>CM072536.1:5415000-10405000 GCA_036898165.1 Silybum marianum
AACGATCCAAATGGACTCCAAATTCCGAAGAGGAATTGAAACATTTGATTCGAAGTTTAAACCCTCACCAAGTTTGCGATGTGCTACGCGATCAGAACGATGCACGGATCGCGTTACAATTGTTTTACTGGGCGGATCGGCAATGGCGATACCAGCATCACCCGATCGTTTACAACACAATGCTCGAGATTCTTGGAAAGACTAGTCTGTATCAAGGTGCTGAACGGGTTATTCGTCTTATGGCACGCAGAAGAATCCGCCTTCATCCAGAAGTTTTCGGTTACTTAATGATGGCATACAGTCGAGCTGGCCATTGGAGGAAATCGTTGCAGGTTTTCTCGATGATGGAAAAAGCTAAAATCGAGCCTAATTTGGTTATATATAACATTGCGGTTTATGTTTTGGTGAAAGCTAGTAAGTTAGAAATGGCATTGAAGATATTGGAAAGGATGGAATTGGTGGATATTTTACCGAATGTTGTGACTTATAATTGTTTGATTAAAGGTTATTGTGATGCAGATCGGATAAAAGACGCAATGGATTTGATTAGAGATATGATGGCAAAAGGGTGTTTTCCCGATAAGGTTAGTTTTCATACGGTTATGGGTTTTTACTGTAGAACGAATAGGGTTAAAGAAGTTAGGATCTTGATGAAAAGAATGTTGAATGAAAGTAAGATAATCCCGGATCAAATAACTTATAATATGTTAATTCATATGCTTTCTAAATACGGTTATGGAGATGAAGCCATTTGTTTTATGAGGGAAGCCGAAGAAAAAGGGTTTTTATTTGATAAAGTTGAGTATAGTGCGATTATCCATTCTTTTTGTGAAGCGGGAAATTTAGAAAAAGCGAAAGAACTTGTTAACGAGATGTATAAAAAGGGTTGTAAACCGGATATCGTCACTTATACCGATCTCATAAATGGGTTATGTAAAATGGGAAAAGTGGCTGAAGCTAAAAAGCTGTTTCAAGAAATCTTGAAACTCGGTTACAAGCCAAACACTTTTTCGTATACGGTCTTATTGAACGGACTTTGCCGTGATGGGAAATCATTAGAGGCGAAAAAGATGTTAAATATGAGCGAAGAAGAATGGTGGGTCCCGAATTTTATAACTTATAGCGTCTTAATGCATGGTTTTAGAAGGGAAGGAAAGCTTTCCGAAGCCCATGATGTTGTTAAAGAAATGCTTAAAAACGGATTTTTGCCACCACCGGTTGAAATTAATCCGTTAATCCAATCTTTTTGTCAAGAAGGGAGACCGGAAGATGCCAAAAAGTTAATGGAAGAATGTCTGAATAAAGGATGTGTTGTAAATGTGGTAAATTTCACTACTGTCATACACGGGTTTTGCCAAAAGGAAGATTTTGATTCAGCCTTTTCGGTTCTTGATGATATGTACTTAAATAACATACAACCTGATGCAGTTACATACACGACAATTATCGACACATTAGGAAAAAAAGGGCTGATTGAAAAAGCCATTGAAATGACGAATAAAATGCTTCACAAAAGTTTAATCCCGACCCAAGTTACATACAGGGTTGTTATAAACCGATTTTGTCATCATGGTAAAGTGCAAGAATTGTTATCTTTATTAGATAAGATGCTTTCTAGGCAGCCATGGAAGACTGTTTACAATCAAGTTATTGAAAAGCTTTGTTCTTTAGGGAATCTTGATGATGCTTATAAACTATTAAGTAAAGTTTTGAGGACAGCTTCAAGAACTGATGCCAATAGTTGTCATATACTTATTGAAAGTTATTTGAAAAAGGGTGATCCTTTATCTTCGTATAAAGTGGCGTGTAGAATGTTTAGTCGTAATTTGGTTCCTGATTTGAAATTATGCGAGAAAGTTAGCAAAAGATTGGTTGCAAATCGGATGTCGATTGATGCAGAGGAGCTTATGGTACGATTTGTGGAACGTGGGATTGTATCTTCGAAGTATGTAAAGAAAATGCAGAGATAGGGGGTGTTTAGTGAAACGACTGTTCCAAATTTGTTGGAATATTGAACGGCTGCTAACAGGGTTATTTCTCATCTTTGTTAACTAGATTTCATGCTTTTTGAAATATATGATATATGCTTGATTTCGACACAAGTTTTTCAACGTGTTATGGACTGATACGCCGCTTTAAAACTGTATTTGCAAATTTCTTTGAGAAGATTGATATATAATTATATATACATATATAGAGGAAAGTTCAAATGTGAACTCAAATTTGGTTGTGAACGTGAGGACAATGGAGAGCGTGACACGTGTCTGAATGTAGATTATTCAGACTGAATAATCAAAGAAATATTCAGACCGAATAAAATTGAATATAGTGTTTATTCAGACTGACACTATATTTAGTTTTATTCGGTCTGAATATTTTTTGATTATTCAGTCTGAATATGACACGTATCGCGCTCTCATTTGTCCTCACGTTCACAGCCAAATTTGAGTTCTCATTTGAACCCGCTGCTATATATGTATATATATAGAGGTTCCTTTATTTAGAAACTCTAAGAAGAGTACAAACTTTGGAAACCAAGGGGAAAACCAATATAAAATAGTTTTTTCATAAATTTTTTTTAATCAAATGTTATGATTTAAGATATTGTTTCACATATATTTGTATTCATAGGAAAAAAAAATATTATATGTGAACAAAAAGCGTTGGTTTACTTTCACATATGAAACAAAATTCATACGATGAAACAAATAAGTGAACCATCGTTTTTTTATTCGCATATAATTTTATTTCCTATGAACACAAGCATATGTGAAACAATATCTTAAATCATAACATTTGATGAATTTTTTTTATGAAAATATTTATTTTATATTGGCCCAAAAAAATGAAAAACTAAGGAATACCCTGGTAACCCTTTCATTCATCTGGATGGTATGCATTTGTGCATACAAGTAAATGAGTAATTGAAGTTGTTTCTTGGTTTTTATTACAAATTTACTGTCCAGATGCATGATTAGCAGGGTGTTCCTTAGTTTTTCATTTTTTTGCAGTTTCCCCTTTTACATATAGGGTTGGGTTCCCGTGAGAAGGAAAGTTAAGATGAGAAGCATAAGAAGGGATCTCCACCCTTGGATTCACTTTAGGATGAGATGCACCGGATCAATTCTCGTATGAAGTGCAATTCATGGGTGGGTTTGAGATTAAAGGTGATCAAGGGTCCAAATTATGCTTCTCACCTTAAGTCTACTTCTCACATGATCCTGCGCCTTATATATATATATATATATATATTACTGACCCATGGTGCTTTGTTTCTATAACTTTATACACGGCAAATAGAACAAACAAACTCACACACCCTTCTCACCTATGCTGTGAGGTTTGAACCCCCGACCTCCTAGGAGACAAGGGGCTCACATACCGCTAGGCCAATGGCCCTTTGGTGCCACTTTTGTGAGTTGATTCTAACAAACACCCGGGTTTTTCTCTTTTCTTTTTTCGGATACTTGAACAAATTGCTTTACAGGATATTTATATGGAAGAATGCAATTTTTTGGAGGAAGTGAAGGCCTTGGAGAAGAACTACACAGGGGAAATGGTAAAACTTGCTTAACAACCGTGCTCTTGAATTTCGGAAGAAAAGAACGTAAAAGGAGGGAAAAGAATGGAAAAGGAAAAGAAACAATTTTTCGTTTTCTTGAATCGGGGATAAAGAAAAGGAAAGATTCAATTTTTACAAATATACCCTTTATATTTGCTTTTCATGCGTTTCTTTATGAGGTTATTTTTGTCGTAAACGATCACATATTTCTTTCAGATTTTCTTTCCCTTCCTTTTCTTCCTACATTTGAGAGGAAACATAAATGATATTTTCCCTCCGAAAAAGTTAAAATACACATGTTTTTGTTTTTTGTTTTTTTCTCCCTTTCTTTTCTTTGCCTTAAAAATGTTTCTAGAACACAATGTGAGGGTAAGAATACAATAGGTTGTCGATGGGTGTTTTTACTAAAAAATTATAAAATAAATTAAATAATTTTTTTATTAATTGATTATTATAAAACAATTATTTAACATATTTTAAAACATTTTATCGCAAACAAATTCTATGAAATCCTGACTACCCTTATGGCAAGAATTATCACCCTCACTTCCTTATTGGGTAATATTCTTGAATCTCGGCCATCAAAATGGATTGTGGTAAGCGCTTACCCGGTAAGAGTCTTCTCCCTCACTTACTGGGTATGATTCTTAGTCCTTTCTATGCCTCTTAATGGGTAAGATTCTTAGTCATTGTCATGCTCACCAGTAAGGTGACACCTGGTAAGCGTTTATCCGGTAAGAGTTTAGTAAATGGCCCCTTAATATCGTGGATATTTCTTGTTTTTAGGGTGCGATAAAGTTGTTCAACACAAGTGGATATGAACATTCACATGTGATTATCATTGATGAGCTGGAGATGCAAAGACACCAGCAGTTGGGAAAGCTCTAAAGATCAAGTCATTTAGGAAAATAAATGTTCACATTTCTATTATGGTTTGTCCCAACAAATAAATGTATATTTTCCAATTTTACCTTTAATTTATGAATGTAGAAATTCATTACTTGATCTATTATCAAGGGTAAATTTGTCATTTAGTTAATTAAAAAGTATAATAATCAATCAGGAACTATTGATACCTGCCTTTTGTTGTAAATTAGGAACCGATTCGCAGGATTCCTATGGAATCTGAAGGAATTGGAATGGTCAATTATGCTGGTCAAATTACATTCTATGTTTGATTTGCATATTGAACGGAATTGAATTCCATATATTCCATCCTTCAGGGATTTCATCATTCCATTCCATATGTGATGGAACTGAATTCCATAAATTCCATCGTTTTTGTTTTCTAAAAGAAGTCCATTGTTGTATTATATTGAAAGCAATTCAAGATGCAGAATCTTCAAAATTTGGATTTTGACCGTGCTTTGACCGGTCCTTAATCGGTTTGGTCCTAATTCCGTCCTTTTAGGACTAGTCTTTGATATGAAAAATATGACTGGTTTAGGCTGGGAGAGTTATATGAATTCCAGCAGGTTTTAAGTTTTAATTTGACATGAGTAGTTTAGTAATTTACTAATCTTGTCATATTCCCTTGATTTTTTGTTCCACGGGTTTTGACAGGACAGAAAAATGTCCCACTTAGATCTTGTCTTGTCCCAGTCTAACGTATACCAAACTGGAAACAAATTTTGTACTGTCCTGCATACCAAACACACAGCTAAAAAAAAACAAATTATTAGAAATATATCAAAATAGTAATGTTGAAAACAACATTACTACCTTGTCTTTTCAACATTAATGCTTTGATTGGATCATAAAAGTTTAGATTTCTTTGGATGGAATAAGTTATTAATTGTCTTTGTTACATCACCAACAACCAGATAAGATTTATAGCGAACCAGACATAATTAAATGTTTTTGCATCAATATTAATGATGCCAAACTTTGTCCACCAATAAATATTGTATTATAAAAAAAATTGATTATCAGTAATTTTAATCGGTCCCACATGAAACCTGTTTTCAATGACATCATTAGAAGGGGGCAATTTTTTGGCTCAGTCAATGGAGGCCCGATAGCAGGGACGGACCTGTAGAGGTGCACATGATGGCACGTGCCACCATATTATCTTTCTGTCGAAGGATAATTTTTTTTTGGGTTTGTAAACGGTGTAACCGTATCGTTTACGAAGGTGTCATTGTATGAATTATGATATTCAGAAGTTCAAGAATGTGCAACTGTATCTCGTAATCAACCAACCAACAGAAAAAACTTTTGAAATCAACTAAAAAACCAAAAAAATCTTTCGAAATAGATAAATAAAAACTTAAAAATCTTTCAAAATCAAGCAAAAAAACTTTAAAAATCCCTCGAAACAGTGGAATTGAACTAAAAACACATCAAACGATATTGAACGTTAGTAAAAACACGAAGATATGTCGATAAAAAACCTGCTTTTTGTAATTGTTTTTTGTGTATATTATATGGTGCCACCATATAAAAAAATTCATAAGTTCGTCCCTGCCCGAGAGAAGGGGGGATCGAACCAGGGATTTGTCTTGTTTTTTGGTATAATCGTTTTGTCCCTTTATCAACTGAGCTACAAACTAGAGGTCCAATAATTATATATTGTCATAATATTACCACATATTTCAAAGTGTTACGTTTATCTTTACTATATTATAAAATAAATATACCAATAAAGACCGATTCAAGTTGGTCAATCTTCAAGAAAAGTCGTATGAGAGTTTCATGATAAATAGAAATAAAATATTTATAGTAATAATTAAGCAACCTCTAAAACTAACCCACTCTCTTCTTGCTACTATAGCATCCTATCCTTGACTTCCTTAAAAGAATGGCATGGTTTCTACCAAAGTTTTAAATGGCGTGAGGTGTGGTGTGACGGCAAGGTCAAACCTTAAGGCTTACGAGTTACGACAAGACCATAATGTTTTCCAAGACGTGGCTTAAGGCGACAAATATATATATATATATATATATATATATATATATATATAGAGAGAGAGAGAGAGAGAGAAAAGTTCAAATGTGAACTCATTTTTGGTTGTGAACGTGAGGACGAATCTCAACCACTTATCCGGTCAATAAATACGGCTTTGACCTGGTTCCCCTCCTTTAATAATCTCCACCCTCCCATGAATCGCGTCAATCCTCCGTGATCGCGTCCACCATAACCGAAGATGTGTGGCTGAGATTCGTCCTCATGTTCACAACAAAAAATGAGTTCACATTTGAACCTACCCCTATATATATATATATATAAATCCCATTATTCTCGGAAACAGTTTAGGGGAGATATCGATTCAAATCTTATTTGTAATCTGATTATAAAATTTTAATTAAATTAATAAAAAAACTCTTCATGATTAAAGGACGAGAATACCCTCCAGATAAATAACAACCTTAATATTAAATCAAAAAAGTCCTCTAAATTACTAAAAATGCCACCGCTAAATTCCGGCCATAGATCTATAAAATGAATGGATGAGATTGGTTTGCAAAGTACACACAAAATGGGGAGTTTGCAATGGATACACCCCCTATATATATATATATATATATATATATATATATATATATATATATATATGAAGGTTCAAATAAGAACTTTGCATTTTTAAAGGAACAAAGAGACATTTGTGGATTACATATGATGTGGGTCCTACATAATATTAAATCATTTATGATTTAATATTATATGGGACCCACATTATATGTGGTCCACAATTTGTTCATTGGTTCCTTTAAGGAGGGGTGGTTCTCATTTGATCTCTCCCCTATATATATGTATATATATGTGTGTGTATGTGTGTATGTTCTGTTTCGTGTCTTGGACAATAATAATTAAGTTGTTAACAATTTAAATTCATATAAAACGATAAACAAAAGAAGAACTACGAATTGATAGTTTGATATTTAGTTATTTACAGAGTTTACAAAAGTGATATCAAATATACAAAGTAAGCAATGTTTACAATCCCTATTTGGTAACCAAACAACATAATCAAAGTAATGAAATCAAATAACAACAAATGAAAATAATCGAACAATAGTTTTCGTTTGTTGAGAAGTAATTTTGGGTTTTTTTTTCTTTTTCTCCATTTTGATGATTAAGTATTTGGCTCGTAAAAATTATAAAGTTATATTTACATAACCCTATTCAAGTTTTAAAATTTGTAAATTTTCTCCCACGCCTTATAACGCTATATCACTTCTAACACCATAACTTAAAAAAAACTTGTAACGCCACCATGGCGCACGATAACGAGCTCCATGCCTTATATCCATACCAAGGAAGTTAACATGGCGGCAAGACTGCACCTCGACACCAAGGGGTGTTTTTTAAACATTGGTTTCTACTAAGCAGATACTAAATAAGAAATTAAGAAAACTAATAATTATTAAAATAATAATAAAAATAACTTTGGGAAACCTAGTATTATATACACATCATGTTCCTAAAATCTATTATAATTGGAGTTTGAGTAAATTTTCTGTAGCTTGTTGAAGATTTATTACTTTCGTTCTTGTTTTTTTAAATTTACGGTTTTTGTTCCAGACCCTGGTGGTTTAAAATGCATTGTTTTCTTCATCCCTATCATTTACATTTCATTGCTGTTTTGTCAACATATTTAACGACAAACCACTGATGGAGTTAGTCTTAGAGACAAAAACAAGGACAAAAGCCATAATTTCAAAAACACAGGGATGAAAATTGCAATTTTAACAAACCATATGGATGAATAGTGTACTTTTTAAGTTTCCAACTTATTATAATATACATATAATAAAACTTCACCCATAACCTTATAAAACTAACGGATAAACTTGTTCAAATATAACATAAGTGTTGAGCTTTGAATATGATAAAAATACTTTATAAAATTGATATGAAGAAATGACACGTCATTGGTCATGAAAAGTTGTTGGTTTTAGTCCGTCCGATTTTCTCAAAATTACTAAATTGGACTTGGTGTTCAAACCTTTTTACATTTAAATTCTAATCCTGAACATACCCAATGACAACTACAACTGTTAGAGCTTAATCGAGAGTCACTAAGGAACACTGTCTTTGCGATATGTTTTGTAGAAGAGAAAATGAGCAAGAGACTTTTCTCTCTTGTGATGATTCGACGAGTGTAAGTGGTTTTGGTATAAGTTGTTCAACCTTAAGATGAAACTGTTCGAATACAGATTGTTGTATGATATATTTTGCTGTTTTCGACCCTTGATCCTTTTAGGATGTTCGATAAATTTGAAACAACATTCTTAACTTATGTGGTTATAGATCATATTGTAAATACGAAACTATTTTGTTTAGTTGCGGCTACTGTCATCAATTTTTACAAGTATGTTTATTTGTGCAAAACCCGACTGTGATAATAAAAAATGACAAAAATACCCCTAATGGTTTTCATTGCCGACTTCGTTAATGGCGGCCAGTCACCTATGATTGATGGGGGGTAAAGGGGATGTTGTTATTGGTGGTGGGTGCGGTGGACCCAACTGAACTTGTACCCTACAAACTATTAACTTTTATTTAATACTTTTCAGATACTAAAAACGTTATAAAGATCATCGTATCGTTTTTAAAAGTCATTTCTATCAAACTCGATACGATGATTATAAAATCACATAAAAACTCAATAATCTTGATACTATTTTCATCCTTTATTTTTGTGGATAAAAACGAGAATACTGTATCTAACAAAAGCCCATTAGATTATATCAAAGCAGACACCATTAATAATTATATATTAATTTATAAAGATAGAGGATGAAGGTTTAAAGGTAATGAAAAAAGGGTAATTGATCAAACTAGCAACTTTGGATGAAAATCTTCACCTTTTAGTCAACCTTTTAATTTCTAAACCAAAATAGCAAAGATGTCACAAGTGCCTATTTGGCTATTTCACAACTCGCAAAACTGTACCTTTTATGAATACAAATATACAATATAATTTTGATGGGTCATTTCAAGAACCTAAATAATATTTCGTAAGTTGACCCACCAGAAACATACTTAACTCTATTAAAAATCTATTTCATAAGTTGTGAAGTAAACACCATTAATGATTTCTATTCAGAAATGGAGTATAAAATTTTTAATGTAATGAAATGAAGAGAAATACCAATCTAACCCATTATGGAGAAATACCAATCTAAGTAGGCTTTTTATGAATAAAAAAGGGTTTTAGTGGACCATTTCGCAAACCGACATGTCAATTTTGCAAGCAGACTTTACCAGAATCATATCTAATTCATAAAAAGTATATTTCACAAGTTACAAGATTGATACTTTCAAATAGGGGTGCTCAAAATACTTATAAATCTGGCCAAAACTCGAAAAATCCCAAAAAAACTCAACTCGACGTAACCCGAAACATAGTTGATACAAAAATAGGTCAAACTGCATCTATTGGATTGGAATCGGGTTGGAATAATTTGAATCCAACCCAATCTGATGAACCCAATGCCTTTATATACTACGGATTTATTACGATTGTTAAATCTTTGTTTAACATATGTAAATTAAATCAACTCGTAATTAGGTATATTCAAAATTTTCTTATAATTTGAACCATAATTTTACTTTCTTATTTGCATGGACTTTTAACCTTTTTAGACTTTGTCAGACTTTTTTATATGTTCTTATTTTAATTTTTTACTTCATTTAAACAAAACACTTAGTAAAATCATAAAATGATGTATTAAAGTTTCAACCCAATCACCTAGACCAACCCACACGGTTTGGGTTGGATTAGGTTAAAAAATTTCAAACCGCAAACATCAGATTGAGTTGTTCAAATGAACATCAACCCGATCAACCCAACCCATCGTCAACCCTACTTCCGAGATGTTAGCTATAAAAGGGTAAAAAATTATATCGATAACTAGGGGTGAGCATCGGAACTGGGTACCCGTCTTTGGAACCGGAACTGCTTCGGAACTGTCGGTTCCGGAACCGGAACTGATATGATTGGTTCCGGTTTCGGTTCCTAAAATACGGAACCGATCACGATCTGTTCCGGTTCTCATTTTTTTGTAACCGTTACCCGCTACTCACCACTTTTAAATAAAAAGTATTTTATATATTTATAAATAATAAATAAAAACTCAAACTTTATAATTTGTTTATGTAATAATTAGTTTTTATGGGATTAGTTTTGACTATTTGTTGTATTTATTATTTTAAGTCGGTATTTTGCAGTTTATAATCATATTTTTATTGTATGCAATGTAAAAAAAAATTAAAAAAAAGTTAAAATCGGGTACCCGGTACTGGAACCGGTTCCCATCGGTTCCGGTTCCAAAATATAAAGAACCGGTGTTAACGGTTCCGGTTCCGGATTTCCAGGAACGGTCGATTCCAATTCCGTGGAAAATGACTGGATACCCAGTTATGCTCGCCCCTATCGATAAACTGCTAATTTGGCCGATTTCCATTAGAAAAAACCCACTTTTGATATAAAAAGAGTAGCAAAAAAGTAGTTTTGTAAATTGTAAAATGTCATTCTCTCTCAAAAAGTGTTGAACAATTATCAGAAAGCAATCTTTTTCATATGCCACTGTCCACAAGCATGAAAAACATCAATGATTTCCCATGGCCCCCCCCTTCCTTTCTTCCAAGCTTACTTTCCAGATAACCAAATACCTAAAACCATGGTGTTTTACTCATTACAAACAATCTCATTCTTCCAAAAAACCCCAAATTCACAACACACACACACACACACACACACACACTTTTCGGTGGAGCTTCGTCTCACTCTCATCATCAATGGACGAATCATGGCGGATGAGAATGGGATCAAAAATCGCAACAAAACAACCTAACAACAACCTTCCTCCACGACGATCTACGGAAGAAAACAATCGACAGAATGTTTATGAAGCCCTAAATCCTGAGGATTTTGATGATGTCTTCGGTGGTCCACCTCGCAGTGTGCTTTCCCGCCAATACTCCGTTGAAGGCGATTTCGCTAGGTCGACTGGTTTGGTGTATGAAGATATTTTCAGGAAACCGAAAGGGAATATGAATATGAATATGAATATGAGTACGGATTTGGGAGGAGGAAGGAGTGATCGGATGTTACCGGAGTTTAGGATTCCGGCGAGTAGAACAATCGGAGGAAGGCGGAGGAGTGAGGAAGAGTTTTATAGTGATATATTTGGTAATCCGAGGAGGTCGAGATCGAGATCTAAATCGCAGACGAATTCAAACTCGAAATCGTCGTCGATTTTGAGCTCGGAGGAATTGAGTCCGTTCCGGCCGGCGGTTATGGACGACGACGACGACGTCTCTTTCTCTTCCTTTGCCTCCAAGCTCAGGTAGTGTACTGTACTCCATCGCCATTTTGCTTTTGCTTCAACATATTTTCATATTTGCCCTTGCTTTTTGTGTTTATTACACTTTTGACCCCTTCTAAATTTTGGCATTGCACTAGTTGTCTGTCTATAAGTTACGCATTAGGCCCTGTTGTTAAGAGTATTATCACTTAGCACCCTTGTAGTTAGAAAACATTTCATTAATACTCCTTTGTTTGTTTGATAGGTTTACAGATTGACGGATGATTTTGATTTTATTGACAAATAGGTCCAACCAATTATGTAGTGTTTAAGTGGTTTCTATTGAGTTGATTTCAAATAGGTGAATTTATTATAATATTGTTGATTAATACTATAAATGAATTTGTGATGCATTTTTGTGTAATTAGTTGCTAAAAGATTATGAGAATTTTTGTATGAGATTTTGTTGGTAGTTTATATCTTCTATTGAATAAAAAAACCCGAAAAAGATCTTAACGGCAAATGGTCAATCAAATTTGGTAACGAATACACTTGTGATGTATGAATAATAGCTTTATTCATAATTAATGAATGTTTATTCATAATGAATAATAGCTTTATTCATAATGAATATACATATATACTTGCTTCAAAAGGTTTGATAAATGAAAGTAATCAACCTTATAAAAGTTCCCATTTTTGAAGGCCAATAAATGTCACATCTAAATGGAACAACACATCAGAAAAGATCCACGAGGTACGAAAAATGGCAGACGAGCAACTAGATTCACCTTGCAATTGTCGTTCATTTGCTAGAAACCACGAAAGTGATTGCACACAAAGGTTTAAAAGCTGCGATTCTGGATTCTCGAGAAGGGTCTCATCCCCAGAAATTATTAGTTTTGGCCCAAATTCATATAACAGTCTCAAAGAGTCCGTAGAAGATCTGCAAGTCAACTCTCCGGCATCAGTAGTGTCATCATTTTATCAAGAGGAAGAGGATGAACAAATTGATCCAGAAGATGATGAAATTATGAGCTCGTATATAATTGAAATAAATCCGAGTAATAGGGAACGGATAGGTGAAATGGATGGTATAGATGAAGCGATTGCTTGGGCTAAAGAAAAGTGTCAAACGAGTAGTTCGGAAAAAGAATGGAATAAACGAGAAGTCGAAGAACATATTTGTGTTGGAGTAGAAGGTGATGTAACTAATGAGTTTAATGTATTTGAAGTAGTGTTTATATATCAGGATATATAGAACTAATTTAAAGTTCATATTTTGTGTTTATTTTTGCAGAAATGGCTGGAGTAAATGAGGTTCCTGAAGTGCATATAGCCAGATATGAGTCAAGAGAATCACCTTTGGTAAATATATATATATATATATATATAGAGAGAGAGAGAGAGAGAGAGAGGAAAGTTCAAATGCGAACTCGAATTTGGTTGTGAACGTGAGGACAAATGAGAGCGCGACACGTGTCTGAATGTAGATTATTCAGATTGAATAATCAAAGAAATATTCAGACCGAATAAAACTAAATATAGTATTTATTCAGACTAGATAAATACTATATTTAGTTTTATTTAGTCTGAATATTTCTTTGACTATTCGGTCTGAATACGATACGTGTCGCGCTTTCATTTGTGCTCACGTTCACAACCAAATTTGAGTTCTCATTTGAACCCTCCCCTATATATATATAGTGAATTACATAATGTGATTGTGCTAATTGAAAAAAACTATCTATTGATTTGGGTATGATGGGGATTTAGTGTATCTCCAACACTATGCTAAAGTAGAGATTTTGGAGTTTTTGTTGCTCCAACAGCTATGCTAAATTGTATGCTAAAATAGAGAAGAGAGAGAGAGGGAGGGAGGGAGGGAGGGAGGGAGGGAGGGAGAGAGAGAGAGAGAGAGAGAGAGAGAGAAGGTAGCAATCTCCAAATTTGGAGATATCTCTAAAACTTAATGTTGAAGAGATATATTATTTTAATCGTTTCCACCAATGAGGTTAAAGACGAAAGATTGTGTGAGAATAGGAGTTAAGGTGAGAATATGTTATAATTTTTTATAAAGTTTTTTTAAAAGTATATTGGGATGATGAATTTATAAAATATTTTAATAAATATATTTAGTGCTGGAGTTTGTTAAAATAGAGTAGCCGTTGGAGATGGATATAATTTTTTTAGAGATTTTGATTCTTGAAACTATTTTAGAAAAATTATAGCATAGTTGTTGGAGATGCTCTCAGAGAGGTTATCTAAAGTGTAACGCCTTTACCTCCCAAAAGAAAGGAAGGCAACATTTGCTATAGTGCAATGTGATCAAGGGCTATTTAGCTTAATCCATAAAGACAACTTAACTTATACAAACAGCTATTTAGCTTAATCCATCAAGGGCTATTTAGCTTAATCCATAAAGACAACTTAACTTTGTGTATTAACGATCGTCTCCTCTAAACTTCACGTGCAGTTAGATAAACGAAAGGAATGGACAAAAGAAGAATCATTACAAAAACTGGAAAAAGATGTAAGCCCATTAGTAAATTACACTTTTTGACATTCATAATTATTACAGTTTTTAGTCTTCCAAATGACAACTTATCATTTATTAATCTATCTATCTTATCAACTCTTGTATATTCATGTATAAATTAAGTTTATATTTGGAAATTCAGTTATCTATTTTTGAAACTGAATAGTTATTTTGGGACAAACATAAATAGAAATATGGACATTTATTTTGGGATAGAGGGAGTATCATTTTTATATAAATGTTTTTGAAAATTCTTTGAGGTATTATATTATATGTATTGGATTTTTTAATACTATAAGTTATGCTAAAATCTTCAAAATAGAGAAACTGTTGGAGTTGAATGTAATTATCTTTTTGAAGATTTTTAAATTTTATCTCTCCATTTTAGAGAAATTATGGAGAATCTATTGGAGATCCTATATGGTTGAACTTTAACGATCTTCCACTAATGGAAGTATCTTTCCATAGACGAGATTGGATGAATATTACTAGACGTTAGAAACGATATGAAGATTTCTATTTAATGTTATTACTGCTAATATTTCCCATGAATGAGTTTCCTTTTATACTTGTCTTTATGTATTAATACAGATGGAACTAGAATTGCTGGATGAGGATATAAAGTTGTGGTCTGATGGAAAAGAACCGGATATCAGATTGCTTCTATCAACACTACATCACGTAAGTGAGATATCTTATATTTTGAGCTTATTGAAAAAGCCCTTTTTGGTAATAGCCATAAGCTAGCTTTTTAAAAAGCTACTTTCCAACATGCCCTTTTTTGGGTCATTTTATATTGTAATCTTAGCTTATCAGCTAGTTTTTACCAAATATGACTAGCTTAACAGCTAACAACTAGTTTATCGGTTAGTTAGTGAAATATAGCTGTTTATGTGCTAGGAATAAGGCTTATTCATTCAGTATTGAATTCTTACTCTTGGTTGAATGTAGATTCTATGGCCAAGTAGTGGTTGGAATATGATACCGTTAACAAACCTCAAAGATAGCTCAAGTGTGAAGAAGGCTTATCAGAAAGCACGATTATGTCTACACCCTGATAAACTTCAGCAACGAGGTGCTACAGTCCCACAAAAATATGTTGCTGAGAAGGCATTTCCAATCCTACAGGTAAATCTCTCTCTCTCTCTCTCTCTATATATATATATATATATATAGATATAGATATACATATCTAGAGGCGGGTTCAAATGCGAACTCAAATTTGGTTGTGAACGTGAGGACAAAGGAGAGCGCGATACATGTCCCATTCGGTCCGAATATATTCAGACTGAATGTTGTGTTATTCATACTGAATAATGTATGAACTTCATCTTCGTTATTCATACCGAATACCCTTCATTATTCAGACTGAATGGGACGTATGTCGCGCTCTCATTTGCCCTCATGTTCGCAACCTTGAGTTTGCATTTGAACTTTCCTTTACATACATCTATATATATATAGAGGCGGGTTCATGCGAGGACGGTAACAATTTACGAGAATGCGAGGACAATCCTCAGCCAATCATTTTGTACATGAATTCTTTTTCATGTACAAAATCATATGTGATTTTGTACTGACATAAAAAATGACACGCGCGACTTTTGCTGCGGGAAAAGTCTCGGCTAATCATATATGATTTTGTATGTGAATCATATGTGATCTTGTACATGAAAATTTTCATGTACAAAATGATTGGCTGAGGATTGTCGTCGCATTCTCGTAAATTGTTACCGTCCTCGCATGAACCTCTTTCTATATATATATATATATATAGGGGGTGGGTTCAAATGAGAATCAAATTTGGTTGTGAACATGAGGACAAAGGAGAGCGCGAAGCGTGCATATTCAGACTGAATAATAAAGGGAAATATTCAAACTGAATAAAGTATCATTCGGTCCGAATAATGTATGATCTTCACCTTCGTTATTCACTCTGAATGCCCTTCATTATTCAGACCGAATGGGACATGTGTCGCGCTCCCCTTTGTTCTCATGTTCACAACCAAATTCGAATTCGCATTTGAGCTTTTCTCTCTATATATATATTATATATATAGAGGAAAGTTCAAATGTGAACTCATTTACATATCTATACAGGGGCGGGTTCAAATGAGAACTCAAATTTGGTTGTGAACGTGAGGACAAATGAGAGCGCCACACGTGTCATATTTAGACCGAATAATGAAGGAAATATTCAGACCGACTATTATTCAGTCTGAATATTTCCTTCATTATTCAGTCTGAATAATACTACATTCAGATACATGTCGCGCTCTCATTTGTCCTCACGTTCACAACCAAATTTGAGTTTGCATTTGAACTTTCCTTTGTATATATATATATATATATATACATATCTAAAACTAATCCCATAGGGTCCTGGACCCACCATAAACCAAGCTGACTCAACTGGGCCGACTTATGGGTTTTTATTTGTCAGTTGAGCCGGTACCCGACTTGTGATTCTAGTTGTGGGTGACTTATATATCTTCTTATATAAGAAAATATATTATATCTATATAGTACAGTGACCCATTCAAGAATTCACCCAACCAAGCCCTTTTAACTGAGTGGTATATACAATGTTGTAATAACTTGTTTGATATTGTTGGTATATACAATGTTGTAATAACTTGTTTGATATTGTGTTTTTGCTTTAGGATGCGTGGGCTGCTTTTATATCCCAAGATGTTCGTTCGTCTCTATTATGAAAAGCGACAAATTCAAATGCAAGAATCTGCATGGATACGGTTAAGATACATATATACATATATATACACACATATATAATGGGAGGGTGTAACTTCAGAATATATATATGTATATATATATATATGGCCAACCCAGAAGAATTTGCAGGCTTGGTGTGTTTTTGGAGGGATGATGGTAATTCTGACAAGTTACTTATAATTTTTGTTGCTTTTTTGTTTAACTTGTGAGAGTGATGAGAGTAGTAATTTGGATTAATAAGCTTGAAAAAATGATATATGTTTAAAACAAGTTTTTTGATGGTGTTTATTTTTTGTTTCTTTGGTGCCTTTGGCATGTTAATATGAAGGTTTTGTTTGAATGTATTATGTGGGAAATTTTGTGTTAATGAAGCTCTTTGTGACCCAAATTTTGCTATTTTTAGTTTATTGTATATTGTTTCGTAAGATTGAAACAAAACGAGAAAAAAATGACACAGATTGATGTTAAAATATTCTTTAATGTTTTTTTTAATGTATAATGATTATAAAAAAAATAGATAAGTATATAAACTTCACATTTTATTTTCAAAGCTTTGAGGTAGAAATGGGTATATCAGGTTTTTTCACACCGACCTTAAAATAGAGTATTAAAAGTCAAAATTTCTATAAAAAAATTTAAATACAACTCCAATAGCTATCCTATTTTAGCAATTTTAACATTAGTTATATTATTAAAATACTCAATACATTTAATAAAATGTTATTTTTTTCTCCTAAACATTTATTTTAAATACCTCTTATTGATGAGAAATAATTAAAACACTATTTGTCTTTTATATATAGGATTTTAAAGATTTATCTAAATTTTAGAGATTTCATACTCCTATTTTTTTCTTATTTACCATACAACATAGTATAGTTTGTGAAGGGTGTCCCATGCTATGCTTGGACTAATCCCGGCAAATTATGACTGCAATACATCAGCCTTGATAAATTCAATGGTCACAATTGTTGTATGCGCCTGGATTCAAACCCTGGACAGATGAGACATTCCACCACATCCCATAAGGCCTCAACTAATACGCTACAACCCTTGTGGTTTAATATAGTATAGTTGTCGGAGCACAAAACTGTTACACCTTCTATTAAAACATAACCATTGAAGATGCTTTTAATTTTCCACCCATAATATGTCTTAAAATACACTTGACCATTTATGATACAAACTTTATGCAATCCGCTTGTTAATGTAAAATTGATAAACTCAAAGGGTCTAAATCTACACTAGGTTAAAGTTGAGGTGCTAAATGGTTCTTTTCACAAAAAGAAAATATTGAAAGTAACCTCATCCACAAAATCATCCAATAGCCAATAAGCTTTCTATCAAAACCACCCACCTCATCTCCCTCCAACTAAACTAGATAAATAGATATATATATATATATATATATGCAATGCCACCCAAATGACCAAAAACCCACCCTCCTCTCCCCTCCAAAAACCACCACAAACCGCCACGAACTACCATGGCGGCAGCGGCAGCCACGGCGGCATTCCACTCGTACTCACCTCAAGAACAACAACAAAATTCAACCGACACCCCTCAACTATCGAAAAAACCCAAAACCCTCCTCCATAAACACCCACTTTACACTCCAACCCACACAAAACTCTCCCTCCAATTCAAAGAAAAAATCTTGTGTCTTGAAGTAATGGGCGTCGATTCCGGTAAAGCCCTCGCTCAAAACCCGTCTCTCCATTCAGCCACCCTCGATTCCATTCAGACCGTCATCACTTTCCTACAATCCAAAGGCATCCAACAAAAAGACCTCCCGAGAATCATCGGAATGTGCCCGAAACTCCTAACCGCCACCGTTACCAACGACCTCCTTCCGGTTTTCAACTTTTTATCGCACGATCTCAAAATCCCGGATCACAATTACCGAAAAGTTATAAATAAATGCCCGAGACTTCTTGTTTCAAGCGTTAAAGACCAACTAAAACCCGCTCTTTCTTACCTACAAAGACTCGGGTTTCGCGATTTACAAGCGTTGGCTTATCAAGATTGCGTCTTATTGGTATCGAATGTGGAAAACACGTTGATCCCGAAGCTTGAGTACTTAATGGGTCTCGGGTTTTCGAAAGAGGAGGCGGTCGAGATGGTTTTGAGGTGTCCGGGGCTGTTTACGTTCAGCCTCGAGAATAATTATCGGCCAAAATTCGAGTTTTTTGAGAAGGAAATGAGAAGGGATTTGGGTGAATTGAAGGATTTTCCACAATATTTTGCATTTAGTTTGGAGAAGAGGATAAAGCCAAGGCATTTGGAGGCTATGGAATGTGGGGTTCATATTCCTCTTCCACTTTTACTCAAAACTACTGATGAAGAGTTTGCAGAGTTATTGAAGAAAGGGAATAGATCAAAGAAAGTGTAAATTTCCATCTCTATTTTGTAAGTATTTGAAATGAATCATGTTTACTATAATTGTTATTTGGAAATTTGTAAAGAATATATATATATATATATATATATATAAACCAAATTGAAAGTGGGGTCTGATGGGTAGGATGTAAGCAGATCTTTAGTGTAGAAAGATTGAAGATACTTGCTCGCAAAACAAAAATTAAAAAGAACAACAGTTTGGGGTTGTTTGGCAGTTGCGAATGCTTTGGTGTTGAATGATTAGTTATCAGAATGATTAAGATGCTCTTATGATGTAGTGCAAAACGAAATATAATTGTTTGGTAATATTCAAGATGTAATTAGGGCTATTAATGGTTAAGGGAGGTCCAAGATATAAAATGATTTAGAGGTTTTGGAACTATTAAGATGCAAACTTATTTTTGTCAAACAAGATTCACCTCTCAGTGATTCAGAGGTTGTCTTTTAATGAAACTGTTAAGAGGTAAATAAACAACCTCTCAAGCAGTTTTCAAGCGAGAGTATGTGCAAAAGAAGCAATGAGTACAGAAAAAAAAAACATAAGGGATAATGTGATGGAAATTCGTTAAGCAAACAAAGAAAACACATAGCCCAATACTGACATCTGCTAATACAAGAGAAAAAGCTAAGATTAATGTACAACAAACAAGTCAGGGGGTAGATTGAATAGTAGACGAGAAAGGTAGGAAAACCCAAGGGGTCGTTTATTAACACAAATTGGGTAAAAGTCACCATCCTCATTTACTTTACTGAGCAAGATTTTTGGTTATTAAAATAGTATAGTATAAGTGTCTTTTACCTGGTAAGCGCTAACCGGATAAGAGTCACAACCCTTACCGGGTAAGCAAAATTGCACGATAGGATTATTGGTGCTTATGAGGTAAGCGCTTTCTAGCAAAAATCATCATCCTCACAGACCTTATAGAGTAACATTTTCAGCAGTCAAAATGAATTGTTGGTAAGTACTTACGTGTAAGAGTCTTCTCCCTCACCGGGTAAGATTCTTGGTCCTGTTATGCATCTTACGGGTAATATTCTCAGTAACCCAAATACTCACCAACTAAGGGCTGTTACCAAATACTCACCAACTAAGGGGCTGTTTAACAGTTATTGAATGGTTTGATGCAGAATGATTAAGAGGCTCTTATGGTATAGTGCAAAATGAAATATAACTGTTTGGTAATTGTTCATGATATAAGTAAGGCTTTTAATGGTTAAGGGAGGTCCAAGATACAAAATGATTTAAGAGGGTTTTGAAACCATTAAGAGACATACTTAATTTTTGCCGAACAGAATTCACCTCTTCGCGATTCAGAAACTGCCTTTTAATGGAACTGTTAAGAGATAAACAATCAGCCCCTAAGCGTTTGGTATACAATCCCTTACATGGTAAGTATATCTTACCAGGTAAGAGACGGTAAGTGCTCAGTAAACAACCCCTAAGAAACGTAATACACTAGTACCTAATTGCAACCGAGCTACCCCTTGCTCCCATCCATTACTATAGTCTGCTACCTTAATCCCGCATCTCCAAAAGCTCCAACCGGCTTGATTCCCCTTCCAAATCCCATTTATAAACTCTACTACCAATACCAAACAAAAAACAACAATCAAGAAAGTTCTTTTTTTTTGGTAACCATGGATATCTGGACCAGCTTACTCGCACCAACTAACCCCAGACAACCACAAATGGATTGTAGTCATCGCAGGTGAACCTTCATAGCCACAAGGGTTTTGACAGCGCTTGAATTCAAACAGAAAATATGAGATTTCCACTACAATCCCCTAACTAAGCCTTAATAACCATTGTACCACAACCCCAAGTAGTTTGCAATCAAAAAATTTGAATACCCATTACATATCAATGAAAATATATAAAAACACTAATAATAAGTCAATAATTTAAACACCAATAGATTACATTACAAAGTGTTTTATTTGTTGAAAGTAAATAAAAAAGATAAAAACAAGAAAAAACCCCAGTTAGGAAGGACCAATCAATCAATCAATCTTTTTTTGTACACAGAAATTCCACAGGAAAACAATAAATATCCAAAAATCCAAAATCATCAAGAACGTGAAGGTGAAGGTGCAGGTGAAGGTGCAGGTGAAGAAGGTGCAGCAGATGCAGCACCTGTGTGAAAAAAATAAAATGCAGTTATAAAACAGAATTACACAAAAAAAAAAAAAACTTGTTCTTCATTCATTCATCCATCCATTCATCAAATAGCAAGATTTTGGGCAAAATAAGATGTGAATTCGAACTAACCGTTCAAATCCCCATTGGCTTCATCTCCGTTTCTCCACACAATATCTTGCAATCCAGTTGAAAGATTCTTGTAGAACTGCAAAATCCACCAATTATATCGTTACAACCCTTTTCGTTTCAAAAAAGATATAATAAAAAAGAAACTCGTAAGAGATCCAAACAAGAAAAAAGAAACAGAAAAAGGTTACGTTTTTATACCAAAAGAAACAGAACAAAAAAGAACCATGAATGCAAAGATTTGAGATAAGAGAGCCAACAAGAAAAAGATTACATTTTTTATAATAAAAGAAACAAAACAAAAAGATTACCAAAGGAAACAGAAGAAAAAGAACCATGAATGCAAAGATTTGAGATAAGAGAGATATTCCACAAGAAAAAGGCGATATTTTTATACTAAAAGAAACAAAACAAAACAAAAAGAACCATGAATGCAAAGACTCGAAACAAGAGATCCAACAAGAAAAAGATTACACTTTTATACCAAAAGAAACAATACAAAAAGAACCATGAATGCAAAGATTTGAGATAAGAGATCCAACAAGAAAAAGATTACATTTTTATACCAGAAAAAACAAAAACAAAAAGAATCATGAATGCAAAGACTTGAGATAAAAAGGCGACATTTTTATACCAAAAGAAACAAAACTAAAAGAACCATGAACGCAAATACTTGAGACAAGATATCCAACAAGAAAAAAGGCGACGTTTTTATACCAAAAAAAACAAATCAAAAGGAACCATAAATGCAAAAAATTCAGACAAGAGATTCAACAAGAAAAAGGCGACATTTTTATACCAAAAGTAACGAAACAAATAGAACCATGAATGCAAAGACTCTAGCATGATCCAACAAGAAAAAGGCGATATTTTTATACCAAAAGAAACAAAACAAAAAGAACCATGAATGCAAAGATTTGAGACAAGAGATCCAACAAGAAAAGGGCGACATTTTTATACCAAAACACCGATAGAATCTGTTTTTAACATACCTTGTGAAACTCCAATGTATCTCCTCCAGATTTACGAACCTCAACCATGTGCAGTGAAGGCGCCACTTCAAAAATCTGTGAAATTCCAAATTTACCCATTTTCAGCATATTTTCTCTAGAAATGACAATGGCAGAATTAGTAAAAAACAAAAACGTACCTCTGTTGCAACAGACAAGTGACCCTTGCGTCCAGTCTTTTCGCCTTGAAGTTTCAACTGTAGTGCAATAAAACGAGCGGTTTAAATTTAACATTTGGCTTCCAAAAATAAATCAACTTTAATTCGTTTTTTTAATTGAAGCTAAAGGGGTATCAGAAAACATCCTTAATTATTTATCACCTTGTAGTTGTTTTTCTTGACATCAAATCCCAGTGGCAAAGCAGCTTCCTCTATTTTCGAGATAATCTCATTGGCAGGACGTTTGGACGTAAATCTTGTTTCACGCTTCACAAGCCCCTGTACCCACCAATTAGACGTATATAAATATAATATACCTTAAAAAACTACAATTTTTTTCTGAAAAAATCCAAAATAACAAATTGTGTATTCATTAGGAGGAAGAGATGCTACATAGTTGTACAAAAAAAGCGAACGTATGTATAGGCTTGGGATCGTGTGAGAAGGAGAGTTAAGGTGAGAAGCGTAAGAAGAGATCTGAACCCTTGATCACTTTTAATCTCATACCCACCCTTGATTTGCACTTTAGAAGGGAGTTGATCTGGTGCATCCCGGTGCACCTCATCTCGATGCATCTCATCCTAACGTGCATCCAAGGGTGGAGATCCCTTCTTACGCTTCTCACCTTAACTCTACTTCTCACCGGAACCCAACCCTGTATATATATATATATGTATGTATAGGGGTGGTTCAAGAAACACTAAACCAAAGAAGAACAGGGAACCCACATCCATCTATTTTAATCCAACGGTAGTGAATGATCAGGGTGGTTACATTTTACCAAAAGTAATTCAAATCTACGCTGTCTACTTTTTAGATCCAACGGTTGATAGGGGTTCTCTTCTTCTGCTTTTTTTGGCGTTCTCTCTTTGAACATTATCAACATAGACACATTAACATTTGTACTAATGATGAAAAGAAAAAAACCACCTTATTATTATTATTAGTTTTCTTAATTTCTTAACATTTGTACTAATGATGGAAAGAAAAACTAATGAACCCAATGAGAAGGGTTAAATATACCATTTGTTTCTCGAAAAGAGAACTGAGGTTGAGGCCCTGAGATTTCGATATAAGCTCAAAAGCATTCATGGTGACAGGTGCAGTCGGTCGTTCATCCCGCCTCTCCACAACAAGTATTGGAGAATCCTATATGCCAAAAAAAAAGAACTCATTAAGCTGTTTGGCAGTTGCTGAATGATTAAGTGGTCAGAATGATTAAGAGGCTCTTATGATATAGTGCAAAATGAAATATAATTGTTTTGGTAATTGTTCAAGGTGTAATTATGACTCTTAATGGTTAAGGGAGGTCCAGAATTGGAACCATTAAGGGGCAGACTTAACTTTTGCCAAACAGAATTTACCTCTTAGCAATTCAGAGGTTGCCTCTTAATGGAACAGTTAAGAGGTAAACAAACGGGCATTATTTGAAAAGTGATAGGTAAGCAGAATTACCCCAGCTTCGTTGAATATAGCATCCACATCATCTAGACTAACATCTTCTTGTTCAAATCTAGGAGGAACGTATCCTTTCTTAAACCATTCATTTTCAATCACTTCAGCCGTTGTGATTCTCTGCCAAATATTCATATAATCGGTCAACATTATGACTAAAAGTAATTTTGAGCTTTATTTATCTGCAATTATATACATATATAGGGGCGGGTTCAAATGAGAACTCAAATTTGGTTGCAAACGTGAGGACAAATGAGAGCGCGACACGTGTCATATTCAGACTGAATAATCATATTTAAATATAGTAGTTATTCAATAAATACTATATTCAGTCCGAATATTTTTTTGATTATTCGGTATGAATAATCTACATTCAGACACGTGTCGTGCTCTCATTTGTCCTCACGTTCACAACCAAATTCAAGTTCGCATTTGAACTTTCCTCTCTCTCTTTATATATATATATATATATATATATATAAATATATATATATGTTGTTACAAAATATATATATATATCTATATAGCTAGGACAAGTGGACATACTGTCACAGGATTAGGATCCAAAATCCTTTTGATTAGTTTCTTTGCACTCGAGGAGAACCATGGAGGACATGAGAAGTCAGCCTTATTTATCTGCAATTATATATATATATATATGTTGTTACAAAAAATAATTCAACACTACAAAATATGTGGAAAATCTATTTATATAAGAGATGATGACACCCACAATCTATATTACAATTTACAAACTAGTTATGACAAGTAGAAAATAAAACGAAATCCCATTTGATGTTTATATCACCAAGAATTTTTTTTTTCTTATAATGCCATTCATTTGGTTTGCAGAAATTGATCATTGAAAAGAACCCATCTTCGAAAAACTAAGTTTCTATAAGGGGCTGTTTGGTTGGTTTTCCATTAAGTCCTGTATAGATAAAGTTGTATGTGTGGATTAATCTGTCTGTATAGATTGGGAGCGTTTTTGCTGAAGAGTTTTTTTCATAGATGGAATGACCGTGTTTTTTTTTAATTGAGAGGAACAAGTTTGGAAAAAACTTGGCTTTCTGCATAAAGCTCCTTTCAGTATCATTAAGCCACTACCAAACCGTAATCTATAGCTGATCAAATAAGCTGTGAGTCCCATTAAGCTCATTAAGCTACTAACAAACAGGCCCTTAAACAAACATATCGATTCTTCAACGCTCTAAAAAGAAAAATAGATACCTTCTTGTAAAGAGCCATAAGGTTCGACTCTTCGAAAGGAAGATATCCAGCCATAAGAACAAAAAGTATCACACCACATGACCACAAATCTGCCTTAGCTCCATCATAACCTTTGTTGTTGATTACCTAATGGAGTACAGAACCAAAACCCTGAGAAAAATGGCTTAATCATGATTCCATAACCCATTCATATGTGAATAATAAATAAGCTACCTCAGGAGCAACATAATTTGGTGTTCCACATGTAGTGTGAAGTAATCCATCTTCCTACAAAGAAGAAAATACCCATAAATTGAGTCCAAAATCTCCTAATTTTATTTATGGGATGTAAACTAGGGTCAGGTTTAGGGGAAAACGCCAAAAAAAAAAAAAAACTGAAGAACACCTGGATCCCTCCATCTGGACGGTATGCACAAATGCATATTGGTAATTTGTAACATGCATTGGTGCATATGCACTACTGCATTTATATGCACTGGTGCATATATATGCACCGGTGCATGAAAAAAAACAGTCTCAATCGCTTGTATGCGTTTGTGCATACTGTCTGGATGGAGGGCTCCCAGGGTGTTCTTCAGTTTTCTCTTAGAGTCAGGTTCAGGAGAAAACGCCAAAAAAACACCCTGGGATCCCTCCATCTGGACGGTATGCACAAATGCATACCGGTTATTTGTAACATGCATTTGTGGATATGCACTAATGCATAGAAAAAAAACAGTTTCAATCTCTTGTATGCATTTGTGCATACCATCCAGATGGAGGGCTCCCAGGGTGTCCTTCAGTTTTCTCTTATTTTAGTGTTTTCCCTTGAACCTCCCTCTCTCTCTATATATATATATAAATATATAATTGAAGAACACTCAGCTAACAAAGATTCAAAATAATACTCACACGAACTTGTTGTGGCAATGCACTCAATCCAAAATCAGAAACTTTGAGACATCCACTTGCATCCAAAAGTAAGTTTTCCGGCTGCAAAATTTAACACGATATAAAACCCGTTCACAAACTTACTAAAAAAAAGAAAGAGTGGTTTACGGGTAGAGATAAAGATTCACCTTAAGATCTCTATGGAAAACACCTCGGCTATGGCAATAATCAACGGTATTAATGAGTTGCTGAAAGTACTTTCTTGCTTCATCTTCTTTAAGTCTGCCTCTAGTTGCCTGAAGAATTATAAGGCATAAATAATTATGTATTAATATTTGCCAATTGTTAAATATGTCACCAATGCGTATGCAAATTTCCGAGCTTTAATGAACTTACAATTTTGTCGAAAAGTTCACCACCGGTGACAAATTCCAAAACAATGTATATTTTCGTCTTGCTCGCCATAACCTACAATAGAAGGGTTTTAGTCACACAATGAAAACTAAAAGAAAATGTTTAGTGGGTTTTCTATTAAGTCATGTATGGATAAAGATGTCTGTATGGATTAATCTGTCTGTGTAGATTGTGAAAGTTTATGTTTGGGAGAGTTTTTCATAGATGGAAGTCTCGTGTTTTTAATTGGGAGGGATAAGTTTGGAAAAAACTTGGCTTTCTACATAAAGCTCCCCGTAAAACCTTAATGAAAAAGTCACTTTCTATACCATTAAGCCACTATCAAACAATCATGCTAAGAATCTAAATTATGACAAGCAACTAAGAAAATAGAAATTAATTACTTTATCTCGGGTAAATTGGCAAAAAAAAGGAATGTTCCTAATTCAGTAATTTGATACGGAAATAGGGCTCAAGTGCAGCATAATACATACACATGTGTAATTAATGCTAAGATTCTAATTTCTATATGCCACAAGAATATTTCAAAATAATTGCAAGAAACCTAATTTATCTTAATAACGTTTCAATTTCTTCGATCCTTAGTTATTTAATCAACTAAGAGATGATGAAAAAGGCAAACAACAATAAATTCTCATGAAACAAGTGATTCTCGGGATTCCATAACTTAAAAGCAAGTTTCCATAATCAAATTTCGACTAACAAAAGATGAAACTCATCCCGAATATGCATTGTATACAGGAAAAAAAAAAGAACTTTTTCTATATTGGGATAAAGAATCTACCAAGGAAAAACATCTTCCACAAATGTTGTTACCAACTATAGCTATAATATTAGCATAATATGTTGATATAGGCAAATATAACAAAGGCTAATTTCTGGTTTTATTTACAATTTATAAAAGTTTAAATATCAAAAACCACTATAGCCACATATCAACAAACCTCATACATACGAATGACATTTGGGTGTCTGATTAGTTTCATCGTTGATATCTCACGTTTGATCTGCAATTGCGCAAAACAAATGTTACAAAAACAACAAAAAACACAAAGAAAATATTTATTGAACTAATCTAAGGACCGCCTTTTGGCTTTCTAAATAGGGAGTTTAGAAAGCAACTATAGAACTCAATAACAATTTAAACAACAATAGATAAACAAGATGATCAACTCATATTAGCAAAGGGGTAGGCTACATGCACCTCATTATATTGTTGAATGCACCACTACCTATTAATTTTTACCTCACACATCAACGTCAAAAGCCATACTTTTTACATTTTTAATGCATGATTTGACCTGATTCTGACATAAATAAGGGTGCATATATCAACACCCCAACTCATATCTGCAAAAGGTTAGGCTAAATGCACCTGGACTGTACCTACTAATTTCCTCCGCATATACATCAACATCACAGACATACTTTTTTCATTTTTAGTGCATGATTTGACTTGATTATGACATAATCATAAATAAGGGTGCATTCATCAATACCCCAACTCATATCTACGAAAGGGTAGACTAAAGGCACACCTATATATTGCTACATGCACCCATACCTACTAATTTCCTCGAATACACATCAACATCAAAGACATATTGTTTACCTTTTCAGTGCATGATTTGACCTGGTCCCAACATAAATAAGGGTGCATATAGCACCCCCCCCCCAAAAAAAAACTCATATATGCAAAAGGGTAGGATAAATGCACCCGTAACTACTAATTTCCTTTTCATACACATCAACATTCAGACATAACTTTTACATTTTTTACATTTTTAATATATGGTTTGACCTGATTCTAACATAACCAGGGTGCACATAGCAACACCCATTAACAAAATATCAAATTTCAATCTGATCCAAAAGAACAATTTCATGAAAGTTAATTTAATTGGGGGAGGCACTTGGATAAAGAACTAAAACTAGAAAAGTCAACGGCATATTACATACATACATGCATACATACATACCTGATTGATCATCTTATGCTTGAGAACTTTCTCCTTATCAAGAATCTTGATAGCAACATTCTCACCTGTTTCGATATTTCTAGCGAACTTCACCTTCGCAAAAGTTCCTTCACCAAGCGTTCTTCCCAACTCATATCGACCAACTCTTGTTCTTGCAGATCGCGATGATGCCATCTGTCTATCGATCACCTCCCTTCTAACCCTCAATCTAAAGATTTTTTGTTATACAGAAATATACAAGTATATATATATGTATATATCCCTATGAATCTTTGACGATTTCTCGAATAAATATACTGTTCATCTCTTTTTTTCCCCCAAATCGAAAGAAAACATCAAGTAACGATGCATATACCATCCATTTTCCCACCGTTTTTGTGAAACAATTTTATAATTTTTTTTTACTTTTTTTTTCTATTCAATATCAAGATCTCTTCTTCTTACAGGGTTGCCAAACTTGAGATCTAACAACACTCATCTTCCCAAAATTGAAATTAATTTAAAAACAAAAAAAACAAAGAAACGCAAAGAAGAAAAAAGAAAAAAAAGAAACCCTAGAACGAATTAGTCTTGCCTTGGCGATCTTCAAAGGTTAAACAATCGCAATCAGCCAAGATTGAAATCACAATTCGAAACGGCTTCATCAAGAAAAGATGAACATTAATCACATAGAAAAGATGGGTTATTAGAATTAGAGAGGATTCTTGAAAATGCCAAATTTTTTGGGGGAAAATGGGGGGGTTTTGGGAATCTTTGATTTTGATCTCTGTTGGTAAGAAGAAAATACAAAAATTGGAGGAGGGCGAAACGAAGGGGGGTTGACACTCGTTAATTGAATGGCGTTCTAAATTTGCTAGCTTCAATTTCAATTTCAATTTCAATTTCAATTTCAATTTTCATATTCTTAATCAATGCATTCTTTATATAAGGTTTTTGGTATATGATATAAAATTCTTATAGACTTTAATAATAGTTATATTTGTTTATAGTTTTGTTTTAATTAATTTAATGGGTATTTTAGATTGTACAAAATGATGATCAAATGTTCTAGATACAATGGTTTGACTAATCTTGGTCTTAATTGTAAGGTTAAAACTTTATGCTATATTTGAAGTAGTATTTGGGGAAAAAAGTTTGAAAAGTTGATTAACTACAATCTTAATCGGTCTGGTATAATTACAAAACTTGTTTTTAAGGACATTAATGTGAGTTGGTGTTTTTGTGTCACTCAACAACTGAGGTTAGTGGGGGACCTGAGAACGATGTTTTAAAACCTGGGCCGACCCGGCCGGTTGAACCATGACCCGGGGAAGATAGCGGGTCAACTATGGTCGGGTCTTTGGTGATTTCGGATTTCTGACCTAAATTGACCTGGCCGGGTTTAATTAAAAAAAAATGGTTGAACCGTTGGAATGAACTGTTAAAACCTCTGTTAATGTCTCAAAATCCATGATTTGGTTTGATCGTTATGTGTTTTTTTGATGTATTTAGATTGATGAAAACTTATGGTTATGTGTGTGTGTTTTAATATATTTGGATTGATGTAAAACTTGTTATTATATGTATTTTTAATGTTTGAACTTATGGACATCAAATTTTTGGTTTGTATATATATATGCCAGAAAATGAAAAATACAAGAAAATTCTTGAAACCGGGTTGACCCGTGACCCGACCACCACATAGGTTCAACTGAAAAACTGGGTTTTAAAACATTGCCTGAAAATGAACACCAGACATGTTTGGTATTTGGGTAAAGTCGTTTCGTCTTTTTGCCAACCAAAGGTTGTATTGTAATGGTATTAAAAGTTGATTATCGACAATTTCAACCAGTCTCACATGAAACCTGTTTCCAAGGACATCAATATGAGCGAGCATTTTCGGGTCACTCACCAACCGAGGGTAGTGGGGGGTTTGAAATTGAACACAAGACCTATTTGGTATTTGGGCAAAGTCGCTTCGTCTTTGCCAACTTAACACCACATTAGAGTCTAGATTGTAATAGTATTAAAATATTTTTAATTGATGATCAAATATTCTAGATACAATATCTTGACCAGTTTTGGTCTTAATTATAAGGTTAAAACTTATATGTCTGAAGTAATATTTAGGTAAAATAAAAAAAGACTGATTACCGACAATCTAATCGTTTTCGTACTGAACCTACTTTTAAAGACATCAATTTAAGTTGCCGTTTTCGCGTCACTCAATAACATAGACTATTAGGGGCCTGGGATTAAATCCAAGACCTGGTTGGTATTTGGACAAAATCGTTTCGTTTTTTTGCCAACTTAGATACACATTAGAGGCTATAGTGTGATGGTATTAATTGTTTTTTAATAGAATTATTATTATATCTTAGAAATAAGAAACTAAAAATTTAAAATATTTTAAAAAATTATATCTTAATTCCAATTTGTTTTTAAAACTATATTAATAATATTATTAAGATATTATATAATTTTATAATCTTAATAAATTTTAAAGATAGCTTTAAATAAAATAATAATACACTCAATCTAATGGATCAGAAATAATTAAAATATTATTTTTTTCTTCTCCTCGCATTAAATTTTTGAGAAAATTCTTTAAATCTCGAGAATTTTATCTCTCTTCTTTTTTTCTATCTAGAAAAATATATTGACATATAAGTAGGGTTGAGTTTTTGTAAGAAAGGTAAGAAGAAAATTTTACCATTGGATCATTTTTAATTGAAGATCAACATTAATGAGATTCACTGATATGCACCGGATCTATTTCCTTCTAAAATGTAATTCATGGGTAGACATGAAATCAAAAATAATCAAGAATGGAGATCCCTTCTTAGGCATTGTTTGGTAAAAATAAGCTAGCTTATTTTCAGGGTACATGTTTGGATGCGATAAGTTGACTTATAAGCTAGCTTATTTTCAGGGTACATGTTTGGATGCGATAAGTTGACTTATAAGCTAACTTATTGATAAGCTACTTGAAGTAGTTTATAAGAAGCTTTTTGTCATCTTTTTCGATTATACCCTCATTACTATTAATTATTATTTATTACTAATAATAATAAATAATTATTTAGTTATTACTAATATTAGCAAATATTAACTAACAAATATTAATAATTTAATAGTAGTTAAAATTATTAATTAATTTTAATTTTAATTATACATTAATATTAATATTAATTATTTAGGAATATTATTAATCAGATCAATTATTTTTATATTTTTTTTAATTAATCATATAATATATTTAGTTATCAAAAAACAAATATAATAATTATAACAATATTTATGTAAATTACATAAGAATACAAATTATACATATTTTATTTTATTTTATAGATCATAAAACTGTTTTAAATGGTTTTAGTAAAATATATAATTTAAGTATAAGTTATAATTTTTTAAAATTATTAATTAAGTAGGATATGTAAGATTGATCAATTTTTTTATTCATATTATATATATAACGGTTGTTTCAAATCATAAACCAATAAAAAAATTATAAAGTAAATAATCGACTTAAAATTCTTTTAATTAATGTGTTATTTTTTTTTTATTATCTTGTTTGTATTAATATATTATTAGTAAGTATTTGTTTTAATTATATTATAAAATAATATAATTGACTATTTTTCAGGATGTTCTTTTTGGTCATTTTACATGTTTATCAGCTAGTTTTTGTCAAACATAATTTGTTCGTAATTTCTTGAAAATTTTATAAGTCGTAATTGTTTATAATAATAATTTATCATCATCTATTTATCAGCTAGTTTGCCAAACATAGTACTTCTCATCTTAATTTCACTTTTCGTAAACATAGTCATATAACAGTATAAGTATCACCATTATCTTTTATGAAATTTTTCGAAGATACTCTTTATTAAATTTTTGTACGATATCAAATTTTCGTAAACATCTTTCTTGACAAATAAATTATCACGTGTAAAAACGGTCCGTACATAAGATTACTCCCTTTTTTGTCAATGAAGTGACAACTAATAACTTTTAATTAATTCTTGTAAGTATTAATTTCTATTTTTTATATTTTTTTTGCCACATTAATTTTTTATTTCATTTTTTTTTATCATATCCCACCACCATCGTATCAAACTCAGAAATCAGAAATATGCCCCAATTGAAACCATAAAAATGGCTTGGGATCGATATTTACAGACACAACAAAAATGAACAGTATGAATATAAAATTATTATAATGTTATAATTATATAGACCTAAAATGAAAAGAGATGGGGACTTCAAAATTATTATGGATAACTTTTTGGAATTGGACATGGGATTACTTGATTGATTAATGTATAAACATTATTATAATACTAATAATTAATCATTAATTGTTAGATAGTACTATGTTTTGTTTTTTATTTAATTATTTTTAAATTCCTTTATATTAAAGCATGTGGGATTTTTAAAATGTAATCAAAAAAATCAAAATAAGATAATAATCTGAATAAGTTACAAATTGTTCCTATGGTTTGTAGATCCTATAGTTTTAGTCCCTCGGTTTAAAAATTATAAAATCTTCATTGCAGTTTCAGTTTTGTTTTGGATTTGATCCTTGGCTTTAATGACGTGGTCTCACGCGCCTTTCATATGAGGGCAATTTTGTCATTTTACCTTACTTTGTTTTTTAATGTTTTTATTCTATAAGTTAGAAATGTACAAATACAAGTGTATAAAATCATTTAAGGTGGAAAACGAAAACGAAAACCCACCCCTACAATCCACGACATGCACCTTTTCCCCTAACTTCTATGCGATGAAGAAAATATACCAGACAAATACGTGAAACCAAAAAGTTGTCCATTTCTTCCTTTTATCGTATTCTTATTACGCAAGTAAAAATAGAGCTTTCATGTTTTTTGAGTTTTCACTATCATCTCCCACCCACGCACAAAGCCTATGCGTGAAGATTGATGCTTTCTATACCACAAAGACCATTTCAATCGTTGATGATGTGATCTTGAAAGTATCATTTTTGTTCCTTTCTTGTGTTAAAAGGTGCAACTCCTTTTGTCATGGTATGTACATCAATCTGATGGTGTTGTTAATCAGATGTGGGCTAAATCCTCTTGAGGCAATTAGAACATTGAGTATGTATAGAAAAAAGTATTACATCAATGGGAAAATCTCATTAAAATCAAGTTGAAGACCCTTCAATACAGAGACTTCGACTCCATTTTTATAAACATGAAATTTTGACACATAAGGAGGGGTTACTGGAGGAAACCCATATGGCTGAACACAATGAACTTGGATCGAACAACAACTTTTAGGGAGGATATGCTTGGATCGAACAACTATAAGGGATGGGGGTTATCGAAGAACATAAAGGGAATGTGCTATTTGGAGGGGTGATGGTTGAATAAAGCGAGGATAGTGGATATTTGTATTAAAGTTGCTTGAAAATGGGAGCGGGTTTAATTAATTTAGTTATTTTTTTCCTTCTTAAATGTATTCTAAACATCTTCATATATATTCGAAACTTGTACATTAAAAAAATAATAAAGAAACATGCAAAATGAAAAAATTACTCTCAAACGCTTAGCAGATGGGGTCAATTAACATAGTTTCTCTAACGACCTTTAGTGCAAGGGACCAAATTCAACGCGAAATCGAAACCACAAGAATTTTTTGTAGTTTTAAAATTGTAGGGACTAAACCTACGGGATTTACGAATGACAAAAATGAGATTTGCAGTTTATTCTAATAATTAATCCATTAACTATTTAATAATAAAATCATGAGGAAGCTACATTTTTGGTCCATGTGGTATGTTACAAATTTCAGTTTTCATGCATGTGGTTTATGTATTATACTAGTGAACCATGATTTGTAATTTCTTTCAAATTTGCCTCTATGGTTTGCAGATTGTTACGAGTTTGGTCTATGACCTAACAATTGTTAGTGCAGGTCGGTTAAGTTTAGGGAATTTTGGTCTTTTTTTTCTTTTTTCTTTTCTTGTCTTATTTTATAAAATAAAATAAATTTTGTCTTTCCCTTACCCATCCTGCCCACACCCCTACCCTCCTTTCTTTCTTCCCAGTCAAGACCATCCACAGATAAATCCAACCCAATCTATCGAGATATCATTGGTGTTGATGAACCAGAAACCCAACCACCTTTGTAAGTAACAACATCATTGTGATTAAAAATATCCTATCACCAACACTAAATTTACCGAGTTATCGTGTATAAGAACTTAAATTCCCACCAACCTTTGGGGTAAGAAGATGAATATATAAAAATAGTATAAAGGGGGTAGGGGAAACTAGGGATGGAGTCACCAACGCATGAGGGATTCAATCATTCACGGGGGTGTTACTTCTTATGATCCATGAGTGTATAGTATCATAATGTATACACATTATAATAATGTACATATTTAAATTATTTAATAGAAAACTAGTTAAAGGTAAAAGGACCAAAACAACTTTGAGTTAACGTGACTTTTTAAACAGTGTTAGTCAAAGGGATCAAAACCGAAAGTAATAGCAAACCACAGTGACCATTAGTGTAATATAGGAAACACAAGGATGATAATTGTAATTTGTAACATACTACAGGGACCAAAATTTCCACCATAAGTCACGCCTTCAAAAACGTTTATGGCCTCACTGTGTTTCCTTAAGCAAAAGGACAAATTGGTATAGTCCAATGACTTTGTCTTTCTTCGTCGTCTAGTGGTGGTGTGTTTCATGCCATATTGCCATCGGAGATTGTACACATCTTAAATTTTGTAGATTGGCCCATTAGTTTAGTAATCAATGTTCTACAAGTCTTTATACTTACCACTACACCAAGCTTCACACCATTGTGAGGGGCGGGGCGGGGCGGGGGGGGGGGGATTGCATGATGTTTCTGTAAGAATGAAATATTTTAAATGAATTGGAACTTGAAAGAAATGTTATCGGATTGACTAAGTATTTGGTTTGATAAAAAATAAAATGTAATAATTAAATATACTGGAATTTATTTGTTTGGTTTATAGAGAATACCTTATGAATTGGAAATAAATTGTGAGAAATGACTAGAATACCATTCATTTTTTTCTTAAATTATATATGATAATAAAATCAATGTGAAAAAAAATATGTAAATTACCATTTACTAAATTAAGAGTAAATTTCAAATATTTATATGTAAATAATTGTATAATATATATATATATATAATAAAAAGATCCACAGATAACCTTGAAAAAGAAAGAAAAAAACCCTACATAATCCATCTAACCGTTGATAAATAAAACGTGATGTAATGAAATTCAATTCTTTCTCCTATGTAATGGAATAATAAGAATATATGGAATCAATTCCATTTTATATGTAAAGTAAACTTTGAAATAAAATTTGGTCAATAAAATTGAACATACCAATTCTTTTAAATTATATCAAAATTCTATGAACCAAAAACCTTATTAAAATTTTGATATTAAAATTAATGGCCAATTTCCAAAATTTAAGATGCTTACAAACTCCAATGGCATGAATCACACCACCAATAGGCGACAAAATCATTGGATTATAGTGTTTGGTATCATATAAAGTTATCAATTTCCTTTTACTTACCGAATTTATACAGGGATATGCGAAACTGACCGAAATCTCGAATCGAACCGGTCCCATATCGAATGGCACTATCGGTTCGGGATTCGGTACTTTCTGTATCGGTATCGATACTAGTCCTGGTAATCCTGAACCGGTACCGAAGAATTTAAAGAACCACTTTTAAATTAAATTGGTAATAAAACCTTTTTCTTTTCCCAACATGATATCTTCCATTTTTATAGAAAACCCACCTAAATATATTACAATTTTCGGTTCTTGTATTTTCCACTCAAATACCGATTTTTTTTTTTGCAATTCTTCATATTTCGGTTCTTGCAATTCTCCAAAATCGGTCCCGTAATTTCTCCAAAACTCGGTTCTTGATTAAGTTGGTTAATTTATTTTGGTCTTTGTTATTGCGTTTAATGATCAACGACGAAAAACGTTAGTTGTCCCAAAAAATGCTACCAAACAGTTCTAGTCCGGAAAATCCCAGTACCGATTTTCACTAATCGGTTCGGTACTCGGTATTGGGGTTTTCCACTTCCAGTTTCAGTACTACCCGGTTTCGGTACCGATCCAGTACCGAGCTCATCCCTAAATTTACATCACTTAAGGTTAATGTTAAAATTCCTAGTGTATGTCACTTTATAACGTTAGAGGTTGTTTATCAAATGCATACAAGATAAGCATTTAACAATAAGAGTCGTCATTTAAGGGTACTTTATCGAGTAACATTATCGATCATCAAAATTGATTGTTAGTAAACGTCTTTTATTCGATAATTGTTTATCGGGTAAGAGTTTTGTCCTAGCTTACCGGGTAAGATTCTCGGACATCGTCATGTTCACCTGATAAGGTAAGTGACACCTGGTAAACATTTGGTAAATGACCCTAAAGGGTCAATTCATTACTAAATAAAAGACTTTTGCTTACAGACTTTTGCTTGGAAAATCTGTCGTTAAAGAGTGATTCCTCATAAAACCGTCACAAAGTTGGTGGCTAAACTGTTGTGGGTAATTCAAATCAATGACAAATTACTCAGGGACTCTCTGGGTAATCCTTTGGTATTTTCTCGAAAAACATCGAATTTTACCGAACCATTGATATTTTCTGGGTGATCTTTGGGTTATCACTCACGAAAATTTCCCTAAGTAATTTTGGTGGGTAAAAGTCATTTGTTTGGTAATGATTTGGTTTGATATAATATTTTTGAGGTATTTGAATTTCTTGGAAGGATGGAGAATATTTGACACGTTATATTTATAGGATTTGGAATGAAATAAAACTTCATTCATTTTTTTTTATAGATATTTCACTTCATTTTTTGTAGATATTTATAAAAATAAATTATAAAAAATTATAGAAGTTATGATATTATCTTTCTATTGCCTGTTTATTACGAAACAAGTGTTTTTAACGTACTTTAAAATGTCATTACAAACAAATCGTATTAAATCCAACGTAATATCAATTATCTATATGAGATTTTTAAATTCCATGTTTGTCTAATTTCAAATCAAACATATGATTAAATTCAATTTTAAATCTCTCCAAACCCTTTTAAATCTCGCAAACTAGATTCACCTTTTATTCTTTTTTTGGGTTAAAGCTTTAAAAATGGATTCATCATCAAGATCATGAATATTCATGTTCATCAAGATTTTAAATTTGACAAAATTATATATATATATATATATATATATATATATAAAAGTAAGAACTAAGAGAAATGACATGTCACAATGTAAAATAAGAATTCCAAAATATTGAAATGTGGTTAGCTTTGACCATCCCACATTGATAAAAAGATGATTTGTTGGATGAAATATTGGAGAAAAACGTTTGTTTGGTATTTTATTGGAGAGAAAAGTTTGTTTGGTGTTTTCTATTTACATGTTCTTCGTTTTTCACAAAATATTGAAAAGAGTAAGAACCATGAGAAATAACATGACACAATCTGGATTAAGAATTCCAAAATCTTTGGCCATCTCACATTGATAAAAAGATGATTTGTTGGAACATGAGGTTGGTTATATAAGAAGAAGGATTGCCAACTTTTTATTACGTGGTTTTCTATTTATGATTTACTTTAATCCATTTTGTATTAAATAGTAAATTTTAGTTACAAATTCCATTTTCATGAAATATTGAAGACAATAGTTTGTTTGGTGTTTTCTAATTACATGTTCTTCGTTTTAACAAAATATTGGAAATAGTCTAAAGGGGCTTTTAATTTTTTAATAATGTACTCTTTGTTTTTCAAGTTTTATTTATATAGTCGATCGGATTATTAATTGTAGATCATTTGTGATGATTTATTATGTAAGTTATTAGTTAAATCATACATGTTTGATATCATTTAATAAATAAGGTTACAAAACAAATTTTATAAACTAAATTTTAAAGATTAATTTTACATACCTCTTTATGATGCTTAATATTGTGTACGTCTGCCAAAATAATTTACATCTAAAACAGTCAAATACAATTATACATTGTATTTTATTAGTTGTCAAATAATGAATTAGGTTCATCTTAACGACTTAACATGGTTACGTATCTTTAAATGTATAATTTCGTCACGGTGGCACACACTGGTTACAATGAAAAGCAAAAACACAAATTAATTATAAAATAATAATCCGAAGACCAAATTAAATCTTAACTGTTATAGTTAACGAAAATATTATTGACTAGAATACAGGGGCGGAACACACACATTTTTTGGTCAGGGGCCGAACTTAATCCCTTGTACAAATGTATCGTATAAATGAGCCTATTCGAAATATTGAGAAACATAACATGTTATTTTTCAAATAGTATATGCCTACACTAGAATAAAAATTGAGTTTATAAGACTTTAGAATTGTCTAAATCTCTAAATGTGTAAATGAATTGTATTATAGGACTTTAGTTGTAGGACATAAATGACTTTACAGGGCGTTCTCGGACATTTTAGCAAAAAAAAATAAGAACATTTTGTTTGAAATCGTGTCTTAAAAAAACAGGTGTCCTATGAAAATATGAATTTATAAGACACTTCTTAAATATGTTCTAAAAACTTGTTAAACCGTCTTAAAACGTCAATAAACATTTTTATATTGGACGTACATTTGTTTGGTATTATAAACTTAAGTATTATAAAGTTGTTTATTTCACTTTTAATCATAAACAAATGATATGATAACTTTATTTTTCAAGAACTTGCTAGATAGTAATAACCCATGTTTTCTAAAATCTAATTTTTAAAAACTTAAATCAACCCTAAATCTCAAGAGGCATGATTTAAATCTAAATCAGAAAACAAAAATTCAAGAAATCAACACCAATAAAAATCAAATATTTATACTAAAAATATATTTGAATAAAATCGAAAAACCATAGATACAACATTGAAATTAAAATTTCAAGTATTACATTAAAATTATAAAAAACTCCATGAAAATAGAAATAGTATTACCAAACCTAGGCATGAGACTTGGAACATGTTGCCAATTAAGGACGTGAGTTGCTAGTGGATTAAAGTGCAGGGGCCAAATAAAAACTTAAATGAGATACACATATGCTTTGGAATTTGTCTTCTAATCACCGACAAAAAACACAGGGGCCTTGGCCCCCAATAGCCCATATGGCCATCCATCACTGCTAGAATAGTTGAATTTATATATAACATTTATGTGGATTAAACAGTGGTTTGAATTGATTTCTTTTACCGACCCAAATAGTTAAGTTGCAAATTTTTATTAAAGTTTTTACTAATTGAAATGCTGATCGAAAATGATCCATAGTTTAGTATTTTTGTTTTATATATTAATGTAAATAATATCAAGTAATTGGTCATCGGATCGAGTATATGAAAATATTTACTTTGACATTTCTATTTGCTATATTCGATGATAGATGTAACCGTTTGATTTTGTTGACGTGGTAAGAGCATCTCCAACAGTTAGTGTAAAATTTATCTAAAATAGCATATCAAAAGTCAAAATCTTTAAAATAATTTATATCCGACTCAAACAGCTACTCTATTTTAGCAACTTTATCATTAACAATATTAACAAAATATTCCATCATTTAATAAAATATTATTTCTCTCTCATACACACTTAACTTCAATTACTTTGATTGGTTGAATATAATTAAAATAATATTTATTTCTCTTCTATATACTTTTAGAGATTCTCTAAATTTAGAGATTTTTCTTCTCTTTCTTCCCATTTTTCTATTTTAGCAATTTAAATTGCTAAAATTCTTCATATTTCTATTTTACAATAGCTGTTGGAGATGCTCTAATGTTTCCAAAAGACTGGTCTTTTCTACTGACACTCTAGTCTATATATTAAACCATATGGAGTATATACATACGTCTTCTAATTAAAATACATAAATAAATATAAATGTTAGTGTGTCCCTTAATCAAAATAGATAAAACAACAGACTAGGGTGTAAATGAGAATTAGACTAGGATGTAAAAGAAAAAAAACCATTTTATTTTTAATCGATTGTTGTAATAATTTTACTTTAATTAAATATATAAAATTATAAAACAAATACGCATATTCACTAAAATCAATTGTTTGTATAGCTATGTGTTTATTTTTCTAGAACTTTTTATATTTATTATAACTAGAATATAGAAAAGAAATTCTACTAATTTAACCAAACTACCGTGTTCCTCCAAGACCCTCTTTTTTATTAAAGGAGCTTTCAATAATTTTTATAGTTCAGTAAATATCTTGATTATTTTAACAATTTTTATAGTTGTAAAAATTTCTTGAAATTTATTAATTTGTAATCGTAACTTAATTTATGAATTAAAAAACAATTAACTATAAACAAAATATGTGTTTACAGTATATAAAATTTTAAGAGTAAACTCTAATTTTGGTCTCCGTGGTTTAGTGAAATCTTTGAAAGTGAGACCTAAACTTTGATATCTCTAAAAATCGTCCCCATAGTTTTCATTTTGTTTTGAAAGTAATCCACTGTCACTAACTCTGTTAATTTTCTCAGTTAGTGACAAAGACAGTTTTGTCCATTTATATTTCCCACCCTTTTTTTAACCTGGCCCATTAAACAAATTCATATACCACCGATCACTCATATTGAATTCGATCAATCAATCCCTCCCTCAATTAATCCATATACCTTCCCTATTGAGTCGATTAATCCCTCCATATACTAGCGATCAATCAATTGATAAACCCATCTGATGCATACCTTCGACTGCCCCTGCCCTATTCTATAAAAAATTCTTCAATCGACCCTGCCTTGTCTTATCGAAGGATTTCGATCGTTCAATCGATGAACCCATATAGCAAGCTTGATCCACTGAAACATGCAATTTCATTTTTCTGTCACAAAATTCCAGAAAATGTACCCAATTACATACAACAACAAATTTCAAAAGGCCATAAATCTCATTTATTAGCATATATAGGCATCAACAACTCTCAATCTGTCTTCATCTTCTTATGTAATAATATATTTATCCATTCTAGGGATGAGCTCGGTACCGGACCGGTACCGAAACCGAGAGTGGAAAAAATAATACCGAATACCGAAACGATAAGAGAAGTTCGGTACTGGTACCGGTACCGGGATTTTCGGGACTAGAACCATTTGGTACCATTTTTTGGGACGACAACCATTTTTCACCGTTGACCATTAAACACAATAACAAAAACCAAGATCACTTAAGCGGAAACCGGATTGGAGGAGCCGATTGTGCAAGAACCGGGTTTTGGATAAATTACGGAACCGATTATGGAGGATTGCAATAACCGAAATATGAAGAATTGCAAGAAAAAATCGTTATTTGAGTGGAATATACAATAACCGAAAATTGTAATATATTTAGGAGGATTTTCTATAAGAAAAGGAAAGAGTTTGTTACCAATTCAAATAAAAAAATGACTTTTTAAATTCCCCGGTTCGGTTCGGGATTTACCGGGACTAGTACCAGTACCGGTACCGAAAGTACTGAATCCCGAATATGGAAAATCTTGGTACCGAACACCGAACCGGTAATAATATTCGGTACCGGTACTGGTACCGGTTCGGTTTCGGGATTTCTGTCCGTATGCTCATCCCTATGTGGAACAAAATTGATACAAGCTCTTGTTGACACAGATTAACACCATTCAACCGTTCTGAACGCAAAACATTGTTTGCAAAAATACAAGCTTTTGCTGACACCATTTAACACCAATCACAATGACCAAAAATTGAATATAAAAGACCCACTTACACAAAATATAAAAGACCCAAAAATGATAATCATCAAAAGAAATATGAGGACCCAAAAAATAATCCATAGGAATATAAGAACTGTCCCAAAAAATCCCTTTGTTGTCCCAAGTGATCCATTATTAGGACTGCAAGTTTTCCATAATGTTGTGAGTATAAACCAAAAACTATGGGTAATTCTAAAAATTAAGGAAAGCAACAGCTTTCTTGATATCTCTAAAAATCGTCTCCATGGTTCTTATTTTGGTCTGAAAACTGTCCTCCATTACTAACTCAGTTAGGTTTTTGCACAGGACCTAAACTGAAAGAAAATGTTTGACCACTTTTAGGTTTTTGCACAGGACCTCCAAAAGTGTCAGGAAGACAGGAACGACTATGCATGACTTTTTAAATAATGATATATTGATCTAGGGGTGTTCATCTAAGCCGTCAAATCGTACAAACAACCCACATCATACCGCAAAACGCTGTTTAGAATATTCGCAGTACGGTTTGCGGTTTGCATTTTCATCAAACCGCACTTTGCGGTTTTGAGTCATTAAAACGCGGTTCAAACCGCATCGTACCACATATTTATATATATATATATATATTTATACATATGATAATTTATCAAATAAAAATAATTAATACATTATTGATTGTTTATTAATTTTTTAGTTTTCCTTTTAAGTTTTACGTTACAAATTCATTTTTTGAGTTATTTTCATTTGTTTTTTTGTTAAAAATCGTGGTCGAAATTATTTATAAGTTAACTTTTATAATATATATTTGAATTAATTACGAACTATTTAGTTTGCATTACGCCTTTTTTAATTACGCATTTAGTAACTCAAGTGACCATAAAAGTTGCACACATTTGATGTAGATAGTCCGTTTGAACGATCAAAACTAAATTTGAGCAAACCACATGACTACAATAATTAAATCAATGTAAAACACTATTTTAATGAATTTGAATTAAGTTTACTTAAGTTTGACACTGCGTTTGGTTGACAAGAACTCTAATGTGAACCATAAGGGAGGTGCCTTGTTGGTTTGAGTTTGGGCTCCAAAAGTCAAAAATACCTCGAGGTTCCATGTTCGAATCCAATAAGAAATAAAAATCTACTTGTGTCCATGGAAGTTCAAATGTGATGACTCCGGGCTATCAGCGAAGCGGATGGTTGCCCTGAGATTAGTCAGCTCGCATAGCAGGTTGGATATCCAGGTTAATAAAAAAATTGTAATGCGTTTGTTTGGTTCACTAAGGGGATGTTTGGTTGGAGGTATTAAACAATAATTAATGAAAATGATAATAAAATAAACTATTTGTTTTTTTATAATATAATGGGCTCATTCCCCAAAAGCCCAAATTTTCATTCTTGATTAAATTGAGGGGAATGAAAATTCATTCTCATTTTTATTCTCTGTCATTTTCATTCTCCTTCCCATTTTCATTCACTTGTCAGAACCAAACACCCCCCTAAATATAACTTCGGAACTATATTAAAATGGCTTTAAATTACAAAACACCGCTTCATGTTATTTTCATATTTTATTGATTGATAGAGATGCTATACAATATTAATTGATGGCCACAACGGTGGTGGCAACAGTGTCAGATATGGCGATGGTGACAATATATATGGTGGTGGTGGGTGGCGACAAATCAAATAATGGTAGGAGTGGTGGTGGATAGCAGTGTCGACGGTGGTGTTGGTGTGGTGGTGGCGGCGATGATAGTGGCAGTGACAGAGACAGTGGTGGCAGTAGTGGTTGTGACAACGGTTGTGTAGGTAGTGGTGATAGTAGTAGCGGTGACAAAGATAGTGGCGGTGGCCACAGTGTTAGCAATGGTTGTGGCAGTAGTGATAGTTAATCCTCATGCCGTGGTGAAATAGATTAGAGTAAATATAAAAGTATAATACTCTGTATTAAAAGAATGAATGAAATGGAACTGAAATTCCTTACCAAAACTCAATGAATTTAAATTCAATTATATGTGAAATTGGAATTTCGTACTAAAACTTACAGAATAAAACATACTTATGATAGAATTTGGTCAATCAAATTGATTATTCCAATTTATTCAGATTCCATCGAATTCCAGCATACTAAACAGTACAACCTTAACCCCTTTAACAAATTTTTTACACTTTTGATCATATTTAACAATTTTTGACAATCAAACTTTACATGTCCATCATCCTCTATCAATTGAAAGTAAAATATATAGGCAAGAACTCAATAATCTTTGTACTTAATATTTCTTTATGTTCATCACCAAGAGTTTAAATCAAACACAAATGATGGTCAAAGCAAGAACACAAGTTAGTAGTAAAATAATAATCAATGAACCAATATCAAATCTTAATAGTAATAATTAAAATAATTATCATTGACAAAAATAGTTTACTTTACACACAATTTATGTGAATTAATTAATGGTTTGTATCCTTCTTCCTTTGTTGACTACAATAATTCACTCACAAAAGTAATATATGTACAGTGATAATTAAATATTTTAATTGGAAAAGTCTATTACTTAATCTTGATCGAAAATTAATTCATTGTTTAATATTTTTGTTTTCTATATTGTACATCATATCTATTAACCGGTCATCAAATCGAGTATTAAAAATTTAGACATGTTGTCGCATCGCTACATGTTGTATATATTTAACGACCAAACATATGTTTCTATAAACGAAACTGGTCTCACAAGTTCTAAACACAAATATTTTCAAAAGACCAATATTTTCCCTTGAATGATTTGGATGGGCTATTCTATTTTTTAATAAAACGTGATTGATTCAACCATCAATCATAGAGAAGAAAATATATATTGTTGAAATAATTATGTTTTAATATTTTTAATTGATATATATATATATATATAAATTATAAAAAAAGAACAACTATTTGTATTTCGTTGTGTTGTCTATGTATTATCTATTTTTATAAATAATAACAAAAAACATGTTGATTATTTTTATATCACATTCATTGTAATTTATTTACTTGTTGTCTACTTTAATATTAGACATTTGTTGTAACGGTATAATATTTTTTTTTTGGTTAAAATAAATTAAGTATATATACAAAAAACATATAATACAAAAATGCAATGTAATAACACACACATATTTATATATGTGTATATATTATATATATACAATGGAATTCGACACATAATTTCATAAGAATTTATAATTTTGATCAAACGTTTAAATTAATGACTCATAAAATAATAAATAAAACATATTAAGATGATGAGTATCAAACGAACTTCAAATAACTAATATGCAAATCATGAAAATCTAAACACAATTTGTTTGGTTTAAAAAATTTATCAAGTTTAATTTGTTGAACTAAATTAGAACATTAGTTAAATACTAATAAAAGAACATTACAAAACAAAGAGGCTTCACCAAAAGAAAAATTCGTCAGTAATCCATCGAAAAAATATGTCGGTAATCCATCGGAAAAAAAACCATCACCGACTAATTACCTGCAGATCTCATAGCCGGAGAAAGTGTGGCCGTACTTGTGATTATTGCCGGATTTTCAATCACCTACGGAAAAATCCAGTGATCAACCACAAATCCATCGGTGAAACCTCTTTGTTTTGCAGTATAATAATTAAGAGAAATACAATATTGTGTAACCATCTCATCTACTTAGATTTTGGCACATATGAATCACGAGGGAGAATCAAATGAGAACATTGTCAAAATAAGAGAACAAGAAAACAACAAAATCACATATGCTTTTACATGCGATTATGGAACACCAATCGACACAAGGGCGAGCGAACGACCTAGCTACAATCTTAGGTCGCGGGAAAATCACATGAATCATATAGGTGAATTTACTATTTTGATATAAACCTGACTTTGTTAATCATATACAGCCAATTCGATTTTAAATGATTTACATTGAATTTTGTACAAAATTTACACATAGGTCGTGAATTCACCATATAACACCATTTGGGAACTTTCTAATAACCATCTATGAACATTTCTTGGTCGTGATAATTTGTTGAACATAATAATCAAACATGTTTCATTCTTGAACATAACAACCAAACAAATATTGATTTTGACGCTATATATTTCTCGCTATTTCTAGATTTTCTAATGAATGTATGCAAAATATGTGTCATATTAGGTCATGTATTTTGACTATGACTTTAAGCCTATTTGTGTGAACAAGGAGCAAGAACAACTCCCTTGTTAAACAAAGTTTGTAGTTATGAAGAAACAACAAGATTTTGACTATGACTTTAACACTATTTGTGTGAACAAGGAGCAAGAACAACTCCCTTGTTAAACGAAGTTTTCTAGTTATGAAGAAACAACAAGAATAACATGAGTGAGCTTTTCAGAAACTGAATTTATCGACGATCTTAATCTACCTGTAATTTGCAACGGATCACTGAGAGATTACCGACTCGCGGAGTTTTCAAATGGTTTTAACAATAGTTATAATTGCTTTGGTAATTCATCGACAAAGTATAAATTCACTAATGGATTACCGAAGGTTTTTGAAAATTTTCAAATAAAATAAATTGAAAAGAAAATATACTTAAATAGGGTTGGGCTCGGCGAGAAGGAGAGTTAAGGGGAGAAGCGTAAGAAAAGATCTCCACCTTTGGACGCACATTAGGATGAGATGCATCGAGATGAGATACACTGGATCAATTCGCGCATCAAGTGCGATTCACAAGGCGGAGCCACCTTAGCACCAGAAGGTGCAGAGTCTTACACCCGATAAGTGATGGCTCGGTCCTTACCATGGTTATTGGGTAAATTGTTGTATATGATACGGTTTTGATGTACTAAAATCTTACCTGGTAAGTAAGAGATAGTGTAGAATTTTGCCAGTAAGCATTTACCTAGGTAAATATTTGGTAAACGACCCTTTAATGTTTATTATGTTATACATAACTTTTGTTACACTATATTAGAATTTAAATTGTTTTTACTCTTTTGTATTGTGATCATTTTTCTTACATTGTTCCTTATTTTTAGACTCTACAGAACTGTTATTGTTAAATATGTAAAGGTCGAATATCATCAATATAATATCGATACTTTTGTGATTTTCAGAATATCTACTTTTATTTTTATTCTATATGGTGCCCCTCTCATATAAATTCCTGGCTCCGTCCCAGACGATTCATGAGTGAGTTTGAGATTAAAGATGATCACGAGTCCAGGTCCTTTCTTATATTTATCACCTTAACGCTCATTCACACACGATCCTTCACTTATTTAAATAACCGTCGGCAAATTCTTCACTTACAAAATAGAAAACAGAAAACAGAAAACAAAAAAAATAAGAGATATTTCAAAGATAATCGTTCGATGATCACGGGCTCTAATTGGTCTTGCATATGGTAATTGGGCCTTCAGCCATTTGACAAAGTTGCAATGGATTGTGAGAGTGTATGTATGTATATGCTATATAGTTTATATGGGATTGATTTGGTTCTAATGGAGTTTTATTCGTTGGTATTTTTTTCCGAAAAATATCGGATGTTATCAAACCATTGGTATTTTTTGGATGATCCGTGGGTAATCATTGACGAAATTTTTTTTGGTTAATTTTTGTGGATAAAATTTATTTGTTTTGTAGTGTTATATGTTTAATGGCACGTAGATAGTGTACATGATCAATGTGTGTGTATATATATAGGGGTTGGGTTCATGGGAGACCAAACTATTTTTATGAGACCCGTGAGACCAACCTATTTTTATGAGACCCATGAGACCATTTTTTTACACTTGAAACTTTACTGCAAAACACTAAGAAGGTAAAAAATTACAAACCTTCACATGAAAAACACTATAAGGATTACCTTCATAATGTTTTGATATGAAGTTTCAAGTGTAAAAAAGTTGTCTTACGAGTCTCACGAAAATACTCGACCAATCTCACGTGATCCCAAGTCATGAGTTGACTGTGTATATAATATATGGATGCGTGAATAGACTTGTTATCGTGTGAGACCAGACTGCTTTCGTGAGACCACTTTTTTACACTTGCAACTTCACAGCAAAACATCATGAAGCCTTCATATTATCATATAGTGTTTTGACTGTGAAGGTTCAAATTCTTTTTATTTTCACAATATTTTGCTATGAAATTTCAAGTGTAAAAATATGGTCTTAAAGGTCTCACGAAAACAGATTGGTCTCACGTGAACCCAACCCTGCATGTATATGTATATAGTACTGTATACATGGATTGTAATGGCATGTTTGTACATATACGTATATGAATGCAGGGGAATAATCAAATGTGAACCACAAAATAATTGAGGAGAGTAAGAACCAATAATCATGTCTTATTTCATATTATGAAATAATACATGTGAAAAACGTAGTGGTTGTTTTAATGTGTATTTTTTTGTTTCATATTATAAATAATAGAGTACTTTCAAATGATATTGTTTCATAATGTAAAATAATATATGATTAATAAAAAAAAAAGAGGTCTCTACCAGAAAAACTTGCCATTGAAGTCACAATCATGGAAGAAGCAAATGTTACATATTACTATAATGTCCTAAGAAGAATTGTTTGGTTAGTCGAATATTTTTGCAAATATTTTCTGTTAAATTACAAAAAGAACACAATCAAGGTTTATGATAAAATTGGTTTGAGTGGGGGGATTTATTAACTCAAATTAATCCTGTTGAATACCCAGTTTTAAGCTCAAATTAACTCAAATTCATAATGAACTTGAAATTTGGATAGAAAAGAAAAATGTTTAAATTGATTAATGGGTCATCCACCTTACACAACCAACAAATAAATGAGAGACCTAAGAAGAAAAAGGGCATGAGAATTGAGAAAGATGACGGTTCAAACATAAAAAAACCCAAACAAAAAATGAAAAATATAGACCTAAAATATAAAAGTATCCCAAAACATGTTTAAATAACGTTTTAGACCTCAAAAATCCCGTAGGCCCCTTTGGGGCCTATCCAAGGCGTGATCCTCGTTCTAAGCTGCCAATCGATGCACTGTGGGCTTAAAACACAGACCTGTAGAAAAAGTTATACACATTCAAGCGCAACACCCCTTGTTGGCCCTATCATGAGCTTCTAAGTACACTAAGGCTCGTTCCTCCGCGTCACTTAGTCAGTCTCAACTCTCAAGGACACATGCCTCTTATCACATAATCCAAGGTTCATACTCTTCGTTAGGGTAGGCCTGATTTTTAGGGCGGGATTTCTCTTAATAAAGTACGCACGTAGTTTGGCATGACGGTTGAGGGGAAGAACACCATTTCATTTGTATCCATATGTACCCATATATAGTATTAGTGCTCGTACTCGATGATCGAACATGCATATCTACACAACAAAACAAATGACTTTCACCCACAAAAATAACCTAGGGAAATTTCCGTCGGTAATTACCCATGGACTACCTAGAAAATACCAATGGTTCGTTAAAATCCCATGTTTTTCGAGAAAATACCAACGAATCACACAGAGAATCTCTGGGTAATCTATCACTAATTTGTATTACCTACCAGCAATTTACCCATCAATTTTTATGACGGTTTTGTGAGGAATCACTTTTTACGACAGATTTTCCAGAGAAAAGTCCGTAGGCAAAAATCTTTCGTTTAGTAGTGATACGTACCAACAAACATATATAATTAACTCCGCTTATTGCACCTTCAATTTTCGGACATGTTACATTTCGGGTCAAAGTTTTCATTGGAACCATGGATGGAAAAACATAAATAAATTCATTTTTAAGCTAAAAGTTACAATATATTTAATAGAACCATGTAGGACGAGTTATATATAAATTCCTTATGAGAGTTACGTTCTTGGAAATTAGCTGGTGAATCATGCAGATTTTAATATTTTAATTAAGAATATGATTAGGGTTGAATTATGTTTGGTCAAAAATAACTTGATGTTTGTGTAATTAAAGAAAACTAACATGCAATTTAGTCCTTTTGCATTTTCAGTTTTCTGAATCATGAGCATCTTATTGAAGATTGATTCAAAATGGGTAACTGTTGATAGAATTCTTATCTTAATCATTTTTCTCTTGTACTTAGTTAATTAAAAAAATCTCTTTGTTTAGATTAGAGTTATCTTTTCTTTTTGCAAGCCTACTTAAACCCTCTTCTAGATTAATGAAAAGTATCCATCTTTTCTCTCATAAACATTATATATATCTTCCTTGCTCTGTTTTTACCTTCAATACATCTTACGCCCCCCATATATTTTTCGACATATAGGAGGTGCTATATTTGTTTACCTCTTAAAAGTTCCATTAAGAGGTAACATCTAAATTGCTAAGAGCTAAATCCTATTTGGCAAAATATAAGTCTGCCTCTTAACGGTTTCAAAACCACCTGAATCATTTTGTATCATGGACCTCCCATAACCATTAAGAACCCTAATTAATCCTGAATAATTACCAAACAATTATATTTTATTTTGCAATATATTATAAGATCCTCTTAATTTATTTTGACCATTTAATCATTCTGCACCAAACCACAATTCAACAACCGACAAACAACCCCTAATTAAGGCTCAATTAAGTTTCCTGATCTTTAAGGGATGTCGCTATTCAAGTTTACGCTTTTCTGCCTACTCTTGTGTCATGTATTAATTGCATTGACGATATATCGGCAAGCTCTCACTTTTTTTTGCCTATTCTTGCTTTATGTATTAATTGCGTTGATGATATAGGAATACGATTTACGAAATGATGCTTATGGGCATGGAAAATTCCATTTTTTGCACTTTTTTGTGTTTCTAAATAGACACAACATGTGAAAGAGCACGCATTGATGTTGATTCGACACGCTAGAAGCAGCGAATTACGTGTGGAAAAATTTAAAACAAGTGCCATCTTAAATTTATAACGATTGTGCATTAATTTTTAAAGTTGTGCATCGCAATTGTTGCGGTCATTTCAAAATAAAAACTAAAAAGATTTGTCTTCTTTTACATCAATTACTGGTTTCTTTCTTTCCATCACGTTTGCTGATCACTTGTGCACTTTTTTTTTTACATCAAAAAGGCAATTTATTGATCACTAGCGAGAAGCTAGAATAGTACAATTAAAGAACGAAAACAGCAGGGAAACAGTCCACTCCTCCAAACTAAGCAACCTACCAAATTTGGTTAAAATTAAGATCTAAATTTTCACCGAATCGCTCCATGTCACTACAAAACTGAACACTTTCACCGATCGAAAAATCCGTCACTAAAAAGTCGGATCCGGCGGTCGAACCGACCAACAGCAAAGAATATATACCGATGGAACACCGACTGCCACATGGAAAATTAATAAAAACTTACAATATTCTTATATCCGTCGGTAATTAATATGTTGGATATTTTTAAACTCCCTAACGGATTTTGTTTTCACCGGGAAAATTATCTGCGGTGGGATGTTACCGACGAATTTTTGCCGTCAGTGATACTCAATTTTCCAGTGGTGCGTGGCAACTGAATTTAAAGAACCAAAAAACAACTTAATTCTCTCCAAATTTAGAACTTCAAAAGTAATTCACATCTTTTACAACTCCCATATAGAATATCGTTTCTATATATACAACATATATATGAATTCTAAAAAACTGAAAACACATTAGTTCTATGAACATTATAAATTATATAATGTCGTTCGTTGAGTTGATATTGTAATTTTTTAATTAACTATCATCGTTATTAGCTTTTGTATTAAATATAGCCAAATAGAGTACTGAATGTTAATTTTCGTTTGTTCAAAAAGCCTAAGTAAAATATTTGTAGTTGTATACGTGCACACAATTTTTAATGTGTCTCTAGTTTGTTCTCGAGTGCCCTGTTATCCAAGGCATAAATTAAAAGCCATTTTGTGGATATGGATGGACCACCATATATATGCTATCTGTTTTTATATTATTTAATTTTCTGCTACTTCTTTTTCTTTACGTGGGTTTCATCTTTCTTTCTTTATCTTATCATTATAGAAAAGTATATATGCACGCCGTGACATAAAAATACATGAAAAGTTTTAGTATTTGTGTTTCTTTAAATTACAGACCGTTGCTGTTTGTTTCTCTCTTAATAGTTTAATTCAGAGGCAACATTTTAATCGCTAAGAGATGAATCTGTTCGGCAATAAAAAGCCCATCTCTTAACGGTTTTAAAACTTTCTGAATGATTTTGTATCTTGGCCCTCCCTGAACCATTCAGAACCCTAATTCCATTTTGAACAATTACCAAACAAGCATATTTCATTTTGCCCTATATAGTAAGAACCTCTTAATCATTCTGACTACTTAATTATCCTGAACCAAACCTTTCAACAACTGCTAAACATCCCTGACATGTTAGAGACCAGCTAACTTCACCAAGATCGTTTAAAATCAGCAAGATGACATAAGAAGAAAGAGCAAATAAGCTGTTTTTCATATATACGATCATCGATTTTAGAATTTATATAACTACATGTGAGACCAGTTCACTTGCCGGACCAATTAAGACGCCAACTGCTATATATGATGACCACCCCACCGTGGCCAAGTCTTGCCATCGTTACAGAAAATGACATTTTCATGACTGCCCCAGTCATACTCTCTCACTTTCGATATCATAGACTATTGCCTTATAAAAAAGGGCGTTTATTAAAGGAAAAAAGTAGACGTTGATGTTCATCCATTCTTATTCTAAAAGCACAAATTTGGACTTTTATGCTGTGCCGCCCCATTTTTGTTGTAATGGCTGAGTCGCAAATTTTTTATTTCGAAACACTTGTAACTAATAATCACTGCTAGATCAAGATGGGCCCGTCAGCAAATATTTCTTCATGAGATGTAATTTTCAATTGAGAGATACATCTTGAAAACAAGATCGTAGATCGGTCATGTTAAAGCTTACTAAACGGAATTTTCTTATTTTTACGAAGAGGTCAGAAGTTTGAATTCCATCGTTGACATTGATCAATATATTATGTGAACATTCACCCATATCTAACATGGTTTCTCATAGTCTTTAATTTTTTTTATAACATAAGGAAACAAATGTTACAGGAAATATAATATAGAATAAATAAATAATGAGGATGACAAAGATGAAGACGAAAAATTCAATTATCAAGATGAGGTTGATGATAATGATAATGATAATGTTATTATTATCACTAGTAGCATTAGAACTAACAAATAATAGTATTAGTAGCAATATTAAATGGGGATGACAAAGATGACAACTGCAATGATCTCACCATGATGATGATAATAATGGATTCAATAATAATAATAATAATAATAATATAAAAAATTGAGTTCCTATGCTTCATTAGGCCCCCTATATACTACTTATGTCGAACACTGAGATCATTTGTAAAATATGCCCATCTTTTTTTATATTATCTATATGCTTCTTGTATTCATTTGTTAAGGACCCTTCCACCACCTATATATCTATTTCCGTCATTTCTCCTCTATTTTCTTGCTCATGGAACACCATTGTTTTCTCACACGATCCAACCTTCCGTTGAACTCTGTTGAGTTCCATAGTAGTTCCATGGAGCATGAAAGGAACTTGTTTAACTTTGTTTTTTTTCTTTTCACTTTTAAGTACAATTATATGACATTATTTTGTTGCATCCAAATTACAGTGGTGTATAGGAAGTGGATGGTGAAGTGGATGGTGATTATTAGATTTCCACGAATTTTTGTGGGTTCATTGGGATAGATACGGCGTATTCTTGCGAATAGATCCCATGTTCAAGTATATTTTTTTGAAACATTGGAAAGTTAAAAGATGTATATTATGTGTGACTCTAGTTAAAAGAACGCATAAGAGTATAAGATCAACCAACTCATTTGAGACTTTCAACCGTCTTGTAGGACTCTAAACCATGTGGGCAAGGTTCCAAATAGCATGCGGCATGGCGGCGAAGCCAAACTTTGGATGCCACGACGTTTTGCAAGACATGACTTATGGCGACAAATCTCTATATCATATATATGATATTATGTACATAAACAATTTTAATTAAATTATATATATTTATTAAAAAATAACAAATAAGAAATTAAAAATACATGCAAAATCAAATACAATATTACAAAAACCGCCCATTACGCCATAGCTTAACGTGGTGTGAGACACAAGCCTTGAGCCACGATGTGTCATGACGGTTGTTGCGACGAGCCCTTTCGAACAGTGCATGTAGGCCCTAATTTTGTTTATTTCATTCCTATGCTTAATGCATTTTTTTGTGTATGTTAGTCGAGATATTTGAACATGTCATTCAGAAAGTATGCATGAGTATCCTTTATAGGGATTGACTCCTAGTTGTTATTTCTTTTCTGCGAATTTTCTGTGCCTTTTTTCATTAGTTTTTTGGTCATACGATGAAGTCTATCTTAATCACCAATCCAATAATCATTTGTCTAGTTAGAAGTTGTTATATACTATTGATGTTGATCTTGTGGTTCCTAGGTTTTGATACTCGTTTTCAACATGTACCACATGATTCGCCCCTGTTCACTTGCCATTAGAAATCCGATGTGGTGTAGGCTATTCATTACTTGATAGGACTTGATGTAGGCTTAATATTGGTACATGTAACTTAAAGCTCGATATTCACAAACATGGGATGCATTCACAAACATTTGTTCATTCTTGAACATAAGTACATTCATAAATGGTGTTATGCTAGGCTACAAATTTAGGATGCTTTCCATAGTTCTATCCAAGTAGTTATACTCCTCTAGAAGAAATAACAAATGTTAATGTACTCTGCTCGCCATCATGCACATATCAAAATCTTTCAAGCTTCATCGACCTTGCATTGAAGACTTTATATCAAGCTCTATCGATACAAAATCGATAGATAGAGGTCACATGGAGGGGTTTTAAACACGGGGGGTATTTTGGGAAGAAATCAACTTTAAAACATAGTTTTCAAAAGATGTTAAATCAAGCATATTTTTCTGTTATAATTAGAGGCCTCACTCAGTATTAGTAATACTAATAATTTGCCAAACTGTATCTTCCCCATTATCAATTAAAAAACTTGCACACATAATTCACAACACACCATGGGACACTAGTGATCAAGTGTTGGATAATTAATCAATAGAATTATTGATGGAGTACCATAGATATGATAATGGTTTGACTGTGAATAGATATAAATATAAGGTTATCTAGTTGTACTCTTTAGTCTTATAAATAATCCAACACATGCATCACATTTCCACCATATCCATATTCAATTACTTATCCCTCTACACTCATATTCTACATTACAATCATGGCAACAAGGCTTCTATTTGTTCCAATGCCCAAATCCCATCCCAAGACCAAATCATCACCACAGCGCACTCGATTTTCCGCTGTTGCAGCATCCAAATTTCTGCATATCTCAAGACTCCAAATTTCTACAACTCTCGAAACAATATACGAAGAAGAAACCAGTGAAGGAATCGTGGGACTTGCAGATGTACTTGCAATTAGTACTGCTTCACCTTTGCCTTCAGTTTCAGCTTCTTTTCTGTTGACCAAAAGGCTGACATGTGGTCAAATGCAGAAACACTTATCTAAGAACTCTGATAACCTCCGATTTGCATATGGATCGAAGTAATAATTAACATTTCTTTCTATTGATTCGTTATAGATTAATTAAGGGTATGTATGTTGGGGAAGGCTATTGGAAACATACAAATAAGGGTAAATATTTTATTTGTTTGTGTTGTTTAATTAAGATGAGATGCTAATGTTATTCCTCTCTTTCTTTTCTTTTGGTACATCCCTGGTGCACTTTCTGTTTAATTAATCTGTCCTATATCAAAGTGATATATATATATATATATTTCCTTGGATTAGTGTATGCAGAACCTTTTTAAATCTGCAAAGTGTAATTCAATGGAGTTTTAACGTAGTAAACATGATCGTTCTCGGTGCTACAGAATCAGACTCTCGGTTATTTCTTCGTGGTGGCAAGTTGCTTTTCTATTCATGAATGCAGCCTATTTTTATTTAATCATGCAATACCGTGGTGGCAGGCTGATAAGCTAGAAGAAAAATGTAAAATGACTAAAAAAGATATTTTAAAAAATTTCATAATATAATTATAAAAAATCCTTAATAATATAATATGTTAATTAATATAAATAAGATATTAAAGAAAAATTAGGTTGTATAATATGTTGATTAAAAGAGTTTCAAATTCATTATTATATATTATAACTTTTGGATTTGTGAAAACAAATTTTAGAAATAAATCTACATTAATTTACGATTTTAAATATATTACATATAATATGAATTTGGTCAACTTCACATATCCTAATTAACTATTAATGCTTAAAAAATATAATTAATTATTAAATAGAATATTTTATTTAAAAATTTAGTACAATTGTATTATCAATGAAACAAAATCAATATATCTTTAACTTCTATGTAATTTACTTAAGCTTTCTCTAAAAGTGTTATATTTGTTTTTTGATAACTAAATATATTGAATAATGATTAAAAAATTAATAACATAAAAATAATTGATTTGATTGATAATATTTCTGAATGATTAATAATTAATATTAATGCATAACTAAAACTAGTTAATAATTTTTAATATTAATTACTATTTTGTTTAGAACGACGAGAGACAATTTTATTCAAAACAAAGCTAGCGAGACGCTAGAAACAACGATTACAACCGAAAGTTACAAGCCAACGAGGGAGATTTAGCCCAATCCTCCCAACAAATGTTTCTACAATTTCTAGCTCTCACCTTAATCCAATAGAAAGAAGAATATTGGATCAAATTAGCCAGTTCTTTTGCGTTTTTCATCTTTCCTTCGAAGATCCTCTCGTTCCGTTAAGTCCACATCACCTGGAAATAAGCCTTGAGAATTGCGGATCTCGCCTTCTTGCTGCAATTGTGGTTATTTGAGTTTAGTGTCGTGTCCCACAAATTCCTTACCGAATGAGCGTCTACCGGCCAGCCGCGCAACCAACTGTGCATATGTGCAGCCACCTCGCGTGCTGTCGAGCACCGGGCAAAGAGGTGGTCAGCGCACTCTGGGTGGGAGAGACAACAGGGGCATGCGTCCGAGTTGAGTTGTATTCCCCTTTTCTGTAGATTTATTTTCGTCACCAATTTATCGTTCATCACCCTCCAACGAAGCACATTTACTTTTCCCGAAACCCAATTGTTCCAATCCGTAGCGAGTAATAACTATTTATTAATATTAATAACAATTAATTTTTATTAATATTTTATTTAACAGTAGTACTAAATAACAGTTAATATTAACCAGAGTTATAATTTGACAATAAGCTCCTAACAAGCTACTCGAACTAGTTTTCATTAAAATAGTTTATGTTTAGCTAAACATATACTTAAAAAATAAGCTAGCTTATGCCAAACAGTGCCTTAATCAATTGCAACATTTCATAATATAAATAAAACAAATCACTAATAATCTATCATGTTAATTACTAAACACAAGATAGTAAACATAAGAAATTAAATATTATAATATGTTAATTAATAGAATTTCAACCTGATTATATATATACACAGGTGTGTGTATATATATATATAAATATATTATAAAATCCAGATTTGTATATGAAAAACAAACTATTAAAAAATCTATATTAAATTATGATATTAAATAACTATTATATATTAATATGGATAAAATTAAAATTGGTCAACCTTATATATGCTATTAATTAATACCTATTCCAAAAAAATAATTAATAATTAAATGAATATTTTATTCACCACTTATTATTTATAAAACAAAATAACTATAATTTTAACTTTTATTAACATAAACATTTTCAAAATTGTTATTATTTATCTTTTGATGACTGTATATGTTGAATAATATTTAAAAATATAATAATATAAAAATAATTCATATTATTAATAATAAATCGGAATAATTAGTATTAATGTATAATGTAGAATTAAAATTAATTAATAGAATTTATTAATTATTAACGGTAATAAGAATAACAATTAAAGTTATAATTGAAAAAAGTGCCAATTTTTTTTTGAAACACAGTCTAAATAGCATTTCAATAAGTTAACATATATATAAGCTAGTTTTTACCAATCTAAACCTTGGTTTTGAAATAAGTTAGGTTAAGATTGCCAAATACAACCTAATAGTAAATTACAAAAGGCCCTCCAAAAAGCATTCCTATGAATCATATCTATATATAGGCTACATATAGCCAATACGTTCTCTTGTACTACATTCCTTACACATATATATACTTTAGCTTGTCTCAAGTCATCTTTATCCTTGGCATGAATAGGGATTTTATGTGCAGGTGTTAATTGTATTTCTATAGATCAGGCAAAGCAAGTGATATTGATGATCACAATTTTATTTATCTCTAAGATCATATAAATTAACTAGACCCACGAAATAAATATATTGCTGGTCGAAGAAGAAGTGTAAACTTCTACATCTCTCTCCCTCACAAAATAATGCCAAAAACTATATATTGCCGTGTAAAAGATGGCGTCTATTTAAAAGAAAAAAGCAAACGGATGTTGATGTTAAGCTAATCCGTAAAGCACCAATTTGGATTGGCATGTTGGAGTATTTTCGTAGTAATGGCAAGTTGATTACTTTGTGCTTTTAGAAAGATAGTAATTACTAAAAGGTCGAGATGAGCGGCTACAAATATTTCTCATTGAAAGATAAATATTTCGATTGAGACATATATAGCTTGAGAACAAGGTCATGTTAACTTATTTTGAATTGACAACTATAAAAAATAAAAAATAAAATATACGTTATTAAATGAATTAGAACACAAACCCTTTGAATTATTAATGGAACTCCAACCACTTGCAAAACACTACTTCATAGTGTCGTTTTGTAATTTTTTTTGATGAAGTTATTGCAAATGGTGATGGCTTGACTATCAATAAATGATAACAGGAAATTGTTATTTATCTGCTCCTGGTCCTATACTCCTATAAATTCTCCAACAGATATTGCATTTCGTATTCACTTATCCTTCAATTCTCTTCTTTGTATCCCCTTATCTCCTGCTTTTCTACTTACTCGAGAAACCCAAATCGACAATAGACATGGCAACAAGGGTTTTCTCTGTTTCAGTACCCGAACCTCAGCCCAAGACAAAACCATCATCGTCACCATATCGAACTCCTTTTCCTGCTGTTGCAGCATCCCTGCTTCTGCAAATCTCGAGACTACCAACTTCACAAACAACCCTTGAAACTATACATGAAGAAGAAACGACTGTTTATGGTGAAGGCATAATAGGGGTTTCAGAGCTAATTGCTGGTGCTTCGGCTTCTTTTAGGCAGAGCAACGGGTTAACATGCTTTTGTCAGATTAAGAAGAACTTATCCACGAACTCGAATAACATTGGATGTGCTTAGAAAATAATTTCTTAATGTTTTGTTATAGATAATTTATTTTTCTGGGACGATCTAGTTATTTTCTTCCCTCTGCAATTATTGTAGAAAATTACTCATTTCTGTTCCACATGATCTCTTCGGCATGATCACATGATGAAAACAAAATTCTATAAAGATTTTATGAACATGCATGGTTAACTAATTCTTTGTCTCTAAAAGGTAAAGAATAACCACCATTGAAACATATTTGTGTGTCTTCAATTTTCTTTTAACTGTGCTGGTTCAAATTATGCGTAACAACAAGTCATGAATGAGCGAAATTATTTTTTACTTGTCGAAATGATTCAAAGCAATGGTTTAAATAAATTCATGCATGTTGCTTTAGGGTAAATAGTAGCCTCGGTGAAACAAAATAATCTGTATATAAAGAGTTTATAACCATGGTTTAACTGATTCTTTGTGTATAGTATAAAAGGTAAACAATATTAGACACATTAAAAATATTGGTGTCTTCAGAAAGTTTTATTGATGATGCTACGAAGTTTGGATAACTTTAAGTAATGAATTAGCTATGTTAAATTTTTGGCCTCTCTTAATAATAGCAAAGGGCATGGTTAAAATAAATCCATGTGGCTTTTAGGGTAAACAATAGTGCCATGAAACAAAATTGTGGTATAAGAAGTTTATGACCATGCCACCATGGTTTAACTAATTCTCTGTTTCAAAAAGCAAAGTTATGTTGAAAAATATTTATCCTTCTTGAGAAAGTTTATAACCGTACGTGGTGATATAAATCCTGTGTAACCATTGGTTATCAGTTAACCATGTTAATATCTTTGTGTGTCTGAATAATAGCAAAGACCATGGTTAAAAATATTGTGGCTTCAGGGTAAAAATATTGTGGCTTCAGGGTATAAAACAGTAGGCTTGATAAAAAATTGTGTTTCTAAGACCATGCACATTAACTAATTCTCTGACTACTAGAACCGATTTTAACGGAGGATAATTACTGACGGACGTGTCCATCGGTAATTACCGACAAATAACTGAGGAATGATCGACAATTCCCGATTAAACCCACAAAATAGAGGCAAATTACCAACAGAGTCTGGACAACAAGGGTTCTAAAAGTTCACCATGACGCGCCGAGGCGTAACACGCCTCTCTGCTGTTATGATAGGCTTATAATGTTTATTTAAGGCATGTAATGGTATAAAGTTTATGATAATGCACTATTAAAATGGAAGACTTTTGTCTACGAATTTTTTTTCTGGGAAATCCGTAACTAATGGGTGATTCTTCACATGACCGTCACAAAAGTTGGTGGGTAATTCAAATTAGTGACAAATTACCCAGATATTCTCTGGGTGATCCGGTGTTATTTTCTTGAAAAACATCGGATTTTACCGAACCATTGGTATATCTTGGGTGATCAGGTAATCACCAACGAAAATTTTCTGAGTAATTTTTGTGGGTAAAAGTCATTTATTTTGTTATGATGCCATGACGCTCCGTGGCGTGCGTTTTTCACAAGGCATGGCTTTTAAATCTGAATTTCAAACTTTTACACATTTACATAGTCACATCATTCACATTTTCATGGATTTGCACACGTCATATACTAATGGTTAAAACAAAGTTGTAAAACCCTTCCAAATTATTTTTTAAATATTTGATTAAAGACTCTCTATATAATATTAATATATATGATTTTTCTTCTAGTACGAATGTAAAATTATTAATCATTATCTCATTGAATAATAAATAGGAAAAAATATGTATATATATACATATATAGGGTCGGGTTCAAGGGAAATCTTCAAAAAAAGATAAAACTGAAGAACACTTTAGGAACCCTCCATATTAGATATGCACAAATGCATACTGGTAATTTGGAACATGCATTTGTGCATAATATGTACTCGTGCATAGAAAAAAAGATCTTGCATACCGTATATGCACAAATGCATACCGTCCGGATGAAGGGATCTTAGGGTGTTCTTCAATTTTTTTTGAGGTTTTCCCCGAACTTCCGTTTATATATATATATATATATAGGGTTAGGTTCAAATGTGAACTCAATTTTGGTTGTGAACGTGAGGACGAATCTCAGCCACACATCTTCGGTTATGGTGGACGCGATCACGGAGGATTGACGCGATTCATGGGAGGGTGGAGATTATTAAAGGAGGGGTCCTAGGTCAAAGCCGCCTTTATTGACCGGATAAGTGGCTGAGATTCGTCCTCACGTTCACAACCAAAAATGAGTTCACATTTGAACTTTCCTCTCTCTATATATATATAGAGGCGGGTTCATGCGAGGAAAGGTAACAATTTACGAGAATGCGAGGACAATCCTCAGCCAATTATTTTGTATATGAAATCTTTTTCATGTACAAAATCATATGTGATTTTGTACTAGCATAAAAAATTACATGCGCGACTTTTCCTGCTGGAAAACTCTCGGCTAATCATATATGATTTTGTATGTGAATCATATGTAATTTTGTACATGAATCATATGTGACTTTGTACATGAAAAATTTCATGTACAAAATGATTGGCTGAGGATTGTCCTTGCATTCTCGTAAATTGTTACCGTCCTCGCATGAACCTCTTTCTCTCTCTCTCTCTCTCTCTCTCTCTCTTTATATATATATATATATAGGGGCGGGTTCAAATGAGAACTCAAACTTGGTTGTGAACGTGAGGACAAATAAGAGTGCGACACGTGTCCCATTAAAATAAATTATATATTTAGTCTGAATATACAAAGGAATATTGAGTCTGAATATTCCTTTGTATATATATTCAGTCTGAATATTGCTTATTTTGACACGTGTCACGCTCTCATTTGTTTTCACGTTCACAATCAAATTTTAATTCACATTTGAACTTTCCCCTCTCTCTCTCTCTCTCTCTATATATATATATATATATAGAGAGGGAGGGAGGTTCAGGGTAAACACTAAAAAAAAGAGAAAACTGAAAAATACCTTGAGAGCCCGCCATCAATGCATATATATGCATTAGTGCATATGCACAAATGCATACAAACGATTGAAGCTCTTTTTTTCTATGTATTAATTCATATATATGCATTAGTGCATATGCACAAATGCATGTTAGTGCATACCGTCTAGATATAGGGCTCCTAGAATGTTATTCAGTTTTTTTTTTGTGTTTTCCCCCGAACCTGACCCTATATATATATATATAGATATCAATAATTTAACTAGACCCTTGAAATAGATATATTGGTGGTCAAAGAAATGTGTAAACTTCTACATCTCTCTCCCTCACAAATTAATGCGAAAAAATGTATATTGCCGTGTAAAAGATGTCGTCTATTTAAAAGAAAAAGGCAAACGGAGGTCGATGTTAATCTAATCCGTAAAGCACAATTTTGGACTGGCATGTTGGAGTATGTTCGTAGCAATGGCAAGTCGATCACTTTGTGCTTTTACAAAGATAAACACTAAAAGGTCGAGATGGGCGGCTACAAATATTTCTCATTGAAAGATGAATATTTCGATTGAGACATATAGCTTGAGAACAAGGTAATGTTAACTTATTTTGAGATGACAACTGTATAAAATAAAAATAAAAATAAAATATACATTATGAAATGAATTAGAACACAAACCCTTTGAATTATTAATGGAATTCCAACCACTTGCAAAACACTAGTCGTTTTGTAATATTTTTGATGAGGTTGCAGATTGTGATCATAGTATAACAAAATTGGGTTTATAAGACACCATCAATAAATAAATGTTCTAACAGATCATTTTACAGGACACATATTATATGACAAAAAATAAAGTGTCCTATTTAAAGACGTAATAAGTTTATAGGACGTTTTTGGGCGTCATAACAAGTTTATTTGGACATTTTTATAAGAAAAATGTCATATTAACAATTTTATAAGACACTATTTGCAAAAGTGTCTAATAATCACAATTTCCCTATAAAAAGATGGATTTACAAGACATTTTCTCAAAAGTGTCCTATAAAATAGCTAATGTGACGCTTTTTATTAAAGGCATAAGATCATGTGAGAAATGAAGTTAATTAGGTGAGAAGCGTAAGAGAGATGTTGACCTTTCTTCACTTTTAATTTCAAACCTACCTATGAATCGTATTTATACGGGGATTGATCTGGTGCATCTCGGTGTATCTAATCTCGGTGCATCTCATTCTAATGTGCATCTAAGGTGGAGATCCCTTCTTATCATTCTCACTATAACTTCACTTCTCACCGGAATCCAACCCTTTTATTAAAATGTCCTATAAGATTTGTTACGAGGACACTTTATTTTGTGGTCTTATAATTTATGTCATATAAAGTAGTCTATTAGGACAATTATTTATTGGTGGCATCCTATAAACCCAATTTTATTGTAGTGTGACTCAACCGTCAATAAATGATAAGAGGAACTTGTTATTTATCTGCTCCTGGTCCTATACTTCTTCTATAAATTATCCAACACATATTGCATTTCGTATCCACTTATCGTTCAATTCTCTTCTTTGTATCCCTTCATCTCCTGCTTTTCTACTTACTCGAGAAACCCAAATCAACAATAGACATGGCAACGAGGCTTTTCTCTGTTTCAGTACCTGAACCCCAGCCCAAGACCAAACCGTCGTTATCACCATATCGAACTCCTTTTTCTGCTGTTTCACCATCCCTGCTTCGGCAAATCTCGAGACTACCAACTTCACAAACAACCCTTGAAACTATACACGAAGAAGAAATGACGGTTAATGGTGAAGGCATAGTAGGGGTTTCGGAGCTAATTAGTAGTGCTTCGACTTCTTTTAGGCAGAGCAACGGGTTAACATGCTTTTGTCAGATTAAGAGGCACTTATCCACGAACTCGAATAACATTGGATGTGCTTAGGGATTGATTACTTAATGTTTCATTAAAGATAATGTATTTTCCTGGGACGTCTAGTTATTTTCTTCCCTCTTGAATTTTAGACTACCAAGTGTAATTTAATGAATGATCGGTTATTGTAGAAAATTGCTCAATTTGTTCCAGATGATATATTCGGCATCCATGATGAAAGCCAAATTGTATTGGGAGTTTACATTACTAAAATGGAAGACTTTTTTTTTGTCTATGGTGGGAAATCCGTCGCTAAAGGGTAAATCGTCACAAAACCGTCACAAACGTTGATAGGTAAATTGTTGGTGAGTAATTCAAATTAGTGACAGATTACCCAAATATTCTATGGGTGATCCGTTTGTCTTTTCTCAAAAAACATCGGATTTTACCGAACCATTGGTATTTTCTGATTACCGATGAAAATTTCTCTACGTAATTTTTGTGGGTAAAAGTCATTTGTTTTGTAGTTTTATGAACATAGTTAACTAATTATTTGTCTCTAAAATCTAAAGAATAACCACCATTGAAACATATTTATGTGTCTTCAATTTTCTTTCAACTATGCTAGCTGGTACAAATTACGCGTAACTATAAGTCATGAATCAGTAAAGGTTTTTTACTTGTCTAAATGATACAAAGCAATCGTAAATATAAAATGTTGCTTTAGGGTAAGCAATAGCCATCATGAAAGAAAATTATTTGTGTATAAGGAGTTTATAACCATGATTAAGTGATTTTTAATTTGTGCATAAAAGGTAAACAATAGACACATTAAAAATATTGGTGTCTTCAGAAAGTTTTATGGATGATGCTACAAAGTTTGCATAATTTAAGTAATGAATTAGCTATGTTAATTATTTTGCCACTCTTAATAATAGCAAAGAGCATGGTTAAAATAAATCTAAGTGGCTTTTTAGGGTAAACAATAGTCGCCAAGAAACAAAATTTTGTGTCTATAAGAAGTTTATGACCACGATTTAAATAATTCTCTGTTTTAAAAAGCAAAGCTATGTTGAAAAATATTTATATTTCTTGAGAGAGTTTATAAACCATGGTGATACAAATCATTAATTATCGGTTGTCAATTAACCATGCATGTTAATATTTTTGCGTTTCTGAATAACAGCAAAGACCATGATTGAAAATAAGTCTAGTGGGTTCAGGGTACAAACCTATTAAAAAAATTGTGTTTGTAAGGAGTTCATGACCATGCACATTAACTAATTCTTTGACAACTAGAACCGATTTTAACGGAGGAAAATTACCGACGGACGTATCCATCGGTAATTACCGACAAATAACCGAGGAATGATAGACAATTCTCACTTAAACTCAAAAAACAGAGGCAAATTAACTACCTACAGAGTCTCGACAACAAGGGTTCTAAAAAATTAATCCCACCATGATGCGCCATGACGTAAGATGCCTCTCTGCCATTATCATAACGTTTATAATGTTATAGCGTTTACGATAACGCCATGGCATTCTGCGGCGTGCATTTTTTACTAGGCGTGACTTTTACAATTTTATTTTTTTATATGTTTATTTTTTGTGTTTTTGTACTTTTGACTTTGAATTTCAAATTTTACAGATTTACCTAGTCACTGTTGGTGATTTTAGTGTCATCAAGCATTTTGGTACAATTGTGATTTACTTAAGATCGATTAATGCGATGAGCCAAACTTACGTGAGTTTTTTTTTTGGAAACGGCAATGCATTAGGAAGCTAGCCAGGAGCTAGCGAAAAAAGGAGATTGCAAGACCCCGAAACAACTAAGGGGAGAGATCTCCAAATACTAGAGTTTTTGACACAATTTTTGTTCCTCAACACCAACCATCTAAACGAGTTATCGACAACACTATCAAAAAGATCACCTCTATTAGGAGACCTACTATCGAACACCGACCTATTACGAAAGAACCAAAGCGAATAACAAACCGAGAAAAGAATTGATTCGAGACAGGTATGTTGGTTTGCTGGGATATTTTGCGATCCAGCCCTTCCAGTGCCTCGTTTAGGGACGAATAAGTAGAGAAAGGGTGAAGCTCTCCAGCAAAAGATCTTGATTTTTGAGGGAGCAAGAGTGTTCCATCTAGTTGCTAAGCTACCGTTTCTAAACAAGAGATCTTCCAGTTTATCCCGTGTACTTCTGACCGAGAACTCGCCATCGTTAGGCAAGTGTCATCTCCAACGATCTTCCGAGGGGATGAGGACCATGTTGCTCAGCTTTCTAGAAAAGGTCAGTAATTCTTCAGCCTCTCTACCGTCCCGAATATCTCGACGCCAAATCCCACTTGAGATAATCATGCTCAATCTTGTCCGCTACTACAACTAATTTGCTTAGGTCCAAGGCATAGAGCCGACAGTAAATATCTTTCAATTTACCGTTTCCTGTCCAATTATCGTTCCAAAAGTAATTTCAAGGTCCTACAAACGTCCGGGATAAGATTCAAGGTCCTGCATACGTCCAAGGCTAATTTCTATTGTTTCCAATCGCCTTATGCAACATGTGCCCAAAGTCAATCCCTTTTGAATTCCAGCATTTCAAGGTCCTGCATACGTCCGGGATAAGATTCATTGAAAGAGAGACAATCTTCATTCCCGTGAATTGTTGGAAATGAAAGGTTGAAGGTTGGAATTTTTTCATCCATCCCACATAGGAAGGGAGATGAAAGTTAGAGTGCCTAATAAGGCTTAACCTTCCATTGGGCCTTGAACTAGTTGATGGGCTCATGGTGGGGGTTGTGGATGGTTGGACCAACGCACACGCACACACGCGTGGCCGAGCCTCGAGGCTGAGGATGCGGGTGCGGGTGCGGGAATTCGCAGAGTGACCCGAGGAGGCGCACTTTGCACTTCGCACGCCGCATCGGAGCAGAAGGAGCCTCGCCCCAAGCTCCCGAGTATCTTTTTGGTACAGAAAACGTTTGAGAAAGAGAAGCAGTCGAGTTTATCAGTTTAGATATTTATTCACGATTTTCTCATCAACTTTTGACCAAGTCTCATCAGTTATTTAAAACTGATTTTTCTTAAATATTTTTATAAAAAAAACGTGAGCAATATCAGCATGAGAATCGGTCTCAACTAACAACCCGATTCTTGGGGACTAAGCTGAGAGAAGCATGGGTTTACCCGGTATAAATATTGGGTTAAACCTTCTGGTTTCATGTGCCGAAAATACAACAAACAGGCTCTCTTTGCTCTCTCGTTTTCTGCTACTTTTCTGCCATCGCTGCCATCATTCTGCTGTTTCTTCCTTCTACTATTTTCTGCATCAATTCTGCTTTGGTGTCGTAAACATTGCTGTTGTCTACGAACCGTGAATCTGCATATAATCCTGGGGCTTTGCGGCTGTCAAACTCACAGCAAATAGGGTGCCGTATAAAACCTTAAAGGACAGGTTTTACATAACCGTGCAACTTTCATTTGTTCTCCGAAATCAACAAGAAAAGGTTAGTCTTTGATTTTTCTGTCTTGTATTTAAGTACAGTTCACTGAGTGACGATCTGCTTCTCCTTCTTTCTTTAAATTAAATCTATCGCGAAGGATAGGTTTATATCGTGGGTATATCACAATTTTGTTTCGGGATTCTCTCATAATTCATTGGACCTTTAATACATATAAAGATTAAAACTTGGTTCATCATCTCAATAAAGTTTCTAATTTATATATAAAGCTTAAATCTTTTTATATAAAGATTTAGTTTTTATTATTTCTAATCCTATATTATAATTTTCTCAACATGAATTGCATAGATTACCTTCCCCCAGATTGATTCTTTATCAGAGTGGATCCCCCATATCCATTTGGTTAGTAGCGCGATTGGCAGTTACGTGAGTTAGGAGATGCGGAGGCCGGAGTGCACACTTACAAGTGTTGCAACTTAGATCGCCATAAAGTGGGGGGCAAGGGGGCCACGCCCCCTTCGGGATTCTAGGGGTAGCTCCCCTAGATTTTCCCCCCAAATCTAAGTACTAAAGACTTAGAAAATTTACCAAGTCCTAACTCTGAAACAGAGATAACTTTGGTATTCAGCTACCGCTGAATTGGGTCTTCGGCTATCCCTGAATCTGGTCTTTGGTCATTGTTGAACGTGTCCTATAGCTGAAAGTTAGCCATCACTGAACATGTCCCATTGTTGAACGTCAACCATCACTAAATGTGTGGACCTGCATGTTTCAGAACACAGATTCTGTTGTAACTACTCTTCGAAGTCGATCTCTCATTTAAATATGTAAAACGAGAATCTGGGTATAAGTCTCGATTTTCACAGCCTTTGGAATAAAGCCGAGAAAAACTTAAGAATTATCCAAATACGAAATTCGAGAATCCAAGGCTATTAGGGGGCGTTTGGTTCGCAGAATGGAATTGGATGGAATGGAATCTGTCATAGGAATCTGACTTTGAAGGAATTGGAATTGGAATGTTGTCAGGTTTGACCAGCTGTTTGGTTGGCAGAATTGGAATAGAATCTGTTGAAAGAATTGAAATCTGTCTGTTTGGTTCACAGAATGTAGCTTTAGAATTGGAATGAAATTCCAGTAAATGACTAAAATACCATTTTTATTAAGTTTAATTTTTTAAACTAAAATTAGTTTAATAAAATAATTATTAATTACTTCAATTTTTTTAACACTAAAAATAATTTGAGCTCTTTTACAGCTAAAAACTGCATAAAACAGCCAAAAACTACAGAAACTGCTAAAACATCAAAAATCATATTTTTTTACAGCAAAAATAGCTAAAAACTGCAGAAAAAAGCAAAAAACTACAGCAAGAGAACATCTGTTAGGGCAAGACATATTTTAATTGTTGTAGGAGACGATAGAGAACCTAACTGCTAGGGATGAGGAAAAACCGAACTGAAACTGGAAAAAAAAACCGAGAAACCGAAAAGCCGAAAACTAAAAAACCCCCCGAAATACAGAACCGAAATCGAAAACCCGAAAATTGAAAAAAAACCTCGAAAAAACTGAACCGAACCGAAATCGAAAAACCGAAAACTGAAAAAACCCCCGAAAAAGCCGAACCGAAAAATCCAAGTGAATGGGTGTCGGCTTCAATTTTAAGAGATTAGAGTTTAGTTATTTTTTTAGGATGAGGGTATTTTAGGTATTAGAAATATATCAAATTCAATTTCATAGAAATCCCATGAATAACCCAAGGAATCTCAAATGCCATTTTTTTGGAATTCTTTGGAATTTAACAAATTCCAATTCTTGAAAATAGTGAACCAAACAAAGGAATTGGAATCTGGTCAATGGAATCAGATTCCAATTCCACCAGATTCCATTCCATTCCGGCGAACCAAACGCCCCCTTAGGGTCAAAATTGTTGTATTTGGAAAGTGCTTTCTATAAAGTATTTAGGATATACTGTGAAAATATATTCTTGTATATTATTGATTTACAAAGAAAGGCTATATATAGCCGAGATGTACATTAGGCAAGGAGAACATTTAGGAGCTAAACTAGCTGATGATTATCAGTTACAATTAGCTAGGAGATAATGATGGAGATAAATTAGCTATATAGTTGATGCTATATCTATAATTAAATATTAAATTAAATCTTTGATTTAATTTATTCTTGGGTCGTAATACGCCCCCGCAAGATGGAGGATCCATCGGAGACTCCAATCTTGGACCTTAGACGAAGAAACGAGCTCCGACTAGGAGGTTTGGTGAGTGCATCTGCAAGTTGATCATTTGAGTGTACGTGAAGAACTTTCAAGGAACCATCGGCTACTCTTTCACGTACAAAGTGATAGTCCAAGGCCACATGTTTCATTCGAGAGTGATAAACTGGATTAGCGCATAGATACGTGGCACCTGTGTTATCACAGAAAAGTGTAGGTGGTAGGGACTGTTTGACACCCAGGTCAGTGAGTAAGTGTTGGACCCATGATACTTCTGTGACTGCATTTGCTAAAGCCTTGTATTCGGCTTCAGTGGATGATCGAGAGACTGATTTTTGACGGGCTGATTTCCATGAAATAATGTTGGAGCCCAGATAGAGTATGTAAGCTGTGGTTGAACGACCCCCATTCAAGATTCCTCCCCAATCAGAGTCAGAGAAGGCTGTTAGATCAAGAGAGGAACCTCGATTAAGATGAAGTCCATGGTGGATTGTACCTTTTAGATAACGCAGCACCCGCTTTAACGCTTGCCAATGAATCTCTGAGGGAGAGTGCATAAATTATGCTAACCGATTAACCGCAAATGATACATCAGGCCTTGTGAAGGCTAAGTATTGCAGGGAACCCACCAACTTCCGATATGGTGTTGGATCAACGCTTGGGGAGCCATCCATGGGGTTGAGAACTATAGAGGAGCTTAGTGGAGTAGCTACATCCTTGGCACCATCCATATGAAATTGGGTTAGAAGGTCTTGGATATGGCGGTGTTGGGAGAGGAATAGACCTTTGGTGGTAGGGATAACTTCGATGCCAAGAAAATGGTGCAGGGGTCCCAAGTCTTTGATGGAGAAGCGGTTGGCTAAGGTGCTAATGAATTGATGCATGAAGGTATTGTTATTACCTGTGAGAACAATATCATCAACATAGACCATAAAGAGACACAAGATGTTATCATGATTGTAGATAAAGAGAGAGGCATCAGCTCGTGATTTTCGAAAACCACAAGTATGAAGAAAGGAGGTCAATTCCATGTACCATGCCCGTGGTGCTTGTTTCAGGCCATAGAGGGATTTCCGTAGTTTACAAACGTGGTTGGGAAATTGAGAGTGAGTGAAACCCGGTGGTTGGGTCATGAAGACCTCCTCATGAAGCGTCCCATGAAGGAATGCATTGTTCACATCAAGCTGGCGTAAGGTCCAGTTGTTGGAAAAGGCTAGAGATAGGATGACACGGATAGTCACAGGTTTGGCAACGGGACTAAAGGTATCAAAGTAATCCTTCCCATACTGTTGTAGGAAGCCTTTAGCGACCAAGCGGGCTTTGTATTTGGAGATTGTACCATCTGGGTTTCGTTTAACTCGAAAGACCCATTTACAACCAATGGGGTTGTGTGTGCCACGTGGTACTAATTCCCAAGTCCCATTCTGCATGAGAGCATTAAACTCGTCGTTCATTGCTTGGCGCCACTTGGGATCTTTAAGAGCTTGGTTATGTGTGTGAGGTTCAATGGTGGCAGGAATTGGGTGAAGAGTGGTGGTGTTGATGAAAGAGTCATTGAAGTATTTAGAGTTCCGTTTTCTGGTGCGTGTAGGCTGTGGTGATGGAGGAGAAGCAGAGGTGGTAGTAGGAGGGGAAGTGGGAGGGGTATTGGGTGTGGAATTTAAATCAGAAGTGGGTGGAGTAGGTGTGGCATTAGAGGAGGTAGTGAGGGGGAGGGGTGGCTGTTGGATGGTGTTTTGGGATGGTAGGGGATGAGAGGGAGAAGGTGCTAGGGAGGGTGAGTGGAAAGAGGGGTTAGGCTGTGGTGTAGGTGACGTCGACCTTGGTTGGCGACGGGAATAGGTTAGACGAAATGTAGAAGGAGGCGTATGTTGCGTTGAAGATGATGGAGGACTAGGATTGAGTGAAGGAGGAAAGATATGAGTGGAAGTGGCAATATTAGTGTCGGTAGAGGTTGGAGGTGATGAGGAGGTGTCGGTAGGAGGGAACGAGGTACAGGACTTGAGAAAGTCGTCAAGAGTGGGTAAGGACTTAGTGAAGTCAGTGTGGGAAGGTAGCTGACTTTCAATAAACTGAACACGTCGCGAATGGTACAACCGACGAGAGATAGGGTCATAACATTTGTAGGCTGATTTGGAGGTGGAATATCCAAGGAAAAGACAAGGAGTAGACCGTGGTTGAATTTTAGAGGTGGTGTAAGGTCGCAGCCATGGATAGCATAAGCAACCAAACGGTTGAAGTTTGGTGTAGTTAGGAGGTTGATCGAAGAGAAGTTGATAAGGAGTTTGGTTATTGAGAATGGGTGTTGGGAGCCGGTTGATTAAGTACACGGCTGTTTGAAAGGCATGAGACCAGAAGGTTAAGGGAAGTTTGGCATGATGAAGGAGAGCGAGACCCGTTTCAACTATGTGCCTATGGCGCCTTTCAGCAACACCATTTTTCTCAGGTGTGTGAGGTGGAGTGCTGTAGTGGGAAATACCATTTGATTTGAGGAAAGATTGAAGCCCACGGTATTCTCCACCATTGTCAGTGAAGATGGAGACAAGTGGTGTTTGAAAAAACTTTTCAACCAGGAGTTTGAACTGAGGAAATAAAATTGCAACCTCAGATTTCTTTTTCATTGGATAGAGCCACACATATTTTGAGAAATAGTCGACAAAAATGACATAGTAAGTGAAATGATCAATAGAGCTTTGGACCGGACCCCACACATCAGAGTATATAAGTTGTAGAGGTTTTGTAACAGTAAATGAATTGAAACCAAATGGCAATTTATGACTTTTATTAACTGAACAAGATGAACAATGAATATCAGAAAGCTTGGAACTAAGACCTAGTTTGGAAAGAAGAGACTTGAAAACTTTGGTGGATGGATGGCCCAATGTGTGATGCCATTGAAGAGGTGAAGCTTTGGTGGTGACATTTAGGTGCAATTTGGATGGTAGCTTGGCATAGTAAACATCCTTATGGTTCTCCCCCCGCATGAGACGCGCCCCCGTGCGAAGATCCTTCACAAAGAAATGAGAGGGAAAAAATTCAACAGAAACTCGGTTAGTTTTGCATAATTTAGCCACAGAAATAAATTTCCTTGTTAAATGTGGAACACATAACACATGAGGTAAATTTAGAGTCTTGAGTGGTGTGTTAATGTGTTTAGAACCGATGTGTGAAATTTGTAAGCTATTACCATTTCCGAGAATAATTTCATCGGGTCCACCATAGTCTGAGATATTTTGCAGTGTGGAACGATCACCGGTGACGTGATTGGAAGCACCACTGTCAAACAACCAGGTTGGTGAAACAGGAGGTGGGCTAGTCATGGTGACATTGGCCATAGGAGCATTCGACTGAGAACAATTTTCTTTTTTTTTAGTCCCGTGTTCTTCTTCTTCTTCCTGCACTTCCAATGGCACCAAAGCCACAATTCAGATTACTGCTGCAACCCACTTCCCAATCAGACTCACAGCAAACAATTTCCCGGTTTGGCGCCGTCAAGTCGAATTAACCCTAATAGGGCTCGAACTTGATGCCTTTATCGTCAGCAATTCGCAGCCTCCAAAAAGAACTCTCGATGACAAAGATGGTTCTAAACCTAATCCAGATTATATCTCTTGGTACCGCCAGGATCAAATAATATTCAGTACGCTTCAAGGCTGCTGCTCAGACTCCATTCAGCCTCTAATCTCATCAGCTACCACCTCACGAGATGCCTGGGAACGTCTCAATGCGAGTTTTGCCAGTGGGTCTCGATCCCGTGTCATCTCTCTCAAATCCAAACTTGTCAAAAATCCAAAAGGTACTCGTTCAACAACCGACTATCTCCAAGACATGCGAACCATTGCTGACGATTTAGCACTAGCACAAAGTCCTGTTACAGAAGAAGACTTGCTGGTCCACATTCTGTCACAACTCGGTGATGAATATGGTACTATCGTTGCTGCTATCAAAGTGCGTGAAACACCACTGTCCTACTCAGAATTATTTGACAAATTGACCGACTTTGAGCGAGCCCTAAAAGAACAAACTGCAGCCCATGAACCCGTACTAACCACAGCCAATTACACTGCAAGACAGTCCAGCCGACAACCTGGTCGATCAGATGGTTTCAACCAGCAACGTGTCACCAACAATCGCCTCCCTAATCAGCAACGTAATCGCACTTAATGGTCTTCTTCAGCCCCTGGAGGTAATCGACAAAACAGGTCCACTCCCTTTTGTCAGTTTTGCAACATTCCAGGTCATATGACTCGTGACTGTCGCAAGCTATCTCGGTTCTTACGAGAAAACAACATCAATGTTAACACCTCTCAGTCGAATGCTCCTATGGCCAATGTCACCATGACTAGCCCACCTCCTGTTTCACCAACCTGGTTGTTTGACAGCGGTGCTTCCAATCACGTCACCGGTGATCATTCCACACTGCAAAATGTCTCGGACTATGGTGGACCCGATGAAATTATTCTTGGAAATGGTAATAGCTTACAAATTTCACACATCGGTTCTAAACACATTAACACACCACTCAAGACTCTAAATTTACCTCATGTGTTATGTGTTCCACATTTAACAAGGAACCTTATTTCTGTGGCTAAATTATGCAAAACTAACCGAGTTTCTGTTGAATTTTTTCCCTCTCATTTCTTTGTGAAGGATCTTCGCACGGGGGCGCGTCTCATGCAGGGGGAGAACCATGAGGATGTTTACTATGCCAAGCTACCATCCAAATTGCACCTAAATGTCACCACCAAAGCTTCACCTCTTCAATGGCATCACACATTGGGCCATCCATCCACCAAAGTTTTCAAGTCTCTTCTTTCCAAACTAGGTCTTAGTTCCAAGCTTTCTGATATTCATTGTTCATCTTGTTCAGTTAATAAAAGTCATAAATTGCCATTTGGTTTCAATTCATTTACTGTTACAAAACCTCTACAACTTATATACTCTGATGTGTGGGGTCCGGTCCAAAGCTCTATTGATCATTTCACTTACTATGTCATTTTTGTCGACTATTTCTCAAAATATGTGTGGCTCTATCCAATGAAAAAGAAATCTGAGGTTGCAATTTTATTTCCTCAGTTCAAACTCCTGGTTGAAAAGTTTTTTCAAACACCACTTGTCTCCATCTTCACTGACAATGGTGGAGAATACCGTGGGCTTCAATCTTTCCTCAAATCTAATGGTATTTCCCACTACACCACTCCACCTCACACACCTGAGCAAAATGGTGTTGCTGAAAGGCGCCATAGGCACATAGTTGAAACGGGGAAATTGTTTGCTGTGAGTCTGATTGGGAAGTGGGTTGCAGCAGTAATCTGAATTGTGGCTTTTGGTGCCATTGGAAGTGTAGGAAGAAGAAGAAGAACATGGGACTAAAAAAAGGAAAAGGATTGGCTCTTTAGAGCAATGGTTGCTCTGATACCATATAAAGTATTTAGGATATACTGTGAAAATATATTCTTGTATATTATTGATTTACAAATAAAGGCTATATATAGCCGAGATGTACATTAGGCAAGGAGAACATTTAGGAGCTAAACTAGCTGATGATTATCAGTTACAATTAGCTAGGAGATAATGATGGAGATAAATTAGCTCTACAGTTGATGCTATATCTATAATTAAATATTAAATTAAATCTTTGATTTAATTTATTCTTGGGTCGTAATACTTTCCTACATGATTCTTAAGTTTATAAAATCCCTTTATCTTCTCCAAAAACACACATTCACCTCATTCACCTCATTCACGTTTTCACGGATTTGCACACGTCATATACTCATGGTTAAGACAAAGTTGTATAACCATTCAAAATTCTATTTTGAATACTTGATCACAGACTCTTTATATAATATTAATATATATGATGTTTCTTATATTATGAATGTAAATTTTCTTAATCATTTCTCATTGAATAATAAATAAGAAAAAATATGTATATATAATTATATATGACATACAAACTTACCGTTACGTTATGTCACACCTTGAAAAGTGCACTTCCTTATCATGGCATGCTAGACTAGCCACTAATTTCTCTATACTACATTCTTTATACATATATAGTTTAGCTTGTCTAAAGTGATCTCTTATCCACGACGTGAATAATGATTTTGCGTTTGGGCGAGTGTGAATTGTATTTCTATAGATCAAGCAAGTAATATTGATGATCACAATTATATTTCTCTTTAAGATCATATAAATTAACTAGACCCACGAAATAATATATATTGGTGGTCAAAGCAAAAGTGTAAATGTCGGTATCTCTCTCCCTCACAAAATAATGCCCAAAAACATATATTGCCGTGTAAAAGATGGCGTCTATTTAAAAGAAAAAAGCAAACAGATGTCGATGTTAATCTAATTCGTAAAGCACAACTTTGGACTGGCATGTTGGAGTATGTTCGTAGTAATGGCAAATCAACCACTTTGTGCTTTTAGAAAGATAATTACCAAAAAGTCGAGATGAGCGGCTACAAATATTTCTCATTGAAAGATAAATATTTCGATCGAGACGTTATAGCTTGAGCACAAGGTCATGTTAACTTATTTTGAGATGACAACTATATAAAAAAAATAACATATACGTTAATAAATGAACTATAACACACAACCTTTGAATTAATAAAGAAATTCCAAACACTTGCGAAACAGTACCACTACTCCACAGTCCATAGTGTCATTTTGTAAATTTTATGAGGTTGTTGCAGATGGATATTTTACCCGTTGGGACAGGTACGTATGGGTACCCGACCCTAACGAGGCAACTGGTTTGGGACAAGTACCTGTGGGTACCCGACCCTAACGAGGCAATTGGTTTGACGGGTAACGAGGCAACTGGTTTGACGGGTAACAGAGCAGGGATAGGGAACTATTTTCATACCCGAATCGGGGTCGGGGTTGGGGATGGCATTACCCGCCCCAAATCTTACCCGATTGGTTTTTTATTTTATTTAATATATATATATACACACTGTGTGTATAAAAACATATATATATATATGTATTTATTATTAAGTGACAAATATATATCTTTTTTCAATATTGTTAATTAATGTAGTAATGATTCATTATAGCTTTAATTTTAAAATACGCTGCTGTTTTTACTAAACGGGTACCCAACAGTCCCGAACCCGTTGGGGATTGGTCGGGGCGGGGTCGGAGATAATAGGGGTTTCAGAGCTAATTGAATTGCTAGTGCTTCAGCTTCTTTTAGATAGAGCAACGGGTTAACATGCTTTTTTCAGATTAAGAAGAACTTATCCACAGACTCGGATAACATTGGATGTGCTTAGGGAATGATTACTTAGGTGGCGTTTGTTTTTTAAGAGGTGCTAACTTTTAAGTCTGATTTCAGTTATGAAATGGTTATGAAATGTTTAAACGAATCAGACATAAGTGGTGATTAAGAGCTCAAAATGAAAAAACAAACAAGGCCTTAATGTTTCATTATAGAAATGTATTTTTCTCGGACGTCTAGTTATTTTCTTCCTTGTGCAATTTTAGACTACCAAGTGTAATTTAATGGAAGATTATTGTAGAAAATTGCTCATTTCTGTTCCAGATGATCTCTTCGTCATGATCCCACGATGAAAACAAAATTGTATAAGGAGTTTATGAACATGGTTAACTAATTCTTTGTCTCTAAAAGGTAAAGAATAACCACGATTGAAACATATTTTTGTGTCTTCAATTTTCTTTATCTATGCTGGTACAAATTATGCGTAATTATAAGTCGAAATGAGACAAAGCATTGGTTAAAATAAATCCATGTTAGTTTAAGGTAGACGTACAGTAGCCATGATGAAACAAAATTATTTGTATATAAAGAGTTTATAACCATATAATGGTTTAACTGATTCTTTGTGTACAGTATAAAAGGCAAACAATATTAGACACATTAAAAATATTGCTGTCTTCAGAAAGTTTTATCGATGATGCTACGAAGTTTGCATAACTTTAAGTAATGAATTAGCTATGTTCATTTTGTTTGCCTCTCTTAATAATAGCAAAGGGCATGGTTAAAATAAATCTATGTGGTTGTTAGGGTAAACAATAGTCGCCAAGAAACAAAATTTTGTTTCTATAAGAAGTTTATGACCATGGTTTAACTAATTCTTTGTTTCAAAAAGCAAAGCTATGTTGGAAAATATTTATGTTTCTTGGGAAAGTTTTATAACTGTGGTGATATAAATCCTGTGTAACCATCGGCTATCAATTAACCATGTTAATATTTTTTCGTGTCTGAATAATAGCAAAAACCATGATTAAAAATAAATCTTGCGGTCAGGGTATAAACAGTATTCTTGATTAATAAAATTGTGTTTATAAGGAGTTTTTGTCCATGCACATCAACTAATTCTTTGACTACTAGAACCGATATAACCAAGAGAAATTACTCACCGACGTGTTCATCGATAATACCGACAAATAACCGAGGAACGATCGACAATTCCCAATTAAACCCACATATAATAGAGGCAAATTACCAACGGATCGAGTCTGGACAACAAGTGTTCTAAAAGACCACCATGACGTGTTGTGGCGTAAGACGCCTCTCTCCTTCGTTATGATAAGGCTTATAATGCTTATTTAAGTCTTCTAACGTTATAACGTTTATGATATTAATGCACTGCTAAAATGGAAGACGTGCCTACAATTTTTCTCTGGGAAATCCGTCACTGTCACTAAATAGTTATTCATCACAAAACCGTCTCAAAAGTTGGTGGTAATTGAAATTAGTGACAAATTATGCTGGTAGTCTCTGGATGACCCGCTGGTATTTTTTCGAAATTAAAACATCGGATTTTTTACCGAACCATCGGTATTTTATGGGTGATCCGTACGAAAATTTCCATGATGATTTTTGTAGGTAAAATTCATTTGTTTTGTAGTGATGCCATGATGCTCCGTGGCGTGAGTTTTTTTACAAGGCATCACTTTTTACAATTTTATTTTTAGATACAAGTCATTTGTTTTTATAGTACTATTTAATTTGAACTTCAAGCTTTTACACATTTACAGAGTCACATCATTCGAATTCACGTTTTCATGGCTTCACACAAGTCATATACTCATGGTTAAACAAAGTTGTAAAACCCTTCCAAATTATTTTTTGAATATGCTTAGACTCTTTATATAATATTATTATATATGATTTTTCTTCTAGCTAGTACGAATGTAAACTTTTTTAATCATTATCTCATTGAATAATAAATAGGAAAAAAGTATGTATGTATATATATATATATCTATCTATATATATAAATTAACTAGACCCACAGAAATAAATATATTGGTGGTAAAAAAAAAAGTGTAAACTTATAAATCTCTCTCCCTCGCAAAATAATGCCAAAAAAATGTATATTGCCGTGTAAAAGATGGCATCTATTTAAAAGAAAAAGGCAAACGGATGTCGATGTTAATCTAATCCGTAAAGAACAATTTTGGATTGGCATGTTGGCATATGTTCGTAGCGATGGCAAGTCGATCACTTTGTGCTTTTAGAAAGATAATTACTAAAAGGTCGAGATGAGCGGCTACAAATATTTCTCGTTGAAAGATCATGAATATTTCGATTGAGACATATTGCTTGAGAACAAGGTCATGTTAACTTATTGTGAGATGACACCTATATAAAATAAAAATAAAGAATACGTTATTAAATGAATTAGAACACAAATCCTTTGAATTATTAATAGAATTCCAACCACTTGCAAAACACTACTCAATAGTGTCGTTTTGTAAATTGTTTGATGTGGTAGTAGGTGGTGATGACATTACAACAAAATTGGGTTTATAGGACTCCATCGGTAAATAATTACTGTTATAACAGACCACTCACTTTGTAGAACAAAAAATAAAGTGTTCTATCTAAAGACGTTGTAATAAGTTTATAGGACGTTTTATGCGTTGTAACAAGTTTATTAGGACACTTTTATAAAATATGTCATATTAACTATTCTATAAAAAGTGTCTTATAAATATAAATGTCCTATAAAACGATGGACTTACAAAATACTTTTAAAAAATATTCTGTAAAATAGTTAATGTGACGCTTTTTATTAAAGGCATGAGATAATGTGAGAACTGAAATTAAGGTCTGAAACATAAGAAGATATCTTGACCATTGATCACTTTTAATCTTAAACCTACTTTTTAATGCCGCTTGATACAAGGATTGATCCGGTGCATCTTGGTGTATCTAATCTCGTTTTATCTCATCCTAATGTACATCCGAGGTGGAGATCCATTCTTCCTCTTCTCACCGTAATTTCAGTTTTTACCGTAACTCAACCCTTTTATTAAAAGTGTCCTATAAGATTTGTTACCACCACGCTTTATTTTTTGGTCCTATAATTTGTCTGTTAGGACGCTTATTTATTGGTAGCGTCCTAAAAATCTAATTTTATTGTAGTGTGATCACTTGACTGCCAATAAATGATAAAGAAAAATTGTTATATGGTCCTGGTCCTATACTTCTATAAATTATCCAACAAATATTGCATTTCGTAGTCACTTATCCTTCAATTCTCTTCTTTGTATCCCCTCATCTCCTGCTTTTCTACTTACTCGAGAAACCCAATCGACCATAGACATGGCAACGAGGCTTTTCTCTGTTTCAGTACCTGAACCGCAGACCAGGACCAAACCATCATTGTTACCATATCGAACTCCTTTTTCTGCTGTTGCAGCATCCCTGCTTCTGCAAATCTCGAGACTACCAACGTCACAAAAAACCCTTGAAACTATACACGAAGAAGAAACGACTGTTAATGGTGAAGGTATAGAAGGGGTTTCAGAGCTAATTGCTTGTGCTTCAGCTTCTTTTAGACAGAGCAACGGGTTAACATGCTTTTCTCAGATTAAGAAGAACTTATCTACGAACTCGAATAACATTGGATGTGCTCAGGGAATAATTACTTAATGTTTTGTTATAGATAATTTATTTTTCTGGGACATCTAGTCATTTTCTTCCCTCTGGAATTTTAGACTACCAAATGTAATTTAATGGAAGATTATTGTAGAAAGTTGCTCATTTCTGTTCCAGATGATCTCTTCGGCATGATCACTCGATAAAAACAAAATTGTATGAACATGGTTAACTAATTTTTTGCCTCTAAAAGGTAAAGAATAACCACCGTTGAAACATATTTGGTGTCTTCAAATTTCTTTTAACTATGCTGGTACAAATTATGCGTAGCTATGAGTCATGATCATGAATGAGCAAAATTATTTTTTACTTGTTGAAATGGTTTAAATAAATCCATGTTGCTATAGGGTAAACAATAGCCATGATGAAACAAAATTATATGTATATAAAGAGTTTATAACCATGGTTTAACTGATTCTTTGTGTATAAAAGGTAAACAATAGACACATCAAAAATATTGCTGTCTTCAGAAAGTTTTGTCGATGATGCTACAAAGTTTGCATAACTTTAAGTAATGAATTGCCTATGATAATTTTTTTTGGCCTCTCTTAATAATAGCAAAGGAAATGATTAAAATAAATATGTGACTTTTAGGGTAAACAATAGTGCCATGAAACAGAATTGTGCTATAAGAAGTTATGACCACGCCACCATGGTTTAACTAATTCTCTGTTTCAAAAAGCAAAGCTATGTTGAAAAATATTTATGTTTCTTGAGAAGTTTATAACCGTGGTGATATAAATCCTGTGTAGCCATCGGTTATCAATTAACCATGTTAATATTTGTGCGTGTCTGAATAATAGCAAAGACCATGGTTAAAAATAAATCTTGTGGCTTCAGGGTATAAAGAGTAGCCTTGATATAAAAAATTGTGTTTCTAAGGATTTTATGACCATGCACATTAACCAACTCTCTCACTAGTAGAACCGATTTTAACCGAGGGAAATTACAGAAGGATGTGTCCATCGGTAATTACCGGCAAATAACTAAGGAATGATCTATAATTCACGATTAAACCCACAAATAGAGGAGAATTACCAACGAAGTCTCGACAACAAGGGTTCTAAAAGCCCACCATGATGCGTCGTGGCATAAGACGTCTCTCTCTGTCGTTATGATAAGGCTTATAACGTTTATTTAAGGCTTGTAACATTGTAACGTTTATGATAATGCACTACTAAAATGGAAGACATTTGCCTACGGATTTTTCAGGAAAAATCCGTCACTAAAAGGTGATTCGTCACAAAAGTTGATGAGTATTTCAAATTAGTGACAAATTACCCATGTATTCTCTGGGTGATCCGCTGGTATTTTCTCGAAAACATCGGATTTTTACCGAACCGTTGGTATTTTCTGGGTGATCAGAAGGTAATCACCAACGAAAAATAATTTTTGTGGGTAAAATCATTTGATTTGTAGTGATGCCATGACACTCCGCAGCATGCGTTTTTACAAGGCATGACTTTTTACAATTTTACTTTTGAATATTTTTAACTTTTGTGTTTTTATACTTAAATTTGAATTTCAAACTTTTACACATTTACATAGTCACATCATTCATGTTTTCATGGATTCACACACATCATATACTCATGGTTAAAACAATGTTGTAGACCCTTTCAATTTATTTTTTGAATATTTGATATCTTTAGAACGACAACAATTTTATTAAAACTAGTGATAGAAAATAGTTACATTACGAAAATAGCCTGTAAGGGATTTTGCAACCACCCTACCCAATTAATATTACCCTTCCTACTTCTATATTGCGTCTAGAGGAACGAATGTATAACTATGTTATCCTTTAGCAACGCCTCTTTAGGTTTCATTGCACCAAAAAGCGTCCCATTACGAAAGTTCCATATCGACCATAACGCTGTGTACAAGACCACTTCTAGTCGTTCAACTTCCCCTTCTTCAATCCTAAGGACTCCATCCAAGTTTCCAACCCGAAACATTGTGAAAGCCAGGAATGTCAATGATCCACCAACGACCTACATTCCTCCATATATATATCTTGAGCCAACTGACATTCAAAGAACAAATGGTCCACGGATTCACTCTTCTCTTTTTTGAATATTTGATTAACGACTCTTTATATAATATTAACCTATACAATTTTTCTCTAGTATGAATGTAAAATTTCTTAAATCATTATCACATTGAATGATAAATAAGAAAAAATATGTATATATATATATATAAATTAACTAGACCCACGAATAAATATATATATTGATGGTCAAAGAAAAAGTGTAAACTTCTACATCTCTCTCCCTCACAAAATAGTGCCAAAAAATGTATATTGCCGTGTAAAAGATGACGTCTATTTAAAAGAAAAAGCAAACAGATGTCGATGTTAAGCTAATCCATAAAGCACAAGTTTGGACTGGCATGTTGCAGGATGTTCGTAGCAATGGCAAGTCGATCAAGTCTACTTTGTGCTTTTAGAAAGATGATTAATAAAAGGTCGAGATGAGCGGTTACATATATTTCTCATTGAAAGATGAATATTTCGATTGAGACATATAGCTTGAGAACAAGGTCATGTTAACTTATTTTGAGATGACAAACTATATAAAATAAAAATAAAATATACGTTATTAAATGAATTAGAACACAAACCCTTTGAATTAATGGAATTCCAACCACTTGCAAAACATTACTCCATAGTGTCGTTTTGTAATTTTTTTTGATGAGGTTGCATATATGGTGACGACACTACAACAAAATTGAGTTTATAGGAAGTTAACAATAAATAAACGTCTTAATAAACCTTTTTATAGGACACAAATTATAGGACAAAGAATAAAGTGTCTTACCTAAAGACTTTCTAATTAGTTTATAAGAGGTTTTTGGACGTTGTAACAAGTTTATTAGAAAAACTTCTATAAAAGAAGTCAAATTAACTATTTTATAACACACTATTTGTAAAAATGTCTTATAAACACAAGTGACCTATAAAAAGATTGTTTACATGACATTTTTCTCAAAAGTGTCTTATAAAATATCTAATGCGACGCTTTCTTTTAAAGGCATGAGATTGTGTGAGAAGTGAAGTTAATTAGGCGAGAAACGTAAGAAAGGATCTTGCCTTTAGTCACTTTTAACCTCAAACCTAGCTATGAATCGCGCTTGGTATATATAATCTCGGTGCATCTCATCCTAATGTGCATCCAATTGGAGAACCCTATACTTACCTTTCTCACCATAACTTCATTTGTCACCGGAACCAATCCTTTTATTAAACGTGTCCTATAAGATTTGTTACGAGGATGTTTTATTTTGTGGTCCTATAATTTGTGTCTTATAATGTAGTCTATTAGGACGCTTATTTATTTGTAGGGTCCTATAAACCCAATTTTATTGTAGTGTGACTTGACTGTCAATAAATTGATAAAAGGAAATTGTTATTTATCTCCTGGTCCTATATATACTTCTATAAGTTACCAACAAATATTGCATTTTGTATTCACTTATCGTTCAATTCTCTTTTTTGTATCCCCTTAATCTCCTGCTTTTCTACTTACTCGAGAAACCCAATCGATCATAGACATGGGAACGAGGTTTTTCTCTATTTCAGTACCCGAACCGCAGCCCAAGACCAAACCATCATTATCACCATATCGAACTCCTTTCTCTGCTGTTGCAGCATCCCTGCTTCTGCAAATCTCGAGACTACCAACTTCACAAACAACCCTTGAAACTATACACGAAGAAGAAACGACCGTTAATGGTGAAGGTATAGAAGGGGTTTCAAAGCTAATTGCTAGTGCTTCAGCTTCTTTTAGGCAGAGCAACGGGTTAACATGCTTTTGTCAGATTAAGAAGCACTTAATCACAAACTCGAATAACATTGGATGTGCTTAATTAGGGAATAATTACTTAATGTTTCGTTTTATAGATAATGTATTTTTCTGGGACGTCTAGTTCTTTTCTTCCCTCTGCAATTTTACACTACCAAGTATAAAAATGAAGATTATTGTAGAAAATTGCTCATTTCTGTCCCAGATGATCTCTTCAGCATCCATAATGAAAACAAAATTATATTAGGAGTTTATGAACATGTTTAACTAATTCTTTGTCTCTAAAAGGTAAAGAATAACCACTATTGAAACATATTTCTGTCTTCAATATTCTTTTAACTGTGTTGGTAAATTATATGCATAACTATAAGTCATAAAATCAGTGAAGTTTTTTACTTGTCTAAATGATACAAAACAATGGTTAATATAAATCCATGTTGTTTTAGGGTAAACAATAGCCATCATGAAACAAAACTGTTTGTATATACTGGAATTTATGGTTTAACTGATTCTTTGTGTATAAAAAGTAAACAATAGACACATTAAAATATTGATGTCTTCAGAAAGTTTTATCGAAGTTTTCATAACTTTAAGTAATGAATAATTAGCTACGTTAATTTTTTGGCCTCTCTTAATATTAGCAAAGGGAATGGTTAAAATAAATATGCACTACAAGAAAAAGTGACGTTAGTGACCAAACTTTTATGACTACTTAAAATTTTGGTCACTAACTGTAACGTTAGTGACAATAATAAAAGTCTTCATTAAATTTTGGTCACTAACATAAATTTTAGTGACAAAAAATAAATTTGGTCACTAAGTGGTCACTAATTCTTAAGAATTTGTTTTACACCTTTGAGTTTCGTCACAAAAAATAATGATTAGTAACCAAAAATTGGTGGTCATTAATTGAAAAAGTTAGTGACTAAAAATTATGGTCACTAAATGGTATTCAATACTTAGAGAGTTGTAGTGAGTTAGGAGGGTTAGTGACCAAAATAATAGTGGCCACTAAGTTGGAAAGATTAGTGACTAATAAATAGTCGTCACTAATAGTACTTAGTAGTTGGTGTTAATTGGAAATGATGATGACCAAACATTGTAGTCACTATTTAGTGACGAAAAAATAGTGGTCACTAACTCAGAAAGTTAGTGACCAAAAAATAGTCGTCATTAGTAGCACTTAGAAGCTGGTGTTAATTAGAAATTATAGTGACCAAACATTGTAGTCACTATACTTAAAGTGTTAGTGACGAAAAAATAGTGGTCACTAATTTAAAAAGTTAGTGACCAAAAAATAGTCGTCACTAGTAGTACTTAGAAGTTGGTGTTTATTGGAAAGGATACTGACCAAACATTGTAGTCACTAAACTTAAAGTGTTAGTGAAGAAAAAATAGTACTGGTCACTAATTCAGAAAGTTAGTGACCAAAAAATAGTCGTCACTGATAGTACTTTGAAGTTGGTGTTAATTGAAAATGATAGTGACCAAACATTTTAGTCACTAAGATTAAAATGTTAGGAACGAAAAAATAGTAGTCACTAATTCAAAAAGTTAGTGACCAAAAAATAATGATCTCTAAATGATACTCAATGCTTAGAATAATTGTAGTAATCTATGAGGGTTAATGATACAAAAACTAATGGTCACTAGTTTGAAAAGGTCAGGGGACCAAGAAATTGTAGTCATTGAGTCAGGAAGGTTAGTGGCCAAACATTTATAGTCACTATTCACTAAGCAGTAAAATCGTGGCATAAATATAATAAACAGAAGTTTAGGGGCTAAAAATGTCAATTCAAGAAAGGTCTTTAGAAACACGCGGATCTTATTTTTAGTTCCTTCCTCACCCGTTTTAAAGCATTTGGGCCCTTTGTTTGGTTTCCCTCCACCTATCGCCAAAAACCCTAGCTTTAACTCTCTCCTAACACCTCTTGACTTTTGTTCTATCAAGTGCATTGTCCTCCCGATAATCGATTTTAGGTTTAGGAAACAATAAAAAACAACCGAATTGTGAAGCGTTCTCAACTCTTAATTTGACTTGGGGAAACAATCCAAGGTGTTGCGAACTGTTGATCGACTGATTATGATTCAACAGGATGCCTAATTCGCAATGTACAATGGTTCAAATAGTCGATCCTATCTATCGTTGTTTTCATCGTTCTTTTCTCTCCATTTAGTTTAGTTTATATACATAAATTTCTTTCCTATTCTGGTTTGATTAAGTTTTTTCTTTTTCTTGCGTAATCTACTTCTCCATTTTATTTGTTATTTTCTGTTTTTGTTGTTAGGTTGAATGCAGTAAGCATATTTAGGTTTAATATACATGATGACTCACGGGCAACCGTTTTGTGCCAACTCTGATCAGTGCTACGTCTCGTGCAACCACCGGCGACCAACCTCCGTCTCGTACAACCACCGCCCTTCACTACTCCGTTCATGCACTCAGTTCCCCTTCCCCCAACTCAGGTACACACTGAGGTTCTTGATTTTAGGTTAGTCAAGGTGAAAAGTTTCGCTAGTAATTGTATTTTGAAAAGCTTTGAGGATTAATCGAACTATTCGTTGGAACATGGTGGAAATTTTGATGCAATTACTTCTTTACTTCTATGCTCCTGACGAACCATCACCATCAGAGTCCACCACCACCAATATCTAGGTATGTAAATTAGGTTTTAAAAAATCAATTTCTTACTTAGATTTTAATTTGATTAGATATTTTGTAGCTTTTAGATGTCAGATGTAAAAAGTTGTAACCTGTTTATGGTTCATGGGCCAGGATATATATGCACTAGTTTAATATGACAAGAAAACATGTTGTTAGTAGTATGATTGTATGGTGCCTTGTAATCATCCTAATGACATGATTAAGTTGTTAATTTCTTGTTAATGGACAATTGGTTGGTTAATGATTTCTGATGGTTTGTATATTCTTCAAGAAGATTGCTTTTAGAAATAAATTTGTCCAGGATTGTTATATGCGTTAAGAAAAGCAAGTATAATAAGTTATTATAAATGGGTAATTGTAACTAGAGATACTTCAACTTGGGTGAGGTACAATATTAACCATAATATTATCAACAATGATAATGACACAAAAGTCATATAATGATAATAAATTTATTTGTCCATTTTGTTATTATGCAAGTCTCATAAACTTTTGATAAGAAATATTTTCCATTAAAAACTTCATGATGAACAAAACATTTTGGTCCCTAATGCAACTTTTTGTTTGGAACCAACATTCAACACAACCTGTTCTGAAGTACCGTGAGCACACAAATGCTGTGAAAGCAATTTGCATGGTCGCCACTTCTTTATGGACTTCCGGTTCTTCTGTTGTGGCACGACTGACCATTCTATTCGTAACCACCAATTCTCACCTGGACTGCGTGGGTACCGGTAGTCAGGTAATCAAATGCTCTGCACTTCTGAAACATATGTTCTCAAAAGATTGATGCAAGATTCATTGTTTTTTTTTTCATTCCCCATTTATTTAACGAGAATTCAAGAAGAGGGTATGTAATCCTGTTTGGTATAAGAACGACAACAAACTTGTGAGAACCCATGGATATTCGACACTTCTGCAGTTCTTTTGAATTCTAATATCTAAAATTGAAAGTTGGACTTCCATTTTTATGACAAAGGGTACACATGATTAGTAATAGATGTGAATTTTGAATGCAAATGCAAATCTAATTACAACATGTTAACATCCAATAAAAACCTCCTAACAAATTTTGATGATGCTCTTTCATGCACCTTTGCACACAACATTGCCATTTTGCACTTATCTTTGTTAATTCTTGAATTTATACCTAGTTCATGGTTATTATGTGAAGTAGCTATGATCATCACATTATTATGCATTTCAATAGACTGTTTTTGGAAATTTAATTGGTATTCTTGAAGTCATAGGCAACATCCTTATGTCGGGTATTTTTGTATTTTCAATTGTTTTAGTCTAGTATAAGTAGGTGTATGGTGTAATCTTTTCTATCAATCAATACAATTCAGTTGTTCATTTTTCTGATAGTTTCAGTTTTATATTCATACAGGCTTCAGTTTGGTGTACCTGTTGCATAAAGGTGCAACAAAGGTAGCAGTAAGCAAAGGTTGGCTCGTATAACTGCAAGTATCTTAATATTAACCGGTTCTCATAAAGATGAAATATGTAAGTGTCTTAATACACTATACATGTAAGAGTTTTATATGTAAGGCTTTATTACATAAAGATGATGTATGTAAGTGACTTTTGATTGATTCTAAATATTTGGTTGCTCTTTGCATACATTTTGCTGGTTGGTTTTCATGGTTAGATTTTAACTGCATAAATTTCTCTTTAGTTTGGATCAAGAATTATACATTATTCAAATGAAATTAATATTTTAGATTCTATCTTTACAATTAGCATATTTTAATTATATTGTAATAACAATTATAGTAGAAATTAATTACGATTTTTTTTCATATTTTTCTTAATTAGTGATCACTTTTTTTTTGTCACTAATGGAAGTTAACGGACGATAACGGAGCCGTTATCTTGAACAATTAGTGACGACTTTTAGTGATTTAGTGACTAAATTAGTCGTCACAAACACAGTGGCCACTTTAATTTTGTCACTAATTAGTGACCATTTTTGTATTTAATCACTACTGAAAATTAGTGACGGACCTTTACTGACGAAAAGTGACGACCGAAATTTTGGTCACTGAACGAATTTAGTGACCAATTTTAGGTTATTAGTGACCAATTTTAGGTTATTAGTGACCAAACTTTTTTTGTCACTAACTAGGATTTTTCTTGTAGTGATGTGACTTTTAGGTAAACAAGAGTGCCATGAAACAAAATTGTGCTGTAAGAAGTTTATGACCATGCCACTATGGTTTAACTAAGAGGCCGTTTACCAAATCTTACCCGAGTAAGTGCTTACCCGTAAAATTCAACACTATCATTTACTTACAGGGAAAGATTTTAGTCCACGAAAACGGACATCGTATGCAACAATTTACCCGGTAAGCGCTTACCATGGTAAGAGTCGTCGCACTTGCTTACCCGGGTAAGAGTCTTGGTCATTGTTTTCTTTGTCTTCGTTCTTACCGGGTAAGATTTTTGGTACTTGTTATATTCGTCCGGTAAGGTAATGTGATTTGGTATACACTTACCCGGGTAAGCGTTTGGTAAACGACCCCTAATTCTTGTTTCAAAAAGCCACGCTATGTTGAAAAATATTTATGTTTCTTGAGAAAGTTTATTACTGTGGTGATACAAATCCTATGTAACCATCGGTTATCAATTAACCATCTTAATATTTTTGTATCTGAATAATAGCAAAGAACATGGTTAAAAATAAAGCTTGTGGCTTTAGGTATAACAGTAGCCTTGGGCATTGTTTGGTAAAAATAAGGTAGCTTATAAGTCAATTTATAAGCTACCTTATTTTCTAAGTACATGCGTGGTAAAGTAGTTTATTACTTATAAGTTAACTTATTGAAAAACTAGCTGAAAATAACTTATTAAGTTTTTTTTTAATCATTTTCTTCCAATTATATAACCTTGATTAAAATTAATTATTATTAATTGATATTATTTTGAATTTTATTAATTAATTTTAATTGTAATTATGAATTATCATTATTTTATTAATTATTAATCATTAATCATTAATCAATATCAATCATTAATTTATTTTAATTTTAAATTATTCACTAATATTAATTATTTATTATTTAGAATTATTACTTATACCTTTTAAAAAAAATTCTAATTAATTATAATGTGGCTGAGTAGTTATTCATAAATTATATGTAATGATTATTTAAAATCATAAACCAATGTATTTTTTTAAACTTTATTTTAACAAATCCAAAATAATACATTTGATAATGAATTATTTTTTAGATAAACATATTATATATATACATATTTTTTACTATCTTGTTTGAATAAATATATTATTTTATTAAATACTTATTTTAATTATATAATAATGATTAAAATTTCAAGATGTTCATTTTGGTCATTTTACATATTTATCAGCTAGTTTTTGGTCATTTTACCATGTTAATATTTTTGTTGTCGGAATAATAGTAAAGACTATGGTTAAAAATAAATCTTGCGGCTTTAGGGTATAAAGAGTAGGCTTGATAAAAAAAAATTGTGTTTATAAGGAGTTTATGACCATGCAAATTAACTAATTTCTAACTGCTAGAACCGGTTTTAGCCGAGGGAAATTACCGACGGACGTGTCCATCAGTACTTACGAACAAATATCCGGTTTTAACTAAATTTTGACTACTAGAACCGATTTTCGAATCTGTTGTCATGAAGTTGAGACCGATGTCAGTGTTGTCATAGAAGAGGAGATCGACGTGTTTGAGGGGATGAGATTTAGAAAAAAAGTGGATTTATTTGCAATGATGAAGAAGAAAGGAAGGGACGGGTCACCCGAAAAAATGGAGGATGGTGGTGGCTTAGTTGAAGTGACGAAGAATAAATCACGGAGATAGTTGATTTAGGAGGAAACACTTTTTTTCTCTTTAATTTTTTTTAAATTACTTTTGCATAGCATTTAGATGACATGACATCTAAAAATCCACATAATACTTTTTTGAATTTATAATTTGCCACATTATATTAACGTGACCGATTACCTATTCAACTGGTTAACAAGACCCTTAAATAAATGTAAACTTTGTTATAAACCCCTAAATGATGATTTTCATGCAATTTTCCCTTGAAAAAAATGCCAAAATTATTCTGAAACACACTCTAAGTAGCATTTCAATAGGTTAACTTATATATAAGCTACTTTTTTGTAAGGACCCAAAATCCATAAAGACAAATACTTAAATATCAACCATCAACTTTACATAAAGTTCTAATATGAACTACATCTCGAAGTATTTGCAGTGGAAGAACAATCGACCACAACTGAGAATCATCTAATTAAGTCAAACTCTAAGCCATCCGATCCTTCTCTAGCGATCGACCCAAAGCTTCCCCTTGCCCTTAGCAGACCTCTCCACAATACCCCTTACCTGGAAATGGTTTTAGTTTTTGAAATCGAAGGTTAGACCAAAAGATCTAGTGAATTCCCATCAAAGCCACAGTTATAAACAACAATTTAAATATTGGAGTTAATAAAACTCACAAATTGGATCATGCACAATAGTCGTAGACCAACACTTGTCGCACAATTCCCCATGCGACTAAGCTATATGTTCTCACAATTCCCCAAGTGACTCTAATAAATGGCCCAAAATGGTGTCCATCCAATTTACCCACAAAATGAACTCGAGGTACACGGATGTTAGCTCCCAAGAGATTTGCAAAGTCTCAAGGTACACTACAACTATTATGCATGTCCAAACAACCACATATATCATGAAATAGTCCAACAACTCAACCAAGTATTTTATAGAACATTTAATAATGAATTAAAGCATGCTTACAAATTCAAATACCATAATCAGTGTAACATATAATGTCATTGCCAAATGTGTATTTTAAAAGTCAAGGGAACTCACCTGATCCGCGACAAACCGTTCAAAGGCCTAAAACGACAACTTGTTCGAAACCGAACACCTGAATTGGACGCCAAAGAATTGGTGTTAAACCACCTCAAACATCCTAAAAGTAAATCCTTATAATTCTTAAGATAATCCCCTAAACCATGCCTCAAAACTAGCTCGCAACAAGAAACCGACCAAACCGAAAAACGCACCCAATAGTGAGTTACGGGACTTGTCCTGGCTTGAGGCCGCGAGGTAAACCACGCAAGTCTCTTCCGGGTACAGGTCTGAACCTTTTTTTTGCACAACAACAAAAATCAACCCATAATTCGTTTCCAAGGTCTAAAACTCGATTTTAAGCATCTAAAATCCACCAAATTCAATCCCAATACTTCAGAATTCATCCATATAGAAACCCAATACTAATCCTAATACTAATCCCAATCCAAAACTTAAATTAGTCTGATAATATTCAACTCAAGATAAACTCAAATGGGGATTTTCAAAATACCATTGAACAATTCCAAGAACAACAATAACAATGGATTTCTAGATAGATTTCACTGATTGAATCCATCTAGATTACTATCCAAACCAAAACCCAATCAATTTACCCCACAAATACTATAATATAAATTCAAACCAAAATACATCAAAACTCCAAAATAGATAAATCTATCATTATCAACCAAGAAAACCCAAAATGGTGAATCATAACTTGAAACCCTTGATTATTGATTGAAATCACAAACAATGGAAGGTTTAATTTCTAAATGATATTCATCTAAAACATTCTGTCATTTATCCCATCCATTTCAAGACACAAAATAGAAACTCCGGTCCCCAAAATCAAACCAAAAACTCCATTAATGAAGTTAGCAAGCTATTGAGAAGAAAAGTTATACCTCAGAGATGATGATTCCTGAAGCTTTCCTCCCATCTCTTCCAAAACTTGTTGAAAACCCCTTTCCTCTTCTCCAAGATGTCATTCTCTTCATTCTGATTTTTTATTCTAAAACCATCAAGACCAAATGAGGCTGAAAATGGGGTTTACTCCCTTTTTATCCCCGTATTTACATAATTGGTCCATGTTGAAGCAATGAATGTACTCCTAAAACCCCGAACTCATAAATTTTTCAATTTAACCTAGGGAGGGTTATTACATTTTCACCAATATAAAACGAGGCTTTTGAAATAAGTTAGTTTAAGATTGCCAAATATAACTTAATAAATTATAGTAAGTTACAAAAGCCCCTCCAAAAGCATTCATATCTATAGGCTATGTATAACCAATAAGTTCTCTGTACCACATTCCTTATACTATACTTTACGTTGTCTCAAGTCCTCTTTATCCATGGCATGAATAGAGATTTTGCCTTTGTGCGGGTGTTAATTGTATTTCCATAGATCAAGCAAGTGATATTGATGATCACAATTTTATTTATCTCTAGATCATATATGTAATACCCGTGTTCCGATAATTCGTGTAACATAAATCTAAGCTTAACATAAAATATTAAGTTTAAGTGTGTTAGGGCGCAAGGTTGCGAAACTATAATCGAGGGGTTAAATTGGAATATTTGAATATATGCGTATATATGTAGATATAGACATATAGATAATAACAATAAAAAGAAGCACGGAAAATCTATAAGCACGACAATGCGAGCACGACAAATCTATAAGCACGACAATGCAAGCACGACAAATCTAGAAGTATGACAAATCCAAAAGCACGACAATGCAAGCACGACAAATCAAGAAACACGACAATGCAAGCACGACAAATCAAGAAGCACGACAAATCAAGATCCTCTTATCCACTTAACCCTATAGATATAGAATCTCTCATTCAAGAATTTCTAACGTAAAATCTAAGTGAAACTAAGAAATCATCGTTTAGTTGAAGATTTGGAAGATCGGAACTTGAAAGTCCAAAGCTGACTTCGATTAACACTGAAGGCGTTCGACCCTTGTATTCCACCATCTCTATCCAGGTACAGATTCATATCTCACTCGACATGGGGATAGCCATTTCCATAAGGCTTCCTAATCTGGAATACTTTGTGATGAATTCTGAATATATTGCTTTCAAATTCTCTTTTTGCTAGTTAAATGCTACCGAATTTCTGTTTCTTTTAAACCATGATTTTAATTATTGTTTTGGAACATGGAATCACTTAATCTCTTGATTCGTTAGGGTTTAGGGTTTAGGGTTTAGGGTTTTCTGGTGTGAGCCTTTCTTGTGTCAGACTCAATATTGAGGGCACCTACATTGAGATGTATCCATGATGACTACACGATCATGGAGTCCTCATGTGTATAGTCCTTAAAAGCGGGCTTGACCAGGTACCGGTCAAATAGAGGGCGTATGGATCGATCCTAGTTAAGATATGTTAAGGTTGTGGTTAAATCCACGGAGAGGATTGATTGTGTATGCCCCACCCCTTTCCTCAGTTATGCCTGAATGGACTGATCATCCTTCTGGGACGATGCATCTTTTGATGTAGTTTGATTTTTGAACCCTTGATATGCCTTCGGGCTAGTTGTTTCACTTGATATGCCTTTGGGACAGTCGTTTGATTTGATATCCAGTTGTTTGACTGGACATCCCTTTGGGCCGTTTATTTGGCTTTATTTTCCTTTGAATTATCATTTATCGTTATGAATTCCTTTTGGATTAATTATCTATATTCATTGTTTAAATTATTATTATTATCTGTTCACTGAGCCTTAAGCTCAGCCGATGTTTTCTTTTTTCTCGGCAGATTCTAAGTGGCTGATAGGGATGTGACTTGGGGATGCGAGCTAAGGAGATGGCGGATATAAAGGTTAACCATTATCTTATGTCAAGCTTGTGAACCTAATTGTGGCACCTTCCGTCTTTAACCACGCGGGACGGGGTGTTTCAAAAATGGTATCAGAGCATAAGTTTGAGAGAATTAGGTATTGATTTAGGATGCCTAGACTTAAACTAGCGTTTTTCTAAGTACATGGAAATAAGAATTTGCGATTAAGCACCCTAAGATAAGACATTTTGAGGCTGATAGAGACACTAGCATAGAAAATCATGATGATTGTAGCAAGAATTATCATGTAAAGTACGCTCATATTTTCACTTGGCAGTGTTAATATGAAATTATAGTTATATGTGTGAGCTTAATGGCCAATTATGTACAATTGATGGAGTACTAAATGAATTCTCATTCAGTAACTGTTATAAGAGTTGAGGTTTGTAGTATTGTCATTTTGAGTGACATTTAAGATAGTGATTAGGGTAAGCTGACCATTGTGGGTCAGGGATATTGGTTAAGTTTGAACCATAGGCTTATTGAATATTCATTATTTGGAAGACGTTTTTGAGGTCAATCGACTTAGTTATGAATTTTTGCTTTAAGATAGTTGAGCTTTCTAAGGTTAATAATATTACTAGTAGACTTCATATGCGTGATTCTAAAACTTTGGGTCTCGACCACATGTATGGACAATAATTATTTTTTTTAAAAAATTTGACGAACTATTTCACGTTTATCAAAACCTTTACGTGTCAGTTAATGATTTTAGAGAATGTTGGCACCCTCAATGGTGTAGCCCATTATTTTGAAACTTTTTAAATCAATTTAGTTGCATAAAGTTTGCATATGATTTTTATTTTCCTCCTATTATTTTTCTAACATTACAACTACTGAAATGTATATTGTAAGACGATTTTAAAACTTGAATGCGACAAAAATTCTTCCAATTTGGCTAAGGGGCATACCAATACTTTGTTTCGGTATTGAAAAATTATTTAGTGCTTAAGTTGGTTTACATACATGGCGTAAGTAAGTGTATGCTGGAACTAGAATAATCCCTTTAAATTGGTTCGTTGAGCATACTTCTGATATTCTCATTTTTAATTGGAATAACAAATACGCAACTTTCAAACTGGTTTTATATGTAGGACATTTATGGCCATCTTGCACGACTACCTAGTTACGGTAGTAATCTTTTGAAATTAAAAATTGGCATACTTGTCTTGTCTTATACTTGAAAAATCTAGAAACTAATTAGACCCATATATTTAAACCTCTTTTAGAAACGAAATGTAATTAGGGATTAGAAGAGTTTTGGGATTTGAAACATCGGATGACCCTAGTTATAGTTGATTTTGAATTTCGAGATTTTTAGTTTGAGAAGTTGTTAGGATTTAAAGTATCCTAGGTATTAAAATGTTTTATAAAGTCATTATTCAGACTTTAGACTAAAACTTCAGAGTTCAGAGTTATGAAGAATTGGCTAAGCACTAACTCTACAGAGTTATCTTTAGAAGTTTGAAGATGCAATTATATATTCTAATTAAGTACTAGGTCTGAAGTGTTATATTCAGACATCTGAAGTGAATACTTTAGAAGTTTGAAAAGACATTCAGAAATTGGACAGAAACTCTAAATAGGCATTGTGATAACGTGTCTTAAGGTCATAGGGTTGTGATAGAAGTGTTCGTATTTCTAGCTTTACTATTCTAGTATAAATAGTTTCAAATGAGGGATTGGCTCAATATGAGAATCGACTCCCAAAGTTCACTGTGTGTTTTATAAGGTGTTCTTGGTTTCAATATTAATAAAGAGGATGATTTGAGTGATCTTTTACAAATCTATTGTAATCGTGGACTTTCAGTAGTGAATGCATATATGGAAATTTGGATGTATTAGATTCATGGGTCATTCCAGCTTATTAATGTAGAGAGCTTTCCATTTCGGTAGTCCTCAGATCGGAAAGTTTTGGGGTTGTCTACTTTGATTGATTTGAATTCATGGATTAGTTGGTTGACATAATGTTATGTGTTAGTGGGGGTACCATCCTAGGGATTCCTCATGAAGGAAGAATGTTTTGGTGGCTCGTTCATTTGAGGTGTATAAATTCAGTGTTCTAGATACCATATCAGGTGTTAACTTCAAAGTCGATATTTAGATTTGACACATAGCAAACCAGGCATGAAGTAATTGTTGGCATAACTACGTTTACAATATAGCCATTTTGATGATAAGTGTCGACACTCGATGTTGAAGGCAAGAACCATTGAAGTACTTTGGGGTATTTCCTACTGAATCCTATGTGTTTACAAGATAAGTGGTAGCTCTAAGGAAATTAGATTTTGTGATTAAGGTTGATTAATCGAGGTTTTCAAGTTTGGTTTAGACTTATGGTTTCGAGGTTAAATGCTTAGTCATATCTTGAAAGTTGTATAATCGTTAAGTTTAGAACAACCTACTCTTTATAGGAGTGTATTGGTATGAGCATCAAGCCAATACCAAGAATGATTACTTAAGAAAACTTTAAGAACCCTTATAGTTGACTTGTTTTCTGACGATTTGGGATACGGATTCAAAAAGTGTGAGATTAAACCAAGCTAGTGGTTAGGAATTTCATCAAGAAAAATGACGATAAATCTTTTATAGTAATGATTTGGAGGAACTTCGGTTGAATATGTTAGATAAACCTTAAGTGGAAGTCGAGTTATTGAAGAAATTTTGTTTAAAGCATTAGTAGCAACGGATGATGCTTCAAGAATATTTTTGCATGATTCCTTTACTGCCCGGGTAAGGTCAGCATAGTAGTAGGTATTCTGATTCGAAATTAAGATGATTAATTTTAGTTGATTCAACTTTTGGCAAGATTATCGAGGTGTTGTATACAATGATGAAATGTACCGCAGCTGAATAAAGGTCGTTAGAAAATTTTAAGAATAAATCCATTTTAAGCAACAATAATGGATTTGAACAATTAAAGGTTGTAAGCTACTCCGGAGGTAGTATGAAATGCCTAAGGTTGGGAAGCAACCAGAAATCTTAGGTTTGGAAAATGATTAAGCAATAATTCAATGATCATCCCGTATCAGTATGATGTATCGAATATTAAGTTGGGTTTGTGATGGGTCGTTATGAGAATCAACATGGTAGTTTTGATTTGAATGTAGGCAAATCCTTGAGTAAGATCACGTAATGGCAAATTTAAGAAGTTATCAGGAGATATAAAATTATCATTTGCCCGTGTATTAAATTGTTGGGAGAGTACGAGGGAAGCTTTAGTAAAAGTTCTAATTAAGGTGTTTGGTAGTTGTTTTGGCTGATTGATCTAAAGCCTACATTTGTTAGCGATTTGATATGAAATTGATTTTTAAGATTTCGAGAAGGTATAGTGAAAGTATAGACTGTGACGTTAGTTGTGAAAGACCAATAGAGCTAACTTAGTATTAGTGCAAAAATTATTTCGAGTGATTATGATGTTCGATTGTTGTTTTAATTGGATTAGTTCCGTGTAGGAATGAGTTGCTTCTCTTGTGAAGTAAGTAAATCTCCGTTGTTTCAAAAGTTGTGTGGGATGATTGATGTGGAAAATTTTGATTTTGTTACTTTTAGAAATTGGATCGAATTTGTCCGGTGGATTCTTAAGTAATATATATTTTAGTTGAGATTTAAAATTTGTGATGATTTTGAGAATAACATACTCGTCCATTAAGAATCCTTTGAGGTGTTTTAGAAATCGTAAGTCTTGATATTAGTTAAAACGAGTAATGTAGGTCGCTCGTTTTGAATTTTGGTTTAAGGTATAGAGCAGTTAAGCTGAAAAAGGAAGATACTTGTTGTGATAGTTTTGGTAGAAGAAGGCTCTTACTAAGTTAAGGTTGTGTTTATTAAGAAATTATGTATTTTTTGAGTTTAATCAGAGTTGCGGAGCGAAAGCGTCACAATCTGGTAAATATTTGTTTTTAATTTGAAAGGTGGTTCAAATAGGAGCAAAACACTTATTTTGAAAGGTAAAGAGGTTAGTCATGTAAAAGTTCTTTGGGTGATTATGGGTAAGTTATTTTGAGGCAACGGGAATACCCAAAATTCTTTAATTGATATAAGCCCTCTAATCTTATCTCAACTTCGGGGACGAAATATTCTTTTTAGAAGGGGAGAATTGTAATATCCGTGTTCCGATAATTCGTGTAAGATAAATCTAAGCTTAACTTAAAATATTAAGTTTAAGTGTATTAGGGCGCAAGGTTGCGAAACTATAATCGAGGGGTTAAATTGGAATATTTGAATATGTGTGAATATATATATATATATATATATATATATATATAGAGAGAGAGAGAGAGATAGATATATAAATAATAAGAATAAAAAGAAGCACGAAAAATCTATAAGCACGACAATGCAAGCACGACAAATCTATAAACACGACAATGCAAGTACGACAAATCCAGAAGCACGACAATGCAAGCACGACAAATCCGGAAGCACGACAACGTAAGCACGACAAATCAAGAAGCACGACAACGCAAACACGACAAATCAAGAAGCACGACAACGCAAGCACGACAAATCAAGAAGCACAACAAGGCAAGCACGACAAATCAAGATTCTCTTATCCACTTAACACTATAAATATAAAATCTCTCATTCAAGAATTTTTAATGTAAAATCTAAGTGAAACTAAGAAATCATCGTTTAGTTGAAGATTTGGAAGATCGGAACTTGAAAGTCCAAAGGTGACTTCGATTAACACTAAAGGCATTCGACCTTTGTATTCCACCATCTCTATCCAGGTACGGATTCATATCTCACTCGACACGGGGATAGCCATTTGCATAATGCTTCCTAATCTGGAATACTTTATGATGAATTATGAATATATTGCTTTCAAATTCTCATTTTGCTAGTTAAATGCTATTGAACTTCTGTCTTTTGAACCATGATTTGAACTAATGTTTTGGAACATGGAATCACTTAATCTCTTGATTCGTTGGATCACATTTGTGCTGTGAGCCTTTCTTGTGTCAGACTCAATATTGAGGGCACTTATATTGAGATGTATCCATGATGACTACACGATCATGGCGTCCTCATGTGTATAGTCCTTAAGATATGTTAAGGCTGTGGTTAAATCCACGGAGAGAATTGATTGTGTATGCCCCACCCCTTTCCTCAGTTATGCCTGAATGGACTGATCATCCTTCGGGAACGATGCATCTTTTGATGTAGTTTGATTTTTGAACCCTTGATATGCCTTCGGGCTAGTTGTTTCACTTGATATGCCTTTGGGACAGTCGTTTGATTTGATATCCAGTTGTTTGACTTGACATCCCTTTGGGCCGTTTATTTGACTTGATTTTCCTTTGAATTATCATTTATCGTTATGAATTCCTTTTGGATTAACTATATCATATTCATTGTTTAAATTATTATTATTATCTGTTCACTGAGCCTTAAGCTCAGCTGAGGTTTTCTTTTTCCTCGGCAGATCCTAAGTGGCTGATAGGGACGTGACTTGGGGATGCGAGTTAAGGAGATGACGTATCTAAAGATACGTCATTATCTTATGTCAAGCTTGTGAACCTAATTGTGGCACCTTCCGTTTTTAACCACGCGGGACGGGGTGCTACAATATAAATTAACTAGACCCGCGAAATAAATATATTGGTGGTTGAAGAAAAAAGTGTAAACTTCTACATCTCTCTCCCTCACAAATTAATGCCAAAAACTATATATTGCCGTGCAAAAGATGGCGTCTATTTAAAAGAAAAAAGCAAACGGATGTCGATGTTAAGCTAATCCGTAAAGCACAATTTTGGTCTGGCATGTTGGAGTATAATCGTAGTAATGGCAAGTCGATCACTTTGCGCTTTTAGAAATCTAATTAACAAAGGTCGAGATGAGCGGCTACAAATATTTCTCATTGAAAGATAAATATTCCGATTGAGACATATATAGCTTGAGAAGGTCATGTTAACTTATTTTGAGATGACAACTACAAAAAATAAAAATAAAATATACGTTATTAAATGAATTAGAACACAAACCCTTTGAATTATTAATGGAATTCCAACCACTTGCAAAACACTACTCCATAGTGTCGTTTTGTAAATTTTTTTTGATGAGGTTGCATGATGGTGATGACTTGACGATCAATAAATGATAACAGGAAATTGTTATTTATCTACTCCTGGTCCTATACTCCTATAAATTATCCAACAAATATTGCATTTCGTATTCACTTATCCTTCAATTCTCTTCTTTGTATCCCCTCATCTCCTGCTTTTCTACTTACTCGAGAAACCCAAATCGACAATAGACATGGCAACAAGGATTTTCTCTATTTCAGTACCCGAACCGCAGCCCAAGACCAAACCATCATCATCACCATACCGAACTCCTTTTTCTGCTGTTGCAGCATCCCTGCTTCTGCAAATCTCGAGACTACCAACTTCACAAACAATCCTTGAAACAATACACGAAGAAGAAACGACGGTTAATGGTGAAGGTATAGAAGGGGTTTCGGAGCTAATTGCTAGTGCTTCAGCTTCTTTTAGGCAGAGCAACGGGTTAACATGCTTTTGTCATATTAAGAAGCACTTAATCACAAACTCGAACAACATTGGATGTGCTTAATTAGGGAATAATTACTTAATGTTTCTTTATAGATAATGTATTTTTCTGGGACGGCTAGTTCTTTCTTCCCTCTGCAATTTTACACTACCAAGTATAAAATTGAAGATTATTGTAGAAAATTGTTCATTTCTGTCCCAGATGATCTCTTCAGCATCCACAATGAGAACAAAATTATATAAGGAGTTTATGAACATGTTTAACTAATTCTTTGTCTCTAAAAGGTAAAGAATAACCACTATTGCAACATATTTCTGTCTTCATTATTCTTAACTATGTTGGTAAATTATATGCATAACTATAAGTCGTAAAATTAGTAAAGTTTTTTATACACAAAGCAATGGTTAATATAAATCCATGTTGTTTTAGGGTAAACAATAGCCATCATGAAACAAAATTGTTTGTATATACAGGAATTTTATAACCATGGTTTAACTGATTCTTTGTGTATAAAAGGTAAACAATAGACACATTAAAAATATTGATGTCTTCAGAAAGTGTTATCGATGATCCTACGAAGTTTTCATAACTTCAAGTAATGAATAATTAGCTATGTTAATTTTTTGGCCCCTCTTAATAATAGTAAGGGAATGGTTAAAATAAATATGTGACTTTTAGGGTAAACAAGAGTGCCATGAAACAAAATTGTGCTGTAAGAAGTTTATGACCCTGCCACCATGGTTTAACTAATTCTCTGATTCAAAAAGCAAAGCTATGTTGAAAAATATTTATGTTTTTTGAGAAAGTTTATAACCGTGGTGATATAAATCCTGTGTTGCCATCGGTTATCAATTAACCATGTTAATATTTGTGGTGTCTGAATTATAGCGAAGACCGTGGTTAAAAATAAATCTTGTGGCTTCAAGGTATAAAGAGTAGCCTTGATATAAAAAAATGTGTTTCTAAGGATTTTATGACCATGCACATTAACTAACTCTCTCACTAGTAGAATCGATTTTAACCAAGGGAAATTACAGAAGGACGTGTCCATCGGTAATTACTGGCAAATAACTAAGGAATGATCTATAATTCCCGATTAAACCCACAAATAGAGGCGAATTACCAACGAAGTCTCGACAACAGGGGTTCTAAAAGCCCACCATGACGCGCCGTGGCATAAGACGTCTCTCTGCCGTGATGATAAGGCTTATAACGTTTATTTAAGGCTTGTAACCTTATAACGTTTATGATAATGCACTACTAAAATGGAAGACATTCGCCTACGGATTTTTCAGAAAAAATCTGGCACTAAAAGGTGATTCGTCACAAAACCGTCACAAAAGTTGGTGGGTATTTCAAACTAGTGACAAATTACTCATGTATTCTCTGGGTAATCCGCTGGTATTTTCTCGAAAACATCGGATTTTTACCGAACCGTTGGTATTTTCTGAGTGATCCATAGGTAATCACCAACGAAAAATAATTTTTGTGGGTAGAATCATTTGTTTTGTAGTGATGCCATGACGCTCCGTAGCGTACGTTTTTACAAGGTATGACTTTTTACAATCTTACTTTTGGATATTTTTAACTTTCGTGTTTTTATACTTTAAATTTGAATTTCAAACTTTTACATATTACATATTCACATCATTCATGTTTTCATGGATTTACACACATCATATACTCATAGTATAGGTTAAAACAAAGTTGTAAACCCTTTCAAAGTATTTTTTTACTATTTGATTTTTTTAGAACGGCAACAGCCTTATTAAAACTAGCAAGGTGCTAGAAAACAGTTACATTACAAAAATGGCCTGTAACCCCCCTATCCAATTAATATTTCCCTTGCTACTTTTATATTCCGCCTAGAGGAACCAGGGCCGTTCCTGACATTTTATAGGCGATGGACAAGATGTGAAAAGTGGGCCTTGATAAGTACGGAAAATCAATTAATAATTACTTCTAAATTAATTTTATCTATCATATCATTTTCACATAGCATGGTAAATTCGTTCTACTGCCAAACACATGCATTCTATGATATATTGTTATGAACCAAGATCTCAATTGAGTAACAACATTATCAAATGAAGGAATCGGTTACACGATTAAATGGAAGGTAAATTGGGAACATATAGGATTCGAGAGGCTAGTCTTTCCTAAACAAAGCGATGGACAATTCGAGAGGCTAGTCACTCCCGCTTACTCCCTATCTATTAACTGAATCTAAGAGTCTATGGTAAACAATACTAGAACTACCCCTTCTAGAACATATCTTATTAATAGGCTTGGGTCAATACATAACAAATATCTTTAACATATAGATTAACATCATTTGAAGTCACAATGTTGACTATACAAAGTAACATTTTTTTTAAATAATGATTTAGTTTGAGATCTTAATAATTAGTCAATAACATATGAAAAAACAATGGTAGTTTTGAAATCTTAAATATAGATACAAGTTAGATTGCTTCATATGGTTGATATTTTTTCTTCAAAAGGTATGAGTTTTCTTGGTTAATAACAAGAAATCTACTATATTGCAATACAAAAATAGGATTTATGTGGATGGAATAATCAAAAGAGTCGTTGGAGATGAATGATGGAGAATATATCAACGTTTTTTAGGTAAAGTCGTTTTAGATTTTAGTAGTAGGTAAAATTTTTCGAGAAATATAAACAATAATATAAAATGAAGAATAAATTAAATTTTTTACATATTTTTCTTCTCCAATGTAATTAATGAATATATGTTTAGGCTTTAATATAATGCTAAATTATTTTTGGATCATATTAAGTACTATAAAAAATTCTCTTTTATTTTTAATTTTTTTGAACTACTATATACTATGTAGTATATACGAAAAAATGGGCCCCTAATTTTTGTGGTCCCGGGGCAAACGTTCGGCCCGCCCTCCTCCCCTCCTCCAGGCACGACCCTGAGATGAACGAATGTGTAACTATGATATCCCATAGCAGCGCCTTTTTAGGTTTCATTGCACCAAAAAGCGTCCTATTATGAAAATTCCATATCGACCATAAGGCTGTGTATAAGACTGCTTCTAGTCGTTCAACTTCCCTATTTTTCAATCTTAAGGACCCCATCCAAGTTTTACAACCCGAGACATTGTGAAAGCCAGGAATGTTAATGATCCACCAACGATCCTCCATATATCTTGAGCTAACTCTGGCATTCAAAGATCAAAGAACAGATGGTCCACGGATTTAAACTTCTCTTTTTATAATATTAACATATATAATTTTTCTTCTGGTATGAATGTAAAATTTCTTAATCATTATCACATTGAATGATAAATAAGAAAAAATATGTATATATATAAATTAACTAGACCCACGAAAAAATATATTGATGGTCAAAGAAAAAGTGTAAACTTCTACATCTCTCTCCCTCACAAAATAATGCCAAAAAATGTATATTGCCGTGTAAAAGATGGCGTCTATTTAAAAGAAAAAAGCAAACAGATGTCGATGTTAAGCTAATCCGTAAAGCACAATTTTGGATTGGCATGTTGGAGTATGTTCGTAGCAATGGCAAGTCGATCAAGTACTTTGTGCTTTTAGAAAGATGATTACTAAAAGGTCGAGATGAGCGGTTACATATATTTCTCATTGAAAGATGAATATTTCGATTGAGACATATAGCTTGAGAACAAGGTCATGTTAACTTATTTTGAGATGACAAACTATATAAAATAAAAATAAAATATACGTTATTAAATGAATTAGAACACAAACCCTTTGAATTGATGGAACTCCAACCACTTGCAAAACATTACTCCATAGTGTCGTTTTGTAAATTTTTTGATGAGGTTGCGATACACTACAACAAAATTAGGTTTATAGGAAGTTACCAATAAATAAACGTCTTAATAATCTGTTTTATAGGACACAAATTATAGGACAAAAAATAAAGTGTCCTACCTAAAGACTTTGTAATTAGTTTATAAGAGGTTTTTGGACGTTGTAACAAGTTTATTAGGAAACTTCTATAAAAGAAGTCATATTAACTATTTTATAACACACTATTTGTAAAAATCTCTTATAAACACAAGTGACCTATAAAAAGATTGTTTACAGGATATTTTCTCAAAAGTGTCCTATAAAATATCTAATGTGACGCTTTTTATTAAAGACATGGGATTATGTGAGAAGTGAAGTTAATTAGGTGAGAAACGTAAGAAAAGATCTTGACCTTTAGTCACTTTTAACCTCAAACCTACCTATGAATCGTGCTTGGTAAATCTAATCTAGATGCATACAGGCGTCAGTGGCGGACAGGATCAAATATGGAAACTTGTGGGATTGGCGGAGAGCTATTCGAGACGGATGTGAAGCTGAGGAACTTGATCAGTTGAAGGAAACGATTACGGAATGTGAGCTGTCCGACAATCCAGATGGTTGGAAGTGGAGTCTAACCTCTAATGGTATGTTCTCTATTGGATCGTTGAGACGTGTCATCGAAAATCGGTATTTAGGTGCGGGAGAGAAAGAAACAAATGGAATCCGATGGCACCTCCTAAAGTAAATATATTCATGTGGAGGGTTATGTTAGACAGAGTTCCAACCCCAGTCAATCTTTGTAGGATGAAGATGGATATCGATTCCATTCTATGTCCAGTTTGCGGAGCTAATCCAGAAACAATTGACCATGTGCTTTTCAAATTTCCGGTGGCGATGGAGGTGTGGAGATTCGTCGAGAGGTGGTGGATGATTTCTTTTCCAGCAAATAAGTCAATGGAATCGATACTCAATGGGATCAATTCAGTTTGTAAAGACTGACAAGTCAAGGAAGCTTTAGTTGCGATCATTTTTATCAGCTGTTATTGCCTATGGTGTTTTCGGAACATATGCGTTTTCGATAATCCACCTCCCTGTAAAGACACTCTCCTGGATCAGATTCTCAAAAAATCATTCTGTTGGTTACTATCTAGGTGTAGTCGGAGTGTTAAAAATTCTTTAATATGTGGAGAATCCACCCGATCGATTATATCAAGATTTTGTAATACTTTTGTTTCTCCTTTGCTAGCTGCTTGCTAGTGGTAATAAAATGGTCTCTATTTCCAAAAAGAAAATATAATCTCGGTGCATCTCATCCTAATGTGCATCCAAGGTGGAGATCCCTACTTACCTTTCTCACCATAGCTTCATTTATCACCGGAACCGATCCTTTTATTAAAAGTGTCCTATAAGATTTGTTAGGGCGATGTTTTATTTTGTGGTCTTATGATTTGTGTCTTATAATGTAGTCTATTAGGAAAGGTTATTTATTGGTAGTGTCCTATAAACCCAATTTTAATGGAGTGTGACTTGACTATCAATAAATTGATAAGAGGAAATTGTTATTTATCTCCTGGTCCTATATATACTTGGTCCTATATATACTTCTATAAGTTATCAACAAATATTGCATTTTGTATTCACTTATCGTTCAATTCTCTTCTTTGTATCCCCATATCTCCTGCTTTTCTACTTACTCGAGAAACCCAATCGACCTTATACATGGCAACGAGGTTTTTCTCTATTTCAGTACCCGAACCGCAGCCCAAGACCAGGGCTGTTCCTAGGGTTTTTGATGCCATGTGCGAAAATGCTAAAATGATGCCCCCTATGTCTATTTTTTAAGCGAAACGACAAAACATAAGGTTTTTTAAAGGGTTCGGAACCTAGTCAAGTTAGGTGCATAATAAAAAGATAAAACTTGGATTAAGATCGTAGTTCCTTCTTTTTCCAGTTTCCCTTTTCCACATTTAAATTATCATAATACACTTTTACTTCAATATATGGAACTTAAAAGACAAATAGTTAATTATAGTTAGTCATAACTAAAATAGGAAATTACAAGTTAGATAAAGTCTAAATCTAATGCGGTAATGTCAAATCTCAAAGTAAACAAAAGTCAAAAGAACAATGAAAAATTGTAAAATCCATAATTTAAGCTACTATGCATTACAAAGAACAAGTGCCCAATAATGCAATATCACAATATGTTGTTATTATTGTGCTTGTGTTGAACACTGATGTGCTCATATACATTACAAACTTGAGTTTTCAAATTTCAATATACAATACTAGGGTTGCAAACGAACAGAACGAATATGAGTGAATGCTTGTCGTGTTCAGTCGTTTAACTTAATTGAACAAACGAACGAACATGAACGGTAAACAAACGGAATTTTTTGTATTTTTATTCGTTCTTAAAGAAATGTGTTCGTAAATGTTTGTTCGTTAAGGTGCTAAATGAACATAAATGAAGAACATATGAAAAATATACCAAAATGGATGTCAAATTATATATAATAAAGTGATATTCTTTGGTGCAATTTGTTTTGCTCCAATTTTTGGTTCATTGATTTTTGATTTAATATTCTGTTCATTTACACCCCTATACAAATGTTGATGACAATTTGATGCCCTGTGCGACCGCACGTGCTGCACATGGCCAGGGCCGGCCCTGCCCAAGACCAAACCATCATTGTCACCATATCGAACTCCTTTCTCTGCTGTTGCAGCATCCCTGCTTCTGCAAATCTCGAGACTACCAACTTCACAAACAACCCTTGAAACTATACACGAAGAAGAAACTACCGTTAATGGTGAAGGTATAGAAGGGGTTTCAGAGCTAATTGCTTTTAGGCAGAGCAATGGGTTAACATGCTCTTGTCAGATTAAGAAGAACTTATCCACGAACTCGAATAACATTGGATGTGCTTAATTAGGGAATAATTACTTAATGTTTCATTATAGATAATGTATTTTTCTGGGACGTCTAGTTATTTTCTTCCTTCTGCAATTTTAGACTACCAAATGTAATTTAATGGAAGAATATTGTAGAAAACTGTTCATTTCTGTTCCAGATGATCTCTTCAGCATTCACGATGAAAGCAAATTTGTTAAGGAGTTTACACTACTAAAATGGAAGACTTTTGTTTACGGACTTTTCCGTAGGAAATCCGTCTCTAAAGGGTGATTTGACACAAAACCGTCACATAATTCCTGGTGGGTAATTCAAATTAGTGACAGATTACCCAGGGTATTTTCTGGGTGTTGGATTTTCTTGGAAAACATTGGATTTTATCGAACCATTGGTGTATTTTCTGGGTGATAATCACCGACGGAAATTTTCCCGAACGATTTTTATATGTAAAAGTCATTAATTTGTTTTGTAGTGTTGTGAACATGGCTAAGTAATTTTTTCTCTAAAAGGTAAAGAATATTAACCACCATTGAAACGTATTTGTGTGTCTTCAGTTTCCTTTTAACTATATATGTTGGTACAAAGTATGCGTAACTATAAATCATGAATCGGTAAAGTTTTTTACTTGTCTAAATAATACAAAACAATGGTTAATATAAATCCATGTTGTTTTAGGGTAAACAATAGCCATCATGAAACAAAATTGTTTGTATATACAAGGATTTTATAACCATGGTTTAACTGATTCTTTGTGTATAAAATTACGGTAAACAACAGTAGACACATTAAAAATATTGGTGTCTTCAGAAAGTTTAATCGACGACGCTATGAAGTTTGCATAACTTTAAGTAATGAATTAGCTATGTTAATCTTTTTTACCTCTCTTAATAATAGCAAAGGCCATGGTTAAAATGAATCTGTGGCTTTTAGGGTGAACAATAGTGCCATGAAACAAAATTGTGTCTAGCTATAAGAGTTTATGATCATGGTTTAACTAATTCTCTGTTTCAAAAAGCAAAGCTATGTTGAAAAATATTTATGCTTCTTGAGAAAGTTTTTAAACCATGGTGATACAAATTAGGGGTGTTTGTGGTCCGGTTTGGACGGTTTAACCGCCCAACCCACAAACCAAACCATAATGGCGGTTTAGGAAATTTTCAAACCGAGCGGTTTGACGGCAAGTGACCAAACCGGTTAAACCGGACCCCAAAAAGATGATCTTGTCTGACCGGTTTAGGCGGTTTCAACCTTTTATGAGCTTTAAACTACAAACATAACAACAATATCCAAAATAAAACTTATAACAATATAACATTATTAGAAAATTCTATATCAACTTTTTAAAGAAAACGTCTATCTCAAAAATTACAAAAAAATTGATGAAACTAAAAAAAAGTTAAATAACTCCACAAACAATAGTCAGAGTTTTTAGAGAAACAATGAGTAAGTCGAAGGACGATTTGGAATTTTGGATTTGATTTTTGACGTATAGCAAAACTTTTTCAATTTAGAGAACATGGTCAATTCAAAAATGAAAACTAAAAACATAGACAACTTTCTTTTGATTGGCTTATAAAAATTAAGCCTACAATATGAAAAATAAATATGATTAATATATATGTATTTTTGGCAGTAGGTTCGGTGCAGACCGTTTAAAAAAACTTTCAAACTACAGAACAGACCAGACCAGACCGAGCGAATTGGCTATTTTTTTTGTAACACCCCTAAAATTGGGAGTTAATTTAAACCAAAATAATGCGGAAATATTAAATATATAGACATCACCCATAGAAATGGGGATGAGTAAAAAAGTTTACAACTTCAATGGATACTAGATGGCAACCTATTAATCTATACAGTTTACAAATACAGATTAAGTTCGGGTGTCTCTAATCCTCAAAATAACTTTCTATGCAACTCTATCTGTACACATGAAGATGTACTCCAAAAAGAATGCCTCTACCGGCATCTAGCTCCACTCAATCCTTCCGAGCCCCACTAGCACGATCTCCTGATATACATGTCATTTTAAGAAAAAATGTTAGGCTTAAAACCTAGTGAGAACAAACAGTTCAAATATGGAAATCTAGTAAAATAAGTGAAAATGGTAAAATCAACATTTAACCAAAAGCCTTTCCATTTAAATCCTTTTCTTTTGCGCGCGATTTACACCTAAAAGAAACGTAATTGAGGGAAATATACGGAAGCGACCCGCAAATCGTACTGATAGAAATCAGTAAATCAGTAAGCTCGGACGGAGAGAAATATCCGGCTTACGGATAAAGAGTTCAACCCCAATCCAGGATCTATTACTCGATACCCAACTGAACAAGTTCAACCTAAACTAGGATCTTTCACTTGCCCCATCCCCAATATAAAACCGACTATTGTGTCTATGGATCCATTACACTAGTCTAGACATTACATACATTCATTCCAATGTACTAGTCAATATTCAACACAAAATCTTTGTATGATAAGTTCCTTGTTTCCAAAACCTTATTCCCAAAATTAGGTCAAAATAACATTTAGTTTCAAACATCATATTTCTTGACATAAAACTCATAAGAGTGTTTTAAAACCATTTCTTATACATATTTCATCATTTCAAAGAGAAACCCTAAATGACACATTTTGACCTAGTTTATGTAACACCCTGATTTTCGTTCCAGTTGAAGAAAGTGTTGAACCGAGTGGTCTATTAAAGATGAGCTAATTTCAGAGTTTGAGTAGTGGTGTTGTGAGATAGTGACAAGTGTCACCATAGCACCAATGGTACTAAGAGTATAGTCGTCTTAACTATTGTGCCATACGGTTATGACATCTGTCACAATAGCACCGATGGTACCAAGTGGTTGGTGATCTCAACAAGTGTGCCATGCTACAGTAACAATGGCACAATGTATCAACCGGGCCTTTGGTAAAATGAAATCCCGAGTCCTCTTGGTATTCCACTCTTAGAAACAAATAGATTAGTATTTTTGAAGTTAATTATGTTGGGTATCATCAACAAGTCGAGTAGCGGGATCAAACGGGTGAAAAGTGGGAAAAACACCTCAAAACGGCCCCGGGCTAGTGTGCCCAGCGATACTGACATGGCACAATCGCATGGCAGCATCGCCCAAGATGTACCGTGACTTAGGAAGTGAATCAGATCAATTTTGGACACGGGCTAGTGTGCCCGGCGATACTGACATGGCACAATCGCCTGGCAGCATCGCATACGGCCTCCAATGGTTAAAAACGGGATGTTCTTCATTTGGCCATAACTTCTTCATCACAGTTCCGATTGAGGCGATTCTTTTTGCTATGGTTTCGTATTTCAGAGATCTTTTTGATGATAACAGAGGATTAAATTTTACCTGATGATTTAGGGTTCCCATACGTTGAAAGGTACGATCACCTCTCCGAAATCTTGAATCTAGGGTTTGGTTCTATGATTTCTGATTTGTGTTTGATTTTAGTGTATGTTGGGTTTTTTTATGATCTAGATGAAGGTTTTATAGGTGGAAACTTGTGGATTTGAAGTCCTCACCTAATGAAGCTCGATATTGGGATAAAATCTAGATTTAGCCTAAATCTAGCTTGTGAGTTCATTCTTACCTTTCTAAAACTTTATACATGTCAAAATGATGTATTTTACCTTAATATGATGTTTAAAATAAGTATTTCTATACTTAGAAGATTTTGGTAAAAGTAAGTCAAAATGTATCATTTAGGGATTTATTTGAAATGATGAAATGGAAGTCAATAACAGTTTTGGAATACTCCTATGAGTTTTAAATGCAAGAAAAATGATGTATAAACCTAAATGATTATTTGACCTAATTTTTGGAAGGAAGGTTTTGGGAAGCAAGATGTTATACTTCACAGGTTTTGTGAAGAGAAGTAATACATTGGAAACAATTGTATTAAAATGTTAGACTAGTGTAATGGATCCATAGGCACATATAGTCAGAAGTACTTGGGGAGGGCACTTGTAATAGATCCCGGTTTGGGGTTGAACTCGTGAGGTTGAATAATCGATGTGATGACGGGTCATTCCCGTAAAAGGTTCCCCCAAGAGAAGTAAAACGTATCTTTCAGGTGTAAATCGCAGAAGTAAAGAAAAGAGATGTTTTGAGAAAAGCTTCTAGTTATATTTATTTACCGATTTCGACGTTAAATGATTTCTATATTTTGAACTGTTTTTTTCTCACTAGGCTTTTAAGCCTAACACTTTTTCTTAAAATGACATGTATATCAGGTGATCAAGCGGATGAGGCTTGATGGGATGAGAGAAGCTAGGTGCCGGTAGTGACATTCTTTTGAAGTGCACCTCGTGTGTATAGATGGAGTTACATAGAAGATTATTTTGAGGATTAGAGACACCCGAACTTAATCTGTATTTGTCAATTATATAGATTAATAGGTTGTCATCTAGTATATGTTAGGTGTTGTAAAATCTTTTACTCCTCCCCATTTCTATAGGTGATGTCTATTCATTTAATATTTCCGCATTATTTTGGTTTAAATTAACTCCCAATTTTAGGGGTGTTACAGTTTACCAAAATCCTTCAAGTATAGAAATACTTGTATAAACATCATGTAGAAGGTAAAATACATCATTTTGACATATATAAAGTTTTAGAAAGGTAAGAATGAACTCACAAGGCTAAGGTTAGGTAAACCCTAGAAATCTCTCTAAAATGGTGGAAGAAGATAAAGTGGTGAAGAAGATGAAGACTTGAAGCTTTAACCTTATAGCTTGACTTGAATTCTCTACTTTGATGGAGTAATAAATGAAGAGAAATGAGGTAGGTGGAAGAACAAAACCCTAGAAATCGCCTTTTTAATGCTGCTCCCCAAAACTGATATTTTTGTAACTGGTAAATGAGAAATGGAGCTGAAAAATGCATTTAAACACACATATGGGCACTCCGGGCGATCTTGCCTTGCTATCATGACATGTCATGATCGCGTGTCATGATAGCATGGAGTGTACCGAGAGTTTTGAACTAAATTTGGCTACTTTGACATTCCGGGCTATCTTGCCTTGCTATCATGACATGTCATGATTGCGTGTCATGATAGCATGGAGTGTACCGAGAGTTTTGAACTAAATTTGGCTACTTTGACATTCCGGACGATCTTGCCTTGCTATCATGACATGTCATGATCGCGTGTCATGATAGCATGGAGTGTACCGAGAGTTTTCCTACCTTTCACCCATTTTGATCCCGTTTTCGCCTTAGATGGGGTTCGAATTAGAAGAAACTCAAAAAACGAAAGTTGTAGATCTACCTCTTGCCTTTCCATAGCAATTTGAATCACCTGAAGCGGACGTTCCATGAGTGAGATATGGTCCAAACGGTACAACCTCGCAAATCTGCCAAATACTCTTTTTGGCTAATTTCACTCCGAAGTGATCCGAACTAAAAATTCCGGGTGTTACATTTTTAGACCGGACCGTCAGATCGCCAAAAATGGCCAAAAACGGTCCGGTTTGACTTAGTTCGACAAGTTTGAGCGGTCCAAGGATTTTTCTAAACACCCGTAATACAAGTAACTGTAGTTACCAATTAACCATGTTAATATTTTTGAGTGTCTGAATAATAGCAAAGAACCTGGTTAAAAATAATCTTGTGGCTTCAAGGTATAAACTGTAGCACTGGTTAAAAACATTGTGTTTATAAGGTAGTTTCTGACCATGCATATTAACTAATTATCTGACTACTAGAAAACAGACTTTAACATAGGGAAATTACCGACGCACGTGTCCACCAATAATTACCGTCAAATAACCAGGAATGATCGATAATTCCCAATTAAACTCGGGGAAAAAATGAAGAATAGAGAAATACCCTAGTAAGTGTTCAAATAACCATGAATGATCTAGACCATATGCACATGTGCATATATAATATGCTCATGTTGATAACATGCACACGTGCATAAAAACCAATTGTCAGATTGTGCATACCGGTCCAGATAAAAGGTTACTAGGATGTTCGTCAGATTGTCATTTATTTGGAGGTTTTCTTAGGCCTCCGGCTCTCTCTCTCTCTCTCTCTCTCTCTATATATATATATATATATATATATAGAGAGAGAGAGAGAGGAAGGTTCAAATGAGAACTTTGCATTTTTAAAGGAACAAAGGGACATGTGTGGATCACATATGATGTGGGTCCCACATAATATTAAATTATTTATGATTTAATGTAATTCAATATTAAATCATAAATAATTTAATATTATGTGGGACCCACATCATATGTGGTCCACAATTTGTTCCTTTGTTCCTTTAAGGAATGGTGGTTCTCATTTGATCCCTCCCCTATATATATATATATATATATATATAGGTGGAGGTTCAAACGAGAACACCTTAATTTTACGAGAACGCGAGAACACCCTTATCACATGTGATAATTCACGAGAGGGGACTTGATGGTGTGCAGATGACGTGCCTTGCTATTTAGGTCACACCAAAGATCGTTTGCGTCTATGATTTAATATCACATATGATGGTTTTGATTGATTTCAGTATCACATCAAACACACCCTTATCACATGTGATAATATATGTGATGGAGCTTAGTGGTGTAACAACGACTTGGCCGGTAACCTAGATCACGTCAAAAGTCATCCGCATCTCTGATTTAGCATCACATTTGTATTATATGCAATGGAATAATAGTATCACATGTGATTTTCTATAGTAAAAGGGTGTTCTCGCGTTCTCGCAAAATAAAGGTGTTCTCGTTTGAACCCTTCCCTATATATATATATGTGTATGTGTGTGTGTGTGTGTGTAGATAGATAGTGATAATTGTGAGAACTTTTATTCTAGGAAGAGGCGTGGATGGAAGACGGCCTTTTAAGATCAAAATTTCCAAGAATATACATGTTGGATCCGCATAAAAAGGCTATAGTTAAAGATCGTGCGTGCCTGGAAGATTGAGACTCGGTTCTATGCAAACCACCAAGAGGGAGGAGGGCAGAAAGGGACCAATTGGAGAGGTTGAAAGAGGCACTTGGTAATACACTTCTATCCAACCAACAAAGACAGGTGGTGATGGTCTATGGATGGAGAAGGTGAGTTCTCGGTGGTGTCTACTCAAATTATATCGACTCCAAAACTTTGGAGAGTGAACATGGCCTAACCAATTGGAACAAACTAGTGTCCATCAAAGTAAAGATTATTCTGTGGAGGATAGGGTTGAATAAAATTCCCACCGGGATAATATTGCTAAAAACGGAATAGAGATTCCTTCCACTCTATTCCCAATTTATGAGGAAAAAGAAGAATTTGTGAATCACCTGTTCTTTTGATTGTCAATTGGCTCGAGATATCTGCAGAAATATAGGTCGATGGTGGAGCATTGACATCCCTGTTGTCAGTAACGTCTCAGGATGGAAGGGATGGTTGGAGACGACGAGGTTGAAGAAAGAGGAAGCAGAATGCTTAGAAGCGGTTGTCTATACTGTGTTGTCGTCTCTTTGGAACTATCGTAATGAGACAACTTTTGGAGTTAAGAAACCTGTAAAGACGATGTTATGGGACAACATTGTTACACATTCGTTTTTTGGTGTATAATCAGAGTAAGAAGTTGAATCTTAATTGGGTAGGATGACTACAAAACCCCCCTAATGGCTATTTCTGTCTTGTAATGTTTTTCTAGCGTCTTGCTAGTTTTAATAAAATATCTGTTGTTCAAAAAAAATTGTTTTAAATGATTTTTTTTCTCATCTAATGCTAGCATTTAATGTATTGATGAACGTATATTTGTTTCACAATATGTTTTTTTTATAGCAAAAGCAGTTTTATTCCAATCAAAAACTAGCGAGGCGCTAGATAATATAGGTTAGTTACCAAATTCATCGAAGAACTAATTTTATCCCAACATAAAGTTCTACCAATCTTTGATCTAGCTTTAATCCAACAAAACGCTAAATACTGGATTAGAGTGACAATCTCCTTACTATTCTTCATCTTTCCTTTATAAAGTTTCTCGTTTCTTTGTTTCACGATGTGTTTGATTCAAACTTATGCGGTTCACAATGTGAAACTTGTTTACATGTAACTTTTGTTTCACAAACAAATTAAAAGGTTTCACATTGTGAAACAACACATTGTGAAACAAATGTATGTTAACCGATATTTTAAATCATAGTCTTAAATGAAAAACAAATCATATGAAGTAACATGTACGAATTTTTTTTGGAAAGGTTCACGTAGGCAATTTCCTAGACTACATCTTGGTAAGTTGCGGCGGTCTGAGACTAAGCCTGGCCATAGGATGCTAGCGATTAGATTCGAACCCGGGGTAGATGACATATTTCACCATATCCCCAAGGCTTTTTGCGAACACACTACCACCTTTGTGGTTAGATTATCACAATTTCATGGGTTCTTAAAGAAGGTCTCCTATATTTTATCTATTTATCTCCAATAGCTTCTCTACACTACATTCTTTATATACATATACTTTAGTTTATCTCAAGTGACCTCTTATCCAGGGCATGAATAGTGATTTTGCATTTCTGATGTGGATGGATATCATATATGGATAGACATTAATTACTCTTTTCATTTCCAAAAATACAAAAAGGTTTCACTTCGTATTCAACGTCTTGAGTGATTGTGAACTTTATATTCTTCGACAAGCAAATGATATTGATGATCGGATTTTTATTTTATTCTTATATCATATAAACTAGTACTCCCAAGAAATAAAAATATGTTGATCGAAGCAAATGTGTAAACCTCCAAGTCTCTCTCTATCCCTCATAAATGGCAAAAGCTATTGCCGTGTAAAAGATGGCGTCCAATTAAAAGAAAAAGGCAAATGGATGTCGATTTTAATCTAATCCGTAAAGCACAATTTTGGACTCGCATGTTGGACCACATCCGTCGTAATTAATGGCAAGTCAATTGCTTTATGCTTTTGGAAGGATATTACTAGAAGACCCAGATAGACCCTATACAAATATTTCTAAATGAAAGATACAGATTTTGATTGAGACATACAACTTGAGAAAAAGTTTATGTTAACTTATTTTGAGATGACAACTATAAGAAAAAAAAGGGAAATACACATTGATAAGTATTAGACAAACAACCACTGGATTTAGAGATTCGATTGACTAACATGATGGAAATCATGTTAAATCTTGGAAAAAGAATAAGGAACAAAACTTGTTGGATTTTTATCTTTGTCAAATTGCATTAAAATAAAACGTATTTGTTGCAAATCCTATTTTCAGTCCCTCGATTCCTATTTTAGTTGACGTAATTAAAAACCTTCATTTTAGTACCAAATTAACATTCGAGATCCTAGATATTTCAGTATTTTTTTACCTAATGACTTGTAAATGTTTACTACACTCCGCTCATACCTTAAGAGTCCCACCATCTAGAGAGATCCTGATACACAAGTCATTTTAGAAAAATGTTAGGCTTACTCCTAGTGATTCAAAAAGTTAATAAATAAAGGTATAAACATTTAGAACCGAAAACGTAGCTTTTTAGTCAAAACAACAGTTCCCATAATACCAAATTTACCCTTGGAAGGGCACAATAAATCCCACGATACAAGGGAGACCCGATTTACCATTGATAATAGTGGAACAAAAAAGGTAGGCCAAATATCTATGTTCTATGAGCTTAACTATGGGTAAATGGTCATTAAGAGCATCTCCAAGAGATTCCCCAAAATTTCTCCAAAACGGAGAACCAAAACCCATAATCTCAAAAAAAAATTACATTCATCTTCAACAAATTCCCCATTTTGGAGAACCAAACATTGGTTATAATATTAAATATTACAATCATCTATTAAAATATTAATTCTCTCTCTAAATATATATTTTCAAAGATTTCTATTGGTGATTTTACTTGGTAATCATTTTTGGAGTGATCTCCATATTATATTTGGAGAAAAACATCTTCTCTCTCTTACTTTCTTCATTTTGGAGATAGTTTTGGGGAATCTGTTGGAACAAAATGTTGGCTCAAAATCTTGATTTTCTCCAATTTTCTTTATTTTGGGGAAGCTGTTGGAGATGCTCTAAGTTCTACCAAAAACAATAAATAGCTTAATGAGTCATCAAGTTCAACCACCCACGATCTATACTTTGAGATCTCCAAAGACCTAGTTAAGCTCGTTCGCTAGAAATTACATTATGTTGGTCAATGATCGATGTCTGACTCCAAGAGTCCACACCATAATTGCCTAGGATGAAGCAATGCCTATTTCAAGATACAACGTGAACATAAGTATCCTATTTACTATGATAAATGACTCATATACCTTTGGATCCGTTGCATTTCAGTGTAATACTCAAGTCTTCCAACTGTGCCAACCCACATTAAACACATAAGTTTTATGCATAGCAAGTGCTCAAGGAAAACAAATCCTTTTATCACCGATTAAACCAAAATATTCCAAACCCAAAAGTTAAGGTTTCTGCAAGATTTTAAGTTCCAAAACCATTGTTTTCCAATAAGGGTTACTTCATGGATATTAAATAATTGAGCCTATGGGTTTCTAATGTCATAAACGAACTCATAAATTAAGGATTGGCATATGCATTCTAAATACTTTATACTCTCTCTCTCTCTCTTAAAATAAATATGGACATTTATATTATGATGGAAGAAGTAATTTAGACAAGAATATCATTATCAGAGTATAAAACCATTTAGGGAGCAAAATGGGTAAAATCCACACATTTCCCAAAAGTCATCAAGCCAAAATCACAACAATTAGGTAAAATGCATCGACATATCCTCCATATGCCAACAACCAACTTTTATCACATGATTATAGAAGTCAGACCTACTTCTTTATAAAGAGGGTAAAAACCCTCAAATCTCTCAAAATACCCAACATCGATCAAAACTCATAAATATGTAAAACACAACAAGAGGATGTTTAAGAGACTAAAATGTGTAGTATTTGACATGTATAAAAGTTTAGAAAATGTTAGAATGAATTCAAAATGCTAGGTTTTGACCTAAAAACTGAGCAAAAATGGTGAGAGTGATGAGATCTTGAAGCTTTAGATTTCTAAACTTGAATCCTTTCACTAAATGCTCTTGAACCCTTCCAAAAATCACTAATAGTGGAGCTCTAAAGCCTTTGGTTTGAAGTTAATGAAGAGAGAGAGATGAAGGAAGGGAAGTTATGGTTTTTAACCCTCAGAAATCAGCCTCTTAAATGCTTCAAACCAGTTCCTGCGACTAAGGTCGTTATGCTATTCTCCCGCGTCTTCCAGACTTTAGCATCATAATGAGTTGCATGACTTATGCCACAACTTTACACACGCGACTACTCGTGCGACTCGCCGTTTCCACCACAAGTTTCCCTTTTTCATGGCTTTCTTTGATTTCTTACAAAAACACAAAATCCAAAGTAAACTAAAATGAATGCCATTCAAGTTCGAAACCCACAAGATTAACTCTAGTATAGATTGTAATGAAATCTAGGGTTTTACATTTTTCTCTAGCATTTTTTCTAAAACCTTCTCCAAAATGGAGAAAATAGGAGAAAGAGGATGAAGTTTTCCAAATTTGGAGAACTCCCGAAAACTTATTACTTAGAATTATACTTTAGTCTTCGTACCAATGAGAAATTTTATGATTAAATGTTTAGGAGAATTACACAAGATTTTATTAATTGTATTGAATATTTTAATAATATAGTTAATATTGTGTCGGAGATGAAAGTAACTTTCCTTTGGAAATTTTGAATCTTGATTCTCTATTTTGGAGACTCTGTTGGAGATGCTAGCTAGCTTATATTTGCCAAACCATGCCGGTATATAGGGTCAGGTTCGGGAGAAAATCGCAAGACATGAAAGAAGGGGAAATATTAACAGTTTACACATGTGCATACAAGTAATTTGTATTCAATTTGTCCGGTATGCACATATGCATAACATACACACATGCATAAATAACAAAAAAACAACAACTTCAATTACTTGTATATATGTACATGTGCATACCGTCCAAATGAATGATTAGCCGGGTGTTCCTTAGTTTTTCATTTTTAAGGGTTTTCCCTAGAACCTATATTCACTACATTCTTTATATACATATACTTGAGTTTGCCACAAGTGACCTCTTATCCTGGACATGAATAGTGATTTTGCGTTTCTGGATGTGGATGGATACCATATATGGATAGACATCAAGAAACCTTTGTAATTGCTTTTCTAGCATTTTGCTAGTATTAATAAAATATATGATGTTCAAAAAAATAATTACTCTTTCGATTTCCGAAAATACAAAAGCTTTTACTTCATATCTTTCATCCAGTGTGATTGTGAACTTATTCCATTGATCCGCAAATGATATTGATGATCATTTATATTTATTTATTCTTAGATTATATAAACTAGACCCAAGAAATAAAAATATGATGATCGAAGCAAATGTGTAAACCTCAAAGTCTCTCTCTGTCTCTCACTCTCCCTCTCCCTTTCCCTCATAAATGTCAAAAGTTATTGCCGAGTAAAAGATGGCGTCTAATTAAAAGACAAAAAAAGGAAATGGATGTCGATTTTAATCTAATCTGTAAAAAAGCACAATTTTGGGATGGCATGTTGGACCACATTCGTCGTAATGGCAAGTCAATCGCTATATGCTTTTGGAAGGACAATTACTAGAAGACCCGATTGACCCTATACAAATATTTCTCATAGAAAGATAAAGATTTCAATTGAGACATATATATAGCTTTAGAAAAAAGGTCATGTTAACTTATTTTGGATGCAGCTATAACAAAGAAAAAGAAAACACACGTAGATCAGTATTGAACACACGACCATTGGATTTATATGTTGCTTATGCTACTACAAATTTTATAATCTTTTCAAAAAATAAAATTTTAATGGCCGGTTTGGTTTGTTGGCAGGGGCGGAACACAAGTCTTCTAATTAAGGGGGCCGAACTCAACAAAACATCTTCATTGATAAGCTCAATTCATTATAAAAAAACTTTGTGACAGGAGAATAGAACCTATGACCACATATACAGGGCCATATACACATAACCACCTGATCTAAGACCAATTTATTGATAATATTTCTAATATCTAGTATTTAAGGGATAAAACGCAGGGGCCATGGCCCCCTAGGCCCCTATTGTTTTCCGCCCCTGTTTGTTGGCATCTTAAAAAATAAAAATATCTACGTTACATGATGAAAATGGATCTTACTCAACATTTCCAAGTCCTTTTAAGGTATTTAAATCTTTGAGATCTCATATCTTAGGTAGCAAAACGAAGATTCTAATAGGGAGTTATCCAAAATAGTATAGTAGTAAACGGAAACGCAAAACCTCTAGATAATTAAGAAAATTCCAACCATTTCAGCAAAGCAAGCTCAGAGCATCCACAATTGATCAAGTTGAGTAAGCAATTTGAACAAAATAAATAGTATAAAAAAAGTCTTGGTCCTACACTATAATACATTTTTTTCTCTTTCTATGACTCTCACATCCATTTGTTCAAAGACTTTGAGGAACCTCAAATGGTTGATAAAAAAAAGTCATCTTCAAGTTATTAATTTGAATGGTCATCAAGTCTTCTTCAATTCATATTCAAGTTATCTTCAAAGAACCAATTAATTTGATGAGGTATTGCATATGTAGTGATGATGACTTAACTTCTGATAAATGAAGTCAGGAAGTTGTTATTTAGCTGCTCTTCGTCCTATAAATTATCCAACAAATGCAAGACCTATTCACTTATCCTTCTCCTCTTTGTATCCCTCTTCTTCTCTGCTTTTCTACTTATCCAAGAAACCCAAACCATAAACATGGCAACAAGGCTTTTCTCTGTTTCAGTACCCCAAACCCATTGGAAGAACAAACAATCATCATCTCCATATCGGACCCCATTTTCTGCTGTAGCAGCATCCCTGCTTCAGCAAATCTCTAGAGTACCAACTTCCCTAACAACCCTCGAAACTATACACGAAGAAGAAACGACTGTTAATGGTGAGGGGGTTTCAGAGCTAATTTCTAGTGCTTCAGCTTCTTTTAGGCAGACCAATGGATTAACATGCTTTTGTAAGATTAAGAAACAATTATTTACGAACTCAAATAACATTAGATGTGCTTAGGGGATAATTACTTATTGTTTCATCGTAGATAATGTGTTTTTCTGGTCTAGTTATTTTCTTCCTTCAATTCGCAATTTTAGACTGCCTCTGTATTTTAATAAAAGTTTACTGTGGTAAATTGATGATTTTTGTTTCTATTTCTCTTTGGACAACATGACCTTTTTCTTTTGCAATGAAATCTTCATGTTATGTGTGGTACTTCCGTACTGGATCATAAAAGATACAAATTTAAATATAGGTTTAGGAGGTCGTGGTAGAGTTCATCGATTATTCTAGAAGGTTGGACAGAAATGAGCAATATTGGAACAATTTATTCGAGAAGGAATCAATATGGAACAAGAATTTCTTAATGGAACGTCCATTCAACAAAGTGACTAATATATATGTGTGTATATATATAAGGTTGTGTTCTTGACGCGGCGGGATTTGCGGAAACGGATCGACAAACGTCAAATTCAAACGGTAATAAATCTTACAAGCGTAAGAACTAACAAATAACGAGATAAAACTCGAAACAATTCTCAAAAGAGAAGAAATATTATTAATGATAAAAAAAACGTATCAAACAATGAAAATATTGAACCCTATTTATAATTTAAAACTAGGAAAGAATTACTATTAAACTAGGAAACATAATTATGGAAATTAAATCAATCTTAATTCTAAACCAACTATAAAACTAATAAGATAATAACTAAAGATAATTCCTAAAGTATAAGGAAACCTAAACTATTTAGGAAAGCAAATAAATAATAATTAACCAACAAATATTTATCTAAACTAGTTAAGAAACAAAATAATCAAACAAACAGATAAACGCAATCTGTTCAGGACTGTTCAAAACGTGCCCGCGATCCGGCACGCGACCAAGTCTCGCGAGAAGTTGCGTAATCGACTTTTTTCTAGTTTTCGATGCCAACTTTCAGACTTCTTTCGAGTTCGTTTTCTTCTTTTCCAAAGATCGAAAAAGAACTCCGCTAACTCTCGAATTCTCCCTGTATCAGTCACCCTCACTTGAAAAGAACTCGACCTCGAGTTCACTTGAAAAACGGTTTTATCTGATTCACAAAATATTATTTTCTTCAAAACATTTGTATCCACAACGCGACCTTCCAAACTTGAAAAGGTTTCATGTTCTAAAAGATATTGTCGTGATCGCCTCCATACAAGCGATACCTTATCGAACTCGAATGGGTAAGAGGCTAAAAGAACTTTATCGGGAGTTGTTTTGATATGATCCGGAGCCTTGGGTGCTAGAATAATTGAGGCATCATCTTCGGACTCACAGTTCTTGACTTCTTGTGATAAGGTTCTCGATGGCATGTGAATGTTTTCTATTGGGTCACTTTCGATTTCTTTGACTGGTAGTCCGAAATCTGTTAGCGGCTCTTCGGGCTCGGCACAAATTTCTTGTTGTGGTTCTACTATAGTGAGGATGGCTTTACCTTTGACCATGTCGGAATACTCCTCATCTTTCCTTGGCGGATTCATAGGAACGGGTGGCTGTTTTACTTGAAAAGAGGCTGAATTTATAATACGGTGGTTGTCGTTACCGTTGCGCGGAACCCTAACTCGTTCACATCTTCTGTCTCTTCACCGATGTATATTATTGATGTCGTTGAAGGAGTTTGTGACACCCGCGATCAGATTAGCGACTGTTGCGGAGACAGCCGCAATCATCTCTGCCACATCTGCTTTGGTAGCGGGTCGATCGGCCATTGTTAATAAGAGAGACAGGAGAAGTTTGCTCTGATACGAACAAATATTTATCTAAACTAATTAAAAAACAAAATAAACAAATAAACAAATAAACGCAATCTGTTCAGGACTGTTCAAAACGTGCCCGCGATCCGGCACGCGACCCAAGTCTCGGGAGAAGTTGCGTAATCGACTATTTTTTAGTTTTCGATGCCAACTTTCAGACTTCTTTCGAGTTCGTTTTCTTCTTTTCCAAAGATAGAAAAAGAACTCTGCTAACTCTCGAATTCTCCCTATATCAGTTCTGGTGAGAAGGACGGTTAAGGTGAGAAGCGTAAGAAGGGATCTCCATCATTGGCTGCATATTAGGAGGATGAGATGCACCGAGATGCATCAGATTAATCCCCGTATCTAACGCAATTCATGGGTGGATTTGAGTTTAAAAGTGATCAACGGTTTAGATCCTTTTTTATGCTTCTCACACGATCCTACACCTATATACATACACATATATATATATACACTACTACAAAAAAGGGCATTTCCGACGAAAAAAATCCGTCGGAAATTTCCGACGGATATTTGATGTTTTTCCGACGGATACGATTAAAAAAATTAAAAAATCAAAATTAAAATTTCCGTCGGAAATTCGTTGGAATTTTCCGACGGATTCAAATCCCTCGGAAATTTCCGACGGATTCAAATCCCTCGGAAATTTCCGACGGATTTTTCTAATTAAAAAAATAAAAAAAAAAAAAAACCGCCGGAAATCCGTTGGAAATTTCCGACGGATCTAAATCCGTCGGAAATGTCACCCGGATTTTTATAAATAAAAAAATTGAAATTTAAAATTAAAAAATCCGTCGGAAATTTCAGAGGGATTTAGTTCCGTCGGAAATTTCCGACGGATTTTTTAATTTTAATTTTAATTTTAATTTTAATTTTAATTTTAATTTTAATTTTTTTTATTTATAAAAATCCATCGTTATATGTACATTTATTACATATATATATATATATGTGTGTGTATATGTTGGAAGTAGTATGTATCTACATGTGTATACATATATGTATGTATGTATGTATGTGTCTATATGTACGTATATGTGTACTATACGACCCATCAAAGCCCAATTAGGTCCGTTAAGTCTCATCAAGTTCCATTTTAGTTCATTAAGAGTCATTAAGGGCCAGCAAAGCCCATTTTAGTTCATTAAGAGTTGTTAAGTCCATTAAGACCCATTGTAGTTCATTAAGAGTCGTTAAAGCCCAACAAGGTCCATTGTTGTTTACTAGGAGTCGTTAAAGTCCATCAATCCCATTGTAGTTCCTTAAGAGTTGTTAAAGTCCATTAAGACCCATCCAAATGAATTGTAGTTTATTAAGACCCATCAAGGCCCATTGTTGGTCGTTAGAAGTTGTTAAAGCCCATCAAGGCCCATTGTAGAGCGTTAGGAGTTGTTAAAGCCCATCAGGGCCCATTGTAGACTGTTAGGACTTGTAAAGCCCATCAGGGCCCATTGTTGTTTACTAGAAGTCGTTAAAATCCATCAAGCCCATTGTAGTTCCTTAAGAGTTGTTAAAGTCCATCAAGACCCATTCAAATGAATTGTAGTTCATTAGGACCCATCAAGGCCCACTGTTGGTCGTTAGAAGTTGTTAAAGCCCATCAAGGCCCATTGTATAGCGTTAGGAGTTGTTAAAGCCCATCAGGGCCCATTGTAGACTGTTAGGATTTGTAAAGCCCATCAGGTCCCATTGTAGATCGCTAGGAGTTGTTAAAGCCCATCAGGGCCCATTGTAGTTCCTTAAGAGTTGTTAAAGCCCATCAAGGCCCATTGTTAGTCGTTAGAAGTGGTTAAAACCCATCAGGGCTCATTGTAGGCCGTTAGGAGTTGGAAAGCCCATCAAGGCCCATTTTTGGCCGTTAGAAATTGTTAAAGCCCATTAGGGCCCATTGTTGATCGTTAGGAGTTGTTAAAGCCCATCAGGACCCATTGTTGGTCGTTAGGAGTTGTAAAGTCCATCATGGCACATTGTTAGTCGTTAGAAGTGGTTAAAACCCATCAGGGCCCATTGTAGGCCGTTAGGAGTTGTAAAACCCATCAAGGCCCATTGTAGGCCGTTAGAAGTGATTAAAACCCATCAAGGCCCATATAAACTATATAATATTTAACATATAATTTTGATAAATAATATTTAATATATAATTTTAATATATATAAACTATATAATATTTAATTTAATTTTAATGTATACTTTTAATATATAATATTTAATATATAATATTTAATATATAATTTTAATATATAAATATTTAATTTTAATTTAATTTAAATTTTAACGGATTCCGTCGGAAATCCGTCGGAAACGCGGGGGTATAAGTTGAAACCCTAGCCGACATTTTTCATTTTGTCCACTACACTCTCTCCACTTCTGCTCCGGCGAAAAAGAGCGATTTCCGGCGACTTCCGGCGACCACAACCGTACACCATCGTCTCCACCACCGTCGCCCACCACTCTCGGCACCACCGTTGCCAACCACTCTCGGCACCACCGTCCCCACTACCGTCGCCCACCACCGTCGCCCACCACCGTCGCCACCACCCTCGCCACCACCGTCCCCACCACCGTCCCCACCACCCTCGCCCACCACCCTCGCCACCACCGTCTCCCACCACCGTACACCACCACCCTCGCCACCACCGTACACCACCGTCCCCATCACCGTCAGAAACTCCGGCGACAGAAATTCCGGTGACAGCTTCCTCCGGCGACTCAAAACCTCCGACGAATTTCCGACGGAAAACTCCGTCTTAAAAAACCGACGAACGAAAAGCGAGGTACAATTAATTATATCTATTGATTTGTATGTTATGTGTATTTATATGTATTTATATGTATGTTTTGTGTATTTATATGTATGTTATTCTATTATATGTATGTTTTAATATGTATGGATAGTTGTTTTAATATGTTATATTATGTGTATTTAATATGTATTTATATGTATGTTATCAATTATAGATAGTTGGGTTGTCATCCGTTGGGCAAACATTAGGCTTGATTTAATAAGGAATTATATTCATTTTATAGTCGTTATGATGGTGAAATTCTTTAAAACCCGTTACACTTATTTGATTTAAACTATGAATTAATATGGTGAATTATTAATATGTATGTTTTAATATGTATGGATTAAGATGATGGATTAATATGTATGTTTTAGTATCTATGTATGGATTAGTATTACGTTATTTCTATGGATTAATATGCTCAAGTTTATCAATGTTATATAGTCGGGTTGCCATATGTTGGGCAAACATTAGGAATTATATTCATTTTACAGTCGTTATGATGGCAAATTTTTTTAAAACTCGTTTTAAACTATGAATTAATATGGTGAATTATTAATATGTATGTTTTAATATGTATGGATTAAGATGATGGATTAGTATTACGTTATTTCTATGGATTTATATGTTCAAGTTTATCAATTATTTTATCTGATCATTCTTCTGATAACTAGTTATGTAGAACTTATTGTTTATGTATGTATATCTGTGTTTGTGTATGTATATCTATTTTTATGAATGTATATCTTCTATCTTAGTGTATGTATATCTAACTTTAAACCGTTATCTAATTTCAGATGGTGGGAAAAGGTCAGAGCAACAAGGGGAAGGGTGTATTCAGACAATTGTTCAATCGTGGGAGTGGCAGCTCATCTAGGAGTCGACAGATGACACCTGAGAGTCAAGAGCCGACACCCGAGAGTCAACATAGGATACCGGAGGGGCAGGATCATATACAGGTGAATAAGGATGATCAGGTAGATGCAGAGATCAATATTGAAGATCAGACCCCGCCATCACAGCCGAGACGACGAGGGGCTGCTGTTCGACGTGAGGTTCCAAGTAATCCTGATAACCGAGCTGTGCTCCACCTTGAGAGTGGCCGGTAACTAGCTAGTTGTGGTGTACTGTTATACTTTTTGCGGTAATCAATATTATACTAATGTACTTTTTGTGTTGTGCATTTTGCAATGGTGAAGATTCAGCGAAAACGAGGCTATTCGCGACGTGACTGCAATATGGAAGTCCATGTTCAATGGTCCGTGGGCTCGTTTTTCGCAGATCCCTCCGGCGGCTCTCGTTGACATGTTTGGGAGTTTCGGGTTAGTAGAAAAATCTATACAAACCATTTGATGTAATTTTATAACTTACAAACAATGATCAATATGCAGACTCGGTACCAGGGGCCGGAAGAGCGAGATGAAGACGTGTTCCGAGCCTTTACTGATACCTTGCAATCCCATTATGCTGACAAAATGAGAGAACTTCGTTTATGGTCAGCGAAGCGGGCAAAGGCCGTCAATGGGATAGAGTGGGATCGCCAAGACTATGAGCGGCTGAGGCCATTCTATCCAGACTGGCTCGATGGGACCTTTTGGAACCAAATAATAGACCATGTATGTATGATTTTTTATTGTTACGGGTTCGTTTCAGTTTGTATGTTGAATTTTATCTTTTATGTTTTAATAGGTCTGGACTGGTGAGGTATTTCAGCGTCAATCCGTGGCCAATAGGGCCAATCGTTCGCGGTCAACGACCCCTAGGCATACTGGAGGCTCAGTTAGCACGGCTGTGCATCGGTCACGGATGGTATTCATTCATTCATCTACTATGTATTTTAAATTTATATAATTTATCATGAATTTGTTGTCTACTAACAACTGACATCGTATATATATATATATATATATATATATATATATATATATATATTGCATGTAGAGAGAAGCATGGAACCACGAGCTGGATATGTTCCAATTACAACAGTTATGCTGCCGAAATGTCTATAAGTTTTTATTAGTTAACACATTTGATGTTTGTAGACGTCGTTCCACCAAACGATACAGGAGGAATACCCAGATGTAGATCCGACAACCCTTAGTCCGGAGATACATGGTCAATTGTGGGAAAAGACTGTCGGGGTCGAAAAAAGAATCGTGTTCCCGAGTTCAATAACGTGACAGATTTCTTGAATTTGACCGGTCAAGGCCGTCATAGTTGTTCCGGAACCGCTTCGGAGGTATGTGTAATATGGTTGTAATGCATTCATGTATTAGTTATGTTTTTATTAATTAGCGCTTAACATTGTTGCTTGTTAAATGTGAATTCATTTCAGTTGGAGTCTTTGATAGCAACGTTGGAGGCTGAGCGGGAACAGATACGGTTAGAGCGGGAGAGAGAAGCGGAGCAGAGACAGAACGAGCGGGTGGAAGAAGCGGAGCGGTGGCAGAGGTACGAAGATCAAATTCGCCAACAAGAGGCCACGAGAAAAGCGTTTGAGGACTTCATGGCGCGGTTCCAGAACCCGGACCAGATGCAAGCCTTAATGCAGCAGTTCCAGAACCAGAACCAAAACCCTCCTAACCCTCCTTCGTAGTTTTAGAATAATAGATACAATTACGTAATTTTATAGATTTAAAATTGTTTCGTTTGTTATAAAACAACTTTGTTTTAAATTGTTTCGTTTGTTATCAAATTGTGTGGTAATTTGATTTTTTAAATTCTGGATTCCAAATGTATAGGAAATTTGATTTTTTAAATTATTTTTTTTGGAAAACATCATTTCCGACGGAATATCCGTCGGAAATGGTCACAAAAAATTGGTCGGAAATGTACAAAATCCGTCGGAAAAGCTAACCGTCGGAAAAGGTTTCTAAATCCGTCACAAAAAATCTGTCAAAAATCCGTCGGAAAACCGTCGCAAATGTTATCCGTCGCAAAAGGTATCCGTCGGAAACCCTTAACCGAAGGAAAAGTATATTCCGTCGAAAATCCGTCGGAAAAGGCTTCCGTCGGAAATCCGTCGGAAATGTCCGTCGGAAAAGGCTTTACCGACCAGCCCATTCCGACGGAACGTTTCCGACGGATCAGCACGTCGGAAAAGGGGTGTTTTTTTGTAGTGATATATCTAACGTTGGCCTATGTTGACTCAAGCATATGGCAACACTTAACAATGTAGAACCAACGAACAATACTAGAGGTCGTCAACAAGAAACAAATTATACTAGTTTATGGCAACGGACTAATTAGACTTTGACTAAATGCCTTCTAAGCATTCATTTTAATTTATAAAAAATTGCCACCATATTGAACTACATATAAACTTTATGATGTAATTACATCAAGCATCTGAGTCTTCACATACTTTGATCATGAATTCATTTGCTATTGGAATCCCTAGTGTATTAATGATTTCCCTAGTGTGAAAGACATACTTTATATACCGACGTTCTGTAAGAATTTTGAACATAAGACCTCCTTTTCTTAGAAAGCATCATAGCCTTTTGAGCAAGGCCAATCTTTCTAGGAGTGGAACCTTTTTGATTGAAAAGGAATATGATGATGCACTCCGCAAACTAAGATGAAACTTCATTTGTCTTAATCTTGTAATTTGATGCTTGTTTTTTTTCTCATTATGAGTATGAGTTTGATTTACTTGAAAACTGTTGTTTGATTTTTCTCATCTCCTCAACGCTAAAGAAATAATCAATGGATGACATCTGCAACTTGAGCATTAATCAAGGGACGCTCTTTGAAATTGAAACTCACATATTCGTGGAATTCAGGAGTAGTAATCATAAACATTACAACATTACTACCACCACAAAAAAACCGGTGACCTGAAGAAAGTTAATACCATGTACAAAGCATCCCAAATTAATAGCCTAAGACAAATGACACAAGAGTTTTGCAATTAGTTCGTTGGTACACATAATTTAACCGATGATAGTACATCCCATGGAAGCCAAGTTTTGGCACTCAAAAGATGGAAAACGGTCGAAAGAAAGTGCGATAAATGTGGGTCTTGAAATCATAAAATGGAAAGAGCTAGACTAGTGAACATATGGCCAGGAAGTATTGGCCGATTCAATCAAATGTCCAAGCACGGAAAATCTTCTTTGCACTTGTTTGAAGAAGTAAATGGAACTACTGCTAGTTTTATGAGAAAACGGAGCAGTAAGAAATGATGATCAGCTGACAGAAGTTATCTTTGCTTCGAACTCGTTCATTGAATTTGTGTAAATTCTATCCCATGCACCTACTGATGATGTCTGATTAAAGTCCCCTTAAAACCTCAATTTCTTTTCCTCTTTGTGTTATAAAAGATGCCTAGCCCAAAACCTCACCTCAAACTAGATGAGATATGGAAGAAGCTTTAAGGCTCAGATGGAATAACTTGTCTTCATCTTTGGGGTGGTTTTCGTATTTAAATGTTTGTCTCCTTCTTGCTTTTGGTATTAATTGCCTTTGACATGCTAGTGATCACTAGAATTGAATATGTCAAGTATGATGGAGAAAATGGTGCAAAGTGTCTACACACTTGGTTATATGGATATCTTTAAAGATATGGTTTTTATTCGCTTCAAAATTCCTCCTTTTTGTATGCTCTTATTTAAAAAGGCATGAAAAACAATTTTTTTGAAAATCCTGCACATCATATAGGTTTGACCTTTGTCTTGGCAGTTATTTTCTATTGGTTGGAATGTTGATTTCAATTAAATTACAAACATCTGTTCTTACTCTTGCAAAATTATTTTCTTTAAGTGCAGGCTTGGTGAAAATGTCTGCAACCTGGTATTGAGGTGTTGTGTAGAGTTACTATATAACACATCAATGGGAGACATGTAAGAAATAACTAAAGACACTTTTGGAGCAATATATCATTTATAATAAAGCAATTGTATTTATTAAAATACCCATTTGAAATATACAGATAGGAGGTTGTAGAGACGACATGTCGATGCTATAGGCATTTTAAAAAAAATTGAAAATTTATAAATAAGAATTAAAATGCTATTTTCACTCTACTAATACTACGGTACATGCGTCGTTCATGATGCCTTTTCATAGATACTACGGAGACAAAAGGATGCAACGATGTCTATAGCGATGATTGACGTCACTAGGTTAGCGATGGCATTTGTCGTCACTATATATATACATAGAGATATAGAGGGAGGATCAACGAGAATGTTAACTATTTAAGAGAACACAAAAATGGATAAAATCACGTGCAAAATCACATGTGATTATACATCGGTAAAAAAAGGTGTGCGAGTGACTTTGGCCGCGTCTTCAGATCACGGAGCAAACTTGAGTTTGTACTTGATGTTAATGTAAAATCACATGTGATTCGGTCGTTTTCGTATTCTCTTAATTAAATAGGTATCATTCTCATTTTCATTTACAAACCATGCAATTCTAACAAACTTTACACACCAATTTTAGTCATCCGTCTAGTCTAATAAATATCTGATTTTATTTTGTTATATCAAAGTCAAGATCACGATGAATGAACCTTAACCTTATCATCTTCCATATATATCTCAATCATAATTAATAAATTGTGATAATTATCCATTACGTACGGTCTGTAAGAATTGCATGGTTTGTATTTGAAACCACCCTATATATATATATATATATATATTCCCTTCCCGGTAGTGAGCTTAACTCTTCTAGTTAAACCTGGTATACAAGAAAGAAAATGTAACAACAAAGAAGTTTGCACTGAACGTTCGAATTAAACAATAACATAAAGTGTCATTTACTCTAAAAGCTATTACAATTAAAAAGAACGTGTTTCATTCCCTCTTACTAGTATAGCGGTTGTGGTTTCTAGAAAGCTCTCAATTTTTTCAAATTTCCGTAACACCCGAAAATTTTGGTCATTTTGTGCCTTTATATCCCATTTGATATTTTGACCTTAAAATACACCTTTCATTTGGTTACGTCATTAGAAAAATGTTACGATGTGAATTTTATGCTAAGATACAAGAAAAAGGTCTTTTGGAAGTCAAATTGAGGTCAAAGCGGGTTATGTTGCGGATTAAAGTGCTTGAAAAGTGCTTTAGGGTCTGTTTGGAGAAATTTTGGACAAGGGCTACTTTCCATGTGGGTTAAAGTGCTTGGAAAGTGCTTTGAGGTCTATTTGGAGAAGTTTTGGACAAGGACGACTTTCCATGTGGGTTAACGTGCTTGAAAATGTCCTTAGCGCCCAGATCAGCCTTTAAGCCGAATTTTCAAGGGTTTCCTTCATTTTTATCATATCTCATTCCTTTTTCAACCATTTGAGACAATCTTTGTGATTATGGTTCCAATTTTTGGAGTATTTGTTCCTCATTTCCAACCATCCAAATGCTTTTGATCATCATCAAAGTTTAAGATCCAAGCCATCATCTTCATCTTCTCCAACTCACTCTCTACCATTGTTGACCAAGTTTTGGGGATTTTCTCTAAATCAAGATTGTAAGTCATTCCAACCTCTCCAAAACTTATTTCTTGTCAAAACCTTTATTGTTGGTTCTATAGACCAATTATTTGGAAGTATCTTCCTTGATTTAGGGTTTTGACCATTTTGGGTGTTTTGGATGATTTGTGGTTTTAACCAAGGGTTTTATAGATTTGACGTTTGGGAGTTACTCTTGGTGTATTTTAGGTTTTTTGTGAACTAGATAAGGTTTCTAGTGATGGATGCTTGTAGATCTGGACTATTCTTCAAAGGAAGCTCAAGTTGGAGTAAAACCTAGATTTAGCCTAAATCTAGCAAGGTGAGTTTAACTTGCTTTTTAAAAACTATGTACATGCGAAAAATGCCTATTTTAAAGTATTAACATGGCTTACTTGTTATTTATCAAATGTGTGGGTATTTGGTGAGTTTTGCATATTTGGTATATTTTGTTTCATAAATCATGTAAAATGCTTATATATGAGTTTTTAGACATCTTGATAAACAAATATAAGTGTGAGCTCTTTTGACGTCTTATCTCATAAATGGAGATCACTTTGGTATTATATGCATCTTTGGAGCATTTGATTTTGTAAACCATTTGAGAAATACATGTTATTATACTATGAGACATTTTGGAACTAATGGAGTATGATTTCATTTGGAAAAGGGTTTGTCCCAACCAATGATGTTTGTTTGAGTAATCACATAAGTGTTGAGTTGATGAGCTTTTGCTCGGTTTCGACTTAAATGATCCTTGAGGACATTTGTCCGATTTAATTTTCTTTATCTCGACTTTTCGAGTTTTATGCAACTATGACATAATTATATAATATATTACACATTTGAGTGCGTTAGTCGTTCATTTTGGGTTCGTGTAATTTAGATTGAGTTACAACGTAACTTGTGTGTGGCATACTTTCGTGTTCCACCACTAACCATTTGGAAACGGGCCTCCCCCATCACCGAAAGGTGTTGTTTTGGGGTATAGAGTTTTATCCATATTTTTCGGTGACATTTTAGGAGTATGGAGTGTTATCCATAATTTGTAATATTGGCTTATTGAGACTTATAACCATGTTTTGGTATTTTGGATTTTAGAGTTTTATCCGAGTTGGTATTTGTGCATTGAACCTTGCTCTTGTTTCAAGTAAGTAATGGACGTTGAGTTCATATTCAACTGGGTATTTTATTCTAGAGGTTTCATCATGAAAAATGGTAGATTCTTAGAAAGATGTTGCTTTTTATGTTAAAGACACTTTATTTGAGAAACTATATTTAATAAGCAGTCTTTCAATTTTACCGATATATATTTATGATGAATAAAAACTTTTTGAACTCGTTAGGCGTTAAGCCTAACCATTTTCCTTTGTCGGCATATGCATCTGGTCCTTGTTGGGGTTGGAACTAGCGACATCGTGATGAGATGATGAGTGCTAGTTAGAGGCTCAAGAAGATTTCGCAATTGGAGATAGCAACAATTATTTGGTTTTAGTAACACCCGACCTTTGACTTAGCCTTCATCTAAGGCTCGGTGTATCATTTGTTGTTGTTGAAGTTAGGTTTGTTATTCGAGGTAATCAAGTAATGATTTATAGACAAGTGATTTACCCTTCATTTAATGTATTATTGAAAATTTTAAATTAATCATTCTTTCCAAATTTAGGGTGTTACAATTTCACTTTCATTTGAAAACATATATCCAAATTGTTAAAGTTTAAGAAAAGCTTGGGTTAAAAAAGTAATAGAAAACCAATTTTGATAGATATGGAAACGGGAGAATCCAAGATTTATTATGAAACCGTGTATTTACTCTCTAATAATTTAGGTAACAACCTAATTAACTTTATATCTTTAGGAGGCAATTTAATTCTTACAGTTGGTTTCTTTCTATTTGTCGCAAGAACCCACAGTTATTCAACAAGTAGGTTTTTTCATTATTAAAATGGAAGACTTTTACCTATAAAAAAATTGGAAAATCTGAGGGTGATTCGTCACAAAAGTTAATGGGAAAATTGTTGGTGGTAAATCAAACCTGTGACACATTACCTATTGGTATTTTCATGAAAATATCGGATTTTATCGGAACCATTAGTATTTCCTGGGTGATCCGTCGGTAATCACCCAGAGAAGTTCTCTGAGTGATTTTTATGGGTAAAAGTCATTTGTTTTATACTGTCTGGACAAAAATGAATCAACTGTCTGGACAAAAATGAATCAAATATTAATATGATTTATTGAGGCATCAACAAGTAGCGGAATCATGACCTACGGGGATTCTAGCTTTGATCTTCTAGTAGGACCTAGAAGTTTGGTTGTCAGCTTAGGGGAGAAATTGCAAAGCTAAAATGGTAAAAGCAGGAGCAGGATTTTAATTAGAATTAGATTGTTAAGAATATTCTCAAAATTGATAGTTTAGAGTTGGAATTTCATTGCAAGTAGAAGCTAAGAAAGGGGAAATGGTTGGGAAAGGAGGATGCAAAGAATCATTTGAAGATTGTTCTGAGTATTCATGAAAACAACTTGATCATTAATTTCATCTTACTAGAATAAAACAATTGTTTTAGTTTGCTTAATTACAAATTACAATATTCATATTTTAAATTTTTTGATCTGACTAGTGACTAGAATATTCTCCTTCAAAAAGAATGAACTGAATGGATCAGTTCACAAATTTCAACAGTAAAAAAGACTGACCATATTAAGATGCGCAGTTTACTAAGTAAAAAATACAAAACAATTGTCTCCCCTTAATAGCTCAACACAAAAGGACTTGGTATATATATTACATATTTTATCGCTTACATCATACAGGCGCCAGTATGGCGTTCACAAACATTATAACCCCACTACTCAAAAGACTAATCAGAAAAGTTGTCTAAAGAGAGTGCAACTTAAGTTGGGTCATAAAACAAAGATAATAAACAAAATTCCAGACAGCATAATCTACGGACCGTATGAATACATCAGTTTCCAAATACAATGGATAACTTCCTTTGCTTTTGTTCAGAGAAGTGCACAGAATTACCACTAGTTGCCTGATGAGACGGAGCAGAAGGAAGTGATGAACTGAGAATAGTTATTTTTGATTCTCTCACAATCGAAGAAACTTCCCTCTCATCTTCACTTACTGTGTCCAGCATTTTAGTGGTCCGATGCCTCATTAAACACACGAATTGTGGCGGTGCAACCTCACTGACAAACCTTGCTATTCTTGAGCTTGCCATTTACCTAGAGAGAGAGACAAAGCTTATGTATATGTGTTGTATTAAAGGATGAAATGTTGTGGATGGAAGTATGACATAATTAGAGAAATGGCTATGAAATTTATAGGGAGTTTAAAGTGTGCAAGTTCCAGGACACCCCTGATGTTTATTTTTAGTCCTTTTATTTCCCTTTATCAAATAATTAAAGTTGTCTATAGTCCCATTATTTTATTACTGTGCGTGAGGTGTTATACAAGACTTGTGGTCTAAATAGAGTTGCCAGAATTTTGGGGCAAGTGGGTGGGTGGGGTCTTTTTTTTTTCTTTTTTTTTTTTTTGGGGGGGGGGGGGGGGGGGGTGGAGTTATTGTAAGTCATTGGATGAGATATGTTGAAGGGAACCTAATTTTACAATTTTTACTCAACATAAAGGGGGTCAAAAGTTGTTTGACACAATTTGATGTTTTGAATGAAAACAAGACTATTATATGTGCAAATATAATATAAGAGTTAGAAAAAGAGATACAAATATGATAACTTAGAGTGGTTCGAAACCTGTCTTAATTAAATGGGTCATCAATACGACCACTAAGAATCGCTCCAATATACTATTTGAAATGATCTAATGATCACTTAAGCTAGTTCCCGAGCATCCACAAAGAAGATTCTTGTAGGGGGTTTTATAAGAATCTTCATTGTGGGACATAGGTTATTATTCAGTCATTGGTTTATATTGAAACCCATGTGCTTAAACAAAAATCCGTGTTCATGTCTACATTCATTTTTTTAATTGTTTCTTGACAATTGTTTTTTAGTAAATCTATAAAATATATAAGTTAAAATTAATACAAAAAGATATAAATTGATCATTTTAAAATATATTTATTTATTGTGTTCAACTTTTTGGTTTTTGTAATTTTTATACATGTTTTTGTATTGTTTTTTAATAAGTTCAATTTTTCCGCCAACATATTCTTTATTTTAGAGATTTTATTATTAATTATATTATTTAACTTTTCTGTAATTTTATAATCTCAAAACATTTTTTTTAATTTTTTATGTAAAATGAGATTAATTCAACCTTCATTGTGGAATGAATAAAATTGTCATTTTCTCTCTTCTTTTTAGGAGTTCTCTATATAGAGAAGTTGTTGGAGATGTTCTTAATTTTTTTATTTATTTTTATATTATATAAACTAGACCTATTAAAAATATGATGATCGAAGCAAATGTGTAAACCTCTCTCTCTCCCCATCACAATGTCTCAATGTCTCAAAAACTATTGCCGTGCAAAACATGGCATCTAGTTAAAAGAAAAAAAGCAAACTGATGTCGAAATTAACTGTGAAGCACAATATTGGACTGGCATGTTGGACCGTGTTCGTCGAAATCGCAATTCGATCACTATATGCTTTTTGAAAGATAATTATTGAAAGATCGAGATGGACCCCTTCAAGTATTTCTGAAGATTTCGATGAGACATATAGCGTGAGAACAACGTCATGTTAACTTATTTTGAGATGACAACTATAGAAAAGAAAATACACGGTGTTGATCAATATTGAACACACAACTATCACTACTAGAAAATTGATTGTTTTTAACGGAAATTTTCAACGGAAAATGTGGTTGAAAATTTTCTACGAATTTTAGAGAGATTATTGACAGAACATAAATTTTCAACGAATTTTCGTTGAAAATCTCTCACAAACATATTTTCAACCAAAATTTTTTGACGAGACATTCCTTTGAAAAAAATTTGGTTGAAAATACATGTTTGTGAGAGACATTCCTATTTTCATTTCCAATTCCTAATTTAGTTGACGTACTTTTAAAACCTTCATTTTAGTACATGTGATTAACATGTGTTGTATCAAATATTTAAGATTAATTTAAGTACCTTTTTAACCTAAGTAACTTGTAAATACCGACTACAATCCGGTTTTTGTTGACAACTTTTATTTTTAAATGCCAACTAAGCAAAAATAAAGGTCCAAGCAATTAATTATGTTGGTAAAAGGATTGTAAATTTAGCAATATTTTCTCTGTGTTGCTCATGCTATTACAAATTTACAATCTCTTCAAAAACAAAATTTTCATGGCCTGGATTTTCTTTGCTTAGCAGACATATAAAGAAATAAAAATATCTCCGTTACATTAGCAAAACAGGATCCTAATCATTTCATATCTTAGATAGCAAAATGAAGATTCTAAAAGAGGGCTGTCCAAAATTGTACAACTAACACAAAATATCTAGATTATAGCCAAAGGATACTCAGTACACTACAAGAAATGACCACTATAGCGACGACAAGGAAATCGTCGCTATAGACTTTAAAAAAACTTTTCCACCAAATTATTATGGACTTTAGATTTTTTATTTTTTTAAAACACCTAGCGACGACATGCCGTTGCAGTAGGTATTCAAAAATCATTTTTAATATATGTTATAAATCTAAAATTCCACGACCAACTCGACTTGTCGTTGCTATACCCTAAATAAATAATATTAATTATTTAAATGATTTAAATAAAAATCACTTAATTATATTTTTTTCTTAAAAGAAAAATTGAAACGCAACAGCCACGACTTTGTCGTTGCTGTAGGATAGAAATTATAATTATATATTAAATTACTAAATTAATTTTTGTTTATGTATTTATTAAAAATGAAATGCTATTAAAAGGTTATGCCAATTGCCAAACCCTAATTAGTCCTAGCCGTCAAATTGCTCCACTGCTCCGTTAAATCAAAATTGTAGTGCTTCAGTAATCTTAAAACCCTAACTAAATAATGTGTTCTAATCGATTGCTTTGTTAAATCCTTGTGGAAATGGTCGCCAAACGCATATGTTGATTTCTAAATCGTTGATTTTTATCGCTCCTGAATACTCCTCCTCGGCGTCGATCGATTGCAGGTATTTCTCGTCTAATGCCTTTTTGTTTTTGTATTTGAGGATGCTGAAATGTATCATTTCTGCTTACTTTCTGAGTAATCGAAACGGTAGTGTTTTTGTTTTTGTATTTGAGATGTTCGTCTGATTTCTGGTAGCTTCTGTTCATCGAGGTTTTTCTAACAATTTATAAATTATTTATGTAAATTGTTGAAGTTTGCAGGTGCAGTTGGTAACTACAATGCATATATCATTCAATATCCTGATGTAAATTGGCCATAAATCGCAGATCAGTTTGTGAACTCTCTCGGATTAAGCTTTAATCCACACGTGACCCAGGCATGTTTTTATGCATCTCGCTACGTACTTTAGATATGTTTATTTCTTCCTATTCTGTTTTTGCATATTTTAGTTGTCTGATGAATTTTGGTTATATATGAACTGTTGTAAATTAAAACAACTATCTGAAGTTGTTGACGTAATATCTGCCTCTAGAACTATAGCTTTGATGCAACATATTGAACCTCATGACTACATGGTTAAACTTTTCCATTCATTCATCCGCTTTAATACCATCTTGATTTTGATAAAGACATGTGGGCCTATATCTCTGTAGGCCACTTCAAGCAGGTGCATGTTTCAGTGTACTTATTTGTTATAATTTTAACTACTCCTTAACAATAACTATTTGGATCTTGACATTGTAAATAGTTGTGCAGGTAATTAAGGCTGGTGAAATTGGATCATCAACAATGCCTCACAAAGTGAACCCCATTTTTTTATTAAATAGTGAAGGCAATCTTGGAATAGCTAATGCAATTTTTGACCATTTAAGCATGAAGTTGCCTATTTCACTTGGCAGGTATATATACAATTATACATTTAGCTTATATATAGCTATAAAATGACAGGATTGTGAGGGAATGCCTACTTCACTTTAGTTTTCTGGTACTATATATGAACATGATGCTATCACATTTGCAGTGTGACTTGGCTGATTATACCGTTCTGAGAAATATCGGTGTGGGCTTGGGTTATTCACTTCTGGCGTACAAGAGTACATTAGTAGGAATTGGGAAGCTTTAAGTGATAAAGTGATTGAATTTTTGTGTTTCTTGAAAGGTATTTTATACCCGAAAAAATGAATATTTTTTTGTAGATGCCAATCATTTAGAGACAAAATGAAGTAGAAATAAAAGTCTGTTTGAATATTTATGCATTGCATATATATAGTTGTAATTCCAGCTTTCAAAGTTGCTTTGTGGGCATTCTAAGTTTCTAACCCACAATGAATTGGTTTTTGAGTGTTCACACAAACTTTTCAATTGTTTGGTTAGGATTCAAACTGAATATGAACATTTCTTTTGGCTTTTGTAGGAAAGGTTCCAAGAAGATTTTGTTACACTTAAACTCATCTCTTGTTTACTAAAGAGTTCTTTTATTTTTGTTACGATAACAGGAACCTGAAGAACAACCAAATCACAGGTCCCATCCCCACAACATTAACTCAAATTCCTAACCTTAAGACATTATAAGTTGCATAGTCTCTTATTCTTTTCCCATAAAATGTCATCTTTTTGTTAACAAGTTTGAAATTTTGCAAACATCTATCTTTGCATTCTGAATATTATTTATTTAGTGATTTGGCTCAAAATCAGCTGATGGGTGTGATCCCGAGATTGATATACTGGAATGAAGTATTGCAGTATCTGTAAGTTCTAGCAACCCCATTGCAGATAATACATGTTATATCTTTTTATATCATTTTTCATATAGTATAGTCTTAATATGTTGGACTTGTGTTTACAGTGGCTTGAGAGGCAATTCATTAACTGGTACTTTGTCTGCTGATATGTGCCAGTTGACTGGCCTTTGGTACTTGTATGTCTACTTCCGTTTTGATATAATGGTCTTTTGAGTTCTTATCTAGTCTTTGTGTATAATTTTTAGTTGTTTATAAATGAAGCTTTGACTTGTACTGATTAAGTATTCTTTTGATCTTTTTCTATATGAACATCATCAATCCTTTTAGACTTATTGGAGTTGGATTGTCATTCTGGACTCTTGCCGCAGCTGGTTGTGGGGTTTCAGTTGATTTTTGGTCAATCACAATCTGCCGAATGTGAGTAGGCTACTTCAAACACCATAACCTTCATATCACGTGACTTAACTTTGTAGCTATTGATGTCTCCTTACTTCTCCCAAATATTTGGTATTTCAGATTAGTTGGTGTTGGTGAAGCTTCTTTCATAAGCCATGTAGCTCCATTTATTGATGACAATGCTCCAGTAACTCAGGTTCTCTTTCATAAGCCTTGCAGCTCCATTCATTGATTACATCCTTATGGGGGTGGTGGTGGGTGAGTGTGGGGTAGGGGTGGGTGGGGTGATGGCGAGAGTAGTAGCATGGTTGTGGGGGTGGTGGCTGTGACAGAAAACAAAGGCATTGCCAAACAATAAAGGGTTGGCAGAAATAGCAAAAGAAAACATACGTTATTAATGGACTTCTTTTTGTCTTTTTTTGTGTTCTTGCAAGTATATTGGTCGTCTTGTATCTAACGTTTTCATCAATCTATAGGTGGAACTTTTGCCCTTTATTCTTCAATTTGCCGGCATGCCAAAGTTAGCCTTGTACCAAACCGGCAAGCATATGATGAATCACTATCTACTTATAAACTCAAGCAACCTCCAGAGAAGGAAAACAACTCAAAAGTGAAAATGTTGCTTGAAAAGCATAAACGTTTGCATACAGCTTTACTGATCCTGGTTCTTCTTGGCACTTGTATGGTCATTGGAGATGGACTCCTTACTCCAGCCATATCTGGTAAAAGTATAATCTTTTCCGAAATTTCTTTCCAAATTCTTGTTTAATTTTGACATCATTAACATAGTTTGTTCTTCACATTTGCAGTTTTTTCTGCTGTTAGTGGGCTTGAGTTATCAATGTCCAAAGAACACCATGAATGTGAGTTCCTTTGTCATAATTTGTGTGAAGATCATGGATACATAATGCTCTCATTTTCTAATTCATTGATTGACCTTTTATGACTGATGGTGCATATGATTAGTAATAGATGTGAATTTTGAATGCAAATGCATATCTAGTTACAACATGTCAACATCCAGTAGATTTTGATGATATTCTTTCATGCGCCTTTGCATACAACATTGCCATTCTGCACTTGTCTTTGTTAATTCTTGAATTTGTACCTAGTTCATGGTTATTATGGGGTTGCTATGATCACCACATTATTACGCAGTTCAATCGACTGTTTTTGGAAATTTAATTGGTACTCTTGAAGTCATAGGCCACATCCGATATTTTGGTGTTTTCAATTGTTCTAGTCTAGTATAAATAGGTGTATGCAGACTACATTGTTGAGAGCTCGAGGAAGTAGATTAAAGGTGAAGATGGTGTCATGCAAACTTTTAGGAATAAATAGTTTATATATTCTCTTTTTTTTAATATAAATTGTTTGATTTAGTATACTCATAGTGTAGGGGAAGAAGTTTCTTAGCACTTTGAAATTCAATATTGTTTTTGGTTTTTGTCGGTTCATTTGACTGGATTTTTTGTTTGATGAAAACGAATCTTTAGAATTTATCCATTCAGAACAATGATTGTGTTGTTCATGCTATCAATTTTAGTGGGTTTGAAATAATTTAGTTTGGGATTGAAAAATGAAAATCAAAATTGGTTATTTATCTACAGCGACGACTTGTCGTCACAATAGATATGTAAATAATATATTTTTTTAACCTATAGCGACGACATGTCGTTGCAGTAGGTTTATAGGTAGTTATTTTTATTTTATACCTATAGCAACAACAAGTTGTTGCAATAGGTAATAAATGGAATATTTTATTTTATTACCTACTGCAACGACATGTTGTTGCAATAGGTAATAAATAGAATATTTTATATTTTTACCTACTGCGACGAGTTGTCGTCGCTATAGAGAGCTACAGCAACGGGCCAATAGTGACGAAGCCTCTAGCGACGGGTGTCGCAATACGCCTATAGCGACGAAAACTGGAGCTTTGTCGTCGCAATAGAGTAAATTTCTTGCAGTGGTAATACTGTTAAGTACAAACTTTGATGAGGTATTGCATATGCAGTTGATGGCTTGACTGCAACAAATCAAAAACAGGAAGTTGTCATTTAGCCATGCTCTTAATCTTGTAAATTATTTAACAAATACATGACATATTCACTTATCCTTCTTCTCCCTCATCTCTGCTTTTCTACTTACCCAAGAAACCCAAACCACATATATGGCAACAAAGCTTTAATGTTCTCGGTTTCAGTACCCCATACCTAACCCAAGACCAAATCGGACTCCATTTTCTGTTGTTGCAGCGTCACCCTTGAAAAATTATACAAGAAGAAACGATTGTTAATGGTGAAGGCTTAGAAAAGGTTTCAGAGCTAATTGCTAGTGTTTCGGCTTCTTTCATGCAGACCAATGGGTTAACATGTTTTTATCAGATTGGATGTGCTTAAGGGGCCGTTTACCGAAACTTACTCAGGTAAGATAACGTTGTTTTAAATTTATAACTACAAGAGTAGGTTATGTAGCATACGGGTCGATCAAAAGGAGGTGACAGTCTAAACACTAACCACTTAATGATTATGGCCTAGTTATGAGAATCAGATAATTGTTTTGGCTATTTAATTAATTGGACGTAAAATAAACGAGATCAAGGGAAGAAGGAAGGCAAGAAGGGACTAATAGTAAAACTATGCAAAATAAATGACAACTACATATCTAAAGGACACTAGGTAATGGAAACTTGGTGGGAGTTCGTTATGCGAAACTACTTCAACCTTCTCAAGGTGAATTTTTTTTTCTTACCCAAGACTTATACTTACTTTCGCAATACATGTACATTTGGAAGAAACATTAAGATTTAAAACAAATATTTTCTCAATCAACGTCCCTAACTAATTACATGTTAGGACCATTGTCATTGATCAATTGTATACAAGCAAAAGACCAAATTTTCATTTTCGTCAAAAACTAATCAAATCAACTAAACATTGTTAAAAACCAATTAAATCAATTCTAACTTTCATTAGAATCAAAATGAATTAAAACCCATCATTTGTATTAAGAGCAATTGATCAATACCAAAACATCGATCCTAAGCGACGATTACCATATAAAAGAATTCTAAATTAAAAACAAGAAACGATGTAATTATCTAGATCCCAATAAAATATAGAAAATGGGCCAAAACTAACTAGCAAAAAGTACTATATTAGACTTGACCTACTAATGATTAACACTAACAAAAAATAAAGAGTGGACAATAAAAGACTAATTAAATTAACATATGTAGAAAATTGATTAATCCTAACCTAATGTGCAGAAAAAATAATAAAGCTAACCTAATGTGCAGAAAACTATAAAAGATGCAGAATTATATCAAGTGCAGCAAAGTAAAGTAGGGAGTAGAGATGCATAACCTTACAGAAAAAACAAGTATGGAATAGAGAAATACATAAAAATTGAAACTTGATACAAACAAAAACGAAACAAGAAGGATTAAGAGACAAAACTCAAGAACGATTCATTGAGTAATAGTATTTGAACAAAACAAGGGATTAAATAAATAAGCTAAGAAGGATAGGGAAGAAGATACTCAATAATGTATGAAAACCGAATGTAATTGATCTCTAGTAGCATAAGCTTCAAGTTCAAGGGTCTTCTTCCCCAATCTATGAAGAAATCGATCTAGGACTTGAGAGAAACCAAAAATCGTATGCTAAGAGAATGATATGGCCCCCCTAACAAAAAAAAAACCCTATAAATATATAACAAGGCAAGCCAAAAGTACCAAAAAGCCCTTTAAAAGTTGGCTAACAGGCACCGTTCACAACCGTGAAGAAACCCTTTCATGAGCCTGAAAGTAAACAAAAAGTTTTGGAGTTTTTCAGATATAGTTCACTGGCGTGAAAGATTGGTTTCACGCCCGTGAAAGCAAACAAAATGTTTTCTTGATCATCTAATAAAGGTTTTCTTTGTGACCCTGAAGGTTAACCTTCGCGCCCGCGAAGCATGGTAGAATCTCTAGTCTTCAAAGCTTCAACTTTTTGCTCCAAGTCTTCATCTTTATGGGGGCCAACTTCTTCTCTCTTCACTTCCTCCTCGGCATCACTCCTTGATCGTTCCTATTTGTCCACCATATTGCCTTCAACATAGTGTATAATCTGCACAAAACGTACCAAAAGCGTAAAAACCATTCCAACCGTGATTAAAGAGAGAAACGGAAAAAAATAATAATGGATGCATGAAAAGACTACCTTAAGGACTAAAAAGCATTAAAAACACAACTAAAATATACAAAGTTAGGTGTATAGAATGCACTTAACATAAGCGTTTACCAAGCCACATTACATTACCGGAATGATATGGTAAGGACCATAAATCTTACCCGGTAAGAGCAAGGCCCGAAGCAAGAGTCTAAGCCGGTAAGTGAGAGGGACGACTCTTACCATGGTAAGCGCTTACCGGGTAAATTATTAAATATAATGTTGTTTTTCTGGACTAAAATCTTATTCGGAAAGTAAATAATAGTGTTAAATTTTACCGGTAAGCACCTACCGGGTATGTGTTTGGTAAACGGCCCCTAAATGAATAATTACTTAATGTTTCATTATAGATAATGTATTTTTCTTGGGACCTCATGTTATTTTCTCCCCTCTACGGTATAAGACTACAAGTGTAATTTAATGGAAGTTTATTGTAGCAAATTATGTTACAGTTTCTCTTCTGAGGACAAGATCCTTTTTATTGCTCTATAATTCATGCTACATACGGTACCTCATAAAAAAGACATTTGAATATAGGGTTAGGAGGTTGACATGGTAGAGTTTATCGATCAGTGTACACTACAAAAAAAATGGGCCCTTTTCCGACGGAAAAGGTCAAAAATCCGTCGGAGCGTCGAAAAATTCGTCGGAAAACCCCTCGTCGGAAAAGCCTATTCCGACGGATTTCCGACGGCTTTTTCCGACGGATATCCGACGGATCCCATTTCCGACAGATTTCCGACGGAATTGCCTTTTCCGTCAAAGGTCTTCCGACAGATAACATTTCCGACGGATACCTTTTGCGACGGATTTTCGACGGTTTTTCCACAAAACAGACAGCCTCTACTGACGGATATTCAGTCGGTAATTTGCTTTTTTTTATAAAAAAAATAATTTAAAATTACAAATTTCCTATACAATACAATAAAATCTTCCCAAATGACTAAAATATAAATAATACTTTGTACATAAACAAGCTCATTTTTCTAAAATGTTATTCAATCAAAAAGTAAGATCCATACACACGGTAATTAACTATCTAGAGGGGGAGGGGATCTAGCTATCTTCTCGAAGTTATGTGGTCGTGCCTCAAAAAAAGATCATTCTCGTCATCTTGTCTATCTAAACCAAAACCAAAACCAAAACCAAAACACCAAGAGTTCCTGCAAAAGAAAAGAACATAAATTTAAAACCTTGAGAACATCATTCGAGTCCAAGAGCACATTTTCTGGCTGTAATTAGTACGCAGGGGGGAGAGGGGGGGTGTGTTACAAAGTATGAATTAATGGTGTAGGACAAATTATTTCATCACTTAAAGCTCCATGCATTTGATTTTTTTTCCCATTTGATTTTGTTGGCTGTAGTCTTACAAGGCCCAAATTAAGGTTATGATAAAGTTATATTTACCATTTTTTGGAGCATCAACTACTTTCTTGTGATCATATCTCCAGAAGAAAAAAATATTGTTGATCATGATGATGATAACCTGCAGAAAATATAAGCACATTATATGGTTTAGTTTTCGTGAAACGTACATCTATAAAGATGTCCTAGGTGATTATACTCCATACATCACACAAACACGACAATGATTTTTAAGACACATGTCCCAAATGTGATAATTAGGTGATTATAGATACCTATGCATCACATAAAACTTCTAATTCTTGGTCTTAGATACGAAACAAATCTATGTTAATCAATATAATAAATCCTAGTCTTAGATGAAAAATAAGCATATAAAATACCACATGATGTAAAAGTTCTTAACTATTGTATGCAATAATTTACCCGGTAAACGCTTACCGTGGTAAAAGTCATCGTCCTCACTTACCGGGAAATGCCCTTTTTTGTAGTAGTGGTAGAAGGTTGGACAAAAATAAGAATTATTGGAGCAATTTATTTATTTCTATACGGAATATGGAACAAGAATTTCTTAACAAAATCTACTGCATTCAACAAAGTGTTCTGTAAAACCGTTTTGGTTTATCCTTAACTAGGAAATAACACCGCGCTATGCGCGGTGAATACAAAATATTAATATAACAACAATAATAATAATAATAATAATAATGTTGAAATTGAAATAAATAATATTTAGATAATATTATAATTGAAGTATCTATGATCTAGTAACTTTGTTGTTATTATCATTTGTATCGATGGTTATAACTTTATTTTTATTTATAATGATTCTTGTATTCGTATTTCTAATTTCTAATTTTAATATTTATAATATTATAATTATTTTTATTATTTATAAGGGCTCGTATTTCTAAATTGGTTTTAAGTGTTTATTTATTGACGTTTGTAGACTTTTTTTTAATTCTTCTTTTAGTATTATTTTAAATATTCTTTTTTTCTCATTTATAATATTCTTTTAAATATTGTTGTGTATGTTAACAAATAGAGTTTTTAAATATAATTGTTGTTATATATTAAATGTTGAAATCAATTTAAAATAAATGAAAAATGAATAAAAAATCTTAGTATGAAATAAACTTTATCATTGAACTTCGGTTTTAGTTTTAGCCAAAGAATAGAAAATCCTAGTATCAATCATCCCATTTATATACGCACTTTCATCATCAAATTTTTCATATTCTCGTCAATGTCAAATAACATATACATCGTTAATTTTTCATCTCCTCTCCAAAGTCATCCTTTTAAAACTAATAATTCTTTTGATAAAATAAAGTTTTTGATCGGAATATGAATCAAATTGTAAGACCCCTTAACTATTTATGTGGTTAGATAGAACGAATCACACTTTTACCACTAAATTATATCCGCTACAAAGCATTTATTATATATATAGACCTTTTGTCGAGTCACATGTGTATAAGTGTAGATCGACTTATTATATAAGAAGCAGATATATATTTCTTCTTATATAATAAAATATATTTTACCTATGTAGTACAGTGCCCCGTTCAAAAATTTACTCAGCCAAGCCATTTAAACTCAGTGGTAGAGTAATGTTATTGTAAGGCGTAATCCCTCGGTTCAAATCCGATAAGGAGAATTAAAAAAAAGTTGTTATAAAGTATCGCTAACAAATTAATATAAGTAACAAAAATAAAAAAACCAATAAATATATATACCTTGTAATTGACGTCATTATTTAGCAATTCTATTGTTCCAAAGAGAGAATGTGAATGTGGAATTTCACAAAACAAAAACATCTTAAAATGTCATCACAACTTCTTGTACCCTATATATATTGATTGATGGTAATAAATATTCGTTTATATATATTAATTATTCATTACTAAAAAAAAAATGAAAGGTTTTAGAATTAATGAAAGAATTTATAATCAATTAAAAAAATATTATTAAATTGGTACGATTAATTCTCATCAATGTAGGTTATATTAAATAAAATCATATCTATACATAAATATATAAACGAAAATGTATAAATATTAAGAGTAACTAATAATAACAATAATTTACTATGTAAATGAAATAGAATCATGTAAAAAGATAAATTAAAATAAGTAAATAAGTCAAAACATATTTAAATAAAAATATATGTTATAAAAAAATAGCCATTTACTAAAAAATTTAACTTAGTATTATTAGCGTACTAAAAAAACAAAAACAAAAAATAGACATTTTTAATATAAATTTGATTTATAAATATTGTTACCTTACGAATAAATAAAATAAAATATTTAACGTTATTAATTTACTTAAATAGTGTTGGATACATTTAACTAAAATTTTTATCTATAAACATTATTATCTTAGTAATAAAATTGAAAGTTTTAATTTAGTATTTTTTACCTTTCTAAAATAAAATAAATAAAAAACAAATAAACCTTTTTAATATAAGTTTTGATTTATAAACATTTTACCTTATTAATACATAAATTAAAAATGATAACGTTATAAAATTTTGATTTATAAATAATGTTATCTTACTAATAAAATATTTTATTAAATAACAAAAACCGTTGATCATATTTTTTTGATTTATAATCATTGTTATCTTATAAAACAATTAATTAAACAATATATAAACTTATTTAAGAAAAGTAATTTAAGAAAAAATTAATAAATTATAAAAGCAAAAGTTTTGATTTATAAACATTGTTATTAATTGTGTCATAAAGGCCCTTATGCCCACGTCCCAATCGCCCTCCCGGAGGGATATGTGCATCTAAAAGATCTTTTATACTCTGCCCAATCCCAAAATTGGTCATAAATGACCCCGAAAACCTAGTCCTATTAAGCAAAAAAACAAATATATAAAATCACCTTACTAATTAAATAATAAAAATCTATAATCATACTAATATAATAAAATATTAAATTTATAATAATTGTTACCTTAAATTTTTATGTGTTAAATAAAATAAAAGTATTAAATTATGTTAATTATTGTCTACATAAGAAATTAAAAATATGGATAAATATAATTTTTTTGATTATATTGATAGTTATGTGAATAAATAAAAATAAAAAATCATAAGAAAATGAAGAGTTGCTCATTAAATGATTCATTACAAATAAAAAATAAATCAAAATTTCAACAAAAAAGATAAATACTAATACTTGTTTCTCCTTGATTCTCTTGGCTCTATCTTCCTTTATATATATATATATATATATATATTGATTGAAGATAAGAACTTGATAAAATGACTAAAATATGTCTAACATATGCCTATGTCGACTCAAGGCATATGCCTATGCTTAATAATGTAGAACCAGCTAACAATACCTGAGTAATTATTCAACAAGAAACAGATTGTAATAGTATTTAGAAACGGACTAATTAGATATCCATTTAATGGCCACTAAGCACTCATTTTAATTTATCAAAATTTCCACCATACTGAATGAACATAATCACAAAAAGATTACAAACATCTGAGAATCAATATAAAAATATTTTTATATGGATTTTTTCATTAAAAACAGTGATTTAAGATATTGTTTCACATATTTTTTTATTTCATCAAAAACAGTGATTTAAGATATTGTTTCACATATTGCATGCAAAAAAAAATTTGTTTTATTTAGTGAAACGAAAAATAAACGTAAAAAATTTTCACATGTTAAAATAAATAATGTCAAACTATCATATTATTAAACAAATATATATATATATATATATAGAGAGAGAGAGAGAGAGAGACAGGGAGGTTGAAGGGAAAACGCTAAAAAAAAAGAAAACTGAAGAACACTCTGGGAGCCTTCCATGTGAACGGTATGCACTAATGCATACAAGCGTTTTTGTTCCTATGCGCCAATGCTTCTATCATTACATATGCATTGATGAATATTCAGTGGTGGAACACTATAGTGGCCTATAGGGCCATGGCCACCCCGCTTATTGACATAAATATCATAGATGAAGATATTGAAACACAAGTGATGGCTAGCTTGAGTGGTTATCACTCCATGGCCCCTCCTCCAAAGTCCAGAGTTTGATCCCTGTAATATGCAGATTTTATTTCTTTTTTTCACATCTTTATATTAATTTACTTTTTTTCCTTTCATTCCATATTATTACTAAATTATTATATTAAGTTGTATGTAAAAATTAGTTTTTAAAGTAATATATAGAAAATCTGTTTAAGTATTTATTACTAATTTAGAGGGTTTTTTATATTAACTATAAAAAACAAAAATTAAGTTTATAAAACACCATCAATTTCTAAACATTTTAATAGACTAAAGATTTAGTTTATAGGACTAACAACTAAAATGTGATTTTTTTGATGTCCTAACAAGTTTTTATGACACTTTTAGTTTTAATACAAAACATCATATTACCAATTCTATAGAACAATTTTTGAGTGTCTTATAAACTCATTTTTTTATATGACACTTGTTTTTATAGACATTTTTTCTAATAATGTCTTATAAAATTGTTAATACGACGTTTTATAATAAAAATGTTCTAAAAAATTTGTTACGACGCTAGAAAAACGTTCTATAAACTTTAACACCTTTAAAGAGGATAAATTATTTTTGCTTCTATAAATTAAGTCTTATAAAGTGGTTTAATAAATTAAGTCTTATAAAGTGGTTTATTAGGACGCTTAATTTTTTTTCTTTTATATCCTATAAACCAGCTTTCATTGTAGTGTATATTACTTTTTTTTTAGTTAGTAGTTTAAAAGTTCTAAATTTTAGTCTTACATTAACCGATTATTTTACTAAAATTTAATTATAGATCATCGCAAAAAAAAGTTACGTACACTTCATTTGTATCTCTAAATTTTTATACTAGTATATTTCGGCCCCCTAGATTGCAACGGTCGTGTTCCGCCCCTGTGAATATTCATTAATGCATGTTACAAATTATCGGTATGCACTAGCTAAGACTCCTAAGGCGTGTTTAGTAGAGAGAGTTGGTAATAGGGAAAGGGAATTGGAAACAATTCCCTTGTTTGTTGACACCAAAGAAAAGAATGAATGAGAAAAAAACAATTCATTTTCTCTATTTTCATTTCCCTCCCACATGAAAAGAAAAAGGGATAATTGAAAATTTGGTTTCTCTTTGAGAATTGAAATATTTCAATTGAAGCTTGTTGTTTGGTTAAGCTGCTGTTTTGGCTTAATAGAGTTTGTTTTGGCTTAATAGGTCTCTTTGGCTTAATAGGATATGTTTTGGCTTAATAGGGTTTGTTTGGCTTAATAGGGTCTGTTTGGTATGTTGTTGTGCTGGTCTGTTTGGTTAAGCTGTTGTTTTGGCTTAATATGGTCTATTTTGGCTTAATAGGGTACAATTCTCTGTTGAATTTTCTGTCGTGCCAAACAAGAGAAATGATTCTCTGTTACATTTATCGGTTGAACTCTCTATGCTACCAAACAGAAGAGTCAATTCCTTTTCTCCAGACCAATTCTCTTTCTCTACCACAAGGCTTGTGGCGTACTGGTTAAGACTTGTGGGGGATGAGGATAGATAACCCATCTACACCAGGTTCGAATCCAGGCGCAAACAACTTGTGGCCACTGAGAAATTATCTCAGGGCTGCATGCTTTAGCAGTCTTAAAATTGCCAGGGATTAGTCTAGGCAAATGCCCAGGATACCTTTTCCAAAAAAAATTCTCTTTCTCTACAATTCCATTATCTGCAACAATTTCTTTGTGATTCCATTCGCTATACCAAATGCACCCCTAAGGTGTTTTTCAATTTTTTTTTTGCGTTTTCCCTTGAACCTGGCCCTATATATATAAAATATTAAATTTTAGCATTCTATGAAAAAAAATTATATAAAAAATTATTTTTAAATCGTTTCTCACGGGTTTTGTATATAACCCTATTATGATTCTCATTTTGATTTAACCATGTTGAACTATATATAAACTTTATGGTTTTGTATATAACCCTATTATGATTCTCTACAATTCCATTATCTGCATAGAGTCTTCACAAGCTTGATAAGTTTGATCGAAATACATCGATCCCTCGTCACTATGTTCAAATGTATATACACCCTTGACCCAGATCTTTCAACGAGTCAAATTTCAGCCCAACTACATGAACTTGACGTTTAGATGTCAGGCGCCCCTTATGTAAACAACTTACAAGTTTGGACTTAACCTTCGAATTAAACAATAATGCAAAGACGATTGCTGTAATTCACACTAAAAACTATTACCATTTAAAAAATTTAAGTTCTGATTGGAAATTCGAAGCCCATTCAAATTTTATTAATGTCTTCCAAATATCAAATCCAAAGGTTCCTCTGAATTAATCCTAAAACGTTATCTCAGTTCTACAAAAATGAAATGACCAATTTCTATTTCCAGAACAACCAGTTGCACGTGGTTCTCTAGAAAGCCAGTCAATCCGAATTTCACTTCCAATTCAAAACATAAATCCAAATTTGTAAACTTTTTAAGAATAAGCTTGGGTAAAATAGTAATAGAAAACCAATTTTGACAAACATGGAAACGGGAGAATATAAGCAAGGTTTATTATATATGAAACTGTATAGTTACTCTCTAATATTTTAAATTTCAACCTAATTAAATTTATATCTTTAAAAAGGAAATTTAATTCGTACAATTAGTTTTCTTCTATGTGTTGCAAGTAGGCTCAGTTATTTAACTCAACAAGTAGGGTTTCTGAACAAAAATGATTCAACTTATTAACATGATTAGTAGAGGCGTCAACAAGTAATTAACGGAATCATGACCAATGTGGATTCTAGCTATGATCGATGTTTGATCGGTTTAAGTAAGGGGGAAATTGCAAAGCAAAAATGGTAAAAGAAGGAGCAGGATTTTAGAATTAGATTGTAAAAGATCTTCGGAAAATTGATATATAGTGCAAGAGAGTTTGAATTTCATTATAGTCGGTTCGCATAACGGGTTGGATATCCAAGTTAATGAAAGAAAAAAGGATTCATCTGAAGATTGGTTTTAAGTATTCAAGAAAACAACTTGACCATTAATTATTATAGTTCATCTAAGATGGAAGAACATATACAACACTAATCTTTTTAGTTTTCATGCAATTCATATTTTAGATTTTTTAGTCTGACTAGAATAAAACACGTAAAATGATCATATTATTCAACATAAAAAATACTGACCATATTAAGAAGCAGTTTACTGAGTAAATATACAAAACAATCGTCTCCCCTTGATAGCTCGAGACAGACGGACTTGGCTAGATTGCATATTATATCGCTTACATAAACTGATAAAGTACATCCCCCAGGTGACAATTATATCATTCACAAACATTAAAATCCCACTTCTCAAAAGACAAAAAAAGTGGTCTTGAGAGAGTGCAACTTTACTTGGATTATAAAACGAAGACAATTAATACACAAAATTTCAGAAAACATAACTCTGCGGACTGTAAATTAATACATCAATTTCCAAATACGACAGAGAACTTCCTTTGGTTTTGTTCAGAGAAGTTCATAGAATTACCACTAGGTGCTTGATGAGATGGAGCAGAAGAAAGTGATGAACTGAGAATAGTTATTTTTGCTTCTCTCGCAATCAAAGAAACTTCCCTCTCATCTTCACTTATTGTGTCCAGCATTTTAGTCGTCCGATGCCGCATTAAACTCACGAATTGTGGTGGTGCCACCTCACTGACAAACCTTGCAATTCTTGAGCTTGCCATCTACCTGCTAGAGAGATCTAGAGACAAAGCTTTTGTATATGTGTTGTATTAAAGGGTGAGATGCTGTGGATGGAAGTATGAGATAATAAGAGAAATGCCTATGAAATTTATAGGGAGCTTAAAGTTTGTCCAAGTGCCAGGACACCCCTGATGTTTATTTTAAGTCCTTTTATTTCCCTTTATCAAATAAAGCTCTCTATAGTGCCATTTATTACTGTGCAAGAGGTGCTGTAGATAATAAAGAAATTGGAGAAAAAGATACAAACATGATTATTTAGAGTAGTTCTAAATTAACCTGTCTTATATCTATATTAATTAAACAATATTCTATGGTACTGCATGTATTTACAATTTACAGATGGGTGAATACGGCCACCGGTTTGCTCGATGTACAATTTGAAATGATCTAATGATCAATTAACTAGTGGACGAACAGAATACAGCAAGGAAAACATCACCTATTTTTAATATGTTAATTTTAAGAGTGTACATGTGTGGTTTTCTCCAAATTTGGCCCTCAAACGCGGTATCTATAGCAGTGGTCCTTACCTATACTCGTAGTCGTCTCTGGAGTTAACATCATTAATTTTTCCACCATTGGTCCCATAACACGCCCTTCAAACGAGGGGCAAATAAGTCTTTTTACCCATCCTTTATTTGAAAAAAAACACTAAAGCTTAAAATCCTCGTAAACCTACACCACCCAAGGACCTCGATCACTTAAATCCAAATCCAAATCCAAATCCGACCTCATTCATGTGAATCCCACTCCCAAACCCCGGCCCATTTCTTTCTTCATCGAACTAGTCACGTTTTTCGAGTTTCTTTAATTTGAGCTTCACGGATGTGAATCCCACTCCCTTTCTCCAACAGACTCCATCTCACGTTGTTAGTTTTTTTAACTTGTATAAATGTTGATGATGAACTTGATATTTTTTCTTCAAGAATTTGATGTTGTTTTTGAAATTTATGTTCTTGATTTTATTAATTAAGCTTTTTTCCTTAGATTGACGCTACTAAAATGGAAGGCTTCTAGCTACGGACATTTCCCTCGGAAATCTGTCGCTAAAGGGTAATTCGTCACAAAGTCGTTACAAAAGTTGGTGGCTAAATTGTTGGTGGGTAAATCAGTGACAAATTACACAAAAAATTCATGGGTAATCCGTTGGTATTTTCATGAAAACATTGGATTTTACAGGAACCATTAGTATTTTCAGAGTAATCGCCGACGAAAATTTCGTGGGTGATTTTGTAGATTAAAGTCATTTATTTTGTAGTGTGAGGAAGAAGATGGGTGAAAAGATAGAAATGGCCTCACATGAGGGGGTAATGGAGCTATATCTAAGGGTCTTCATTTCAAGGACCATAAATGTTATGAAAATAAAAAGTTAGGGACCACATGTAGATACTGTGTTTGAGTCGACAATATCTAAATTTGGAGCAAACTCAGGGACCACAATTACTTGCAATTACATCAGTCACAAATCAAGTCACACTACTAAAATGGAAGGTTTTCACCTACGGACATTTCCCTGGGAAATCCGTCGCTAAACGGGAATTCGTCACAAAACCGTCACAAAAGTTGGTGTCTAATTTGTTGGTGGGTAAATCAAATCAGTGATAGATTACCCAGGAAATTCCTAGGCAATCCATTGGTATTTTCTTGAAAACATCGGATTTCGTCGGAACCATTAGTATTTCCTGGGTGATCCGTGGTAATCACCCACGGAAATTTCCCTGTGTGTTTTTTTGTGGGTGAAAGTCATTTTGTTGCTAGTGTCAACATCTATAATGTTTCACTATAACGGAAGTGATATGTTATAAAGTCCACAATCATCCCAATATAGTACTTAATGACACTTCAAGTTTATATGACTACTAACTATGCACCATATTTAAACGTGTTACAACAAGTTATTGAAACGACGTTTAAAGGATGGAAGTTTTTTCAAAAACCCACCAAAGAAAAGCGTTTGTATCTATATAGCCGATATAGCTTCTCTACACTTCATTCTTTATACACATATACTTTAGTTCGTCTCAATTAACCTCTTATCCAGGGCATGAATAGTGATTTTGTGTTTATGGATGTGCATGGAGGCCATATATGGATAGACATTAATTATTGTTTCCATATCCTAAAATACAAAAGTTTTCATATTCTACATTTTTTTGTAGTGATTATGAACTTTATTTCTATTGATCAACCTAGTGATATTGATGCTCAACTTTTATTCTTAGATCATATAAACTAGACCCATGAAACAAAAATATAGTTGATCGAAGCAAAATGTGTAAACCTCTCTCTCTCTCACACACACATTAATGTCAGAGAACTATTGCCGTGTAAATCATGGCATCTAATCTAATTAAAAGAAAAATGCAAATGGTCTGTAAAGCACAATTTTGGACTGGCATGTTGGACGGCATTCGTCATAATGGGAAGTCGATCACTATATGCTTTTGGAAAGATTATTACTAAAGGATCGAGATGGACCCTCTACAAATATTTTCTCGTTGAAAGATAAAGGTTTTGATTGAGACATGATATAGCATGAGAACAAGATCATGTAAACTTATTTTGAGATGGCAACTATATAAAGAAAAAGAAAGTACACGTTGTTGATCAGTAACTGAATACACAACCATTAGTTTGGGGTAAATTGCGTTAAAATGGTAGTATTTGTTGTAAATCCTAACTGTTACTAACTTTGATAAACTAGTCATGTTTGTTAAAAAAAGTTAAATGACGATATGTAATGACCTAAAATTTGGACATGTTAAAAACTTAATTGGAGAATTGAAATGCTACTTTTCAAAAAGCCAGCTTATAGCTAACAACAGGACTACTAAAGTTTTTTCCATAAGCTCGAAAAATAAGCGATATATATCTTACGGTGGCCAAACATAGCCTATGATGTCAAACTCAGGCATAGTAGTGTGAACATGACAAAGGAATATACAAAACAACTAAGGACATCACTAATGCAATAGGGATCCCAAGAGTGAATACATTTGTTATGAAAGTTATGGGGAAGGCATATATTGTAAACATTCTATGAAAAATCTTCGAGTGAAAAACATACTGATGTTCTGTAAGAATTTTGAATCCATAAAACTTATCTTTGATTGGAAGGGATATAGACATATAGTGATGGACTCTGTACAAAGTTAAACAACACTTCTTTTTTGTCTTAACTTTGTTTGATGCTTGCTCTTTTTTCTCTCTCTCATGAGGTGTTAGTTCACTTAATGGAAATTTTGGGTCGAATGAGTGCATGCGTTAACATTCTAGCCTAATTTATTTGGCGGTTTTTCTCTAATTAATGATTGTCTTTATACCTTTAGTTTACATTCTAGCCTATTTATTTCATGGTTCTTCTCTAAAAATACAGTGACCTGAAAAGCTAATAACATATACAAGGTCTCCCGAATAGCCTAGTTAATAAGACGTAATTTTTTATTTGAACATCAAGAAAGAGATTTATTAGAAAGAAACCTAGCAAGACGCTAGCTTACAAAGCATCCGAAAAACTAAGAAGATGGTTACAACATCAAATATCCTACTTAATTCCCTTTCCCATCTTAATTCTGCCTTTTTAACCCATAGAAAGGAAAAAATTGAACATCAATTGCAACTTCACAGGTGGACTGCAACTTGCTGTGAAAAACTTTATCTTTCCGACTCCTCCATATAACCCAAAAGACCGCAAGGCAAATCACGGATAATAGCAAGCCTAATAAGGCATAACGACTTAAAGAGTTTTGCAATTAATTAGTTCCTTCGTACACATAGTTTATTTATATAAACCGACAAAAATACATCATGTGGGTACAAGTTTTGGCATTCACAAATTTTGAAATCCTACTGCTCAAAACACGGAAAAATGGTCTATCGAGAGTGCAATGAAATGTGGATCATATATGAAATCTTAAAATGGAAAAAGAATACGATGAACTATATATATATATATATATATATCCCGAGGAAGTATCGTCAATTCTTTCAATTTCCAAACTCGGAAAATCTCCTTTGCCTTTGTTTAAAGAAGTAAATGGAACTATATATTACTAGTTTTATGAGAACATGCATGGAGCATAAAAAATGATGATCTATTGACAACAGTTATCTTAATTCGCTGGGCATTCAACAAAACTCAATCAAAGAAGTTTGTGTAAATTCCATCCCACCCCTGATGTCATGTCTGATTTAAGTCCCCTTAAAACCTTAATTAATTTCTTTTAATTTCCTTAAGGTGTTATAAAAGATGTATAACCCCCAAAACCTCACCCTCAACTAGATGAGATATGGAAGAAACTCTAAGGCTCACATTGAATAACTTGTCTTATTGATCTTTGGAGTCATTTTCATATTCAAGTTTTTGCCCTTCTTGCTTTTGGTATTAATTGCCTTTGACATGCAAGTGATCACTAGAAGATGTCAAGTATGATGGAGGATAAAATGGTGCCAAGTGTCTACATGATTGGTTTTTTTGGATATCTTTGATGATAAGATTTTTATTGGCATCAAAATTCTTCTTTTTTGTATGTTTCTAATTAAAGAGGCATGAAAAACATGTATTTGAAAATCCTGCATATCATTAATACAGGGTTGATAATTCGCTCAGTTTTGGCAATTATTTTCCAATTGTTGGAATGTTGATTTCAAACTCCAAGCATTAATTCTTAATCTTGCAAAATTATTTTTATTAAGTGGACGGCTTGATTGAGATCTTGAGTAGAGTTAGTAACACAATATGTGAGACATAAGAAACAACTAAAGATACTTATAGCAGCAATCATTTATCTAACACATGTTCAGTATATCTTGTGATTTTCATTTATCTAGCTAGGGTTTGTAAATTAGGATAAACTAAGATGTTTTACCTTAATGAATATAGTTAAATTTTTTGTGTTTATAATTAAAGTTTGTAAGCATTTAGTTTGGTACGTGTATTTAGACGTTAAACACTTTGTACGATTAATTTATATCTTGTTTATTATAACAATTTATCTTTTTAATGATCTAATAAAATCATTTACAAAAAAGCAATTATATTTTTTTAAAACATTTAAAACATATATATATATATATGTAGGAAAACAAATTGTCACAAAAAGCAAAGAGTTAATCCTACCTCATGGCGCGACAAGTTGTCACTATAGGCTTTCGTCCAAAAAATCTTTAAGGTCCAATGACCTACAAATGATGACCTTCTCGTCTCTTGCAATCAACAACCCAGCCCATCTTCCCATCTCTGACCATATCAACCGTTACATGAAAACGAACGAAAATTCAAGAGCACAATTGATACCCATGTGGTTTTTAAGAACAAACATACATGAACCCATGTCATTAATATTTGTATAAAACATGCAATAAACAAGAAATTTATCTCAACTGTTACATGAAAACGAACGAAAATTCAAGAACACAATTGATACCCATGTGATTTTTAAGGAAAAAAAAACATGAACCCATGTCATTGTTATTTGTATACAACACGAGATAAACAACAGATTTTGTACAAGAAACCCTTAAATTTGTGTAACTATATCTTTACATCGGTATCAATAACTTCCTCCAGCAACAAAAACTAGACTAAATAACAAATGCGTCTGCAGAAAAAGGGTTTGATTCGTTGATCTCTATATTAAACTAAATAAGTAATCGAACTCCATATAGAGAAACCCATCTCTTTGACCGGTGCCGGTGTCGGACATCTTGGGGGTCGAGGTTTGTGTGATGGATGATAATTGTGGTCTAAAGGGATGGAACCAGTGTTTTTTTACCGGTTATCATACCTTGTGGTGCTTCCGAAATAGGTGTGTATTCGATAGTTCCGTTCCCCTCCTAAGGACTCTATTCTTGATCTTATTGTCGAGAAGTATTTTTGATGGGTTTTGGCTAGGTGTAAGGGGAGTGTCAAAAACCCCATTGTGTGAAGATGTTATCCTACTGACTGTATCAGTTCCTTGTAATGATGTTGCTCTTTTGCTAGCGGCTTGCTAGCTTTTATAAGATCGTTGGTTGTTGTTTGTTACGTGCATTTTATGCACCTAACTTTATGTGTTTTAGTTGTGTCTTTTATGCATTTTAGTTTTTTCATGCATATTTTGTTATTCTTTTTCATTTCTCTCTTTAATCATAGTTGGAATGATTTTTGGAATGGTTTTTATGCTATTGGTATGTTTGGTGCAGATTATATGAGGTATTGAAGGAGATGTGATGGATGGATCAGAAAGATCGAAGAACGATACCGAAGAGAAAGTGAAGAAAGAAGAAGTTGGTATTCGTGAAGATGAAGAATTGAGCAAAAAGTTGGAAAATTTGAAGATTGCAGATTCTGCCATGTTTCGCTGGGGCGAAGGATAGCCATCAGGGTCGCGAAAAAACCCCTCGGAAGTGAAGAAAAGTTTATGTTTGATTTTCACGAGCGTGAAGAAATCTTTCACGCCAGTGAACTGTGTCTGAAAAGCATTTTAGACTTTCTGTTTACTTTCACGCTCGTGAAGGATTTCTTTACGTCCATTTTTCGGCTAATTCTTGGGTTTTTGGCTTGCATATTTAAGCCCCCTTTTTGGGTTGTTTTGAGGGGGCCCCCGTACTGTTCGATTAGAACACGATTTCTTGAGTTTTCTCTCAACTTTGTTAGTCGATTTCTACAATCTTGGGGAAGAAGATTCTAGCTCGAAGCCTAGGTTGGATACCGATTGACATCCGGTTTTCCATACGTTATTGAGTATCTTCTTCCTTGTCTTCTTAGTTTATTTGATTTTTTTGTGTTTTGTTCAAATATTGATATTGATTGATTAGTTCTTGAAATTTCTCTATTAATATTTCCAAGTTCTTGTTGGTTTGTATCAAGTTTCGATTTTCTGCCTTTTTTAATCCCTTACTCTGTCTTTCTTTTTCTCTATCTGTATTATGCATCTCTACTTCCTATTCTCAACTTTACTTGATTGCGCTTGATTTATTTATGCACCTTTTATAATTTTCTACACATTAGGTTAGATGTATTAATTTTCTGCACATTAGGTTAGATCAATTAATTTTCTGCATATGTTCATCTAGTTACTCGTTCTTCATCCTTAATTTTAGTTAACATTAATCGTTGGAAGCTTGCATCTGATTTAGTTTTCTTGCTAAGTCTAGTTTTACTTTATCTTTAGTTTTGTTGCAGTCTAAATAAAAATAACGCGTTTCTTGGTTTCAATTTAATAATCGTTTTATTGGGTAATTGTTGCTTGGGATCGAGGTTTTGGTATTGATCAATTGTTTTTAAAGCGGATGTTTGGTTTTAATCGATTTAGGTTCTAATGGAAGTTGCAATTGATTTAATTGGGTTTTAACAAAACGTATAGTTAACTTAATTAGTTTTTGATGAAAATGAAAGTTTGGTCTTTTGCTTGTGTTAAATTGATCAATGATAACGGTCCTAACATGCAAATAGTTAGGGACGTTGATTGGGAAAAATATTTGTTTTAAATTGTAATGTTTGTCCCCAAGTACATGTATTGCGAAAGTAAATATGTGTCGTAGGTAAGAAAAGCTTTTCCACCTCTAAAGAGAGTTGAAGTAGTCTTGCATAACAACTTCCCACCATTACCGAAATCCAAAGTTGACATTACCCAATGTCCCTTAGTTGTAGATTTCGTTTATTTTGTTTCATTTTATTATTAGTTCCTTCTCTTCTTCATTTTTTCCTTAATCTCGTTTATTTTATGTCTAATTAGTTTAATAACCAAATCAAATCATATTATTCACATCACTAGGCCACAATTATTAAGTGGTCAGCGTTTAGACCGCCACCTCCCTGTGATCGACCAGTGTGCTACACAACCCATACACTTGCGGTTATAAATTTAAAACATCATTGTTTCAAAAATAAATGTGGTGTAAAGGGAGGACGATGAATGACTATGGGCTATGGGTATAGGGAGATTTGCAAAGAAATACTAAATCGAGAGATCTTCGAAGCAACATAATTAGAAGAACATGAATATTGTGGCTTTAAAGTTTGAAGGAGAGAAGGGGGCGATGGTCAGAGGTGATGATGTGGGCAGTGAGGAAGGGGACGGAGCTAAGACCGAGGGGGCTTCCCTTTCTGCCCCCATATTAATTACCTTGGTTCACGATCTAGCTAGGAAAGCAACAATCGAAGCCGAGTTCAATGTTGCTTGAAGCCCTGAGACGGGGTAGCGTGGGGGTTTACCGCGAAGGTTATGGGGTCGTGTAACCATGCAAGGGGTAGGTTTTTTCATGTGTTTGTATATAATATTAATAATAAATAATATATCGATGATGATTTGAATTTTCTAATATCCACCTAATATTAATTTTAATTAATAATTTTTCCATGTCATATAAAGGTAACCGATTATAAACTCCATCCATGTATTACTTTAACCAGCCTTAACACTTCAGAACTCATGTTAACACAGAGTAACTCCTTATCATGTGGTAAGGTGTGTTAAGATATGTTACTATGTGTATGTGTTGGTGGTTTTAGTAAATAATCGGTTGTTAATTAAGCTGTAACATGGCTATGATGTGCGGAGTGCAATCTCATGTAAGCTAATAACTAGATCCTCTGATCGCTAAATGGCGCCATATAGTGAGGGGGTCAAAGAGATTGTACCCCCTTACAGGGTCCTAGGGCAATGCCTCTAGTGCGGTCCAAGGGCAGCATCCCAAAACCTCTAATGGATTTTATAAAGAGTAGTGCTTAGGAAAATCAAGCTTCTGAATGTCCTAAGTAAAATTCAGAAACCTCTTAATCTTGTTCAGAATCTTCTAACATAAAAGTGCTTTTGACTCGGAGGCTTTCGACTTTGAAGCGTTTTTTAGTTGACTTCTGTCACTATGTAACTACTATATGTAGACTAATTATTAATTATGTCAACAATAATTTTCATTTAATGAAGAGTTATTCTCGCATTTAATACAAGTGTTATTAGGATTCTCTAAGTTAAAAATAGAACGACTTTGCCAAAATCATTACAGAAAATTTAAGATTATTCTTGAGTTGATTTTGTGACACCCTGACAAATAAGATCGAAATACAACTTAACGAAAACAAGCTCTTACGCGATCTCACAATTTTTTCCAAGTTTTTCGCTTACTTTTCTTTCTGTGTTCACAACATTGAAGTGTGTTGCAGTCATAATTTGTCGGCATTAATCCAGGCATAAGTAACAATTGTGGACACTGAATTTATCAGGGTTGATGTCTTGTAGTCACAATTTGTCGGGATTAGTCCAGGCATAGACTGAAAACCTTCCCAAAAAAACATTGAGGTGTGTTGAGGTATGTTTAGGTTTTCATAATGTGTGTTAGCATGGGTTAAGGTGTGTTAAAATTGCAAGTTAAGATGTGTTATTGTTTTCATATTAGTATATGTTAAGATTGTCGGGTATATTAACATATATTCATGAATGTTCAAGGTTTTTATAGTATGTTAATGTATCTATTAAGGTTGAATATTTTCATGTTAACTTGTGTTAACATGGTAGTTTAAGGTGTCCGTATATGCTAAGTTGTCTGACCTTCGCGTCCGCCAACAACTTTGCCATCGAAGCTCTCCTTAATTACCAAAATGTCACCAACTGGCCAATCAGCATTGTGTGATCAAGAGGCGCGCTTCATCTAAAGGTTATGGGTGGTTCCGATTGATTTTAGAGTTCCGACCCGATATCGAGTCTACCTACTAATTTAAGGCCATGATTTACCTATTTAATATTTAATAGTATTAAATATTAAATAGGTAAATAATGCCCTTAAATAAACGTAAAGTTCGGTTTATACCCTAAAATGACAATTTTAAAAGTTGTTCCCGAAAATGGAAACAAGATGAAAGTTGGTTCCATTTTAATTCAGTTTTTCTTTAAAACATTGTGTGCTTGTAGGAAATCAAAAACCACGCAAATTTCGATTTCATTTAAAAAATAGAATCCAAAACTTCCTCTTGAAATCTTAAAACGTTAGTTTGGGTTCTACAAAATCAAATAACGAGTTTCTATCCCCTCTACTAGAACAACCCTCCGGAAAGTCAATTCAATTTGAATTTCACTTTCATTTCAGAACTTAAAGCCAAGTTTCTTAACTTGAAGAATAAGCTTCGATTAAAAAAAATAGAAAACCAATTTTGATAAACATGGAAACGGAGAAGCAAAGATCGAACTCAAGAAGTAGGTTATTGGGACAAAAGCTAATTCCACTTGTATATTAATACGATTAGTAGAGGCTTCAACTGCAGCAGCATCATGCATGACCGATATCCAGGGATTCTAGCTTAATTTGATCTTCAAGTAGGGCCTAGAAGTTTGGTTGTCAGTTTAGGGGAGAAATTGCAAAGCATATATAAATGGTAAAAGTGTTGGTGATTTTAGTGTCATCGTGCTAGTTGTGATTTACTAGAGACCGATTAAGGCGACAAGACAAACATACGTAAGTTAGGAGGTGCGGAGTGCACACTTATAAATATTGCCTCTATCACTTATCCATTAACCATCGATTTCTTATAAATGTGTAAATCGAGAATCTGAGTATATATATCTCGTTTTCCACGGCCTTTGAAACGAGAGAAACACCTTAAGAATTATCCCAATCTAATTTTCGTGAACCAAAGCTAGTAGGGTCGAATGGTTGTATTCGGAAAGTGCTTCACGATTCTTAAGATTATCCGGCCACGATTTCATCTCAAAATACACGGTCCATTACAAAACGGAGCATGATTTTAGAATTAGATTGCAAAATCTCTCTCAAAATTGATAGAGCATGAGAGTTGGAATTTCTTTCAAGGTAGAAGCTAATAATTAGCATTTGGATGTTGTTTACTATGTGGAGTTTGACAATGATTGAAGTTTTAGAATTTAAAGTTAACTACCATTGTGCAATTTATACAAGAGTTTGAAATACTATCAAAAATGACTAAATGCTAACAAAGTTACAGCCACCATATCTTCAAAGATATACACATGACTGATCCATATGTAGACACTTGGCAACATTTGTTTCATTAAGCTGCTATCTTCTATTAAAGCGTTGGATAAGGCAATTAATTTGAAAAGCAAGAAACAGCACAAAACGTTAAATAGAAATTATGAGCCTGAAAGATCAGGACAAGTGATCCAGTCAGAGCCTCATCAAGTTCCCTTCAATATATCTTATCCTCAACACCCCAAAATTAAGGCAACTATTTTAAACCACAAAATCTTCTATAACACCTCATGAACAATAATAAATGGGAATGCAAAAAGCTTTATATGAATAAAGTGAAATAAAAGGTCTTAAAAAGGACATAAAATAAACACCAGGGGGTGTTCTGAAACTTGCACAAGCTTTAAGTTCCCTATAAATTTCATAGCCATTTCTCTAATTATATCATACTTTCATCCACAACATTTCACCCTTTAATACAACATATATACATAACTAAGCTTAATTTGTCTCTCTCTCTTTCTAGGTAAATGGCAAGCTCAAGAATCGCAAGGTTTGTTAGCGAGGTGGCACCACCGCAATTCGTGAGTTTAATGAGGCATCGGACGACTAAAATGTTGGACACAATAAGTGAAGATGAGAGGGAAGTTTCGTCGATTGAGAGAGAAGCAAAAATAACTGCTCTCCGTTCATCACTTCCTTCTGTTCCATCTCATCAAGCAACTAGTGGTAATTCCGTGTATTTCTTTGGACAATCCCAAAGGAAGTTCCCGATAGTATTTGGAAATTGATGTATTTGTACAGTCCGTTGAATCATGTTTAATTCTGGAATATTGTCTATTTCTATGTTTTATGACCCAAGTTAAGTTGCACTCTCTTTAGACCACTTTTTTAGTCTTTTGAGTAGTGGGGTTTTAATGTTTTTTGAACGCCATAACTGGCACTTGCACGAGGTACTTTTATCGGTACGTGTACTGATGTAAGCGATAAAATATGTAATCTATCCGACTCCCAAGTCCTTCTGTCTTGAGATATTAAGCGGAGATGATTGTTTTTGTATTCTTACTCCGTAAACTTTTTCTTAATATGGTCAGTCTTTTTTACTGTTGAATTTGGTGAACTATACAGATTCTTGTTTAAGAAAAATATGATCATTTTACATGTTTCTTTTAATTCTACTCACATTAAGAAATTTAAAATGTGAATATTGTAAGCAAAGTAAAAAGATTAGTGTTGTTCTTCCATCCCAGATGAAATTAATGGTCAAGTTGTTTTCTTGAATACTCAAAACTAATCTTCAAATGATTAATTTACATCCCCCTCTCCCCAACCATTCCCTTCCTTCTTATAAACTACAAAAATAACTACGTTTGCTCACGGTAAAAGTCTCCGACAAAAGCTCAAAATTTTTTGCCATAAAGTTTTCTTGAAAAGTCGGCAGCTATATACAAGGTTTTTTCCAGCTAACATAGGCTGCTGGTAAACATACCTTTGCCGGTGAAAGATAGTTGTCCGTGAAACCTAAAGTCGCCACCTTGTCGGCAAAAACTTCTCTCAAGTAATCGTATAAAAGCCTTTTTCCGACGACTAAATACTTTTGCCGGTAATTTTTTCGGTCGGCAAAAATTTTTATCGACTTTTTGGTCAAACACCGGTGAAACTATCTTTCCGCCGGTGAAAGATAGTTGTCCGCTGGAAAAAATAATCTTTTTAATTTTTACGCATAACCTTTTACCGACGTACGAACTTGTTGGCAAAAGTTAGGTTTGACTCTTTTGGTGAAGTTTATGTCGACATAAAGACTCGTTGGCAAAAGCTGGGTGATTTTTTTGGTCAACCTTAATTTTTATCGGTGCAAAAATACCCGACGCCAAGTTGACCTTATAATAGAACATTAATTTTCGATGCGTTTGGACAAACTCGCTACTAAAAATAGGGACTTTTACGACGGATTTACGATGAAAATGTCTATCATAATTTTCTCGGTCGGAATATTTTTCCGACACCTATTCCAATGGTTTTTTTGCAAAGATTTTAGTTTCCGGCGAATATTTGGCATGTGGTTTTTGACGTATAGTTTCCGATGGAATTGTTTCATTTTTCCGAGGATCTCCATAGGAAATTCGTTGAAAATTTTGCCATTTTAAAATAATACGTGTTTGAAACTCTCAAATAAATTAGAAATAACTAAATTAAATATTTGTATATCAAAATTACAACTAAAAATCCATGGTTAAAGCTTGAATGTGGCTTCCACAAACCGTGAAACTAATACAAAAAATAACACGGTTCAATGTGTGGCCACGTCAAAACAAACAAGTAAACGAATTCAAAAATATAGAGACAAAAACGCTAATTAATAACCATAAGCACATGCACAATGAATAAAATAAATCCATTGACAAAAAATCCCATCAATATTAAGAAAAACTTGAACAATAATTAATATCTAGCAGTTATATTAAAATTAACAGTTAAATAGAATACAACTGTTGTATCTAATTGATAAAACTGAATATATTGAAGCAAAAAAGCTTGAAGTACACTTTCTTGTTGCTAGAACCAAAATCCAAGAACCCTTTCTTGTTGCTTAAATACTCTTGATTTGTTGTTGGATGCTCTCAGTTCTCTGCTACATCACAAAATACAATTGCATTTACTTATTCTTAATCTGAATCCAATATCTAAAACCGACGAAAATCCACACACATAAACATAAGAATGATGTAGATTGCGTACGAGCATAGGAAAACTATGAAAAGAAATAAAAATTGAACAATCGGTAAATCACAAAATAATTTTTGTGTCTTCAAATTCAGACGTTATGCGTGTATGTTTAAAGTGATATTTGTTTTTTTACTTTTTTTAAGAGGTGCAAAAGTCTGAAGTCTTATTTAACTTATGTTTGATAAGAGGTGGTGTTGAAGTTTGAAAACAGAATTAATAAGACTATTTGTTTTTATAAAATGATAACTGTTTGAATTTGTTTAAATTATATTTTACCCATCAAAAAATTATAGTGTTGAATTTATAGTTAAATTTATCCAATTTGTCCAATTTTACACATTTATTTATCATCATTACGATATTTACATTTAAGTTATATAACTAGCATTCATTTAAAAGAAAATATGTCGTTGATGGTATTTATTAGTAAATGTAGTATAGATATCGATAGATATTATTGTAAATATAGTATAGATATCGATAGTGTGTATATCCCTTATTTGGTTTCCCTGTTTATGGGGATTCTTTTGTATAATCTCTCTATATAAATATGGTCAAAGATCAATGGAAAAACCCAAGGGAAATTTCCCAACATTTATGGTATCAGAGCTTCTCTAGGCTCTCTCCCTCTCTCTCGGTTTTTTCTACCATCTCTCAACCCTAAAAACTTGTCATCGTCTCCTTGTGATGACGGGATCATCAACCGAACCTTCTTCCTCTAGTAATGTTAAAACGCCGTTCCATCCGGCTTTGGCGTTAACAACATCAAGAACTCCATCCCTATCCTTCTCGACCAAAACGATGGACATTATGCCTCATGGGTTGAATTGTTCTACATCCATGCTTGTGCATAGAATGTGCTCGATCACATTGACCCCAAGACCGAAACTTCTTCTGAAATCGATACAACCACCTGGACCCATCTTGATGCGATTGTTAAACAATGGATCTACACCACAATATCTAGTGAGCTCCTCCAAACCATTATGAAACCGGGTGCCACCGCTCAACAACTATGGAATCGGCTTCAAGAAATCTTTCAAGACAACAAAGCAACTCGGGCCGTATATCTCGAAGAACAGTTTAACAACACCCGTCTCGACTCTTTCTCCAACATCTCTGATTATTGTGCCTGTCTTAAAACCTTGGCCGATCATTGGCAAACGTAGGAAGCCCGCTAACCGAAAACAAGATGGTTCTCCAACTTGTTTCCGGGCTCACAAAAGGTGATTATGACACCATAGCCACTCTCATCCAACAATCTGATCCGCTCCCAAGCTTCACCAAAGCTCGATCTCAACTACTGTTAGAAGAGACTCGCCGATCCAAGCAAGAAGCACACGTGCCTCAAGCTCTCGTCACCGAACGACCCACACCATCCGGATCTCCACCGGTCCGTGATATTGCTACTGGTCGTGGGAATCATCATGGTCGTGGTCGCGGTAATCATCGGGGTCGGGGATGCGGATGAGGCCGCTCGACTTTTTTTTCTCCTTATCCGTGGTCTAACCCGGGTTGGTATTCTTCGACTCAATGGGCGCCACCCCCACCATGCCCATACCCCACGACCCAACTAAACCCTCATCAGGGCTTATTGGGTCCACGACCGTCTTATCGACCTCCACATCAACCACCTCAAGCACACTTCACGGCTGCTCCCAGCACAATACACGGATTTCCAATGACCCCGACTGAGCTAGAAGGTGCATTCCACACCACGCAGCTCCAACCACCCGACAACACGTGGTACATGGATACCGACTCCACATCCCATCTCACTTCGGACTCGGGTAAGATTTCTAATTTATTTAGTTTAAGCAAACCTAGTTCTCTACTAGTTGGCAATGGCACCACTATTCCTATTATTGGTCACGATTCCACCACTCTTTCTCACCTTAATCACCCCTACTCTCTTAACAATGTTTATCATGTCCCTCACATCGTCAAAAACCAAATTTATGTCCGCAAGTTCACCCGTGATAAGAATATTTCTGTTGAATTTGACCCGTTTGGTTTTTCTGTGAAGCATCTCATAACGGGGAGAATTATCACGAGATGCAACAGTTCCGGTGAGCTATATCCTGTCAGTTCCGCCCCGATCACCTTTTCCGCGCCTTCCGCACTTCTTACCGTCTCCCCAACAACATGGCACAACCGTCTTGGGCATCCGGGAATTTCAGTTTTTAATTTACTTCAGCATAGCAATTCTATTCCTAGTCATAAATTGAAAAACAATTGTAATTCTTGTTCTTTAGGCAAACATTGTCGTTTACGATTTTCCTCTTCTTTATCAATTACGTATTCACCTTTTGATATTATCCATGCGGATTTGTGGAGATCATCCATTACTTCTAAAGTAGGTCACAAATATTACCTTGTCCTACTTGATGATTTTTCTCACTTTATTTTGACTTTTCTGTTAAAAACCAAACCACAAGTATTTCCCATATTTTTACAATTCTATACTTACATTAATACGCAATTTGGTAAAAAGATTAAATCTTTTCAATGCGACAATGGTCGTGAATTCCACAACTCTTCCTTTAACGCCTTTTGTGTCAAACATGGTATGCAACTCCGTTTCTCATGTCCTTACACTTCTCCCCAAAACGGCAAGGCCGAACGTATTATTCGAACCATTAATAACACACTTCGTACCAATCTCATACAAGCATCTCTTCCACCCACCTTTTGGAACTATGCTCTCGCCATCACCACTTATCTTCTAAATATCCTCCCTTCCACCACTATAAACATCAAAACCCCCACAGAACTTCTTTATCACCGCAAACCCACCTATTCACATCTTCGCACATTCGGATGTTTATGCTACCCCAACCTCTCTTCCACAATCCCACACAAACTCGCCCCTCGCTCCATCCCATGTATCTTTCTAGGATACCCGGCAAACCATCGGGGGTATCTTTGTTACTCTCTCTCTAATAATCAACTTATCATCTCCCGTCATGTTAGATTTGACGAGAACACCTTCCCTTTCGCTAATCTTCATACGGTTCGTCCTACCTCCTACTCCTTTTTGGAAGACATCAAACCTTCTCCATATCTTCTTCATCATGCTCACAAAAATACCACCATCTCCCCATCCCCTATACCACGCCTTCGGCCATCCCATCTCCGCCCCCAAACCCACCCGACTCCGGCTCCCCAACAACAACCCAACCACCACCTAACACCATATCCTCCCCAAACCAAACCACCGCCACCTTCGGCCCAAACACAACCCACCGACCGACCTCACTCCGCTCCATCCGTACCTTCCACTAATACCCGTCATCCCATGCAAACTTGGTCCAAAAATGGGATCTTTAAACCCAATCACCCCTTTTCTCTTCACACGCAAACCATATCCCTCATCCCTACCAATCCTAAAATTACGCTCCTTGACCATAATTGGAATCATGCCATGACCGACGAGTTTAACGCTTTGCTTAAACAAAATACTTGGAAATTGGTACCCCGTCCGACCGATGCCAATATTATTCGCTGCCACTGGATTTTTCGCCATAAGTTTCATGCAGACGGTTCTCTTGAACGATATAAAGCACGTCTCGTCGTTAATGGAAATTCACAACAGGTAGGAGTTGATTGTGATGAGACTTTCAGTCCCGTGGTCAAACCAGCAACAATCCGCACAGCCTTAAGTCTCGCTATGGGTCGTGGGTGGCAAATCCACCAACTCGATGTCAAGAATGCATTTTTGCATGGCACTTTGAATGAAACCGTATATATGCACCAACCTCCGGGTTTCCACAACCCCTCGTTTCCGGGTTATGTATGCAAACTTCAGAAATCCCTTTACGGCTTAAAACAGGCACCGCGGGCCTGGTACCATCGGTTTGCTAACTATCTTTTCACGTTGGGTTTTATTTGCAGCAAAAGTGATACTTCCCTCTTTGTTTTTCGACGGGGCTCTGAACTTGCTTATCTTCTTCTATATGTCGACGACATCGTATTCACTGCTTCTTCTCCGTTTCTTCAAAACGAGATCATTGGCTCTCTAAAGCGTGAATTCGACATGACTGACCTAGGCACCCTCACTTACTTCTTGGGCATCTCAGTCAAACGTACCAAAAATAGCATGTTTCTAAGCCAAGCAAAGTATACGGAAGAAATCATCAAACGGGCGGGTATGGAAAATTGTAAACCCGTGGAAACACCGGTTGATACAAAATCAAAACTTAGTGCGACAACGGGTGAACCGATTTCCAACGCTTCACAATATCGAAGTCTTGTGGGTGCTCTTCAATACCTTACGTTCACTCGTCCAGATATTGCTTATGTCGTGCAACAGATATGCCTCTTTATGCATGCCCCTCGCGAGCCACACTTCAACGCTCTTAAAAGAATTATACGGTACCTGAAAGGCTCCACTTCCCTCGGGCTTCGCTTATACCCAACCGCACCCTCCAAGCTCACCGCCTACACCGACGCAGATTGGGCCGGTTGTCCGGATACCCGTCGATCCACCTTGGGATATTGCATTTTCTCAGGCGACAATCTTGTTTCGTGGTCCGCTAAACGACAGCCAACCTTGTCTCAGTCCAGCGCCGAAGCTGAATACTGCGGGGTCGCCAACATAGTACCCGAATCGTGTTGGTTGAGGAATCTTTTACTTGAGCTTCATGTCCCAATCAAGCAAGCTACACTTGTTTTTTGCGACAACGTTTCCGCGGTTTACCTATCTGGCAATCCGGTTCAACATCAACATACTAAGCATATTGAACTCGACATCCATTTCGTCCGGGAAAAAGTTGCATTTGGTCAAGTTCGAGTTGCGCATGTTCCCTCTGCCTTTCAGTATGCTGACATTTTTACTAAAGGCCTTCCACGACAACTGTTCCTCGACTTTAGAAACAGTTTGAGCATTCATCCACCTGCTGCTCCAACTGAGGGGGGGCTATTAGTAAATATAGTATAGATATCGATAGATATTATTGTAAATATAGTATAGATATCGATAGCTATTATTTTGTGTATATCCCTTATGGGTTTCCTTGTTTATGGGGATTCTTTTGTGTAATCTCTCCATATAAATATAGTCAAAGATCAATGGAAAAACCCAAGGGAAATTTCCCAATCTTTAGTATTTAACACATTTAAATCCTATTAAAATACATCAATCAAGAGCGGTGAGGGTCGATTTAGTAAGGATCGGTTGAGAGAAATTATCGTTAAGGTTAATCGATTGAGAAACGCCGTTGTCAAGGGTGGAGAACAGTGAGAGACATAAGAGGTTGGTTTACCTCTTACCAGATAAGATAAGAGGAAGGATAAGACATAAGTGCCTCTGAAAAACTAGAAAAAACAAACGGTATGAATGGCCCTATTTCTTAACGAAACAAACATAAAAGTCTAATAAGAACTCTTTTATATAGAAACAAATGAATGGCCAACACATTAACTCTAAGTTACATAACTCCAAATGAATGGCTAACACATTAACTCTAAGTTACATGACTCCAAATGAATGATCAACATACTCAACATGTAATTCTCAAATCAAAATGTAATAAATGCATATCACGTCCGAAGCTCAACATAGAACTGATTAAACTGGACAAATGTCTCCAAAACTCAAATGAGCCAAAATCAACCCAATATACTCCACACTTATTTGACTGCTCAATAAAATTCAACATATGCGATTAAAACGCATTTAACCAACGTTATGCAAACATATGTTCCGAAAGTATGATTAACGCAAAAACTCATCATTGATTGGAACAAATCATTTTCTAAATGTAAACATACCATTTATTCCAAAATACCCCATAACACTTTCGCATGCATTTTGCAAACGGTATATAAAACCCTATACTTTCAAATGCATTATTATCAAATAATCCCATTCTAAAATGCATTATTATCAGAACACCAAATACAGACATTTCACAAGATTTATAAAATCAAATGTACCAAAACGCAAATCTAATCAAATAAAAACATTTGACAAATATCAATGAGACATCTCAATACAAACATTTTTGACATAATTTTCACAAATCAATTTGAACTCACCTTGCTTAGATTTATGTTAAATCTAGGTTTGATCTCAAATTATGACCTTCCTTTAGTGAAGACTTGAAATTCTCAAGTTAGAACTTTAGATCTAACTTGCAAAGGTCTCAAGAACACTTCATTGGACTCCAAAACCCTAGCAAGACACCACAAAGTGGAGAAGAAAGTTGAGGATATAAAGTGGTCTTTCTGCATCTAGGAGCCACAAATCATCAAGGAAACTTTAAAATTCTTTGATCTCCCAACAAAGCGCTTCAAAAAACAAAACCATAGCCTCCAAAATCGTTCAAATCGGATATAAGAAATGAAGAAGTTATGACCAAATGAAGAAAACCTTCGAAAATTAGACTCTTTAAGCGTCCGGGGGCTTTTGGCGACGTGTGAAGCAACTTAAGTCGCTTAGAAAGTCGCCCAAACACAAAAATCAACTTTCAAGAGTCCGAAGCGGCTTGTGAAGTGAGTTAAATCAACTTGGCACTTTACCTTGTCTGTAAGTTGTTTTGTGACTTCTCGTTCGACCAAACTTGCATGGAAGGTCCCTTAATGCCCAAATGACTTTTCACACAACTTTTCTTCATCCTAACTCAACCATGACCCTGGATTTAAATGCCATAAACATTTAATAATGGTTTAACACCGAATGGCTTGCTAAAACAAATCTATACCCTTAAACAATTAACGTTAAAAACACGGATGTTACAAATGTTGTTGAACTAAAATCTCAATCTAAGGAATTTAATATAAATCATCAAAAACAATTGAAACCCTTTCGTTTAAATTATTCTCTTTCACATCCTAAATCCACACTTATCTCAATTAATTTTTAGTTTAAATATACGACCGACATTTGATAGTAATTCATACACTACGAGACATCTAGACTTGCGTCTTGACGTGGTTATGTAATATTAAATCATCATAACCCAATGGTACATTTAATCCAATAGATTATTCACATCAAAATGGGCTATCAATTAAAGATGGCATTTAGATGTGTTTTGTTGTTGTTTGTAGTTGATGATTAGATAAATTCTGAAAATTTTAAAATTTAATAGATTAATGATAAAAATATATTAGATTTTTTTAAAATTTCTCTAAAATCAAGAACGAGAAGTTGAAATGACTAAAAAAGTTACATTCAACTTTAATATATTTTTATTTGAAAAATCAAACATTAATTATAATATTAAAATATTTTATTAACTTATTGAAGAAGTTGTTGAAGATGGCTCCTATGAGAATAAAAAATGAGACATACCTTGAAATTAGAGTAAAAAATCTCTAAAATTAGGTTAAAAAGATGTAAAAAAAATTTCTTCATATTATTCTTTGTTATTTTCTGTTGCATTTGACATTTGACCTGTCATCAAAAAAAGACTATTTAACTTCTGAATAATCAAATGATTAAAGTATTTATTAAAATTATTAAAAACCTATCATTATAAATTAAAATTAAAAAAAATCAACAATATAGAATAATAACAAAAACTAAAAGACAATATATCAACACAAACCGGATAAATATTTATCAGGTAGCAGTCAATATCTTTCTTATTTTACAGAAAAGATTATCGGTTATAAACAAAAATAATATAATTGTCTTTTATCTTATAAAAGTTACCATCATCACTTACCAAATAAAATTATTTATTAGAAAACAACATCATTGTTGGTAACCGGTAAGTATCATCATCTATTACCCAATAAAAACAATAAATGTTTAAGTTACTCAATAAAAAACCGTGAACATTTGGTAAAATCTCCTAACATTTTTTTTCTTTTTAAAACTATGTTTGAAAATCTTAAATTAGTTTATCTTTTTAACTTATTGAAAAAAGTTCTCTTTTAATGATCATAAGTTAATTTATTATTTTTAAATTATATCACTAATTAATATTAACCATAAATTATTCACTAATATTAACTATTTAAAATTATTCTTAATCATGTTATTTTTAAATTTCTTATATTTTAAAAATATAATAATTTTAAAAATATTTTTGTAAGTCAACTAACTTATCAGCTATTTTTTATAATCAAACATTTTGATTAATTAACTACCGATTAACTTATTTCCAACCAGAGAAATTAATTAAAATAGTCGTTTTCAGCTTATGTTTTCACCTCCTAAACATCTCTCTCCTTAAATCACCAAAACAACCATATTTTTTATAGTTATAAAAGTAATAATTTATTACAATTAAATCATTCATTTTCATTTGGTGAAATAAGAATTTCATCGTTGGACCAAAAACAAGCAAGGGGTGGAATACCGCAAAGAGAAAGTGTACCTAATAAAAAAGAAGTTTTAGTAATTGGTACATGATCCGTAAGTGGCAGATCCGTAATTTACAGAGGGTCAAAGTGTAAAAAAGAAGTTTTTGAACCAGGTCCGTAATTATAGAGCCAAATATATGAATTTGGTTTAGGTCCGTAAAAACATATCCCTGGGTGTATTTTCCATATTTACATATTTGGTATCTGTAACTTCAGACTTGATTCAGAATTTTCTTTTACACTTTGATCTTTGGTAAAATACGGACCTATCATTTACGAAGTTACGACTATTTTAATGATTCCTAAAAAAATGCATGGTAATGGCTTATTTCCACGTGGAGGAGAAAAGGTCACGTAAGGCTATGTTTGGCAAAAGTAGCTTATAAGGTACCTTATGACTAATAAGGTAGCTTATCAAAACCTTACTTTTATTAACTTCTCAATAAGGTACCTTACAAGTTAACTTATGGTCATCCAAACAACTACACTAAAAATAAGGTACCTTATAAGGTGACTTATAAGTCACCTTATTTTTGCCAAACAATGCCTAAGTATGACCTCTTCTTTTCTCAAAGTCATGGGTCCACCTCACTAGGGATGAGCTCGGTACCGGACCGGTACCGAACCGGTACCGAAACTGGGTAGTACCGAAACCGAGAGTGGAAAAAATCAATACCGAATACCGAACCGATAAGAGAAATTCAGTACCGGTACCGGGATTTTCGGGACTAGAACCGTTTGGTACCATTTTTTGGAACGACAACCGTTTTTCACCGTTGACCATTAAACACAATAACAAAAAACCAAAATCACTTGAGTGGAAACCGGATCGGAAGAGCCGATTGTGCAAGAACCGGGTTTTGGATAAATTACGGAATCGATTTTGGAGAATTGCAATAACCGAAATATGAAGAATTGCAAGAAAAAATCGGTATTTGAGTGGAAAATACAATAACCGAAAATTGTAATATATTTAAGAGGATTTTCTATAAAAAAAGGAAAGAGTTTGTTACCAATTCAAATAAAAAAATGATTTTTTAAAGTCCCCGGTTCGGTTCCGGACTGGTACCGGTACCGGTACCGAAAGTACCGAATCCCAAATATGGAAAATTTTGGTACCGAATACCGAACCGGTAATGATATTCGATATCGGTACCGGTACCGGTTCGGTTTCGGAATTTCGTTGCGTATGCTCATCGCTACATCTCACCCTTTTAACTCAATATCTCTCTTCAACTTCCTTTTTTTTATCATTTCAAAATAATTGATAAATAAGTTATATATTTATAACTAAAAAAGACGAATACATCTATCTGTTACATTTATTTTTACATTATATTTTAACTATTATTTATATGAAATACTTTAAAAAGGAGTAATTTTTATTAATTAACACATTGTTATAATTGCAAAAAGTATTGTTAATTATTTTATCAAATTTAGTTTACTTCTGTATACACAAAATATTCTTTCGATTTTTATAACTGTGATCTTTAAATATAAAATTCTAATTATTATAAAATTTTAATTATTATAGTTTTTTATTATATAAATTACGAACCGGTTCATAATTGAGAATAAAAGGTTTATAAAATGTGTAGAAAAAAGAAAACTGACGTTGCAATAAAGAGAAAGCAGATGTTTAGAGGTTTATGACTGCAGATGCTATAGGAGGCAAAACAATGCTGTCAAAATAACTATTTTTAATTAGTTTCCTTGAATACCATCTATTAGGGGTATTCATAGGTTGACATCCATTGGATGTGAGGGAACCAAACCGATCCAATCATCAATTGGATGTTGGATTTTGCCAACCGATCCGAGGACAACCGAACCGAACCGATCCAATGGATGGTTGAATCGGTTCGGTTACATCCATTGGATTTTTTTATTGGATATCCAATGGATATCCGTCGGATTTTCAATGGATGATCCAATGTGATTGGATCCATCCAATATGTTAATTCAATCCAATTTTTAATAATGAAAGAAATTAATTAATCATTTTTAATATGTGTTAAAACAAACACAAGTTAAGCTAAAAATTCAAAAACTAACACAAAAACAAATTTTGATTTAAGCAAAATGAAGACAAATTAATTGGATGATAGTTGGATGATGGTTGGATGGATAACTAGATGGTCATCGGATGGTAACTGGATGGTATATCGGATCGGTTCAGTCGGTTTTCATCGGTTCTGGATGGTCATCTAACAACCGAACCGATCCAATTGGATGTTGAATTTTTCAATCCGATCCAATCCAATTACAATTGGATATCCAATCATCGTCGATCGGTTCTAATTGGTTCGATTGACTTTCTGTACAAACATTTAAAAAAAAAAAAAACTCAAAATGATTTCCAACAGGAAGTTGTGAAAAAGGTGTGGGAGATAGGAAGGTGGATAGATATGGAGATTCTGGGTTGCAGTCGCTCCATCCCCACCCCCATTTCCATTTCTTCTAACCACCCTTCTTCCTCCTCTTCCTCTGCTTCTATTCTTCCCTCTTATCTACTTACAAAACGAAGAACAATAATCTTAACTTCAGTGGTTTCGTATCTTCAATTCTCTCCAATATCTCCATTTCAATCTGCAATTGCTCAACAGCTGGATGAAACTCAGCAGGACGAAGATCGTGTTGTTCGTCTCTTTGAGGTTTTTCTTTTAATCTCTATTAACTTCTGCTTCTTTTTAGGCAATTTTAATTTCTTCTCTTTGATTTGGGGGTTTTTGGAATTTTTAGCTTTACGAAATCTTCAATTGTAATCCTTTTAGTTCTTTAAGAATTGCATGTTTGAGTGTTTGATTGTTAGCTAAGTGTAACGATTCCATCAGCATTTGGGAATTTTGGATTGGAGGTAAGTAAGTGGTTTCCATGAGCACATCTTGAAATGAAGTTATTGGTGGAGGCTAAGAGGGTGTAGTAATTATGTTTGACTTTTCAAAGTCAAACAAGGGAAGCTTGGAGGTCAACAATGGATTATGGAACCTTTTTAATTGTATGGATTGCTTTACTTTTTAGTCTTAGGGGTTGTTTGCCTGTTTGACAAATGCTGAATGATTAAGGGGCTGTTCGACGGTTGTTGAATGGTTTGGTGCTGAATGATTAAGAGACTCTTATGATAATGCAAAACGAAATATAATTGTTTGGTAATTGTTCAAGATGTAATTAGGGCTCTTAATGGTTAAGGGAGGTCCAAGATACAAAATGATTCAAACGGCATTAAGAGGCAGACTTATTTTTTGCCAAACAGGATTCACCTCTTAGCGATTCAGAGGCCGTCTCTTAATGGAATTGTTAAGAGGTAGACCAACAACCCCTAATCATTATGGACCAAATCATAATGAACCTCTTAATTATTCTGACCACTTTTAATCATTATAGACCAAATCATTCAGCATATGTCGTCAAACAGCCCCTTATTAACATTCATTATTAACTACATGATAGCTTTTTTGAGTCTATGGCGTTATGCATATGAACCATGAGTCGTTTATTTTCGATTCATTCTTTACAACTTTGTTGAAACTACTTAAATATATGGAAAAATCCAAATAAATAATTGCATGTCTTAAAACACTATTTGGTATCATATAATGTTATATAGTACAATTTTTACGTATTTCTTTAAGCTATTTGATGATATTTTCTTTTGATGTTATTAACATTCATTATTGTGATGGTTTGTAGGAAACATCACCATCTGTGGTTTTCATCAAAGACCTTGAAATCGTCAATAACCCGAAAAGCTCTGATGACGTTGTGATGGTTGATGATGAAAAAGCGATTGTTGAAGGGACGGGTTCAGGCTTCATTTGGGATAAGTTTGGTCACATTGTAAGATATTTATCTGCTGTTATATATTTCATTCTGATACATAAATCAAGTCAAGCGTGTGTGTGTGTGTGTGTGTGTGTGTGTATATACGCTTCTTTTGTGGGTCCCATCTTGATTTATCCTCCACGATAACACCATATGAACGCTAGATGGGATGTTGTTTGTTCACCTCTTAACAGTTCCATTAAGAGGCAACCTCTGAATCGTTAAGAGGTGAATCCTGTTTGGCAAAAAATAAGTCCGCCTCTTAATGGTTCCAAAACCCTCTGAATCATTTTGTATCCTGGACCTCCCTTAACCATTAAGAGCCCTGATTACATCCTGAACAATTACCAAACAATTATATTTCATTTTGCAGTATATCATAAGACCCTCTTAATCATTCTGACCACTTAATCATTCTGCACCAAACCATTCAACAACTGTCAAACAGTATAGGAATATCGGATCTTAGGGGCTGTTTACCAACACAAATGGGTACGCGCTAATTACGTAAAAGTGCGGTATGAGTAAGCACTGACTGCAAATGGTTGTTTGGCAACTGTTTTGTAGCAAGTGACTTAGTGGTTACCAATAACAAAAATTACCATTATAACCCGGTATATTAAATGAAATGAAAAGGGTAGGTCTGGAAAGTACATAAACTAACCCGGTGAGTGAAATAATAATGTGTCAGGTAGGTGCTTGGTCACCACATTTGGTTAGATCAGCCCCCAGGTATGTTGATGCTGACTGAGTCAGTTGTGCTGACTGAATCAGCAGTAACCAATAACCAGTGAGTAAACAACCTTTTAGTGTAGCGACTCTGCATTATGGTAAAAAAAGAACCTCCAATGCTCTCTTGTATGAATACTAAATATAAGCAATATCTTTTTCTGATATAACAAAGTGTACATTATATATATATATATATACTTACATCATTATAAAATGTATAACAGGTGACGAATTATCACGTTGTTGAAAAGTTGGCTACGGATCAAAATGGGCGACAACGTTGTAAGGTTCTGATAACTAGTCTATTCCATTGACAGATATAATCATCATCAAATCCCTTATTAAATAAATTCTAAACGGTTATTTCGCATAACAGGTATTCCTAGTTGACAAAAATGGCAATAGTTTATCTAAATATGCAAAGATTATTGGTGTTGATCCATCGAACGATTTGGCTGTCCTAAAGGTAAGTAAAAAGCAAAAGATAAGCAAAAAAAAATAGGAAATGAAAACCGTCAATGTTAAACGTATGCAAAGTTTGACTGCCTTTTAGTCAACCTTTTTTTTTCGTTTCCTTTTTTGCCCTTTGGTTGATGATTTATATATTTATACTCGTTTTTGTAGGTTGATGTTGATGGGATTGAAGTAAAGCCGGTAAGTATAGGAAGCGCCCGTAAATTAAATGTGGGCCAGAGTTGTTATGCTATCGGGAATCCTTATGGATATGAGAACACATTAACCACTGGGGTAAGAGTTGCAAATTTTATAGCAACTATGCTATCGTGCACATAAACTAAACCAGATCAAACGAACCCAGTATATCTCACTTGGAAATGGGGTTTGGGTGTCCTAAAGAACTGTTTTGGAAAGTAATCTAATGGTTTGCATAATCTCATAAATACAACATTGCCTAAAAGACTACAAAATTCATTATTTCATTTAATCCAGAAACATATAAGATCTATTAGGGTGTGTTTGGTATGGAGACATGATAAAACAGAACATGACAGAACAATTGTTCACCGTTTGGTAAAACATAATTGGGCAGGACAGAAAAGATAAAATGACCGATTTAACCCTGATGAGTTTTTTATATATTTTTATTAATTATGTATTCGATTAAATTATAATAATTTTTTTAACAGAATATAACATTAGAAAGTTTTTGTCAAGACGATTAAAATGATACCAAAATAAAAAGTTTCCAATTTTTATTTTATACTTTTTTTATATTATTTTTTCATTAATATTTTGTAAAATTACATAAATTAATCAAAATATAGAAACCGTATAAAAATAATATTTCTAGGACAGTAAAGTAAATGTTTAAAAAGCATAAAATACAATTAAAAAAAGTTAAAAGAATGAAGAAAATGTAAAGAGGAAGGCGTATTTGATGTTTTAGAAAAGAATTATGTTTTATTTTGAGGTTATATTGGTAAAACATAAGTTCGAAGTAAAGGTTTTGCTAAACGTGGAACAGTAATCCCTGTTATGTCCTGTCCAGTGTACCAAACGCACCCTTACTGACTTACCATGGAAACCTTACATAAACATAGAACCATGGCAGGTAGTGAGTGGGCTAGGAAGGGAGATACCTTCACCAAATGGAGGTGCCATCAGAGGAGCCATTCAAACAGATGCAGCTATTAATTCAGGTAAATTCCAGAATCTAGACCAATAATACTTAATTGGAGTTGAACTCACACCATTGATTCCCACCTCTGTGTTCTACGGTGGTGGTTACGATATATATATATATATATATATGTATGTATGTATGTAGGGGCGGGTTCAAATGAGAACTCAAATTTGGTTGTGAACGTGAGGACAAATAAGAGTGCGACGCGTGTCCCATTCAAAGAAATATTCAGTCTGAATATACAAAGAAATATTCAGACTAAATATAGTATTTATTCGGTCTGAATAATGCTTATTTAGTCTGAATATTTCTTTGTATATTCAGTCTGAATAATCTATATTCAGTCACGTTGCGCGCTCATTTGTTTTCACATTCATACCCAAATTTGAGTTCGCATTTGAACTTTCCTCTATGTATGTATGTATGTATGTATAATAATGTGGTTACGATATATATATATATATATATGTATGTATGTATGTATGTATGTATGTATAATAATATCTTTTACATTATGAAACAAACATATGTGTAATAATATCTTAAACCATAACATTTGATAAAAAGAAAATCATGAAAAATATTATTTTTATATTGATTTGAACCGGTTTGTATAGTTTGTACCCTTCAACTGGTTTGTATTTGAACTTCCCTATATATATATATATATAGTGGAAGGCTTCAAACGAGAACACCTTCATTTTACGAGAACGCGAGAACACCCTTTTACTATAGAAAATCACGTGATACTATTATTCCATCACATATGATACTAAATCAGAGATGCAGATGACTTTTGGTGCGATCTAGGTTACCGGCCAAGTCGTAGTTACACCACTAAGCTCCATCACATATGTTATCACATGTGATAAGGGTGTCTTTGATGTGATACTATAATCAATCAAAACCATCATATGTGATATTAAATCATAGACGCAAACGATCTTTGGTGCGACCTAAATAGCAAGGCACATCATCCATACACCACCAAGTCCCCTCTCGTGTATTATCATATGTGATAAGGGTGTTCTCGCGTTCTCGTAAATGGAGGTGTTCTCGTTTGAACCTCCACCTATATATATATATTTTGAAGTATATAATATTTATTATACACGGCAAATGAATGGTTACGATATTTCTATGATGTTTTTGGTGTATTTTTGTTCTGAAGGAAATTCGGGTGGACCCTTGCTTGATTCCCATGGCCAAGTTATTGGTGTTAATACCGCAACTTTCACTCGGAAAGGTATAGGGTTGCTTTCCTTCATACTCTTTTCTTCGAGTTAAACTATACATTTAAGGGTAGTTTAGTAATTTATCAATCTTGTCTCAAACTGTCTGGAGTCTAATGTTGTGTCAGTCAGTCGTGAGACAACAAGTTTTTGTTCTGTTCTGTTGCGTCATATCTTGTGATCCCATGTATTAAACGTAATATGGATGATGAAAAATTGGTGCAGGGTCAGGATCGTCATCTGGGGTTAACTTTGCGATACCAATTGATATTGTTATGCAAACCATACCTTACTTAATTGTTTATGGGACTGCTTACCGAGATAGGTTTTGAAAGTTGGTCTACTCTGATGAACAAAACACAACTTACCCGATGTTTATTGTAAATGAGAACTGTTTTATAATATTCTCATGTTGATATCGATGTTTGTATTGTATCTATTGTTTTTCTTCATTAATGTTTTTCTTCTGAAAGGTGCTCACTGTATTGTTTTGTTGAATGCCACCATATCCTTTTTGGAACTGAAATCTTGGCACAAGTCGGTGGAGTTGGTAAATGTTGCTCACTTTGTCCAAAAACTGTAGGTTTGAGTCCCACTTTTGTCAAAATATTTAGTTTTTAACTTAAATTTTGGTTTTTTTGTACACCTCTTATGTTTTAAAAAAAATATGATTGCCAAGACTCGATCATGGTTCCTTCTGTATTTGGACAAGAAACCAACCAATCTATGCTAATATTCTGGAATATTTCTACAAATTTATTTTTATAATCAAAGTGTGCTACCACCTAAAAGGGTTCTTGCTACTAAAGAAATTTCTTCAGTTGAAGTAGCTCTTTCCTGAGATGTCTTTCAAGCTGAAGAAGGAAGGGCGCAGCTAAGCATCATTGGCTTGGTCAGCCTTTACCTGACCAACTACCTAATACTACGCACGACTCTAATAGAAAGAAAGGGTAAGCTCTCTGGTCTATTTGCTTGCAATGCTATGCCTATCAAAGTTGGCGTACGAAATCTGCCTCCAGCAAGATAGGGCGACGCAAAAAAGCCGTATAGTGCAGGAGCGCTCACATTTTTTGGCCAAAGCTCTTTGGGCGATATTATAGCATAGCGCATTTCCTCATGATTAGGGTGATGTGGTTATTCCATCGGTTTTTATGTGTCCGGCTAGGCTTAGGGGCTGTTTGTTTACCACTTAACAGTTTTATTAAGAGGCAGCCTCTGAATCACTAAGAGGTGAAAATCATGTTTGGTAAAAAATAAGTCTGCCTCTTGATGGTTCACTTAACAGTTTTATTAAGAGGCAGCCTCTGAATCACTAAGAGGTGAAAATCATGTTTGGTAAAAAATAAGTCTGCCTCTTAATGGTTATAAAACCATCAATCATTTTGTATCATGGACCTTCATTAACCATTAAGAGCCATAATTACATCATTAACAATTACCAAACAAATTATATTTCATTTTGCGCTATATCATAAAAGGCTCTTAATCATTCTACACCAAATCATTCAACAACTGCCAAACAACCCCTTACTCATCCGGCAAAGATTCCCACTTCATTAACCACAAGGCTTGTGCACGTGTTAAGGCTTGTGCACGTGTTAAGGCTTGTGGGGGATGAGGCTAGATAACCCATCTACTCCCAAGTTCGAATCCAGACGCAAACAACTTGTGGCCACTGGGGAATTATCTCAGGGCTGCATGCATTAGCAGTCTTAAAATTGTCAGGGATTAGTCTAGGCAAATGCCTAAGATACCCTTTCAAAAAAAAAGATTCCCACTTCAAATTGGTCTATTTATTCTAGTTCATGTTTTGAAATATTTCATTGGATTAAAAAATCCATATTAAATCGAGTCAAAATCATTAGTTCTAAATCGAACCAAATTTTTGAATACCATCTCTAACAGATTCTCAATAATTTCTCTAAGCTGTAGAAACAAAAACCAAAATCTCCAAAGGAAAAATTACATTCACACTCCAATAGTTCTCCATTTTAGAGATTTCAAAGAACCATCGTCAACAAATTACATTCAACCGTTTCTATAATTCTATCAAATAAGCATAATCAACAAAAAAACAAAAAAACAAAAACGTCTGAATCAAGCGTATGAAAACTTACTTTTGCACCTGAAGAGACAATAACGATAGTTGTTCATCAATCGAGCAATCCACATGACAAGATGTTCTACAAGATGAAGGAATTAATATTAGACCGAGACCCCTTTGTTCCATTGGGGAAGGAGAAGATCTTCTTGTACTACGATATTCGACTGCATCTTGAAGAATAATGTTTCCTTGTTTATCCATACAATAAAACGCGCCCATAAAAAACCGGCCATCGTTTACCCCCACCAACATTCTCCTAAATAAAAGTTTCTTGGCATGAGAAATCTTTGATTTATGGTCCCCAAAAGATATTTGTTCTACCGCTTGTATTGCGTTCTCCATTTCTGATGAGAAAGAACAAGGAATTATACATAAAACAATCCTTAAAATTTACAACCCAAATAAACCACCCACGCACATACACACACACACACACATATATATATATAGAGAGAGAGAGAGAGAGGAAAATTCAAATGCGAACTCAAATTTGGTTGTGAACGTGAGGACAAATGAGAGCGCGACACATGTCTGAATGTAGATTTTTCAGACTGAATAAATACTATATTCAGTCTAAATAATGCTACATTCAGACCGAATAAATATTGAATAATACTACATTCAGTCTGAATGTAGTGTTATTCAGATCGAATAAGTACTATATTCAGCCTGAAAATTTCTTTGATTATTCAGTCTTAATATGACACGTGTCGCGCTCACATTTGTCATCACGTTCACAACCAAATTTGAGTTCTCATTTGAACCCGCCCCTATATATATATGTATATATACATATATATCCCACATAGAGGTAGGGTATAGGGGTCTTCACAAAAACAACTGTTGGTAATATTTGGATGAAGGTCAGGTCTGCATTCATCTCACCCTACCAGACCTCTGGGATATATTGAGTTTTTTGGTTTGGTTTAGCGGTTGGGTCTAGCGATGATAGGATATAACACTACAAACTTTACTAAGAAGCTGTTTGGTTGGTTTTCCATTAAGCCATGCATGAATAAAGTTGTCTGAGTGGATTAATCTGTCTGTATAGATTGAGAACCTTTTTTTTGTTTGGGAGGGTTTTTTCATGGATGGAAGGAGTGTGTTTCTTAATTGGGAGGAGCAGTATTGGAAAAAACTTGGCTTTCTGCATAAAGCTGCCCTAGAAAGCTTACTGAATAAGTCACTTTCTATATCATTAAATCACTACCAAATAGTCATGTATAACCGACTGAATAAGCTGTGAGTCTCATTAAGCTACTAACAAACAGACACTATGTCAATGTGAAGCAAGTGTAAAACAAGCAACAAAACTCTACATTATGCATTTGCGTTAAATTCAAAGACTTTGAACGAAAACAAACCCGTCAATCCTAACTTCACAATGACACTTCATGACGACAATAATAACGTATCTCATGAAAACCACTCATAGTTATGACAATAATAACGTATCTCATGAACAACAAAACCCCATTTCTTCATAAGTCTTTTATGGATAAAGGTGTCTGTATAGATTAATCTGTTTGTATAGGTTGGAAAGATTTTTGTTTGGGAGAGTTTTTTTCATAGATGGAAGAAGCATGTTTTTTCATTGGAAGGAACATGTTTGGAAATTTGGTTTTCTGCATAAAACTCCCCCCTTAGAAGCTTATTGAATAAACCACTTTTTACATCATTAAATCACTATCAAACAATCATGTATAGTTGAACAAATAAACTGTGAGTCCCATTAAGCTCATTAAGCTCATAACAAATAAGCCCTTAGGCATATATCCATATAACAAGAAGCTAAGATTATTGCATCAATTTCAGGAAGTACATAGAAAGTCAATTAAAGGATCAAAATGTGAATGAGAGAAGAGCATATGACCTCAAACCAAATTAATTTAACAAGGGTACAAGAATTATAAATACTTCTGCTTTACTTCCACCAAGTCTTAAATGGCATTCACATCAATTTCAATTTATCTCAAATCAAACATGAAAATTGCTTAATGAGCTTAATGGGATTCACAGCTTATTTGGTAAGTGATACATGACTGTTGGGTATTAGCTTAATGATATAGAAAGTGGCTTATTCAGTAAGCTTTCAGGGGCTTTATGCAGAAAGCCAAGTTTTTTCCAAAGCTGCCCCTCACAATTAAAAAAACACGCTCCTTCTATCTATGAAAAACCCTTCCAAACCTTCTCAATTTATATAGACAGATGAATTCACACAGACAGCTTTATCCATACAGCACTTGTGAAAAAGAAACCAAACAGCCCCTTAGTCTTTTTTCCCTGTCAATTGCATGAAAAGGCTTATTTACTTGGCACAAAGATGCTAAGGGGGTGTTTGGGATTGCTTATTTGAAACAACTTATAACTTTTCTACAAAAGTGCTTTTCAGCTTTTGATAAGTTAGAAGGGACTTACTTTTTAAAAATCTCCTTATCACCGGTTTGGCACCGGTATAAGTTGTTTTACCAAACACTTAAAAATGCTTATTACCGGTGTCACACCGGAATAAGTCAATAAGTTGTTTTTATAAGCAATCCCAAACACCCCCTAAGATTTATTTCTTTTCCCTTTAATTTACATTCATCTTGATTTTAGCATGCATAACAGCTGCTTTCAGAATTTTCTAACACATCATAGAATAGCAATCATCATCTAGAATTAAAATCAAAACTAAACAAAACCAACAAATTAAAATCAAATTCTAACTCGAAGAATATATCGAAAAACCTTAACATCAGCACAAATGTCGAATAATTTGATGCAGAATGAGTAAGTGGTCATAATGATTAAGAGGCTCTATATCATTTAGTGTAGACTGAAAACTAATTGTTTGGTAAGTGCTCTACACAGAATGTCTGAAGGACAAAAAATTACCATTTTAATCCACTATATATGATTTAATGTTAAATGACATACGAGTGTAAGGTAAATGTTCTGAATTATAAATTACATTGCATATATATATAACTTTGCAAACATAAATTACAAAATAAATATAAAATTATGTTTGCAAAGTAATTTATAATACTTTTGTAAAAGTATTATAATAGCAAGTTAAATGCATCAGTGGTTTGCAGATAATCTCTTACATTTACAAACAATCTACGGTTATTGTCTTCACCAATTAAGCAGTATAACTTCCAAGATCTCATAGCAATTTTATAAAAAGTAGAAATTTGTAACACCCACAAGGTATATAATACAAAGTCCTGCAGAAACCATAAAACTGAGCACAAATGGAGTAATCACAAACGAGTTTGAAGATGCAACAACAGAAAAAAGAAAATCTCATTGAGAACTTTTATCAAACACTTGGTGGTCATCAAAGAAAACATGAACACAGCGGATTAATTACAAACGAAGATAAGATCAAACTGGGGTAATTGAAAATCAAGACGGAGAGATGTTGAGAAGAAATCTGCAGACTTCAGAAAAACCCAAAAGTAATCATACTCAAAACACAAATTATTGTTTCCAAATACCACGTAAATCACATAAATCAATGTTTTTAAACCTAGAATTAAATAAGTGTTTCACATACCTACAAGATTGATAGGAGATACGAAGAGCCAACAATAACGAGAAGAGAGATGGACCAGAAGAGAACAATTGTGAGAGATCGTATCGAGCAAAGGGGAAAATAACGCTTCTGAATGATATGGCAGGGTGTTGGACGTTGAGCGGTTCAGAGGTTTTGTAATCATTCAGAGCATGTTTTTACCAAACAGCGTAACCACTGGCCCACTAAGATGTGGGCTCTGGATGATACAATTCAGAGCCAAACTGTGAACTGAACGGAGATTTGAGTTGGGAGCCAAAATATTGGCCATTGTTAAATGGTTTGATGTAGAATGATGGGGTTAATTGTTTATCTCTTAACAGGCTCATTAAAAGGCGGTATCTGAATCGCTAAGAGTTGAATTATGTTGGATAAAAAATAAGTCTGTCTTTTAATGGTTTCAAAACCATCTGAATCATTTTGTATTTTGGACTTTCCTTAAATAATAAGAGCCCTAATTACATCTTGAATAATTACCAAACAATTATATTTCATTTTGCACTATATCATAAAATTCTTTTTAATCATTCTGAGCATTTAATCATTTTGCACCAAACCATTCAGTAGCCGTCAAACAGCCAAATGGTCAGAATGATTAAAAAATACTTGTGATATAATTCAAAATGAAATATAATTGTTTGGTAATTGTTCAAAATGAAATTAGAACTCTGAATGATTAAAGAAAATCAAAGATATAAAATCATTCAAAGAGTTTTAGATCCATTAAAAGACAAACTTATTTTTTGATATAATTCAAAATGAAATATACTTGTTTGGTAATTGTTCATAATCAAATTAGGACTCTGAATTATTAAAGGAAATCGAAGATATAAAATCATTCAGATGGTTTTAGAACCATTAAGAGACAAACTTATTTTTTGATATAATTCAAAATGAAATATAATTGTTTGGTAATTATTCAGAATAAAATTAGGACTCTGAATGATTAAAGAAAATCGAATATATGAACAGAGAATTTTAGAACCATTAAAACGCAAACTTATTTTTTGTCACTTCTTAATGATTAAGAGGTTATCACTTGATAGCCTCGGGCCTTAGCTCAATATCCAGCCCAACTAAACTACTGGGCCCATTAATCTATTTATTTAAGATATTCTTTTAAATTTCGATATATAAAATACGAAAAATTACATCAAAATGAAACCAACTTTGTTTCAATTCCTATTTAGGAATTTGGAGAACCAACTTTTAAAATCATTATTTAAGGGATTAAAACAATTTTTTTATATATTTAAGTGTCTCGTTGACATGATGACTTGCTTATGATGACTTGCTTATGATGACATGCCCTGAGTAACATGCCAACTAAGATGCCATGTCATACTTAAAATTAAAATAATAAATTTGAAATGATGACATTTCATAATGATGACATGGCACATAAGATTTTCTTTATTATAATTTTATTTAATTATATATTTTAAGTTATTTATAGAATTTTTTTATTTTATGACGAATTTAGAAAACTGTCAAACTTGGTTTTAGAGACACATTTTGAAAAACATCAAAATACATCCAGAAAAGTGTCACACTGGTACAAGACAAATACATTCTAAAACTTGACATGAAAATTCCTAGTCATGCTATGAATAAATAAAATTTTCGTTTTGCTTGCTTGACCTTACAACTTTCTGTTCTAAGTTTTTATTAAAGGATATAATATTTATATACAACAAATATAACAAATAAACTTATACATCCTTTTCATATTTAGTTAGGCTTAAAATCCTAACCTCCTAAGAGAGTAAGGGGCTCTTTGGTTCACGGAATCCATTGGAATTGGAAGGAATTGGAATGACCAAATCCATTGACTGAATTCCTTAATGTTGTTTGGTTCACGGAATGAATAGATCGGATTCCATCGGATTCCACCGAATTCCACGGTTGATGGATTTGATCATTCCTTAACATATGTGAAGGATTTTGAATTCCATTTCGTATCAAATGCAACATAATTTATAAATTTTTTTTAGAAAGACAAAAATAAATTTAACCTAACACCCTCTCCCCGCCCCACCCTCATCGGCAACATATCCGCCACCACCGCCGACACCGCCACCGCCGCCACCACCACCATCAATTAATATTATCATTCCACCACCGCTACCGTCACCCCCACCCACCACCCACCATGTCACTATTTTTTGCCGGCATACTCATAGTCGCCACCCACCCCCACACCCTACCCTACCCCACCACTAATGTCCTCATCACAATTGTCACCCCCACTCCCGATAGATGCATATTTCTATTCTTTTACGAGATTCCATTCCAATTCCTATCAACCAAACACATGGTCAAATTCCATCAAATTCCATTCCAATTCCTTCAAAGTCAAATTCCTTTGATGGATTCCAATTCCATCGAATTCCATTCCGTGAACCAAACGCCTCCTAAGGGTTACGACACGGCTAGACCAAAGACCCTTTGGACTTTTTTATAAGTTCTCGACCACTGTTTTTTTGTTTAATGGCTAGGTTTTATAAGATGTTTTTTCAAAAAGTTTTCTGTTAGATTTTACAATAGTAGGACTTTGTATTAATCTAACATGACCTACAAATCAAGTGTCATATTAACTTATTTTTATGAGATATTTTTCGAAAACCGTTCTATTAGACTTTATAATACATGGTTAAGTACGACAATGTCGATCAATGATAAATAAGGCTCCCAACCCGATTAGAAGCTTTCAATTCCCCGACTTCATCATCAATCATGGATCAAGCTAAATGCTAACTTCAACAAAGTGGGGAATGAGAACCGATAATTGTAACACCCTAAAAAATATGAGACAATTTAAACCGAAACAACCTACTACATAAAACTTAATAGCATAAAGATCACTCTATGAAATAGGAATTAAGAGTTTACATCAATAGATGGATACTAAACAACAACCTAATAATTTATACTAATTCGAAACATAGATTACATCCGGGTGTTGCTAATACCCTCAAAAGAAATGTATCTGGTGACTCCAAAAAAAATACACTCAATAATGCATTCCCAAAAAATGTCTCAACCGGCTATAACTCTCCGCTCATACCTTGGGAGCCCAACCACAGAACCAGATATACATGTCATTTGATAAAAAAAATGTTAGCCTTAATGCTTAATGAGAACAAAAATCTTAATCCAATTTAGGCTAATTCACTTAGAAATTACACTACATGATCAGTGGCTGATGCCCGATATCAAGAGCCCACACCTTGATGCCTATTTAAGAATTAAGACCCAATGCTTATTTCAAGTTACAAATGGAAAATTATCGTCCCCAACGCGTTAAACGAAACTAGACTTATATGTCTATGAATTCATTACATTCTACTCTTACATATGGGTATATCTATATAGATATACCAAGTTTACTCAATACCAAATTGTTATACGCAAGCCCCATCAAGTGATAAAATTCTTTTTTGCTAGTGGAATAACATAATACAAGGGTATAAACATTTTTGTTCCAAATACATAAATACTATGAAATAAACATTCCCCAAGTGTCTAAAGTCATAGTTTATACTCCATTTATCAAGATATGCAAAATCCCTAATTTACACAAATTTGACCTAATTTGTCAAAATCATATAAATGTGTAAATACTTCAAATATAAACATAGAGAAATTAAAATACATCATTTTGACATGTATATAGTTTTGTAAAAGTGTAGAATTAACTACAATGCTAAGATTCGAAGAAACCCTAGAAAACACAAGAATTTGAGCTTGGAGAAGAGCACTTGGTGAACAAGATTAGGAACACAAGACCTTGAAGCTTTAATCTTGAAACCCTAGCCTTAAAGAGGAGTTAATGCCCTTGAAGTAGTGTAAATATAGAGTAAATGCTCTAGGGTTCGGAGTTGGTGAGCAAGAAAAACCGATGGGAAAAGTATATGGGAGAAACTGAGGCTGAAATCTGGACTTTAATTTGAAGCTCACAGCGCCGAAACAGTACCCTACGCGACCTGCACCGCGACTATAGGTCGCGCGCGGGTCGCTTGTGTAACAGGTGGGCCCCGAACACGGAGATTCGTGACTTCCCGCGGGACGTGGGGAAGGTCACGGGAGTGCGTTTTTTCGCCCAGTAAGCCTAGTTTACAAGTATGACGCCAAAGCATTCAAATCCACCAACTTAGATAATTTTTCAACATGAAAACCCCAACTTGGATTACTTAATTCCTTAAAACACCCAAATACATAACACAGGGAATTTCAAAATTCACTGGTGTTACAATAATCAACATATGCCTACAAACATTTAGTGTCGAGTTTCCTTCTAGACTTCTAGCTAGTAATATGTCCCATTGGATCACAAATAGACATTTTGTAGTCATCATACTAATTGTTACAAAGTTCAACGGAAAGGAAATAATTACAAGCAAAATATAATTTTGCACCCCTCCCTTTGTCTTATAATTAACATAAAGTAATTAAATCCATTGTTTCATGCTTTAATATTGGAGATATATTACTAAATCCATATGATTTTAATTTCCCAGTAAAATACATCTTTAATGCATATCACTTAATTGCAAAATTCGATATAATTTTGTTCAAGTAAACAACATCTCAGATGGTCATCGCCCTTTGATTAATTGTTGCACCAAGAACCTGAGATATATATATATATATATATATATATATATATAGGAGTTTTGCAGTTATAATGAAAGAATATGATTTTTGGTGTCATTTTTTTGAATTCCTAAACAGAAATGTTAATTTATGTAGCGTTTGGTACGTAAACATGATAGGACTGGACATGATGGGACAGAACTGGCACTACTAAAAAAATTGAGTATTTTCAACGGAAAATATCGTTGAAAATTTTCTATGAATTTTAAAGGGATTATTGACAAAACATAAATTTTCTACGAATTTTCAACGAATTTCTATTGAAAATCTCTCACAAAATGCATTTTCAACCAAAAACTTTTTGACGAGACATTCTGTTGAAATTTTTTTGGTTGAAAATGCATATATGTTTGTGAGAGATTTTCAATGGAAATTCGTTGAAAATTTATGTTATGTCAATAATCCTCTAAAATTCGTAGAAAATTTTCAACGACATTTTCCGTTGAAAATTAATTTCCGTTGAAAATACTCAATTTTCTAGTAGTGTAGATAGGACTGGACAAGACAGGACAAGAGGGTGGGACAGGACTGGACTGGACATGACAAAACTAGACAAGTTGTCACATAAGTTATTTAACGATTTTATATATTATATAATAGTTATAATTATACAAAAAAATTTAAATAATTTAATTTATAAGCATTTTTACTCTCTATATATATAGGGCGGGTTCAAATGATAACTCAAATTTGGTTGTGAACGTAAGGACAAATGGAGTGCGACACGTGTCTCATTCAAAGAAATATTCAGACTGAATATAGTATTTATTCAGTCTGAATATACAAAAAAATATTCAGACTGAATATAATATTTATTCAGTCTGAATAATGCTTATTCAGTCTGAGTATTTCTTTGTATATTCAGTCCGAATAACCTATATTCATATATTCAGACAGGTATCGCGCTCTCATTTGTCCTCACGTTCACAACCAAATTTGAGTTCACATTTGAACTTTCCTCTCTCTATATATATACATACATATATATTAGTATAAAATTTGAATGAGAATATTTTGTTATAATTGATGATAGTCTGAAAAACCCGATTCACACAAAATAAGAAATTATGCTTTATTCTGATGGTAGTATTGGTGGTGGCGATTGGCGGTGGTGATCAGTGGTCGATGCTGATTATAGATGACTTAAGATAGTGGTGGTGGTGGTCAGCGGTGGTGGTGAGATGGCCCACAGTAGTGGAGGTCGGCGGTGGTGGTGGTGGTTATGGTGGAGGTGAGGTGGCCCACAATGGTGGTGGTGGACATGGACGATGGTGGTCGGTGGCCAACGATCGTTGTGGAGGTGGAAGAGAAGGTTGGTGTAGTAGAGGAGGAGGTGGAGGTGGCCAACGGTGGTAGTGGTGGCGGCGATGGATGGTGGTTGTGAAGGAGGTGAAGATGGTAGATAATGGTGACGGTGGTGGTCGACAGTGGTAGTGGTTATGGTGGAGGTGAGGTGGCCACGGTGGTGGTGGTGGTAGAGATGAACGGTGGTGGTTGGTGGCCGACGGTGGTTGTAGAGGTAGTGGAGGAGGTTGTTCTAGAGGAGAACATGGAGGTGGCCATGGTGGTGGTGGTAGTGGCAATGGATGATGGTGGTTGGTGGCCGACTGTGGCTACCCAGGGGCGGATGCAGGTGGAAGGGTATGGGGTCATAGGACCCCAACTAAATTTTCCACCCAAAGGCCAAAAAAAAATTATAACCCTTTTTGTTATTGATTTTCCAACTTAAACATGTTAAAGTGACCCCCTAAAGTTTTATTTCTTTTAAGAGTTAAGACTTAAACTCACGTGATTCATTTTTTCACTTCTGTATGTCAAATTTATTGAAGTTGGGTGAGTTTTATCCTAATGACTTTAGTCGTATGTAAATGATCGCTCTTGATAAACAATTTAACAGTACTATGTGATCGTGTGACAAGCATGGACGGGCCTAGTGTGTGTGCATACGGTGGCACGTGCCACTGTATTATCTCTTTGTCAAAAGATTAAAAAATTTACATTGAAAAATGGTGCAACCATATCGTTTTAGAAGGTGTCACCGTGTGATATTCAAAAGTTCAAGAAGGTGGAATCGTACCTCGTAGTCAACCAAAAAAACCAAAAAACAAACTCTAGAAATCAACAACAAAAAAATGTTCATCGAAATCGATAAAAACAACTTAAAAATCCCTCGAAATAAAGCAGAAATATCTAAAAAAAATCTCTCGAAATGACAGAATTAGGCTAAAAACTTATCGACCATATTGAACGTTAGTAAAAACGTGCTTTTGTAATTGTTTTTTGTCTATTTTATATGGTGTTACTGTATAAAAAAATTATGGGTTCGTCCCTAGTGTCAAGATGAAAGATTTACCAATTTGAGTGTTATTGTCGAGCTTGCTAGATTGATGGTGGAACCATAAAAGTCTACAACTTTAAACTCTTATATTATGACCCCTACTATATATTTTTTCTGGATCCGCCACTGTGGCTACCCGTGCTTGCCGGCGGTACCGACGGTCGTGACTATTGGTGTTGACCATTAAAACAAGTATCATATTAAGGTCATATATCAAATGAGGGTAGATTAATGATATTTGATTTTCTGTCCTATTCTTGTCCCATCTTGTTCCATCTATTTTGGTGGAACAAGAAAAAGCCTTTTTTGTCCCACTTTGTCCCACATTGTTCCAGTCCTGTCCTTATCCCATGTAGTTCCAAACGTGGGATAGTGAATTACTGTCCTGTCCCATGTGCACCAAATGTGCGATAGGGAGGGAGTTTTGTCCCGTCCTGTCCTGTCTCATCACATGTACCAAACTAACTCTTAAAGTAGAGGCGGAACATGAAATTGTAGTATCGGGGGCCAAAATACAATATTATAAAACTGTAGAAATCAATGACGCACACAAAACTTGTTTTTTTTTGTGGCTATGCATGATCTACTATTAAATTTTAGAAAAATAATTGGTTAATGCAGGAACGGATCCAATTTTTTTTTTTCCAAATGCTTGCATTATTTGACTATAAAAAAAAATATAGGGATTTTTTTTACCAAATGGTGGCACCATTTGACTAAGAAAATGACATTAACAACATTCGAACTCGGGTATAAGGTTGAAGAAAAGTCTTGCAAACCAATCCTACCAAATAAAACTTGTTTTCATTGTAGTTTCAAATACACGCTATGGCACACAACAAATTAATACGGTTGCACATTTCACGAACCTAAAATGATTTACCCTTCGACGGAAGAATAATACAGTGGCACCAAGGTAGGTCTATCTTTAGGTTAATGTAAGAGTAAAACTCACAACATTCAAACTATTAACTGAAATATAACAATAAAAAATTATTTTATTTTTGGACTATAATGAAATAGAAAAAAAAAACCTTTACATTAGTAATTAATACAATATACCAACTTAAACATTATTCCTCAGTTATTTGAAAACTAATTTTTACATCTAATTAATATTCATAATTTAATATGTAGTGATGAGAAGATTTGAGAAAAAAATGACAAAAATGACCAAATGCACAGGAAAGGTGGCAAAACTAGGACCAAAGGAAAAAGTAGCCTAAACCACAAGGCTTGTAACGTACTGGTTAAAGCTTGTGGTGGATGAGGCTAGATAACCCATCTACCCCAGGTTCGAATCCAGGCACAAACAACTTGTGGCTACTGAGGAATTATCTCAGAGCTGCATGCTTTAGCAGTTTTAAAATTGTCAGGGATTAGTTTAGGCAAATGCCTAGAATACCTTTTCAAAAAAAAGGAAAGTAGACTAAGAGTGTTAACCGATACCATGTGTTCTCGAAGTCCTAATATAATATTTGTATCTAAAAGCGGAGGGGCGATGGCCTCCAAAGGGCCCTACAGGGTTCCGCCTCTGATTTAAAGAGTTAATTATTTAGACTAAAAGAGAATTGCTTTAGCAAAATGTCAAACTTAATTAATTTCCCTTTTCTGAAAGGACCATTCTTTCATCAGTTTGGGTCTTTGTGGCACATAACTGCACCTACTATGATAACCTGATAGGGGTGCCCTGCTTGTCAACAACGCTTAACCGAAATATGTCATTGAACATGAGATCCTGTATTCAAGCCACATTATGGTTATTATAGGTTCGTGTTGTTGGTCACATCAACTTCGCATAAAGAAAAGTTTGTATGTATGTTTTACAGGATTAGACTTGTTCTGCAGCCAAAAGTCGAGACACTATGGATACGGAAAAAGAAAAAAAGAACTGCAACCAATAACGCGTGAAAGCAATTAGTACCAAAGGACTTAGCTAGCATCGCCATGGGGTCGAACAACTTATTTTATGTATATTTAAAACAGTTGCTTTTAAAAAAACAGAAGGATTTTAAAATCAAGGATTTCCCATGGGCAAATGCATAGTTCTGAGTAAATTTTTTAATATTTTAGCTTTTTGTTTTTCAATCATTTTAATGGATTTTGGTGACATTTTTTTTTTCTGAGATGTGTTAATACTTTTTGCAGCACAAAACTATGTTTCTTATACCAGGATAAAAATTATTTAATGACACAATATATTTAATTTTCAGCTGGTATTTATATCCATCTTACAACATTTATGGGGCATAAAAGTTAGGGAAATATTGTTCCTCACTTTTATTAGTTTTTTTTGGAGAAGTTCATGACTTGCCTGCAGTCAGTGAAATCTAATGGATGATGTAGGTCTAAAGAATGTATAGATGGTCAAAATTTGAAGTTAGCACTCATTTATCATATATACCAGCTTCTATATATTCTATCTGTTTTTGTTATCTTTGCATGTAAATTGTAATTTTTTGCTTATTTAACATTGATAACTTGAATGAAATGTGCTCTTTTTAGTGCAATGAAGCCACATGAAGGCACTTCACAGGGAAACGATTTCAGAAACTCGTTGGATTAGAAGGTATTTCTTCCTTTTAATTTGCAGCCATGCTCAACAAGAGAACCTTTAGAACCATTCTACACATACATGGTTACCTATTGAGATATTCCTTCTAGTGGTTATAAAAATTTGAAAGAAAACAACAAATTAATTATAAGATAACGTAGCGAACCGAAGAAAAACATGGCAAAAAAGAGCTAACTTGAAAATATACCCCCCTATGCGTTGACGTAATTTTTAAACCCATATTGCGAATTAAATTCGATTTTAATCCCAAGAGTATACATTACATAATATATAGGATAAACTCTTTTTATGTAAGCCAAAGAAAGCTCTAAGAAGCAATTATAGAACATGAGCATTTCTACATCTATAACTATATTAACAACTTGGTTGTTGTTTCAAATAGCTCAAATGTCTTGCTTGAAAATGATGAATACGAGGTTGGGACATGAACAATACATTTTGTTTTCTGAACAACAAACGATATATCAGGTCTGGTTATCGAGAGGTGTAGCAATATCACAATTAATCTGCGATACTGGGAAGAGTAACATAAGTGTCTAAAATAATAAATATTGGTCAATCGAGACCAAATGTCGAGTTGATCAGGCAGCGATAAACATAAATGATCCAATAGAACTACTTTATACTCATTCAATTGGGTCTTGCTTGCCTATTTAGCTTTAGATTTGAGAAAGTATCACACAATTGACTTATTATCACACACACTTAGAAGTGAAATGCATTTTTTTGTTACTAACAAGTTATATTCTGTTAGAGTTGGTAGATCTCATGTTAGACTAAATGTAGATTACTTGTGTGTATGTAAGAATCTGTATGCAAAAGTAGTTGTTTAATATTATTAAATTACTGTTGGAACATAAAACCCAAAAAAAATAACACCAGTGATACATAGACACACATTTTCGATCATTGATTTCTAAATCACTGCCGAAACACACAAAACCGATTTAGGGCAACAAAGTTCTTTTTAATTACTTGGATAAAGGGGACGGAACCCCTTGGAATAATTTTATTCAAACATTAGTTAAACGAAATACAACTTAAGATGGGCATACCCATCTAAAACATAAAATGTCTTCCTAATAAATGCTTAGGAAAGAAGACCAACAATACAAAACAAATGACTTTCACCCACAAAAATTACCCAAAGAAATTTCCGCCGGTGATTACCCACGGATCACCCATAAAATACTAGTTATTCGGTAAAATCCGATGTTTTTCGAGAAAATACCAACGGATCACCTAGAGAATCCCTGGGTAATTTGTCACTAACTTAAATTACCCACCAGTAATTTACCCACCAAACTTTGTGACGATTTTGTAAGGAATCACCCTTTAGCAACAAATTTCCCAGGGAAAGGTCCGTAAGGAAAAGCCTTTTGTTTAGTAGTGCAATAAAGGCCTAAAGCTATATACTATTTAAACTTTTGTACATCCAACCACCGAATTATAAAATCCCCTCAAATAAGCATCTTGACCTTTTTAATGCAAGCCACGATTGACCAAAAAAAACTTGTCGCTACCCAAATTCTTTATAAGTTCTAATATCTATCAAATGAAAAACTTTGATGATTTCCATTTAAACAATTGCAAACCTTACAACCTAGATTTCCAAAATACATCAAGCTTGTTACAAATTCAAAGACAAAATTATCAAATACCATATCCATATGCACAACATATGCTTCCTAGGTTTTTACAAGCCCACCAAACAAGTCCATACTTAGGCGAGACAAGTGGAATGAGGAATTTTCAGTCCGATGTTTGCCTTTCCCTTTAAGGTTCCTTCTAGTGGTCGGATGTAGGAAGTGACATTCCATAGGGTCATTATATATATCTCTGAGCTTGACGAAGATTAAAAATTACAAGCGAAGATAGCAAGACCACACAGAAAAAAGGCACGCCAAATTAATGAGTGTCAAGAAACTATGTCTTTCAATAAGTTCTCGATTCTGTAGCTCACATTCTTCTTATAGATCAGTAAGGCTAAGCACAAAAACATCTTAAATGAGTGATAAGAGAGTAGTGATACCACCGTACCTTTTATACCAATGATAATGTGGTAAGTTTAGTTTTCAGTATGGGGAAATAATCGAATTTTGTTATGATACTTTGTGCCACTAACCTTTTTATGTCACACAGTAAAAGAAGCTTTAATTAGTTTTGTGCTCTGAAAAGTGCTAACATGTAGCACGATTCCTAGCTAGCTAACATTGCAGAAGCTCTTTTTGCACCCCAAAACTAAGCACCCCTTACCATGTACAGAAAGGTTAGTGATACAAAGCAACACGAAAAATTCAATATACTAAATTTCCTTACATACAAAGCAAACTTATTGCATTATATGGAGTATAAAAGGAATGGTAGTCTTTATTGTTACTCTTTGAAGAAGTTTGGTGCTTAATGTTCTTGTAGATCTATTAGAAGAAGGTGGGGGATAGAGATAAGGAACTTATTGAGGAATTTATTTACTTGTTAGTACTCATTTGCCATGTCTTATTTCTATTTGTTATTGCTATCTTTGGTTGCAATTTTTGTTTTCATAAAACTCAAGTATATATAATGACTATTAAATGTGTGCTCCTCTAATACGAAAACTATATGGTACCTCAAAGGGAAGGCATAAATTGGACTCAAAATTCTGTATTCCACTTGCCTTGCCTGCGTATGGACTTGTTTGGTGGGGATGCGAAGAGCGAGGGAAGCATGTTGGGTATATGGTATTGTATTTGATAATCTTGTGCTTGAATTTGTGAGAAGCAAGATGTGCTATGGAAATCGGTGCAAGATTTGGAATTGATGTAACCGAAAACCATTGAAGTTCTCCCTTTAATGGACTTTAGAATATGGAAATAATTGGGTGATGTGCTTACGGTATAGACTTTGGAAATTTATGATGGGTATGTACATGTGTGTGTGTGTGTCGGATCACAACTTTGCACAAACCATCACAAAAGTCACATCACATGAAATAAAATCAGGAAAGAATTACGAATATAAGCAAATGAGAGAACTCTCAACGGTCTTCACTTTCTCCAAAAAAATCAATTGTATCAAACGAGGAATATCAAAGGCTATTTGAAGTGCTTAGATGCAGAATCAAATGGAAGCTTGGAAAGTAAGACAAAATTGATGGATAGTTGAATTTTTTTGATTGTTTGGATCGAGATCTGCGATCCGTGCTTTATCGATTTGGAAGAGTAGATTTAATTAGGAGTATAAACTAAATACGCGGAGGTAGCAGAAGCACCATGGATTATTGGATATAAGAAAGGAACAAATATCCAAAAAAGAAGAAGAACAATAACATCACGAGTTCTCTCGGTGGAAGATCAAACCGAGAAATGTTTTACCAAACCCACATTTGTTGCTCTGATACCATATCATGGTAGCGAAAAGAGAGATTGTATCCGCTTGTATATCAAACACGATACATACCCACCTATTTATACTAGTCTTACCAACAACTGAAAATACAATAATGCCCTCATTATCTAATAAACAACTATGTGTGACTACAGGTTGATTGAAAATGTGAGTATGAATCACATGGAAGATCAACAAATTAACAATTTTACCAAAAATGAACATGGAAGATCAACAAATTAACAATTTTACCAAAAATGAACATATAAGATCGACAACCAATTTTACCAAAAATGTTTTACTCATGGTATCTGATGTGTCTCATCAATGTCTTGTGTCACAAGATGCATGAAATAGGCCTTGAAAAACTAGAAAAAAAAATTACAAAATATTTAAAAATTACGGAAAACAAGGTGGGCATACTCGACAACCCTCCAAATTGTGTACCCAAAACATGATTTCTACCTTTTTAATTTCCCTTTACTGATTTTAATCCAATTTAAGGTAATGTAATCAAACCTGATACTAATAAATACCTTAGAATAATTATACAAGGAAAAAAACAAAAAGTTTTAAAATTTTCATATCAGCAAAAATAGAAAAAAAATGAATGTTTATTCGAATCCGAAGACATTTAAGGGTATTTGAAAGCTCAGAAAATTAGCAATAAATAGAGAAAATTCTGAAAAAACCCAATGGATTTTCATATTTTAAATTATTAAGTCCTTAAACAATTTTTAGAACAACTAAATCATTAGACTTCCTAAACCTATTAAATATATCCTTATGACCTATAAAGTATTTGTTGGTTATGATCAATATAATTAGGCTATGTTTGGTTAAATGTTTGGCAAACTACTTGTTAATTTAACTTTTGGTAGATAAATTAGTTGTTAGCTAGCTAAGGAGGCCGATAAACTAGCTATTAACGGATAAGTTAATTGATGATGAACCAGTCGCGTTTGACAAAAAACTAGTTGTTAAGGTAGTTAACAAAATATAAAATTACCTAACAAGAGGAGGGTTGAAATGCAAACCACTGTTGTGATGCAAACTTTGTACATTGAATTCCATCCATAATTGAATTTCTTTTAATTTTGTTCTATTTTTAATTATAGGGGATTAATGGTCAAGTTGTACTAAATAGTTTTAATAATTATTGTTTGTTTTTAGTTTCATATATGTACAAAATATATATAACCAATTAGTTATGGTAAATCAATAATTTTTTTCTAATTATTTTTTTCCTAATTACGGTTTTATTTTCTAATTACAATTTCACTATGGTTAAATAAGGTTTTATTATGTTTCACTATGATTTCAATAAGGCTTCATTATGGTTCAGTATGATTGCAATAAGGTTTCATCTAGATGATGAAATATGTTTCGGAGCTTTGTTGGGAGGTAAAACTGTTTCATTATGGTTTCAATAAGGTTTTACTATTATTTCAATAGTATATTGGTGAAATTATAATATATTATAAATGAATCATTTTTGGTAATTTATTATATTAAATCAATTAATTTATTAACATAACAAATTAATATTTATTTTTGATCGATGATATCAATAATATTTACAAGATTACAAAATTTTCGTACGTGTTTTTAAGTTACTCATTTTAAGTTACTCATTTTAACTTTCATCAAAAGAAATTACTCATTTTAACCTTACATATATAATATCATTAAAACGAATAACTAGTTAAATATTTATTTAAATCATTTATCAGTTTTCTTTATTTATAAAACATAAAAGGGATAACTTTAGTTTTTATATACCGTTTATGAAAAAAATTATATGCTTTATTTGATCTTTAGTCGACTAGAATCTATTTAGCTAATAACAACATACATATAAAGTTATTTTAAAAAAACGTATATATATATAAAGTAATATTTTTTCCTTTTAAAAAAAAGGTAATACTTTTGGAAAAGCAAATACAAATAAGTAATAATAATTAATATATGACTAAAAATAATAAAAAACAATTTATAAATAAATTATGACAAATACTATAATAAGTAATAATAATTAAATATTAAATATTAATATTCATAATTTAATAATCAAATAATTCATATTACTATCCATAATTAATAATTAAATACTAACTAATGAGACAAATTTATAATTAAAAGTATATGAGTATATTTCAAAGAAAGGACAAAAAGCTCACAAAGCTTATTAAGACGCTATTTCAACTAGTGTTTCAATAAGTTAGTTTATATCCATTTAAATGAAACTTTTATAGCAAACTCAACAAATAAACTAGTTTATCGTTGCAAAACATGGCCTTATTGTTTGTTGTTGGTTTGGGGTTTATCCACCACAAGAAACAAGGTTTTATCAAAGTCTTTCGTCGTCTCTAAAACTCAATTTATCGTAAAAAACGATTTATAGAAATGACATGTTATCACAATAGCTTGTTGCGGAAAAACATGTCTTTGCGGAAAAACATGTCTACATCACCCTTAGTTGGTAATTCTTACTCACCGTTAATATTTTTAAGGAGGGGAATCGGCCAGCTTGGCGGTCAAACTCGGTCAAAGGGTTAAGTATGCACAAATTTAACACACAGAGGACCAATACTGATAATTTTTTGCCTTAAAAACCAAAAGGGAACGTGAAAGGTGAAAATCGACAAACCGCACCCCCCTTGCGTGCGTGTAGGTATTGGAGGAAAAACCTATCAAAGAGGTTGTAAGACCTTTGAAGGTTTTTACTTATAAACTACTCCAAATTTACTCCTCCCTCCTATGTGGGACACTTTCCAAGTCATCAAGATTTGCTAACATTTCTAACCGAATGCTCTACTTTGAGCATCGATATCTCATTCACACAATCTTCATTTTGGACACATAATATATGGTTTCGAAGCTCTCATATAGGAGAACACAAACCCATAAAATTATTATATATAACACATATACATATAATTAATTGTGTCCAAAGTTAGTTAAAAACCACATTTTTAACTAAAATTTCCAACAATTTATAATTTATGAACATGCTATATATGATAAATTTTGGGTACTATCTATGATAAATTGTCTTTATATTTGGTTATTTATAATTTATGAACATGCTATATATATATATAAATATATATAATTTTAAAATTTATATAATCCGAGTACTCCCCGAGTACTCCCCGCCTAGGCCGAGTACTCGCTACAAGGGGGTCGGCCGCCTAGGTACCGCCTAGCGAGTTTTACAACCTTGCTTACTAATAGTAATTAAGATTGTAACATCAATTTGTAACTACAACAGTATCATTTTTCTAAGACGTCAAATATGTTTAAACGCCTAAATAAACTGTTTTATAGAGTTTAAATTTATAGGGGTGTTTGAGATTGCTTATGCATGTAAAATAGCTAAAAACTGATAAGTTGTTTCAAATAAGTCAATAAGTCAGAAGGTTTAACTTATAAAAAAGTTTTTATTACCGGTTTGACACCAGTATAAATATTTTATTTTTTCTTCCATCCAAACCCTTAAAACTGTTTATTGTAGGTACCACACCGGAATAATTAAGTCAATAACCAGTTTAAATAAGCAATCCCAAACACCCTGTATATAACAAAAAGTTGTGCTTCTAATGTAAATTTATACAATAAGTTAATAAAATGTTTTTGAATATTCTAAAATGTTTTTAAGAACAATTTTGATATAATTTATCTTATTGTTTTTTTGTAATTTATATGACACTTTTAAGAAGTGTATACACACGTCTTTTTACAAGATATTTATTTTTATAAGGCATGTTTTCCGGATATTGTCATATTAAAGTACTAATAGGGTGTTATATTTTAAAAATATTCTAAAAACTTGTTAGGAGTCCAAAATTGTCCTATCAACTTATCATACACTTTTATACATGACGTATAACTATTTGCTCCTATAAACTTAAGTCTTATATAACATTATATTGTAACATTATTTAGACATATTTAGTGTCTTATAAAGCCGGTTTCATTGTAGAACTATGTTGTGGTTTGGTTATACTTAATTTTGTTGATATTTTGAGTTCTTGAGACAAACAAAAGTTGATTATGGAATTTATGATGGCTATGGAGCCCGTGATGTGTTGCAGCGATATAAGTTGTGATATAAGTGTTCTCGTGTGTTTCTTACTTTGAAATTGTTCTCGTTTGAACTCATATATAAAGAGAGAATGAGAGAGAGAAGGGATGTTCGGGGGAAAATCCTGAAAAAATGAAAAACTGAGTAACACCCTAGTAACGGTTCATCCAGATGGTATACACATGTGAATACAAGTAATTGAATTTTTTTATGCACGTATGCATGCAATTATGCATATTTGCATATGCACATGTGTATGTTACAAATTACTTGTATGCACATACCATCCAGATAAAGATAAACGGTTACGAGAATGCTCCTCAATTTTTCATTTTTTGGTGGCTTTCTTCTAAATTTGACCAAATATAATTAATCAAATAAAACAGATTTAAGAGCATAAATGTAACACTACAAAGGTCAATTTATTTTTTTATTTATTTGAATCATGTTTATAATTATTATGCTACCGATATTCACTAAATTTAAATATTTATTTTTGAATTTAGTAATAAATAATCTCATTGTAAAGAGAAATTATAAAACAAATGATACAATATGCATACACATTTCGTGTATAAAATGCATTAAATGAACAAATATTTTTTGATAAACTCCATTCAAATGCTTTGATCAAAATACAGAGTATGTACTACAACACACTAACCAATTAGGGGGAGGGAAGACCCAACTAATCTTGAAATCAAATCCTGAAGTTCTCCGGTAATGTCTTAAGAAAGTTATCCTTGTCGCCAAAGTTGTCTGGACCCGACTAATTAATCTAGAAATCAAGTCCTCAACTGCTTGGCTCATTTGTCGTAGCTAACTCAGGATCCAAAGTAGTGTGTAGCCCGTGATGTGTTGCAGCGATATAAGTTGTGATATAAGTGTTCTCGTGTGTTTCTTACTTTGAAATTGTTCTCGTTTGAACTCATATATAAAGAGAGAATGAGAGAGAGAAGGGATGTTCGGGGGAAAATCCTGAAAAAATGAAAAACTGAGTAACACCCTAGTAACGGTTCATCCGGATGGTATACACATGTGAATACAAGTAATTGAATTTTTTTATGCACGTATGCATGCAATTATGCATATTTGCATATGCACATGTGTATGTTACAAATTACTTGTATGCACATACCATCCAGATAAAGATAAACGGTTACGAGAATGCTCCTCAATTTTTCATTTTTTGGCGGCTTTCTTCTAAATTTGACCAAATATAATTAATCAAATAAGACAGATTTAAGAGCATAAATGTAACACTACAAAGGTCAATTTATTTTTTTATTTATTTGAATCATGTTTATAATTATTATGCTACCGATATTCACTAAATTTAAATATTTATTTTTGAATTTAGTAATAAATAATCTCATTGTAAAGAGAAATTATAAAACAAATGATACAATATGCATACACATTTCGTGTATAAAATGCATTAAATGAACAAATATTTTTTGATAAACTCCATTCAAATGCTTTGATCAAAATACAGAGTATGTACTACAACACACTAACCAATTAGGGGGAGGGAAGACCCAACTAATCTTGAAATCAAATCCTGAAGTTCTCCGGTAATGTCTTAAGAAAGTTATCCTTGTCGCCAAAGTTGTCTGGACCCGACTAATTAATCTAGAAATCAAGTCCTCAACTGCTTGGCTCATTTGTCGTAGCTAACTCAGGATCCAAAGTAGTGTGTAAGCCGAAAAATCAACCATTTTTTCCAATATGCTCATGTAGTGGATTATCTGGTGGGCGAATGATGGGCAATAGGCATACTTTTCTTGTATTACTTTGTCATAAACCTTCTAACAATTTACAAAAACCAATAATTAAAATTCGACAGAATAACTTCTTTAAATTGAACTTATTCATAAATATATCGATTGACTACAAAGGAACTCACAATATTGGTATCTACTATCTACAAACCATAACATCTTGCCAACAAAAGCAACCCATACTAAGTAATAATCCTATACAAATAGTGGTGTTTTACATGAGCTTAAAACCCTAAGTTCAATGGTTTAAGTATTTGGGTTTAAATCAAATTAGTATAGACGTTTAAGATGAGTTTAAGAACCTATGTATTCAAAGTTTCCACATCACAAGTGTAAATTGAACTCCAAATCGTGAATCTTAATATCCCCCTATATAATAAAAACTTGATGTGATTTAAAAATAACCACAAACGTAGAACAATATAGGTTTGTTAATAGGTTTGATCTGATGAACCTTCTATGTAGTGATCAATAAGCATGGTTTACTTTAGAGCGAGTTCCAAAGCTCTTTAAAATAGAAATATTTCTCATTAGCTTTGGTTATCTTGCTCATTTCCCATTCCCCAATATTAAATGCAACCTAGAATATATGATTATATAAGGAAAATGAGCCTGCTAGTCCATAGATGTGACACAAATGGGTAACAAGGTATATAGGGATAGTTTATTTTAGGATAAGTTAAAGGCACATATGGAAAGTTCATGGCACCAACAAGATTAGATAATGAGGAGCTAGAAGCATATACCAAATGATATCATCGAGTTTGTTTTGTGTAAGTGATGTATTTTGATAACTAATTCTAATCATTTCGTAACTGGGTGACAAAATGGTTGTTGGGTATGTCATATATCATATGATTTATTCTTCTTGGATGACAAGAGTGATATCCGTAGGCCTCTCGATTGAATAGTACTGAGGAAGTGCATGCGTGTTCAGATGGTCAGTATAGGATACTAATATATATATATATATATCTTATCAATATATTCTGGAATCGAGAAACTGAACATCAGACATAACGAGGAAGACACATACATGGCCCATGTTCGATCTCATTATTAAGAACAAAGGGATATGAGTGTGTAGATAATGATCACACAGGTTGCTGATTAGTTGAATCACTAAACTTTACAATATGTATTGTTAGATGTCGCTCTTTATTTATATTTATTGCGAACATGATAAAGTCCCAGTGGGTGACACACTAAAAAAATATATATGAATACATAATTAAAGCATTTAATTATTATATTCAATTCTATCTCATTAAATCAGATTATAGCTAGTTTGTTTGACAAGTGTGGGATATGACTGACAATTAGTGACTTGTCAATATATTTGTGTAAAGGACAAACAAGACTTTATAAGATATGCAATCTTCTAAAGACTTGTATTACTTTTCCTGCTATAATACCTATGAGATAGCCGCCATCATTACACTTATATAATTAAGATACCATTGTAAGACAATGGGAAGAGAGAGAGCATGCTAACGACAGATTGCAAGAATTAATCATCAGATCAATTCTTTCTTTGTGTATATTCCACAAGTTGCTCTTCCTTTCCTTCAAAGAATTGGAGACTATACCTAACATTCGGGAAGGAAGAAGATTTCTCCTTTTGGCGTTGGACATCTTCAGGATTTAGTGCATTTGTGTGAATACCATGGAGGCAACGAGTTGAGTTCGTTTGCTTATATTCAGATACGACACAAAGAATTGATTTACACTCTCGTAAAATTTTGAAACACTCATTCTACTCTGTTCGTGTGGATTCTTGGACATTTATTTTCCCCTATGTTTATGACTCTCATGTTCCAATATATATATATATATATAGGAGATTTCAATTACAAACCACTTCAATTCGTACAAACCGCATGAAACCAATATTTTTTTTAATTTTTTTTCACTTTTTCTTAATTATTAGGGTTGATTAGTCAATAATATATGAAAAAATTTCATCAAGAATACATGAAAGTTGGTGAATCAAGAATACGTGAAACAAGTTTCATCAAATTGAGAGTTTCATGAAACAATTTCATTTTCATGAAGAAAATAAAAAAAAATTCATGAAAAAAAATTATATGAAACAGTTTCATTATATTAAACACTTTGATGAAAAAAAAAATTAAAAAAAATACTGGTTTCATGCGGTTTGTACGAATTAAAGTGGTTTGTAACGGAAATCACCCCTATATATAGAGAGAGACAGGGATGATCAAATACAAACTCATATTTATGTACAAACTATACGAACTGGTTCAAATCAATATAAAAATAAATTTTTTATGATTTTTTTTCATCAAATGCTATGATTTAAGATATTATTACACATATATTTGTTTATATATATATATATATATATAGGGGCGGGTTCAAATAAGAACTTAAATTTGGTTGTGAACGTGAGGACAAATGAGAAAGCGATACGTGTCATATTCAGACTGAATAATCAATGAAATATTCAGACTGAATAATGCTTATTCAGTCTGAATAATGCTTATTCAAACTGAATAAATACTATATTCAGTCTGAATATTTCTTTAATTACTCAGTCTGAATAATCTAAGATACGTGTCGTGCTTTCATTTGTCCTCACGTTCACAACTAAATTTGAGTTCGCAGTTGAACTTTCCTCTTTATTAGATAGAGAGGAAAGTTCAACTGCGAACTCAAAAAAATTAGTTGTGAACGTGAGGACAAATGAGAGTGCGACACATGCTTAAATGTAGATTATTCAGACTGAGTAATCAAAGAAATATTCAGACTGAATATAGTATTTATCCAGACATATTCAATCTGAATATTTCTTTGATTATCCAATCTGAATATTTCTTTGATTATTCAATCTGAATATGACACGTGTTGTGCTCTCATTTGTCCTCACATTCACAACAAATTTGAGTTCTCATTTGAACCCGTCCACACACACACACACACATATATATATATATATATATATATATGTAGAGGCAGGTTCATACGAGAACGCTAACAATTTAAAAAAAAAAAATTTTTTTAATGTACAAAATCACATGTGATTTTTGATGTTAGTACAAAATCAACTTTTTTGATGTGATATTTTAATGTTAGTACTGATTTTATACATGAAAAAAGTTTTTGATGTTTTCTTAAATTGTTATGATTCTCGTATTAACCATTTTCTGTATATGTATGTATACATGCATGATACATACATTTATACATTAAACTATATATACATTCATACACTAAAAAGAAAATGCATCCATTTATACTAACCTACATTCATACATGAAAAAAACGCCCAGTTAATAAAATTAAAAATAATCGTTGGTGATGACAGATATTTTTAAATCGATAAGTTTCAAGTCTTTCGTTTATTACAGATTACCGACATATTTTTTTAATTGATAGTTTTCAAATTCATTGTGATTTGTTGGTAATTGTTGATGGTATTTAAACCATTGTAAAAAAAATGCAAAAATTAGGTTTTAGTGATCGGTTGGTATATTATCGATGGAAAATTTTAATCGGCAAAAGTCATCTGTTTAGTAGTGCAAACGACAATTATTTTGGTTTAAACGATTACCAAGTAACTACTAACATATAAGAATGAAATATTGTTGCACAAATCAGACTTGAGTGTGTTCAAAAGTAAGCCTTATGAACATTTGTCTTTTAGAACTTAGCTTTCTAAACATTAGAAGGTCTTATGAACTATTTGCTTCTAAATCAATTGGTCTAGTTGGTCTTTCTGATCTTCACCTTGTGAACTTCACTTGGTGCATACCGTTTAGGTTTCTTCGTGCTTCCATAAACTCCGCAAAGGGGTGGCCCCCACTTCATGGTGATCCTAGTTTAAGTTAGTTTATATACAAGTGTGCATTGTGCAACCCCTAACCCATATTATAGCCTAACTTAATACTTTTTGAACTTGTGTAAAACACAATTACATCAAATGATTAATGATAGTAAAACTAGCCGCATTCATCCCCTATTTTAGTGTAATTCATTGAATTACAAATTAAACAAACATATTAGCCAAACACATGCATAAAGAATTTTACTTATACTTGACACTATTATAATCCATGTGTCTTATCCATTCATGAGCATATTCAAAGCCTGGTCATGCATCTTGAAGCGGCTACATTTCATAATGCATTTTTTTTCCAAAGAATTATTAACAAGATTAATTTCAATCTAACATCATTTGAGCGTTTGAGCACGTACCTTGGGATGATATAGAACTTGTGCTACAATCTAGTTGTAAGCTCCCTTTATTGAATTCAACTTCTAACATTAAGTTTAAGCTTTTTATATTGAATTCAGCTTCTAATGTTATGTGTAAGCTTTCTATATATATTGAATTCAACTTCTAACATTTGTATTAGAGTTGGAATTGGGTATCTCACGATTAGGTGTGTCAAGTGTTACAGTTAGGCCGAAAAATAGGGTTGAGCATAGTATCACGGTAGAGTTCTCTTTCCTTAACTAACATTTATACCCAAATCTGTCTTGATATAACGAAATTAACTTGAGAATAATAATCTCAAATTTGTAGAAATCATAACCTGTAAACCTACAAAAATCATAACCGATTATGTATTTTAGACTAGAATGAACATCCCATTAAACGAAAATGATTGCTAGAATTAATATGGGCAGTTACGAAGTTAGAGTAATTTTGTAAGCTAGTGGAAAGATATCGGCTAATATCTTATTAGGTGTAAATCATCAGCCACATACCTATATAACACTCATTGGCAATACATTGGTTGATGTGCTCATCAGAGGTGAACTTGTTAGAGGTAAACTCGTATCCCGGTTTTCTAGTTAATTTACACGAGTATGCACTCCTCACATAATTACTCTTGTTATACCATAATTAACAGCTCCATCGTTCTCTTGTGAATCCATTTATACAAAATGACATGATTTCACTAAAATCGCGAACATGTTCTCAAAATTTGGGTTGTAGTTTTCTACATTAATATTTTGGGCAACAATTTATATGAAGTTGAAGTTAAAGCCTTGTAGTTTATTAAAGACGACCTTGGTTACGTTCGTCATTTAGTGCCTCACTTTCTTTCCCTTTTGAATTTTGTTTAGTCTTAAATATCCTTTTATTATTATTTGGATATCTCAATGTTTGTTTATAATCAATCGTTAGATCTGTATTTTATGTTATGATGGTTGTCATGTCATGATGATGAGACTAATATATCCTCGGACCTTGGTTGATGTTAGTTCCTTCAATATTTATTTTTTGGTTGATTTGTTGATGTTTTGGTAAGCCTACATCTATGTAGAAGAGGGTGTCTCATGTTCTTGCTATTGTATATATGTTATATATAGTTAGATTCTATTTTCTTACTTGTTTAATTTGGTTAAGTTTTTTTACTAAAAATTCTCTCTTTCAACTTCTTTTAGTATAGATTAATGTAGCAATGTTGTATGAATCTTAATTATAGGTTTTGATCGGTTTTTTATGGTTAATCACCGACAAAAGTTGTGATAGAACTCTATACGGTAACCATTCGTACAAATAATAATTATTAGTAAATGAAAGTTTGGTTTGATCGTGATACGGTAAGTCAACGATTCTAGATTTTTTTACCCTAAAAATAGGTAAAGCGAAAAACAAAGAAAAACATGTATCATGTCTTAATGCTCCCTTTTGTAATTGTTTTTTAGAAAGTAAATGAATATATAAATTACGAAGGCTTATTTCATCTCTCGGAAGAGAGTTTTGTGTAGTTTTATAAAGCGAGTTTTGTGAAACACTTTTGCTGATAGCCAAGTTCTCCTACAAAGTTTTGTTTTTTGATTAGCCTGGATATCCAACTCGTTATGTGAGCCGACTAATCCCAGTACGACCACCCACTTCACAGGTAGCCCGGGGTCATCGCATTTGAACCTTCGTGGCCACAAGGGTATTATTTTTCTTCCCTGGAATCGAACTTGTGCCCTACCGGTAATGTGGACCTTTGGAGCACAAGCTCAAACTATTGAGGCACCACTCTTGTGGCTCAAAGTTTTGGTTTATATGTAAAACTTTTGAGTTTTATTTTAAAGATTCGAAACTTATTAAACTTCCAATATTCAGTGGAAGTTCAAAATTCAAAATTTATTGAATTAATGTGATTTGTGCCAAGTAGCTTTTCAATTCATAATTAGTAAGTTGTTGAGCTTTAATTATTAATTGAGTTGTATTACTTTGGGACATACTAGAACTTCAGTTAAAACAAACAACTGAACTGACCACGACTTCCTGAGAAGATCGACACCCATCTTATCCTTTACCGGTTTATTAAGTTAGGTTAATTTTATAAATTTAAACATTATGGAAATATAACGACACACTGAAGTTTTGTTTGATTTCGTCCATTCCACACAAGTTAAAGTTTTTCCATTTGACGCACAAGCAGTTGTTCGTGGTCCCCAACAAATGACTAAGTGAGCCAATTAAAACCGGATCACAAACTATTAGAGCGCGCAGGAGGTCGTTTTGACCTATTTAAGAACAAAACTCTGCTTCTTTAATTTGTCACTTCCGATCCAATATTAATCTTCATTTTAGATGTTTCTCCAACATTTTTAACATTGTCCAAATAGTAAATTTCAATACAACAAAGATCCTATTTTGTCTAACACAAACTTGAACAGGAAATCCTACGACGAATTATAAAACCTCTCAGTTTGGTACTACTCATTTCAAGAGGTAACTCCCTAAAAAAAGCTATTATGAATGATAATTCACTCAGTATAAGAAGTAGCACTTGTATATAAATTGTTTAATGAGTTGGCTTCACTGTCGTCGTTATGTTTGAGAGCCTCCAGAAGCGTCCTCAAAGTCGAGTCTTCCTCTTCAGTTGTTTCAGACATGTAGTTGTTATCTACATACTCCTGCTGTTTTTCCTTTTTCTTTATTGTGAAATACTGCAAATTGACAAATATTTAAGGCAAAAGATATTAGATTTAAGTTCATCTAAAAAACAAGTGTGTGTGCCCGCACGCAAGATTAAATCTAGGTTTTAAGAAGAGAGAAATCAAAAAAGATGTATCATTCTTGTGTAATAATTGTATTCCGATTGATTTTTAAAATGATGCCCCAATCGCGTTCCCGCATAACATTAATAAGTACACACAAAATTTTGCCCGACCATTCCAGAAAATTTTATCAACAAAAATGAACACATATGCTAGTAACAAACATGAAACAATGAAGATAAGTTATCTTTAGATATAAAATAATTTGTATTAACTAAGGCAATAAATTAAAACTTACAAGATTCCCTAGTTCATCTTGGTAAAGTTTCAGCAAATCTCCAACTTCTAACATATTTTTCTTCACAAAGTCGTCTGTAAAATACAGATACATAAAGATATATCGACTTAATTCGTATACATCAATCTGAATGAAATTACCCTAAATGAATCTCTACAATACTTACCACAGCGATCAAAAAGATACATTCTACCCTTGTGATTTGCCCAAAACCTTTATAACGACCAAAAAAAAATCATAACTTAAATATTTTTAATTCATAAAAATATCTACACAATAAGCATGTATAATCTTAGAAAATTGTTGGACAAATTAATGGAAACACTTGAAATTTAAAAAATCGGTGAAATACCTGTATTGCATTTTCCACTCCGTATTTGAATAAACCTCTTTCATTACTATTTGGATACCTTCTCTAGATTCAAGGGCTGGTAGATTTTCTTCTGCTTCCCTCTGTGATTGTATATCATCGTTAAGGATACAACTGAAACTTCTAAGAATAATTCTAGCTACTGATAGATATATTTATCATAAATAAAATCAAAAAATAATGATTTATAGTTCATTTAGAATGGAATTTAGGTAAAAAATTTACTAGTTTGCAAGAATTTAAATTTCCAAACATAACTTGACAGCTGTAGAATGCATTGTAATACTGTAATTAGTGTTTTAACAAAAAAAAAATCAAACTCACCTTTGGAAGCAAGATTCTGCCTAGCTCACCGACATCGGTAGATGTTAATAATTTTTCCAGCACGAAACTAAGCTTCTGTTACAATATAATATAAAAGGTTAGTGACACAAAGAAAGTAACAAAACAGCATTCAATATGTTAAACTTTCCATATATCTGAATGAAACCGTACCATATTATATGGGGTATAAAAGATATAGTGTTCTTGAGGACCACTACTCCTGTATTTACTTCTAGAAGGCGGTCTTGTGGTTCTTGTCATTACAGATCTACTAGAAGATGGTGGGCCAGATGACGCCGAACTTGTTGATGTATTTATTCTCCTGTTGGCATTCATTTCGCGTATCTTTTTTCTATTAGCCCTTGCTATCTTTGCTCTTAATTTTTTATTATCACCCGACTGTGGTATGTGTAACGACTGTATCGAATGCGCAGTTTCTGGAATAGGACATCGAGAAGGAACAACAAAGGGAAAATAGTCGTTTAAGCGGATGGTGGGCTCAAAATTTCTCATCCCATTAGTCTCATCAAAGAATGAATTTGACAATTGGGGTTGCAAGGGTGGAGAAGCATGGTGTGTATAGGGATAGGGTGCTTGAAAAATTTGTCTTTGGATATGCACGAAATCAGATTCATTTTGGAGATTTGAAGGGAAGCCTCTGAAGTTTTCCATATGATAGACTCTAGATTTCTACAAAGAGTTGGGAGAAGTGTTTAGGGAATAGAAATAAATTTGATAATCAGTGGTTTACATGTATATATATATATACATACACCTCAAAACAAACTCTTCAGATAAACATTGCGACTACATGGTCATATGCATCACACGGATGGTCAACAACTAAAATTATGCCAAAATGTAACTTTCAGAAGATCTCCAAACTGAAAAGATTGCAGTAGTGAAAGAAATGTGATGCTGTCATTTTAGACATATGAATGGCAATATGGAAAGTAGGCCACAAACAATGAAACTCTGCCCTAAGTGTTGGTTTCTGGCTTACAACTTTGGCACATGCTTTTCACACCCAGCGGTTACACCAATGTCATGACTGTAAAAAGTGATGAATTACCACTTCACTTGATGCTCACATTCGAATTCATATTACCACAAAACAAAGGTAGCATTTTACATAAAAAATATATTTCTATATATAATTGCCACGTCATAATTGCAGGAAAAGGAGAAATATATATGTTTGATTATTTTTATCAACAAAAATCACCAGCCTAATGATTGCGTATCCAAATCAGAAGCTGCTCAAAGGTATTTGACAGCTCAGAAGATAATTTATAATTAATTAATTAGTATCAAATTAATATTAAATTATTAATTAATTAAAAATAAAAACATTAAAACTGCAACTATGTGGTTCTGTTGTGTAAAGAGAAAACACAAACAAAAAAATAGTAAAGGAAACATAAAATTGTTTGAATTCTTTTGGGGTTTACCACCATTTTTTTTCTCAATTGAAAGGTCTATGCGCCTCATTCTAATTTCTAAGTGGTAGTCCTTTGGAGCTCAAGTGTTGGGTATTTTCCCATGTTTGTTTTTTTTTGACCAAATGTCCCATGTTTTTTTTAGCATATGAAAACTTCATTCCATATTTTTATTTTTCCATATATGTAAGTCTTGATTGTTTAACCCATTTACTTTTTCTGCTAAAAAGTTGGCAAAAAATATACCAAATCTATATAAAGCTATATGTGGAGAAAACGTGACTAAAACACATGATGAGTATTTTATAATTAATGATTTTATAATTTTGGTAATTTTGGTAATGATTTTATAATTTTGGTAGTCTTTTACATCTCTATGGAAACACTTGTAAACATCCACATGATATGAATATTTGTTTCACAATGTGAACAACTATCGAATATATTGTTTCAATTAAATTTAGTGATCACATGTTTTTATTACACATTTTGATCGTCACCTTGTGAGCATAAAAATGAACAACAAACCAAAAAACACATATCGTTAAAAACATTGTGTGTAAACAAAATCAATAATCAAATTTGAACACCCGTTAAACATCAGAACCAGAAAAAACTTATATAGTATCACAATGTGAATCACTAGTAATTATATCGTTTAATTAAATGTTGTGACCACCACTTATTTCTACCGATTATGATCTCCTTGTGAACACAATGTGACACAATACCAAAGTAGATTTTTCTAACTTTTGAAGGTCTCATGTTAAATTTGATCTATCATATATACCGTTAACGTGGAGGAGGTGGGTGAGGGCAAATCTATGTTCAGGTTACGCCTCAGTTCTAATTAACGGGTCTCCAACTTCAGAGTTTTGGCTTCGGAGAGGGGATCCGCTTGCACGATTTCTTTTTCATAATAGCCATGGAGGGACTTCACTGGCTTATTAGAGAGGGCGAGGAACAAAAATCTTATTAAAGGTTTGGAGATTGTCCCTCACGGTTCTATTATCACTCATTTATTATATGCAAATTATGCATTGTTTTTCAACGACCGGTCCGTCGAGGAAAGGAGGAACATTATGAGGATTCTGAGATGTTTTTACTTCGCGTCCGGGCTTCGTTTAAACCTGGCCAAAAGCGAATTATTCGGAGTGGGAGTAAAGGAGAATGAAGTCAATACAACACGACTGTCGTTGAGTTAAAGGGTTCGTCAGGAGCAAACATGTCAAGGGTCGAAGCATGTAATCCTATTATTGAGAGGTTCCAAAAAGAACTATCGAGATGGAAGGCTAAATCCCTTTCGATTCGAGGGAGACGAGTGTTGGTCTATATTCAGTCTGAATATTTTTTTGATTATTCAGTCTGAATAATACATTCAGACACGTGTCGCGCTCTCATTTGTTCTTACGTTGACAACCAAATTTGAGTTCGCATTTGAATTTTTTTTTCTCTCTCTCTCTCTCTCTCTGTATATATATATATAGGTTGGTTCATTTACAAACCAAATCAATGTTACAATCTATGCAAACTCGTATAAATTAATATAAAAGTAATTTTTTTCATGATTTTTTTTCCATCAAATGCTATAATTTAAGATATTATTAGACATATGTTTATTTCACTTTGTCAAAAAATTACATGTGCAACTTTTACATTATGAAACAAATACATGTGAAATTTTTACATTATGAAACAAACATATGTGTAATAATATCTTAAATCATAGCATTTGATGAAAAAAAAATCATGAAAAAAGTTATTTTTATATTGATTTGTACGAGTTTGCATAGTTTGTAACATTGATTTGGTTTGTAAATGAACCTCTCTCTCTCTCTCTCTCTATATATATATATATATATATATATATATATATGTTGGCTCATTTACAAACTGAATTAATCCTACAAACTCGTACAAATTATATATAAAAATAATGTTTTCATGATTTTTTTTCTTCATAAAATGCTATGATTTAAGATGTTATTACATATATGTTTGTTTCATCTTGTGAAATTTTTACATTATGAAACAAACATATGTGTAATAATATCTTAAATCATAGCATTTGATGAAAAAAAATCATGAAAAATATATAATTTTATATTGATTTGTACGGGTTTGCATAGTTTTTAACATCAATTTGGTTTGTAAATGGACCTCTCTCTCTCTCTCTCTCTATATATATATATAGATAGATATTGGTTCATTTACAAACTGAATGAATTCTACAAACTCGTAAAAATCATATATAAAAATAATTTTTTCATGTTTTTTTTTCATAAAATGCTATGATTTAAAATGTTATTACATATATGTTTGTTTCACCTTGTGAAAAATTATTTTGAACATGAAAAATATTTTGAACATGAAAAATTTCATGTACAAAAAAATGATTAGCTGAGGATTGTCCTTGCATTCTCGTAAATTGTTACCGTCTTTGCATGAACCTCTTTATATATATATATATAGAAATCAAATCCTAAAGTTCTACGGTAACGTCTCTAGAAAGTTGTCCTTGTTGCCAAAGTTGTCGGGACCGGACTAATTAATCTAGAAATCAAGTCCTCAAAGTTGATTGTGTTGCTTTCCCCGCGCCCCGGCTTGTGTGGTCCAGTTTGTGTAGCTTTATTGTAACTGTATTACCTGCATATATGTAACACCCACCATTTCAGAATTCTTATTATGATAAGTTCTTCATCTAAGGTAATAAATTTGATAATATATGAGGAGTTTCGTATAAAAGTCATATTTGAAAGTCTGGGATTCGAACCGGGGTCAAAAAACGCGAAAACGACGAAAAATAGCGAGAAATGACCTCCCACGACTTGGCGCTCGACCAGGTTGCCTCCCAAGCCGTGGGACCCTCTATTTGGGTGTTTTTAGGGGCACGGGCGATCTTTTAGGCCGCGGGAATTCCCGCAGGATAGTCTGGACCTACACAAAATGACAAAATGCCGAAAATCGGGTGTTTTTATTCATTTGGTCATAACTTCTTCATCACAACTTCTTTTTGGGCGATTCTAGTTGCTATGGATCAGTATTTTGAATCTCTTCGAGATGGAAACAAAGAGGTTTGGAGTTTCCTCAAATATATGAGGCTCTTATAAGTCCGAAGGTGAGAGTTTTGGTGGTTTTGGCACCATGTCTAGGGTTTGATTCTACGATTATGACTTGGGTTTGATTTTAGTGTATTTAGGGTTTGTTTGTGATCTAAATAAAGGTTTTGGTGATGGAAAGAGGTGGACCGGAAGTCTTTATCAAAGAAAGCTCAAGTTTGGGCTAAACCTAGATTTAACCTAAATCTAGCAAGGCGAGTTCAAGTTAATTTGTGAAAACGGTGTACATGCAAAAAATGTTTATTTTGAAGTATTAACATGTTTTATTTGTCATTTATCAAATGTGTGAGTATTTTGGTGAAATGTGCATGGTATAAAGGGGTTTTATAAATCATGTAAAATGCTTGTGTTTGGGTCTTTAGACATTTGGATAAATAAAACATAAATATGAGTGGTTTCGGTGTTTTATTTTATGAATGAAGATTAGTGATGTTAAATGCATTTTAAAGTATTTGGTTGGAAAATGCATATTATTAGGATATGGGATATTTTGGAGATTGATAACACCAATTTTTGGTGTTATTATTAGACCAATTTCCATGTTGTTTAGCTCATTTCCAAACAAACGAGGCGTATTTTCTTACGATTTTTTGTGAGTTGTATAGAAGTTGACCCCTTTGGAAAAATAAAGAAATCCGATGTTTCCCGGTAAAATCCAAGATTTTATGTCTTCATTTGATAGAGGGTGTAAATACGAGGAACCAAATCAGATGAGAGATGCGTGAGTTATGGCCAAAACGGTGTTAGAGCGGGTGAGAATGCGGGTGAACTCGCCTATTTGGCTGTTTTGAAGAGAAAATTTAAGAAGGCGGGTGAACCCGCCTGGTTACCCGCCTAGCCGGCTGTCCTCTTATAAAGGCTGGAAAAATCATATTTTTATGACTTAGGGTTCCTTAGGAAGCACAACCTAGGGTTCCTTAGGAAGCGGTTTTGGGTGACTAAAAACACGAGTCCGAAATGATTGAAGCGGAGAAACATCAAGGGATTGAAGATCTAAAGCCGAATTTATCACATCTCGTGGAGATTCATCACCGAAAAGGGGTTTTCGTTCTTATTTAGATTTTGTTGATTTTCATGTCTAAGTTTGAGATTTCCTTCTTCTTAGTTTTGTTTTCTACCACCTCCAACATGAACTAACATTTAGATGTTAGGGGTTGGATTACTTTTGGTTTGAAGCATATGAACACGCAAAGTTGTGATTTTTATTAGGGTTCTTTTTAATTAATGAAGTATGTGAATTTGTGTCTAAAGCTTTTGTAAGCCTGATCAACTTGCAAATTGATTTCATTGTTATAAATTAGTTCGATAGAAATAATTTATAACCAGATGTATGATTCATGTGCCTAAGGTGAGAACCTGGATAGAGATATACCAATTAAACCTTAGTACTTTTTACAATCTTGTTATATGAATTTTTGGGTTTATGTATTGAGATCGAGAGATAAAATACATATTTTCCAGGAGTAAATCTGTTATAACTCGAGAGAGAGTAACAATGATCTTTGTGATTGTGTATTCATTAATTGGAATTTACCAGATAAGTATTACAACTAAAGTGTTCTATGTGGAAATAATTAGGACCCCAACTCCCAACTGCTTTTCTCCTATAAAGTATCCAACTTTTTCATTTTTTAAATTGTTAAGATTTCTTTAGTTTAATTAGTATATTAATCATTCAACCAACTCAAATTCTGATCGTCCAGTTAATATTTACTATTGTCATTGTATTAGTTAGTCCCTAGTTCCCTTGGTTCGATCCCGTACTTCCAGTACATTATTACTTTATTCGACCCACACTGCTGTTAGATTTAGGGGGAGTGTAAACCCGCCTATCAGAGATATAAACGTAATGATTTTAATTGGAAAATGATTTGTTCCTATCAAAGAATTGTTTTGAGTTAATCATGTCTTTGCAACATGTATTTGCATAAACGTCGAGTAAATACATTTTATTACTTTTGATGACTTTTATAAAATAGTCGTTTGTTTTGTCGAGCGTTTACTCGGCTTTGACTACAATAAGTCTTGAGTATAATTGCCCGGTTTAAATTACTCTATATCGGGCTTTTGGAAGTCATATGCATTTAAGGAATACTTATTATGGAAATTACATATTTTGGGTGTGTTATCCGTTCAATTAGAGTCGTATAATTGTATGACTAGAATGTAATGGATCCATAGAACTATGTTGTTTACGAATGAGTTATAATCCCTATTTTAGACTTGGTACCTAAATAAGCAAAAGACATAGTGCTGTTGAGCTTGGCACCCATATAAGCGACATACATAGTGTTGTTGAACTTAGTGCCTATATTAGCAAAATACACAGTGTTGTTGAGCTTGGTACCCATAGAAGCAAAAGACATAGTGTTGTTTAGTTTGGCACCCATATTAGCGATAGATATAGAGTTGTTGAGCTTGGCAACCATATAAGCGATAGACATGGTGTTATTGAGCTTAGTACCCATATAAGCAAAAGACATAGAGTTGTTGAACTTGTTAACTCCCTGAACTAAAGGTCAAAGGGTGGTTGAGCCTAATGAATAAACACGGATATGTGGTTTACTTTATTCCGTCACGTCAAACGGAAACGAGTCTCCCCCGTCACCGAAAAAAGTTGTTTGGGTATAGAGTCTTATTTATTATTTTCGTTAGAGTATGATGTATTATCCATAATTTATATTATTGGATCTTTGAGACTTAATCGTGTTTTGACATTTTAGATAATGGAGCTTTGTCCATATTTCGGTATTCGAAGCATTTATTCACGTCTCGAGTGAGTAAAGGGTGTTAGAGTTTGTATTTGAGCGGGTATTTCTTTTAAAATTTTCATTACTACGATATTTTGATTTAAAGCTTTTATCACGAAAATGGTGGTTTGGAAAAGATGGTTCTTTTATAATGAAGTCATTCTATTTGAGAAGTTATTATTCAAACAAGCAATCTTTCGACTTCAACCGATTATGAATATGTTATAAACCCTTGAGCTCACTAGGTGTTAAGCCTAACCCTTTTCTTTTGTCTGCATGTGCATTAGGTTCTCGTTGTGGTTGGTACTAGCGACACGATTGGGCTAGAATGATAGGATGTAGCACATTAAAGATCTAGCTATTTGGTGGCATTTTCCGCAGTCGGAGATAACGACTCTTTTGGGTTTAATAACACCCGATCGGAATTATGTCTTAGTATATAAGACTCGGTCTATTTTTTGTCGAGGTTTATATAGAATTGTTATTCGAGGAGTTCCAAGTATTGATTTATGGGAAGGAATTTGTCCTTCAGTTGGTGTAATATTGAAAGTTTTAAATTAGTCGCTTTTTCCGAATTTGAGGGTGTTACAATATATTTAATACGTAACAAATTAAAACTAAGGACATAATAAATATATGACCAAATATGAAACTATATATATATATATATATATATATAGAGAGAGAGAGAGAGAGGCCCTTTCATTTGTTAACTCAATTAATTGTGTTAACTTTGTTAACCAATTAATTGGTTAACCTGGTTGTGGCAATTTTGTAATTAAACCGTGTAAAATTGGTTTGAAAAAGGATGAACATTAGTGACCAAGGGTGATAAGGTAAAAAGACAGTACAACTAAAAATTGGAAACAATCGTCTTCCCTAAATTATCACCCTTGAATAAGTCAATCAATGCCGATTTTGATGGGATAATTTGTTGGTGTATGGAAAATCTGGAAATTCGATTATAGTTTGAATCGAACAAAAAAAATAATCGAACAAGACCATAAATGGATTTATGCTGAACATAGTAGAACGCAGAAAAAGGAGAAATTTTATTGTTCACTAGTCAACGAGTTTGATAAAATACAGTAGTCTAATTAGGACTATTTACATATGCGTCTGCAATTTGATTGTTTACTAGTGAAGATGCCCTTTGAATCCGTAGTTTATTTGAACATATTGATAGTTCATCACTGGACATTTAGTCTAACTTGGCTTACTTATATATGCTTCTTAAACTTAATTGTTCACTAGTGAATGATAGCATCTTTGAATATGTAATTTATTTGATCACTACTAAACATATTGATAGTTCATCAATGAAGTCAAAGGTTATGGGTTTTGTAATGATTCCAATAAACTAGCAAAAAGGGGGTTCATATCATCCAAGAACATAAACAAAAATACGACAATATATAAAGAAAATTACATGTTACACTCCTTGATATCTTCGTTTGTATGCTTATAAACCCAGTCCTGTTCACGGCACTCTCCATACAATCGAAAGAATCGACAAATGGGCATTCGTGATTTGGCATATTGATGAACAAACCCGCAGGCCTCCCCTTTCATACACAAACTACGGAGCCAGTGACAGCATATGGTCTGACTTCGCCTTTCGACAAAACTGGCGGCAATGGCGGCGGCGGCACCACCAGAAGCAGGGTCGGTAACAGCCGATGGAGGGGCAACAGAGTAGCTGAGGTTCACCGCAGAAGCGGATGGTCCATTATCGGTGGATTCTGGATATCGCTATTACTGATTTCGAACAGTTTCTCAGAGTTTCAGACCTCGACCAATGACTTTTAGAAACGTATCAATTGTTATTGAAGGAGGCGATAGGATTATGGAATTTTTGATATAGATTTCATACTTAACTCTCCTATAATTATGGTATATCTTATTTAGAGAAACAAAAATTAAAGCATACCGATATAAATCATTTATTTAATTATTATAATGTCCTTATGCAATAAACCTAATATTATTAATTCAATAATTAAAGAAATTATCCTATTGGTTGATCTTAGTTAACAAAGTTAACACAAATTAATATGTTAACACATGATTAGCTCTCTCTCTCTCTCTATATATATATATAGCGGTTTAAATATACCTACGGTGTAAGACCATTATTATACAATTTGGGGAGGGGGTGGCCAAAAGCAGAGACAAGGTAACTGAGAATAGTGACTTTCTCCTTTAATGAATAGAATAGGCCAGTGTTGCAACTGCTTGGCTCATTAGTTCTAGCTAACCCATGATCCAGAGTAGCGTGGAAGTCGAACATCAACCATTTTTTTCTGATATGATCATGTAGTGGATTATGTGGAGGACGAATGATGGGCTCTAGGAATACTTTTCTTGCATGACTTTGTCATAAGCCTTCTATCAATTTACAAAAACCAATAATTAAATTTTTGTAGAATGAGTTCTGTAAATGGAACAATTTACAATGGAACTCACAATACCAATCTACTATCTACATATCATAACGTCTTGCCAACAAAAGCAACCCATACTAAGTAACAACCCTTTAGAAATAGTGGTGTTTTACATGAGCATAAAACCCCAAGTTCAATTGTTTAACTATTTTGGTTTAAATCAAAGTAGAGACGTTTTATATGAGTTTAAAAACCTATGAATTCAAAGTTTCAACATCACAACTGTAAATTGAACATTTCTAAATCGTTAACCTTAATCTTCCCCAAACAAAAACTTGATGTATCTTGATAGCTAAAATCCTTCGTGTTCACACAATGGACACAAAGTCCCCACAGTGGCGGTGCAAGTGCACGCCGACACTATGATCGCTGGCAAGTAATAAAGTGGTAAAAGTACCAGAATCGTTCCACAAGGATTGGAACTACTGTGATTTAGAGATTTTCATGAACTTCTTACTTTTGTTTCGGTTTTTGATTTAAATTGATTTATAGTTGGGGAGAATAATCGAAATGACAATTAGACCTATAATTGAAAGATGGGTATGGGTGCAAGTTGTTACTTAAGATAAATATAATAACGTGGTTGGAAAGTTATAAACGATCTACAGAGCCACCCTATTCTCTTGAAAGTGAGGTTCTTATAGACGACTTATAAATTTATGTAAAGTTCCCAAAATTAGTACTTTAAAATTTATTGATTTAGTTTCAGATTAAATTGACCACACGGAATATATCCAAATCTCTTTGTGATATAAAGTATGACTCCCAATGAAATCTTAGCCAAATACATACAAAGTCCGCATCTCTGCGTGACTATTCAAAGTTCTCTCGAATCTTTGTGCATCATTTAAACCGTATTTCGGATCCGCCCAACTCTGGGTCTAAGATCTTATTTTAACACTTCAAAGTGATCGACTTATCCGCGTCGAGTTTAAGTCCCAGTTTAAGTGACCAAACGTTAAAGTATTAAAAACAGAAACACCCACATATTATATGAACACTTAAGTTAAATTCACACCCACACCCATAGAGGTGATTAGCTACTACGAGACATGTAAAGCATAATAAAGACAATGAAATAAAGATTAAACATAACTTTCATTAATAATTGATAAGAGTTCAACAATACATAAGTGAAATAAATTATAACTAAATACAAGGAAATTAAATACTAAACTAAAACTTAAAAGATAAAAAAACTTCAACTTGAAGAAGAGTCTTCAACTCCAAATTGGATGATCTTCAAAGTGGTCTTCAAGCATCCTTTTATAGGTGGAAAAAGATAAGTTTGACATTCATTTATCCAAAGGGTCAAAACATGTAGAAACCTTGTGGATAAAGACACATCCCATTCTCCTTTTTGACCAGATTTTTATCCTCTAAGAAAGCACTAGCTATCATAATATTAAAGAGAAGTCTTCAAGATTTTCCCTCCAAAGATTGCCAAATGTTAACCATGAGGTCTGCAAAGTTGTTCACAGTGGTGACGCTATGGGCGCAGTAAAGAATTGAATCTTTTTGGAATAAATTGTTATTTCTTGTGTTTCATTATCAAATTAAAGCTCAATGGAGAAAAATGGATAAATCCAAGGATTTGGCAAATAAAAGACGCTAAAATGTTTTTAAAATAAAAGAAATAACTCTAAAAAATGGGAGTTATCATATCTTAAAAATAATCGCAAGCATAGGACTATCTAGTTTTGTTAATAGATTTGATCAGATGAACCTTCTATGCAGTACTCAATAAACATGGTCTACGTTAGAGCGAGTTCCAAACTAAACTCTTTAAAATAGAAATATTTCTCGTTACCTTCGGTTATCTTGCTCATTTCCCATTCCCGACCTAGAATACATGATTATAAGGTAAATGAGCATGCTAGTCCATAGATGTGACACGAATGGGTAATAAGGTATATAGGGATAGTTTATTTTAGAATAAGTTCTTTTTGGAAGGGTGTCTCAGGCTATGCCTTGACTAATCCAGACAAACTATAACTGCAAAACATCATCCTCTGATAAATTCAGTGACCACGATTGTTGTGTACACCTGAATTCGAACCCTAGGTAGATGGGATATTCCACCACATCCCTAGAGCCTCAACTACTATGTCACAACCATTGTGGTTTATTTTAGGATTAGATAAAGGCACATATTGAAAGTTTGTGGCACCAACAAGATTAGATAATGAGGAACTAGAAGCATAGACCAAATTATATGTAGAGCCTAATATGGGTAAGAACTTTAGTTTCATATGAAGGTTTAGAACGCTTTTAGCAAGATGTTTTCACTACCCAAAACTTAAACATTGGGTGGTAGAAACATTAATGTGATACCTGATTTTTTTCTTGGACTAACCTGGCATTTAGATAATATAATAAAGTTTTGTCTCTTCGTCATTTAAATCTAAGAATATGTCATCTCGAAGCAACAAATGTGTTAGTATTTGGGTTTAGGTAATGTATAAGGTGAAAAGAGTTCATGATGGAAATACAGGTCGTGTAAGGAATACTTTCCTAAAGTAACATTTTGACTTTTCACAGCCTTACATATCACCAAATTCGCTTTATGATAACCAAATCGACACTATAGATTCTAGAAAAAATTGAGAGCAAAAACACCACTAATTGTGTATGTGTTTCTGTGTATAATGTGATGTATGTATATGTGTATGTGTTTCTGTGTAGAATGTGATGTATGTATATGTGTATGTGTATGTGTATCTATATAGTGTGGATATATATATGTATACATATATATATCTGTATGTGTATCCGTGTTTGTGTTTCTGTATGTAGTACGTATTTATACGTTATACATACATTTGCACACTAAACTATATACAATCCACTCAAACATTGTGTATATACCTAATACATACATTCATAAACTAATCTATATACCACTTCGTTCATACATAATATATATACAGAGAGAGAGACAGAGAGAAAGAAAGAGTCTAGTCAGAACGTTTTGGGTTTAAAGAAACAAATGAACAATTCTAGCCACATATATATTTTAAAAATAAAAAATTAATTAATAATAATCTAATTATTTGAAAAGTATTATGGTTAAGATATTAATTTATGAAAGTTACCATTCATGATTTCAATCAGATTATACAATATAAATATTAAATATATTTTAAATATTAAATACATTGCAATAAATATAAGATTAAGGTCTCAGAAATATCTTTACAATCGTGATTAAAATCTCAGAAATATCTTTACAATCTTGATTAATTTTTACCAATTTAAATATTAAATATATTTAAATAAATATAATATCAAGATAAATAGAAAATATCTTTAAATAAATATAAGATCAACATAAATATAAGAAATCAAACTTAGTATCATATATGATTTTAGAAAATTAAAATATGAAATATTTTTAAAGAAAAATTTATTATTTTTAAAACTTTAAAAATTGAAAAACTTTTTTATTTTTAAAAATATCTCTAAAAATTGAAGGTAATTTTTTATAAATGATAAGTGTTGATGATTATAAATGTTTATTTTCCTAAATCTTATAAGAACAACACATGATTACAATGTCAATTATGTCGAGAAAATCATATATGATTTCAATATCATATATGATTTTGTACAAATGTTAATGTAAATAATATGTGATTTTGTATAAATATAAATATAAAATCATATATTATTTTGTACAAATGATATTCACACATGATTACAACGTCAAATATGTCGACAAAATCACATATGATTTCACTATCATATATGATTTTGTACAAATGTTAATGTAAAATTATATGTGATCTTGTACAAATGTAATGTAAAATCATATAATGATTTTGTACAAATGTTATTCACACATGATTACAATGTCAATTATGTTATTTTTGCTATACTATATTATAATATAATATAATATAATATAATTTTTGATATAATTATAATATAATATAAATATAACTTTTGATATAATTATGTTATTTTTGATATATTATATTATAATAAAATATAATTTTTGATATAATTTTGATATAATATAATATAATTATAATACAATATAATATAACATTCTAATATATTATCAATTGATTTTACAAAATTTATATATTTATAATATATTATAAAGTAATAATATATTAGAATAGTATATTATTACTATCAAGTTCTACCAATTTTACCCCTAAAAGAATTTACCCTTGGTGGAAAGTATATATATTTTCAGTATCCATTAATTACTTCAATGTCATCTAATATAATATAAATTGATTTTACAAAATTTGTGGCATGATCCATCCCCTATATATATATATATAGAGAGAGAGAGAGAGAGAGAAAGAGGTTCAAATGAGAATTTTGTAAATTTAAATGAACAAATGAACATCTTGTGCACCACATATGATGTGGGTCCCACACATTAAAAAATCAGATCCGATTCAACGGTGGGCCCCATTGAATCATGTATGACTTTTTAATGTGTGAGACCTACATCATATGCAGTCCACAAAGTGTTCCCTTGTTCCTTTAAAGAGGGGGTGTTCTTGTATGATCCCTCCCATATATATATATATATATAGGGTCAGGTTAAAGAAAAAAAAAAGGAAATGAAAAACACTATGGGAACCTTCGATCTGGACGATATGCACTAATGTATACCGGTAATTTGTAACATGCATTTGTGAATATGCATCAATGCATATGTAATGATAAAAGCATTGGTGCATAAGAACAAAAGACGTTTGTATGCATTATTGCATACCGTCCAAATGGAAGGCTCTAGGGATGAGCTTTTCATACCATTTTCCCGAACCGAACCAATCCCATACCGGTCCCGCACCGAACCGATACCGAATTCTCATATTCGGTACAGTATTCGGTCCTAAAAATTCCTCCAAATCAGTATTCGGTATTTCGGTATTCGGTACCGGGATTATACCAAAAAAATCGGTACCGGTACCGAATCGGGTAGCAAGGGACATTTCGATTTCCAATTCCATCTCTATCTCCTAACTAATCATATTTTCCTAAATCTAAATAATATCTATGCCTAATAAACCATATCTTCTCCATTTGAATTCAAAAAATCACCCCTTTTAAAAAAATCGATATCGTTGAAGAGGCAATAAACAACCAAAAAAGGAAAATCGAGAAATAGTACTGAAGATTGTTGAACTATTGAGATTGGTTTTTAATACATTGAACATTCGCGATTGTTGAACTTTTGATTCTTGAACTATAGCGATTTGATTTTGATTGTTTTGTTATTAACTTTAAATTTCGGTACTAAGTGGTATGGACACCGAATTTCCCGTCCCGATACCGATCCCGTACCGGTACCGAACTGGTAAATTCGGTTCGGTATTCGGTACTCATATTTTGTTCAAAAAAGTTTCGGTACCAACCGGTTCAGTACGGTACCGGTACCGATCTTGATCTCATCCGTAGAAGGCTCCTAGGGTTTTATTCAGTTTTTTTCTTTTTTTAGTGTTTTTCCTTGAACCTCCCTCTCTCTCTCTCTCAATATATATAAGGTATATATAGAGTCCGGTTTAAGGGAAAACGCTAAAAAAAAGAAACCTGAAGAACACCTTGGGAGCCTTCCACCTGGACGGTATGCAGTAATGCATACCGGTAATTTGTAACATGCATTTGTGAATATTTATCAATGCATATATAATGATAGAAGCATTGGTGCATAGGAACAAAAAACGCTTGTATGCATTAGTGCATACCGTCTGGATGGAAGGATCCCAGAATGTTCTTCAGTTTTCTCTTTTTTTAGTGCTTTCGCTTGAACCTCCTCCCCATCTCTCTCTCTCTCTCTCTCTCTCTCTCTATTTATATATATATATATATATATATATTGTTAGTGTATTTGCCCAAAAGCCAATCACCGGATTATTATGTTTGGACATTGTGTCATGTTATTAATTAAAAAAAGGCATTGCCCAATTATTATGCTTATGAACTATTTTATATTATATATAAACATAATAATTACCTTCGAATAATGTATTCTAAAATGTCCCTATGTCAAGTAATAATTCGAGTATAGGTTGATATATTACGGTACGACTAGTGTATGTAGGGATTCATATGGAGATATAGAATCCATATATGAGTTCAATATGCCATCTTGTGTACCGAGCGTGACTTGCTATGAGAATGTTTCATTAGACGTGATATGAGTGTCACAGACGTTTCTCATGTGGTTGTTGTACATATAGTATTTTGACTTGATATCATGGAGTTTATTATATGTAAGTGATGTACTTTGATAAGTTATTAAAATCATTCACAGAATGGTTGTTGGGTATGTCATATATCATATGATTTGTTCCTTTTGTATGTCAGTATAGGAGACTAATATCTATCTTATCAATATATTCTGAAATCGAGAAACTAAACATCAGACATAACGAGGGTGACACATACATTCCTCGTATTTTGACAAGTGTAGAATGTGACTGACAATTAGTGACTTGTCAATATATTCGTGTAAAGGAAAAATAAAACTTTAGGAAATATGAGATCTTCTAAAGACTTGTGTCACTCTTTCTGCAATAGTACCTATAAGATAGACACCATCATTACACTTTTATAAATAAGATACCATTATGAGACAACGGGAAGACAGAGAACACACTAAGGGAATATTGCCAAAATTGTTAATTAGATCAATTCTTTCTCTCTCTATATTTCACAAGTTGCTCCTCCTTTCCTCCAAAGGGATGGAGACTGTACCTAACATTCGGGAAGGAAAAGGATTTCCTCTTTTGGCATTGGACAACTTTTGGATTCAGTGCATTTGAGTGGATAATGTGGAGTCAACGAGCTAAATTAATTTGTTGGCTTAGATTCAGATATGACATCAAAGAATTGATTTGCATTATGGTAAATTTTTGAAACACTCATTCTACTCCGTTTCATATGAATTCTTGGAGGGATAGAGTTACTTTTCGTTGAGTTTATGACTCTCATGTCCAACATATTAATATATATATATATATGTATGTATGTATAGGGAGATTTCAAATACAAACCAAACAATTTGTACAAACCGTACAAATTGTTTATACGAAATTGTTTCATATAATTCTTTTCTTCATGATATTATTTCGTATTGTTTGTTCCTACATGAAGAAATTCATGTATTTCTCATTTTGATGGATCTTGTTTCATATATTATTGATTAATCAACTCTCATATGTTCTTGATGAAATTTTTTCATATATTTTTGACTATTCAACCCTCATAATTAAGAAAAAATGATTGGTTGAATGGTGTTGAATGGAGTTTGTACGGTTTATATGAATTATTTGGCTTGTAATGGAAATCTCCCCTATATATATATATGTGTATGTATACATGCATGATACATACATTTATACACTAAGCAGTCTAAGCTATATACAATATGTTCATAAACTATATATATACATTCATGCACTAAAATGAAAATACATTCATTCATACCAATTAGCACATGGTACCTACAGTCATACATTAATTAAAAAAAAACTCCCAAGTTAATAAAATTAAAACTAACCGTTGGTGATGACGAATATTTTTTCTTTAAATTGATAGGTTTCAAATCCTTCATTTATTAAGGATTATCAACGGATAATTTAATTTTATTTTATTTTTTAATTGATAGTTTTCAAATTCATTGGTGATTTGTTGGTAATTGCTGATGGATATTTAAACCATCGTAAAAAGTGCATGCAAAAAGATAGGTTTCAGTGATCGGTTGGTAATCACCTATAGAAAAATTTAATCGGTGAAAGTCCTAGTAGTGCAAACGACAATTATTTTGGTTCTAAAATGATTACCAAGTAACTAATAACATATAAGAATGAAATATGGTTGCACAAATCAGACTTGGGCTGAAAAGTTAGCCTTCTGTACATTTGTCTTCAAAACTTAGCTATCTAAACATTAGAAGGTCTTATGAACTATTTTCTTCAAAATCAGTTGGTCTTAATTTTTCTGACCTTCACCTTTGTGAACTTAACTTGGTGCATACCGTTTAGGTTTCTTCATGCTTCCATAACCTCTGCAAAGGAGCGGCCACCACTTTATGGCGATCCTAGTTTAAGTTACCTTATACAAGTGTGCATTGCGCAACCCCTAACCCATATTATAGCCTAACTTAATACTTTTTGAACTTGTGCAAATCACAATTACATCGAATGATTAATGAGAGTAAAATCAGCCACATTCATCCCCTATTTTAGTGTAATTCATTTATTTACAAATTAAACAAACATATAAGCCAAACACATATATGCATAAAGAAAAATGTCTTGATCATTGGATTTTCATCTTACTATATTGCACATTCTAAATATTTGGTAATCAAGGCATCCCATTTGAATACGTTAAAGATACTATACACAGAAGTAATTTTGAGGAGCATAATACTTATACTTGACACTATTATAATCCATGTGTCTTATTTATTCATGAGCATATTCAAAGCCAGGTCATATATGCATCTTGAAGCGCCTACATTTCATACATACATAGGTAGTTTTGTTATTCATGCATGCCCCTGTACAAGCATTTTTTCCAAAGAAATATTAAGAAGATTTGTTTCAATCTAACATTGTTTGAGGGTTTGAGCACATACCTTGGGATAATATAGAACTTGTGTTACAATCTAGTTGTAAGCTCTCTTTACTGAATTAAACTTCTAACGTTAGGTTTAAGCTTTCTATATTGAATTCAGCTTATAACATTAGGTGTAAGCTCTGTATATTGAATTCAGCTTCTAACATTTGTATTAGAATTGGAATTGGGTATCTCACGATTGGGTATGTCAAGTGTTACAGTTAGGCTGAAAAATAGGGTTGAGCATAATATCGTGGTAGAGCTCTTTCCTTACTAACATTTCGACCTAATTAATCTGTCTTGATATAACGAAATTTACTTGAGGATAATCTCCAAATTTGTAGAAATCACAACCTATAAACCTACAAAAATCATAACCGTATTAAAGACTAGAATGAACATCCCATTAAATGAAAATGATTGCTAGAATTAATATGGGCAATTACGAAATTAGAGAAATTTTGTAATGGTGGAAAGATATTAGCTAATATCTCATCAGTTGGTATCAACCATGTATGTATTAGCTGATAACACTCATTAGCAAACATTGGCAATACATTGGTTGATGTGTTAATCAGAGGTAAACTTGTTAGAGGTAAACCCTTATCCCGGTTTCTAGTTAACTTACACAAGTATGCACTCCTCACATAATTACCCGTGTTATACGTTAACTATCTAACAACTCCATCATTCTCTTGTGAACCCATTTAATTTATATAAAATAACATGATGATTTCACTTAAATTACGACATGTGCACATATTTTGGGTTGTAGTTTTCTACATTAATATTTTTGGCAACAATTTATATGAAGTTGAAGTTAAAGCCTTGTAGTTTATTGAAGACGATCTTGGTTACGTTCATCATTTAGTGCATCACTTTCTTTCCCTTTTGTATTTGGTTTAGTTTTAAATATCCTTTTAATATTATTTGGATATCTCAATGTGTGTTTATAATCAATCGTTAGATCTTTACTTTATGTTATGATGGTTGTCATGTTATGATGATGAGACTAATATATCCTTGGTTGATGTAGTTTCTTAAATAATTATTTTTGGTTAATTTATATGTATACGTTTGGTAAGCCTAGGATGTCTCATGTTCTTGTTATTGCATATGTTAGATTAGTAGTTAGATTTTATTCCATTACTTTGTTTGGTTAAGTTTTTTTTTACCAAAAAATCTCTCTTTCAACTTCTTGTAGTATAGATCAATGTAGCAATGTTGTATGAATCTTAATTATTGAGGTTTTGATCGGTTTTATGGTTAGTAACCAACAAAAGTTGTGATAGAACTGTATACGGGTAACCATTCATACAAATAATAAATATTAAACGAAAGTTTGGTTTGATCATCATACGGTAAGTAAACAATTCTAGATTTTATTTACCTGTAAAAATAAGTAAAAGCGAAAACCGAAGAAAAACATTTATCACGTCTTAATCCTCCCTTTTGTAATTGTCTTTTAGAAAGTAAATGAATATCTAAATTACGAAGGCTTATTTCATCTCTCAGAGGAGAGCTTTAGCGTAGTTTTATAAAACGAGTTTTGTGAAACAGTTTTGATGCTAGCCAAGTTCTCCAACAAAGTTTTGGTTTATATGTAAAAGTTTTGAGTTTTATTTTGAAGATTCGAAACTTATTAAACTTCCAATATTCAATGGAATTCAAAATTCAAAATTTATTGAATTAATGTGATTGGTGCCGAGTAGCTTTTCACTTCATAATTAGTTGGTTGTTGAGCTTAATTGTTAATTGAGTTGTATTTCTTTGGGACATACTAGCACTTCAGTTAAAACAAACAACTGTATTGACCACTGAGAAGAACGATACACATCATGCCGTTTACCCGTTTATTAAGTTAGGTTTTATAAATTTAAACATTGTTGTAGTATAACGACATGCTAAAGTTCTGTTTGATTTCGATGCATTTTACACAAGTTCAAGTTTTTCCGTTTGACGCACAAGAAGTTGTTTGTGATCCCCAACAAATGACTACGTGAGCCGATTAAAACCATCACAAACTATTACAGCAGGAGCCGTTTTGACCTATTTAAGAACAAACATCGTGCTTCTTTTGTCACTTCCGCTCCAATATTAATCTTCATTTAAGAAGTTCCTCCAACATTTTAAACATTGTCCTAATAGTAAATCTCAATAAAACAAAGATCCTATTTGTCTAACCACAAACTAGTACAGGAAATCCTACGACGAATTATAAAACCTCTCAGTTGGTACTCCCCTAAAAAAGCTATCATGAATGATAATAAGTCATCTCAGTCAAAGAAGTAGCACTTGTATACAAATTGTTTAGTGAGTTGGCTTCACTGTCGTCGTTATGTTTGAGAGCCTCCAGAAGCGTCCTCAAAGTCGAGTCTTCCTCTTCAGTTGTTTCAGACATGTAGTTGTTATCTACATACTCCTGCTGTTTTTCCTTTTTCTTAATTGTGAAATACTGCAAATTGACAAATATTTAAGGCAAAAGATATTAGATTTAAGTTCATCTAAAAAACAAGTGTGTGTGCCCGCACGCACGATTAAATCTAGGTTTTAAGAAGAGAGAAATCAAAAAAGATGTATCATTCTTGTGTAATAATTGTATTCCGGTTGATTTTAAAATGAAGCCCCAATAGCGTTCCCACATAACATTAATTATAAGTACACACAAAATTTTGCCCGACCATTCCAGAAAAGATTATCAACGAAAATGAACACATATGCTAGTAACAAACATGAAACAATGAAGATAAGTTATCTATAGATATAAAATAATTTGTATTAAGGCAATAAATTAAAACTTACAAGATTCCTTAGTTCATCTTGGTAAAGTTTCAGCAAATCTCCAACTTCTAACATATTTTTCTTCACAAAGTCGTCTGTAAAATACAGAAACATAAAGATACATCAACTTAATTTGTATACATCAATCTGAATGAAATTACCCAAAATGAATCTGTACAATACTTACCACAGCGATCAAAAAGATACATTCTACCCTTGTGATTTGCCCAAAACCTTTATATATAACGACAACAACAAAAAAATCATAACTCATATATTTTTAATTCATAAAAATATCCACACAATAAGCAGTATAATCTTAGAAAATTGTTGGACCAATTAATGGAAACACTTGAAATTTAAAAAATAGGTCAAATACCTGTATTGCATTTTCCACTCTTCATTAGAAACAACATCTGTCATTACTATTTGGATACCTTCTTTAGATTCAAGGGCTGGTAGATTTTCTTCTGCTTCCCGCTGTGATTGTATATCATCGTTAACGACACAACAAAAACTTCTAATAATAATTCTAGCTACTGATAGATATATCTATCATAAATAAAAAATCAAAAAATAATGATTATTTAGAAAGGAATTTAGGAAAAAAATTTACTAGTTTGCAAGAATTTAAATTTCCAAACATAACTTGACAACTGTAGAATGCATTGTAACACTGTAATTAGTGTTTTAACAAAAAAAAATCAAACTCACCTTTGGAAGCAAGATTCTGCCTAGCTCACCGACATCCGTAGATGTTAATAATTTTTCCAGCACGAAACCAAGCTTCTGTTACAATATAATATAAAAGGTTAGTGACACAAAGAAAGTAACAAAACAGCATTCAATATGTTAAACTTTCCATATATCCGAATGAAACCTTACCATATTATTTGGGGCATAAAAGATATAGTGTTCTTGAGGACCACCACTCCTGTAATTACTTCTAGAATATGGTCTTCTGCTTCTTGTCATTGCAGATCTACTAGAAGATGGTGGGCCAGATGAGGACGAACTTGTTGATGCATTTATTCTCCTGTTGGCACTCATTTTGCGTAGTACCTTTTTCCTATTAGCCCTTGCTATTTTCGCTTGTAATTTTTTATTTTCACCAGATTCTGGTATGTGTAATGGCTGTATGGAATATTGCGCAGTTTCTGGAACAAAGGAAAGGGTAGGCTCAAAATTTCTCATTCGACTGGTTTCATCTAAGAATGAATTTGACAACTGGGGTTGCAAGAGTGGAGAAGAATTTTGGTGTGTATGGGGATAGGGTGCTTGATAAATTTGTCTTTGAATATGCAAGAAACCAGATGCATTTTGGAGATTGGAAGGGAAGCCTCTGAAGTTTTCCATTTGATAGACTCTAGATTTCTACAAAGGGTTGGGTGAAGTGTTTAGGGGATAGAAATAAATTTGATAATCAGTGGTGTACATATATATACACCTCAAAGCTAACTCTTGAAATAAACGTTGTGACATGCTCATAAAAATGTGAGTATGTATCACACGGATGGTCAACAACTAGTTATGCCAAAAGGTAACTTTCAGAAGATCTCCAAACTGAAAAGATTGCACTAGTTAAAGAAATGTGATGCTGTCATTTTAGACATATGAATGGCAATATGGACAACTATGTGAAATTAACCAAAAATGTGACTCCAACAATATAACTCTACACTAAACAATGGTCACTGGTTCGAGTCCTTTCAAGGCCACTCAGGATTTTAATTTTGCTAACGGTTCTTCAAGCCGATAATGGAATAGTTGAGGTACACGCAAGTCGACTCGAACACACACGGTAAAAAAAAATGTAACTTTACTCTATGGTTAAAAGTGTTGGTTTCTGGCTTATAACTTTGGCACATGCTTTTCACACCCAGCGGTTACGCGCAATGTGATGACTGTAAAAAGTGATGAATTACCACGTCACTTGATGCTCCCATTCGAATTCATATTACCATAAACTGTAGTATTTTACATAAAAAATATATTTCTATATATAACTGCCACGTCATAATTGCAGGAAAAGAAAAAATATATATGTTTGATTACTTTTTATCAACAAAAATCACCTGATGATTGCGTATCCAAATCACAAGCTGCTCAAAGGTATTTGACAGCTCAGAAAAGAATTCATAATTAATTAAATAATATTTAATAATTAATATTACGTTTATTAATTAAATAATTAAAGAATATATTATTAATTAATAATAAAAACATTAAAACTACAACTAGGAGGTTCTGTATTCTACAGTAAAAAAAACACAAACAAAAAAATTGTAACGGAAACATAAAATTGTTTGAATTCTTTTGGGGTTTACAACCATTTTTTTCTCAATTAAAAGATCTTTGTGCCTCATTCTAATTTCTAGGTGGTAGTCCTTTGGAGCTCTAAGTGTTGAGTATTTTCCCATTTCTTTTACCAAATGTCCCATGTTTTATTAGCATATGAAAAATTCATTAGATATTTTTATTTTTTCCATATATGCAAATCTTGATTGTTTAACCCATTGGCTATAAACTTATACCAAATCTATATAAAGCTGTATGTGGAGAACCTCAAAGAAGAAAACGTGACTAAGACACGAATGAGTATTTTATAATTAATGATTTTATAATTTTGGTAATTTTAGTGAAAAAAACGTCCACATGGACATTATAGTATTTTTTAAATCTCTCTCATCTCTATGGAAACACTTGTGTAAAAAACATGTTATGTATATTTGTATCACAATGTAAATAACTATCAAATATATTGTTTCAATTAAACTTAGTGACCACATATTTTTATTACACATTTTGATCATCACCTTGTGAACAAAAGAACAGCATGACAACAAACCAAAAATTATATATCCCTAAAAACATTGTGTGGGAACAAAATCAATAATCAAATTTGAACACCCATCAAATATCAGAACCAAAAACTTATAGTATCACAATGTGAATCACTATAAATTATATTGTTTTAGTTAAATATTGTGATCACCTATTTTTACCAATGTGATTTCCTTGTGAACACAATGTGATACACTACCAAAACAAAAAAAATCAAAAAACCAAAAACATGGTTTATGAAGGATTTGGATATACACGGTGAAAATTTAATTAATGTTTAAGAAGTTATCAATTTCATATTTGTTGGAGTTAAGGTTTTCTTATTTTATGGAGTGAATAAAATTAATTAAATGTTTTTATGAGTTGTATTTTTTATTACTAAATTATCTTTTTATATTTATATAATAAATAACATAATTAATTATTTTGAATGAATGACTCACGTGTCGTGGATCTCACAAATTCTAGAATTTCTTTCAATTCAACCTTATATGTTGGGCAGGTCCAAATGAGAATTAAAATTTGGTTGTGAATGTGACTACAAATGAGAGCGTAACACGTGTCATATTCAGACTGAATAATTAAAAGAAATATTCAGACTGAATATAGTATTTATTCATAATCAAAGAAATATTTAGACTAAATATAGTATGTTTAGTCTGAATAATGTTTATTCAGTCTGAATAAGCATTATTCAGCCCAAATAAATATTATATTCAGTCTGAATATTTCATTGATTATTCAGTCTGAATAATCTACATTCAGACACGTGTCGCGCTCTCGTTTGTCCTCATATTCACAACCAAATTTGAGTTTGCGTGGGATGCCGAAGGCAGGGCTAGTGACTGGCGTGAAATCGTAACAAGGTAGCTGTACTGGAAGGTGTGGAATTAGAACGGGATTCCAACTCAGCACCTTTATATATATATATACTATATTATAAATCATTTGACAAAAAACTCTTAAAAACAATTTTTTATGCATACAGTACTGTTTATTGATGCATATTACTTAAAATTCAAGATTACAAGTAGATTATGCGTATATACAATATATTAAAGCTCCATATTTGAATTTTTGTAACTAACTGCAGATAAACATTATTAAATACGAGATAACATCTTATTTTAAATATAGAAAATCTAAAAAATAGTTAGGATAATCATTGAGGTATAACATAATTCTTAGTTATTATCTTTATTAAAAATTATATTATTAAACCAAAATTAAATTACATTGTTATTAAACTTAAATTAAATTATAATTAAAAAATAATTAAAAAAACTATATAAAAAAAACTATATAAAAAAACTATATAAAAAAAACTTTTAAATAGTTAATTTGATACTAAAATCAATATATATTTTTCAAATTTTTATTATATCTTCAAATTTTTTATTTTATTAAAAAATAAAACCACTTAAAATCGTATTATAGTATCGATAGGGACAAAAAATAAAATAAAACATTAAAATCGAAATGTATCTTGCTGTGTTCCGTGATTACCTTTCTAGTATATTATAAGGGATTTAGATATTTTCTCTTAAAAAAATGTTAACTTTTTCGTGTATATATATATATATATATCTATACTATATTATAAAACATTTGGCCAAAAACTCTTAAAAACATATTATTATGCAATAGGTACAATTGATTAAAGCATAATTACTTAAAATTCAAAAATACAAGTTATACATGCATTGGTACAACTTATTAAAGTTTAACTAACTATACAACTAACTATATAGATAAACATCTAATTTTGAATATAAAAAATATAACATATAATAAGGATAATCATCCAACTATAACAAAATGCTTAATTTATTATATTTATAAAAAAATTATAATATTAAACCAAAATATATTATTTCATTATTAAACCTAGATTATAATTAAAAAAAAGGAATTAAAAAAAGTACACAAAAATAAAATCTTATTATAACATCGGTAGAAACAAAAAAATAAAATAAAACATTAAAATTAAGATGGATCTCGCTGTATTGCGCGAGTACCCTTCTAGTATATTATAAGAGATTTAGATATTTTCTCTTAAAAAATGTCAACTTTTTCGGGATATATAACAATTAAAACAATAGGTATTACATAAATAATTTCTATGAAGAATTTCAAATTTTATAATATTTTTATTTTGCAAATTTTGTAAAAAATAAGAAGCAAAGTTTGAAGTGTTTTTGTAAACCCATATTAAATTTACCTCATTTTTTAAACAAAATTTAAATTATTTTATATGTAATTAGTCTTTTAATTAGAAAGTAATATAAATTATTTCTAGTTCAATTATTTATTCAATTTTTCAACAAGGTTATCAAAATTTGGATCATAAGTATATCAATTTTAATCAGTGTCTTCAATTACTATATATATATATATGTATAGGTAATTTATTTTAAAAACCCATTCAATTATGATAACTTTGAGAATTAATATTATTTCATATGTTTTCTTTTTATCTAAAACTAGGATTCAAATATCTATTAACATTTATTTGTTACACAATATGTTTGTTTCACATGTATTCGATTCATAATTCGAACTTTTCTGGCATGTTTATGACAAGAAAAATACATGTAAAAAGTTTTAAATTGTGAATCGAACACATATGCAATGAGAATTATTTAGTAGTTCTCAAATACAAACATGGGAGGTTAAAATGAGAAGGCACGATCAATTTACATGAACATGAGATCGAATATGAACCACATAATTCGTTAATAAATAATACCATAAATAAAAATGCAAAATAATTTTAGAAAATCAGGATAAATTACTAATTTTAAATTGGATAAATCATTGAAAATCTCATTATATCTTTTAGAATTATTTAGAGTATCTCTACCAGATTCATCAAAATCTTCTCTAAAATAGAGAAAATATGAAAGAGAAGAAGAAATTATGCAAATTTAAAGATTTCTCCAAAAATGATTATTTGTGAGAGAGATGATTTTTTATTCATTTTACCAATGGAGAAAATATGAAATAGAGGAAGAAATTTTACTAATGTTTAGGCTAGAGAAATAATATTTTATAAGTTGTATTGAATATTAAAATAATATAATTAATTTTGTAATCTCCAAAATAGAGAATCTGTTGGAGATTAAGGTAAAAAATTTATTTTGCCATTTTACTGTTTCATTTTGGAGAATCTGTTTAAGATACTCTTACTTTTTTTATTTTAGTTAATTCATTATTTTTTTACCAATTAATATATATTTTTTCCAAGATACACTTTTAATAAAAAAAAAATCCTAATTTTCATCAAATATCACATTTGATATCCGTAATCAATTCATTATTTTTTTCACATTTTTTCTACTTTTTGGATTCATATTTTGATTCACATGTCATTAGCTTTCTTTAACATATGATTTATTACGTATCACACATATTGATCCAATATATAAATTTTTGTTTTATCACATATGATAATGTACGCTTGAATATATAGGTGATCTATTATCACATGTGATAATATTTTCATCACAAAAGATCTATAAATGTAAATATACATAATCAAATATGATTAACAAAAATATTTGCAATTATTACATAGGATTGATATCATATTTTATAAAAAAAAACAATTATAATTAAGTTGTTACAGATTTATCTTTGTGCTGAATTTATTAAGGATTATTAGAAATCGTTTTAGAAAACAAATTTAATCCCAGTTTATTATAGATTATCACGGCGGTTACCGATAATGTTTTATTTTATTCTTTTATTAAGTTAGGTGTGTGACTCATATTTCTTCAAGTATTCTTGCCATTTAGTTTGTTTCTCATATGAGGGGTTGTTTGTTTACCTCTTAACACTTCCATTAAGAAGCAGTCTTTGAATTGTTAAGAGATGAATCATGTTGGCGAAAAATAAGTTTGCCTCTTAATGGTTCCAAAACGTTCTAAATCATTTTGTATCGTGGACCTTCCTTAACCATTTAGAGCAACAATTTCATTTTGAACAATTATCAAACTATTATATTTCATTTTACAGTATATCATAACAACTTTGTAATCATTCTGACCACTTAATCATTATTTTACCAAATCATTCAGCAACTGCCAATAAAACGACTATTATTGTTGTTTCCAATCTCTACACATTTCACCCTTCCAATAAGACGTTCTTGGTACAACAATTTTTTTTTTGAGGTGTTCCATAGAAATTGTAACACCTATTTGCTAAAATGTCAATTAACAATAGTTATATAATTGTATATTGTCGTTGTTGCAACTAAATAGAAAAAACGGTACTAACATTCAGAAAAAAGGATTAATGGAAGAAAATAGTATTCCCCAAATTAATAGCAACCATTTTTGGTTATATGGAACAATTTTACCCTTGGTTTACAGGTCATTTACCTAAACACTTACCTGTAAGTGTTTACCAGTAAAATTTAACACCATCAGTTACTTACTGGATAAGATTTTAGTCCACCAAAATGGTTTTGTATGCAACAACTTACTTTTTTTTAATGGCAAAACAAACTTATATTACCAACCCAAAAGAGAATGTAGATAATTGTTACCGTAACACGACAAATTATTTGGTAGGAGTAGTCGTCCTCACTTACCGGGTAAGACTCTTGGTCCTTGCTTTCGTTACTTTCACTCTTATATTAACCCGGTAAGGTAATATAATTTGGCAAGCACTTACGCAGATAAGCGTTTGGTAAATGATCCCTTAATAATTAACAAACCTTATAATATTGGCCACTACTACGAGGGAAATCACCGACAACCTATGTACATTCGTCAATGATTTCCGACAGATCATCAACAAGGGATTAATTTGATCAGCGAGGGATTAGTTTGAGTATCCGACGACAATTTCATAATCTGTCGGAAAATAATAAAAAATCATTGACGAATTACATCAACGGTAATCCCATAGCCAAAATTAAATAATCCGACAAAAAGTAAAATAAAAATTTATTAACCTCTTATAACGTTTCATCTTATAATATGAGTGAAAAATGTACAAACCTTTGAGGACAGCTAAGTGAAATTCAAAAGCCTCTAAGTCCTAACTAGACTGATAATATGAAGATAAGTACTTGGGAAAATTGAGATTCAGAATTTTCCAAGAAAAATTCAAAAGCCTCCAAGTCCTGAGAAGCTTTTGAGTCGTCCTCCTCATAAACTTATGACTCCTTATACTCAAAAGCTTCGGAGTCTTGTTCATAAACTTTTGATCTTGAAGTGTTTCTGACCCTGAAGGGCTTCTGGCTCGGAAGTACTTTTGAGTTCCCATCTGATCAGTGTAAACATTATCTAACTTAACATGTTTGCAGTTGTTGTGTCGTTAACCGCCTACTAATTACTCCAACAATATCTAACTTTGTTTTATCCAAGCTATAATACTCATTCTTTCTCTTTTATTCTCAAAATCCTCCGACAAGACAAAGTACTATATTGACCGTAACCGGTAGCGGACTTGCATTGAAGAGTGTAGAGGAAAAGCCCCCACTGAAAGCTCAAATTTCAAGTAATATAGGTGAAATAAAATTTACTCTTACATGCTTAGTTTCCCCTAGTCACTTGATGGTTCCTCGAGTGGCCTAGTACATTTTGACGAAACCTCTCACTCCCTCGTTTGACAGTCTTATCCTCTGCACATTAATTGTTTTGTTACCACTAGCTCTTGCAATAATGATATAATGATTATGTTGGTTGATACTTTTGTTAAATATATCTCAATTTCTTGTTCTTTTAGTTTAAAAATAAATCAATTCACCAAATGTTAAGTTTATATATACTCAAATTAGTTCATCTTGAAGAAAGTTATATAAAGTAAATAATACTATAATTTGTTATTCGGTTAACCGATATGGTAAATAAATAATTGAGATGGAGGCTTAAATTATTTGTTTAACCAACAAATAACCTGAGATCATTTTAGTTTCGGGAGTTATCCAGTTTCAAGTTCTTTTGTAACCCTAGGCCCAGGGGCGGACCTACCCTATGGGGAGGGGGTCCCGTGCTACCGCTCAACCGTGTTCCGTAAGGATTAAAAAAATCGCATTTCGTAAAGTTTACATGAGGTGCACCCGCTCATTTTTTGATATTTCAAGGGTTAAAGTAGCACAACTTTGAAAATTCCTTGAAATCAACTAAAAACCTTAAAAAATTCCTTGAAATCAACCAAAAACTCTAAAAAAATCCCTCAAAATCAACCAAAAACCATTAAAAAAAATATCTAGAAATCAACTGAAAATACATCAAACGGCTTTGCGGACATTTGATCAAATTTAAGAGTGCACCTGCTCGGAAAAAATCCTGGGTCCGCCACCGCCTAGGCCCTAAGTTTCTAGATTCGTCACTGACTAAAACAAGCTCACTACAAACACACCAAAGGTCTATTTCAGTTCTTACTTCTTAGCTAGAAATTTAACTTGAAATACAACTGATAACACCCTATAAAAAACAAAGGGTGAGATCATATTTATACAAGTTTATAGGACGATATTGTTTTTGGGGGCTACAAATTAAAAATTATGTGAAAGTTTTTCAAAACTCATGTAAAATAGATATGAGATGAGCATGGTGAAGTGATAGAATTAACCTTCTTTTGGTTTATAAGTTAAACAATCATCAAATGAGTTTTTATAACTCAATAAAAATATGTTAAAGACCCTTTTGAAAACTAGAAAATGGCTTAGCTATGAAAATTTCTATATCACGAGTTGTTAAGCTTGATGCTAAACCACAGGGCGATTGACAGTGTTAAAATAGTAAGCCAGACAAGTTAAGCTAGTTTTTTAATATATATTTATATTCATGGGGCAACGGGTGTGTCGCTTGGAATGGTTGTAACTGCTTCCCTTTGAACCATCGCATCCCTCTATTGGTGTCTTTTAGGTTGTATAAATAAGGATAATATGGGTCTGTACAAAATTGAATAATTGAAAAAGAAAGTTGTATATTTATGTGTATATCGCATCTTACTGTGTTCTCCAATAAATTGGTATCAAAGCCAATTCATACATGGCTGTAAACGTTGCAAACCACAATACATTACAACCTCAATTACCGAAATTGACAGGGAGAAATTATCATCATTGGAACATACAAATGAGAGTATTGTACGAATCACAGGAACTTTGGAATATCGTCGAAAACGGCTACACAGAATTGGTTCAAGTAGAAGGAACAACGCCCCAACAAATCCTCGAAGATAAAGACAACAGGAGAAAAGATAGAAAGGCATTGTTCTTTATATTTCAGGCGGTGGACGAAAACATCTTCGAACGTATTTCATCTTCGAGAACAGCTAAAGGAAGCGTGGGACGCCCTCTATAGGAAATATCGTGGAGAAGAACGAGTGAAAATAGTAAGATTGCAGACCCTAAGATGTGAATTCGATAACATACAGATGAAGGAAACCGAAAGCGTAGAAGAATATTATAACCGAGTGATCGTTTTGCTGAATCAAATGCGATTGAATGGCGAAACAATCGAAGATCAAAGGGTGGTAGAGAAAATTCTGAGAAGCCTAGCAAGAAAGTTCGAATACATCATTGTCGCAGTCGAAGAATCGAAAGATATATCCGAACTCTCTCTAGAAAATCTTCTAGGGATATTACAATCACACGAACTAAGAATTAAACAATTTGATGCACAACCGCTGGAACATGCATTCCAATTGCAATCCAGTAACCAAGGAAACTCAAGTGAGAAGCGCAACGATCAAAGTTTTGGACATACGATACGCTTTTGTAAGAAAAGAATTGCAGATGAAGAAAACGGTACAACTTTTATGCACTTGGAAGAAACCACGGAAGACGAGTGTATGTTCATGTTGCTAGAAATGCAGGAACAGTCCTTAAACGAAGTATGGTACTTGGATAGCGGTTGCAGCACCATATGTCAGGAAACAAAGAATTATTCGTTTCAATTGATGATTCAGCCAGAAAAGAAGTATGAACAGGAGATGACAAGAAACTAGATGTACATGGGAATGGCGACATCCTAATTAAAACTAGCAAAGGAAGTAAGAAGATTCCAAATGTCTATTACATGCCTGGGGTCTCAAACACAATTTACTAAGTGTTGGGTAACTTCTACAAAAACGCTATGACATTCACTTCTCAAATGGAGCAGTAGAAGTCAAGGATGGAAACAAGAAACTCCTAGTAAAGGTACCCATGTCTTTTAATAAAATGTTTCCTATACGATTTCAAGATGAACACCTATTTAGCTTTAATATGATAAGTCAAAATGCTTCAATGCTATGGCACCACCGCTATGGCCATGTTAATTTCGACTCTTCGTTATATACGTGTCGACATAACATGGTTCGAGGGATGCCTAGCATAAGCAAAACAAATGAAATATGTGAAGGATGCACACTCTGGAAAACACGCAAGGGAAGCATTCCCACATGAAAAGGCATGGCGAGCATCAAAGATACTAGAACTTGTCCACTCGGATGTATGTGGACCAATGAGGACAATCTCAATAGGAGGAAGCCAATACATATTAACATTTATCGACGATTATAGCAGAAAGATTTGGACGTATTTTTTGAAAGAAAAGGCAGAGGTGTTTGGGACGTTTGTTACATTCAAAGCATTCGTCGAAAATCAAAGTGATCAAAGGATAAATGCTTGAGAACCGATCGTGGAGGGGAATTTAATTCAAATCAATTCCAAGATTTTTTGAAAGATAATGGAATCCATCATCAACTCACTACACGCTACACCCTCCAACAGAACAGGTAGCCGAGACAAAAAATCGAACCTTATTAGAGATGGCAAGGAGCATGCTTAAGAGTAAAAAACTAGCTGATATGTTTTCGGCTGAAGCAGTGGCCTGTGCTGCATATTTGATGAATAGAGCATCCACCAAAGCCCTTGAAAGTATTACCCCTCAAGAAGCATGGTGCGGACATAAACCTGGAGTAGGTCACCTCAGAACGTTTGGTTGTTTGGCTTATTCCCATGTCCCTGAACAGAAAAGAAGCAAACTCGACGATAGATCGGAAAAGGTGATATTTGTGGGTTATAGCGATCATTCTAAAGCATACAAACTGTACAATCCCCTCACCAAGCGAGTTTCGATGAAGAAAAAATCTGGGATGGACCCATCGAGAATAAAGATGAAATTCAAGTGGAGATAAAAGAAGATGAAGTTCGAAATCCCATAAATGAAGACCACGAAGATGAAACTGATCTGCCATCATCATCTACTACCCGCTCATTCAAATCAGGATGTAAGGTCCTCACCATCATCATCGAGTCCTGAGTCTTCACAGAGAAAATATAGAAATTTAAGAGACCTGTATGAAACCACTCGAAGATTGGATCTGGAAGACATATCAGATTTTGTACTCTTTTCTGATGTTGTACACTACGAAGAAGCTTGCAAGGACAAGAAGTGGCAACATGCAATGGATGAAGAAATAAAGGCCATAGAAAAGAACGGTACGTGGAACTTGGTGGAACTACCTAAAGGTCACAAATCAGTTGGTGTGAAGTGGATATATAAAACTAAGTTAAATGAAAAAGGAGAGATTGACAAATTCAAGGCAAGGTTAGTGGTTAAAGGGTACAAACAAAAGCATGGGATAGACTTTCAGGATGTATTTGCTCCAGTAATACGAATGAGACTATCAGATTGGTCTTAGCAGTGGCTTCCTACAAAGGCTGGACTGTCCATCAAATGGACGTTAAGTCCGCTTTTCTGAATGGAGTTCTCGAAGAAGACGTTTACATAGACCAACCCCCAGGATATATCAAGGAAGGGAATGAAAACAAAGTTTGTCACCTGAAGAAAGCGTTATATGGCTTGAGACAAGCCCCTCGGGCTTGGTATAGCAGAATTGAAGCATACTTCCTCGAAAACAGGTTCAAGAAGTGTGTGTATGAACACACTCTGTTCATCAAAGACCTTGAAGGTATGTTTTAACTTTTAAGGAAAAAAAGTTCCCCTTGTCTAGTAACTACAGATCCAATATTTATCTTCATTCTAGAAATTCTTGCAACATATTTAACCAGAACCCAAATAGTAAAATTCCTTAGAAGAAAAACAAATCCTGTTTGTCTAACCACAAAGTTGAACAGGAAAGCATATGAATTAATTAACCCCTCAGTCAAAGAAGTGCCACTTGATTATGAAGTGGTTAGTGTGTTAGCTTCACTGTCTTCTTTATGTTGAGATCATCCAGAAGTGTCCTCAAAGACAGTCTTCCTCTTCAGTTATTCAGTCATAATGTATGATCTCTTGCAAGATGGAAGGTTATGCTGCCTGTTTTTCCTTTTTCGCAATTGTGAAATACTGCAAATTAACAAATAAAAAAAATAAAAAAATGGCTCGTTCTATATAAACTTTCCGACCATAATTCCAGTAAAGCTTATCATGAAAAATGAACACGTACGCAAGTAAGAACATGAAACAATGAAGAAGGAGCTATCTTTATGTAAAAAAAACAATTTGTAATACACCAATAGGACTTACAAGATTCTTAAGTTCATCTTGGTAAAGCTTCAGCTGGTCTCCAACCTCCAACTTATTTTTCTTCACAAACTCGCCTGCAAATAGTAGAGATGATTACTAAATGTATATCAGCTTAATTTGCTCCCGACACAAACATCAATATATATAAGAAAATTTACCGCAAACGAATTAATTTGTATAGTACTTACCACTTTGATCAAAAAGATACATTCTACCTTTCTGATTTGCCCAAAACCTTTATTAACAAAAAACAAATATATATACAGTAAGCAGTTGTTATATTTGAAAATTGTTGGATAAATGGTAACACTAGAAATTTAATATGAAGGTAATGTACCTGTATTGCATTTTCCACTCTTTATTAGAAACAACATCTGTCATTACTAGTTGGGTTCCTTCTTTAGAATCAAGGCGCGGTAGATTTTCCTCTGCTTCCCTCTGTGATTGTATATGATAATTAAGAACGCGACGAGAAAGCTCAAAAATAATCATCTACATACAAATATATGTGTGTGTGTGTGGGTTGGGTTCACGTGAGACCATGTTTTTTTCATGAGACCCGTGAGATCACATTTTTACACTTGAAACTTCACAGCAAAACATTGTGACGGTAAAAAAATCCGAACCTTTATATATATATGTATATGAGTTGGGTTCACGTGAGACCATGTTGTTTTCGTGAGACCACATTTTTACATTTGAACTTCACATCAAAACATTGTGAAAGTAAAAAAATCAAACCTTTACTGCAAAAACATTGTGAAGTTACCTTCACAGTATTTTGCTGTGAAATTTCAAGTGTAAAATGTAGTCTCACGAAAACAACATGGTCTCACGTGATACCAGGTACATCATATATATATATATATATGTTCATCAGAAATTTCAAATCAGAAATACTGATTGATAGTTCTTTAGGAATGGAATTTAGCTAAAATTTCTACTAATTTGCAGTGAAACATTGATCCTGTAGTTTAAACACAAGAAGCATATTTTTTATACCGAGCCATCGAATATTGTAATTAGCTAGGATTCAATCTCACCTTTGGAAGCAAGATTCTACTTTGCTCTTTAACATCGCTATATGTTAGCAATTTTTGCAGCACAAGACGAAGCTTCTGTTATCATATAATAGAAAAGGTTAGTGACACGAAGAGAAGTAGCAACTTAAACAGCAGTTAGTATACTAAACTTCTATAAATCCAAAAGAAAACGTACCACGTTATTTGGGGCATAAAAGATATAGTGTTCTGGATCGCTACTCTTGTGTGGTTTTGTGCTTCTCATCATAGCAGATCTACTTGAAGATGGGCTAGACAATGAGGAACTTATCGATGGGTTTATTGTCCTGTTGGCGCTCATTTCACGTGCCTTTTTCCTGTATGATCTTGCAATCTTAGCTTGCAACTTTTTATTTTCACCATAAAATGGTATGTGTAACGGCTGTATGGGATACATAGAAGGAACAGCAACAGGAACAGGAAATAAGTTTAGGCATACAGGTGGCTGAGAATTCCTCATTATTCCACTTGTACATGGATACGGTTTTTCGCTATCTTGTGTTGAAATACGTATGATGCTTGATGTGTTTGGGAAATAAGGGAAGCCATTGAAGTTTTCCATTTGATAGAAAGTAAAAACCTCAGATTTTACAAAGAGTTAACTGGTTGATGTGTTTAAAGGATAGAATTTAAAGTTCAATGATCAGTATGTGCATATATATATACACATATATATCCTCAAAGGTGACACTTCAGATAAACAAGTTGGTAGACGCTGATCGAAATTGCGAGTATGCATCACATGGATGGTGAACAATAAAGTATATATGCCAAAAACATTAAATTCATGTGTATGTGATGTTTTCTTTTCATGCTCTTAGTCACAAGAATGACTTGAAATAGGAAGGTCTCCAAATGAAAAGATTGTATGTAGTGAAAGAAATGTGATGCTGTAAGCTTCTAGCTTACTACTTTGGGAGTGTGTAAAAAATGAACTTTTTGTCTTGGAAAAGAGGGAGGGGCGGAACCCAGGGAAATGACATGAAAAGGACGGACCCAGGGGAAAAAATATACAAGGAAACGGACACTTAAAGAAAAGGGATGGGTAAATCCCGTCACAAAATGTAGTTTTTTCAAGCGTCCCGTAAGGTTTGAATCTTTAGGGATTTTTCTCAAAGGACACCAGTTTGAGTTGTAAAGATCATTGAAATTTTTCTGACTGTTCTATGAACCTCAAGATTAGTTGAGGTTTCCACAAACCGATCCAGATACAAATGCTTAATAAAAAAAAGGGTATGTGCTTGATGAACAAAAATCACCAAACTTAAAAACGCGTACTCATATCACATGATGGTCAAGGGTTTTTTACAACTCCGTAAATAAATAATAAAAATAATAGTAATAACAATAATAAAACGATTACAATCCCGCGTGAGAGCATCCCAAAAAGTTCTTTAAAAGTTTTTTAAAATAAATAATTAAAATTCAAAATCTTTAAATTATTTGCATTTAATTCAAATAATTTTTTATTTTCAAAAATTTTATTATTAATTGTATTACTAAAATATTTAATAAAATATTATTTTTATCCCATAAATATTTCATTAATTTTAAATTTTTTTAATGATGGAATATAATTAAAAAAAACCATTTCTTTTCATGATAATCATATTTAAGAGTTTTCCATATTTGAAGAAATTTACGGAATTTCCAAAATAAAGAATAGAAAACCTAAAATCTCCGAAAAATTATAACATTTAAGTAACGGCTTCTACATTTTGGGATCACAACATTCATGATTATACTATTAAAATATTATTTGTTTTCTCTAAATATTTAATTTCAAGATTTTTTATTGGTAAAATATAATATAAAAAATTGTCTCTCATGGTAATTATTTGTGCGGATTTCTTCAAGTTTGGACATTTTAGCACCACCTCTCCTCCTTTGTCCATTTTGGAAAAAGTTTCTCCATTTTAAGGGAAATTTTGGGAATTTGTTGGAGAAATAAATCTGCTCAAAATCTTTATTTTCACTATTTGAAGAATATGTAGAAGATGCTCTTCTTATTTTCTTCATTTTAGAGTCTATTTTGAAAATTTTATTAAAGCATAAAATACTCGGAATCCTTATTTTATGTTTTAAAAAATCTGTTAGAAATGCTACTCGTATGTTAATTTGTAAAGTTTGGTGTATGTGGAACTATTTAATAGCCTTGCTTATTTTGATTTCCTAAGCCAATTAATTTTTCCAACGACCAAAAAAAATGATTTTGCTAATGGTGATAAAATACGTTTGATTTAATTGAACATAACAAAAAAAAATTAATAGCCGTTAAGAGGAAGGTTCAAAACCATCATGGAATGACAAACATGAGGGACCAATTAAATCAGAGTTTTCATTGTTTAGGGACAATATCCGTTAAAATTGAAAACGTTAGGGATCAATAGTGCTTAATAAATTATTATTTATTAATAAGTAATAATTATTTAATAAGTTATAATTAAATATTTTTCTAATAATTTATAATTAAACACTATTTAATAATTTATTAACTATTAATTAATAAATAAAAGTAACCTACGGACTATCCGCCGGAATTTTGAATTTTTCGATAAAAAAGAAGGATTTCGCCCTTAATCAAATCAACGACCAAGAAATTAGGGGTGACAGTTGTGTCGCGTTCAGGTTGGCGGGTTAGGAAGACTCAATCCGAACACGACTCGTTTATCTAATTGTGTCGAAATGTTCAACCCTAATCCGTACACGCTTGGATTGACGTGTCATAAACAGGTTGGCGGGTCATAAATAGGTTGACAGGTCACATAATAATACAACTAAATTCAAACGTCCAAATTCAAATACTAGTACTACAACAAAGTTCAAATACTAATACATATATTATTTTAGAAAGCTTAGAATAAAAATTAATTTTATTTAAATTATTATTTTAAACGGGTTGGTGGGTCAACCAGCGACCCGTATGTGTCAACCCGAACACGACCCGTTTAATAAACGGGTGGCGGGTCAGAGAGTTCAACACAAACCCGTTTATTTTCGTGTCGTGTTTTGTGTCGTGTCGAGAATTGTCACTCTTGTAAAAAAAAACAGAAACATATATCTCCTTTCCACACCCTCCCCCCTCCCCAACCAGGTTTTACCACCACTGTTGCTCACCATCACCAGTCCACCACCGATTTCTAATTCTGATTTGGGTTAAAAAAACCAATTTTTTGCATTTCATCAATGCATTTATGAGTATTTATCAATGCATATGTAATAATAGAAGCATTAGTTAATAGGAACAAAAAACGCTTGTATGCATTAATGCATACCATTCGGATGCAAGGCTCCTAGAGTATTCTTCAGTTTTCTCTTTCTTTAATGTTTTCCTTTGAATCTCCCTCTATATATATATATGGGGGATGGATCATACGAGAACCACCCCTCTTTAAAGAAATAGAACGTGTTCGGAAAAAATGAAAATAACAAAAAATAAAATAAAATAAAATAAAGAGAATCTCCGAAGATGTCAAAACGAGTTATCCCACAATCTCACAATGTATAATCGAGCATTAAGGCTACATAGTACATATACAACTAAATGTCATGAGTTGGATTAAAACAAAGTAAACAGGAACATATGAATACCAAAGCGTCTAACCGGCACATACAAATCAAGCATATCGTAAAAAATCGCAACCTAGAAAGATTTCGTAAACATACCATAGTCGCTAGGGGAGGGGATGGTGATCTATATGGATGGTAACTCACGGTATCGCTCTATGCTCTCAAGTGTGTATAAGGACGTGTATACGCTCAATTCCTTCCCGTTCGAGAAATATGCAATGCACTCTTACCGCGTTTGAAACAATTCTCAAGTCTAATAATTTTCATAAAAATTGCATAAAATGAGGACTTTTGGGTATGGTAAAGGGTTAAGGGTAAATGGTTAAGGTAGGGATTAGGCTTGGTTAACGGGGTTTGAACATGTTTTTGTGTGCACAAGAGTTCTCTCCTACAATTTCAAATGGATATCAACTTATTCCTTGAAAGACCAACTATATAAATGAATATGCATATATACATTTTTTTTTCATGTATCTTTGTTTTGTTTTTTGTTTTTTTTTTTGTTTTTTTTTCTCTTGAACTCACAAGCTATGCTTGTTTATGGAGTTCTATCAACTCACAAGCTATGCTTGTGTATCCTACTCAAACTTCATGCTTTAATTCGTTTTCAATTTCCGGAAAAGAGAGCTAAATGTGCATTTTTAGGTGATTTAGGTGTGTATGGTGTTAAAAAAAAGGTAAGTGTTTAGGCTCAAAGTGGTTGCACGAGGGAAAGTATTTTTGTGATTTTGTGTATAGGGGTGATTTTAAGAAAAAGATGGCCTCTATGCAAAAATTATAAAAAAAAATCAGACGAGAAATGAGTCACAAACCTAGAAATACACCTCGATGGGAGGTAATCACAAGAAATGAAAGATGAGATTGATTATGTATGCGTCAATCTATTAAGGCCCAAAATCTCACAAGGTTCCATCCATAATAGTCACAATGTGTAATGTAGGGGGACTATGACATGCAAACTAGTCCTAAAAGGCTACGTGAAACAATATGCTTAACGGTGTGTGTAAGTAACAACTATGATATCATTGTTCCTATAAAAAAAATCATCTAACATCATGGCAAATAGTTGATGTGTATTGAGTAGAACAAGCAACTCAGAGGTACAAAGTGAGACGTGGTGTACTACAATTCTTACACAACGGAGAGTAATGAAAAATCTTTTTGGATTTTTTTTATGCAACCTAGAAAAGTGAAATGCAAAATGGAGTTAAACTATATGCAAAAAGAAAAAGAAAGAAGAGAAAAAAAAAGGAAAAACATCCACTCACAAGCAAAGAGGAGCATTGTCCTCAATGCTCGAGTCAAAGTGAACGGAAAGAAAAAGAAAAATCACGGTGGGAGATTGTGCGGTTGGAAGAGTGATGATGATTTGGTGCGATGGTGGTGAAGTGAATGGAATGAGACGGTAAAAATAAAAAAACCCTAGTTTTACTTTCCTAATTTTTTTTTCTTTTTAAAATAAACAAATAAAAACACATGGTCAAGAAATAAATTTCATGCCCAAGTATTTTGGGCAGAAACAATCTAAAAATAAATCATGCTCAAGAAAAAAAATTCATGCCCAAGTTAATTGGGCAGAAACTTTTTATGGGACTTTTCATGCTCAAGAGATTTTTTTCATGCCCAAGTAAACTGGACAGAACCCTTTTAAAAAAATCATGCTCAAGAAAAAAAAATCACGCCCAAGTTAAATGGGCAGAAACTTTTCTTGAGGATTTTCGCGCTCAATTTTTTTTTCACGTCCAGTAAGAGTGTACAACTTGGTGGAGTCAAATGATTGACTTAAACAGACACCGATTCGTACGAGTCGCGTAAACGCACAAAAGATACACCAGATAACCAATGTATTCACGTTATAAAAACACGTTCTGCAACCCATAGCCGAGAATTAAATAAGGGGTAGAGATAGAAGGATCGGCGATGTCCGGCTTGACATAAAAATACCGAATCCGAGTAAAATAAAAAAAATACCACACGAGAAGCATTTAACAAGATAGAGATAGAATCACTCAATATTTCTAAAGGTAATAATAATCTCGATCTTACGAAACACGTCTCAATGGCCCGTCATTCACCGCCTTTTTCGTCAATCACGACCTTTCATTCCCGTCTGTATATTGGCCAAACTACACAAACAAAAACTTCAAGCACACGATTAAACAAAATAAAAGATGAGATGACGAAAATAAAAATAAAAAAGAAATGGGGGAAAAGACATAGACTAGTAAATCAAAAAGTAAGTCAGTGTTAGGCTAGTCGCCTCCCCGGCAGCGGCGCCAAAAACTTGATGTGTTTTAAATTTAATACCGCAAGCGTACGGATTGTGTAGCATACGGGTCGATCTCAGGGAGGTGACGGTTTAAACACTAACTACTTAATGACTATGGCCTAGTTATGCGAATCAAATCATTGTTTTGATTATTTAACTAATTAGACATAAATTAAATGAGATTAAGGGAAAAGGAAAAGAGAGAAGGAACTAAAAGAGAAACTAAACAAAATAGAAGACAACTAATCTAAAGGAAACTGGGTAACGTCAACTACGGACTTTGATAGTGGTGAGAAATCGTTTTGTAAAATTACTTTACCCCTCTTTCGAGGTAGAAAAGCTTTTCTAACCGACGACATGTATTTACTTTTGCAATACATGTGCGCTGGGAAGAAACGTTAAGAGTTAAAACTACTATGTTTCCCAATCAACGTCCCTAACTATTTACATGTTAGGACCGTTGTCATCGATCAATTTAACACAAGCAAAAAGAACAACTTTCGTTTTTCGTTAAAAGCTAATTATGTTAACCAAACGTTTTATTAAAAACCAATTAGATCGATTCCAACTTTCGTTAGGATCGAAATGGATTGTAATTCAACATTCGTTTTGAGAACAAGTGATCGATACCAAAACCTCTATCCTAAGTGACAATTACCCAATAAACAAATTCTAAATTAAAACCAAGAACAATGTAATTATTTATAACCTAAAACAATTATAGAAGAAGAGATGAAACCAACTATTGAGATAACTACATTAGACTCGATCTACTAACTATCAACATTGACTAACATAAAAAACAAAGAACAATTAACCAAGTAGACATGTGCAGAATTTTACCTAAGTGCAGAAAATTAATAAAGAGCAGAAAATTAATAAGGTGCAGAAAATTAACAATCCTAATGTGCAGAAAATTTAAAAGAGAGTAGAGAATGCAGAAAATTAAAAAAGGAGAGTAGGGAAGAGAGTAGAGAAGATGCGGAAAATCGAAACTTTGAAATCTACTAAACAAAAACTAAAAGAGAACAAATGATAAAATTCAATGATTAATCGATTTATATCAATCGTTCAAATAAACACGAAATCTAAATACAAACTAAAGAGATAGGGAAGAAGATACTAATAATCGTATGGAGAAACGATTGTTAATCGGATTCCAATGGCTTAAGCTTGAGCACTATCTTCCTCCCTTGTAGAAATCGATCAACAATAAAGAACCCTAAGAGAAAACGCAGCCGTCGTCTGATCCAAAAAATAAAAGTCCTCCCTAATTAAACCTAAAACAAGTATTTAAAAGTCTAAACAAAAAGCCCGACAGAAAAGCCCAATAAAATAGATCCAGCAGATTTTCATGGTCATGAGATATTTCTCTTGCCCATGAAAATGCAGCAGAAAGTTTAGTTTTCAAATCTTGGCTTTTTCGACCAAATCTTTATCTTCAAGAATCCCATCTTTCATCGCTTCCTTGGCCATGCCCTTCGATCCTCTTAGTCCATCTAACGTGTCATATTCAACTCCATGTAAAACCTGCACAAAAGTATACCGAAAACGTAAAAACCATTCCAAAAACAAATCCAACCGTGATTAAAGAGAGAACCGGAAAAGAATAATAAAAGATGCATGAAAGCACTAAACTAAGGACTAAAATGCATAAAAGACTCAACTAAAATACACCAAGTTAGGTGCATAAAATGCACTTAACAGGGAGATTGTTGGGTCACCGATGATTTGGTGATGAACCACCTTCCTTTGTATGATTGATTTTTTACAGGTTCTTTTGAAGGTCTGAAATATGCTTCAAGTATTGAAAAGTCAAAGACTATTCAATCAAGGGTTGTACATCAAAAAGTGGAATTTTGGATGTACCAACTAACTTCAATATTCAGATCATTTTGCCAAAGTCAAGATTGGGTCACCAATATAGTGGGTCACCGATGGTACACTTAAAAGTCATCAAAAGTACTAAGGACATCAAACAAGATGAGGTCATCAAGTTTGAAGTCATGGTCACCGACACTATAATCTTGGTCACCGAAATTGCAGGTATCTTTTCTAAGGCTGTGATATCAAGTCACAAGTTCAAGGGTGCACACTTTCAACACTTAGTGAAAAATGAAGAAAAGTTTACACTTATCAATTCCAAACTTACAAGGTATCCACCGATGTGATACATAGTTTGATGTATCACTTAGCAATTTCAAAGATATAAGTTCTTGACTCACATCAAATGCAAGACACGTGAGCCAGCTTGGGCATCAAGCCTTAAATAAAGACATTCTCTTTTATTCTTATAAAAGGAATTTTTGTCTTTTAGCTAAAAGGTTTGATGGGACTTCACAGAGCATGAAGAAAAGAAGATAAAGTTATCTGACATTACGTGCTACAAGGAATGGTTCATCCATTATTCTAGTACAAAGGGAGTGGTCTCTTCCTTTGTCCAGCAGATACACTTCCAGCTTTTGAAACCTTGACAGCTGTCCACATGCATCCCATGCATGGGCACTATAAAAGGAGATGAAGTCCTTCCCATAAATCTTACGCTTTCAACAAATCTTACTCGTGATAGTTTGTTTGACTCGAAAGGTGTGCAATAACAGTCTTGTTTTAACTTCCTTAGTGTATAAGTTAATTACTGTTATCTGTGTATTTAGTTTGATAGAATAGTGTGTCTGTTCTTTTCTGCATCAAACTACCTGTGTAAATTTTTGATATTTATATTAAAAAATTTAAAAAGAGTATATTCTGTGTGTTTTATATTCAACCCCCCTTCTACAAAACCCTCACTTAGTTAGTCATCAATTTTGGTGAAGTCACATACAAAAATTTGTTCACAAATGCACATATTTTTCACTTATGAACACATTCGTAAGTGTTTATGAGGTCATACATACCTCCAGGTTGTCCACAAATGCACATATTTTTCACTTATGAACACATTCATAAGTGTTTATGAGGTCAACATATCAATCCCAGATTGTTCACAAATGCACATATTTTTCACTTATGAACACATTCATAAGTGTTTATGAGGTCATACATATCAATCTCAGGTTGTTCACAATTGCACATATTTTTCACTTATTTAACACACTCATAAGTGTTTATCAGGTCATACATATCAATCTCAGGTTGTTTACAATTTCAACTTAGTTTTCACTTATGAACAAAACAGAAACTTATATAGTATTAGATTGAAAATAAAAAACCCAAAATTTTTCAAACAACGCGCTAAATAAAAATCCCAAATTTTGCCTCGTAATCTTACATTGGCGTCCAAATTGACATCATCTTCATCCATTTTTTTCAATTTAATCGTGTTCCCCAAAATCTGCTAGTGAACGACAAGGAAATCGGGTGATTAAGTAGGATGTTTCTATCGAGAGAAAGTCGAAATTTATTTTGGGAATTCGGTTTCCCCAAATTTAGATCTATTAACAACTGAGGGAAATGCCCTTTGTTCACAAGCGTACATTACTTTCAAGTCAATTAATGTGCATCTTGAAATGTACGTAATTTCAATTATGCCATTGTTACCTAATATCCGTTGATCTATAAAATGGATGGTCTGATTTGGTTAACAAAGTTAGCACAAATAATTGAGTTAACACTTGACACTAATAGAAAATTGAGTATTTTCAACGGAAAATGTCGTTGAAAATTTTCTATGAATTTTAGAGGGATTATTGACAGAACATAAATTTCCTACAATTTTCAACGAATTTCCGTTAAAAATCTCTCACAAACATGCATTTCAACCAAAAAAAATTGACGAGACATTCCGTTGAATTTTGTTGAAAATGCACGTTTGTGAGAGATTTTCAACGAAAATTCGTAGAAAATTTATGTTCTGTCAATAATCCCTTTAAAATTCGTAGAAAATTTTCAACGACATTTTTCGTTGAAAAAGTTCCGTTGAAAATACTCAATTTTCTAGTAGTGTGAAGGGCCTCCATACATATAATATTATATATATATACACGCACACACACACACACACAGAGAGAGAGAGAGAGAGAGAGAGAGAGAGAGCGCGGACGATACTCAAATGAAAACCATAAAAAGATTAAAAACTCATGAGAATTGATATAAAAATATTTTTTACACGATTTTTTTCATCAAAAACTATATTTTAAGATATTGTTGCACATATGTTTGTGTTCACCCTATAAAAAATTACTTCTGATTTTTTTTTGATTCACCTAGTGAGACGAAAAATACGCGTAAAAAATATTTATATGGTAGAACAAATATATGTGAAACTTTCACATTATGACACAAATATATTTAAAATAATATTTAAATCCTAGTATTTGATTAAAAAAAATCACAAATTAATTATTTATAAATCAGTTTTCATAAGATTGTAACAGTTTTATAGTTTTCATTTGATTTACCCTATATATATATATATGTGTATATCTCGTGTATTGATGCAAAATGGTTTGGTGTATTCTTGATAAAACCAACAATGTTGAAATGTCATATTGAGGTAATAGTATTGATAGGTTTTATCAAACCAATAATGTTTAAATGTCATTATTGGGTTGCCTAGACAATGCTGAAATGTGATATATGATGCAATAGTTTGGTCAAGTACTTTGTTATGTTAACCAAAACTTGTGTTATTAATTAGTTGGGTTGTGCGGTAGTTTTCAATGTCTTCTATGTTATACCTTGCAGAATAGGTATCTAGGACAGATATATAAGAGATACTCGTAAATGGGGTGACTTTCAACAGTCAAGACTTCACGCCGCTTAGGAGATACCACCCAAATTGTATCCTAGAAGCGCATTGATCAGATATGATTGATCAGGGTAGTGTGGTGGAATCTTTGTAATGTTTTCTAACTGTTTTTATATTCATTTACGTGTTAGGTCTTAACAAGTGTGGGATGTCAACGTGTTTATGCATCAATTTAGAGCCAATTATGCCACCTAGTATGAGGGGATTTCGTCCATGCACACCAAGGGATCTATTAGTGCCATTCAACATCGGGATCACATAGTAATTTATCATATACTATACTGAACGTATATAGTTTATGAACATATGCGATATTTTTGTGTACTAACAACTTAAGTTGTCTATTGTAGAGAGATGCATAGAATCGTGAGCCCATTGTTGCTATGTTTTTTAGAGGATGCGTTTCATCAACACGAAGCCCACTCCAGGAGCAACCGACTCTCTCATGGATCCTCCGATCTACGTTTACCTGGACGCGGCTAGAGCAACGACAGGTTCAATTTATGTACTCAAGTTAGTTTTTTATAGCATTGCTTAGTTTTATAGGATAGATAAGTATGAACTAGTTTGAGTTGTCATCATCGTGCAGATGGTAGACTTAATCGATAGAGTTGCATTATGTTTGTTAAAAACGGATATATTCGAATTATAGCATTTATGTTGCCGAACTGTCTATAAGTTAGTTAACACAATTTATATTTGGTAAACCGTATAACACATATGCACATCTTAGGGAAGAGACTACGTCAGCTCAAATCCTAGCATCATTCCCCCGATGATCCAGTGTTGTGGGAGTGTAGCGTCAAAGGCTAGCACATAGGCCGCTTGTTTGGATTCGCTACCATTCAGGATCCCTGGTTTGGTATGGGTGTATGACCAGTGATCCTTGCATCAATAGCTACAACGGGAGCTATTGAAGGTATGTTTCATATAGCATATAACATATGTATATTGTTTTTTAATCATAATTTATCACATAACATTGTTGATTATTTGCCAAATATTGAATAATTTTAGGTAGGTGCATTAAAAAGAAGCATGTGAGCTATGAGGACGGTTATAGGCTTAATAAACAAGGAGGGTAGCTTTGAAGCAACAACAAAAGAAAACAGTAGACTAGCTAACTCAACAAAAGGCATTAATCGTGTAGTTTTCTGCATTTACGACAGAGTTTCAAGGTAGAAACCCTTCCCCTCTCCTTCTCCCTCTCCCTCTTCCTTGTTATAGACATAATTTTTTATGGTATTTTGGTATTAGTTTTAAAAACAGATTTTTTTTATGTATTTTAGTATTTTGCCAGGTTTGATTGTATAGGAAGTACGTATTTTAATTATCTAAAAAGAACAAAATAACTAACGGATCACTGCTGGACATCAGTTCTAAAAGTAATTTAAACATTCGGTGATATGTCGTCAAAATTCGTCGGTGATCCGCTTTTTATAAGACATGTTTTCCAAATATTGTCATATAAAAATACTAATAGGGTGTTTTATTTTAAAAATGTTCTAAAAGAACTTGTTAGAAGTCCAAAATTATTCTATTAGTTTATTGTAACACTTTTATGTATGACATATAATTGTTTGGTCTTATAAACCTAAGTCATATATAACATTATATTATGACATTATTTAGACATATTTATCGTCTTATAAATCCGGTTTTGTTGCAGCATGTAGGACTATGTTATGTGATACACACTAATGTTTTAGTGCTTGAACACACATTTCTTCTTTATAATTAGGTAAATTTTCCTTTTATATCTCAATATTGAGTCATTTTGTTATGTTAGCTTCCATTTACCTATTTTATGGAACTGAGTTGTGATTTATTTATTTTTACACTATGGAAGCATAATTTTACCCTTTTGGCAAGTTGTTTGTGGTGTACCTCATACTACAACATTGACACAACATGAACCGGACGAGAAAACCATGTGGATTAAATGAAAAAAGACACTTGGAAGCTCCCTTGAAGGAAATTGGCTGGAAATTAGTTTAATATATTTAGTTTATTAGTTTATTTATTTAGTTAAGTTATGTTTATACTTTTGTCTTATTAGTTGACTTTTTTTATGCAATCTAAACTTAATGGCTAAGTATTGTAATTTTATCCTTTTTCCCTCACCTCTAGTTTAGTATAAATAGGAGGTATGAGTTGGTGTTTTTGGGGTGGAGAAATCCAATTAGATATAATCTTATTGTGATTTATGGTTTGAAGTATTTGAAGTTTATGCTCTAGTTTTAATATATGAATTCTCGTATTTTCTTGAATATTGTTCTTCATTCTTTATTGTTTCTTTACGGTAAGTTCTTTACGTTTTTATGCTTATCATCTTTAATTTATTACGCTTTTCGTCTTTTATATTCCGCTCTTTAATTTTCGTCATTTACTTTCAGTCATTAAAATTAATGTCTTTACTTTCCGTCATTTACATTTCTTGCAATTTACTTTCAGTTATGAGTAACTTATTTAATTAGCTTGGATGTGAGATGAAAATGTGAGATTTTAAACCAAAGGAAGGTGGACGTTGTTTCGTAATAATAACGTTCCATTATTTTATTTCAAGTTTTATAAAACCAATGACACTTCTTCACAAGTTGATCACTTGGAAAAGTATTAAAGTGTCGTGGACTCAGAGATGAGTCACTCGAATGATATTGGAAGTAGACTTGAGAGAGTTGCTGACAAAGAGATTTTTTATCTATATTATTTAAACTGATTAATTCTCGACGGATCGGTCACTTGTCAAACTGTTAAAAGTATAGTGAACTCTGAGATGAGCCACTTGGCACACGCCAACTTGAATGATATTGGAATCGGCACGAAAGAGTGATTTTATACAAAGAGATTTCTTTATACATATATTTTGAGGACACCATTTGTCCCTTTCACTAGTCCGGATTTGATAGAGATATGGGTTGAAATTTATAAGATCATTGCAATGATGAAGTCTGAGAGGAATACCCTCAAAATAGACGGTGTAGCTTGTTATTGTGAACTACATACTGAGAAGTATTGGTTCACTGCAATTTGTGTTGATGTGTCACCATAGGTTTTACACCCATACTTGCGTTTTTATTTTCTATCATTTTCATTGGTGTTAACTCAAAACCAATCAAAGTCTTCAAATTCGCCATCTGAAGTTAGTCATTTAACTCAAGATCTTTCAATTTAAGATACCTATCCCTGTGGAATACGATACTTGGTTCTTACCATTTTATAACTTGAAAGACGATATTGGGACTATATTGTATACTTGTTTTTTGTTCCAATTATTACATGGCTGTAGGTGTGTAAATAGTTCCTATCAAGTTTTTGGCGTCGCCTCCGAGGATAGGCGTTAATCCAAAGTTGTTTAGAGATTGAGTTTGTTAAACTAATGTATCTACCATCTTTGTTGGTTGTCATATGTTTCCATGTGTGTACAACTAACAACTTTTTGGGTTTATTTTTCTGTGAGTATGGATTCAATGGGGCAATTGTTTGGATCGTATGGAACTATTTTCTGTGAACATTGTGGCAGAAATCATTTATCATGCATTTGTCCTTCGAACCCCGAATCCCTCTATTTCATGGGAGATGGTAATTTGGATACCTCCCAATTTAATGGTTTCAGTCAATTATGGGAGGAGCATCCAAATTTTTTTAAGTAGTCAAGATCATGACATTTTCACATCACCACTACCTCCCTACCAAAATTGGAGTAACACTTATTTAAAAAAATTGACCAATCTTGAGAGGAACAAATTGATTTTTCTTGGAGTTTTCACGGCGATGATTTCAACAACTCGTTTTTACCCTCTTACACTCTCTTTAGAACAAATTGAAACCTTAAAATTTCTTGAAACTATGATGAGTGACCAATTTCAAAGTTTGAAAACTATGTTGAATGATCACATACAAAGTCTAACTACATCCAATAACAACATCACAACTTGTGTTGAAGAAATCATTAGAAAAAACAAATTCCTATACCAAGTGTTATTGAAACGTTTAATTGTATTGGTACGGATGAGAGTGAGGTCAATACTTTGGAGAATATTCAAGAGATAGAGAGTTTCGTGGAAACACTTGAACATTTGAGCAACCCCTCTTCATTTCAAAATAGTGAAGAGGTGCAACAAAATGCCAAGATTGTCACTAACCCATGCTTTAAATATGTGCAGAAAAAACATGTTGGTGTAGATAGTGCAACATTTCTACAACAAAGTTGTGCAGAAATTTTCAAGCCGTGCAGAACGTGACGATCAATTCAAGGACTCGGGAAGCTTCATAAAATCATGTTCCACTATAGCTGAGGTGAGGTGGAGAACTCTTTATGGGATGAAATGTTCCCTTATTTGTGCCATTGAAATGTTGCCCTTATTCTTAAGCTTAGGATGAGTTAATGGCCTTAGTGTGCCCACTAACTCCAGTGGTAGTTGGTTTCTTTATTATAAATATTTTAATTACCTTTTAGCTATAATTAGCAAAAAAAAAATGTTCCAAACTCTTTCTTTTGGGCTTTGGCTTTTCTTTGTGATTAAACATCTTGAATCGGTCTCTATCATTGATGTTTCTCGTTGAGAGCCCTATGCCTCCCAAACGTAATCCCCCTCCCTCGAGGAGTCGATGGTCTCCATTGTTGACATCGTTTCCAAACTCCTTACTGTCACCACTTCCAAGGCCACCTATCTTGAAAATTAACCTTTCCAAATAACTTGCTACCAATATGTCCACCACCGCTAACTTGGTCATTGTCATTGCAAAGAAGGACACCACCCTTTTTTTGAATCCTTCTTCCCCCTCCACTACCGTCCCTATCGACCACCTCACCGACCACCCCCAATGATCCTTCTTATACCACCACAACCACCAACCACTCTTTATGTTCTTCAATTAACAGCGCAAAAATTCCAAGCTCGGCACTCCCACGGTCTCTACTTACATTGCTTTGAGAAGTTTTATCCGGGACAACATTGTAATTCCCCAATTCCTACTCCTCGAGGCCACATAGAAGATCCCCAATTCCATCCCTTTTGTTTGAGGGACAAGTATTGATACGGACCTAAATCTCATTTACTGCATTTAATAAAATAATTTTTTTATTTTCTTGCTTAATTAGGAAGTATGATCACGAGTTCCTTATCTTAGGCTTAGGATGAGTTAGTGCCTTAGTACACCCACTAACTCCAGTAGTAGTTGGTTCCTTTGTTATAAATATTTGTAATTCCCTTTTAACACTGAGCAGAATTTGTTTTCCAAACTTCTTCTCTCAAGCTTTCGCTTTTCTTGGAAATTGACCATCTCAAATTGGTCTCTATTAAATACCCACGAAAGTCTCTTGTAAAATTTCTTGATCCCAAGAATACCAAGTTTTAGGCTCAAATTCGAATTCAAAGAACTCGGGAATATGGATAGATAGGAAATGTGTATCATTCATCAACTGACCATCCACATACTAAAACCAACAAATAAAAAGTAGTTCAAAGGTAATATGATGGAAAAGTGGTAGGCCAAACTTAAAAAGTCCCAACGAGAAAATTGACAAAATAAAACTTAAAAGTTCCTTATAACATGACAAAATGATGTTTCTAAGGCTCGAAAATTTGATACTCCCTTTGGGTCCTACCACGTACATGCTCTTCTTAGCTTTGATTTGGTGTATTGTGGGTTTGAAATGGAGACTCGTAGAAAAGTTATGTGCATTTTAAGTGTGACATCCTCTATAGGACACTTCATGGGTTAACAAAACATTGAGGCTCGATCCTGCATGTCGCGTCATGCTCCCTAAGTGTGTGTTGATCATAACGTCGCATGAGATTTCTTACTGTTTCGCTGGAAACTCGGACAAATATTTTTTGTTTACATACATATATATAGAGGTTTTCAGGACCCGACTAATCTAGAAATCAAGTCCTCGAAGTTGATTGTGTTGCCTTCTCCGCCTCTCATACTGTGTGGTCCACTTTTTGTAGCTTTCTTGTAATTGTATCCAACAGTTTTTTTTATAATTTTTCTAAAATAGAAAACCAAAAGCTAAAGTTTCTAAAAAGAATTACATTCGACTCCAACAGATTTTCTATTTTACAGATTTTAACACAAATGATATTAATATAATATTCTCTAATTTATTATTCCAAGACATTTTTTAACAAAAACTTTATATAAAATGGTACATATTTAATCTCATTGTTGGGATTGAATAAAATAATCATTTATCTATCCTATCATCAGGTTTTAGAGAATGTTTTAAACTTGGAAAATTTTCAAATTTTCTCTATTATAACAAACAAGATAGTAAAGGTATTGAAAAAGTTTAGAGAACAAAAACATTTTTTTTTTCCATTTTAGAAGTCGTTGGAGATGCTCTTGCCTGTCTATATTAAGCACATGACAAATTGAAACTAACGACATAATAAACAAATGACCAAACGTGAAACTACATATAGCAATTTAAACATACCTATGGTGTCAGACATTATCATATGATCTCACAGTGTTGCAACTGTTTGGCTCGTCCGTCATAGCTTTGGATCACGACTAGTGCGGAACTCCAGAACTCAATCATTTTTTCCGACATACAACACTATGCTTCTGTATTTATGGATTATACCGAGGACGAGTGATGGGCTCTAGGTTGCATGACTTTGTCATAAGCCTTTTAATAGTTTATAAAAACCAATAACTAAAATTCGCCAGAATTACTTCTATAAATGGAACTTTTTCTTAACCCTAATTGTAATACAGTTGTGTGTGCTATCCTGATGAATATTATTAGAGAAAAGGTAATAGATGGGTCATAATTGTTGAACGGATTAGTACAAGTTATTAATCAATATATTATCAAACTAGACTAGAACTCACAATACAGATCTACTATCTATACCATAACGTCTTGCCAACAATGGCAACCCATGTAGCTATAAGTAACCATTCTACAGAAATAGTTGTGTTTTATATGAGTTTAAAACCCTAAGTTCAATGGTTAACTATTTGGGTTTAAATAAAAAAGAGGCGTTTTAGATGAGTTTAAAAACCTGTCTATTTAAAGTTTCAATATCACGATTTACCGAACATCTCTAAATCGTGTGAACCTTAATATTCGTCCAACAAAAACTTTCATGTCTTATAAAAACAACCGCTAGCACTGGACGTATGATCTAGATTTATTAATAGGTTTGATCTTATGAACATTCTATGCAGTGTTCAATACACATGGTCTATTACTCTAGACTCTAGAGTGAGTTCCGAAGCTATTTAAAAATAGAAATATTTTTCATTACCTTTGGTTATCTTGCTCATTTCCCAAAACTCCCCAATATTAATGCAACCTAGAATATATGATTATAAGGGAAATGCGCATGCTAGTCCATATATGTGACACGAATGGGTAGAAAAGTATATAGAGTTTATTTTAGGATAAATTATAGGCACATTTTTGAAATAATATATATACACACACACACGTATAAATGGGTGGGTTAAATGAAAACTCATATTTCATTGTGAACATGAGGACAAATGAGAGCGCGACAGGTGTCCTCTTCGTCCAAAGATTATTCATCCCTGAATAGATAATGATCATGTGCTATTCATATTGAATGTTGTCTCGTTCATTATGAATTGTGTATGAATTTCACCTTCGTTATAGATATTGAATAAAACACGTGTTACGCTCTCCTTTGTCTTTACGTTTATAAAAAAAAAGAGTTTTCAGTTTAATTTTCCTGCATATATATTATCAAATATATGTTTGGAGGGGGTTTGGAAGACTGTTTGAGAATTGAAGTGGGAATCTGATAAATAAAAGCCCTGTTGATTTTTTTTCTTGTAGACTTTTAGGTGCTGTACACGAGAAATGCCCATGGGTCTAATTACAACCATACAAAGTTAATTATTTAAAAATTTAAATGAGGCTAAGATATTTATTAAAACAGTTATTATATAAATATATCAAAAAAAGTTTAAAAACTCAGGGTTAGCATCTGCTAACCCTTGTGATGATTGAATAGCTCCGCCCATGCCGTTAATGATTCGTCGGCGATGTCTTTTCCCACGGTCTTTGTTCTGACAAACTTTTATCAAGGGGTCCGACTTTAAGCGATGGATTTTTTTCGTTAGTGAAAGTCTTATGTTTAGTAGTTTTGGGATATTATTATGTTTTAGCAATATTTAGCCTAATGCCCCAATTCCTTCTCTTATCTGCCAGATTTGCATATTCGTCGGTTCCTGGATTACAAATATCGGTTCCTGGATTACAAATATGGATCCCTTTTCCTTGGTTCTCTAATTTAAAGATACAACTTTCATGTCGGCTAGTCCTGTTCATATTAGTTTTCCCAATATCTAATTTTATGATTGAAACACAAAGCAGAACGCTATATAATCTTCGACTTTCTTGTTCTTTGTTTCTCTTTTTCTTGTACGACGATCAACCTCGCCTGTACGTTGACTTTGTTTATCATGATACTAATCGTCATTGTTCAGAGCAGTAGCTATAACCCTTTGCACGTCATTAGGTTTTTTTCACCTAGATGCATCAATCACATCAAGAAAAGTATGTTTTTTTTTCAAAAAATAGAATCATATAGATAAAGACTACCAAGTCATTGGCCTGGTGGTATATATCCACGATAACCTGGCCTTTCTAGACGTCAGAGGTTCAACCCTCAACTCTAACATAACGTGAGGAGAAGAACGGTGTATGTAAGTTTAATTTATTGTACATAAAAATTATATACTTCTACACATATTAAGAATCATAGAGACAAACACGTTTTCACCGCAACCTTAAATTTTTTGATTGTTTATACATGTGGATGATTCACTACAACAAAATTGTGTTTATAAAATACCGAAAAATTAAATTAAGTGGCCTAATTAATAGACAACTTTATAGGACTTAATTTATATGATCAAAAAAAAAGTGTTCTAAAGGTGTTGTAATAAATTTATAAAACATTTTTGGGCGTCCTAAGAAAAAATTTAGGACACTTCTAATACAAAACGTCTCATTAACAATTTTATAGCACACTGTTTGAAAAAATGACCTATAAAAATATGAGTTTAAACCACAACACTTGTGGTGTACTGGTTAAGGCTTGTGGGGGATGAGACTAGATAACCCATCTACCGAGGTTTGAATCCAGGCGCAAACAACTTGTGGCCACTGGGAATTATCTCTGCATGCTTTAGCAGTCTTAAAATTGTCAGGAATTAGTCTAGGCAAATGCCTAGGATACCCTTTCCAAAAAAAAATGAGTTTATATGACACTTTCTCAAAAGTGTCCTATAAAAGTGTTAATGTGACGTTTTGTATTAAATGTGTCCTAAAAAACTTGTTAATGCGTGCAAAAGTGTCCTACCAACTTATAGAATGTTTTATATATTGGTTCTATAAATTAAGTCTTATAAAAATGTTTTATTATCACGTTTATAAATTGGGAATGTCCTATAAACCCAATATTTTTGTAATGTTTACATACTCAAGTAGTTCCACCGGCATCCAAACGTACATATATATAATACATGTGTCCATGATAACAACATGCACAAGTTGCATCGTTTTTTTCTCTTAGACTCTAAATAACCTTTTAACGTAGATCTTTAACATACGAGTTTAAATTAGAACAATAAATCATGACGTTCAAATATAAATTAGAACCTAGACATTCGCAATGGATAATTCATAACATAATATCAAACATTTCAATAATTAAAAAAATCAGTAAATCATCTTTGTTGCAATAATATGTTGGGTAATCAGATGATTAGTTCAATTAGACTTGGAATGTCGGTGTTGGGCATAACACCACCCACCCCTTGGGTAACCAATTTAATTTTGGTACTCTGATCTATCCGATAATCGGTTCTATCAGATAACCAAAGAGCATCTATGCAAAAGAAAATCATATATTGATGTGCATATCGATCATTGACATCATACAGTTGCATGTATAATCACTATAATTATGTTTTTCCTAAAGAGATCAAGCAAATATCCCAACTCCTACAAGCTCCTCTAGATTGTTGGCCATATATCCCATATAGGTAAAAAAAAGAATTAAATCAGTAACAAGACATGGTCCATACTACAGAAGGTTTTTCCAAAGGTGTCTGGCAACAGCAAAGTCCAACAGTGTTCAACAACATCCAACAACGCTCTATCTAGTCGTTTCAGTGTACTCATGTTAAGGGAATAAGGGGGCGGAATGGAATTGAGCCGCATCGATGGACAACTCCTACAAGCTCCTCTAGATTGCTTGCCATATATCCCATATAGGTAAAAAAAAACTAAATCAGTAACAACATGGTCTATACTATAGAAAGTTTTTTCAAAGGTGTCTAGCAGCAGCAAAGTCCAGCAGTGTTCAACAGCAATCAACAACGCTCCATCCAGTCCTTTCAGTGTACTCGTCTTAAGGGAATGAGGGGGCAGATTGGAATTGAGGTGCATTGATGGACTACTAGATAACTCATAAAGCGCTCGACATAGTTGGATTACTTTTGGGTTTTGGGTTGTAAATTGGACTAATATATGTATATTTTTTTTGTTGTAAATTATAATAGATGTATATATATGTAGGGAAGGGTTCAAACGAGAACACCTCCATTTTACGAGGACATGATAACACCCTTTTACTATAGAGAATCACATGTGATCTTATTAATCCATCACATATGATACACATGTGATACTAAATCAAAGATGTGGATGACTTTTGGCGCGATCTAGGTTGCGGGCCAAGTCGCCTTTACACCATTAAACCCCTTCACATGTATTATCACATGTGATAAGCGCGTACTTGATGGGATATTATAATACATCAAGACCATCACATGTGATACTAAATCATAGACGCAGACAATCTTTGGCGTGACCTAAGTCGTAGGACACGTCGTCCACACATCGCCAGGTCTCTGCACGTGTATTATCACATGTGATAAGGGTGTTCCCGCGTTCTCGTAAAATGGAGGTGTTCTCGTTTGAACCTCCACCTATATATGTATACATATATAGGGGAGGGATCATACGAGAACCACCCATCTTTAAAGGAACAAAGGAACTCCCTTAGGACCACATATGATGTGGGTCACATACAATAAAAAATTATATCTTATTCAATGAGACCCACCGTTGAATCAGATATGATTTTTTATTGTGTGAGACCCACATCATATGTGGTCCTAAGGGTGTTCCTTTGTTCCTTTAAATATACAAAATTTTCATTTGAACCTCTCCTTACACACACACACACACACATATATATATATATATATGTATGTATATATATATATATATAGAGAGAGAGAGAGGGGTTGGTTCATTTACAAACTGGATGACTCCTACAAACTCGTACAAACCATATATAAAAATAAATTTTTTTCATGATTTTTTTTTCATCAAATGCTATGATTTAAGATGCTATTACATATATGTTTGTTTCATAATGTAAAAGTTTCACATGTATTTGTTTTCATAAATACATGTATTTGTTTCATAATGTTAAAGTTTCACATGTATTTTTTTCACATGTAATTTTTTTCACAAGGTGAAACGAATATATGGGAAATAATATCTTGAATATAGCATTTGATGAAAAAAAATCATGAAAAAGTTATTTTTATATATGGTTTGTACGAGTTGTACGATCATCCAGTTTGTAAATGAACCAACATCTATCTATATATATATGTATATAATTATATATATATGGGAGAGATAATGCAAGAACACCTATTATGTGGGTCCCACTAAATATAAAATCATATCTGATTTAATGGGGCCTACCAATTAATCAAATATGATTTTATATTGTGTGGGACCCACATCATATGTGGTCCTAAGGGTGTTCCTTTGTTCTTTTAAAGATGCAAAGTTCTCATTTGAACCTCCCTATATATATAGGGGCAGGTTCGTACGAGGGCGGTAACAATTTACGAGAATGCGAGGAGCTTTTTAGTTGTACAAGATCACATGTGATTTTACACAAATTGTAGTGGGCGACTTTTAGGGCCACTTAACTCGCATGTGACTTTGTACATGAAAATTTTCATGTAAAAAAATGATTGGTTGAGGATTGTTCTCACATTCTCGTAAATTGTTACCGTTCTTGCATGAACCTCCCTACATATATATATATATGTATATAATTTTATCAAAATAATATACATTAACGACATGTTGACAGTTTGGATTGGGTTGAATTAGGCTAATGATAAGGTTAATTTATTTAACCTTATCTCTATGAACTTTTAACTCTTAGGGGTGTTTGATTTTTGCTTAATTAGCTTAATGGAGTTTTTTCTTAATTAATAAGCTATATCAGCATGTTTGAATTTAACTTAATGCTAACAAATTTACTTAACTTGGTCAGCCATCAAATCCTACCTTTTAGCATTAAGATGAGATTTTTTCCCAAATTAACCTCAACCAAATGTTAAGTTATCAAATATTATGAGGTGAACTCATTGAATTCGTATATTTATGCTATTTGAGAGCATTCATGTTTAGTTTTATTATTTCATTTAGAAGATTTAATATTGTTATTAAGATTATTTATTTTGTACAAAAAATAAATAACAATTTATCTTAATTTATTCACAAGGTTAAAATAGTAATTTACGTTATTCATATTATTTATTCAGCACAAAAAACAAACAACAATTTTACATAATTCATTCAGACAGATTAATCCTTACAAACCACTTAATATATTCAAGTCTTTAACGAAAAAAAAAATATCAAAACAGCCCCTTAGTTTATTTTATATTATCCCTTTTGAGTCTTTTTATCCGTTATTTTACCTTTTTCTAGGGTTTTTGCTTAAGAATTGGTTTGACAAATTATTGAAGCGATTAAAACCTCAAAATTTATGCCATTTTCGTCATATTATTGCAAAATGGTTACGGCTGTTGGGTAGCAAAGACGATGATGGTGGACGTGTAAGGCTTTTTTGAACTAACGATTTTGGGCCTAAGTGGATTTGGATCATGGGCCGAAAAATGAAACTTTTGTTGGGCTAAAATATGTATCCATTTTGGGATGATCCATGGACCATTTGACCCATATATTTTGCTATAAATATGTATACTTGTTTGCTTGGTGAGGGATATGACATTTGTGTGGAAACACACTTGGATACCATTTTGCAACATCTCATGGAAAGTTAGTTTCCAATATTTTGAAGGTTTTGGTGGATGACAACTCATCCATGAATACTCATCCATGAATGATATGTAATAGGGAAATTTACAGAAATAGACAATCAGTAAATAAGGTTTTATGTTTATGCTGTAATCTAACCCAAATTTCGTTTTTAGTCAATCCTTACGCAGAAAGCTTATGTATATACGTAAAGATTGGTTTTCGACCAAAAACTATAAAATAAGAATCCTTGCACATAAACTTTATGCATATGCATAATGATTTTTTTAATGAAAAACAAACCTAATCCAAATACTTAAGGATGGGTTAAAAAGTAAATTTGTGTTTAAAATGACAAAAAAAATGAAACAATCATTCAACTTTGGCTATCTATGTAATGTTTTTAATCCTTCTACCATTTTTCTTTGAAAGACAAGCTAACACACACACACACACACACTTTCCCGGGGTATCTGGGCTCCCACTTAAGGGTGTCACCCGACTAATCCCCGTCGATCACGGCCCAACCCAATTAAGGGTACTACTAAGTGGTAGGCGCATAATCAGTATATCTCCACATGCGCACCGCGGGGTTCGAACCCCAGTAGTCAAGGATACCATTCACTGAACATCCCTCTCCCTCAGAATGTTACCTTACCACTGGGCTAGACATTGTTTGATTAATCCTTCCACCATTGCTCGCTATGGTGGTCCCTTTGTACACATAGGGCATAGCCAATCATCCATTACATGTCTTTAATATGGTCAATGCTCAAAAGCCTATGAGGGCTATGGGTCTTTGTGGTCCTTGTCAATTTGGACGTGGTCCTGGTGTTACTGTCACTTGACGGTACATAGTTGTGCAGTCGTGACTAGTAGACGAAGTAATATTTTCAATGATTGATCCAATCACAACTATTATTCAAAATAATAACTTCAGTGATTAAGTATATCCGACCTTGTCAATATTAGAGTTTATTTGTGGTTTATAGTTTGGGTTCTACATGAGAACAAGTCTGAATTAATACGACCATTAGGATCATGGTTTCTGTAAGATACTATAATTCGAGTCGTGTAAAATCACTCGTTTTACAGATAGAACAAGTATCTATACATAGTTCTCATGTACGATATTTTACTATTACAATTTTTTATATTTTTAAATCATTTTGTTAGGATGTAGATTTTAATATTTGTCATTATAATAAAAATTCAATTATCAAAATATTATAAAAAGTGGCCCATTTTTATTATGAGAAATATTTGGAACACTTCATTGAAATCTTTTAAGAACATGACAAAAAAAATTATAATCCTACAATAAAAAGGAATAGTATTTAAATTCAAGATGAAAAATAATAATACGTTTTATTTTTGAATAAAAGAGAGAGTAAACTATAAATTTGGTTCATATGGTATATGAGATATGACACTTTTCATCCTTCGCTTTTAAAAATACAAGTTGTCTATCTTGATATGTATAAGCGTCTGGATTTGATTCCTCCTTCCAACGATAATTAAAAAATTATGTTAGATGAGGAGTGTTTTTTGCCTTTGGTACATTTTACTAATGTTTCCTTAAGAACTAAACTCAAATTATTATATAATATAATAAATACACACACGTACGTATATACTCACACAGAACGCACACACGTCTCATATTTCCAGTTCCCACTCCGATGTATCCCTCCCCACAAACCATTGATTTCATGTTCCATCTTCGGCTATCACCACTACCATCTAGGCATCCACCTCCTTCGGCTCTGCGTTACTCCCAACTCCCTCTGCACCACCACTACCTCTTGGCTATAAAAAGAGGTCGTCAAAGAAATCTAGCGAACAAAATCCAAAATACGAGACATACTCCCTCGATTTTTCATTCAAGTGTAGTACCTGATTCGCCTTCTCTAGTTCCTTTATCCGTTAATCCTTCTTACAAATTTGTTATACCACTGCCATCACGCCCTCCTCTCAACTCCCTTTTTTTCTTTGTTTATCCCAGTTTGATATCTTGGATGAATTTTTGAATTGGTGTACACCGTCAACCTCGACATCTACGGTGAATCTTTGAATTTGTCAGTGTCCCTCTCAAATAATCCCTACTACCATCACCCCTCCTCTCTATTCTTTTTTTTTCTCTTTTTAATATAATCAACTTCGTATAATCATCGCTCCAATCAAACCCCCTATCCCTTTTGTTTTTATTTTGATTTTGGGGGATTTTAGATTGAACATTGATTTAGGTATTAGTTTTGTATTTTAAATTTGGGTTTGAGTTTGGATCTTAATTTACCTATGAGTTTTGTATCTTGATAAATAGATATTGCTTTGTACCTTGACGTTGGTGGTAGTGATGGTGGCGACCGAAGGAAATAACCGGCGTGGAGGTAATGATCATGGTGTTGTCAGTGCACATGTTGCAAAAGGAGTCTGGGGATGGGGCAGATGTTAATAGAAAGATAAAATTTTAAAAACGATTGATAAATAAAAATGAAAAAAGTCTAAAATACCCCACATCTAACAGGATTTATAATGCTCGTTAAAGAAAGTGACCTAATTCATATGTTTTTGCATACTACCATAACAAGCTTATCTTATATTGTAGGGACTAAAAATGTTATACCCAACAAATATCTGGGACCAAATTTATACTTTTAGAAAGGAATTGATATGACGCATCTCCGTGCACCTTATTACTGTTGACATTTAATTAAGATTGATTCAAGGGTGAAGACATCTTCTGACGTTTCTCACCATAAGCTCCCTTCTGATTGGAACCAACCCAATAAGTGTCTTTTCTTAATTAGATTATTAAGGGTAGAATTGACATTTACTTAACTAAAATTGTAATTAATTCTAAAAAAACGTGTTTCTGTTCACTGAGAACACTTATTGTAGCATTTTCAGATAGACTAATGTTAAAATTGCTAAAATATAATAGTTATTGGAGTTAGTTGTAAATTTTTATACAGATTTAAACTTTTCATACTCTGTTACAAACAAATTATAACTATAGCTCTTAGAGATGTAGATGCTTTGATTGTATTCCAAATAATTTATAGACAAGGGGAGTGCTAATGGTACCCCTTAGTAAGGGTGTGCATGGAATTAATTGTACTTTTATAGTATTGAGAATATAAAAAGGGGTTTTAACAATGATGCGTGTAAGGATGATTTATTTTATAGAGGTATCATTAACAAACATAGAGATACCATTAGCCTCCCCTTAGAATAATATACGTCTATTTGGTTAAAATGTACCACATACATTTCACGTCTATTTTGTCCTTCCATGAGTCTATTGAGTTGAATTATTTCATTTCATGAAAGAAATAAAAAAGTAGGATATTTGCATCCTTATATATTGTTAAATGCACCATTATTTAGTATTTTACTTTTCATACACATACACACATGGACGAGCTACATGAGAGCTAGAAGGGACATTGGCTCACTCTAGGATTTTAATTCTTACATGCAATATTTTATTAGCATTTAGTTGTTTATCCATCTTACCATTTAGTGGGTCCCTCTCTCAATGATAAGCGTTTCCTCTCTTGCTGGAAATTGAAGAGAAAAAATTGTATGAGACCTATAATTTATATTTAAAATACACTATTCCATAAACTTTTTGTCTATATATATGCACTTTTGGTCCTTGAAAAGGTAAAATTTGCATGACAATTCTAGTGGGACTTTTATTTTATCTATTTTGGTTCTTGTTTCAACGATAAAATGAGGTTGATAGTGAAGACATCATACATAAATTTCAGAAGATGAACTCGTCGAGCTCATTGTTGAATATGTAAAATTCAGTGTTTTATCTTATAAAATAGTCAAGTGGTTACATGTATTTTTGAATTTACATTTTCATTGATACAATTACGTCGTGGTTGCCAATATTAGGAAAATTAACATCTATTTGTCTTTTAATTTTTTTTAAATATATTTATGTATATTTGATGCTCCCTCTGATACCAAATCTTGGCTCCGCCCCTGCATACACATTAACATCAAAATCTATTTTTCACATTCTTAATGTATAACTTGACTTGATTCTGACATTAAAATGATGCAAATTGCATTGCCCAGGAAGAACATGCATGCAAAGCCGCTGTCTACTAAATGAGCTCACGAAGCGATCTGGGGGGGAAGCCTTAAATTGAGTAGATGAAAACGACTTCATTTTATAAAGGTATTATAATCAAAAGTTCAATCTAATCGGATAGGTCGAGCGTTGAAAAACCGACAAAACAATGAAGGGTTTTTTTTTGGGTTTGTTTCAATGAGATCAAAAACATCATTCCTTGTATTCAATCTCTTTGTAATTTCAATAAACCAACCCAAATAAACTCAAAAAATTCTTCCCCAAAGCAAAGGTACAAAATGTAAAATGTAAGTGGACCTAACCTTGTTCTGCCTCAAGAGAATGTTGTTTCCAAAAACCCTCGAGGTTGTGATCTTTCTAAGTCTAATAAATTAGAAGAAACTCAATAAATCTCATGATGATACAGGGTTTGTGTGATAAGATGTATGCATATATTGTCCTAATACAATAAGGGGGCGTTTGGTTTACCGAAATGAAATGAAATCTGGTGGAATTGGAATCTGAATTCCCTTGTTTGGTTCAACCTTTTCATGGAATGGAATCTGGTAATTCCAATGAATTCCAAAATAATTCAATTTGAGATTCCTTAGTTAAGAGGTGGGATTTCATTGGAATGAAATTTGTTCTTTTTTTAATACCCAAAATGCCCTTACCACATTACCCAACAATACCAAAACCGAATCGTTTGGATTTTCGATTCGGTTTTCTCGGGGTTTTTTTTTTCAGTTTTCGGTTTTTCGATTTCGGTTCCGTTTTTTCGGGGAGTTTTTCAGTTTTCGGTTTTCGGCTTTTCGGTTTCGGTTTCTCGGTTTTGTTTCGGTTTTTGCTCACCCCTAGCAGTTAGGTTCTCTATCGTCTTTTGCAACAACTAAAATATATCTTGCCCTAACAGATGTTGTTTTGCAGTTTTTAGCTGTTTTTGCTGTAAAAAAATTATGATTTTTGTTGTTTTATGCAGTTTTTAGCTGTTTTATGCAGTTTTTAGTTGTAAAAAACTCATTATTTTTTTTTTGAATATGATATACTTCAAAAAAAAACTCATTATTTTTAATGTTAAAAAATTGAAGTAATTAATAATTATTTTATTAAATTAAATTTAGTTTTAAAAAAATAAAAAGGGTATTTTAGTTTATTTACTGGAATTTCATTTAAATTTTAAAGCTACATTCTGTGAACCAAACAGATAGATTCCAATTCTTTCAATAGATTTCATTCCAATTCTGCCAATCAAACGGTTGATCAAACCTGACAATATTTCATTTCAATTCCTTCAAAGTCAAATTCCTTTGACAGATTCCATTCCATCCAATTCCATTCTACGAACTAAACGCCCCCTAAGAATGCAAAGCAACACGAACAATATACAAAAAATAAGTTGAAATAAACTACGAACAAGAAAATCCTAAGATTTTCAAGTGGGTAATTAAGGTTGGCAAGAATAATCACATTTAAAAGCAAAGAATCAACAACATACATGGCCTTGATCAAAAGTTTTTTTCTAACGGAAATCAAACCAAATACAAAAAAAGATGAATACGAATACAAAGACGAAGAAAAATAATTTAAACTTGAATGTGCCCGCCTTAATTAATTCCTCGCAAAAACGATTACTTGTACACACAACACATACAATTTGCCTTCGTAAAGCCCAACAATCTCCATCACCTTCTGCATCACCAAATCAAGAAATCATTCGTCAATAAATAAATCCAACATATATATATAGGGTCAGGTTCAGAGGAAAACGTCAAAAAAAAGAAAATTGAATAACATCTTGGAAGCCCTCCATGTGCACGGTATACACTAACATGCATTTGTGCATATACAGTTATGCACTAATGTATATATATATGCATTGATGCATAGAAAAAAAGAGCTCCAATCGCCTGAATGCATTTGTGCATATGTACTAATGCATATATATGCATTAATGCATAGAAAAAATACCATCCAGATGGCGGGCTATCAGGGTGTTCTTCCATTTTCTCTTTTTTTAGTGTTTTCCCTGAACCTCCCTCTATATATATGTATATATGTATATATGTATGTAACGCAAAATGCTACAAAATCAACTAATTGTATGTATGAAACAAAAAGCTAAAAATTTATAATTTAAGCGGCTATCATTCGATTTGTTGGAGTCTCACATCAAGTAGACATAATTCATCAGACTCTCTTTATGTAAGTAACTTTTTATAATGATTCAAAAGGGTTTCACATATCTAACAATCTTAATTCGTTTTTGAACCAATATTAATATGAATCACAAGAAGGTTGTGTTGTATGCAGTTAAGTTGTCCTTGTTTATGAGTTTACCAACTACTAATAAAGAAAGCATTAGATTCATGTGACTGCTAATAAATTCTTGGATCATCTTTCAGAAAATATGTCCTGAATTAATCAATAAAAGTTGAACACAGGTATGGAAACAAACACATACAGATCTATTTACAAACTTTAGGCACTACTAGAAAATTGAGTATTTTCAACGAAAAATACCGTTGAAAATTTTATATGAATTTTAAAGGGATTATTGACAAAACATAAATTTTCTACGAATTTCCGTTGAAAATCTCTCACAAAATGCATTTTCAACCAAAAACTTTTTGACGAGACATTCCGGTGAAAATTTTTTGGTTGAAAATGCATATATGTTTGTGAGAGATTTTCAACGGAAATTTGTTGAAAATTCGTAGAAAATTTATGTTCTGTCAATAATTCTCTAAAATTCGTAAATTTTCAACAACATTTTCCATTGAAAATTAATTTCCGTTGAAAATACTCAATTTTCTAGTAGTGAGGATCTTAATCCATTAAGTTCTATTTACAAACCTATTCATCTCCGTTTTATCATGAAAACGGAAAATGCATTTGAGTTTTCAAGAATGAGAGTATCCGTAAGAAACGTAGATGGAGATATAATGCTAAAAGCACAACAACAAAGTTGAGTTTTTTAGAACGTTCAACTGTCTTTTGGCATCTGGCATCTTAATAGATTACTTTATAAGGTTAATAAGACGGGTTTTTTTTGTGTCTTGCTAGGCTAGGTTGTCATATTTCGTAGACAGAACTTGTTAGGTTATGGTAACTTCATCCTAGCGAGTTATATAAACTTAAAGTCTAGTTAAGTATTTTATTAAAACGCATGTACGTCGTAATGCACCCATTTTGTTACAATGAAGCTTAATTGAAGTTCTCAATAAGCTCAAGTTCTCATAGGTTTTACTTGTGATGAAATTCCAATTCAGATGTTTCAAGTCGCCATCTTCTTTTATTTCCTTAACTAAACCGGAAAAAATGGTCATTTCTTAAATTGAGAATTACCGGATCAGCTAAACTTGAACCATTTTTTCTTGATCTTTATCTTGGAATTTCACTTCTTTTGTCAAAGGCTCTTTTGAAGATAATCTAATGGCTTCCACACAATTTATCTTGGTATCAGAGTCAATGTCTACCATTTTAAACCATGTTCTACCCATGAATCAGATAAGAACACAAACTGAACTCTTATGTTGTTTATTACTAAATGAAAGTACACAAGAACGATAATGACTACTATTCTAAAGACTTAATTTTTCCTTATATATCCAAAACCTTAACCCTAATGACCTATAAATACTCAAAGATTCCAAATTAACCCTATCATAATTAAAACCCCAACTCAACAAACTTTTGCAGCTGCCTCAAGAATTCTTTGAACCTTTTTCAGTGACAAAATTCAAGCTCCAACCTTAAATTGTCAAAAGTTCCTGGAATTCTTATACCTTTCCAAAGTAATTTCTTAAACAATAACTAACTTGTAAACACACCCAACTGTTAGCTACAACAACTGCCACTATATATCTAAAAGACAATTATACCCCTTCCACATATTGTAATTAATAGTGTCAATTAGGTAAACACACACACACACACACATATATATATATATATGTGTACCTTGTCCACCTACTATATAAGCTTATGTAATTGTTTGCTAGAATGTATAGCAAACTAGGGCTAAATCGAGTAGTCGGGAGGAATGGAGCTAGAGAGGTAGAGGTCGGGAGCTAAGGTTAGATTTTTTTGTACCAATTATCACTTGTATATAATTGCTTATATATTTAGTGGGTACAGGTCAGGTCTGCATACATTTAAAGTACTCTTCAAAATTAAATGTTGAATAAGAGAAATGATTTTATTATTGTTCTCACCAATACAGTTGCAATATTAAAGTATTGAATATTTTGATCGATAATATAATTAATTTCAAAGTCTCCAAAATGGAGTAACTGTTAGAGAATAGTGATGGAAATGCTCTAAGAATGAGGAATGGATTGTTATCTTCTTCCACAGACTGTTTCTAAGACCTTGGTACATTAGGGGAAGTGGTAGTCTATGCACGAAGATAGGACTTCTCTTATGGCCAATGGAACACGGTAACATGGGTAAATATAGATTTTTTTTCCACAGATGTCACAGATAATTATCATAATATAATATAAATTTTTACACTATGACAAACAATATCAATGGTTACACGAGCCACCACTCTAGTGGATCAATAATAACATAGAAGTTATTGACCGCTGGATATGGTTCTCTAGCAAGTTTAAGGCTCAAATTGTTCATTTTCATGGCTAAAAGAACTCGTTTCGTTTAATTGAGTCATCATCTTAATTTTATATCACATTTCTTAAAGAATGGAATGCTATTCCTAAGTGGCAACCGAATACAAGCTTCTTACGACATTGTAGTTTTCCATTCTTTTCTCACCCTTATTTAACCAAGCATAAGATAAGAAATATAACCAAAGAAAATACAACAGATTGCAAAGAAAAATGGGACAGGAAAAAATAAAAACTTGTTGTCCTACCTTTGACATGACATTGAACTGGATAAAATAGGATTGAGTCGGACAAAAATGCAATTAGGGATATAGGAAAATTTTGGTAAATATTGATGTCATATTAAAATCTACAACCTTCGACAATTCTTTCACCCACCTACCTTACTCTCTCGCACCATGTCCAATATCAAGCACACCTCCATGGAAGGGGGAGTGCAAACGTGCAAATTTCAAATATTGACCACCATCCAAAAAAAGGCTTCACACCGAATGACAAGACAAAGGCCTTTGGCAGTTTGGACCTACTATCAGTTCAAGATCCCATCCTTTAGGGATTTGGTATAGAATTTCTAAAGCTCATGTCATTTGCATTGTTCTCTATTTGCACTTATTCTCCATCAATGATTTCCTTGAAGTCTTGAACACTTTACTATTGCACCCGAACATTAGCATGAGGGTGTACCCACTATTTATAAATTGAACGGTTTAGAACCATAGGCGAACTTACATAGCACAAAGTTCCTACATACCAAAAAGCTAAAAACGACACTTTATTCACTCTTACTTCTCTCTTTCTTGCCCTCTCTTCAACGGTTCTTTTCTCTACCTAGTTGAATTCCTAGTACTACGAAAAAAACTACGTTTACGAGTGTATGTGTTTTCTGTTTATTTTTATAGGCCTAGTTCTAGAACATATTATGGAAGATTCCTGCAATAGTTAGATTTTTAGTTTAAATATACGATATTTTTGTTGTCACTCTGAACAATTTAGTGTTAATCATCAACCTATAATAATGTTTCTTAACACAATCTCCAACCTAGCAACAAAGAAAAAACCAAACTGGTGTGGGCATTAACGCCAAAAACCGCTTCAACTCCAACCACATGGCGTATATGCCATTTGAACCTGACCAAGAAATATATGTCGTTTCTCTTCCATTTACGGTATTTTGCCATTCTTTATGAAGTATGGTTGGAGCACCTTTCTCGAGCATATTGGTGCTTTAGCGTACAGTTAGAGCTGTCCTAAAAGCCAAAATCCATTAATTGTGACGATATTTTTCTTGATTCCTAGTGGATCTTGTAACTACTGATGTTCAATTTTTATTTTAATAAATGTTCAAAAAATATTTATCCATTTTGACAAGTAATGATGGATCTTATAACTATTGATGACATGAATGTCAACTTGTATTATAATTCTTGATTAGATGAAAAATGTCCTATTAAAATCAAGTGATGCCACGTAGATTAGAAACCTATATATCATGTAAAATAGATACAAACTAACCATAAGGCTTGTGGCGTACTGGTTAAGGCTTGTGGAGGATGAGGCTAGATAACCCATCTACCTCAGGTTCGAATCCAGGCGCAAACAACTTGTGGCCACTGGAGAATTATCTCAGGGTTGCATGCTTTAGCAGTCTTAAAATTGTCATGGATTAGTCTAGACAAATGTCTAGAATACCTTTTCCAAAAAAAATAGATACAAACTAAGAACAATCGAACACTTGTAATACTAATTGAAGAAAGAAAAAGTTATAATTACAAAACTTTATTTAGGAAATCACCAAATATAGCCAAATGGCTCCCCTTGATTCATTTTCTATTCCACTTCTTTCCGTTTCTCCAAAACCAGCTAAAGATTTCACAAAACCAACTAAAAGATTTCACAAACGTCCATTTCACATTCATAACTTACATTAAAACACATTTCTAGTCGATGATTTTAGAAACAATCAAAGACATTTAAACACAATTCAAACCACACCAAAAAATTTAATTAAAAAATATATTTCATAGACTACAAAATAGACACTTACAAAATCTTGATTATATTAATACAACCATAAAAAAAATAGACTAAAAACCCAATATTTTGGACAATTTCTCATTTTATTTTGTTTTCATTTTAGGTAGCCTTTATGGGTTTGACCTAAAAAGCAAACCACACCAAAAAATTTAGAAACAATCAAAGACATTTAAACACAATTCAAACCACACCAAAAAATTTAATTAAAAAATATATTTCATAGACTACAAAATAGACACTTACAAAATCTTGATTATATTAATACAACCATAAAAAAATAGACTAAAAACCCAATATTTTGGACAATTTCTCATTTTATTTTGTTTTCATTTTAGGTAGCCTTTATGGGTTTGACCTAAAAAGCAAAGCAAGCTTAATTGGTTAAGGACCCACCCATGAAACCCTAGCTAGAAAAAGATGATGTGTGGTGCGTGCCATTTTCCCATTGCTCGAGAATCTAGTAGGGTGTGGTTGAGCCCATCAAAAAATATATAAATTTGGGTTTCAGTGAAACACCATTGCCATTGGTTACCTATTTAATAAACATAAACCTAAAATATTTTATTTAAGGAAGCTGTCGGATTTAAATTAATCTCAGTGGTTAACACCTGTCTTTTCCTCTAGACATGCTTGATCTTAAGGAAACCAAACAACCCATCATATACTTTTAATTGTTTATAGTTATAATTAACGTTACTAGTACTACCCCACAATATATAAAAAATATCACATTTTTAACCTAATATTATAATCTTTTATCCAAAAAAAACTTAGTCTTTTAAATACCCATTGTATATATTTACACAAAATGTTGTTTTTTAAAGGTGTTTAGTTTTGTATGTCTATATTAATCTTTATAAATTATAACCATAAGATATCAGTCCTGATAAGCTCTATGGAAGCGAATGACTCAGATCAAACCTGAGACAGGTGAAAATGTATAATTATCGTTATTACTCCCACAATATATAAAAAGATCACATTTTTAACCTAATATTATAATCTTTTACCCAAAAAAACTTAATCTTTTATATACCCATTATATATATTTACACAAAATGTTGTTTTTCAAAAGGTGTCTCATTTTCTATGTGCATATTAATCTTATATCAGTCCTGATAATCCCTATGGATGTAAATGACTGAGATCGAACCTGAGACAGGTGGAAATGTATCGATCATTAAATACCCATTAAGATTTCTTAGTCTATCCACAAACTAATCCCGTTTACGGCTATAAGACATCAGCCCTGACAGACTCTGTAAACGATAACCGGAATCGAATTCAGGATCATCTTTGGCGTTATAGATAGAAAAACCTAATCTTGATGTGTTCTATTATTTTTCTAGTTGGATTAATTCAATCTAAAAGATGCTAATAGGGGTTCTTGAAATCTTGAAGAACATGGTCAAGAAATCAACAAGGAAGATAGTGATAATCTTGATTTCTTGATTAATATAAGCAATTGGGATTAAAATTTTAGATGCAAAAAAGAACATAAATGAAAAGATAATAATAATGCAAGTTGGAAACTTAAAATTTAAAAAAAAAGAGGATTAATTACCATAGATGGAAATGGAGATGGAGAAATTAAGAAGCCATTAGTTCTTTGATTTTTCCTTCCGATGATCAGAGTGGTGGCGGCCACCATCTGCTCCGCCGTATAGCTGCAGCCGTTGGGAGTCGTAGCCGGTGGCTGGGAAATGCTCCGGCGTGGTGGTGGCGCCGGCGCCGATGGTCGGCGCAATAAAGAACGGAAAGTTTGTAGAAGTGGATCCATCCACCATTGATGATGATGACGACGACTGAAACCTCTGAAGATAATAATTGGACTGAAGGGTCCCCCTATTGAAACCTGGAGCAATGGAAAAGTTTAAGTTATAACTTTCTCCACCACCGCCGGCACCGGCGCCGTCGCCGGAAAAGTTTTCTTGAAGGAAAGAGAAATGGTGTTGTGGGTGGTTTTCACCGGCGGTGATGTTGAATTGTTGTGGCATTTGTGTTGGTGGTCGGTTGAAGAAGTAATCCATCATCGGAGTTGTTGTTGTCGTCGTCGTCGTCCAGTGGATTCTTGATTCAGGACTCGCCGGCGCCGTCGGACTGACGGTGGCGCTGCTAATTCCTCCGCCACCGCCGCCGGTGAGAAGATCTGTAAACGATGAGTTTTGTGAAACTCCATTATCTTTCTCCTTCTCCTTCTTCGCCGCCATTTCTCGAGCTCGTTCACGAGCTCGAATCCGATTCTCCGATCTCGATAACGAAACCCCAGAACCTTTACTCGTCTCCGACGTACTACTACACGCCGACGATTTCGAATTATTTTGGTGGTGGGTTTTGTTGTTTGGATCTTCAAATTCCGTTTCGTTTATAGAGTATTTCTCATCGCCGGCGCCGACCAGCTGTAACTTCCGGTGATGAAAATGGTGGGTTTCGTTACAGTCGCCGGCGGAAAACGACGGATCAAGTGACGGAAGCTCCGATATGGAAGACGACGCCGCTTTGATCAACCATTCCACCGCTTTACTCGGTTGATCATACCCTAATCGATCTTGCAGATCGTAAAACTGTATCGCGGTGGTTACCGACAGCCGTACACGGCGGTCTCTTAACCCTTTTGACGTTAAAACCTTACTGTGTCTATCTTTCCCACCGGAAGCTCTTGAAACCCTAACGATTCTTGACGACGGCCATCCACAAACTCCGGCGGCGGTGACGGCGGTGGTAGTATCTTCATCGAAATAATGATGATTTCCTTTCTGGGTTGCTAATTTTGATGAATTATTATCATCACTAGAATTGATTTTTTGAAATTTACAAACTTGTTGTTGTCTTTGAATTTCATCAACCTCCATTAACCTAAAAATTTCATACTTTTCTTGATGAAATTAACTCCATAACAAAACCCATATATCCAGATCTCTCTTTCTTTATTTCTTTATCTTTTCTAGAGAGAGAAAATGGTGGAAATCTAGAGAGAGAAAAAGTCTTTTGTTGTTGTTGTTGTTGTGGTTGGAAGGACTACTGTGTGTTTTGCATTGATGACTTATTACATTACAGACATACATACAATACATACATTTACTCTGTGAAATATATAGATATAGAAGAGTGTATCTATATATGTATATAGATATAAAAGATTGTATCTATAGATAGATATAGCAGGTCTTCAAAATGTCAGAAGGGAAGCTCCGTTTAAAGCTTATCTTTTTGCAGTTGTCATCCAAAAAAGCAAAGCCTGTGAATTTTTCATCAGAGAAAGAATTCTAATAAGCAGTTAAAAAAAATAAACATTTTTTTTAAACCAATAATTGTAAGCACTTGTGTAATTTTAATCTTTTTTTTTAATTATTTTAATGAAAAAAGATTAATCAAAAAGTTTGTGGTTCTTTATTACATGCCTAAAAACCTTCATTATCTACTTTGCTTTTAAACAACTTCAAGAAAAGACTTCACTAATTAATATATTAAATATTTTTGGTCACAAATATGAAGTTCTAACGTACATAGATGAGAATTGTTTAAATATAATACGTCTTTTTTAATGGAGGCTAAACAAGCACGTATTATCCTAGAATGTCGAGAGCGAGCAAGACGGGTTGACAGGGCTAGGCAAGTACAGATTCACCCCAGAGTGTCTCGACTGTCGAGTCCTTAATTAGAGTGATAGAAATTGACTTTGATATCATCTAACAAATATATAAAAACCTGCGAATTATTCTCTAAAAAAGTTAAAAAGCCCTTGAGAAGAAAAATGCTCCAATATATATAGATGAGAAACGGTTCAAATGTAATTGATGTGAGACTATAATTAACAAATATTCTATAATTTGAGCATACATTGTGATTTTGAGGGGATCTAATACATTTGGAAACGAAGCTGATGTGTGTGTGTGTGTGTGTTTAGATAGACGAAGGATCGTGTGAGAACGAGAGTTAAGGTGAAAAACGTAAGAAGGGATCTTGATCGCCTTTAATCTCAAACTCATCCATAAATTACGCTTGATACAGAGATTGATCTGATACGAAATGTAAGAAATCAAATACATTTTTTATAATCTTTAATCAAAAACATGAAATCTTGATTGAAAATTAGAACTCTATTACAAATTAGTTTCATTTCGTGTGGGTTTTCAGTCACATAAATAATTTTTTATGCAACTCGAAAGTATGGTATAAATAAATAGAATACACAGGATGTTTATAGAAAAACCTCAAAAAAATAGAAAACTGAATAACATTCAATAGCCTTTCATCTAGACAGTATGCACCTGTGCATACAAGTAATTAAGTTGTTTTTTTTTGTTTTTCTACACGGATGCATTATCCACAGGTTGTTTTCGGTTTTTCTGCATGTATGCATTATGCATAAGTTGTTTTTTGATTTTTCTGCACGTATGCATTATGCACATATGCATGTTACAAATTATTTGTATGTACAAATGCATACTATCCATATAAAGGACTCCCAATATGTTATTTAGATTTTTATTTTTTTTAGATTTTCTCTTAAATTTGACCCTATATAAACTTGTCTTATATCTTATAAACGATAGATTAGAGCGGTTATTTACTTAAAACTTTAGTGGTTTTTGAGGATTTTTAAATTGACATAAAAATATTTGATGGCAAAATGTCAATTTTTAGTTGATTAAAAAATTTATTTTCTTGTATTTATATTATCTACCTTATTTTATTTTGAAGTTCTAGACTTCTTTCTATCCTATAACGAATTTCTTTTAACAAAAAATTACAAGTATAATTACATTGTAGTGAACCATTATATACAATATTTGTTAAAGAAAAATAGAATGTTTGATTTAACATATATCAAATAAAAACATTTAATTATTAAATAAATTCCAGTATACCCATTATCAGAAAAAAAAAAGTTAAAAAAATAGCTTTACAACAAAGAGAAAAAAGTAAGAACAATTTTATACATACATACATATACAGTATTGGGTTGCGGTGAGAATGAAAGTTAAAGTGAGAAACGTAACAAAAATATGAAATCTTGATTGAAAATTAGGACTCTATTACAAATTATTCACCATTTGATGCACAGAGATGAGATGCACCGAGATCAATTCCCGTATGAAACACAATTCATGGGTGCGTTTGAGATTAAAGGTTCAGATCTATTCTTACTTTTCTCACACGATCATGTGTCTACATATACATATACAGGGTTGGAATCACGTGTGACCAACCTGTTTTTGTGAGACCTAAAATACCACAGTTTTACACTTAAAACATCATGAAAAAACATTGTGAAGGTAAAAAAATACCCAAACCTTCACAACTAAATCATTGTGAAAGTTACCTTCACAGTGTTTTGTTGTAAAATTCAAAGTGTAAAAAAGTGGTCTTATGAAGCTCAGGAAAACAACGCGCTCTCACATATACATATACATATACATATAACTTATCATATACATATAACTTGTATATAGAGAGAGGGGTCAAAGAAAAGGACCAACGAAAAGGCAGTCAACTTACGAGAAGGGTCAAATCATATTTGATTCTATGGTAAATCACAAGTGAATTGCTACATGTCACATTAAACTCGTCTTTGCAATGGCTGGTCAATGCGAGCCTTTTGGACGTGTTGTGATTTACTATAAAATCACATGCAATTTAGTCTTTCTTGCACTTCTCGTAAGTTGACTCTTTTCTTGTTTGAACATATGACATGTAGATATATTTACTATGTGGTAAAAAAAGATTGTATCATGTTCTAAAATCTCCATTATAATCCAATATTACAATTCATTTTTACAAACATCCGAAATATAAAAGTTCTACGTTTCAGCACTTTCAACCTAATTATAATAAGCTTATAAACACGTTCAAATGGAAAATAAACGTGAAGTCTTACGAATACGACAAAATACTTTATAAATTTCGGATTTTCTATATTTGAAATTGTATTAATCATCCGTTATTGGTTTATAATAAAATTTTATATCCAGATACATTATATAGATACACAACTATTATATATTATTATTATTATATAAACCAAAGTACATAACTATTATATTATTATAATTATTATTATACATTATAAGAGTCCACTTGATTTATGTTGGGTGGCGGTGGAAGCTCTTGTCTCCTTCCCAAAACACAAATTACAAGTACGAGCCCATTGGATCTCACTTGATTGATTGCACTAAACTTTATTTTGTCCTAATAAATATGGTATTGATTATTCTATAATGATGCATAAAGAGTTAAAAAGTAAATTGGACAAATTTTTATTTATTTTTAACTCTTGTTAAACACAACAAAAGTCCATTGAAAGAATATTATTATAGGAAACGTTAACACTTTAGAAAAGTTTACAGAAGTTAGTTTTATATCATAAACGAACGGAAATGCATGAAGGCAACACGAAACACCGATCAGGCGACAGGCGTGATGCAAGGAGTACAATTAGCACTCATGACAGGTCTATACACTAGTACCATGTGGCGACGAGTAACGTTGCATTTGAGATGCATCATCATGTGCACAAGCTTTCATGCACAAAAGGGACCTGATGATATAGAGTTTTATATAATAAGGTACAAATTGAGAGTTCATCTTGGGTACACCTTGTCGAGTCTCTCTCATAAAGAATTTTTTACATTCTTTAGTTGTAAGTCATTTATAGAGAATCCATCGACTCCCCGTGATATTGTTGGTGATCATGGACCAAATGAAATAGTTGTTCCCACAATTAAGACTATACTATGGAGGTCCTACTTATTTAAGCGACATGATGAGGTGTAATCTATTCATAATCCTTAAAAGTTGTAACCAGTACACCTACTTCATACATAGATTCATGACCAAACATCTTGTACTCCTCAAGTAGAAGCTATAACAACTGTTTGGAGAACATAGGTTAACTTATTGAAACGGTAGTTGAGTAGCATTTTAGGAACTTATTGTCAGTTTATCCAACTATAACTTTTATTAATATTAACTATTCGTTATTAAGATTAATTATTAACAATCATTAATCAAAAATGATTATTACTAATATTATTTATTAATTATTATTTATTAATTATTATTTATTAATTATTAATTAACTTTGAATTATACATACACATTAATATTATTTATTAATCACAACAAACATTTTTATATTATTATTCAATATATTTAGTTATAAAAAAAACAAATACAACAATTCTAAAAATGATTTTATAAGTTATATTAAAAATAAAATTATACTTATTTTGTTTTTATAGATAATAAAACCGTGTTAAAAGATATTGATTTAATTATTAATTATAACTTTTAAAAATTAATTAATTAATTAGGATAGGTGAGATTAACCAATTATATTTTTATTCATATTATATGTAACGGTTATTTAAAACCATAATTTATTATTTTTCAACAAATCCAAAATTTATTATACATATAATCAAATTGAAATTCTTTTAATTAGCATAGTATATTATTTAAATTTTTTTATTATTTGTAAATTAACATATTATATTATTAGAGATTTATTTTAATTATATTATGAATATTTTGACTAATTTTTTAAAATGTCTTTTTTGGTAATTATGCATATTTATCGGATAGTTTTGCTATTAAATATGATTTGTTCATCAGCTAACTTATTAGCTATCAGCTAAACTATCAGTAATCAACTAACTTATTAGCAAGTTTGTGAACTGTAGCCTATTTGTCAAACATGTAAAACCTTTTTGCGATAGTCCATACCAAAAACCTAAACTATGTGCACTAAATGGTATTTGGAAAGCAAAGATCAGAAGGCACAAAGTCTTCTTCAGAAAGTAAATATCATAATACTAAGTCTTAACTTTCGATAACTTCATCATGTAAATCTTCAAGAGGCAAATTTTCAGCAGGCAAGTGTTCATAAGATTAACTTTTGAAGCTATATATACATGTTTAATTTGGTGCAACCATTTTTTTTGGTTTTATCTATTGGTAGTTATTTGGTAAGTGTTTTTATCTCTATATAATTAACTACTTACCCGCATAAATTAACTATCAATTAATTGAGTATATAAGTAGTTTCGATCTTAATTTTGAACATACCAAAAATAACATAATATGGTTTTTTTGCTCTTGATTTTTCCCTAAATCTGTCCAAATTGAATTTTTTGTAACCCAAGTCAAAGAATATGGTCGAAATATTACTTTAGAAAAGTGAATCCGTTCATGACCCAAATTATATCCAAGTCTTTTTCCATCAATATATCATTACCCTAAACCCATATTATAACATTATATAACCCTTAATACAATCTAGCTACTCTTAAGCATTGGGTTTATCGAATGAGATCCCAACAATCGTAAATACATTAAAGGGAGTGACCTCTATCTTTTGAAATGACAAACTGATAACTCTATATTTTAAAGTTATGGCATGCCTTTTATTAGCATTTTATTTAGTCAATTTCGATTATTTTGCCTTCTAAACCTCCCTTTTTGGTCTAAAATAATTTTTTGAGCTATTTGTACGTATATTCATGTCTTGGAACCATTTAATGTGATTTTATATTAAAAATCGTGATTTCATCGAAAGTGATATCCGGAGTGACCACTCCGAGCGTCAGATGCAACCATCCGATTAGGACAAATGTTGGAGGCCAATAAGGTGTTGTTTGTGGGACCCAAAAAACTGGAAAAGAAGCTCACATGTCTTACTTACTGCTGGTGGTTGAAAAGGAGACAAAAAGATGGTTAAAAATGTTATTTTATTCAAAATCCACCTTTTAGTGAAAATGTACTTTATCCCTTAGATTTTTATGTTTCTTTAAAGTACAATACATTTTGTGTAAACCTTGTACTTGCTTTTGTCTTAGTATATAAAGGTCGTAACCATTTACTTCTCATGATTCAATCCTTAGATCTACCATTCACCAACACTTACAGAGAGCATTTAGTAGCTAGCATTTATTTCTTTGTTTTTTACTTTTCAAGTCTTAGCAAGTAAGTTTTAGATTTTAGCTTTTATTTTCCAATAAGTAGATTAAATTTACTTTCAGTAATTTCGTCACCTGCAGTAATTTACTTTCCAGCTTTGTAAAGTAGTGTCGACGAAGTGGGCACTGCGACTTTTCAGTTCAATGTTAAATCTTTTAGTATGAATTCTTGCAATCTTTTACCTTCTGTTTTCTACTCTTTCTTAGCTATGAACTAAACACTTTTTGAGATGTATAAATAAGAAATACCTAGATTTTATGTAAAATTCTTGAGTAGTTTTATATATTTTTACCCCTTTTTGATTTGGTCATTCATTGTTTGATAATGCCAATGATGCGGACAAAAACCGATCACTTGAAAGTATCTAATGTCTAGTTTGAGATCCAGAAACGGGCGGAACATAGTGACACGAGCTTAGATGATACTACGGAATTCGAAAGAATTCTTACAACACCGGCGAAAATCGGGTTTGCATAGTGAATATTCCACCACATGGAGTAGGAGCAAGCAATTTGGGTATTAAAAATACTTATGGTATTTTGCTTACTACGTATTCCATAGAAACTCGAGAGGGTTTGGGAAGTTCACTAACAAATCAAAGAAGGTTAATATATATGACATTTTAGTTACGAAAATGTGAGTATTAGTTGAGATCCGCATTCTAGACAGAGAGTGGTCACTTTTCGCAGTACGATGACCATTTTACTAAATCATGTATTTAATGTAAAATTGGGGAAAATCACAACTACATCTCTTTGCTTTAATTATAAGATCTTTGTCAAGTTATTTTCGCCAAACCAACTTAAAATATTTGCTTCCTCTCTAATTGAAACTTGTAAAAGGAAGTTCATGAAAACAATAGTGTCTTGATAAGCCCAGTCCTTGAGTATACGATATTTGGTTCTTACCACTTCATTACTTGGGAAACAATCATAGTGACCGATGTATACTTGCGTTGTACACTATGGACTGATTGCTAACCTCACTGTAATACACATATTTTGCACGTACCACATACCACATTTGATATGATACTCACATCCAGGGGCGGATTTAGCTTATAATCAATGGGGGAAGAGACCCCATTAAAAGAGAAAAAGTAAGATTTTTTAAGGATTAAATTTTTATTTTTCTTAACTTCTCATTTCATTCCGCCATTGAGTCCGGCTTAGCTTCAAGTACGAGTCAAGAACAGAATAAGGGATCGCCACAATCAAGAAGCAAGCTAAAAGCTGTTCCTAATCGACCATTGCCGAGTACAGAAAAATCTCTTGAAATCAACCGAAAAACCAAACAATTCTCTTTAAATCAACCAAAAAAGTCTCTTGAAATTGATCAAAAAAACGGAAGTCGTTTGAAATCACAAACACTAAAAACTCTCTCGAAATCAACCAAAAAAACTTTAACATGTGTGATTATGTAACATCGCAGGCCAACCGTTCTAGATATTGTCCACTTTGTCCACACACCTGGACTCGCGGTTTTAAAACGCGTCTAACAGAGGAGGTTTCCAAGTCCCTTATAAAGCAACTATTATTCTCCTTCCCAACCAATGTGGGATACTAAAATCCACCCCCTTGGGAGTCCAGCGTCCTTGCTGGCACATCAGTCCGGTTCCCGGCTCTGATACCATCTGTAACATCTCAGGCCAACCGTACCAGATATTGTCCGCTTTGTCCACATACCTGGACTCACGGTTTTAAATCGTGTCTAATAGAGAAGGTTTCCAAGTCCCTTATAAGGCAACTTTTGTTCTCCTCCCCAACCAATGTGGGATACTACATATTAGGCTAAAAACACGTCAGACGACTTTGCGCGCCTTTGGTCTAACTTAGAGGTAGCCCCGGTAGGCAAAAATTCTGGATCCGCCACTGCTCACATCGACTTACAAATTAGCAAAATTTGACCTTTATGAGAAGAAACATTCTTGTTACGTATTAAAATAACTTGCTGACATCATAATCCTTAAAGAGCAACCTCAGCCAAGTCAAAGTTGGAAGAAAGGTCAACTTTTCTAAAAACTAAATACTTCGAACAAAAAATAATTCGATACACGGGATGAAAAATTAGATACTTAATGTAAAATATATGTCAAACAATAAAGCAATATATACTTGATGCAAAGTAAGAAAGTTAAAATAGAGAGAGTACAATATCGCGATTTAGGTGAAAACTTAAAAATGGTTGAAAACTATGGGTAGAGGAGACCATCGAGATAAATTCACTAATAATGAATATAGTGCTTGAATGGAGAAGCAATGGAGAAATATACTCAATAATCTACTCTATTGTTTGATTTAGGGTTCGGAGTCATTTAGGTAACGTTTGGAGAAGATTGCGTGAAATGAGCCCTAAATTGGGCTAATTGAATGGTAAAAGGGTGGTCTTCCAAATCTCCAAAAACGATCTCCAACCTTTTCAAAATGTAGATAAAGATGTGGTGAATCTTCTGTCAAACAGTCACGACGATCTGCGGTTCAAGCTCCGGGAATAGACGAAACGGCACAGTTGTTTGTCCAAAAAGTGCAGTCGATCTTTTCTCTCTTTTATATTTTGTAGACTTTTTCTTCTCATACAAACCCAAAGGGGTTGTTTTGTTCGTGGAATTCAAAGGAATTTGATGGAATTGGAATGAGAAATGTTTTTTGACCAAATTCCTTAACGCTATTTGGTTCGCTGAATGGATTGATTGGATTCCACCGAATTCCACGGTTGAGGTATTTGATCATTCATTAGCATATGTGAAAGATTTTAAATTCCATTTCGTGGCAAATGTAACATAATTTATAATTTTTACTTAGAAAGACAAAAAAAAATTAACCACCACCCTCTCTCCGCCCCACCCTCACCGGCAATATACATGTCATCACTACCGCCATCGTTGCCACCATCACCATCACCATCAATTAATATACCATCAATTGATATTATCATTCCACCACCGTTATCTCACCCACTGCTACCGCTACCCCCACCCCTACCACCACCACTACCAATGTTTTAAACCCCAGTTTTTTAGTTAAACCGGTGTGGTGACCGGGTCACCAGGTCAACCACCGGGTCAACCCAGTTTCAAGAATTTCCTTTATTTTTTGCATACATATATATAAAACCAAAATTTGATGTCCACAAGTTCAAACATTAAAAATAACATAACAACAAGTTTTACATCAATCCAAATACATTAAAAAGCACACATAACCATAACTTTTTCATCAATCCAAATACACTTTTTGATGAAACTCGGTTCAACCACCGGTTCAACCGGTTTTTTATTAAGCCCGACCGGGTCAATTCGGGTCAGAAATCGCCAAAAATCTGGCCATAGTTGATCCGCTCTCTTCCACGGGTCACGATTCAACCAGTCGGGTCGAGCCATGTTTAAAAACGTTGATCACCATCACACCACTATTTTTTATCATCACAGTCGCCACCCACCCCCACTCCTACCCCACCCCACCTATCCACCACTAACGTTGTCGACACAATTGTCAACCTCCTTCGATAAATGCATATTTCTATTTTTTACAAGATTTGATTTCAATTTCTATCAAACAAACACGTGGTCAAATTCCATTAATAAATTTCAATTCATTGAATTTTATTTTACGAACCAAACACCTCCTAAGATACAAGATTATATATAGCTTGCATTGGATCATTATCGTTGGACGATTTATCTATTTTTCATGGGCCAAAAATACATAAATAAAACCCAACAAAATGATTATTTAATTTATTTTGAAAAAGAAATAAAAGTATATATAATATTGGTTGGTAAAATCCGAAAGTGAAAAAGTAGGGGCACGTGTCCTGGTGTGAGAAAGAGTGAAAAGTCAGGCACGTGGTCGTTTTCACCGATGCACTACCCCTGCACGTGTCGCGGTCTTCGTGAATCCATTAAATCCCAAAACTTACCACTCTCACCCCCACAACTATTAAAAACACCAAATTCAGTCCTTTAACTTTACAACAACTACCAGAAAAACACCAACCTTTATCTCGCTTAGGATTGTATGATTGGTTTACTATTAAGGGGATGTTTGGTTAGTTTTTCATTAAGTTCTATATGGATAAAATTATCTGTTTGGATTAATCTGTCTGTATAGATTAAGAAGTTTTTTGTTTAGGAGAGTTTTCTCATGGATGGAACGAGTGTGATTATTAATTTGAAGGGAGATATTTGAAAAAAACTTGGCTTTCTACATAAAGCTTATTGAATAAGCCACTTTCTATATCATTAAGCCACTACCAAACAGTCATATATAGATGACCGAATAAGATGTGCATCCCATTTAGCTCATTAAGCTGCTAACAAACAAATCCTAAGTATTTTATGGATAAAGTTGTCTGTGTGCATTAATATATCTGTACAAATTGGAAATGTTTTATTTTTGGGAATTTTTTCATAAATAGAATAAATATATTTTTATAATTGAGATGAGTAGGTTTGAAAAATACTTGATTTTATGCATAAAGTTCCCTCTAAAAAATTACTAAATAAGCCACTTTTTATATCATTGAACCATGTATATTCCAAACCACAAACATGAAATTTGAGTGTTATCATACTATTATACATATAGAATGTTTAAAAATTAATTAGTTCAAACCCAAATATGAATACAGGCCTAAAAGCATAAGTCCAATTTAGTTCTCTTGGGCCATGATCTTTTTAGGACTCATATTGGGCCTAAACAAAACACAACCCATAAGTTAATGATAAAAGTCATATTGTGTTTTTTTTATTTACATATTCAAATTAGAAAAATTATTTAGACAAAAGTAGATTTCCATCAATCCGAACTGTTCATACAGGAACCTGTCTTTAACGACATCAATATAAAAGGGTATTTTTGGCCCATTCAGCGACTAAGGCTAATGGGTGGTTTATAAGATCGAATCCGGACCCTGACCTCTTTGTCAACTTAGTTACATGTTAAAGGCTCAAATCAAAGAACTCATGGATCATATATATATATATATATATATATAGACACACACACACGTAATAGTTTTATAAACACTAGTGAAACATTAAAGCAAATTGTAAATTTAAAAGTCGTCGTATTAATATAACTTAATTAATCTCGTGTTTGAAACTATTAATTCAGTTCGTTTACAGAGTTTAAACGTGAAGTTTTAACAAGTTATACATGTGTAGCAATAAATTGTAAAATTTCATTATTAGACATTGCGTATTTAATAAACAAAATATAATTTTTAATATGTTGTTTTTTACCAAATGTTTTATTAGAGTCGTTCCTGGGAAGGACAGAACGGACACCTACCTAGGGCCCAAAAAATGTAGGTCCGTATTTTTTTGGTATACAATGATGGTCCAAAAAAATTTAGTAGATAAAAGAGACCAATTTTTTAGTAAATACTAAATAATAGGACCTAAAAATTCTAATTCTAAAATTGATGGTTTCGAAAATAAAATTGTTTCAACACTATGAGTGTAAAACGGTAAAAAAAACATTAACATGAGATATGATGGAGATCTGAATGATTTATATTGTTTCATGCAGTTTGTTACTGAACAGTAAACATTCTGACTTAAAATGATTGTCAATCTATATATTAAAGGTATATGTATCATAGGATGTTTTGGATGGTGGAACCCGAACAAATTGACAACACAAGTCACCATGTATTGAAACATATATATATATATATATATATATATATATATATATATATATATATATATATTAATGTAGTTTTAGACACTATTATTGATCGATTTTATATTTAATAATATTTGAAACAATGATTTTATATGAATTATCAGTCTCTTCTGAATTCAAATTTATGTCATATAATAAAAGTCATTTATTGAATAATTTTTTTTTGCATATATCAAGGATCCTTTTTTTTTACAGCATTTTAACACACTCACACATCCCAGGGATATTCGGATCCAAAACGGGCACCGACTAATCCCTTGCGCCCATGATCCAGCCCTATGGACTGGTCCATGAACTCGCCCCTGAACCGGCTCAAAGGACCGGCCCAAGAGCTGGATACCTCAGAATTGTCAGCGGCGGGGTTCGAACCCTTGCCAACCAGGGATACCATCCACTGGTGACTTAGGATGTTACCTAATACCCACTAGGCCAGACGACCTTTGATATATCAATGATTCTTTTTAACATATCGTCGTAAGTCTATAAAATGTCATGAACAAGCATATGCTTTATTGTATAATATAGATATCAGTTTCGAACCACGTAACTTTTGTCGATTCAATTTTCAGGTCACGTCGTATATATTCATAAAATGTTTCACAACACGTGCAAGAACTTTGCGACAAATTAAGCCGTCAAGAAAACGCCTTTTTGGTAGTGATGATATTGCTTTTTTAAAGAAAGAAGGAGCAACAAATCTTTATGTACTTGTCAAATTAATATGGTCTTGCTTTACACGAAACTTTTGCGACGACAATACGTAGCCACAACTTCCGTCTTTATTTTTATCGTTGCAAAGCTTTTGAATTTCTTTTACTTTTCCCGTCTTTGTCTCCCACGATAACGTGCTTTTAACCATATTACGGGTTAGTTATGGCTTTTCAGATGGCGTGATAAAGTGCATCTCTTGATTGTCGCTAAAGCCATAGGTGTCTTGAAAACAAGTAGTGTTGATACTAGATTTTTTTTGGAAAGGGTATTCTAGGCATTTGCCTAGACTAATCTCTGACAATTTTAATACTGCTAAAGCATGCAGCCCTGAGATAATTCTCATGTGGCCACAAGTTGTTTGTGCTTGGATTCAAACCTAGATTTTGTTGGTGTCTCCTGTGGCAGATCTGGAAATTTGGGTGATTGTGGGATAACTTAAGGGTGTAAAAAATGCGGAAGTCGAATAACCCATCGGAACCGGAATGGTTTTAAGTTATTTGGTTTTCAGGTTTGGTTAAACTAAAACGCCAAAACGGTTTTAAGTTATTCCGCTCATGTATATGATATATAATATTTATATTTATATTTGCGTTATTTATGTTACAGTTCTAAATCTGTGAAAATAAGGGTTAATTAGATGATAAAAATATATTTTGAGTTTCAATTTACACTATTATAATATAAAAATAATTATTCTTTTTTAATATTTCACAAACATGCAAAAATCAGAATGTTCATGGATTTTTTTAATCTTACACCTTAAATTTCCTGTCAAAGTCTCACAAGACTTACGGCAACAAATTTTCATCACTATCTCGCATTAATGTTTTGTTTTAATATTAAATTTTACATTCAGCACATAACCTACTTAACTGTCTAGGAATGTGAGACACCAAAAGAATCCTTAGGGGTTGTTTGGCAGTTGCTGAATGGTTTGGTGCAGAATGATTAAGTGGTCAGAATAATTAAGAGACTATTATGATATAGTGCAAAATGAAATATAATTGTTTGGTAGGCATCTCCATTGCAACCTATTCAATATTTGCAAATTTGCAAACTTACCATTATCCAATAGAAATAAGCCACGTGGATAATATTGTTTTAATATTGTATTATTTTTTTTAATAGTTTATTAATTCATTGTGGGTATCATCGTCATTTTATAATTTAACCAATTTTAATTAATATTTATTAATTTCCTGCCATGAACACACTTTCCGACGACTTCGTCATGTCCGGCGAGTTTTCCGGCAAGTTTTGCCATTCATGAATACACTTTCGTCATTCGTGAACACTTTCAACATTCATGAATATCCACTTGGTGCTTTATCATTGTGTTCACTACGAATTTACACAGTTCGCAAAAATCGATTAGTTTGCAACAGAAATTTTTCCTTGTTTGGTGATGGTCCAGGATGTAATCAGGGCTCTTAATAGTTAAGAGAGGTCCTAGATACAAAATGATTCAGAGGGTTTTGAAATCATTAAGAGACATACTTGTTTTTTGCCGAACAAGATTCATCTCATTGCGATTCAGAGACTCTCTTGATAAAATTGTTAAGAGCCCTGTGTGTGTAGGCGGATTCAGTTGCAAATCAGTTTTAGGTTGTGAACCAGGAGACAAAGGACAACCCATCAAGTATCCCATATCTTCTAAAAAAGGAACACATATTCTCACAAGTCAAAAATTTATAAAAACACTTATTTCTTAAAATCTATAAAGTCACCTTATATATATATATATATATAACCAATTCGCATCTTATACCAATGGATACAATATAAATTACCAATTAAGAAATAAGCCTATCGGATACAGACATTGTAGGGTCCATCCATCCATGGACCCTACAACAGTTCTCGTACCATCCTTAACCGATATTCATTCAAGTGGATTAACTAAAAATACAATTTCCCCTAAAACCATTAAGTCAAATACTCCATACTAAAATAACTTGCACAACTTAACCATAAACATCAAGCATCAATTTTGGCACTTTTCTTTTCAATTTGTGGCCTTTTAGCCCAAAATCTTAACTGAAAAGCCCTTTCTTCCAACATCTTTTCGATTTCTTCAATCGGCAAACCTTTCGTTTCCGGCACGAAAATGATCACAAAAAACAAGGCCACGACCGAAATCACACCGAACATTAAAAAGGTCCACGCGGTCCCAATGGCTTCCGTTAACGATAAAAACGACTGAGCCACGATGAGATTAGAGACCCAGTTTGCGGTGGCGGCTATGCCACCGCAAACCCCTCTGAACCGTAACGGATATATCTCGGAATTAACGATCCATGGGACCGTACCCATTCCGGGAGAAAAGAATATAATGTAGAGCGCTAAACCGGCAAGTGCGAGCCACCCGAGTGGACTCGGACATCCACGAGTGTACCATAATCGACCCTCGGCATGACACCTGTCCTTAACCGGATCATCCGAGATCAAACAAGCACCGGGTAACAACTGTTACAAAAAGTTTCCAAAGTCAAACATACTAGTTTTCAAATTCAAAACCGATACGAGATAATAAGTTTTTTTACCGCAAATTAAACATCAAATCGATTTCGGTTTCTTGTTTGTTAGACATCAAATTTCAAAATCGTAAAAGAATTCGTATGAATTATGATGTTAAAGATTAGAGTATCCACACTGATGGAACCTCTAAAAATCTTACTTGTCATTTTTTATCTGTCACATCATTGTCACCTTCACAAAGTAAGAACCCCATAAAACTCTATAATCGAGATTTAAAAAAAAAACTCATTTTCCTTATTTTTAATAAGATATAGTTTTATTTATATTATATATATTATAAAAATATAAAATTATAAAATTATAAAATTATAAAAAAATCAAATATAATTTATTAATTTTCAATTTTATGTAAGTAATTCTAACTTGTTAATGTATATAATATATTTTTTAAACATATTTGAAAAACAATAATCAAAACATAAACATAATTTTATATTACAACTAAAAAAATTACAAAATTACAAAAAATATTATTTTTTATAAAAAGTAACGCTAAATAAATAATAATATAAATCACTTGACACTTGTAATCTCAATTCGACTAAATATATCCAATCAAGTTGAGTCGGAGTTAATAATTTAACGGGATAATTAAAAAAAACTTGTATAATATTTTACAAGAAATGAAAATTATTTATAATTTTATAATAATTATTTATATTTTTTTACATAAATTTTAATTTATATATTTTATAGATTTATTAAATAAAATGATTAAAAAGAAAAAAAATAATAATAAAAAAGAAAAGTACGAAAAAACCCGAGTTCTTGTTCAAAAGCATCTGGGTTTTAATAAGAACTTGTGATTGAACAAGAATCTCTGTCCCACAGTGGAGGTTCTTGTAAAAACCATAAGAACCTTACAAGAGACCTCCATTATGGAGGCTATTAGCAAGGTTGACCATAAAAGTCAAAATGTAACTTTTTTTTACCTTATCACCAGAAGCAGCACAAAATCCACAATCAGGAGATGAAGCCTTCAAGCATTTCATACAATCCCACATAACCGAAGACCCGATCGAGTCGTAATCCGGGCACGTAGCGTTTCCGAACCTAGCCGTATTCGTACGGCTAACCGCCGGTGAGTGAGTCGTGGTCTCATAAAACGCACCCGTAAGTAGACCCAATGAAAATATAACACCGATCAAACTAAAAACGAGCAACTTCTTCCTTCCGATCCGATCAATGAAATAAATGCTGACCACCGAGCCCAAAGCGTTGAGCCCGGCGGTCACGAGTGAGAGTAAAAGTGCGGTTTGGTTAGATGCGATTCCGGCTAACTGAGCTATGGTCGGGCTGTAATACATCACGGTGTTGATTCCAACGAATTGTTGGAAAACTTGAAGGCCGACACCGGCTATGAGACCTCTTCTTACGGTTTTCGTTTTAAGTAATTTAATCATGTTGATTTTTTCCGATGATCCGGTTTCTTCAATCTCTTTTTCGACTGATTCCTTTAGAGCTTCGATTTCGGTTTCAGCATCTTCGGCTGAATATATCTTTTTTAGCATCGTTATAGCCTCTTCCTCTCTTCCCTGTCGACAAATCGAATTTTTTTTTATGTCTACATTATATATATATAGGGGCGGGTTCAAATGAGAACTCAAATTTGTTGTAAACGTGAGGACAAATGAGAACGCAATACGTGTCATATTCAGACCGACTAACAAAAGAAATATTCAGACAGAATAAAACTAAATATAGTGTTTATTCAGACTAAATAAACACTGTATTCAGTTTTATTCGGTCTGGATATTTCTTTCATTATTCAGTCTGAATAATAATACTACATTCAGACACGTGTCGCGCTCTCATTTGTTCTCACGTTCACAACCAAATTTGAGTTCGCATTTGAACTTTCCTATATATATATATATATATATTGTTGGGTTCACGTGACACCAGTATGTTTTCGTGAGACCCGTGAGACCACATTTTTACACTTGAAACTTCACAGCAAATCACTGTGAAGGTAAAGAAAATTTGACGTTTTCGTGACACCACTTTTTTACACTTGAAATTTCACAGCAAAACACTGTGAAGGTTCGAATTTTTTTTCCTTCACAGTGATTTACTTTGAACTTTCAAGTGTAAAAAAGTGGTGTCACGGCCTCACGGGTCTCACTAAAACAGGCTGGTCTCACGTGAACCCAACCCTATATATATATATATATATAGGGGTAAGTTCAAATGTGAACTCATTTTTGGTTGTGAACGTGAGGACGAATCTCAGCCACACATCTTCGGTTATGGTGGACGCGATCACGGAGGATTGACGCGATTTGTGGGAGGGTGGAGATTATTAAAGGAGGGGAACCAGGTCAAAGCCGTCTTTATTGACCGGATAAGTGGCTGAGATTCGTCCTCACGTTCACAACCAAAAATGAGTTCACATTTGAACTTTCCTATATATATATATATATATAGAGAGAGAGAGAGAGAGAGAGAGAGGACCTTGCGATATAGCCAACGTGGCGACTCAGGAAGGCCGAGCATGAGCACGAACTGTAGGAGGGCCGGGAGCCCGGCAACTCCGAGCATCCATCGCCATGTACCGGGTGCCTGATTTACAACCAAAAACCGTCATGAATCACCATCGTAAAAAAATAACTAGTTTTTTAATCATTGTATTTGTTAAAAATATAGAAAAAGAACACTAAAGTATACTACATTAGTTGTTAATCGTCAATATGTAAAATTACCAAATTACCCTTAATGGAAGCTCATGAAGTTCTTTACAAAAGCAATGCTAGGGGTAGCCAAAAATAACATGCGACTTAAAATGGAATTAATTCCCTATTGCTATTTGGCAACAAGAGTGTATCTACCATGCCCAAAATATTTGAAATTACCAAAATAACCTTTGAATTGAATAAAAAGGGATTTTAAAAAACCAACCCTAGAGTACAAATCAAGTGAGTCTAGACGATTCCCCATTATTATTTGACAAGAAAAGTACAAGCACACGAGGAAAATAAATTACTAAAACACCCTTATGACCAAATCATATGATACGATACGTTTAGATATGAAAATGATGCTAAAACATGCTAAACCAAGTAACTCCGACAACCCCCATTATTATTCGGCCACAAACGTACAAGTACATAAACCAAAATATTTGAAATTACCAAAACACCCTTTGGACCAAATCATATGATACGTTTATATATGAAAATAACGCTAAAACATGTTAAATCAAGTAACTCTAGGCAGTTATTATTGTTTTGTCAATAAAGGTATAAGTACAATGAACCACAAAGTTTGTGGCGTACTAGTTAAGGCTTGTGGAGGATGAGGCTAATGAGGCTAGATAACCCATCTACCACATGTTCGAATCCAGGAGCAAACAACTCGTGGCAACTGTCAGGACTGCAATACTTTAGCGGTCTTAAAATTGCCAGAGATTAGTCTAGACAAATGCCTAGGATACCCTTAAAAAAGGTTTTAAGTACAATGACCTTAAGACCTAAGATTAACAAAAGACCCTTTGGAGTGAAACACATGAAATATACAAATATGTATTTTTACAAAAGATTATACATAAAACAATATGACGTTAGACGAAGAGACTCTAGGCAAAAAAAATTGTAAGTGTGATGACCAAACGACCAACACGAAAACACCCTTTGGACCAAATTAGATGAAACTTTTTAGATGTTTATAGATGTAAAACTAAAAATATCATTAAAACATTTCAAACTAGATAACTCTAGACACTTCCCGATCATCATTTAAAAACAAAAGTATCGATAAGACAATTATAGTATGATGAAATGACTAAACTACCCTTTAAACACATCACATGAAACTTGTAGGTATGCGGTTATAAAAAAGACATAGATATAGATATATACGTGTATCTACACGTATGGTGTTAAGTTGATTGTGTGGGGCATATTGCAAAGGAAGTGATTGTAGATTGTTTCCAAAAGAAGGGGAAAAGATACATGGTGGGTGGGGGCATAATGGTCCTTTCTTCACATGCTTACCTAATCACCAAAAACAAAAGTGATTCTTTGGAGCAATCATTTTCTGGAGTGCATTATATAGAGAAGAAACTTATTGGGTACATTTAGCTTCTCTTGAATTTAAAAAAAAAATTGATTTTTTTTGGGTATTTTCAAGAAGGACAATATGATTAATTTACCTAGAAAAGATTCTAAAAAGATCATAACGCTTTAAAACGTGAACAATTATTTTGAAACGTAAAGAATATATGTCATATGAAATAAATATAAAATATTATTATTTTCCAGACCTTTGTGAATGCTAAATTGATGAGGTACGATAAAAACTGGCCTCCTGTGATCAAGAAGCCATTGGTGCTAACCAAAGCACCTCGGACCCTTGTCGGAGAAGCTTCCGATATGTACAATGGGGCGGTCATCGATGCCATTCCCACTCCAAATCCAACAAAAACACGACCAATGATTAAAACACTGGGATTGGGTGCAGTCGCCATCAGGATGGCTCCTAGAAAGAACAGGAAATCCGCAACTAAGAGTGCAAATCTACGTCCATAACGGTCATTTAGCCACCCTCCAATTGCCGCTCCAACGATTGCTCCGGCAACCGCCATGCTCACAATGCTCTCCTGTTGATCAACCCATAATAACGTTCTCATAACATGATACATATGCATATTCATATTCATATAAACAATCTTTTTTTGAAGGGTATCCCAGGCAAGTTTTTTTTACTGCAATAATCAGCCCTGATAAACTCAGTGGCTACAATTGTTTAGAACGCCTGGATCTGAACCCTGATTGACTGGGATATTCCTTCAATCCTCAGGCATTTGACCAGTAGGCCACTTGTAAACAATCTTACTTGTAACCTTTTTTTTTAAAGATAGAGTAATACATGTAAAAATATATATACTTATGATTGAATTTTTTTTTCTCGTTTAAATAAACATAAATTCATAACTTATCTTTTTAATTGTAGGTATTTGGGTTAACTTGTTTGCACTAATCAAGAAGTAAAAAGTTATGGATTATAATTTGCATTTTTTTAAAACAGTTGGAACTTGTTGTTTTAACATTCTGATTTGCAAATACTTGCACTAAACATGACGACTACAGATAAAAACAAATATGTTCACATATATTTTGTTAATTTTGACTTTTGAATGCTAACATTTAATAAATAACAATTTGTTTCAAAAGAAAGATCTGAAATATCCACTCTAAACTTACAAATAGTTAAAAGATGTACAAATCAAAACGTTAAAAGAACGTTTAACATTTGAGAGGAAAGTTCAAATGCAAACTTAAATTTGGTTGTGAACGTGAGGATAAATGAGAGCGCGACACGTGTCATATTCGGACTGAATAATCAAAGAAATATTCGGATCGAATAAAACTGAATATAGTGTTTATTCAGTCTGAATAATGCTTATTCAGTCTCGATAAATAAGCATTATTCAGACTGAATAAACACTATATTCAGTTTTATTTGGTCTGAATATTTCTTTGATTATTCACTCTGAATATGACACGTATCGCGCTCTAATTTGTTTTCATTTCATAACCAAATTTGAGTTCTCATTTAAACGCGCCACTAACGCTTAAACACCAAGTTCACATTGTTTTAATAGAGTATTTTTACAAAACTATTAATATAATAAAAGGAATAATAGTACCGGACAAAACATCCTTTTACCAATTGAATATCCATATTTCGAAATAAAAAATAACTCGACAAACAAGTCAAATTTGGTGACCGTATTTTACACGATAGAATTATATTTTCTTTTCCTTTTTAAATTAAATATAATATTTTGATTTAATATTTCCTTAATAAATTTATAAAATATTCTTTTTGTTAATCGTATGTATTGTGCCGGTTTAATTTGCTTGCAGCGATCAAGAAGTGAAAACTAATGAATTATTAAATTAATCACCTTAAAAAGTAAAAAATTAATTATAATATCATATATACACAGAACGCAATGAGACACACCGCTTCATCTTCCTTATAAAACGCAATTCATTGGTGAATATGATATTAAAAGTGATCAAGGGTTCAGATTTGTTCTTACTACTCTTACTTTAACTCTCTTTCCCACACAATCCTGAGCCTTTATTATAACTACTCAACATTCGATTAATAAACATTTTGAAATTAAAACCAAGGGTCGTCCAATTATATGATATAGTTAATATCGATTACGAGTAACTACAATATTTATTTCATATGATACAGACATTCTAACGCTCTTGATTTAAATCCAACCGATATACATATATCTAAGACTAGAACTGCTCATGGGTTGGGTTGGCTGGGTTGAAGACATTTGAACAACCAATCCAATGTTTATGGTTTGACAAATCTCAACCCAACCCAAGCAACCTACAAACCAACCCAATGCAATCCAAACCGTACGGGTTGATTGGGTTGATGGGGTTGAAACTTTGATGTATCATTTTACGATCTTACTAAGCGTTTTGTTTAAACGAAGTTTAAAATGATAATATAAAAAAGCCTAACAAACTCTAAAAGAGTTGAAAATTCATGCAGATAAGAAAGTAAAAGTACGATTGAAATTGTAATATAACTTTGAATATATCTAATTACGGGTTGGTTTATTGTACATATGTTAATCAAAAACTTGACAATCGTAATAAATCCGTAGTGTATAAAGGCATCAGGTTCATTAGGTTGGGTTCAAATTATCACAACCCGATTCCAATCCAATAGATACGATTTGACCTATTTTTGTATCAACTTATATCTGATAGACTTTTTTTAGATTGAGTTGATCCAGTTAATCGGTGTTTTGAGCACCCCTTAGTATATCTCAACTCTAAAAGGTGGTCCATTTTACTAACATACTTCCAACTTTCAATATGACAATTTTGACCTTTGGAGTGAAAACGAAGCGACTAGATTCCACTTTCTTATATTGGTATGGTAGGTCATGGGTGGTTTCTTTTTCCACACCTCCCATTCAATCATTGGGCATGCTTAAGGGGTAATATTGTCATTACACATGATTGATATATATATATATATATATATATATATATCCACAGCCACAGCATGCATAAATAACGAAGATAATATTTAAAAAATAATATAGCTAATAAAGTTTTAAATGTATAACTTTCAAATTTCATAAAAAAAATCTTTATTTCATAAGAAAAATCTTAATAAAAACAATCAAATATTTATGCGATATATGTATTTAATTGTCAATTTATCTGTTTGCATACGTATTTATTTGTGCCTTTATTTTATTACTTTTTGTTGGACTTGAAGTGTCAAAATTGGACACTTCTGAAAATAATAATATGCCAAATAAATAAATTATTAAATTAATAAAATTCGAAAACGAAATCGCCTGGTTTTCTTCGAATCGAACGAACTTATCATATCCACATAAATTAAAAAATATTATATCAAATATTTTTTAATAAATAAAATATAAACCGGATTTTCTGTATAGATTAAAAGGCATAAAATATATATTTTTATAACCACCAAAAAAATTATTTTTTTACTCTTTTAATTAAGATCATACAGAAATGATAATTTATTTTATTAGAGAATGTGGTACCTATGAAACCATAGGTGCGAATGTGCGATAAAATCAACATATCTCATTAGATATTTTATATTATAATATTTTCTTTTATATTTTTAATATTTTAAAAGAAATATTTCGACAATTTTGCTTATATATAATTAATTTTTTAAATTTATAAAGATTTTTTGGTATTATACAAATTTATTTCAATTTAATATAACCTAGTGGATAATACTTCATATATTTTATAAATAACAGTATTTTTTTTTCTAACTCATGATTATCCATAAGGAAATTATTTTTGAAAATTAAATTGCAGAAAAATTAATATTACGATCGCAAATAACTTCTATTGTGATACTCAATATTCAAAATTACTTATACTCAAATGATTAAATCTCTTGTTCAATAATTACCATCATTATAAAATAGTAACAATAACACAAAACATTTAATAATTTATCAAATACCTAAAATACCCTTTAACTAAATATTTATAATTATTAAGTCTTCGTTACAACCATTTTATTTTAAATTTCACGACAAAAAGAAAACGATCACAAATTTAATTCACACGATATTGTGCCAACAATACCATCATTCTTTAAAAAACCACCAAACCAACAAATTAGAACCAAAATCAACGATTTCACTTAAATAAAAAGTCTTAATTTCAACCATTCATCTGGACTAATTTGATTGTATAAATATATCGATTGTTTTCCAATTTAAAACATTGATCATTATAAATAAACTTTAATTATCTTTGATAAATAATTAAATATCTCGATTATTTTGTCTGAATGAATAAGAAGATTTGGAAATGATTGAGATTCTACATCTCTATGTATATAAAATAAGGGGCGGGTTCAAATGAGAACTCAAATTTGGTTGTGAATGTGAGCACAAATGAGATCTCGACACGTGTCATCAGAATGAATAATCAAAGAAATATTTAGACCGAATAAAACTGAATATAATATTTATTCACTCTGAATAATGCTTAATCAGACCGAATAAGCATTATTCAGACTGAATAAACACTATATTCGGTTTTATTCGGTCTGAATATTTCTTTAATTATACGGTCTGAATAATTTACATTCAGACACGTGTCGCGCTCTCATTTGTCCTTACGTTCACAACCAAAATTTGAGTTCGCATCATCTTTATTTAAAATATTAAAATTTTGACTAATTGACCAATAATTATATCTTATCGTGTGTGTGCACCCATAGGATAACCAAAATTTGCAGACTCACCTGTAAAAGAGTACTTCTATCCACAGATTCAAAGTCATCCCGGATGTAAAGCAGCGCACCAGATATCACCCCTACACGATCACATCTCCAATACGGTTAACAACTAGAGAGAGAGACCAACCTAGAGAGAGAAAGAGAGAAAGGGTATGATCACCTGTATCGTAACCAAATAGCAGTCCACCTATACCCGCAGAAAAAGCAAGACGAAGAACATAAGGGTTCTTCCACGCAAGAGAAAAACATTCTCTGAACGCCGACGCGTCCGCCGGATGTATTCCGCCTTCCATTTCCGGCAATCTCCGGCGACAATTTCCGGCGTAATCTCCGGCGTGCAACTGATTAAGTGTAACGTACAAGTCGATATGCGTAAATTGGGTTTTAAGGTTTGAGAACTATAAGAATGGAGAAGAGTGATGGAAATAGGAAGGCTAAATGGGTAATATTTATAGACAAAAAAAAATATATGCCCATAAAATATGTGGATTTTTTTTTTGTTTTAAAAATTTATATTGTAATAAATAGTTATTAATTTTCATTAAAAAACTTTTTAAAAGTTGGGTTGATTGTAAGATATATAGGGGGTTTAAATACATACGTATTAGTATCAATTGTTCACATAATCTAAGAGTATCTCTAATTCGATATTAAAAATATAAAAATATAGATGTTTTCAATTTTAATTTTTTTGGAATCCATATATAAACAACTTGTGATCACTGTTGAATTATGATCACAAGTTGAATTATCTCAGGGCTGCATGTTTTAGCAATCTTAAAATTGTCAGGGATTAATCTAGTCAAATGACTAAAATACTCTTTCAAAAAAAAATGAAGGTACAAAATGTTGATTTCTAAAAAATATATATTAGTATTTTATTCAACTTTTCTAATTTTTTATATATATATATATACACGAAAGTTCAAATGCGAACTCAAATTTGGTTGTGAACATGAGGACAAATGAGAGCGCGACACGTGTCTGAATGTAGATTATTAAGACTGAATAATTAAAGAGATATTCAGACTGAATATAGTATTTATTCAGTCTGAATAATTGAATAATCCTTATTCAGACTGAATAAATATTATATTTAGTCTGAATATTTTCTTTGATTATTCGGTTTGAATATGACACATGTGCCGCTTTTATTTATCCTGACGTTTACCACCAAATTTGAGTTTTTAATTAAACTCGTCACTATATTTATATTAATAGTTTAATATATTAATAAAACAATGTAATAATAAAAACATATATTGTTTGATTATCAAAAATAATTTTAGTTTTTTCTTTATTCGTAACGTATGCATAAAATTTTTATCATCGTTTATGTGTTCTTTTTGAAATATATTAATGGTAATACTAATGTAGATTTTATGTTTTCGGTGAAGTTTAAAGTTTGAACAATTCACCTCATCTTTCTGGAATAGTGTCTTAGAATATACCTAAACGATTTAACCAATCTTGAAAAATTATAACTGAAGAAATCAATTCTAATAAATTTAGTGGACTCAAATCCTAAACAGATGATATAATTTACCACATTCTGAATCTCAACTAATACACCACAAGTCTTCTGGTTAACAATTCGCCTCTTAGGAAGTTGAGCTTTATCCATAGTTCGGATAAGCTGGACTATTTATCCTTTTCGGTATTTATTTTTATTTAATATCTATTTATATAAAAAATAATCAATAGTATTTAATTTTGATTTTCTTGTGAAACAATAACAATTTGTTTACTATTTTATCAGATAATTGATTAAAATAGTTAATTTCTTCAATTAATTTTTTTTAACCTATTTTAAAATTGAATTCTAATTTCAACCATACTTTACCACATTTGCATAGAGCCTATTTTAATATTAAAAAAAAGATCACGCAAACTACAAAAAAAAATATAACTTGAAAATCAAGTTTACACTTATAAATTCAGTCTAAAAAAGAATCTGATTGATAAAATAACTTAAAAGTGAATTTGGTTAAAAAGATTAATTATTTTAGTCAATTTTCTTATTTTACGATCGTTTTTGTTCTCGTAAGACTTATTACATCAACTAAATATTAATATTATAACATTTCTAACACAAATGAATAAGTTTTAACACACTGAAAAAAATTGTTTTGGGTCGTCGTATAGTTACCGTTTTTAACAATGAATAAAAATAACAACGATGCCATTAATATATATATATATATATATTAGCTTTAATAGTAATTTTTGGATTTATTGCCATTTTGCTTCATTGATTAGCGAACATAATTGATTTGTTACCAATCTGCAAGATATTTATTACATTACCTCTGTGATGTCGAAAAAAGGAAAAGAAAGTAAAAAAAAGACTTGAGTTGTTTTAATTTTTTTAACTAGAAAAAGGAAATAAATTTGAAGAAAAATAACCATAAATTTTCTTTTACATGCGAGAGAAAAGAAAATGAAAGTAATTAAATGGTATATTAATAAAAATAATATATTTATTTTTCTTTTTCTGTTTTTGACAACACAATTAATAAAATTATTTCTCTTTTTTATTCATTTCTTTATCATCAATTTCAAGAACACAACGTACATGGATATGAATAACTACTTAAAATTGGATTTCATTCCATTTCCACAATGGTTTAAAAGAAAGTTCAGATTTGAAAATTCGGAATTCCATTAAATAGTTGGTATTTCGCGGTATTTCATAGGGTTTATTTGCAATAATGCTATAAAATATGTTAAAAACTCTTATTTTGCAATAATCAGTTGATAACAAGGTAATTGAACTGTTTTTACAAAATCATTTATAAAAGAATTCAATTCCATACCAAAGATTCAAAATCCTACCAAATTTAAATCCCTCCAATTCCAAATCACTCTACAAATACCAAATTGTAAGGGAAACCATGAGGGGGAAAGGTTGAACGTTTTTAAAAATAATGGCAATTTTTAAAATTGTTTCGGTTGCAAGCACACTAAGGCATAAATGCTTGAATCAAGGTGTTTAGGGTAACAATCAAACGGGCAATAATATAAAGAGATAGGGGTAGAAGAATCAAACTTCGAGATTTAGAGTGGTTCACCAAATGGCTAATCCACTTTGTCGAGCACTCTCGACAGACACGATCCACTAATATGTGAGTTCTTTATGGTAGAACCAAACCATTGTACAAACAACTTCTTTTACAATAAAGATGAAAAGTCTGAGTAGAAAATAATCAAACTGTTCTGAACTAGATGTATATTACTGATCTCACACACTTAACTTACAATATAGATGAATATCAATGGAAGCTTGGTGAGTAAATCTTCCATTATAATCTCTCTTGAAAATAATGAGCTTAAAGTATAAAACTAGAGAGAAGAAATGAAATTTAACTCTTGAAAAGTAAGTTAGAACGGAGAGAAAATATCTAAAATTGTTTAAGAATGTTGTAAATGGGATATCTTTGAAGTCCCCATAGGTTGGGCCTTTATAGCCCAAAAATTAATTTTTGGGCCTCATGTGGATGTCCGCATTGGAAAAGTGGGCGTCCACATCGATGCAGATTCAAAAAATTTGGTTTTCTTTCTATAAAAAAGCAATGGAACTTTTTTATAAATGTTTTTACTCCGGTATGTTGGTTAGAAGCGGGCGAGAAACAATTTGCCGGACCCGAGATTGTGCAAGAGACGGCAGAAAAGGTGAAGATTATCCGAGAACGACTAAGAGCGACACAAGATCGTCAGAAGAGTTATGTCGACAAGAATAGAAAACCAATGGAGTTCCAAGTGGGTCAGTGGTTTATGCTCAAAGTATCTCCCTGAAAAGGTATCATTCGATCCGGAAAACGCGGAAAGTTTAGTCCACGTTTCCTTGGACCGGTCAAAATTCTAGATAGAGCGGGGGCGACAAGCCTATAAATTGGAATTACCGCCCGAAATGGGAGGGATTCACAACACGTTCCATATATGTAATCCAAGGAAGTGTTTGGCGGAAGAAGAAAGCGTGATCCCTCTTACGGAAATTCGGGTTGATAACAACAACCGATGCGTAGAAGAACCGGAAGCAATTTTAGAGCGAAAGTCTAAGAAGTTGCGCCACAAGGAAATTGTCACGGTTAAAGTTCAATGGAAGCACCATCGAGGATCAAACGTGGCTTGGAAGCGGAAGAGGATATGAAAAAAAGATACCCGCAATTGTTAGTTAGTTTAAGATTTCAAGAACGAAATCAATTCCAAGGTTGGGATGATTGTAACACTTGGAATTTCACCTCTCTCAATCCTTCTTATATAAATGCAAGTTTAGCTTTCGATGTATTATGTGTTAACTTTCAATGGGTAGGTCAGATGGAAACTGAGACCCTGGCAAGTGCAACCCTGCCACTTGCCAACCTCACATTTTTATGTACTGTATGTGAGGTTCTGGAAGAAGTGCGACCCTGAACCGTGACCTTGCCAAGCCACCATCGCACTGCCACCATTGCAGTATGTACTGAAAGTCTGGAAATGGAGGGTGCGACCTTGGGGTGCGACCCTGCCATGTCAACCTCGCGGTGCCAAGCTCGCACTTCGCGTCTTAAGTATAAAAACGAGTTTTTAAGCTGAGTTCTCATTTATTACTCATATCAGTCATTTCTCTCAATATTTACTCTCAAGGTGAAACCCTAGGAGACGGTTTCAAGAGCATTAACTCTCCTTCAACAACCAATCAAGACCATTTATTGAAGCTCTAGCTTAAGGAATCAAGATCTAGGGTTCAAACCTCTAGTGTTCTTCATCTCCACTTCTAGTTCAAGAGTTATTTGGGGATTTCTAGGGTTTTCTCAAGCTCTAGTATTGTGAGTTCATTCTTACCTCTTTATAAAACTTTATACATGTCAAAATGATGTTTTTACTTCCTACAAAATGATTATTCAAGTATTCTACATTTGGTGGATTTTGGTAAACTAGGTCAACTTGAGTCATCTAGGATTTTCTTTGAAATGTTGAAATTAGTATAAGGAACGGTTTTAAACTCTTTGTATTGGTTTATTCTAAAAAATATGATATTTGGATCTAGATGCTATTTTGACCTAATTTTGGAAAAGGGTTTTGGATGAGAAATAATTATCATACAAAGATTTTGTGTTGAGAAATGGCTAATACATCTAGATTTGATGTATTAAAATATAAGACTAATGTAATGGATCCATAGACATAAAAGTCAGTTTTTATTTGAGGATGGAACAAGTAATAGATCTACTTTGGGTTGAACTTGTTTGGATTTAGGTATCGAGTAATAGATCTAATTTGGTTGAACTCGTTACCCGTGAGCAAAAGATCTAATCTGGTTGAGCTTACCTACGCACTGACTATAGATCTAGTTTGGGTTGATGTTGGTGCAATAGCGGGTCTCCCCCGTATTTTCCTCAAGTTGTGTTCTCTCAAGAACAAGTGTGAGTAAAAGAAAAGGATAAAAAAGAAAGTTTTATGGACAAATGTTTATTTACCACTTTCAAAGTTTTAATGGTTTTTCTTAATTAAACTGTTTGTTGTCACTAGGCGTTAAGCCTAACACTTTTTCTTAAAATGACATGTATATCAGGTGATCGCCATAGTGGGGCTCCGAAGAGTTGAGTGGAGCTAGGTGCCGGTAGAGACATCCTTTTGGGAGTATATCTTCGAGTGTTCAAATGGAGTTACTAGAAATAGTTGTTTTGAGGATATTATTGACACCCGAATTTAATCTATATTCCGAAATTGTACAGATTAGTAGGTTGTTATTTAATATCCATTTAGCTTTATAAACTCTATTACTTTTTTTTTGAAAGAAAAAGGACCATTACCGGGCTTCGGCATTGCCATCGCCCGTTCTGGTCGCGTTCATTTCATTAACCAGAAGGTTGTTACAGTCGTTGTTAATAGCTGCCATAAGAAATGGGGGCATGCTATCGAAAGAAACGTTACAATTTAGGTTACAAGCGTGTCTAGCCATTAAGTGGGCCGAGTTGTTTGCATTACGGTTGACCCAATGAACTGATATATACTCTTTGGACATAATAGTGCGTTTAATATCCTTGACTATATCACCGAATTCCGAGTTATCAACGTTGGTCGTATAGATTGCTTCCACCAGAGCCTTCGCGTCAATTTCAATGATGATATGACTATCATATCGGCCGGCCATCCAGCAGAGGGCCTCACGTACAGCGAGGGCTTCACATTCTCTGATGGATGGAAGAAAGTTGCAAGGTGAAGCGAGGGCCGATATGAAAGCCCCCGAGTTGTCACGAAGAACAATACCCACGCCCGCTTTAGAATTCGTGTCGAAGATCGTAGCATCCACATTGCACTTAACAAACCCACATCGAGGCGGTTGCCAACCGTTGGGTATGCTTTGACCGGGGTGACTACGAGATTGCAGAGCCGAGTTTTTTGACCCAATCCAATTGGATAGGAGCTGTCTAGCCCGTTTTACCACCGAAGATGCGTCCCGAGGCCCATTGTTCCAAACCACGTCATTACGGCGGTACCAACTACTCCACAATATCATTAGGAAAAGGTCTCGGGATTGGTCGATGTTGCCGAGGAAGAAATTGAAGGCAAGCTCACGAAAGGAATCGAAAACTAATGCAAGTTCCTCTATCTTATTCCCAAGACCCACTTCGTGCCACACCTGGCGAACCAAAGGGCAACCCACCAAGGCATGCCAAACATTTTCCTCATTACGGTTGCATATCGGACATATGGTCGAAATTGTAACTCCTCTCGTTTGAAGGGCGTATCTAGTGGGTAAGGCGTTTCGGATAGCACGCCAAGCAAAAAATTTAACCTTCCATGGGATGTTGGCGTTCCAGAGCTTTTTCCAGTCTCCCTCAATAAAGAGATGGTTGAGTGGGGCTATCAGCTTCATAATAACATGGTAGCTAGACTTAACAGAATAGATTCCGTCATTAGACCAGTGCCATATGAGAGCGTCTTCTCGATCCTCGGAAGGGGGAGAAAGCCTAAGAATCCTGCGACAATCTTGTTGGCAGAAGGATTGGTACAATATACTAGAGTTCCATCCACCAGTGTTGGGGTCTAGGAGATCGTGAATGGTTAGTCTTTGTTGGCCTTCAACACAAGGTGATTCAACCATAAAACCGGAGTCATCTTTAATCCATGGGTCCTTCCAAACATTGATATTGTGACCATTCCCAATTTTCCACCGGGTGCCCGCTTTGAGTGCAAGTTGTAAATGCCAAATGCTCCTCCAAATGAAGCTAGGAGCATTTCCCAATTTGGCCGTCATGAAATCGTCTTTTGGGTAATATTTGGCTTTAATAATCCGCCCAACAAGGGATGACGGGTGAGCAATGAGCCGCCAACCTTGTTTTCCCAACATAGCAAGGTTAAACGCGGTAAAGTCACGGAAGCCGAGGCCGCCAATTTTTTTTGGGGTGCAGAGTTTGTCCCAAGATAGCCAGTTAATTGAGCGATGTCCATCAATCTTCCTGCCCCACCAAAAGGAGTTAATCATTTTCTCTAGGCTTTGTATAACCGAGCCCGGTATGAGGAAAACGTTCATGTAGTAGACCGGGATGGCTTGGGCAACGGCTTTTATGAGCGTGGATTTGCCGGCGGTCGAAATTGGATTTTTGTTCCACACTTGAAGTTTAGCCCATAGTCTGTCACGAATATGCCGGAAGATGGACCTTTTTGACCTACCCACGACGGACGGGAGCCCCAAGTACCGACCCGTATTGATCGGGTTGTGGATCCCGAGAATCTGTGTAAAGGCGTACATCAGGTCAGGGGCCAGGTTGCTGCTTCCCATGATTCCCGATTTAGAGTAATTGACGGCTTGTCCTGATGCCTCTTCGTAAGTTGTCAGCATGGCTTTGAGGTGCCGAATTTCGTCGATCGAGGCCCTGTAAACTCTATTACTTCTTCCCATCTTTTGGTGATGTTTATTTATTAAGTCTCATTTCGCATTATATTTTGGTTTAAATTAACTCCCATTTTTAGGGTGTTACAAATATAATAAGATAATATTAAATACTCAAATGTAATATATTATTATTATTTTTGGATCAATTCCTAAATAATTTTTAATTAGAAAATTGAATAAAATAGAAAAAGACATAAATGCCCTTGATTTAGTGGTTTAAATTTAATAAAATTGGTCTGAGGGACTAAAAAGGAAATGAAATATAAACCATAGGGACGAAAAAAGTAGTTTTTAAACCACAGAGACGAAAATCGTTATAAACACCAAACCACAGGGACGAAAATCGTTATAAACACCAAACCACAGGGACGAAAATAGTAGTTTACTCTTCATTTTAAGCTCTTAATCATCACTTATGTCTGATTTGTTTAGATGTTTCATAACCATTTCAGAACTGAAATCAGACTTCAGCACCTCGTAGAAAACAAACGACACCTTAGTCACGGTCCTTATTCTTGACTCATGTCCATCAAACGTGAAAGTTGAAACAATGAGTTTCTATTCTGACTCCTCTCATATGAAACGTCAAACATGAAACAATAAATTTTATCAGATCATATCCGGTCCTATTTCATGCACGAAATAGAGTCTATAACCAAGATTTCATAGTAAACCAAGTTTCAACAATTTAAAAAAAATAAGTCCAAATTTACTTATTTATTTATCTACAATAGTTATTAGATGTTGGCGACTTTGACCAATCCTTCTTTTTGATTTTGTCTTATTAAGAGTACTACATATATAATTATTTTATTTTATTTACATATATAAAATTAAATATTATATTAAATATTTTTTTAAATAAAAACAAAGCTATGGTATATATCCGACACTGGAGTCCTGCTGTAGATTCCTATATACAACTTCCTACGTTAAAAGGAAAAATACAAAATCCATCAATTTCGATGGATTCATATAAAAGGATGTTTTTGTAAACGTATTTATTTATGTTAAAATCAGATTAAATTATGAACTGTAATTTAAAAATAGGTATTAATATGAGATCAACATATTTTTGTGAGACCTATAAAATCATTTTTTTTATATTTTAAATTTCACAATAAAACATTTTATAGATAAAAAAAATATGAACCTTCACAACAAACTTTACAATTTTCTACTGTGAAGTTTTAAGTATAAAAAAGGTGGTTTCACGGGTCTTATAAAAACATGATCTCAGATGATACCAAGTCTATTAATATTAATATGTATAAAAGAGAAATTAATAAATAGAGTTGCATTTAACAATGTATAGGGGATGGATTTGCTCACCCATTATTTATTTTTTTAGTAAACAACAATTTTGGTCCATGTTTTTCTTTGTTTGAGTGCCTACAAAAATTTTATTGCAAAAATACTCTCGTGGTATGCAAAGGTGCTTGCTTTTGGTTCTTACCCGCTAACAATAACATCGTTAAAAATATTCGCTAAATCAAGGTATTGTGGTTTTTTTTCTTTAATTTTTAAATAAAAATTAAACACACACACACACACATGTGTATATATATATGTAGAGAGAGAGAGATAGAGAGAGTTGGGTTCCGGTGAGAAATAAAGTTAAGGTGAGAAGCATAAGAAGAGATCTACACCATTGGATGCACGTTAGATAAGATACACAAAGATGCACATGCACAGGACCAGTCCCCGTATGAAGTATGATTCATGGTTGAGTTTGAGATTAAAGGTGATCAAAGATCAAGATCCCTTCTTACACTTCTCACCATAGCTCCAGGGTGGAGCCATAATTTTGACATAGGGGGAGCATCGAGCTTAGATAATAACCGCCTCTACCCGTCACTTCTTTGCCCCCTTCATTTCCCCATCGTCTCCTTATTACACCGTTGTCATCATGTTGCCAGGGATGTAGCTACATGGAGGCCATGAGTTACCTAGGACCCTCCTGGGTTTTATTTTTTTTATAAAAAATTATATACAATCCATAAGAAAGTTAAAAAGAGGCCTCTAAATATTTATTGGGCCCTCCCTTAACAAACCCAATAAAAAAACCCACTGTTAAAACACGGTAAAAAGAAAAAAATCAGTAAGAAATTGATCCCGCCTTTCACGTTTAACACATACGCTCGCCTCTCTCACTCGCCACCGCCTACTGCCCAACATCGGCCTTCCTGGACAGCGGCAACCGGCAACAGGGGGTTTATTCCTATTTCCGACAATAACTTCTTCTCCTTCTCAGTTGATCCTAATACTCACGGAATCTCCAATTTTACAGGTTAGGGTTTCGATTTTCTTGGCTTTCTAATCTGTGACTCTATTTTTGTTTTGTTAAACATCGTTTCATCTTGAATTATTGTCTTCTTGATCATTGATTCTATGTATGTTAAACGTTGTTTCATCTTGATTTCTTGATATTGATGAATTTGTTTTATGAATGTTGTTTCATCTTGATCTTTATCATCTCAAATTCTCAATCAGTTTGGGGACTTGAATAATCTCTCTTCAACAGCTTAAGTCATTGTTAATTTTGAATCTCTTTTTGGATATGCAATTGGTATTTGGTAATTTAGTATATCATTTGCCGAAAGGAAGAATTTCACTAGGTAGTATTTTTCCAAATTCTGCATCATGTTCCACTAGGTAATTTGGTATATCATTTGCTAAAAGGAAGACCTTCACTTGGTGCTCACGTTCCACTCACTGATTTGCATTGCAACCATATCCTGCAGAAACTTAAAACTCCAATCCTTTGATCATATAAAATTGACATATTTAGTTGTGTGAATCCCCACAAACGCCATTTTCTTTAACATATCCATAAGTTTTTCAGATAGAGCATGTAAGGTTGATGCAACAGATGAGGATAAATTTACTTCATCATCAATTGAACAAGAAAGTCAAACCTCTTTAAATTATACAATTTACCCACTGCTCCAATCAAATATCCACATACATACTTCTTGCATTTTGACTTATCAGCAACAATCTATTTTGAATATTAGTTGTATTTAAGGAACTGAATAAACAAATGTTAATATAATGATTGAATATATAGCATTGCAATTTGTTTTGAATATGCAATTGGTATATCATATGCTAATTTGTGTTAAATAACTTTTACCAGTCATGGATAAATGTTTAATTAAAAGAAAAACAATTGGGGATTCATCATCGGTGCCGGAAAAGAATGATGGTGATAAAAGTAAGCAAAGTCGTGTGGAAACCAACTTAACCGAGGTCGCGGTTAAATCCGTAAAGGTCAAATATCATCAATATAGTATCGCTATTTTTGCTATTTTCAGAATGTTGACATTTATTTTTATTTTTATGGTGCTCCCCCCCACACAAATTCCTGGCTCCGCCCCTGATTGTTGCCAAGGACGGAGCTAAGATTATTATCATTATCAATATTTTGTAGTTCATTTTTAGAGGACTATTTACCTAAAAACTTATGTGATAAGCGCTTACCGACTTCACCGGGTGAGATTGTAGTCCAAAAAAATGATCGTATGCAAAAGTTTACGATGTACTCGTCGGGTAAAAGTCATCATTCTCATTTACCGGGTAACCTTATCGTTGCTCTTCCCGGGTAAGATCCTCAGTCTTTGTCATGTTCATCCGTTAAGGTAAATGACCCAATAAACGCTTACTGCGTAAGCATTCAGTAAATGGTCCCTTAATCAAGAGAGATACTATGAGGTTTGATCACTTAAGGTGTGAGGCTAAGAGGGAGCCTAACCCAATTAAATGTCTAAGCTCTTGGTCTACCATCTTATAAATAGCTCATTATATAAAAAATTAAAATTAAAAAAATCCAACGGGAGCTAATGCCCCTTTGGTTCCTTACTAGCTCGTTCCTTGCATAACTCAACTTCTCACATGATCCTAAATCTATGCATAGGCTTAAGATTGTGTGAGAAGGAGAGTTAAAGTGAGATGCGTGAGAAGAGATATGAGCTTTTGATTACTTTTAGTCTCATACCCATCTATAAATTACGCTTTAGAAAGGAGTTGATCCGGTGCATCGAGGTACACCTTATCTTAGTGCATCTCATCCTAATGTGCATCCAAGGGTGGAGTTATCTTCTTACGCTTCTCACCTTAACTCTGCTTCTCACCGAACACAACCCATATATATATATATAGAGGAAGGTTCAAACGAAAACGCTAAATATTTAAGAAAACAAGAAAACCTTTTTTCATGTACAAAAACACATATGATTTTGTACTAACATGAAAAAATGGACACGGACGACTTTTGCCGCGAGTTAAGTCGCGGGAAAATTCGCGACTAATCATATATGATTTTGTATGTGAATCATATATGATTTTGTACATGAAAAAAAGTTTTCTTGTTTTCTTAAATACGTAGCGTTTTCGTTTGAACCTGCCCCTATATATATATATCAACTTTCCGGCCACAACTCCTTCCCCCATCTCCGGTTCTGGCTCTCACCTCGCTTTCCTTCATCTCTCTACATCCCAGCCCACCTCTTTGTCCAATTGTCCTCTCTCTCTTCTCTCTCTCTCTCTCTCTCTCTCTCTTTCTTTATGTCCCATACACACAACCCCCCATCACAGAAGAAAATTGTAACCCTCAAGACCAAACTAGGGACTTACGTTCTCGAACCCAGGACTTACAACATCACCTATTCACATTGTTGAAGGATTAGTTCCAGAACGTGAACTTCTTCCAAATCTACCATGTCTTCCATCGATGAAATCATTAGTTCAAAAATATCGCATATGATCATGAACTTCTTACAGGCTAGTTATATGTCTACCATCGTCTTCCCAAAATATTGGTCCCAAATCGATATTGATATGAACCAACCGTTACCAATGGATCTACCGAAGGGGACCCGCACCATGCCACATCACTATTTGGATTAGAAGACTTGTTCTCCAACCATAAATGCACGTACAAGAGAATAAACCCACATATGTTTCTCATAGCCCTTTTTATTGCACAAGTTTAGGAGTGTAGTGGAGCTCCATACCCGAAGTACAATGGGCAATTGTTTTCTTTAACATTTCCATTTCTTATTTGAAAGATTATCGGAATTTTTTTATGAAAGATTATCAAAAAATTCCCTAAACACGAGTGTGTGTAACAAGAGATTACATTTAACGTTCAAAATTAAATGATGTTAGAACTTGTAATTGTAACTATAGACTTTAACGAAAGTCGAAAGAAAATAGATGTAATCTCTTGTTAAAGAAAATAAATGTGTTCCACGAGAATGGGAAGAAAAATAAAACCCACTTTTAATTTTTGAAACTCTAATTCAAAATTGACACTTCACTTTTTCTTAATAGTTCTTTGAATAATTTAATTTGTAATTTCTTTACTTTATTTAATTTACAACTAAGAAGTGTTTTCTCCTTAATAACGTCACTACTTATTTCGTTGGTTTAAATATTATTATTTCAGTTTTGAGCAGTAGGTCATATAATTCTCGTATAGATTTTATGTTAGATTTATAATTTGATCGAATTTTCTTTACTATAAACGTTTATTCATCTTTTTAGAACACTAATACTCGTCTTGATTGTTTAGTATATATCGGAAACATATATGAAGTCTGACATGTACAACTTTATATACCAATTCAGTTTCGATAAAATTTACCTTTACGCTTTACAAATTTTTATTTGTCGATTGTTTAATGTTTTTAGCACTAAGCACGTTTTAAATCACACTTGTTGGTAATGTAATGATACTCAACTATTGAACGATCATTAGTGGAAACTTAGTGAAATAATTATCAACTTTTTTATCTTTTCTAAAAGATTAACCACACAAACAATAAACCGGTATTAAAAAGAGAAACCACATTTTAAGAGTTTGCTTTTTTTTCCATTCATATTGGGTCGGGAAAACTTAAAAAAAAAAACTAAAACAATATGGGAATCCTACATCTGTAAGATATGTGTTTACTGATAATTTGTAACATGCATTTGTGCATAACATATATTAGTGTATAGAAAAAAAAACAGTTTCAATCATTTGTATGCATTTGTGAATACCGGCTATGCACAAGTGTATATTGTTCAATTTGAAGGCTTTCAAAATGTTCTTCAGTTTTTTTTATGATTTTCCCCGAATCTCCCTCTTCTTATATATATATATATATATATATATGGACGAGTTCAAATGACAACTCAAATTTGGTTGTGAACGTGAGGAAAAATGAGAGCGTGACACGTGTCATATTCAAACTGAATCATTAAAAAAAATATTCAGACTTAATATAGTATTTATTCAGTCTGAATAAGCATTATTCAGACTGAACAAATACTATATTCAGTCTGAATAATCTATATTTAAACACGTGTCGCGCTCTCATTTGTCCTCACGTTCACAACCAAATTTGAGTTCTCATTTGAACTTTCCTCTGTATATGAAATGTTTAAATGTGAATTCCAAAAATAGGAGATGGTGAGAAGAGAAGTCAAGAAATATTTAAATGAGAAATCCAAAGTATTTATCCTTTTGTCTTCTTATAAATTACTTAACTTCTCGCATTATCCTTCCTCTATATATGTATTTATATATAAAATATATATAGATGTCGTCATAAATCACGTCTTGGCAAAAGTCTTACCCTCGTACTGAGTCATAAGGCTTGAGGATTGACCTTACTGTTGCACCTGTCTCATGCTTATAGAACCTTGACGTTATATCCTTCCATTGTCAAATCTACATTATTCAAACAATTATTTGGCAAATTTCATTCCAATTCCTATCAATCAAATGTATTGTCAAATTTGATCCAATTTTTCTTTAATATAATTCATTTGACAGATTTCATTCATCCAAAAAAACATTTTGTGAACCAAACGTTAACGTGATTTACAATTTTAATGAAACCGCTATAAAGTTTAATGATTTTTAAGTCGCAGATATAAGATTGTGGGCGAATGCATTATATATTTCTTCACAATAATTATATTATTTAGAGGGTTGAGATCATTTAAAAATAATTCTATGCGAGAAATATTTGATTTATATATAATTAGTTGCAATCTTTTTATTGTTTTTTTGAAGTAACTTATATACTTAACGCCTTATTATATTCAATCGTGTTCAGTTAACTTTTTATGTGATTGTTAAGAACGAATAGAAGGAAATGGTTGAGTGGGTGTTTGGATTTAGGGTTTTCATGGTGAAAGAATCGAATTGTTTTCAAAAGAGATCAAATGTGATCGTCAAGAAACTAAGAACATATTTTGTTGATTTTCTATCAAGTCGTTGAAGTTTACAGTTTATAAGTCATTTAAGGAAACCAATTGGCTAACAACCGACCGCTTTACCACTAAGTTACTGAGAAACAACGAGGGATTCGATCTCACAAAGTTCCATTCTCGTTCTCAACCTTTTTTGAGCATCATAAATAGGTCAAGGAAAATATGTTGTTGTTATTGCTTTTATCCTCAACTGTGATCACGATCAGCAAGAGGGGGACCGTCAAAGAGAAATTATCTTAATATCTTTCGACCATCTCATCTTTTATCCTAGTATAAAGCGGTTAACATTTTCAATTCTCCATCATCCTAAACGTCTGTGCGTTTATGACCACCAATTAACGATGGAGTAGGCTTTTTCCATCGGTTAGCTAGATGTGGATGTTCCAATGTTGAGGATCATAATATATTTCACTACAACAAAATAGGGTTTATAAGACGTTACAATGTCTAAATGTCTTAATATACTAATTGATAAGATTTACAACAAAATGTTCTATCTAAAGTATGATAATAAATTTTTTGAATGTTTTTGGTCGTCATAACCAGTTTTAGTACCTTTAAAAAAACGTGCTATTAATATTTTTATATAACACCATTCGAAAAACGTGTTTTACAAAACAAATGTTCTATAAAAAGATTTGTTCACATAATATTTCTCAAAACTAAGTATCATACTACAATTTATTTTACAATTTGCCCTAAAAAATTTGTTAATACATAAAATAATCTTATAAATTTATTGTAACACTTTTAAATATGAACTTTTATGTATAGGTTCTATAAACATAAATTTTATAAACATAAGTCCTATAAAACAGTTTGTTAGGATTTAAGACACGTTGACCTGTTGTGTATTTGGGCAAAGTTTCCTCACCTCTCTACCAATTGAATTACACGCCAGAAGCTTTATTGCGGGATTATTGTTAACATATGTATTTCATATATGAAATTAATGAACATGTTTTGTCTCACATGTAAGCCAGCTATATCTGTTCCATATATAAAATTAATAAATTATATTTGTACATTCACGTTTAAAATTTGATTACCAACACTTATATATTTCTCAACTTAACAAATTAAATGGATTTCAATATTTTATTGAAAAATTCATAAATATAGAATTTAAACTGAAAAATGTGTTTCTTCAAAAAAAAAAAAACACTGAAAAATGTGTATATTTTTAATTGGATGAATATATTCTTGATTAAGCACTACACCTTCAAATATTCTTCATCATTCACTCTTTTTTCAAAATGTCAATCATGGTATATTCTAATTACCATTTCAGTTCTACAAGATACAAACTCCTCATATTAATTTATTATTCTTTAACTTATAATAATAATAATAATAATAATGGTAATAACAATAATAATAATAATAATAATTAACGATATCTTGAAAATAAGGTCGTTTTGGTGAGTTTACGATAACCAGAGTTGGGATATGGCGATCAATAGACAACTAGTTGTGACCGTACTACCTGAAACGAAGTGTAAGGTTTATCATGTAATTATAAAATCCCATATAAAATAGATTCTTTTATGAAAATAAACTAATTATGGGTTTGCTTTTACTAAGGTTATGTTTGATATATTAGTTGGTAATTAAACTAGTTGGTACTTGATAGTTGATAAGCGCATCTCCAATTCAGGTTCTTTAAGAACCTCATTTTTACAGTTTTTGTTGACAACTCATCTTCAACTCATCAAATTAAGAACTCTCTTAAAAGTCCACAATGGTACTTCTTAAGAACCATTTTTTGTGGGTCTCGTTGATTTTCAACATCAATAATATTATATTAGTATAGAGGGAGGTTCAAGAGAAAACGTTAAAAAAAGATAAAACTGAACACCATCCTGGGAGGCGCGCGCCATCTAGTAACATGCATTTGTGCATATGCACTAATGCATGTTTATGCATTGATGCATAGAAAAAATGAGCTTCAATCGCTTATATGCATTTGTGCATATGCACTAATGCATATATATGTATTGATGCATAGAAAAAATATATCGTCTAGATGGCGGACTCTCAGAGTGTTCTTCAGTTTTCTTTTTTTAGCGTTTTCCCTCTATTAGTATATACTAATAATTATAATGTCTAGAAAATAAAATAAAAATAAGGAAAACGTCATTTCTCACTAACTTCATGAAGAAAACCAATATTCTTGTTTAAACACCTAAAGGGCTTGAAGTTCTTATAAGAATTTATCCATAATGATAGTTCTTACAAGTCACTATACATTTTGCTAATAAAAATCTTGCATTGGAGATGCTCTAAATTAACTGATGAACAAATCATGTTTAACAAAACTTAGTTGATAAACTAGATGAAAAACGAAACATTACCAATAATGACATCTTAAAAAATTAGTCGATCAGTTACAAACTTTGATAATGTAATTAAAACAAACGTCTGATAAATATAATATTTTAATTAATATAACTAAGGTAATAAAGAAAACTTAAATAATATAATATGTTAATTAAAAGAATTTCAAGTTAATTGTTATATATTTTTAAATTTTGGATTTTAGATTTGTTAAAACAGTTTTTTTTAAATAATTCCACTTTAATTTATGAGTTTAAATAACATTACATATAAAATAAATAAAAATAAAATTTGTCGCATTCATATATTCGTATTAATTAATAAATATTTTGAAATCATAATTCATAATAAATTAAATATTCTTTTAAAATCAGTTAACATAGTTTTATCATCTGGAAAAAAAAATGTAATTTTAATTTTTATATAACTTATCTAAAAAAAATTAGAATCGTTATATTTGTTTTTTGATAACTAAATGGATAGAATAATAATTAAAAAATAGTAATATATAAATACCTGATATGATTTAATAATAATTGCAAATAATTCATAGTCGTAAATAATTTATACTTAAAGATAATTAATAATTTTCAACTATTACTAATTATTTTTAGTTACTATTTATTGATATTTGTAATAATTATTTTTTATTATTATTTATTAATAACGAATTTTTATTTATAACTTATAGTAATAAATAATAATCACTATTAATTAAGGTTATAATTAAAAAAATTGTCAAAAGATTTTTAAAATGCTACTTGAAGTAACGGTTTTGTAAGCTAGATTATAAGTTACTTTTTACTTATCCAAATAGTTTTTAAAATAATCTCAAAAAATAAAGTAGCTTATATTTAATAACTAGAAACTAATTTTATATCTCATAATTGAATGAGTAACACTATTTTAATTTCATGTATGTAAACTATAGCCGATATAAAACTTAGATTTTCTTCATATCATTTATGCAAATTACACTATTATAAACATATAATATATATTATGTATATATAAGTAGAGTTTTAAATGATAACATATTTATTTTATAAAAATTGTAAAAATACATTTATATATATCATATATGATTATACACGTGAGAGGACCTAGTGGTTCAGAGACGACTTGGCTTGCGACCTATGTTGTGCCAAAAGTTGTCCACGTTTCTGATTTAGTATCACATGTGATTGACTATATTAAAAAGGTGTTACTACGTTCTCATCAAATGATATTATTCTCGTTTGGACCATTCTATATATATATATAAGCAGGATTAAACGAGAACGGTATCTATATAAAAGAACATGAGGACGGACAAATCATATGTGATTTTACACAAACATCACATACAAAATTACATGTGATTCAGCCGACCTTTGCCATATTGAGAATACGAGAACGCTAACTATTTACGAGAACATCGAATGTGATTCAGCCTTTTGCTATATTGTGATTCATCCGACCTTTGTCGTATTCTCGTAAATTGTTGCCGCCTCGCATTAACCTCTGTATATATATATACACACACACACACACTAAATGATTCAAATGTGACCACTGTAATTTTACGAGAACGTGAGAACATCTAAAACAAACAACCCTCACATGTGATAAATTGTTGATGCACACATAATGGACATGGATGACTTTGGCCACGACCTAGATTGCGGCCCAAATTGCCCAGAGACTATCTTGTTCCATTAGAGTATTATATGTGAATCAATTGAAAAAACTCGAAAATTTTATTTGAAGATTCATATATAAATCATTGTTATATATTATTTATATGGTTCACATATACATCTTTTAATATATATTTTTCAATAATTAACATATAAAACTTTCATTAACCTTGTTTTTTTAATTTTTATCAATATTTAATTCTCTTTTCAACTTCTTAATAAAACAATAATAATAATAATAATTTATTTTTACATACCTAGGGCATTGTTTTCTGAAAATGTTGATTCCTATTTGGTCTACTTATAAAGCATCTATACTTTGGAAATATTTTTGAAAAAAAAAATTAATTCAAAAACAAAGGAGAAAAGAAGCAAAAAAGTAGTTCAAAGTTCCAAGAACAAATTAGTAATTGAGGGAAAAACTCTTCTTTGGGCTAAGCTTACCTTTTATAGATCTAATATTAGCACATGATGATGAATTAATGTTTGGTAATATTCTTATAAAAAATAATATTGAGTTCAAGTTCTGTTTTGAAATTTTTGGTATCTAAGACAACACCACTAAAAATGTTAAATCTTTTAGGTTTATAATGATACGATGTCAATCCGACAATAGACCATTTTTAATTGTTTGAGTCGTTTTTTTTGCACTAAAATCTGTTGGACCAGTTTTAATATTAAATGGTAAAAAAGTAAAAAATTCATAAACAAAAGTAATAAAAGTACGATGGTGACAAAAAATTAACCAAAAGTAGCAAGAAGCCAAGAACCAAGTGGTAAAGGTAGGGTTTGATTCGTTGTAATAACTGTACATTTAATTCTTCCGTAATACCATTAGCAGCACCGGTTAGACCTAGTTAATGCATCTTTGGGCCGTCGCTGAGGTTGCTCACCTTTAGGGTCGGCTCTTGACATATAAGGTTATATATGAGTAACAAATGACATTTATGTGAAATTAGTTTGGAATGAGACTAAGAAGCACAAAATTGCAGTTTTTTTGTTTGTGTAGCCAAAAAATTCATTTTTTGTATTAAATGACTAGATTGCAATGTGAAACAATATCCAAGTGTTTTACATTAAAGATACAATATTGTTTCATGATATCAAACAACACTATATTGTTTCAGATAAACAGTACTATGTTGTTTCGCAATATTACAGAGTTAGGGTTCGAAACCAATTGCTCGAGACTTACTATGATCAATTTCTTTGAAGGGGTTTCACTTTACAGTTGATCCCAATTTGTCAACACCAAGAAGCAAAGACACACTATAATACAATCATGTTTATAAGACGCGACAAACATACATATCTATTATGTAAAAGTATTGCAATAGGTTTATAGGACGTTTTTAACCTTGTTAAATATGTTTTCAGAACACGATTGAAATGAAGTGTCATATTGAATGGTTTATACAACAGTATTTTGAAAAAAAAATTGTCTTATAAACACAAGTATCTTTTAAACTTGTTGCAATGCTCTTAAACAGAACACGTATTTTATTGTTTCTATAAACTTAAGTATTATAAAATAATTTATTTCAACTATAGCTTACCATCACTACTAGAAAGTTGAGTATTTTCAACGGAATTTTTCAATGAAAAATGTTGTTGAAATTTTTTTACGAATTTTAGAGGGATTATTGACAGAACATAAATTTTCAACGAATTTCCGTTGAAAATCTCTCACAAACATACAAACATACATTTTCAACCAAATTTTTTTTACGAGACATTCCGTTGAAAAAAAATTTGTTGAAAATTTTGGTTGAAAATGCATGTCTGTGAGAGATTTTCAACGGAAATTCGTAGAAAATTTATTTTCTGTCAATAATCCTTCTAAAATTTGTATAAAATTTTCAACGACATTTTCCGTTAAAAATACTTACTTTTCTAGTAGTGCATATATGTGAATGTTGGTAAATACAATGTAATAGTTATGTAAAAATCAATACATATATTATGAAAATTATGCATGAATGTTTATAAATACAATATAAAAATAATGTATGAATATAATAACTAAGATTATCAAAATATTGAGTTGATTTGTATTGTTTATAACTATTATATGATATATAAAAAAAACAAAACATTATTTAAGAAACAATCTGGTCATTTTAATTATTTTTATCCAGTCTTGTACAACTTACAAACATTATACAGACAACTCGTCCAATTATATCCTGTTAGATAAAGGGTTACAGAGTATCAATAAAACACTTGGACAATTCTAGGATCGTGAATTAATCACTTTCCAAAATCTGTGATTTCGACCTTTTTGCCTGGAGTTTCACGAAATCAGATTTGGGATAATCCAAGAACTTAAGAATCGAAATTACATGCTTAACTTAGATTTAGAAACAGAAGAAGATTACCTTGCTTTTGTGTTTTTCGTTGCAGAGACAGAGAGGAGAAGGTAATTATAATAAGGGTTTTTAGTTATCAGATAAGGATAATTCCTTATCTGACAAAAGTGACGAATTATACAGAAAATAATTTATGTATTAAATATCCTTTAATGAATTCGTTTAGTTTTTCGGGACGCTGCCCCTTGGAACCCTGTTCTCGAGGGAGCTGCCCTCGGACCCCCGTATTCCTGAATCCTAATTTATCAATCTAAGTGTGCACCCCGCATCTCCAGTCTCAGAAAGTAAATTGAAGTCAACATGTCTTTATACTAATTCTAACTATACTAAAATATGTTGATAACACTAAAATGACCAACATATCCTAATCATACAAGATAGCTGATAGCAGTTAGTCAGATAATCCAGTTAGTCCTGCATACGAACCAAACTTGCCTCTAAAATGCACCAACATGACATGCGACCTGAAAGTCGCACACGAAGTCACATAGTTATAAGTTGGGTGAGTTCGTTACGTAAAAAACTGTTCAAATCAAAACTAACTATATCTAAGATCGTTATTTGTCTTTCTATTATTTATATATAAATTAATTAATAAATGTTATTATTCGGAAAATCAAAAAAGAATAAGTGGATTTGTTTCCAACCACAAAAAAATAGCATGCAAAGATATATTGCTTTATAAAGTGTCCATATGGGTTTGGTTTACATTGGTCAATTTTACATGACTATATTGCCCATGGACCCTTCTTTTCAATTATTAAGGCCTCTCCCAAAGTGGTGGGGGCAAAATAGAACTTTCCTTTTTCGATGATATATTGAAGGTACGTCTTTATGTTGGTTTCATGGTTTGGGGCAAAAAGCTTTGTTCTTTCAAAATTAGAAATTAACAAATCAAATAACAAAGGTACTTTTATTTAATGGTTATTTTATAAATTGTACTTTTTTAAATAGATGTTTAAGGGGTCCATAAATACTTAAAAAGGTTTTTTTGAAATTATGTTGGAAAATGGCAAACGAATAAAATATATTATTTTAGACGTAGTTTATCCTTTTTTTTAATATTATATTGGGACAAAAAGTTGATAATTTTAATTAGACTCATACGGAATTTATCTTTAAAGACATTAATGTGAGAAAGCATTTTAGATGATGTTAAGAATTTGGATCAATCGTATCAGATACTGTAACGTAAATCTTAACAAAATTCACATCTATGAATTAATCAAATATGCGATAAAACAAACATAATATACAATACTCATAACCGGTATTTCAGAATATTGTGATTTTTCAATTACAACAGCCTAACCTAAATATTCTATAAAGATTACAAGGGGCTATTTCAAACATATAGTTTAAGGACGAGAGTTCATGACTTTTTTTATATGTTTAATTTGCATACTCGATTTATGTATGCCAAGGGCATTTAGGTCATTGTGCTTGAGGCTAGACCATTTTCCCTATCATAGAGTCCGAGAGAAAAAAAATACCATATTTCAAAATAAATTGGCAAAATACGTTAAATTTTTATAACCTCTGCAGTATTGGGCTTTGGCACTTTTAGGACCTGAGACGCTTGAAAAATCTTTTCCACTAGTGTAAGAACCATTGGATTTTGATTGAGGGAAAAAAACATTGTAACAATAAACAGAAATCAAGACAATGTTTATTACAATTTGGTAAACATTTGGGCCAAAGATTCAAATTCAAAAGTAGACTGCCTTCGATCAATATTGACTTGGGAGTTGGGATTTAGCATTATGGACATTTGGTGTCAATTAGATAGAGTCTTTAGACCACGGGACATTGATTAGGAATGGTGTTAAGGTTGAATAATCTTTTAGAGCTCTACCATCTGTCGTCGCCTAATTTACCTAGGGCGAGTAGTCCCACCTCCTCGTATGGTCGTACCCTAAAAACGTTGGCCACTAGCTATCCTGATGCAAACTCGAATTGGTCTTGAAACTATATTTGTAGCTGAAAACGATTGTAAGACTACTGGTATATGGCAATCGAAGCCTCTTTTGATCCACTAAATTTGATATACGATATGAAGCATAAAGTGTAATAAAAAGTAGACATTGTATTCTCATTTTGTTACTCAAAGACGTGATGATCTTGGATGTCACTACCCATGACAACATGAAAGTTGATCTTGTTGAACTGCAGTGGATGGCACGGCTTCACCTTTCCTTCTACTTTCACGCAAAGACGGTCTCCATTACGTTCTATCGAATTTATGAAAGCAACCCCTCAGCAAATTCAACTTTCATCGATTTTCAGTTTTTTTTAGATTATTATACTTTATTTTGCTTTTAATCTTTTCTTCTTTTAGATGAAATACTTGTTTTTAATTTTCTCTTCCAATTTGTAACCCATAAATTTTGAAAAATAACCTAATTAATCCTTAACTTTATGTAATTGGACATATTGACCGATCATTATTTTTTTAAATGATTATTACGATATCCAATAATCACAATTATGATCAAATAATCTATACTTTTGAAGATTATTTAGGTAAAGCTCTTAAATTTAAGTGTTCAATATTTATAAAACATTAACAGGCTATTCAATTGGTTTTTTAATTAAGTTGTACATTGGTTCAGTTGTCTATATTAATTAGATTAAATATATAGTTTGGTTATGGTGTTGAGTAGATAATCTGAATGAAAAAAATGATTATTTTACTTTTCAATCTATATTCAACACCGATTAAGATTACTAGTTGTTATTTATGGTTAGCGGCTGATTTTGAGTGATAAAAAGTTACCACCAATGTTTTCTCAATAAAATGTTAATTTATTCTTTTAAACATATACTTAATATATATATATATATATATATATATATATATATTATACGAATAGAATGAAGTTCGTTTAAGAATCTTAAATGTTTTAGGAAAACATAAACCACTTTGTGATTATTCATGATAAATAATATTCTAAAATATTTATGATGATGTTGGGACATATATTCGTCATGAATACTCACAAAATAGGTAGTTTCTGAGTGCCTAAAATATTTAAGGTTCCTAAATGAATTTGTCTCTCTCTATATATACACACAAAGTAACCTTGTGAACCCAGTTTGATTCTTGGATTGTGAAGTTAGGAGTAGAGAGGATTCCATGGAGAGGAGGTTGCAGGTTAAAACTGATGAAACATGACGAGGGGGATGATGGTGGATTTAAGGTAGGAGAGAGAGGGGTTGATAAGGGAGGAGGGTGTGTACTGAGGAGGTGGATATCATAATAGCAGATAAAAAATGAAAAGCAAAATCAGCTTCAATAAATTGCTGAATCTACATGACTCAACTTTTTTGGTTGCCCGATTAAGTTATCGGCTTACAGAATATGCCAGAAACAAACAACGATATATGGTTGACAAAATAATCCATACAAAACAGTGACTCCATTAGGTTATTATCGAACAACCTCTAAATACAATAACTTGTTTTAATAAATGGCATGAAAGTGATAAAAGTTACAAATATTTATCGTATCAACTTCTTAATTGCTTTTTGAAATTTGATTATTTTCCTCACATGATGCTAGACATTGCAAAATTAATTGCAATAACTTTAAATTAAAAAAAATTAGATTACATCACATTCAAAGACTTTAATGATATTGAATGACCAAATGTTTCAAATTCAAGTTTATAAATACGAATATTTTATACGTTAACGAATAAAAAACCGTCAAGACGAATGAAATACAAAATCGATTTTTTTTTGAAAGAATGATTTGATAATTATTAAAAATTGTTTAAATTGGTAATTATTAAAAACTATTTGATAAATAATCTTTTTAGTATTTATCAAGAATTATAACAACATGATAACTTGTTCGCCCTTTTCTTTTAAATGAATGTCATTCCAATTATCACAAATTCACAATTGTAACCTCCTTTGGGCTTTGGCCCAGACCAATTTTGAGAATTAACTTTGTTTTTAATTTCAAGAAAACTATTTAGCTAATAAATTAATTATTGGCTGATAAATTAATTATTGAGTTAAATACAAATTTGGTCATTGTGGTTTACAAATATTAACACATAAGTTCCTTCAAAGATCTTTTTAACATTCAACATCCCTGTGGTTTTATTTTATAACACTGAAGGTCCTTCATCCAACTTTTCCGTTAAATATTAACCTTTTAACATATTTTCTTTATTTTTCAAACCACATGGACCAAATCTGTAATTTACTTTAAACTATATAATTATATTAATATTTTATAAAATATATAATTTTTATATTTTATAAATTATAAAACATGTTTATATGCACCTAATATTTTTATTTAAAAATTATTTATATATTTAATTCTTATTAAATGTATTTTGTATTTATATTTATATAAAAAATATAAATAATTTTATAAAATCTATGGAATGTTTAATTTATATTAGAAACAGTTAATTTATTTTAATTGAATATATGGAAGTTTCAAAATTCAAATACATAAAATATATAAAAATATAAATTTAAAATAAATTTTTTAAAATAAAAATATAATGAAATCTTAAATATATAAAGAATTAATAATTTGTAGATATACATATATACGATGAATAGAAATGGTGAAGAATGTGAGATGGTGGATTTTTATGAGGATCATTTCTGATACGTAATAAAGTTGTATACGTCTTAATTTAACTTTTATATTTATATTTACCATATATATTTATATCTACATATTATTAATGTTTTGTATATTTAAGATTATATCTTATAAAATTTATTTTGTATTTATATATATTTTATGTATTTAAACCTTCCATCTATACATATTTTGTATAGATGTATATCTACAAATTATTAATTCTTGTAAATTTAAGATTATATTATATAAAATTTATTTTGTACTTATATTTATATTTATATTTTTATATATTTTATGTATCTGAATCTTGAACCTTCGGTTTATGTAATTTTTATAGTGGTTTTATTTACTGTTTATGTATTTGAATTTTGAAGCTTTCATATATGCAATTTGTATAATCATTTGTTTCTAATATAAATTGAATCTCATATGTTTTATAAAATTATTTATATTATAAATATAAATATAAACATAAACATAAAATACATTTTATAAAATATATAAATAATTTTTAAAGTAAAAATATTAGATGGATATAAATATGTAATATAATTCATGAAATATAAAAATTATATAATTAATATGACATTGATATAATATAATTTAGAGTAAATTACAGATTTGGTCCATGTGGTTTGGAAAATAAAGAAAATATGTTAAAATGTTAGTATTTAACGGAAAAGTAGGATGGGGGACCTTCAGTGTTATAAAATGAAAACCACAGGGACGTTGGGTGTTAAAAAAATCTTTGAAGAACCTTATGTGTTAATATTTGTAAACCACAGTGACCAAATATGTATTTAACTCTTAATTATTAGTTGAAAATTTTGTTGGCTGATAAGTTAATTATTAGTTGAGAAATTAAAGGGTTATGTATCCAAATAGTTATTCAATAAGTGTTCACTGGTAAGATTCAACACTGTTATTTACCTGGGTAAGATTTTAGTTCATTTTTACTTTGCATGCAACAATTACTTGGTAAACACTAATCAGATAAGAATTGTGATAACTCTCATTTTGAGTGTTATTTCTACTTCTTTAGAATGTATTTTTATTCCTTTTTAGTATGTGTTTTTCCTTTTTGTGTTTGTGTTTCCCCTTTTTATTTATTTATTTTCATTTGGAGTTTTTGAGGATAAAAGTTTGTATTTTGATTAATGTATGTGTCATTTTGGAGTTGGTGCATCGTAGTGGCGAGTCACCACTGTGGCAAAGTAGTAGCTGCCAAATATTTTTGCAGAATTGATTTCCAAATTTGTGTAAGGACTTGCAGATTTCAGAATGTTCAAGGAGTTGTGCTTTCATAAAAGAAATAAAGAGAGAAGTCAAATGATGAAGACAAGGAAGATGGGGACAAACAAGATGAAGCCAAAGAGGAAGAAGACAACCATGAGAAGTCTCTTTCTCCTCAAACATCACCATCACCATGGATTTGTCCCTTTCAACCCCTCTCTCTCTTCTTCCACTATAAAAGAGAGTTCTTGGGACTTCATTTCATCCTTCCAGGCATCAAGCTAGAGAGCATTCAGCTGATAATTCAACTCTATCATTTTACTTTCCTGTAATTTACTTTCCCGTCGGCCACACTGGTCACTGACCACTGTGGCCAGTTACGTTTAATGCAATTTCTGTTTTCGTATTTCTACTTCTGCAGTATTTCTTTAATTATGTATCGTAGCTAAACAACCCCCTCCTCCTTGGGTGTGGGTGTAAGCCGAACCCGAGAATCCAAAATGTAACACTTGGGTTGTTACTACTTTTTGTTAACTCTTCGGTTTGGTCATTCGAGTCGGAGCTTCATCTCAACGCGGGCAACCTGATCACTTTAAGTGTTAATATTAGATCTTAGACCTCGACAGGGGCGGATCCGAAATATGGCTTGAATGATGCAAGGAGGTTTGAGAAAATCGTCAATAATCACAGAGAGATATGGGTATTTGCATAATCGTACTAAGGTTCAGATGTCGGTCGAGTGGGTGTGTCATAGAGATATGTGCATCCCTCCACACCCGACGGAGCTAAGATCTTCGAGATCTACTTATGTACGATTGGCAAACCGAAGGTTAGCATTTGTGGCGACTTTATAATAAAATCGTTTTTGCAACCTATATGACGTAGCTTCGAGAGAAGGAAATTGTATTGGACTACATTGTGACCGGTTTTATTAACCATTTAAGTTATTAAAATACCCTCGGGGGAAAACCTACACCCATACCCGCTTTTTATTTAATTGTTATTTTCTAAAAGTTATTAAATATTCCACCAACAACAAATCATTTTTATAAACTCTAAACTTTGCACCGGAAGCTCGTAAGAAAATCTCTGATTCTTAGTTGACCTGTCCTTGGACGATCTTGGTATTTACCATTATATTACTTGTTAAGCGAACGCAGTAGTGGTGTACACTTGCACTATTATTGTGACACATTTCACGTGTGTTGTTTTGCTATCAAATTGTTACCCTCATTTAACGAGTAAGACTCTCGGTTATTGTAATTGCTCTTACTGATAAAATTCTCGGTTATCCAACGAGCATAATATAGCAAACCCAAACCCGTTTTTATGTGATTGAGAACTTGGTCATATCCATCCTATAAACAGACCGAGTTTGCCAAAAGATTAATGGGTCTAAAAAATACATTAAAAAAAACTTGTATAAGATAATAAGTTGTGTAAAATTACCCAAAATACATAAAAAAAACCATAAAATCAACTTATTTACACAACATAGGAAAAAGGAATTTTTCATAAGATATAGAGTTGGACTTTTAAGGGGTGTTTATTTGAGCTTATCAAAACAACTTAGAATTATTACCATTTGAAATTTGGATTATTCAACAACAAAATATTTAACCATATAATATTTCAAGATCGAGATTCGAAACATATTATATGACGTGTCACATATATATATATACTTGGGAGATGGTTGATACTCATTAGAGGGAGTCCACCCAAAGTCACTTTCAAATCTTTTTTAATAAAATATTAATTATATAAATAAATTTAATTGATTATAATTATATACCATGTCGATCGGGGTCTGTTCATAATTTCTTTTTTCATTGCTCGAGTCTGCCCATTAATTTGAACGGTCACGCCCCATACTGCCCATATTTTTTTTAAATGGTGGTCCAAACCCGCTTTTAAACAGCTCTAGTTAGGACTTTTGCGATGCAGTTCCCAGTTTATATTTTCATCTAACTACATTTTGAGGTGTTGTTTACAGTTTTGAATAATCAAACTGCATCGCACGGCATATTTTTATATATTTTTTAAAATATATATTATATTTTTTGAAGCTATTATTATAGATGGATTTTGGATTAATTATCAAACTCTTTACCTTATGTACATTATTTTTAGTCATGCATTTGTGTGTAATGAAACTTTTTATTGCATGAAATATGGAAGGGAAATTAATTAAAGTAGTCATTCTTAATTTGTGATTTCATCTCGTAGCACATTTTTTTAAGAGTTACCAAAATAGTCCTTAAAGTCGTAATTGTGAATGGGTGAAAATGTAAAAAAAAAAGTTTATGAATCAGATGCACAATTGTGGAGACCAAATATGTAAAATTTGGTCTAGGTTGCGAACCTATTATCCAAATTTTACATATTTGGTCCCTAAATTGTTTACCTAATTCAGAAACTTCTTTTTTTATATATATATTTTTCACCTATCTTGCAATTGCGACCATGATAACTATTTTGGTATATTTGAGGAGAAATGGACTAGGAGGTTAAATCCTAAACCGAAAAATGATTATTTTAATTAATTTCCCAATATAGAAAGGACATCACCAAATTTATTTTATCGCCAGTTAGGATAGTTTTGGGTTTTTTTTTATTTGTTACCTGGTATTTCAGGTTGCAGGTTACATTTCTAAGTAACAAGGATGCATTTAACAAATTTTTAGAAGTACAATGATTTATTTAACAAGTTCTATAAAGTCCATTGACTTATTTATTCAAAAAATTGTCCAAAGACTTAATCATTCCAAACAAAAAAGTCCGTTGGGTTTTTGTGGACTTTTCTCTTTAATAAATGAACAAACATAAACACGTTTTTTTGCTTGTCAAGTTAAACTAACGAACAAAGCGGTTCCTACGGTGTTCACGGGAAAAATCCTACATGATTATATATATATAAAGAGGGAGAGAGAGAGAGAGAGGGAGAGAGAGAGTTTATTTAATATCTTTTCAGGTTCAGTGAGGACAGTCCTCCTAGCAGCGGTTCCCTTTTGCTTCGAGATCCCTTTCCCCTCCTCCGCACTCAAGTTATTGAGTTGGACAGTCAAAAAGCCCAAAGGCCAAAGCAAAAACAAGGGAGAAGATCAAACAAAAATACGAGAACACACAAAGCACATATGATTTTGCAGTAAAACAACATATAATTACAGAGGTGTGCATGCGACTTGGCCCACGACCTATGTCGTGCATAAAGATTACATGTGATTTTACACATGAGTTAAACATAAAATCACACGTGATTTGGTCGTTTCTCACGTTCTCTTGTTTTGGCCTGTGACCTAACTCCTAAGTCACAGCTAAGGTTGTGTTTTTACACATAAGTTTAGTGCAAAACCACATATGGTTTGGTCGTTCTTGTTTTCTCTTCTTTGGTCGAGTGTTTCTTGTCTAAACCCATTCATTCATCTCTCTCTCTATCTCTCTCTCTCTCTCTCTATATATATATATATATACTACCTTATAAAACATATTTACCAAAAGTCTTAAAAACAACTTCTAAAGCACAAAGTACTAATTGAAGAATCATCTCTCTTCAATGTACTTTATGTTTCTAATTGAAAAGTCATCTCTCTTTTATCTAAGCTGCCTGTTAATGTAATATCAGTTCAAAAATATACCGCTTCCTTTCTTCTTCCTCTCCAACGTCAAGTTGGAAACAATAAATAGGTATATTTTATATGCAAGATATATGTTCATCTATGCTTACATAGTTACATTCTTACGTTTTATGGAAAATTCGTATTTGTTGTACTATTTATCAAGTATACACTTCCTTATTTCTTCATTTCTTACTTTAACGTTTGTAATGGTTCACATTTTGATATATTTCTTAACAGTGATTACTTTTTTTTGCTTTCTTTATTATACGCCATTTATTGAATCCGAACTTTTTGGTAATATTCAGATGGTGTCCGTTGAAGTGGTGTTTTATCGTTGCTTATTAATGTTAGTTCTCCTGTACTAAAATAATCTTTTAGTGCCCAACTGAGTTTTGGTATTGACTTATAATTTGTGTTCAAGTGACTCCAATGATAATGTGTATTGTCATGTTGATGTATAAATTTTTTTATAAATTTGTTTTGGGGATTGGATAATTGGATGACATGAAGGAGTATTTTTTATGAAATATGAAATATGAATTTGGATTTGTGATTTATCTTGCTATGATTTAGCAACCTAAATTTAATTAGTCATGACATATGTAATATACATGTTCATAAATAGATTACTTCTCACTATGTTTGGGTTTATAACCTATGTGAATTAATTAGCGATATGGATATGTTGAAGTCAGTGCAACAATAGAGATAGGCCAAAAATTGGTAATTGACGGCTGGTCCATTCTCTCAAATCGGTAATTCATTCAAGCCAAGCTTCTCGATTTCCCTCCTGGTTCTTTATGGTTTCGATTCTCGGTGGATTTCGACCTAATGGCTTTTGCTTTCATTTGTTTAATCAAAATGTCTAATGGTTAGATCAGGTAACATAAATGAATTTGGCCAAAATGAAATATATTCGCTTTATTTGGGACAGATGTTGAATGCAATTAATTCCAATAGAATGGTAGATTTCTTTTCTACTGCAATTAATTAATTCCAATAGAATGGTAGATTGCTTTTTGAAGCAACTCATTTCTCATGGTATAATAGGTATAGTTGATGCTCAGATTCAGGAATTTATGTATTCGATTATTTATTTATGAAATAACCTAATTTACTCCAAAATTCTTTTCTTTGTATTTACCGGGCTCTACAATCAAAATTCAAAACATATACTGATTCAAGGGGAATGAGAACAGAGTGTTCAAAAAGATGTATTTGAAGGAGAATGACTTTGTGAACACGGTTCATTCAGTGCACAATAAATTTTTGAGACAAGAAGCAAAATTTAAATTTTGTAGGTTTCAATGTAATCAATAAACAAGCTCTTTGAACTTCATTAAGGTGGTTTTTTTTCTTGATTCATAAGAAAATTTTGCATCCCGCCGCATTGTGCAGGTACACAACTAGTATATATATATATATATATAGGGTTAGGTTCAAATGTGAACTCAATTTTGGCTGTGAACGTGAGGACGAATCTCGGCCACACATCTTCGGTTATGGTGGACGCGATCATGGAGGATTGACGCGATTCATGGGAGGGTGGAAATTATTAAAGGAGGGGAACCAGGTCAAAGCCGCCTTTATTGACCGGATAAGTGGTTGAGATTCGTCCTCACGCTCACAACAAAAAATGAGTTCACATTTGAACTTTCCTCTATATATATATATATATATATTAATTATGCACATGTGCAATATGTTTTGATTTCGAATTTAGAAATTTGAACCCTCAATCTTGTTTCCTATTCTATTTATTCTCCATGTCTTGCGATTATATTTTTACAATTTTTGGGGATATTTTGAATTCCACTTCCGTTGATATATGAGTTCATAAGTAAATATAGTAGAAGCCTTATTAAGAATGGCTATAATGTACGCATTGCCTATTTATGGAGTTTAAATAGCAAAATTTAAAAAACGATTAATTTATATTTATATATAAGGATAGGTTCATACGACAACGGTGATAATTTACGAGAAGTGTGAACATGAGAACTCAAATTTGGTTGTGAACATGAGAACAAATGAGAGCGCGACACGTGTTATATTACTGAATAATGAAGAGCATTCAGAGTGAATAATGAAGGTGAAGTACATACATTATTTAGACTGAATAATACTACATTCAATCTGAATATTTCCCTTCATTATTCGGTCTGAATATGACACATGTCGCGCTCTCATTTGTCCTCATGTTCACAACCAAATTTGAGTTCTCATTTGAACTTTCCTCTCTCTCTCTCTCTCTATATATATATATACATATATACAGGGAGGTTCAGGGGAAAACCTCAACAAAAAAAACTAAAGAACACCGTAGGAGCTCTCCATCTGGACGGTATGCACAAATAACTATATGAAGAAAAATGTTTGGTTTTTCAGCAGTGGCGGACCCAGAATTTTTCCCGAGCGGGTGCACCCTTAAATTGAATCAAATGTCCACAAAGCTGTTTGATGTATTTTTCGGTAGATTTTGAGGGAATTTTTAGCCGAATTCCCCGTTTGGGGGACTTTTTAAAGTTTTTCGGTTGATTTCGAAGGATTTTTTAAGGTTTTTGGTTGATTTCGAGTGATTTTTTATGGTTTTTGGTTGATTTTGAGGGATTTTTTTAAAGTAGTGCTCCTTTAACCCTTGAAATATCAAAAGTTTAGTAGGTGCACCTCATGTAAAACTTACAAAACGCGATTTTTTTACCCTTACGGAACACAGTTGAGCGGTAGCACGGGACCCCCTCCCCATAGGGTGGGTCCACCCATGTTTTTCAGTCACTTTAAAATTTCCTTTCACAAAATCCAGAAAAAAAGTGGGACCACAAGATGATGTGGTTAACGTACAAAAAGCAAGCTAAAGTTTCAGTTTGTCGCACCTCAAAAAAGTGTCTTACGACGTTAACTTATGGTTTCTTGACTATTTTATATAAAAATATTATCAAAATGAGAAAGATTCCTTAGCCTTGGTCTAGTAGGTCATCAACCCACACAGAACATAACTTTACAATAATCAATTAGAAATTTAGAATTTTTTTACAAAAATAATTAAAGATTCATAAATCATAATACGAATCACACAACAACTCATCAAGTTCATTCAACAATAGAAATCGGTCATTCAAGATTTCTATTTTATGATTATCGGCTGGAAACGAAACGTCATGCCTTAAAAATCGAAACATTCGAACTTTGAAGAACAATAGAAATTGAATTGCGTGGTTGGAATGTTGGTGTTATCGGGTTCAAAACGTGAATTCAGTATCCATCACTACTAGGCTTTTGACTTGTTTTTTATAGTTAAAGTCCAATCGTCCAATTATCAAATTATTAAACCCAAAACTAATAATAGATGACAACTTGATGCCCCATTGGGCGTTGATGCCCTCTGCGGTTGCACATGGCCAGGGTCGGCCCTGAAAACGCTAGCTAACGAGCCGAAAGAAAGATAGAAAAAATCCAAGAGAAAGACTAAGCCACAATGTTTTATTTAAAAATGTTAAAAAAATTGTTTAAATGTCCAAAAACATCATATAAACTTATTTTATATATCATTAATTTTTTCATAAGAGACACAATGAACTAAAGTCCTAAAAAATTGCATATCAGAATGCTTATAAACCCGATTTGGTTTTAGTTACTCTTAGGGTGGATCAACCGGTATGACAACTATTACCCGTTTGCATCCATAATCAGGGCCATAGAAGATTTCTCTTACTGTTTACTTCCTGACACCATAAAATTAGTTTAGAAACATGCAAGTGCACCGTCATGTGTTTGATTTTAAAATATATATATATATATATCATTGTTGTGGATAAATCTCAAATGTACAATCATTTTGTTAAAAAATATAACTTACTTTAAGGTCTTGTTTGTTTTTTCAAAAAAAGCTCTTAATAGCATGTCTGGTTCGTTAAAAGGTAGGGTCATTCAGACTGTTTGTTTTTTCCAACTTTTCAGAGGCACTTATGTCTTATTGTCCTCTTATATGAAAAGAGGTAACCTAACCTCTTATTCGCCTCTTATGTTCACCAAATACTCGGCAATGACGTTTCTCAATCGATTAACCTTAATCGATCATTTCTCTCAATTGATCCTTACCGCTCGCATTTGATGTATTTTAATAGGATTTAAATGTGTTAAATACCGTTAATGACATATTTTCATTAAAATGAACGCTAATTATATAATTTAGATGAAAAGTTCGTAACGATGGTGAATAAATATATGAAATTGTATAAATTGATTTATAATTCAACAATATAAATTTTAATGGGTAAAATAGACAATTTAAATAAATTCAGATATTTATCATTTTACAAAAACAAACAGTCGTATTGATTCAGATTTCAGACTTCAGTACCACCTCTTATTATTCAGAAGTGAAATAAAAGTTCAGACTTCATCACCTTTTAAAAACCAAATGTCACCTAAATAAATTACTTCCGTTTATATTGAAATATATGTATTAAATTAGGCATGTATTTAAATATCATTGTATTTATGAAATATATGACTAGGAGATTTAAGTCAATTAAATTGTACAATTTTGTTAGTTATTACTTATTAGTCTATATGGACAAGTAATCAAAACCTTCTTATAAAAGCACTCCTCTTTGCAAGATTTTCTTTTAACTTACATTTCGTCCCCCATCTCTCTCTCCCTCTCTCTCTCTAGAATATAACTTTCTCTCTCTAAAAGCTTTGATTTTTAGGTCAGATGATGATTGACGACACTCTTTTAAAGGCCGGATTATTCATCCTAGTTCAAGCTCTTATTTATCTTATTTTAACAAGATCTTCGAACATCTTCTCAAAGACTGCCCCTAGTCCTAGGGCAACAAGCTTTACAACAGTTCGGTCGGTTAGTATTCGCCGCATAATGGCTGCTCACTCTGACTTGCCGACTGGTGGTGAGACCTCCCCGTCAATCAAAGGCTCGGGTTCTTTGAAACCACAACACTCGGGCACCAAACTTTTAAAATTTTAAAAATAATAAATTTCTCTTTAAAAATATTTTATTTTTTAATTTTTAAAAATAATAAATTTTTAATTTTCTAAAATTATATATGATATTGAGTTTGGTTTCTTATATTTATCTTAATCTTATATTTATTTTGATCTTATATTTATTTAAATATATTTAATATTTAAATTGTTAAATATTAATCAAGATTATACATTAGAGCGCTTTCTATTTCCTATTTCAGTGGACATGCTAGCTTTCTAATGGCAGAGAGAAAAATGTGCATTTTAAGCTTGTTTTCGATTCATTGATTAAACTAAGCCAAGGGTAGACCACCCGACCTTGCAGTAGATCGCTCGCTTGCTTAGTGTTAAGACTAAATACAATCTGATGAAAATCATTAATAGTAATATTTTGACCATAATATCCTTAAATAATTAGATTATTATTAATTAATTTTTTAATTTCTTAAAATATATGTAGGTAGGAAATTGTTCATTTGTTTCTTTAAACCCAAAAAGTTCTCACTAGAATCCCCCCCCCCTTCTCTCTCTCTCTCTCTCTCTCTCTCTCTCTATATATATAGAGGAAAGTTCAAATGAGAACCTATCTTTGATTGTGAACATGAGGACAGATCTCAGCCCTTGATCTAAGTCATATTCAAGCTCCTCTTTAAATGTGGCTTGAGGGGTAATTCTGGAAAAAAAAATCAAGCTGCTCTTTGATATCACTCCCGCTTATTTCTTCCTTCTCTGTTAATCGTCTTCTTCTCTGTTAATCGTCTTCTTCTCTATTAATCAGATTCATTGCTGTGAAGAACTTTATTAATTGGATTTGCGATTTCTGAAATTAAATCGATTGTGATCCAGTTGAAAATTCTACTTTTTTTGTTGATTGCGATTATGTTACATGTTTCGAAAATACAGACCTAGAATTTGGTTTCAATGTTGAAGATGCGTCGATCTATATCTTATATTCAGACTGGATCTATAAACATAAATTATAAAAACACCAGATTGTAGTATATATTCAGTCTGAATATAAGTTAAAAATTGAAGTTTGTATAATCGTAGCTTATATTCAGACTGAATATAAGCTAAATTTTGAAGTTTGTAAAATCGTAGCTTATATTCGCACCGAATATAAGCTAAATTTTGAAGTTTGTAAAATCGTAGCTTATATTCGCATCGAATATAAGCTAAAATTATGTGTTTGAATAATTTTAGTTTATATTCAGTCTGAATATAAGCATTACATTTTATGTTTATATTCAGAATGAATATAAGCTACAATTATGAGTTTGTATAATTGTAGCTTATATTCAGTCTGAATATAAGCTAAAATTATGAGTTTGTATAATTGTAGTTTATATTCAGTCTGAATATAAGCTAAAATTATGTGTTTGTATAATTGTAGTTTATATTCAGTCTGAATATAAGCATAAAATATTATGCTTATATTCAGTCTGAATATAAGCATAAAATATTATGCTTATATTCAGTCTGAATATAAGCATAAAATGTTATGTTTATATTCAGACTGAATATAAGCATAAAATGTTATGTTTATATTCAGACTGAATATAAGCTACAATTATACAAACTCATAATTGTAGCTTATATTCATTCTGAATATAAACATAAAATGTCATGCTTATATTCAGACTGAATATAAACTAAAATTATTCAAACACATAATTTTAGCTTATATTCAGTCTAAATATAAGCATAACATTTTATGCTTATATTCAGACTGAATATAAGCATAACATTTTATGCTTATATTTAGACTAAATAAAAACTACAATTATTCAAACTACAATTATTCAAACACATAATTTTAGCTTATATTCAGTCTGAATATAAGCATAACATTTTATGCTTATATTCAGACTGAATATAAGTTACAATTATACAAACACATATTTTAGCTTATATTCAGACTGAATATAAGCTACAATTATTCAAACACATAATTTTAGTTTATATTCAAACTGAATATAAGCTACAATTATACAAACCCATAATTGTAGCTTATATTCAGTTTGAATATAAGCATAACATTTTATGCTTATAATTCAGAAACTTCCTGTGATAAAATGATGAACAATCATATTAAAAGGGAAAAAACATTTGAATAACATTCTTACACTTTATCAAGAAAAAGAATCTGGATCTGAAAATGAAAAGACTTGTGATTCAAAGGAGGAAAACAAAACAAAAACAAACTTGTGCGAAAATTTATTTTGGGGAAGATGATGAAGAAATTTGGGGCGGAAGTAAAATTTCTTTTGGGGAAGATGATGAAGAAATTTGGGGAAGATGATGAAGAAATTTGGTGAAGATGATGAAGAAATTTGAGGAAGATTATGAAGAAATTTGGTGAAGAAGATGATGTCTGGTTCTTATTTAAATCGTCAGGTTATATTTAGGATTTAAGCCATGACCTGAGTTTTCCACTTATTTACAAAAATGCCACCGCGAATTTTCTCCCTTTTATTTTGATCTGATTTAAAATGGATGGTTGTGATTCGTCCTCATGTTCACAATCAAAGATAGGTTCACATTTGAACCCACCCCTATATATATATATATATATATATATAAGGGAGGGATCATACGAGAACCACCTTTTTTAAAGGAACAAAGGAACAATTTGTGGACCACATATGATGTCGGTCCTACATAATATTAGATCATATTAAATCAGAAATAATTTAATATTATGTGGGACCCACATCATATGTGGTCCACAAGTATCCCTTTAGAAATCAAAAGTTCTCATTTGAACCTTCCTCTCTCTCTCTCTCTATATATATATATAGATTTAAAGGAACAATTTGTGGACCAAATGTGATGTGGATCCCACATAATATTAAATTTGATTCAATGTACCCTACCATTGAATCAGATATGATTTAATATTATGTGAGACCCACATCATATGTGGTCCACAAGATGTTCCTTTGTTCCTTTAAATTTACAAAGTTCTCATTTGAACCTCCCTCTCTCTCTCTCTATATATATATATATATAAAGAATACAAGAACACCCAAAGCACATATGATTTTGCCTTAAAATAACATATAATTACAGAGGTGTGCATGCGACTTGGCCCACGACCTAGGTCGCACATAAGGATTCCATGTGATTTTACACATGAGTTAAATATAAAATCACACGTGATTTGGTCGTTCTCACGTTCTCTTCTTTTGGCCCGTGACCTAAGTCGCAGCCTAGGTCGTGTTTTTACACGTAAGCTTAAATGTAAAGTCACATGTGGTTTAATCGTTTTTGTGTTCTCTTATTTAGTCTAGTGTTTTTCGTGTAAATCCATCATTCATCTCTCTCCTCTCTCTCTCTCTATATATCTATCTATCTATCTATATATATATATATAGATAGATATATATATAAAGGGGAGGGATTATACGACAACCACCTATTTTTAAAGGAATAAATGAACACTTTATGAACCACATATGATATGGGTCCCACATAATATTAAATCATTTCTGATTTAATATTATGTGATTCACAAGGTGTTCCTTTATTTCTTTAAGTTTACAAAGTTCTCATTTGAACCTTCCTCTATATATAAATTGAGCACATTTGCAATATATGTGTTTTGATTTGGAATCCAGAAATTTTAACCATCTATCTTCTTTCCTATTCTCCATCGATTGCACATTTTATTTTTACAAATCTTTTGGGACATTTTGAATTTCAATTCCGTTGATGCATGAATTCATAAATAAATATGGTAGACAATTAGTCTCGTCCTGTTTAAGTCGTACCAAATGCAAAACATACAATTAGTCATGTCCAGTCCCGTCCCATCTAATCTGCGTACCAAACGCTACCATAATGTTGAACTAAGAATGTTTCGCCCTACATAAGAGTTCATCGTTTATACTATAATTCAAAATGTTTATGATTATCATCACTTAAATATTAAACTTTAAAATATATTTATGTTCAACGATAAAAAAGTGAACTCAAATTTTAAAAAAATTAGTTAAAAAGATATAAGATAAAATGTTTTATATCATAGTAATGATACGTTTAGATATCATTGATTTATCCAATGTTTTAAAACCCGGATTAACCCGACCTGTCGAACCGATTGGACCGGGACCTGGGGTAGTGACCAGGTTAATGCATATGGCCGACCCGTTTTGACCCGGCCGGTTTCTCAAAAACCCGGTTAAATCGGTGGTAAACCCGTTTATCAAACCCGGTTAACCTGTTTTTATATTAAAATTAAAAAAAAATATGTATGTTATGTGTGTTTTTTTAATATATTTGAATTGATGTAAAACTTGTTGTTTGTGTATTTTTAATGTTGGAACTTGTGGACATTAAGTTATTACTTTATATATATATATATATATATGATGTACACAGAAAAAAAAATACAAGGGATGAATAGAATTATTAAAATCGGTTAACCAGATGGTTGAACCAGTTAACCCAGGACCCGATCACCACACTGATTCATCTAAAAACCCGGGTTCTAAAACATTGGATTTATCCATTATCTATACTATTATATAAAGCATTTAATACGGTTAAGCAGTTATTGTTTAGAAAAATTAAGACTTACAAGTTTTCTTGCTTTAGGTACAATCATTTGATGCATGCCCAATATTTAGAATTAGAATGTTATTAATTTTGATTTTTAAATTACACTTTATACCCTTAAACATTGTTTTTTAATTTAGTTTATATCCCTTTCTTTTTCAATTTTCAATTCTCATTTTTTACATTTTAACAAATATAATCTTAAATTAGCTAAAATACATTAAAAACATGTTTTCTTTTGTTATAAATTATACCATTATAATCGTGTCGTCAATACCTTCAAATTGAGTCCAATATTGAATATTTTCCGATCTAATCATATTATTATATACATGAATACGTAACGAGTCGTCTTTTAAAAAAATTACGTTTTATACCCTGTGGTTATTTATTTAACTTCAATTCTAAACCTTTTCATTTTACATCTTTATCTATATTTTTAAATTTCATTCACATCCCTAACTATTTTATTTTTCATTTTACACATCTATCACATAAACATAAATAATTGTATATGAACCAAATTACATTAGAATATATGTTTATTCTTTTATAAATTATACTATTATAATCGTATCATTAATATCTTTCGAAATGAAATTAATAATGAATATTTTTGGACTTACTTGTATTATTAAACAACATAAATATGCAGTGAATTATTTTTAAAATTTACAATTAATACATTATAGTTATTTAATTAACTTTTATATCTTTTACTTTTTTAATTTTCATTTATCACCATTTTCATTTAAGAGGTACAAATGTTGATATATTATGTGCAATTTTTGAAGTTTTACAACTTCCACAATAATAATTAATTTTTTATTTTTAAGTTATGTTTTATACCGTTATAATTTGTTATAGTTTACTTTATAGCTCTTCAATTTCATTTAACACATTTTTTATAATAACATATATAATCGTATATTAACTAAAATGTATTAAAAAACCACTTTCTTTTTTATAAATTATACGATTATAGTCGTTCTTCAATACCTTCAAAAGAGTCTAATATCGATATTTTTTGATTTAATAATAACACTAAATATTATAAATACGTATCGAGTTATTTTTAAAACTTAATTTAACATCTTAATTTTTTATTTTTAGTTTTTCATTTTACACCATTATGGTTTTATCTATTTATATATATGTCCTATATTATAAAGAGTGATTTTTAATCGATTAATAATGAAATTCAATTTTATTCTAAATCCTACAAACCAAAGATACCAAAGATTCCAAAATTTTTCCACAAAATCCAAATTATTAAAAAAAAGATTTCGTCAAATCAAATGGGTTTTAAATGTGATATTTTGTTCTTTTTAAATTAAGATTGTATTTGAGTTTTATAAAAATGATGGATGCCGATTTATAAGTTCATAACGATAAACAACTTGATATCTTAAAAGGATTCGAGAATTCTAAAGTTAATGTTGATAAAATATTGAACGCTGCGTTGCAGCGGGCACGTCTTCTAGTCCAATAAAAAAGATCTTCAAAGATCAACCGATTCCTACTCTTGTGTGATGATCCAACTTCGAAGGACCATCACAAGTTTTTTAACCAACCAATAAAAACCATAATCTTTTCTGTAAACACAAAAAGAAATCAATTGACTTCAAAAACTAAGATCAAAACTTTGATTGTTTTGCAAAAAAAAAATGAACTCGAAAGACCTCCAATTCTTCCAAATTTCTTAACAGAAAAAAAAAGGCAATCTTAAATTATCGTTATGGATCCAGAAAAGGCGCAAATTCGATCATTCAAGTTAATAAAACAATCTGATTCAAGCATAATAAGTAAAGATGATCCAGAGATTGATTATTACCGTGGATATATAAGCTTGAAAGATGTGTTAACATCTTCTTCTTCTTCATCGAACCATGTGATGATGATAAGCAGCCATGACGACAACAATCAATTCATTAATTCTTCAAATATTTCGATAAAAAACGTTCTTGTGAAACGCGCAGCATCTGCATACGTTCAATCTGCATTCCTTCAACAACGTGATACGAATTGCTTAACAACTCTTTTTGAAAGGATTAGGGAACTGACCTCTTGTAGATCGTGTTGGTATTTGTACGTTGATAGACCATTGGATGCTTGTTTTCGTGTAGTGTTTCAGTTATTCCATTATATGCTTGATGGAATCGGAAGATTATGGAGAAATAGGATCACTATATAGTAAACACAAATTATTAACATATATATATATATATAGAGAGAGGCGGGTTCATGCGGTAACAATTTACGAGAATGCGAGGACAATCCTCAGCCAATCATTTTGTACATGAATTTTTTTCATGTATAAAATCATGTGATTTTGTACTGGCATCAAAAATGACACGTGCGACTTTTGCCGCGAGAAAAATATCGGCTAATAATATATGATTTTGTATGTGAATCATATGTGATTTTGTACATGAATCATATGTGATTTTGTAGATAAAAAATTTCATGTACAAAATGAGTGGCAGATGATTGTCCTTGCATTCTCGTAAATTGTTACCGTACTCGCATGAACCTCTTTCTATATATATATATATATATAGAGGTTAATTTTGCTGAATTCAACAAGGAGCTCCGATGAAATTGATCTGTGTATTCGAATTCTTTTAAAGCTCTTCTTCTTCCTTTCTTCCTGATACGAAGAGAAACAGATTAATGTATAACTGATAATGTTCTAAGAATCTAAGTATTTCATTGACACAATTTTAATTCGAAATCTGATTATTTTTTCCGATCTATAAGTTCATAATCATAATCACAATCATCTCCATCAAACTAGAAATCTGATTATTTTCCGTTCTGTAAATTCATAATCATAATCATCAAACTAGAAATCCGATTATTATTATTATCATTATTATGATATGATGAATGCTCTTGTAAAACCTAAAAAAGGAGAATCGATGAATTACTTTTTTCGATGCTGAAACATTTTTCCGGCAAAGGACAACCGATCTGCGACTGTGCAAGCAGCGCCGGCGGCGGTGCTCTGTCGGTTTGTCGGTACTGTTATTTCTGTTGCATTCATCATGAAGACGGATCTCACCGGCTGTTTTTCGGATTGAAAAAAAAAATGCAAATTTCGGAAATGAAAATAAATCATAAAACACAAAAAAGAAAAAAAATCAGAAGAAATACGTACGTTTCTGGTTCCGATGGCGTTGAAGGCAGAGAGATACTAGTGTAGTACGGTTTGCTCACGCCTTCTCTGGTGCTTTTACTAAGCCGTACTACAATGGAGGTCGTATTCAACGTGAGCTAACGACGCTTATCTTCAGGTAATTTGAATGAAAGTGAGAGAATTGTTTTTATTTTATTTTGTTTTTGATGTTGGGACGGCGCGTGGACTGCAACGTGTCGGTTCTGGTACCTGCATAGGGAACACATGAAAAAGTTTCTCTTTCGGAATTTCTTTGATCAGCTTTTATCAAGTTTTACTCACTCCCACTCGCTTTCAAATCCAAATGGGTGAGGTTCCTACGGTGAATTTTTTTTTTTTTTTTTTTTAAATAGAGATGTTAGAAGTCTAAAGTCTGATTTCAGTTTTAAAATGGTTATGAAACGTCTAACGAATCAAACATAAGTGGTATTTAAGAGCTTAAAATGAAAAAACAAACAAGGCCATAATGTAACTTCAAATAAGTTGCTATTTTGCTTCCTATAAATCTAAATTAATTAGATAAGGGATTGGTTCTATGCAGGGACGGACTTAAAATTTTTTCAAACGATTGCATCGTTTAATTATAAAAAGATGTCGAGATATTTTTTACAATATCATAATTGGTTTATTGGTTAATTCATTGATTTTCATACATGAGATCATGAGTTCAAGTCTGTCATTGCGGTTTTTTATTAGAAGCATAATAAATTTGAAATTAAAAGCAAAAAGATAAAAAAAATGAAGCTAGTGGGATTTGAACTTGGTTCTTGGGTGTAGGAAAAGCTTTACAAACCAACTCTCTCAATGAAAACTTGTGTCTATATTGTAGTTTCAAAATATATATAGTGGCACACAACTAAACGATACGGTTGCACCTTTCAAAAACCCTAATTTTTTACGCTTCGCTGGAGAAATAATACAGTGGCCCGTGCCATTGTATACAATGCTACAAGTCCGCCCCTGGTTCCATGATGAGAAGAATAGTAAGAAGATATCTTCACTTTTGAATGTATATTATAATGACATACATACAGACGAGATGTACCAGATCAGTCTCCGTATCAAGCGTAATTCATCGGCGGATTTGATGTTATAAAAGCATCTCCAACAGCTATGCTAATTATTTTCTAAAATACCATATAAAAAGTCAAAATACCTAAAAATATTACGTCCATCTCCAACAGCTATTCTATTTTAGCAATTCTATCATAGAATGTATTAATAAAATATTCAATGTATTTAATATCCTAATAAAAATAAAGGGTATGATTGGTGGAAAACTATTAAATAATTATTTCTATCTCTATTTAGAGATTCTCTAAATTTAGAGATTTTTTCTCTCTTTCTACTTATTTCTCTATTATAGCATAAGATATAGCATAACTGTTGGAGAGTAAAATTGCTAAAATCCTTATTTTTTCTAGTTTAACATAGTTGTTGGAGATGCCTTAAAAGCATCTCCAACAAATTCTTTATAATTTCTCCAAAATAATATTAAAATATTGTATCATCTATTAAATATTATTTCTCTCATATTTAATTTTCAAAATTTCCTATTGGCCATTTTATTTGGTAATTATTTTTGGAGTGAACTCTATATTTAGAGAAAAACCCACTCTCTCTCCAGCTACTTTCTCCATTTTGAAGATGATTATGGGGAAGCTATTGGAGCATAATACTTCTTCAGAATCCTCATTTTCTTCTTTTTCCCCATTTTGGGGAAGCTATTGGAGATGCTCTAAGTGATCAAACGTCCACATTTTTACGATTTTCATCTTAATTTTCTAAGTGATCAAAGGTCCACATGGTTTAGTGCACAAGTATTAAATGGATTAAGGGGCTTTACGATATAGTGAAAATGAAATATAATTATTTGTTAATTGTTCGGGATGAAATTAGTGTACTGAGTGGTTAAGAGTGAATGGTTAGTGCAGAATGATTGAATGGTTAAAGGAGGCCCAAAATATAGAATCATTCAAGGGGTTCTAGAACCATTAATTAAGATGCAAACTTTTTTTTGTCAAACAAGATTTAATTCTTTGCGATTCCAATATTACTTCTTAATCGAACCATTCAAAGGTAAACAAACAACCTCTTATTCTATCATAGAAATTTTGATAATTTAAAAGAGGGACAATGTTATTTGCACCCTTTTAATGTATAAATTTGGTTAAGTCATGCATTGGAAATGTAAAATGGATTTTGATGTTGATGTATGTAAGGGGACAGTACTAGGTAGGGAAGGGATTGACCCGCCTTCGTATCACCATATTATTTCTATGTCGAATGGTAAAAGAATTTAAGTTCGTGAAATGTGCAACTATATCGTTTTAGAATTGACAACCATATTATTTTAGAAACTTCAAGGGTGTAACTGAAACTACAATGAAAACATATTTATTTGGTAGAGTTGCTTTGCAAAGTTTTTCTTTCATTCCAGAACCGAGTTCGAATCCAAAAAATCTAAGTTTGTGAAATATGCAACCGTATCGTTTTAAAATGTGCAGCCGTGTTACTTTAAAAACTTCAAGGGTGCAACTGAAACTACAATGAAAACAATTTTCTTTGCTAGAGTTGGTTTGCAATGTTTTACTTCCATCCCTGAACCGGGTTCGAATCCTGGTAATGTGGTTTTTTAATCCAATATGGTACTATCGATTAAAAAAAATGGACCCGTCCCTAATATGGGAGTGCATTTTGTAGAGATTTTAAATTTTCATACTTTATTTTAGAAAAAAATTAGTATGGATGTTGGAATAAATGATTTTTTAATTCATAATATATTTTCTATCTCCTAAACGCTATTAAGATTTAAGAGAGGTAATAATATTTATTAAATATGTTGAATTTATAATATAATTATTATTATAATTTTCAAAATAAATAAGTTGTTAGACTGAATGTTTTTTAGAGTTAGATTTTCATTAATTTTTAATTTTGAAGAAAATTTTGTAGAACATGGTGTAGATGCTCAAACCCGATTCATAGCTCATTTTGTCGCATATTGTTTGAATATAAAAGATTGATAAACATACGATTTTTAAAACCATATTATAATGTGAAAATAATATGATTATAGCTCAATGAATACATACATTTTTATAGAGAGAGTTTCAAATACAAAACATGTAACTATTACAAACTATAAAACCAAATACATGCCATTAATTTTGTTTATTTTGAAATATAAAAACAATTATTAAATCAGTTAAAAATAACGGTGAGAGTATATTTAGGAGCCGATTTAATCTACACCGTTGATCATCTACACAGACGGTTGAGATTTGTTTAATTGTATGGTTTGTAACAGTTATATATATGTATACCACTGTAATACACAATAAATAAATAGAGTTAAGATCTTTTGTTAACCAAAAATATTGTATCATCTTAGTGAAGTTATTGGACCAATAAAATTCGTTCTTTAGTAGAGGTTACTTCAAAGGTTTGATTTAATGATGAAGGGCAAATATGTAATATTTAGGTATAAGTTACTTTTATCATATTTAATGAGATGTTACATTTTGTATGTGTAAGTTACTTTTATGTTATTTCATGAGATGTTACAAATATTACTTGCATGTTTGTAGATGTTTATAACATGTGTTCATAACCATAAAGTATTCATAAGAACGTGCTTATAGATGCTCATAACCATAAGGAGTTCATAAATCTGTGTTAATAACCACACGGTGTTCATAGGTGCTCAAATAATTGTTCATAGGTGCTCATGTCATGATCTTTTCAACAAATACCCCCTTTTCACCAATGTTTATTTCTGTTAAGTTTTTCAATTATTACAAATATATTATGATAAATTTAATCCATAGATTTTAAGAATTAAAAGTTAAGATTGATTCACATAGTTAACACCAATTAATGGTTAATAAAAGAATCAACCACTAAATAAATACTATAGTAGAACATAATAAAACGACAATCACGTATACTATAAGAATAGTTAAGAGTTTTTAACTTGAGGTATTATTTTTCGTGATTTTTTCGATTCAAGGATGAGATTAAATGTATTGATTTAACATATATTTGTTTCACAATCTGTTTGTTTTGTATGTATTTGGTTCACAATTTCATACTTTTTCATGTTTATTTTTTTGTTTTGTGAAACATGTAAGAAAAGTTTAACATTATGAAACAAATGCATTTATAAAACAAATGTATGTTAATCAAACCCCTAATTGCCTAATCTAAAATGATTTTTTTTTCATATGGAATAACATATGATGTATTGGTTCTCAAAATTTGGAAGTCTTCAAATGATTAACTCTTTTATATATAAATAGTGTGGTAAAAGACGATACAGATATGAGACATGAATATTGAGTGTAGAAAGATATAATTATCCCTTTGTGTGTTGAAGTATGCAGAGCGATGTTCATTTGGTGGCAGATCTAGGAATCCAAAACTGTTAATGTATTATGATCAAACTACCAATCGAAGTCTTTTAAGAATATCGACAATCTTGAAACTTTTACCGCTCTTTTGGTTGATATCGATAACCGTTCTTTGTTTGTCGAAATGTTTAAATACTTGATAATCCATATCGGTTAATCTCTCGTTAACTAATTATTATAAATACTTACTACTTTAACCACCAAACTTTCATATCTTTTCACAAAAATGGCACACTAGTTTCATATTTCATACATTTGCCACAGTCAAAATAACAAACAGTCATCTTTTGACCAAGAGAGATCAGTGATCACTCCTGTTACCCACGAAATTCTTGCAGCCAAAACTGTGAGTTGTACCTTGTGCATCATAAGTTGTACGTTCAAAACTTTTAAGTCTCCCATGATAGTAAATCAACGACAAAGGTCTTAGTTGTACAGAAGTAGTTACTGATGTGATGTATATATACATATATATATATTTATTTATATACACATGTATGACTGTATGTATATGTTCTACTGGAAGAATAAGCATGCTTTTAAAGCTGTAATATATACAGACTTCCAAAGTATACATCCTTCCAACGGTCAAAATTCTCTCTCCTCTTTCTCTCTCTCTAGAACCACCCTATAAATCCAAACCCTAGAAACACCCTTTAATCGTAAACCCTAGCTAGAAAGAAAAAAACATTCACTTTCTCTCTCTAAAAAACACTCATTAAGTGTTATTCGATTAGGGTTTTTCTTGAAATGAACCCACAATCATCTAGTGTTGTTATGGAAAGAACCACCGGAGTTGCGACGGTCTCGGCGGCGTCGCCGGCGAAGATGGAAAGCGTTTACGAGAGGGTGCACCATTTGGCTAATGGTAATGCGGTGGTGGTGTTCTCTGTGAGTGGCTGCTGTATGGGCCATGTGGCTAAACAGCTTCTTCTTGGGCTCGGCGTAGGTCCGACTGTGGTGGAGCTGGATAGAGAGACGGCTGGGCTGGAAATACATGCTTTACTTTACCGGCTTGCCACCGGAAACGAGCAGCAGCAACCGATTCCGGCGATCTTCGTCGGAGGAAAGTTTCTTGGTGGCATAGAAACACTCATTGCTTGCCATATTAATGGCACTCTTGTTCCTCTTCTCAAGGACGCCGGAGCTCTTTGGCTTTAAATTTAAATATATATATATATATATATATATATCGCCGGCCGGTGATCATATTGGAAATGTTATAATTAATGGGAAAAACATCATCTAACTTAATTATATTAATAACAATATATATCATTATAAATAATTTATATAATTTCGTATATGATCAAGCGCGGTATCTATATATATTTGTTATGTGAATGTAACAATCGCAGATTTAAAATGTGCACTCGTGCATAAAAAAGAAGAAGAAGTTTGTATGCATTTATGCATACAGATCACATAAAGGGTTCTGAGTGTGTTCTTCAGTTTTTTCTTTTTCTGAGGTCTTCCCTGAACCTCCGTATATATATATAATTTATATAATATCGTATATGATCAAGCGCGGTATCTATATTTGTTATGTGAATGCAGCGATTGCAGGTTTAAATTTAAAACGTGCACGCGTGCATAGAAAAAAAAGATGTTTATATGCATTTGTGCATACCGATTAGATAAAGGGTTCTGGTGTGTTCTTTAGTTTTTTTATGAGGTTTTTCGTAAACCTCCCTATATATATAATTTATATAATATCGTTATGATCAAGCGTATTATCTATATTTGTTATGTGAATGTAATGATGATGGGTTTAAAACGTGCGTTTTTCGCACTCTCGGGAAATACATTTACGTTTTAATTTTTACGTATGGTTTGATTTCGTTATTACGAATGAAATTAGTTCTTGTTATTTCGTGTGTGGTATCGTTCTTAAATTATCATAAATACATGGATATAATATAAATGTAAATAAAGTATGATGGGTCAAATATATTTTGATAGGTGAGAATTGCATGTAAACTTATGGGAGACAATATGGACATGCCATGCAGAAGGTAGTATTGGATAAGGTACAAGAGTTGCAGCTTGTGGTTTTAATTAATATATATCTAAAATAAGAGAACATAAGGTACAAAGAGTTGCAGCCTGTCATATTAGATATATATATATATATATATAGTATATAAATATAAGAGAACATGATAATTTTTAATTGGAAATTTACAAAAATAGTTGATCACTAGTAAATATGGTTTTATATTTTAGTTATTTTCTTTAATCCCTTAATTTGACGGATTAATTATTTTTTAATTTTTTTTATTGTTAATTCAAATATGATTTTGCAGTTAAATTAAATGTGATTATGGAACATTATCAACACAAGAGTATTCAAGCGATTTGATACCATGACCTTGGCCGGGGCAATCAAATGTGATTTTACACGTAAGTTTAGTGTAAAACTAAATTGTAAAATTACATGTGATCACTCATTTAGTATTTCATGTGTTCTTTTTATTTAGTTATTTTTTTCATTTAAACCAAAATTGTCCGAATAATATCATGTCATTCAATTAAATAATAAGTAATCTATCAAACACTCGATATAATAAAGATTTCGGGTTTGTTTGTTAGCAATTTAATGAAACTCCCAACTTATTCAGCCAACTCTACATAACTGTTTGGTATAGTAGTGACTTAATGATATAGATCGATAAGGGTTTATTCTAAAGGTATTCAAAAAAATCGACGGACCGTTAAACCGGTCGAATCAAGTCAAACTGGACCGTTTTTGGCAGTTTGTTTGAGAGGTCTGCCGGTTTGACCCGGTTTGAAAAATAGTCAAACCGCTCGGTCTGGTCAGATTTACAATTTGAATGCTTTTTTGAGCGGCATGTACCGAACCGACCGTCAAAAGTACACATGTATATTAATTATATTTAGTTTTTATGCTGTAATCTCAACTTTTATGACCCAATTAAAAACGTCCAAGCCATTATATTTTTAGTGTTCATTTTTAATTGACCGTGTTATTTAAATTGACAAAATCTCGAAATCAATAAAAAAATCAGATACAAAATTCTAGATCGTCATTCGACGTGCTCAAAGTTTGTCCTTCCAACTATTTTTGGTGGATTTGTTTAACTTCTTTTCAACTTTATCAAAAAAAAATTAATTATAGAGATAAACATTTATTTTATATTTATGTATACGATTTTTTAAAAATTGTTATGGTAGTAGAAAATTTCATTTTAGATATAGATTTATGTTTCTTTTAGTTTAAAGCTCATAAGAGATCCAATCCGCCTAACCGTTTACACCAGACTGCCTCTTTGTGGTCCGGGTTGGTCAATTGCGGTCAAACTGCTCGGTTTGGAAATATTTTAAACCGCCATTATTGTATGGTTTACGGTTTGGAGGATTAAACTGTCCAAACTAGACCGCGAACACCCCTAGTTTATTTAATTCAGTAAGCTTCTAGGGGAGCTTTATATGTAAAGTAAAAAAAAATTCCAAATTTGTCTCTCCCAATAAAAAAAAAACTATAGTTTTTGTTCGGAACAATAATTTCAACGAGATGGAACAAACTTATCTCGTCTAAAATCAGTACTTTCTATTGGAGGGCAATTCAGGGTTGAATTACAATAAAGGTGAGGATCAAAATATGGGTATAGATATAGACAACATCATTTGTTCCATCTGTAAGTAGGAGACTGAAACAGTCGATCATGTCTTATTCTCATGTAAATTGCGCTGTTGCGGTTGCGGCGACCATATGGAGAAAAGTTCAAGGCTGATAGCAACACCTGTTCTTTACATACTCATCGTGAGATGCGACTTTGGAAGGTTTAGATGCGGTCAGGGATCTTTATTGAAGCGAAGTTGTCTCAAAGCAATTATGTTTATGGTATGTTACTCGATATGGTGTTTCCGTAACAAAATTGTGTTTGAGGGAGCGACTCAGAACAGGGATGACCTGTTTGATGGCATTATTGACAATTCGTTTAGATTGTTGGTGTTGAGGAATAAGAAGAGCGTTAAGATGTAACTATTTGGAGATCCCTTCCCTTTTGTTATTTCGGAACCTTGTAATTCGGTTGCTAGTCTCTTGCTAGCTTTTGGATGCGTTGCCATTTAAAAAAAATAGCTTATTCCATCTGTTAAAAATCCTTTCAAACAAAAAACTTTCTTAATCTATACAAACAGATTAATCCATACAAATAACTTTATTCATACGTGAATTAATTTAAAACCAACCAAATAGCCTTTCGTGTCACAACTTTTAGCAACATAAACATACAAAAACACCATTTCAGAAAACATGTTTTATTAGACGGATTCATATACAAATATACCCTAATACTCATAATCTTTTGAATATGTAAAAATGACACAAATTACTATAAAACATCATATACATCTCTGATCATAATATCGTATGTAAATCGAAAAATTCTTCATTTGTTTTTGTTCAACTTCCAAGAGGAAGTGTGAACTCATGTGAAGTTCATTTTCTTTCGAATTTTGATTTTGTTGGTGAGAAAAAAAAATCTATTTTTGAGCAATTATATATTTATGGATGGAGGTCGGTCAAAATAAAATTATTTCTGAGATCAAATCTTGAACGTGTAAATTCACTAATTTACGGTTATTGTCTCACCTTTAACTCTGCCTCAAGGCCTCAACCTCTCCGACTTCTGTCTCCCATCCCATCCCATGTCTCCACTCCTCAGCCGGTTCTCTCGTCCCAGAAACAACTTCCTAAACCGTGAGGATTGAGGTTTAAATCGGAAGAACTGCGGCATCTCCTCATAGCGAGATCGAGATTATGCTCCGGTTGTCCATATCGAGAAAAGGTTGTTGCTTTATAGACCTCATGGTTAGGATCGATTACACGATGGAAAAGGTGAAAGAAGCAAAGAATGGGTAAAATGGAGGAGTACCTAGGGTTTTGGCTTGACCGTATCTGATGATAACGGGTTGAATCTTTATTCTCACTTGTATGTTAATTTTTTGATTGGGTTCCAAGAAAATCAGGTAGATGCAACGATTCAGTTTTGTTTGATCGATTTCCTTCAAATTTTACATTCCGTTGTTTGTGGTCTGAAGAACCATATGTTCATTTCCCATTTCCTTAAAACTTTTCTTGATTTTATTGCTTCCAATAAAGCAATCGGGTGGTGTGGATCTTCTTTCATTCAGAATCAACAAAAAAGATATTAAGAAATTATTTGTGTTTAACACATTGCAATACTGGCAGGTTAGTCCATCTCTTATTTCATCATATCTTCTATTATAGTGTGATTTTGGTCTGTTTGGTTGGTTTTCCATTAAGCTTTGTATGGATAAAGTTGTTATATAGATTGAAAAGGAGGATTTCGATGGATAAATATCTAATGTTATTTAGCCTATAACAGGTCCAGATAATGAGGGAAAGAATCATATGGGATTAAAGGTTATGCTTCTGTGACCTTCAGGACTAAAAAATTGGTTTCTACTGCCATCAAGGAGCTTAATAGCAGCGAGTTAAAGGTATTCAATAATTCTAACTTCTAAATTCTAAATTTCTTATAAACAATATTAAGTTGATGTTGTTGAATCGTGATTTTGATGCATCAAATGATCACTGAAATCGAAGGTTTTGCTTTTCTCAGCTTCTTGACATTATATTGTTGATTTTTGTTACCTCAGGGTAGATTTGAAAGGACATTCCAGATGTAATTTATACATCTGGAATGTCCTTTCAAATCTATGGAAATTTAGATGTTCCAAAATTTGACTTCTTATATAATCCATGAAATTTCATAATTTTGTTTGTGAAATATGGTGTTTTTGCATTTGTTATTTGCAAAGGTTGGTGATTGAAGTGAATGGAGCTTAGGGAACTATTTATGATGATGAAAAAAATACCAACTCAAGTCGACTTTCTAGAGAATTATCCTTTGGAAGCACCTCAAATGGATGGATAGTATTTAAATTTGAAGTTTTAAGTGTCCATAATATCATATATGTCTTTGTAATTGATGCTTGATGCTTGTGATCATGCACATTGGCTTATTGCTTATAATTTGTTTGACGGAATGACACAGGTGATTTTTTTGCATCCTGCTTCACACATTTATAGCAACGGCCATATTTGTTTAGGTACGCCATCAAAATTTGGATTGTGTGCTTTATAAGTTGTCATATTCTCACAATATTAGTGAAAAGGACTTGCATTCAATGTTTTAAAACCCGGGTTTTTAGTTGACCCGGTGTGGCGACCGGGTCCTGGATCCCGGGTTAACTGGTTTCAATAATTCCCTTATATTTTTTTCATTTTCTTGCGTACATACATACATATATATAAAACCAATAATTTGATGTCCCCAAGTTCCAACATTAAAAATACACAAACAACAAGTTAGGGCTAAAGAGGAGCGATCGATTCAGTATTTTGGTTTTAATTTTTATGCATTTTATTATTTGGGCCGGGTTAACTGGGTTTTTAACGGGTTTCAACTCCGGTTGACCCGGTTTTTTGTGAAACCCGTTCGGGTTGCAACGGGCCGGTTATAGTCATTCACCCGGTCACTTCCCCGGGTCCCGGTTTGTGTTGCTTGTATTATGATGTTCTTTCGGTTAAAAACTGTAATCAAGTTACGATTGGGTCTTCCCTATCCTTTATGAATATGCATCACATCATATATTACATCACCCATAATTGATCTTTTTCAATGATTGAATTTTGTGATGATTTAAACTCGAAATGCAGATATGTTTTTTTGTAGGGTGATGATTTAAACTCGAAATGCAGATATGTTGTCTGTAGAGTGATGATATGCTTTAAATTCCCAATTTTCATACACGATGAATTTGCATATCCATTCCATGGTGATGATAGTGTCTTAAATATTGCAGAATCTCTATATTGTGTATAATAAAAGCATGTGTTAAAAGGATTTGTTTCTTAGTTTTGTCGTAGATTGTGTATAATAGTTATTAATCTAAATGGCGGTATTGGTTTAACTTTTCTAAATTTTATCCATCAGTTTCTTTTTTAGATTTAAAGATTTGACCTGCATATCTTAGTATCTTACAACGTAATTTCTAGATAATTTCACATGAAGGGTAATTTTTAGATGGTAATTTCGGTAGTAATGGCGGGTAATTTCTAGATAATTTCACGTGACATTAGAAATTTTATTGCAGTATGTGTGGTGCAAGTTTGTTCAAATACAAGACAGGTCCTGGGTTCGATCCCGGACACCCCGACCATGGCTAAGCTCAATTGCTGGATGAGCCAAAAAACATCCTCTCACATTGGTGTCCTTGGAGGCGGATTCCGTGTGAGACCGGTTAGAGTTGTCGATAATCAACTTTTTGCCCAAATAAAATCTTGAAGTTTTGCCTTTGCAGTAGATAATATGTAGGTCTTGAATAGAAATCTTACACTTAAAACCTATGACGGATTATCATTTATCAACTAATATTGTACCTCGTGTTTGGTCTGATGGAATGTGTTTTGAGAAATTTGGATTTTTGGAACGATTTGGAATGAAAATGATTTGGAATCTTTCGTTTGTTGGATATACAATGAAATTGAATTTCATTATTTATAGATTTGTTTAAGTTGATAAATTGTTACTTTGTTTGAGGTCTGTTCCGAGGACGTTTGGAATCTTTTTAAAGTCATGCAGTATACCCGACCAACGGACGGGTATAACTCTAGTTTTATAATAGAGGAAATAACATGAGCCGTCGATTATAAAAATCAAAGGAAATAAATAAAAAAGGTTAAAATCTACAAATATATGTGGTAAATCGGTTAGTTTTGCTCATTAAATAATTGTTACAAGATACTTCAGTTTTGATTCATAAGTTTTCTCACTTTCATTGTAGAGTAAATTACAAATTTGGTCCCTGTGGTTATATGAAAATTATGGATTAGCTCCCCCAAACAAAATAATTACAGCCATAGTCACCGTGGTTTTACTTTTGTTACAGATTGGATCTCTTGCCCTAACTTTGTTAACCTAAACTATGTTAAGTCAGGGTTGTTTTGGTAATGTTGAGATATTTTTTCATTTTCAATTAAAAACTTGAAAATTAATGATTATTAAATATTATACATAGGCGTCTGATTCCTTCCAAGTTCCACTGGCGCATTATTTGTTTCCCCACTCATTTCACCGCCACCGGCGACCGTGAACACCAAATGCATCTGACCACCATGACCTGATCCCCCCTCACGTTCACAATAATTTCAACGAAGAAGGTTTGCAGCATGGGTTCGAGTTTAGGGCCAAGAAGATCAACATAAACCAAGATTGGATTCGTGTTGAGAGGATGTGATGTGGACCATGTGGTGATGGGAGGTGCAAGTAGTTGCAGGCGGTGGACTGGTGGTGAATGCATCGACGAAGACTATATTTAGCGACATTTGGAGATGATCAACTTTACCCATGATATCAAAATACACACGTGAACCGTGGCACAATAGCGATGCAAGTGCACACCACTGTTGCTTTCGCTTTAACAAGTAATACGATGGTAAGTCCAAAGATCGTTTTCCACAGGGATTGACTACTAAGCTTTGGAGATTTCCTTACGAGCTTCCGGTGCAAAGAATTTGAATTTTATAAAAATGATTTGTTGTTGTTGGAATATTAAAGTCTAAAAAATAACAATTAATAAAAAGCGGGTATGGGTATAAGTTTTCCCCCAAGAGTATTTTAATAACTTAAATGGTTAATAAAGTCGGCCACAATGTAGTCCCATATAATTTCCTTCTCTCGAAGCTACGTCATACAAGTTGTGAAAACGGTTTTATTATAAGTCGCCACAAATGCTAACCTTCGGTTTGCCAATCGTACATTGTAGATCTCGAAGATCTTAGCTCCGCCGGATGTGGAGGGATGCGCATATCTCTATGACACACCCACTCGACCGACATCTGAACCTTAGTACGATTATACAAAAACCCATATCTCTAAGCGATTATTGAAGATTTTCTCAAACCTCTTTGCATCATTCAAGCCGTATTTCAGATCTGCCCCTTTTGAGGTCTAAGATCTAATATTAACACTTAAAGTGATCAGCTTGTTCGCGTTGAGATGAAGCTTCAACTCGAATGACCAAACCGAAGAGTTAGCAAAAAGTAGTAACACCCAAGTGTTACATTTTGAACTCTCGGGTTTAACTTACACCCACACCGGGGGGGGGGGGTTAGCTACTGCTCATAAGTAAAGACATAATGTAAAAATAGAAAAACGTAAATTGCATTAAACGTAAACTGGCCACTGTGGCCACTCACAGGGCGTACAGAAGATAAAACTACTGCAGAAAATAAACTAACTACAAAGCAAAATATAAGAACTAATTAAACTATCATCTGATTTCTTCAAGTTATGGATGTCTCAAATGCCTTGCCCCAAGCCTCTTTATGTAGTGGAAGAAGAGAGAATGGGTGAAAGGGACTTGGCAATAGAGAAAGTGACATTACATTGTTGTCTTCTTCTCCATGTTTGTCCTATCTTCATGAAAAAGACTTGAGAGAGGAAAGGGACCTCTTAATGGTGTCCTCTTCCTCTATTTTGTCTTCATTTCCTTTGCCATTTTCCTCATCCCTTTTATGAAAGTTCCAGCCTTTGACCCAAACTGAATCCTGCATCTTCAACACATATTTGGCAATACATCTCCATAAGGGTTTTTGCAACTCCAGCAGCTCCAGACATTCAGTGGTGACTCGCCACAATGACGTACAAGCTCCAAAAAAGACACATACACTAATCAAAATACAAACTTTTATCTTCAACAAATCCAAATGAAAATAAATAAATAAATAAATAAAAAAGGGAAACGTAAAAACAAAAAGGAAAAACACATACTAAAAAATAATAAAAAGACACACTAATGAAGTATAAATTACACTCAAAGTGAGAGTTATCAACCCACGTAGATAACATGGAGCATTTGGACAACAACTTTGTAGCTTTTGGTGGACCTTGCTATCTCGAACTCTGATATGAAATATGTGTCGATTATCTATCGATCCCTTCTACCACAGCATCATTATACTATGTATTCTCCAGTTCAAACCTAAATCTCCAAAATGTTATCAAAATTTGATTGAAACTCACCGTCAACAATCAAATATTAGAGCAAAAAATGTTATTGAGCATAGTAACTTCATAAAGTTAATATCAACAATGGTTGAACTCCACCTCCAATGCTTTAAATTAATCACGTGGTTCAACACTATTGTGAGTTTTCTTGAGAGCATACATATATATATATATATATTAATAGATATTATATATTCTTCTACAAATATAAAAAGATCATATATATATATATATATTATAAAAGAATGAAATGACCAAAATACCCTTGAATTAACGGAGTTAAGGTAAACAAGTTAGCAAGAGGGACCCAATTCATAACAAAAAATGAAACCACAATGACCATACATGTAATTATTTCGTTTGAGGGACACAATCCAAGTTTTCATGTAACCATAGACACTAAATTTGTAATTTACTCTTTATCTTATGTACGATATGGTTATTGGTAAAAGGAAGTATATATCATATCAGACGATGCAATTCCTTTGAGATGGGGTAGGTAATTAATTTGGGAATCTTGGAGGGATCAAAATAATTTTGTTTGAACTTCTTTTAATGTTAGAATCAGATTTAACTGGGGAGGTTACCCGTATGTTTTCAAGAAATTGTTGCGACTTTAACATTTGGATTAGTTTGTTTTTTGACAAATGATTGGTCCAAATTATGAACCGGGTGCCTACATGACCGATCAAAGCCCGATCAAAGGTTCGAATGATCAAGTGCGATCATCCTAAAAGCTTCTGCATAAGCACAAACTACTTTTTGTCAAATTTCAGACATTCATATGTTGCTTCTAGGGACACTAAAAACCCAATCAAAAGCCAACTTTTCCAACCTAATTCGCAAATAACTCGATTAAGCCAACTTATCGAACCACCAATAAATAGTGCAACACCCTAAAAATAGGAGACAATCTACGAAATGAGGTTTAGTGGAATAAAGATCACCCAATGAAGGGGAAGTTGTATAAGAGTTTACATCACATATCTGAATACTAAACAACAACCTAATAATCTACACTAGATCGAAATATAGATTATATTTGGGTGTTGCTAATATTCTCATTAGAATAACATCTAGTAACTCCAAAGTTACAGTCAACAAATCCCAAAAATGCCTCAACCGGCAATAATGCTCTGCTCAAACCTTGTGAGCCCCACCGCTAAAATAACCTTATATACATATCATTTGAGAAAAAATTGTTACACTTAAAGCCTAGTGAGAACAAACAATTATATGAATAAAGCTATAAAACTTTTAAATGGAAACATAGCTTTAAACAAGATATTTAAATATTTGAACTCACGCTTACCCTTAGAAGGATACAAAATACTCGGAGGTAGCGGGGGAGACCCGCGTTAACATGCGTTATAACGGAACACAAAATTAAGCCACAACCAATGTTACACAAATATACATTTTTGTCATGTATGCACTGACCTCAACTTATTCAGTATCTTGGCCGGTAAGGTGACTTCAACTTATTCAGTATCTTGCCTGGTAGGGTGACTTCATATTACTCAGTATCTTAGTCAATAAAGTGGCATCAACTTATTCAACATCTTAGTCAATAAAATGGCATCAACTTATTCAATATCTAGCAATTGGTGTGATGTCAACTTATTCAATATCTAGTCTATATATGATCAATAAACAGAATGCGTACATTCATAAAAATCAACCGACTTATATGCCTATAGATCTGTTACATTCTAGTCTTACATATAGATACATCATTTTAGATATACCAATCTTTACCGAATACAAATGTTATACATAAAATCCCATCAAGTGATAAAATCCAACTTTTGCTAGTGAAATAACAAATCTAAGGGTATAAACATTTTGTTTTCCAAACCATTGATACCTTGAAATAATCATCCCCCAAGTGTCTAAAACCATCTTTATACCCATTTTGCCAAATATGCAAAACCCCCAGTTTACCCAAATCTGACCTAAGTTGTCAAAATCATACAAGTGTGTAAATACTTGAAATATAAACATAGATGAGGTAAAATATATCATTTTAACATGTATATGGTTTTATAGAAGTATAGGATGAGCTCACAATGCTAGGGTTTGAAGAAACCCTAGAAAAATTAAGAAAAACTTGGTGGAAAAGATACACGCTTGAAACTTGGACCCTAGATTTAGATCCTTAGCTTTTGGTGAGTAAATGTCGTAGGATGGGTGGATTGGTGAAATAAATTCTCCAGGAATCCGTCCTTGTGAAGAGGTTTCAGAGAAAAACGAGTTGGAGAAGTGAAGGTGAGAAGAATGGACAAAAATCCGATTTCTAGGACTTTACTGCGCCCAAATAGGTTCTTATGCGACCTGGCGCATGACCCCAGGTCGCGGCACAAGTCGCACGTGCGTACTTGACCCCAACTCAATAGTGACACACGCAATGCTCCATGCGACTTCAGGTCGCGTGGAAGGAAATTTTTGCCCAGTGATGTCCTTTTACGAATACTGACCAGTCAAACAAAAATTCGTTATAATAAAATAGTTTCTACCCGCAAATATCAACCTTAGGTTATCTAAATTCTTAAAATGAGACTCGAAAGCATAAAATGAAACACTCGAAAATTTCGGGTGTTACAAATAGGGCTAGGCATATTTCAACCTAACCCAACCCTCACTAATATATATAGAGCATCAAATATATATATATATATATATATATATATATTATAATTATGAGTTTAAATAAACTGGATGACTATTAATGCATATTGACCACTTGTACCGTAAATGTGTCATGGTGGTTGTATATCCATTTCAGTGTTTCGCCATGGTTTTTGTCTTCATAATTCATATAGCTAACCTTGTTGCAGTCTATAAATCGTAAGCGGTAGAGGTCATGATTGACTGCATTGTTTCTAAACACAAATGCCTTGAAAATTCACATTATTTGCTATGACTTTTTCCGATGGTCCAAGAGAGATATCAATATACCATTATTAGATTATTTCATGTCATAAAGGTATTTCTAAAACATTTCATTATCATATCTTTTAGTGGTGCCTGCGGGCATACAAAAGTACTACAATTTATTACAGTTGGCAACCTACCTAACTTAAGAACAAATACTTTCTTTGGTGTAGCTTCGGAATCCATATTGGTTACGTGTCGACAATATGATTATTTAATAAACCGAAAAGCCATGGTTTTCAGGTCCACATTCCTTTTTCTTGGCTTGTTTGTATTTTCTATCAATGAACTTAGGGTTATTTTGGTTTACGAGTTTGGACTTGGATTCCATTTCAATATCGATATTGAAACCCACAAACATTGGTGAATTTTTTTTTACGGGATTTCAGTGATTTCAGTGAAACCCACAAACATTGGATTTAGAAATTCCACGTGGATAGTTGGTATTAATTTACGGGATTTCATAAAATTTGCTTGTTCTTTTTGTAATAATCAATTAAAAAAATTCTATCAAACTTAACGATCAGCATCTCCAGCAACTCTGTTATTTTAGAAATTTTGGAAATTTGAGAAAAGTTTGCTCAAACGGCTATGTTAAACTCTCTTTAAAAATAGAGAAATAGAAGAGTGAATAGAGAAATATTCAAACCTGGAAAAAAAGAAGATAAAATATAACATACTTGTTGGAGATGCTCGATGATGTTTGGTTCATCCGGAGGAATCTGAATGAATTGCGTTCGGTTCTTTGTTTGAGTTATGGTAAGAAATTCGAATTCCACATACAGTGGAATGTAAATTATCGGGTTATAGTAAGAAATTTCAATTTATTCGTCCGTTTTTTAAGGAAGAAACTACTATACTCCTATTATATTTACTCTACTCCATTCCATCCCACCATGATGTATGTCATCACCGCCGTTGTCGTTGCCTCTAACATAGGGGGTCCGCGATGGTGGAGGGACTGGATTGGAACGCTACTACCACCACCCCCACCACTACCACATCCACCACCAAACCTGCCCTCCCTTAGAATGGGTTGCGGGAAGTTAATTTCAATTAACTTTCCTCCTTTACCCACTTGTCCTTTTTCTGTGTTTTCGTGCATCTGCACCATCCTATTCAACAAACCAAATAGACAACTTCATTTTTTTTCACATTCTTTTTCAATTTCTGCTAGTCAAACACATGGTCAAATATGACTGAATTCCATTCCAATTAATTCAGATTCCAATTCCCTTGCAAGATTTCAGTTTCGAGAGATTGCATTCCTGAACCAAACGCCACCTTAGTTTCCTTCTGGTATTTCATGTGAGCAACAATTTTTTTCCTAAAAAGTAAATTGAACTGTCAAAATTGATAAGGATCTGTTTGGACCGTTAGATTCAAGTTAATCATCATTTTCATCCTAAACACGACTTAAGGTATAACCAATCTTTTTGGTTTATCACAGATTTTGATAATCAGTCTTTCTGTATCTTATATAGAATCATATAAAACATTTGATTAAAAACTAAAAATCACCAACTAATTTCCTATTTATCTTGAATAAAAATCATTCTTCCCCTAATTAATTTCTTATATGATTTTGTTTATAAAATTTTAAAAATCAAAAATCAAAATAAATATAAAACAATGTAAAAGATTATTACTACTTTATTGAAAAATACTAGAGGTGGCAATTGTGTCATGTTCGGGTTGACGTGTCGTGGGTTGGCGGGTCAGAGGAGCTCAACCCGGACACGACCTGTTTAGCTTATCGTGTCGAGATACACAACACTAACCCGAACACGGTCGTGTTGGCGGGTCAACCTGCGAGTTGGCGGGTTGGCGGGTTGGTGACGAGTCACAAACGGGTTGACAAGTCACCTAAAAGTTCAACCAGATATAAACATCTAAATTTCAACAAAAAATCTTAACAAACACATAAGACATTCACGATTTTTCATTTTTGTTTTTTGAGTTTTAATTTTTAAGTAAATAACCAAATATAAAATATTTTTAAAAAATTAAAAATTATTTGGCAAGTTGACGGGTCGACCTGCAACATGATTGGGTCAACCCGAACACGACCCGTTTATTTGGCGAGTTGACGTGTCAAAAACTTCAACTCTAACCCATTTATTTTAATGTCGGGTTCGTGTCATGTTTCGTGTAGTATCGAGAATTGCCACCCCTACCAAAAAAAAAAAAAAAAAAAAATAATAATAAAAAAAAATACTGTTTTTATAGTATCCAAGATTTGGAAGATTTTGCTCAAAATTTCAAAAGTCCCCCAAAACCCCTCTCTTTGATTCAATCACAAATTCAGTGTCGAACAAATTTGAATCTCTCTCTCTCTCTCTCTCCTTTTTTCACACAGAGTCGAGTACTCGCATATCTCGGCGAGACTGAAGAACAATTTCGTCCTTCCAATCTCTTCTTTACTTCCATCTTTCGAATGTCTTTGTTTCTGGTGATGAAAATAAACTTGTTTCATCTGAACTAGTTCGGAAATCCGAGCTTTAGAGATTCGCTACCTCCATTTTCAATCCCTTTTCGTTCATAAAGGTATCTGGTTGTTCTTTTCTTTCTGAATTGATGTATGGATTTTGTGTGAAGCGTTTTGATTAAATTTTAGTGTGTCTGATGCTGATAAATTTGGGGTTTCTTTGGGTTCGGAAGAGAAATTGACAGTATGCATACATGATTTGGTACCCTATCAACCCTACAGGCTTCTTTTTGCATGTTAATTCGATATGGAGGTTGCGGTTTATTTGTGTTTACTACAGGTGGTTCCAATTAGAGTTTTTTTATTTATTTATTGTGTTTTGTTTTTGATGCATATTCAAATTGGTGAATTTACGAGCTCCCTTGACGAATTCTCTCTAGGGTTTTGACCGCCACTTCTTTACTCCCTTTCTTCTTCCCCTTTTGGATTGGTGATTCTATTGTAGGTTATGTAATTTGTTATGAATTCTTGGTTTTAAGCTTGATCTTAGACTCTTGTGTACGGTAATGGGAGTTGGAGAACATTATATCTTTGATGCACTGATAGCTGTGTGTATGAAGGTGCTAATGTGTCTGATTTATGTTATTGAAGGGATCTCATGTTTATTTCTTACATTTAAACATATATTCAATTCTTGTGATGTTAAATCGTATTGGTGACAAATACATACATGATTCTTGCAGAAACCCAGTGTGCAAATATTGGATCCATTGTTGTGAGTTTGCTATGGAGGGTGTGTTAATTGACTGTGTACAGAACAGTCTACGTCATCTATTGTACCGCAATGCTATTTTCATGTGTGAACGGCTCTGCTCTGAGTTTCCCTCGGAGGTATGCATCTTTTTTTTTCTTTCAAACTCATCAATGTGTTTTTTGAATGGAATATTATTGTAAAGTTTTGTCTTCAACTTCCAAAAAAATGGCTTAGTGTAAGTAGGCACTATTATTAGCTACTCGGTAAAAGAGACTGATGGAGAATAATTGCTGAAAACAAGTAGCATGAAATGTTCTTTTCTTTAAAATTTTTATCTTCATGAAGGAAGCCAAAGTAAGTCTATTTTGAAAGGAAAAGATGTGCCCATCAAAATTTACCTACAATAAGCAAAACCTTTTATTCTTGGTTTAGTTTGTTAGCAGCTTAATAAGATTAATGGGACTCACTGCTTATTGGGTCAGCTATACATGACTGTTTGGTAGTAGCTGAATGATATAGAAAGTGACTTATTCGGTAAGCTTTTGGGGGAGAGCTTTATGCAGAAGGCCAAGTTTTTTCCAAACTTGCTCCTCCCATTTAAAAACAATGCTGCTTCTATCTATGAAAAAGCCCTCACAAACAAAAACATTCCCAATGTATACATACATATTAATCCACACAGACAGCTAATTCATACAGGACTTAATGGAAACCCAACTAAACACTCCCTTAGCTGCTTGTGTAACTCTTCATGCCTCTCCATCTGAAGTGTCAAATAGAGAGGACTTGGGGGAACTTCTAGTTAATAGAGGATATTCAGCAGAGTTGAAGATTTTATTTATCTGTTGTTTCAAGTTTTAACAAAAGCAAGTAAATTCTAATTAATCAAGTTGCCTTATCTGAAAAGTCAACTATACTTCTTTATAGGGTCATTTTCGGCAATGCACCTATCAAATTATTTCTTTCTTGCTTATGTTGTCGAGTGCAGGCAAACTTGCAATTGTTAGCCGCATGTTACTTGCAAAGCAACCAAGCTTACTCAGCTTACCATATTTTAAAGGGTATGTGAGACCTCACCATTTTCATGTTTAAAGTAGTTTCATGTCAATGCCATAGTATCTCTCACTTTCTCTTTTCCTCTTAAATATATACACTACTTTTTTGGTTATTAGCATGTATAAGATGAATGGAAACTTACTGTTTTTCCCATTTCCCAATATCATTTGATCTAGAGGAACAGAAATGCCTCTGTTCAGATACTCGTAGATGAATCTTCTGAGCGGTTTTAGGGATTTTAACTTGGGCCTATGAACTTTAAAATTGTTAACTGTGAGCCTTTCCGGTGGCGACATTTGTGGTTATGGTCTGATGGTCGAATTCAAGTATTTTACCCTCATAATGAAGAGTTTTATTTTAAGTTTAGAAACACAATTGTCTGAACCATTACATATATAAAAACAACAGGGGTCAAATTCTCAATTTTTTTGAAAGGTTCATCTTCATCATTATCCTCTTCTGTTAGATTCGAAGCAATCTTTAGAGTACAAAGTGAAAATCCTCAGAATTGGTGCTACATTGCTCCAAACATGAGAATAACGTCCAGTTGTTGCAGAACCATTCCTAAAATTGAGGAAAGCCACAAAAAAAGAAGTTCTACTTTTTAATCTCTTTCTACCCCCCTTCCCTCTGGAATGGCTTTCTGGTATTAGTTTTATTTTCATCAAACCAAAATTGAAATCAAAACTTGAATTGGCAGTTGGAATGGCTTTCTGGTATTAGTTTTATTTTCATCAAACCAAAATTGAAATCAAAACTTTAATCGGCAGTTGGAATGGCTTTCTGGTATTAATTTTATTTTCATCTCCAAAAACGATTTCATTTAGATTCAGAAGCATCAAAAAATGGCTGCTACAATTTTATTTGATTCATCTGATTGCATCCAGAAAAGTCAAAATCACCCTTTACAATTGAAACAGTTGAAATCAACTCACATTGTTGGTCAAATATCAAAAGGTAGATTGGGATTTTGATTTTCTATGATAATAGAACAGTGAGCTTGATTTTGATGATGGGTTTTTTACTTTCTTTGGTGATACAATGGGATGTCAGCATTTTTAAAAATAGTAAAAATTAAGCAAACTCAAAATGGTTTAATTGATAAAAAGATTATATACTTGTACCTTATGCAATTAAGGCTCTACATGATTCAATTTGTTTTTCTATTTTATAATTGAATAAAACTTGATTAATAGATTGTTATTTTACTAGCATATAGATTAAAATTAGTATGTGATGGTAGGATCTCAAAAAAGAACACACTCCAAAATGAATTTTTTGGCGTTCACCTCAGAGGCCTATGGTTGATGTATTAGAGTTCATAGGTGCAAATGGCCCTTTATGAGAAGTTCATGAACTCAAATAGTGTCACTTTCTTCTTGTTTAGATACTCTGTGTATTAGGTTATTAAAAGCTATTTAATTACTGGAAACTGATTGTCTTTTTCCTGTTTTTTTCGATCATTTTAATTTGAAGGAACACAAATGCCTCAGTCCAGATACTTGTTTGCAATATCGTGCTTTCAGATGGATCTCCTGAATGAAGCTGAAATGGCATTATGCCCTTCGAATGAGGCTAGCGCAGAGGTAATCTATTTATTTTTGTATTGTTGGAACACATGGCACGTACATTCAAGATTTCTTGATTAGTCTGGTTATATCTTATATGCATTATTATGTTTACATGTATATGTTTTCTTTTGATGTTTTCTGGTCAAAATTATATGAAGGATGATGTTAAATGAAAATGGAAGTACGCCAGAGATTAAAAGAGCACTTGCTCATTGTATTTCCTTTTTTTCCAGGTCCCAAATGGTGCAGCTGGTCATTATCTTCTTGGGCTCGTATACAGGTATATAACCTTACTTTTCTTAAATTATCCTTTTATTTATGGCTTGAGAAGCATAATTATTTAAGGGTATCTAGAAGTCTTTCTATTATAGTTCATTTTATATTTCTTCCTGAGTTTGAAGATAGTTTGCCTTTTAAAATAGTGATAGAATTATACAAATGAACTAGGCACTTACTCTCTGGCCTTTGTGGAGGTTGAAAAGTAAGCATGAAGGATTCAGTGGGGATTGTCTTCCCTCTGCCAGCAGAGAGGTTGTTTCCATGATTTAGATTTAGTAGCAGTTGGTTCATTTTGAAACATTGAGTTCATTGCCAATTTAATTCAGGAATTATAAAATCAAAATGCAAACCCGTATGATTGTACTAAGAGCCAGAATAGCGGAATAACTAAGGAACTGATTCTGCTGGTTGGAGCAGCAACGAGCCAATGATTAATTTTTGTCTATAGAAATTATCTTTTACTTATAGACGAAGAAAAGGAAAACATATGGTATCTTTTTTGTTCTTTTTCTGGGGTGGGGGGGGACAACTTTGGCATTGTTTCCTTGCAGTGAAATTCATCTTGAGATCAGACAGATGTCTTGTGGATAGCCTTTGAATGGTTTCAGGACTTAATCTAAGGGTCTGTTTGGTTGGTTTCTAGTAAGTCCTGTATGGATAAAGCTGTCTATGTGGATTAGTCTGTCTGTATATATTGGGGGGGTTTTGTTTGGGAGGCTTTATTATAGATGGAAGGAGCGTGTTTTTAATTGGGAGGGGTAGGTCTAGAAAAAACTTGACTTTTTGCATAAAGCTTCCCCTTTGAAGCTTGCTGAACAAGACACTTTTTATATCGTAAAGCTACTACCAAACAGTCATGTATAGCTGGCAGAATAAGTTTTGAGTCCCATTAAGCTCATTAAGCTGCTAACAAACAGACCCTAAACATTCTTTAATTACTTTGGTTTATACTTACAAAATTGAGCCTTTTTACAAGCGAAAGATAACATGGTGTTTGGAGGTGGTGAAGGTCCTCAAGGGATTAGCAAAGCATACTAAGTTTGCATACATATATTTCGAAGTTAATTGGTATTTTTCAAGAACAAAAGGTGTGGGTTGTTGATTGTTATCCATCAGATGTCTACACCTCTCATAATAAGAAGTTATGGATTTTGGTGTGAGAATGGCTGAATGCATACAACACCTAATACTTGGTTTACCGATTAAGCCACTACCTTAAGCCACAGCAAAACTACCCTATATGGCTTACCGAATAAGCCATACAGCCTATTCAGCTCAATAAGCCACAGCCAAACAGTACCTTGATTTTGGTTCTACTTATTCTTGGATGATTTGTCTTGTTCTGTTTTATTCTTATATATTAATATATCTTAACTCATGGGCTCATAATGTCTTTCAGATACACAGATAGGATGAAAAGTGCTGCTCATCAATTTAACCAGGCGTTATCACTAGATCCTCTTTTATGGGCTGCATACGAGGAGCTGTGTAAATTAGGTAGGCCATGTAGTAAGCAGGTTTGCCAAATATTTTCTGCACCGTTTGGCTTAATGGTGCTTTTTTTTGGAAAAAAGAGCTTTATGGTGCTTTATTTGCACAACAGGGTGTATGTTTTCATATACCGTGGTTTTCAACTTTATTATTAAAATGTAGCACTAGCATTTTGTTTAAAGCTCCCCCTTGGAAGCTTACTGAATAAGCCAGTTTATGTATTATTAAGCCACTACCAAACAGTCATATATAGTTGACTGAATAAGCTGCGAGTCCCATTAAGCTCATTAAGCTGCTAACAAACATGCCCTTAATCTTTTACGTTTATTATCAATTGGGAGCATTTTTTGTTTCAGGGTCTGCTGGAGAAGCAACAGCCGTGTTTGGGGAATCTGCGTCTGAATGCATCCAGAAGCAGTATTTGAGTCATGATGTGGCTCCCCATTTGCAGTCATCCAGTGACGATCATCATCTGGTTTCTGGGAGACAAGCGGCTGAAAGTGTTAGTCCAAGGCATTTGAGACATTTGCATGTCAATAGCATTAAGGAAAATTCTGTAAATCATAATGGTGCGGTTTTTTCTGGAAGTGCTGCTAGCCAACCCAATAATGGCGTTCATGCGAACATATCGTTTTATAATACTCCATCCCCAATGGCAAACCAGGTTTACTTACTGAACTATCCTTGTATCTTACTCATTATATATATATATATATATAGAGAGAGAGAGAGAGAGAGAGACAAAGAATCGTGTGAGAATAGGAGATAAGGTAGAAGCTTAAGAAGGGATCTGGACCCTTGATCACTTTTAATCTCATCCCCACCACATGAAATTGTGTCTATCACAGGAACTGATCCGGTGCATGTTGGTGCACCACATTGGTGTTGATATTCAATTAGGATTGATCCAAGGGTGGAGTTCCCTTCTTACCCTTCTTATCATAACTTCCATTCTCACGGGAACCCAACCCTATATATATAGGACAAATCAAATACAAACCATACTAACCAATCTCAACCGTCCATCTAGTCTAAAGAGCATCTGAAATCTTAAATATATCGATTGTCTCCTAATATAAAACGTTGATCATAATTAATAACTCTAATCATCTTCCATAAATATTCAAATCATAATAAATGAACCTTCATCATTTTCATAAATATCTTAATCAAATGGTTTTTTGTATGGTTTGTAATCTTCCCATGGTTTGTATTTGATTTGTCTTCTCTCTCTCTCTCTATATATATATATTGATATTTTTATTTTTGGCCTTTTCTCATGGGTGGTCGGAAGGCTGAACCACAAATTTGTTGAAATTACAAAATATGTAGAAAATTAAAATTCTAAGTTCTCTGGTATTTTGTAGTTGTCAGGTGTGGCTCCTCCACCTATATGTAGAAACATGCTGCCAAATGGTCCAAATTCTAGTTCGGTTGGTGCTGATGGGTCCCCAAGATCAACCGTGAAATCCACCATTCAAGCTCCTCGAAGAAAGTTTGTGGATGAGGGAAAGCTAAGAAAGGTTGTCAATTTGTTAACTTAATCTAAATTAGCTTCCTGCTATTCAGCTATGCTTAATCATGTTGCATGTACAAAGAAGACAAGCCCACTGTTCTGTAAACTTAATTATATGCTTAATCATATAATTAAGTGGTGGTCAAAAAAGTTATTTATTGGTTGTTTCTTGTTTCTTTTTAAATTTGCCCCTATATTTCTTTATTTGGGTAGAATATTAGATCATTCTGTTTGGGATTCATGTGAAATGTATGGCAAACCATCTTAATAGGTTTAAATTGCAAGTGTCTGGAACATTTGAATGTAGCAAGTTTTTTATGTGCCACTCTTATCTGAAAATGGCAAGTTGTCAATTAAGCTGAGCAGGATGGTTATGCTCTTTGGGACTGTTAACAAATACACGTCTGAGTTGCCGTTTAATTAAATAAACTATCATTTTATCGGTTGCATCACTACGAGGCTGTTTGGTTGGTTTTCCATTAAGTCCTTTATGGATAAAGTCGTCTGTATGGATTAATTTGTCTGTATAGATTAGGAAGGTTTTTGTTTGGGAGGGTTCTTTCATAGACAGAATTAGCGTGTTTTTTAATTGGGAGGGGCAGGTTTGGAAAAAAACTTGGCTTTCTGCATAAAACTCCCCTCTAGAAGCTTACTAAATAAGCCATTTTCTATATCATTAAGCCACTACCAACAGTTATGTACAGCTGACCGAGTAAGCTGTAAGTTTCATTAAGCTCATTACGTTGCTAACAAACAGACCCTACAACTGCTTCCATCATCCAACTTCTATTATATATTAGATTTCTATCTGTGTAATCACACAGTAATTATGGGTTCTCACACACTGAAGCATCTAGAAACCCTTTTTAAAGTTATTTAATGCGATTTCTATCCCTTGTTTTTGTGCATCTTCTTGTTCCCAAAAGGGGAAATTTTATATTTTATATATATATATATATATATATATATTAACATGTTTTCTGTTGTTTTCCAGATATCAGGAAGGTTGTTCTCGGATTCTGGTCCTAGAAGAAGCACCAGACTTGCCGGTGAAACTGGTTCTCTAGCTAATATAAGTGGCATCAATATAGCCGGAAATGGAGCAAATCATTCTTCTAAATATCCTACCAGTAGTTCTAAATTGGGTTCTGCAGCATTTCGTTCAGTAACTGTTAGAAAGGGACAATCTTGGTCTACTGAAAGTTTTACCGAAGGTTAAAATTTTATATTCTTGAAATGCTCCCTTTCTTCACTTATCTAAAAATATCTAAAAATTTAAAATCACACCCACAATTTTCACTTTTTCAGGGACTCGGTCTGAACTTGATGACTCTCGGTCTAACACAACCACCACTTCTGGTTCATCCCCTTCACCAGATACTAGATCTTCTGAACGTGATGGTTCAATTATGTCAATTGGTCGACCTTCCATGAGTGTATTGAAAGTTGCTAGTGGTGCTTCAGAAGTATTGTCCCTTATGAAAATTCTTGGAGAAGGTTATAGGCTTTCGTGTCTATATCGGTGTCAGGTAATTTAAAGTGGTGAAGTAACAAAATTTGATATTTTTTACTGTCGATTTTTACGTTGCTGATTACTATCTTTTTTGTAAAACAGGATGCGCTTGATGTGTTTCTGCAACTTCCTCATAAGCATTATAATACGGGCTGGGTGTTATCTCAGGTGAGTTAATGTTTATATATATATATTAATATATATATATATATATCATATAGCATAGTGCATGAGTTCTTTGAATTACTTAATTTGTCTAGAACTTTATATACTTGAATTTTGCCATAATATTTTTTTGATTGCCACTTTGATAATCTGTAGTCTTTAACAGTACCTTTCTTTTCTCTTATATTCTAAGTTTATGTTTCACATTATGGTGTTCTAAAATAACTAAAAATGATGTGCATATTTTTGCTTGATTCGATTTGTCAATTAGAAACTATGCTTGTTGGTAAATGCTTATTATTTTTGTTTGACTTTTTGGTAGTGATGGTATATTATATACCAATAGTAATGGTAAATATTATTTTTGGCATGGGAATTCTTTAATACATGATGATCCTATGCTAACATATATATTTATGTATATATTTAAGTTGATATTTATGTATTTTTGGTTTTGTGGTGTTGTGATAGGTTGGAAAAGCTCATTTTGAATTGGTGGATTATCTAGAAGCTGAGCGTGCCTTTAGCAATGCCCGTTTGGCTTCCCCTTATAGCTTAGAAGGAATGGATATATATTCTACCGTTCTATATGTAAGTTCCTTGTACTTGCCTAATCTTTATAATTGCCATGCCAATTGTTATTACTATTTACTATTTGGGAATTATATCATATGTAGAACCAGGTGCCATAAAATGACCATATATATACATATGATGGTTTAGAAAATGTACAATTTTTCTATGCTCATGGGTCTTTAATATTGAACTTGGTAGATGATATCGTAAATGGTTCAAGTGAATGGGATTGTGACCTTTTTTTGAATTTTCAGCTAACTATGTGACAAAATCAAGATTACATTATTTATTCAATTAATACTTGTAAGCTACACATATACTGAGCTAATTTTCCATAATCTTTGATTTTCTATGTTGTAGCATCTGAAGGAGGATATGAGGTTAAGTTATTTGGCACAAGAGCTAATATCAACGGACCGCTTAGCCCCTCAGTCATGGTAAGCATTATAAAATTTATAAGGGTGCGTTTGGTATCCAGACAGGTGGGACATGACAGGACAGAAGAACTGTTCAGCATTTGGTAAGACAGAACTAGACATGACAAAACAAATAAAATGACCAATTTACCCCTAATGAATTTGTTTGTCTTTTAAATTATAATAAAATAAATATTTTTATGACAAAATATATCTTTAGAAAGTTTTCGTCAAGACGATTAAAATGCCACCTAAATAAAAAAGTTTTTGTAGTTTCCAATCTTTATTTTATATCTTTTCTATATTATTTTATTATTATTAATATTATATAAAATTACATAAATCAACCAAAATATAGAAACCGTATAAAAATAATATTTTGATCACAATAAAGTGAAAGTTCAAAGAGCATAAAATACAATAAATTAAATTTAAAGAATGGATAAAATGTAAAGAGGGGGGTGTATTTGATGTTTTAAAAGAGAATTAGGCTCTATTTTGAGGTTATATTAGTAAAAGATAAGCCTGTTTCACTCTGTTCTTGTTTGTACCACACAAAAGTACTGCCAAACATGGAACAGTGATCCCTGTTCTGTTCTATCCTGTCCTGTGTACCAAACGTACCCTAAAGATATGCTTTTTAGCCTCAATTTACCTTTTTATTGTACAAATATGGCAGGTGTGCAATGGGAAATTGCTATAGCATGCAGAAAGACCATGAAACTGCTCTCAAGAACTTTCAACGAGCAGTTCAGCTAAATTCAAGATTCACCTATGCTCACACCCTTTGTGGCCATGAGTATGAATTTGCTTCTTTTTTTCATGACTTAATATCAACACTATAGTTTTTTGTACTTTTAAGTTGTTATGAAAGCTCTCTTTACACGTAGCTTAATTGACCCTTTGATGATCTTACATATAAACTTATCATCAATTTACAGATATGTGGCTTTGGAGGATTTTGAGAATGGAATTAAAAGTTACCAAAATGCCCTTCAGATCGATGCAAGACATTATAATGCATGGTATGGCCTTGCAATGATATATCTTCGCCAAGAGAAATACGAGTTTTCAGAACATCACTTTCGAAAGGCGCTCCAAATAAACCCTCGTTCTTCTGTTATAATGTCTTATCTTGGGACTTCCTTGCATGCTTTGAAGGTTCGATTTTATCATTGTTGATTATGTTTAGTTTCTCTTTTTACATGAAAATTGGTAGTCACTTTTGGGGTCGTTTTTTTGGGAGATATTCCAAGTTAGAATGACTATTTTCTCATATCATCATTACAAATAAATTGATTGCATTGAGTTGGGTCCATAAAGATTTCTTAGGGGCTGTTTGGTTGGTTTTCCATTAAGTTCTGTATGGATAAAACTGTCTGTGTGGATTAATTTGTATGTATAGATTGGGAAAGTTTTTGTTTGGAAGGGGTTTTTAATAGACAAAAGAAGCGTGTTTTTATTGGGAGGGGCATGTTTGTAAAAAACTTGGCTTACTGCATAAGGCTCCCCCTAGAAGTTTACTGAATAAGCCACTTTCTATATCATTAAGCCACTACCAAACAGTCATGTGTAGCTGAATGAATAAGCCGAGACCCATTAATCTTATTAGAGCCTGTTTGTTAGCAGCTTAATGAGCTTAATGGGACTCACAGCTTATTCGGTCAGCTACACATGACTGTTTGGTAGTGGCTTAATGCATCATAGAGTGGCTTATTCAGTAAGCTTTTGGGGGGAGTTTTTTGCAGAAAGCCAAGTTTTTTCCAAAGCTGCCCCTCCCAATTAAAAAACAGGCTCCTACTATCTATGAAAAACCTTCCAAACAAAAACTTTTACACTCTATACATTTACACTCTATACAGAAATTAATTCACACAAACAGCTTTATCCATACAGGACTTAATGGAAAACCAACCAAACAGCCCCTTAGTTGTCTTCCAATATTTAAGATATTTAACACATTGTCCACCATTTTACTTCAACCATGTGGGATGTGAACGGTTGGAAATTTGGGACAAATATGTTGTATTTCATTGCCGTAGAAGAATTATGTTTATAAAGATGTTAGTTACTAACATTCAGACGTTCATCTATTTTTCTGAAACTAAATTTTCAGAGAAACGAAGAAGCTTTAGCAATGATGGAGAAAGCTATAGTAGCGGATAAGAAGAATCCACTCCCGATGTATCAAAAAGCCAACATCCTTGTGAGTATGGAGGATTTCGATGGTGCTTTACAAGTTTTAGAAGAACTTAAAGAATACGCTCCTCATGAAAGCAGCGTTTATGCATTGATGGGAAAGATATATAAACGTCGACTTATGTATGATAAAGCCATGCTTCATTTTGGTCTAGCTTTGGATTTGAAGCCTTCTGCAACGGATGTGGCTACTATCAAGGTGACATCATCTTTTTGATTTTATGCCTTTTTTTTTATCTTAGGGTGAGTTTGGTATGCAGGATATGATTGGACAAAAAGCTGTTGTCCCATGTTTGACACGACATTAGACTGAGACATGCATGTTTGACGTGACGTGACATTAAACTCGGACAAGACAAAAAGCTGTTGTCCCATGTTTGATGCGACGTTAGGCCGATTCATGACAAAAACCTGTTGACTCTTGTTTGATGTGACATTAGACTGAGACATGACAAAAACCTGTTGACTCTTGTTTGACGTGACATTAGACCGAGACATGACAAAAAGAACCTATTGTCCCATGTTTGACGCGACATTAGACTGAGACATGACAAAAATCAGTTTTCCCATGTTTGATGTGACATTAGATCGAGACATGACAAAAAAACCCTGTTGTCTCTTGTTTGACGCGACATTAGACTGAGACATGACAAAAAAACCCTGTTGTCCCATGTTTGACGCGAGATTAGACTGAGACATGACAAAAAAACGTGTTGTCCCATGTTTGACGTGACATTAGACTGAGGCGTGACAAAAAAAACCTGTTGTCCCATGTTTGACGCGACATTAGACTGAGACATGACGAAAACCTGTTGTCTCTGTTTGACGCTACATTAGACTGAGACACTCCAAAAACCAGTGTTCCCATGCTTGACGCGACATTAAACTGGGACATGACAAAAACCTAGACTGAGACATGACAAAAACCTGTTGTCCCATGTTTGATGCGACATTAGACTGGTACATGAAAAAAATTTGTTTAATCGATTGAGAAGCAAACTTTATTGCATTTTGATGCATTTTTGTCGTTCAATTTTCACAAGAGGAAAGTTTATGAACTCATTAGGATATTGATGATGTTACTATGAACATTATTGTAACTTTTTTTTTATATCTACAGGCCGCCATCGAGAAATTACATGTACCCGATGAATTAGAAGATAACTTATAAAGCTTGTATTTGCAAGTGCAACTGTAAAATATTTGTCGGAATTTTTGATACAACGAATCTCAACCCCCATTTCTGGACCAAATCCTCTTCCGTTCTACATTTACAAATTTATAGGTGTTAGATGTTGGTATCGCCAGATAAATGAATGAATGTTGTAGACACGATTGATCGATAGTTCTGATTATATGTATTCATGTATCAAATTAGTTGAACTGCCGGTGAGGCTTTGTAACATAAGTTAATCATTCGTGATCTTGTTGGCTAATTTGTTTTCGATTTGTAACATCAATCGACATCTTTTGTCTTTTTGTTGATCTGTCTTAATTAGAGATGGCCAAAAACCGAATCAAATTAGGCACAAGTATGAGAGCCCAATTCTTTTTTTCCCCAAAAATTAATTTTAAACATGTAAAATATTTTGTTTGAAGATTTTTTTTATATGATTGAAATGTAGTTTATGATACTTGATTGGGCCATTTAAATACATGTTTTTATAATTATGAATTTTGAAATTTAGTATTGGAACACTTGAAAATATTTAAAAAGAACTTGAATAACTTAAAAAAAACACCCAAGTTTTTTGAAAAAAATTTGAAAATCTTGTAGAAATATTGAAAACTTGATATATATTATAGAAGCTTATTTTTCTTTTAAATCGGACCTATGTATCCTAATTTTTGAGATCGTTCTTCACCCCTTCTAGTTTTATCATATAAATTTAGATGAAAGTTTGATTTTCCCATAATGTATCCTAATTTTTGGCTTTCGCAACGTGCACTCTTCCATCTTCAGTTGACAACTCTCTTTAAGGAACTCGACAAAATAACCCCGTAAGAATGAAATTTCATCGGTAAGGATTGAGAATTAAATATAAATAAGAAAGAGTTTTTAAGTCGTGTTACTGAGGTCCTCGTTTCAAGACCAGGGTAAATTGATGGATTTTTTATTCTTAAGTAAAAATATTTTTTCCGTCTCAAAATAAATGTATGTAATTTTATTTATGTTTTTTCCTAAAATAAATATTAAGTTTTAAAAATAGATAACAATTCTTAAATTTACTTAAATTACTCTACTAATATAATTTAAAAGTTAGGGCAACTTGATGAAAATGCAATGTAATATTGTACTTTGTTTGGATTCATATTTTGGATAATGTATTTTCATAACTTTTGTTTTGGTATCTAAGATGTGACATCTCAAACATTTAAGTAGATATTCTTAAATTGATGATGTTGGAAAGGAAATAACTCATCTCAACTGCTTCTTCTTTCTCTTTCAATTAATTTTTTTGTTGACTTACTGTTTTCTCACAAGTAGAGGTTGACGGTTTCGATACTGACAATCTTGTTTTTGATTGATTTTGGAGAATCACATCGGATTTGTAACATGCAACAAAAAGTTAAGACTCTTCTCGAATTCAAACCATGTTTTCATGTCAACGCTTTGAAACCATCTGGGATTTGAACATTATCCGGGATGTGAAACCACATTTTCAATGGTTTTGATGTCATGTCGTAAAAAGAAACCACTTTTTGACTTTGAAACATTAGTTGTGATTCATAAACCTCGAAGGATTTCCATTAGTTCCTGAAAATATTGAAAAGAAAGATAGCATCTCCAATAAATATGTAATATTCTCTTTATTCTTTCAATCCAAAGATTTCTTCATATCTCTTTTTTCCTCTCTATTTTAGACTAAAATATAACATACTAGTTCAAGCAAATTTTTACTAAAATTTTAAAATTTCTAAAATAGTATAATTGTTTTAACGTGGGATTTAACCACTTCTATGAAAAAGATTGTTGGCAGTGATGAATATTTTCTTATCCTGACTCGGGAGCCGCTTAACTCAGGCTACAGACGAGACGCTGGTTCTATTCCGGACAAGAAAGCAAAGCTGGGCACCAAAATGGGAGGAACTGACTTGACTGGTGAAATTCCGTTACTTAGTCATTCTAATGACAAAGAGAGGGGATCCAAGGAGAAGGGTTTGCTTGGTGAAAAAAGAAATGGGGAGGAGGAGTTGATTAATTTAGTTTTATTTTTCTTATATACATTCTCAAACTTTTATATATGTAGTCTATTTTGCACAATAAATAAATGTAGTCTAATTTTTTACAAAAAACAAAGAGAATCCAACGTTATTTGCTATGTTGGCATGATAAGTAGGTAATCTTAAGCATGTTATTAGATACTTTGAAATGTAAATGTTTAAAATGTTATATCTTATATACTAAAATGAAAGTTTTTAAAATATATATGTTATTTAAAGTAGGAATCCAAATAAAACACCTTACATTTTCATTCAAGTTTTGGTAAGATTTGTGCTGAAAGATAAATTAATTAAGGATGAATTTATTTTTTGGTTAAGGAAAGAGTTTAAAATAACCTAACGGACTTTCTCATTATGATTGATTAAGTCCTTGAATATTTTTTTAATGAAAAAAATCATTGACCTTCTTTTTTTTTGAATGATTAAGTTTTTAACATTTTTTAGTAAATCGGTTATTTACATCATTTTAACTCAAAAAACCGCCTGTAACCAGTTTAGAAAGGTTTTTAAGTTAAAAAAAATATTAAAACAATTTTACCGTTCCCAAACCTACATCATTCTAACCTCTCGCACTTAATGCCGTCCGTTCTCCATCATCGTCTAACCTTCATCATTGTTGCCCCTGCATTAGATCCCTTTTTTGTCGGTTTTTATATTTTTTGATTCTCCCTCATTTTTATCTGTCTAAACATACTCCATTGAATTGTTGCAAACAGGGGATAACCGTAAAACAAGATAAAAAACAAAAAAGAGATCTACGGTAGAGTCTATATTGGTGATCGACGGTATGGAGAACGGACGACGATAGGGCGGCGAGAGGTGGTGAGGAGGAGTGATGCCGCTGGGTGCAAAGGTTTGAATGTCGTAGGTTCTGGGAATGGTAATTGGTAAAACCAATTTAAGTTTTTTTTTTTCACTTTAAAATTTTCTTAGAACAGGTAATTTTCCTGAGCCAATTTTTAGACGTTCATGATTTATTTATTTAAAAAAATTATTTAATTACTTAATCATTTAAACTAAAAAACATTAATAGTTTATTCATTCAATTTATTTAGAGACTTTATAATTTAAAATGAAAAAATCTATTGAATTTTCTTTACCTTTTCTTTTTAATTGACTAAAAAGTATAATAATTTATTACACATTTATTTTAAGGTGAAAAACATATAATCAATGTAAAATTTCAGTAGAAAAATAAATAAAAAGGGCCCACACATTATTACAATGATATTTACTTAATTTCATCTTTTAAAATTTAAATTGGCACATCTAAAGAATTGAGTAGAAAAATAAATAAAAAGGGTCCACACATTTAAAATTAGTGACAAATTTTATTTTAGGGATAAAAATGATTTAATTTATAATTATATGCTAAAAATTTAAGAGTAAATTAATTATGGATTTGGTATATGTTAAAAGTTATGGATTTGGTCCTACATCAATCATTTATTACATGATAAATCTTTATATTTATATTTTTTTGGACTTGGGGTTTAGGGTTGATAGTATTGATGAAAAGGATGAACATTTAGGAGAAAGAAATAAAAAATAATAAAATAAGAGAAAGGCAAAAATGCCCTGATAGTTAAATGTGCATATTGAATAGTCGTTAAAGTGAGGAACCAAATCCAAAACAAGATAAAAACATAGAAACTTATCCTATAATAAAAAAGAATATGTATTTATATAAAAAAAGAATATGTGTTCCAAGATGCATTCTGTATAAGCATGAACTAAAATTACTTTAATACTAATATGTTAGGGACTATGTATGTAGTAGATGAAATATTGACTGGATAATCTTAAGAATCATGTCAGAAAACAGTTTTCGAATACAAATATTTGACCCTATTAGCCTTCGGTGCACGAATCTTGTATTGCGATAATTCTAAAGGTTTGTTTCGTCCCAAAGGTCGTGCAAAAATGAGATTATATGTATCCAGATTCTCGATTTACATATTTAAATGAGAGATCAACGGTTGCGGTTACAAGCGGTTAAACAGTTATAATTGTTAATAGATAAGGTCAAAAGATAGTTTTAACCGAATTTAAGTTTTGGAAAAATGCATGTTCAACGATAAGGTGAAAGCCTTTTCAACGACAATTGAAGGCCTTTCAGCGTTAACTGAAGGCAATCAACAATATGCTGAATAACAGCATCAACGATGGCTCAATAGCTAAAAACACACAAGACTTAGTGAAAATTTGAAGTCTTTTAGAACTTAGATCCGATTTTTTTTTCTAGGGACCACCACCAAGGGGCTCAGCCCCTTAGAACCTTGCTAGGGTCGCGGCCCCCTTGACCCCCATTTTATAGCTATCTAAAGTGATAGGGGCAACATTTGTAAGTGTGCACCCTGCGGCTCCTAACTTACGTATGTTTGCCTTATCGCCTTAATCGATCTCAAGTAAATCACAATTACACCAAAATGTTTGACGACGCTAAAATCACAATATAATATTGATTGTATGTGAACTTATAACCAACATGTTTGCAAATCAACTAGGGTTTAACATACTATGGTCATGTTTGGCAAACTAGTTGATTATGTTGCTGGTGTAGAAATTTAGAAGAGAATGAGGCCTTACGTTCGTCGGTTCGATAAGACATGGTCATTTCAGTTGAACAAACATGATTAGTGAATGTATCCCCGATTAAAGGCATGGTAAATTATTTACATGTTGATATGGGACTTAGTTGAGACAGAGTTCCATGCTTCAGTTAGTATGACGATGGTGTGTAATGGTCCATGCCCCCTCACAACAATCTAAAAGCACCTTTTGATATGCTTTCTCTTAGCCTTTAACATCCAATTTTTCGACTGCTACTCTTGGAACAAATATTATACTCGTCAAGTTCATCATCATCAACATACATTCATACATACATATAGATATATTTCTCATAGTATATGAAGGTGTTGAAAAATGTACATTAGCTTAATAAGTCGTGACATCAGCTTGAGATTATGACATCTGTTTAAAGTGGATATCATCTGTATTTATACAAAACATATATTATTAGTATTCAATAGCATATATTGATCACAAATATATCATGCATTCAATCTCTTTAGAATTTACACTATTTGAATATCCATTAGATTATGACGATTTGTTTAGTCAAAGGTGACAAAGACTATAGAAATGCTACCAAATACAATCAACAATAAATCTCAAATCAAAAATCATTGATTAAAAAGACTCATTCACTATATGAGTTCGATTGACAACAATAAGGAAAGGGATTTTACAAGAATCAACCTTATCCATAAGATGCCAAAGGCAAAATTTGCTTCTACAGTCGAATCAACTTTATTTGATGAAAAGTGGTTGAATGACAAGAAAGCTTTGTAAGGTATTAATCATGTTTGAATTTGATTGTGAAAGGTGGATTTCTAATAGTTGAAAGCGTCCAAAATAATTCAGATATTATATTTAAATCGTTTGTTTACATATATACTTGTAAATTGGTTGACAACAACTATTGAAGCATTGTAAAAGGGAAGTAAGTCATAGGGTCAAGCATAATGCTATGCAACTCGGTTGTAGAGGCTTTTATTCGAGGGACGTACCATTAGCGAACAATCACTACAAAAAAAATGACTTTCACCCACAAAAATTCACACAGGGAATTTCCTTGGGTGATTACCACGGATCACCCAGGAAATACTAATGGTTCCGGTAAAATCTGATGTTTTCAAGAAAATACCAACGGATTACCCGGGAATTTCCTGGATAATCTGTCGCTGATTTGATTACCCACCAACAAATTAACCACTGTTGTAGGATAAATGTGCCATCGTCTAATGGATATGACGATAGAGATAGAGATAGAAATAGAGATAGAGATAGAGATAGAGATAGACATAAATGTTAGAGTTATTTATGGAGTAAATCTCCTTCCATGTTATCATTATCTCTATGTAATCCTCCCTATTTAAAGGGCTTATGATTAATGAGAATCACATAATCCTTCTCTCTATTTTCTTGTTGTTCTCTTTCGTTTTTCCTTTAACACGTTATCAGCACGCACGCTCTATGAAGTTTATTAGATTTGGCACCAAACCAAAATCATTGTTTATGTTACGGGATAATCAAGCACGTTGCTTGTTTGCGTTACAACTACGTCAATTAAATCAAGTACGTTTTCGTTTCATTTATGTTTTATGTCTTCATGAATTTTGATATCCTAATGAATCGATTAAGATTATATTGTTGCGTACATGTAGAGTTTTGATTATTAAGACTTAAGCAAAGATTTCATATGCATACATTTATTATCTTGTTTGTAAACGATGGTGAAAAAAAAATGTAATTTTTCATGATTGATGACCGTGGCTTTAAAATCATCTTGCCACATGATTTTTTTATAAGAATTATTTATTGATTGATTTTAATATATATATATATATATTGATTTTGAAGTAGTTAATACATATCTTTTTAATGTGAAGAGATGCAAAATTCCTTTATTTTTGTTCCATATCTTTTATAAAAAAAAATAAATTGTATTTTCTTTCTCTCTATCTTATTACGTGTATATTTATTTTGATTTAACGAATGTTATCTTTGTTTGAATAGTAATATTTAAATTTTGAATTAATATATGTATTTCTTTACATGAACAAAAGAAAAAATTATATGGTATAGATTAAAAAGGAGACTATATTATTAATTAATTAAGGATATGATCACGACTTTTATTGAAATAAAGAATATTTATCCATATTTATAAGTAACCATTTTTTTGTATTAAAGTTCTTGATGCTTTAGTTTAATATGCATTGATGGGGTTAAAATTTTTTTTCTTTAAATTACTAAGTTCATGAATTTTAGTTCATTATTTATTTTACTTTTATTGATTTCATGAATATCTCATTGCTATTATGGATAATTATTGTATTTTAGCTTATTGTTATCATATTAAGTTGCACCAATTAATTGTTAATCGTTTATTTAAGTTAGTTGTTTTATTTTGGTATTAAAATGTTTAGTAATTAAATCATGGACTTAGTTTTAGAATTGCCTTCTCTATATAATATCCAAATATTTATCTTAATTATAATTTTCTACTTACAATTCTTATAATAACTTTCGGAAGTTACACTTCCAACCCCCGTGTATTCTGATCTTCTACCAAAAGGTCCAAAATACTATTAAGATGTTAAAAATCAAAATTCAATTTTATGGCAAAACCAATATTTAATTTGCTTAACGGAAAAATCTCTCAAAATTATTAATGTTATTCATGTATTTCATGAAACGAAATAATTGCATAACACCGAAAGGTTTTGTCAAACGGGTGTAAATAACCCTAAGGTTGAAGGGACTTAAGTAATCCACGTGATTCCCCTCCTACCTGGAAATCTAAAAGTGTCTTTGCGATCTATTTTCGAATATTGAAATATTGATGAAGTACTATCAACAAAAATTTAAAAATACAAAAATCCAATAATATTATGATAATGAAATCTCATGCATAACATAATTATAGAACATGAATTTGAAAAATCATATATTCTCCATTATTTACAACCACCTGGACTCGAAAGAAATTGAGTACCATAAGATAGACAAATATGTAAAGCCCATCAAAACATATTGACCCTAAAAGTCATCTGTTAAAATACATGTAAATATCTTGAGATTTTTTTGAGACGATACATTAGTCACAACCTTCATATGGAATACCATTAACTAGAATCCCCTAAGAACAGTGGGACACCCTGAAAAGAAAAATCAGGAGTATCTAGTACCATGTACTTTCCAAACTAATCAAACAGTGGAATGAAACCCACTCGATTACAAGAAAATGACTGATTTCAACAAAGAAATGTTGTGCTCAAAATACATCTCAATCTTCATGACAAGGAACTCATAGAAGATTTTCACCTTTCATATAGCAGTAGTCATATTAATGAACCAATGTGAGCTAGAGTATAACCTTTAGACAAATTCATCAACCTACTGTAAGTGGTTGAGAGATATAACAAGGTTATTTCAGATCACTAAATATGTTGGAACAAAGAAAATTCTCGTGGTCAATAATGAAAGTGTTAGAGGTGGAACAACTCTAAAGGACAATGAGTTAAAGACAATTCCACATAGGTGACATCTATACACCTCATGGACAAAACCATGGAAACGATAAAGGTCATGACAAGAGTCGAAAAGGGTTTTACAATTTTTGGAGTAGAAATGCAACTACTGCCTAAAAGATAATGGACAATATAAGAAAAAAACTGCAATAATAATCGCTGATAAAGAAAAAGAACAAGTTGGAAATGAATTATATCAGATTACTTTAAAATTGATTGAGCATAAGTTTATTTGAAATTTATTTTAAGTATTAAATTAATTTCATTTGTTGATGTTAACCCGAATATATAACCATTATAGATGTAAAGAAATACATCCAAAATACAAATACGAAACTCTCATTATTCTCCGTTCCGTGTGGGAATGTATCGAGGAGAACTTGAATGTTTTTGTGGGAAATCCCACACAATCTTAAAAGATAGACTAATATTTACTTCTTCAACCAAAATACTTAGACGATGAACTGTCATTGTCTTGTTAGTACAAGATTAATAGTCATTAAAGGACTATATTAATGAGAACCTTGTTAAAATATTCGTATCAATTGGAAACCGTATTATAAGAATGGAAATGAGTATATATGTACGTAAACTCTAATGATATGAAAGGAACGTATATTAGAGAAATTAATGTGTCACACTAGTTAATTATCTAGGTCATCAAATCATATTATGTCACCAATAAAGAACTTTGGGACAATTACACATATATGTTTCGGCATGACCTTGTGAGACACCATGGTCATAACATAATGATCTATGTATTGAAAAATACACATTGACACATTCTTTTTCGAGTGAAAGGCAAAATGAGTTAATTAACTAAATTAAAACTGTTCACTTCTGCAGCACAAGAAATAACACTAACATCATAATAAGCCCTCTCGAATACCTGGAATTTTAATAAACCCTGATCCTTAGCCAAGACAGGAATGAGACCATCCTAAAGCTAAGGACATAATACAAAAATATTCCATTCTTACAATGAATAACAAGGTAATATTTATGGACATAAACAACCAGAATGCGGGCCATTAAAGTATTTTATGGTTCTGGTTTCGACACGATGAACGCACGTCGTATTCTTGTCCACATAAGATGCTGCACTCTAGCACTAGTTACACATTCAAGGGCTCACCACCCTAACTATCTCATCAAGTCTACATGACTTGGAATGCTAGAGAATTTACATCATAAGGAATTGATATTTATTGCATATATATATATATTCGGATCAATGTAGAGTTTCCTATACCCCATGTTTATATATAAAATCTTATAAAAGTTGTCATCAAAAGAATGTAGATGATATATAGGGCATTGGTTATGCGCATCAATTTACCCGCATTTGCATGGGGTTATGCAAATATTACATGCAGCCTTACTTATTTGTTTTTAGACCCACTACTAGCCAACCCGTATCATGCGTACCAGTTGGTAACTGGATATAAGCCTGATATTTTACATTTATGCATGTTTGGTTGTGTAGTACATGTGCCAATTGCGCCCCCACAGCGCACCCAAATGGGTCCTTAAAATGATTTAGTATAAGTTGGATACGAATCCACAACAATTATCCGCTAATTAGAATCCTTGACGGGTGATCTCTTTATCGCTAGATTAGCGAGTTGTCACTTTGATGAGACAGTCTTCCCGCCGTTAGGGGGAGATAGGAAAAAAGATTTTCCATGGAAACGACTGGAAGTGTCATAGAATATTCCCATCATGTCTCAATTTGATCCCCAAACTTCACAAAGTAAAATTGAAGTCAAACGAATCAGACTCGATACCTGATACGTTTAATGTTATTCTACAAGTGACAAGATCACATATACCAGCTGCAAATATATTCGTAAGGATAAAAATCCCCAAACAAGGGCACAACGCCACTGGAAAGCGCGTTGCAATCACACATGGTGGAGGTGTGGTTGAGGTCGTGGCTCCCAAAAGGAAATGGGGGAAGCTACTTGGTTCGATAGATACTCATCTAAAGGAAAAGAAGAGTAAGGCACAACCATTTATCATCAATATATAAACCTCTCATGGGATTATCTCTAACTAAAACTATGTCTATGAATCATTACTGGAGGACGCTCCGAAGTTAATATTGGATTCCAGAGATCAAATAAATCTCAAATAAATTATGAAAGTGCATACGAGTCGATGGATAGATCGTACATACTCATTGATGATATTCACATATATTGTTGCTCGTGAGATGATAGAGCACTATGACATCGAACCATGCTCAGTTGAAAAATGTCAACAAAGAGCAAATTGACCTAATAGAAGCAATCCAGGATAATTACATTTGACAAATACACGGGTATTTGGTCCGGTAGTGCTAACCCACCAAGTGTAAAGCCCGTAAGACATAGAAAATTCATTTGTCATAAAAGCGTAATGTGAATAATTAAGTCATGATGTATAAGACTCTCCTTTGGTGCAAAGTTTCTCACGACGCCCTGGATTGATGACGAGAAGACTTGCTCTCTCGTGATGAACGTTATAACGTTCTGCTAATTAATTAGCCTAGTAATTTCCGAAGGACGGGAAATGCAGCTCATGAATGTGGTTACTACATATCTCTATGGGGATCTAGATTAAGAGATATATAAAAGTGTTTGATGACATTATATTAGTAGAAACCACAAAATGCGTTTTCCATGAAATTGAAACGCTCATAGGCGGATATGGATACCTGCCTAAGTGAATACTTCATTGGGAAGGGATATAAGAACGATGAACTGTGCCCATGCGTATTTATAAAGAAAACGAGTTCCAGATGTTCAATCATAACTCTATATGTCGATGTAATGAACATAATAAATACTCTTGATGAAATAAGAGAAACTTTATTCTATTCAAAATCTGACTTTGAGATGAAAGATCTTGGGAAAACTTGGTTTTACGTAGGATACCGAGTTTGTGATATTAATTCACCGATCGCATATGTCTAGAAAATAATCAGGCGATTTAATATGGACAAAGCGCATCCGGCTAGCACTCCCATGATCGGTCGAAGTGTTGGATAAAAGGAAAGATCCATTTCGTCTGAAGGATGATGACGAAGAGGCTTTGGGAGCTGGAATTCCCTATTTGAGTGCAATAAGCGCATTATTGTACTTAGAACAATACACTTGACCGTATTTTGTATCTCTCAATGAACTCGTTAGCTAGATTTAGCTCAGCGCCAACGCAACATCATTGGAATGATATCAAATTAATATTTTGGAACCACTGATGCGGGCTTATACTTCCCTTACAAATAGAAAAATGGGATTGATAATGGAATTTCAATACCTACGTTGAATGTGAAAGGCAAAAGTACCAGCCCTTATAGAAAAACATAAAATATTGTCTTGATATGTCTTTGCTGATATTAACTATCTATTTGACTCATATAAAAAGCTCATTCCCAAAATGGATAAGGGTGATAACACAAAGCATATTCTGCTTTAAGTTTATATACAATCAGCAATAACAAACTCTCATATATATTTGAGTGAATCAAGCAAAATGGGAGGAGAATATGACATACTTGCTTACCAAATCATTAACTAAAATCATATTTGGGAACACATATAGAAAGTATTGGAATACTGAGGCTTTCCAAACTCCCTTGATTGATGTACAAATCAGGGGGAGTAGTAGACAAAAGGGGGAGTCTACTATATGTGTAGTATTGGTATGTTGTGCTCTTTCCTTCACCCAAGGTTTTATTTTTCCCATTGGGTTTTGTTCCTTGGTGTAAGGTTTTAGTGAGGCAACAATTTATATACCATTTTGTTTTCTTAACTCTCATGATTAATGTAAGAATCTGAGAGATTATTAGACTAAAGGAAAAGTCTATGTAATACAAATAAACTGGTGCGTTGTACTCTTTCCTTCGTCCTATTTTTATTTTTCCCACTGGGTTTTTATTTTGGCGTAAGGTTTTAACGAGACAACAGTTGTGCACCATCACTCTTTTGACTCGGCACAAGGGGGAGTGTTGTAGGATAAATGTGCCATCGTCTAATGGATATGACGATAGAGATAGAGATAGAAATAGAGATAGAGATAGAGATAGAGATAGAGATAGAGATAGACATAAATGTTAGAGTTATTTATGGAGTAAATCTCCTTCCATGTTATCATTATCTCTATGTAATCCTCCCTATTTAAAGGGCTTATGATTAATGAGAATCACATAATCCTTCTCTCTATTTTCTTGTCGTTCTCTTTCGTTTTTCCTTTAACAACCACCAACTTTTGTGACGGTTTTGTAACGAATCACCATTCAACGACGGATTTACCAGAGAAATGGTCGTAGGTGAAAGCCTTTCATTTTAGTATAGTAGTGAATATACGTAGGATGACAAATAACATGACAGAGAATAGCGTTGGTAATTGCCATTTTATCTTTCTTTTAAGAGAAAAGATAATACAAATCACTACGAGTTGTTTTTTTAATTATATGCGGACCCTAATGACAACTACCATTGCTTTCTGATCGTAAATTAAACTTTCTTTTGGTCGTTTATAAAAAATGTGTTGATTAATAAAATAAACATATAATCTATTTTATTTATTAAAATTTACACACGTGAAAAATTTATTTGATGCATTATGTTTTGGCAATGATGAAATCTTGAGAATGCTAGCTTTATCTTTTTTGATACATTTTTTACATAATTGGCAATAAACACATGAAAATTAAGGATACCTCATAATGGTGTGAGAATCTTTTGGACCCATTCAATTATTTTCAAAAACAGTCTTTAAGAAAATATAAGAGATGTTCATATATATATATAGATTATGGAAAACTGATCCAAACCTAGTCGATTTAGAACTCCAGTAGGCCTGCAGCGTAGGCTAGATGAGCACAAGTTGTCTTAGAGCGTTGAGAGGGAACTGGACCGATACAAATTTTCCCAAACTGTAGAGAGAGAAATGGACTGACAAGATTGTCCGAGAGTGTCGAATTTCTAAAGTGGTAGACTTGGGCTTGATACCATTAGAATTCCATTAAATATTCTCCAAAATTGAAGATAGAAGAAAGGTTCCAATATATATTGAGAATAAATAATCATTACAAAAAAACTGTGTTTATATGACTTAAGTTTATAAGATCAAACTATAAGATGACTTACCTAAAAATGTTATAATTGGTTTATAAGGCACTTTTTAGCGTTTTAAATAAAAGTTTAGGATGCTTTTAAAATAATGTGTTGTATTAGCTATTTTATAGGACATTTTTGAGAAATGTCCTATAAACCCATCTTCTTATATGATACCTTTTCATATAATGTCATATAAAAGAACTAATATGACACTTTATTTTTTAAAAACGTCTTAATTAAGAACTTGTAAAACGCCGAAGAACATCCTATAAACCTATTGTAAAACTTTTAAGCAAGATGTTTTTTTTGTTTGTTCCTTTAAAATAAGTCCTATAAAGCATTTAATTAGAACGCATAGAGATTCTACGTATTCTATAAACCTAATGTTATTATAACAAATCCAAGTATTCCAGGCTTCTAGCCGATGAGGAAGTCCAACTGTTTCTTTAAACCACCGACAACTTGTTTGGATGTAAAAAAGATTGAACAACTCATGAAGGTGCATATAAATCGACAATATTGTGGCAAGCACATGGGAAAACACACAAATTTCAAACGAACATAACATTTGATCTAGTAGAATTTTTCGAGCCCATGAACAATTTATGAGAAGATCTTTATCGGCATGTGTATACACTTGTGTACATTCATCGACATCATGTTATATATGTTTTCGGGTCTATAAAGATCAAAAAGAAAAAAAAATCAAGTAAGTTACAGAACATATATCATTTTGTCCGATCGATTTCATCATCATTGCTTAGACGCTCTTGTCATCACTACAATAAAATTGGGTTTACGATGCCCAAAAACGTCTTATGAACTTATTACAACACCTTTAGATATTGACACTTTATTGTTTGGTCCTATAACTTGTGTCCTATAAAGTTGTCTATTAGAACACTTATTTATCGGTGACGTCCTATAAATCAAATTTTGTTATAGTGCATGTAACATTTTTCCATTTTGAGTTGGTCATGATGTCTATAAGTGTTGTTTTATATATGAAATAAACAGAATTTATTTACTTGGGAAGTAAAATATATCCTATGTTTTCTATATCAAACATACACAACACACACATGAAATGAATAAAAATACCTTATTAAATACTAGCCTAAAATAAAACTTACGGTTATGATTGATTCTTACAGTTTTCAACATTTACATGATTCACATATATTTTTCTCTAAGGATATGATGGTGTGGTCATAATAGGTGTGTGTATGTATGTACGTACGTATTGTTTGTGAAGATGGAGTGCATTTGGGTGCGTAAAAGTGTACCACAACCATGTTATGTGTCGTTTTTGTACACGTTTACATCGAAATATTCTTTTGGTATTAATCGCACACAACATATTATCCAAAAACGACGACCAAAAGGAAAATGATTTCCGTACGCATTCCACCATGTTTTTAAATTACTAAAAAACCACATCTAAATATGTCCGTTAGATTGCCATGTGTTCTACGTTCATGGCAATTTGTCGAACAATAATACATAGCTAAAAAGATTCGAATTCAAAGACTTCCGAGGTACTATTGGTACGTAATTAATTTACACGCGTTAAAAGACATACGATAAAACCGCACAATATATTGTTCTAGCTAGTGATGATATGGAGAAGTTGCTTGAATCCGATGCTTTCTCTTCTGAAGAAACCTTTGTAAGGACATCTTCATTGAAAGCCCACTTGGAGATGGTAACAATGGTGAAGATGGTGAAGACTTTGCTGATGAACCTGGTGTTCTACTTCCCCATTTCTCCTCTATCTCTTCATTTGCTACCTTTATTATTGCCCTTGCCTGCATTTAATTCATTTATTAACCCATTTGTTACATGACACACACATACATACACACATATATATATATATATATAGATAGAGAGAGAGATTTGGGGTTTTGATAAGAATAAGAGTTATGGATAAAATAGCGAGAATATTTCTAAACTAGTGGATGAGCTCATGATTTTTTGATCTAGATCACATTTAGAGAAGATTTGTTACTAAAAAATAGACTTTTGCCTACAAACCTTTCCCTGGAAAATCTGTAGCTAAAGGACGTTTCGTCACAAAACCGTCACAAAACCGTCACAAAAATTGGTGGGTACATTAGGTAATTCAAATCAGTGATAGATTACCCAGAGAATCTGTGGGTGATTCATTGGTATTTTCTCGTAAAACATTGGATTCTATCGAACCATTGATATTTTTTTGGGTGATCCCTAGGCAACTACCACGGAAATTTTTCTGAGTTATTTTTATGGGTAAAAGTCATTTGTTTTGTAGTCATTTACAAAAGTATAAATAAAGGATAACTTTAAAGGATGTTTACAGAAAATGTCATTAAAGCTTCTAAAAAACCTTCTATAAAGTATGCTTTAGTGACAATTGAAAACCAACACTAATACATACTATTCTAGAAAAAAAATACCAAATCTTTAGAGAAGTTTTGAAAGCATACGTAAAGCCTAAAAAAAGCTGTAAAACTTTTAGTCACCGTTATATATGGGAAAATTTAAAAGTTTCTCTAAAACCTTTAGAAAAGTTTTTCAGATTTTTAAATACAAAAGAAAACCTTTTCTGAATGTCATTTTTATCACTACTAAACGAAATACTTTTGTCTACGGATTTTTTCCTGGGAAATCTGTCGCTAAAGGGTGATTCCTCACAAAAACGTCACATGCAAACGTTGGTGGGTAAATTGTTGGTGGATAATTCAAATCAGTGACATATTACTCTGGGATTCTCTAGGTGATTCGTTGGCATTTCCTCAAAAAAATCAGATTTTACCGAACCATTGGTACTTTATGGGTGATCCGTGGGTAATCACCAATGCCTGGGTAATTTTTGTGGGTAAAAGTCATTTGTTTTGTAGTGTTTTATAGTGATATCTACTGTCTAAAAGAGTCATGAATCTTTAATTACCTTGAGTCATGAATCTTTAATTACCTTTAATTGGTACGATGTTATAAAAAAAAAGACCTTCATGCTCCTCAACCATATAATCAAACTTTTACCTTTCACTTAGACTCACCTTCACGAACATTTACATATATATAAATCACTTTCCTATGCATTATTTTGTAGGTGATAAAAATTAGGTCAAAATTGAGCATAGTTAAAGGTAATTAAAGATAAATGAAAGTTTTTTTTCCCACGTTCTCCTCATAACCCGTTTATAGTCTTACCACAAAAGAAAACACAAAGAAAATATGTAACTGAAATCAAAAGACAACAACGTTACCTGGGCCTCAGTAACATCGCAGACACTAACTCTCCCACCGTAAAAAATCGTTAGATGTTGATTCTGGTTCTGGTTCTGATTCCGATCCTCAACCGACAAATCCACTCCATCACTAAAACAATTGATACAAACTTTATTACTTTTATGAATAACAAAAACTTGTAATGAATTTGTATAAATTACAAAATAATGAGAACATATATATATATGTATACATATGTGTATCTATATATATATACTTACATGGGTGGTTGTTGTTGACGGTGGTCGGAAGGTGGTGGCGGCGGCACAAGGCGGAGCGTAAGGTTACAGTTTCTCCTCATATTGATGAACAAACAATCGAGAGAAAAGGGTGTGAACAAACAATACTTAAAAAGAAGACTGAATTTATATATATATATTATACATAATATGTAATTTTATATATAAAAAACGTGTAGCACGTTTTTGCTGCATGTGTATGAAAAACCGCCACTGACCTTCACTCGAACAGCTATCTATTTCTGGTTTTTTTCACGTGAAATTTGTTGTCGGCTGAATATATGATAAGACTCAGGTGTTGTTTACCAAAATTTATGGTTAAGCGCTAACTGAGATAAGAGTTCTGAGTAAGGTAAGAGATCTGACTGGGGTAAGTATTTATCAAAAATTCTTGTTTACCGAATATTTTGTATTAAGCGCTGACCAAGGAATAATTACAATTATACCTTTATATAATATTTTTTCTCAAATCTAATTCAAAACCAAATTTAATTAAAATTTAAAATCTTTTTGAATACGGTAAAATAAAGTATTACAAATCACTTTAAGGTTAATAATTTTTATTAATAATTATTAAAGAATAGATTGAAATATCATTAAAATAATTTAAGAGGTAAAAAAGAAAAAACTGGATACACAATCTCCAGCCCTCCAATCTCCATACGGAAGCAACCACACAGTACAAAAACAAAAGGGTAAAATTTGTGCATCAATAGAAGGGCAAGGAGGGAAATCCACTTCTGACCATAGTAAGATACAATTGTATCTCTGGCCACAATAAGAGCACGACCAGCAATGGTAAGATTATTATTTTTTAGTAAACACTTTTAACTCTTATTCTAGTAAAAGGATCTCATTCAATAAGTGATGGTAAGAGGTTATTAAACAACCCCTCAGACAGTTTTTGCAAAGCCGTCTTATTTGGCTTTCTTGAAAATGGAAAAAAATATTTGTTGAGTAAATTACAGATTTGGTCCCTATAGTTTGTTATTTGTTACGAAATTATTCTTTATCTTCATTTATTACAAAAGAATTGAACCCTTCACCTATGCAATTTGTGTTGGATTTGGTTTTTTACACTAACGACTATCCAACTTGTCCGTTAACTACGAGGGTATCTCCGTTTTTATGCTATTTTCCTTCATTTTAATATGCTTTATTTTCCTTCGTCTTCTCCATATGAAATAAGAACATCAAAAAATGAAGAACTAACATTTTACTACAACAATTTAATACAATGCAATCCCAAAAAGTTTGTGATTCAAACTCTAAATCACCTAAAACAAAAAAAATAAATAAATTTGAATTAAAAATTGAATACATAAATCTACCAAAAAAATCAAAAGCACAAAGCAGACCTAAAATAAAAACCCTAAAACAAACCCTATAGAACACTCAAAATCCTTGAATCGAATCATTATGATGATACAAGGGGAGGGGAGGGGGAATCGAACTCTGAAATTGAATCCATCTGAAATTGAATCCTGCATCGACGTTGTTTCTTTTCTTGTTGTCCGTTTAAGGGGGAGGGGACATGGGGTTCAATGATTTTTCATAGACGAAATGGGGGGAGAGGGGGGGGGGGGGGGGGGGGATTTAACCTCTAAAGCCGGAATCTTTGAGATCAAACCCCTCTAAAATCAAAACCATCTTAGATCAACACCATCGAAAATCAAATCCTGCACCGTCGTTGTTCCTTTTCTTCGCGTCGTTTGAAATCGAAACCAAAAGTCACCTCTCTTTCTCTCTCCCCTCATCCCCGTCTGAAAACACATAAAGAACATAAACCTGGTTCTTCATCTCGTTTGTTCATCTGTAACCTTTGATTTATATGGGTTTGATCTAAGTTAGATTTATATTTATATCCGATGTTTTTGGTTTAGATTTAGGAGTTTGTTTTGGTTTTAATTGATGGGTTTGATATAAGGTTGAGTGTTTGCTAGAGGAGGAACATTCATATTATTAAAAAAAGAATAATTAAGGAAATGTTAAAATAGAAAAAAGAAGATAAAATGACCATTATACCCTCGTAGTTAACGAACAAGTTGAAAGGCCGTTAGTGTAAAAGACTAAATCCAATAGAAACTGCATGGGTGGAGGGTTTTTTTTTTAATAAACAAAGATAAATAACCAATTCCGTAATAAATAACAAACCTTAGAAATTAACCAAATCCGTAATTTACTCTAAAATGTAAGATATTGTACTTCATTTTAGAAACTCCATTCACTTCTAGATGGATGGTTCGTTCCTCGTATACATACATAGAGTCGGGTTTATACGATAATGATACATATTTAAGAAAAAATAAGAGAATGACCGAGTCACATGTGATTTTACACTAACATCACGTACAAAATCACATGTGATTCATGTGACCTTGTCATGCAACCTTGACACATGGCCATAGGGTCGCCCACACACTTTTTTGGCCATTAATGTAAAATCACATGTGATTTTGTACGTAATTTGATCATTCTCGTGTTTTGTTAAATATGTATCATTCTCGTATGAGTATGCGTATATATATAGGAGTATATTTAGGGAAGTGTTTAAACGTAACATCCCTATTTTATAAAAACACAATAACACTTCTGGATCTTCTAATTAATTAACACATGATAAAAATTAGAATAAATGAAAATAAATTAGGATTTATCCATAATTTTCTATTATCCATTTATTCTTATCCCTTAAACTTTGTTATCAACTTATTATTTTCTATATGTCCGTTGTCGATAATGATATGATAATATTGTTATAATGATATGATTTTGCCGTGATAATAATCTGATTTTGTTGTGATAATTATGTAATAAGGGGGTTTGGGATTGCTTATTTAAAACAAAAAGTGCTTTTTACCAAAAGTGTTTATCAACTTATGTGGTACCATACCGGAGTTTTAAAAAGAGTGTTTGAATTAGCTTATTCCGGTAGCACACTCCTACACCCCTAATAAGTCAATAAGTTAGGAGCTACCTACTTATTAAAAACTCCTTATTGGCGTTTTCCCACCGTGATAAGCACTTCAGTTTTTGCTTCATTCAAACACTCCAATATGGATTTCTCCGGTACCACACTCCTAATAAGTCAATAAGTCATTTTCATAAGCAATCCCAAACACCCCCTAAATTGAAGACTTTTTATTACGATGCAACTTGGTGTGATAGTAATCTAATAATTATGTGACTTTTGTTGTGATAGCAATATGATAATGTTGTGAAAATTGAAAACCAGCGATGATCACATCTACGCTCATCGTTCTGTCTGTTCATTATTTGATTTTGATGTGATAATTATTTGATACCGGTTAGCATATTATCTGTAACTGATTTTAGTGATAATGATGTCTCTAAAATTACAGACAAATACGAAATCACATGACTCTCTTTAGTTAATTACTTTATTTTCTTATAATTCGAAGGAAAAAGTTCAAAAAAATATAAAAAGTTATCCCATTTTGAATAATTAAGTCCCTAAACTATTTTTTTGAATGAAAAAAATCATTAAAATTTCTCATTTTGAATTATTAAGTCCCTGGATTATTGTTTTGAATGAAAAATCCATTAGACTTTCTTGTTGTAAATGATCAAGTCCCTAAACATTTTTTTGAATAAATATATCATCAAACATCTAAAAATTGGTTACCTACATCTTTTTCTAAACAAGCTAAATGTAACTGACTAAAAAAGTTTTAAAGTAAACATAGATCAGTTTTACTGTTCCCAAACCCTATACAATTAAAACCTCCTGCAAACAACGATATCACTCCTCTTCGCCACTCTCCATTACCCCCAACGTTGTCCATTCTCCATTTCGCCTAACATGTTATTGGCCTCTGCGCTCGATCTCCCTCTCTATTTTTTTATCCATCATAAGAGGGAAAATCAAAAGAGAACCGGTTACATGTAGTTTATTTGGATTAAAAAGATGTAAGTAACCAACTTTTAAAAATTTGATGGTTTAATTTCTTCACAAAAATGTTCAAGAACTTAATCATTCAAACTAAGAAAGTTTAATGGTTCTTTCATCAAAAAAAATATTGTTTAAGGACTTAATCATTCAAAATGAGAAAATTTAATGGTTTTTTCATTCAAAAAAATAGTTTAGGGAATTAATTATCCAACATGGAATAGTAAGTTGGGGTTTTTATGAACATTTCCCTAATTTTAATTATGAGTTAATAATTTGGAGGTCTATAAATATTCTCACATTCTCGTAAATAAATAATTTTCTCATTTGAACATTCACCTATATATACATATTGTTGGGTCACCGATGATTTGGTGATAAACCCTCACTCTCTTATCTTGTATATCTTTGTTCAAGGTTCTTTTGTCTGGAAAGTACTCCTCAAGTTCGGTGAATTGAAGACTGGCCAATCAAAAGGTAGTGCATCAAAAATGTGGAATTAATGATGCACCAACCAATATTCAAATCCAGACCTCTTGTCGAAATCATGAAGAAGTTGCATTCCTCGAAATTATGAACAGAAGTTACACTAGCCGATACATCTCTTGTATTCGGCTAGTCTGGTGTACTTGCCGATCACTCAAGTGAAATGCTCACTAGCCGATGCGATCCTTAAATTCGGCTAGTTGTTCTATCTGACATATTTCGGAGACAATTTTCCTTGTCACAATAAATGCAAGAACGTCTGCATCAAGCCTTAAATTCAAACATTCTCTTTTATTCTCATAAAATGATTGTTTGTCTTTTTGCTAAAAGGTTTGATATGACTTCAGAAGGCATGGAGAAAAGGTATACAGTAACCTGACTTCTCATGTACTATAAAGAATGGTCCAGCCATTTATCTAGTACAAAAAGGAATAGCATCACCTTTTATCCATCAGACATACTGCAAGCAAATGAAACTGTGAGAAGTGTCCCCATGCATTTAATGCATGAGCACTATAAAAGGAGATGAAGCCTCAACCATGCAACTTACGCTTTCAACAAATTCTCTAAGTGATCTTTTGTTTATTTCCGGCAAACTGAGTGTTTTTAAACAGTACCTTTTAGCTTACTTTGTGTTTTAAGTTAACAATTGTTTTTAGGTGTTAGATTGTTAGAATGAGATTAATCTGTTCTTTTCTGCAACAATCTGTTCTCTGCGTGTAAGTTTTTAATATTTCAATATTAAAAAATTTAAAAAGTAAAAATCTTGTGTATTTGTATTCAATCCCCCTTCTACAAATCTTTACTTGTTAGTCATTACTTCATTAGGGACCAATAAATACATATACACAGAAATGTTTATTTGAGAAGTAGTAGGTATTTGAGAAGTAAAGAAGCGATCCTAGCCTTTCATCCGGTCAACATTTGCGGCTTTGACTGTGAAGCATTAAATAATTTCTTGCATGAGTATGCGGAAGATAGAGATGGTAGTTTCATAACTTTTACAAATATGCGGCAAACATGTTCATGAGAATCACACGAGTTTATATGTGAATAAGTTAGTTAGTTGATATGTGAATCACAAAGGTTCATATGTGAATCACACGAGTTTATATGTGAATTAGTTAAATTAGTTAATATGTGAATTACACTGCTTCACATATGAATCCATTTGTTGTCTATTTGTAATACTTATGAAACTACACCCTCTATTTTTTGTATAACCGTAAAAATTTGACATGTCAAAGCCGTAACTCTTGACCAGTTAAATCCGATCTGCACCGTATGAAGGTTCTGGGATGTGGAGGATCGGGACCGACTGGGACCGGCCCGACCCCGGATTGGTATGGGACCGGATGGCCATGAATGGTTACAGTTTTCGTAAAAAAAGAAGGCTCGATCTGGGACTGGTTTGGATCGGTTATGGGCCCGGCCCAATTTTTCAAAAATATTGTCGATACCCAACGACCATATATTCGTTTTTTCTTATTTTTGACCCTTTTTTGTCCCATTAACCCTCGATTCACTATATATAAGTTATATGGTGTATGAGGGAAGATACCAATTCAAAAACATACATAATTCTTGTTATAATTCGTGATTTCTACCTCACAAAAACGTATTTTTTAAGTGTATATAATTAACCCAATTACACATTTTCAAAATGTATTATAATCACACTTTTGTATTTTATAATAACTTCAAAAAGTTTTTATGTAAAAAATTGAATTTAAAAATAAATAAATACATAGGACGGGTTTGGGCCCGACCCGAGATAGGGTTCTCATAACCGGTTAAAAATATTAAGTACCTTAACCAGGCCTTGTGTTTTTGGTTGGGATCAGACCGGTTACAAGAATAGTGTTCGGGGCAAAGATCGATTTGGGCCAGGCCGTGGACCGACTTTTGGCCATCTCTATTTATATATGTAGTTATACATGTGAACAAATTTGCCACAATTATATCACGCTTTGAAAAAAGCGTCATATCCTTATTGTGGCGTGTAAGGTTAAGTTTGAGACTTGATTTTTCCGTCATGCCTCACACTGTTTAGAACCTTGATAAGCGTCAAATGTGGTTTTCTCAGAAAATGGCCTTTTATGGACAATATGCTAGTATCATTTTTCGTACTCTATTATCCATATAGACTACTATAGGAAAAGAATGCAAAGAAGGGTTTTGCCATTGCGTTTGTGTCCTAACATGTGAGAACAAACATAAAACCAAGTTTCAGATAAATTTCGGATGTCAGATATATACAATTAAACGATTGAATTTTGGGCTTGATTGTTATAATCCCAGTCCTAGGAGTTCTCATAAGAATTATTTCCAATGTTTGGGCTAACAATGCAATCGGGCCAATCCATTTATTCGAGTATATATGTGACAATCACTGCGACTTTTTATCTTAGCAAATAAGAAGGTGAAAATCTTACGAAAGTAAATCTGTTGCGATTGGTGATATATCACACAAGTGCATCCCATTTTGAACAAGAATCAAAGTTGATGATGGACATATCACATATTATACCCAACAAAATTTTGAAAATAAACAAACAAACAAATATAATACCAGTACATAGTTGACAAGTCAACATGATTACTACCGGTTTTAGGTTAACTAATACATAATTCACATGTCTTACGAGCAAAACATAACTCTTAAGGAAACTCTACTAATCAAGCCATTGCTTTTGAACTAAACTATGGAACATAACTTGTTAAATAGAACTTGTATGTGTATTATCATAAATATGTAAAATAGAGCTAGTGATGATAGGGCGAAGTTGCTTGAATCCTATGCTTTCTCTTTTGGAGGAACCTCTGTAACGATCTTTTCATGGAAAGTCCGCCTGGGCTACAGACGGGAGGCGATACCAGTGGTGAAGACAGCTCTGAAGAAGGAGTTGAACTTGGTGTTCTTCTCCATTTCTCCTCCATCTCTTCACTTGCTAGCTTTATTATTGTCCTTGCCTATAATAAAATTTATGTATTAGATCATTAGTGAACTGAAAAAATGGGTACGAGCAAGTAAAAAATAAGTGACTATAAAACACAACTATTGATAATAACTGTTTAAATTTTTAACAATATAAATTTTGAAGCTTTAAGACATCAATTTCAGGTTACAAAGAACAAAATATATCAAAAAAATGTAACAAAACTTGGTTTAATTCATATTTAGTGTAACAAATTCTTTTTTGTACTTGGCAAAATTTAAACTTATATATCAATCTACTTCCAATCTTTCAAATCTTAGAACTTAAAGCAAATAAACGTGGTTGAAAAGTTGATTAAAGAAATGCAATTTTCCAAAAATGGCATTGTTTTGTGGGACAAATAGAAAATAACAAGTAAACCCTTTCTTGAAATGTGTTAGGTGGTTTACTTTATTCTCACAAAAACAATATTCTAAAATTTAGATATAATTAATAAAGATTCTTTTTCTTAATTTACACATGATTAAATTGTAATTTTTATAATGAATAAGCACAAGTTAACAAATTAAATTACTTGGTTTTACATCCTTTCAAGATGAGCAATTTTAGGAAACTCAAATTTATTTCGGGACAATACAGGGAAATCAAATTTATTTCGAGATTGATGATAGAAAACGTAGAGGTACCGTATGTGTAAATGTATTATGTGTGAAAGAGATCGGAGAAAAGATAAATTGTATGAAAGTAAAGGATATTATGATTTTTTGTATAATGTATTTAAAAAATATTAATTTGATAAGTTAAAATGTGTAATATATCAAACATTTAATTAACATATGTTGCATTATAATATATAAAAATGCATATAAATATTTAAAATATCACATTCAAAAACAAAATAAATTTTGTACAATTACATTACATGTAATTATATTTGAAAAAGAATATTTTGTATTTTCACATAATTTATTTTATTAGAAAAAGAATAATCAAACTTGAAACTTACTAATTTCATTTTTTACGAATTTTAGTCATATATAATTATATGTCAATATAAATATAAACATAAATTATTAGCCATTCATGTTACAATTGCTGAATTATTAGTTGAAGAGGATGGATAAAGCATGGGATTTTAACGATTGCTGAATGATTAAATAGTCTTAAAGGTTTTTATGATATAATGTAAAATCTAATATTATTATTTGATAAATGTTTAAAATAAAATTAGAACTTAAAATGGTTAAGGAAAATCCATGAAACAAAATCATTCAAAAAATTTTAAAACCGGATTTATTTTTTATCAAACATGATTTACTTTTTAACGATTCAGAGATATTGTATCGTAATGAACCTGCCGGAAATATGTGTACATCCATTTAAAGGGTTTACCTGAAGCTCAGTGACGTCACAAATGCTGACTTTCCCGCCGTAAAAAATCGTCAGCTGCTGCTGCTGCTGGTGGTTCTGCTGTTTCTCCTTCGAATCTCCGGCGATCGTTAATTCCATTCCTTCACTAAATCAATCAAACCCATAAACCGTCAATTAATAATTCCACACACACACACATATATATATAAATAATAAGCTAAAATACATATACATATATATATATATAAAGATTTTAAGCGATCGGAAAAGTGATCTCACCTGGGTGTTTCTTGGTGGTGGTCGGAAAAAAGGAATGGCGACGGCGGCACAAGGCGGAGTTCCAAATTGCAGTTCCTCCTCATAATATTCAAAGAGAGAGAGAGAGAGAGGTGGGTAGGTGGGTGTGTGTGTGAAATATACAATTAATCGTATGAAGGAAGAGATAGGAGAAATATATGTATATATATATATATATTTGTATATGTATAAATATAAGGAAATGGAAAAGGATAGAAAGCGGCGGTGGTGGGGGTGGGAGATGGAAAAATTGAAATGAAAAATGAAATTAAAAGGAAAAGAAAAAAGAAAAAGAAAGAAGCACGTGTAAAACGATATTGGTACTAACCCATTAATTAACACCGCCACCGAAATTACTCCTTCTACCCACGTTGTTTACGTTCACGTGTTACGGCTGGCCGACTCCCCCCCTACTCACACACTTAGCGGTGGATTTGCGATGGATTGGGTTGGGTTTTTAACCTTAACCCAATTCATTAAGATATTATTTGGCAAAAATAAGGTGATTTACAAGTCATTTTATAAGCTACCTTATTTTTTAGGTATATGTTTGACAAGTTAACTTATGAATTATAAGTTAATTTATAAGCTAGCATATTGATAAGTTAGTTGGGAGTGACTTATTGGTAACTTATTGAACTTTTTATCATTTTCTTCCGATTATACCCCTGATTAATATCAATTATTATTATTTTAAAGTTACTTTTTGGTCATTTTACATGTTTATAAGCTATTTTTTACCAAACGTGACTTATTCATCAGCTACCTTATAAGCCATAAGCTACCTTATCAGTCATAAGCTACCTTATAAGCCATAAGCTACCTTATCAGTCATAAGCTACCTTATAAGCCATAAGCTACCTTATCCGTCATAAGCTACCTTATCAGCTACATTTGTCAAACATAGCCTAAAAGTATAAACTAATCTAAACCAATTTTACGGATTGGGTTGATAAGTTGGTAGTATATAAAAAAATTTACCAATTTTTTTATTATGATAAACTTAAGTAGGGGTCATTTACCAAATAATTACCTGGGTAAGCACTTATTAAGTTACATTATTTTGTCAGATGAATATAGTAAGTAACAAGAATCTTACCCGACAAATGTGGGTTATGATTCTTACTACGGCTAGTACTTACCGAATAAATTGTTGCATACGATGTCTTTTAGTGAACTAAAATCTGACCCGACAAGTAAGTGATAGTGTTGAATTTTATCAATAAATGCTTACCGGGTAGGTTTGTAATAAACGCCTCCTTAGTCTTTTACAGAATAATCTCACACACATCTTGAGTTTTTTTTTAATGAAAAGTGATCTCAAACGTTTGAGGTTGTACCTCTCTTTTTTCTTAGATATGTTTGGTTCATCATTGTTTTCGATTTTTGAGGACTTAAGGGTATTTTCCGTTACTCCTATACAAAGAAAATAGGATAAAAAAAAATCCAAAGTTACAAGTTACAAGAAACATTTGAGATTTCTTTAAGCAATAAAAAATAATCATAAGAGATTTCTTTACATGTATATACTTTTTGTATAATGGCTGTAAATGTTATATATAATAATAATAATTTTATCGAACAATATACAATACAACAAAAATGACTTTATATGACATCTAGAACTTTCAAAATAAACAAGATAAGCAACAAAAGTAGTAAATAAAACGATATTTAATGACGCAGAAAACCCCATCGAGGGTAAAAACCATGGACGATAATAAGTATCATTGATGCACTACAAACGTCAACCAGGGCCGTTATCCTTAATACAACGATTACAATTACTAGTCATAGATAAACACGACGTGTCACTTTTGAAATTAAAAATAGCAACAAGTTTTTCGTGTGTGCTTTAGCAGTTTGTTCTTCGTGTTTGTAGTGTAGTTCTCACTACTAAAATGAAAGGCTTTCACCTACAACATTTCCCTGGGAAATTCATCGCAAAAGGGTGATCCGCCACAAAACCATCACAAAAGTTGGTGTCTAAATTGTTGGTGGGTAAATCAAATCAGTGACGGATTACCCAAAAAATTCCTAGGTAATCCGTTGGTATTTTCTTGAAAACATCGGATTTCGTCGGAATCATTAGTATTTCCTGGGTGATCTGTTTTAATCACCCACGGAAATTTCTCTGGATATCTTTTTTATGAGTGAAAGTCATTTTTTTGGTAGTGTCTTTCTATAACTGATAATCAGATGTCTTTTGCTTTAATGTGTTTGAAGCTTTATATAGGTGGTGTGAGTAATGGTTTGTAACGGTTGTTTTTTAATGATCTTTATGAAGATATTGATTGTATATAGATGATGCCTTTGAATACCGTTCGTCGGTTAATCCAAGCGCATTAATTGAATATTGGTAATAAATATTTCATGACCTACAATAACTTATTCAAATAACGGTAGTTGAAAATGTTAATGTATGTTGAAGATAAACAAATGTCAGAGTTACTCGAAGAAGATAATTTGTATCAGGTTTTGACTGTAACCAGTCGTATATTGTAGATATTTTCGTCGTCATAGATATCGACGATTGTTTGATGGTAGAAGCTTTGTCAAGGATAATATCTATGCAGGTCGAGGCTATGATAATATCTATGATGGTGTATTTGTTTTTCATAAGTTGAAAGTTTCTTATGTATTTTTTTTATGAAAAGTTTCATATGTTTTTGTTTCCTAGTGTAAAAGTTTCACATGTAATTTTTTCACAAGATGAAATAAACATATGTGCAATAATATCTTAAATCATAGCATTTGATGAAAAAAAAATCATGAAAAAAAATATTTTTTATATTGATTTGCCAAAGTTTTCATAGTTTCTACCATTCGTCTAGTTTCTAAATAAACCAACATCTATATATATATATATATAGAAGAAAGTTCAAATGCGAACTCAAATTTGGTTGTGAACGTGAGGACAAATGAAAGCACGACATGTGTCTGAATGTAAATTATTCAGACTGAATATTTCTTTGATTATTCAATCTGAATATGACACGTGTCGCTCTCATTCGTTCTCACGTTCACAACCAATTTGAGTTCTCATTTGAACCCGCCCCTATATATATATATACAACCAATTTGAGTTCTCATTTGAACTCACCCATATATATATAGTTGGTTCTGGTAAAAAGAGAAGTTATGGTGAAGATCAACATTAATGAGAAACACCGAGATATATACACCGTATCAAGTTTCTTCTAAAACACAATTCATGGATGTGAATGAGATTAAAAAATAAAAATGAATAAGGATGAAGATCCATTTTTACGTCTCTCACCTTAACTCCAATTCTCACAAAATTCCATATGCATATATATATAGGAAGGTTCAAATGAGAATTTTGCATTTATAAAGGAACAAAGGGACACTTGTGGATCACATATGATGTGAATCCCACATAATATATATATATAGGGGAGGGATCAAATGAGAATCACCCCTCCTTAATGGAACAAAAGAATAATTTGTGGACCACATATGACGTGGGTCCCACATAATATTAAATCATTTAGATTTAATATTAATGATTTAATATTATGTGGGACCCACAACATATGTGATCCACAAATGTTCTTGTGTTTTTTTAAAAATGCAAAATTTTCATTTAAACCTTCATATCTCTCTCTCTCTCTCTATATATATATATATATATATATATAGAGAGAGAGAGAGAGAGAGAGAAGAAAGTTGAAATATGAACTCAAATTTAATTGTGAACATGAGAGTAAATAAAAGCGCAAGACGTGTCTGAAAATAGATTATTCAGACCGAATAATAAAAGAAAAAATATTCATTTTTCTCTGTTTACTTAATTTTTTATTTACAAATATACATATTTAATTTTTTGTTTACAACACATGCTACTGTTTGCTCAAACTTCTGCCACGTCCCGAATCAATGACAACCTAGCAAGAATGCACATCTTTTTGGATAAACATTCAAAACAATTTGGAATTTTATGGACTTGTCTTACAACGCACACCTTTGCTACTTGAACAATATTGAAATCATTTGAATATATATATGCTCTATAATTATTCTATAAAAGAATATAACTCTCATTACAAAAAAAAATTGGTCTTATAATATTCTAAAATTACTATTGAAATCATACTTTCTTAGGGTTTTTTTAAAGGAGTGTTTCAGGTTATGTCTAAACTAATCTTGATAAATTATGACTGCAAGGAATCAATTCTGATAAATTCAATGACTACAATTAACGTTCACGTCTGGAATCGAACCTAAAAGGCCAGGACAAATAAACTATTCCACCACGTCCTTCAGGATCTCAACCATTACGCCACAACCTTTGTTCCTTACTCTATTTTAAATACTATAATGATAAAGTTAATGATAATATTAATTGGCGATAGATGGGAGCTGCTGACAACAACATAGATGGAGGCAAAGATTGCAACAACAATGATAAAGGCGTTATGGGTGACGATGGTGGTGGTGGTGTATAAAGTAGACGAAGTTGTTTTGGGGCAGTGTAGTATATTTAAAAAACTGAGTAGGAATAAAATTTAACTGCAACATAATAGTGATGGAATGATGAAATCCATGATCAACATAAGTTATGAAATTTAATTTCATCCTATATCTAAACCAAATAGCGAAATGCAATTTGGCCAATAAAATTGACCAATTTAATTTCTTTATATCAGAATCCTATGAACCAACTGATAAATTTTCTCTAAAAATAAAGAATTATAAGTGAAAAATTCAAGTTTTAGAAAATCTTTAAAATTGGATTTAGATTGGACGTGAAGTAAGATAAATGATTTTTTTTATTCTTTCTCAATGCCAAGGTTAAATTATATTATTTTATATACTTTTAAAGTGTATTTGGAATATAAAATGATCATATTATTTTAATGATATAATATAATAAATGTTGAAATATTTTAAATAAAGAAACTGTTGTAATTGAATGTATTTTTTATAGAAATTATATCTTTTAATTCTTGAAAATTATAGAGAATATATTGTAGATACTCTAAATGTTTACGGGGTAGGATTCACCACATTCATTTAAGTTTCTCAATCATTAAAACAAAGAGTATAAGGCATTGTTTGTTTTTTCATTTTAAGATCTTAATCACCACTTATGTCTGATTCGTTTAGACGCTTCATAACTATTTTAAAACTAAAATCAGATTTAAGACTTCAACACCTCTTAAAAAACAAACGCCACCTAAGTGTCTCTTTTCCAACAGGCTAATAGTCACCATCTTTATTTACAGGGTAAGTTATCTGCTTAGCTAATAACTGACGCTATAAGATGGTTCGTAACTCTTAATTAAAGTATTTAATAAACAACCCTAGATCTGATGGAGCAAAATAAAGAAAAAATCTTAATTTTTTCAAGTTAAAAGAACCTATTAAAAATATTCTTATTAGTGTTGGTAAAAGATCCTCAAATATGTGTTCTAATGTTTGTTTAATTATCTAAATTAAGCTTATTTTTGGGGGGAAAGTCCAGAAAAACCAAAGAACTTTTTCATTTTTAATAACTATGCCAATTAAATTTTTTAATGAATAAACCATTTAATTTTCTTATTTTAAATTATTAAGTCCCTGAACCATGTTTTTTGGATAGATAAACAATCGGACTTATTATAAATTGGCTACATCATTTTAACCCAAAAATATATTTGTAACTGGTTAGGAATCTTTGAAGTAAAAGATACCTAAATCACTTTATTCTTGCTAAACTCTGCGTCATTTCAGCCCTCGCACGCAACACCATCGTTCCATCTCGCCGCCCCATCGTCATCCGCTCTCCATCACTGGCGTTAATCCCTGCCATCCATCTTCCTCTTTTTGATTTTTTTGTTTGTTTTCGATTCTTCCTCTTTTGATATGCCTATACGTATTCTATTAAATTGTTGTAAGAGAGAGAACATCAAAATACAAATAAACAAATAAAAAGATGGAGATCGATGACATATGCCAACAATAACTATGAGCAGTATGGAGAACTGTCGAAGATGAAGGCAGTAAAAGATGACAATGAAAAGCAATGTCGTTGGGTGCCAGAAGTTTGAATGACACATACATGAAAACGATAAAATTGATGTAACAAGATGATTATAGATAAAAAAAAGATTTACTTTGTAACACGTTATTCAAAACTATGTTGTGTTCTTTATTTAATTTTTTCCCTTTTATCTCCCTTTTGCTCGTCTTAAATTACTCCCACGTCCCCATTTACTAACCACCTAGTAAAAGTGCACATTTTTTTGGATAAACATTCAAAACATTTGGAATTAATGGACAAGTACTTTCTAAGTTTGGGTACAATAAACTTAAGTTGAATATGAATACTTGGTCAAAATGTTTACCGGGCAATCCTGACCCATCTTGTCTTTAATGACACTAATTTTAGTAATATGAAAGTAGGGGTGAGCATAACCGGGTATCAGGTCATTTTTCATGAAATCGGAATCGACGGTTCCTGAAAATCCGGAACCGGAACCGCTAACACCGGTTCCTTATATTTTGGAACCGGAACCGATGGGAACCGGTTCCGATTCCGTGTACCCGGTTTCAACTTTTTTTAATTTTTTTTACATTGCATACGATAAAAATATAATTATAAACTTCAAAATACTGACTTAAAGTAATAAATACAAAAATTGGTCAAAACTAATACGATAAAAACTAATTATTTACATAAACAAACTAGAAAGTTTGAGTTTTTATTTATTATTTATAAATATACAAATTATTTTTTATTTAAAGGTGGCGGGTAGCGGATACCCAGCGGGTAACGGTTCCAAAAAAATGAGAACCGGAATCAGTCCTGATCGGTTCCGTATTTTAGGAACTGGAACCGGAACCAATTACATCAGTTCCGGTTCCGGAACCGGCAGTTCCGAAGCGGTTCCGGTTCCAAATGCGGGTACCCGGTTCCGATGCTGACCACTATGTGAAAGAGTATTTTTGCCTCGCTCAATGGTGGAGGCTGGAACTTTAAATGAACTGAACGTCTTGCGAACCATTTATGAACCGTTGAAAAGTTTGTTTATGTTCGTTTATTTACAAAATGAACGAGCATAAACACATGATTTTGTGAGTTTATTTAAATAAACAATGGTATCGTTCATTCATTTACATTCATGAATGTTCGTTTATTTATATTAATTTGTGTTCGTTTACGTTTGTTTATATATGTATATAGTATGACATTATTGTAAAATCATTTAATTAAACTAAATTTTAGAATTCCTTTTTTAATCCCCCTAAGTTCAGTTATGTTATTTTTAGGAACAAAATGATAAGTAATGGTGGTTGTTTTTGTTCATTTGTGTTTGTTTATTTATGTTCGATTATATTCATTCATTTAGAATCTTAACGAACAAAAATAAATGAACACAATCACATTTTCTTAAAGAAACGAACATGAACATAAAAAATCCATTCGTTTACCGTTCATGTTTGTTTGTTTTATCGATTAAGTTAAACAAACGAACACGAATAAGTCTTCGTTTGTGCTCATTCGGTTCGTTTACAGGCTTAGTTGAGCTATTCGAGGGATTAAACCCGGGACTTGTCTTTTATTTTGTCAAAATCGTCATCCAATTTACCAATTGAGCTACATGCTGAAGGTTTGAATATGGGTAATGAACAATATTGAAATCATTTGGATTCGATAGATGCTCGATAGTTATTCTATATAAGGATATAACTCGCAACAAAATTGGGATTATAGAACGCCTAAATTGTCAACACATCGTATTAGGATAATTTGTAGACTTGAGTTTATAGGTCCAAACTATAAAAAGTCACAACTAGAAGTGTTACAGTAGATTTATAGAAAACTTTTAGATGTTTCAACATATTTTTGAGGATGCTTTTAAAATAAAGTGTTTCATTACATTGAGTTTTGCATCATAACTTTTTAAATGAATTTTTTCAAATTTGTAGTTCGGGTTTGCATTTGGATTTATGCATATTTTGTGTTCGGATTTACAACGATTGCTACAATAAAAATGATTTTATAGGACGCATAAATTTGAAAAGTGTTCTAAATGAATACATTATAGGATACAAGTTTAAGGACCAAATCATAAAGCGTCCTATCTAAAATCATTACAATAGGTTTATAGGACGATTTTAGACGTTTCAACAAGTTTTTACGACACTTTTAAAATAAGATGTCCTATTAGCTATTTCATAGGACACTTTTGAAAAGTGTCCTATAAACCCATATTTTTATAGAACCCATTTCAAAAGTGTCCTATAAAATAGCTAATAGGACACTTTATTTTAAAAATGTCGTAAGAACTCGTTAACACATTTAAAAGCGTCCTATAAATCTATTGTAATGCTTTTAGATAGAACGTTTTTTGGTTTGGTCCTATAAACTTGTGTCCTATAAAGTATACTTATAGGACGCTTTTTCATTTTAGCCGTCCTATTAAATCATTTTTGTTGTAGTGGGCGATTGATGGTGCTCTTGATGATGGTGGGTGGTGGATGGTGGTGGACAGTAGCGGTGGTGATGGCAAGGAGTTTCCTTGAGAAAGCGAGGTGGTTGGGGGTTGGTTGTGTGTATATATATAGGGGGTCATTCATGAAAGAACTTACTAATTTATGAAAACCATGAGATCCAATCTTAATCACAAATCAAAATTAAAGGATAAATTAAGAATTTAATAATTTTGGTAGTATTGACTTATCTCTCTCCTCCCTCCTCTCTTCGACAAACCTTATTCCAGCGGACACCATGTGATATCCTTTGTAAAGCAACGAAAAAATCTAGGTGGTTGGAGTCATTTGAACACAAGATACACACTCTCCTAAAAGACATGGATGACGTTAAAGAAAGACACCTACAAATGATATCCATTGTGGTATCCAAAATACATACAAGATGCACACTCTTGCACACTTTATAAAGTAACAAAAATAACCAAAACTATACAAGAAGCATCTTGTGATACCATTTGTAAAGCAATGAAATAACGAAAAAACATATAACATGCACATTGTGATACCCTTCGTAAAACCAATATAAATACATATATATATATATAATTAAATGAGAACTCGTAAAAACCGATATAAAAATAATTTTTTTCATTATTCTTTTAATCAAATGATAAGATTTAAGATATTATTTCGCATATATTTGTTTCATAAGATGAAACTTTCACATGTATTTGTTTCATCATATAAATCTTTTTTAAGCATATTTCTTGTTTCACTAGGTGAATCAAATTTTTTTTCACGTGAAATTATTTAATAAGGTGAAAACAAATATATGTGAAACAATATCTTAAATTATAGGTTTTGATGAAAAAAAAAATTATGTAAAAAAATATTTTTATATTGGTTTTCACGAGTTTGTAACCTTTTTGTGATTTTTATTTCATTATCGTCCTATATATACATATATATATATAGGACGATAATCAAATAAAAACCACAAAAAGATTACAAACTCGTAAAAAATACAAAAATATTTTTTTTATATTTGTTTCATAAGGTGAAGTTTTAACATTTATTTGTTTCACCATATGAATCTTTTTTATGTATATTTTTGGTTTCACTAGGTGAATCAAAATATTTTTTTCACATGTAATTATTTCATAAGATAAACACAAACATATGTGAAATAATATCTTAAAGTATAAGTTTTGATGAAAAAAAAATCATGTTAAAAAATATTTTTATATCGGTTTTCACGAGTTTGTAACTTTTTTTGTGATTTTTATATGATTATCGTTATATATATATATATATATAATATCTTAAAGTATAAGTTTTGATGAAAAAAAAATCATGTTAAAAAATATTTTTATATCGGTTTTCACGAGTTTGTAACCTTTTTTGCGATTTTTATATGATTATCGTTATATATATATATATAGGGAAAAGATCATACGAGAACCATCATTCTTTAAAGAAACAAATGAACAATTTGTGGACCACATATGATGTGGGTCCTACATAATATTAAATCATTTCTGATTTAAAATTAAATCAGAAATGATTTAATATTATGTGGGACCCACATCATATGTGTTCCACAAATTGTTCATTTAAGGAGAGGTGGTTCTTATTTGATCCCTCCCTTATATATATATATATATATATATATATATATATTAGAAGACGTACTCGTAATGCGGCGGAACTTAAATATTTCATCAACATTAACGTTAAAAATCTCGAACTTTTTTAAATATCAAATTATTTATCATTATAAACTTATAAATCGGCATCCATTATTTTTACAATATGTAAAAATAATGGATGCCGATTTAAATATTCATAATGATAAATAATTTGATATTTTAAAACAGTTCGAGACTTCTAACGTTAATGTTGATGAAATATTTAAATTCCGCTGCATTGCAGCGGTACGTTTATAGGTTTAATTTGTAAAAAAAGAAACATATTTTTTTAAAAGGATATGACAGAAATTTAAAAGCTAATTATAGTATAGATAAGGGTGTAAAATGAAATGGTAAAAAAATTAAATGAATAACTATAGGGCATAAAATGTAATTTTTTTTAAAATAAATCATTACGTATTCATGTATAAAATAATATGATTAAATCAAAAAATATTTAATATTGGGCTCATTTTGAAGATATTGACGACACGATCATAATGATAAAGATATAAAATGAAAAATGAAAAAGTGAAGAACATAAACTAAATTAAATAACTAACTATATGGGTGTCAAGTGTAACTTAAAATTTTAAAATAATTTAATTTATAGATTAATATAGGAAGTGGAGGTTGGAGTAAAGTTATAAAGTTTTAGATGTTGTACCTTAAGCAAGGAATGTTGTACCTCTTAAAAATGTGAACTAACCGTTTAACATGTTTTATATAATAGTATAGATAATTTGTAAAAATAGAAACATATTTTTTTAATGTAATTTGGTTTACTTTGATACGGTGTAAAATAAAAAATAAAATAGTAAGGGATATGAATGAAATTTAAAAACTAATTATAGTATATATAATGGTGTAAAATAAAAAGGTAAAAAATTAAACAAATAACTATAGGGCATAAAATGTACATTTTTTAAAAATAACTCTAGTATAGATAAATGTGTAAGATGAAAAGGTAAAGAAATTAAATAAATAACTATAGGGCATAAAATGTACATTTTTAAAAAATAACTCGATACGTATTCATCTATATAATAATATCATTAAATCAAAAAATATTCAATATTGAGCTTATTTTGAAGGTATTGACGACACGGTTATAATGATATAATTTGTAAAAATAGAAACTTATTTTTTAATTGTCTCTTAATTTATATAGATTATTTAGGTTAATATAATAAAGGTATAAAATGTAAAATGAAAAAGTAAGTGATATAAAAGAACTTAAATTAACTAATTACAAGGATGTAAAGTGTAACTTAACTTTTAAAAATAATTTAATTTATAAAACTATATAGATAGTGGGAGGTTGGTGGAAGATTTTTATGCTTTAAATGTTGTACTTTATGCATAAATGATTGTACCTCTTAAAGATTCCAATTTAACCGTTTAAGCTCTTTATATATATAGTATAGATATATATATATATAGAGAGAGAGAGAGGAAGATTCAAATGAGAACTTTGTATTTTTAAAGGAACAAAGAGACAATTGTGGATTACATATGATGTGGGTCCCACATAATATTAAATCATTTATGATTTAATATTAAATCATAAATAATTTAATATTATATGGGACCCACAGCATATGTGGTTTCAAATGAGTTCATTTATTCATTTAAATTGGTAGTGTTCTCATATGATCTCTCCCCTATATATATATATATATATATATATATATAGGGGAGGGATCATACGATAACCACCCCTTTTTAAAGAAATAAATGAACATTTTGTGGACCACATATGATGTGTGTCCCACATAATATTAAATCATTTCTGATTTAATATGAAATCATATTTAATATGAAATCATATTAAATCAGAAATGATTTAATATTATGTGGGACCCACATCATATGTGGTCCACAAAGTGTTCCTTTATATCTTTAAATTTACAAAGTTCTCATTTGAACCTTCCTCTCTCTCTATATATATATATATATAGTGTTCTCATATGATCTCTCCCCTATATATATATATATATATAGGGGAGGGATCATACGATAACCACCCCTTTTTAAAGGAATAAATGAACATTTTGTGGACCACATATGATGTGGGTCCCACATAATATTAAATCAATTCTGATTTAATATGAAATCATATTTAATATTAAATCATATTAAATCAGAAATGATTTAATATTATGTGGGACCCACATCATATGTGGTCCACAAAGTGTTCCTTTATATCTTTAAATTTACAAAGTTCTCATTTAAACCTTCCTCTCTCTCTCTCTCTCTCTCTATATATATATATATATATATATAAACTTGGGATCACGTGAGACCAATCTGTTTCCGTGAGACCACCCTTTTACATTTGAAACTTCACAGCAAAAACAATATGAAAGTAAAAAAAAATATGAATCTTTAAAATATTTTTGCTATGAAAGTAACCTACATAGTGTTTTTGCTGTGAAGGTAACCTTCACAGTGTTTTTGCTGTGAAGGTTCAATTTTTTTTTACCTTCACAGTGTTTTTGCTGTGAAGTTATCAAGAGTAAAAAAATGGTTTCACGGAATAAGGAAATAAAGTGAGTGAAGGAGTGACTATCGGGGATAGGCACGACTGAACGTCTCACGGAAACAGGTTGGTCTCACGTAAACCCATCATATTTTTTTACCTTCACAATGTTTTTGCTGTGAAGTTTCAAGTGTAAAAGGGTGGTCTCACGGAAACAGAGTGGTCTCACGTGATCCCACGTCTATATATATATATATATATATATATACAGGGGGAGATTATACGAGAACTACCCTCTTTAAAGGAACAAAGGAACAATTTGTGGACCACATATGATGTGGGTCCCACATTATATTAAATCATTTCTGATTTAATATTAAGTCAGAAATTATTTAATATTATGTGGGACCCACATCATATGTGGTTATAAGGGTGTTTCTTTGTTCCTTTAAATTTACAAAGTTCTCGTTTGAACCTTCCTCTATATATATATAGAAATTATTTAATATTATGTGAGACTTACATCATATGTGGTTATAAGGGTGTTCATTTGTTCCTTTAAATTTACAAAGTTTTCGTTTGAACCTTCATCTCTCTCTCTTTCTCTCTCTCTCTCTCTCTCTCTCTCTCTCTCTCTATATATATATATATATATATGTTGGTTCACTTAGAAACTAGACGAATAGTAGAAACTATAGAAACTTTGGCAAATTAATATAAAAAAATATTTTTTTTCATGATTTTTTTCATCAAATGCTATGATTTAAAATATCATTGCACATATGTTTGTTTCATAATGTAAAAATTTTACGTGTATTTGTTTTTCATAAGTTGAAAGTTTATCATATATTTTTTATGAAAACTTTCTAATGTTTTTGTTTCATAGTGTAAAAGTTTCACATGTAATTTTTCACAAGGTGAAACAAACATATGTGCAATGATATGATATCTTAATTAATACCATTTGATGAAAAAAATCACGAAAAAAATTAATTTTTATATTGATTTGTCAAAGTTTCTATAGTTTATACATTTCGTCTAGTTTCTAAATGAACCAGCCTCTATATATATACATATATATATATATAGAGAGAGAGAGAGGAAGGTTCAAATGTGAACTCATTTTTGGTTGTGAACGTGAGGACGAATCTCAGCCACTTATCCGGTCAATAAATGCGGCTTTGACCTGGTTCCCCTTCTTTAATAATCTCCACCCTCCCATGAATCACGTCAATCCTCCGTGATCGCGTCCACCATAACCGAAGATGTGTGGCTGAGATTCGTCCTCACGTTCACAACCAAAATTGAGTTCACATTTGAACCGAACCCTATATATATATATATATATATATATTTTTTCTTGTGCTCTCTTTCTCTCTGATTTTGTGTTGCAATGCAAGGGTTTACAAGTACAAAATTGACCTGGTTCACAGCCAAAATTGAGTTCACATTTAAACATAACCCTATATATATATATATATATACACACACACGCGCGCGCACGCATAATAGATCACAATAATACATCCTTATATTTAGTTTACTAAGATTTTCTATATTTATTTTAGATGATTTACTTTTGTGTATAATTCTACTTTTAGTAATAAGTTACTTAAACACGTTTAGGTGGCGTTTGTTTTTTAAAAGGTGCTGAAATCTGAAGCCTGATTTCAGTTCTGAAATGGTTATAAAACGTCTAAATAAATCAGACATAAGTGGTGATTAAGATGATTTACTTTTGTGTATAATTCTACTTTTAGTAATAAGTTACTTAAACACGTTTAGGTGGCGTTTGTTTTTTAAAAGGTGCTGAAATCTGAAGCCTGATTTCAGTTCTGAAATGGTTATAAAACGTCTAAATAAATCAGACATAAGTGGTGATTAAGAGCTTAAAATGAAAAAACAAACAAGGCCTTAGTGTTGATGTGATATTTATATGGCGTTTATGTGTTAATAAAAATGACCCGGTAAAACATTTTCAAAATCTTTTTTTATTAACCTAATATCTAACTCGTTATACGAACTGATTAATCCTAAAACGATTACCCAAGTCACCATATTATTTTAACATCTTTGGCCACAAAGGGAATTTTCTTTCCTCGTTGGATTAAAGCGATCAATTCAGACTTCAAGAGTTCAAAAAGGAAATGAAAATTGATGGGGTATTTACAACAATTACAACAAAATTGGTCCAAAAAAATGTTTTATTATACTTAAATTTATAGAAACAAATCAAAAAACTTTATATCTAAAATTTGAATTCATCGTTTTAATTAGGGGTGACAATGGGTCATGTTTGGTTGGGTTCGGATTTAACTCATTTAGTAAACAAGTTGAAAATCTCAACCCAACATTATTCATTTAATTAAATGGGTTGAGAAATTTTCAACCCAACCCAACCTTCTACTTAAATGGGTTGACAGTGGTTGACATGTTTATGATTTTTTTTCAATCTAACATGTTAAATAAACGAGTTGGACCTGGGTTAACCCATTTAATTTTAAAATTTTAAATAAAATAAAAGAATTCGACGATTTAATTTTATGAATAAACCACAACCACAACCGCAAATATAAATAAATTGTATAAAGTTTGAATAAAACACAACCACCAATGCAGTAAATTGTTCAAATATATAAATATATTCTTAGTTACTTTAATTTCTGTTGGAATATTGGAGGCCTATGACGGGATGAGAGGGAGATTTGGAGGTGGATTAAATATTATTTTATTATGGTTTCACATTTAACTAAACTAAGAGAGTTTCAAATTTTCAATGTTTTATAGATAATATCAGACATTATAATTATAATTAAAAATAAAATAAACGTGAATAATATTTTAAATAAGTTAAAAACATGTTAAAATTTTCAACCTAATCCAATTTATTTATTTAAATCAGGTTAGATGGATTGACACATTTAACTTAAATAAGTTGAAAATCTTAACTCAACTTATTAATTTTAAGTTGGTTTCGAGTTAGGTTAATTAACGAACTGGGTTGGGTCAATTTTTGCCTCCTATAGTTTTAATAAAACATTTGAACTTGTTTAAAACATTTTCAATAATTTATTGTCTAAATGTAAAGGAAAAAAAGTAATTACTTTCTAAATAGACAAAACAAATTGTGTAAAATGAAAATTAGGCTTTTGCTTATAAACAATTGATATCATCTTATTTTAGTATTTAAGTCTAACACAATTACGGAAATTCTTTTAAATATATAAAATTTAGCAATTAAACTTCACTACAATAAATTGATTTTATAAGGAACATAAAATGTTTAAATGTTCTATCTAAAAATATTATAATTAAGGTTATAGGACGTTTTTAAGCATTTTAGCAAGTTTGAAGATACTTTTAAAATAAAGTGACGTATTAGCTATTTTATAGAATATTTTCAGAGAGGTCCTATAAACCCATCTTTTTATTGGACGTTTATGTTTATATGACACTTTTTTAAATAGTGTTGTATAAATAACTAATACGCCACTTTATTTTGAAAAAGTTCTAAAAAAGTTATTAAAACATTTAAAAAACGTCCTATAAATCTATCGTAACAATTTTAAATATGACATTTTTTGATTTGTTTCTATAAATTTAAGTACTATAAAATATTATATTTGACCAATTTTATTGAAATGATCATAAAATACACCATCAATTTTCATTTCTTTTTTGAACTCTTGAAGTTTGAATCGATTGTTTTAGTATATGAAAACTAAATAATTCTTCTCACTTATTTATAAAAATTGATATAATATACAACAAATATATGTATATGTAATTAGGGGTGAGTTTAAATGAAAAAAAATCATTTTTCATTGTGTATGTGAGGACAAAGAAGAGCACGACAAGTGTCTCATGTGCTCAAGGGTTATTCATCTTGAATAAATAACGATCATGTGTTATTCATACTGAATGATGTGTCATTCATTACGAATAGTGTATGAACTTTACCTTCGTTATTCATGCTGAATACTCTTCGTTATTCATACTGAATAGGACACGTTTCACGCACTCCTTTGTCCTCACGTTTGCAATGAAAAATGAGTTTTCATTTGAACTTTCTTCTATTCAATTAAATTAAATTTAGAGTAAACAACAAATTTGGTCTTTATGGTTTGTCAAAAATACTTTTTGTCCCTACAATTTCGAAGCTATAAGATAGTTTTCGTGCTTTGCAAAAACGTTTGTAATTGGTTCGTCCAAAGTCCGTAAAAGATTCTATTAAATGAAGACCATTTTTGTTGTTTTGTCGCTTTATGACGTTTAACTAATCAAAAATGATTTTATGATTTTGGTCCTAGTGGTTATTGATTGGTAAAAGATAAAAAAAATCAACAAAATGACAAAAATGACATCATTTAATGAAATTTTTAGCAACCGTTAAAAAGATGGACCAAATTTAAACGTTTTTCAAACCACAATCGCTTGTTTTGTAATCTTGGAACCGTAGAGCGAAGAGTGTTATTTCGAGCAATGTTTTAAAACCCGGGTTAACCCGGCCGGTCGAACCGGTTGGACCGGGACCCGGGGTAGTGAGGGTTAACTAACACCGGATTAATGCATATGACCGGCCCGTTTCAACCCGGCCGAGTTTCTCAAAAATCTGGTTAAACCGGTGGTAAACCCGTTTCTCAAACCCAGTTAACCCGTTTTTATATTAAAATATAAAAATGTGTGTTTTGTGTGTTCTTTAATGTATTTGGATTGATGTAAAACTTGATGTTTCTGTATTTTTAATGTTGGTACTTGTGGATATCAAATTATTATTTTATATATATGCATGTACGCAGTAAAATGAAAAAAAATACAAAAGATTAAATGAATTATTGAAACCGGTTGAACCAGTTAATCCCAGATCCGGTCATCAGACCGGATCAACTAAGAACCCGGGTTTAAAAACATTGATTTGGAATCATAGGATCAGATTTGTAGTTTACTCTTAAAATTTTGAACAAATTAATTCAAGTCGCTTATATTTATTTTGACTTTTCTTTATATTTTGAATAAAAAGTCAACAATGGTGTGTGATTTAATCTACTTTTTCTTTTCTAAGGTAAAATTCCCCAAAAAAAGGTGAACATTTTAAGAAGGTCATGATTGTTTCAAATTTATGAAGGAGGTGGGTGCTTTATGAAAAACATGTAAAAGACAAAAAAGGTGTTTTGATTTATGAATGTTTAGAATAATTGGTTGATTATTTGAGCAAATTGATTTGAATGTTTTGATTACTTATGTGTTAAACAATTAAAATTGTATTGTGATGACAAACTAATATTGAAAACAATACATAAAAATGGTTAAATATATGAAAGAGTGAATTACGGATTTGGTCCCTGTGGTATACAAAAAATTATGACTGATATTGCTAAACTCAAAAAATTATAGATAGGGTCTCGGTGGGTCTCATTTTTTTTATGGATAGGGTGTCTTTGCCTAAGAAACTTTAACAAATTTTGTTAGATTCGTTAACTCAAGGGGCATTTTGATCTTTTTAAACCACATGCATTAAATCTATAATTCACTTTATTAAATATATATATATATATATATATATAAGTTATTTAAAGTATTTATTTAATATTCTATTTTTACCCTAGCTATCTATGATTTTAATATGATTTTATTTTAAAAAAAAATATATGATTTTATTGTTTATTGGCTAAAAGTAAGCGTATTTAATTTTTATTTGTACAATTTATTTATTTTATTAAAATTTTAAGAAAATTATAATTTTCGACAAAATCGCGTATGATTCACAGTTAATTATTTCTTTCAAAATGTTTTTCTAATCATGTAAACAAATGTTTGTTATACACACATCACTGATTGATATATGAATTAATTCATTGTGAATCACTTATGAACATATGTTTTTTGTTATGTACACATTAGAAATTGATGTATGAATTAATTAAGGGGATGTTTGTTTGAGCTTATCAAAACAACTTATTGACTTATTCCGTTGTGGCACCGGTAATAAGTCATTTTGAGTGTTTGGGTAAAATAACTTATCCGGTGTCAAACCGGAAATAAGTTGTTTTCTAAGAAGTAAAAATTTTAACTTATCAGATTTTCATCAGCAGTTTTCCACACCGGTAATAAGTTATAAGTCAATAAGCTCATCCAAACACCCCCTAAGTATGAACAAACCGATTAATTGAGTTCGCATTTGAATCCGCCCTATATATATATATATATAGAGAGAGAGAGAGAGAGAGAAAAGTTCAAGTGAGAACTCAAATTTGGTTGCGAACATGAGGACAAATGAGAGCGCGACACGTGTCTTATTCAGTCTAAATAATGAAGGGAAATATTAAGACTGAATGTTGTGTTACTCACTTTGAAATGCGTGTATTTATACTGAATAATGTATGAATTTCACCTTCATTATTCACTTTGAATGCCCTTCATTATTCAGACTGAATGAGACACGTGTCGCGCTCTCCTTTGTTCTCATGTTCGCAACCAAAATTGAGTTCGCATTTGAACTCCCCCCCCTCTCTCTCTCTCTTTTTCTCTCTCTCTCTATATATAGAGGAAAATTCAAATGTGAACTCAAATTTGGTTGTGAACATGAGGACAAATGAGAGCACAACACGTGTTTGAATATAGATTATTCAGACTGAATATACAAAGAAATATTCAGACTGAATAAGCATTTTTCAGACTGAATATATACTATATTCAGTCTTAATATTTATTTGAATGGGACACGTGTCACACTCTCATTTGTCCTCACGTTTACAGCCAAATTTGATCAGTTCTCATTTGAACCCGCCTATATATATATATATATATATATATATATATATATATAGGAAAACCCTAAATAAATGGAAAATAAAAAAACCATGAAAAAAATGATTGAAAAATAATATCAATATAGTATCAAATTAGCGAGAAAAATATGATTGCTATTTTGGTATAATTTGTTTTATTAGAATTTTGAACATATTTCTTATTTTTTTGATTAAGAAAATAGGGACCGGAGATTTTTTAATTTAAAAATAAAGTTGTACCCGTCTTTTTAATCACAACAATTGGATCGGTTAATATAACTCTTGATGGATTTTTTTTGTTTTTCATTTTTTTGAAATTTCCCTAAACTTTTCTCCCCTTTTCTCTCTCTCTCTCTCTCCCTATATATAGATAGATAGATAGATAGATAGATAGATAGATAGAGGGGCGGGTTCATACGAGAAGCATACCTATTTAAAGGAATAAATAAACAAACCAAATCATATATGATTTTACACTAAATCATCCAAAAGCCCGGACGACTTTCCATTCACTTAAGTGGCCCAAAAATTTGTCCGCTACCCTTTACTGCAAAATCATATATGATTTTGTTTGTTCCATTGTTTATTCCATTCTCTCTCTCTCTCTCTCTCTCTCTATATATATATATATATATATATTTACACACAAATACACATTAGACATTAAACCAACACGAAATTAGCTATGGTCAATATTATATTACAATTGCAACTGTAATTTTACTTTTTTATTTGCATCAACCTTCATATGGTCAAACCACAAGGCTTGTGGCGTAGTGGTTAAGACTTGTAGGGGATGAGGCTAGATAACTCATCTACCACAGGTTCGAATCCAGGGGTAAACAACTTGTGGCCACTGGGGAATTATCTCAGAGCTGCATGCTTTAGCAGTCTTAAAATTGCCAGGTATTAGTCTAGGCAAATGCTTAGGATACCCTTTCAAAAAAAAACTTCTTATGATAAAAATTATGTTACAAGTTGATGTAGAATAAAAACCGATCTTTGTACTCTACTTGTCCTCGTGCTATGATTCAAAGGCTTTTTTTTATAAATGTATACCATAAAATCATAATTGATGGTCGAATTTTTGATCATTTGTTTTTTGTGTTGTTTTTGTTTAATCGATTAAATACATCTAACCGTAAAAGCCGAGCTCATACCTCATATTAATCAAAGATACATAGAATTATGTGAGAAGTGGAGTTAAGATGAGAAGCATAAGAAGAGATCTCCACCCTTGATCACTTTTAATTAGGCATGAGAATGGGCAGGGACTTCAATCCCCATCCCCATCCCAATTCCTCAACTCAGTCCCAGTCTCCGTCCCCATCCCTGTCGGGGAATAAGATCACATCCCCATTTCCATCCCCAACGGGGAAATGAGGATTTCCCCTCGTTTATATAAGATATTTAAATCAAATATGCGAGAGACCACACACATTAAATTTATCATATTCCAATAAACCTAAAATCAAAAGAAATTGAATTTAATACAAAAGAAATCATAACATTATATAATAATTAATGACCTAAAACTAAAAGAAATTCAATTTAATACAAAAAATAGTTAAAGCATTTGGTTGGATTGTTGAAATACCTTCAACCCGATCAACCCAACCCGTGAGCACCTCTAGTCACACATACCAAAACATAACAAGTAATATAAAACCATATTGAGTAATATTCAAAACATTACAATTAATATAAAACCATATAGAGTAATATTCAAAACATAAGCGTAATTGTATTTTGACTTGACATTGAAAATAATACACACTAACATCCAAAATAAATAACACTTTTAGATTCTAAAATTAGTTAGGAAATATGAAATCATATGGATTACCAATTTAGTTGAAATAAATAATATATATAATTTATTAACTAATATATATAATGGGTACGTGATGGGACGGGGAGTGCGATACCCGTCCCGTTCCCCATCCTTGGTTTGAGACAAATGGGATCCCTATCACTGTCCCCATCCCCGATTTAGTAGGGAATCTCCCTCCCCGACTGGGACGGGTGGACTGGGTTCCCTGACGGGTCGGGATCGATTCCCATGCCCACCATGAAATACGCTTTATAAGAAAATTAATATGGTGCATCTCGGTACATTTCATTAGTGTTGATCTTCGACTAGGATTGATCCAAGGATAGAAACCCCTTCTTACCCTTCTTACCCATTTTACCATAACTTTCTTTCTCATCAGAATTCAACCCTAGCCAGAGATGTATCTATCATTATCTGCTAGCCATGCTTGAATCATATATAATATTCTTTCTTAATAGCTCTGATAATTTAAAATTCAAATTTCACATTTGTTGGGCAACAGCTATGCAAAAGGTTATTACTTGAAAGTTGTTTATCAAACATTTGTCGATAAACGTTTATCGGGCTATTTTATCTATTGGATGAACATGACAATGACCAATGATCTTATCTGATAAGAACCAACAGTCTTATCCGGTAAGTAAGGATGACAACTATTACTCGATTAGCGTTTATTAGATAGACTATTACATATGATACCATTTTAATGAATTAATTCAAAATTAACTCGTAAAGTAAGTGGAAAATGTTGCTACTTATCAATAAACAATTACTCGACAAGTATTTGTGTAAATAAAGAAATGTATTGTTGTAATTTTTTGGTTTTGAACTAGATTGGAAAAAAAATATAAACTACTATAAAAAAAATTAAAAAATGAACCAATTTTTTTAAGAAAAAGTATTTGAAATAGAAGATTTTACCAATTTTATTTGATTATTAGCCTAGAGGCAGGTTCATGCGAGTACGACAATAATTTACGAGAATGCGAGAACAATCTTCAGCCAATCATTTTTTACATGAAATTTTTTTCATGTACAAAATCATATATGATTTTCTACTAGCATAAAAAATGACACGCGCGACTTTTGCTTCAGGAAAATTCTCGGCTAATCATATATGATTTTATATGTGAATCATATGTGATTTTGTACATGAAAAATTTCATGTACAAAATGATTGGATGAGGATTGTCCTTGCATTCTCGTAAATTGTTATCGTCCTCGCATGAACCTCTTTCTATTAGCCTATATATGTATATACACATATACAATGGTGAACTTGTGAACTTAAAGTTGATCAAAGATAGGAATGAGACAAAAAATCGAAACCGGCTGTGAAAACCAAAATTTTCTAAACAGGACGAGCCCGACCTTATACATACATATATATATATATATATACATACATACATATATATATGTATATATATGTGTATATATATGTATTTATATACATACATATATATACATATATATATGTATATATAGGACGATAATCAAATAAAAACCACAAAAATGTTACAAACTCGTAAAAACCGATATAAAAATATTTTTTTACATGATTTTTTTCATCAAAACCTATAATTTAAGATATTGTTTCACATATGTTTGTGTTCACCTTATGAAATAATTACATGTGAAAAAAATTGATTCACCTGAAACCAAAAATATGCATGAAAAAGATTCATATGGTGAAACAAATACATGTGAAAATTTCTCCTTATGAAACAAATATATGTAAAATAATATTTTAAATCCTATCATTTGATAAAAAAATCATGAGAAAAGTTATTTTAATATCGGTTTTTAAGAGTTTGTAACATTTTTATGGTTTTTATTTGATTAAGCCTCTATATATATTATCATTAAAATTTCGTTCATATTATTACATATTATAATTTTTTGGGTCTAATTTAGCTTTGGTTTCGGGTCCGAGGTAACCAACAGTGAATGAGAAAGCTAACGGAGATCGGGGAATTTTACCCTTATTGGATTTCCTAACGGGGATCGGAGAAACTACAGGCTCTCAATGAAGATCCCATTAAAAATCCCTACAAAAATTGGGATCAAGATTTATTTTAGTTATCAGTTTCGTAGACGGAGATACTAATAACGACACAAATCGCCATCACTATTCAAAGATGGCAAAAAATCTTACTTGGAGAACTCATATGACAATACGCCACTCACTCTTACTATTTTTATGTTATGCGTATGCCACAAACACACAATATAATGTCATTTAGGGGATTATAAAGGGGGAGCTAATGGCATCCCCATGGGCGGATGTAAGGGGATGGGGTGGGGCAGCAGGACCCCAATGACAATACAAATAATTTTTGTACAAGGGTTAAATAAACTTTTTTTTACTGTCTTTGTCCTTTAATCCCTCCACTCATTTTCACATGGGACCCCACAACTCAAAGCCATAACTTTAGCTGACTTGTTTCAAATTGTTACGTGAAATTGTTAGTTTGGTTTAATAGATGGTGTTTTAAATTGTTGTCTTGGTAGATAGTAGACCAAAAAAGTCTCTTGAAATCAATTAAAAAATCCGAAAATTTTCTTTGAAATCGACAAAACACTAACAAAATCATTTGAAACCAACCAAAGAACTTCAAAAATCCTTAAAACAGTATAATTAAGCTAAAAACACGCCGAACAATTTTGTGCGTCTTTAGTCTACCTTAAAGGTGACCCCATTAAACAAAAATCATGGATCCGCCACTGGGCACCCCTAGATGTTGTTAATGGCACCCTTAACGGATGAATTCCTACTCATACATGTCTACATCAACACCTTACTATAGTACAAAAGATTATGTGCACACCCCTACTAAGGAGGTGCCATTAACACTCCCCGATTACAATATTGAGTAAACTACACATCATCCTTGTGGTTTGTTAAAATTTGCAACTTTCATCATTATGTTTTTAAAATTACGAGTGTCATCCATGTGGCTTGCTATGCATTGTAGTTTTTGTCCTTGACTCTTAGTGGTTTACTGTTAAAGTATCAAGTACGAAAGAACGATGAATTATATACTATAGTGTCACGTCTCGCTAACAGGTTAACCTAAACATTCAAGATCACTCAAGAAAACTGGAACATTGGAGAATATTCAAGAGGAGCTATGAAAGGATCAAGCAAAGATGAGCATATTTCGGAAGATTCCATGCGCTTCCAGTCTTTGTTTAGCCAGAAGCTTTTTTTGTAAATATCTAAATAGATTTTCTAGATTGTTCTATAAAGTAGTTTTCTCAATTTTCTTATCATTCTTGTTTGCTCATCTTAGTCGGTATTTTCGTAGTTTGACTGATTTAGTCCGAGAATTAACACATCTCGTGAGTTTGTGAAGACAACTTCGTGACAGCAAGGACGAAAAAAGCAACTAACTAATAACTATAGAGACAAAAATCATAATTTTAAAAGCACAAGAAAAAACATATACATTTTTTTTAATAAATCACATGTTAAAAAACCTATTTACTTTATAATATTTGTGAAATGATATGACTTGATATCCTACAAAACATAAAGGGCCAACCCCTACTACCATATCATGATCAAATGCAAACAAATTTGGTTATTACATCATAACCAAATTCATCAACAATTATTTATATACGGTTGGTAAAAAATGGACCGAGTCCTTAAAAATGATTTAAAGATTTTATAATTGAAATAAAGTAAATTACAGATTTGGTCCTTATGGTTACATAAAATTGTAGATTGGATCCCTTGCATGTTTTGTATGGATTGTGTTTGTCGTTTAATTTCCGTTATGCATTAGCTACCTAACGTTAACTATGTTAAATTTGCTCCACTTAAACCATGTGTATTTTCGGTCCTTTTTTTCATTTTCTCTATATATATTTGTACTATGTTATAAAGCATACGAGGCAAACTTTTAATTGAAAAACCGTTTTCTATACATGTTGTACTGTTTATTGATGCATATACTTAAAATTCAAGATTACAACTTTTTAAAGCTACATGAATCATATAACTAACTGATAAACATAATCAAATATAATATAAAATCTCATTTTAAATTTAAATAATCTAAAATAAAATTAGGATAATCATTGAGTTGTAACAAAATACTTAATTACGTATTATCTTTTATAAAAATAACATTACCTTATTAAACCTAAAATAAAATACATTGTTATTAAACCTAAATTATATAATAAAAAATTGAAAATAAACAAATTAAATACAAAAATGAGAATTTCTTAGTTGTTAATTTAATCCTAACATTAATGTATTCTTTTAAAATTCTATGATTGGTGTCTTGATTTTATATTTTATATATTCAAACATAAAAATATTATCGTTTTCTTAAGAACACACAAAACCGTATTACAAAATCGACAAACGAAGAATAAAATGAACACTAAAATCGAGATGTATTGTTGTATTGCACGAGTATACTTCTAGTATTATTAATATATAATAACCACAACCCCCTTAGGTAACCCTTTCCCCCAACCTTGCTGTGTTCTTGAAACTCATTTTAGGGAGGAAAGAAAAGAAAAGAGAGGGAAAAGGGAGGAAAGTAAAAAAAAACTTGTGTTCTTAAAATTTTTTTAAGAGAGAAAGAAAAGGAAAATGAAGGAAAGAAATGATAAGTTTCCTCCCAAAACTTTCCTTCCACATGTGGGAGGAAAGGGAAGGAAATGAAAGGAAAGAAATTAAAGTGATTTTAAAAAATTATTAAAATTATAAAATTACCCGACCTTTCATTATAAATGATATATTTTTAAGGGTATACTTGTAAAAATAGTATTTTTCTTTCATTTCTCTCCTGTTCAAGAACACGAAAAAGTATTTTCTTTCTTTTAATTTCCTTCCTTTTCCTTCTCTTTCAAGAACACAAATAAAAAAATTATTTTCTTTTCCTTTCTTTCTCCTCCATTTCTTTTCCTTCCCTTTCTTTTCCTTTCTCTTCTCTCCGGATTAGAACACAACGTAAGTCCCTTCTCCCTTAACAACAATGGTAAACTCTCCCTCCTACCCTCGGAATAATGAATCTCAATCGACACATTCATCTCCAAGAACCACTACCTTTCGATCATCTTCTCCATCTGCACATTCACCTCCTATTCATCATTTCCTACACCGATCCCATCTATGGAGGGTTCTCCGGCTTCCTTCACTTCAGACTACACATATCTCCTTCTCTTAAACCCCTTTCGACCTCTTCCTTCCCTCATGCCGCCATCCATACTGTTTCAACCGAAACTCTCCCGATGTGCGAAGATCAATAAACTATAATCTACCTGGAAAAATGAATCTCAACATCTTCAGTTTATCGTCCTTCATTGATCGTATCCATTTATTTTTTCTGCTTTTTTTGTTTTTCAATATTTTGATTTGGATTAAGTATTTGTTTAGATTTATGGTTTTTGCTTCAAATGAGTTTTGACTAATAAATTTATATATTGTTGATGTTTTTGTGTTCTTGAAGTTGGTTGATATTTTTGATGTTGTCAAAGTAATTAATGTTAATTTTTGATATTAATGTTGATGTTATGGTTGAATTTGAGTTTGATTTTGATCTTGATTGGTTTGGTTTGATTTTGAGTTTTGGTGATAAGCATATGAATATTAGGGTTTATTTGATTTATGATCAGATCTGTTCTGTTGTGACATGAACGCAAAAGGAGTGGTGGCCAAAAAGATGACCGGAGAAGGGTGAGGGTCGAAGAAGATGACACTATGGATCCCATACTACCCCCCATAAACTGAAAATCCATAACCTTAAATCCCTAATTAGTATAGTAATACCCTTTAGCTGCCCTATGCATGTTTGAACAACCACAGTTAATCCTCTCTTTCTTTGATAAGAATCGATACAATTTTGTATAAGTCTCCTCCTCATTCGAATCAAAGAAGGGATGGTGGCCTGAGAAGAAGATCGGAGAAGGGATTTGTCGGAGACATGTTGTGTACATGAATTAGTAAGGGTATCAGGGTATGTTAAAATTTTTTTTTTTAATTAATGGTTGTAAAGACAAAAAACACCCCTGACTTAACAAAGTGAATTAACGGGCCTTATTGATAGAGACCCAATCTGTAACGATAATAAAACTATAACTCTATAAGTACCTAATATATAAAAAAAAGTGTAAGGGAACATATTTATAACTTTCATACAACCACGTGGATGATATATGTAATTTACTATTATAATGAAGGTATATAATCTGATTTAATTTTGAAAATGAGGTTTTATTTAATTTTAATTTGCAGAGGATGTTAAAATTACTTCCATGTCCTTCTATATTTATAAAAACATATAATGAAATTTGTGAAATTACATATAATATATAGTTAAATTAAAATTGATTTTTAAAAATTTTGAAATATTTACGATGCTTATTGAAAAAGTTAGACGTAATTGGTAATCTTAGTGAAATCATTGATTTGTTTTATATAATTGGTTCACAAGAATTTTAGCTTGTTAGTTAAGTTGTAACACGAGCTTGTAAGTGCGGAGTGTATAGTCGTGTGTAAACTAACTAGAACCTGAAATCGCTGGATGGTGCCATATGACGAGAATCAAGGTGGGCCAGAGGCGGATCCATAAATTTTTGGCAGTGGTTGCACAAAATAATTATCGTAATATAAACTATTTGTCTGGTAAGCTCTTGCCTAGGTAAGAGCCGTCACTCTCGCTTACCGAGTAAGACCCTCCATTCTTATCATCATTCTTACCGGTTAAGATTTTCGACTGTCATGTTATCCGGTGAGCAATATTACCTCGCAAGCACTTACTAGATAAGCGTTTGGTAATGTAATGACCCCTAACTCTAAACAAATAACTCTAGTCTATAGAGAGGGTTAACTGAACACGAATAATCCAGCATAGTAAACATTCTATTATGTTAACATTGTTACGTCACTATGAACAACTAAACCTTAACTAAAAAGATGCTAATAAAAATTTGTAATCACATTAAATTGTATTAAAGATAATTAGTTATCGTATTTGTCACACATGCATTATATATATTTTATTTGTGTTAAAATTAAAAAATATTCAATATTGTACTTATTTCGAAGGTATCGACAAGACCCTTTTAACGGTATAATTTGCAACAGAAAAACGTATTTTTTCAATGTATTTTAACTAATAATTAATTAATATAGTTTGGGTATAAAACGAAAAATGAAATAGGAAAGGAAGTAAATTGAATACATTAAAGTCTTTGAAGGGTGTGAATCATAATTTATCATCAACCACCTTCCTCAACTTACTGATGGAGTTTTATTTGTTAAACTTTCATTTAAAACCCTTAAAATATTTAAAGTTTGTGGTTTCATTCCAAAAATCTTATGGTTTCACCCCCAAAATCTTATGGTTTCACATGAAAGAACCTTAAAAAAATTACACTTAATCCCCAAAATTTTGTGGTTGCACATGCTACCACTCCCTTCTACATAGATCCGCTCCTGAGGTGGGCATGCTCCCTTGCGCAATCTTAGGGGCATCGCTCTTTGCAGTGGTCCCGCTAGCAGGTGATGCTTTAGCTATTCTCTAACGGTCATCCAGATGATGATGCTTTAGCTTTCAGAAGGGAATTGCATCAGTTTTGTAATTGTCTTTTATATAACCGCTAACTACTTATTTTCAGGAATCATTTTCAATTAATGTTGTCATTTGACGAGTAGTTATTCTCACATTAATATAAGAACAATTACAATTCTTTTGATTTAAAAAGTAAAAGTTTAAGTCAAAATCATCATGAAGAATTGAGATTATCCGCAAATTAATTTCATGATACCCAGATATATTTGAGCCGAAATGCAACTTTAAGAAAACAAACTCACATAATTTCATATTTTATCCAAGTTCTACACTCACTATTTTCTCACTATATTTATGAATTCCGCCAACAATAAACATATCAGATATTTTATACAATCATCATGTGAGAAAACAAAAGATTGTGAAAGTAGGGACCAATTCCATTATTGTATCTCTTGATTCTTATTGAAGAAAATTTGATGTATGACATTTGCTCAATCTTATACCCTGATATTTTCATCCAACTCGTGAATCACATGACCAAAATGGAACATGTTTTATGGGTTTACATCAAAAACCAAAGACATGTTAGTTTGTGTGCCACAGAACCTACATGATATAAGTCCCATCACTTCAACACGTGTTAAATACATTTCTTATTGTTTCACATGAAAAAACAGAAAACTTATACTATCTTATCAAAAAAAAATTGTTAAATTTAGAGTAAATTACATGTTATTGTTGCTTTAATTTGAAAAAAGTACGGAGTTGAGATGTTTGGCTTGCATTTTGTTTTGGATCGACTTCTTTTTAACAGAAGATGTCTTTTTTTCCTCCATTGGGCCACCCACATGCCTCTCACGTGAGGGACAATTATGTCTTTTTTACACTTGAGCCATTTAAAGAAACGGAAAGTAGCAGTTCGACTATCCACCACCACCAACAACTGTCAAACACAAAAAACAATATCGAAATCCTAAGTCAGAAGAAATAAGTATCTGGATAAATCATGGACATATGGAAAAAAATAATTAATTTGTACAAATCGTTTAAAAAAGTTGTAAGGAAAGGTTTAGGGTTTCAAATTTGGAATCTTTAGTGAAGTTAAGCATCCAACACCACGACATATATATATATATATATATAGGGTTAGTTTCAAATGTGAACTCATTTTTGGTTGTGAACGTGAGGACGAATCTCAGCCACTTATCCGGTCAATAAAGGCGGCTTTGACCTGGTTCCCCTCTTTTAATAATCTCCACCCTCCCATGAATCGCGTCAATCCTCCGTGATCGCGTCCACCATAACCGAATATGTGTGGCTGAGATTCGTTCTCACGTTTACAACCAAAAATGAGTTCACATTTGAACCTAACCCTATATATATATATAGGGGAGATTTCAAATAAAAACCACGTCAATTCGTACAAATCGTACAAACCGCGTAACCACGTCAATTCGTACAAACCGTACAAACCGTGTGTTTCATTGTTTTTTTGAATATTTTTTTTATGAAAGTGTTTAATATGATGAATTTGTTTCATATAATTCTTTTCTTCATGAAATTATTTTTCTTTCTACATGGAAATGAATTGATTCATGAAACTCTCAAATTGATGAATCTTGTTTCACGTATTCTTGATTCACCAACCTTCATGTATTAATGATGAAATTTTTTCATATATTATTGACTAATCAACCCTAATAATTAAGAAAAAGTGAAAAAAATTTAAAAAAAATATTGGTTGCATGCGGTTTGTACGGTTTGTACGAATTAACGTGGTTTGTAACGGAAATCAACCCTATATATATATATATATATATTTATTTATATACACAAAGTATACTCTCTCACCACCTCGTGAGTTAAAGCTTACATTAACAAAGGGCTTTCATACGAGGTTAAATGGGAATCGAAGTGTTAGGGTTTGGGTTATGATTAAAAAGACACTACTAGAAAATTGAGTACTTTCAACGGAAAATGGCGTTGAAATTTTTTTACGAATTTTAGAGGGATTATTGACAAAACATAAATTTTCTACGAATTTTTAACGAATTTCCGTTGAAAATCTCTCACAAAATGCATTTTCAACTAAAATTTTTTTGACGAGACATTCCGTTGAATTTTTTTTGGTTGAAAATGCATATATGTTTGTGAGAGATTTTCAACGGAAATTCGTTGAAAATTCGTAGAAAAATTATGTTCTGTATATAATCCTCTAAAATTCGTAGAAAAATTTCAACGACATTTTCCGTTAAAAATTAATTTTCGTTGAAAATACTCAATTTTCTAGTAGTGAAAAGAAAATATTACGGTTTTAATTTTAATTTTGTTTATGTTTATGCATAGGTCAAAAAGAGAGAAATTAGATTTTTGTTTCCCCCTTAATATGAAAAAGAAAAGGAAAAGAAATAACTAAAAAGTTAAATAAAGTGCGAGGGCCGTGTAACGGGATTAACGGTAGAAAATGAGATGATCTTTGCATGAAGGACCCAATTGTAAAGAAAATGCAAAGAGAATGGTAAATTTTTATAACATTTTCAAAATTGGGATCTAATTTGCAACTTTTTCCAAACCATAGGGACCTATAAATTTATAAATTTATAAATTATAATAAAATAAAGTAATAAACTTAATTTTCAGTCTCGTGTTTTTTTCGATTTTTTGGTCTCTCGTATTTTTTTATTACACATTTGCCATCGTAGTTTGGATTTTTGTCAAGCTTTGGTACTTGTCACAAACGGTGTTAAACAGATTTGTTAATTTAGTCTTTTTATCTGTCCTTTTCTTATTTCCCTTAGAAAAATAAAAAACTAATACAATTTATTAATTATAATAATTAAAAAACTCATGTTCTAATTTTCTATTCTGTATTATGATTTTAAGTTAACCAGAATAATTAGTTCACAAATATCAAAGTTAACCGAGATAATTAGTTGTTTTAAATGTGAAAGAACATATATATAATACAACTCCAATTTAGTTTAAAGCATTAGTGACGGACCCAGAATTTTTTTGATACGGTGGCATCATACAATATAAACAAAATTTTTTATAAAAAATACGTTTTTATCGACATGTCTTTACGTTTTTACCAACATCAATATCTTTCGATGTGTTTTTAACCTAATTTTACCGTTTCAGAAATTTTTTAAAGTTTTTTGCTTGATTTGGAGAGATTTTTTCGGTTTTTTTTGCTTGATTTAAAGAGTTTTTTTTTGGATTTTAAGCTTTTTATTGATTTCGAGTTTTTTCGGGTTTTCTTTTGTTGATTTCAAAAGTTCTTTTTTTTGATGTTTAAGCTTTTTATCGAGTTCGAGTTTTTTCGGGTTTTTTTTTGTTGATTTCAAGAGTTTTTTTTTCCCGGTTTTTGGTATTTGATATTGACGCTCAGCAAATTAAAAATACTTTTGGAAAAGTTAATGATTAAATATGAATTAATAGAGTGTTTATTAAATGTTATTTAAGTACGAAATTAATAGAATATCTAGTATGTTATTAAGGGGCCGTTTACCAACTCTTATCGGGTAAGTGTTGTCCCGATAAGAGTGTTGCATGACTCGGGTAAGTGTTGTCTTGGGTAAGGGGCCGTTTACCAACTGTTACCGAGTCAGTTTTGCTGACCGAGTCAGTCCGGTCAGCAGTTAGTAAACAGCCCCTAAATGTATATAGAGTTGCTACCTGATTTTTTTTTTATTTTTTTGCATCAAGCTGGGATCGAACTTGGGACCATCTATATAAAGAGTATTAGTTCAATTGGGAAACGCCACTACATCAGCTATCCTATTTATGTCATTACTTCAGTTTTAAATTATTTAAGAACATCTCTAAAACAATACGGTTGCACCGTTAATAAATCCAAAAATTTATCATTCGATGAAGATATAATACGGTGGCCCGTGCCACCGTGTGAACCATGGTAGGCCCCCCCCCCCCTCCCCCTCTCGCAAAGAACTATGAAATTTAACATATTTAGCACCATTAACGTGGAACCCTAACTAATACAAAATGCAGAAGTTCAAGAAGCATACCTTCAATAACCTTGGATTCACTATCGTTCATTCTTATATTAGTTTTCTTCTGAATAAAGTTGGTGACTTTGATTCAAGCATTGTTTCAACATGTTCTTCTTCATAAATATGCAAAGGTTCATCAAAAAAGTTGCTAAATACTTTTGAAACGTAATTTTGGGATAATAACATCACCCTTGCCGTCATTGATTTATGAGGATCATAGATCGGCAGTGTTTGTGAAATAAAAATATATTGTTTTCCTTGTCACCCTCTCGCTCCTCTTTCTCACCGTGAAAGCTTGAAACCATATATTTGAAACAAAATCCTAAAAGATTTATTTGAAAACATGTGAAATTCTTACTTGTGTAACATCCAGATTTTTGGTGCGTATTTTCGAGTTTCATATTTATATTTCGATCTTAGAACATCTTTTGGTACGTATTTTGAGTTGCTTTAATGTTTTGGGTGAGAAACAAGCTAATTAATTTTTCTGGAGGAGTTTCAACCCTAGGGAGTTTGGGCAGAAAATTGGGTGTGATCTATAACAACCCACATTGGTTGGGAAAGAAACAATGGTTGTCTTATAAGGGACTTGATACTTCCTCTATCAGATTTGTTTTAAAATCGTAAGTCCAAGTGTGTGGACAAAGTGGACGATATTTTATACGGTTGACACGTGATGTTACAGATGGTATCAGAGCCGGAAACCGGACTGATGTGTCGGCAAGGACGCTAGGCTCCCAAGGGAGTGGATTGTAATATCCCATATTGGTTAGGAAAAGGAACAAATGTTGCCTTATATGAGACTTGATACCTCCTCTTCCTCTATCAGACGTGTTTTAAAAACGTGAGTCCAGGTGTGTGGACAAAACAGACAATATCTGGTATGATTGACATGAGATGTTACATGATCAGTGGGACCATCCGCTCACTTAAAATCATTACAAATAGAAAACAACAATAATTTTAGTAGACAAATGAGCGCGTGAGAATATAAGTTAAGATGAGAAATGCAAGAAGTGATTCGAACCCTTGATCACTTTTAATTAGTTTTGCTCTAATAGTTCAGATTAAATACATAATAACCCATAAATTAGCTTTGAAGGGTATTTTCAATTAGGATTGATACAAGAGTGGAGATCCGTTCACACATTTCTCTTGATAATTAACTACTATTCTTACCGAAAACCTTCTCAATTCTAGGATTGGTATAAATGTGATTATCATTCTCCGAATAAAAACATAAAGGAATTTGATATAATGACATTTTTATCGTGAAATTCCTATTCCATTTTAACATGTAACTATACGAAGTTTATTTATCAGTTATTTGGCATATGTCTATATTCTACTTTGACATTATTCATTTTTATCGAAAAGTAAGTAAGAAATAATATGTATTTTTAGAAGAATGTTATCTTATTTTACCCGTTGTATAATCGGGTTAGAAACATGTCAAATCGATGCTCCTGGCCTCAAAATTGACCATACCTACCAAACGATGTACTCAAACACATTTTGATCATAGTTTTTTTTTTCTTTTTATAAAAATAATCTAGATACCTTTTAATGATTTACTAAATGACACGAGTTTAAAACTCACACTACAAAAGAAATAACTTTCACTCATAAAAAAACATCCAGAAAAATTTCTCTGGGTGATTACCACGGATCACCCAGGAAATACTAATGGTTCCGACAAAATCCGATGTCCTAGGTAATCTGTCACTGATTTAATTTACCCACCAACAAATTAGATACCAACTTTTGTGACGGTTTTGTGACGGATTACCGTTTAACGACGGATTTCTCAGGGAAATGGTCGTAGGTGAAAACCTTTCATTTTAGTAGTGCCACCATAAATATGTTTAATACATATACAATACAAATTATTTATTCCCGTTTGAATACATGTTCTCATAATATTTAAAAAGTAAAAATAAATATAGTTTTATCCGATCGTCAAATTCATCCGATTTTTCAAATATGGCCATGTATTTGGCACTCAAAATAATTTTTTTGATAAATATGGTATTTAAACTACCTGACGCCTAACTTTTATACTAGGTCTTATTCTATTATTTCATATATTAATTCAGATTAAAAAAATTCTTATGAGTTATGACAACAATCTATGACCCAACATAACTTTTATACCATCTAAATCTGACATGAACTTATGCAAGAGTTGGTATATATGTTGTCAAAATCAAATCTAAATCATAAATAATTATAAATCATCTGTTGAATTATTAAATATTCTTATTTTTAATTAGTTCAATAAAATCCATTATAAAGATTAAAAATTAATAAATATAACATAGAAGTGGACCTCATAAAATGGTAGAAACAATAGAGTTTTTGGACATTTTTGTTAACACATATATTAACATGGAATGTTAACATCAGGGCCGGCCCTGGGCATAGGCCGGCCCAAGAGGCGACAGCCCAGGGCGGCATTTGGTCCATGGGCAGCAAAATAAATAAATAAATTTGTATGCATATATATGTTAGGTTTTGGGCCAAAAAAATGTTGTTGTTGTTGCAAGTTTTGAAGCCGGATATAGACTAAAGCAAAGGGCATCTCTGATCTCTCGACTCTCGTTCTCTCGCATCCAAAGTCAAAAATCAAAACTCCCTGAATCTGTCGACTGTTGTTGCTCTGCTGAATCTCTCTGAAGTCTGAACGAACGATTGGAACGAAGACGACGAGACCGAGACGACTCACGAACTGGCTGTCGACTCAACCTTGCTCTCGACTCTGAGTCTCGATATTGCTCTCGCTCTCGTCTCTCTGACCACTACAGTGACCTAAAAAGCCAATTAAGAACTAGGAAATGACCTTGCTCAGGTGCTCTCGAGTCTCGTCTATCTGACCAGTGACCTTGGTTTCCTAATTTGTTGGTAAAATTCTGATTTTTGGTGAATTGGTTTCTAACATTATGTTTACTGTTAAAGTTAGTTTAGGTTAGATTATTGTTTTGCTTACTTTAGATTAGGATTATTTTGTTTTGTTTACTTTAGGTTTATTTATTTTCTTGTTTAGATTAGGGTTATTTTGTTTAGTTTAGGTTTATGTATTTTCTTGTTTAGATTAGGGTTATTTTGGTTCATGGATTTTGAAGGAATTGGAATGGATAATTACTTTGACCAAATTCTAAATCCTATGTTTAGTTCACATAATTGAAATGTAGGAATTCTTTGAATTCCATAAATTAAAGAATTCATCAATCCTTAAGGAATTGAATTCCATTGTACCAAATGCACGATCAAATTTCATTCCAATCCAATCCCTTCAAAGTCAAATTCCTTTAACGTATTTCAATTCTACCAAATTCCATTTTACGAACCTAACATCGCCTTAGGGTTTTTTGATTCAATTAGAAGAATTCTTTTGAGCGGTCGTATCATGATATAATTTATGATTCTAGACACTAATTGTGTGTAAACACTAACCCATCTATTGCAAAACTTAAATCAGGAAGAGATGTGGGATGTTAATCTCTGTCCAATGGGGTTATTGGGTCATTTAGGGAAATGGCCTTAAATAAGTTTCTGATTCAGAATGTGGGATACAATTTTGCTTCCATTAACACATCCGGGATATTTTGGAGGTATGTATTTTTTAATTCTATACTACTCTTTATTTAGACCTAGTTGCTAAGAGGGTCTCCTAAAATACATTCTTGGCTCCATCCTTGTCATGTTCTATTTGACTCCACGTACTTATTATCATACATAGTCATTACTCAACTAGTTTGTTTTGTTTTAACTTTTATATGTATATATAAATGTATAAGCGGCATTTTTTTGCCTTTCCGCCATGGGCATTCGAAATCTCAGGGTCGGCCTCGGTTAACATGTTAACTTTGAATTTATGCTAACAAAATGTTTCTTATGTTTCTCATCAAGTTTTGATTTATCACGGAAACTAATCCTATACAGCCATACAAGGGTAAAATTCTTGAGCCACAAAAATGTTACAAACTTGTAACTTGTAAGAATCAATCTCAATGTATTGTTTCCCATGTTTATTTCCATTTACATTGTGTTCTCTTTGTGGAGAAAATAAAAGATAAATAATGGATAGAAAAGAAAGTGAAAGTGTATATGAATTCCTTAAGGAGGGTTGTATTGCAATCCCTCAATAAACATGTACAAGTAAACAAAATCTCAGAGATAAGAAAAGATTACACAGGGAAATCATATCTACAAACTAGGAAACAAATCAAATAATTTACAAAAATATATTTACTATAACACCCTCACAGTCGATATAGGAGGAGCGCGAACGTTGAGACTGGAGCGAAAATCCAAGAAAGAGAAAATGGTAGTCCATTAGTGAAGATGTCTGCATATTGAGACAAAGATGACACATGTAACACACGAACATGGCCGAGAGAAGCCTTTTCCCGTACAAAATGTATATCCATCTCAACATGTTTAGTGCGATGCTGTTGTACCGGATTAGAGGATAAGTACACGACATTAACAATATCATAGTAAACGATCGTTACTTTTCGAACAGGATAATGTAACTCTAGCAGCAAATTCCGAAGCCATGAAGTTTCAACAACAGCATTGGCCACTCCGTGATACTCGGCCTAGGCACTAGAGCGGGAAAGAATGGGCTGCCGTTTAGATGACCAAGATAAAAGGTTATCTCCTAAGTAAACACAATAACCTGAAGTGGAGCGGCGGGTATCCGGACGCACACCCCAATCTGCGCTTGAATAGGCTACCAAGCCGGTAGTGGGAGAGGCAGAAAAATGCAATCCATGCTCAATGGTACCTGAATGTAGCGGAAAATGCGTTTCATGGCAATCATATGAGAGTCTCGAGGAGCATGCATGAACAAGCAAATTTGTTGCATGACATAACTGATATCGGGCCTTGTAAATGTCAGGTACTGTAAACGACCAGCAAGACTACGATACAAGGTAGGGTCTGAGATGAGGAGAGCATCATTGGCGCGGAGTTTGGCCTTGGTATCAACCGGCGTATTAACGGGTTTGTAAGTGCTCAATTTGGCCCGTTCAAGAAGCGTTTCAGCATATCTCCTTTGATTGAGAAATAGACTACCCTTAGATCGACAGACCTCGATGCCCAAAAAATGGGAGAGTGGTCCCAAATCTGTCATAGGAAACTCCTTACTCAAAAGAGAAATGATACGTCGGAGAAAGGCAACGGATGAAGCAGTGAGCACTATATCATCTACGTACAGTAGCATAAAATTCGTTTCACCCCCGTGCTTGTATATAAATAAAGAGTTGTCACTCTTACTACTAGTGAATCTCATCTTGAGCAAGTAACTAGCAAAATGGTAATACCAAGCCCGTAAAGCCTGTTTTAAGCCATACAAAGACTTACGAAGGAGACAAACCATTTTGGGAGTAGTGATCAACAAAACTAGGCGGTTGGTACATGTACACAGTTTCGTGCAAATCCCCATGAAGAAAGGCATTCTTGACATCAAACAGATGAATTGGCCAAGAATAAGAGAGAGCAAGACTAAAAATTGTGTGAATGGTGACCAGCTTAACCATAGTGCTAAAAGTTTCATCATAATCCACCCCTATTTGTTGTGATTTGCCATTGACAACAAGGCGACCGTTATGGCGTTATAAGGGGCCATCAGAGTTAAACTTGTGTTTGAACAATGACATACAACGGATCACATTGACACCTGAGGGGTGATCAAATAAATCCCATGTACCATTTTTAATCAATGCATCATACTCCTCTTGCATAACCGCTTTCCAATGTGGTTCCTGCATAGCACAAATGAGGGACCTAGAAAGAGGGGAAAGTTTGAGGTATTGGACATGTAAGTTGAGTGGGAGACAGGGTTTTATGATACCATGTTGGAGACAGGTAGCCATAGTGTGTTTGGGGGGCGGTGTTGGGGAAGGTATGGAGGTTGGTGGTGTGGGAGGATTCGGTTGGCCACGAGATGGTTGTGAAGTAGTTTGACCATCTAGGGGAGGGGAGAATGGTGTGTCAAGGCTGTTGGGATGGTTTTGGGCAGTAAGGAATGACTTGCGACGAGTGTAGACAAGCGGGTAAGGCACGGTGTGGTCTATGTGAACTAGGGCAGCAGCATGTGGACAAGGTGGGAACGTGGACGTCGAGGGAGGGAATGTCATGAGGTGCTCAAGAACAAGAGAATAGATGAGGGGAGGCTCAAGAAAATCATAGGAGGATAAGTTGTAAGACTCGATGATAGTAAAAGGGAACACTGTCTCCTTAAAAGTAACATGACGAGAGAGTATGATTTTCTTTGTAGAGATGTCAAGACATGCATGTCCGCGATGATTATCGAGATAGCCAAGGAAAACTCAAGGGGTAGAACGAGGAGAGAGCTTGTGTTTCATGGTTTTACTAAAATTAGGAAAACAAAGGCATCCAAAGACTCTAAGATGATCATAAGTGGGGATACGACCATAAAGGACATGCGTGGGAGTATCAAACCGCAAAATTTTGGCAGGAAGGATATTATGGAGATAAGTAGCCGTATGGACAACATCAACCTAATAGGAAGGAGGTATGGAGGCATGGGTGAGGAGTGATCGAGTGATGTCATGGAGTCTACGTATCCTACACTCGACCTTGCCAATTTGGGAAGAGGTATTCAGGCAAGAGAAACAGAATTGCATGCCATGATTGTTGCAGAAAGTGTGGAAAGATCTATTGTCAAATTCTCGACCCATGTCACATTGGAAAGTTTTGATATCTTTTTTCAAATTGAGTTTTGACATAGGTACGGAATTGAATAAATTTGGAATATGATTCAGATTTATGTTTAAGGGGGTACACCCAAAAATAATGAGAATAATCATCAACCAATACAAGATAGTATCGATGGCCATGGAGACTTAAAATAGGAGAGGTCCACAAATCACTGTGTATTATATCAAAAGGAACAAAAGTGACAGAAGTAGATAATTAAAGAGAAAGGTAAACATTTGTGTTTGGCTATCGCACAAGCACAACATACATTGGAAATAGACTCCTTATTACAAGAAATGAATTTATTTGTGCTAAGAAAATTTAAAATATGGTCACCTGGGTGTCCCGAGCGTTGGTGCAAATTGGAGGAGTGAGCATGGCGAGAAAGATTGGAGTAGTTGGTGAAGAATTGACAGGTTTGATGATTGGATAGAGCTCTTCGGAGCTGTTACACCTCATGAAAATCCCCCCGTCCAAAGATCCTTCACGGGAAAACTAAAAGGGTCAAATTCAATAAATACATGATTGTCGCTAGTAAATTTACGAATAAACACAAGGTTTTTAACAATGTGAGGAGTAAAGAGGACATTTATGAGTGAGAAATTAGCATGGGCAGGGAATAGGTGTCCTATGCCGAAACCTTGCACTAATACATGAGAAATATTATTTGCATTGAAAAACGAATGGAATTTACCAGTGGTAGCAACATGTGTGAGGTAGCACTGGTGTCCATATACCAAGAGTCATCAGGAACATTGAGTGACATGCTATTAAAGGCAGCAGGGATCTTGGTGTATTGATGATCTGAAGAGGGGATCGCATATGCCTGAGTTGTGGGTTGTGAGTTACGAGGCGGTGGACCAAGAAGGCTTCCTTGGCCGCATGAGGCTGCTGTCGGGTATATGGACAAGGGGGTCCAGCCCATAATGGTGGCCAATAGGATGGGTAAGAGGGCCACTTTGCATGGTGCTGCTGGTTGCCACGATTGTTGCGGCTATTGCGACGATTGTTGCGAGTATTACTAGTATTGTTGCTGCGTGGGTTATAGTTCGATAGAGGATGAACGACGGGAGAAACATGGGCAACAGTAGCGAAAGGGGAGAAATCGGAGGCAGTGGCAGATTTGGACAGCAGGGCAACAGACTCAATAATGCGGTTGCGGCGTGCTTCTTCATGCACGAGCATACTACGAGCAGTGAGAAAAGAGGGTAGCGGAAACTGCTTAATTATGATGCTCTCAATAGAGTTGTAGTTGTGGTTGAGGCCATTGACTAATTGGAGAACATGACGTTGGTCACTCACCGTTTCAGCAACATCTTTAAGTTGATCGGCCAAACTTTTGAGTTGTTGACAATAAGCAGTGAAAATTGTCAAGACTAATGTGATTGAACTGATTCTCCAAGTCAGCAGCTCGAGCTCCCTTGTTATCATGAAAGAGGTTTTTCACTCGAAGCCAAGCATCACGAGCTGTGGATCCGGGTTGGATGATAGTATGAAAAAGGTCTTCGGTAATGGTGTTGTATATACAAGAGAGAATAATGGCATCCAATTGTGTCCATTTAGTGTTGGAAAACCTATGGGATCCGACAGAATCTGAAGGAACTGGAATGGTCAATTATGTAGATAGAATTCATTCCTGTGTTTGGTTCATTTTTTGGGTTTTGGTAAAGGATTGAAATTCCACATATGGTGGAATGTAAATTCCTTTTGTTTAAGCAAGGAATTTCAATTCCTTCGTACCATCTTTAAAGAAAAAACCATCTTACGCTTGTATTACTCAATTCCATTCTACCCCACCATGATGGATGTCACCATCATCGTCAACGCTGCAGCTACCGTCGCCGCCACCGTCGTTGTCGTCACTGTCGTCACTATGATCACCCCTACTGTTTTCATTGTCGCCTCCAACACTGCCATTACCATCATTACCACTATCTTCTTCACCAACACAACCACAATCTTCACCACCCCAATCACCACCACTACCGCCACTGCCACCACCGTCGCCGTCACCTCCACTGCCGTCATGGCAGCTACCTCCAACACGCTCATCACCGTCATTAATGTTATCGTCTTCACCTCCGCTACCACTATGCCATTATCACCCCCATCATCACCACCCCCGTCGCCACCACCATCGCCATTGCCGCCACCGCTGCCGCCGTCACCACTACTTTGTCATTATTGTCTCCAACACTGTCATTACCATCGTTACCACTGTCTCCTTCACCAACATGACCACAATCGTCACCGCTGTCGCCGCCACCACCACCCCCATCCACCACCGCTACCACCATCGTTGCCGTCACCACCACTACTGTCGTTGCCGCTACCTCCAACATCGTCATCACCATTGCTATCATTATCTCCTTCACCCCCACCACCGCCACCGCCATCGCGGCCACCACCACTATCATCTACACCTCTACCCCTCCACCCTACCACTACTATTATATTCAACTAACAAAACACATATATTCAAGTTATTTGGACAAAATCCATTCCAATTCCTTCCAACCAAATTCATGGTCACACGTGATTAAATTCCATTCCAATTCCTTCAAATTCCAATTCCTTTAGCACATTCCAATTCCGATAGATTCCATTTTGTGAACCAAACGCCACCTTAGTAAGATCATCAATATGATCAATGACATCGTGAGCCATAGCAGCAACTCTGAAAAGTTCAGCCCATGTGTGATACTGAACTCGTTGAAGATCGAGTGTGAGAGGGATTATTCCTTTGACTGCTTGTGCGGGGTGTAGAGAGGGGGGAACAAACTTTCCATTAGTCATTATGGTTCACAAGGTAGACAGGGTAGAGGATAGTAGACTCAGATGTTGCCGATGTAGGGGCAGACAACACAAAGGGGAGAGGCCGACACAGCAGGAGCAGAAGCAGGAAGCAGATGACGTTAAGAAAGAGCAACTAAGGCTCTAATACCATGAAAGTGTATATGAGTTCCTTGAGGAGGGTTGTATTGCAATCCCTCAATATATAAACTAGGAAAAAAATCATATCAGAAAGTAAAATAAAATATTAGGAAAAAAATCATGTACAAAGAAAAAGAATCTCAGAGATAGGAAAGATTACATAGAAAAATCATATCTACAAACTAGGAAAAAAAATCAAATAATTTACAAAAATATATTTACTATCAAAAAGTAAAATAAAATATTTTTTTTTCTTTTTATTTTTGAAAGAAAAGGAGAAAAATTTCAGCATGTTTTCAAACAAGATTACAAGAAAATGGAAGATTTCATTTTTATAAATATATCCTTTAAAAATATATCATTTATAATAAAAGCTTGAATACTTTGTAATTTTAATAATTATTTTAATGGGTTTTAATTTCTTTCCATTTATTTATGGAAGTTGTTATTTTTATAACCATATCTTTTAAAAATATATCATTATTTTCCTTATTTTTTCTTTCTTTTTCCTTCTAAAAAAGTTACGAAAACACAATTTTTTTTTTACTTTTCTTTTATTTTTCTCTCTTTCCTTTCCTTTCCTTCATAAAAAAGATTTTGAGAACAAAGTGTTAAGGATATAATTTAATATTTTGTTTCAGGTATATTTATTTCGCAAATTATTACTTTCCCACTGTGAAACCTTTTAGTGTGTATTTTTTGTTTCACAATGTAAACCAAAAAAAAGTTTTACGTGTATTTTCTTCACAATGTTAACACAAAAATATGTGAAACAATATCTTAAAACATAACGTTGATGTAAAAATATATTTTTAGATTGATTTTCACGAGTTGATATCCTTTTGTGATTCTCATTTGATGATTTCCAAATATATGGCCATTTGGATTGAATGAAACACGTGTGGCACACTCCTCTGCCCTCTTTTTGAGTTCGCATATGAACTTTTGTTCCTCTTTTATATGTATATATATATATATAAAGAGAGAGAGCGAGAGAGAGATAGTATATATATATATAGAGAGAGAGAGAGAGAGGAAAGTTCAAATGGAAACTCAAATTTAGTTGTGAACGTGAAGACAAATGAGAGCGTGACACGTGTCATATTCAGATTGAATAACGAAGGAAAATATTCGGACTGAATGTATTATTATTCAGACTAATTGTAGTATTATTTAGTCTGAATAATACTACATTCACGTAAAAAACGGTTAAAACAACAACAAAAGCTATTTCGAGATGGATGTCATATTGAGGAGCACGAATTTTTCGTTTTTTTGATGTAATTTGTTTGATTAAAATATTAGTAATTTTTAAGATAATTTATTTTAAACTTTAAGTCGGTAAAAGTTTTAATTAAAAAAGAAAATAAAAGTCAAATATGGTAGGTGTGATTTTAAATTATTTTCCATTTTTAACTCTAATCATTTGAATTAAAAATGTTATTTAATATGAGTTGTTGGATTAATAGAGATGGAGGGGTGAGATTCGTCCTCGCGTGTACAATGAAAATTGAGTTTTCCTCTCTCTCTCTCTCTCTCTCTATATATATATATATATAGGGTTCGGTTCACTTGAGACCAGTCTCTCTCTCTCTCTCCATATTTGCTGTGAAGTTTCAAAAGTAAAAAAGTTGTCTCACGGGTCTCATGAAAACAGTTTGGTCTCACGTGGTCACATGTATATATAGGGGATATACAAACCAAGCAATTCGTACAAACCGTAAAAACTTCATTCAACCAATCATTTTTTTTTATTTTTTTCACCTTTTCTTAATTATGAAAGGTGGTTAATTAATAATATGTGAAAAAATTTCATCAAGAACACATGAGGGTTGATTAATCAAAATTATATGAAACAAGATTCATCAAAATAAAAAATACATGTAACAATTTTATTTTCATGTAGAAAAAAAAATATATGAAATAATTTCATTAATAAAAGAATTATATGATACAATTTCATCATAATATTAAACACTTTCATAATAAAAATTATTCAAAAAAAACAATGAAACATAGAGTTTGTACGGTTTGTACAAATTGTTTGGTTTGTATTTGAAATCTCCCCTATATATATATATACACACACACACACAAAAAAAATTAACCGCCTAATTAGTATAAATTATAGTTAATCGAGACATTTTCATCTTTTTCATATATTGATATCACATTCTTAATTAGCTCCTTCACTTCATTATCACAATTTTTATTATCTCATTCAATTACCATTTTGAAACAAAAACGTAATAAATTTTAAATAACAATCATTGTTTCATCTTGAATTTAAACAAAACACATTATTTTGCCTATCAGAATCGGTCCGGACATTTTGGAGGCTCTATTCGGAAAAAAAAATGTGGCCCCATAATCCTTTTCCGTATATGATCTATTAAAACTTTTGTTACTTTATTGAAAAATAAATAATTAAAGTTTAGATTATACATAAAGTTATAAAATAATTATAAAAGAGTCAAATAAAATTATCTCCAATAAATAATTTATTAATAACAATAAAAAGTTAATTAATAATAAAATTACAAATAATCATATAATATGTACAATATAATATATCTATACTATATTATAAAGCATTTGACAAAAACTCTTAAAAACATATTATTATGCAATAGGTACAATTGATTAAAGCATAATTACTTAAAATTCAACCATACAAGTTATAAATGCATTGGTACAACTAATAAAACTTCTGTTTGAATTCGTGTAACTAACTATACAACTAACTATACAGATAAATATCTATATAAAAATTCTAACATATAATTAGGATAATCATTGAACTTTAACAAAATACTTAATTATTATATTTACAAAAAAAAATATTATTAAACAAAAATATACTATTTCAAAAAATGAACTAAAGAAAGTATACAAATTTTTTTTTTCAAAACTAATAAAATTATATTATAACATTAATAGAGACAAAAAATAAAATAAAACATAAAAAATTAAGATGGATCTCGCTGCATTGCACGAGTAACTTTCTAATTTTATATATATATATATATATATATATATATATATATATATAATAGTTTAATACCTTACTATAAGATATAAATTGTTCTTCCTTTTGTTTAAATTTGACACCGGTATACATGTTTTTCTAGAAGAAAACAAATAACTAAATATTACTTAGTAACTTCAAAGTTTATATACAAGGCATTTTATTTTATAGAATAATCAACTATGATTGGTAATTATAAAACATATTCAACATAAAGTTTTTATTAAATTGTTCGTTACTAAAAAACACTAACATTAAAAATTGAAAAAAGATTTTAAAAAATATATAAAAATTATCAACAATGATAAAAAAAAATCTGATTTTTTATTAAATAAACAAAAAAACCGAAGGAACAAAATCAAATAAAACAAAAAGAAAGCATTAAAAGGTTTGTTTAAAGAAAGAAATTTATGCCTTGATTTTTTTAAAATAAAAGAAAAACCTAAAAAAAAAGGCTTTGTAAGTAATTTTATGGTAACTATACAAAAAAGCCAAAAGTTTTGGTCTTTAAAAAAATGAATCGTGAAAAAAAAACTATCTAATTTATTCAATAAAAGAATCGATAATTAAAAAAATAAATTAAATAATTAAGTTCTTGAAAAAACAATGGTATATTAGAAAAATAATAAGTCTTTCCAAGGTTTGAACCAAGGGCTACGCTAGAACTGCTGGATCGCAAGCACACGATCGACATAAAAAAGGTATCGAAAAAAAAGATCTGAAGTTCATGTTGTGCTGGTATTTGAAATAGTAGCGGTTCTGTTTCATCGTTTCGTGTAAGGGGCTGTTTTGATACAGCTTAGCTGCTCGCAAACTGATGTGTTTTGTTTGTTGGCTCCTGCTTTGTTTTTGGTTAGGATTTGTTCCAAGTAAATAAGATGGAGATTTGGTAATGGTTGTTGGTGTAAAACTTTAAACGTGTTTGGTATTTAAAGTTTTTTGCTGCTTCAAAAAAAGTAACCATCGATAAAGTTTGATTATTTAGGTTTTATAGTAAATGACTCATCGGGGATAAATTGGTCATTTTAACCAGTTATGTCTTGTTCTGTCCTGTCTTGTCGTGTCTTACCAAACGCGGAACAACTGTCATGTTTTGTCCAGTATTGTCATGTTCTGTCTGCATACGAAACGCACCCTTAAGGGCTTGTAACACCTTACCAACTAAGGTAAAAGTTTATGAAAATGGACTTTTCAAGTTTTTATAATAATTTGCATTAACATAGAAAACCAAAAAAACCGAGGCCCTTGACGATCGAAGGTCCCATGTGGCGGCAACTTCGGCATGGCCTCAGGGCCGCCCTTATGGCCTATGAACTTTCTGGTTCACCTATTAACTTTGTTTGAACTTTCTTAATCATCTTATTCGTTTCACCTATGAACTTTGGTACAAGTTTTAGAACAACCAAAGTTCATACACGAAACAAAATTATTAACTTTTAAAAAATGTTGTTTCACTAGAGAACTTTGTTTAAGCTATCTTAATGGTCTCATTCATTTTTTGCTTTTACTTGTAAACTTTGGTAAAAAAAAATTGGAACAACCAAATTTCAACACAAACAAAAAATTTAATTCCAAAAATAACTGAATTTAAGAAATAAATGGAATTAAAACCAAATTTAATCGATAAATAAAAGAAATTTAAATTCCAAAAATAATTGAATTTATCTTCTAAAAATAATCGAGTTAATCTTCCAAAAATAAATCACAATTTATTTTAATATTGCTCCTCATTTAATCTCATTTAACCATAAACTTTAAATAATAAATATTAAATTTCAATTTAACCATAAACTTTAATAAATAACAGCTCAAATGAATTTATAAACTTAATACTAATTAGTAATTTTTTTGAAGATGATTATGTCCATATATATATATATATGTTTATGTAATAAATCTAGGTCTCTTTTAATATATAAATTATAGTTTTCAAACAAAACATGTTTTTTTTTTTGACCTTTTGGTCATTGTGACTTGTGACCTAAACCAATAATATTCTTTACGTTACCAACACTCATCTTTAAAAACATCACATGGGAATATTTAACAAACACATGCTATTAAAAATAGACTTATTAATGGATGTAATTTGGTTTGAATCGACTTATTATTCTTTAGTATTTTTAACACCTGAAGGAATAGATTCAGATTAAGGTTGAGTTGATTCAAGTACTGATTTAAAGCAATTTGATCAAAAATACTTTCATGATGCTCTTGCTCGTCACAAAACGATAAAGATATGAACTAATATTTGTTCTATTTCTCTAGCAAAAGTCTCGTCAATGAATTTCATCTCCCCCTCCTCTCAACTGAGTGATTTTTAAACTTAAAGCAGATCAAGAAGATACCACATTTTGTGAATTATCTAATGTGTTTGTTAAAGGCATCAATGAACGACTACTAGAAACGAATAATAGCTATTTCTATCCAGTCTTTTGTAACGTATATTTAAAATTTCTTATTCTTTTATGATAAAAAATTAGATGATATCGAAGTTTTTCACTTGATGACTTTTCTGTTAGTTACTTTTGCTTATGTTTCACCTTTAGTTTTTTCTTGTCCCTTTCTTTATGTGTTTTGCTTCTTATGAATAGTTGTTTTATTGGTGTGCAACAAGTTGCTTTTATGACACGCCTCGGGTATTTGTTTGGGGCCCTTCCGTTTTCTTCTTGGTCCAATCAGTGTTTTTGTTTTTCTTCTTCGTGGTTTTAGGCCTTAAGTATTTAATCCATCTACTTATATGTGTTACTCTTATCATAATTCTCTCATTTTCTTTAAATTAACAACTTCAATATCCATCAGTAATCTCGAAGTTTGATTTCTTCATAAGGGCAAATTGTATCAAAATATAAGATATATTTTGTTCTGATTCATATTTTGAGGAACATACTATTAAAAACTCAATTTTGGGGAACATATCATGTATTTGATGCAATTAAGAGATTTTTTATAGCTTTGTGAACGAAAAAGGAACATATGATGATTCTATAAATAAACGGAAAAACTCGCCGCAACAGCTATCATGTCGTGTCGTGGCTCAAGGCTTGTGTCTCACGCCACGTTATGCCTGAGGCGCATGCCACAACATAATGTGCGGTTTTTGTAACACAATATTTGATTTTACTTATCTTTTTAATGTCTTATTTGTTAGTTTTTACTATATAACTTAATTTAAATTGGTTAGTATCATTGATTTATTGAGTCACAGTAGAAAACATATGTTTTTATATATAATTTTACATATAATATACATGACTTTGCCGTGACTTCTAAAGGTTGGGGCTTGATCTCGCTGTCTTGCCATTCTCACGCTATTTAAAGCATTGATAAAAACATCATTAAGTTTTTCTTTATCATTAAAATTTATTGTTTCAGATATCTTATTATAGTTTTATAGATATTAAAATAAAGCTATTAAAAGTTGATTTTTCAAAATAAAAACTAAAATGACGTATGTTCCATTTTGATGTAATTTATTTTCTTCATAAATTCATAGTGTTGGTTTGCATACATTTAACTGAGTTGGGTTGTTGGCCCTAGAAGGAGGTTTAGGAGAAAACGCTAAAAAAAGAGAAAACTGAAGAACATCCTAGGAGGCCGCCATCTGGTAACATGCATTTGTGCATATGCACTAATGCATCTTTATGCATCGATGCATAAACATGCATTATTGCATATGTACAAATGCATTTGTGCATTATGCATTAATGCATCTTTATGCATTGATGCAAAGCGTCCAGATGGCGACCTCCCAGGGTGTTCTTCAGTTTTCTCTTTTTTTAACGTTTTCCCTTGAACCTGACCCGTTGGCCCTATACCTAAAGCAAAACAAACCGATTGATTCATGAATGAATGAATGAGAATACGAAAATCACATATCAACTTCAAATATATTTTTTTAAGTATATAATATTTAAATGCAAAAATTGAACTCAATTGTCCTTATTTTTTATGACTAGAAGGATACTCGTGCAATGCAGTGAGATACATTTCGATTTTAATATTTCGTTTTACTCTTTGTATTTATCGATGTTATATATAATACGGTTTTATATGGTTTTGAGAAAACGATAATATTTTTATTTTTGAATAAATATAAACTTGAAGATATCATAATTTTTTTAAAAATATATATCGATTTTAGTATCAAATTAACCATTTGAAAGTTTTCTTTTGTATGTAATTTCTTTAACTCAAATTTTTATTATCATTTAAATTAGATTTAATAACGAATTAATTTATTTTTGTTTAATAATATAATTTTTTTTATAAAGATAACAATTAAGTATTCGTTTAGAACTCAATGATTATCCTATTATATTTTAGATTTAAAATAAGATGTTTATCCTGTTTTTTTTTTGAACGGCAGCGTTAGTGTTAGTGGTTATGTTAGTAACGAGTTAAACTCCAACCCCTGAGGCAGCGCGGGATCGAACCCTCGCACCTCCACAGAGCCACATCACCTATGAGGAATAATACCTCCACCATTATATTTGATTATGTTTATCTGCTATTAGTTACACGAATTCAAACATGAAGCTTTAGTAAATTGTACTTGTAAACAATTTACTTGTAATTTTGAATTTTAAGTAATATACATTAATAAATAATACTTCATGCATAAAAAATAGTTTTAAAAGTTTTTGTCAAATACTTTATAATACAGTATAGATATTTAAACCTTTTAACTTTTTAAAATACCGAACTCTATTGGTAATGACCGGTCAACAAGAAGCTCTAAATGTTGTGTACATGTGATATTGTGATGTGAGGAAAAGCAATGAGCTACTTCGGCCCACTTTTTGGCCTAACATCCATTGTTAAAGGCCTCAATTAATTAGCCCAAAAGCCATTGTTAAAGGCCTCAATCAATTAGCCCAAATCTTGTGAATTTGATAGTTTAGGTGTGTAATACGGTATTTTATTAGGTAATTTTAGGGGACGTTTGGTTCTGACAAGATAAGTATATAATAGATCTAAAATATAAAGGCTATTCCTTGGTCATATGTCCAATCTTATTTGTAATTGATCCTTTTTTAGCCAATTCTAAATCGAAGTCTTTTATATTTTTACAACGATCAAGTTAGGTTTCAGTTAAGGATTCTTGTCAAAAGAATAAAAATATGATATAAATCCAACGATGTTACAGTGAGGATGATCTCCTTTCTAACTGATATCTAAAACTTGGTTTTTTACTATCATCTAATCTGACCACTAAAACTTAATTTTGTTGCTTTTTAGGTTTTGATTTTTCAATATTTTTAAAATTATGTTCAATACCCCAACCCAACTCAATCCAAGTCACACGGAATAAAATAAGAGATGAGTTGGGTTTAGGTTTTACATCAGTGGTGCGTTTGGTACATTGATGAGACTGGACGAACGACAGTAAGGTAGGTGGATGAACGGAAATGTTGGAAAGTTTTAGAGTTTTAATTTGACATGGGTAATTTAATAATTTATCAATCATATCTCATGTTCTTGATCTTTGTATTGCTCATATTTTGTCCCAGACTCTCAGTCTAATATCGTGCCAAGATTAGAGATGCACTAAAAAGCCAGCCATGGCCTTAAAGCTCAATCAAACAAACTTTTTTAAGGCATGGTTAAACCTTGGTCTGAAAAATGCTAAATTGGACCTTCTTTCATTCACATGGTCCGGTTCAACCCAAAAAAGTCGGGAGTTATTTTTCCCAGGCCAGGTTGGAAAAAACCTAATCCTCCTGCATCTCTAGCCAAAACATGGGACAAGTCTGTTCTATCCCGTCATGTAAGAATATCAAACACATCTTAAACATCTTTTATAGACCAAAATAATTTGATGGGTTATTTAACATTTACAACCTAACAAATAGGGGTAACGATTGTGTTGTGTTCGGGTTGGCGAGTTGGCAGGTCAGGAAAGCAAAACCCGGACAAAACCCATATAACTAATCGTGTCGCATTGATCAACCTTAACCCGTTTAACTATATAAGTTTGAGGGTTCACAGGTCATAAACGGGTTGCGTGTCATAATTGAGTTGGTGCGAGGCTGTGAGCAAGAGCAATTGGAGTCTAGAGAGTGGAGACAAGTCCGTGAATTGAGCGATTAGGTTAGGGCATTAGACATACACATATGACATTAGATAAAATAAAAATAAAAAAATATTTTTTTAAACTAAAATGATAATCGGGTTGGCAGGTCAACCCGCAAACCAATATATCAACCCGAACACGTCCCGTATAATAGACGGATTTACGGATCAGAAAAATCTACCCAAACCGGTTTAATTTCGCGTCGTGTCAAAAATTACCACTCCTACTAACAAAACTAAGTGTTACACACCAACAAGCTATAAACCGTAAACAAATAACACAAAACACTAACTACCCAGTGGTAAGGTAACATCTTGAGGGGTCAGTGGATAGTATCTCCGACTACCCGGGTTCGAACCCCGCGATGCGTATGTGGAGATATCCAGATCTTGAGGGGTCAGTGGATGGTATCAAAACCTGTCTAGCCCAGTGGCAAGAGAAGATCCTTTGGGGGGGGTTCAGTGAATGGTATCTCTGATTATCCGGGTTCGAACCCTGCGTTACGCATGTAGAGATATCCAAATCTTGGACCTGCCACTTTGTGGTACCCTTAACTAGGCTGGACCGAGATTAACAGGGATTAGTCAAGTGACACTCTTAAACAGGAGCTCGGATACCCCGAAAAACTATGTATGTTATTTTTGTCTTTTGTATGTAGGGTACCCATTGAAGGAAAGTAGTTGTAAAGCTGGAGTTGAATTATTTATAGGCGTTAAGATCGAAGTCCCAAAACTCTTTTGCCACACTCAACGCCATTTTCTCAATCAAATCGACCAACACACACAAGAACCATAAAACCTTCCTCAATCTCTCCGCCCTCTTAAAACAAATCGAATACCCAAAATCTTATAAACTCACATTTGGGTTTCATTTCGAAATTCGCCCAATCTTTTCAGCTTTCAAAAATCTACCCTTCTTGTTCAGTTTCACGAAAATGGCGTCGATTTTTCAAGGAATTGGAGCTGCTAAAACCCTGTCATCATCTTCGACCTCATTTGACACCAACAAATTCCACCTTTCTTCTCGCAGATCTCTTTCAGGTATATGTATCTACATTTATTTTGATTCAATAATGGTGGGTTTTTTGGTTTATCGGTTGATTTGTAGTTGGATTGATTGATTCTACTGATTTTTTGCCCTTTTTGGTTGTTTACTTGTTTGAAATTCGATAAATTTTGGTTGTGGTTTCAGTGATTTATTGTGAATATTTTTTGTTTGTTGCATTGTGGTTAGTTCTGATTTGTATTGTTTGTTGTTTGAATTTCAGAGAGGAAAGTAAGTTTTGTTGTGGTTAGATCTGATGCTGCTAAGATGAACCCTGGTTTGAACAAGATTGGGGGTAGAGCTGATCAATTGGTTACAAATGCTGTTGCAGTAAGTGATCTCTTTATATATATATAGAGGTTGGTTCATTTACAAACCGAATGAATCCTACAAGCTCGTACAAACCATATATAAAAATAATTTTTTTCATTAAATGCTATGATTTAAGATGTTATTACATATATGTTACTAATGATGGTGACATTTTTTGTAATATTAATAAAAAGAGAAGGGCATAATAGGGATTTTGTGGTGAATTAGTATGTATTCTGGATTCACGATGGTGAATCTGATGGATTAGTATGTGTTCTGTAAAGAACGATCAACTATGTTTGGATTTCATGTGGTGAATCTAGTATGTGTTTTTGTAAAGAACTATCAAATATATTTGGATTTCAGGTGGTGAATTAGTATGTGTTTCATATGGTGAATCTGTGTATTTTATATGGTGAGTGAGTAATGTATGTTTCATCTAGTGAATTTTGTTATCAAAATGACGATTATGCCCATGTTGACTAAAAATATCTTTCAATTAAAACCATAGGATCAAAACCAAATTAAGGCTTAGATCGTTCCTCACGGTTTTCAAACTCTTTTTGATTTTTATTTGATTTAACCCCTATATATGTATGTGTGTGTGTGTGTTCTATGTAATATAATTTTGAATCGTTCATATATTGCAGACAAAGCCTGATACTTCAGCAGCATCATCCACTACATCTAAATCTGGGTATGCATATTTTCTCTCATATATATATGTATGTATGTATAGATGTATATATGTATAGTTAATACTTTGTAGAATCTTATGCATCTCTCCCTGTTCTTTAAAGTCATTTCAGTTTGTTAATTGTATAGATGCCTTAAAAGGAAGCACAACTTGGGATATGTCTGTAATATGCATTTAAACTCTATACTCGTTACAACAAAATTGGCTTTATAGGATGCCAAACATGTCTAAGATCACGTTTGGTAGTGGCTTAATGATATAGAAAGTGGCTTATTATAAGCTTTTAGGTGGAGCATTATGCAGAAAGCCAACTTTTTTCCCAACCTGTTTGTTAACAACTTAATGAGCTTAATGGGACTCGCAACTTATTCTGTCATGTTTGTAGTGGCTTAATGATATAGAAAGTGGCTTATTATAAGCTTTTAGGGGGAGCTTTACGCAGAAAGGCAAGTTTTTTTTTCCCAACCTGCCCCTCCCAATTAAACACACACTCCTATCTATGAAAAAACCCTCCCAATTTATAAAGACAAATTAATCCATACAGTCAACTTTATCCATAAAGAACTCGATGGAAAGCTAACCAAACAACCTCTAAATGTCTTAATAGAAGACGTAAGTTTACAACACCAAACAACCGTGCGCCCTATGTAATAGGCGGACAATAAGTTGATAGGACATTTTTGAAATAAAATGTTCATATCGCTTTTTCATAGGACACTTTTGAAAACTTATTCTATAATTCCATATCTTTTATATTACGTCCATCTCCAACAGCTATTCTATTTTAGCAATTCTACCATAAAATATATTAATAAAATATCAATATATTTAATATCCCAAAAAAAAGAAGGGTATGATTGGTGGGAACTATTAAATAATTATTTTTCTCTCCATTTAGAGATTCTCTAAATTTAGAGATTTTTTCTCTCTTTCTACCAATTTCTCTATTATAGCATACGGTATAGCATAGCTGTTGGAGAGTAATATTACTAAAATCCTTATTTTTTCTAATTTAGCATAGCTGTTGGAGATGCTCTAAACATATCTTTTATATTTGACACTTTTTCAAATAATTCCATATAAAAAAATAACTAATATGACAACTTTATTTCAAAAATGCCCCAAAACACTTGTTAGAACGTCCAAAAGTGTCCCATCAACTTATTATAACACCTTTACACAGAAAGCAAATTGTTTGGTCGGGTTATTTAGCTAAATGATCTCTTGACAATGTTTTTTCAAATCCATGACCATTTTTATGGAAGTGGCATTCTTCTGTTAAATAGTGACATTATCAAACATGTCAAAAAGTCTTGGATTTAAAAGAAATCCAATAACCAAAGGACCCTTGTTTGGTCCTATAAAATTAAGTCCTATAAGGCAGTTTGTTAGAATATTTAAACATATTTGACGTCTTATAAAGCTGTTGTTTGTAGTAGTATCCATATTTATTGCAATCAACAAAATTGGGATAGTAAAGATAATGCCATTTGAAGCTTGTTTTGTTTTGTATATAAGTTCTTCTGAGAATCTTAAACTTAAGATGAGTTACAAGGTTGAACTTATCCGATGGTTACAGTTTACCCTCTTCATTAGTCATTTCTTCTCGAAGAACCAACAAGCGAGATTATAAATTGCATTTTTTTTCAAATCCGTTAATAACTTGAAGATGAAAACAGCAAAAATCTTTAGAAATTTTATGCTAGCTTGACCAACTACCATTTATGGTGTAGAGACATTCTTAAAATTTATCAGAAGGTCATGGATTTAAAAAGATATATATATATATATATATATATATTGTCAAAAGATCATTTAGCTAAATAACCGAGGATAACCATGCTTGTATGGTTCGTGAGCATAAATATATACTTCAATTTTGTTAAACAAACTTACTCTATCAATATAACCACATTTTCTCTCTTTTTGACGAGTCGGAATCTTTATGGAAACAACTGCCCTATTCTTTGGGATAGATGTCAGATTTGCATACATCTTACCCTCCTCAGGGGCTGTTTGTTTACCTCTTTAACAGTTCCATTAAGAGGCAGTCTCTTAATCACTAAGAGGTGAATGCCTCTTAATGATTTCAAAACCCTCTGAATCATTTTGTATCCTGGATCTCCCTTTACCATTAAGATAGCTCTTAATTACATCCTGAAACAATTACCAAACAGTTATATTTCATTTTGCACTATATCATAGAGACCCTCTTAATCATTCAGCACCAAACCATTCAGCAACTTCCAAACTATCGAATCTATTGCTAATGATGATTGCCTTTCATTTTGCAGGCACGAGTTATTACTCTTCGAAGCCCTCCGAGAAGGCCTCGAAGAAGAGATGGAAAGAGATTCTAACGTATGCATTATGGGAGAAGATGTAGGCCACTATGGAGGTTCGTATAAAGTCAGCAAAGGCCTCGCCCCTAAATACGGCGATCTAAGGGTTCTCGACACCCCGATTGCCGAAAACGCGTTCACCGGAATGGGAATCGGAGCCGCCATGATGGGTTTACGACCGATTATCGAAGGAATGAATATGGGATTCCTCCTCCTCGCTTTCAACCAAATCTCAAACAACTGCGGAATGCTCCACTACACCTCCGGCGGCCAGTTCAAGATTCCGGTGGTTATCCGGGGACCTGGCGGCGTCGGGCGGCAGCTCGGGGCGGAGCATTCCCAACGACTGGAATCGTATTTCCAATCCATCCCCGGAATCCAAATGGTCGCGTGTTCGACCCCTTATAACGCTAAAGGGTTAATGAAAGCCGCTATTCGTAGCGATAATCCCGTGATACTTTTCGAGCACGTTTTACTTTATAACTTAAAAGAAACGATTCCCGATGAAGAATACGTTTGTAATCTAGAAGAAGCGGAAATGGTTCGACCCGGGGAACACGTGACCATTTTAACGTATTCGAGAATGAGGTATCATGTGATGCAGGCTGCAAAAACGCTAGTGAATAAAGGGTACGATCCTGAAGTTATCGATATCCGATCTTTGAAGCCGTTTGATCTTCACACGATCGGGAATTCCGTTAAGAAAACGCATCGGGTGCTGATTGTGGAAGAGTGTATGCGGACCGGTGGAATCGGGGCGAGTTTAACGGCGGCTATTAATGAAAATTTTCAAGATTTCTTGGATGCACCGATCGTGTGTTTATCGTCACAAGATGTGCCGACTCCGTATGCAGGGACGTTAGAAGAATGGACCGTCGTTCAGCCGCCGCAGATCGTGGCGGCGGTGGAGCAGCTCTGCCGGTGAACTAGAGAAAAAAAAGAGACTATTTCTGATGGTGGTGGTTGACTTTGGTTTTTATTATATGATCTTGAAAGTATTGTAATTCAAAGACTAATTGTTTTTTTTTTTATGGTTATATTTTCGTTTTCTTTTTTTATTCGGGGTTAAGGTTTATTGATGAATTTTGTGGAACCGAAAGTTTGTTATCGAGTTTGAGTTCTTTGTTTTGTTTTATATTATTTATATGTGTTTCCAGTGGCGGATCCAGGATTTTTGACCACCGGGGTCACATTAAGGTAGACTAAAGGCGTGTAAGGCCATCCGACGTGTTTCGGGAAAATTTTAAAGTTTTGTAGTTGATTTCAAGGGATTTTCTTAGTGTTTTTGTCGATCCCCGGCAAGATGGGGTCCCTTGGAAATTTTTACGGGGGGAACTAAGGCCAAATTTAGTATATATTGGTTGTGTTTCGATGTGGTCTCTTTTCAGTTGTATCATGTTAAATGTTAGAAATTGGGGTACGTAGATGATAACAGGACCGGATAATCTCAAGAATCGTGTGTGGAACACTTTTCAGATACAATAGTTCGACCCTAATAGCATTGGGTTCACGAATTCAATATTCGGATAATATTTGATAATCACTTATGTTTGCCTAATAACTCTGACCGATCTTTAAAATAAATCACAATCACACCAGAATGACTGGTGACACTAAATCGTCAACAGTTAATTGACACCAGTCTTAGATAGTTATGTCTATAGGGGATACGATATCGTTCTTAAGGCACAATGGAATGGTTGGTCAACTTAGGTAATGTTGAAATACCAAAAAAGATTGTATTGGGTTTTAGTTATAGGTTTTTTTTCCCCAACAGAAAGAGCGTTACGACATGGTAGACAAAGATCTCAATATCTTGAGTGCCAAATACTGTAGGAGCAAACTCGACCCATCACTAAAATAAAACATGCCATTTGAGAAGAACATTTTTACGAGCCTTCACAATTCCATCACAATGATGGCTTCATAGAGTTATTCTTTAAGGTTTAATTTGGCAAAACTTGATTACTGACAACCTCAACCGGTCCCATATGGACCCGTCTACAAAAACAGTACTAATGTAAGGGGACATTTCTTTGACTCAGTGGCTGAGGCTAGTGGAGGGGCATGATATTGAATCTATAACCTGTCTTGTATTTGACCAAAGTCTTTCGGTCACGGATCTATGAATTTTGGTCACCGGATTCGAAAATATTAAACTTTAAATTATGAAAACAAGTTTCTTTGAAACTTTACTGGTCATTAGACCCCCCAAATCAGAGCATAAATCCGCCACTAAAGTTGTTTCATCTCTTTACCATTGAACTATACACTTGAAACATTCCTTAAGATTTAGGGGGTGTTTGGATTAATTAGCTTATTAACTTATAACTTATTGACTTTCTGAAAAAGTGCTTATCAAAAATTGATAGCTTATAAAATTTTTAACTTCCTAAAAAATAACTTATCACCAGTTTGGTACCGGATAAGTTGTTTTTCCCAAACACTCAAAATGACTTATTACCAGTGCCACACCGGAATAAGTCAATAAGTTGTTTTTATAAGCTAATCCAAACACCCCCTTAACATATATAAAGTTAAGCACCACAAAAGAAGTTTTAACTTATTGACAATTAACATAGTCTATAAAGCTCACAAGTTGAATAACAAAATTTCTCTTTTGCTAAGAAACGAAAATGAAAAGATTGAGCCAAGAAGTTAGAAGCAACGAGCATCGTATTTGGAAAATTGTGGAAAGCAAGTGTCCACCAAACAAAGACGAATGGAATAACCCAAACTCGATAAACCCAGACCTTATTTTGTCCGGTTATCTGGTTGTTTGAAAACCAATTTAACCACTCGAATAATATCCTTAGATGTAACTAGAGCCAAAAGAAACTACATTCACATTTTGTGTATTACTAGCCCTAAAATGGGCTACTCCTTGCTCAAATGTCCAAACTTTTTGTTAATTGATCATAGTTTTAACCGGTTCTAAATCGAAGCATTATATATTTTTACAACGATCAATTTTAGGTTTAGTTAAGGATTCTCGTTAAAAGAATGAAAGTTTAATATAAACCCTATGATCTTATGGTGAGGATGATATCTATCAGTCATAATGTTGTTAACAGATACCAGAAACTTGGTCTTTTCACTATCATCTAATCTAACCACTAAAACTTAATTTAGTTGTATTTTAGGTTTTGAATTAAGAATATTTTTAAAAATATGTTCAAAACTATGCGTATCTGACTTGAAGATATCTTCTTTGGTCATGTTTCGATGTGGTCTTTTGCCACTTGTATCGTGTTAATGTTAGAAATTGGGGTATGAAGTGATAAGAAGACTGGATAATCCCAAGAATCTTGTGTGGAACACTTTCCAAATACAATAAATCGATCTTAACAACTTTGAGTTCCCTAATTCAGTAACAGCATAATTCTTGAGTTTTTTCTCATTTCAAAGGCTGTGAAAATCAAGATTATAACCATTAATGGATAAGATTGAAGAGCAGTAATAACTTAATCAGAGTTTCCGGGAACAACTCTAATTACTAAGTCTTAAGTCTTTGTTTTTACCAACAGAATTTTATTAAGACTAACAAGATGCTAGAGAAACAATTACAAACTAGGGAGAGCCAATAAAGGGTTTTGCAACCACCTTACACAATTGATATTCAACTTTTACTCATATTGTGCACCCAAAAATACGAATACCTAACAATACTATCCCACAACCGCCTTTTTAGGTCTTTTTGTTCCAAAGATTGTCCCATTGTGAAAACTCTAGATAGACCACAGAGCTGTATAGACTATTGTTTCTAGGTATTTTGTTTCCCCTTTCTTCAATCTCGTAGTCTGCAACCAGTAGTCCTTAACATTTATGAAGATAAGAATATTGATGTTCCACTAGTGCCCTAAATTCCTCCAAATGTCGCGACCGAAGTGACATTCAAACAACAAGTGATTCGCGGATTCAACTTTCTCCGTGAAAATCGGGCAAAGAATGGAATGAATCTCAATTTCCCTTTTAGAAATATTATCCCCGGTAGGAATTTTACTCAAATCTAACCTCCACAGAAAAATATTTACTTCAATAGGCACTAAATTGTCCCAATTAGTTGGGCACTGGTCAATATAGTTCGGCACAGATGCAATTGAAAACTCACCCATTCCAGATGTATTTCCGAGTAATTCTTTCAACCTATCCATATCGTTCTTTTTTGTCCCCCCTCTTGGAGGTCTTCTTTGGTCCCAATCTTCCAGCCTCACACGATCTCTAACAGTAGTCTTTTTATGTAGATCCAACATATAAATTCTCGGAAAAAGCGATTTTAGGGGAGCGTTTTCCAACCACGTCTCCTCCCAGAATAAAATTGATCTTCCATTCCCTACCTTTTTTTGCACAGATCCAGAACGTTTATTCAAGTCTTGACGCAAAGCCGACTCCATGGTCCAGAGTTAAGGACTTAGTTTATTTTCTAACTCCGGACGCACTAACCTAAATTTTATTGTTCACAATCAGAACATTGTAGCAATATTCCATAACTCTGATTAAATCTCTCTGATCAAACTACCCAAACTTACACTCACACTACCATAACTTATACTTTTCACCAAGTTCCACTCTTCATCAAATTCAATAACCACCAAGGGGTTCTGCCCCCGCAAGAGGCGTTGTCCCTCAAACCTTAAGGGGGCGTGACCACCACCTTTTGACGATATAAGGTAATAGGGGCAACATTTTTGAGACTGCACTCTGCACCTCCTAACTTAATTTGCCTGATCACCCTGATCGATCTCGAGTAAATCACAATCACACCGGAATGATTCGTTAAAAGAATGAAATTTTGATATAAATTAATCCCACGATCTTATGGTATGGATGATCTCTATCAGTCATAATGTTGCTAACATATACGATAAACTTAGTTTTTTTTACTATCATCTAATCTAACCACTAAAATTTATTTATTTTGTATTTTAGGTTTTGAATTAAGAATGTTTTTGAAAATATGTTCAAAACCCCGTTCAACCGAACCCATCCCAATAAAATAAGACAAGGGTTGGGTTAGGTTATGTATTAAAGGTGTATTTGGTGTGTTGATGGGTCTCGAGAAACGAGAGTGAGGTAGTCGAGTGAAAGAAAATATGGAATGTTTTAGGGTTTTAATTTGACATGATTAGTTTTATAATTAGTATTTTATCGATTTTCCTGATCTTTTTTTAGTTGTCTATTCCAAACTCCCAGTCTAATGTCGTGCCAAAACTAGAGACGCACAAAAAAGAACGAAACCCCAAGGCTGGCAGGACCTTAAACCCGAGCACACCAACTTTCTTTTAAGGTTTGGTTAAATCTTGACCTGAAAAAGTCTAATCAAGCCTCTTACAACCCCAAGGGCTTTATACATATCTAATTAAAAAGTTGGACAACAAGTTTTGGTTCTGTTCTATCTCATCCTGTTTCATGTATCAAATACAACATCTTCCAAACGCGACTTTTATAAGCCAAAATAATTTGATGGGTTATTTAACGTTTACAAACCAAACGAACCTAATGAACCTAACCTTTATACACCAAACAACCTATAAATCGTAAACAAACAACACCTCATACCACAATTAAGATTATTTTTCTCTTTTTAGAATATATATGTGTAGGGCACCTATTGGTGAAATGCAGTAATTGTAAATCGAGTTGAATTATATAGGTGTTATAGATGGAGGTCCAAACTCTTTGCCACACTCCAGCATCTCTCTCAATCAAATCGAATCACACACACAAAACCAGAAAATCTTCCTCAATCTCTATCAGGCTGAATAAAGGTAAACTCGTTATTATTATGTTTTGACTCGCTAGATAAGGACATGGGTAAAGAAAACTTTATCCATTTATTTGTTACCTGTTTAACCGATATTTTAATGTGTAGGGTATGGATAATTTTTTTTGGTTATCAATTATCTTTTTACTCGTTGCTATATAGGGTTATGTTCCGGTGAGATGAGAAATTATGGTGAAAAGTGTAAGAAAAGATTTTCACCCTTGAATCAATCCTAATTGAATGTCAACACTAATGAGATCCACTGAGATGTACCAGATCAATTTTCTTTTAAAACGTAATTCATTGGTGGACATGAGATAAAACTGATCAAAGGTTCAGATCTCTTTTATGCTTTTTATCTGAACTCTTTTTCTCATACAATCTTTCGTTTTACGATATATATAATTATATAATTTAAAGGTTAATATATATATATATATATATATATATATAATTCTTTAAAATTAAACATTAATATTTTTCTTCCTTATGCTATCACATATATCGTATTTTAATATGTAATTTAATTTATTTTTTCTATTTATTATATAAGTTAATTCACAATGATTAAAAGAAAAACAAAAGGGTGTGGAAAACAAAAACAAACAAAAAGCGTTATCTTACAATTTTATATGATTTTTAAAATATTATAAATTTATTTAAAGTAATATTAAAATGTTTAATAGAAATGTAGAATCGTTTAAATATAAAATAATTAATATATTTATCAATTTATGTTTTATTTATATGTTTGACGTTTAAAAATATTATTTGTAGTTGAACATAATTTTTTATACCATTTATACATCATTAGTTTTGTTACCCATTAATTTAATGGAGAAGGGTTTTATGAGATGAACATTTACTCGTTCTTTACCCTTATTCTATCCATACCGTACGCATTACCAACTCCAACCCCACTTCCCTCGTTATAAAATCGATACCCAAATGGCCAAACCCTATAAACTCACGTCCGTGTTACATTTCAAATTCACCCATCTTTTGATCGTTCACAAATTCGTGCCTTTGTCTTCATTTTCGAGAAAATGGTGTCGATTTTTCAAGGACTTGGAACTCCTACAACCCTTTCATCTTCGAGCTCATTTGACACAAACAAATTCCATCTTACTTCTCGTAGACCACTTTAAGGTATTTAAATTTATTTTGATTCAACAATGGCGGGTTGATTTTTGGGTTGATTTGTAGTTTCATTGATCGATTATACTGATATTTATCCCTTTCTGGTTGTGTACTTGTTCGTAATTCAATGATTTTTGGTTGTGGTTCAGTGATTTGTTGTTTGTTGCAATGTGATTACTTGTGATTTGTATAACTTTTTATTTGTATTTCAGAGAGGAAAGTAAGTTTTGTTGTGGATGCTAAGATGAATCCTAGTTTGAACAAGATCGAGGGTAGAACTAACCAGCTGGTTGTAAATGCTGTTGCAGTAAGTCATCTCTTTCTCTATAGATAGATATATATCAAGAAGCTAAACATTTTACACGAAGACGAGAAATATCAATATCGTATATCGTTACACGCATGTACACAAGCTTAACCATATATGATTAAACGCATGTACACAAACTTAATCATATATGATTAAACGCGTGTACACAAGCTTAATCATGTATGATTAAACACATATTGTATTGACAACACATAAACACTTAATCATATATGATTAAATTCAACCAAATGATATATGCAGGGGCGGAGCCATATAAAAATCAACCAGGATGATCCTCTTCAATTTAACAAAAAAATAAATATATCAAAAATATTTTATCGATAGCAATGTTCAATCCAAAAGTATACATAATTCTTAATTAAAATTTAAACCCTAAAAAGTTGAGATTTTACCTTTGAAACTGAGCGTCGCACATGAATCAGGAACTGAGCAGTGAACGTGAGAATCAACCAGATGAGCGTGAATCAGAGTCGTGTGTGATTTTGAATCAGACCTAAGTGTGTTTGTGCGTGAATTTGTGTGTGTGTTGGTGTACATCAGAGTCAAGAGCGTCTGCATATACTACAACAAAATTGTATTTATAGGACACCACCAATAATAAGTGTCTTAATAGACCATTTTATAGGAAACAAATAATAGGACACTTGTGTTTATATGACATTTTTTTAAATTGTGTCCTATAAAATAGCTAATATGACATTTTTTTTATAAAAGTGTTCTAATAAGCTCGTGCAACGCCAAAAAACGTCTTATAAACTTATTGCAACGCCTTTAGATAAGACACTTTAGTTTTTGGTGTTATAATTTTTGTATTATAAAGTGGTCTATTAACATTTATTTATTGGCCACGTTCTATGAACCCAATTTTTTTTAGGGCAAATTGCATTAAAAAGTAATGTACTTTGTTCTAATTTCTATTTTGAGTAACGTACTTTATAAACATTCATTTTGGTACTTCAAAAGTAAAATCTTAAACATTTAGGTACCTCTTTCACCTAATGACCTAAAAATGCTGATTTGGAGCAGGTTTTTGCTGATATGGCTTTAATCTTTTATTTTTAAAATTCCACCTAAGAAAAAAATAGCCACGTCACCTTTTTGTTTGAAAAAAATGTAATATTTATTTAATTAAATAAAAAGAATGCAAATCATAATTTTTATAACTAAAAAAACCCTAAAACTAAACCCACGAGCCGCCGCCCCCTCCTTCATCTTCTTCACATGTGCTTTCAAGTTTCAATCCACCATCACCATCTGCTTCAGATTCAGAAGAAGAAAAGAGACGCGATACATGGCAGCCTTATGCTCTTTTAACCGAAACCAATTGTTCAACGGTCAACACCAATTGATCCACTGTTATACGATGCCCAGGATGGATTCTTCTAACCAAAATCTGTTGTCGATTCTTCAATCTAAGCTATCAATTTTGAAGAACCCAGTTCAGAATCGTAAATTTAGGTTTTTCATCTTCTTTTTCAATTTTTGATATTATTCTTCAAAACCATAGTTCAATCAAGCTTTTGATTTTAGGGTTTTTATTTATGATTTTGTATTTTTTTTGTAAGATACAATAAGATTCTTTGATTTACAGATGATTGTTACTTTTTTTTTGTATGAAACATGAATTGCTAAGTTGTTAATGTGGTTGTTTGTTGATGCTCATGCTGTCATTTTTCTTTATTTTACATTGTTTGATTTGTTCAAAATAATTCTGGAATGATTGTTTGAGGTTAAAGAATATGGTCTTCGTGTTCATGTTCTTAAAATGTATATAAAAAAAGTTATGTTTATTTTCAGGTTTTTAGAATACATGTATAAAAGAAAACTTTATAATTTTATGGTTATTTCTTTGCTAAAATTGAATTTGTAAAATATATTATTTATAAATTTATTAAATTATAATAAAAAATAGTTAGTATATATAAAAAAATCCACATCCTCAGCCATGTCTACAAATAATATTGAATTATATGCCATGTCATTTGACATATCAGCATTGGTAACCTGCTAATGGCTAAATCGGTAACTTAGGTACCTAAATGTTTGAGATTTTACTTTTAAAGTACCAAAATGAATGTTTTCAAAGTACGTTACCCAAAATAGGAATTAAAACAAAGTACGTTACTTTTTAATGCAATTTGCCCCTTTTTTTTATAGTGATACGTGAATGAGAGTATGATTCTATGAGCCATGAGTTACCTTTTTTCCTAATTTCTTATTGAAGTGGTGCGCCAACCATAATTTACTAGGTATTATATTGATGTATCAGTGATTGGGTTAGCCTACTTCTTTATATTTTATTAAAATTCAAATAGGCCTTAAATGTTTAGTGGACATTCGTTTTGTTATGGCATAATTTTTTTTATAAATATCAACGTTAGCTTAGGCTAACACTAGCTAGGCAACAGCTGGCTCCGTCACTGGATATATGATATTAAAATTTCTCGCATTCTTACAAAATGATTAACTTCTCGTATCATCCTTCCTCGTATATGAATATAATGTATATCCACCCATATATATTATGTGTGTCTTCTATATAATGAACTTTTGATTTTTTCATATATTGTAGTTGAAGCCTGATACTTCAGCAACATCTAAATCAGGGTATGCCAAGTTCCTCTCATATAGGGGTGCTAAAAAATATGAGTTTAAGAAACCAAAATTTAAAATTCCAAATCGTTATTCGAGTTCTTAATGTTTGTCTAAAATTCTATTATTTTCAGAGAATCTGTTTTAAATTTTTGGACAAAATGCAAGAAATAGAAACCTATTTTCATAGATTCCTATATTATAACATTTGTACTTTGAGTTTTTCTTATTACGTCAATGTACTTTGAATTTTTTTTATTAAAACATTGTATTTTGAAAAATCTACCCATTATAACATTGGGTAACCTTTTGATTTAAATTTACATACTATACAAGGTTTCTATGTCACCTCCTTGTCCATGTATAACATATTGCTAACGTGACATTTATTATTACAATATTGTACGTTTAAAACATTTAACTTTCTGTATCATTAATAAATATATTATATTAACTAAAGAAATCTAAATTATTCACAATTTATTTCCCTAACATTTAAAAACATGTTAAAATATATATTTTTTTGAACTAGGAAAATAAGAATTGTTATATTTTTTTTGCCAAATTAAGTATTTATATTGAATGAATATATCAATTAGTTTTAATTTTTTGTTAGTTCGCATATTATTTAATAAATATATTAAATTAATTAAATTATTTCTAATTATTTATTAAGAAAACTATATTAAGAAGATTTGTAAAAACGCATTTTATATCTTTAACTTAATTTAAAAACTATTGAAAATTATGTATTTTTTAATTAGAAAAATTAAATAATATGTGTTACATTTTTTTAGAAATAAAATATTTATCCTGGAAAAAATATATCATATTTGTTAAAAAAAATGTTATTCTAGAATATTTAATTTATATACAATTTAGTAAGAGTGATTTTTAAAAAGAAATCTTTTTAAAAGAGAGTGGTGGGTTATGAATAATCGGGAGAGAAAATGAGAAAATTATTAAAATTTTTTGGAAGTTTTATTTATTTATTAATGTCATGTAATCAAAATGATATGTCATCTATGTCATCTCATTGAAATCATGTAATAAGCAAAAAGGGTTAACCGGTTTAAAAGGTAACAAGTTATCCATTGTTATATATGGTAAATTTTCAAAATATAATGCCTTAATAAAAAATAATTTGTACGTGAATTATATATGATTTTCTACATAATTTTTTTTTGTTTACTTAAATAGTTAGCGTTCTCGTATGGACCTGCCCCTGTATATATGTATATAGGGCGAGTTCAAATGAAAATCGACTTTCGGTTGTGAACCAGGGGACAAAGCAAAGCCACTACAAAAAAGTGACTTTCACCGATAAAATATCACACGAGGAAATTTTCATGGGTGATTATCACAGATCACCCCAAAAAATACTAATGATTACGGTAAAATTCGATGTTTTCATGAAAATACCAACAGATTACCGAGAAATTTCCTAGGTAATTTTTCACTGATTTGATTTACCCACCAACTTTTGTAACGGTTTTGTGACAAATCACTCTTTAGCGATGGATGTCCTAAGGAAATGTTCGTAGGTGAGAGCCTTCAATTTTAGTAGTGAGCGCGACACGTGTTCTCGATATTCCCAATATATTCATCATGAATAATAAATCAATTAACCACAAGGGTGGTGCCTCAATGGTTTGAGCTTGGGCTCCAAAGGTCAACAGTACCAGGAGGTCTCAGGTTCAAATCCAGGGAGGGGTAAAAAAAATCCCCTTGTGGCCATGGAGGTTCAAATGCAGTGACTTCGCGGGTAGTCGCCCTGGGATTAGTCGGCTCGCATAGCGGGTTGGATATCCAGGTTAATAAATAAAAAAAAAATAATAATAATAAATCAATTTAACGTAAATCATGGTCGTGTATTATTAATTATGATTAGTTCATGAACATTGATACGAAATACCTTTTGTTATTAATATTGAATGACTTTTTGTTATTCATATTAAATGTCTTTTTTTATTCATATTGAATGTAGATGTCGGGAACGCATGTTGCTTTCTTCTTTATCCACTAATGTACAACCAGAAAATCGGTTTGCAATTGAACGTTTTTTTTTTCTCTCTTTATATAAAGAGAGGGGATCCAAACAAAAGCACTAGCCAATTAAGAAAAATCAAAGGATGAAGGGGAGTGTTAATGACACCCCATTTTTATGCGGGGTGTGCATGAAATTTTTTGTACTTTTATAACTTGGAAATGTAAAAAGAGGGTTTGACATTGACATGTGTGAAAATAATTCATTTTTATAGATGTGTCATTAGCATATTTTAGGAGTACCATTAGCCTCCCTTTCTAAAATTAGACAAAAATACTATACATTTCTAAGTTATTTAACTTAATTATAATATATCTTTAAAATTAAGTCAATAACAGTCATCATCCCATTATTTGTTTTACTTTCCCAAACTAATCCATTTTTATCTTTTGATATTAGCCACTGCCCAATAACTTTTATATCTGTGTAATTCAAAATTTAATATCTATATATTTCTTTATTCAAATACTTCTGGTGCAGTGAGAATAAATATTCAATATTATAATTATATATTTTTTGAATTACAAATAATATGCATTAGTAAGGAACAATATTAATTTATCCTATGTGTCTTTAAATCCAAACCTAACAAGCAATTGATTTATAATATAGATAATGTTATGTGATTGTTGGTTGATTTCTTTATGGATTCTCGAATTGTAAATTATTTTACGTTGAGGAATGCATTGGACATAAGTCATCATGTGATACTATATAGGATTGTCTTTGATTCAATACATTAAATGAATAAAATAATCATGTTGTCATTTACAAGATCACATATGATTATGTATAAGATGACATTTTTTGTGTTTTGTGATTGTTTATGTGATCTCTATTTGATCACATGAGAGAATACATAAAACCATTTTTATCCAAAAACCAATCTTATGTGTTTTTGTGTATATGATTACATGTGTTTGTATGCATGAAAACAATATTGTTAATTGATCATGTATAGAATTACATGTGATCATGCATCACATCCTGTTGAAAACATAACATTCAGTAATCGATTAAAAAATGGATGGAAAAATAGCATTATGAACGTCAAATTAAAAAAAAATGCTTGTCTTTTTGACGTATTTTGTTTAATTCCAATTTTTATTTGTTTTTAAACATTTTAGATTTAAACAATCTTAAAGAAAAGCCTTAAATATATATAACGAAGCAAATGACCTATGTTTATTTTATTTTAGATTATTTATTTATTTAAGTTATTATTTAATGAATTATAATGTCAATATTCATCCTCCTACTTTCGTATATCCCACATCAGAGTGGGATATACCGGCACGTTTGATTTGGTTTAGTTCTCTTTCATCAATTACATTCATTCTGCAGACATGCGTTATTACTCTCGGAAGCTCTTCGAGAAGGTCTCGAAGAAGAGATGGAGAGAGATTTGCACGTATGCCTTATGGGAGAAGATGTAGGTTACGCAGGAGGAACATACAACTTGAGCAAAGGCCTCGCCAAAAAATACGGTGATCTGAGGGTTCTCGATACCCCGATTGCCGAAAACGCGTTCACTGGAATGGCAATCGGAGCCGCCATGATGGGCTTACGGCCAATCATCGAAGGACTGCACATTGGATTCCTTCTCCTTGCTTTAAATCAAATCTCTAACAATTGTGGTATGCTCCACTAGACATCCGGTGGCCAGTTCAAGATTCCGGTGGTGATCTGAGGACCTGATGGCGTTGGGCAGCAACTCGGAGTCGAGCACTCCCAATGCCTTGAATCGTATTTCCAATCCATTCCTGGAATCCAAATGGTCGCATGCTCAACCCCTTATAACGCTAAGGGATTAATGAAAGCCGCTATTCGTAGGACAACCCTGTGATACTTTTTGAGCATGTTTTACTCTATGATCTCAAGGAAATCATTCCTGATGAAGAATACATTTTGAATATCGAAGAAGCCGAAGTGGTGCGACCTGGAGAACAAGTAACCATTCTCACGTATTCGCGAATGAGGTATCATGTGATGCAGGCTGCAAAAACTCTAGTGAACAAAGGATACGACCCTGAAGTGATTGATATCTGGTCTTTGAAGCCGTTTGATCTCCACACGATCAGGAATTCGGTAAAGAAATGTGCTGATCGTGGAGGAATGTATGCGAACCGGCGGAATTGGGGCTAGTTTGATAGCATCTATCAATGAAAGTTTTCATGATTTCTTGGATGCACCAATTGTGTGTTTATCTTCACAAGATGTGCCAACCCCATATGCAATGACACTAGAAGAATGGACCGTCGTTCAACCATCCCAGATTGTGGCGGCGGTGGAGCAACTCTGCCAGTGAAAGTCGCTGCCAAAGAGGTGGAAATAGACCATTTTTGATGGTGTTAATTAAATTTGGTTCGATTATATATCTTGAAAGTACTGTAATTCACAGGTTAATTGGATTTCTATCATTGTTCGCTTTTTCATTATGTTCCGGTTAAGTTTGTCGATGAATTTTGTGGAACATAAAGTTTGTTATCGAGTTGAGTATGTGTTTCGTATCGATTCTATTTATACGTGTTTCGTATGCGTAGTTATTAGCCGTTAAGATACTTATTTAACTTCATGGGATGTTTTGATATCTCGAACATGGTTTGAAACCAAAATACCAAAATCTAAATAGGTTGGTTGGATTTTGCAAATTTTTTTTGTCGTGTCGAACCTCGTATGTACCTTCCACTTATTCTGCAAAGATGTCATCTTTCTACCGTAAAGTGCCTAGGGATGTGTAAAGATTCACTTGTACCGTTATCAATATGATGTGAGGTGTCGCGTGGCGGTGATGACACAACGTTTTTCAAGGCGTGACTTATGGAGACTGATACGAATCCCACGAACCATGTGTTTTGATAAATGAAGACCTATTCAAGCAGAAGACCGAATCAACTTTTCATTTGCATGTTTTTAGGATTTAGAGTGGGATACCACTTTTGCATTTTTGTTTGCACGTTTCCCATTACTCCCACGTTTGCAGTATTTTTCTCAACATTTAGGAAGTCATGCATTTGTCAATTGGTTATTTAAGTGTACGTTGCATTAAGAAAGAAACTCAGAAAATTGCTTCAAGTCTCTCATTCTTCTTTTTTTCTTAATTCTCTTGGAGTTCTGATCCCTCTCGAATCGGATCGTATCAACCGGTGCTTTCATTGACTCCATCTCCCTCCCACCAGGCCCCCTCGCCGTGAACCTCTTCCCATCGAAGAATCAATGTAGTCTTTGGTCGAAAACATTTACAAAATTATCCACTGCTCCTCCGCCAACACCAAACAAATCATCACAACCCAAGCTGCAACCCTCCACGATAAAAAACATAGTTAGATATTATCATCAACAATTTAGCTGCTCAATACAAGCAAACTACCACCCTTATCGCTACCCTTGCTCACAACGAACCTAAAACCTCACATCGAAATAACCCACCACCACCTCGCCACGGTTACCAACTGCGACCTCCAAAGCTCACCCTTCCCGTTTTCAATGGGTCTCACCCACTCGATTGGTTGTTCCAAGTGAACCAATATTCTCCTTCTACAATATCGACCCTCCTCAATGGTTAGCCATGGTTTCGTTCAACCTTTCGGGGAGACGCATTAAGTTGGTATAAATACCTTTATAACAACAGTTTGCTCACCACATGGCAAGCCTTTACCCGTGACCTCGAAACGTGATTCAACCTCTCATCCTATGACAACCACCAAATGGAGTTTGAACGGCTAAGCAATTGAATTTTCGGCTTACCTCCAGCCGCCCTCCTCAATTGCTTCATCTCGGGATCTCGTACGGACATCCAGCAAGAACTCGCCATTCAAAAACCCACTTCCGTCGTTCAAGCCATTGGCCTTGCTAGGCTAATTGAAGATAAGGTAACGATCAACGATTCTCGGCCTAAACCATGACCACCACATAGCACCTCTACCTCCTCAACACCACCATCCTTTCCATCCACTTTGTCTTCCCCCAACCCGACCCACACGCCAACCTTATTACCCGCACCTACCACCAACACCGCTTCCCTGCCATTCACCCGTCTCCCGGTAGATGCATTTCAAAAATGTCGCGCTACCGGCCTTTGCTTTTGTTACCTCGAGTAATATCACCCTAGGCACAAATGTAACCCCCCAAAATTTTTACTTCTTTCCGAAAATGAGGATCTCGCAAATCCACCAGCCCTCGTGGACCTCCACGACGCCACCATAACCAAACCTCATGACCCTACCGTAACCCGATGATCTCGACACCCAACCACACTACGGTCATCCTCGATCCTGGACCTGGCACCAAGGTCCATTTTGAAGGCAGGGATAGTGATACGAATCCCGCGAACCATGTGTTTTTATAAATGAAGACCTATTCAAGCAGAAGACCAAATCAACTTTTCATTTGCATGTTTTTAGGATTAGAGTGGGACACCATTTTTGCAATTCTGTTTCCACGTTTTGTTGGGGTTGGTCCCAACTATCAAAACGATCGTTGGAACCGTGTAGGCAAACAAGGGTAATCGATCACCGGATTAAATTGAGAATCTTGTGAGACACTTTCCGAATTGATATTTCGACCCTATGCCTGGGTTTCACGAAATTCAACCTAGGATAAGACTCAAAACACTTGCGTTCTTAGGCACAAAAACGTAAGCAATTTTCTGGAGAGTATATGGGAGTATTGTTCAAAAACCGTGTCTAAAAACCGTCTATCCTTTTTGTTCGTTTAAACTCATGAATATAAATTCTTATTTATACTCAAAATAACGTAACTGAAATAATAATCATGGCTGAAATTTAGGAGTAGTGGTCAGTTACACAAATCTAGTAACTGCTCAAAAACTGCACATTTAATGCACAGTAACCGTTTTAGGGATACTTCATAAGTTTCAGGGACCTCTCCCTTCAGGGACCCTTCAGAAGTTCAGGGACCCTTCAGGGACCCTTCAGACTTTCAGGGACCCCTCAGAAGTTTCAGGGACCCCTCAGAAGTTTCAGGGACCTCTCTCTTCAGAGACTCTTCAGAGACCCTTCAGACTTTCAGGGACCCCTCAGAAGTTTCAGGGACCTCTCCCTTCAGGGACCTTTCAGAGACCCTTCAGGGACCCCTTAGAAGTTTCAGGGACCCATTTCCCACTTATACTCCAAATCCAATTACAGCCCGACCGACTCGACTGGCACTCGACTGGCCCAGTCGAGTATTCCAGAGGACATCAGTATAGACTCGACTGGCTCTACTGGCCCAGTCGAGTATTCCAGAAGATGCTAACACCAATTCACAGAGTTCGAATGGAACCAGTCGAGCTTAACTGGGTTCCAGTTGAACCTTGTTGTATTCAGTCGTTACCGGGTTCATACTCTCCTTATAACAAGCGTGCACTCCGCACCACCTAACTTGAATTAGATCACAGTATAAAACCCATATAGACATCATGTTATTTCCAATCACATAAATGGACCGGTGACACTAAAATCACCAACACGTTTCCCATTACTCCCATGTTTGCACTATTTTTCTCAACAATTAGGAAGTCATGCATTTGTCAATTGGTTACTTAAGTGTACGTTGCATTAAAAAAGTAACTCGGAAAATTGCTCCAAGTCTTTCCTTCTTTTTTTCCTTAATTCTCTTGGAGTTCTGATCCCTCTCGAATCGGATCGTATCAGAGATAAATCTCTATATGCTCTATTAATATTATATTTAAATATATGTTTTCTACTATTACTCAATGATATTAATTTTTTTTAAAGTGGACTATATATTAAAAACCAACAAGTAAGATGTTAAAAAGGTTTGAAAAATTAAATATCACATTAGAAAAACTGTAGATTAGGCCGTTGTCTCCACAAGCTTAACATGATGTTAGACACGCCTTGAGGTCGACATACCACAACGGCTGTTGCGACGAACCTTTTTTAACATTGTCATCAACTAGTTAATTTGTTATTTTTCAAAACTGAGTCCAGATCTTTATTACGGTAGCAAGCAACTATCAAACGAGGAGTAAATCCATTACATATTCTTGATACAATTAAATGGATGATATCTCCACGTTAAAGGGTTTCTGTCACTCTATTTGCACCTAGCCAATATCCAAATAAACGGTTTCTCCACGTAGTCAAGAAAGCTTTGGAAGCAATTTTTTCATCAGTTGTTACTTTTTATGGTGTTTTCGGAACATGTCTGTTTTCGACAACCCTCCCCTGTTGGTGATTTTAGTGTCACCGGTCCATTTATGTGATTGGAAATAACATGATGTCTATATGGGTTTTATACTGTGATCTAATTCAAGTTAGGTGGTGCGGAGTGCACGCTTGTTATAAGGAGAGTATGAACCCGGTAACGACTGAATACAACAAGGTTCAACTGGAACCCAGTTAAGCTCGACTGGTTCCATTCGAACTCTGTGAATTGGTGTTGGCATCTTCTGGAATACTCGACTGGGCCAGTAGAGCCAGTCGAGTCTATACTGATGTCCTCTGGAATACTTGACTGGGCCAGTCGAGTGCCAGTCGAGCCGGTCGGGCTGTAATTGGATTTGGAGTATAAGTGGGAAATGGGTCCCTGAAACTTCTAAGGGGTCCCTGAAGGGTCTCTGAAAGGTCCCTGAAGGGAGAGATCCCTGAAACTTCTGAGGGGTCCCTGAAAGTCTGAAGGGTCTCTAAAAGGTCCCTGAAGGGAGAGGTCCCTGAAACTTCTGAGTGGTCCCTGAAACTTCTGAGGGGTCCCTGAAAGTCTGAAGGGTCCCTGAAGGGTCCCTGAACTTCTGAAGGATCCCTGAAGGGAGAGGTCCCTGAAACTTATGAAGTATCCCTAAAACGGTTACTGTGCATTAAATGTGCAGTTTTTGAGCAGTTACTAGATTTGTGTAACTGACCACTACTCCTAAATTTCAGCCATGATTATTATTTCAGTTACGTTATTTTGATTATAAATAAGAATTTATATTCATGAGTTTAAACGAACAAAAGGATAGACGGTTTTTAGACACGGTTTTTGAACAAAACTCCCATATACTCTCCAGAAAATTGCTTACGTTTTTGTGCCTAAGAATGCAAGTGTTTTGAGTCTTATCCTAGGTTGAATTTCGTGAAACCCAGGCATAGGGTCGAAATATCAATTCGGAAAGTGTCTCACACGATTCTCAATTTAATCCGGTGATCGATTACCCTTGTTTGCCTACACGGTTCCAACAATCGAGTTGATAGTTGGGACTACCCCTAACAATCGAATTGATATTTTGTGATGTCGATCATGGCTGAATCTGTGAAAGAGATGACTTCAAAGTTCGGAAAGCTGGAGAAGTTTGAAGGGGCTGACTTTAGACGTTGGCAGAAAAAGATGCATTTTCTGTTGACGACTCTGAAAGTGGTGTACGTGCTGAGTACCCCCATTCCAGAAATCATGGCGAACGAGACGTTGGAGCAGACCCGGAGGAGAGGTAAGTGGGAGAATGATGACTATATCTGTAGAGGTCATATTTTAAACGGTATGTGTGATTCCCTCTTTGATATCTACCAAAGTGATGAAAGTGCGAAGGAATTATGGGATTCCCTTGAGTCAAAATATATCGCTGAAGATGCTTCTAGTAAGAAGTTCTTGGTGATCGATTTTAATAATTATAAAATGGTTGACTCAAGGCCCGTAATGGAACAATATCATGAGATACTTCGCATTTTGGGTCAATTCACTCTGCACAAAATGAATATGGACGAGTCCATTGCTGTGTCGAGTGTGATTGACAAACTTCCTCCCTCTTGGAAGGATTTCAAGCACAATTTGAAACATAAAAAGGAGGAACTGTCGTTGGTTCAACTTGGGAGTCACTTGCGCATCGAAGAATCTCTTCGGGTGCAAGAAAATGACACATCCAAATCCAAAGTTGAATCTGGACAGCCCTCTGTCAATATGATTGAAGAGAAGAAACCAAACTCCAATAATCAAAGAAAAGGCAAGAAACGAAAGTTTGATGGACCCAATAAATCCTTCAAGAAGAAGAAGGATTTGGTATGTTGGAGATGCAACAAAGTGGGCTATACCAAACGTGATTGCCGGGTTAAGTTGAATAACAACGATGCTGGAACAAGTGGAGTCGGGTCTAAAGACCAAGCTCAAGTGAAAGGAGGCCAGTTTTGACTAACTTTGATAATAAATATGAAAGTATTTATTATGTTTCACTTATTCCGGAGTCTTTCTATGTACAGGATGATGATTGTGCATGGTGGGTGGACTCGGGGGCGACATGCCATGTTTTTAAAGATCAACGCTGGTTTGAGAAATTGACACCGGTTGAAGATGGATCTGTACTAAATATGGGGAATGATTCGACCGCACCGATTAGTGGATTTGGAGTAGTTAATTTAGAGTTTACTTCTGGAAATCATGTTAGGTTGTCTGATGTTTTGTTTGTTCCTAAAATTCGAAAGAATTTAGTTAGCGGTGGTAGATTGAATTGTTTAGGGTATAGACAAGTTTATGATTCGGATAGATATATTCTATCTCGATATGGTAAATTTGTTGGTTTTGGATATTATTTTAATAAAATGTTTCGTTTGAATGTTATATCCAAAGTTTTCAATTCTGAAAATTCTGCATTTATATTGTCATCGTCTTCGTCTAAAATTCACGACTCAATGGTTTGGCATGCTAGACTGGGTCATGTGAATTTTAGAAGAATGCATGAAATGTCAAAGGATGGTCTTGTTCCAGCCTTTGATATTCATACAGAAACATGTAAAACATGTATGCTTACGAAAGTCACAAAACAGCCCTTTCCGACCGTCGAAAGAAAATCGGCTGTTTTGGAACTTATACATAGTGATTTATGTGACTTTCATTCTACTCCTTCGTTGGGTAATAAGAAGTATGTTATCACATTTATTGATGACAACACTCGGTTTTGTTATGTGTACTTGTTACATGCCAAAGATGAAGCTTTGGAAAAATTCAAAATATACAAAACCGAGGTTGAACTACAATTGGGTGGTTCAGTTAAACGTCTCCGAACTGATCGAGGAGGGGAATATATGGACCCTGAATACTTCCAATCAGTTGGTATAGTCCATGAGACTACGGCTCCGTACACACCTCAACAAAATGGGGTTTCCGAACGGAAAAATCGAGTTTTAAAAGAAATGGTAAACTCGATGCTCTGTTGACAGCCTGAGTGAGGGATTTTGGGGAGAGGATATGTTGACAGCCTGTTATGTTTTGAATAGAGTTCCTAACAAACGGAACAAAACAACCCCATATGAACTTTGGTTCAAGAAAACTCCGAATTTGAGTTATTTTCGAATTTGGGGTTGTCGGGCAGTTGTGAAGCTACCCGAACCCAAAAGGAAAACTTTGGGTGAACGTGGAATTGATTGTATATTCATTGGATATGCAGAAAATTCCAATGCATACAGGTTCTACGTAATAGAATCTAATGATTCGGTATCGAAAAATACCGTTATCGAGTCGCGGGATGCGATTTTCGATGAGATGCGATTTTCATCTATCCAAAGGCCTAAGGATCTGATTCCTAGCACTCATGAAGTGCAAAATCCAGAAAGTATGGATGGCGTTTCAACCCCAGAAACGCAGCAGGTCCGGAGAAGCAAAAGAGGTCTGATTGCCAAAAATTTCGGTGATGATTTTCAACTTTATTTGGTTGAAGGTTCGAGAGATGAACTTGGGCTTCAATACTTTTATTGTTATAGTATTGAAGATGACCCAAAGACCTTCCAAGAAGCGATGGAATCTCGAGATGTGTCATTTTGGAAAGAAGCAATTGATGACGAAATGTCATCGATTCTTGAGAATAACACTTGGGTGTTATCTGATTTGCCTCTAGGTTCTAAACCACTTGGATGCAAATGGATCTTCAAAAGGAAGATGAAAGTTGATGGGACAATTGATAAATTCAAGGCCCGGTTAGTCATTCAAGGGTTTCGACAAAAACCCGGTATTGACTATTTCGATACGTATGCTCCGGTAGCTCGTATTTCAACTATTAAGTTGTTGGTTGCCTTGGATGCTATTCACAACCTGGTTATCCATCAAATGGACGTTAAAACAGCCTTCTTGAATGGTGATCTTCATGAAGAAGTTTACATGAAACAACCGGAAAGGTTTGTTATGCCCGAAAACGAGCATAAAGTGTGTAAACTTGTGAAATCATTGTATGGGCTGAAACAAGCACCCAAACAGTGGCATCAAAAGTTTGATGAGGTTATTTTATCATGTGGTTTTTCTCTAAACCAAAGTGATAAGTGTGTTTATAGCAGATTTGATGCTAAAGGTGCGGGTGTTATCATTTGTTAGTATGTGGATGACATGCTGATTTTTAAAACTGATCAAAATCAGGTAGATGAAACTAAAAAGTTGTTATCTTCTAATTTTTCCATGAAAGATATGGGGGAGGCTGATGTAATTCTTGGTATTAGAATTAAGCGGGTTAACAAAGGGATTGTTATGACACAGTCACACTATGTTGAGAAAATTCTCAAAAAGATTCAATTATAGTGATTGTTCTCCCGTGAGCACTCCTATGGATCCTAGTGTGAAATTAATGCCAAATACGGGCACTTCTATTTCACAACTAGAATACTCTAAGGCTATTGGTAGCTTGATGTATGCCATGACAAGTACAAGGCCGGATATAGCTTATGCCGTGGGACGGTTGAGTCGGTATACTAGTAATCCGAACACTCAACGTTGGCAAGCGGTTCAAAGAGTATTTAAAAATCTCAAGGGTACCATGGATTATAGTTTGAGTTATTTGGGATATCCTTCGGTGTTAGAAGGATACTCAGATGCAAGTTGGATATCCAATATGGAGGATCACTCTTCGACGAGTGGTTGGGTATTTTTGCTTGGAGGTGGTGCGATTTCTTGGGCATCAAAGAAGCAAAGTTGTATTACAAACTCAACAATGGAATCTGAGTTTGTGGCTTTAGCCGCTGCTGGTAAAGAGGCAGAATGGTTAAAGAATCTTGTTTATGAGATTCGATTGTGGTCGAAGCCGATTGCACCTATTTCTATCCATTGTGATAGTGCATCCACTTTGGCTAAGGCTTATAGCCAAGTATATAACGGCAAGTCTAGACACTTGGGTGTTAGACATAGTATGATCAGAGAGTTAATCATGAATGGTGTAATCTCTGTTGAGTTTGTTAGATCACAACAAAATTTGGCGGATCACCTGACCAAGAGTTTGGCAAGAGACTTAGTGCACAAGTCTGCCATTGGGATGGGATTAAAGTCCTTATAAATCTATAATGGTGAGACACCCAATTCCCCTCTAATATGACATTAGGGGCTGAATTCAATGAGGAAAGCTCACACTTATAAGATTGGAACACATGATAAATCATCCCAGGTATGTGTTCGGTACTACAGTAAGTAGGTTGAAGTTTATCTTCTTAATAATTCCTTTGAAAAAGTGTATTTGTAGGTGCACGAAGTAAAGGAATTACCTACGTGATCGTGAAGTGTAGCCGCATTTCAGAAGGTTGGGGACTTGGCCTTTATACGATCATGAGAGGATTAGGACACTCGGCTTTATAATTGTGTCACATTTATTTTCTTGACGAGTAGGTGAAACTTGTATGTATTTTATCTTTAGGTATTCAAATGAGTTGATGGGTTCAATCCTTGGGACACCTTGATTCTCGAATATTTAAAATGTGTAAAATACTAAGATGGAAATTCAATCGTTTCGACATTTTCATTTATGTGCAAGTTTGGTATTGTTTATTATTAAGATGTTATTTCATGGGTCACACTAAAATGGGGGAGGATTGTTGGTGATTTTAGTGTCACCGGTCCATTTATGTGATTGGAAATAACATGATGTCTATATGGGTTTTATACTGTGATCTAGTTCAAGTTAGGTGGTGCGGAGTGCACGCTTGTTATAAGGCGAGTATGAACCCGGTAACGACTGAATACAACAAGGTTCAACTGGAACCCAGTCAAGCTCGACTGGTTCCATTCGAACTCTGTGAATTGGTGTTGGCATCTTCTGGAATACTCGACTGGGCCAGTAGAGCCAGTCGAGCGCCAGTCGAGCCGGTCGGGCTGTAATTGGATTTGGAGTATAAGTGGGAAATGGGTCCCTGAAACTTCTAAGGGGTCCCTGAAGGGTCTCTGAAAGGTCCCTGAAGGGAGAGGTCCCTGAAACTTCTGAGGGGTCCCTGAAAGTCTGAAGGGTCTCTGAAGGGTCCCTGAAGGGAGAGGTCCCTGAAACTTCTGAGGGGTCCCTGAAAGTCTGAAGGGTCCCTGAACTTCTGAAGGGTCCCTGAAGGGAGAGGTCCTTGAAACTTATGAAGTATCCCTAAAACGGTTACTGTGCATTAAATGTGCAGTTTTTGAGCAGTTACTAGATTTGTGTAACTGACCACTACTCCTAAATTTCAGCCATGATTATTATTTCAGTTACGTTATTTTGAGTATAAATAAGAATTTATATTCATGAGTTTAAACGAACAAAAAGGATAGACGGTTTTTAGACACGGTTTTTGAACAATACTCCCATATACTCTCCAGAAAATTGCTTACGTTTTTGTGCCTAAGAACGCAAGTGTTTTGAGTCTTATCCTAGGTTGAATTTCGTGAAACCCAGGCATAGGGTCGAAATATCAATTCGGAAAGTGTCTCAAACGATTCTCAATTTAATCCGGTGATCGATTACCCTTGTTTGCCTACACGGTTCCAACAATCGAGTTGATAGTTGGGACCACCCCCAACACCCCCTCTAAAAGATGACCAGCTAGTTTGTAACTGATAGTTCGTGGTGGATGGTTGAGGACCTCAACTTGAGGTCGATCATTTGAGCAATCCAGTCTAATTACCTTGGTCAAGGAAAATGCAAAAACGTTTAAAAGACTAAAATACCCTTACTTAACAGTCTTATTGTAACAAAGTTAGTCAAAAGGACAATAAAAATTTGATGCAATTACAACAAACCACAAGGATGAAAAATATAGTTTATTCTTTAATTTGGTGTCAAGCCTCAAGCCTTACGAGTTACGGCAAGTCCATGACATTTTACAAGGCGTGCCCTATGGCGGCATATACACACACATGTATATATATGTATGTACACACACACCTATACTTAACGCAGAATAAATTAAATTCATATAAAATAATGAAACGAAAGAAAGGAAGAACCATTGATACAAAATGTATACAATGATATCAAGAGTGCAAAATCGGGATTAAATATCTTGAATCTCTACTCACTATTTTTTTCAATTTTCTAAGAATTTGTGTTCGTGCTTTTGTGTACGGGAATGTGGGTAAGTATTCATCTATTTAAGGTTTTAGTTTTTAAGTGTATCTAGGTTTCATACAAAATTATCATTTATTCCTCAAGTTATATATTAAAGTGACCCCACACCTTACATAATAACATGCCGGAACGTGCCATAACGTATTGTAACGTCTCATAATGCGTTACAAGGCAAGTCAAACCTTAGAGTGGAGCGACGAACTCAAGCCTAAACACCATAATGCAGCATAACGAGTTGTTTAGAACCATAGGTTCAATTAAAGTAAATTTTATACAACTTCTTGAAAAAAATGAACACATTATGGCTTCGTAAATTAAAAAATCATTGAGTGTTTATTCATTTAAATTTATTGTTTAAGATGTGTTTTTATAGACAATAAAATAAAGCTTATGGAAGTAGGTATCCAAAATAGAAACCAAAATCATATATGTTACATTTTGATTGAATTTGTCTTCTTCATAAATTCAAAGGGTTGGTTTGCATACGTTGTAACTGAATTGGGTTGTTGGCCCGTGCGTAAAGTGGAACAGAATCGAGTGATTCAATCGTGAACAATGAGAACAAAAAAAAATCACTTATCAACTTTAAAGAGTTTTTTGGAAGTATATGCTATATACGATAAATGAACTCACATATTTTTATACTGTTTGATGAGATTTAAACCTTAAACTTTTAAAAAGACGAGTTTTACCACTAACCCATGATACCGGTAAATCAAACTACTGGTCCAGAACTAGTCAACATGAAGCTCTCAATTTTGTGTAGAAATGGCCAAAAATTGGTCCGAACTCGGCAAACTGGTCCAAATCAATCCCTTCTAAACAGGGTTGTCCCGGTTTAATAAAATATTCTTAATTTTTTATACAAAAATGTTATACATGTTTTTATAATTACGATTTTAAATTTAATATTGAAATACACTTTAAATAATACATTTAAGTAAATAAAATCTTGAAAAACTTAAAAGAAACTTAAAGAATAACTTTGAAAATCTTATAATATAATTTATAAAACTTTTTTTTAAATCCAACATATACATAATTGGTCTGGGTCCCATTCTAGTAATCATTCCTAAGCCAAGCGCGACTGGAACTTGAAATTCCATAAAATGTGTAACTAGATTGTCCGTCTGAAAATTGGGGTCATCGCTGAGTTGATATGTCATGTGTGTACATTGGAAAAAACAATGATTTTCTTTCGGGCAAGATCCATATTGTTAAAGGCCTTAGTCGACGGACGTCTTACATTAGGCCAAATCTTTAGATTTCCCAAGTTCAGAGGTCTATATGATATTTTTAGGTATGATTTTAATTCATGAACATTTTTACAAAACTTGTCATTTTGACAACGTATTCCTGAGTGTTATCGGTTTAAACGAAAAATTGTTGAAGACTAGTAAAAATCCTTTAATCAAGATATGTTCTTTGGTCATTTCGAAGGTGGACTTTTTAAAGTTGTATCATAGTAATTGACGTCAGTCGGAGGCAATTATGTCTTTAGGTGATATAATATCATGCTTATAACACAATGAAATGGTCGAGATAGTTATGTGTTTAGTGGCTTAGCAACAACCAACTCGATAGTGTTTGAAATACTAAAAAACGTTGTATTAAGCCTCAATTATAGGTTTCCCCAACAGAAAGAGTGTTACGACATGATTGATAAAGATCTCAATAAACTCGAGTATGAAATACCGTAGGAGCAAACTTGACCCGATGCTAAAATAAAACATGGGTCATTTGAGAAGAACAATTTTACGAGCCCTCACAATTCCATAACATAGATGGCTTCATAGAGTTATTCTATTCCAATGTTCCACGTAATTCTCATATGGGTAAAAAAGGTTACCCTTGAATAAAGCTCAAAAGAAGTGATTTTACCAATATTGATTATTAGTTCTTGGTTTTGGTTAATATTTTTTTATCTACGTTTTTATATATAAGACAATATGTTAAAAGTTGGTTAAGTCAAAACGAGGCGATCGGAGGTCATGTGAAATACTGATAGCTGCATTTTATGGCTAAAATTCTAGTCAAAAGACCCCATTTATATGTTGAAAATTGTGACTAAAATATATTCTTCAAAGCTTTATTTGTTTTTTTTGTGAAGTCCAGACCCAAAAGCAAGGTTTAAAATCCAAAAGCCCAAGAAATTGGTTTCTCCCCTTATTGGACTTTATCTAGAATTACCCGTGGGATGGTAGGTGGAAACAACAATGTTGAAGCTTGCCTTTCCCATTGGAATCGAGAGCGTCCACGACGACATCATATGCGGCTAAAACCGCCTTCAAACTCGCCGACAATGGTTTTTAGAGACCAAATTTGCGATTCTTCGAATTGGAGATGGTTTCTTCCATAGGCACATATAAAAGCCCAATGATAACTGCAATGAAGATAATTACTTCCCTATTTGTAGTTGTAACACTAGGTTAGCCACCTGTGGCTAACTTTTCCATTCCAATATTAGAAAGCTTTAGATTTTTGATGCAATTACTTGAGATTCCGTTGTGAACACTTTGGGACAAACTTATTTGCTTGATTTCTAATATTAATGTCATTTACATTTGTCTATTCGATTAGTTTGATAAATTAGTTGAAAATTCTAATGAAAAGTGTTATTTAAAGACTTAGATATGTAGAAAAAGGTTCATGCGAGCACGATAACAATTTACTAGAATGCGAAGACAATCCTCAACTCATTTTGTACATGAAATTTTTCATGTACAAAATCACATATGATTCACATACAAAATCATATATGATTGTGTGGATCCCGGAATATGATCAAGTACTAAAGCTTTTAATAAGAACACGCAATTAATAATGATCCGAAGTCGGATATCTTACTTCTATTGAATAATATATCGGTTCTCTCTCTAGCAATTTAGCTCTCAATATATCGCGCGTACCAATACAATGACCCCTATGCGCCTATTTATATTAAAGTATTAAACTATATAAGGAAACAAGGAGAATGACATTATACACTTGCCATGTTTACAATAAAGCAACGTTTCCTTATTTTGACACAATTAATTTAAATACTAACAATCTCCCCCTTGGTGTCAAAATGACTCTTCATCTTTTCAGCTCGAACATTCCTTCAAATCGTCTTAGGGTCTGTCGGTAGATAATGCGTTTGTCAATCAACTCGATCGCATTTAGTAGATTTTCTCTTTCATTTGCCTTTAGTTGCTGCTTCTTACTTCTCTTTTGATCAGCACTTACTTCTGCAGAAAGTCTGTTTCGGATTCCCAATAATGTTCCATCAGAATAAGAAGCAACTTCACAAAATCTCAAGAACCTCATTTCTTCATTCATCTTCATATATACAACTCCATGAGCTGGTCGTGTTAACACTTGAGTAACTCTCATATTCTTCAGTCTAGGGATATCTTGATCAGGCTTTGGCAGATACACTTTCTTCTGTTTACTTTCTATAGCCCTTAGGAAATCATGAAGATAGCTGTATCGAAGCTCCTTTTGAATATGCCTCACAATTGCTCTTAAAGCTCTTTGTTCATCCTCCGATCTTTTGGTTTTGTCTTTAAGCTCAGTATAAAGAATTTTCATATCCGTCACATCCAGTCTGACAAAGTCAGCCTCAGAAAAACAATAGACCTTTCCATCAAATGTTCTTACTTTGGAAGTTGGAAATTCTACCTGAAAGACTTTATCACATCCGATTTCCATGATAGTGACAACTCTGTGTCTAGAAACAACTTCTTTTGGATCCTTTGCTTTAGTCTTCAGTATGCTAACATATTCCGTTACTTGAAGCGGATCCATTTCCATGATCAGATGTATTCAAGACAGATCCTCTGGTTTCTTCTTTTCCACAAAGATCTTTTGCATGGTTTCTTCTAAGTACGGAGTTCTGACTTGTGGATTTGCCCATTTGTTGTTAGAAAGAATTCTTTCCCAACGAATTTGATGCGGTAGCAGCGGTGTTTGATCAATATTTGTTGGTAGGAATTTCTTTTCTGCGTCCATTAGATTCACATAATCTTCTTCTCTCGGCACGGGTTCATATGGATCACGAAACCAGTTTCGGACTGAATCTCTCAAATGCTGAAAATCTACTTCTTCTTCATTTGCTGGTTCAGCAGCTTGCGATCCACTACCAATTATTCTACCGCGTGGCGGATTTGCTTGTTGTTGTGTGGGAGGTGGAGCAGAGTGTTGTTGTCTTGATGGTGGAACCGTAGGAGAAGATGGACCAGAAGTTGTAGTAGAAGATGGTCGAGATCGAGCTTGAGTTCTTGTAATCCGGCGGCGTGTCTCCCCCTCAGGGCGATTTGGACCACAGGTCGGATCGTCCTGATCAGGTCGACGATGTGGAACAGACGCGGCGGGACGACAAGACTCTTGAATTTCAGTGCGAAGAGCAGTGATGGCACCAAGAATCTCATCAGTTGCTTGCTTTTGTTTGGTTTCCATGTCAAGAAGTTGTGACTCAATATCAGCTTTGAATAGGTCGAACTCATAGCGAGCGACATTCGGAATTTCAAGGTTGCGACGAAGAAAACCCATCAGTGTATCTTCAGGTAAGCCTCGAGCTGTAGCTTCAGCATACAAGTTGGCATATAACATGGACATGAGTTCATCATTGTTGTACTCATATCTATGTGGTGATGGTGGCCAATTCCGAGGATCCGGATGCGAATCAGGATGTTGAGGTTGCGGCGGTGGAGTACGACTACTGCTTGGTCAGGAAGAGCTGGCTTGATTCGGATTTGGCTGACGGGAGCGTGAAGCTTCAAGTACTTCCTGAACAAAAGCGCGTCTTTCAGCAGTCATTCAAGCCTCATGAGCATCCAAAGACGCTTGAGCTCGTTGGAATTGGCATCCATAAGAGCTTGAGCCTCGTGAGAGATCGTGAATTGAGAAGTAGGGGTACCTGAAAGGGAAATACCGGGATCACGGAGATTACCCGTTGACATCACAGTTGAGTAAACTGAGTCACCAACGTTCAATGGTGGCAGTGATGTGGCACTGGTAGGGTTTCCTTCCAATCCTTGTGAAATGTCCGGAAGGGACATCACTATGGAAGTTCCAACTGGGCCACGTAGGCTCTCAGTGTGTACAAACACGTGTTCCCTAGGAGGCTCTAGACTCGATGTGCTTAGAAATGAAGGCGAAGCAAGTGAGATACTACTTCTTGGTTCAATAGCTATGTCTCCCGTAGAGGAGAGCAACTAGATGAGGAGCTAAACTCACAAGAATATCTGAAACCTAGGCTGTTGTGAGCTTACGGAGTGGCTAAGAGGGGTGTGCATTTGCGTTGTTGGGAAAACAACTGCTTGTCCAATGTTGGAACTCAACGAATGAATAATAACAATAGACTCGGTAACTCGGCTAGAGGTGACAGGTGTCTCACTCTCCGAAATATGGACCTCTCCTTCACACACTCGCACGTCAATATTTTCAACTAAATCTCCCTCCGTTCTCCTTATGTCTCCAAATAATTGGTCAAGCGTATGGTCATGATTAGGTTCAGGGAATTGCTCAAAGTCAAAAACATCATTAGTAGCCTCCGATGAGGTTTCAGGAACTGAAGGCTGTCGGCCAATTCGGTGAAGGGCAGCATCTTCCGCAACATTAATGCGTTGACGTTTTCTTCGAACAAGGTCATCAGAAAGAGTGTCTTCGGTATCAGATTCAAACGATGGTTGATACACTCTACTTCGGCTAACGCGCATCTTTAACCGGCGGGTGGATGGAGCGATAGATGGAACAGTTGGGGGCAACGGTAGGTGGAATAGGAATTTGCTGATCCGATGCACCTCCCACTGCATTTCCCCTTTCATCCTCTGTTCTCTCAACACCCTGTTCAGGATCCCCTTGATCCTGAAGCTGATCATCTAATCTAATACCCTCGCCTACTCCTTGATATTCCTCACGAATTGGCTCTTGGGCAGGCTGTTCCGGTTGTTGGGGAGCCATTAAGCCGATACTCTCCCTATAAGCTATCACACTAGGAGCATATTGATCAGCAATGGATAGTAAGGCTTCGGGTAGAGGCATTGAGTAAGGAAACTGAGTTTTGTTGAGCTTTAAGCACTTTTGAACGAACGATGGTCCAAGTGGAGAGCCATTTCTTCTCGGAATTTCCGCACGTGCATTCACTATCCGATGGATGGCAATTTGAAAGAAGCGTTGGAATGGAATAAATTCATGCGCTCGTTGTTTATCTTTATCGGTGGCAAAGGCAACCAGGTTGTTCCAAATAAGTGACGCATAGTCGTAGTGACGACTGTAGATGAACCCGTGGAAGATGCATAGTACGGATGCGCTGGCCCGTTCCATTGAGCCTGCCATGAATAATCCCCCTTTTGCCGGATTATTTCCGATGTAATCATAAAAGGCTAATTTTTCGGGACTTGTATGCTTGCCTGTGAGACAACGGTTGATCAGCGAAAAGATGGTAAAATAGATGTGGGCCAGAAACATCCTTTTAAATTGACCGAGGGAAGTGAGTTCTTCATTGTCATTGTATCCTAGAGCTCAAAAGTCACGACACATTTCGTCCTCGCTTGGTGGATCTTCAAAGGTGTCAAGGCCGGGGACGGAATTTGCAGCCGGAAGATGGAGAATACGCCGGAGTCTGTTGACGTGAGTTTGGTGACAAACTCATTTATTTGCACGGTAAAGTGATGGTCGCCTTCCACCGGGTGATATTCCAAGGTGTACCAGAATTGTTGCAAGTAGAATACATGAACCCGGTGTTTGAGTGCAAAGATAAAGCGAAGAGGATGGTTGCGGATAATCTCCATGATGATGGGGTGATCTAAGCGCATGTCGAAGTTGAGACAATGATTGTTCGGTTTAAGCTCTCGCGATGTACCCGGGGGAAGTAAGATATCATCTCGATTGGCCTCGTTGATACTGGGTGCAGTGGAACGCTCAGAAGGCATTGGGTTCTCGTCATCAGACATATTTAGATCATGGTGAGCCGTCATTGGAACTGAAAGCACAATGTTAAACCATGGATGCCAAGTTAGTATATTGAAAAAAATTCTTCTAGGTATAGATGTCGGTCCAAGAGGATGCGATAAGAATTGATGTCGGGTATAAGGGAACGATATAAACACTTGTTAAATTTTATGAAGAAAATCAAGTGAGAATGTCGAGTCTATAGAGCCGACATATATAGATGTCGCATGTCACTGGCCGACAAAAAGACTTGGAAAAAATTTGGAGTGCAAACCTATGGAAGACGACAAAAAGTTGTCGAGTGAAGTATGCGATGAAACTACTTATCGGGTTTGGAAGAGGCGACAAGAACACTTGGAAGATTTTTAAACAAGGATGTTGTCGATCCTTTGAGACTCGACAAGAAATCTTGTCGGGTAAACCTATGGCAAGAAGAACACTTTGAATATTCTCGAGGATGAACTTGTCGATCCTTTATCGGCCGACAAGAAACGTTGTCGGGCCTTATGGAGTCGACAAGTGTGCAAGACAAACTTAAAAAAATGTGGATCCCCGTAAATCAGGTAACGATGTATAAATCAGCAAGAACACGAAGAACAAGATGAATAACTTCAATAAGTCATATATCTAACTTGTAAGGATTCACGGTTACATAGATATCTCTCTTAAGCTCTCTCTTGAATGATATGAATTAATGTGCTTACTTTTAATGATAGCCCTAACACTCTATTTATATGTATATGAAATACGGTATAAGGAAAGTAAAGATTAAGGCATTATACACTTGCCTTATTTACAAAATAAAATGTTTCCTTATATATAAACATTAAACCTTTCCTAATTAATGACTTTGTTGACTTTACATTTTAGCCCTTCACGTCTTCAATAGTTGTTATCTCGGATACAATATTTTCAGACCTAACAATCTCCCCCTTTGTATTCGAGATTACACTTTAGCAAATCAGCACTTTTGAAGACGGTGAAACTTTTGTCAACAAATCTTTCTTCTTGATTCTTTTGCTCCCCTACGAAAATGATCTCTTGTAAGCTCCGTAGCTTACCCTTAACATTAACATGAATAGAAAATCGAAGGAGCCGCGAACTTGTCGGGTCAAAAAGTATGTCGGGCCAGGCGATGTCGACATTAAAAGATCTCGGGCCAAGTAGATTCGACAAGAATTGATGTCGGGCCAAGATGAGTCGATCAAATCAGGTGTCGGGCCAAATGGACGCGATGAAAACACTTAGTCTATTTGTCAATCCTTTGTTGCTCGACAAGAAATTTTGTCGGGTCTTAAGTAGTCGATAAGTTTTCAAAATTGTCTTTATTTGTCGATACGTCTCATATGTCGATACGTCTTCAACTTTTTCTTCATTTGACTTTGAAACACATTTTCTTCCCTTCACAATAAGCATTCGTCTTTGATATACCTTTTCTCCCCCTCAGAATGACAAGGAGAAACCGAATCATTATGAATAATCAAAGACATTAAGTGGAAGCGTGAATGTGGAATAGTGGGTAAGAGCTAACATAGAAGCACAAATAGCAACTATTATCACTTAAATCAAAATTAATTTTAATTAAGTGGCCTATATGCAGTGTTGGCAACGGGTTGGCACTGACAGGACTTCCAATTATCATAGAAGTAAGTTATAAAACTAACTTCGCAAACTGTTCCGGCATAAACACGAAAATATGCAATGTGAATCACAAAGACTCGTGCAATGTGTAGAAAGAATTTATGCATTAAATGCTAATTTTAAGGCTCAAAATGTGAAAATACATTTCACAGAGTCAATGTACATTGAATGTGGAGTTCGGAGACCGGATGTGTGTCTTCTATTTTCAATATCTTAATCTTCCGAGTGAAGAAAAGATAGCAGATATGCTCATTCTCAGTGATATATGAAACAAATATCTTTTGTGAGATACTTGAGTAGCTGGGTGGGGGTACACGAGTTTTCGACATTGAGTCCATATCTAGTTCAATATTCATCTCCAAAGAATCGAGAATGAATAGATTATGTGGCTACCCGGATAACTGTTTAGGTTTGGTGAAGACCAAATATTTTCTTTTAAGTCTTGTCACATTCTCACATTTTTCTTTTATCTCACAATCACTTAATTTATTTCAATCACACCCTTTCAAAATGTCTAACCTAGGGATGTGTTTCATGGGTAGGTCCTTCCGGCTTTGGATTGACCATTGAAACTTCTAATTCCTAACACACACAAAGAGTTTGAAATATTGAAGTCCGAGTTCTGAACTGGTGTATTCAGAAGTCATAATGCAATGTAAAACGGATTCTGAACTGAGATATTCAGAGGCCAAAAATTAAGAACAGGTTAATAGCTGAGATACTATGAAGCTAATTAAATGGTAAAAAAATGTGATACTCCCCCTCAAATGTAGCAAAACCTTTTGAAAGATCTTCATGTGATGTGAATATTAGGAATTTTGACCACACATGACGTACCTACAAAACAGATTAACAAGATTTTGGTACCCAAGCTTTGTTGGGTCCTCGGAGGTTAGCTTTAGATGTAACAAATTGGGAAGTGGGGATACTATAAGTACCATACCATTTATGTGTGTACCTTTGGCTGACAAAATCATTTGTTCCACAAATAGAACAACAAAGATTTGTGGCGCTTAGACTGATTAACTGATTGATGGTTTTGACAAAATGAGGTAAATCAGTTTTAGACACAAATGATTTTGCATCAACTACAAGAGATGTATGTGGCATGTTTCTAACATTATCATCTGTAGTTGATTTCTTTCTCCAAACCATTGTAAACTTCTTGAAATTATCGGATTTAGCAACAAAATCATTTTGAAACTGATTAGAATTATGAGTTCAAAATACTTGAAAAACTATATGATTTAGAGTTGTTAGAATAGCTATTTGATTTAACACTTGAAGAAAAGTTATTCTTACAGACAGGAGAAAGAGGGGTCATCTTCGAACTTGAAGCAGAATTAGAATCACTAGGAAAAATCATTTTTTCAAGATCTTCTATCTGTTCCTTGAATTTTTCAATTTGAAAAGGAATAAATGTACTCGTCAAAACGAGGCATTTCCTCAACATAGTCTAATTCATCGTTGGAAGTTTTAGAGCTTCTTGAAGAGGTATTGATTTGGTCATCCAAATAGTTGCTAATAAAAACTTTGCATGTAGAAGCCTTGGATATTTTGTCAAGTTCAGTTTGCAAGGCTCTTCTTTCAAGTTCTTTAATTTTGCTTGATAAATCATCTCTTTCTTTTGTTACCAAATCATATTTATTTTTAAATTCAGAACTCAAATTCTTTTCTGTTACAAGAGTTGTTTCTAAAACAGATAATTTGTATGAAAGTTTGTCAATTTTATTTTCAAAAGCTTGCTTCTCTTTTTCAAAATGTTTTTCCAGATTTTTGCTTTTAGCAATGATCAAACTACATTTCTTGATTAAATTCGTTTTCTCAATTTTAAACACATTTCTTTCATTTCTCAAAAGTTTTTCAAGATTAGAAATTTGTTTTGGAAACTCCTGACTTTTTGTTTCAGCTGATTTTCTTTCTAAAATCACAATTTGGTCAAAATCTGACACTTGTTTAGAAAGTTTTTGAATGGTTAGTTCACAAGTTTTAATTTTGCTTTCAAAATCTTTTCGCTCAATCTCAAACTTGTTTTTCTCATTAGAAGTTAATATCATTTCTTTCTCACATTCCAAAAATTCAGTTAATTTTCTTTTAAGAACCACACTATAAGTCTCATGATCTATAAACTTTTCTAACTCAGAAATTTTGTTTTTCAGATCAAAATTTATTTTTATCAACTCAAGGTTTGTCTTTTTGCAAAAGTCTTCGTACCTCATATGATCTGTATTCCTAGAAAAGACTCAATAAAAATTCATTTTGTTTATGCATAACTCTTCTTGATTCTTCTCAGTTATTAAGCTTAGATTTGAGAGTGACAGTTCTCTTAAAAGTTCATCCAACACTTGTATGTTGTTTGTGTGTCTGGATTTAAGTTGAGAAATTTTTTCATTTAGCTCAGATATTTGTTTTTGAGAACTCATTTTTGAAACAACGTGAAAGCACGGGTTACTTGACGAATTGATCTCGATCGGTGAGTTTTCTTTGGAAAACAGAAGGTGTTCTCGATAAATGATGGGCCGACAAGAATTTTTATCGGGTTAGACTGGGTCGACAAGTTTTCTTGTCGGGTGATAAGGGCTTGATAACAATTTTTGTCGGGTGAGAGGGACTCGATAACAATTTCTTTGGGTTTAAAGGGATCGAAAAAAAATTATCGATCAATTTTGAGTCGATAAGTAGAAGTTATCGATCAGAAAAGACTCAATAATTTTTTTTTGGATGAAAACCGAATCGATAAGAAATTATATCGATTATTATTGACTCGATAACAACTCAAGGATATTGAATCTGAGTTTTCTTAACTAATAAACCAGAAAACAAGAACAAATGGTTCTTGACTAAAAAGAACAAGTCTTTTTATGGACAAGAATAGCTAAGTTCTCAAGTTTCTTATTTTTCAGTCAAGAACAAAAACCAAAATTACTAAAGTTTATGATTTTTACTTAAGAACTCTTTAGTAAGAAAAGCTGCAAAAGTCACTAGTTCCTGAGTTTTCTTATGTAAATAATTTCAAAAGTAAGCAAAATAAACTAGAATAATTTTAATCAAAACTGATTATATTATCCGAATAAAAATCAAGTTTATTTCAATATGGATCGACAAAAATTGAAGCAAAAGCACGTTTTAAGTTTTATCGAGTAAAGAGACTAGGCAAACATTCAGATCTGGATTTTAAGAAAAAAAGACAATTTGTCGATTCAGAGTTATGATGATTTATCGAGTAACCTGAATCGAGGAAAAAAAAACCAGATCTGGGTTTAAGGATTAGAAAGTTTTGTCGGGTCAAACTATGGAAGTTTGAGTCGACAAAAATTCAAGTGCAAAAGTCGAGATTTTACCTTCTTTTTTGCGTTGATCACTTCAGAAAACAACACCAAAACTCATATCGCAGGCTCTGATACCAATTGTGGATCCCAGAATATGGAAGCACAATGATGATAAAGAATAAAACAATAAGAACACAATGATTAATGAAGCTTCGTAGTCAGATATCTCACTTGTACGGTTACAATATTCATCTGACAGTATCTCGGCTCTCTAAAGTAATCGACTTACTTATGACAATAAACCCTAGACTCCTATTTATATTGATAGGATTGATCTAATTAAGGAAGGAAAGAGTTTAAGGAATTATAAACTTCCTTTTACATTTAAGCATATCTTTTCCTTGTTTTCATACAACACAATATTAGTCCTAACGTATTCCAGACCAAGGTTTAAATATTCAAATTTATAGATAGTCGGTGTATTGTAGATGGCCTTTTCTAAGCATTTTGGGTTATCAAATCCTAATCCAACCTTTGAACTTAAATCTTTTGGAGCGTTTAAGTGAATTGTTTGCTCAGTTTGACCAATCTTGTATAGTTTGAGTTCCAAATCCTTGAGTTTTTCTAAAAGATCTTGTCTTTGTATGGTGATAAACTCAAACTTTGATGAAAATTCTTCGGTCTCACGTTTAGATTTGTCAAGTTGATTTGTGAGATCCGAGATTTGTTGTTTTAATTTTAAATTTTCGTTTTGAAAAATGGTTTTCTCCTTTTGATGATTTTGTGCAATACTTTGAGAGGTGGCAAGTTCAGATTGGACAATTAGCAGTTGATTGTGATTATTTTCTAGACGTGCTTCTAAGTTGGAAACCAAGAGTTTCTGTGTTTGCAACTTAGATTTTAATTCTTTCAATTGTATCATCAAATCATGCATTTGGGAAACAAAATTTTCATAGTCAGAATTGCTTACCTCGGGTGTGTAGTCGGAAGCGTTAGAAGTGGAATCATCAGAGTAAGCCATCAAACTGAAGTGTGCTTGTACCTTGTTTTCCATATCATCATCATCATATTACCATGATTGAGCCAATGTTCATCTTTCGCCATGAGTACTTTTCTGGCCTCCTCTTGTTTAGCCAACATCACAAGGGTGGTGCCTCAATGGTTTGAGTTTGGGCTCTAAAGGTCAACAAGTACCAGGAGGTCCCAGATCAAATCCAGGGATGGGTAAAAAAAAATCCCCACGGAGGTTCAAATGCGGTGACTCCGGGCTACCCGCGAAGCGGGTAGTCGCCCTGGGATTAGTCGGCTCGCAAAACGGGTTGGATATCCAGGTTAATAAAAAAAATTGTAAGTGAAGTAGTTTGAGTCTTTGACTATTGGCTTTTTGCATTCACGGGCATAGTGGCCGGATTTTCCGCAGTTGTAGCACATGCTCATTTCAACCTTGAATTTGTCTTCCGGTTTGGGTGGTGGACGAGATTCGTCTTTTCTTGGTTTAGGCTCAAACATAGCTTTGCGCTCATGATTCTTTGGTCCCGAAGCATATCGTTGTTGATTAGGATTTGAGTGACGAGAGAACTTTTGTTGGAACGATTTTGTAAGCAAAACCAATTGCTGTTGGAATTTGGCAATTTCCGGATCATAGTCGAACTCTTCGTCCTCTAATTCAGGAATGACGTCTTGAGATGTGCTTTGGGATAAAGAAGAGGTTTCTTTTGCGACTAAGGCGGTTGGATCGGAATTCTTTTTGATTTTGGTGTTTGCCCCCATGGTTTCAAGTACCTTCTCCTCGTCTTGTTGTAGGGTTTCGTATACTTCGTGAAGATCGAGTTCAACGAGAAATTTGCCGTGTTTTATTTGGTTGGCAAAACGACACCATTCAGGTTGAAGATTGCTAACAAACTTCACGTTGTTCTTGATCTTTGTCTTACAAATATCGTTTTTGCTTAACTCGTTCACCAATTGAACAAAATGAGTGTAAGTATTCGTAAGACTTTCACCCTCTTTGGCTTTGAATTCTTCGTATTGAGAGATGCATTTTGTGATTTTCAGTTGAGTCCCAATCATTGTTCCTAGCATAAACTTTTCAATTTATTCCCACATCTCTTTGGCAGATCTTTTGTGGCTGTCTATTGATAACGCCATTTATGGCGCTATTATAATACCATTTTCCATGTAGTTTAGCTCGTTTTCCAAGAAAACGATGCGTATTTCTAACGATTTATTACAAGTTTGTTCAGGAATCGTCCCATCAAGTGGAATAGAATAAATATGAGATTTTTGGCTTAAATTCAATTGTATATATTATATCTCGGTTGGAGAATTAAAGAAGGAGTCCAACGATGCCTTTCGGAGTCAATTCGGAGTAAAAATGAGCAAAACGTAGTCTAAGGCTAGTTTCCTAGTGAGTTAGGCTGGAAGCTAGTTACACAAATCTCATGCCACTTATAACTAGCATCCACAACTAGCCTTGGGTACTGTTTGCTTCGCGTGGGTTAGCTACGCCAGTTAGGAATCGCAACTAGCATCCACAAGTGGCGTCAGACTCTGTTTGCTCATTGATAAAGAGCCGCGTGGGATAGCCACGCCAGTTAGGAATGGTAACTAGCACAGTAATTGGCGCCGGGCTCTGATGACGTATTTTAAGCCCTTTTCAGCTAGGGTTGTTACCATTCAACATTCTATCTTCTAGAGGACGACCAAGACACCTTAGGGGGCGATTGGAGGCGACTTTGAAGCAATTTTGGAGCTACAAAACAAGGAGATTAACATCGGGATTGAAGATCTAAAGACGAAATCGTTGCTTGCTCGTGGAGATTCATCACATAAAGGGGGTTTTTACTTTGATTGAGATTTTGATTGAGAAACCATGTCTAGACTTATTAATTCATCTCTTTTAGTTGTGTTTTCTACCACCCCCCAACATGAACTAATCTTTAGATGTTGGGGGTTGGATTACTTTTGGTTTGTAATCATATGAACACGTCAAGTTGGGATTTTTAGTAGACTTTTCAATTAATGAAGTATATGAATTTGTATTTAATGCTTTTGTGAGACTGATCAACTTACAATTGATTTCATGGTTATGAATTAGTTTCGAGAGAAATAGTCTATAATTAGATCTATGAATTGTATACCCAAGATGAGAACTCGGATAGAGATATACTAATTAAGCCTTGGTACCATTTTACAATCTTTTGCTTAATGACTTTCTGAATTCGTATGTTGAGATCGAGAGATAAAATATATGTTTTTAGGGATAAATCTGTTATAACTCGAGAGAGAGTAATAGTGAATTTTAAGATGGTGTATTCACTTAATTGGAATTGTCTGTTAATTATTACAACTGAAGTGTTCTATGTGAAAACCATTAGGAACCCAACTCCCAACTGCTTTTCTCCTGATAAAGTTTTCATCTTTTCGTTCTTTAAAATTGTTCAAATAATTCCTTTAGTTTAATTAGTAGATTAATCATTCAACCAAATCTATATTTACTATATTCATTATGTTACTTAGTCCCTAGTTCCCTTGGTTCGATCCCGTACTTCCAGTACACTATTACTTGATTCGACCCGTACACTGCGGTTAGATTTAGGGGGGTGTAAACCCGCCTATCATCTATGCTCATGTAGATCTCATTTGGGAGGCTCATTAGGAGGTATGAGTGTGCTAGTTGATCACCTTTCATGATTTTCTTTTCCTCGACATCCCAGGCGGATTTGGGTTTGACCCTTTTTTTTGGCAGCGACAGGAGGAGTGGCATTCGGTACGGCAGGGAAGTCTTGATAGAACACGGGTGGAGGACCTTCTTTAATGGAACGCATGATTTCATCAGCCAAATCACTGCGCTCGATGAAGTCGAGAAACCGATCCTTCCAGTAAGAGTATTTACCCGGAATTAGAATAGGGGGTTTTGTGTCCGAACCGATCGACATTTCTTCGCCTGAAGTCATAGTACTTGACAGAGTGATCTCGATCAAGGAGTTTTGAAAAAATTCTAAGAGTTTTGAGAACTTAAAGTAAATTTCGATTTTGACAGAAAAACAACCTTATCGACAATAAAGGACGCGATAAAAAATTATATCGGGTTACGAGAACTCGACAAGAAAATTTATCGGGTTGAGCAAAATCGAGAAGCTTTTATATCGGGTAAATAAGAGTAGATAAGTATTTATGTCGGGTAATAAGGTGGCGATAAGAAAAGTTGACGGGTCTAAAGGCCGTGAGTTAAACCAAGATTCTGAAATTCCTTTTTATCTTTATTTTGAATTTTTGAAGAGCAAGAACGAAGCCTTCATCGATAAAAAAAGAATAAAGTCTTTCTAAGGAAGAGAAGATGTAAGTTCCCGAGTCCCCAATAATATAAAAAATAAATTAAAAAGATTTACTTAAAGTTTAAGTAGTGTATTTGAGAACTCTTAAACTAGAAAAGCTGCAGAAGTCAGAGACCCTGAGTTTTCTAATAAAAGTGAAGCAAAAGTACTAAGGTTTAAATTAAAGTAAAAAATTCGAATTTTGTTAAAGTTTAAGACTTGTACTTAAGAATTCTTAAACTAGAATAGTTTGCAGAAGTCAGTGTCCCTGAGTTTTCTAATAAAAGAGAAGTAAAAGTACAAAGAATTAAACTAAATTTTTTTGAATGAGAAACTGAATCTTGTCGGGTGATAAAGAGCCGATAAAAATTCTTATCGATAATAGAAGATTCGATATAAAATACTTATCGATAATAACAAATGCGATATAAAATTCTTATCGTTACTCAAAGATGCGACAAACACGAATTGTCGATAAACAAAGATGCGATAAGAAATCTTGTCGATTCAGGCTTGGAAAGCTTGAATCGATAAGTTTTTGAACAGTGTTAGATTCGAGATTTTTACCTTGTTTTTCGAACTCGAATAGAATCAGAACAAAACTCAGATCGTGTAGCTCTGATACCAATTGTGGATCCCAGAATATGATCAAGTACTAAAACTTTTAACAAGAACACGAAGAACACACAATTAATAATGATCCGAAGTCGGATATCTTACTTCTATTGAATAATATATCGGTTCTCTCTCTAGCAATTTAGCTCTCAATATATCGCGCGTACCAATACAATGACCCATATGCATCTATTTATATTAAAGGATTAAACTATATAAGGAAACAAGGAGAATGACATTATATACTTGCCATGTTTACAATAAAGCAACGTTTCCTTATTTTGACACAATTAATTTAAATCCTAACGGATTGTTATAAGTTAACGGTCGTTAACTCCGTCAGGATTCTGTCGTTAACTCCGTTAGGATTCATTATAACTTAACTAACGAAGTTTTAACCATATGAACTAACCCCCTTAACACTTGACCGTTATAACTGTTATCAATATACTTTATGGTATTTTCAGTTACAAACAGGGTATATTATGAAGACATTGAAGCTAAGGCGAGAATCGTGGGGTAACCGGCTGACCGTTTCAGACCGTTGCTCCATACGAATCCAAATATAAAAGCTCAACTCAAATTATCTAAAGGACGCACGGGAAAAACAGAGAAAATACTGATAGAGCTCTGAGAATACTTCGACGAACTTGCGACAACATCATCAAAACTCACGACAACTACATGCAAGTCACGACAATTGTCATAGACTCACGACCGATCATCCTTATTACACATTATCTCTATTTTTAACGCCATCTATTGTTTCTAAGGTCGGCGTTCTCTGATTGACGTCGTACTATTCTAGTGCATCGACGATCTCTTCGGGTCGTCCACGGTTTTTACTCTCGAAAGGGAGTTTTCCGCGTCAACAATCCTATGTGTCTTTATTATTTTTCTTATTTGTTTTTCAAGCAAAATTTCTTTTTTTAGTTGATAAATGTCCAAATCATTAATTCACCGTTAAGTGAATTTTTTGGCATTAACAATGATTAGCCGAGACGTTTCTCGTAGCAAAAGCCGCGCGTATCATATTTGTTGCTAGTACAAAATCACATATGATTTTGTACATGAAAAAAAATCATGTACAAAATGATTGGCTGAAGATTGTCCTCGTATTCTCATAAATTGTTACCGTCCTCGCATGAACCTACCTCTAGATATGTTCTGTCTTCAAACCTTAACAAACTAACATTTACATTTGAACTCATTTGGTCTCAATAAGGTTTCCAAATTTGGTTCTTAAAATCTGGCAATCAAATTCCTAATAAGCCGACCTTGCGAGCTTATGGCTTTGAGTTGGTGTTTTTCTAGTTCGATAAAGCTAATTACACCTGCGAGTGTGAGAGATTATTCAAATTTGCATTTGTGATTAAGATCCGGTTGAAGAGCTTACTTTAACCGGTGTAGATCTAAAGAAAATACAGGATGTTAGAGCTCGTTAGCGACCATAACCAGTTTAGGTTTCTTTTTTATGTTTACGCTTTTGGAATCAATGATAGATACTAGCATCTTAATCGACAACGATAATGTTGAGTTTTTAATTCATCGTTTTAAATATGTTTTTAATCACATGTTTAGTCTAGTTAAACAAATCCAACCCCACTTCGTATTTACCTTTTAATTATTCGTTCTTGTACTTGTATTCTTAGGAAATAATTAGTTAAAAATCGAGTCTATGTGGATTTGACCTTGACTTACGATTATTACACTTTTGGTTGTAATTGGCCAATAGTTGGAACTTTTTGTTTGGTGGACTATATGTCCGCCAAATCTTTGACACTTTTGCTGGTGACTTGGTGCATTAAACCATTAATGCCAAGATCGCATCATGCAGGTTCACCTTTATCACTTGATTTTGAAATTGAATGAAGTGACAGATGAAATAAGACAAGCTTCCAAAGAAGTCAGTTGAGGGAACTTCGTCTTGTAAGATATTGACTTATCGAGCAATTTGGGCAAAGAAAAAGAAAAATAAAAAGAAAAAGAAGAAAAACTAAAATAAGGAGAAGAAGAGCCAAAGGTCAAGATGGCTGAAGCAGAGGAGCAGAATCTACGACAGTTGGCAACACAGGATGTCGCCCAAGTGCCCATTTGCATAAACTATTTCAATAGGTAACACTGATTTTTTTCTTCTAAAAATTGGTTTGGTCCTTTTACCCATTTATTACGGGTTAGAGAATGTGGACCCGAATAAGAATTTGAAAGAATTCCATGTAGTTTGTCTAAGAATGAAGTCGACGAGGTTTCCGAGGACATGATAAAGTTAAAGACATTCCCTTTTTATTTAAAGGATCGTGCTAAGGACTGACTCGTTTGATGTATCGTCTCTGTCGCTGATTGATTTTTTTTGACATACTTCACTAACACCTTTGTGTTGCCCTATGATAGTCCTCTTGTACAATGCCATGTAAAAACTGGCGATGTGAGAATACCGATTTCATTAAATAAATATCTACCTTTGAATCATTAGTCCTCAAGCTTTATTGTTTGTCATAAAAAAAGTAAGTCGAACTATAAACTGTTTTCTCCTAACTTTGAATGAAAACATGTCATCATCAGATAAAAATAGAGGAAGTCTCCGCAAAAATACCCTTTTGCTTTTCTGTATCAATGTTTGTCATTATAAAATTATTTTGATAAAAGATACATGCTTTTAATTTTACAAAAAGATAATCTATGTTTGTGTGTTCCCTAGCCCAAGTTCATTGAATGATCATACCCGACCATGCTTCGTTTCTTTTTGTTAGTTGTAGATATTTTATCAACTATATTAATAATCCAATTTCATTATCATCTATATGCGAATCAAACATAACTTTTTCATATGAATTATTGACATGGCCCACAATATATCTTTAACCTCCAAGTAAATCAAATTAATTCAAAATCTCGTTTTTAAAAAAAGTTGCTATGTACCCTTTCACAATCGATGCTCCATCAAGTATCTTGATTTTGAAGCCGAACTCATAATGCGACTCCTGTTTCATCTTTTGTTATTTTTTTCTTTCATCTCACTACTAAATAAAAGACTTTTGTCTATAAACATTTTCTTAGGAAATCTGTTGTTATGGTGATTCCTTACAAAACCGTCATAAATTTGGTGAGTAAATTGTTGGTGGGTAATTCAAATTAGTTACATATTTTCTCGAAAAACACATCAAATTAGATTCTCGAAAAATCTTAAATTTAGCTTGATGATTGAAGTTATTGAAACAAAAGATTAATGTTGGTTCGCTTAAGTCTGGTGGGGTTTTGAAAGAAAATTTGATTTGTAGCGCATTTAGATAGAAAAAAAAATCATGTCTTTTGTTTGTGTTTAGAAGACAGATAAATATACTATATTATAGTGTTAACAGAAGTAAGAAACATATTTTTATTATTAAGTAAGTCATTACTTTCATAGTTTCATTAGTTTATTGATATATAAATGACGTCGATATAAAAATCTATATTACATAGTATTATATAGAGGTGAAAAATAGCATTCATAACCCGGAAGATAAAAAATAACGCTACTAAAATCTATGGCAAAAAAATATAATATTGATTCATATTTTTGTAAAATTTGTATGATATTATTAATATTGACTCAGTTTATTTTGATTTTTAATGTAATAATCATTTTTATAAGCTGTTTATAAATAAATAAACAATTAAAAATGTTATTAATACTGTAAACAGAAGTTACATACATGTAATGTAAGTGTGTTAAAAATTAAAGGATTTTAAAATAAAACCAAAATTTGAAACATTGACGGAAGTGGAAATTTAAAATAAAAAACTACATGCAAGTGTTTTAAAAATTAAAAGAATTTTAAAATAAAACCAAAATTTGAAACATCAAAGGAAGCAGAAATTTAAAATAAAAAAAAGGAAACAGGACAAAAATTTGTTTTGAAGATTCAAACCTAGGTATTTTCATTAATAAAATAGAGACCCCAACCACTTGAGCTAACATTACGCATGTGAATTACTTTCTATTACCTCTTATATATCTTAAAATGTTAGGGGGGATCAGCACCAGCAAATCCCCCCACTAGCTACACCACTGAATATGACGGTATATGAAGTCATGATTAATATAGTTTTTTTTTTTTTTTCCTGAAGCGACGTCTTTTTATAACAGAAAAGCTAGCCAACGGCTAGCAAAACAAGCAATATAGTTGATTGGTAAAATATTTTGTACCGAAAGTATTGTTATATTGCTGAATAAAATGGTTTTCAAACCCATAAAATTAGTTGTTCTTAACTTTTAAGGACTGGTTTATACATTAGTGGTATGTATTTTTTGCAATTTGTAATTAAAAATACAAATGCGAAATTTATGCTTAAACAAACTCAAAAGTATATATAATTATCTATAAAAAAATATGCTAAGATATTGCTTGAAACATCTATATACAAATCATGTTCTCCGATAAATACGTAGTGATTATAAATTTGTTTTTCCCTGGTCCAAGTTCATTGCATGATCACAATCGAGATCGACCATGCTTCGTTTCTTTGTGATAGTTGTAGATATTTTACCAACTATATTTATAAAATCCAAGCTCACTAGTCATCTATAATTGAATCGAACAAATTCTTTTCATATAATTATTGAGATAACCCATGATATATATGTATGATCTCCAACAAATTTAAACTCAAAACTTCGTTTTTAAAACAATATGTGATTTTGTATTGGTCATCAAACGAACCTCTAAGAATATTGCTATCCAATCTTTAATTAGTATAATTTCATGCACATGTATATGTATGTATATATGCTCCCATGTGGCTGATTCTTTGTTGCTAAAAATCAAAGTGTCTTCCATGTGCTTGGTTTTCAATTTCGTGAAATCCCTCTTATGCTTAGGTTTGAGGTCTATAAAATGATTACAAGATTCTCTTTTCTTATTTCTAAGTGTACCATGTTCATAACAGATTTGGTTCCATGAATCTATGTTGAAGCTGGTTTTTTTTAATAAGTTGTGCTAAAATATGCATTCACACCAACTAAGAAATAAGAATGATTACAACTTATTATGTCTAATTCATATAATGTGCAACTCTTAAAATTAATGTCAATTTATACTTCCACACTACTTATGCTTATGAGTATGTGCCCTGTATATAACGAGTATACATTCTTTATTCAAGGATTTTTAAACGAGTATACATTCTTTATTCAAGGCTTTTTGAAGCATGAAACATCACTCCTTTTTTTAGGGTAACAAAAGCAATAACATTAAACTAGAACTAGCGAGCAATTAGTGAAGTACAATTATTTACAGAAATCAACAGGGAGCTAATCCAATCACCCCCAACATAGAATTCTACCAAACTTTGATCCAACTTTAATCCAATAAAAGACAAAATATTGCATTAAGTTGGCAATTTCCTTTCCGGTCACTTGTAATTTATTATACAATACTGGAATGTATAATTCAAATTCAAATAGTCTCTAAGGTACCTGTGTTTACTCGTTCTTTTTAGATAATCGTTCTAACTTAATTAAGTAATTAACCTCTCAATTGTACACAACAAGTGGAATATGTTGTCGTGTGAGACATTGTGCAGATTAATTCATGTGAATCAAATTGAACAAAACCCTAAAATTTGATTTCGGTGTTTTGTTGCAGAAAAATGCACATGTTCACGAGCATCAAATTGTGTCTGATTGTTTATATATGTTGGTAGCTTTTAGTAGAACATGGCCATGCCAAGTCCTTACCACACAATATGTTTTTTGATATTGAATTCTCTTTGTAGATAGGCCTTTATTCTCGACCAGAATATTGACTCATGTTATAATGTTAGCCAGCATTCAGTTCCACTTGTGTTTCTATGTCCCCTTGTTAACGAATTCACATTTCTCCTCAACACATCACATTCTCTCTCTTCCCCCCCCCCCACACACACACACACACACTCTCTCTCTCTCTCTCCATAGATATATATTAATATATAATATAATATATATACACACACAACAATTAAAGTGAAGTAGGGTCAAGAATGATGAATTTTTTATGATAAAACATATCTACTACTACTTCGTCTATTTTTATCATACTTAATTGAAATATGACTTGATTCAGAAGATGAACCTAAAAGTTATGGTGAATTGTTGGGCTCCGGTGAGAAAGAGAGTTAAGGTGAGAAACGTAAGAAGGAATCTCCATCCTTGGATCGATGCACATTAGGATGATTAGCACCGAGATTAGGTGCACCAGGATGCACCTTTGATCAACTCCTTTCTAAAGCGTAATTCATGGATGTGTATGAGATTAAAAGTGATCAACGGTTCAAATCTTTTCTTACGCTTCTCACTTTAACTCTACTTCTCACAAGATCTTAATCGGTTAAATTTTTATCATCAATACATACAAAAGCAAAAAAAATACAAAAAAGAGGAGAAATATCGGAAAAGGAAAAGAATAAAAGATATGATACTACTAAACGAAAGACTTTTGTCTACGAACTTTTCCCTGGGGAATCTGTCGCTAAAGAGTTATTGCTCACAAAACCGTCACAAAAGATGGTGGGTAAATTGCTGGTGGGTAATTCAAATAAGTGACAAATTACCCGGGGATCCTCTGGGTGATCCGTTGGTATTTTATTGAAAGACATCGAATTCTACAGAACCATTACTATTTTTTGGATGATCCGTGGGTAATTTATCACCCACAAATGTTTCCATCACTAATTTTTATGGGTAAAAATGATTTGTTTTATAGCGGGATCTTTTATATATAATATAATATATTCAAAACTAAGAGCTTAAGTAGTCAATATAAACAAATAATGAATTTTTCTAACATACTTTTATCAAAATAATTATTTACATACTGTGGATGTGTAAATCTACCCCTCCCTCACCAACCATAGTGGTCAAATCCTTTAGAAATTCCGAGGTTCAAAATGGCGTGAGTGAGACGACGAGCTCAAACCTTAAGCCTTAGGAGTTATGACGTGACTGCAGGGTTATGTGACTTATGGCGGCAATATAAACATATATTTTTCTATGATTACTCATTTAGTCAATGATATTATATTAATTTAAATTAAATTAGGTTATACATTAAAAACTAACAAATAATACACTAAAAAAGTAAAAAAGATCAAAATATTGCATTACGAAAAAACTGCGCATTATGTCATGGATTGCCACAGACTTAATTAAATTGGCACGAGACACAAGTCTTAAACCACAACGCGCCATGACGGCTGTTACGGCGAACTTTTTTGAACACCGAGATATGCCCATGTTCCATCGCGGAATCTACATTGTGTAATTTGAATATGATCATCTCTGTTAGGACCCAAGTGCTTACCACTACGTCAAAAATAATTGCTGATGCAGAAGGCGCAAGTTATTCCTTTATAAGATAGCAGTCAGCGTCACCATCTAACCAACACCGGATCCAATGTATATCTGGTTTTATGATTGCTTTTAATCATCACCATAACAATCTCTTAGTCGCGTTTTTTATTTTATGTCTTATACTAATATACTGATCCCTTAAGAGAACAGAAACCCTTACACTGAATTCATCATATAGGTTTCCAATGTATTTGCTTGTAGCTTTTCTACAAACCCATGTAGACATATATACACAAGAACAAGTCCAGCTAGCAATGTTGTTGAGTTAGGGAGTGGGGGGCACTCTTTCAATTATGTGTTTGTTAAATTTCTCATTTGAATCTTTCAATTATTCACATTTTGTTGATTGATTACACAGTTTGTTTGATCATGTGTTGTTTGTCCTCAAGTGTGTGGGTACTGGTTGTCGGGATGAGCTAGAGATTGTCGAAATGTACAAAGCTATTAATTGATATTCGTAGAAGACAACGGTTAAGAGTAAAAAAAATTGGAAAGAGAAGATATCAACCCGTCGTGCTATGTTTGTTAGTTAGAACATAGCCAAAGAGTATAATATATATCAATAACTTGGTCTTAAAATTAGACAATTTGGTGACTAAAATCTTTCCTCTGTAGAATCCTGATTTAATTTGGTTTTCATCTTCTTTTTGGTTTTCACATTTGTCTGTAATTAACTTCAGTGCCTCCTTTTTTTGTATTATCTCAAAATTAGTCATGATTCCTTAAAATTACTAATAATTATATTGTATTAATGGCTGAACTTTCGAAGATAACTAATCAACATATGTTTTCATAATCGGTGAAGACTTAGATGCTTGAAAACAACCAACGATTTATATATTTTAATTAGAAGATGATACATCACAATGTATTCATCTGTTTTTAAGGAATCTACTTAAGAGATTAAAAATGCTTTGATGAAAATAGATGAAAACAACAATTATGAAAGAGAGAAATCATATTCATATACAAATGATATCAATAACCAAGTTGATCAATCAACCATCCACAAGATAGTTGCAAGGAAGTTACAGTTGTAGAACCAACCAATATAATTACTACATAGTTGCAAGAGTGTTGTAATTGTTGAGTATAACTTTGATAGAAGTATTACATACAGAGATTGATCTTATTATTAAGTTCCAAGTCCATATGTTTTTTGTAACTTTACTTTTTTTGATCATAGTGGATTGATTGAATGCAGGACAAGACCCCATGTATGCAAGTGTTGACAATGACGTTTAACTGCATGTACAACATATTCAATCTTTACCCATGTGTTGCTTTAAAGATAAGAATATATATAGGATATTTGTAACTGTTTGTATTGACAATTACAAGTGTCTAGCAAAGTAGAAACTCACAACCACAACTTTAAACAATAAAAACATATCGAAATATTATCTATTCTAACTGCACAATATATAACATATACATTTTAAATCAAACATATAGATAAACACACTCGATCTTAATCAACTTTTGATTGATATTGACGCTAATTAAACTTTGGCATGAACCTAAACCATAACACTAACCCATTGATTGAACATAATTGATTCTAGTTGGACCTAATTAAAGATTTGTTGGAACTTGACTAAAATTAGAGAGAAAACTTGTTCCACATAGGAGCCAAGAGGAAAACTAACACATGTTAAATATACACCAACCCTTGGTGTGTGGTTGTTCCTAGTGGCTTTCTTTAGCAAAAGTAGCTATAACCCTAACCATTAACACTTAAACCTAAATTCTAATTTTAGGAGCAAAAAGGAAGTCTAACCATAAACCTGACCCTAATGATAATCATAGATGCTAAACATTTATCCTAATGAAATGTAACTCACACCGTAATTCATGCTCTATTTTATTCATCGATTTTAATCTTAAACTCTAATCGGTAAACCATAAATAATAAATCATAAACTATATATAAGCCTTAACAACAACGTTACTTAGGTCTAACCTTAAACTATAACTCCACATTGCATTATTTACTACTTACAAGAACGATAATAATTACCACAAGAATAATAAACACACAATTACAATGACATGAATCATACACTTTTATATAACTTTAGAAATATGATACTAAATCATTCATTATGAGTGATCTTGTAACTTGTCCATATCAAGACTTTGACTATATGATATTTTTCAGTTAGTTAGGTTGGTAAAAATGATCACTTGGTGGAGAGATATAGCAGACATTAATAACTGAAGAATACTTGGAGATTCTCATATTTATTTACATGCTATAACTTATTAATTGTTTTATTTTTGGAACATCAACCAACGATCTTATAAAAGCTAGCAAGCCGTTAGCAAAAGAACGAAGACTAATCAAGGTTCTGATACAGTCAATGAGATACTATCTTCACACGGTCAGGTTTTTAACACTCCCCTTACACCTAATCAAAACCCAACAAAACTTGGACTTATTTTTTTTCTTCTTTTATCCAATTCGAAAAACAAATAATTTTGTGTATGCTACAATTTGTTATCATACAAGTCAATTTAATTATGTGATAGCACAACAACTTAACATGGGCAAAAGACACTTGCATGATGTGAGTTTGATGACACAACTTGTATAACTAGTTGATGCATAGTTGTAATATCAACTTCTTGACCCTCTTTGTTTAAGAAATTATGGATGGATGGAATCGAGTCAAAGTTTGACTAGGGAATTTCTTTGTCAAAGTATGCATGATGTACATTTCACTTTCACAAGAACTGAGATAATTAAAGTATGACGATATATTATGTTTCTGTTTGTTAATTAATTTTTATTTGTGAGATGGCCCCACATTTAAGTGTCTTATGGCAGAAATAATATCAATTACCTTTTTTCTTGGAACAATCTTAGTTCTCTGCTGAAGTACTTTTAGGCATATGTAAGTTTCCATACCAGCATATAAATGCATAATGTGGACTGTGTATTTTTGAGATGAAATCGTGACCGGATAATCTTAAGAATCGGGTTGGAAAACACTTTCCAAATACAAGAACTCGATCCTATTAGTCGCATCTTGGGTTCACAAAAATTGTATTGGGATAATTCTTATGGTTTTTCTCTCGTTCCAAAGCTGTGGAAAACGAGATATATATACCATGATTCTGCACTTACATATTTATAAGAGAGATCGACGGTTGACCGTTATTGGCGGTTAAATGGTTATAAACATCAAAAGAAATTTCTAGCCTTTAATGAATAAGGTCAAAAGATAGTTACAACCGAATCTTGAGTTCATGAAAATGCATATTTAGCGATAGCCGAAGATTTTCAGCAACAGCTGATGGCTATTCAGCGATGCAGAATAATACGTTCTGCGATGGCTTATTAATAGCTGGAAACATATATATACAAGACTTAGAAAATTTCTAAGTCTTTAAGAACTTAGATCCGAGTTGCTCAGCCCCTTCGAACACCGCTAGGGGTGCTGCCCCTAGAACCTCGCAAGGGGGCGCAATATTTGTAAAGTGAATAGAGGTAATATTTGTAAGTGTGCACTATGCACCTTTTAATTTACATATGTTAGCCTTATCACTTAATCAATCTCTAGTAAATCACACCTACACCAAAATGACCAATAACACTAAAATCATCAACATATAAAACTGAGGTCCTTCCGAATAGATTTGAAGGTTATTTCATGGGGTTGAAGTTTTCGATCTACAGTCGTTCTATCGTACGCGTCCTTACAAAATTAAAAATGCAAGACGCATGTGAATTGTTTCATTAGTTTCTGTTGTGAAACATATGGAAAGCATGCACATATTTTAAGTTAAAAGTTAAATAGTTAATTTTATGTTTGATGAAATTTAACATCATAGAAGTTGATTTGATGCGATAGCGTAACAACTTGGCCACAAAATATGACACAACTTGAGTAACTAGTTGATGTCATATCTATCAATTAACTTATTGACTCTTCTGGTATTGAATTTGTTAATGGATGGAAAGAATCATTAATTATGTTTGAGATTTCTTTATCTAATGGTGACATAGATCTCACTTTCACGATAATTGAGATCATGGTCGTATTACGAAAGCATAGATGATGTTTATGAAAAGGACGTAAATTTTAATGTGGGAGTATTGTTTTCTCCTTTTTTTAAACCTAAGGACTCTGATGAACTTATCGCTAGACGTGCAAACTTAACCAAGGATCGGTGATCAAGATATACGGTCCAACTATCGTTCAATAAACTTCATTGAGTTATCAAGTTCTTTATCTATCTTATTAGTTTTTTCTTTAATTTTCAAACAAAGCAACGTTTTAATTTCATAAGAATCGTAGAGAAAATCAATAGAGTAGGTAGAAATGAATGAGTTTGAACAAATTATGTAAAACTAAATCCAACAAAGCCGTTACACTTTGACTACTATTCATCTTTGTGCAAGTTCGCTTATTTCTGTAAAATATGGTGCTTTTTTTTTTTAATTTTTCATAATAATATTGGTTTCTTTTTAATAAAGCAAGTTCCAAATTGAGTTCTTGTGATGACAATAAGTTCCAAATAGAGTTCTTGGGTGACACTCATTGACTTAAGTAAGTTTAGGTCAAATCAAAAGTTATTGTCACCACAAAACAAAAGATTTTTTCGTACAAAAATTAGTTAGTACTTTTGTTGTATTTCTAGCATCTTGCTAATTTTTAATATATTGTCTTTCAAAAAAAATTACCTAGAAAAAATTTATGTGGATGATTACCAACGGATCATCGAAAAAAAGGGACGGACATAAAAATATTATACCGTAACACCCTATAATAAAAGCAATATAAATAATTATAAAAAGCACACATTTTTTTTATCGGAATGCATTTATGTTTTTACTAATGTTCAATATCACTCGATGTGTTTTTAAACTAATTCCACCGTTTGAGAGATTTTTAAAGTTTTTTCTTGATTTGGAGGGATTTTTAAGATTTTATTATCGATTTTGATGGATTTTTTCGGTTTTTTGCACTACTAGAAAATTAAGTATTTTCAACGGAATTAATTTTCAACGGAAAATGTCGTTGAAAATTTTCTACGAATTTTAGAGGATTATTGACAGAACATAAATTTTCTACGAATTTTCAACGAATTTCCGTTGAAAATCTCTCACAAACATATATGCATTTTCAACCAAAAAAAATTCAACGGAATGTCTCGTCAAATTTTTTTTTGTTGAAAATGCATTTTGTGAGAGATTTTCAACGGAAATTCGTTGAAAATTCGTAGAAAACTTATGTTTTGTCAATAATCTCTCTAAAATTCGTAGAAAATTTTCAACGACATTTTCCATTAAAACTTTTCGTTGAAAATACTCAATTTTCTAGTAGTGTTGGGTTGATTTCAAGAGTTTTTTTTTGTTTTTAGGTTGATTACGAGCTAGGTTGCATTTTCCTGAACTCCTGAATATCATACAGTGAACCCTTCTAAAATAATACGGTTGCACATTTTATAATAATTTTTTAACATTTCGACGGATAAATAAAGAATGATGATGCATAAAAAAAACCTTATACATACAAACTTTTAACGGATACAAAAAGTATGTTAAACTTATTCGTATTTATAATTATTTTTCTATTCCAAAAAGTAACTAACTGATGACATGAGGAGACTTGAGGATATGTTTAAATATGGAGAAAGTGCTTAATGAAGTTTATGTAAACTTATTGCTGAAATTGGGTAAGAATTAATTTATTAGAATTTGATCTTCGAAAAAGCAATGCACGAGTCGATGTTGTGGTGGGTTTTTGGATAGAGAAGTGTTTCTTTTTTAAATTTTCAAAAAAAGTGAACCCTTTACCAAACATGGTTAGTTTACTAACTAAAATCACTTGTACTTATCCTAAATTTCAACCTAAATTAGCTGCCACGAATCCCTAAGTGGAGAAATTGGTAGTGACCACCCGTTCACATCTCTCGTTTATTGTCCATACATCCATTTAATAGCTATTTATTGAGAGATTTTTGCAAAGATTTTGTAATCCTAATCTACAATCAATTAATGATTGGCCATAAAACAAGCTCTTTATAAAAATTGAATGATATAAACTAAGAATCAAATAATATAATTATGCATGATGTGCACAATTTTTGTTACCAATCGATTTCCCTCAATACGCCCCCACAAGATGTCGCTTTGGGAGGAGACTCAATTTTTTTGTTCGAAGTCTAACAAACCAATAACATGAGAGAGGTCTTCGGAGACTCAAATCTTTGTTCGAAGTCTAACAAACCAATAACATGAGAGAGGTCACAACTAATTCATACTTTAATCATATGCGAGTATGGGGAACATCATATTGACCTTGAATAAAACGATGCTCTAGTGTAACATGTTTTATGCTGAAGTGAAAAACCGAATTCGATAATATTGAAGGATTTTTTGGTGACATTTCCCACACACACACACACAAGGGGTCCACGAGACTTGGGATGCGACCTAGGGCCATGTGGTAGGTAGCATATATTGGATGAGCTATCGGTACATGTCCCGTTATATTGATGTGAGGTAAGGTCACATTCTGAAGGTGCATTTGTGCTTTTTTTTGTGCGGGAAACTTGCATGCGACATTACATTGCATTTGAACATGAGATGGGACAAATTAGGGCTCATATGAGTTTGAGAGGTCAAATATCATCAAAAAAAGGGAAAACACTTTGGACGATCTCCCTCTTTCAGTAATTCGAAGTACATAGGTGTTCTATCTTACATTTGTTGATTGTAATCATTTGGGTAAACATTCTTTTAACCTGTCTATATATTTAACTAATATACATCATCTAGGATGCAATTTGGAGTTACTTGGCTTACTTGTAATATTTTATCATTAGTATATGTCGTATATTGTTCATTGATACATTTTGTTTCTGCATTCGCTTGTTGGGTGATTTACAAACTCTTCCAAAACTTATGCATGCATGAATCTTATGTATAAAATCTATATTTATACGTCACACATAAACAAGTTGATCACAACAAGATGTCGCACATGCCTCTGACTCACTAAAAACAAGAAAAATCGCATACAACTATGCAGATGTTGCAGACTACTCAGAGGTATATTGCAATATACTAAAACACATTTAACAAAAATATATCGCAACTCATTTATGTGATATATAGATCACTTTATTATACAGTTGTACATACCACACATAGGTAAGATCACTAAGAGTTGATATTGCATGACACTGTAATGGATGTCGCACACTACCGAATTTTATTTCGAGGTGATATTGCATGCTTCATAATCAAACCATCATAAACCTCTATACTGTGAATAGTAACATGTCACACACACTTCTTGTGATAAACAAATATGTCATAATGTTCTCGTTGTAAGCATCAAGTTGTTGCAGAAATTATATCGTAGAAGCCAAGCCTTGAACAGTAACAAACTCGCACACATCACTTTCGATATCTACTTATATCGTAGACTTCTTGTTCATTTAGAGGAGGATGTCATAGCATGCTGTCTTGGAGAATGTCACATATCACATGAATAATCGAACCAGCCTTGTGCGACACAATTAGAAATGCACAGTAAAACCAAGAAATGAATTTTGTTCAAAATTTGATTTTCTAAAAACACAACTTTACTTGATGATCTTTTGAGAACAAAATAAATTTGTGATCATAAACATATTTTATGAAGAATGTAACATCAAATTTGAATCAAATCAACCTAATTTGATCACATTGATCAAGAAATCTCAAGAATAGTCGATAAACTCAGGAATACAAAAACTTCAGAAAATTCAAAATTGATTACACTTATTTGAAGTTCAGGAATGAAATTGATCAATATTGATTCTAGATTGAAAACCTAGTCAATTAAAATTCAAATCGCAAACAAATAAGACAAATCATCAAAAATTGACAAACCCATACTTGTATTCTTCGTGTTCTTCAAAAACTTGAAGAAATCTTAAAATTCTTGAAACTGTATTATTCAGATCTTTATCAAGTCTGTCGTTTCTGCTCGGATACCAATTGTGAATTCCATATACGATCAAGTAACAATGAATTTAATAATCAACATCAAGAACACACTATGAATTCATCATCTGTATATTGATATTTCTAGAGAGAGAAAGTAACTTGAGAGTGATGAACTTGTTTCTTTGTCTATAATCTAACAAAGAATATTTACAATGAATGAAGTACTTAGAAAGTAAAAAACTACAATGTATTTATACCTACACTAGCATGTAAAACAATTAAACTTTTCTCTTGTTGACTTTGGTTGACTTGTTGGCTTTAGGCTTTGACCAATCTTCATCACTATACTCTTCAAGCTCGGTGATCTCAGATACAATAATATTTGAATCAACAATATACTTACCAGGTTTATTTAGTACTTAGTTGTTGGAGGGTTCCGATGAACACCGACTTAACTATCAATGTCCCAATTAACTTGTTTCATGGCCCAATAGGCCTTATGCTCCAACTCCACTGAGAGATGACAAACATTCCCAGAGGTTAAACGAGAAGGCGACATACTAACGAAGGTCTTATAGGCACGGTTCCAGATGGACACAACACATCATCAAGTCTTAGGCTTTAATATATTATGCTTGGATTAATCGTCTTCTTTGTATAGTTTTGATCTCCCCGGTTGACACCTGAGCTAGCCCATTTGTTTGAGAGTGGTATGAGGTAGACAGTTTGTGTTTCACATTGTACAATTTTTTAATAATGCTTCATCACCTGATTACAAAAATCGGTGTCGTTATCACTTATTACTAACTTCGGTATCCCGAATCTATAAAAAATGCGATCCTTCCCGAAATCTGAAACATACTTAGCAATGTTAGTCCTTGTTGACTTTGTCTCTATCTATTTAGAGGTATAGTCAACAATGCAAAACGTATGTGGATCCAAATGATGATTGCAGTTGTATCATGAAGGAGTGGTTTCATGAAGTTAATGGCCCAAATATATATATATATATATATATATATACACACACACACATATCAAAAGATTGGATGTGGTTGTAGTGAATTTGGTCTCTACAATACAAGGTTGGGTTTGTTGGCAAAAAGGACAAGTTTGGCAAAACATGTATGCATCTCGATGAATGTCTGAGTCACTTCAGAATCTTTCTTGTTCCTCGTTAGGCGAAGGTGGCCTCCACAAACATGTAAATGACAAAATTCTAAAAGAAATTATACCTCAACATCACTTATACACCTCTCAATGTTTTGGTTGGAACATTGCTTCCACTGGTACAGATAGTGCCACATGTAGTGCTTAGATTCACTCTTTGTCTTGTCTCTTCAGGATCTTAGTAGTTCTCTGGGTATGCCTCGATAATTAGGTAGTTGACGAAGTCGGTGTACCAAGGGGTTATGACTTGGCTTCAAAATGTACTTGTACGCGAACTAGCCTCTCAATGGCTAGTTAAATGATATTCCATTAAGGGGTTGTTTAGTAATTGCTGAATGATTTGATGCATAGAGGTTAAGTAGTCAGAATGCTTAAGAGACTCTGTATGGTGTAGTGCAGAATGAAATATGGTTATTTGGTAACTGTTCTGAATAGACAGTCTGAATGACAATAAGTTACCATTTTAACCTTGTGTATTGTTATTTAACATTTCTCAATTTTCCGTCACCAATATAAACATGATGTCTCCCCACAAAAATTGATCAAAAAACAAACCCTAAAAGTTCAACAAAAGATGAACTTCACATCACAACTTCAAATTCAATGAAGCCTTATAAATCTTGATATACCAAAAAAAACCTATTGAATCAAAGCTCCAAGAGAAGAGTAGAAGAAATTTTTGCAGAAACTCTGATTTATAATGAAAAACCTAATGAGTCAAACCTAATGGACAACCTTTTGTTCTAATGATGTTCAAGTACTAAAGTAACGTGTTTCGTGTAACAAAGCCTTCAACCAACATATAGTACAAAACAAACTTACACAACAAGTCAAGACAACCCTCTGAAAAAAGGCAAGGAGACTGGTGAAAACCAACAAAGCAACAAAGAGCTCGATTTGGATTTTGATTTGCCTGAGTTTTGCATGAGGCTATTAGGGTTCTAAAATTTTGATTGAGTCTGAGGGATTCTAGATTGAGGGATGAGAGGCAACCGGGTTAGGGATGATGGGCGGAGATGGAATTTCCAGAGAACTATGGAAGGAATCGTTGAAGAACTGTGAGAAGAAAGTGTGGAAGGAAGGATATCAAACATGGGACGAGAAAGTGTGAAAGGGAAACGTGGAAGAAATGAGGCTCTGAGTGGTTTTTCTTAGCCATGGATACAAAATGGTTAAGAGGATTTTAGAACCATTAAGAGGCTTCAATTTTTTGCCAAACAAGACCAACCTCTATGCGATTTATAGGTTGCCTCTTAATGGCACCATTAAGATGCAAACAAACACCCCCTAAATTTTGCATTCCACTATTGTGCTTTAATCTCCAAATCGAACTCTTGGTGCAGTAATATCGCACGTATGAACCTTAAAATTTGCATCCTTTTTTGTTGCTAAGAGATATCATAAAGGTGCATATACGCAAAAATGATCTTTGTAACACTCGAAATTTTGATAACAGATTTATTGTAATCATGCTTTGAAATTCACTTTGTAGATCAATTAAATGATGTGTTTTGATAACCCTAAGTTGTGGAATTTAGTTATACATGAAGAGCTTTGAAAACTGAGAAATCAGGATAGAATAGAGGGTTACGCGGATTGGCTTATGGCCAAGGTCACGCGGCCTTCTGGAATTCAGATCCAAGATCAGTGGGTGGTACATGGGTTATATATCCCATGGCCTAAGTCGTGGCCTTGTGTGGTCCAGCAAGTCGGGTTTAGATCTGTGTTCTAGGATCTTTTACTTCATTCTTCATCATATTTATCTCGCTCTCTTCATTGTAAATTGCATATCCAAACCGTGGGTCAATTTGCACATTCAAGACCATTTATGTACCTGAAAGCTCAAAGGTCCTAGTATTTTGTTTGAAGATTCAGGATCCCCACTTTCTCCTCTCCATTTTGCTTGGTTTTTAGGTTTTCTTCAAAACCTGCCTAGTGAGTTCATCCTATACTCTTACAAAACCATATAAATGTTAATATGTTGTATTTTAGTTCTATAAAGATTTTATTTCAAGTATATCAGCTTTGGATGATTGTGGACTAACTAGGTCAAATTCCAGGTTTTGAAATGTTATGCATTTTTTTATAAAAACAAGTGTGGGAAAAGTCTTTATATATATATATATATTGTGGAGGATTACTTCAAAGTTTTGATGATTTTGAGCTCCAAGGATTATAAATGGTTTTAATTTGGCTTGTTGATAAAATGAGATTTTACCCAAATTGGTGCCTATCTAAATATGATTATTTATGTGTTGGCATTGTTGGGCACATCTAAAGGATTATACTCTATAGTCTATCGACTATAATGTAATGGATCCATAGGCATATAAATCGATTTTATACGTAATACGGGATAGTTATTCCCTTTTGATATCTAGACATGGGGATTAAATCACTGGAGGACTCAAGTTATAGTTTGTGGTTGGTTGAACTTAATGACCATGCATCCCGTAAAGATCTAACTTTAGCCAAGGAATATTTCTTAGACATTGGAGGACTCGAACTATAGACCATGAGTGGTTGAACTCGATGGCCAATGCTCCATAATAGAATCTCTATAACATTGTGATACGTCCTACTTATGTGTTCTGTTACTGTTAATTGTAAATCAGGTCTCTCCTGTTATCTTGTGATGTTTTTCACCCTTTCAAAGGTAAACACGAACTTATTCATATAAACACTTGATTAAAGCTATGTTTCCAATTTTAAATGTTTTATAGTTTTATTCCATAGCTGTTTGTTCTTACTAAGCATTAAGCCCAACACTTTTTTCTTAAATGACATTTATATCATATTCTCTTAGTGACGGGGCTCCTAAGGTTTGAGTGGAGCTCCTAAGGTACGTGCCGGTAGAGGCATGTTGGGATTGCCATCTTTTGGAAACCAATTGTCGAGTTATTAATTATACACTTGGGGGTTGTTTACTTACGACTTAATGAGCTTAATTATCTAATCGGCTTATTCGTCCAACCAAAATATAATGTGTGCTTATGGCTTATTTGTATAGATGTGTATCTTATGTTGTCCACGTTCAGCCTAAAAAAGGTCACCCTAACCACTGTTACTAAAAAATTGAACACTAGCCGATCTCCTTTACGATTACAAGCTCTCTCCTCCAACCAAACCACAAGAATTCAATCTCTCTCATCTGAATCGATTCCTGCACACTCGATTTATCCATAGGTACAATTTCCTTCATAATTTATGAACGATTTCTCCTCTAAATCAAGATTTCTGCATGATTTTTGTACGATTTTTTGTCTACATCGATTTTCTTGAACTCTGCTCCAAATCACGATCTCCCTCCTGTAAATCGACTCCTCAATCAATTTTTTCTACATTGATTTGGTCATGTTTCTTCTTCTTTGTTGTAGAATTATGGGTTTGAACGATGTGTGGCATTTTGGATTTTCTCTTTGTTGTCGTTTTTTCTTCATTGATCCGGTACAAGTTGCTACTTTTTCTGTTTGTAGAGTTTATTCTTCATTGCCTTTATCGGTGCTAACAATTGGTTTAAGAGTAGAGACAAGTATTATTTCAAGCTCACCAAAAAAATGGAGAATTGGTTCTTTTTATATTCCATTAGGGGAGTTGTTATTTGGGCTAACAATAGCACCAATTCAACTGCTTATTCTGTAGTTCGGCGAGCCATGCTTGCTTTTGATAGAGCCTTTTAACTGTTTGATGAAATGTCAAGCCCAATATTTTATCTATTTCATTTCTTTTACTTTTAGGAGCCTAATTTGATAGATGTTTCCATTGTCTAGTGTTGATTCTTTGATTTTTAGATGATATCAACGAATTTATGATTTTTATGTTCTGGTGTAAACAAAAATTGGACGATATCAATGAATTTATGATTTTTATATGTTAGAGGTTTATCTTTTGGATGATGGGAGATGTAAGCCATGAATCTGATGAACCGAAGGGTAAAATAATCATTTCTATCATTGATTCAGATAAAAAAGTAAATAACAACACTAATTTATCCAAATAGATTAATTTATCCATGAAGACAAATTTATCCATATAGGACTTAATAGAAAATTTGATAAACAACCCCTTAGTCTTTTGAAGATTGTAGCGACACCTGATTTGTAATCTAGATCTATAATTGATTTAGATTAGTAGGTTGTTAGCTACCATCCATTAAATTTGTAAACTCTCATAATATTTCCCCTTTTGTTGGATGATTTTATTTGATCAAATCTGACTCCGTTTTGATTTTGTAGGTTTAAATTTGTCTCCTATTTTAGGGGTGTTACAATCTTTAATACCCGAAAGACATTGAGGAACTTTTCTAATGAAAATATGATAACAAAAATTTCTCTCTTCATAGTGGAACTATCAAGGTTCCTGTGGTATACTAGATACATGGGGGACTTTCCAATTGCGTGGTTGTTAGCATCATACATAATCTTGGAAGGCAATTCCTAATTTTGATGGCTGCATGATAAGGGGAAAATAGCATATCTTTAGTTATATGACCATATATTTTTGAGCTAGAGCAGTCCATGAGACTTGGCCCATGACATGGGACACGATCAAGGTTGTATATCTCTAAACGCAGGTTCTCCTTATGCTTGCAGCCTCTCACGCGATCTAGGTCACATACAAGGGCACATAAAACCATATGTGAGAGTTTAAATCTAATTTTGGGTAGAGTTTAGTATGTTCTTCATTTTCTCTCTTTGCGTTTGGTGGAGGGGTACACTATGTTACTTAATTTCTACATTTTTAAACTAAAAATGAGATGAAAAGGAAAAGAGACTAAACATCCCCTTAATGGTTTTTTAACGACTGTCAGGGGGAGGGACCAAATTGTAGCGGTTTTGTAAACCACAATGCTTAATTTGTAATTTCAAGCGTGTAGAGACGAAAACCATTATTATCGACAAACCATAAAGACCAAATTGTAGTTTACTCAAGCCATAAAACATGAAGTTAGTTTTTGATTTTCAATTAAGCATGCAAGTAAAAGTAAACTAACAAAATTCTGAATAAAGAGAATCCAACACCGGGTTACAGAAGAAAATTAAATTAGATTCGTGAGTTGCAAAAAAATGAAAACCCTAGTAACTATTCATCTGGACGGTATGCATACAATGTCTTAAAGTGGTTTCTTGGTTTTTATTGTAACACTCGAGATTTTGGGTCATTACTAGTATTTATAAACGTTTGGTTTTAATAAGTTAGGTAATCTTAATACATAGTTTGAGCTTGAAAATCCTTATAATATGGAAGGGTTTGGAAATTTGGCTCCACTACTCGAAAAGCATCTCACCGCGTGTGTTCAGCATGTCTCGCAACCACAAGTCGCACGGGTAGTTGCGCAAGCCTGGAATTTGATGATTGGCTTAACGCGCGACTTATGCCGCAACTTCTACTCGGGAACCAGGTCGCGTGGGACCCTGGTCAGCGCCTATAGGGGCCAAAAATGGGATTTTCACTCAAAACTCTTACCAACACTTTTCCCTCTCGTTTTATCTTGTTCTTTCTTCTTTGTAGGCGATTTTCGGAGGATTCATTCCTAATTTCCAACCATCCAAAATCTTTAGATCTTCATTAAAGTTCAAGATCCAAGATACCATTTCATCTTCTTTAAGTTTGTCTCTTCCATTGCTGACCAAGATTTGGAGTTTTCTCTAAATCAAGATTGTAAGTTATTTCAACCTTTCTAGACCTTATTTCCTAGACAAAACTTTCTTAATGATTCTCTAGAACATATTTTTGAAGTATCTTCCTTGTTCTAGGGTTTTGACCATTTTAGGTATTTTGGGTTGATTTAATATCTATAACTAAGTATTATTTAGATCTAATTTTTGGGAATTATACTTGGTATATTATAAGTTGTGTATGCGCTAGATAAGGTTTCTGGTGTTGGAACCTTGTAGATCTGAGCTCTTCAAGGAAGCTCAAGTTGGGGTAAAACATAGATTTAACATCAATCTAGCAATGTGAGTTCAAGTTACTTTGTGAAAACTATGTACATGCCAAAAATGTTCATTTTGATGTATTAACATGTTTACTTATTATTTATTAAATGTGTGAGTTAGTTGGTGAGTTTTGTATATTTGGTATATTAGACTTTATAAATCATCTAAAATGCTTATAGTCGGGGTTTTTAGACATCTTGATAAATAAAACATAAGAATGGTTTGTTTTGATGTCTTATCTCCTAAATGGAGATCATTTGACGTTATCAGCATCCTTGAAGTGTTTGATTTTATAAACTGTTTGGAAAATACATGTTATTACATTATCAAGCATTTCAGAAATAATGGAGTATGATTTCATTTAGAGAATGGTTTGTCTTAACCAATAATATTTGTTTTGAGTAATCACATAAGTGTTGAGTTGTTGAGCTTTTGCTAGGTTTTGACTTAAACGAGCCTTGAGAACATTTGTCCGATTTAATTTGCTCTATATCTAGCTTTTCAAGTTATATGCAATTATGACATAAATTCATTTTGGGGTCGTGTATTTTATACGAGTTGCAATGGATCCATAGACATAAGAGTCAATTTTAGAGATGTTGGTTGGGATTAGTTATTTCCGTATTGTAGTTAGACACGGAGGTTATAGCACCGGAAGACTTGAACTATAGATCATGGGTGGTTGATCTCGATGATCGTGTGTCTAGTGGTATGATGCTTCTAACTATAGAGCGTATATTAGGTATTGGTCCTATTGGAGGACTCGAGGTGGTTGATAACGATGGCCAATATACTTTGATTAAAGCTCGATAACGTTGAATATGACTAACTTATGTGTTCCGCCACTGTCAATGGTAACACGGGTCTCCCCGTCATCTTCAGATGTTTTATGCCCTTCATGGGTAAGTGTGAGTTAATTGTTATAAGATTTGATTAAAGTTATGTTTCCTGTTTTAATGTGTATAACTTTATTTTCGGTTGCGTGAGTGTTCAGTTTGGGCCTCATGTTAAATGATTAATTGGTTAATGATTTTTCGTCATCAAATTGGTGAGATTTGAGAAAGATGTCGTTTTCATACTTGATACATCTCGTTTTGGAAATCATTATTAAAATAGCATTCTTCTAATTCACTGTTTTATATAATGATGAAAACTGCTTGAGCTCACTAGGAGTTAAGCATAACCATTTTTATTTGTCGGCATGTGCATCAGGTCCTCATTGGGGTTGGTACTAGCGACACCGTGATGAGACGAGTGCTAGTTATAGGCTCAAGAAGATTTTAGTTATTCGTAGACGACTACCGCAATTAGAGATAGCGACAGTTATTGGGTTTTAGTAACACCCGACTTTGACTTAACCTACATCTAAGGCTTGGTCTATCTTTTGTTGTTGTTGTTGAAGTTAGGTTTGTTATTCGAGGTAATTCAAGTGACGATTTTTAGACAAGGGACTTACCCTTCATTTGATGTATTATTGAAAATTTTAAGTTAGTCGTTTTTTTACAAATTTGAGGGTGCTACATTTCTGCACGTGTGTTTGTTATGCACATCTGCATACCGAACAAATTGCTTACAAATTAGTTATATACACATGTGCATACCGTTTTGATGAACAATTACCAGGGTGTTCATCGGGGGTTTTTTTTTGCGTTTTTCCTTTGAACCTGACCTTTAGATATAAATTATTATAAATGATACACACATTTTCCATCATAAGTCACGTTATGGTCTAGCCATGGCTCCAAATGCTTGAGGCTTGATCTCACCGCCAGACCACATCCAGAACTTTGACCTCACCGCCATACCGTGTCTAGAACCTTTAAAGCATATCAATATTTGAGTAAAATACAAATTTGGTCCTCGTGGTTCTTCGATTGTAATTGTTTTCATCCTTACAATTTCAAAAAATACGAGATGATCAATGTGGTTTGGAAAAGAGTTTGTGTTTTGTCCCTTTTAACGACCATTAAAAAATTCGTTAAGTGAAGGGAATTTTATGCTTCACGAACCGCCTTCATCTCCCCCCTCTTAAGATAATATGTATCCCCCCCCCCTCCTACTCAATGATGTATTGTTCTATCATTTCCCTCCTTTCTTTTTTGTCTTCGTCAAACCCGTCTACACCGATTAAGGTTTTCAGGTTCACCAATAAAGGTTTGTATTACTGTTGTAGTGTTTTAAAGTTGGATGTTGATTTTGAATTTGATTTTAGTTTGGATTTGGATATTTATTTTGATTCTGATTTTGGTGGAAGATGAGATTTATGATTTTGATTTTGGGCCGAAGATGTTGTTGTTGGTGTGTTGTGGTCGGCGAAGAGAGTTGGTCCTTGCGCTCGCTAATCTTCGCCCTATGCGTATATATTTATATATAGAAGGAGGTTCAAGGGAAAACACTAAAAAAAAACTGAACAACACCTTGGTAGCCATCCATCCGAACCGTATGTACTAATGCATACAAGCGTTTATTTCTACGTACCAATGCTTCTGTAATTACATATGCACAAATGCATGTTACAAATTACCAGTATGCATTAGTGCATTCCGTCCAGATGGAGGGCTCCCAAGGTGTTCTTCGTTTTCACTTTTTTTTATTATTTTCCCTTGAACCTCTTCTCTCTCTGTATATATATACACACACACACACACACACATATATATATAGAGAGAGAGGGAGGTTCAAGAGAAAACGCTAAAAACAAAGAAAACTGAAGAACACCCTCAGAGCCCGCCATCTGGACGGTTTTTTTTCCTATGCATCAATGCATATATATGCATTAGTGCATATGCAAAAATGCATACAAGCTATTGGAGCTCTTTTTTTATGCATCAATGCATATATATGCATTAGTGCATATGCACAAATGCATGTTAGGGCATACCGTTCAGATACAGGCCTCCCAGGATGTTCTTCAGTTTTTTCTTTTTTTAGCGTTTTCCCCTGAACCTCCATTTATGTGTGTGTATATATACATATATATATATATATATAAAGGTTCATGCGATACACTTAGTAGAGCAACATTACCTGTTACATTGTGTTACACTTCGTTAAACAATAAAAATACATCATCATACACACAATGATACCACTATACCATTGTGATACCATCGTGTTACACCTGACTTAACATCTTGCAGAGGCGAGTTTTGGATTAGGGGCAACAATGGTGGGGACAATGATGGTAGGGTTTTATGATTTGTCCAAACAATGTAAATTACCAATTTTACGATTTATTTTATTTTATTAAACAACATTAATTATTTAAAATGATTGGTCTACATTGGTTCTTAAAGTTACCAAAAACTAATCAGTTCTTATTTTATTAGACCCGTATATATATATATATATATATATATATATATATATATATATAGGGGAGGGTTCATACGTGAACCATACATATTTAAAGAAACAAAGGAACAAAAAAAATCATATACTTTACACTAAATCACCCAAAAGTCCGGGCAACTTTCCATTCTACTTAAATGGCCATAAAAGTCTTCCGCTACCCTTTAGTGCAAAATCATATATGATTTAGTTGTTTCTTTGTTTCTTTAAACATGGTTCAGTTCTCGTTTGAACCTCCCCCCCCCCCCTCTCTCTCTCTCTCTCTATATATATATATATATCATTAATAGAGGCAGGTTCAAACGAAAACAATATTTATTTAAAAGAACACGATAACCTACAAAATTCTATATGATTTTACACTAACACACAAAAAAAAGGACTTTGGCCACGACTTCAGGTCCGCGTGGCTTTTTCGAACGTTAATGTAAAATCATATATGATTTTGTTACTTCTCGTCTTCTTTTAAATATATAGTATTCTCATATGATCATCCTTCTATATTAATAATATATAATTAATTAATATACTTTAAGTAAACTTTAGTTTTTAAAAGAAAAACCAGAGGAAAATAGAAAAAGTCTAAAATGCCCCTCATTAAACGAGATTTTAAAGGTTGTTAGATGAAGGGACTAAATGCAAACGTTTTTACAAATCACGATAGCTCTTTTATATTTTCAAAATTATAGGAAGAAAACCGTTCAATCGGCAAACAATAGAGTCGAAGATTGTAGTTTACTCTAGATATTATCACACATCGTCAACAAGTCCATTCATTTTGATAGTTCTATTATTATTATTATTATTATTATTATTATTATTATTATTATGTTTGTAGGATTGATCAATATCCAAAACAATTGGATTCTAATTACAAGAATCATTCTTCCAGATTTGCAATAAAAGATGATTTTTTAAATGCTCAGTTTTTATTCAATCTTAAGTAATAAAAATTGATCATCCTTATGCCATTCCATCGACCTTGATTAATATATGTACCTTTCAGATGTAGCTTACTCACTTCCTACAATATGTTAGTGTTGTAGTATATTTATATAGTTTGTCATTTCATTGTTGAAATTGAATTTAGTTTCTCTTTGTTGTAAGGTAACAAAATATAACATCTTTGTTCGATAAGAGAGTACAATCACGTACATGAAATCTTTTCAATCACCTGAAACATGAAAGCTTACTTGTTCTTAAATATTTCTCCTGAAACATTTGGGAATTGAAATTATCATCTTTTAATTACCAAGGCACAAATATTTGGCTTAGGTTTAGCATTTTTAACCATAATTTTAAGAATTTTTTGAAAAACCAGTCTTATTTATTTTAAATGGATGCATTGTAAAAAGTTGTTATGATGGGTTACCGAATAAGACTTAATCATTTGAATAAATCGATATATCCGAGTTTTATTTGATTACTAAGTATCATTTCTCAGTTGATAATTATCTGTTTTGATAATATATATGTAAAGATCTCGTATGTTACTCAATAAATTATATAGAATGAATTGAAAAAATAGCACATCAACCCTAGTTTGTCATTTGACTAAGCCATACCCCCACCACGTGATACTTATTGTCTCATTTGGAGGGCAAACTCGTCACATCAACAAATGACACCTTCATCTTATCTTCTAACAAAAATTTAAGAAAAAACAAAAGGGGAAAGATGTCTTCATCTTGTGTGTTCCTATCAATGTAGCAAAAGAAGAATACCAACTGGAAACAACTGTTAATAACGAAAAAGTTGGGATGATGTAAATATTAATAATCATCAAGTCATTTTTGAAGATCGACCAATATTCTTCCAAGACTAATAAATGCATATGGAGGCACATGACTACTATATCTCATGTGTACTTATCTTTCTGAATTAAATGAGAAGTGGAAGTATGGTGGAGCTAGCAAGTTAAGAAATTAAATAGGTCATCTATGTGTTACTTAAACTTGATGAAAATTTCGTGTCATATGTGTCGACATTGATGTGATATCTTTAAAACATTCCCAAGAAATAAATACTGCGACTATGAGTTCGATGATGGGTTAAGACTTGTGACAATTAGTCCGTTGACTCTTAATCTTGAATTTCACAAATGAAGGGAGTTGACCATGGTTTAAAAAATGTTTCATTTTATGAATGAAACACAACAAACAGACGAACACATATGAACAATGTTTATATATGTAGATAATTTTATTGTTCAACAATTTAAAAAATAATGTTATTATGAGAATAATAATCTTAGTTAACAAGATCTGATTACTTAAATTGAAACAATTAAAAATAGGAAATTATGAAGAAATTAAATCTTCGAAGTTGAATTTCAGTGCTCCACATGAGCGGTCTTTTAGTGCCTATCTTGTGGGGCCCATAAACTCCAAATATTACCTCTCATCTGCCAACTAGAAATGTACTCGTACAATGCAATTCAATACATTTCAATTATAAAGCCAAAAACTTCAACAATCAATCCTAATTCACGATTTGTTATATTATTTGTCCCTCTCGACTTTATTTTATATATGGTTTTCGGTGTTTTGAGAGAACAAGAGATTGTTCAGCTGGTTATTAATCTTGTGGAGTATTGTGGTATATTATTAGGGCTTAAAGTTTATTTTGTATTTGAATTTTTTATTAGTTAGTTTTTTACGAAATTTAAAGGTAGAGTTTTAAAATTTAAACCTATGTAATAATAAGTTGTAACATGAATTTTAAATTTTTTTAGAAAGAGGTAAACTACTCAAAGGAATGAGAGTTTTAAGAACAATAATAGTTTTAAGAACACTAATTTATATATGAAGAATTCAATTCTTACATTAGCAACCTTCCTTATTTATATGTGTGTAGGTTCAAGTGAGAATTCTTAAAAACAAGATCAAGGGAACTTATTCGTACTATCTATATATTTTAATCTAATGGTTGTGGATAAAAAATGATTAATTACATATATATTTTTTTGAAACGACATATCGATTTAAAGAAAAAGCTAGACAGAGGCTAGCAACAAAAAAATATTACAGCGACCCGACACAGAAAAAAGGTGATGCACTTCACTCAACAAAGTTTTTCTGCCTCCCTTTACACCTATAAGTCAACCATCTAAAATAGTTATCAACGATAAAATCGAACATATCACTTCATCTAGGCTTAAACTTATCATAAAGGAATTTGTTGTGAAGAAGCCATACTGAAAAGCAGGTGATCATAAAAATAGTCTCGACGCCCTTTCGGAGGATCTTAAAAATTCGGAAAATATTGATGCTAGCCAAAGCCGTTTCCAAAGAATTAGAGAAGGAGAAAGGAAAATTCCACCGCTTTTGAACCTTATCTCATATCTCCATCACCGACAACATCTAAAGAGAACGTGTTGCGTCGCCTCGATCTCGCAGCTGCAAAAAGAACACAATGTGTTGTCCATATCCACTCCCAGCAACTCCAATTTGTCCTTAGTAGATAAACGGTTAAGGTTCGCTCTGCAAAAAAGTATATTGATCTTTGCTGGAACGAGGTTGTATGGACTGATTCCATGTTGCAATTTCTCTATTTCAGCTCCTAGGGACTAGACTGATACAGAGAGGTATTAAGAGTTAACGAGACTTTTCTTCGATCTTTAGAGAAGAAGAAAACGGGCTCGGAAGAAGCTCGTAAATTTGCATCGGAAACTGAAAAATAGTTTCGTGCGCAACTTAGGTCGTGTGTCGGGTCGCGGACATGTCCTAGCGAGTCTCGAAAGGATTGCGTCTATTTGTTTGATTATTTTATTTTTTAATTAGTTTTAGGATAAATATTTAGTTTATTTATTTATTATTTATCAGCTTTATAATTAGATTAAGATTAATATTAGTTTCCTTATTATTAATTTCTTTTTTAAATAGTTTCCTAGTTAAATAAAAATTAGGATTGATTTAGTTACCATATTATCTTAATTAGTTTAGCTATAAATATGATTTATTGTTTTAAGTTTGAATCACATTATTATTCAATACAATTCTTCTCTTTCAGAGTTTTTAAGAGCTTTCTCTTAGTTTATTGAGTTTTACTATTCATAATCCTCAACCCTAAAGAGTTTAGACGCTTGTCTATCCTTCCGCAAATTCCCGCTGCATCAGTTGGTATCAGAGCCAGATTTCGCTTGTCTTTTCACTAACTATGGCAGATCAACAGCCGTCTACCAATGCAGACTTAGCCGAGATGACTGCGACCATTACCGCAGCTCTAACTGCTGACAGCGGCTGTTAACAGACGTTTTCCTACCTCGACAATGACAAATGTCGAAGAAGGGATAGGCACAAGGAACCGATCAAAGTTTCGCGTGGCCACATCTACAACAGTATTATGGATCCGGTTTCTCTCCTGTGCAAACGACCGTCCATTCGTAAGAGGCCGTTTGAAAAAGATAAAGTCCTAACGGTCAAGGTTTTGCACAAGGATGTCTAAAACCGTGTTATTGATCCGACTCTTCTCCTAAACAAACGGCCATCTATTCATGAGAATACACCGGAAAAAGTCGAGGTCGAGTTTGCCAATGAAGAATGCAAAGAAAAGATCAACATCATACTCGAACGGATACTTTTCTCATCCGAAGAGGAGGGTCAAAGAAAGAATCTTTTTCGATCTCACTGCTCCATCCATAAAAAGGTATGTAACCTCATCATTGATAACGGTAGTTGTGAAAACCTTGTGTCTAAAAAGTTGGTCGATTATCTCAACCTACCCACTCAACCAATGAAGCTCCTTATTCTCTTGGGTGGGTCAACAAAGGCCCGTAAATTAGGGTCACACAAACTTGTCGGGGACCCATATCGATCGGAAAGCACTATCATGACGAAGTTCTATGTGATGTTCTTGACATGGATGTGTGCCATATCCTATTGGACCGACCTTGGCAATTCGATAACGACGTCACTTATAAGGGGCAAGACAATGTAATGTTATTCCGCTGGGGCGACCGAAAGATCGCCATGGCACCAGTGAGTAGTTTTGAATAGATCCTGACTAGAAAAACGACAATATTCTTATAGTGACTATTAGTGAACAAAAGATGGAAGAAGACGGAAAGAAATTCAAAGTCTTTTACCCTATTGTTGTCAAAGTGTTAACGAGTGCAGAAAAAGACGAAAACTTGTCCCACGAAATCGAATAAAAGGTCATCCCTGTGGTAAAAGAGTCACAACAAGAAATCGCTACTAAAACCCAAGGTTCGAACCCGATCTCGAGCCAACGATCGAAGCACCCAAAGGTGAACCGGTTGAGGACATTCTCGAGCCAACGAGACCGTTGTCACAAGAAATCATGAAGGAAGAAACTAAATACAATGCTTCAATTTTTCCGACAACAATGATTCCGGATCAAACCGAGACAATTCCCGGTAAAATTTATGTAACCTTTTTCTCTTTCGAGTTTGATAGAATCTCGCTCGTATGGAGGCGATCACGACAACAAGATTTGAAATTTGAAGATTGCTCAAGCCTTCTGAATTCTAAAGACCGAGTTATAGATCAACATGTTTCGAATAAGAAAATTCTTATAAGTGAATTGGTATTGCATCTAAGTTCGAGGGAGTCAAATGAACACGATTTTCAAGTGAACTCGAGGGCGAGATCTTTTCAAGTGAGGGTGACTGATACAGAGAGGTATCAAGAGTTAACGAGACTTTTCTTCGATCTTTGGAGAAGAAGAAAACGGGCTCGAAAGAAGCTCGTAAATTTGCATCGGAAACTGAAAAATAGTTTCTTGTGCAACTTAGGTCGTATGCCGGGTCGCGGACGCTTTCTAATAAGTCCCGAAAGGATTGAGATTATTTGTTTGTTTGATTATTTTATTTCTTAATTAGTTTTAGGATAAGCATTTAGTTTATTAATTATTATTTATCAGTTTTATAATTAGATTATGATTAGTATTAGTTTCTTATCATAAATTTTCTTATTATTAGTTTTCTTTTTAAATAGTTTTATTTTTAAATAGTTTCCTAGTTAAATAAGAATTAGGATTGATTTATATTCGGTATTATTTTAATTAGTATAGCTATAAATATGATTTATTGTTTTAAGTTTTAATCACATTATTATTCAATACAATTCTTTTTTTTCAGAGTTTTAAAAATTTCTCTTAGTTTATTGAGTTTTACTATTCGTAATCTTCAACCCTAAAGGGTTTAGACGCTTGTCGATTCTTTCGTAATTCCCCGCTGCATCGTTGACCGAGAAAACCCCATACATGGCTATATTCAAACCTACGTCACCTATAATCCTATATTCTTTTCAAATCCAAACGGTTAATAAATGTTCTTTTTTTTCTTTGCGTGTACTGATAAATAACTAATAAAATATAAATTTAGATTGAAAATTTATAAAATGTAACCATGTAAAGTGTTCTATTTTTTGGGGAAATAGTAATATAATTGAATATGTGAGAATTTAATAGTCAACGGATGACTCAGATCTCATGTTCATGGGAATTGAAATACGTGGAAGTGGATTATGAAGGTATATATATTTTTTTAAAAGGTCAAAATTTTAATTATCGAGTAGCATACAAATAAACCAAAAGAATCCAGCCAATATATTATACCTAGAGGTTGTATTGTGTGTAAGATATATACGTCTATAGTTAGAACGGTTGTTTCGATGAAATTCTTGGACTTGTGTAAAGTGAGATAAATTTGTATTCTACACAAACAACGACGCTAAAAAAAGAAGTGAATCTTTTATTTTTTTTGTTTAGTAATTTATAATGTAATACATGCTTAAAAAAAGAAGTGAATCTTTTATTTTTTTTGTTTAGTAATTTATAATGTAATACATAAATATAACATTTGCACTAACAAGTACCATGTAGACCTAGATGTGTTTTTCTGTTTAAGTCTCTCTCTTCAGGGTTGAGCTCCCTATATGGAATAAAAATCACCCGTCTCAAATTCACATGTCTCATTTTTGTTCCACCAATAAAATTAAGACACATCAGATTTCATTTATTTTAAATTTATTTGGGACCGGTGATTTTCATCCCCTATATGACCTACTTCGCTCCTTCTGTTAGCTTGAGACCTTTTTACAAAGAACCCACAACAAATAATTTATTAAAAAGGTGAAACCTACAGGATAGAAATAGAAAATATTTAAGTATACTTTTTTACACCTTTTTATCTGCTTTTACTGGAGAACCAAATGTGTGGTCTAATGTTATCCTGAAAGGGTGTTAATTAAAAACTAAAAGGAAGTGCTGCAATGCTGATAAAGAAGTTAAAACCATATTGGTGGAAGTTGGGGGGAAATATATTAGTATTTGACCTTCAAAAAGTAAGCCACAAATTGACATTAATATGGTAGGTTATTGGATGGGCAAGTGTTTTCCTAGGTTCTCCCACTGTAATGGAAAGGGAAAGCCCTTATGCCTCTGTGTTACTTTCCAATTAAGCCATTTTGACTTATCCTTGATCTACAACCAAATTTAGCATACCTACAAAAGCCAAGTGGAAAAACCAGACTGTACACTTCACATATCACTAACCCAACTATATGGTTCCATCCAAAGCCTTCTAGAGACATATATTCTCCTCATCATCCTATATGTTAGGAAATTATCTGTCACAAACAAATGCTAGCAAGTGATTTCTAATGTCCCAAACAAGTAGAAATCCAAGGACACAAATAAACCGACAACAAATGCTGATAACAACGATCTAGATGTTGCACAATGACTCTAACGAAATAAACAACCCCAAATATAGATAATAACAATATTTGTTATTATCTACGTAAATGACAATATTCACCAAACAATATTAGCAACACGAGAATTTAACGTGGTTCCACTATCGGTGTGATAGTGTACATCCACCAAAGAGAGAGAGCAAGAATATTATTACCAACCAAGGAGATTACAAAGTGCTTGTACAAGGATCTTAAGATCCACGATTAACTAGCAAATCTTCCGAAACACTGAGTCTTCAAAAACACTCTCGTATCTCACAAATTCTATATATATATATAGAAACGATACTAACTAGAGAGCATTTAGGTGTTGCATCTAAGAGGAAGGAAATGATCCAAAGGATGGATTATTATGTTCATCCTAATGGGGTATTTATATACCACCAATGAGTAGGCACCAAGTAACTAAGAAGAGTAAGGAACAAGCTTGGAGGTTGAGTAGTGGCCAAGCTTCGTGGAGTAGGGACCAAGGCTCGTTGAGTAGCGAGCAAGCTTCAACTTTTACTGGTTTATTCATCGAGTGCAGCATCCATAAACAAGTAATGTATTTTATATTACAACACTCCACCATGATGCACGAAATCCTCGATAGCAAGACGAATCCCAATCCAACGAATACGAGTTCTTCCAATAGTTGATCATAAGTAGATAACAAATAAATTGGCATGAGGTAGCAAATTGCAGTCCAACCGTGACGAGCTTCGGCATGGCCATCACCCGTCAAAGTTACAAGTAAACAAATAACCTCAAATGCACAATCCACTAAACAAGGTAGAGCAAAGCAAAGCTCTAAAGCACTTAACAAAGTAATTCCTTCAAAGATATCATTTTGTCACATGTGGTAATATCTTCTCTCTCTCGAACAAAGTGCCCAACGACACTAACACAAACGAAGCTGGATCAAGTTTGAGCAATGCTCAAACTTAGCTGGCGGTAGCGACTTAGTGAACATATCAGCAATATTGTCGTCTGTCAGGATTTTCTTCAAATAGACGACCTTCGCTTCATGTAATCTAACAAGATATGCATCACGCACATTTATGTGCTTTGTCCGGGAACTGAAAGCCAAATATAAGACCATGTGTGTCGATTCCCTTCAAATATCGGAAATGCCATTTTAACGGCTACCCAATGTGATTGACCCGGATTCGCCAGAAACCGACTCACCACTCCGACACAATGTGCGAGATCGCGACGAGCGCACACCATGGCGTACATAAGACTCCCGACCGCACTGGCGTATGGAACTTTTGGCATTTCGGCCTTTCCCTTGTCATCCTTCGGACAATCTTCACTTGTAATCTTGATGTGCTTCGATAGCGGAGTGCTAGACGTCTTGGCACCATCAAGATTGAACCGCTTCAGAATTTTCTGAATATATGCTCATTGTGTCAACCTAAGTGTTCGGGACTTTCTGTCCCTTACAATCTCCATGCCCAAAATCTTCTGCGCCGGTCTGAGATCCTTCATTTCAAACTCTGATTTCAACTTGTCTTTCAGACGTTTGATCTCTGACCAGTCCTTGTAGGCAATAAGCATGTCATCTACATAAAGAAGAAGATAAGTAAAAATACCACTGCTTTGTCTATGATAAACACAAGCGTCCTTTTCACTGCGCTCAAATCCCAGAGTGAGCATAAACAAATCAAACTTCTTATACCATTAGCGAGGCGACTGTTTAAGTCCATAAAGGGACTTCTGGAGCTTACATACATAATTTGGCTTGCTTTCGGAAATGAAACAATCGGGTTGCTTCATATAAATAGCTTCCTCCAAGTTTCCGTGTAGGAAGACGGTCTTCACATCTAATTGTTTTAGATCCAAATCGTGTATAGCCACGATTTCCAAAAGAACACAGATAGATGTATGTCGAACAACGGGAGTAAAGATATCGTCATACTCGATACCTTTTCGTTGAGCAAAGCCTTTAGCAACGAGACGAGCCTTGTAACGATCATCATCCTTGACCTTGTACACCCACTTGCATCCAATTGCCCGACTACCTTTCGGGAGTGGACAAAGTTCCCAAGTCTTGTTCTTTGAGAGAGCTTCCATTTCTTCTTGCATGGCAGATAACCACTTGGAACTGTGGGTTGAAGCCAATGCTTCCTTCAAATCAAGCGGCTCCTCTTACCCTACATGCAAAGCATACCCCGGCTGATCTGTAAAACTCATGTTAGCAAAATCCCAATCTCCATACCTGTTAGGCGGTCGAATAGTCCTTTGACTATGCCTGGTAGGTGCAATAACAGGGATTGTATCGCCTTGGTCTCCACCATCAATCATAATCTCTTTTTCAGAATCACTAGTAGAAGTCACTGGCGGAATGACTTCTTCAACATTTTCGGGTGATCCTGAACTAGTAACAAGAGCAGATTAACTGGGAATATAAGGACTTACTACTGTCTCAACATCATCGGTAGTATGAGAAACCGTAGTAACAACTTCCGGATCTTGAGAGGATTGAGGGTTTTGTGACATCAACAAGACTGATTCATCAAATGTAACGTGACGAGAATGAATCACTTTACGAGTCAAGGGGTTCCAGATTCGGTAACCCTTGATACTATCTGTATAGCCGAGCAAAGATCCTTTGGTTGCTATCGGATCTAACTTATCCTGACCTGAAACATGAACATAAACAGGACAACCAAATACACATATGTATTTTAGACAGATGTTTTCTTTACCTCTCCAAGCCTCTTCCGGAATCTTTCCCCCAATAGCCGAACAAGGTAACCTGTTAATAATGTGCACCACGGTGTGAAGTGCTTCGGCCCAAAACGATTTAGGGAATCCTGATGTACGCAACATACATCGGACTTTTCCAAGCAGAGTCTTATTCATCCGCTCAGCAACCCTATTAGACTGAGGGTCGCCCGGTGTGGTGTAGTGACGGTGGATGCCTTTACGCAAACAAAAGTCTTTGAAGTTACCACTAGTAAATTCTCCACCGTTGTCAGATCTAAGCACTTTCAACTTCTTTCCAGTTTCAACTTCTACTCGTGCCAACCAAGTCTTGAACGTATCGAAGACATCTGACTTTAACTTTAACACATACACCCAAAGCTTATGTGAGAAATCATCAATAAACGAAACAAAATATTTACCTCCACTGAGGGACGAAGTATTGGATGGTCCCCAGACGTCTGTATGAATATAATTGAGGATTCCTTTACTGTTGTGTTTTCCAACACCAAAAGAAACACGCGTCTCTTTTCCTTTGACACATCCCAAACAAAAATCCAGGCTAGCAGGCACGACGACTTTGATAAGATTTCGCTTATGCAAAATCTCTAAATTCTTCTCGGATGTGTGGCCTAAACGAAGGTGCAATAAGCGAGCAGCATCGAGATTCTGTGATCTATCGGCCACACACGATTCAGAAGAAATAGTCTCGCTAATCAAATGAAAAATATTATTTTCAGCCCATTTGCCTTTCATTACAATAATACTCCCTCTGGAGATGCGCAAACTCTCGTCTACAATATGAATCTTGCAACACAATTTAGACAGTTGTCCAAGAGAGATCAAAGAACAAGACATGGATGGAACAAATTTGACATTGTTCAATGTCCGAATACACCCACCAACCATCTTGATCTGCACAGTACCGATACCCTTAGTAACACACGAAGTATTATTTCCCATATAAATACTGTTACCTTCAACTTTTTCGAAGGTAGAGAAACAATCCCGAAATGGTGTCATATGGTAAGATGCATCGGTATCTAACACTCAGCGCCTGTCACCTGGCGGTGGTGTACCTGTGGCGGAGAAGCCATATTGCTCCTCTTCGGCTGCAACAGCTGATGATTCAGGGTTGTCCTTGCCTTTGTTTTTAAGACTCGGACAATCCTTCACCCAATGACCTGGCTTGTGGCAATAGTTACAGTTGCCACGTGTCATTGATTTCCTGCGAGAACCAGGTCGACGAGACAGAGAGCGCCCACGGTTTCTTCCACTTGAAGATTGCTGATCATCACGGCCTCTATCAGCAAATAGGCCGTGGCAATGGTTGTTCTCTTTTAGGTTGTTACCGATTCTCATCTGAACTCGTTGATCTTCAAAAAGCATTCCTGTTTTCACATCAGACAAAGAAAGAGTTTCTCTCCCATATATAAAACTGTTAGTGAATTGAGAATATTTCTCGGGAAGTGAATACAACAGAATCATAGCAAGAGCTTCTTCATCTTTTGGCAAGAAGCGCATCTGTTGCCTTCAACTTCATTATGATGTCTTCGAATTCGGTCATATGAGCCTTGATGGTTGAACCTTCCTTCATTTTGAAGAAAAGGCACGACCGCATCAATAACAACCTGTTGGTCAAAGTTTTCTTGAGATAAAGATTCTCAAGTTTACTCCAGATACCTGCAACAGTCTGCAAAGTAGTAAATGCCCATGCTTCCATTTCTCTAGCCTTAAGGTCAGACATATTAGGGTCTAACTCATTTGTGTCAAATACTACTGGATGGACTCCATTTTTTCTAAGTGCAACAGATGTTGTAAACTGCCATTTAGCAAAGTCACCGTCCCCGTTCCAAGTCTGTATACGAATCCCAGCCCCCGATAAATTAAATGTACCTTCTTGGTACGGTCTTTGGGTCTGGTTTGAGGGATCGGTACTAAATGGGTTTTCTACTTTAGCCATAGAGACAAATATGTGTGCAAAATAGTTTATGTATATTTTCTACATAAACTCCAAATCTAGATCCGAAGATCTGATACCAATTGTTAGGAAATTATGTGTCACAAACAAATGCTAGCAAGTGATTTCTAAGGTCCCAATCAAGTAGAAATCCAAGGACACAAATAAACCGGCAACAAATGCGGATAACAATGATCTAGATGTTTCACAATGACTCTAACGAAATAAACAACCCCAAATATAGATAATAACAATATTTGTTATTATCTATGTAATGACAATATTCACCAAACAATATTAGCAACACGAGAATTTAACGTGGTTCCACTATCGGTGTGATAGTGTACATCCACCAAAGAGAGAGAGCAAGAATATTATTACCAACCAAGGAGATTACAAAGTGCTTGTACAAGGTTCTTAAGATCCACGATCAACTAGCAAATCTTCCGAAACACCGAGTATTCAAAAACACTCTCGTATCTCACAAATTCTATATATATATATATATATATATATACATAGAAACGATACTAACTAGAGAGCATTTAGGTGTTGCATCTAAAAGGAAGGAAATGATCCAAAGGATGGATTATTATGTTCATCCTAATGGGGTATTTATATACCACCAATGAGTAGGCACCAAGTAACTAAGAAGAGTAAGGAACAAGCTTGGAGGTTGAGTAGTGGCCAAGCTTCGTGGAGTAGGGACCAAGGCTCGTTGAGTAGCGAGCAAGCTTCAACTTTTACTGGTTTATTCATCGAGTGCAGCATCCATAAACAAATAATGTATTTTATATTACAACAATATATACAAGTGTACATGGAAAGTGGGATGGACTCATAAATCATATGTTTACTTAAAACCAAGAAAACTAAGAACTATTGAGGACAATTACAATAACTGATCTCATGGTCGGGTTGCTATAGAAGAAACATGTCAAAATTTGGTGGAAGAGATGTTGTATACAATAACGAGGAGACGTTTATGTAACAAAATACATGAATATAGAAAAATTATAGCTTGGAGGTGATAGAAAAAAAGGTCGAATTCAATAAATTGTAACAAGGTTTATATAGTTCTTATATAGTGTAACCATTTTTTTCATAATTAGTATAATAAAGATTCATTTTTTTTAATTCCGAACAAAATTTGCATGGCAACATCGGGCAATTTGGATGTGATATTTTGCCATGTAATCAAGAACTACTATTTTTTGTCTTACTCATCCGGTCAATCTATGGTGTTGGTACATACGTGATATGACCTCTAAAATATTGGGAATGACCGTTAGTGTATAGATCCACACAAGGTGAGCCTTTGTGCATGAGTCCGTTATATAGGTCAAAAGACATAAATGGAAATATTGGTGGTCTACTATACATATTGATATCAAAAGATATTTTACATGAGTCTGTATGAAATGGTTCTACTTATTTCCTTTGCAAGTCGAGGGTCTTCATCGAATCAATGCTAAGGTCTTCCCCTTAAGGTAAAGGCAAGGTCTACATATATTTTTATCCTTCCAAGGTCTACCTTTGTATCGGATATTTGAGGTTCTTTTGATTTGGTTTGTATGTTGCCATGGCCAAGTGATTTCGCCAAGCTCAACTCATTTAGATTCTTCGAGTCCAAGGCATTATTCGAACTCTCATTTAAATAGAAAAAATAAAGTGAAAAAAATAACTTATATATTGAATAGAAGTCAAACTTCTATCACATGAGATTTAGGTTAAAATGGAAAATTAGTGAATGGATGAACCCTAATATGAATAAAAGCAACCAAAAAGATATAATGTGATCAATCCCGAATGCATATTGCATAAACAAAGTATTGGCATACATAGATAGCCTTGGTTAATCTAAATTTCATAGTAGTTAATGGTGGGGTTTATCATTATCCTTTTTTGTAGCGACAAATCATGTAGGATGTATGGATTCTTGAGAACGGAGATAGTGGTCCCCCGGAGCATACCAAATTACATGCACAAACCAAATTGTATAAATATGTCATAAATAATGACAAGATTTATCAGTTATGTCAAAATGTTTACAAAATTATAAAATATATATATATTTGTCACACTAATAGAGAAACAAACTAACACATTGTTACACTAAATAAAACTAAAACAAATTTCAATCACATTTTATGTATCTAACCTAGTTAAAACAACATCAAAGAACATTAAAATTCAACCAACATCAACAAATCATTTTTCTTATTAAATGGTATATTAAACCCGTTATGCGAGCCGACAAATCATTTAAAATAGTAACAAACGGATCAACAAGAATAACAAACAAAATAATCAGTTCGTAAAAACTAAGTGGTTATTTAAACAAAAGGTAAAACAAAATAAGGGGGATCTTTAATGATGGTTGGAGAATTATGTTTGGGATGAATTACGTTTGACCTAAGAAATATGTGTCAGAACGTTCGTAATAAATGAGTCTAATATCAAACAAGCCACAATCAAAACAGCACAAAGAGATTGCAAATGATATAGAATGTCACGATAAACTATATGGAAAACAAACGAAACAAGACAAGAATATAATTATATAATGTCATTACACAACCTTACGGTTGTGTACCTTCACAAACAGATCGAAGATAACATATATCACTACACAAGTTGTGGATCCAACAAAAATGCTTACCTAAAATGATAAGTAAAATGCAAGAGAGAGAGAGAGAGAGAGAGAGAGAGAGAGAGAGAGAGAGAGAGAGAGAGAGAGAGAGAGAGAGAGAGAGAGAGAGAGAGAGAGAGAGAGAGAGAGAGAGAGAGAGAGAGAGAGAGAGAGAGAGGACAACCTACATGTATTTGAGTTGTCTATGTTTGGACATTGACATTACCCGTCAATGATTGAGTCAAACATTTGTGAAAATCTGAAAGAAGACGATGGTTAGATAGGCCTTCACAAAATCTCCATCCAATCCATGAACCATCATTTACTAGAATGCCAAGATGGCATTTCAAAGGTAGACTTAAAACTCCACCTTGATAAAAATATCTATAATTTATATAGCTTACCAGCGAAATGAGAAAAGTCTCACTCCTTTGAAATGGAGCTACTAACTCTCAAAATAGCTCTAGTAGAATGGAATATATCCCAAAGTTGAAGTGGATCCCAAACTTCCATTTTGATACGACTAATCTCATTACCCATGCATGAACATGTTCAAAAATACACAAATGTTAGCATGGAATCTCATTAACCCCATCAACGTGTCCTAGAAGACACAAGTATGAGCATAACGATTGAAATCTCATCACAATGGTAAAGCCTGGTCAACCGGGCATTCGACCTCTCAGCCATCTATGAATTTTTCTTCATTATGATTTTTACTAGACAAGACCTAAAAAACATAACCATTATAGGGAACAAGGGAATACCATAACATATCTTATTTTTGCCCATGATGAGCCCTGAACACACAAATGTGAATGTAACAAAGAAAATTGGCACATATCTCTATTGTCATAAAATATTGAATTGAACCTGATGCACAATCTTTGTGAAAGGAGTAGAATGACAGCATGTGGGCCTAGCCCCAGAATCAATACATAACAATATAACACTACTGTCATGAAATATTGATCCTTGTTATCCTACAATAAGCCATTAAATATTGATCTCGATGATATAGATGGATTAAAGACAGACACCCAAGTAAATGATTTAAAAAAATAAAGAATAAGTTAATATGTAACTGATAATATCACCAATAGAAAATTTATCAATTTGTTTCACTCATAACAAAACACAAGAAGATTTCAACATAAATGTAATAGCAAAGTTGAATTTAAATAAATGGAAATAAAAGTTTATAATAGGTATCGATCCGTCAGTGATTATTGACAGATTTGGCTTATCCATCGGGAGTCTGTCAGTGATCACTAATGGCCATTTGGCCATTTGTTTTCCTCGTGATTTTGTGTTTTTATATACTTATTGTTGGTTCTAAGTGCCTAACACAAAACATGTAATGATATTGCTGATGACATGTAAACATATATGGTCATACACATAGAGCAAACTGACACCATATGTATATTTGAATAAGATTTAAATTTGTACAACCCAAATAAATATCAAAAGGATTATTATTTAGATATAATATTAATTTTACACTAATAAATAAAGATTGTAATTGTTAATTACTTAGATGAATAAAATAATATTACAAAGTGTATTTTGATACTTGTCAATTAATCTTGTATTAAAGTAAGTATTAGATACTTACACATGCCTGCTGTTAAAAAAAAGGTACTTACACATGCTAAGTATTGGATGCTTTACACATGCTTTTGTATAGAGTCATTATTTGATACTTATACATCCTTATGTCTTATATTTGATTTTATGTATTTGATGTAAAATTAATCATAAAATCAATGGATGAAAAGGCAGGGTGAAACCATATGATTAGTCCTCTATATATTTGGTATTACTGATTCTCTTTTCTTTTTTAATTCTATATATTTAGAGTCGGAAAGATTCAACATGGTCGTACTTGATTGATGATTTAGACAGTTTAGGACATCTATTACACAAACTTTTAAAATACTTGATTGATGATTTGAATTACTTGATTCTAGGAGTTAAGGATTTAATTATATATTTAGATGATATTTTTACTAGTATTTATCGTATTTAATTCTTCAATTTTATGTATACTACCAAACCGTTCAACTCGTCTAACCCGCCACAACCCACAAGGCTCAGATGGGTTGGTTGTACTTTTAAATGGGTTGGATTGAGATTTTTTCAAATCGTCATTATCAGATTGGGTTGTAAACACGTCTTAAACCGCTCAACCCAACATATATACACCTCTAGTTGAGTGGACAAAAATAAATAGTACTCCCTATCACCAAAAAATTTGTATCTGCCATTAGTATCATAGATCTCAGATGCTACTATACTCACGACCGTTGACCAAAACGTACGACGGAAGATATTCTATGGCTTGTAACTATTAATTGCGACTTTGCAGTCATTGGTCGAATGAAACTTACGACAACGGATAATGACGTACGACGCATAGACAATGGACGCTCGTTCGACGTACGATTTCAGCGTAAGGTATATTATTTTGAGTTAATGAATTAGCCGTTAGTCATCCGTTATATGTTACACAGGACTGTTGGACCGTTACGGTCAACATCATTAAAGGCATTTATGAAGACCATTAAAGGCATTTATGAAGACCATTAAGGGCATATGACGGTTACAATCGACACCGACTATAAAGTCCACACTCAAATCAACAAGGAGGCCCGGATTAACATCGACTATGCTCTCGGATCAAGATATACATACATATTCTCTAGATTATACACGATACTATTATTCTTATATCTTCATTTTCCATTGTATTTATGCGACCATCGTTCTAAAGGACGACGTCCATGTTTGACGTCACTAGTGAATTGACGACTTCCGTTGTCGTCGGCGGTTTTTACCCTCCACAGGATTTTCCGCGTCACCAAAATGGTGTGTTTTATTTACTTTTTCTTCGTCATTTTTCTTGTTTTTTCGAAGGTTCAATCTATAGCTAACAAAGCCCGCACCCCTAATTTAAATTGTTTTTTAAGCAATTTTCGCCATAAGCAATTTTGCTAAAATAATCAGCGGTGCAATTTTTGGCATTAACAGTTTTGCGCCATCCGTGGGACCCTACTAAGGATTTCCTTCAAAATAAACGAATTTTTTTTACTAACGTATATTTCTTGAAGATCTCAGTTTCTAATATGTCAATCGCAAGCCTTCATCATGTAGGCAAGGATGCAAACAAAAGTTCAAAGACGCTTATCGAAAGAATTGTTCAATCAAATGAGCAAGACTCTAAAGCATAACAAGATATTGTATATCTTTGACGAAATCCCCCGACAAGACGATCACAAGTTTACACTCACCGCCATATGTATCCTATCAACGGATTTACGTTACCTTCCCCGTTCGCCAAAAGTCACGAGACAGGCAACTAATTTCAAAATTCATTGGAAAAGACGTTTATCAACACCAAGACACAGACAACCGCGACATCCACTACAAAAAAGGGCTATTAGCGACGGACACTTTCCGTCGCTAATCCGTCGTTGAAGGTCAATTCCGTCATTGATCCGTCGCTGATAGCCTGTCGCTGATTTGTTGGTAGCTGATGCTATCAGCAACGGATTAGCGAAGGAAATTAGCGACGGATTAGCGACGGATCCATCAGCGACGGATTAGCGACAGAAATCACTACCATTTTACGTGCAGCTAACAGCGTCGGATTAGCGACGGATAGTATTAGCGATGGACGACATCAGTGACGGACTAGCGACGGATAGCGAATTAGCGACAGAGTTTTAGCGACGGAATATCAGTCGCTGTCGACCAGATTTTTTAAAAAATAAATTAAAAATACATAATTCCTATTTTTTAAAGGCAAAACCTGCCCATAAAATAACAAAACCAAAATTTGTCCCAACAAATTAAAAGTAACAAATTCATAGAAATTAAAAGTACCCAGTTCATAAAATCTCATGTTTAAACGTTAATTATAAATAACAATCTAACTATCGGGAGGTGGGGGAGTTGGGAAGACGTATCCTGACTGCCTCATAAACGCAGCAAACTGCTCGTTTAAACTAGCCTGTTGAGCTAACTGCACAGCCTGTTGGGCCTCCAAATCTTCCCTTCTCTTCTTTTCAGCCGCCAACTCGGCTTGATGGCATTCCTCCATTTCAGCAATCTTTAATTTCAAACCTGCTGCATATAAACATTAGATATTTGAAAAAAATCATTAATTTGTTTGGATTAAAAATTAATGACAGTACAAAATAATAGAACCAAACATACCTCTGAAGTATCATGTGATCTCCTACTGCTACTTTGACTTGCACCATATTAGACGGCCTTTCTGCCATCCTCCGACACTCTCCTCCCAAATAGTCATATCATCAGGGGGAGGTGTTTCGGGGTCTGCGGTATACTCCTCCTTATGCAAATGAAATTGCTCCTATGGTTTACCAAAACGGATTCGAGTAAGCTTATATATGTAAACATTTTGGCAGCATAACGTCTATAAACTTGACATATCCAATGCATGCTTTTGACAATTAAAGCATTTTAATTACCAATGGTAGTCACAATCTCAACCAACCTATCTATTTAACCTAATATCTGCCCAACAATGGCAGCCCAAACTAATATCATCACTACTTTTATTAAAATATATTACTCTAAACCTATCAAACGTATGTATAAAACAAAGTAATGGGTTTAGAAAACTTACATGATAATAAGTCGATTTTGGGGTAATGAATTGAGGTGGATCAGTAGGCAGGGTGGACGAACCCGGAGCAAGCTTTCGATTCGTGCAATGGGTACGCTCATATAACTCATTAAAGCTCGTTAGATCCCATTGAAGCCAATGTGATGTCTATTGAATTCAATAGGACCATTAAGAGCCGCTAAAATCCAGTATACCCAAATATTGATATATGTATACACATGAATATCATATACACATACAACATACATACATACATACATGCATACATATGGGTGGGTTCAAATGAGAACTCAAATTTGATTGTGAACGTGAGGACAAATAAGAGCGCGACACGTGTCATATTCAGACTGAATAATATTATAATTCACACGTGTTGCGCTCTCATTCGTTTTCACATCCACAACCAAATTTGAGTTCGAATTTGAACTTTTCTCTGCATATATATATATATATGTACACCGTACTTATATACGTACGGATATTACAACACGTATATCATATATACGTGGTTAAAAAACAACACAGACGTACATTATTATACACATGCATAAAAACACATATACAACGCATATACATATATACGGTTAGCAAACTAACGCACAAATTAACATATCTTTACCACACACATACACGTACACATGTATATACATAAAAAAATGAAACATCCATCGCTAATCCGTCCCTATTGAAAAATAAAAATAAAAATTAAAGAATTTTGTCGCTAATCAGTAACGAAAATGTTCCGTCGCTATTTAGCGACGGATCAACAACGGAAATTTTTAAATTTTTTTAAAATTAAAAAAATTCTTAAATTCCATCGCTAATCAGTGACAGATTTTCTAAAAAAGGAAATTAAATAAATCAGACGCTAATCCATCGCTAATCAGCAATGGAATTGGTCTGTCGCTGATTTTCGTCGTTGAAACCCAGTTTTCTAGTAGTGATCTCATGTAGTGGAATACGGTACACTTGAAGAAAATATTTTTTCTAAACTTATCAATCCTTCAATTATTACTATAATTCAATATACAACAAACAAATACTAACTATGAATATTTGAGGGTCATTGGTTCAACAAAAGACCACCTCATAACTTCTCTCTTGTAGAATCACATGATCACCAATTACGGCAAAACACAAGGTAAAAATAAATAGTTGAAAATAACTGTGACGCAAGTTCCATCGTCGCAATTTCCATCGTCGCCAGTTTCTTCGCCGCAAGTTCCAGCAACGCCAGTACCTTCGTCGCCAGTTCTAGCAACGCAAGCTTCGTCGTTGCAAGTTCTCTCGTCATCAGTATCAGCGACGTCAGTAAAAGTGTCGCAAGTTTCATCGACGCCAGTTCCCTCGTCGCAAGTTTCATCGTCACCAATTTCGGTGACACCAGTAAAGGTGTCGCAAATTTCATCGACGCCAGTTCCATCATCGCAAGTTTCGTGGTCACCAGTTTCAGCAATTATCCACCAGTTACAAAGATACGTCATCGTCGCCACTTCCAACGACGCTGTAAACGTGAAGCAAGTTCCATCATCGCCAGCATAGGCAATTCACAAGTTAAATCTCATGATCGCCAGTTTCATCGCCACAAGTTCCAACAACGCCAGTAGCTTCGTCGCCAGTTCCAACGACGCAAGTTTCTTCGTCGCAAGTTCCCCCGTCATCAGTTTCAGCGACGTCAGTAAAAGTGTCGCAAGTTTCATCGACGCCAGTTCCCTCGTTGCAGGTTTCGTCGTCACCAATTTCGGTGACACCAGTAAATGTGTCGCAAATTTCATCGACGCCAGTTCCATCATCGCAAGTTTCGTGGTCACCAGTTTCAGCAATTATCCACCAGTTACAAAGATACGTCATCGTCGCCACTTCCAACGACGCTGGTAAACGTGAAGCAAGTTCCATCGTCGCCAGCATAGGCAATTCACAAGTTAAATCTCATGATCGCCAGTTTCGTCGTCGCAAGTTCCAGCAACGCTAGTAGCTTTGTCGCCAGTTCCAGCGACGCAAGTTCCCCAATCATCAATTTCAACGACGTCAGTAAAAGTGTCGCAAGTTTCATCGACGCCAGTTCCCTCGTCGCAAGTTTCGTCGTCACCAGTTTCGGTGACGCCAGTAAAGGTGTCGAAATTTCATCGACGCCGGTTCCATCATCGCAAGTTTCTTGGTCACCAGTTTCAGCAATTATCCACCAGTTACAAAGATACGTCATCGTCGCCACTTCCAGCGACACTGGTAAACGTGACGCAAGTTCCATCGTCGCCAGCATAGGCAATTCACAAATTAAATCTCATGATCGCCAGTTTTATCGCCGCAAGTTCCAGCAACGCCAATAGCTTCGTCGCCAGTTCCAGCGACGCAAGTTTCGTCGTCGCAAGTTCCCCCGTCATCAGTTTCAGCAACGTCAGTAAAAGTGTCGCAAGTTTCATCGACGCCAGTTCCCTCGTCGCAAGTTTCGTCGTCACCAGTTTCGGTGACGCCAGTAAAGGTGTCGCAAATTTCATCGACGCCAGTTCCATCATCGCAAGTTTCGTTGTCACTAGTTTCAGCAATTATCCACCAGTTACAAAGATACGTCATCGTCGCTGGTAAACGTGACGCAAGTTCCATCTTCGCAAGCATAGGCAATTCACAAGTTAAATCTCATGATCGCCAGTGATGGTAAGACGAACCATGCATCAGAACTCATGATCACCAGCAAAAGCGACTCGTCTGGTAAGACTTTGGCTGAAACACATAGTCACTAACAAAGGCGACTCCCCGAATCTCGATCGGTCAAAATCTTTTTACTTTGGTATATGGTTATGAAGCCATTTTACCAATCGAAATAAGTTTACCAGTTGCACGAGACGCGTCTGTCGATCATATATTGGTGAATTATTTCTTATAATATATTATTATTATTTTTTGACGAAACGTAACTGACTTAAGCATCGGAGGGTCGTTGGTCAATCCAACGACCACCTCTATCTTTTGTTTAATATAGGAGCGCACGATCTTCTACGATCAATAGCGAAAGAATTCTTTTTCGATATATGATTATCGAAAACCTCTGTCGAGATTTCAATAGTCATAAACACTTATGACATCAAACGTTACTTGTGATTATTCAAAGTTCATCTCTATCAAATGAGTTGCATGTCATGACTTTCATGATTACCATACGTGACATAAGTTATCTTCAGTTGTAATACTAGTTTATGTGTCGGAGGATCGTTGGTTAAATCCAACGACCACCTCTGACTCTGGTTTCTTCAAGAGCGCATGATCTTACGACCTTCTACGATCAATAGCGAAAGAATTCTTTTCAATATATGATTATCGAAAACCTCCGTCGAAACTTTCAATAATTTATGACATAAGCTATCTTCAATAGTTATACTTATGCATCGACGGGTCGTTGGTCAAACCAATGACCACAACCAACTTTGTTTTACTGCAGGAACGCACAATTCTTTTGACTCATGTTTGTCGAAAGTAACTTATGTTTTCATTGAATGCTCAATGAATGAATATTCTTACGTCATTGGAAATTCCTTATGTTTATTCTAAACATAACATTAGTCATTCACATGTCATGACTTTCATGGCTGTTGTGTTTGACGTAAGACATCTATCTGTCGATACCCAAGAATCTATAAACTAACGATAACGATAATCGGCTGTAGATGCCAGAAAATTTGCATGATCACACGACCAATCGGCTGTAGACGCCAGAAAAAACGCACGAACGCGTGAACCCAAGATTGCAGGAGCGCTAGAACGCACGAACGCTAGATCGCACGAACGCTAGATCGCACGACGGTAGATCGCACGAACGCTAGATCGCATTAACGCTAGATCGCACGAACGCACGATCGTCATTAAAACGCTCGTCATGAGTGACCAATCAGCTTTAAAACGCTAGAAACTATCACTTTTAATGATCATATTAATTATGATTATTACAACGCTAGTCCTCAACGATTGTATCACCCGTTAACCTTCGTTTGATATCATCTCCGATTGACTAAATTAATTTTTAGTCCAACGATTGAAAGACAATACGTATCTCCGACAGATGAATTTTTTTTTGGAACGAGATTTGAAATTCAAATGGCTTTTAAATCCAAATCTCGGGGGGCTAACTGTTTGGGTAAAAAAATCACACCCTTGACCAACAAGGATAAATACTCACGACCGTTGACCAAAACGTACGATGGAAGATGTTCTATAAGCATCAATTTTTGGCCAAAACGTATCACCGTTGACCAAAACGTACGACCAAAATAGTTTTGCTAAAATAATCAGCAGTGCAATTTTTGGCATTAACAAGCATCAATACGAAGTTTGGCCCACTTTAGCTATCAAGTATTTAACGCTTGTTTTGGATTCAAATCTTTTATTCATATTTAGTGTAGTAGGTTACATGATATGTCAAAATAAATAAAGATGAGCCAATGTGGTTTGTTGTTTCTTAATTAGAGAGAGTACAAAACTATAAATCTTTAACACGTAGTAAATACAGGAATTTGCATGTGTCGTGTGCCATTGTCCCCTTAATTAATTCTTGAGATATTTTCAGTTTAATTACCTTGCAAAAGAACATATATTTCAATTTCTTTCCCCTCCACGTCAACCAACAGTGGTTTAAATTAAATGCCTTGTGTCATACGGCTCAAACATCCTCCACATAATAAATATTAAATACTTGAACTAATAATGACACAATGGCTACAACTATTTATTGCACAATTACAAAACTTATCCATCAAACAATAACTTTTATATCTCCCATCTCTATCCTGTATATTCAATTTTGAGAGAGAAAAAGTATGTGTATGTCTCTTTAATGTAATATCAATTCCTAATATATCTTTTTCTGATCATAACTGATCAAGTACCAAAGAGCGAGAATGTTCCTATTAACAAACAAGTGATGACGATGGAATCTTTTTCAAAACAAAGCATACATGTTTGATGATCCAAAAGCTTTTTTATAAGCGTTTACAACATGACTTAAATTTAAATGAATTATGTTTATATGGCATTACAAGAGGTTATAACGCTCCACATGACTCCCTAACGAAAACCGATGTACGAAATACATTGAGAAATAAACCTAGCTAGAGAAACAAATAAAATTCATCAAAGGGTTGCCTAAAAATCACTACCTTGGCATATATACTTAAACAAAGTTGCATAAATATAATACGTACATATACATATACACATATATCTAGGGACGGACTTACCTTGATAAAGGTGGGAGAAAGTCCCCACTCAAATGTAAATTATTTGAAATTTTGTTTTTCTACTTTTTATCACTACTAAACGAGTGATAAAACGAAAAACTTTTGTGTATAGACTTTTTCCTGGAAAATCTGTCACTAAAGGATGATTTCTCACAAAACCGTCACAAAAATTGGTGGGTAAATTGTTAGTGGGTAATTCAAATTAGTGATAGATTACCTAGGGATTCTCTGGCTAATCCGTTAATATTTTCTCGAAAAACATAGGATTTTACTGAACCATTGGTATTTTCTGGATGATCCGTGGGTAATCACAGACGGAAATTTCCCTAGGTAAATTTTGTGGGTGAAAGTCATTTGGTTTGTAGTGTATATGTTTAGTTCCCCCCGGTTATTTTCGACTGTTCCTCTAGTGGCCTAGTCCGTTTTAACGAAACCCGCCACTCTCTTGCTTGACAGTTATTCTCCTTTTATAGTGTTACCACTAGTACATACAATCATGCTACAATGATAATATTGGTCGATGTTTTTGTTAATTATATCTCAATTTCATGTTCTTTAATTTTATATATGTTCAAACTAATGCATCTAGAAGGAAATCATATAAATTAAATAATAGTATACTTTACCATTTGGTTAAGCGATATGGTAAAAGAAATCGAAATCAAAATTTACCTTATTTGGTTGACCGAATCGTTTAAACTGCAAACCAAATAACCGAAAACCATTTTGGTTTGAGTGACTTATTCGATTTCAAATCCTTTTATATCCTAGAACCCCAATCTCCTAAGTTTCTGAATCCGTATATATAATATATATATAATATTAGAGGGAGGTTCAGGAGAAAACGCTAAACAAAGAAAAAACTGAATAATACCCTGGGAGGCCGTCATCTGGTAACATGCATTTGTGCATATGCACTGATGTATATTTATGCATTGATGCATAGAAAAAATGAGCTCCAATCGTTTATATGCATTTATGCATTTATGCATATGCACTAATGCATTGATGCATAGAAAAAAAATATCGTTCAGATGGCGGACTTTCAAGGTGTTTTTCAATTTTCTCTTTTTTTAGCGTTTTGTCCTGAACCTCCCTCTATAATATTATATATATATATATAATATTATAGGGGAGAGACAAACTTCTCATTTGAGAATATATATATATATATATAATGTCTTATAGGGGAGAGACAAACTTCTCATTTCAACCTCCCTATATATATATATATATATATAACAGGAGGTAAAATAAACGAAGGTGGTCGGTCGAGTTTAATTGATGGTGAGCCATGACAAAAGTGATCTTTTGTGGGCGGGAGTCATGACTGGTCTTCCAAGGCAATACCCACTACCACCAACTTGGGTGCCATTGATCCAAACCTACTACTTGGATGAAACTGAACACAGACAGACACTCGTACACAGACCCATGCTCACTCCTACCCTACAAAGCCTAACAACAGCAGTGCATAATAAGCACCTTTTACAAACTTATGGTAGGTATTCATTTGCCGGCATAATTTTTATTTGTTTCAATATTATAAAATTAACTTCAACTGTAGTGGAGAAAGGCATATTGATTAGGAGTATGGAGGGGTGTCCCTTTCAAAAATGACAAGAACAAGGCTATTTCTTAACAAGTTTTAATTTTAGTTATTACAAGTTTAAATTTTATTAGGGGTTTGCTATTTTTCCTTACTATTTAATATTTATATCCTTAACAGAAATTTAATACCCCTTTTAGGAATATGTATTTTAGTTAATACATCATTGATTAATAATGAAAATATATAATTAATTAGTTAATATGTTATGGTAAAAAAATTATATATATAAAATTTAGGGTTAAAAATAATAAATCTAAAAATTTCTAGTGCCAAAACCAAAAATATAATTTTAACTTTTTTTTTTTATTTGATATTTTTGGGTTTTAGTTTAATAAGGGGTGTGAATAGAATAAGTTTTTTTTAATTAAGATAAAGGTATTTCATTCGGATACCTGGCACTTTTACTAATTTTTTACATACTTTATCACTTTTACCAATGTATGTTTGAGCGTGATTTATGCATCCATTTAACATATTTTTGTAAGCAAGAATTTTTTAAAAAGGAAAAGTGCACTCGTTAAATTTTGATATTTTAATGGTGTTTTAGGATATTGGAGAAAATATAAAAAATATCAAGTATAATACCAAAAAAAGTATGTCGAAATCATCAAAAAAAAACATCTCAAAATCAACAAAAAAAATCCAAAAAATTCCTCAAAATAAAACAAAATACTGAATAATTCCTCGAAATCAACCAAAAAACAAAAAAAATCTCTTGAAACGTGGAACTCGACTAAAAACACATCAAACGACTCTGTAGCCCTTTGATGTACCTTAAAGATAACCCCGTTCAACAAAAATCTTGAGTTTATCACTTTGAAAGTTGTAAAAAGTAAAGAAGTGACGTTAACACTTCATCTGATAAACATTTGTGAATTTGACCGTGAAACACCAAATAATTCACTCGCATAGGTATGTGAAAGATAGATAAGTAGTTTTGTAACTTTTACAAATAGGCATCAAACATGTTCATATATGAACTCATGTGATTCATATATGATTCAGTTAATTAGTTCATATATGAATCAGTTAATTAATTCATATGTGAATCGGTTAATTAATTCATATGTGAATCACACAGGTTCATATATGAATCAGTTAAAATTATTCATATCTTAATTAGACAAGTTCACATAGGAATATATGGTTCATATGCGAATCACATAGGTCCATATATGAACCCGTTTATCGTCTACTTATAAAAGTTATGAAACTACCATCTTTATTTTTCTCAAAGCCGCAATTATTTACCAATTAAATCCAATCTTGACCGTATGAAGGGCTAGGATCACTTATTTACTTCTCAAATATTTAGCACTTATCAAAATAACCTTTGGCTGTATATATATATATGTGTGTGTGTATGTATGTATGTATATATATATATGTGTGTGTGTGTGTGTATATAGCGGTTAATCAAATAAAACAAAAAAAAGCTGAAACCTGTGAGGACCGATCTAAGACTTGATTTGGTTTTGATCATATGGTTTTTTTTACCGCAAAAGCACATTTATATTCTTGTGAGAACTTGCATGTTGTGCAGCTTCCCACAGGTCCTATACCGACACAGCAGCTGTTGGCCAAGCATTTCACCATTGATGCAGATGAGCTCCCACCTCTGGAGCCGCCGAACATTGAGCAAAAAGATGGTCAGTGTTTTCAGGATGCGACACACAGCACGGACAATCGTCTGCCTCAATGTAGATCCCCCTCTTGGTTAGGTTGTCTTTAGTCGCCAATCTTTCTTGCCGTACCCTCCATGCGTGCACTTTACTTTACCTGGCACCCACCTATTCCATCAAGTGACTAACTCAGACCCTGGGAGTAACAAAGCTGTCCACCACTTTTCGTAAAGAGACAATCGAGTGATGATCGTCCATCTCCAGGTTCCACTTTCAATGAGAATTACCCGAGTCCCACTCGTACATGCTATCTAGATTGATCCCCATCTTCTCCAAATCATTTTGTAACCCCACAATTGAGCTTCAAATGACACCATTATCTCTGTTTCTGTCCCTGTCCAAGAACCCACCCGAACTACCATATAAATTAGTCACGACCCCCCTCCATAAGGCTTCCGTTTCCATTCGAAACCGCCATCACTATTTCCCCAACATTGCAAGATTAAAAGCTTTAAGGCTGCCAATTCCAAGTTCGCCCTTGCCTTTGTTATTTAGAACTTTATCCCAAGCCATCCAACATATTTTTTGTATCTTCATTACCCCCCATAAGAATCGACACCGAATACTCTCAAGGGTACAAATGACCTTATTGGGGGCCTTAAAGAGAGAGAAGAAATAGGTCCCCAAGCTTCCTAGCACCGACTTACAAAGACAAAGCCTTCCTCCAACAGAGATGCTTCTAGCCTTCCAATAGAGATCCTATGGTTTTAATTGAAAGCTATTTTTAATTAAAAAGAGCATAATCATCATTTTGGTAGCAAGATTCTATAGATGAAACATACATATTAACTGATCATATAAAATAAATAGATTCGCTATATGAAACACATACTAATTCACTACATAAAATCCAAATAGAATTGTTTTATAGAACACATACTAATTCATCAGATTCACCATATGAATCCATGTGAAGTTAACGATGAATTAAAGGGTCAAATCTGACGGCTATAACAAAATCACTATTACATCATTCTCTTTTTATTAATATTACAAAAATGTCACTATGATTAATAACATTTGATTAAACTCTTTAATGGTTGAGATTAGTCGGCCTCACGGTTCTCAATTTTTTTACGGTTTTTATTTGATTATATATAGCGGATGGATCAAATGAGAACCACTCCTCCTTAAATGAACAAAAGAACAAATTGTGGACCACAGATGATGTGGGTCCCACATAATAATAAATCATTTATGATGTAATATTAAATTATATTAAATCATAAATGATTTAATACTATGTGGGACTCACATCATATGTGATCCACAAGTGTCCCTTTGTTCATTTAAAAATGCAAAGTTCTCATTTGAACTTCCTCTCTCTCTCTCTCTCTCTCTCTCTATATATATATATATTTGGTGGGTTCAAATGAGAACTCAAATTTGGTTGTGAACGTGAGGACAAATGAGAGTGTGACACGTGTCATATTCAGACTGAATAATCAATGAAATATTCGGTCTGAATAATGTTTATTGAGACTGAATAAGCATTAATCAGACTGAATAAACACTATATTCAGTTTTATTCGGTCTGACTATCTCTTTAATTATTCAGTCTGAATAATCTACATTTAGACACGTGTCGCGTCTAATTTGTCCTCACGTTCACAACCAAATTTGAGTTTGCATTTGAACTTTCTTCTCGGTCTCTCTCTCTCTTTCTATATATATATATATATATTGTGGTGGGGTTAAATGTGAACTCAAATTTGGTTGTGAGCGTGAGGACAAATGAGAGCGCGACATGTGTCTCATTCAGTCTGAATACATTCAGACTGAATAAGAGATACTTGTCCCGCTCACCTTTGTTCTCATGTTCGCAACTAATTTGGAGTTCGCATTTGAACTTTCCTATATATATATATATATGTGTGTGTGTGTGTGTGTGACCAGGTTCATGGGAATCCAACAAAAAATGAAAATTTGAGTAATACATTGGTAATCATTCTTCTCGAGGTATGTATATGTGCATACAAGTAATTTGTAAGAATTTTTCTAGTATGTGCATGTGTATTACATGCACACCAACAAAAAACCAAGAAACAACTAAATACACTTGTATGTACACATACATACCAACCAGATAAATAATTGGTAAAGTATTGCTCAATTTTTTCACTTTTTGGTGTTGCTAGAATGTTCCCCAATTTTTCATTATTTTGGTGTTTCTCCTAAACCTCCATTTAATTATTTACATATTTATATATATATATATATATATATATATATATTTCATTATTTACATATATATAGGCGATAATCAAATAAAAACTACAAAAATGTTACAAACTCGTGAAAAACCGATATAAAAATAACTTTTTTCATGATTTATTTTCATCAAATGCTAAGATTTAAGATATTATTTCACATATATTTGTTTTATAACATGAAACCTTCACATGTATTTATTTCAACATATGGATATTTTTTACTCATTTTTTTGAATTCACTATATGAATACAAAAAATCACATTGAATTATTTTATAAGGCGAACTCAAACATATATGAAACACTGTCTTAAATTATAGATTTTGATGGAAAAAAAAATCATGTAAAAATTATTTTTATATCGGTTTTCCCGAGTTTGTAATATTTTTGTGATTTTAATTTGATTATTGTCATAATATACATATATATATATATGGATGGTTCAAATGATAACTCAAATTTGGTTGTGACAGTGAGGACAAATAAGAACGTGACACGTGTTATATTCAGACTGAATATAGTATTTTTCCAGTCTAAATATTTTTTTGATTATTCAGTGTGAATAATCTATAATCAGACACGTATCGCGCTTTCATATGTTCTCACATTCACAACCAAATTTGAGTTCTCATTTGATCTCGCCCCTATATATAGGGGCGGGTTCATACGAGAACAATATCTATTTAAAGGAACAAAAAAAATCATATATGATTTTGCCTAAAGGGTAGCGGGCGTCTTTTGGGGCCACTTAAGTGGCATGGAAAGTCGTCTGACCCTTAATTAGTACAAAATCATATACGATTTCCTACTTGACCGACCGGTTCTCGTGTTCCTTTAGACCCAAAAAGTTATCGTTTGAACTTCCCTCTCTCTCTCTCTCTCTCTCTCTCTCTCTATATATATATATATATATATATATATCAATGTCTACTTGTAGACCTTGAACTCAATATGGTCGGATAAGAAAGCATCAACACTTTAGATCAAAGAAAATATTGTTGCAGTTGGAAAATCGGATGATACACAATTATACATAAATGAAATCTTTTCATAAATTAGATTGCCAAATCCCTTCATGGCAAAAGAAAACCGAATGATCTTAAACAAAATATGGACGAAAACATCCTTTGCTGCTAATCGAAATTAAAGATCCCACTTGACTGCATAAGTTCACATAGATTAATTCGTCTTTGTACTTCTAGTCGCATCTAATATTTGGTTCTTGTTTGTTATAGCTTATTGTCATTATCTAGATGAGGACCATGCATGAGAGTGCTCCAATATATGACTTCGAACACGGCCTCCAAAAGTTTCTGGGGCCAATTATGATTGGGAACATGGCCTCCACAAGTTTTTACGTATAAGTTTTAGATTTTTACCTTTTTTTTTAAGTCGATTTGATGATTTTTGATAACGACTTTTAAAGAATGTTAGACAAACATTCTATATAAGTGATTTTTCATTTTAAATATTTTTGTTATAATTTTAAATATCTTAAATAAATATATGATATAAACTTTAATATTTTATTTAAAATTGTTACATGTAAAGTTGATTTGTAGTTTTAAAACAAATATAGGAAAACCTTAAAAATGTTAAAGGAGAAAGTAAAATAGAACAACAAGAAAGAGAGAGAGAGAGAGAAGAGATATGTAATTCTCATTAATTATAAGCTCTTTCAATAGCGATGAGATACAAGTAGATAACTACAAGAGATATTAGTTCTAACCTATCTCTAATATGTTTATCTCTATCTATATCGTCATATCCATTAGACGACGGCACACTTATCCTACAACACTCCCCCTTGTGCCGAGTCAAAGGAGTGATGGTGCACAACGGTTGCCTCGTTAAAACCTTACGCCAAAATAAAAACCCAGTGGGAAAAATAAAAACATGACGAATGAAAGAGTACAACGCACCAGTTACTTTGCAATACATAGACTTTTCCTTTAGCCTAATAATCTCTCAGATTCTTACATTAATTATGAGAGTTAAGAAAACAAAATGGTATATAAACTGTTGCCTCACTAAAACCTTACACCAAGGAACAAAACCCAATGGGAAAAATAAAACCTTGGGTGAAGGAAAGAGCACAACATACCAATACTACACATATATTAGACTCCCCCTTTTGTCTACTACTCCCCCTGATTTGTACATCAATCAAGGGAGTTTGGAAAACCTCAGTATTCCAATACTTTCTATATGTGTTCCCAGATATGATTTTAGTTAATGATTTGGTAACCAAGTATGTCATATTCTCCTCCCATTTTGCTTGATTCACTCAAATATATATGAGAGTTTGTTATTGCTGATAAACTTAAAGCAGAATAAGCTTTGTGTTATCACCCTTATCCATTTTGGGAATGAGCTTTTTATATGAGTCAAATAGATAGTTAATATCAGCAAAGACATATCAAGACAATATTTTATGTTTTTCTATAAGGGCTGGTACTTTTGCCTTTCACATTCAACGTAGGTATTGAAATTCCATTATCAATCCCATTTTTCTATTTGTAAGGGAAGTATAAGCCCGCATCAGTGGTTCCAAAATATTAATTTGATATCATTCCAATGATGTTGCGTTGGCGCTGAGCTAAATCTAGCTAACGAGTTCATTGAGAGATACAATATACGGTCAAGTGTATTGTTCTAAGTACAATAATGCGCCTATTGCACTCAAATAAGGAATTCCAGCTCCCAAAGCCTCTTCGTCATCATCCATTAAACGAAATGGATCTTTCCTTTTATCCAACACTTCGACCGATCATGGGAGTGCTAGCCGGATGCGCTTTGTTCATATTAAATCGCCTGATTATTTTCTAGACATATGTGATCGGTGAATTAATATCACAAACTCAGTGTCCTAGATTAAATAGATACATAAAACCAAGTTTTCCCAAGATCTTTCATCTCAAATTCAGATTTTGAATATAATAAAGTTTCTCTTATTTCATCAAGAGTATTTATTATGTTCATTACATTGACGTATAGAGTTATGATTGAACATCTGGAACTCGTTTTCTTTATAAATACGCACGGGCACAGTTCATCGTTCTTATATCCCTTCCCAATGAAGTATTCACTTAGGCAGGTATCCATATCCGCCTATGAGCGTTTCAATTTAATGGAAAACGCATTTTGTGGTTTCTACTAATATAATGTCATCAAACACTTTTATATATCTCTTAATCTAGATCCCCCATAGAGATATGTAGTAACCACATTCATGAGCTGCATTTCCCGTCCTTCGGAAATTACTAGGCTAATTAATTAGCAGAACGTTATAACGTCCATCACGAGAGAGCAAGTCTTCTCGTAATCAATCCAGGGCGTTGTGAGAAACCTTGCGCCAAAGGAGAGTATTATACATCATGACTTAATTATTCTCATTACGCTTTTATGACAAATGAATGATCTATGTCTTACGGGCTTTACACTTGGTGGATTAGCACTACCGGACCAAATACCCGTGTATTTGTCAAATGTAATTATCCTGGATTGCTTCTATTAGGTCAATTTGCTCTTTGTTGACATTTTTCAACTGAGCATGGTTCGATGTCATAGTGCTCTATCATCTCACGAGCAACAATATATGTGAATATTATCAATGAGTATGTACGATATGTCCATCGACTCGTATGCACTTTCATAATTCATTTGAGATTTATTTGATCTCTGGAATCAAATATTAACTTCGGAGCGTCCTCCAGTAATGATTCATAGACATAGTTTTAGTCAGAGATAATCTCATGAGAGGTTTATGTATTGATGATTAATGGTTGTGCCTTACTCACCTTTTCCATTAGATAAGTATTTATCGAACCAAGTAGCCTCCCCCATTTCCTTTTGGGAGCCACGACCTCAACCACACCTCCACCATGGGTTATTGCAACGCACTTTCCAATGGCGTTGTGCCATTGTTTAATGACTTTTAACCTTGCAGGTATATTTGCAGCTGGTATATGTGATCTCGTCACTTCATTAAACGTATCAGGTATCGAGTCTGATTCGTTTGACTTCAACTTTACATTGTGAAGTTTGGGGATCAAAATGAGACATATTGGGAATATTCTATGACACTTCCAGTCGTTCCCATGGAAAATCCTTTTTCCTATCTCCCCCTAACGACGGGAAGACTGTCTCATTAAAGTGACAACTCGCTAACTTAGCGGTAAAGAGATCACCCGTCAAGGATTCTAATTAGCGGAAAATTGTTGGGGATTCATATCCAACATATATTGAATTATTTTATTTTTTTTAAGGACCCATTTGGGTGCGCTGTGGGGGCGCAATTGGCATATATACTACACAACCAAATATGCATAAATGAAAAATATCAGGCATATATCCAGTTACCAACTGGTACGCATGATACTAGTTGGCTAGTAGTGGGTCTAAAAATAAATGAGTAAGGCTGCATGTAATATTTGCATAACCCCATGCAAATGCGGTTAAATTGGTGCGCATAACCAATGCGCTATATATCATCTATATTCTTTTGATGACAACTTTTATGAGACCATTTTATATATACACATAGGGTATAGGAAACTCTACATTGATCCGAATATGTATATATACAATAATTATCAATTCCTTGTGATGTAAATTCTCTAGCATTCCAAGTCATGTAGACTTGATGAGATAGTTAGGGTGGTGAGCCCTTGAATTTGTAACTAGTGCTAGAGTGCAACACCTTATGTGGACAATAATATGACGTGCGTTCATCGTGTCGAAACCAGAACCATAAAATACTTCAATGGCCCGCACTCTGGTTGTTTATGTCCATTACCTTGTATTCGTTGTAAGAATGGAATATTTTTGTATTACCTTTAGGATGGTCTCATTCTTGTCTTAGCTACGAATTAGGGTATACAAAAGTTTTAGGTATGACATATTATGATAGTGGTGTTGCCTCTTGTGCTTCAGAAGTCAACAATTGTAATTTGGTTAATTGCTTTATGTTTCCTTTCACTCGAAAGATAGTGTGTTTATATGTATTTTTCAATACATGGATCATTATGTCATAACCATGTGTCCCACAAGGTCATTTTGCAACATATATATGTAATTGTCCCAAAGTTCTTTATTGGTGACATAATATGATTTGATGACCTAGGTAATGCACTAGTGTGACACATTTATTTCTCTAATATACGTTCCTTTCATATCATTAGAGTTGATGTACATATATACCCATTTCAATTCTTATATTATGATTTCCAATTTATATGAATATATTAACAAGGTTCTCATTAATATATTACTTTAGTGACTATTAATTCTATGCCAGAGGCAATAAAGAGGTGACAGTTCGTCATCTATGAACTTGCTTGGAGGTTTTATAGACTATTAATTCAATTAACATTAGTCTATCTTTTAAGATTGTGTGAGATTTCCTACAAAAACACTCAAGTTCTACTCGATACATTCCTACACGGAACGGAGAATATTGAGAGTTTCGTATTTGTAATTCTTATGTATTTCTTTACATCAATAATGGTTAAATATTTGGTTTTTCAACAGCAAATGAAATTAATTTAATACTTAAAATAATTTTCAAATAAACTTATACTCAATCAATCTTAAATTAATCTGATATAGTTCGTTTCAACTTGTTCCTTTTTTTATGAGCAATTATTATTGCATTTTTTTTCTTATATTGTCCATTAGCTTTTGGGCAGTAGTTGTATTTCTACTCCAAAAATTGTAAAACCCTTTTCGACTTTTGTCATGACCTTTACCATTTCCATAGTTTTGTCCATGGGATTATAGATGTCACCTATGTGGAATTTTCTTTAAGTCACTGTCCTTTAGAGTTGTTCCACCTCTACACTTTCATTATTGACCATGAGAATTTTCTTTGTCCCAACATATTTAGTGATCTGAAATAACCTTGTTATATCTCTCAACCACTTGCAGTAGGTTGATGAATTTGTCTAAAGGTTATACTTTAGCTCACATTGGTTCATTAATATGATTACTGCTATATGAAAGGTGAAAATCTTCTATGAGTTCCTTGTCATGAAGATTGAGATGTATTTTGAGCACAACATTTCTTTGTTGAAATCAGTCATTTTCTTGTAATCGAGTGGGTTTCATTCCACTGTTTGATTAGTTTGCAAAGTACATGGTACTAGATACTCCTGATTTTTCTTTTCAGGGTGTCCCACTGTTCTTAGGGGATTCTAGTTAATGGTATTCCATATGAAGGTTGTGACTAATGTATCATCTCAAAAAAATCTCAAGATATTTACATGTATTTTAACCGGTGACTTTTAGGGTCAATATGTTTTGATGAGTTTTACATATTTGTCTATCTTATGGTACTCAAGTTCTTTCGAGTCCAGGTGGTTGTAAATAATGGAAAATATATGATTTTTCAAATCATGTTCTATAATTATGTTATGCATGAGATTTCATTATCATAATATTATTGGATTTTTGTATTTTAAATTTTTTTTTGTTGATAATATGTTATCAATATTTCAATATTCGAAAATAGATCGCAAAAACACTTTTGGATTTCCAGGTAGGAGGGGAATCACGTGGGTTACTTAAGTCCCTTCAACCTTAGGGTTATTTACACCCGTTTGACAAAATCTTTCAGTGTTATGCAATTATTTCGTTTCATGAAATACATGAATAACATCACTAATTTTGAGAGATTTTGCCATTAAGCAAAATAAATATTGGTTTTGACATAAAGTCAAATTTAAACTTTTATTATCTTAATAATATTTTTGGGGCATTTGGTAAGAGACCAAAATATATAGGGGTTGGAAGTGTAACTTCCAAATACTTGTTAAGATAATAATGAGTAGGAACCCACAATTAAGATAAACATTTGAATAATAATATTTAATATTTTCATGTGTAACTTCCAAAAGTTGGTCATCAAGTTGAAAATTATGAGTAGGAACTCACAATCAAGATAGACACATTTAAAAAAAATATTTAAGTATTATGTGAGGAATTCAACTTAAAAACTAAATTCATGATAAATATCAAGATAATCACATAACACTTTTAGTTAATATGTTGAGACGCAAGCGATAAACATGAATAATAACTAGAGCACAAAAATATGATGATATACTAAATTTGAATAGTACATAGATGTCTTCAAGTGCAACCCATTTATATCATATGATAATATACACTACTAGAAAATTGAGTATTTTCAACGGAAATTAAATTTCAACGAAAAATGTCGTTGAAAATTTTCTACGAATTTTAAAGGATTATTGACAGAACATAAATTTTCTACGAATTTTCAACGAATTTCCGTTGAAAATCTCTCACAAACATATATGCATTTTCAACCAAAATTTTTTCAACGGAATGTCTCGTCAAAAAGTTTTTGGTTGAAAATTAATTTTGTGAGAGATTTTCAACGGAAATTTGTTAAAAATTCGTAGAAAATTTATGTTTTGTCAATAATCCCTCTAAAATTCATATAAAATTTTCAACGATATTTTCCGTTGAAAATTTTCGTTGAAAATACTCAATTTTCTAGTAGTGATAAATATATGATAGAACAATGATTATAAATATATAATAAAAATCTATGTGACATTATATTAGGACAATGTGATGGTAATATTTAACTTTAATAAAGAAGATATATTAGACTTTAATTAGTTGTATCATAAATTACCAGCCCATTAAAATCCGTATGAATCTAAACAATTGTCATTTAATATAATACTTTTTTTAATTGTGAATATCCACTTTTGTTTATTTGACTATTTCCATAAAAACAAATAATTATGAATTTGATTAATTCATTAAAAAAATTCAATTCACGTCAAATCTACCTTTTTTTCTTATCAAAATTAGATAATTAACCCAATGCATTTTAACAACAAAAAAGTTATTATAGGTTAAATCATGAATAACATATCAGCAATGCAAACAACAAGCAATATATTCCCTTCATAAATATATAAATCAAGACATAGAGATGCTTACTTGAATTGATCTAGTGGGAAGCAAGCCATCCAACGTCGTCGGGGAATGGACTACATAAATGTTTACCGACGAACGATAATAACAATAACAATGAAATCTTAGCATAAAAACTTACCTTGAATCGACAGTGATGTCGTAAAACTCGTAGCTTCACGTCATGACCAAATCAGCAAACTTTATTTTAGCGGAGCAACGTGCTGATAACGTGTTAAAGGAGAAAGTAAAATAGAACAACAAGAAAGAGAGAGAGAGAAGAGATCTGTAATTCTCATTAATTATAAGCCATTTAAATAGGGATGAGATACAAGTAGATAACTACAAGAGATATTAGTTCTAACGTATCTCTACTATGTTTATCTCTATCTATATCGTCATATCCATTAGACGACGGCACACTTATCCTACAACAAAAAAGATATAAATAAATTAAAACCACCCTTAATTAGTTTGAAGCTTCTTTGGCAAATAAGGTTTGGAAAATTTGTTATAATAACCCTTTCAAAAAATTATATACCTAAAATATCCAAAATCTCTCTCAACTTACTAAAATGATCAAAAGTTTTGTAGATCCATTTAGTCGTCTTGGATATCGTCAAAAAAACAGACACACATACACACGGAATGCAAACACAGGGAATTCATTCACCGAATTTGGGAGAGTGGGAGGTGATCCAAGGAATTCATGGATTGCAATTTACAAATTCTCAATTTATATTATTTATCCCTTTCATTAGGGGTGGCAATTCTCGACACGACACAAAACACGACACGAACCCGACACGAACCCGACACGAAAATAAACGGGTTAGGGTTGAACTTTTGGACACGCCAACCCGTCAACCCGCCAACCCGTCAACCCGCCAAATAAACGGGTCAGGTTCGGGTTGACACGAACGGGTCGCAGGTTGACACGCCAACCCGCCAAAATTTATTAAAAATAATAATATATATATTTTATGTTTTATTTTAAAATCTAAAAGTCTAATCAATAGAGTTTCTTTCGTTTTGTTGTGTAAATTGTAATCCCGTCCGTCAAAACTCGAACGTAGAAATGTGAAGCACGAACACCTTAACCCTAACTCAGAATACTCAACACGAGCTACGACGGCGATCTACCTAGAAACAAGAGATTTCATGACCCCTCAACCCGCGAACGACCTGCCAACCCGACAACACGCAAGTTGACTTGCCAACCTGCCACCCCGCGACCATCCCGCCAACACGCGGGTTGACCCGCCAACCCGCCAACACGAACGTGTGCAGGTTAGGGTTGCGTATCTCGACACGATTAGCTAAACGGGTTGGGTTAGGGTTGAGCATCCATGACACGCCAACCTGCCAACCCGCGACACGCCAACCCGAACACGACACGATTGCCACCCCTACCTTTCATTAGTTAATTAATTTTATTTTACGTCCCTCCTTTTTAATTTTTCGTTTTACACCCTTATCGTATATCAATTAAAATATATTTAAAAATACGTTTTTATTTTAACAATTTACGTCATTATAATCGTTTCGTCAATACTTTCGAAATGAGTCCAATATTGAATACTTTTTGGTATTTTTGATTTTTTTTATTTAATTATATTATTATCATTATATATACTACGGAAAAATATTTTTAACATTTACACTTTATACCCATATAGTTATTTATTTAATTTTTGGTACACAGTGGCGGATGTAGTATAGAAATTAAAAGGGGGGGGGGGTTTCCAAGGACTCCACTGAATTATTAAAAAAAATTATATAGGGTAAAAAATATCAAAAATACTAAATTTAGCCTTACGCCCCCCCCCCCCAAGTAAAATTTTTCAAAGGATCCTATCTTGTCGGAGATTGACAAAAACACTAAAAAATCATTCGAAATCCACAAAAACACTAAGAATATCATTCAAAATCGACAAAAATACTAAGAAAATCCCTTGAAATCAACTAAAAAACTTAAAAAAATTACCGAAACACGTCGGGTGAATTTACGCGCCTTTAGTCTACCTTACTGGGACCTCAGTGGACAAAAATCTTGGATCAGCCACTGGTGGTACATCATTTGTTTTTTCAATTTCCGTTTTATACCTTTATCACATTAAAATACATAATCCTATATTAACTAAAATATGCTAAAAATACGTTAAAATACAAAATCTTATTCAATATTGGGTTCATTTCGAAGGTAATGACGAAATGATTGTAATGATATAACTTATTGAAATAAAAATGTATTTTTTAAATATATTTTAATTGATATACGATTATATATGTTAATGTGATAAGGTGTAAAATGAAAAATTAAAAAGAAAAAGACGTAAAGTAATTAATTAACTAATTATAGGGGTAAAAAGTATAAATGATCAACCCCCTCCAATTTTATGAATGAATTCCGTGGATCAAACCTCCCCCCCCCCCCCAACAATTATGTGGAACCTTTCACAATCCTATAATCTTTTTCACTATGACAAAGGAACGAAGCAATGGCCCGTGCCATGGTATCCAATACACTGGTCCGTCGCTGGTATCCAAACCCTCAAAATAACAAGATGAAGATCTTTATAATAGAATAAAAGAAATAGATTCTAATCCAAAGCAACTACCTAACAAAAATAAACTATATTATCATCCAAGATATACTCATACTACTCAAATGGCGAGTTCGATGAAAAAAATGTTGGTTTGAGTATATGATAATAAAAAAAGCATAGCTACAAGTTCAGGTTGGAGTTTCAGCGATAAAAGTGCAGCAAAACCCTTGTTTCGGCATAACATGAGGTTTTTGTAACAATAATTCTCAACATCCACTATTGGATCAGATGACATTCGTTTGAAATTTACATTAGACCCTCACTGGCAATGTTCTGATGAACAAAAACCATGATATAGATCTTACCTTTATTTTGATATAATTTGTAACCTACGAAGGTTGTTGCAACTCTTTATAGTCATCTACAACACTCAAAGTTTTATATTTATGTTTTCTTAATCTTAAGTCTAACTCATTTAAGTAAAATAACATGTGTCAATTTATCAAAATTACTTAGATGAAACATTGAAACAAAGAGTGAATAGTGTAATGGATTGTTTTGCCAAGAACAATTATCCATAAACACTCAAGCTGAATCCCTCAACCTTGACTTACAATCACACTCAAGCCAGGGAGTTTAGCCCAGCATCACTGGAAAAAAAACATCGAGTTAGTGCATGAAATGTAATATTGCAAGAAATACAAATGTGTTAGAAATGTAAAGTGGTGAAAATATAAATGTGCTAAAAAATGTAAAATGATTGAAGTGTAAATGTGCTGAAAAAGTAAACTTGTAGGAATTCAAAATACAAAGAAAGCAAACACTTTAGGGCATACAAATGGGCCAATCTGATAGTTGATTCTCTCACTTCTATTAGTTGTAATAGGTGTTGTAAGCTTTTATTGTAACCTATCTACACATTTGAGTAATATACTTCTTCTATTGAAGGGCATACAGGGTTGAAGTATGTGAAAACTTATTATATGTGTTTGTCATTACTTTGTTTTCAATATATAATTGAAAACTTATTATATGTGTTTGTCATTACTTTGTTTTCAATATATAATTGAATGTACACATCATATATATTCGTTGTTAATTCATTTTTTCTCTGCATTTAGTTTTTGGGTGATTTCCATGCTTTTCACCTAACTTTGGGTACTCTATGTGTTTTGGCATATAAATCCCAACAAATGGTTTTAGAGCAAATAATTTAGAATATATTTATTGGGTGCATATGTTGCATATGATCCACTCAATTTGCTTGGTTTCGGTAGAAAGTTTTTGTACACACCAAGTGTTTGACAAAATGCCTAGTACTCTAAATGACACTATTTTCACTATCGGGAATTCTAGTAAGCCTCGGTATGTTAGGGTACATATTTGGTACAATATTGTCCATGTATTTTTGTTGATCCAAACTCCTTTTAATGATTTGAATGTGATTCCTTTTATACTTAGTGAAAATTCCATGGATGAGTTACTGTTCACATTCAGCAATAGCATACGCTGATAGCCACTCAGCGATCGTTGAAGATCAGGAACATTGACCTCATCTCTGAAGATCTGAAGAACAAGATTCACACTACAAATCCATTCAGCAAAAGTTGAAGGGCAAGCAGAAGATACAGATGAACAACTAGTGATCTGAAGCAGTTCAGTGATAGCAAAGCTCATCTAAGTCAGAAGTGTGAAATCTTGTAAAGCCTCAGCGATACATTAGTGAGTTCATCCTTGAAGTTTCTGGTTCAACGATCAAGCGAAGCTTTTAGCAAGATTATTGTTGATCTTATCCTCAATGCACAAAAGTTAAAACCTCCATATCTTGTCAGAAAAGGACGTACAGATTGTCTCTTATGTCCCCATCAAATCTGATTTGGTACTGTTCATGGGTGGCTAAAATTATGGCCATTCTATTAACCAAAGGACAAACATCATCCACATGTTTGTCACGTGGCACATACCTTTTTGCTTTGCATTACATGAAAACGGGTATAAATAGATGGGAAACCCTTCTCCATCAAAATTCATGCTACTTTCTTTCCCTAAACCCGTGCTGGTATTTCTTTCTTTCCTTGTACATCAACTTAGTGTTTTTCTTAAGTTACAATAGAATAAGTTTGAAACTTGTTCTTATTCCGCTTGTAACTGTAAATTTGTTTATTTAATATAAACTCATTTAAAAACCGAAAAAGACTTGTGTTTGTATTCAACCCCGCCTTCTACAAACTGTTCTATATCTTTGAACTCTTGTAGATTCCTTAGGGACCAACAATTTTTGAAATGTGAACAACGATTTTGGAAAGTGGAAGCTGGAGATGATAATAATTTTGAAGGTCGCTCGTTATGACACGTTTATGCATGTGTTGGAGGATTTAGAACTCGATACTTTGGCAAAAAGATATCTTATAGATGGTAGCAGTGGGCCAAATAGAGACTTCATATGGCCAGAGTTGACAACGTGATTTCTGAAGTCAAGTTAGAGATACTTGTTGTGGGCATGTAGAGGAAGCTTGAGAAGCTATATTTAACCAAGTCTTCATCCAATTGGTTGATTTTATTGAATTTATTAGGTATGGAATAGGAGTCAACTATTAAGAAGCATATCACTACTTTCGACGATCTTGTGATACATATAAGGTGTATGCATGTTGAGGTAGAAGATGATCAGTTGGCAATGATATTGATGTTGTCACTTTTGGACTTGTACATTGGGTTTTCACACAACCTCATTTGTGGGTTTAATACTTTCTCTCGCTGGGAAGACGAGTATCTATAATGTAGATCTCAGAAAGTAGATAAAAGAAATGAACTTCAACCGGAAAGAAGATGAAAATTCTCATGTTCCATCAATAAAGATTCGTGGGTTAAGTGACACCAATAAGGGTGTTCCGCTTCACGAAGGCTTAAATTGAGGAACAACTCAAAAGTTACAGGAGTTTGCAACTAATACTCGAAACCCAATGAATGGGTTAGAGGGTGTCCGAATCTGACAAAGAAAGATGACACATATCATAGTTCATCGTAATGCGCTTATCATTGGAGAAGCCCTCAATTTATCAATATTAAGGAATATCATTTGATGCATATAACATATTAGGTTGTTTCCTTGATGATTTGTTGTAGAACCATCGAAATAGCATTTGTTTGGGGGATTTGTTGTGTATGAATATGTTTGGGTCTTCATACGTTTTTAGTTAGGGCAGTTGGCATCCTGTTTACATCGTGAGTCAACATTTGTACGCGATTGTTGATGGTGTCTTGGGGATTCATATCAATATGATGGTTAAAGTCTTTAAGTCAAACGTTCTTCCACTTGGTCATACAATCATAGGCGTCAAAGCATGTGTTTTGGTCATTGTGTTTGCAAATAAGGTAATAGTTCGACATAGGGTGAGTATGGTGACCTTCGGGGTTTGAAGTGTATGTGGATCTTCGTGTGTTATTAACAAACATGCTTTCGATGTCCCTTTGGACCATGAGAGTGCTTGTTTGGACGTGGCTCGGACATGATTTCTCTTTTTCTTTCAACTTGTTATGCTCATCGTTTAGTGATTACTTTAATGAGGTAATAGGATTTTTGTTTTTGATATCGACTATTATTGGTATCTTGTGTTGGTTCCCCCTGATGCATACAGGGTATGTTCGAGTTCAACTTTAGTCATGGGTTTAAGCCACAATGTATTTGGTGACAACAGAAGACGTGTTGTTTTGGCCCGTTACACTCCCAATTGTACATATAAGGATCATTTATGAGGTAACATTTTTTCACGTTTGGAAGCAATAAGTTTGTGTCGATTTTTATTTGGTATGCTTATAGTTTTGTCTAAAGGGTCTGTTTATATGATATCAAGATTTAGGGCAAGGGTGTGTCCAAATTTGCTTGTTACACTCAACATTGTTTCCTTAGGAATCGTTGATAAGATAAATAGGATTCAGATCCTTTGGCTCATAGTTGTGTCTTCCAATAAATATTTGCGGAGTGATGGCATATCTACATTGAGTTGGAACATCGAGTAAAGTGTCAGCTTGGGTTAAGCTCAATGTAGAATTTAGTTATTCCTTTAGTAGTTCGATGGGTGTGGTGTCGAGTTTGGGGGTGTTGCCACATTTTGGCCTGGTGTTTATGTAGGTATTTTGAAGTTAGTAACTCAATTTGTAGGATTGGTAAGTCGTATATGTCGGGGATACTCGGATCAAGGTGGATCTTAGGGTTCGACCAATAATTTCATTGTGGATGATGGTTTATGGATGACTATTTTGAGGCATCATGTGTGTGGTTCTTGGGGAATCATGTTTGATTTATGGTTAACAAACGATGACAATGTCGAAGCTCGTTACAATGTGATCAACTTAGATGTCATTTGTATCTTGAAGTCTAGTGTATAATGAGTCTCAAAGTGGAGTTTTAAATTTCATGACACACACATACTATACGGGGCTATGTGATCCATGGGTCATGCAACAGTACGTCGCATTGTACATATCACATATGGGGCATGAGGCTTTAGTATTTTGGTATTACACGTATGTACAACCCAGATCACTTAAAAAGGTAATGTACAACCACATACGGGATAAACCATGTTTTAGGATTCATTTGATTGTGGGTGGTCAAATACAAAGACAAGTGAGTTGCTCATTTTTTTGGTATCCGTTGAGCGTATATCCAAAGATTTAATCAAAAGAAAGAAATATCAATAATTTCAGGACTCCTCGGTGATTCATCAATGATTACTGATAGATCACCGATCGACATTCATCAAAAAAGTCATTTTGTTAAAGACTATTCTCTTAGAATCATTGGTATATAATATGTTTTTTCTTATTAATAATTTGTATGTATGTAAAACAAAAAATGACATTAAATAAAACAAAATTGTAACATTTATTTTAATGGAAGGGGTAATAATAATAATAATAATAAGTTTATATTACCTACTTACTTAAGTGTGCCTTAAAATTAAAGTAAGTAATCAAAAATTATAAAGTAAAAATTACCTATAAAAAGAACGGAGATTAATGTTTAATGGTCCACTAGGGTTATAATGGATGCATTTGTTACGTATTTTTTTTAAATGTGAAACATGGATGACAAGACAATTTAACTACAAAAATTTGATAATGTCTGTTTGGAAAACCTAAATGTATTTATAAAATTACAACAATTTTCTATAAAACTATTTTATACTTTGCTTAAAATATATAACAAGTCTATTGAATTGCATCAAAAACATAAAATAAACTTTTCACAAATAGATTCTTAAAATAAGAATCCAAACAAGTTACAATTTATTTTGATTCAAATATCTCTTTATTTTAATAAAGTGAAGATTAAAAGAACCACAATTTAAAAGATAATAACTAGCACATAATTGGCCAAACCATGTGCACTAATTATTGGCCTTTTATATTAAATCATAAAAATATCATATTTTAGATACTATTAGACGGATTAAAAACTAGCTATACATATGATTAAGCTATATAATATTATATAATTTACTAACATGGTATGATGTTTTCAATAATTTAAAGTGTTAACGATAAAAAATAATATTAACATATCTTTATTGATAGTTAATTTAACAATTTTTGTGTTAAAATAGGGAAGTTGCAGGAAAAGATAATGTATTTTGTCTTGATTCCAATTTTAAGTAACGTATTTTTAAAACTTTTGTTTTGATACCTAGGATGTAAGGTTTCAAACATTTAAGTACCTAGATAATAAGTTTAATCATTAACTGTTATCATGCTGATGTGGTGAATGATAGGATATCCAAATTAATATTATTTGTTGATGTGACTAGTGACATGTTGAGTTGGATGCCATATCACTCGCCACATCAGCAAGATAACTAAATAATGCTTAAACTGGTTAGTCAGGTACTTAAATATTTGAAGTTTTACATCTTAGGTACGAAAACGAATTTTTGTAAAACACATTATCCAAAATAGAAATCAAATTAAATTACCTTACTTTTCAATTGTTATTTATCATTTCAATATTATATTTATATATATATATATATAGAGAGAGAGAGAGAGAGAGACGGGGGGGGGAGTTCAAATGTGAACTCAAATTTGGTTGTAAACATGAGGACGAAGGAGAGCGCTACACGAGTCTCATTCAGTCTGAATAATGAAGGACATTCGGTATGAATAATGAATGTGAAGTTCATACATTATTCCGTATGAATAACATACATTGAGAGTGAATAATACCACATTCATAACGAATAACACAACATTTAGAGTGACACAACATTCAGTCTAAATATCAGATTGAATGGGATATGTGTCGCTTTCTCCTTTGTGCTCACGTTCACAACCAAATTTAAGTTCACATTTGAACTCTCCTATATATATACCTTATATATATGTGTGTGTTTCTTCATTTAGAAACTTTTTATAGAGTAGAAACTCGTGGAAACCAATATAAAAATTAATTTTTTCATAATTGTTTTTCATCAAATGTTATGATTTAAGATATTGTTTCAATATATTTGTGTTCATATGAAAAAAATATAATATGTGGAAAAAAAACGTTGGTTCACTATCATATATAAAACAAAATTCTTATGGTGAAACAAAACGTTTTTCCCATATGTAATATTTTTTTTCATATGAATACAAACATATGTGAACCAATATCTTAAATAATAGCATTTGATAAATTTTTTATGAAAAAACTATTTTTATATTAGTTTCCACGAGTTTCTACTATTTAAAAAGCTTCTAAATGATTATCCCCATATATATATGTGTGTGTGTGTGTGTGTGTGTGTATATATAGAGAGAGAGGGGGGGTTCAAATACGCACTCAAATTTGGTTGCGAACATGAAGCCAAAGAAGAGCGCGACACGTGTCATATTAAGACTGAATAACGAAAGAAAATATTCAGAATGAATATAGTGTTATTCAGACTAAATAACACTACATTCAGTCTGAATAAATTACATTAAGTCTGCATATTTCTTTTCATTATTCAGTCTGAATATGAAACATGTCTCTCCTAATATTCATAATCAAATTTAAGTTCTCATTTAAACTCGTCTATCTCTCTCTCTCTATATATATAAAGAGATTTAGGGTCGGGGCTTAATCATTTTAGGATTACAAAACTCGTAAGATCCGTGAGATTTATCATAAGTTATTAATTTAAAATAATTAATGGTATTTATCAATTAAATATTTTATCACTTGTTTGAAAAATCAAATCACAAAAATATTTCCCTCTCCTCTCTCCTCTTTCCACTCTTCCTCCCGGTTCTCCTCTATTCGTAACACACAACCATGCACACACATAATTGATTATGCATATATACTATATGAACATAATGTAAACAATTTTAAAAAATCTTTGAGGTGTTCATAAGGTTCTCATAGTTTGCACAAGTAATAAGTTTAGGTTTATCTTAAATAGGGGTGAACATCGAAACTGGGTACCCATCTTTGGAACCGGAACCGCTCCGCAACTGCCGGTTCCAGAACCGAAACCGATGTGATTGGTTCCGGTTCCGGTTCTTAATTTTTGAAAACTGTTACCCGCTGGGTACCCGCTACCCGCCACTTTTAAATAAAAAATATTTTATATATTTATAAATAATAAATAAAGACTCAAACTATCTAGTTTATTTATGTAGTAGTTAGTTTTTATCGGATTAATTTTGACCATTTGTTGTATTTATTACTTTAAGTCGGTATTTTGTAGTTTATAATTACATTTATATCATATGCAATGTAAAAATTTTATTAAAAAAATTGAAACCGTGTACCCGGTACCGGGACCGGTTCCCAGCGGTTCCGGTTCCAGTTCCAGATTTCCAGGAACCGTCGGTTCCGGTTTCGGTTCTAGTTCCATGGAAATTGGCCGGGTACCCGATTATACTTGCCCCTAATCTTAAATGATGTCCACAATATATCCACAAATATTCAGGGTATGTTCATAAACTATCTGATTTTTTTAAATTAATGTTCACAATGTATTTACAAACTATAGTAATATTTGTAAAAAATGTTCATCTTATATGCACATTCAATTGTGTATGTACATCACTACATGTATGTTACAAGAGAGGGAAGAGAGAAAAAAAAGATACAAATAGTTTTTTTTTTTTAAATTATTAGATTTTTTCCACAATATTTTATGGAATTTGACCAAAATAGTGAATTTATCAAAAAAGAGAGGTCGTTTTTAGCTATTTTCTCAACGAAATTTTCATTATAGTTGAAGTTTATACTTAAATGATCAACATTTTTGTAAAACATATTTTCAGATTAAAGTTTACTTAAAAAATAACTAATATTTGTGTAAAACCTATTCACTTAAAAAATTATATAAAGATCCTCATTTAGGCTTTACATAAATACGTAAAACATTTGAGAAAAATCGGAATTTAATATCAAAATGACTAAAAATTAAATATGATTGAAGAGGTTGACTATTTTTAATTGATAAAATTTTCCTTTTAATTTACCACATGAAATTAGTAAACATATACGACATAGCCTGACAAAGGAAACGTTGCATATTCTATTAGGTCAACTTCCATTTCTTTGACTATTCATGATAGTTGATCTTCGTATTCAACTAACATAACTATTTATTACTTAAATAAATGTTAACTAATTGATCTATAAATCGTTGAAAAATAGCATTGTCATGCTTTGTAAAAGAATAGAATTAAAAGTGCTTCATTTTTCATGGTCAAAGAATATTTGTTATAAAAATATATATACTTATCAACAACAAGAAAAAATATAGAGAGAAACACAATATAAGATTTCTTTCAAAAACAAAACATAAAATATTGGTTAGTTCCAGTTGGTAAGATTATTCACATATATTTCATATATGTTAAGTTCAAGTTTAGGGTCTCAAAATATACCAGAACCATTACTAAAATACAAATTAACCATATTGATTAATTAAATGCATAAACATGAAACATCTATATTATTTTATTCTTAACATACATTTCTATATTTGACTAATAAACAATGAACTTGTTACGACTACGTTACGTATATACATTTATTTTTGGGACCAATCGATGTGAAACTTTTGTTTTATTTATCTATAAAATAATTTTAAATATAGATATATATAGTTTAGCAAAAATATTTAATCGAAATACCCTCCTTTTAGTTTTCTTTCCAAGTATTATAACAATAAAAAATATTGGAATTGAAGAGACACAGATTATGAAAAAGCAAAGTAATCTTTCTTCAATAATTGGAACCTGATAACAGCAGAAACCAGCTGAGCTTCAGTCCAAAAGCTACATGCTTGGTTCCTCCATAAACCATACAATATATATATATATATATATGAAAAATAAAATCAAAATTCTAAGAATGATCGATCGATTCATTCTTTCAAAAAGTCGAAAAGGTTGAGGAGATTCCGGGGATGTGTTTCCCTATACTCACCATCCCTCTGGTATATCTCTCTGAATAACCTTTTTAACCACTTCAATTCACACACCTACCTATACACATCCACTATGTGTATTTGTCTTCTTGTTTGTATACGTATATGTATGTATTATGTATATATATATATATACATACACGGAGGTTCAGTGAAAAAACCTTAAAAAAGAAAAAAACTAAGGAACACTATAGTAACTATTCATCTGGACAATATGCATGCACAAGTTATTGAAGTCGCTTCTTGGTTTTTACGCATATGTGCATACCGAAGAAATAACTTACAAATCACTTGTATTCACATGTGAATAATGTCCCGATGAATGATTACCATAGTAGAGTTTTCGTAGTTTTTCATTTTTTTTTGTCGAACCTGACCATATATATACATATATATATACTTACTGTGCTTGTTCTGCTAAATCCTTTGAGCTTATGAAAGTTCCATGAAATCCATATGGTACTCTTGAAGGGAGTTTAACTGAAGCTTCCATCTCCATAGTCATGGCGTTTATAATTTGAAGCTCCGATTTCCATGTCTTCTCATCATGAACAAATGCTAAAACATACCCATCATCTTCTCTTCCATTTCCACCATTTGGAAGAAAAAACGGCTCGCCACCGAACCTATCGTCGCCGTAAAAATACTTCTTCATTTCTCCGGACACCAAATCCACTTTCGCAAACCCTGAAACTTTCGGCCATGGTTCAGCAATGGCGAGATAAGCAAACTGCGTTTTCCGACCAAGCTTATCACGGTTCACCATGCCGGCTTCCAAGTTCACATGTTCGGATTGTTTAAGGATCGAACGTTTGGTTGATTTTCGTGTCGTTAAGTTGATTCTGATTTCTGATAAAACGCTGTTGAGATTCTCGTCACATTCGTTGAAAATGGAGTCGGGTGGAGTCATGCATGACCCGATCACAACGACGTCGTTCGACTCTGGCTCTTCCCATGCGTTCCATAAATGAAAACAAAAAGTTTCCGGCGAGTCGACCCATATCATCTCGTCGGAAGTTTCAGCGTTCTTCGATAAAATCCCAAAACGAGATGTTTTATTTTTATCGTAAATCACCGGCGATCCACCTTTAATCATTTCTTCCAATTTAAACACCACTTGTTGATCAGGAACCACCACGAAATTCTCGGTGATCGCGAAATCATGCATCATCGTCGGAACATCCAACGGAATCTCAACGTCCGGTGACTTCTCACCATCTTTAGAAAACTTGAAATACTTTAAATACGGCTTCGAAACGACGTCGTAGCTTAGAGCAAACATCTCGCCGGAGACTGGATCAAGCTTCGGGTGAGCTATCATCGTCGACATAAGTTGGTCGGAAAAATCATAACGTCCGACCGTTTCAATATCCGACGACGGCGTGATCTTTATTTGATACGGCATATCATCTTCCGACATGGCTAAAAGCCGGTGATTGAAGTAAATCAAACCGGCGTTTGCAACCCCCATACCTTTGCTATGATCCACCAAACCCAATAACGATCGGGTATAAAATAAAGCAAGTCGAACAATACCCGAATGCCCATGGAGTTCTCCGATTGCTTTCGGAAAAACGGGTCGACCCATCTCTCTTTCTTGAACAAGCCGGTGAGTTTCCGTTAACTTACACGAATAACTCACTGAGTTTTCCTTCCCGTCGATGTTAACGGCATGAACCATTCCGTCACCGTCAAAAAGATGGTGACCGGCGACGGGTTCAAAAAGCGGGTTAGCTCCATTACGGACGTAAACACCGTTAATACACTCCGGTATGGAACCACTCACCGGTAAGTTATGTTTCACCGATTGTTCCGGTACCGGAGCGAAGTTTCCGGCGATTTGGACACGTGGATCGGAGGTTTTCGGAAGCGGGGTTTGGGTTTCGTGTGAAACTAACGCGCCTTCAAACATGTCCAATGCGAAAGCGGCAGCTCTTTGTAACAAGTTCCATTGATGAGGTTGGTCGGTGTTAATGGAGGTTTGTGGGAAATGAAGCAAAGAAGGAGAAGACTGTAGAGCTGCACAGTTGATTGTAGGTTTTCTTGAAGGTTTTGTTGGTTTAATGGTGATTAATCGAGTGGAGTAACAATGGGGTTTTGATGAGAAAGAAGATGATGGGAGGAAGGTGGATGCATAAGGATTTACAGCCATTGAAATAATTTTTGCGTTGGAAATGGAGGGGGGAAATGGGGGATAAATAGGGGGGGTGGAAGGTGGGGTCCATTGGAGACATTGAAGAAGAAGACCACGTGTAAATTATAACATATGACGTGACAAATATATTTGTAGACCATGTAGTTGTCTCTAGGGTAGGAATTGTGGGGTCGGTTTTGTAAAATAAGGAATTTAAGAGGGAGAAATTGTGGTCATTTACCTTTGCAAAATTTACGGATATTGTCTTTTTTTTTTAATACTTCTTTCAAAAGATGCATCTCTTCCTTCAAGTTGCGTTTGGTGGTTCACATAATCTAATAAAATTGGTGGAATTGGAATGTTGAATTCCTTTGACCAGATTTCATTCCTTTGTTTGGTTTAATTTTTTCAAGCAACGAAATCTTCAGATTTCAATGAATTTCATAGATAAAGAATTTTGCAATTTCTTGGGTAAGACATGGTATTTCAATCGAATGAAATTTGTTAATTTCACAATAACCAATATACCCTTACCCATCGATACCTTAATCTCATAAACCTCAAACGACACCTCTTTTTCATATATATTATCGACCTCTTCTCCATAGTTGTTGTTTCTCCATCGCTGCTTCTTTTCCCGATCTTCTCCTCTGTTGTCCGTCGCTGCTGCTTCTCCATCGCTCCTTCTTCTCCCGATCTTCTTCTCGTCTGTCGTTCTTGCTTCTCCGTCGATATCTGCTTCTCCATCACAACCAGACTTCCATCGCAAACAGCTACATCGATTTTTGTTTCTCCATTGATTTATGGTTTTGGTGGTTTTGGGAACTAGAGGTTGATTAATTGTAGAACCACCACTGTTGCCGCTGGTGAAGCTTGAATGGAGCTTTTGAATTGCGAAAAGAAAGGGGAGTTGGGTTAAGGGTATCGATGTAAGCTAATAGAAGTCTTTGTGGGCATGGAGAGAGGAAGATGAAGTGTAGCCATTGAAGGACGATGGAGGTGTAGGCGGTCATGACGGAGGACGAAGAATACGAAGGAAATGTGATCAAATATGAAGCTCCATTTCTCAGATTTAGTTATCTATTTTCGATCTGCTCTATTTCTCATATAGTCTTTGATCTCAGTGATGTTCGATTTGCTCAATTTCTCATATTTAGTAATCGATTTTCTACATATGAACCGATTTTTGCTCGGCCCATCTCTATTCTACTCGATTTCTACTCGAAACAACAGATGTTTTTCCATATGACTTTTGTTTACAAATATGTTTTACAAGTTTGTCCTGTTATGAATTTGTTTTGTTGATCTGGAAGTTGATTTCTGTTTACAAAAATGTCGTCTATGTCGATGCTATGTGGGGCGGAGTTCGCCGGATAATAGGAAGCAACAAAGTTCGCCTATGAAAAGGAACCAAAGGTGGTGGAGTTCGCTTGGGAAAATAAATATTATCTCAAATGGCAAATGAACATAAAATTGGATTATGATATTGTTTTTGCATTCCCTTAAGTTAGAAAAAATATATTATAAAAAGGGTATTTTGGTCATTTATCAACATTTCATTCTAATTTCAAAGCTACATTCTCTGAACCAAACGGATAGATTCCAATTCATTTAAGAGATTTCATTCCAATTGTGCAAACCAAACAGGTGGTCAAACCTGACAACATTTTATTTCAATTACTTCAAAGGTAAATTTCTTTGACAGATTCCATTCCATCCATAAACATTCTACGAATCAAACGCCACCTAAAATTTCTTAGCTTAAAATCTTTAAAAAAAAGTTAAAATTTATCTTCAATAGATTTTTTATTTGGAGGATTCGATATTAATTATAACAATAAAATATTTCAATCATTTATTAAAATATCATTTATCTTTTAAATATTTATTTTCAAAGTTTTCTATTAATGGTTTGGGTTGTTAATCGTTTTTCGGATGTTGTCTATGTTTGGAGAAAAAACTTTAATCTACCCTACTTTATTCATTTTAGATAAAGTTTTGAATAAACTGTTGGAACACAATATTGTCTCAAGATTAGGACTGTCAATGAGTAATGGTAAACCTGTTACCCGTTATGTTTCGATCCGTTGGATAAGGGTATGGGTAAATAAAATTTTATTCACTTATCCGTTACCCGTTTACCCAATATTTTAATGAGTATGGTATAAATAAAGTGTTTTTTGTCATCTACTTACTCGTTACACGTTTATATATATATATATATATATATATATACATACATACACACATATAATTATATTAAAGTTAAATATTAATATATTTTTAGCATGTTATCTTATATGTCGTAACGTATATTAATTGATATTTAATTTTCTTCTAGTATTCATCAAGTAAAAGAGTTTGGGAAACAATATGAAGTCGTTAAACAAATATAACAAACGTAAATGTTGTTTTTAGATTTTTACATTGTTATTTAAATATCACATTATAATATATTTAAAACAATATTACATGTTAAATGGAACAAATTAGATATAAATTAAATATTATATTTATGAACTTATGTTTTACTTATATGTTGATATTTAACAAAATTATTGTAGTGTAAAATGATTTTCTTACTATTTATCTATTACGTGTTTCGTTACCCGCTATTTAGTGGGTAGGGTATGAGTATGAATAAGAGTTTTATGATATGGATATTTATTCTTTTTGTTACCCGCTATTTTAAATACATTGGATAAGGGATTAACCTTTACGTACCCTACCCATTGCCGGCCTTACTCAAAATCCCTATTTTCTCTGTTTTTGACAAATTGTTAGAGATGCGTTTTAAAAATATACATAATTATTACACTTTTAAATAATCAAATAACATTTTTATTTTCATTAATAGAGAGAACTTTTACATTATAAAACAAACATATATGAAATAACATTTTATATCATATCATTTGGTTAAAAAACATTAAAAGGACCTCTTTCTTGGAGAAGTTTGTATTTGAAACATATATGAAATAACATTTTAAATCATATCATTTGGTTAAAAAAATCATTAAAAGGACCTCTTTCTTGGAGAAGTTTGTATTATGAAATAACATTTTATATTGGTTACGAGTTTGTAACCTTGGAGAAGTTTGTATTTGAATGAACCTCTTTCTTTCTCTCTCTCTCTCTCTCTATATATATATATATATATATACATAGGGGAGGGATCATATGAGAACACTATCAATGTAAAGGAACAAAAGAATTCCCACATAATATGTGATCCACAATTGTCCCTTTGTTCCTTTAAAAATGCAAAGTTCTCATTTGAACCTTCCTCTATATATATATATACATACATATATGGGAGGTTTCAATTGCAAACCCGACAATTCAAACAACCTTTGCAAACCAATCTTAGCCGTCCATCTAGTCTAATAAATATTTGATTTTATTTTTTTTCCTAATTCAAAGTCATGATTTGATTTTATTTTGTTTCCTAATTCAAAGTCATGATCATAAATATATGAACCTATCATCTTCCATATATATTTAAACCATAATTAATAAATTATGATAACTGTCCATAAATATTTTAATTTTTTCTTAATATAATGGTTTGCAAAGTTTGTTTAAATTATTGGGTTTGTAATTGAAATATATATATATATATATATATATATAGAGAGAGAGAGAGAGAGATTCAAGGTTGAATATTAAGATTATGTTGAACTTTCTACTTTGAAGAATTCTGAATTTCAATTCAAAAGTGGAACTTAACTTCAATTCAAAAGTAGAACTTGGATTCAAAGGAAAAATTAACTTTGTGGTAACAATTTTATAATATTATCCATTGGTAGTTACTTGATAATTGTTCTTATCTTTAAATAATTACTTAACTACCCAAATAACTCGTTATAGTAACAAGTTTTGTCTCGTTTTCTTATGTAAAAACGCAACAATGTTACTAGTCAATTCTCGAGTGTTTGTCATAGAGAGTGAGATTTTGGATTATTTGAAATAGATTTCTTGCAACCGAAAGCTAGAAGTATTGAAATAATGTATTTTGAAAGTGATTTTCTATACACAAACCAATATTTTGTCTAAGTGAGTACTACAACAAACATTGCTTTTATAGAACATCTATGCACAGGGTGATCCCATGCCCGCCCTCAACTTTGTATAAAACTATTTTATAGGACCCAAAATTTTCTTCTAGGCATACCCTCATGACCTCACCCTCCTAAGTCTAGAGAAGCCCATATAGCGTCATCGATCACCCTCATCGCCAACTAATGGAAAGTGATTTATCTTGCCTTGAGTGTACTAGATGAAGTGGTCGAAGGACTTATTGTGAAAAGAAGTCCCTCACGAGCCAAGATTTAAAGACGTTGTTAATAAACTTGCATTCTAAAATGCCCAAATCAACTAAAGATCTTGCTAGTATAATTTGTATTCTAAAATGCCCAAATCAATTAGCTTTGCCAATTTCCTAAAAGTTGTCCTACTTTCATGAGTTATTATTCCACCTTTAGGTGTCCACTTTTATGTAGCAATCTTTGTCATCCGGAAGGTTTTATTTCGCATGATGTCTTTTTGAATGCATTTTTTGATCTATCTATTCGAATGGTGTGGCTCCTAGATGTCTTAGGCGTTGTCTGGGAGAAGCTTTTAAGGAGCTACCAACTCATGACCTTGCAATTGAATCTGATACATCTTATTGCTCTCCTTGTCGAAGCAAACATTTGTATTTTTAATATCTTGATGTCTAAGTTCTTGGCAATTTTTATATATAACTTTTTATGTTGTAGCTTATCAACAATTACAATTCACATAGTTGCTTATTTCCGTGGTGTGTCTCAATTCAAATAACTCTTATAAGGGCAACCCTAGTTAATAAAAAATCCTAGACTCACCTTTGCTTCCATCGATCACTACATTTTAAGAAGGAAGAACAACTCCTAAAGCGAAGAGATTTTGGCATTGACATATGTTAATTTCTCTATCATATTTTCATCACACATTTAAACATTTCTAGAAGGAGGAATAATAATATCCGTGAAATCCAATTTAAATGCACCAAATTTATACATGTATGCCTTATTTTATAAACATTCTGAAACCTTGAGATCCGTGAAATCCAGTTTAGACTACAAAAATTTGGTTAAAAAAATGTTAATATATATTTTTAGAAAACCCTCTTTCCTCTCTCCCTTTTCTCAGTCCTGTCTCATAACATACATGTATACAAATACTTGAATGTGATACAATATGAACACATTGTGAATACTTTCTTAAATATTCTATAATAGTTTGTGAACAAATTTACGATATCTTATATAGCTTGTGAACAAATTAAATTACCAAAACCAAACCTATCATTTGTAACACCATGTGAACCTTGTGAACACCTTAGTTAGAAATTTCTGTAGGCTGTTTACATTGTGTTCACAATATGTTCACAATATGTTGATTTTTTATGCACGATCAATTAGATGTATATGTGCGTGAATGTTATCGAGAGGAGAGAGAAGAGAGATAAATATATATATATATATATATAAATATATATAATTTGATTTTCCTAAAAAGTGCTTTAATATTTAATTAATAAATAACATTAATTAGTGGCTTACGATGGATATCATGGATCTGATAAGTTTTAAAGTTCTCAAATGATTAAACCTAGTGGTGCTGGCGGTGCATTTTGTTGTGGATCAGAGCTAAACCGCAAACCCCACCGTAAATGGGGTTTGAAGATTTTCTTAACCCAGAGACCGCATCACATATGCCTTAAACCGCAAAAAACACACCACATTTAATTTGTACCTAACACATTTCAATAATTAACTATAAAATCACAAAATCAAAACAAATTCGACAAAAATATGTCCATATTCCATACAATAAGTTCCAATACGTCTGAAATATGCAATTAAAAATACGTCTGAAATATGCAATTAAAAATAGCGTAAAACAAAATAAAGTGTTCTTTCCATAATTAATCTAAATACATCTAAAAAGTAAAAGTCAAAATGATTTGACGATGAAGTATGACAAAAGATAAAATAAAATAACTCAAATAAGGAACCTGTGATGTAAAATTAGAAGTATTAAAATATCAATACGGCATTAGTTATTTTCATTCAATTAATGAGAATGTACAATAAATTAATACATAGTTTAACAACATTTAAAAATGTGTGGTAGGGTGCGATTTGAATTGCGGTTTGATAATTCAAAACCACAACTGTATCACAAAGTGCAGTTTAATAAATATGCAAACTGTAAACCGCACCACGAAAATTCTAAACCACACGCCGTGGTGCATGGTTGGTTTAGATGAACTTCCCTAATTAATCCTATATACGAAGGTTCAAACAAGAACATTTTCATTTTATAAAAACACACTTATTACATGTGATAATACACATTACAACAAAATTAGATTTATAGGACACCACCAATAAATAAACGTCTTAATAGACCAATTTATAAGACACAAGTTATAGGACCAAAAAATAAAGCATTGTAATAAGTTTATAAGACGTTTTTGGGCTTTATAACAATTTCTAGGACGTTTTTAATAAAAATATTCGCATTAGCTATTTTATAGGACACTTTTGAGAAAGTGTCCTATAAACCTATCTTTTTATAGGACACTTATGTTTTTATGACACTTTTTCAAAGAGTGTCATATAAAATAGCTAATATGACATTTTTGTATAAAAGTGTCCTAATATCCATGTTACAACGTCCAAAAGTATCGTATAAAATTTATTACAACGTATTTAGATATGACGATTTATTTTTTTGGTATTATAATTTGTGTCATATTAAGTGGTATATTAGGACGTTTATTTATTGATAGCGTCCTATAAAATCAATTTTGTTATACTAACACGTAAAGGAACGTGATGATAATATATGTGAAGGGATCTGATGATGTTTATGCGACTTTGACTCGCCAAAACTTACCCACATTTTTAATTTAGTATAACATATTACGGACAACAATATCACATTTTATAGATTATATATAATAGGTGTTTTTCGCAAACACACTTTATTATCATATTGCAAAAAAAATTGTTCATTTCCTAAAATAAATTACATAGACAATAAAAGTATGGGAAATTGGTCAAAATAAATATTTCAGACTTTTAATTGTGCATGGTAACCATCTCTCTCCTGATTTGACTTAAGTAACCAAAATGTCCGTTAATTTTGACTAAAACCTCCGTTTTTTAACGGAGGTTTGACTTTTTCACGAATTTGACCAAAATGTCCGTTAATTTTGACTAAAACCTCCGTTTTTTAACGGAGGTTTGACTTTTCCACGATTTTGACCAAAATGTCCGTTAATTTTGACTAAAACCTCCGTTTTTTAACGGAGGTTTGACTTTTCGTCGATTTTGACCGAAAAAACGGAGGTTTGACTCCAACCTCCGTTAAAAAACGGAGGTTTATTTATATTTTTTTTTTAATTATTTTTAATACGAAATGCGGACTTTTGACCAAAAATGCGGAGGTTTGACTCCAACCTCCGTTTTTTAACGGAGGTTTGGTTTTTTCCTTTTTTTTTTATTAAAATAATTTTGGAATTTTGCATATTTCATGAAAAAACGGAGGTTTGACCAGATTTGACCAAAACCTCCGTTTTTTAACGGAGGTTTTTAAAAAAAAATTCTATTTTTCGGTGGAAACCCTATTTAATTACCACCTAAACCTCCGTTAATTACCATAAATCTCCGTTAATTACCAGTTAATTATGGTCAACCTCCGTTAAATTACCTGTTAATTATGGTCAAACCTCCGTTAAATTGCAGTTAATCACCATTAAACGTCCGTTAATTTATTATTGTCAATCCTCCGTTTGTCAGACAAATTTTATGTCTCACTTTATTAGACTAAATTTAATGTCTCAATTTATCTAACTTCTCATCACTTTATCTCACTTTATCAGAATAATTTAATGGGAAATTGGTCAAAATTTCTCACTTACAATTTGTTGTACACTATTTTTTTCAACAAGTACTTATATAAATAGTAATAACACTAGTTTTTTCAACAAGTACCATGCTTATATTCAGTAACTTTCATCAGAATTTTTTGTTTGCACTCCACCCACTGACATTGAAAGGAAATGTCAAAGATTTAATATAATTGTAAAATAATTTGAATTTTATACAAACCAACAACCAGCCTTATTAAAAGCCACAATCTGATTCAATTGTAGACAACCATTTTCTTCAATCCTTCTTTTTTCTTGTATCTTTGATTTACATCATGACTTCTTCAAGTTCTTCAATTTATAAAATTAAGTTGCGTATTTCTGGTGGGGGTTCGTGGCAAAAAATTAATCAAACATGGGAATATGTTACTGATCAACCGTCTCACCCGGTCAAGTTTCCAGCCAGAATGACGCTTTCGGATTTGCTTGTCTATGCATGCCATAATGTGAAGTTGTCTATTCGGTTGGTATTACTACAATTGCGTACAAGTTAAAAAATGACGATCGTATTTATCGTTTGGAAAACGATGATCAAGTTGTGGTCTTCTTTGAATGGGCTGCTAATTTAAATAAAGCGCCAACAATTTATGTCTATGATGTACCATATCATGGTAATGACGAAAGAGAAGAAGAAGGGGGAGAAGAGGGAGAAGAAGGAGAAGAAGAAGAAGGAGGCGAAGAAGACGGAGAAGACGTAGAAAAAGGAGAAGAAGTAGAAGAAGTAGAAGAAGTAGAAGAAGAATTGGACCCCGATTCATATGTTTTCTACCTGGGTATAACTGATAGTGATGAAGAACCAACAACCAAAAGGAAATCAAAAAATTTAGTTGCCGGGAATAACGATTATTTTGATATGCCTCCTATCCTTCCAACACCGGAAACCGTCATCACACCTAACTTATCTACACCTTATATTCGCAGCGAACGAGTTAAAGTGGGGATGTTATTTAAAACGAAAGATGAAATGAAATTGGCTCTTTCGAGAAAGTTTATTGATGAGGGTTTCGAATATAAAGTGCATAAATCTTCCAAATCCAGGTTTAAGGCGAAATGTTATGTTGGAAGTTGTAAATGGTGTATGACGGCTGCGAATGTCGGTTCCACGGAGATGTTTCATGTACTAAAGGTGGATGACGTGCACACCTGCTCAAAGACTCAGTTGCATCGCAGGCACCGTCAAGTAACCGCAATGGTGTTGGGTAATTTAATTTTACCTAAAGTGCAGGATAGTGGGAGGAAACTCCGTGCAAAAGACATAATAAGCGATATAAAACATCAGTATAATATTAATATTTCTATCTGGCAAGCATATCGAGCGAAAGATTATGCAAATATGGTTGTACAAGGTGACCCTGTGTGGTGCCTGTGGCGCGTCGTATGTTGGCATCTAGGCACGAATATAAATAGTTAACCAATTTGTATATATTGTAAATAAAATATAAATACTAAAATAATGTATTATTAAAAGTACTTGCCTGTGTACGATCACCATATGACGTGAAACGGTCATCAACCCATTGCCTCCAATTTCGAAGATCATCCAGGGATGTTTGATGAGTTCCCTGAATACGCTCAAACTCGGAAATACGATGAATCTGAGGCAGGTACGGTGTCAACCCATCCCATTGTGTTTGATGAAGTTGCTGAATACGCTCAACTTCCACCAACCTCTCAAGATATTGGGAATAAGGGTCCTGATGATGGGATTCCTGGGCTTGAGGTCCCTGGCTCTGATGACCATGATGATGGGATCCCTGGGCTTGAGATCCCTAGCTCTCATAAACCGAATGATGGGATCCATGGGTCGGAGATCCCTGGCCCTGATAACCCAAATGATGGGATCCATGGGGCTGAGATCCCTGGCCCTGATAAGCGGAATGATGGAATCCATGGGCCTGAGATCCCTGGCCCTGATGAGCGAAATGATGGGATCCCTGCTGCTGAAATCCCGCCCCAAAAAAATGAGGTTATCGACATACCACTGGGATGCAACCTCCAAAGACTCTGGTTGGAGGTTGTAGAGTGGTTGCATATCCGCCTCCTAACATATTTAAATAAAATGATGTTACAATAAGAAAAAGTTTAAAAAATAATTCATTTTCAAAAAATCAATTACAACACTTTTTACAATATATTTTCCATATTTAATCGTGTTAAAATATATTATCTGTATTTTATAACGAATATGGATAAAGAAACAGTTAGTTTGATAAGTTATTTTATGCTCGAACTTTAAATATTTATTAAACTAAAAAGTTAATATGTACTATATATATATCATAAAAATATAAACATTTTTGTGTCTTAAATATCGTATATATAAAAATATTTAAAAACATACCGTCGACGCATTAATGATCCTCATGATGTGGCTACGTTTTAACATTTTTGTTACCCGGGTCCAACGAACTGCCCTCGGGTACGTGTTATTACTTTTAATGAAGTACCTACTACAATATGGAAACGTTTCTACAATCCATATCTGCGAATTACAATGGCAACAATAATTAAATGACAATAATTAAATTTGAAATACATGTAAATTGTATAAAGATTTAAATGAGAAAAAATTAGCTAACCTTCAACGCAAATAAGAATCCCATAATCGTCAATTTTTTATTTGACGATGTGCGTCCTCCTTTATTTAAACAATTATACATTTGACTTATTGTAAAATTTCAAATAACAGACCCCCATGGAAAACTGTTCCAAAAATCCATATTTTCTATCGCCATCAACACATATTTAGAAAATTTGTTTGGTTTCTGGCGACCAAGAAAGAACATATCAACAACAAGCATCAAACACACCCGGACGACATCGTTGTCATCCATATCATCACCCTCTTCAATAGCACAAAAAGCAGCCCACACCTGCTCCAACCTAGGTGTATCATCATCAAAAAACCTACTAACGAAACCATCCCTAACCGAAGGTTCAATCGTAGTATTTCCAAAACGAAGGCCCGTCACCAAACTAAACTCCCCCCGACCAAAATGAAGCTGATGCGGTCCTATCTGGAAATACAACTCTTGCTCAGTTGCACCATCGGGGTATGACTGATTCTGGAAAAATGTATACAATAACACCGGATCCGCAGTAGTGTCAGATAGATTCAACCATGAACCAAAACATGTATTTCTGAATAAAATCGTTCTTTCATTGTTTAACTTCTCCTTAATTTCCATCATCAGTAATACTCTTGCTTTCACAGTAATCGAAGGTACAGTATCGTCATTGGCCTGCATAAATATTATTATAAATCTAATTAATACAATTTGATTTGTAACTTAAAAATTAAGTTTCTATTTTTATAAATTATATCGTTATAATCATGTCATCAATATCTTCAAAATGAGTTTACAATTTTAAGAGGTACAAAATTACATGCATGAGATACAATTTTTACAAATTATACCATTATAATCGTGTCGTTAATACCTTCAAAACGTAACGACTTATTTTTAAAATATATACATTTTATGCCCTATTGATTAACGTTTCATTTTAAATTTCATTTTACTTTTTAAATTTCATTCATATCTTTTTTTATGCCCTATTAATATATACCTTTTTTTAACGTTTCATTTTAGTTTTTAAATTTCATTCATATCTTTTAATATTTTGTTTTTTATTTTACACCCTATTGATTAACATAAATAATTGTAGACCAACAAAATTACTATGTTTTTTAAGTATAATCTTTTATCAATCAAGTATAATTTTTTTAAAGTTAAAGTTATTTAATTAATTTTCAAACAAATAAATGTATACCAACAAAAATTAATATCACATATTCAAACAAATAAATATCACATATCACAAATAAATATCTTGAAGAACATATTCAAAAAAATATTGAAACAAATTTTTTTGAAGAACACATTCAAACATATTAAAGTCACGGTAGAACACATGATAGAACAAATATTAAGAACATATTCAAACATGCCGTTCACATGACCTAGATGAGATATTAAGAACAAATATTAAGTAAAACTATTATACATGAAACACATAAATAATAAACTAACCATTTCGTAAACGTGTGTAATTTCCCGGTGCCAAAAACACGTGGTGGTCCTCAAACGTGACAAAGATAAGATTGAAGTGGTCCTCAAAAGTGACAAAGATGAGATTGAAGGTGGTCCTCAAATCTTTTAATATTATTGTTTGTAAATTGTGAGTTTGGACAAAGAAATGGAGTAAAAATGGTGGTGGGGTTAAGGAAAGAAAGAATAGCAAAGTGTTTGTAAAAGAAGGAAGAAAAGAAGAAAAAAGGGGATGAAGAAAGGGTAGGTAGGCGGCTGAGAAAGTGAAAGAGGTAAAACAATTTTAGGGTTTCCACCGAAAAATAGATTTTTTTTTTAAAAACCTCCGTTAAAAAACGGAGGTTTTGGTCAAACCTGGTCAAACCTCCGTTTCTTCATGAAATATGCAAAATTCCAGAATTATTTTAATAAAAAAAAGGGAAAAACCAAACCTCCGTTAAAAAACGGAGGTTTTGGTCAAACGTCCGCATTTTTGGTCAAAAGTCCGCATTTCGTATTAAAAATAATTAAATTTTTTTTTAAATAAACCTCCGTTTTTTAACGGAGGTTGGAGTCAAACCTCCGTTTTTTCGGTCAAAATCGAGGAAAAGTCAAACCTCCGTTAAAAAACGGAGGTTTTAGTCAAAATTAACGGACATTTCGGTCAAAATCGAGGAAAAGTCAAACCTCCGTTAAAAAACGGAGGTTTTAGTCAAAATTAACGGACATTTTGGTCAAATTCGTGGAAAAGTCAAACCTCCGTTAAAAAACGGAGGTTTTAGTCAAAATTAACGGACATTTTGGTTACTTAAGTCAAATCAGGAGAGAGATGGTTACCATGCACAATTAAAAGTCTGAAATGTTTGTTTTACCAATTTTCCAAGATAAGTATCTTTTTATTTAATGGGACATACTATTAAAATAAATATTTAATATTTTATAATTTGAATTTTCTTTTAATTTTTTAAAAGTTAGAATTTTATATACAAAACGAGTTTAATGTGATAATGAATTTTCTTGTGACAAATTATGAATTATTATTTTGTTTATATAAGATTTTAAATTATATATAATACATTGTTTATTTATAAAAATTTAAAATGATGGAACTATTATATGTAATTTAACCCCCAATATTTAATAAATAACATAATAAGACATTCTTTGATAAAAATAAATTAGTTTATAAATTAATTTATAAATTGTCTTATATTTAAGTAACATAAATTAGTTTGTATAACTAAAGTTATAATTAAATTAGTTTATTGATAAACCATTTCAAGTAGGTTATGAAAAGTTTTTTATACACTTTTTCCATTATACATGTTCGACTTTTCAATTTAAATATTCTCTATCGAAATTAAATATGTTGAATTTATTTTGTTGCACTTATTGGTATTTCTATTACAACCCACGTGACAATTTTCTACTCGTTGAAGGTTTTGGTCCATCTTTCCATACCCCACACGCTCAACTTAATTTCCTCATGTTTTTGTCTTCCATAGAATTCTCTTGTATGTATAAAATGTCGTAATGTTATGATTACACAAATAACAAATACTTCTATTTTATCGGATGCCATAAAATAAAAAATATTTTTATTCTATCCGGTGCAATGATCTTGCTAATACATATATATCATCTGTATCCAAACTGCATACTTTTTATTCACAGTTTATTAAAGTGCTATAATAAAAATATCAATATATAATAACAAAAATATTAATTTATAGTAATTACGTATGAGAAGAGGTTCAATGGACTAGAAGGACACATGAAATTTGAAGACAAATGATTTGTATTTTGATTGAACCTTTTGAGATTGATATCCAATATATAATATCTATGAATCAGAGATCCACGTTCAATTTATCTTATTGCTAATACGGATCACAAATCTTGTTTTAGACACAAATACAACTTTCCTAATATCCGTATATTATTTGTATGTTACCATTTGAGAAATATAATCTGCGCTCACCACTTATATTTATTGATGTTTACGCGAAACTGAAATTAAGGATTAATAATCTCAAATCACAAATGACAGATTGGGTTAAAGATCAAGAGTTGTGCACCACTTTTAGCTTATCTGTTATACTATATACATTCCAATAAAGAAACGAACACAAAAAGTGAAACTATCAAGCTTAATGCTCTGTGTAAAAAGATAATCCATGAAACTGACGCAGCGGGGTTTTGCGGAAGGATCGACAAACGTCTAAATCCAAAAGGGTTGAGAATTACGTTTAGTAAAACTCAATAAACTAAGAGAAAAACTCCTAAAACTCTCAAAGAGAAGAATTGTAATGAATAGTAATGTGAATAATAATGAAAAATATGAATCCTATTTATAGCTAAACTAATTAAAATAACATGGAAACTAAATCAATCCTAGTTCTAATCTAACTAGGAAACTATTTAAAAAAGAAAACTAATAATAAGGAAACAAATAATAATAATCCTAATCTAATTAGAAAACAAATAAATAATAATTAAAACTGAATATTTGTCCTAAATTAATTAAGAAATAAAATAATCAAACAAGCAGATAAATGCGATTCGTTCGGGACTCGTCAGAACGCGTCCTCGACACGGCACGCGACCCAAGTCGCGCAAGGAACTGTTTTTCAGTTTCCGGTGCAGATTTACGAGCTTCTTTCGAGCCCGTTTTCTTCGTTTCCAAATATCAAAAAAAAGTCTCGTTAAGTCCCGAAACCTCTCTGTATCAGAAACTAAAAATATCAAGCCTATAATTCATATATACATACATAAATGTGTATGTATATATAATTTATTTGGTTGCACTTGTTGGTATATAACATACCATGTGATTGTTTTCTACTTGGTGAAGCTTTTGGTCAAGTTTTGTTTTAAAGAGTTCCGTTAGAGGGTTTTGATGTTTTGTCGATATATGTATTAATTGTTGTCGATCTATACATATTTTTCACATAGAAAGTTCTACATAATCCTAGTGGAAAACTAGATAGATGAAACCATCTATCGGTTATTAAGATCTTCGTGTTAAAAACATATCAATATGGTTTCATGTATGCGTACGTATCTATCTATATAATATATAAATTATTTATTTATTGATTAATACATGTGTATATATATATATGTGTGTGTGTGTGTGAGAGTGTGTTATATTGTGCTACCATTAGATAACCCTACAAGAAATAGTGGAAATGGAGGCGACACCATTAGAGGCGACAATGAATTATGAGGTTACTGGACTAAATCGATGAAAGAAGTTGTATCCTATGCATCATCAATGTTATCATAAAATTAAATGAAACATATATATACCGATTATTTCATATTCACATCTATTAATCCCACCAACCAATTGACTTTTGCATTGTAAAAACAAATTCTATATTTTTATCGTATTTTGGTAGAGTTTTTTTTACAGGAAATTCAGTATTTTAAATTGTTTAAAAAACAAAATTAGCGACAAAAATCCATCGGTAATATAAATTGGTTTGTTGGTAACCGTCGGCAATCCATCGGTATTCCAAGCCGTTTGCAATCCGTTATCTGTCGGTATTGGTGACCATTAGTATTCCATGTTGTCGGTAATCCAAATGGTGAAAGTGAACGTCGGTGATATCCGTTGGTGATCATCGGTCGGTGATGGCTTTACCCACCATATCTTGTCCGGTAGATGGATCACAGACGGGTCAGACTTTTAGCAAAAATCCAGTAGTGAAAGTCATCTGTTTTGTAGTGTCTAATAAATCATAATTCATGATTAGCCCTTTCTATCGATTGACGGTAACCCTAATCTTAACCAAACAAGAACTAAACTCTAATCAAACACGATGCATCCTAATAACTTACAATTTACAAAGTTGTTCCTAACACAACATAATATATATATATATATACATACATATATATATATATACACATGTATATATATACATACACATGTATATATACATATGTATATATAGGGGAGATTTCAAATACAAACCATATCAATTCGTACAAACCGTGTATATGATGAAATTGTTTCATATAATGTTTTTTTCATGAAATTATTTTTGTTTCACATGAAAATGAAATTGTTTCATGAAATTCTCATTTTGATGAAACATGTCTCACATATTTATGATTAATTAACCCTGATATATTCTTGATGAAATTTTTTCATATATTATTGACTAATCAACCCTCATAATTAAAAAAAAGTGGAAAAAATGAAAATAAATGATTGGTTGAATGCAATTTGTACAGTTTATACGAATTGACGTGGTTTATAACGGAAATAAACCCTATGTGTGTGTATATATATAGGGAGGTTTACAAACCAGTAAAATGTTACAAACTATACAAACTCGTACAAGTCAATATAAAAATAAGATTTTTCATGATTTTTTTTTCATCAACTGTTATGATTTAATATATTATTACACATACGTTTATTTCATAATGTAAAAGTTTTACATGTATTCGTTTTTATAAGTTGAAAGTTTCTCATATATTTTTTTATGCAAAAGTTTCACATGTATTTGTTTCATAATGTTAAAGTTGCACATGTAATTTTTTTCACAAGGTGAAACAAACATATGTGTAATAATATCTTAAATCATAGCATTGATGGAAAAAAAATCATGAAAAAACTTATTTTTATATTGATTTGTACGAGTTTGTATAGTTTGTAACATTTAACTGGTTTGTAAATGAACCAACCCCTATCTCTCTCTCTCTCTCTAAATACATATATATATATATATATAGGGAGGTTCAGGAGAAAACGCTAAAAAAAGAGAAAACTGAAGAACACCCTAAGAGTCCGTCAACTGTACGGTATTTTTTTTATATACATCAATGCATAAATATGCATTAGTGCATATGCACAAATGCATATAATCGATTGGAGCTTATTTTTTCTATGCATCAATGCATAAATATGCATTAGTGCATATGCACAAATGCATGTTTCCAGATGGCAGACTCCCAGGATGTTTTTTTTCAGTTTTTTTTAGCGTTTTCTCTTGAATCTCCTTCTCTCTCTCTCTCTCTATATATATATATATATATATATAAAAGGAGGTACCAAAAAGCTACTGTAGCTGAAATAATGGGCGCTAACGGGTTCGTATGGGACTGGCGGAGGTCGATTAGAGGAGGTCGAGAAGAGACTGAAGTGGGGCACCTGCTGGAGGTTATGGAATCAGTTGCTCTTACCGACTCTGAAAACAAATGAAGATGGTCCCTTACCCCGGACAGGATTTTCTCGGCTCAATCCCTAAGAGCTGAAATAGAGAGATTACAACTTGGAATAGCCTCGTTCCAGCAAAGATCAATATATTTTTTTGGAGAGCAAATCTTAACCGTTATCTACCAAGGACATATTGGAGGTGCTGGGAGTGGATATGGACAACACATTGTGTCCGTTTTGCAGCTGCGAGATCGAGACGACGCAACACATTCTCTTTAGATGTTGTCGGGTGACGAAGATATGGGATAAGGTTCAAAGGTGATGGAATTTTCCTTTTGCCTCCTTCAATTTTTTGGAAACGGCTTTGGCTAGCATCGATACTTCCCGAGTTTCTAAGATCCTCCGAAAGGGCGTCGAGGCTATTTTTATGATCACATGTTTTTCAATATGGCGTCTTCGCAACAAATTCTTTTTGATAATTCTAAGCCTAGATTAAGTGATCTGTTCGATTTTATTGTTGATAATTCTTTTAGATGGGTGACTTATAGGTGTAAAGGGAGTCGGAAAAACATTGTAGAGTGGAGTGCGTCGCCCTCTTCCTGTCTCGAGTCGTTGCAATCTTTTTTTGTTGCAAGCCTCTGGCTAGCTTTTTCTTTTAATCGATACCCCGTTTCCAAAAAAAAAATATAAAAGGAGGTTCACACGACAATGGAACCTATTCGCGAGAATACGAGAATGACCCAATCATTAATGATTTTATACTTATATGACGAACACAATCATTGATGATCTCCCGCGGGTTATAACCCGTCTTTGTCCCTAGGACACCCCATTGACTCCCTGTTAATGTAAAATCATTAATGGTCAGTTCTCTTATTTCCCTTAATAGGTATCATTCTCGTATGAACATGTCCATATATATATATATATATAAGGGCCTAATCAAATTAGAACCCACTAGATCATGATAATTATGAGATCCACTCCCAACCAATCAAATTAATTTAATTAATGAATATATATAATTAATACAAAAGGGTAACTTTGTTAATTTACAAATTTAATAATTAATTATTTTAATATTAATTTTTCAGTTTCAAATCACTGGTCAGTGATTTAGGAAATAATTTTGAACTGGTTTTGTTAGAGATAATTTAGGAAATAATTTTAATATATATCGTTCTTAATCACTGGTCAGAGGAAACTTACGAAATGGACAAAGGCAAAAAGCAAGTTGTTATCTTTTCCTTCGGCGGGGTTTTAGTTTTTGGATTTTTAGTACTTCTTTTTGTACCAGGTGATATCACTGGTGTTGTGGGTTTCTTACCCTTGACAGGAGTAGGCACGCTATTATGTTTAGACGCAACATCTGAAACAATCGAATTAGTTGGTCCACCCTGAATTGCAACATTTGTTTTGTTGATTAAAGGTTTTGCTTTTAAGGTAGCTTTGGTTCTATCCGATGTCGATGTAGATCTTACAATCGACTCTTTCGCTTTTGTTACCGACTTCGATAGAATAACCCTTACCCTTGAAGAGGTTGTTACCACCTTTTGTGATATTTAAAGTACAATAAATCAACTTATTCATATTAGGAATAACAAAAACATCATAATTGAAGGCACCTAATTTATATAAACATTACGTTTGACAGTCGGCGATTCAGTGTCTACGGCTATTACTTTGTGCTATTATTTGCTCTTCCGCATGTTGTACCGATTTATGTTTTTATCTTCTGTTCCAATATATCTTCAGATTACTTCGATGTCGATCCTCGGACTCGCTTCTTTTTCGAATGATCTACAAGCAACTAAAGTATTACATATCTAAAACAGGTCTGACAGATTAATAGAAATCCTCATATTGTTTACAATTAGCATATTTAGATCCACTTATCAAATTCAATGTACCACAACTAGTGTGTGTGTATATATATAGGGATCATACAAGAACACTCCCTCTTTAAAAGAATAAAGGAGCACCTTGTGGACCACATATGATGTGGGTCACATACATTAAAAAATCATATCTGATTTAATGGGGCCCCCCATTGAATCAGATATGATTTTTTAATGTATGTGACCCACATCATATGTGGTCCACAACCACCATTGAATCATATATGATTTTTTAATGTGTGAGACCCACATCATATGTGTTCCATAAGGTGTTCTTTTGTTCATTTAAATTTATAAAGTTCTCATTTGAATCTCCCCCTATCTCTTTCTTTCTCTCTTTCTATATATATATATATATATATGGGAGGGATCAAATGAGAACCACCCCTTCTTAAAGGAACAAAAGAACAAATTGTGGATCACATATGATGTGGGTCCCACATAATATTAAATCATAAATGATTTAATATTATGTGGGACCTACATCATATGTGATCCACAAGTGTCCATTTGTTCCTTTAAAAATGCAAAGTTTTTATTTGATCATTGTTCTCTATATATATCACAATCTACAATATGATCACAGTGTACCATGTACCCATATTGTACGACAATTGAATGACAACTATCAAAATGATAACTTACCAAACATAGCTACATATATATTAAAATATGTATCACAATATTAGTCATTGACATCGTTAACCAAATATTAGTCATCCAAACAGAACTTCAACACATACATTAAACTAGATCATAATAGTTCACTCACATACACCATCGTCTATTGCATTAAAAAATAAGGTACTTATTGACATACATCATAACTTATCACATTTAGACAGAAGCTAATTTATTCGCATACACCACCGTAATATCCATTAAACCACATTCATTCATCTTGATGACCATTTTAAAGGCACTAAGCATACATTTGGTAAGTATGTATCACTTTCACACATTTAATACATATCAACCCCATTATGAAACATCCATATACAACATAGGTCATGCAAGTCATGAACAATGTACATTTTGTCTACAAATAATCATACACTAACTCATATTTCATATTTATTTTATTACATTACACCTCATTTTATGACATTCATAACGAAATTAAGTAATTAAAATATACCATCTGTTAAAACCTTCAAAGAGATTCAGGCCAAACAGTCAAATGCATTAAGAATATATGTGTTTTGAATGTATCACACATATTTAATGAAACCTAATAAAAAAATTTAATTTTTTGAACATATATCATATGTATAAATGATATACATCAAAAACCTTTCTTCCAATGAGTTTTAACTGAAACAGGTATCACTAAATCACCCGTATCATCCCTTAAAGTATCTTTACGCTTTCAAAAGTACCCAAACACCCTATTTGTACATAAAGCAAGAGCAAATCAAAAAAATAGGGAAAAACCCTAAATCCAAGAACGAATATACTCAACAGAAAGCACTACCTGATGTATCAATAGGATGCTTATCTTCTGAATGTTCATCCCTAGCGTGAAGATCAATTGCATTGTCGGATGTGTTTGAAAACGTAAACATTCCTTCTCCTTCATTCTGATACTTCGACGAACTACATGATTTCCATAAATCATTGTTATTTAAGATACTAGTCTGATTTTGAAAACAAGAAAACATAATGTATCACATATTTCAATCTATTGCCTCCATTATCCTGATTCGAACTTCTATACTAAACCGGAACCAAAACAAACAGAGTCGAAATTGCTAAAGTTTATCATAAACCCTACATTTAATCTTGGTACGAAATAGGGATACGAAAGGGTTTCTGATGTGCAGAGACGACGAAACTTTATTTGAATTATTTTGATAAAATATTTTTATTTTATTTTTGTATAGGTATCATTCCATGATTATAGCTATCCGCCTAATTTAAATCACAATTAAAATTGAATGTCAAATGACTATGCTACCCTTTTTATTTTATTTAATTCAATTAGTTTACTTTATTTTAGGTAACATCAAAAAATCTAATTTATTTTAATCAGGACCATTGATCTATTATTCAAAGGATGAGATTGGATCTCATAGTTATCATGATTAAGCTAGATCTCCCGTGAAGAACCCCCTATATATAGGACGATAATCAAATAAAAACCACAAAAATGTTACAAACTCGTAAAGCCGATATAAAAATAATTTTTTACATGATATTTTTCATCAAAACCTATAATATAAGATATTGTTTCACATATGTTTGTGTTCACCTTATGAAATAATTACATGTGAATACTTTTTTTGATTCACCTAGTAAAACCAAAAATATGTGTAAAAAGGATTCATATGGTGAAACAAATACATGTGAAAATTTCACCTTATGAAACAAATATATGTGAAATAATATCTTAAATCCTAGCATTGATAAAAAAAATCATGAAATTTTTTATTTTTATATCAGTTTTTACGAGTTTGTAACATTTTTGTGGTTTTTATTTGATTAAGCATATATATATATATGTGTGTGTATATATATATATGTATATATATGTGTGTGTGTGTATGCATATGCTCAACCCACATCTTCTATAGAGGGCATGGACGATAAGATCAATATATTAAGGAGGCGTTTGGTTCGCAGAATGGAATTGGATGGAATAGAATCTGTCAAAGGAATTTGACTTTGAAGGAATTGGAATGGAATGTAGTCAGGTTTGACCAGCTGTTTGGTTGGCAGAATTGGAATGGAATCTGTTGAAAGAATTGGAATCTGTCTGTTTGGTTCACAGAATGTAGCTTTGGAATTGGAATGAAATTCCAGTAAATGACTAAAATATCATTTTTATTAAATTTAATTTTTTAAAACTAAAATTAATTTAATAAAATAATTATTAATTACTTCAATTTTTTAACACTAAAAATAATGAGTTTTTTTACAACTAAAAACTGCATAAAACAGCTAAAAACTGTATAAAACAACAAAAATCATAAAAATTTTCCAGCAAAAACAGCAAAACAACATCTGTTAGGGCAAGACATAGTTTAGTTGTTGTAAGAGACGATGGAGAACCTAACTGCTAAGGGTGAGCAAAAACAGAAACAAAACCGAAAAAAGCCGAGAAACCGAAAACCGAAAACCCCCCGAAAAAACCGAACCGAAATCGAAAAACCGAAAACTGAAAAAAAAACCCCGAAAAAACCGAATCGAAAATCGAAACAGTTCGGTTTTGGTATTGTTGGGTAATGTGGTAAGGGTATTGTGGGTATTAAAAAAAGAACAAATTCCATTCCAATGAAATCTCACCTCTTACCTAAGGAATCTCGAATTGAATTATTTTGGAATTCATTGGAATTTACCAGATTCCATTCATTGAAAAGATTGAACCAAACAAGGGAATTAAATCTGGTCAAAGGAATTCAGATTCCAATTCCACCAGATTCCATTCAATTCCGGCGAACCAAACGCCCCCTAAGGGAAAAGGAGGGAAAAAAATGAACAATTGGCCACATGTGTTACCAGCATGGTAAAAGTGAAATAACTAGTTGGTCACGTACCTAGTAAAAACAAAGCTAACTAAAGGGATATTTGTGACCTAGTGAATAAAAATAATAAGTTCAAACAAGTATCTAGAGCTTTCAAAACGTAATTAACTTTAGATATATATCAAGAACACATGCTCACTCTACTAGAAATTTTTAGGGTGTGTTTGGTACAGAGAATGGAATTGCAGAGAAATAGTTGCAGAGTATGGAATTGCAGAGAAAGGGAATTGGTTTGGAGAAAAGGAATTGACTCTTCTGTTTGGTAGTACAGAGAGTTCAACCGAGAAATGTAACATATATTCATTTCTCTTGTTTGGTACGACAGAAAATTCAACAGAGAATTGTACCCTATTAAGCCAAAATAACAGCTTAACCAAACAGACCAACACAACAACATACCAAACAGACCTTATTAAGCCAAAACAACAGCTTAACCAAACAGACCAGCACAACAACATATCAAACATACCTTATTAAGCCAAAACAAACCCTATTAAGCCAAAGCAGACCTTATTAAGCCAAAACATACCCTATTAAGCCAAAACAACAGCTTAACCAAACATACCAGCACAACAACATATCAAACGGACCCTTTAAGCCAAAACAGACCCTATTAAGCCAAAGAGACCCTATTAAGCCAAAGTGTTAGGTCCGATTCAACAAGATCAAAGAGGAATCATATGCAACTCATTGAGTCAAACGTTTTATTAATGAAAGCTTTAGAGAACTACAAACGCGAATGTTCTTTATAGGACTCTCATTAACGAATCCTCTACCCTAGACTCATTTATATAGTAGGTGTCTATTACATGGTAAACCCAACCCCATAAGATCAAAACACAATATATAATATTACATTAAATTCTTTCTTTCTTTATAAAACTTTCCTAACTTAGGATATTTGATCCTAACATTCTCCCCCTAAAGTTTTATAAGAAGCATCTTCAAATCTTCTCCCCCTTGCTTTCTTTAGAAAAGCTTTAGTGTCGTCGATTTTCCAAGCTCCCCCTTGAAATAAGCTCTTAGTCTTCGGTTTCAACTAAAAGTACCAGATTCAATGTGCTATAACTGCCACTGACTGCCCAAAATACAACTTCACTCTATAGATAACTCGACACAACTGTTAGTCGCATAAATCAAAGATATATTTGCGAGTTGCTTCAACGTTCAGAGCATAATCAGCAAGAAAAACAAAGAATATGTCGTTAGCCGCAAGTTGAATAAAATTATGTATTAAGAGCTTTAATCTGATAAGCTCAAGGAACTTGCATCACGGAGGCAATATATATCATGACGGGCTGGGAGATGATATTTTTTGATGAGCATTGCTTCTTTGACATATAACTGTTCAGAAAATAGTCGATTTTCAGAATACTTCCAAAACAGAAAGCAACCAAACTCAGATCCAGTCTTCTTAATCAGATGAATGATTATCGTCACTTAACATTTTAGATCACAAACAAACCTCCAGACAATAAATGGTTAGGAGTTGTAAGCACATAACAATAGCGTACACTTACTGAAACTAGCATCAAATGAAAACTCCAGAATGATGAATGTAGAGAGTCAGACTTCTGATTAATCCAACAAGATATAGAATATAATCACTCTTGTTCTGAAAACTTTTCAAATTCGGCTTTGCATGAAATCCATGAAAAGTGTTCCCCCTCCCGAGACTCAGCACGGGAGAAAAATTTTCTCTGTATAAAAAATGATGCAGGGCTCTTGAATAATTTTCTTAGACACCATAAGGAATCTTGGGTTGAAACTCAACTGTAGTCGTCGAAATAATCTTTGGTCAGGGTCTACACGAAGTTCTCGGGTCTAGGAATGCGACATTCATGGATGTCGGGTCTTCAAGATGCGACAAGTGGGAATGTCGAGTCACATTGATCCGAGAAACATAGGTCCGATAAGAATTTATGTCGGATCAATGTGGTCGATAAGAATTTATGTCGGATCAATGTGGTCCGATAAGAATACAAGCAGTTGGGTCCGAGATCTTTGAAGGTTTGATGTAAAATATGATGAACACACAAAAACCTTAATCTCCAAGAAATCGATTAAACAAATAGATATTCAATTCGATCACGTTAATAAAACTTCCAGATCCAAAACACCATTAACTCAGAAAAACGATTTTGCAGTCCCGAACATCAAAAAGACGCACAGTGAGAAAAAAAAAATCTCGATAGTACCTTGATCTTGCTGAACTTGATGATCGTATCAAATCAGATAGATTCGATTTTGGCTCTAATACCACTTGTTAGGTCCGATTCAACAAGATCAAAGAGGAATCATATGTAAATCATTGAGTCTAATGTTTTATTGATGAAAGCTTTAAAGAACTACAAACACGAATGTACTTTAGACGACTCTCATTAACGAATCATCTACCCTAGACTCCTTTATACAGTAGGTGTCTATTAAATGGTAAGCGCAAACCCATAAGATCAAAACACAATATATAATATTACATTAAATTATTTCCTTCTTTATAAAACTTTTCTAACTTAGGATATTTGATCTTAACACAAAGAGACCCTATTAAGTCAAAACAGACCCTATTAAGCCAAAGAGACCCTATTAATCCAAAACAGACCCATTAAGCCATAACAGACCCTATTAAGCCAAAGCAGACCCTATTAAACCAAAACAGACCATATTAAACCAAATAGACCATATTAAGCAAATAGACCCTATTAAGCCAAAACAGACTCTATTAAGCCAAAATAGACCCTATTAAGCCAAAACAACAGCTTAACCAAACAACGAGCGTCAATTGAGAAATATTTCAATTCTCAAAGATAAACCAAATTTTCAATTCTCCCCTTTCCTTTTCATGTAGGAGGGAAATAAAAATAGAGAAAATGAATTGTTTCTTTTCTCATTCCTTCTTTTCTTTGGTGTCAACAAACAAGGGAATTGTTTCCAATTCTCTTTCTCTACTACCAACTCTCTCTACCAAACACACCCTTATAGTAATTCAATATATCTTTTATTTTATTTTTTTGATATATCTCTAACCAGTAACCAAGTTACAAAAAATCAATCCCATCAACGAGTTTTTATTTGCCTCTTTACTAGAAATAAAATAGGTATTTTAGGATGTCTAACTATCTAGGGGTGAGCTCGGGACCGGACCGGTACCGAACCGCTACCGAAACCGGATAGTACCGAAACCGATAGTGACAAAACCCAATACCGAATCTCGAACCGATTAGTGAAATTCGGTACCGTTACCGGTTCGGTACCGGGATTTTCGGGACTAGAACCGTTTGGTACCATATTTTGGGACGACTAAGGTTTTTCACCGTTGACCATTAAACGCAATAACAAAAACCAAAATCACTTAACCAACTTAATCAAAACTCAAAAGTTTCACAAAATAAAAGGTTGTAATTCTTGAACCGATTATGCAAGAACTGGGAATTACGAAACCGATTTTGGAGAATTACAAGAAAAAAATCGGCATTTTAGTGGAAATGCAAGAATCGAAAATATTACTATTTTAGGTGGATATTGTATAAAATGGAAGATATCATGGTTGGGAAAGGAAAGGGTAAGTTACCAATTCAAATTAAAAAGTGTCCCTTTAAATTCCTCGGTACCGGTTCGGGGTTACCGGGACTAGTACCGGTAACCGAAACCGAAAGTGATAAATTTCAATACTGAATCCCGAACCGGTAGTGAAATTCGGTACCGGTTCGGTTCGGGATTTCGGTCCGTTCTGCTCATCCCTATAACCATCTAATAAAGTATTTAATAAAACTTTTTCGAGTAAATTACACTTTTGGTCCCTTTGGTTATATGCATTCTTCAACTTTCGTCCCTCTTTTAAAATAATTACAGTCACTGTAGTAACCCTTTTGCTTCACTTTTGGTACTTCCAACTAACTTTAGTTAGAAAAGCCCGTTAACTCAGGGGTACTTTGGTCTTTTTCATCCTTCTTTCAATTATAAATAAATAAATAAATAATTATTATATATGTGTGTGTATATATTGAACAGAGACGGTGACTCATGCTTTTTCCTAGTCATTCTTTCAGGCGACTCACCTTCTCCCAACAAAACTTTGATGCCCTTACCATTCCTTTTCTTCCGGCCACCATTATTGCGGAGCTCCATCCTCGTTCCCACCCTCCCACTATATCTTCATCTATCTTACCGGTGTGGATCTATTATTCGACGAGACACCATCGTCTTTTTGCCATTTCCATCGAAGAAATATTGATTACATGTAAACCACCATTTACAAACCTCCGATTTGGGTTCAAATTCATATCTGGGGTCTTAATAGAATGAGGATTTTGTTTTCTTAATAGAATGGGGTCTCAAATTCTTCCAACTTATCTCCGACGACCACCAGAGGTTTTTTGTTTGAAACTGATTAAGGGTTTTTGTTTTTCAGATTTTGATTTTGTGTATTTGTTTGAAATTGATTTAGAGTTTATAAAACTAAAGCGTTTCGGGAGAAGATGGTCAGATCATGGTTTAAATTCATATTTGATTTTGAGGTAACAATTCCTCTAGATATACAATTCGGTATTCAAATTTGGTTTAGGTTCATATTTGGTTTGCTAAAAAGATTAGGTCTTCAGATCTGGTCATGGCTTAGGTTCAAGTTTGGTTATGCCGAAGAAGATGACCGGAGGGGAGGGTGTTGGTCGTCAAACTTTGGGGTAGGGGTTGTTGTCTCTGACTCAACTTTCGTCCTTATGGTTGTATAATAAATATAGAATATAGAATATAGAATATAGGATAAATATAATAATGTAATACTATTTTTTACTTAATTTTTTAATTGGAAAGTAAAGAAATAACAAAAAGACAAAAATACTCCTTGAATTAACGGACATAGTCAATAGAAGCTAGACGAGGGGACGAAAAGTGAAGCAAAATGGAAACCATAATGACCAAAACTGTAATTATTTCAAAAGAGGGACGGGATTTGAAATAAGTATAAAACCACAGGGACCAAACGTGTAATTTACTCAACTTTTTAAGTATTTATGACTAATGTAATTGTGTGTCGTACCGTCGTATACAAAACTGTTACTATATGTTATTAGGATAAAGTCAGACAACCTAATATATCTTCCTCAGCCATTAGAACGATATTAAGGAACATAATACAACACAAGAAGAAAACCATTATATTAGTATTTTCAAGTGACACTTCTTGAAATGTCCTAAAAAACAATTTTCAATGAATAAAAAGACTAATATGATGATTTTATTACGAGTCTTATTAGTTTGCATGTTGAACTTCATCTTAACAATTAAGGATGAAAGATGGAGGTCACCTAAATATTTGTCGTAACAACATACTATAATGTGTCCGTAATAGAAGCAAAGTTGTTTGTCTTATAAATTAAAAAGTCTCGTTTACTAGGAATTCTTATATGAAGTTATGAACCATATGGAGAAAATAAGAACCTCAATAAAACTCCATGATAGTTCTTAAATAAAGCCCATTTTCTAGTTTATATAATTTAATATGGTGTTTGGGTCGCAAAATATTTTTGGATGAAATGGAATATGTGAAAGGAATTTGACTTTGAAGTAATAAGAATGGAATGTTTCAGGTTTGACCACCTGTTTGGTTATTAGAATTGAAATGTAATCTGTTAAAAAAATTAAAATTTGTCTGTTTGATTAACATAATGTAACTTTTGAATTAGAATGAAATTGTGGTAAATAACCAAAATATCCTTTTTTTTCCAAAATTTTAAATTTCTTTCAAACTAAAATAATAAAATAAAAAAGTAAGACAATATAAAATAATACACAACCAAATATAACCATATATAAACCAAATAATATTACTAAATCAACAATATAAAATACACAATCAAATATAACCATAAACCAAATGATATTACTAAATCAATATTAAAATTGCTCAAATACATGTTTCATAACATATATCATCCCACCTATCTACAACCACAAAATGAAGAAGGAAAAAAATCAATTCCACCACCATGAACAACCTCTTGTCGTCAGTGGCTCGAACAATCACCATGTGGTAAATTTTAAACAAAATCGAGCAGGAAGAGATATAGAAAACAAAATCAATAACGCCTTCCCATAATCAACTTTTTTTTTGCAAAAAGAAGGTAACAAAATCGAGCAAGGAGAGATAGGAAACAAAATCAAGCAGGGAGAGATAGAAAACAAAATCGAGCAGGAACAAATATAGAAAACAAAATCGTCGAAAGGGAAATTCGTGCAGGGAGGGATATAGCAAACAAATCCGAACAGGAAGAAATCTAAGAAATAAAATTGGTCAAGCAAGAGGAAATTGAAGCAAACAAAACATCGAGCAAAGAGAAATACAACAAACACAATCGAGCAGAGAGAAAGAGTTCGACAGGGAGAAATCGAAAGATTAGATAAATTAAACTTGTGTTGCTTATTCGTGTTCAATGGAGAAGCAAGAGATCGATCAAGAGGTTGGAGAAAGGTGTCGGCTTGTTGTTTATCTGATTAGGGTATAATGGGTTGTATGAGATTAGGGTATATTGGGTATTATGAAAATAGGAAATTCCATTCCATCAAAATACCACATGTTTGCTACGGAATGATAAAATCCTCTACTGATGGAATTCATTAGAATTTGTAGATTCCTTCTGTGAAAAAGAACTAACCAAACAATGGAATGGAATCTGGTCAAAGGAATTCAACATTCCAATTCCATAAGATTCCTCCAGAATCCGTGAAAGAAACGTCCTCTAAGAGTAAAATTTTGATTTGGACCTAAGGGATGTTGATTTTTATGGATTTGATCCTCATACTTCATTTATTACATAAAATGCCTTGTAGTATGCACTTTCTGTTGAACCTATACGTCCGTCTATTTCTGTCCGTTAAGTGAGCATGTGTGTAAGGCACATAAGGGAAAAACCGTCTATCCACCTTTTTCCTTTTTCCTTAAGCAACCTTCATTCATTTATCGTAATCGTCTCTATGGTTTACCTTTCATCTCTTCTCGCCTTGGTTTCTTTACAGAAAAAAGGTTGTGCTGACTTCAAATGATCTTCGAACATGAAAGGAACCGGTGGATCCATACCAAGTTTATGGTACATGAATCTTTTGCAACTTTTTTGATATATTTGGAGATTGGATTGTTAGTTTATTTTATACAAAGGTATTTTTTTGGTAGAAAATTTCCAAAACCTATATCTTTGAAGATCAACCATGGTAATTTTATGACCTAAATGGCAAGGTAGGAACTACCTTGACAGTGTTGATCGAGGTATACATTGAAATTAGAGTGACCACTTTGGAAAACTACTTCAAATCCCTTAATAGTAGTAAAGTTGTTATTGAAGAACTGCATAATGAAGGATCCCTTGAACATAATAGAGATAGGAACGTACTCCCAAGGGATGGGGCTTCTTCGTCTTGTGTAAGAGATAGGGTCTAGAAAGGTTTGGTGAAAAAATAGTTGATGAAGCGACTGAACAACCTGTAGTAGATCCACAAATTGAGTAACATGAAAGAGGAACCATAAATTGAGCAATCTATAGTAGATGAACAATATATTGAGCAACCAGTAATAGATAAACCACATATTGAACAATCTGTAGTATATGAAGCAAAAAGAATTGGTGAACAGGGGAACGAGGAGGTTGTTTTTGTTGAGGCAACAACAATAACTATACAAAAAACTCGAAATAATGACCATACAGAAACTTGTATTACACGAATTTGAGCCTTCTCTTGATGACAATGACCATACAAAAACTCGAAACAGTGACCATACAGAAACCTCTGTGGATGCAAATAGTTTTGACACAACCATTTCAAATGAAACTGGAAACCAAGATAGTCTTAAGGAGAAAATTAGTGGTGAAAAGTTAGAACATATGAACATCGAACAGTTTGTAAATGGTGAAGATTCTGACTTTGATATAGAGAGAGGAAAATGTTGCATAATTTGAGAAAGCAACAAACCCAAAAAATTGTGACAAAAAATTTCTTTGTAGGTCAATAGTTTAAAAGCGAGGATGATGTAAAAAAAATTCCATTACTATGTATTCTACCCAAACAAGGAGAGAACATAGTAAAAAATGATATGAAGTTAAGCGAAAAAGGTTGTATTCGAAGGTAAGATTATTGTAATGGGAGGAACATGCATTAGGCCTTTAACTACTGTGCCTTCAAGTTAAGTTCAACAAAGTAATGGACCAACTTGTCCTTAGGTGATACACAAAAATGTTTTGAGGCAAGAAGTCAAAGAAGTCAAAACTTAGCTAGTCAAGACCTATGTAGATACACACAAATGTTTTAAGGCAAGAAAAGTTAGGTAGTGCACAACTACTTTCCTTTTTAAGTTGGTTGAGGACATCATAACTCCCAACCCAAAAATCCCACTCAGGTATTTGACAGAAGGTCTAGAGAAGAAATGTCAACTTGGTGTCTGAAACCTAAATTCCTATAGGACAAAGTTGATTGCAATGAAGAAACTTTAAGGTAACTACACTAAATAATATAAGATTTAAGGGATTACATCATAGAATTGCTGAGAGCCAACCCAAACATGGTAGTTAAGTTAGCAGTTGAAACTGAAGCAATCGAAGTATTATAACAAGAAATGCACGATGATCTATATAGGTCTTGGTGCATTGAAGCAAGGATTTAAAAGAATCGTGAAGGAATTGTTTAGCATAGATGGAACCTTCATGTTAGGCCCTTATATAGACCAGATTCTAACTGCACCTAATAATACTATATCTCCTAACCCATAAATCCCACTTAGGGCATTGATAAAAGGTCTAGAAAAGAAGTATCAACTTGGTGTTTTGAACATGAAATCCTATAGGGAAAATTCTATTGCAATGAAGAAGGGTTTAGATGACTACATTAACAGTATTGGGATTTGAAGGATTACATCTTATAGTTGCAGAGAGCCAACCAAAACATGACAGTTAAGTTGGCAGTTGAAATTGAGACAATTCAAGAGAATCTATATTTGTCTTGGTGCATTCAAGCAAGGACCGACTTAAAGCAATTGCGAAGGAGTTGCTTGGTATAGATGGATTCTTCATGAAATACCCTTATCTAGGCCAGATTCTAACTACGTTTCGTGTTGACCCAAATTAAGGCATGTATCTATTAGCTTATGCAATCGTAGAAGCTGAAACCAATAACTCTAGGTCTTGGTTTTTAAACAACTTGGGAGACGATTTGTATTTTACTAGAGACTCCAATTTCACATTCATTAGTGATTGACAATACCTATCATTTTCTTGCATATTTGTGGATGCTAATTTGTTAAACTCTTTGTTAATTTGTGGATGCTAATTTATTAAACTCTTTGTTAATTTGTGGATGCTAATTTGTAGGGGATTATAGCTTCCATGGCAAAGACTTTTGCATGTGCAAATCATAGATCCTGCCTTAGGCACATCTATTATAATATGGGGAAAATTGATAGGGCAAGGTGTACATGGCCTCTTGCAGATATGTGCAATATCAATAATTAACAGTCCCACAGTTTAAGTAATACATGGACAAACTGAAAGCTATCAACAAAGATGCTTATGTATGGTTAAATGAAGTACCACTCCACCACTTGTCTAGATCCCACTTCACATGTATATATTTATTTCATATTTGGTGCACAGATCTCATTTTACAAATATATGTTTATATGATTTCACCTTATCTATAGTTTTTGGCCTTTACATGTAGAGCTCACTATGATGTTCTTGTGTGAGGTCTTCGATAGACAACTTATTATTGGAAGCAATAAACCCATTAATATGGCACTTGAATACATTAGAGAGTATCTCATGAGGAGGATTGTGAATGTGCATAAAGTGATTGCCAATTGTGATGGACTTCTAACACCCATAGCAACCGAGTGATTGTCCACAGTCAAGCAACAAGTTAAAACAAAAACCGAAATATATTTATTGATTTTCATGTTTTAGCATTAGTTGTAGTTTGTTGATATATATATATAATTAATTATTAAAATATTTGAAAAACAATTAAAACATAAATATAATTGTATATTATAATTAAAAGAAATGCAACATAAATAAATATTAATCTTATTTGAATAATAACAAAATTGAATATTAAGCAATATTTGGAAACTTTTGAGGATATTATAGGATGTAAGAAAAAATTTGTTTGGTCTCGAAAATTTTCAGGATATGAAGAATTTGGATAACTTCTTGATTCTATTTTTTTCTATTTAAAAATAAAAAATAAAAGTGAGAAATGAATCCATATATATGTTGTCATCTATGCATATACAATGACATATTTTTTAAGAAAAGAGAAGACATTTTATAATTATTAATTAAAATTTATAACTTAATTTTTAATTTACATATTTAGCAATAATCTATTCATGATAATATATCAAGATAATTATATACTTCATTTATTTTATACATAATTAAATAAATATATTGGTTATTTAAAATAAATTTTTTAAAAATAAAATACAAAAAAATGCATAAAAAACTCAAGAAAACGAAACGAAACAAAATAAATAAATACATCTATAACTATTAATTTATATTTTTTGTTTCTAGGATTACTTATATATTTTATAACTATGTTTTTATATATTTATTAAAACAAAACGAAATGAAATGAAATGAAATGGTTAAAAAACTAGAATTTAAACAAAATTCAGGGATCTTGCTTTATCATCTCGATTCTTATAAAAATCCATGACTCAACAAGACTACATGCATGTTCAAGAGTCGAGGTTCTTGGAAGAACTCCAACAAGAGCCTTCGTTGTGGATATTCTTATCTTCCATCATTATATTTTTCCCGATATTTAATATTATTTTTTCCGTCTCACTTGTTCATATACAAACCTTTATTTGTTACATTTTTTTGATATTTATCGTTTTTGTTTCAAACTTGTGGTGTGTGTAAACATATACATACATAAGAGAGAGAGAGAGAGACGAATTCAAACAATAACAATGACCAAATAAGAAAACACGAGAATAGTCGAAATCGCATGTGATTTTACATTAAACTCACATTCGATTACGGAGGACCTTGGCTGCGACCTAGGTCGTGGGCCATGACCAACAACATAAGCCCCCGCAAGTTTGGCATGCAAAGCTTTCCTGTCTAATTACCAACCCATCCTCCTTCATGGATTTACAAATGCTCCTTATTTCGGAAGGGCGAGTGACCTTTTGTAAAGGACATCTCCCAAGATCACAAATCGTGAAGCCCACTAGAGAGAAGTTAGCTGGCGGGTTCTTGTTTTCCGATAGGAAGAGGAAGGAAAACGCTTTGGTAGCATTCCCCTGGCTTTCCATTTCCAATAAGTCTGGGATAAACTAGAAGACTAACTCCTTCCCCTCCTAGGGCTTCAGCAAGGTGTCTATTCTGAGGCTTAGGAGAATGAAGCAGCCCCGGGTGTGAGTGAACTCCCCTCTACTTCCAGGCAATAGGACTAAATCCCGAACACCCTTGCGTTGACCATGTTTCGTAATCGTGTGTGTGTGTCTATATATATATGGTTGGGTTCAAATACGAGTAGTGACCAAATATATAGGAGAACACGAAAACAGACAAATCACATTTGATTTTACTCTATAATCACGTGCAAGATCACACGACTTTAACCGTGACCTGATTGTGGACCAAGTCAGCCGTTCACCTATTGCGTTGACTGTGTTCCGTAATCACATGTGATTTCACTGCAAAATCATTTGTAATTTGACCGTTTTCGTGTTTTCTTATTTTCAGTTTGTTCTCGCTTGATCATCTCTCTCTATATAGTGTATAAGTATATAACAGTAACGGTACATTTTTTAAAGCTTCCTAGTAATCTACGAACACAAGATGCGTATAATTTTAATGCTCTATAATTGTAAAATGAAAATAATTGTTTGTTTAATGTTTTAAACGAAAACTTTGAATACTAAAATGAACATTTTTGCCATACAAAAATGATAGTTTGAGTAATAAAGTTACAATTTTAACCTAATGAATTATTTAAATGCAAAACGATTTGATAAACCGTAGCGGTATAGTTTGTATGATCTTATAACATCATTGATAACTTTCAAAATATTATTAGATAACAAGATTTAATCAAAATTATAATATAATAATAGTTCAAATACAATACTTAATTAATTCGAAGTATTTATTAATAGTTGATAAACAATATGAGCTTAATTATGTTAGTAACTAATTACTAATTCGGCAACCAAATTATGAACACACACCATAAAAACAAAATAATCAATGGAGGAAATACAACTTGCAAATTATATATATTAAATACGAAATTCCACAAAACTCATTGATTCTTCAAATAATTGTAATTAAATTAATTGATGGAGTCTACATATTAAACCTCATGTGCTATATATCCGTTTGAATGATGATGAACAATCTTTGAACTTATCTCTAATTAAACCTACTGCAGTTCTGCAACATGAATTAAACAATAATGTTTCCAATCATGTTCTAGAAGTGAACTCAGTGGGAATGTTGAAACAGATAGCTAATCATAATTCGACAACGAGGCTTCTTTTTCATATTGGAAAACGTTATTATCCCTCTTTGTCTAATTATAGAACAACAGAAATTAAATGCTATATATGTCTTGATATTTTATTTCAACTTTTTTATAATAAAATATGAGAGCTTTAGACTCCAATATTGTCATCCCATAATGGCTATATTGCATCACATGCACCAACTAAAAAGACAATGGAAGTTTAGATTAGATATATGAGGTGAGTGTTGCTCACACTCTCTCTGCATATATGCCGCTGACTTTTTTATTCGATGTGTTGACAACTCGTTTTCACTTTCTTTCAGTTTCCGCGTCAAACGTCAAAATATCTAATGCATGAAGGATTTTTTTTTTTTTTAAATACCAACTAATCATTCAGAAAATACATTTATAATTTATTATAGATTTGAGTTTGCCACAAACAATTTTTGTGACGGTTACAAACACCCCTTTAGCTAGCGACAGATTTCTTAAGATAATTCGTAGGTAAAAGCCTTTTATTGGGTAGTGTCTTCATACATGCATCGAGTAAGCTACACATGCTTTGTTCTCTTGGGCATGTTTTGAGTCTGCTAAGAGAAAAACTATTATCGTTGTTGAAAATTTGTTCGAGACATCAAGATACACACACACACATATATAGAGAGAGAGAGAGACCGTTCATTTACAAACTGAATAAAAGGTACAAACTATACAAACCGTTTCAAATCAATATAAAAATAATTTTTTTCATGATTTTTTTTCATCAAATGCTATGATAATATGATTTAAGATATTATTGCACATATGTTTGTTTCCCTTTTGAAAAAATTACATGTAAAACTTTTACATTATGAAACAAATACATGTGAAACGTTTTCATAAAAAAAATATACGTGAAACTTTTAACTTATGAAAACAAATACGTATGAAACTTTTATATTTTGAAACAAACATATATGTAATAATATCTTAAATTATATCATTTGATGAAAAAATATTCATTAAAAAAAATTATTTTTTTATTGATTTGAAACAATTTGTACCCTTAATTCAGTTTGTAAATGATTGGATGATGATGCGAAAATGATTGGCTGAGGATTGTCCTCGTATTCTCGTAAAGTGTTACTTTACTCGCACGATCCTCCCTATATATAACTATATATATATATATATATATATATATATATATATACCCGGCGGGGTTGCTCTGAGTCAGTCGTCCCTGAGAAGCACTCCGGTAACGGATCCTTTTGCAGGTGAAGGGGCAGAACGTTCCCCGGTCCCTCTTTATATATATGAATTACAATTTACTTATTTATAATTCTTTGATATATGTTTAATTAGAATGAGTTATATAAAGTTTGTAGATTGATTAGTATTGCAACATAATGTATTTGATATTTATTTTAAGAAAGTCAGCGTATTTATAAAGAATTAAATTAAAAAAAGAAGGATAAAGTTACATGATGAAAGAACAAATGCAATCGGCCAAAAATATATATAGTGCTTTCCACTTTTAGATATTTGAAAGAATAAGAACGAAATATCAAGGATAACCGTCTAAAATATCAACAATGGATTTTGTTGATTTAAGTAATGAGATTAATCGACATCAAAAGTATTACTTCCATGAATTTATGATGTAAAAGATAAATAAAAAGTATCTAAAGAGACAACGCCCATGAAGTATTTAGTTTCGAGTAACAAATTAAACATGTTAGTATGTTATGACTATACGAGTAATGAAAATATCAACAATATAATAGTATTAGTAGGATACGATTGGATTCCAATGATAAGAAAAGTTTAGTGAGAAGCGTAAAAAAAATCTTCATTCTTAGATCAATTCTAATTGAACGTATGTCCTTAGATGCATCAAGTCAATTCCTTTCTAAAGCAAAATTTATAAATGTACATAAAATTAAAAGTGATTAAGGATTCAGATATCTTCTTACGCTTCTTATCTTAACTTTTTTCCTCACACGATCTTTCGCTTATATATATATATAGGGTTAGGTTCAAGGAAAAATGTAAAATAAAAATGAAATAACACTCTGGGAGCCCTCCATCTGGACGGTATACACTAATGCATACTACTAATTTGTAACATGCATTTGTGTATATGCACTAATGCATGTGTAATTATAGAAACATTGGTGCATAGGAAAAAAATGATTGTATGCATTAATACATACCATCTGGATGAGGGCTCCCAGGGTGTTCTTCAGTTGTTTTTTTAGTGTTTTCCCTTGAACCTCCATATATATATATATATATATATATATATGTGTGTGTGTGTGTGTGTACGCGCGCGTGTGAACTCCAAAATAGGTGAAACCCGTGAGATCTATTCTAAGGCAGTAATTTAAAATAATTAATGTTTTTAATTAATAAGATAATTAAGGATATAATCATCGTTATTTATGAACTAAAAATTAATGCATTTTAAAAATAATTCCGTACTTATCTCTTTCTCTTTCGCCTCTCTCTCCTTAAGAACATAAACATTGTGCACATAATATGAACAAATTTAATAATTTTGTCAGTAGGGTGTTTATTTGGTTTGTGTTCACAACATGTCACAAGCAATACAAGATCGGGTAGACTTAGAGTGTATTCACAATTTGTTCACCAACTATATTAATATTTTTAAGAAAATATTCACAATGTATTCACCTTAAATTCATATTTAATTATGTATACGTGCATATTATGAAAATAAGAGAGGAAATAAAAGAGAGAATAGAAAAAATAAGAAAATGAGAAAGGAAATATGTTTTTAATTTATATTAAATTTATTTTTCAACTAATTTTTTATGATTTAAATTAGATTTTATGGATCTTACAAATAGTAAGCTCTTAGAAAAATCTATATTGGTTTCCGTAATTCGAGTGAGATTGTCATGGGGCAAAGTTGGACAAAAGTCCATCATCATATGGATTGAGTATGAAAGTGGGAATCAAAAATAAAACAAAAATAAAAATGAGAAAGTGATGAAAAGTAGGACAAAATCATTGATTAGGATTGTAAAATAAAAATTAAATTTCGACAAGGAAAGGCTATTTACAAATATCTCAAAGTGAGATATGAGAAAGGAGTCTATTGTGCCACTCTTAGATTTTCATGTAACAAGTGAGATGAGTACTCATTTCTTTATATTTGATTCATAACTTAATTTGTTTGGTCAAGTAGAGTTCGATTGTATATGCAATTTGCTCGAGACGTTGTGATATGCCACCATGATTGATCCCTCGATGGTGGTTGAATGATAAGCAGTGGATAGATAACAAAGGTGTTGTGATTTGATTGATGTCATTCGATGTGAGTGAAGGTTAAAGGAAAGTTGATCCAAATGTATTGTATAACCTAATTAAAATGAAGTGTGATTAATTGTAAAAGATAATGAGTAAGAAGGTAAAGGTTTGTTAAAACTTCGAAAGTTGTAAAATGATCAAGAAAAGGAAGTATTTGCAAAATAAGTTTTCAGGATTTAATTTTTAATGAGTACATGAATAAAAAAATGTCACACAAATGGTCCTTATATGTTGCTAAAAGTTAACCTTTCATACAATGTTGTACTACAATTTTAATGGCTTTCAATGCTTAGATGTCCAAAATTTTATTAAGAAATGGAAATAGAGAAGTGAATATTTTTTTGATACAAAATCTAAAGCCTAAGCATATTGTGAAGATCTTGTATAAAGTTCCTTTAACACATTAATTAAATGGTTTTGAGAGTTGTTTGTAATTAATCATCTAAATCGGTCTTTAGTAAGTAAAGAAATATGGGAGCGGAAAATGTGTCCACTATTAGAAAACAAACTATTATCTTGTCAGAGTCGTCGGTAATTCGTCGCGAATGAAAATTACCAACGGATATATATCATCAGGACTAATCTGGTGCGAATTAAACCCACGACAATTATTGATGATCTTTAAGATTAGTGATATTGAAGACCATATATAGGTAATACGTCTAAGTGTCTTACGATACTTTGAAAAGATAAAAATATTTGAGACCACTACAACAAAATCGAGTTTATAAGATGTCAAATTAAGATATAGGGATACGTGTAACTATTGTGAAAAGCTAGACATTGGATTAGGAAGAGTCCTAAATAAGAAAGATTCATCTTCATCATATGAACCACAATACTCATGGCAAACAACACATCAAGCAAGTGTTTAGGAGTTGGAAAGATAATATGAAGATCTTCTTATGCTGGAAATATTGCTTCCTTGACCAAATATTTGATCTCTCTTGATTAATGGGGAAATCATCGATGCAAGATGAATATTCAATGTGATTCATTAAGGTTTTCACGCGATACACTAGTCCTAATCAAATATAAGAGGGATGCAAAAAAATCTTTATTTTCTAGTGAACAAAGTGTGGGTGCAAAGTCATGCGTAGGTGAAAGCGACAAGAAGAAACTTGTTTCAAAGCTATGGCCTTTGAGACTTTGCTATACCTTGTACAAGGGTCACTTTCAATTCCTCGGAAATTGAATTTCGTCAAGCGTATTCAAGCCATATCCAACTCATGGCTAATGAACCACCAACCAGCTCATTAATGCCCTCTCTAAATAACATTGTTGACAATTTGGAGTCTAACCATTAATCCACAACTATTTTTTTAATATATAGTCTGTGAATAATCAGACTTCTCTGGAGTCCTTTTCATTAAAGATCTATTGTCTAGCCCAAAAACTCCTATCCCTTTTCTTGAAAACCATGTCATCTCCGATCCCCCTTTCTTATAAAAAAAACATAAATCGTTCCGACATCTTCTATATTTGATCAATTTGCTTCTATGCAACAACCTTGTGTTGATCATAACTCCTCTCAGTGATTTGAATATGATTCCTCTGTATACTTAGTGAAATTCCATTTGTAAGCTAATGCTTAAATTCAGCGATAGCATACGTTGATTGTTATCAGCGATCGCTGAAAATTAGAAGCCTCAAGTCTACCTCTGAAGATCTAAAGATCAACCAACACACCAAAAGAACATTCAGCGAAAGTCGAAGACCAAGCTGAAGAAAGAGATAATCAGCTAATGATCTGAAGCGGTTCAGTGATAGCAATGGTTATCTAAACCAAAGTGTGAAGTCTTGTCAAGCCTCAGCGATACTCTGAAAGTTCATCCTTGAAGTTTCAAGTTCAGCGATCAAGTAAAACTTCTCAAACAAGATTAACGTTGATCTTATCCTCGATGCACAAAAGTCAAATCTTATACTATGTCAGAGAAGGACATACGAATTGTCTCATATATCCCCATCATATCTGATATGGTACTGTTCATACACGGCCAAAAGCATGGTTGCTTTTTGAACAAAGGACAAGCTTCCTATAAATGCTTGACACGTGGCATATACCTTTTGTCTTGCATTAAATGCAAATGGGTATAAATAAGATGAAGATATCATCTTCATCTTCATGCATGCTACTTTCTATTTTCTATAACCTCTGTCTCTTACCTTTCTTACTTCCTTGTGCATCAACTGTGTGATTTCTTAAATTACAATAGCATAGGTTTATTACTTCTTCTAATTCTGCTTGCAACAGTAAATTTGTTTATTCAATATAAACTTATTTAAAAAACCAAAAATTTGTGTGTTTGTATTCAACCCCCCCCCCCCCCTCTACAAACTGTTTCTATATCCTTGAACTCTTGTATACTCCTTTGGGACCAACAAGTGGTATCAGAGCAATGTTTTTGCTTCTTTTTAAAATATTTTTGAACAAATCTATTTTAAAATGACTAATACTAATACAAACTACATTGATAATGGATTTTTAGCTAAACCTCCAAGATTTAGCCGTGATAACTTTCCATTATGGAAGGAAAGAATGACTCTATTCCTAGAAGGGTCAGATCCTAAGATCTCCTACTATCTAGAAAATGAAGCATTTGTTTCTACAGCCCTGGTAGCCAGTGTCCCTGCCACTACTACCACTCCAGCTATTGCTGAAAGGATAATTGTCAAAAATCCTAGTCAATGGACTGAAGAAGCGAAAAAGGAAGTAGCTATAGATGCTAAAGCTAGATCCATAATTGCAATGTCTTTACCGGATGAAGTCTATCATTCTGTTATGAAGATGAGAACATCTAAGAGTATATGGGATACCTTGTGTATTCAATATGAAGAGACTGATGAAGTCCAAATCACTAGGTGTATCAATATGGTAATACAGTATGAAAGTTTTATGCACTCAAAAGGTGAAACTCTCTCTCAAATTCACCAAAGGTTTAACTGTCTCTTGATTGACATGAAAACTGTCAACAGAGAATATTCTAATGCTGAAATACTGACAAAATTTATGGAGGCACTACCTAAACAATGGGGAGAGTACACTATGTGTCTAAAACTGTCAAATAATCTTGAAACTCTATCTCTGAGTGCTTTATATGGAATGCTCTTAAATGAAGAGCAATCTCAGGTTTTAAGAAAAAACCTCATAAATGATATCAAGGGTGCCAAAAGTACTTCTTTGGCACTAGTGACTTCAGAGGTAGAACCATCAAAACTAGTTTATTCTTCCATCACCTCTGTCACTGAATTAAATCAAAATACTTTAGAAGAACTCGCTGATGCTGACATATCTGAGTTTGATAACTCTCTAGCTCTTCTAACTAACAACTTTAAAAGATTTGCTAGAAATAGCAACTTACGAAAAACTCCTGCTATCACTGACTCTAATATGTCAAAAACTCAGCCCGCTGAAAAAGCATCTGCTTTATGCTATAACTGTCAGCGAAAGGGTCACTTTGCTTGCGAATGTAGATCTAAGAAAGTAGCTGTTTCCACCACCTCTCAGAACTCTGATAAAAAGGAAAAGTACTTTAAATTAAAAAATAAATACAGAAATCTGAAAAAGAACCAGCAAAAGGGCAAAGGTCTAATTGTTGAAGAAGTTAACTGGGATCAAGAAGAAGATTGGGCCAAAACATCTAATGAATCAGGCCCCAGTGAAGAAGATATTGCCTTCCTCTGTCTAATGGCAAGAATTAAATAGGCTGAAGAAATCTCTGAAACTTCCAGCTCAGAGTCTCCTTCAACTCAGGTAAACATTCATATAAACTCCTCTATACCTAAAAGTGATAACTTGTCCGCTCTCGATGTTATGATCGTTGATTTTTACAATGCTCTGAATGGAAAGATTAAAGCTGAACAAATTATTGATCTTTCTGAACAATTGAAAAATTGTCATTTAAAAATCAAAGAACTAACAAATATTGAAGATTCCCTAAGAGATCAAGTCTTGTAAATCAAACAATTAGTATTAAGAGACAACAAGCTATCACTGAAAAGGAAAAGGCCATCACTGATCTTAAGGCTGGAAAGGCTACCATTGAAGGATGGCGCAAAGCCTCTGATAAAGTCAGCGAGATCATCAATGCTCAAATCCCTCTGAAAGTCAAAAGTGGGTTAGGATATAACCCTGATAAAGAAGAATCCGAGAATGATCGTTCCATGTTGAAATTCAGAATGTTCGTCTCTTCCATTCCTGATCCTTCTTCTTCTGAAAATTGGATTGTTTTTAAATATAATTTCTAAGAAAATGATCAAGAACAAAGTTCCTGACCACGTTCCTAAAATCAAAAACTTTCAAAAACAGAAAAAGAACTCCTCTGTTCCCTCTGTTAGTCATACTAAAACTGGGAAGAAAATCCCTGGATTTATTCAGCGATCAACTCCCAGAATTAAGATCGATCTTACACCTGTCCCTGAAAAGATCGTTATACCCCCAAGGACACCGGACAAAGGAATTCTAGGCTCGGTTCCTGAAAATATTTCTTCTCGCACTCTGAAATCCTTCAATTCCAAACCTACTCACGAATATAGAAAATGCTATCACTGTGGTGAAACTACCCACATTGCCAGCAAATGTCCTAATGCTACTAAAGCTGAAAAATAAGCTCATGGAAAGAAAGTAGCTCAAACTGATAAATCAGCGAGAGTGAAATCCACCAAGGTTGGGAAACCTTCCAAGGCGAAGGTATCCACTGAAAAGAATTTTTCAGCTAGTAGCTCTTCCGCCACTCCTTCCACTAACACAGCAGGACCCATAGTAATATGGGTGCCTATCAAAAATTAATCCTTTTGTTGTATGCAGAGCGCCAAAGGTATCTGGTATCTTGATAGAGGATGCTCAAGGCACATGACTGGCAGAAAATCTCTGCTCTCTGAATAAAAGGAAGAAGCTGGTCCCTCAGTGACCTTTGGTGGAAATGGCAAAGGATACACTAATAGTTATGGAATTCTATCCAATGGAGCCACTTCATTCAGTCGAGTCGCTTACGTTGAAGGACTAAAGCACAATCTATTGAGCGTTAGTCAGCTATGTGACAAAGACTTCAAAGTTCTATTTCTAAAGAATAGATGTGCGGTCACTAATTCTAATGACAAACTTGCCTTAACAGGCAAAAGAGTTGAAAATGTGTATATCATTAATATGAAGAGCTCTCACTATGAGAACATGTTCTTCATTTCCAAAGCCTCCTCAGACATAAACTGGTTATGGCACAAAAGACTCTCTCATCCGAACTTTAAGACAATCAACGAATTGTCTAAAAAAGAACATGTCAGGGATCTCCCTAATCATACCTTTGCAAAGGAATCTCTTTGCTCAGCGTGTGAAAAGGGAAAATTAACAAAATCCTCGTTCAGATCTAAACAAGTTTCTTCAGTGATCTCACCTCTTCAGCTTCTCCATATGGATCTATTTGGACCTGTCAATGTCCAATCTCAATCTGGAAAGAAGTACACTCTTGTGATAGTTGATGAATATTCCAGATACACATGGGTATTCTTTCTTCGATCCAAAAGTGATACACCTGACGTTATTATAGCTTTTATCAAGAGAATGGAGGTCCTTAATAATCTTATCGTTCGTTCCATGAGAAGTGATCATTGTACTGAGTTCAAGAACAGTACCTTGATTAATTTCTTTGAAGAAAAGGGAATCACTCACAACTTCTCATCAATGAGAACACCTCAGCAACATGGTGTTGCTGAAAGAAGAAATCGAACGATTATTGAAGTAGCTCGCTCAATGATCAGCGAATCGCATCTACCTACTCAATTCTGGGCTGAAGCAGTCAATACAGCATGCTTTACTTAGAATCGATCCATTATAGTGAAGCGATTCAAGAAGACCTCCTATGAACTATTTCATGGAAGAAGACCCTCTCTAAAATATCTACACATCTTTGGATGTAGATGTTATATTCTGAATGACAGAGATCATTTGGGCAAGTTTGATCCAAAAGCTGATGATGGGATATTCCTTGAATCTATGCACGTCAACTTTGATGAATCTCGTCTAACTAATTCTACTTTTATGTTTGGAGAAGATGAGGAGTTGAATGAATGGATGAAATCTCATTATGGGGAACCTGAAACTTATTTCAACAACCAACCTAATGCTGAAACAAATGATGATGGGATCCCTGATCTTCCTATGTCAGGCAACGATCCATCAACATCAGGGATCAACGTCACTCTCTCAATCAGATTCCTCCATCTGATACTTCTTTAGGAAATTCTTCAATGAATAAGCAAGCTTCATCTTCTACTGATCAATCCTCTGAATACATGACAAGATTCTATGTAACACCCTCAATTTTGGAAAGATTGTCTAATTAAAATTTTCTATAATACATCAAATTAAGATTTAATGCCTTATTATAAGTCAACAATTAAATGCCTACAATGGCAATCTAAAACATTAATAAAAATATATTCCAACTTTTACACAAATCTATATTACGGGTTGGGTGTTACCAAAACCCACAAGACAGATGCTAGGTCTAACGTATGAAAGACCTCTCTGGATAACTAACTCCTTCTCGTGTATCTAACTAGCACTCACTTCATCATAATTTCGTTAATGCGATACCCTAATGTAGACCTGATGCAGATGCCGACAAATAAAAAAATGTTAGGTTTAAGGCCTAGTGAGGTTCAAATAGTTTTCATCATTAATATAAAATAGTAAGACTACGAAAAAACGTTATTTAAACTACAATCCCAAAATAAAATGTATTTAGCGTAGAAGTAACATGTTTATGTCTGAAACATGTTTGTTTGATGTGCCTATTGTACAAATACATTCCCATAGATCATTTGAAGTTTTGTTGATTAAGTTTAGCATGATATGCCAATTGTTTAATCATGAAATAAAAGAAGCATTATTAGCCACATGTTAATTTAAGAAAATTAAAAAATTATAAAATACCATATTGTTTACGTTAAGGGGTATTATTGTCAAATGATATTTGATAGATTTCAAAATTTTGAAATAAATAAATCAATTGTACTGTTCATAATCACTTTAACTATTGATGATATCTTATTTCAAATCACTTTTGATGATTTTAGAAAAATAAAAGTTTATTATTTTTAAAAATTGAAATACGAAATATCTTTAAAAGAAAAGTTTATTATTTTTAAAAATATAAAAATTGAAAAAGATTATTATTTTTAAAAATATCTTTAAAAATTGAAGGTAAGATTTTTTAACGAGAAGTGTTGATATTTATTAATGTTTACTTTTCCAAATCGTGTAAAAACAACATACGATTAGAATGTCAATTATGTCAACAAAATCATATATGATTTCAGTATCATATATGATTTTGTACAAATCTTAATGTAAAATCATATGTAATTATGTCCAAATGTAAATGTGAAATCATATATGATTTTGTACAAATGATATTCACACACGATTACAATGTTAATTATGTCAACAAAATCTCATATGATTTCAGTATTGTTAGGTCCGTTTCAACATTACAAACGCGTAAGTAAATTAAACGACTCTCATTAACGAATCCTCTACCCTAGACTCCTTTATATAGTAGGGTCTATTACATGGTAAGCCCAAACCCATAAGGAATTAAACTAAATAAGGAATATTACAATCAATCCTTTCCTTTTTTATAAAACTTTCTAAACTTAGGACTTTTGGTCCTATCAATCTCCCCCTAAAGTTTTATAAAGGAAGCATCTTCAAATCTTCTCCCCCTTGCTTTCTTTGGAAAAGCTTTAGTGACGTCGGTCTTTCAAGCTCCCCCTTGAAATAAGCTCTTACTCTTTGGTTTCAACTGAAAAATACCAGATTCAATGTGCTATAACCGCCACTGATTGCACAAAATACAGCTTCAATCTGTAGACAACTCGACACAACTGTTAGCCGCATAAATCAAAGATACATGTGCGAGTAGCTTCAATGCTCAGTGCATAATCAGTAAGAAAAACATTGAATTTGTCTTTAACCGCAAGTTGAATAAGAATTATGTGTAAAGAGCTTTAATCTGATAAACTCAAGGAACTTGGATCACCGAGGAAATGTATGACGAACAGGGAGATGATATTTGATGAGCATTGCTTCTTTGAAAATTTAATTGTTCAAAATGTAGCCGATTTCCAGAATACTTCCAAAACAGAAAACAACCAAACTCAGATCCAATCTTCTTAATCAGATGAATGAATATCGTCATTCAACATTCTAGATCACAATCAAACCTCCAGACAGTAAATGGTTAGGAAGAATTAGCACATAATAACAGCATATATTTACTGAAACTGGCATCTAAATAAAAACTCCGGAATGATGAGTGCAGAGAGTCAGAATTCTGATTAATCCAACAAGATACAAAATCCAATCACCTTTGTCTTGAAAACTTTTCAAATCCGGCTTTGCATGAAATCCATGAACAATGATCCCCCTCCCGAGACTCAGCACGGGGGTTCCGCTATATAAAAGAATGATGCAGGGCTCTTGAATGTTTTCTTTTGATGTCATAAGGAATCTTGGGTTGAAACTCAACTGTGGTCGATGAGATAAGTTTTTGTCGGGATCTGTATGAAGTTCTCGGGTCATATAGGTTCGAGAAAGATTTATGTCGGGTCTTATAGAATCGAGAAGAATATATGTCGGGTCATATGGACTCGAGAAAACATGTTATCGAGTCATATAGACTCGAGAAAACATGATGTCGGGTCATATGGACTCGAGAAAACATGATGTCGGCTCAAGCATGGGTCGAGAAAAATGGTTGGCGGGGGTAGTGTACTCGAGAAAAAAAATTTATCGGGCAAAGTGGAGTCGAGAAAAACACTTAGGAACTTCTTGTCGGGTCTTTGGGGCTCGAGAAAAACACTTAGGAGTTTCTTGTCGGGTCTTTGGGGCTCGAGAAAAATTGTTATGAAACCCAGAAAAACTTTGTTAAATTTAGGGTTCCGGCTGTTTTATCCTTTGCCTCCATGATAGATATTTTCGAATCTCCAGCGACTAACAGATCCAAACAGATCGATTTATCGATATATACTTGATGAGCAAGACACTTCAAACGATGAGTCCAGTATATAAGCAAGAAGATGAAATTGATATGGATATTCAATTTTACAACAATCAGAAAACTTTAAGATCGAAAAAACACCATTATACCTGAAAAGTCGATTCTGCAGTACCGAGAAAAAAAAAACGCACAGTGAGAGAAAAAAATATACTCGATAATACCTTGATCTTGATGAACTTTGATGATCATATCAAATCAGATGGATTCGATTTCGGCTCTGATACCACTTGTTAGGTCCGTTTCAACAAGATCAAAAGAGGAATCATACGGAAATCATCGAGTCGTATGTTTTATTAATGAAAGCTTAAAGAATTACAAACGCGTAAGTAAATTAAACGACTCTCATTAACGAATCCTCTACCCTAGACTCTTTATATAGTAGGGTCTATTACATGGTAAGCCCAAACCCATAAGGAATTAAACTAAATAAGGAATATTACAATCAATCCTTTCCTTCTTTATAAAACTTTCTAAACTTAGGACTTTTGGTCCTATCAAGTATCATTTATGACTTTGTACAAATGTTAATGTAAAATCATATGTGATTATATACAAAGATAAATGACTAAATGTAAAATTATATATGATTTTGTACAAATGTTATTCACACATGATTACATTACCAATTATGTTATTTTTGATATATTATAATATAATATAATATAATATAATATAATATGTGACTACTACCAATTATGTGATATAAATATAATATAATATTGCTCCAATAATATAATATAATATGTGATCAATGTTCTAAATAACTCGTTATGGCCTCATTATGGCGTCAAAGCTTAGGGTCGTCGCCGCGTTAACCTCTATCACTACAAAACAAATGACTTTCACCCACAAAAAAACACCCAGGGAAATTTCCGTGGGTGATTACCAGGAAACACTAATGGTTCCGACAAAATTCGATGTTTTCAATAAAAATACCAACGGATTACCCAAGAATTTCCTGGGTAATCTGTCACTGATTTAATTTACCCACCAAAAATTTAGCAACAAACTTTTGTGACGGTTTTGTGACAGATCACCTTTTAGCGACGGATTTCCCAGGGAAATGTCTATAGATAAAAGCCTTCCATTTAGTAGTGTATGGCTCCACTCTAAGGCTTGGCATGCATTGTAACACGTTATGGCACGTTACGCAGTGTTCAAAAAGGCGCGTCATGGCGTGCGTCATGGCGCGATATGGCGTAAGATGCGTCTCCGCTGTTACGAAACAACCCATAACGTTTCTATAAGGTGTGGCTCACGCCATGGCGTCTTGAGGCGCACCGCGGCGCGAGTTTGTTTGAATGGCATGATTTTTTCAAAAAATTTATTTTTTATTTTTTTAAGCTTTTGTATTTTTACACTTTTAACTTTAAGTTTATACTTTTATAGGTTTATCTAATCACATCACTCACAATTTCACGAATTTATAAACGTTATAGACTCACGATTAAAAATGAAGCTGTAAAATTATCTTTCTAAGTTCTATTTTAAATATTTAATATAAAAACTATTTTTTTATAATAATAATTTATATGATTATTCTTCTTCTAATATGAATGTACATTTTTTAATATCATTATTTGATTAGATAATATATAGAAAACATATATCTTTATATATAATTGTATGTATGACATACAAATTTGCCGCCTTATGTCACGCCTTGAAAAATGTCGCGTCCTCGCCGTGGCGCGTAAGGCTTAAGGCTTGACCTCGCCGCCACACCTTTTGAACCTTCACGTTACGACGCGTTATTTTATAAGGTGTGGGGTTACTTTAATGTATAACGTACCCGATAAAATGATAATTATGTACAAGAGCTAGGAGTTAAATAAATATAAAAAAGAAAACTTAAAAAATAAAACCTTAAACCCGATAACCCTCGGACCGGGATGCATCCCCGCTTCCCCGAAACCCGACCGGTTTTGTCAGATTCTCCCCCGACCCGCCCCGACCCGAGCGATGCACAGTCCTACTCCCAAGGTGTTTTTCAAAAAAAAATTTAGCGTTTTCTTCTAAATCTCCCTCTATATATGTGTGTATGTGTGTTTGGGTGAGATGAGAAGAGAAGAGAATCCTAAAAATAATCGAATAACCCACCTAAACTATTAAAATGAAATGATTCAACGGGATATGGTTAAAAAAGAAGTTATAACCACCTATTTTAAAACATAAAAAGAATTCCTCCTATTTTTAAATCGAACATCGGTGAAATATAACTTCATTTGGAGTGAAACAAATACACCAGAAAACCTTTATGATCACTTTATTATTTTATTTTGACATTTATTTTGATATATTATTTTCATCTGTTTTTTATGGTTCTTCGGTTCTTTTTTTCCTAGGTTCTCTCCAAATCTTTTCTTTCTATATATATACTCTCTCTCTCTCTCTCTCTCTCTCTCTCTCTCTCTCTCTCTCTCTCTCTCTCTCTCTCTCTCTCTCTCTCTCTCTCTCTCTCTCTCTCTCTCTCTCTCTCTCTCTCTCTCTCGTAGATATATATATATATAGTAAGGTTCAAATGAGAACTTTATATATGTATATATATATATATATAATTGTGTAAACAGGGAAAATTCCCCAATTCCCCGGTAGGAACCACATTCTCTGAAGGGATAGTGGGATGAAAACTTATTCTTTACATTCTTATACATCTACATATGCAATGTGGATGCGTATTCTAGTCGTGTACTAGGTATGGGAATTGGCCCCGACCCGTTGGGGAACCCGGTCCACCCGCCCCGGTTGTGGACGGGGATTCCCTGTTAAATCGGGGATGGGGATGGGCACGGGGATCCCCGTTTGTCTCAAACCAGGGACGGAGACGGGGACAGGTATCGCACTCCCTGCCCCGTCCCGTCCCGCCCCGTCCCACCCCTCCTCGCCCCATGCCCGTTATATATATTAATTAATAAGTTATGTATATTATTTATTTCATTAAATTGGTGATTCATGATTTCATATTTTCTAACTAGGTTTAGAATCTATTTTTTTTATTGTGGATGTTAGTGTGGATTATTTTCAATGTTAAGTTAAAATACAATTATGCTTATGTTTTGAATATTACTCGATATGGTTTTATATTACTCGTTATGTTTTGCTACGTGTTACGTTAAGTATGTTTTTGATTAAATTGAATTTATTTTAGTTTTAGCCTATTAATTATTTTATGATGTTGTCATTTTTTTGTATTAAATTAAATTTATTTTGATTTTAAGTTTATTGGAAAAATATCCCCGTTTCCCCGGTGGGGATCCCCGTTCCCCGTTGGGGATGGGGATGTAATCTTATTCCCCGGCGGGGATGGGAACGGGGACGGGGATGGAGTTGAGGAATTGGGGACGGGGATGGGGATCGAGGTCCGCGCCTCATTCCCATCCCTATCGTGTACCAATGGAAAAAGGTCAAAGGATTCTAAATATGACTGTCAAGTCACCTATAACCACCATAGTCAAGTCAGAGTTTAACCTCGGTCATTTACTCCCTCCTCTTTCCCCATTTTTGTTAGAAAATAGATCCGACACATATAAAATATGGTTAAGCCTGCCGTAGACCAAGCTAATACTTCAAAAATAGAATTTGTAACGTTTTTTATGATTGTTCAAGGCATTTAGGTTTGAATCATTGTGAAATGAAGAATCTCATAATGCTCAACATTTTATGAATGTATATGCACACCTATAGTAAATCCATGTTAAATCGATTGTGTCATTTATTTGCTTCCATTGCAATGTGTTTGGTTGGTAATATTGTTATTCTCTTCATTTATTGACATTGGTGACCATACTTTGTATTCTATTGTTTCATATATACTAAGTTTACTACAAAACAAATGACTTTTACCTACAAAAAAACACTAAGGGAAATTTCCATGGGTGATTACCATGGATCACCCAGGAAATACTAATGGTTCCGACGAAATCCGATGTTTTCAAGAAAATACGAACGGATTACCCATGAAGTTCCTGGATAATCTGTCACTGATTTAATTTACCCACCAACAATTTAGCAACGAACTTTTGTGACGATTTTGTGACGGATGACCTTTTAGCGACGGATTTCCCAGGGAAATGTCCGTAGGTGAAAGCCTTCCATTTTAGTAGTGGTTGTTGTTCTGCTGTATAGTTTGAGATTTTTATGCACATTGTGTTAAAATGATTTTTCCGTAAACACAAATCTTATGTTCTATAAATCTCTTTTACGAACAAAAGGGAATAAAAAAGAAAATAATGGAATATGAAGGATGGATTTTGTTCCTACATTCCTCCTAATGTTGGAGGAAATGGAATGAAATAAATAATAGCTCTATTTTTTTTTATAAAATTACAAATCAACCTATGAATAACAAAAATGCGAGAAAATAATTAATACGGGTATAATTATAAAAACGACATTTTTTCTCTCTTGTGTATAAGAATATGATTTTTTTCCTTTTCTTTTCTTCATTTTTAAGAGCATAAATAAAGATTTTCATCGTCTTCCATTTCTTTTCATTCATTTTCTTTGAAAGATCAAGAACACAACGTAAGATGATTGATGGTTCCATTATAATTTTGCTTTGTGATCGACTCACACACACACACCATAAGATGTTGAGTTTATAACCGTTGCTTGTATATTTTTTTCAATGCATAATAATTTATTAAGATAAAACCAACAAGGGAAGATGAAACAATGATGTGCAAAACAGAAAATTCTAGAGTTTTATGCACCGCCGCACCTTATGATCTTAACACGTTTGGGCGTAGGCTTATTTTGCAAAAAAAAACTTTTTTGGTGTTTTATCACAGCCGCAACTTATGATCTAACATGGTCGTGCGTGGTGTTATTTTACAAACATAAACTTTTGGGTTTTTTGGCACGATCGGTCCTTGTATTCCATCCTGGTCGTGCAAGACGATAAGTATGATTCTCCTAACTTTTAGTATTGAGACAAATTGATGGATTTGAACGAATAAACTCCTTGATTTATGCTTGAACGAGAACCAGACTATTTTAGTATCATAAAAATTATATTATATATTCAAAACCATATATCATAAATTTATTCTATTCAATGCAAATAAACAAGGGGTATGCTAAATACATCCTTATGTATTGCTAAATAAATCATTATTCATGTATTTAATGTCGGCACTCGGCACCATATTGTGACATCCTTACTTTTGGGGCAAACGATAGAGATGAGACCACATGGGTAGCACTCAAAACAGGTTCATTATTATATGATATAATATATTAATTAAATGGGATTTCCAATAATGAAGCAAGGTAATATTTTTTATCAGTCTTTTGATCACATAAATGGTGGAAATCAAGAAGTAGTTCGTTGTTGGCAGTTGGTGAATCAATCATTTCGCATTTCGAATTGCTAGCCGCACCAAATGAGAATAAGAAAGAAGCAATCTGTTTTTTTGCCATTTAAAATTAGGAATTGGTATTTTAAATCATTAAAATTACACTTTTTATATGTAATCAAGATTTTTTTGGAATAATGTAAAGATTTGAAGCTAAAATTCGATACGAACATAACTTGCCCAAAACCGAATAATATTAAAGAAAATTAATTAAAATAGTCGTTTTTCAGAGGTGATTTCACCTTTTAGCCATTTTCTTCCTGATTTCACAAAAATAACCACACGTCTGCAAAGAGCTTGCAAACCTAGCTAAATGACAATTTTTTTTACAGTTTTGACCCGTGTCCGCAATATCCTACCTTTGTAATTAGATTAGAGTTTTGAAGACCTGCCACATGTCACGGTCGGGTGAAACCCTAATCCAACCTTATCAAACGAATGTTGTAGGGTTTTTAGACGAATCTTGCAGGCTTTAATCGTCTGATTTTATTGTCATTATCTTGACCAGATCCAAAGTCCCCAATTTTGACCAGTTTGACCTCCGCAATTACGTACAAAAAATTGTCATTTTCCACGTTTTTGAAATACTTCATTTGTGGATGTTCCTCCATGTTTGCCTATAAATACCCCACTCGAAGGAGTCGTAAACCATAGAAAAGAGAAATTCGTATTCAGTAAAGCAAAAGTTGTGCATATCTTCTTACATGACATCGAAAATCTTCATGTCTAGAACTTCAGGTGTTTTTCTCAATCGCTTCCAGCTACTATCACTGAGTTATATGATTAGTGTGTATATTTTTTTGGGTCTTAGTTGTGTTTAAATATGCGTAAGGCTAATCTTGTTAATATTCATCAACAGTTGCTCATCCACATTTTTCACTATGAAACTCCACCATCAAGTGTACTGTACAGAACAACCTAGAAGAAATTGCTTCCATACTCCAGAAATCTTTCCATGCAACTACTTCACCAGATAATTAATGGAAGAGCTAAGTAACGACAAACACAAATATTATAAGTTGTATTTTAAAAAGCTAAATGCAGACTCATTGAGTGGAGTAGAAGTATCGACTGCCAATGAAGATGTAATGAATATACATCAATATGTTGATGACTATACCGTCGTTGAAGTGTACAGCAAGAAAGTGGACGTTAACAGTTCGAGTCGGATATCGCCAGAGCCTATAAGAAGTCAGGTGGGATTTTGCAAAAAGCAACCATCATGTAACCGTAGCTTAAAATTTAAATAAAGGTGCAACAACTTTTAATCTGTAATGTGTTGAAAACCATATGCTGAATAGGAGCTCGTTTAGACAGACGGTGGAGCACTTGATTGATTTGTCCTTTCTTAATGAAAGACGTGAGAGTTATGAGATCAGTGGATGAGAAATGATGCCTTAAGCATATCATTAACGTTTGGCCGTCTTTGTCATCCACTGATATCATAGCACTCCCATCTTTCACCAAGAAGATCTCCACGGTCTGTGCAAACGAGCTCCTGTTGAGCATGAGGTTTTCAACATATTACACATTAGAGTTCTAGTCGATTCAATGGTTGTATATCTTAGTAGTAAGCAACATTTAGTTTGTACTATGTAGTAAATCTCATGCTAAACAGGAACTCTTTTAGGAAAACGGTAGGGCACTTGTTTAAATTCTCCATTCTTGTTGAACGGTATGTGGGGGTATGAGATCATTGGATGACAAATGATGCCTTAAGCCTATCAATAACGGTTAGCCGTCTTTGTGATCCATGAATATCATAACACTCTCATCTTTCACCAAGGAAGACAAAACAAAAAAGTACTCCACAATTTTAGGAAAAGAGCTCCAGATTATAATGGAGTTTTCAACACATTACAAATTAGAGTTTCTAGTTAATTAAGTACGGTGTAACTTAATTATGTATGAATTCGTGTTAAGCTATCATGTTAAGGTATTTTTTTTTCATAAGTACGATGTTACTTAATTATGTAATGAAATCATGCTAGTAGGTGAATGATATTATGTATGTATACTATGGAATATAAAAAATGTAAAAGTCAATTCATTAATACGTACACAGTTAATTAATAATTAACAATAATTTATGTCAAAATATACTTGGTTGTTCTCTCCTACACTTGTTGCGCGTAGATAACCTGACTCACTAGTCTTTGACTTTGATCATGAACTGAACTTGGTTTCTTTAGATCCTTTACTTAGACCTTCCCACTTACACTTTCCTTCTTTTCTCGACTCTACAACCTTGATAATGTTCTTCTCTGTCACTTTTGGCCATCTCAACTCCCTCAACAGTGGCAGATTCTTAGGGGGCGTTTGGTTTGTCAGAATCCGATGGAATCTGATAATTGGAATGGTCAATCCGTTGACCAGATTCCATTCAGACGTTTGGTTGCCTAAGGAATGGAATTGAAATCCAAAGATTCCATCAGTTGAGGATTTGATCATTCCTTCATAAAAGAGATGGAATTGAAATCGATTCCATCCAATAGTTAAAAATGACAAAAATACCCTCATTATTTCTCACATACTGGTTCATCAATCGACCATCTTGATTCTCCTTGTCAATAGTGAGTTCATCGATTTCTTCATTACATCTAAAAGTTCATCTCTCAATCTAAAAGTTGTCCACCTGATTTCAGATAGTCACAGCTAAAAATTCTAGGTTCTCGGTCTCCAATCGATTCTGGCCGATTTCTCGTTTGTTGATTTGCAAGGAGGAAAGGCGGTGCATGGCGGTATGGCGGCCGGAAAAATAGGTGCTACGATGGGAAGAAGAACTGAAGAAGGAAAAAGGGTTGTTGTGCCTAGGTCAAAAAAAGGAGTGGGGAAGGGGATAAGGAAGAAAGAACCAGTCAAACCATTTTAATTTTTTTTATTATAATTTAATTACCAAAATTAGGAAAAACCATGTAAACAATGGTAATTTACATATTTTGGTCAAAAAAATATGGTAATTTACATATTTTATTATTATTTAAATAATTTTAAAAAATATGTCAAAGATGAGGTATTTTGCCATTTTTCATTTTTTCATTTCAATTCCTTTGTAAACCAAACAGACAGATTCCAACACTATATATTATTTCCTGCCAACCAAACACTTGGTCAAACCTTATAACATTCCATTCCAATTTCTTTCAGATTTCAATTCCTTTGCCAGATTTCATTCCTTCAGAAAACATTCTGCGAACCAAACGCCCCCTTAGTGTTATCTCAATCCTCATTCTTAGGTTAAATTTTTAAGATTAGGTTGTCGTATTTGGTTCTACAAAATAATCTGTAAATCTTTGATTTAATTTAAACTGATCAATAAAAGTTAAAAAGTTTGAAAACATCCTTATTTGTATTCATCCCCCTTCTACAAAAGAAAAACTTAGACCTTCCCCTTCTGGACTAACAATATACCATTGAAATTGTAACGATAATATTTAAAATATGTAATAAACACATTATAAATATAATTGTGGTCTTTAATGATACAACATTTCTACCACTTGGGATAGAGGAAAAGTCTAAGTACATCTTACATTCTAAAACCCTACTTCCAATGTTATACACTATTTTTGTTTTATTTAGTTTACACTATAATTTACAGATGAAGGTAAAGAAATAATTAATGACTCAATCACACATTTCCTTATGTGTATATAATATATCAGAAGATCTGCTTTGGAGAGTTGAAGAAAACCAACTCAAGAAAAACAAAGTCCTTGCTTCTAAAACCAGTTCAAAAGCTTTTGAAGCACTCTGAAAATAAAGTAGATAAGATTTAAGACCAACTCCAGATGCTCTAAACATACACTTAGAGTCGGTGTTTATGATCTTTGAACTTTTTTGAAAACACGTGCCAAGTTCTCAGAGTATGGAGCATAACCGATTACTCTGTCATTTTACCATAAATATGTATGTCTCATTTGTTACAACTTGTAATATAACTTGATAAAAGATCTCTCTAGACCAGTCTCCCTCACATAGTGAAACATTTTGTTGGTCCCTAAGGAGTCTACAAGAGTACATAAGTATCAATACAGTTTGTAGAAGGGAGGGGGGATGAATACAAACACAACTTTTTAAGGTTTTAAATGAGTTTATTTAAATAAACAAATTTACAGATTGTAAGCGGAATAAGAACAAGTATAAATACCTATTATATTACAATCTAAGAATCACTAATATGTTTGATGCACAAGATAAGGAAAAAAAATATCAGAGGTTCAAGGAAAGACAAATATGCATGAAGATGAAGAAGAGGTTCTTCATCTATTTATACCCAATACATTTAATGCAAGTCAAAAGGTACATGACATGTGTCAAGCATCTATTGGAGGCTTTTCCTTTGTTCATAAAGCAACCATACTTTTATCCGAATATGAACAATGACCCTATCAGAGTTGGTAAGCATGTGGGAGGCAATAAAGTAACTCCGCCCATACTATCTGACATTGGTATGGGGAGGTTGACATTTGTGCATCGAGGATAAGATCAACTTTAATCTTGTTGAGTAAGCTTCATTTGATCGCTGATACTTAAGGGCTCAAGGAGGATTCCTTCAGGTGTCACTAAGGCATACACAAAATCTCACACTTTATGTTAGACGGTCGTTGCTATCATTGAACCGCTTCAGATCACGAGCTGACTGTCTCTTTCTTCAGCTAGGTCTGCGAATATCGTTGAAGGTTCTTTTGGTGTAAATGTTGTCTTCAGGTCTTCTAGATTTAGATATTGTCCCTGATGCTTTCAGCGATCACTGCTGTAATTAGTGTTTTGCTTTGTTGAATCTGAATAGTAACTAAAACCAAGATATTCACTAAATATGGAAGGAATCATAATTAAATCATTGAAAGGAGCTTGGATCAACACATGTAGTTAGTGTTCTTCACTACATTTGATATGCTTAAGTATTGTAAATGAATCACTGACTGATGAAAATCATTCAAACATTCAATTTTGTGTTCAACTAATTAGTTTCATAGTTTAATTGTATAATCTCTTATGTCATACTTTGATCAAGTTGAAATTTGTTCAAGTTGAAATTTGTTCGTCTATTGAATTATGGCACTTCAACGTAGCAACTTGAGAGAAGTTGCTCTTGGTAAATGATTTTATAAATTTTAATATTACTTTAGCGCAATAAAAGAACTGAATTATTACTAATAAATATTAATTGATTATTAACTCACTTTATGTTTAGTATAAACAAAGTATAAGGACGCATAGACCTAATTAGTTGCTTGTTCCTACTATAAAAGAATTTACACAGAAAGAGGTTCAAAAGATAATACTAAAAAAATAAAAAAATACGAGAACGACCAATCCAAAGATAATACTGATAAAAGTCGGGTTCACATGTAATTTTACACTATTCTCACGTGTAAAATCACATGTAATTACGTGCAACCTTTTCTGCAACCAAGGTGACGAGCCAAGTCACTTGCACACCCTTGTGTTGAATGTTTTCTGTAATCGCATGTGATTTCAATGCAATGTCACATTTTATCTGACCATTTTCGTGTTCTCTTATTTTAGCATGTGCTCGTTATAATATATATATATATATATATATATATATATAGGGAAGGGATCATACGAGAACCACTCATTTTTAAATGAATAAAGGAACACTTTGTGGACCACATATGATGTGGGTCCCACATAAATATTAAATCATTTTTGATTTAATATTAAATCATATAAAATCAGAAATGATTTAATATTATGTGGAACCCACATCATATGTGGTCCACAAGGTGTTCTTTTATTCCTTTAAATTTACAAAGTTCTTATTTGAACCTTCCTCTATATATATATATATAGAGAGAGAGGAAGGTTCAAATGAGAACTTTGGATTTCTATATATATATATATACATATAGGGGAACTTCCTTTTAAGAACCCATGGCATTATTATAACCTTGACAATTTATGCATCATGTGCTATTTTATATGTTTTTTCCATCTAAAACTAGAATGTAGAATAGATTAACATATATTTTTTTCACTATGTGTTTGTTTCACTTGTATTTATTTCACAATGTGAACATTTTTAGTCTGTTTGTGAAACAAAAGTTACAAAGTTCTCATTTGAACCTTCCTCTATATATATATATATATATATATATATATATAGAGAGAGAGAGAGAGAGAGAGAGAGAGAGAGAGGGGAAGGTTCAAATGAGAACTTTGGATTTCTATATATATATATATATATACATATAGGGGAACCTCCTTTTAAGAACCCATGACATTATTATAACCTTGACAATTTATGCATCATGTGCTATTTTATATGTTTTTTCCATCTAAAACTAGAATGTAGAATAGATTAACATATATTTGTTTCACTATGTGTTTGTTTCACTTGTATTTATTTCACAATGTGAACATTTTTAGTCTGTTTGTGAAACAAAAGTTACACATAAAAAATGTTCTACATATGAATCAAACACATTGTGAACAAATATATGTTTATCATGTGCAACAATACCTTAATATAAAATTTCTCACTAATATCACAACATTATGGAGTTCTCAAATGATTGAGTATATATATATACATACGTGTGTGTGTGATATATATATATATATATGTGTGTGTGTGTGTGTGTGGAGGGTTGGGGTCACGTGAGACCAGCCTGTTTTCATGAGACCCATGAGACCACATTTTTACACTTGAAACTTCAGAGCAATCACTGTGAAGGTAAAAAAATTTGAACTTTCACAGCAAAAGCACTATGAATATTACCTTCACAGTGTTTTGCTGTGAAGTTTCAAGTGTAAAAAGTGGTCTCACCAAAGCATCGAATTTTTGTTACCTTTACAGAGATTTGCTGTGAAGTTTCAAGTGTAAAAATGTGGTCTCACGGGTATCAAGAAAACAGACTAGTCTCACGTGATTCCAAGTTTATATATATATATATATATATATATATATAAAGAGAGGGGTTTAAATAAGAAAGGTAAAAAAATTTGAAAACATATGAGTTAATTATTCATATGTGAATTATCCGTAAAATGAAACATGAGTTTACGTAAGCATCTTCGAATTAACCTTTTTGGGTGTACCAATGAGAAATGTAATAAGCACTTTGTTAGCGAATATTCATAACATATGTAAATGTACATTAAAACATATTAACATTTTATGTCAAGTTATATTAATTTATTTAACTTATGTCAACATTTTTCATGTTAATATTTTGTTACAGTGTTCCTATGTTTCTCACAATTTTTTTGTTTTGCATTAGATCCCTATTATATATACATATATATATAGAGAGAGAGAGCCTTTTTTTACAAACCTAATAATTCGTTAAGTTTTACGAACCAATTTTCAACTTTTCATGTGTTGATTTATATATGAAATGATTTATGTGAAAAAGTAGTGTTAATATAGTGTTGTTTTATATGTGAAACGTTCGGAACCGTTTTTAATATACCAAATGGTATCGAACATTTCGCATATAAAATAACAGTATATAAAATGTATTTTTCACATATGTAAAACAATAGTTTGTATAATTTATCACGTATGCAAATAATTATGCATATACATATAAAAACATAATGATTATACATCTATATATGTTGTATAATATTTATTTCAAAAATTATAAGTATTTAAAAACAAAAGAAAAAGAATGATTAAGTTGGTTATGCCGTTACGATCGTTTGCACATGGAGCCAACAATCGACATTTAGGAATGATTTCATCAAAAGTTATTAATAATTAATATTTGATGCAAACATTAGTGGCAATCTTACATGGGATCTCCACTTACGGCGAAACATAATTCAACATTTTACAACCCAAACAAGGAATGAATTATATATTAGTTAACAATGTTGTAGTGTAATCATACATCAAAATGCAGATGCTTCTTATCTAGTCCATTAATTTCACATGTTATATACAATTTTACATATATTTATACTTACGTTTAATTGTTTAAATAAATAAAACTTACATATATATGCATATGGAATGTGTATATATAAAAGAATGCCGAACAAACAAATCAAGTCTAGTCTACTTCACACCGTTGAAGGTATTGGTGATCAAAACTAGAAAGGTATCCAAGTCATCCCGCTACTGTCAAGAGAAAAGGGCCAAGAAAGGGGAACAATTGATAGGAGAAATGGAGATTTATTTCTCATCAAACAAATGTCATTATCTAATGGAAATCCTAGCTATTTTTAGCATTAGCGTGATATTGAGATAACGAAAATACACTACTAAAATGGAAGGCTTTCACCTACGACCATTTTCCTGGGAAATTCGTCGCTGAAAGGTGATTCATCACAAAACCGTCACAAAAATTGGTGGGTAAATCAAATCAGTGACAAATTACCTAAGAAATCCCTGTGTAATCCGTTGATATTCTCTAGAAAACATCGGATTTTACCGAAACCATTAGTATTTCATGGGTGATCCGTGGTAATCACCCAAGAAATTTCCCTGGTTGAATTTTTGCAGGTGAAAGTCATTTGTTTTGTAGTGACAAATAGGCTTTGAGTCAATCTTTTTTGGAGGATTAGATGTTCTTCCTGAATAGGCCTTTTATTTGGTAAGCAACATCGTGAAGCTACAACAAAGGCTATAAACTTAGTAATAACTTCCTATGAATGGGGATATTCTGCACCTGACAAACATAAAAGGAAACGTTTTTTTAAGGCAAAACATTTTTTATTACCACCAATTTAACACCCACATCAGGGTTACAAAGCATGTTGCATCAAACACCTGTTGTACCTATATACTTAGAAAGGAACTACACAATAAGACCACAGTTAGTTGCCAACATCGGAACAAAACAGAAAGTGGAAACAAGCATGCTGCACATTAAGTTTGATAGGAACAAACTATAACAGTAGCAATAAAACGATCGCAACGGCAGCAGGTCGTGGGGGTTTCGTTCTTACCCGGACATCTCCCATCTACTCGGATCACAGCCCTTACTTATACCAAGACAACGGCATCTATTGTCCGGAGGTCTGTCCGGACAGCAAGTCGTCCCCCTTGACTTCGTACTCAATATTTATATCGCCCCAGCAGGATTCGCGAGCCACTGATTCCACTTCAGTTTTCTGTTGTGCATCCTTCTTCCAATCCACTCAAAACTATGTCTTCGAAACTCGAACATAAGATCTGCAACTTTTCGTTTATCTTCCTTGAACACTACACGGTTGCGGTTATTCAAAATATAGTACAGAAAACTCCACACCATTTCTCTCCAAAGCGACTATTGTACTTTACCCCCCCCCCCCACTAGGTCCTCAATCGTTTCAATTCCATCTTTATCAATCCACCACCATCGACATACTCTTTCCCACACTTTGCTAGCCTCTTCACACATCACAAATGCATGATTGACTGATTCTACCGCATTCCCGCATCTTGGGCATAATATTGATGTATTGTCCATCCCATCTTATCAAGGATCATCTTGCATGGCAATCTCTCGAATCTAGCCCTCCACATGAAGATATTTATTTTATTCGCTAATGCCTTTAATCACTTTGTCTCAATCGCTTGTTCTCCGGTCAACGGTGTGCCCTCCTCAATTAGTAGTTTGAGTTCTTGTACCGAGAAGCTTCCATCCTTCCCAAGTAACCATTTGTTTTTATCCCGAGTTCCCAACTTTGGAGTCCATCCTTGCAATGTCTCATGTAAACTCTCCAATTCTCCTAATTCTCTCCCCCTTGATTCCCTCCTCCACGACCACTTCCATATCGAATTGTTATCTACCCATTCCCCTTTCTCCGCTATTAAGGCCTCTTTTTTGATGTCTAAATTAAGCAATCTTTTGAATCTTTCCCCCAATGTTACTCTACCTAACCATCTTTCCGACCAAAACATCGTTTCCCTCCCATTTCCAACCTCTTTCCCAAATGACGTCTAAAAAATTATGCCCACTTTAGTCAAGTCCTCCTTAATTCTAATTATGTTTGACCAAACCTTCCCCCCCCCCACCCCCCCCCTACAACCTCTTTTGATTCCACACTAGTGCCCCCCTTCCCATAAATGATTTCCACTACTCTTACCCATAACGCTTCATTTTCGCACAAGAATCTCCACCACCGTTTCCACAATAACCCCTAATATGAAGCTTTGATACTTGCTACATTAAGCCCACCTTTTTGGAAATCTTTAATTACGCTATCCCATTTTACCCATGCCAACCTTTTGTTTTTTCCATTACCACTCCCCCTCCCCTCACTCCTCTAGGGAAGCGAAAAAGCGAAAAGAAGTACAAGGATAAACTACCAAGAACGGATTTAACCAACGTGAGTCTACCTCCAAATGAAATCAAGCGAGCTTTCCAATCCGCCAACTTGTTTTTCAACTTTTGAACTACCATCTTCCAATTTTCTATTTTGTTCATTTTTGCTCCCATAGATAATCCAATTTTCTATTTTGTTATAAAACTAGGCATCAACAATCGATAATTTATTATGGACCGATCCGTCAATAATTTGCGACTGATCAACGACATATCAGCTACAAAACCAAAATTTTCAATTTTTACTCACATTTTTGCGACGGATGTATGATCCATCACTAATCCATAGCAAAATGTAGATATTTGCGTTGCTATGGTTTAACGATGGAGAAAGAAAATACTTAAATTTTAAATGAATAAAGAAATGAATCTAAAGTTCTGTAGCAAATCTATCACCAAATACTTAAAAAAAACTACATTTGTGAAGGCTTTGCTACAAATATAATTATATTTGGTATTACAAAAATCAAAACAAAACTTAATAAAATCCGCAACTAATTTGAGACAAATATATTTAGATTTATCATGGTTTTGCTACGGATCTAATTATATTCAATATTAAAAAAATAAAAATAAAACTTTATAAAATTCGTAGCTAATACAAGAAAAATATATTTAGATTTGTCGGCATGGCTTTAGTATAGATCCAACTATATTCGATATTAGAAAAATCAAAATAAAACTTAATAAAATATGTAGCTAATCCGAGACAAATATATTTAGATTTGTCACGGCTTTCTACAAAACTAACTATATTCGATATTATGAAAATCAAAAGAATACTTGATAAAATCCGTAGCTAATTCGAGACAAATATATTTAGATTTATCACGGCTTTGCTATAGATCTAATATGTTCGATATTAAAAAAAGCAAAATAAAATTCTATAAAATCCATAGTTAATTCAAGACAAATATATTTAGATTTGTCATGGCTTTGATATGGATCTAACTATATTCGATATTAAAGAAATCCAAACAAAACTTGATAAAATCCGTAGCTAATTCGAGACAAATATATTTAGATTTCTCATGGCTTTACTACGTATATAATTATATTCGATATTAATAAAATCCTTGATAAAATTCTTAGCTAATCTGAGACAGATATATTAGATTTGTCATGACTTCCTACAAACCGCAATAAATGTATTTTTGAGTTGATTAATTGCAAAGTAGCCTTGGAAAAGGCTTTTTATAGCACGATGTACATAATGTACTTAAGACCCTATTCCTCATCGACTCTAGCCGACTAACCGTACCTTCAACTGAGCTGTTTTCTTACAAAGAACTAAAAGTTCATAGATTCTTTGGTTCAATTTTAAAATTATACTTGATCATTGAATTCTTTTCTAGTTGATGGAAAGCCGCCATGGCCCCAAAAATGCTATGTGATCAAGTTACTAAAGGATTATTTGACTGATAATTTCAAAGATCTATCAAAAAGTATGTAATTAGTGGAAGGGCTTTTTAGGGAGTTAGTTGAAGAGGTGAACGACGAGAATATAGACCAAACGCCAATGATGGAACAACGGGTTATGATGTGCCATCTACAAAAGAAAAGAGCAGTGACCCATTTCATTTCCTTCGAATAACTAATCTCAACAATTGTTTGATCCATACAAGCAAATACAAGATTTCAATTACTGTTATGTGTAAAAAGAATTATATTCTTAGGTACAAGAACTTAGATAAATAATAGAGAGACTGACGTGGAAAGTGGAAGACAAGGACAAGCTTTCACTGAGTTGATTTCTATCATTTTGTTCCTCAGCGCCAACATTACTGTTAAGTGAAAATACGTCTTGGTTTTCGCCTTAGAATCTTTATAAGAATTATCTCAAGTTAATTTCTAGTTAAGAAAAGACTCCGTGTGGGCATTCTTCGACTCTTTTTTAGCTTTTTACTACCTCGACTTAAACCATCGATATTGAGTTTATGCATGTGTTTCATATTTGTAGGTAACCACAATGCAGAAATCCCCTGAGTCAGACTCAGAGGAACGGGTGAGGCATGGGTTGGATCAGAGCATGGCTTAACTCGTGGTGAGGGATGTCGAGTCTGAGCTTAGGGCTAAAAATCTTGATGAGACCACGAATTCACTACATGCAACACTGGATGCTCTTTTTTGTAGATTAGTCAAAACCATCCTCCCTTATCCCTTAGGTCCTTTATTTGTTTAATACAATTTATTTTTGAATGAATACAAGATTAAATTTAATAATTCTTTTGTTGTATGTTTGTAAATATTTTGTGATGTTTATATAGAAAATTGCATTTCATACAGGAAAATAGAACAAAATTAAATTATTACTTTTTAATAAAAAAAAATTGTGACGGATTAGCCACAAAATCAAATCTTATGTAAATCCTAGCTAATCCGTAACAATTTTGTTCACTAGCTAATTTGTAGTTAATTATAACCCTAGTTAATCCGTAGTTAATTCGTAACAATTACGTTTCCTAGCTAAGTTGTGGCAAATATTTTTCCTAACTAACTTGTAGTAAATACGTACAAGGGTGGTACCTCAATGGTTTGAGCTTGGGCTCCGAAGGTCAACAGTACCAGGAGGTACCATGTTCAAATCCAGGGAGGTTAAAAAAAATTCCCCTTGTGGCCACGGAGGTTCAAATGCGGTGACTCTGGACTATCCGCGAAGCAGGTAGTCGCCCTAGGATTAGTCGGCTCGCATAGCGGGTTGGATATCCAGGTTAATAAAAAAAACATTCCTTAGCTAATCTGTAGTAAATATGCTCCTTAACTAATTTGTGGCAAATATGTTCTCAGTCAGCTAACGCTTAGCAACTTCATTCCCTAGCTAATCCATAACAAATATGTCCCCTAAGCAAATTCATTGTTTTTGGGTGGACTTTTACTTAAAAGAGAAACATAATAAAACATATAGACCACTTTTTTTTTGCTACGGATGTGTTACGGGCTCTTATACCGTTAATATTAAAGCCCGTCGCTAAATTCATAGCAAAAATATGTTTGCAACTAGCATATTAAGTACCAGTTATTTGCTACGGATTTGTTACAGATTTGACTTTCAACTACGAATTGCTACGGATTTATCCGATCACTGATATCCAGTTTCCTAGTAGTGGTATATGTGCTTTCACCTACTTTCCAAATGGTATCCAACAATTTCAGTGCTTCATCTAGTTCTAATCCCTTTGTCATTGGTATCCAACAATTCCAGTGCTTCATCTGGTTCTAATCTCATTGTCACTACAAAAAAAATGACTTTCACTCACAAAAAAATACCCAGGGAAATTTCCGTGGGTGATTACCACGGATTACCCAGGAAATACTAATGGTTCCGACGAAATCGGATGTTTTCAAGAAAATACCAATGGATTACCCAGGAATTTCCTAGGTAATTTGTGACTGATTTGATTTACCCACCAACAATTTAGACACCAACTTTTGTGACGGTTTTGTGACGGGTCATCTTTTAGCGACATATTTCCCAGGAAAATGTCCATTTCCAATTTAGTAGTGTGTCAAAAAATCCGGTTTTTGAGATGAATTCGGCTTGATTAATATTCTTGAAAGTGGGAAAATGCATAATGCAAAAAGTGGTAGTCTCCTTCTCGAGGAAGGAAATAAACCAGGTTTGCCGTAAAATCGGCAATATATCCGACAGAAACACAATTTAGTAAGCAAGACATATATAATTTGGTTATATGATGCAGATTTGAACCGGAAAATGATACTACAATGCATCAATGTCATCAAAGTAGAGTTGTCGTTCGAGCGTTGTGACAACCCCCAATAGACCAAGTTGATTCAACACTACAACCTTACTACAAACCAATAAATTGTCAAACAATTAAGATGCTATTAAAATGTGAAAATATCACAATTGAAAATGCAACAAAAATTAATTCTAATTTGAATAGTTGTGTAGCTTTAGCGTGTAATGTGCCGCACAAACATTACCACATCATTATATACGCATGGTGTCATAAAATTTATCCAGTCATGGAAAATGCTAATATATGTAATTAAGTTTGAATCATTTTGATGCACCAATGGAAGAAAGTATAAGAAGTTGATTGTATGTATAAGAATTTAAGTAATTAATATTTCATTTAATCACGTTCTTAATACTGAATGTGTACCCAAACTTACAAGTGCATGCGTTGCATTTTTAGAAACATGATGCGAGGGTGATGAGAATCTCTTCATCATAATTATATTCTATTTTTATATATAAAATTAAAGATATATTTGATAATTTTCATCGACTCAATGTTCTACAAGAAGTTAGTTCCGATTCTACGTTAAAAGATATTCATAATTTTTCCAAATAACCGAATATTTTTATCTCAAAGTAAAATTTACCCTTTTAATTAGATAGAACTAGGCTTATAGTAAAGTTTTAGGAATTTTATACGGTTTATGTAAAATAAATTTATATCAAAGTGTCATAGGTTATTTTGGTAATTATTAGCCTTTACTAATAGAATTTCATGTGATGTTATTACAATAAAATTGAGCCATTTTAGAACTTAACTATTTATATCAAAATTAATTATCTCAAACTAATTATATTTCATAGATTTGATACATGCTTGAAATTAACAATCAAATATATTCGATTGTATATAACTATTTAAAACAAAATTAATTAGGTTACACTGATTTTATATCACAAACTTGATTCACGCTTGAAATTAACAATCGAACCAATTCGATTGAAAACTTAAATGATAGTGAAAACATTTTACTTCAAACCCAAACCAAGTTGTTGAATTTTAGTTGATCAAATCAAAGGTTATGTAAACATGTCGATTCCTACTTTGCCTGTATGATTGAAATTTGTCACGTGTGATAATTTGTTATCGTTCTCTTGTTGAAGTGTTCAACATAATTCGGTGAAAAGTATGAAGTTAATTAAATATCAAGTACATAGATATAATCTTGTTATAAATGTCATTAACTTTTTATATCCTTTCCGGTTGTAAAACACCCCTAGTGTGTAAGATGCTACCAGTATGTCTTACGTATTGTAATTGTGCTTTTGGGTTCTACCTTACCTAAGTTTTTTAGTTTTTCATATCTTCGGTTTTCTGGACTGTGGGATGATTTGGCCGTACTGTCAACCTATTTTTCGACGTCAATTCGTCAAGTGTATCATTAATACAAACACTTTCACATCGACAGTTAAATCATAAACCCTAAAATCGTAAACTCAAACTCATGTAAACCTTCAACCCTATCACACTACTCGTTCAAGTATTATTTTGGCACGCTAATATTGTCCACCTCTATTAAATAGTGATTTCAATCGACAAGTTCCAAATGGTGTATTAAACAAATATGGACGTCAATAATCAGTGGCTCTTTGTAATTCTAGTTTCTCGCTAGTCCCTTATGATGTTTCAATAAATTTTGTGGTTTTCAAAAAAAATAATCAATGGCTCTTAGATTAAGATATCAAAACAAAAAGGGGTTTGTTTTACATCAGTCAATAATTAGAACTTGTTTATAGTAAGTTAGACGTGCAGATTTTAAATCATATACTCTTGATTTGACTAATTAAGAACTAGAGGTGATTTGAATTAGTTAATTAGCCACAACTTTCTTTTACTTGTTTGACAGGCAAGATATAGCATATCTTCAACTTATATTGATGTTGGAAAATTTTCTATAGAAAGCAACACTCACCCACATGCTAGTGAACGATGCCAGAAAGAGTTCATTTTATCGACTTTATTTAATTTTGGTATCATTTACCAACAATTAACTGGTCAAAAAGCAAGTACTTTTAGAAAAACTAATCCGACACGAAAGAAAATGAAAGACACAAAGTTGTGGATGGTCAAACACTCATAGAGCAAGCCATTACCAAATCTCCTTACTCAAACAGTACCTTAGAATTCTTTGCTTATAAGATATCCATTCTAACTGTACAAGCATCCATTAAATCAGATATGGTTTTTTAATGTGTGGGACCCACATCATATGTGGTCCACAAGGTGTTCGTTTGTTCCTTTAAATTTACAAAGTTCTCATTTAAGCTTCCCTCTATATATATATACACACAAATATGATATCAGTGGTTTATATTCATATTTCACGTAGATGATGCTTAATTTCTTTCCTAAAATATGCATTAAAGTAAAAGATTTAATTATTATCAGTATATTTAGTATTCTACTATTCTAAACTTTTTTCCCCTCTTTATTTCATTGAAATTGCACGCAATAGTTATAGTATTAAAGAAATGTTTAATTACTATTCATGTACTTTATGTTTTCTGGGAAAATGACTATATAAGTCTAATGAACTTAATTAGAGGAATTCTTTTTAACGTGATGAACGTTTGTTATATGCCACTACAATTGATTAATATTTAATATATAGAAACGAGTTATGAATATGTACATACTTTTCAGTACACATGTGTGAATGCATGCATATACATACACACTAACACACATTGCACATATGTATATACATATGTATAGGAAAAATCAAATGAGGGCTACAAAAGTTTTGAGAACCAATTTTAACCATTCAATAAGCTAAAATTAAATGTAGTAATATTTTTCACATGTGTGTGTGTTTTATATACAAAAATTAATCGACAGTTTTGTGTCACATGTGAAACAATTATGTTTCTTTTATACATGAAACAAAATTATACGTTTCATATGTGGAACTAATTCTTACGATTCTTAAAGTTTCTTGGTTTTCAACTGATTTCCATGTTATATGAATATTCCTCAAACCCATGCATGAAGATATATAAGAGGATTAATATGGTACATCTCGGTACATCTCATCCTAATGTACATCCGATGTTCAAGATCATTTCTCACCTTAACGCTTATCCCAACCCTATATATATATATATATAGTTATTATAAATAAGAAGAATTAGTTATGCTAGATATGGTCTGACCGATGTAGATGAAATCAATGGTGGCATGAACAAAAAGCATTGAATCCTCAATTTCACTCCACATATTACCAGATTGACTGGCATGATAAGAGAAGTTCAGTTGGCATATTAACATATAGAAGTTATGTGCTTAATTAAGTAAAGCTAAGTGTTAATAGCCATATTCTTCAATTTTATTTACAAGACTGTCATTAATTACTACTGTTATTTTTGAAGCTCCATGTTGAATTTTGTTTGATTACAACATATTTTTGTCCACCAAAATATGTTGACCTATTTCATTGATCCTTTTTTGGTTGTATACACCTATTTGAGGATTCTATGATTTGATATTTTAATATGATATCTATATATGTAAATCTTTTGTCATCTATCATATCCTAACAATAATAGTAAAAACAAACCAATGAATTAAATATGAATATTTCCTTGACCACCATGGGTGAAATTAATTAGAAGGTCCCACAAGCTTTAATTTGCACTTTGATTAAGGGGGTTGATTTGTCTTTGAAGTATATATGAACTCTCAAATCCTATAACAACATTGGCCATGTGGCAAGATCTTGTATATAAATCATAAAGGTTGAAAAAGAGTCAATCCCTTCTAGATCATGTCGTTGTGAGTGCTCAACGAAGTTCATGCATCAATTAGGTTTGATGTTATTTATATTATTTTAGAAGAAAATGTGAACACGAAGGTGGACCATGGACATGGTTGGTTTCCCCATGAGAAATTTTTGGTTGGTTTTGGGCCCAAGATAATCTTGCTTAAATCTATCCAATTAAATACCACCACATAAACATACAAATCTAAATATTCTATTTAAAATGTGCAATGTACACAGCATGCTCTAAACATGGTTAGGTTATTAAAAGTTTATGCAATATTTTATGCAATATTCATTGATTTTTATATATGTTAAAGAAGAAGACTTGGCAACAAACCATTGTCGTTCCAAAGATTGCAATTGTGCTTTGTTGTAATTTGCTTGATCATGTATGTAATTCATCTCTTAAATTCTAAAATCTTAATAACTTGAGTGTTCGTATTTCTTTTCTTTTTTATTGTATTTATAGATCATATATAATCTCCAAAGAAAATTAATAATAGCCTTAACAATAGCTCCATCTTGATATGATCAAACCGATCAATTAATCAGATAATATAATTCACAATAACCAAACAAAAAGTTCAGGTAATACCTTCTTCTGAGACGATTTTTTTATGTCATCCAAAATAATATTATAGTTCTTTTTTTATTGCTTGACATTAGAAATCTTTTATTCTATAGTAAGAACTATTTTAGACACTTAATAATAATAATAAAATATTTTACCAAATTATACATGTCAGGTGAAATGTCGTTTTTTCAATAAAAACAGTAATATTTTTATCAATAATTATTATTTCTATTAACAATACAAAAACCGAAAGTATCTTCTCTCTCCATCATTCATGCAAACTCTGGTGAAATAATTGTGGTGGGTCTAATACAAATCCTCTGATGGCTTTGACCCCATCGATCCCCATGTATTTGTAGTCAAAGTTTAATCTTTTGGTCTGTTAGGGTTTGATCAATAATCAAATGGAGTGTCTTACTAAAAAACCACTAAACTTTGGTTTGTTTATCACTCATATATTAAGAGTTTTGCACGCTAACTCTTGTGAGCTTTCTAAAACACCATCCGCGTAAAATAAAGGGTTTATGCGTTTAATATTCTTTTTAAGAAAGAGACCTTCAAATTATACTCATCAAACTTTAGTCATATACATAGATGGGGAGGTTCACCAAAAACCCTAAAAGAAATTAAAAATTAAGAAACGTTCAGATAATCGTTTATCTGGACAATATGCACAAGTGCATACAAGCGATTAAAATTGTTTTTTTTTGTTTCTACCTACGTGTGCATGTTATCCACGTGTGCATATGGTATACACATGCACATACCGTTCAAATAGATTACTATAGTGTTTCTTAGTTTTTCATTTTTTACGGTTTTCCCTTAACCTAACCCTATATATATATATATATATATATATAGAGAGAGAGAGAGAGAGAGAGAAAAGTTCAAACTCGAACTCAAATTTGGTTGTGAACGTGACGACAAATGAGAGTGTGACACGTGTCATATTTAGATTGAATAATGAAGAAAAATATTCAGACTGAATTTAGTATTATTCACACTGAATAACATTACATTCAGTCTAAATATTTTCCTTCATTATTCAGTCTGAATATGACAAGTGTTACGATCTCATTTGTCCTCACGTTGACAATCAAATTTAAGTTCTCATTTAAATCTGTGCATATATATATATATATATATATATATATATATATATATATATAAAAGTTCAATTGCGAACTCAAATGTGGTTTTCAGAAAAAAATAATCAATGGCTTTTAGATTAAGATATCAAAACAAAAAGGGGTTTGTTTTACATCAGTCAATAATTAGAACTTGTTTATAGTAAGTTAGACGTGCAGATTTTAAATCATATACTCTTGATTTGACTAATTAAGAACCTCAAAAACATATCTGTGTATGTATGTATAGGGTCAGGTTCAGGAAAAAACCTAAAAACAATTGAAAAATACCCTAGGAACCCTCCATCTGGATGATATGCACAAATTCATACTACTAATTTGTAGTATGCATTTGTGCATATGCACTTGTGCATATGCACTTGTGCATAACATGCACTCGCACATGAAAAAAACTTCAATCGCTTGTATTCATTTATGCATACCCGTCTATGCACAAATATATATTGTCCATATGAAGAATTCTGAGGGTGTTCTTCAATTTTGTTTTTGAGGTTTTCTCTTGAACCCCCAATCCCCCCCCACTCTTTCTCTCTCTATATATACATATATATATATAAGTTCAATTGCGAACTCAAATTTGGTTGTGAACGTGAGAACAAATGAGAGCGTGACACGTGTCATATTCAGACTCAGTAATGAAGGAAAATATTCTAACTGGGTAATGAAGGAAAATATGCAAACTGAATATTTTCCTTCATTATTCAGTCTGAACATGACACGTGGCACGCTCTCATTTGTCCTCACATTCACAACCAAACTTTAGTTCTCATTTGAACCTGCCCCTATATATATATATATATATATAGAGAGAGAGAGAGAGAGAGAGAGAAAGAGAGAGAGGAAAGTTCAAATGTGGACTCAAATTTGGTTGTGAACGTGAGGAAAAATGAGAGCGCGAGAAGTGTCTAAATGTAGATTATTCAGACTGAATAATCAAAGAAATATTTAGTCTGAATAATGCTTAATTCAATCTGAATAATACTATATTCAGTCTGAATATGATACGTGTCGCGCTCTCATTTGTCCTCCCGTTCACAACCAAATTTGATTTCTCATTTGAACCCGCCCCTATATATATATATATATATAGAGAGAGAGAGAGAGAGAGAGAGAAAGGTTCAAATGAGAACTTTGTATTTTTAAAGGAACAAAGGGACAATTGTGGATCACATATGATGTGGGTCCCACATAACATTAAATCATAAATGATTTAATATTATGTGGGACCCACATCATATGTGGTCCCAAATGAGTTCCTTTGTTCCTTTAAATTGGTAGTGTTCTCGTATGATCCATCCCCTATATATATATATACACACTACTAAAATGGAAGTCTTTCACCTACTGACATTTCCCTAGGAAATCCGTCGCTAATAGGTGATCTGTCACAAAACCGTCACAAAATTAGTGTCTAACTTGTTGGTGGGTAAATCAAATCAGTGACAAATTACCCAAGAAATTCTTGGGGAATCCGTTGGTATTTTCTTGAAAACATCGTATTTCTTCGTAACCATTAGTATTTCCTGGGTGATCCGTGGTAATCACCCATGGAAATTTCCCTAGGTATTTTTTTGTGAGTGAAAGTCATTTTTTGTAGTGATATATATATATATATATATATGTATAGGACAACCTCAAAAAAATGGAAAACTGAAGAATATAGACAAATGCATATCGGTAATTTGTAGCATGCACACGTGCATATGCACTTGTGTATAACTTCAATCGCTTATATGTATTTGTGCATACCGTATTAAGTGCATATTGTCCACATTCAATATGAATAACGAAGTTGAACGTTCATGAACCTTTTATGATGGTTGATATCACATTCATGGTGGATAATACATGATCATGATTCATGTTAAATTGATTAATTATTCATGAAGAATGATACACATTCATCATGAATGATACATTATTCATGATGAATAACCGTGAAGATGTGAGCATGTGCCGCGCGCTCTTTTGTTCCCCGGTTCACAATTGATAATCGGTTTTCATTTGAACTTGTCCCTATATATAGAGAGATCGAGAGGAGGATGTTCAGAGGAAAACCCAAAAAAATTGAAAATGTAAGGAACACCGTAGTAACCATTCATTTGGACGGTATGCACAAGTACATACAAGTAATTGAAGTTGTTTCTTGATTTTATTTACATATGCATATCGGATAAATTGCTTACTGATTACTTGTATGAACATGTAAATATCATCCACATGAACGGTTATTATGGCGTTCCTCAGTTTTTTATTTTTTTGTATGGTTTTCCCCTGAACCTGACCTTATATATAGGGGCAGGTTCAAACGAAAATCTAAACATTTTGCAAGAAGGCGAGAAGTTTTAATATCATATATGATTACACACATGATACGCAAGCTTAGTCATATATGATTAAACACATGTTGCATTGACAATACATAGACATTTTATCATATATGATTAAACACGCTCAAAGTAGTGTAATCATATATGATATTGAAATCTCTCGACTTCTCGCAAAATGTTTAACTTTCGCATGATCTATATATATATACATATAGAGAGAGAAAGAGAGGCACAATCATTTGTTAACTAAGTAAATAGTATTGAATTTACGAACTCGTTTGTTCATTTTTCTGAGAACGGTGATACATGATTTAAATAGGAGGTTATAAAATGATGAAAAACTAAAGAAATTAAATTAAATGGAGGCAATTTTGAAACAAATTGCATTTATTTTGGAAGATAATTTATGTTTTATTTTTGGAAGATAATCATGTTTTATATGACGTTTATTTAAAGTTTATAGTGTTGTATCATTTATAAACTTCAATTGTTTCAATTTTTGTGCTGAAGTTCACAGCTGAGCCTAGAAATTTCATAATTGAAACAATGATTTTGATTTAGAGTTTATAGATAAAACAATATTTTTATTTAAAGTTCATAATGTTGTTTCATGTATGAATATTGATTAACAAAATAATGTGTATGTGTGTGCGGGCGCATCACATATCACATATTTTTAAACTTAGTGTGGTAGTCGTAACATATCATCAATCTTCTATCTTTTAAAATTTCAAATTAATTTAATATTTATGTACGTACATTATATTCAATTTCGACCATCAATATTTGATTTTGTTTTTGATCGAAAAGATTTCTTATTACAATATTGATTATATATAGGAATGTAGTTATCAAAATCTTGTTGCTAACTAATACAGTTTTTGTTGGTATTAAAATTCGAAAAAACAATAAATAAGGTAGGAGCACTGAAAGTCAATTTTGGCAAAGAGGAAGTGTGTACACAATATTTCTACCTGATATTCCATGATTTGATCATTTGATGTGATAACGACTCACATTTGTGAATCATAATGACTAAAAGTTAATTGTAGCAAAATATCACTCACTAAATGTTTTTGAATAACAATATAATTAATGACAAAAAAAATACACAATCATGTTGACGTTTGTTATTAATATTAAATCGGAAAAAAAATATCATTGGAAAGCTTATTAAAGTCCTCAAAGGCATCAATGTACCTTGAGCAGATGTGAGAATGAATCTAAGGATAGGTAGAATTAGGGATGGACCCATTAATTTTTTAATATCGAGGCATCATATAATATAAACAAAAAGTTATTATAAAAAATACGGTTTTTATCGACGCATCTTCATATTTTTATTAATGTTTAATAGTGTTCGATATGTTTTAGCGTAACTCCACCATTTCGAGAGACTTTTAAAGATTTTTGCTTGATTTTGGGCTATTTTTAAGTTTTTTATCAATTTCAATGGACTTTTTCATGTTTTTTTGTTTGATTTCAAGAGTTCTTTTTTTTTGTTTTTGGGTTGATTATGAGATACAGTTGCACATTCTTGATCTTCTGAATATCATACGGTAACACTTTCTAAAACGATACGCTTGCACATTTCATAAACGTAAAAATTTAACCTTTTAGCAGAGAAATAATACGGTGACACGTGCCACCGTATGCACTTGAGTAGGTCCGTCAACGGGTAGAATAATGATAGTGGTTGTAGGAAGAAAAACATCAACATTTGTATCCTCATGAGTTGAGGGAATGTTTAGATCAAATGTAAATATATAAATATATATATATATATATATATATATATATATAGGGAAATTGACTCCAATAACCAGATTATACATATGATTTAACCTCCCAACCATTTCTCTTCCATTTTTACCCAAGTGTCGCTAGGTTCGTAACCTAGATCGGTAAGTATTGTGGACACCCGAAAACAACGTCGTTTTTCGTTAGATTCATAATAGTTATAGACCCGACCCAAAACTCGACTTCACGTTGTTTTTAGACTGCGATTATATGACGGTTAATTGCGGGTGGAACCGGGTTAGGACAAGGAGAGGTCATTGCAAATCTAGCTTATGAGATTAAACTAATTGCTATGATACTGTTGTAATAACCCGAAACCTTATTAGTTCCATTTATTATGTTGTAATGTATGGATGGGTTCAACTTTCTCAACTTCAGGGACTAAAGATGTGATTTGTAAAAAGTGGGTCAATGAAGGTTTGGAAACCCTCCTCATTTGGGAGAAATCGACTGAAGTGTATGTGTGTAAACCATAGTTGCAATTTTGAGAGATTAGAGGAAGAAGAAGAAGAGAAATCATCAAGAAGGAAAGGCTCAACAAGCAATTTCAGATATAAATGTTCTTCTTCATCTCCTTCCATGGTTGATTCATTTGGTTGATTAGAATCCTTGAGGGTTTTATGTGGAATGAATTGTTGAATGGTTTGGTAAGTTTTCAACCAGTGTTTATTGGTTTATAGAGTTGGTATTGAAGTTTTATTCATGTTTTATGTATCACATTTCAATGGAGTATTTGGGGATTCAATCAAAAACCTCCATGGATGAGGTATACTCTTTTAAATAGATGCCAATCCATTGAATCAAAGATCAAAGTGAGTTTCTTAATCAAAAGGATTGATTTATATGAGTTTGGGACAAGTTCCATATCAGTTGTGCAGTAAAAATGGTGAAAATGTTGGATTTGAGGTTTTGGTGTTCGAGCAGGAAAAGTGCAGGAACTCAGTGAGTCCCGCAATTTTTCCCGCGGCTTCAAGTCGCACGGCAAGCCGCGCAACTCACTGTTTTCCCATTTTTTCAGTTTTGCCTAAATGGCTATTTAGGGTCTTAAGTGGTCTTCTAGCATTAGTGGTTGAATATTGGGTTATGTGGGAGTATAATTGGGTAAATAATTTGTAATTTAATTGATCTAATTCAGGCGTTCGGTTGGTGTGATTCGTAGTTGAGACGAGCGCCTAGGCTTGGCATTCAGGTGAGTTTCCCTTCGTGTGTTTAAGTTAACAAATGAATGCATTATTTTTACATACAATGAAATCATTCATTTACGGGGAGTGTGTACCCGACCAATGGGCCGGTGTGAACCCGATTAAATAGTCACCAGTGTGGGTGACTTATTGTGTGTTTTACCGTTGCAACAGGTACCTTTAATGTGTGATCATGTGTGAGTTAATATTAATGACTAACCTTTCTATCTTATAAAATGCCATGCATATTTAACTGTTATCTTGAGGGAATTCACTAGGCGTTATGGTCTAACCTCTCTTTTATAAACTGAAAACATTTTCAGGAAGACATATGGTTGAGAGCTCTAGTAAGGGCAAAGGGAAGATGTGAGCTTGGGAGCTAGATGTAAGGCGCTACTCGTGAGTAGATAGTTGCCTAGTTTGAGTTATATTTTGTAATAATCTTAGTAGCTAGTTTTATTTCCGTTGCAAACTTTTGAGATTAAGTTTATGTTTGGGACCTATTTACCTTGTAATTGCTACTTTTAGAGAAATGGCATGAAATTACCTTTATTTATTGTTACAACTATAACAACCAAAACCTTCTTTAATTGCTTAACCTTGGGCTTAGTCTAATGGATGGGCTTAATCTGATTTTAGGGGCCCAAACATGATTTTTGGGGAATAGATATAAGGGTCTCTAATTTTTCCCGCATTTGCAAGAACAATCAAAGTGTAGTGTGTGTTTTAGAGAATAAACGTGAAGGAGCGAAGGAGGTGGAAATCTAGCGCATTCTTGGAGTAAAAACTAAAAACCATTGTTGGGAACCATCTTCTTCTTCAAGCTATGGACTCTACTCTTTAAGCTTTTCATTAATGGAGTTTAGGTTTTAATTTTTTTGCATTGGGAGAATCTTTAATCATCGGTTTTCTATAGAAAACTTGGATGAAACACGTTTTAGAGTGATATTGTTAGTTCCTCAGTAAATCTCTTATGAAAACGCGTCTCCTTTCTTAGTTTCAAGTGGTCAATCATGGTTTCAAAACTTGGGTGTAGAATCTTGATTTTGGTTGGGAAATGATGGATTTAATCCAATCTTATTTGGGATTTGATATTAGTTATGGTTTGGTTAATCAATTTCTTCAATTCTAAGGTTTTTAAACTCTAAAATCAGTGTACATGAGGTTTGGTTGAATGTGGAATCAAGGATTTTTGTGCAGAATTCATGTAGACCTAAACAACCGGGAAAGCGGGTTTCAAGCAGCCAAAGTTGCATGAAAAATCTCCCTTCCCACTAACATCTGGGAAGGCGGGTTTCCAAGGAAGCAAAGTCGGATGAAAAGGCGCCTTCGCCATTGTGTTGGGATTTTCAGTTTTTGCTTTTTTCGTCGTTTGGGGCTAGATGCGAGGCACTGTTTAGGGGTTTTTCTTAAGGATTATAAGGGATAGTTTTTGGGATGTTTAAGGTGGTTTTAACACCGTTTTTATGACGTCCAATTCAGGTGTTCGGTTTGGACTAAGTAGTCGTTTTAGCTTAGAAAGCGGTGTTTCATATCGCATGTGAGTTCCCTTAATCCTTTAAATTGCAACTTGGACTTGTTTACTAAATTTTGGATACTGATTATGGTTTCGTTGGAAATATGTATTTACGCAACTTATCATGCTTTATAAATTATGGGTGTTTGAACTTCATATGAACTACTTGGTGTGTGTGGATTTCATAGCATGCGTAGTATGCCTTAGAATAGCAATACTTCTTTGTAATTATCATCCTTATACCATGATATAGTTTTTTGTGTATATTGAATTAGTTCTTAATGTGTAACACCCGGAATTTTATAATCAACATAATGTTCTCCACATTCTAAATATCTGGATATTTATAAGTCTAATGAAGTGTTTCAAAGGTCTAATGATGGGTGACAATGAGCGGGGAGAAGGAAGCGAAAAACCGAAACCGAAGCGATTTTCGGTACACAGCTCGCGATCATGACAGGCTATCTTGCCATGTCATGATCGCATGGCAAAATCGCAGAGGACACCAGACGGCCAAAATCAGTTGGAAACTTACGGTACATGTCACCATCGTCGAACGAACCAGGAAGCCAAAAATAGTCAAAACTTGCGGTACATGTTCCGCGATCATGACAGGCGATCATGCCTTGTCATGATCGTCAGAGCAAGATCGCCCGACGGGTCTGAGAGCTGATTAAATGCGATTTTCAGCTTCTTTTCTCATTTGTCAGATACAAAAATATCAGTATTGGGAGCAAAGCATTGAAGGCGATTTTCTAGGGGTTAGTTCTCCTACCTACATCCTCCCATCACATTTATTGTTCTATTGAAGGGAAAGATTCAAGTCACGCTTCAAGAGTTAAAGCTTCAAGTGCTCATCTTCTTCACTCCTTCATCATCTTCCACCATTTTAGGGAGATTTTTAGGGTTTACCTAACCTTAGCTTTGTGAGTTCATTCTTACCTTTAAAACTTTATATATGTCAAAATGAAGTATTTTACCTCAATATGATGTTCAAAATAAGTATTTTTATACTTGGAAGATTTTGGTAAAACTAGGTTAAAGTGTATCATTTAGGGTTTTTTTTGAAACGATGAAATGGAAGCCAAGAATGGTTTTGGAATACTCGTATGAGTTTTTTAAATGCAAGAAAAATGATGTATAAACCTTAATGTTGTTTTGACCTAATTTTGGAAGGAAAGTTTTGGAAGCATGATGTTATACTTCACAAAGGTTGTGAAGAGAAGCTAATACATTGGAAACAATTGTATTAAGATGTTAGACTAGTGTAATGGATCCATAGGCACATATAGTCAGAAGTACTTGGGGAAGGCACTTGTAAGAGATCCCGGTTTGGGGTTGAGCTTGTGTGGTTGAGTAATCGACCAGATGACGGGTCATTCCCGTAGAAGTTCCCCCCAAGAGAATTAAAGCGTATCTTCCAGGTGTAAATCGCAGAAGTAAAGAAAAAGAGATGTTTGGGGAAAAGCTTTCGGTTATATGTTTATTTACCGCTTTCGAAGTTTAAATGGCTTTTCTATATTTTTGAACTGTTTGTTATCACTAGGCTTTAAGCCTAACACTTTTTCTTAAAATGACATGTATAACAGGTGATCAAGCGGATGGAGCTTGATGGGGTGAGAGAAGCTAGGTGCCGGTAGTGGCATCCTTTTTGAAGTACACCTCGTGTGTATAGATGGAGTTCATAGAAGATTATTTTGAGGATTTTAGTGACACCCGAACTAAAACTGTATTTTGAATTGTATAGATTACTAGGTTGTCATTTAATATTCCTATAGAAGTTGTAAACTCATTCTAACCTTCTCCCCATCTTTATGGGTGATGTTTTATGTTTTAGAAGTTATTCCGCATTTTATTTTGTTTAAATTAACTTCCATTTTTAGGGGTGTTACAAGTTGGTACCAGAGCTCTAGTTTAAGTGAACTAGGTATGAACCTAAGATGCCTAGACTTAAGCTGAGACTTTAAGTGATGTTTTGTGAAAATGGGTAGACACTCTTGAGATAAGAGAGCGGTAGAGTCGACGGAAATACGCTAATCATGAAATGTGACTTTGGGAATGTGAAATGTGACTTTGGTAATAGGGATTCTTGTGTATATGATATATCCAAGATATCACGTAGCTAATGTTATTTTGGGTGCATTGTATTTTGAGTATGCTTATTTTACTACGGTTGCAATGATTGGTGAACGTGTTATACGTACTTATGTTAGCTTTGTCTTATTTTCGTTCTATCATCTTGACATAATAAGATGGTGAACACTCGTACGAGTTCGCAAAACGATCACGAGGCAGCAGCGGCTAGTATTACCAATCAAGGAACGGCAGCGGAAACTACTCAACCACCTCCGAACCCTAATGTTGTTAGGAGATCACCACCCCGAATTGACCGATTGTCAGAAGTGGACCTTAATTTCGGGATTGGCCCCGCAATGGTAGTAGCGGGCTCACAAGATGAGCTCCGGCTTAGTATGGTGAAAGCAATGAATTTTGCGTTTGCCCAGTAGCATGAGATGATGCTGAAAATGTTTGAAGAAAGGGATGCCAGCCAAAGAAGGCATGAAGCGACTACTGAAAACGCGGTAGGGGGTTCCGGAGGGAATGGAGCCGGTGCAAGGTTTGTCAACTACATGGCAACCTCATACATGCTCCAGCCGTGGAACTCCCTACAATTTAAAACTTGCGCCCTCGATTTCATCGGCCGGGAAAATAACCACTCCCTCGAGGGGAAAATTTTTCATTTTAGTAGCAACAGAGTTGTTCACCAAATGGGCGGAAGCAGTTTCACTACGTCGAGACAACTCTCCTTCAAGTTGAGCCAATGCACTTGTAGCTTTCTCGAGTACTTGCCACAGAGGAGACACCCGTGACGGAGGTTAGAAGAACGGGAAAATTTTGCTCATACAAAGACTTTATGTGTACCAAAACGCCCGAGTTTTCTGGCTCGGATGATCCGGTGAGGTGCATCCGGTTAGGGGTGGCAATCGTGTCGTGTTCGGGTTAGCGTGTCGCGGGTTGGCGGGTTGGCGTGTCATGGATGCTCAACCCTAACCCAACCCGTTTAGCTAATCGTGTCGAGATACGCAACCCTAACCCGCACACGTTTGAGTTGGCGGGTCAACCCGCGTGTTGGCGGGATGGTCGCGGGGTGGCAGGTTGGCGAGTCAACTTACGTGTTGTCGGGTTGGCGGGTTGGTAGGTCGTTCGCGGGTTGAGGGGTCATGAAATCTCTTGTTTCTAGGTAGAGCGTCGTCGTAGCTGCTGTTAAGTATTCTGAGTTAGGGTTAAGGTGTTCGTGTTTCACATTTCTACGTTTGAGTTTTGACGGACGGGATTACAATTTACACAACAAAACGAGAGAAACTCTATTGATTAGACTTTTAGATTTTAAAATAAAACGTAATATATATATATATATATATTATTTTTAATAAATTTTGGCGGCTTGGCGTGTCAACCCGCGACCCGTTCGTGTCAACCCGAACCTAACCCGTTTATTTGGCAGGTTGACGGGTTGGCGGGTTGACGGGTTGGCGTGTCAAAAAGTTCAACCCTAACCCGTTTATTTTCGTGTCGGGTTCGTGTCGTGTTTCGTGTCGTGTCGAGAATTGCCACCCCTACATCCGGTGGTTGCGAGAAATCGAGCAAGCGTTTAGCTCGAGTGATTGTGAAGAGAGGCAAAAGGTGAAGTTTGCTTCGCAGATGCTAAGGGGAGACGCCCTAACATGGTGGGACGTTACCACAGCTACCCTTGGGTCTGTGATCGTCTCTATGCTGATATGGGAGATGTTCAAGGCGAAGATCTTGGAAGAATACTGTAATGAAAGAGTTGTCGACCGAATTGTGGATGAATTTCGGGCTCTCAAGAAGGGGAACAAGACTGTGAGAGAGTACACTCGTTTGTATGTATAGAAGCTGAGTTTGGTGGGGCATGTGGCCCCGAACGAGAAAGAAAAGATAAAAGCCTATATCAAAGGTTTGCCGTCAGCCATGATGGAGATGGTTCGTGTCTCAAAGCCCTCTACTTTAAGAGAGGTGATCGAAGAACCCCAACATAATGAGGATGCTCAGATCTTGAGCAAAGAAGAAGGGATGGCAGTTGGGGAAAAAAGGAAGTGGGAAGGGAAAGCGGCACCTTCCAAAAAGTCAAACTACAATACCACAAGCAACAACAACAACAATCGAAGAACTAATTCTAGGAGGGAAGCTAGTTGGTGCCCCAAATGTCGGAGCAAGCATTTTGGAGCTTGTAGTCCGGTCCCGGGTAACTGTTTTAGATGTGGGAAGAGTGGGCATCAGATTCGTGATTGCCCGGTCAAGTCAATGACGTGTTTCGAATGCAAGGAACCGGGCGATTACAGGAGCGATTGCCCGATGTTGAAGACAAGGAATTCTCAAGTGAAAGTTGGTGGGGGTCAGAAGGCGGTGGGAAGAGCTTTCAAAATGACGGCGGATGAAGCGAAGGCATCGGCGGACGTAGTGTCGGGTACGTTCCTTGTTAACTCCGTACCCGCTCATGTTCTTTTTTATTCTGGTGCTACTTTTTCTTTTGTATCCACTTCTTTCTACCCAAATCTGCTTGTACCTATTAGTACTTTGGAAGATGCTTTTATTGTTGAAATAGCCGATGGTAAACAAGTGCTAGTTCGAGATGTCCTTAGGGATTGTGTGGTGGAAATTGAAGGAAGCAAGTTTGGGATAAACCTTATGCCTATGTCAATAGGAGGATTTGATGTGGTAATTGGAATGGATTGGTTGGCCAAGAACCAAGCCGAGATTTTGTGTTCCAAGAAGTTGATTTGAATTCCGTTATCGGATGGTAGTATGGTGATAGTCTACGGGGAAAGAAGGAAGGGTGAAGTTGCATTGTTGACCTTGGTAAAGGCACACAAGTGTTTATCCAAGGGATGCCTATCATATTTAGCCTATGTTTTAGATGCGAAGTTAGAGAAGAGAAAATTAGATGATGTACGAGTTGTTAATGAATTTTCAGATGTGTTCCCCGAAGATCTACCCGGCTTGCCACCCGATAGACAAGTGGAGTTTCAAATAGATTTAGTACCGGGGGTCGCTCCGATTGCTAGAGCACCCTAACGGTTGGCACCATCCGAGATGCAAGAAATGATGACGTAATTACAAGATCTCCTTGAGAAGGGTTTCGTAAGACCAAGCTCGTCACCGTGGGGAGCTCCGGTTTTATTTGTGAAGAAGAAGGATGGCACTATGACAATGTGCATTGACTATCGTGAACTAAACAAGGTAACCGTGAAGAACAAGTATCCACTCCCAAGGATCGACAACCTTTTTGATCAACTACAAGGAGTGGGATGCTTCTCAAAGATCGACTTACGTTCGGGTTACCACCAAGTGAAAGTGAAGGAGGATGACGTAGCAAAGACGGCATTTAGGACACGGTATGGACATTACGAATTTTTGATGATGCCGTTTGGGTTAACAAACGCGTCGGCGGTGTTTATGGATTTGATGAATCGGGTGTGTCGACCATTTCTTGACCAATCAGTAATAGTATTTATTGATGATATCCTTGTCTACTCTAAGAACGAGTTAGACCATAAGCAACATCAGCGGGAAGTGCTCGAAGTGTTAAGAAAAGAGAAGCTCTACGCCAAATTCTCTAAGTGCGAATTTTGGTTAAAGGAAGTCCAATTTTTCGGACACGTTGTCACTCAAGACGGAGTGAAGGTGGATCCATCCAAAATAGAAGCAATGACGAATTGGGAACCGCCTAAGAACCCGTCCGAGATTCGAAGCTTCTTAGGATTGGCGGGGTATTATCGAAGGTTTATTCATGACTTCTCCAAGGTTGCATCATCCTTGACGGCTTTAACACGGAAGAATGTGAAGTTTATTTGGACTGACAAGCAAGAAGAGGCCTTCCGGACTCTTCAAAGGAAATTATGTGAGGCACCAATTTTATCCTTGCCGGAAGGATCTGAAGACTTTGTGATTTACAGTGATGCTTCGAAGATGGGATTGGGTGTGTGTTAATGCAAAGAGGCAAGGTGATTGCTTATGCATCAAGGCAACTCAAGGAACATGAGAAGAATTACCCAACCCATGATTTGGAATTGGCAGCGATGGTATTTGCATTGAAATTATGGCGACATTATCTTTACGGTACTAAGTGTACGCTCTACACCGATCACAAGAGCTTGAAACATATTTTTTATCAAAATGAACCGAACATGAGACAACGTCGTTGGCTAGAGTTGCTTAAGGATTATGATTGTGAGTTGCTATACCATCCGGGTAAAGCAAATGTAGTAGCAGATGTTTTAAGTAAGAAGGAGTATGGTAGCGGGACGCGAGCCGTGCTCACGAGAATTGACGTAGTGTTGAGTCTGATCGACCGAATCAAAACTTCCCAAGCGGAGGCATTACTTGAAGAAAACTTAAAGGATGAAGTTATGGTGAAACAGCACTTTATGTTAACAGAAGATAGTCGTGGACTGAAACTGTTCCGAGGTCGTGTTGTGCCTAAGATTGGGGGCAACGGAAAACTTCTATTGGAGGATCCTCATAAGTCTAAGTACTCCATACATCCGAGTAGTACCAAGATGTATAGGGATCTAAAGTTAACCTATTGGTGGCCCGTCATGAAGTTGGACATTGCTAGCTATGTAGAGAGGTGTGTGACTTGTTTGCAAGTCAAAGCGGAGCATCAACGGCCATATGGAAGTCTTCAATCGTTGGAAATTCCGGAATGGAAATGGGAACACCTCACTATGGACTTTGTGACGAAGCTACCAAGACCTTGAGAGGTCACGACACCATATGGGTAGTGGTGGATAGATTGACGAATAGTACTCACTTCTTAGCAATGCGAGAAGCCGGCCCAGTTGACAAACTGGCTAAGTTGTATGTGGATGAGATAGTGGCAAGGCATGGTGTGCCTTTGACTATCGTGTCAGACCGTGACAGTCGATTCACTTCTTACTTTTTGAATGGATTGCAAGAGGGGTTGGGCACCAGCATAAACTTAAGTACGGCATTTCATCCCCAAACCAATGGTCAAAGTGAAAGGACTATTCAGACTCTTAAAGATATGCTTAGGTCATGTGTTATTGATTTCGGTGGAAATAGGGATTCGCATCTACCGTTGGTAGAATTCGCCTACAACAATAGTTACCATTCTAGTATTGGAATGGCACCTTTCGAGGCACTTTATGGACGGAAATGTAGGACACCGGTATGTTGGTTGGAAGCGGGCGAGAAGCAATTCTCCGGACCCGAGATTGTACAAAAAACGGCAGACAAGGTGAAGATTATTCGAGAACGATTAAGGGCGGCACAAGACCGTCAAAAGAGCTCGCGATCATGACAGGCTATCTTGCCATGTCATGATCGCATGGCAAGATCGCAGAGGACACCAGACGGCCAAAATCAGTTGGAAACTTGCGGTACACATCTCGCGATCATGACAGGCGATTATGCCATGTCATGATCGCATGTCATCATCGCCGAACACACCAGGAAGCCAAAAATAGTCAAAACTCGCGGTACATGTTCCGCGATCATGACAGGTGATCATGCCTTGTCATGATCGCCAGGGCAAGATCGCCCGACGGGTTTGAGAGCTGATTAAATGCGATTTTCAGCTTCTTTTCTCATTTGTCAGATACAAAAATATCAGTATTGGGAGCAAAGCATTGAAGGCGATTTTCTAGGGTTTAGTTCTCCTACCTACTTCCTCCCATCACATTTATTGTTCTATTGAAGGGAAAGATTCAAGTCAGGCTTCAAGAGTTAAAGCTTCAAGTGATCATCTTCTTCATTCCTTCATCATCTTCCACCATTTTAGGGAGATTTCTAGGGTTTACCAAACCTTAGCTTTGTGAGTTCATTCTTACTTTTAAAACTTTATATATGTCAAAATGAAGTATTTTACCTCAATATGATGTTCAAAATAAGTATTTCTATACTTGGAAGATTTTGGTAAAACTAGGTCAAAATGTATCATTTAGGGTTTTCTTTGAAATGATGAAATGGAAGCCAAGAATGGTTTGGAATACTCGTATGAGTTTTAAATGCAAGAAAAATGATGTATAAACCTTAATGTTGTTTTGACCTAATTTTGGAAGGAAAGTTTTGGAAGCATGATGTTATACTTCACAAAGGTTGTGAAGAGAAGCTAATACATTGGAAACAATTGTATTAAGATGTTAGACTAGTGTAATGGATCCATAGGCACATATAGTCAGAAGTACTTGGGGAAGGCACTTGTAAGAGATCCCGGTTTGGGGTTGAGCTTGTGTGGTTGAGTAATCGACCAGATGACGGGTCATTCCCGTAGAAGTTCCCCCCAAGAGAAGTAAAGCATATCTTCCAGGTGTAAATCGCAGAAGTAAAGAAAAAGAGATGTTTGGGGAAAGCTTTCGGTTATATGTTTATTTACCGCTTTCGAAGTTTAAATGGCTTTTCTATATTTTTGAACTCTTTGTTCTCACTAGGCTTTAAGCCTAACATTTTTTCTTAAAATGACATGTATAACAGGTGATCAAGCGGATGGGGCTTGATGGGGTGAGAGAAGCTAGGTGCCGTTAGTGGCATCCTTTTTGAAGTACACCTCGTGTGTATAGATGGAGTTCATAGAAGATTATTTTGAGGATTTTAGTGACACCCGAACTTAATCTGTATTTTGAATTATATAGATTACTAGGTTGTCATTTAATGTTCCTATAGAAGTTGTAAACTCACTCTAACCTTCTCCCCATCTTTATGGGTGACACGGAGGGAAAGTGAGGGGGAAAACTTCTACGAATGCTATGAATTATCTGTTTGTTCTTATAACCAAAGGGAAAGAGTTATGTGTGTATATATTATTGCATATTTATAACATTGTTAAACGTTCCCAACTATCTTTGGGATGCCCCAATCCGCAGTGATGTAGGTTGGGGTTGGAGGAAGATCCTGGGAATGCGGGACAAGATAAGAAACTTTGTTTTCTCCCAGATTGGCAATGGCTCTTCCACTTCTGCCTGGTTTGATAACTGGCATCCTGCTTCCCTTTTGTGTCGGCTTATTACCCCTATCAATATCTCTAATGCAAACCTTTCCCTTGATGCTCGGGTCAAGGATATCTTCTCTAGTGGTTGTTGGACCTGTTCCCAAATGCGGGATGGTCCCAATCCTGATCTCCGTGATTCCTCCCCCCCCCCCCCCCACAGGTTCTCTCCATGTCTATCCCTGATAGACTCCTCTGGAGAAAAAGGGATAGTCGTCTCACTCCTTTCTCGGTTCATGAAGTCTGGCTTTTTATTCGTCCCAATGAGCTGGACATTGATTGGCACCACATGGTCTGGTTCTCGCAAAACATTCCCAGACATGCTTTCGTTCTTTGGGTTGCCATGAAGCAGCGTCTTAAAATGCATGATAAACTTCGGTTTTGGGAAGCCTATCCTAATATGTCTTGTGGTTTTTGTCATAACGGGCCTGATTCTCATCAGCACCTTTTCTTTGAGTGCCCGTTCCCCAATCAGGTTTGGAATGGGATTAAGCCCAAGCTGAACCTTCCTGTTGTCCCAAACAACTGGGATGATATCATCAGAGTCTTCCAGCAAGCAACCAAAGGAAAGACCATCTGGTCTATCATTCGTAGATTAGTGCTTGCTGGAACCGTCTACCACCTCTGGTCTGAACGGAATGACCGCATCTTCAAGGATAAGAGAAGATCGTATGATATGGTGATCAAGACCATCTCTAATGATGTCCGGTCTAGGCTTCTTAGCCTTAACCTTAAGCCTTGTTCGAACGTTGTTCAGACCAGGCTTGTCTGGAATCTTCCCTAGGGATGTTTCCTTCTCCTTCCCTCTCATATCCTCTTCTTTTCTTCCCTCTTCTTTCTTTGTGTGTTTGGCTCGTGTTTTTGCTTTCCTTAAAAAAAATCTAAAAATCGAAAAATCCTTAAAATACAAAAAATGTAATCTTTAATGAATAATCTTTTTCTTGATTGGAGGAGTCGCCCCCCTGTATATCAAAAAAAATTATTTTTGGGAATTCATTAGACCTTATGGTCTAACTTTCGCTTTTCAAATCAAAAATCATTTTCCAGCAGGTACCTAGTGGAGAGTGGATTCAAGGGAAGAGCAAGGTGTAAGCTCAGGAGTGAAGCTATCTCGACTTACATTCCTTACCTTTTGTAGTAAATTCTCAGTTGTGGTTATTTTCCCATTTCCGTTGTGTACATTTGAATTGAGATTCGGTTTAGACTTATTGTTGGTTGTTGGATTTAGCCGGCTTGGTCTGGGATTTTAAAATTTGGTTATTTGAATTTTAGGTCTTTACATATACCACTTGTTGGTCCTGAATGGGATGACAATAAACAGAAAGTAATTGTAGAATGAGGGGTTGAATATAATTACACAAGATTTTTCAACTTTTTAATTTTTATTGATGTATATCATGAGTTAACACACAGATACAGATTGTTGCGGAATAACGAAAGAATAAACCTAACCTAAACGATCTTACAACTTACACAAGAACAACACAAAGAGTACTTGCAAAACATGAAGAATATTTAGTTTTCTTCACACACATGAGAGTAGGAGAGTACAGGAAGAGAGAGATGATTGTCTTGCGAATGCAATTAGAAATTCTTTCAAGGAAGCGTAGGGTGCATAGGATATGCACTCTGCCTGTTATACTACCCTCATGCATTGAATGCATTAGTACACTTGTCACCTTAGGATAAGAAGGAAGACGTTGACTTGACCAGAGTTGGTATATCATTTTCATCGTACATTGTATGCACAATGTACAGTACTGTTCCACACTTGTAACTTCACATGTAGAGACAACCTACTAATAAGGAAGATCTTTATCAGGTACAAGTGTTACAGAGATATGGTTAGTCTGTAGGAAAATCTTCTTTGGAGGGATTAGTAGCTTTAATCAACTTAGATTCTTGGTGCATCAAGATCTTTTTTCAATCAGCAAGTAGTTTCAAAACATCTTCAATCTTCAAAACAACTACTTTGTAGTCTTGGTGTATATTTAGACAGTTGATCCACAGTATCGCATCGGTGACCTTTTGTGTTCACATTTGCTAGTCTTCGATTTTGCCAATGACTTTAAGTACAAAATAAATCAATAACTACAAAGTGTTGATAGGATAGTGGAATACAAAGGAGGGTTATCACCAAATCAATAGGTGACCCAACATTGATGATTTCCAATTAATTCTTGGAAATTTTAGACGAAGAGTGATAGTCAAGGGTGTTGAAGTCGTCGTCCGATAGTCACACCTCGTTCAAGTGTAGAAGTCTGTTCACAATTTGGGATTTTTTATTTCCCAAAATTATGTTTGGTTTCATAAGGTGAAATAGATTATTGATGAAAATTGTGTTTGATTTCATGTGGTGATATAACATATATATGAAAGTTATTTTAGATTTCATGAGGTTAAATTGCATATAGATGAAACTTGTATTTTAGTTAATAAGATGAAATAGCATATGGAGTCAAAGACTTATAACATCTCCAAGCGATTCCTCAAAATTTCTCTAAAATGGAGAAACAAAATCTAAAATCTCCAAAAAAAATTATACTCATCTCCAATAAATTCCCCATTTTGAAGAACCAAACATTGAAAATAATATTAAAATATTACAATCATCTATTAAAATATTATTTCTCTCGCTTTATATTTAATTTCAAAGATTTCCATTGGTGGTTTCATGCGGTAATCATTTTTGGAGTTATCTTCATATTTGGAGAAAAACATAGTTTATCTCCTACTTTCTCCATTTTGGAGATAGTTTTGGGAAATCTGTTGGAGCAAAATGTTGGCTCAAAATCTTCATTTTCACTATTTTCTCCATTTTGAAGAAGCTGTTGGAGATAAATCATAACCATTGGATATTAGTTATGGATGAGATCGTTCTCATGATTCTGGGTCTTTTAATGGTTCTTATTTAATTTAACTCATACACATGTGTGTGTAATGACATTCATTGTTAAGTGTAAAGTATATGTTTACATTTAAAATTTATTTATTTAATGTATTTAATTTCTATTTTGGAGTTACTGTGATCATTTACCATGAATATTGCTTACAATATTTTTTATAAACTTTAGTTTATTTAGAAATAAAAGTGCTAATGGCATCCTTTTAATAGGAGTGTGTTATGAATTTTTTGTACTTAGTAAGGGTTTGATATAGATGGATGTAAAGAGCAATTTATTTGTAAGGGTGTCATTAACTCTTCCATTTTAAAATATAAAAAAAGACGACATCATCAAACGAATAATTTTTAGTGCCATCATATCTACTTGACTACTTGTATTGTCATTTCAAACTAATTATTGAGTGTCTTAAAATACCAACAACACAAAGTCAAAGTATATGTCAAAGGGTTGAACAATTTTAAATGATCATACTGCAATATGTATATATATATATATTAATGAGATTTTCTTCGTTTTAAAAATAAAGCGATTATTCTACAAACACGATGATAAAAAGAAACATGTTTCGGTTTTTCAAAGACTAAATGATCAATATGAATGTAATGGCAACAGCTTTATTGCAAGTTGATATAATAAGACACCAACTTCGTGGAACACAATGGTTCTTCATATACACCAAACATCATCCATAGAAAAGTGTTTTCAAGTGGAATGGCATTTCAATTTCCATTTATATATATTAAGCTGCCAAAGGGTCACAGGCCACAAAATGTCACTATAATATTATATATACATTATATATATATATATATATTATATATATATAGAGAGAGAGAGGGGAAGGTTCAAATGAGAACTTTGTATTTCTAAAGGAACAAAGGGACAATTGTGGATCACATATGATGTGGGTCCCACATAATATTAAATTATTTCTGATTTAATATGATTTAGGGGAGGGATCATATGAGAATCACCCCTCTTTAAAGAAACAAAAACACAATTTATGGACCACATATAATGTGAGTCCCACATAATACTAAATCATTTCTGATTTAATATATATATATATAGGGAATAGCCACGGAAACATATATTCTTGATGTGATATTATAATCCATCAAAACCATCACATGCATGTGATACTAAATCATAGACGTAGACGATCTTTGACGCGACCTAAGTCGTAGGGCATGTCGTCTGTACATCACTAGGTCTTTGCACGTGTGTTATCACATGTGATAAGGATGTTCTCGCGTTCTCGTAAAATAAAGGTGTTCTCGTTTGAACCTCCACCTATATATATAGATGGTGGTTCATTTACAAACTAGACCAATCCTACAAACTCGTACAAACCAAGTTAAAAATAATTTTTTCATGATTTTTTTTCATCAAATGCTATGATTTAAAATGTTAATACATATATGTTTGTTTCATCTTGTGAAAAAAATTACATGTGAAAAAAATACATGAAAAAAATACATTATGAAATAAATGCATGTGAAACTTTGAACTTATGAAAACAAATACATGTGAAACTTTTACATTACGAAACAAACATATATGTAATAACATTTTAAATCATAGCATTTGATAAAAAAAATCATGAAAAAAAATATTTTTAACTTGGTTTGTACGAGTTTGTAGGATTGGTCTAGTTTGTAAATGAACCAACCCCTATATATAGAGGCGGGTTCATACGAGGACGATACCAATTTACGAGAATACGAGGACAATCCTCAGCCAATCATTTTGTACATGAAATTTTTCATGTACAAAATCATATGTGATTTTGTAAGCATCAAAAAGGACACGCGCGACTTTTTTCGTGGGCAAGTCGCTGCTAATCATATATGATTTTGTACGTGAATCATATGTGATTTTGTACATGAATCATATATGATTTTGTACATGAAAAATTTCACGTCCAAAATGATTGGCTGAGAATTGTCCTCGCATTCTCGTAAATTGTTACCGTCCTCGCATGAACCTCTTTCTATATATATATATATATATAATATTGTGTTTACATCTTATCCCCACCATACAAATTAAAACCATGCTTAAATCCTAACCACTAAACTTTCGTTTGAATGTTTGTGGAGAATTCAAAAGCATTATATATCTAGAAATATGATTTTTATGGAAACATATACTTTAATATTTGGCTTATGTAGTATTGCTTAAAGTAAGTTTTACTTTTTATATTACAAAAGCTATTTATATGATTATTATAGTCTAATATTTTAATCACTTTTTAGTTTAATTAATCTTATTTTAACAAAAAGGGCAACGTTGTATTAATTCTATACATAAAATTATTAAATGTATTCAAAAAAATATTTATATAATATATGTATATTCTCGACTAATATTAAGTTATGCTTGTTGTATTATAAAAGTTACGTACATGACTAGACACCTATTTTTCTAGTTATCATTCATTTTGAGAGGATATGTATTTGTGGTTATAGATTATTAAGGATAAACTTCTTTTAAATTATCGAATGTTATAACATATTGATCAATTTTGCATATTTATGAATTTATATGCTTTTAAACATAATTTTATTCTAATCTATATGCTTTTAATAATAGACCTATATTTTCTGATGATCTTACTATTTTGTTATTTTTATAAAATTTTTACTATTATTTCTATACATCTATGAACATGTAATTTTTGACATATTTCTAAATGTCACATTAGCTTATAATTTTACAAGATTGCGTCATCCATGGAGAAATGAACCTAAAAGAAATTGTATAGTTAAGTTGTAATGAAATTTTCTTCAGCAAAGAAGATGGATAGATGAAAGTAAGAAAATTATTTTTCTTGGAACACAACAAATAAAAAATGAAATCTTTCAAAATTATTTAATTTATAATTTATATTAAAGTTATTAAACACATAGTAATTACAAAAAATAAGTAGATCGCACCCACTGTTCTAAATAACTCGTTATGGCCTCGTTATGGCGCGTTATGGCGTCAAGGCTTGGGGTCGCCGCCGCGTTAACCCTTATGGCTCCACTCTAAGGCTTGGCTTGCATTGTAACGCGTTATGGCTCGTTACGACACGTTATGGCACGTTACGACGCGTTAATTTATAAGGTGCGGGGTTACTTTAATATATAATGTACACGATAAATGATAATTATGTACAAGATTTAGGACTTAAATAAACATAAAAAAGAAATTTAAAAACGAAAACCTTAAATAGGTAAATGCTTAATGACATTTTCGTACACGAAACGTCAAACATAAAGTCTTTGAATATAGGAAAGAGTAGTGAGTAGAGATTCAAGATATTTAATCCCGAATTTGCACTCTTGATATAATTTTCTATAAATTCTATATGTTTGTTATCAATGGTTTTTCATTCTTTTTTAATTTTATTAGTTTATACGAATTTAGTATGTTCTAAAGTATTCAAAACGCTAACAATACAAGGATGGGTAAGTGTGTGTGTGTGTGTGTGTCTATATATATATATATATATATATATATATATGCCGTCTTAGGGCACGCCTTGAAAAACGTTATGGCCTCGCCGTAACTCCTTAGGCTTGAGGCTTGACCTTGCCGCCAAGCCACGCCTTACACCATTTAGAACATTGATCCCACCCGCTAGTCCCATGCTAACTCCGTAACACAAGATCTATAATAACTTTTATCTTAAAGTTTTGTTTTACATAGTTTTTTTATCTAATTATAGTATTTAATGTACCTTTTTTATCTAATTATAGTATTTAATGTACCGATTAACATATATTTGTTTTACAATGTATTTGTTTCATATGTACTTGGTTCACAATGTGAAACTCTTTATGTGTATTTTTTTTCACAAACAATCCAAAAAGGTTCACATTATGAACTGAATACATGTTAAACAAATAAATTATAAAACAAATTTATATATGTTAATTGATATTCTAAATATTCTTAGATTAAAAAAATTATAAAGAAATAACACATGATCTATTAGTTCTCAAAGTTATCATAATTTTATGGGTTTTTAAAAGAATGTCTCGTATTCTTATAATAATAACTATATACTATATTATTTTTGTTTAATTTGAATCAAAATACCTGAGCATATAAATAATAGAATATCTATTTTGTTTGAAATGTTTCGTAATTAATAACTAATATTGTAATAATATACTTATTTCATAATTTTTTCTTCAAAAGTGTATTTAAATATTTCGCGTATACAACCAAAAAGGAAAATCGTTAAGTGCAACATCTAGGTTATCGATAAAGTCTAAGTTTGTACAAAATTAATGTTGTGTTTCCGAAACTTTTTTAATAATATATAGAAGGGAAAGAAAGGAAATAAATCAAAACTCTTTAAAAAGAATATTTAAATTACAAAACTATCCAACATTTCATTAAAAAAATATTTTTTTTAATGGTATTTGTAAACATGACATTTTTCCTTTTCTTTTTTTTTTTTCAAAAACATGAAAATTTATTTTTTATTCTTTTTTTTCCTTCTCTTTCGAGAACACAAATAAAAAATTATTTATTTTCCCTTCTTGCTTCTTCTCTTTCTATGCCTTTCTTTTCTTTCTAAGGGGGTGTTTAGGATTGTTTATAAAAGCAACTTAGGGGGTGTTAGGGATTGTTTATTTAAAATAACTTATACTTTTATGTAAAAGTGTTTATTAACTTCCGAGGTGTTAAATTGGTGTTTTATAAAAAGTGTTTGGATTAGCTTATGACGGTATCAAAACGCAATAAGTTAATAAGTTGTATTCTAGGGGTGTTTGAGATTTCTTATACATATAAAATAACCAAAAAACTGATAAGTTATTTCAAATAAGTTAATAAGTCAGAAGGTTCTAACTTATCAAAAACTCCTTATTATCGGTCTGGCATCTTATAAACATTTATTCTTTTTTCCGCATCCAAATACTAAAAACTACTTATTATCAGTACCACACCAGAATAAGTCAATAAACAATCCCAAACACCCCCTTATTGACTTATATCGGTGTCGAACCGGTAATAAGCATTTTTTAGTGTTTGGATGAGAAAAAAAAAGGCTTATATCGGTGTCAAACCGATAATAAATTGCTTTATATAAGTTAGAAGCTTCTAACTTATCAAAACCAACTTATGGCTTTTAGAAACCAATTTACCCCTTTTCTAACCCTAATATGCCTCTTTTTCACAGATGCACCTTCTCCACAAACGCAAATCGATCGAAGATTCCTCCCACATAAATCGGTGGTCGATGGAGGCAAAATCGAAATCAGGCACAAGGACAATGAGGAAAACCCGTGTATGTATACAAGCAGAGATAGCGAAAGAGATAGACACAGAAAAAGTGGGAAAGGGAGAGGGATACTTGATGTTCAAAGAAGAAAACCCTTGTCTATGTACTGGTGAAAATGATGAAAAATACTACTGAGATGATTTGATTTTGGCATGATTGAGGGAAAATCGATGGAGGGAAAATGGAAGGGAGAATTTGTTTGGTCCTGTTGGCTGACGATTTCGATCTATTAGAGTTAGAAGCGAGAAATGGGTTGGAAGATATGATACGGGTCTTTGTGTCATTTTACAATTATAGGAAAAATTTGCCAAACACTAAAAAGCAACCGATCAGCTTATCACATTTTGGTACCGTCATAAGTTAATCCAAACACTTTTTATAAAACTCCAGTTTAACACCACATAAGTTGATAAATACTTTTAGTAGAAAAACATAAGTTGTTTCAAATAAGAAATCCCAAACACCCCCTAAATTCGAGAACATTGTGTAAGGTTTAAAATTTGGTAAATATTAAAAATATATTATACTTAAAAAAAATGTTGAGAAATTGAGAACCCCGTATGGGCTTTCCAAGATTTCACCTATTTGGGCCTCATAATATTATGTTCTTCCTTTATTACTTATTTAGGGCCAGAGGTATTTATGAAATCAACTCCATGGGCTTATTTTGTTATATAAATTGCATGTTTTGTTCATACATATATTTTTAATGGTCTTTTGATCCTTTTGTTATGGAGGTTAAACCTAGGTGTTTTACATCTTTTAATAAGTCTTGCAACCACATAACGATCTCTAACAAAGCCACAAAGATACCAAATCCTTTATTCTCAAGATCTCCACCATCCACTAAAAAAATTCACTACCAAAAGTTCATAATACAAATAACAAAGGCGTCAAAATCTTTTTAGTTCACTGGGTTAACAGATTAAGAATCAACAAAGAATTTGACAACAGAAATTGAAGTAACCCTTTGACTCCTTTTTATAACCCTATCTAGGTGCTTCATTTGTCCATAGAAAACCACTCGTGCACCTCAACGATAATAATAGTAATTCCAATCAAACAACGGTCTTACATATGATGATGATTTGTTTTGGTCACACTCACTAGTCACCACTATTGATTTGGCAATAAGAAGTATCATGAACACCCTCTTTCAATTCAACTGACCAAGAAACTACGCTTCCAGTTAATAACTGAAGGTTATCATGTTCTATTGACTAACTCATGAGGTTATCTTACAACAAATGTTATGATATTGAAAACCCTCCTATCCAACAATTTTAGTTCAACAATAGAATACACTGATCTTGCGTTTATATACTACACAAAACCATAAACATTAAACAGAAGAAATCGTGAAAAAAAATGTTATTTCCGGTTCTTGGCTTGAAAATTAATATGTTTCACGGAGCAGCATGTATAGGTACATAATAGTCTCATTAAATAATAGAGTAAATTATATGTTCTATTCATATGGTTGTATGTTTTTAATGGTCTTTGACCCTTTTCAAAAATTCAACAAATCATACCTATGTGGATTTATTTTTACACAATCTTGGGTCTCTATCACCAACTCTGTTAAAAAATCAGTCTGAGTGAATGGCATATTAGTCTTTTTAAGGTTTTAACTCATTTTTTACCGGGAAAACTCTATCTTTGCAGAACTTGAGCCAAAGCTTCGTCCTTTTTTCCTCCCTTGTTCTGTTACCCCAGGGTCTCTTCGGTCTTCTTGGACTTGGTTTCTGTCTGATTTCACCCGCACTGTTTGATAGGGAGAAAAAAAAATCAATGTCATATAATTAAGTGTAAAATAAGAAAATAAATATTTACTTTAAAAATATAGAAACGTGTGTTGAGAAAAGCAAAAAAAAAAGACGTGGACACTTATTTTAAGACGGATGCCTTTGCCCTAAAGTTAGTGTCCACATTTCTCTTTTCATTTGTTCCAAAATAAGTATCAATGTTAGGGATAAGCAAAACCCGAAAAAACCCACCGATTCCCGACCTGAGAGTTGATCAAAAATCTGAACCCGACACCCGATGATTTTTGTAGGTTTGTAGGATCTGATTGGGTTTGGGATTTTGGACCCCAACCCACCCGACGACCCAACCGTTATTAAATAACCTAATTAGTTTACTCGATTTCCTTTCTTAAACTGACAGACGAGAGCGAGTGGCGACAATAACTAGTGTCGACGAACCAGTGATTCATGTCGACGACGATAACTAGTGTCGACGAACCAGGTTCCACCGCACCGGCAACGGCGACCACGCCACACCACAGTTCCATGCTCCATCCTCTAGCCTTCCTTGTGACGTCCACTGGCGGCTGTGTAACAAAAAGTGAACACGAACTCACGGAGCAGCTAGAAATTAGGAATGGAAATATATAAGTAGCTGGAAATTGGGAAGGAAAAAAATTAAAGTGGCCCCCGCCACTAGACCCAAACCGACCCGAAGACCCAAAACCAACGGGTTTTGGCAGCAATTATCTTGGTTTGGGTTCCGTTTTTCTCACCTGATACATAACCCTCTAACTCTAACTTAAAAGGTAACATAACTTTATTAATAAATGCACAAAATAATTTTTATTTAAAAGTAACGGGTATCGTTGGTTCCGATTTTGGGTACTCAGCAGGACCGAACTGATAAGGTTCCAAAAAAAGGAGAACCGGAACCAGAACTGATCGGTTCCGTATTTTAGTAACCGGAACTGGAACCAATCATATCGGTTCCGATTTCGGAACCTGCGGTTTTAAAACGGTTTCAGTTCCAAAGACGGATATCCTGTCTCGATGCTCAACCCTAGGTGAACCGAGTTCCTCAACAAGGTAAAATTCTCATTTAACTATTTAAAAAGTATAATAATTATACATTTCTTAGAATTTAACTATTTAAAAAGTATAATAATTATACATTTCTAAAACGAAATGTAATTTTATGTGAATTATATTTATAAGATATTGTGTGTGTATATATATATATATATATATATATATTGGTTTGCACCGCCAACCAACACCCGATTATGTGAAATCAAAAACCAATTTGTTCAACTGGCAGTAAAGAGAAGAAGAAACGAGATTCATCATCAATGGGGGCATTGACGGCATCACTGATAGCAATAGTTGGATTGGCGTTAGGCTGGATCACCATTGAAATCGCTTGTAAACCTTGCCTCGAGCAAGGCCGTGAAGCCATTGATCGTAATCTCAATCCTGATTACGATCCCGACGACGACGACCCTCGCCTACCTCTCAATCCTAACCCTATTCCTCCAGATCACAACGTTTCTTCTGATTCCAGCTCCACAGTCACCAAGATCGTCTGATTGTTTGTTCTACCGCCATCTCTTCGTTTCGATGTTCGTTTTTCATCCGATTTCGTACGTCTTCCATCTATCTCTTTGTTTGTTTTTTTCTTATTAATTTTGAATATGTTGTTATCTGTTTCTGAAATTGAACGAAAAGCGATAAGAATCCCTCCCTAAACTTGTTATAAACGGCAATTCGACATGATTAAGAAGATGAAGTCTCGTTGAAATCATTTGATTTGATGCTGCTATCTATCGTTTATCTTTCTTATACTGTATTCCTTCCCTAAACTTGCTGTCTGAATTTGATTTGAGGATCAAAATGATGAAATTTAGTTTTGTTACAGATAAAAGTTTGATGCATAAACAAAACAACTAGAATCGTTTTACCAGTTTGATACCTGATTCGAATTATCAAAATTGAAAAGTAGCCAGAATGAGGATTTGTGCCATTTTTTTTGGCAGTGTAGTTCAATTTGAAGTCAATTTGGATTAAACATTTGAGAAATTTGAGCTTATCTTTGAATATTAAATGATGGTATTGATCAATGTTATGCAATTACTAATGTCTAAAGTCTAGAACTACTTCTAAGACTAGTATTTTTAGTACAGATTCCATCATATTTCTGTTGGTGCCACAATGACATTTGTCTGACTCATTAATCAAGCTTGAAATCCTTGAACTTAATCAAGAAGGCTGAATACCATGAAATATACCCCAAACCTAACATATGAAACTCCTTGTAAGTTTCCAGAACTGCAATGTTAGCTTAATTGACTAAAAGGATAGATATTTGAAGGTTTAAGCTTGGAACCTTTCTTGGCTAAGCTTGGTTCTCTTCATCGGAGTTGATATAAGAAAGCCAACTACTTCCCTAGAGTAAAGCCAAACTAAACGAGCCCAGTATATCTCATTCAAAGATAGGGTCTAGGGGTTGGGATGTATGTAGGTTTGACCTCAGCTCCAAAGAGTAGAGCGGCTAGGGGCTGTTTGGGCAGTTGTTGAATGGTTTGGTGCAGAATGATTAAGAGGCTCTTGTGATATAGTGCAAAATAAAATTTAATTGTTTGGTAATTGTTCAGGTTCTAATTAGGGCCCTTAATGGTCAAGAGAGGTCCAGGATACAAAATGATTCAGAGGGTTTTGGGAACCATTAAGAGGCAGAATTATTTTTTGCCAAACAGGATTCACCTCTTAGCGATTCAGAGGTTAGCCTCTTAATGAAACTATTAAGAGGAAAACAAACAACACCCTTATAAACCAGGATTGTAAAGGCATGCCACCACAGTCATAAATGACAAATCTAAGACTGCCACTAATCGGGTAAAGCCATTGGTTATTTACGCCACTGTGTGCAGATATATTGAGACAATTGCATCTACTCATCCTTTTATCTATTAAGTTTGTCACAATTACTGTAAATCTGAAATGCAATACCTAAAACAGTAACAGTTGTTAGTTGCAGCAGTGATATCCAGATGCAAAACACTGGTTGCTGCTATACAATTATTAACATTTATATTTGATGACGAAAGAGCCAAATGTGAGAATAAAGTTAGGAATCAAGAGAACATTGACCTCCGAAAGAAAAGAATACGCCTCGACTTTCCTGCTAGTTTAAACTAAAGAATACTCCCTCTATCCCAAAATAAATGCCCATTATCAAAACGACACCCAGATTAAGAAATGTGTACTCATCATACTTTTTAATTAACTAAATAACAACTTTACCCTTAATTATTAGGGAGATTACAATGGTCTAAACTATAAAGGAAAGATAATTTGTTAGGTTGCATGGTAAATTACTAAACTACCCATGTCAAACTAGAACACTGTCCACGATACTTTCACCTGCCTATCTCACTCGCATGTGTCTAGTCCAGTCTCTGTGTACTAAACGCACCCTTACATTGCTCCTTCGCTCATTACCATAGTTTTCCTTCTTGCAGTTCTTTAAACTTTTGCTTCCTAAATAGAAGGAATTCACCTGATTATTGGAAATACTATTCAAAAAGTTAAAAGACCTATGAAATATACTCTGTCCTTCATCATCTCGAACGATGGGCACCCTTCGGCTATTATACAACCCTTGCACTTGCACTTTTTTCGCAAGTCAGGTGTCTTTATGAAAACAGCTATCCTACCCTTTGGGTAAAGGGCATCCCACCCCCAACCCTGCTGGCCCTACTTTCGAGTGGGATAATATTGTGGGTGTTTTTTTGTCTAGGGGAGAAAATTTCCCTTAAAAAAGTGAATCTTAATATAATATAATATAAATAATAATTAAACAAAAATTAGTTATAAAACGATTGTTTGATTAAAGTGACATGGAATTGGTTTTTTTCCAACACATAAGTGATCTTTCCCATTTTTTTTTTCTTTTTTTGATGATGTTACCAATAAAAATTAAAAAGATTTTAAAGGGGTTTGGTCCATTCGGGCGTCAAAGGTGTAGTGTAATCCATATGAATGAGGTCCCAGGTTGAAGTGTAGGCATCGCTCCTCTACCAATGACGTGTCCATTGATTTACTCGCCAGTAATGATCGTGGAACTGGTGCGGTCCGCACCAGAGCAATGACGGACCTATAGGTGTGCATACGGTGGCACGTGTTACTGTATTATCTTCCTGTCGAAAGGTTAAAAAATTTACAGTTATTAAAGATGCAACTATATCGTTTTAGAAGGTGACACCGTATGATATTCAGAAGTTTAAAAAGGTGAACTGTACCTCGTAATCAACCAAAAAAAGTCTCTTGAAATCAACCAAAAAAAAAAAAAGTCTTGAAATCAACCAAAAAACCAAAAAAGTCCCCCGAAATCGATAAAAACAACTTAAAATCTCTCGAAATCAAGCAAAAAGCTTTAAAAATCCTTCGAAGCGGTGGAATTAGGCTAAAAACATATCGAGTGATATTGAACGTCGGTAAAAACATGAAGACACGTCGATAAAAAAACTGTGTTTTTTGTAATTATTTTTTGTCTATATATGACGGATACAAAGCAGTTACCACTTGTAGGCTCATTCACCAACTAGGCCAATATGGTATCACCGTATATAAAAAAAAAAATTGGGCCCGCCCCTGTCTCAGAGGACGCCTTTTTGTACAATGACACTGCCAATAAACTGGTATCTAATTTTGTTAACTTATGGGAGCACGGAGCACATGCACCCTCTTCTCCCTATGGGATCAATGGCACCCGTCGGAAGATGATGTTTTGATGATAACCAATGATCTTTTTGTTTAAACGGTTGAATCATACAGACCCTCTTAACCACTGTCTGAAAAGCACCTTTTTAATGAGTCCATAATGTGTGTGAAAAAATGGTCGGTTTAAAGGAGTATTCTAAAAGGTGTGTCATGACGGCAATAACACAAGTCTACACGCTTGCTTTAACCCTCAAACGGTTTTTCAAAGTGTGCCATGACTAGGGGGGCTCAAAAACCCGACCAAACCAATCAACCCGATGCAAAATAACTCAACCTGAAGCAACCCGATGCCTAATCGAGTTGTAAAATCTTCAAACCATAGGTATTGGGTTGATATCGGGTTACTTTTATTTGAATCCAACCCGACCAACCCGATGAACCCAATATCCTTTTAAATTTTGGATTTAATATACTTATTGAATCTATATTAATATGTAAATTAAACAATTACACCCGTCACGCACTCTTCTTGTATACATATATTTTCAATCTATTATCTATCTCTATATAATTCCTTTGTATATATCAGTAATTGTAAACATATATATATATATATATATATATTGAGAAAATTAATACTTGAAATTCAAGAAGTGTGGATAAGTTGTACCAAATGACTGATGAAGAAAAAGAAATTGTGAGTTATTCAATGTTAGAAGAATATTTTGTTGTATCAAACTATCAACCCGACCAACCCGTACGGGTTGGGATGAGTTGGGATGGGTTGCACTTTGGTTTGGGTTGAGTTGGGTTGAGATTTTTCAAACCGTAAGCATTGGATTGGGTTGTTGAAATGTCTTCAACCCGATCAACCCAACCCATGAACACCCCTAGCCATGACAAACCATGGCGGTGTTTTTTCTACTTTATGTTTTTTAATTTCTATGTTTTATATTTTTGTAGGTTTTATATATAGATATATTATTTTTCTTGTTTAATGTCAGCGAGGGACAAATGATTGGACTTGATGATTATGATTGATGGGGTTAGCGACATTATCGGAAACCAAAACAAAAACGTTACCTCGATGATTTTTATTGTGTTAGCCCATAAAAACGGACGAAATCCGTAATGTACCTTTTTGTTACTATTATTAAGATAAAACCGACTTTGCTCTTTGAAAATCACTAACTGGGTTGTAAGGTAAAATATTTTGTACTTGTCTAATAATGCGAATTACATTTTATTTTTAACAGGTCTAATGACTAAAATTAAAAAAAAAAAAACTTTTTAAAAAAAAGGACGCAGGTCGAATTGGTGGAAAGTCGTTTAAAATGTATTCAAATGCGTACAAACTTTTAGCTCATCTATTCAAAAGAAAATTATATTATCATTTCATTTCATTACAAATAAATGACTTTTATCCATAAAATATTATCTAGGAAATTTTCCGTCGGTGATTACCCACGGATCACACAGAAAATACCAATGTTTCAGTAAAATTCGATGTTTTTCGAGAAAATATCAACGGATCACTCAGAAAATCGTTGGGTAATCTATCAAACTGATTTGATTTACCCACCAATTTTTGTGACGGTTTTATGAGGAACTGTTCTTTAATATCATATTTTCCTGAAAAAAGTCCATAAATAAAAGTCTTTTCGTGTAGTGGTGTTTAATAGGATTGTCTTTACAGCTATATTCAAACTCTAAACATTACTTATTTATCTCGAAAAAAAAAAGATTAGTTGATGAACCTCTAGTAGGTTTCTCCTTTTTTAACAAGTCAATCTAGTAGTAGTTCTCTCTTTTTTTAACTATTTCTTTTTCATATATAAATTAAATATATTTTTACATTGAAAAGCTTGGAACACAAGGTTTGTTTAAAAAAAATCCTCTTTTACGACGATATAATTACGTTTGTAGGAGACAAATCTAGGGGGTAAGGAGAACGGGTAGGCCGACGAAAACTCAACGCCTTTAAGCATTTCCGATGGCATGACCTTTAACAAGAGTTATTGGAGACGCAGGATTCTGGTAGCAAAGTAGGTCTGTGGAGTTGTACCTAACATAAATAAGAATGTGGTAAACTGTATCTAGCACTCTAAACCAGGGGCAAACCTGTAGCGGTGCCCACGATGGCACGGTCGGCCCACTGTATTATTTCTCCGGCGAAGGGTAAAAAATTTAGGCTTGTGAAAGCTGAAACCGTATTGTTTTGTTGTGTGTCACCATATATATTTTAAAACTACAGTATAGGTATAAGTTTTTCTTGGCAGAGTTGGTTAGTAGGATTTTTCCTACACTCAAGACCCTAGTTCAAGTCCCATTAGTGTCTAAAATAATTCAAATTAGTTTTTTGCTTTTAATTCAAATCTATTAGGTTTTTAAAATAATTCACAATAAAAGATTTTGCTTTTAATTCAAATTTATTATGTTTCTAAAATAATTCACAATAAAAGACTTGAACCCAAGATCTCATGTATGAAAATCAATGAACTAACCAATAAATCAGTTATGATGTTATCAAAATATCTTGACATTTCTTATAGTTAAACGGTGCAACTGTTTGAAAAAAAAAAATTGGGTCCGTCCCTGCTCTAAACATCACATGTTAGAGCAACATAACACAGGAAATCTAAGAATAATTCTTATATTTTCGTTTGTACGATTTTCCATAATCTAAATCCATCATGTTTAAGGATAGAACGACTTACATGTCTGTGATGTCTGGATCCACTTTATAATTTACGGGTTATCGAGTGACAGAATGGTAGAAGTCCAAATTTGTATTTTTTTTTTTTTTTGGAATCCATATTTTTCAGTTATAATCGGTAATTTCTTTGGTAACGTATTCGAGAACCAGCCATTGTTATATTGTGTGAGACCGTTTTTTAACCGAAGTTAGAGTTAGAAATCAAATCATAAGTATATAGAAACAGAAATAACAAATTTTAAGGTAAGCTTGTCACAGAGAGATGGGAGGATGGTGTGAAAATTTATTCACACAAATACTTATGTTTATAATATATATATATATGTAGGGTATATATATAAGGGAGGGATCATATGAGAACCATCCTTTCTTAAAGGAACAACGAAACAATTTGTAGACCATATATGATGTGAGTCCCACATAATATTAAATCATTTATGATTTAATATTACGTGAGACCCACATCATATGTGATCCACAATTGTCCATTTGTTCCTTTAAAAATGCAAAGTTCTCATTTGAACTTTTCTCTATACAGGGGAGGGATCATATGAGAACCACCCCTACTTAAAGGAATAATTTGTGGACCACATATGATATGGGTCTCACATAATATGTTACAAACCACAAAAATATTACAAGCTTGTAAAAACCGATATAAAAATATTTTTTTACTTGATTTTTTTTATCAAAACCTATAACTTAATATAGTGTTTCACATATGCTTGTGTTCACCTTATGATATAATTACATGTGAATTTTTTTTTTGGATTCACCTATTGAAACAAAAAATATGCGTAAAAAATATTAATATGGTGAAACAAATACATGTGAAAGTTTCACATTATGAAACAAATATATTTGAAATAATATCTTAAATCTTAGCATTTGATGAAAATAAATAATGGAAAATTTATTTTTATATTGGTTTTCACGAGTTTGTAACATTTTTGTTATTTTTATTTGATTTAGCCCCTAAATATATATATATATATATATATATAGAGAGAGAGAGAGAGAGAGAGAGAGAGGAAAGTTCAAATGAGAACTTTGTAATTTAAAGGAATAAAGGAATATCTTGTGGACCACATATGATGTGGTCCCATATAATATTAAATCATTTCTAATTTAATATTAAATCATATCAAATCAGAAATGATTTAATATTATGTGGGACCCACATCATATGTGGTCTACAAGATGTTTCTTTATTCCTTTAAATTACAAAGTTCTCATTTAAACATTCCTCTCTCTCTCTATATATATATATATGTATATATATATGTATATATATAGGGGAGGGATCAAATGAGAACCCCTCCTCCTTAAAAGAACAAATTGTGGACCACATATGATTTGGGTCTCATATAATATTAAATCATTTATGATTTAATATTAAATTATATTAAATCATAAATTATTTAATATTATGTCGGACTCACATCATATGTGATCCACAAATGTCCCTTTGTTTATTTAAAAATGCAAAGTTCTCATTTGAACCTTCCTATATATATATATATATATATATATAGGGAGGTTCAGGGCAAACGCTAAAAAAAGAGAAAACTGAAGAACATCCTAAGAGTCCGCCATCTGGACGATATTTTTTTCTATGCATTAATGCATATGCATATAAGCGATTGGAGCTCCTTTTTTCTATGCATTAGTGCATATGCACAAATGCATGTTACCGGATGGCGGTCTCCCAGGGTGTTCTTCAGTTTTCTCTTTTTTTATCATTTTCTCCTGAACCTCCCTCTATATATATAAGAAGTATTATACGAAAATGCTATATATTTTGTAAGAGAACACAAGGACCAACAAATCATCGTATGATTTTACATTAACGTGCAAAAAACCACGTGAACTTGAAACCGTGACCGAAGTCTTTTTTTTGTGTTAATGTGAATCATATATGATTTTATTGGTTTTCGTGATCTTTTAAATATATATATATATATATATATTGTTTTCGTTTATGCCTGCCTCTATAGATGTATGTATAATATGGCATTTTTTTTAATAAAAAAGTAAAGAAAAGAAACCTAAGGACCAAAAAGACCCAAAAAGACCCAAAAAGGGATTAAAAATCCATTCCCCTAAGGAAAGGCTGCCACATGGAAGCTTGAAAGTTCAAAGAGTGACCGATTCAATTTAACCAACCATAACACATTCCCTTAACTAAAGATGCACAAGGCCTGAGTTATTTTAGACTGGACTCGAGCCTTAGAAGCCCGTTATCTAGGCTTGCTTAGGCATGGGTCGGCCTTTGGAGTTGAAAGAAAGACTTAAATCAGATTTTTCAGGTCAGTCTTAATCAAGCTTTTTCGAACTAAAGCTTGCCACCAAAATTTTGGTCTTATGAGGCATGACCCATACTGGGCTACGAGTTCACTAGGCTCAGGCTTGCTTCAAGCTTGGGATTTTTTGTGCTCTATCCTGTATCGATTCTTGACTTCCTATGCACCAGATGCATAATCGATTTCTCAAAAGAAAAAATGGCAAAACCAATCAAATGTCGGTCATAATCAATCCCTTCTTAACCGGCTACAACTTGATCTTGATTCAGTAATAACCAAACCGGTCCTAGGGTAGGGTCCAGTTAAAGTAGTCAACCTCTAGACTAGTAAATCCCATGTGGGATTAGGATTTGGAAAGGATAAAATATAAGTAAACAATACTTGTTTATGTTAAAAAGTGATATATTCTCTTCGTCTCAAAATAAATGTCCATAATAAAAATGACACGGTTTAAAGATTATGTAATTATTATATTTTTTAATTAACTGTCACTTTTATTCTTGATAACAGAGAGAAATCTTCTCTATCTCACAATGAATGGTAAAATAGAAAAGCAGAAACTTACTTTTTGAAAATGAACACTTTTTTTTCAAAACAAAATAGAATAGAAATGTGGACATGTATTATTCTAGACAGAGGGCGTACAACAATTACATACAATCAATTCCTCTTTTAGAATGCGAGACGGGTATTATCTTATACAGATACTACCCATCTCGCTCTCTTTTCCTACTGGTGTACTTGGTACACCAGATCCAATCACACCAAATGGCATAAGTTTCATAGCATTACACAAGAGTAAATGAAAGTAAAAGTAGTCGATAATACGATGGAAATATGAATAAAAACTCAAACACGCAACTGACAAATTAGGGCTTTACAACGAAAAACAAAAGCTATCACTGTACATAAAGCCGGCAAGGAAATCATAAAAAGATCTATATCTATCTCCATGCCATGTACAAGTAAAAATTTGAAGCCAACAAAAACAAACTTTAAAAAGATGTTTTCATGCTAAGTAATTGTATATCTGAGGATTGCTTTTGTCTCTCTCTAGATATTCTCGGTCAATCAAGCTTTCGATTCTCTTCTTTAAGTCAACTGGCTTTATCGGAAACTTTAGCTGTTTCAAAAAACCAAAGGTTCCATTATTTATACGTCAATTGACTTCATATATATATATATATATAGGCTCAGGGGAAAACGCCAAAAAAAGAGAACTGAAGAACACCCTGGGAGCCCTCCATCTGAACGGTATGCACTGACATGCATTTGTGCATATGCATTGATGCATAGAAAAAAAAGAGCTCCAATCGCTTGTATGCATTGATGCATAGAAAAAAAAATACCATCCAGATGACAGGCTCTCATGGTGTTCTCCCCTGAACCTCCCTCTATATATATATATATAGTCTTATAAAGCATTTATGTAAAACTCTTAATCTCACCATTAATCCCTTTTCCCCAAAAAAAACATAAAAAATAAAATCAAAACAATTTTAACATATTTAACCATTTACTTAGTCTTAGAGCCCCACATTGACTTAGAGTTGGACCTTTTCACCTCTATATATGTTGCAATATAATATTCATGATGAATAGTATGTATATTCACGATGAATAATATGTATATTTATAAATTGCAGTTTCTGGATGAAGAAAATGAGTTTTACCTGCTGAAAGAGTTCGGTTATAAGAAGTGTGTGACTCAGGACTTTCCTAGTTTTCATAATCCGAACAATAGCAGCATCAACCTGCAAAAATATATATTTTAAAAAATGGTGAATCAAATACTCGAGTTATCTGCTCTATTTACTCAAATGCAGCATGTTATATATATATATATATATATATATATATATTATATAGAGAGGAAAGTTCAAATGTGAACTCAAATTTGGTTGTGAACGTGAAAACAAATGAGAGTGCGATACGTGTCTGAATGTAGATTATTCGGACTGAATAAAGAAAGAAATATTCAGACTGAATATAGTATTTATTCAGTCTGAATAAGCATTATTCAGACTGAATAAATACTATATTCAGTCTGAATATTTCTTTGATTATTCAGTCTTAATATGACATGTGTCACGCCCTCATTTGTCCTCACGTTCACAACCAAATTTGAGTTCTCATTTGAACCCGCCCCTATATATATATATATATGTATATATATATATATGTATATATATATATGTATATATATATATGTATATATATATGTATATATATTAAGACGGTTTGAAAGGATTTTCGCTCAGATGGTAGCAAAAGAGAAGATCTTGAACCTGATATTGACGATCTTGGAAAACTCTCTCTGTAGTGCTTGCATTTTCTTCCACCGTTTCCTTCAACTGGATAGCGTTAACCTGTCCCCACACAACTAGCTTCGTTAAACCATGTTTTTTTTGTAGATCATAAGATACATAAGCCATAAGAAATCAAACCAAACAATCCAAGTATATCCCACCCAATGTGGGGTCCGGCCCCAGGGGTTGGGGGGCGGGTAAGATGTATGCAGACCTGACCACTGCCCCAAAGTGTAGAAAGGTAGTTTCCATAAATGCCCCCGGCCAAACCACAAGGGTAGTGGCATAGTGGTTGAGGCCCAGAGAGATGTGGTACAATATCCCATCTGTCCAGGGTTCGATTCCAGACGTACATAACAGTTGTGGCCACTGAGTTTATCAGCGCTGATTTCTTGCAGTTACAATTTCCCGGGATTAGTCTGGGCATAGCCTGGGACACCTTTTCAAAAAAAATGCCCCCGGCCAGTATATCACTATACCCCACCCAAAAGTGGGTCCATGAGTAAGATGTATGCAGACCTGACCTCTATCCCAAAATGTAGAACAACTTTTTACGTGAATTACCCCCCCCCCTGGCGGCCAGTATATCCCACCCAAATGTGGGGTCGGGGGGATAAGATGTACACATACCTGACCTCTATCCCAAAGATTAAAGTGGTTGTTTCCATGAATACCCCCGGCTTATGGATACATAGGTCATAATGTCGAACTAATTTGTATAATTAACAATTATTTAGCAAAAAAAAGTCGGTTGCTCTCACCTTTATACGATAAAGAGGAGCAGTAAATCCATCATTAAACATGAACGAATCACTATCATCCACTTCCCTACCTTTCGGAATCTGGGTAAAACATCAAGATCAGTTGGTTCCTCAAAAGAGTAAAAAAAATGTTAAAAAAGATAAAATCGATCAAAGTTAACAAACCACCTTTTGGAGGACACGAATTTTCCCACAAGCAAGAGACTGTAGTGTTCTCCGCAACTCTTTATCCTCAATGCTTGTAGCATCCTTGATATCTTGAAAACTAAGCTTTTGTGCATCGTTGAACAGCATCAGAACGACCGTCTGAATGACATTAAGACCGTTTTTTAAATGATTAGAAGACAAAGAAAACATCACGGAAAGTATATAAATTTATAAACCATGAAAGAACTGAGAACGAAACCAACCTGAAATAAGGAAACTGCCAATTCTTTTTTGCCCTTAGGGAATTCGGCTTTTAAGACACAGTGACCTAATGAATTTTGCCACATTAATCGCCTACCACTATATTTGCTCAAGTAGAATTCTTTAAAGATATCCTGCATCATTGTAGAAGTTTTAGCTTATTGTAGATCAAAAAAAAAGTTAAACCAAAAAAGCCCTTTATATCCCGCCCAAAGGTGGTGTCCGGGCCGATATAATATACGCGAAGAGTAGAGTGTGTTAGAGCTAACTTTGTTAGTTGAATAGAAGTTCAAGGGCTCACTTTGTAAATACCTAATATGGTATAAATAGTTTATGTTTTCTAGGCTTGAGAGTTAGAGAGAGTAGCCGTATCTTTTCATTAGGGTAAAACTGTGTAAACCTATTCTCTCTAATCAATCATACAACTGAAGCATTCGACTCATATCATTGTTCGTGATTGATTATTCATGTAATTGCACTTGTACTGGACTCACAGAGCGGCTTTTTGCTTGTAAAAGAGAGTAAGTTAGCCCGAAAAGTTGACAAGTGTGATAGAAACATCGCGGAATACCTGATAAACATTTAGTTCATGGGGAAGACGGACATCCATTGGTGGATATGTTGGCCAATACCTGCATAAAAAATTATAAATGTTACATTGGCTGTTGATGGAAAGCAGATTTTTGGTCGTCCTAATAGAGTAGTTAGGAATTGTAAAAACATACCCAGTTGTTAAGACATGGACACTCATCTCGATTCCTGAAGGGAGTTTAGTTCTAGCTTGAGATGATTGCTTGAAAGATTCGTTTATCTCCTTTGATAACTCTATGTCCTAATACAAATTAAATTAGAAAAATGAAATAGGTGAGTGAGATAGGAGATATCCCTAGTAAGTTTCTTTTGTATAATGTAAATACTTGGCATTGGGATCGATTTTTATTGACCAATCAGAATTGTCTCCCAGGATCTATAATTTCCTCAAAAGATCCAATATATATAGATATATACAGGGGACCTTCCCTTTACAAACCAATCTTAACCGTCCATCTAGTCTAATAAATATCTTATTTTGTTTTGTTTCCTAATTCACAGCCATGACTATAATGAATGAACTTTATCATCTTGTATATATATTTCAATCATAATTAATGATTCATGATAATTGTCCATAAATATCTCAATTGTTTTCAAATATAATGGTTTGTATAATTTGTAAGAATTACATGGTTTGTATTTGAAACCACCACTATATAGAGAGAGACTTGGGATCACGTGAGACCAGCTTGTTTTCATGAGACCCGTGAGAACGAAAACACGTGAACCCAACCCTATATATATATATATGTATATACACACACATTGTTGGACCTTTTGAATAACAGTCAAGAAGATGTTATAAAAATGGAGCATTTTCGCATAGAAGATGTAAAACAAATTTTAGGCATTCTAGAAAAAAATCATAAATGATTACCTAAAGATAAGCTTTAATCCATTGGAAATTTTTTCATTACTTTTTAGAAAAAGGCCGAAAATAGGTTTTGAATCTTTAGCACAATTTTATCGAACACAGAAATTAGACCCATGGAAATTGCAAATAGCTCGTAAGAAAGCATCAAAAGATGAAAAGACTATGATTTAGTAAATCCCTCCATCCCAAAGAACAGCAACATTTGACTAGGCTTATAGTTATCAAATGCCTAAAATACCCTTTAATAACAAAAAAATAAAAATAAAAAACTAGAAAAACTAGAAAAACCAAAATCAAAAGTTACAAAATCAAGATCATCAAACTGATTAAATGATCAATAGGAAGGCATACTAGAAGATATAGATACACACCTTAAACATTCCCTCAAGCTTGTTGGTGAACTGGCTACCACATTCGGTTTTTAACTATAACAACAATCAGACTGGTTAATAATAATCATAAGATACATTTTTTTAACAAAAGCACGTAAAGAAAATGTCGACTTTGAACCTTGGAGATCATAGACTTTTCTGCATCAATAGATGCACTCTTTCCCAAAAGAAGCCTTTTTGCAAGATCCTTCTTATAAAAGGCTTCAAACACATCTTTACCCTATATAAAAAAAAAGATCATAAATAAATAAGGGTGCGTTTGGTTGCGGAAAATTGTTTTCATTTTCATAAAAGACGTTTGCAGAAAATGGAGTTGCGTTTTCATTCTCACTTCTATGAAAATTTTAGAAAACGCGCTTGGTTGAAATAGTGGAGTTTTCATTTTACATTTTTAGAAAATTAGAAAACACGTTTGCTTGTGCATTTTCTATCACCTTTCATTTTCCATTTTTTTCAAATTAGAAAGTGTGTGTGTGTGTGTGTGTGAAAGTGTGTGTGTGTGTGTGTGTGAAAGTATGTGTGTGTGTGAAAGTGTAGTGTGTGTGTGAAACTGTGGTGTGTGTGTGTGTGTGTGAAAGTGTAGTGTGTGTGAAAGTGTGCGTGTGTGTGTGAAAGTATGTGTGTGTGAAAGTGTGTGTGTGTGTGTGTGTGTGAAAGTGTGTGTGTGTGTCTGTGAAAGTGTAGTGTGTGTGTGTGTGTGTGAAAGTGTGTGTGTGTGTGTGTGAAACTGTGGTGTGTGTGTGTGTGTGTGTGTGAAAGAGTGTGTGTGTGTGTGTGTGAGAAAGTGTGTGGAAGTGTGTGGAAAAGTTTTTAGAAAACAAAAATTTCGAAAACTATTAAAACTAGTTTACATAGGATTTTAGAAAATGAAACTTTTTGAAAACTGAATGAACCAAACGGGTTTTCTAAATTTTCATTTTCCTTGGAAATTTTTCCACAACCAAACGCACCCTAAACGTTTTCAGGCAAACCAGCAATGAGAAACAGAATGGAAGAGAGAACTTTATAAAAAAAGTTACTATCGTGAAAGGGTTGTTTTATAATTTTATTTAAGTTACTGCCATTTGTTTAGATACCTGTATAAATCTAAAAAGAACCAAGACTTTATCAAGAGTGCCCTCCAACTCTTCCTCGGAAGTACCCTTATTCCCGGCACGAAGTTTCTCATCCAAAAACTTTGCAATCAACTCAGCAGGACGGTTCTGCAGATAACACGTTGATATTATGTTAGTTTCAGAATGAAAACAGGCATAGTGAAAGGCAGAAGTTACCATCAAATTCTTCATTAACTTTCTATAGAATAAACAATGTAACTACTTCACAATATCTCTTGAAAAAACAAAAAGGTAGTGACATTGATAATCATCATATATTTAGTTATTTACTCAAAGTAACTACTTGGAACTAGTAATAATATCTAACTAAGAGGTGATTATTTTAAATGATAGCGCTAAAATTTCTCCTAAAATGCAAAGATGGCATTTATCAATCTTTTATGGATGGTCCAGTGACCACCCTCTCTATATTGAAGATTCATCGTTGCCCGTATCCCTTCCTTGTGGAGCCTGAAAGTAACAAATATGTTTGTATGGTATTCTTAGAAGCTTTTTTTTTCTGAAAAGCGGCATTCTTAGAATCTTGCTTTACAATTTGGTACACTTATGCAATTAACCAAAATTAATGTCCTCAAAACTTTAGGCCTAACGTTAGGTCACTTCCTTGAAGAAAAAGCACCCCTCCACAGCATTTCGGCCTTTCTCTTTTGACATGTGTTTCTAAGAAATCATAATTGTAAATAGATACGCTAAAATGCAGATGACCATTAGCCAGAGGAATGCTAAACTAAAAACCTTTTATGTTAAATATTCATAATAGTGTACAGACTAAAAGCCATCAGCAGAAACTGCACAAAATGTGATGCCCAGTTTTCCACACACTGAGCACGATTTGGGTGCTTGCTGTACAGTTTTTTTCAGGAACTGCTTTATATGATATTTTTTTCAAGAAATTAACAAAAATAGCCATTTCAGCCAACCAAATTTACCTCTTAGCCATTTCTCTCCCAAAATTTCCAAAAAAGTCACTACGTTCCGCAAATAGCAGCCTTGGGGGTGTCAAAAGTAAATAAATAAATAAAAATCTGAGCGTGGCCCGCAAGTACAGGGACCAAATCTGTAAATTAATCTAGGTTCGCAAGTACACTTCCGCAAGTTGAGGAAGTATTTAGAATAATTTACGGACTTGGTCCCTGTGCTTGTGGACCATTTCTTCTTTTTTTTACTTTTTTACCCCTCCGCAAGTTGAGGAGTTGCTACTTGTGGAGGTAGTGACTTTTTGGAAATTTTGGAAGAGAAATCGCAAAAAGATAAACGTATCCAGCTGAAGCCTGTTTTTGTTAATTTCCCTATTTTTTTCACCACTAGTATATATACATATACACTAACATGATTTCTTTAACAATTGTCTACATGTATACACATATATACTAAGAGCATAAAGAGAGAACTCCATGAGTTTATTTGAATATTCTAGTTGTAAAATTGTGAAATGATAACCAAATGGTACCTGGCGGAGATTAATAAGATGCTCAAATGCCTCTTTAATTGTGTTGCAAAAGATATCATTCTTCGAAAAGCTATCTTCCCATATTTTATCAAGAGACACCTTGAATTCCAAGAGAGAAAACACCATATCTTTATCCTTCTCTTCATCCATTACAATTCCCTGCCCTGTTTTACGGATATATGCACTAAGAGCCTGTCGTAAAGACTCAAGGGCATTTACTCTAGAGAACAGTAAATACATCCTTCGAAGATCTTGAGTTCGATTTCCGTCCATCAACATCATGAAACCCTGGAGTTGGTTATAAAAAAGGTTAATGGTTAACTGAAAGTTATCATATTTGAGTTTTTTTAAAATAAAGATTAAAATTTTATAAGGGGGTGAAAAACTAATTCATGCCTTATCGAGAATTGCGGAAATATGAAGCTCAAGGAGTTGTCTTTCAGCGGTTGCTACCAATGGTTTTCTTGTACTGGCATCGAGATAGAGTAGGCATCTGTCATGTTCTTCATGTAATCTTACCTGCAATGATGACCACCGTCAAATACCAGTAAGCATAAAACATGGAAAGATCAGAATATCAGCTGTACTGGCAAGTCTGCCAGAGTATTATATATATATATATATATATGTATGTATGTATATAGAGGGAGGTTCAAGGGAAACACAAAAAAAGAGAAAACTTAAGAACACCCTGGGAGCCCCCCATCCGGACGGTATGCGCAAATGCACAAGCGATTGAAGCTGTTTTTTTCTATGCACTAGTGCATATGCACAAATGCATGTTACAAATTACCGGTATGCATTTGTGCATACCATCTAAATAGAAGGCTCCCAGGGTGTTCTTCAGTTTTTTTTTTTGACGTTTTCCCCTGAACCCGACCCTGTGTGTGTGTGTATAGGGGAGATTTCAAATACAAACCAAGCAATTTGTACAAACAGTACAAACTCCATTCAACCAATCATTTTTCATATAGAATATATATATATATAGGGAAGATTTCACATGAGGGTTGATTAGTCAAGAATATATGAAACAAGATTCATCAAAATTAGAAATGCATGGAACAATTTCATTTTCATATAGAAACAAAAATATATGAAATAATTTCATGAAGAAAAAAATTATATGAAACAACTTCATCATATTAAACACTTTCGAAAAAAAAAATTCAAAAAAACAATGGCACCATCGAGTTTGTACGGTTTGTACAAATTGCTTGGTTTGTATTTGAAATCTCCCCTCTCTCTCTCTATATATATATATATAGGGTCGGGTTCAGGGGAAAACCGCAAAAAAATGAAAAACTGAGGAACACCCCGGTAATTGTTCATCTGGACGGTATGCACATGTGCATTTTGTAACATGCACATGTACATAATGCACACGTGCATAAAAACCAAGATGAATGGTACCAGGGTGTTCCTCAGTTTTTCATTTTTTGCAGTTTTCCCCTGGACCTGACCCTATGTGTGTGTATATCAAGTAATGATTGAATGTCACTGGCACTGCCATTTGCACTGTGGGTAGATTTTGAATCTAGCGTGGAAATCTTATAAAGGGGAGAAACAGACGAATCATACTCACCTCCACATGTTTCAAAAAATCTGGAACGTCCGAGTATTGCATGTATCTTACTCCTTCAGCAGCATAGAACTCCGACGTACATTCAAGGAACGGCTTCTCAAAACTCTCGGAGTAAATTCCCAAGGCAGTGAACATCTTCAAAAGATGGTTAAGAAGTGTTCTATCAACCGCTTCACCTAATCTGGCAAGTGAAAAATAAGAGCATATTAATCGTAAAGAATACAAGTGTATTCAGATTTACTCTTGTTTTCCTGTCAGAGTTATACTTTTGAGAGAGTGCAATAAAGATAATCGTCAAATTATGCAACTTAAATCTCAATAACGAACTCTATTCATGATTTCATGGGTAGGTTAGCATGATCATCCAGGGTAGGAAACAGAGAGAAATTTATCAAATAGTCTTCTCCTCTCCAAGGCTTAGGATCGTGTGAGAAGAACAGTTGAGGTGAGAAGCATAAGAAGAGATCTGAACCATTGATCACTTTTAATCTCATACCCATCCATGAATTGCGCCTTAGAAGAGAGTTGATCTAGTGCATCTCGTTGCACCTCATCTTGGTGCATCTCATCCTAATGTGTATCCAAGGGTGGAGATCCCTTCTTATGCTTCTCACCATAACTCTCCTTCTCACCGGAACCCAACCCTACTCTCCAAATATCAAATAGGCATCAGCCACTCTATGATACCGGCAGGAATTAGGGGGGTTGATCATGTATTGCATTCGAAAATGGCCATTATAAATCTTATTGGTTATTTTACCTTTGTGTGTATTTGTATGTTTTCTTCTTCCTTTAAAAAGAATGGGGTCAGAAAAATTATACAAGTAACAAGCATATCTACAAGCTCTCGGACTTAAAAACTAAAAAGGAAGGTTTCACATCTTACTACCATAGGGAACGCAAAGTCAAAAACGCACATGACATATAAATACTACACAAGATGATAAAGTATCAAATAAAGAAGTTGTTAAATTTCGTAGAGCATGTAGCAAACAGATTAACTTTTATTACTCTGTAGGATCATGCACTCAACATTGTATACTTTTAGCTTTCAAGCAAACATACAAATGACATAAAGAAGAAGTTAAATTTCAAAAGATAAGAAAATCCCATAAAGCAGTAGCAACATTTTCTGTTCTACCCCCATTAGTAATTATAGTTCATAATGCAATTATCTATTTGACTGTAGTGGCATGAAACTGAGTTGATCGCATAAAAGTTCATCACATAATTCATAAGGATATGCTTTACATTGGCGCATAAAAAATTAAGAAAATAAGTGTAACTTGGATGAGAATATTGAAACAAGCAATTTGGTTTAACTACAAAAGTTCACACGTGAGAGAAATACAACCCGATTGTTCAGAAAGCCCTATCAAGATGTAAATAGGATCAATACGGTAACATAAAGACATACATCATTTATTTCTCTATATCAATTAAAGTGAATGATAGTGATCATGAAGGCCAAAACCAACATGAATAATGATAATTAGGAAGTCATAGTAATTATGGTTTGATGATATTCTTGATCTAGTATCCACAAGACAGGTCAGGCAAACCCGTATATTCATATGAAAGCTTCTCATTTCTTGAAATTGAATGTATAAAATTAGAATAGATTAGTACATTGCAATCTTCCGTTGTTTACTAAAGTGTGGCTTTATATAAACAAGATAGTTGATTACATTTGGACTTTTGAAAAAGTGAGTGTGCTATTCTTGTAAATAGGTTTCCTCAGCAAGGTTATAATGCTGAAAAAAATCATGTAAACAACGTGAACTAAGACAACCAACATTGTTTAAATAAGTTATCAAGAACAAAGCAAAAATATGTTTCAACTTGTTGAGGCGGTGTCCTTAACTGATGCATGCCAGAATTTGGGAATATCAGAATCCAGACTTCAATTAGTAACTTGTATGATATTATGTATCACGTCACAATGTATTCAGATATATATATATATATAGAGGGACGTTTGTTTAGAAACTTTATAAAAAGTAGAAACTGTGGAAACCAATATAAAAATAATCTTTTTCATAATTTTTTTCATCAAATGTTATGATTTAAGATATTGTTTCACATATGTTTGTGTTCATTTGAAAAAAAAAAATATTACAAGTGAAAAAAAACGTTGGTTCGCTTGTTTGTTTCATATGTGAAAGTGAACCAACATTTTTTTACATGTAATATTTTTTTCATATGAACACAAACATATGTGAAACAATATCTTAAATCATGACATTTGATGAAAAAAATATTATGAAAAACATTATTTTTATATTGGTTTCCACAGTTTCTACTCTTTAAAAAGTTTCTAAATGAGCGAGCCTCTATATATATATATAGAGAGAGAGAGAGAGGAAAGTTCAAATGCGAACTCAAATTTGGCTGTGAATGTGAGGACAAATGAGAGCGTGACACGTGTCTGAATGTAGATTATTCAGACCGAAGAATCAAAGAAATATTGAGACCGAATATATACAATATTCGGTCTGAATATTCAGTCTGAATATGACACGTGCCGCACTCTCATTTGTCCTCACGTTCACAACCAAATTTGAGTTCTCATTTGAACCCGCCCCGATATATATATATAGGGTTGAGTTCCGGTGAGAAGGAGAGTTATGGTGAGAAGCGTAAGAAGGGATCTCCACCCTCGGTTGCACATTAGGATGACATGCACCGGATCAACTCCCTTCTAAGGCGCAATTCATGGGTGGGTATGAGATCAAAAGTGATCAATGGCTCAGATCTCTTCTAACGCTTCTCACCTTAACTCTACTTCTCACAAGACCCTATGCCTATATATATATATATAACAGCATCTGTGGAATACCAAGTAATAGTGTCTGGAGACCTATAACCACACACAAGACAGGGTCCACCGGATTAGAGGATTGTTTCTGGTGATATCACTTCCAGAAACACTACTCATCACATGAGATCCTACAAATTAGACTACCCCATATAAGATCAAAAGTGATCAATGGCTCAGATCTCTTCTAACGCTTCTCACCTTAACTCTACTTCTCACAAGACCCTATGCCTATATATATATATAACAGCATCTGTGGAATACCAAGTAATAGTGTCTGGGAGACCTATAACCACACACAAGACAGGGTCCACCGGATTAGAGGATTGTTTCTGGTGATATCACTTCCAGAAACACTACTCATCACATGAGATCCTACAAATTAGACTACCCCATATACTTTACATGTATGTATCTTAGGTAAACTTAGCAATAACAGAATGTCAGCATCTAATGACATTGATGATACAGCTGGTAGCAGTTAATATCTCCCTAAGTATTTCAAAGATACTAATCACCTAACTAATCTTGGATTCAAATAAAATAATGAGAGTAAAAACTCTTTCTAAACACAATCACATTTCAGTTATCATAAGTCATATTGAGATAATTCCCTAATAACAATCCTTGGTTGAAAACATTATGTTGTTCTCATTTGACCTGAGGCATAATTAACAAATGATATTAACCCAGCAAAATATTGAACCCATAAACTATTTTCCAGATACTTCCTTCTACTAAAAGGCAAAGGATTCACTAAAGTTTCAAGGGTTTTTAGCTGAATAAAATTATCAATGATATAAGTATACTTACCACAATCATATTAGTGCAGTCACCCAGTCAGCTAACGAATTAAGTCAGCTATTGACTAACAGAATGATTAATACGGACTACGTTATATCTGAAATAAGCATGATGGTTCTAAATACAACAGTAAATAAAACTATTTTCAATCCAGCCTTTCATCTTCTTCACTGACATCTTTATCACCAACATCCATAACTTCTTTATATACGATGGTACTTTTTGCAGTTCATCCTAAAAAAGAACCTTTTTTTCTGATGAGTCAACAACCTAGAGTTATTCCTTTCTAAGATCAGAGTGGATCTTGGCTTGCACTCGTGGCAAATGACCCAAATCATAAGCGGATCCAAATTATTAATCAAATATTACATCTCACAGTATATGAAATACCCGGGTTGAAAACACCATAGTGGCAAAAGACGATTAAGTGATCCATGGTGATCAAATTAGACTATCGTCAAAAAAGTTCTAAAGAAATAAACACAATATCCAAAGGTTTATGATGAAGAACAACAAAAATTTGATTTGGACAGAGCTTATAGGCAACTCTGATATACAGAAAAGGGTTTGATCGAACTAATCATATCAAAGAAGAATGATGTGAATGCATAAGTGTTTATGTTTAGCAAGTCAAACCCCATAAACAGTATATATATATATATATGACAACTTGGATGACTAACATTGAGTCACGCAACAACAGAAGTGTTGGGATGCCTCTCAGATTCTTAATATGTCATAAAATAATATAAAGGTGTAACAGCATTTGCAACAACAAGATCCTAAAGGCACAATTTACAAAGTATGTCTTATCATGTTAAATTTTATAATTATGAAGTTGTTTAGTACTCCACAAGTAAAAGGATATTCTGTCAAAAGATCTGGTAGTTTACCTCTCACTCTCTATCATTTTCAGAAGGCCGAATACTGTTTTGTGCTCAACTTCTGAAGCTAGTGATAAATGCTTCCGGAAAAGTTGAAGGCCCATGTCCCATAACGATCGCACAGATGGAGTTTGTTTCACATATGTACGATCAAGATACAACGCTATACCACGAATCATTAACATTTGGTCACAAAAATCTTGCCAGGTTTTCTGCACAAGTGATAAGAAAACCACAAGATCTTCACTTTGGCCAACTAATGATTGTAAAGCAGCAGATATGTGAGCTTCACACTCCCTTTCAATCCGTTGGTAAAGACTTCCCCCCATCTTATGGAGGCAAAGATCATTGACGGCCTATTAACAATCAAAGTTTAGTCAATGGATGGTAAATGGATACCTCATAGTACTAAAAAAATTCATGTAGTACGACTCACTTGATAAAGCTTCTCTAAATCACAAGGATCTGGCTGCTTCAAGAATATGGCGCTAATTGCTGACTTCAAGACGGCCCATGTATTTTCTTCAAAGTTTGTCGGCAAGGTCGGCTTGGCTTTAAGAGAAATATAAGAAAAGGGAACATTTTTAACAAAGTGTCATATACCAAAAACAATTTAAGTATTCACATTAAAAAAAGATCAGAAATTTGTTTCAGAATCATGCTTAAATGTTCAAAACAACTAGATAAAACATGTTAATCTAGCACTGATCATATATATATATAGGGAGGTTCGAGAGAAAACACTAAAAAAGGAGAAAATTGAAGAACACCCTAGGAGTCCTCCACCCGGACGGTATAAACTATGCACAAATGCATACAAGCAATTGAAACTGTTTTTTTTTCTCTACAGAAATGCATGTTACAAATTACCAGTAAGCATTTGTGAATACCGTCCAGATGGAAGGCTCCCAGGGTGTTCTCAGTTTTCTCTTTTTTTAGCCTTTTCCCCTGAACCTGACCCTATATATATACTGGATGCTTCTGGAGAGGAAGTAGCACAAGAATGAGATATTATCACACGTTATAATAAGAGTTTGGTTACAAATAAATACATGTTGAGACAAATGTATCCTCATAAATATAATCATACTAACTCATTATAAAGTCTACATATTACACTATGAACAGAGATAGCTTCTAGTCAGCAGCCTAGGCGTTAAGCACCCCCACCCCACCCCACCCCACAGCTTCAATGAGCAACTAATCACTAAATTAAGTGAGTTAGCCAGGCTAGACGTAATTAACTGATTTTACCTGATTAACTGGATAAAAAATTATGCGGCTTCAACATATTCCTACTAAAAGAATATCAATTTTTCCTACTTCAAAAAGAATATGTCAACCTACATTAAAATCATTTTTTCCCATTTGTAAGTCACTTTCAGCCAATTTAAAGCAATAGGCAAAGTTACAATTTAAATGCAAATTGGGTGACTTTGCAATTATTGCCCTAACACGATAGAAAAGTAATTGTATCAAAATCATTTAATACCAATTATCAAAATCATAAATCTCACTATCTATGTAATCTAAGAGTAATTATATTCTATATATTAAAATATAGTGGTTAAGCATTGGCAGGTCACACCACCGCATAGCTCCTATCTGGTTAACACTTTCTAGTGTGTACAAATATATAGGGAGCCCTTTCGTGGATAATGTGAGAGGTGCCATGTTTTTCCGCAACCAAACTTACATTACCCAATTTTTTTCATCTGATGGTGGGGAGACAAGACACGTGGATTAAAAATAAGCATCTATCGTTATTTGCCTAATGTTCTCATAGTATCGAAGTCAGCTTTTAAGAAAAAAATATTTAACAATGCAATGTACGCTCAAAATAATTGAGAAAAACAAATCTAGGATCAGATGGGTGATACTAATAAACTACAAAGTAAATGGAAGTACACCTCGAATATATTTTGACGCCCACAGAAGAATGTTTCTTTACTTGTTGACTCGTTCTTTTTATATTCATCATGAGATACTTAACCCGCATAGCAATTTGTATAACATAAATTAAAAAATTTACTTTACATATTTTTCTCTCTTCCAAACTGAAATTATAGGGTTTTATTCTACATCCAGATTTCATTCTTTGATCATATCATATTTTCAAGCTATCCCAAACATTTCTATACATTATAGTTTCAACTATCGTTGTTAGGAAGCAAAAAGATGCGCATAAATCGTAAGGGATTAGGCACTCTTAGTATGTAGGGTAGAATTCATTTGATGCCAAACATTGTTATAGTTTGTTTGATATGCCAAACAAGCAACATCTTGTTCACAAAGTTTTTAGGATATAGTAAATCCTCATCCTATTGATTCCAATAATCAATCATTCAATCTAACCATCTTAGAGATCACATATACAAAGGAGTTGCAGGTTGAAAAACAATCCACAACAAGGGTTCTTTTTTCATTTCGGACTTTTTTGGGACTTCGGAGTTGGGAGTAGTGGAATAACATGGAAGTTGTTGTTGTATTTTAAAAGGTAATCAACGAATATCATTTCCAGAACTTAACATTTCGTTTACTGTCATGTTTTCTTAGTTTCCCAAGTACCAACCTTTAATCAGACAAAACACTAAAGTAAATTTCATATACTTTCAACGAAAAAAGCTCCTACATATGCATATAATAATTAACACCATTTTAGGGTTTTAGACAGTAACTTCTAGAGTGCACAATAGTCACTTTATCGTGAATCTTTTCATCTACAAGATAAGATTTTCCCCATAGACATTCTGATGTTGGGTATTGTTCATGTATGTACCTACTTTTGAGTGCCTTCATTATCTCTTTCTGTTCACGATGCTGGGAGTTATTGTGATACCCTAGGAGCATAACTTAGAAGGGAGGAAATCTTGATTCTCTTAAGATGATGTTAGTCACAAAGATACAAAGCAGCATCTTAAAACCTAATTTAGACAACTGAAATATTCTGAAAATGATAACGAATTGAAACCTACAGATTGAAGAACTCCTACAATCAGTAACTCGATTTCAGCATAAACCCAAATAGTATGTGATAGACGATACGTAAATCAATCCATATATCCAAAACCCCATATCTCATAGTGAACAAAAACACGAAATACGAAACAAATTGAAGATTCCCTATAAATTAGACATAGAAATTCCGAACATATATCAGAAATCGAAGTGATAGAAGGAGTTAGGTAAGAGATAAAAAAAATCGATGACCTTTGAGTAGCTTGATTACGAGCTTCTTAGCAGGTTGAGGCGGCGTTGCTTTCTTACGGGACAAATTGGCGGTAAATCCACCAGCAGAGGAGGCGCGTCCAGCATCGTTTTCAGTTGGATCTTCGATCATCATGGATGAAGGTTCGACAGAGGAGGAATTGTTATCAAATTGATGATGTTGGAAGCCGTTTTTGTTGTCTAATGAGCAAGAGACGGCCTGTGACTTGGCCTTCTTCATCCCGGAAAAGTGAGCTCCTCCGCCGCCGGTGGTGGTGGTGGTGGATGGTGGTGGTGGTGGAGATGTACAAGTGGCAGATGAGCGCTTGCGGTTGTTGTTGTTGTTGGAGGAGGTAGTGGTGTTTGATTGCGACATATGAAATTGAAATCAAAACCTCATTGTATTTGCAAGAGAAACCGATAGAGATGCAACCATCTATGGAGGCGACGACGAAGAAGAAGAAGAAGAAGAAGAAAGAAGAAGGTAGAGAGGGGAGAGATGAGTTACGAATTAGACACTTGAGCCATACATTCTTCTATTTCTATTTCTCAAGGGCTAAATCATCATACATACATACATACATACATACATACATACATACATTATGGAAATTTGAGTTTTTATGCTTATTATAGTTATAAATATCAAAATATGCTCGAAGTTACAACCCTTTGGAAAAACGTACTCCTACGTCCAAAATAACTATCCACAATTAAAATGTCGAACGGTTTTAGAATATGTAACTATTGCAGGTTTATCTCTAAAGCTACTGGAAATGCTCCATTTGGACTATCCATTTGGCCCGGGACCCGTTATGGGACCTGTCAAGGCCCGACCCGATTTTTTACAAAAAAAATATATTTTTATATGTATTTCTAACTTTCTAAGTGTATTTGATTAAAAACCAATTATAAATTTATAATAAAATATATTTTTAAGTGTATTTGATGAAAAATCAATTATAAAACTATAATAAACGTATTTTTTAAGTGTATTTGATTGATAAACCAATTATAAAACTACAATAAAATGTAATTCTAAGGTGTATTTAAGTGACCCATTTACATATGTTAAAGTAATTTTAAAATTTTATCAAAAATAAAAGTTCTTTTTTTAAACTATAGGACCGATTTGGGCCCAGCCGGGACCGGGACCAAGACCAGTTCTCATAACCGGACCTCATTAAGCTTAACCGGGTCGAGGTATTTTAGTCGAGACCGGTCCGACCTGACACTATTTAGGCCCGGGACCGGTTTTTTGCCATCTCTACTTTAAGGTCACACAATCAGTAATTTTGAGTATCTTCTATGTCATTTCTAGTTTCTAGTTTTATGAAATAGATAATTGCTACAATCTCTCTATAGAGAGACATTTTTTTATAAATAACTAAACGACACTTTTACTCTTGATAATTGAGTGAGAAACTTTCTCCATCTCATAAAGGGTAGAATAAGAAATTTGAAACTTATTTTTGAAAGTAAACACTGGTAAACTAAAATAACAATGTGGAAATTTAATTTGGGATAGAGGGAGTATTAAACTTTCATACTCTTCCCAAAATTCCTTTATGTCTAAATAAAAAGTAGGTTAATAGGCCTACAAGTACTTTCGCGTCTACCACTTTTTCGTCTTCGGACCTTCTTGGTAGTTTCTTAGTGGCCCACGATGATCTTTTGTGCTTCCTTTTCGACACCATCCAGATAGCTCATGTAGTAAATAATAACTTCTCTAGACGTTTATTGTCCTTTGTACATGTTTTGTTCTTTCTATCACACCTACAGTATACATTGTTAACTGTTATCTCGTCCCATAAGTTTGTTGTGGTTTCATCTCAATTAGGTTTTCAATTATGGTTTCATCTCAATTAGGTTTTCAATTATGGTTATGTAAGCATTTTCGCCATTAAACATACTTATCATGATAATGACATTAGAACAAGGTTCAAAATGGCGTAAGTCGTGGCGTGATGGCGAGCTCAAGTCTTAAGACTTACACGTCAGGACAAAGACGCGTCGTTTTTCAAAACGTGAGATAATATGGCAAATTTGTATGTCATATATATAACTATATATATGTACATATATTTTTTTCCATTTTATTATTCAATAATATAATGATAAAAAAAATTACATTCATATTAGAATAAGAAAAATCGTATATATTAACTACTATTATATAAAGAGTTTTGTGATAAAAATATCTAAAATAAAAATGTGGAAGGTTTTTACAACTTTGGTTTAGTCGTGAGTATGCAACATGTGTAAATCCATGAAATTTTGTGTCATGTGATCAGCTGAGTTTGTAAAGTGTAAAACCTAAAGTTAAAAGTTCCATTTTTAATAAATTTTTTTGAAAAAAGTCACACCTTAATAAATGTGTGTCGTGATGGGCTCATGCCTTAAACAATCTACAGATCTTACCGTAACGGCGGAGACACGTCTTATACCATGGTGCGCCATTGCGACCTTTTTTAGCACTGCATTGAAGACATCATTTTTACCTCCCTATAAAACATTCATTGGCTCAATTACAGTCAAAACGTGTTAATTTCTTCATCACATAATTTCTCAAGAAAAGACATGTATCATGTAAAATCTTTATCTTTACTGACTTCTTCATTCATTTGATGCAAAACATAAGTAGTCATTCCTCTTACAAAAATATTGGGTTGTGGGGAGCAGTAATTTCTCTTACAGTATTTCATGTTTCCATATAAGATTAGGAGGTATTCGGTGAAGGTAGTGCAACTACGTTTTTTGATACGTTTGTTTGTGATCTTATAAACTACACAACCCCACTCTTTTTCTTATTTGAATGAGGGAGTTAAGAATACCCCATGTGCGGTTATGGGTGGATCTAAGAGTACAAAATGATTGATCCACTCCATATCCTCCCAATTAAATCATGAATATCATCGTATATAATATATTAATATTCATGGGTGCATCTGAGTTCGTTTTCTTTCAAAAAAAAATCATGCATTTGTACAAGTTCATGGTGTTCGATAGCAGCTTGATGGTAGCTTAATGTATTCTAAATTTCAGGAAAAAAAAATTGTACTCACTTGATGTGTTCGGGTATCTACTGATGTACTTCAAATTTCAAGAAATATATATATAGGGGGTCTTTGAGAACTATCTAATTTCAAAAAACACACAAGCCTATATATATATAGAGAGAGAGAGAGGTTGATTCATTTACAAACTGAATGAATGGTACAAACTATACAAATTGGTTCAAATCAATATAAAAATAAAAAATTTCATGATTTTTTCCAAGAAATGCTATGATTTAAGATATTATTGCACATATATTTGTTTCACCTTGTGAAAAAATTACATGTGAAACTTTTACATTATGAAACACATACATGTGAAACTTTTTCATAAAAAAATATATGAGAAACTTTTAACTTATGAAAACAAAATACATATGAAACTTTTACATTATAAAACAAATATATGTGTAATAATATCTTTAAATCATAACATTTGATGAAAAAAATGCATGAAATTTTTTTATTTTTATATTGATTTGAAGAAGTTTGTATAGTTTGTACCCTTCATTCAGTTTGTAAATGAACCAACCTCTATATATATATATATATATGTAAGAGCTTGATGTTTCCATTGGGTTCAATGAAAGTTTGATCTCCTTAAAATTCGAGAAATATTGTTGATGTGTTTGAATTCTACTTTAAATTTCAAGAAATATGTATGAGCTCTATGTATTTGATGGTTTGATATCAAGTTACTTTCAATCCAATAAATAAATATATATATATATATATATATATCATATATGTATGTATATATACACTCACACATATATATACACCTGTACTCACTCGACGTGTTCAATTGTATTTTAAATTTCAAGAAATATGTATGAGCCCGATGTGTTCAATAGGTTCAAATAACTTTTTGATCTACAACAAGTTCAAGATAAACCTTGTGTGTCTATGAGGGCGATCTTAGTCATTTTACATTCTATTTCATGTGTTAGTACAAGTTTGACGTGTTCAATAATAGTTCGACAGTCACTCGAATTATTAGATCAATAATTGCTCGATAGCTACACCATGAACATATGCCCAACTATTATGTGTTTCAAGATAAATGTGAAATAGTTCACAACTTTTCGTTAACCTTAATCGAGAACTAGTACCTATAGGTACGAACTTAGTTTTCTTATGTATACTTATTTTTAGCACATTTGCACAAGTTTAATGTGTTTGATAATAACTTGATAGTTACTCGGTTTATTAGATCTGTGTTTTCAACAGTTGCTCGATGACTATTCAATGGACATATGCCCAATTGTTAAGTATGGTTAGATAAATGTCAAAAACTTCACAAGTTTTCATTAACATGAATCCAAAACAAAGAACAACCTTGCTTGCAATCTTTGTTTTTTTTCTTTCACGTATTTGTACGGACTAGATATAACCAATAACAGTTCGATAGTAGATCGATGTATTTATGATTATTCAATAGGTACTTGATGAACACATGAAAAATGGTTGTGTATTTCAAAATAAATGTGAAAAGCGTTCTCCATCTTTCATTAACGTTAATCGTGGACTTATAGTCTTAGTGGGTGCAACTTTAGTTTTTTATATATATATTTTTTTCATGCTTGTGTACAAGCTTGATGTATTCAATAACAGTTCAATAGTAGCTCAATATATTAGATCATTGTTTTTATGATTGTTTGATAGTTACTTAATGGACATATGCTTAACTATTGTGTTTTTCATGACACACACACACACACGTATATATATATATATATGCAAAATTTCCAACTTTTCATTTACGTTAATTGATAACTTATAGTATAAAATCAGAACCTATGATGCATTAACAGATATTTTAGAGATGCTATTAAGAAACAAAAGATACATAAATGGTTAACTTAAAGAACCAAGCGAAAATGATCCAATAAGTTACTATGAATAAAATGAAAGCGGTTGTACTATAGTAAAATATCTCCCAATAAGAATGTTTATAATAGAGCGGTTCACAATGGGTTATAACCCTAATAAACACGTCAAATTGAATGCAAAAGTTTAGTACTTGTTCAATAGATTTATTTCTAATGCATTTTCATGATATTTGTTTTTTCAATTAATTAGGTCATCGTCTCTTTCAGTTACATGTGTTCAAATTGAGCAATGAAACCCAAAGAGACCATGACCGATTTCAATTTAAAAAAAAAACAAATGTCATAAAAGTGCATAGGAAAAAAATATGTTGAGCAAGTAGTCATTTTTCACTTGATCCGCTTTATCGTAGACATTCTTATCAACTCACTGTTCAACAATGAAACAATTTTTTTTCTTAAAATAGTTATAATTCCCTTGTTAATTTTAAGTAAAAATTGACTCCATAATGGCTTTCGTATGATCAGAGGTGAATCCAAGAATTTTTGAATTTTTTAGTACGGTGTCACAAAATATTTTTCATATTAATATATAATAAAATAAAAGTGTAGCTAAAATATAGTTTCATAAAGAAAAATGAGATATAAGCTACCGCTTAAAACTGTTCCCTACGATATTTCATCTTTTGGAAGCGGTTGAGTATGTTTTCATTCATGACCAAGGCAAGCGCTTTTTTTCTTTCTACGGAACAAATGACCGAATCATTTAAAAAGTTGTCACTCATCTAGTGGCGAATCCATACATGAATGCAATTAATGTTAAAAATGTGTGTAATAAGATTAAAATATTGCATTCATCATACATGTGTATTTAATAGAGATTAATATTGCATTTACCATACATGAATGCAGTTAACGTTAAAAATATGTTATTTTAACCGTAAGGTTTGTGACGTACTGGTTAAGACTTGTGAGGATGAGGCTAGATAACCCATTTACCCCAGGTTTGAATCCAGGCGCAAACAACTCGTGGCCACTGAGAAATTATCTCAGGGCTGCATGCTTTAACAATGCCCTTTCAAAAGAAAAATATGTTATTTTTTATTTGTTAACATTCAAAATATTTAACACTAGGTTTATTAAGAAGGTATTAACTAGATATTTCTTAACTTGTAAAAAATACGTATTTTTCTAAAGTATTTTAGCTAATATTTAACTAATTTAACTAATATGGTTAGAGAATAAGAAAAAGGCAAATGTATATATATTGATCAATTGGAATCATTGGCAGGCCGAGAAAGAGCTCCAGTTCAACAAATCTCAAACCCTAGCTTTGAAGCTTTCCGGTATTAGATTTAGATGCATTGAGCAAAGGTGTTTGAAGGTTGATCACAAAGTTTCCCAACAACAATTCATTATTTCTTCCCTTAAATCCCAGCTCGATCGTTTAGATTCTGTCTATCTTGATCAAATCCAGCAATTCAGGTTCATAATATCGAATAACGACTACTTCTATCACTTTTTTATCCCGTTAATTTACGATGTTGACGATTTTTGGTTTCAAGTTAGGGTTTTGAAAAGCGAAGTGGAAAACCTGGAGGAGTTGGAAAGGGAAAAAGACAAGTATTTTGCTTTGAGAGTTCGTGATGTTGATGAATTTAGGGCTCGAACTGAGATATTTGTCGCCCAATGTCAAAGGCGTGTGGAGGAATTGAGGAATTGTGTGAATGAGGTAAGGCCATTTATACCACTTCACAATTTTGGATAATTGCTCAAGATAATATTTCTTTCTAGCTCTATGTTGTGACTGATAGTATCAATATTATCTTTTGCTTGCCTTGATGCCTATGATCTATTTGTATATGTTATATAGCAGAAGCATGCATTTTATGAAAGAACTCTAGTTGATTGCATTCTCCATTTTGTTGGTCTTTTTTGGGTACCAGAACTTCAATTGAGGATTGAAATGGATTTAGGAATAAGGGTATTTTAAAATTATATGAATTGTACAAACAGTTGTGATCTTCCATACAACAATCTGGAGAGCTAGCTGTGTCATAAATACTGTGAGCAATAATTTTATTTGCATAGTATGGTTGGTTCATACTTCAAATGATCACTCTGTCAGCTCAACTCGAGTTTCATCCAACTTCAAACACAGTGCTGGGTATTAAAATAATTCTGACTTAGCTGCAGCTGAAATGAGAAAATCTGAACTCGAAGCCACGAAAGATACTTCAGTTTATGGATTTATTTAACCCAAACTTGTTTGCGATATTCACCAAGTGCCCAAAGCGGGAAGATGTTTCTGTATTCTGCATAATGTTGCATGCAATTCTTCATGTAAACTCCGGTGATCTCCTGCAAAATTCATGTCACAGGTTAATAGAAATGATTGGCCAAAAGTTATAACAAGATGGTAAAAGAAGTTGTGCCCAATGTTTACAAAAAAAGAGGCAGGGGCTTTAGCTATTGTGCTTTTTATATTTTAAACTTAAAATTGATCTGGATGCTGTTAGTAAGGACACAAAAGGGAATGAGAGTGATTTAAGTGTACCTGTTGAGGAAAATCTCCATTATCCATCTGTGCATTAATCAATATCTTTGTTGCTTTATGCAAAGGTGTTGGATCTCTTTCGGCCTAGTGTAAGATAAAAGCGAACATATATTGTGTTTAGCCCATGAAAGTTAATAGCTATTAGCTAGAATAAGTTTCATTTACTTGACGAAAAACTAACCTGTCCACCTAACATAAGACCAAGCATAGCCCATGATGTTTGAACTAGGTTCGTCCGATTTCCATCCAACGGTGTGTATACTTCACTCGGGCAAGACTTCATGCTCTCTCCCCAACCACCCTCTTCATTTTGCGTCGAAAGGAAGAAATTGACGGCTTTAGCAACTGCTTCACTGTTGTTATATGTTTTTCCAGTAGAAACTAAGCCTCCTAGCGAAAAGAATGTGCCATATAGGAAGCATATTCCCCAATAGCCATACCTGTCAAGTTCATAGATTTTCATAATACGGTTTGCCCTTTTAATTCTGTGTGTCGTCATTTGCTCAGAGAATTAATAGTGGAGCTGCGGAGGTGATTAGCTTACCATGAACCATCATCCCATTGCCTTCCCTCCAGAAAACGAACTGCTTTTGCCACAGAAATTTCTATTTCTTTCTCTCTGTGCCCATGGTGCAGGCGTTTGAAGGCTAAAAGGGCTTGGATAATTGATGATGTGCACTCAACATGCCTAAATAAATCACCCCAAATTAAAAATGTTAGTCTCTAATTGTCTTTTCCAAGTTTCCCATGTGAGAATATGTGGAACCTCATTAGATTACTCTCTAAAAGAGCCCTTTGGGTTTGAGGATAGAAGGGAGGTTCCAACATATGTTGAGAAGAAATGTGCAAGTCTAGTCGATGTGGGATTCTAACACGCCCCCTCCAACTGAGGTTAGCTGGGCATAAATTGTGAGTCCCTAGAGTGGTAGACCTTAACTTTGATACCATGTGAGGATATGTGGATTGTGGAACCCCTTTAGATTAGAGGCGGACCCCGACACAATTTGACTATAAAAAATATCTATTTTTCTCACAATATTAGTATAGATCTGTTGTTGGTTTCTTGTCCTTAGATAGAAGATACCCATGTCCGAGTCCGTCTACATATATTTTTAAAAACACGAGGTATATAAAAGAACACCAAAAAATAAGCTAAAAAACAACAAGTTAGACAACTGTGGGACTCGAACATGGGCTTTTGTACATAGGCAGGAGGATTTACCATTTTAGCCATTAAAATCTTGTGCTAATAATTCATTTTCAAAAACTATATGGTGGCACCCAACAAAACAATACGGTGGCACCCTTCAGAAACGTAGCTTTTCCCTCTTACAACAAAACCATGAAGAGAACCATGAAGCGGTGGCCCGTGCCACCGCATCATTCCATGTGGGTCACTCCTGCTTTAGATTACTCTCCAAAAGAGCCCTTGAAAAAAGAAGGTAAGCTCCAACATATATCGAGGAGAAATGGTCAAAGTTTAGCTGATATGGGACTTTAACACCCTAAATATTGCGTCTGCAAGAGAAAAAGATTCATAAAGGACTTACTCTTTCTCGACAACAATGTCTGCAAAGATTTCTGAAGGATTCAACATCTGCAGAAAAGGTAGGTGTAAAAGATGAATTCATCATCTTTTGATCTCTAAATGAGTTTTTAGTCGTTGTGTTTTCTGTTTTGATCTCTAGAAGGTTGATATTTAACATTTTACATTACCTGTAAATATGGTTGTGGGACGGGTGGCTCCCAAATAGCAAAACCTCCACTTATAGGACTCTGTAAGTAAAGAAGGACATTAACAGCCTCATATAATCGCTCATCATCAGCTTTTTCTCCCGAAATTTCTTCTGGCATTTGGGATAGTAACAGAAGACACTGCAGGAGGATAGTTAATTTATAATAAGAACAATTATTTTTCCTATGGGGTAGGTTCATTTGAGAATCATAAATATGTTGAGAACTGTGAGAATCAGATATTCATAATGAATATTCAAGATATTCATAATGAATATTCATGATATTCATAATGAATATTCATGATATTCATTATGAATACGTGGTTACTCAGTTCTCAAAAGATGTGGTTATGGTATCACCTTGAGTGCTTCAGCTGTACAATCTGAGACAACCCAACCGTGATCTTGGTCGGAGAAAGTCCACGACCCTTTAGTAAACTGCCGACACATTTTAGTAAAATCTCCAACAGGATTTTGTTTGACCTGAGATTCTTTGATGTAAAAGTGGGCTTTTTAAAGTGAAATCCCATATTCTTCAACCATATCAGTAGCGATTATTGCCTGAGTTGCAAGCGTACAATCCCATAATTGGCTCCCAAAACTCTGCATCTTCATCCCATCTTCTGCTAACCATAAGTAATCAGGGACTTTAGCAAGGTGATGCTTAAACTCTTTCCCATTTGGGTTCTCTGCCCACCAACACATCATTTGCAAGCTCTAAATCCAAAAATAAAAAACAGTTACATACATCCGTAGGACATACACGACAATACAAAAACTTGTTGTCTCATGTTTGGCATGACATTAGACTGGGACAGTACAGGACCTGAGTGGGACAAAAAAACATTTTTCTTGTCCCATCAAAATAGGTGGGACAAAAAAAACATTTTTACTGTCCCATCAAAATAGGTGGGACAAAAAAACACTTTTTCTGTCCCACCAAAATAGGTGAGACAAAAATCAGGGAGATGAGACAAGATTGGTAAATTACTAAACTACCCATGTCAAATTAAAATCTTAGAACCTTCCACAAAATTCTTTCACCCGTCTAACTCACTCTTGACAGTCTACCAAATGCACCCTTATTAGGGTTGAATTGGAAAGGCTCATGCTACAAATTTGCTTACCTTTTCGACACATCCAATGGTAATATATCTGCTTTCTTCAGCTCCATAGCGCATTAGTTCAACCGCTCTTTTGAGACCTCTTTCTCTTAGCTTGGTGAAAGGCCAACACTTAAGGATTGGCTCACTTAAGTAGTGAAGACCATCCCACAACAGATCTTGGACTGTTGAATGAGGGTAATAGAGATCTTCCTGCACTCATCAAAACCACATACATTTGAGCATAAATTTCATTTTGTTTAGACGGTATTACCCTTTATATATGTATGTATCTAGGTGAAAGTTCAAATGAGAACCATAAATATTTTGAGAATTGTGAGAACCAGTATATGCATGTAGAGGTAAAACCAAAAAAAATGAAAAACTGAGGAACACCTTAGGTATGCACATTTGAATACAAGTAAATTTAAGCAATTTGTTCGGTATGCACACGTGCATAAAAACCAAGAAGCAACTTTAATTACTTGTATGCACATGTGCGTACCGTGCGGATGTTACCAGGGTGTTCCCCAAATTTTCATTTTTTCTGGTTTTCTGAACGTCACCCTGACCCCATGCATATATATTAATATATGTATATATATGCATATACATTATCAAATATGTATATGTCAATTAGTATATCCATCGATGTATATGTACTATGTATGCAAGTATATATATATATATATGCATTTGGTAAATATACTCACTGAAATTCATATAATACTCATTTTCACCATATTCAAAATATTTATGGTTTTGATTTGCACCTTCCATTTCGTTTTATAAAATAGATAATTCTAACAACCGTGCAACAGTTGTGGCGCTGTTTATTCCAATTTATCTCCTCATATGGGATAGGATGAATTTCTTTTCGAGTTGCAGGACTAGATCAGTGATCGGACCATGGAATTTTCTCCCGTACAAGTATGGCATGGGCATATACGTTGTCCGACAATAACACCACATCTTCGCTGCATCAAGGTAAGAAAAATAGTTAGATCAACTACAATTTCTTTCATTCAATATTTAAGATAGCGCATATTTCATTCAATAATTAAGATAGCGCATGCTCAGAGTTCCAAGAAAAAACTATTCCTTTCTTATGGTCGATTCTTTATGAGTTTAATCTTTTTGAAGTGTATAATATTTATATACGTCAAGTTGAACTCACATACGGTCTCCCATTTGGTGAGACTTGAACCCCCTATAGTTCAGAAAGGTGGGGTACTGTATACTACTGGATGGGTCTCATTTTCATCATATGGTGATTAATCCACAAAATTAAAACATGAAATAGAGAAAAATAAGAAAAATGAACGAAGCCTTATAGTTTGTAGAGGATGTCAACTCATTGTTTTGGTGTGCAGGACATATTTTTAATTATATGTTAAATTAAACGTTGCATCTTTGTATCAGAGTGAAGTACAAACCAAACCGAACAAACACAATATATCCCACCCGAAGGTGCAGTCACCTCGGTATCTCTCACCTTAAAGCGAGTCCTTTCTGGAATGAAGTATAAATAATTCTACTTAAAATGTGCGAGTCCAGACGTGTGGACAAAGTGAAGAATATCTAGTATGGTTAGCCCGGGATGTTACAAATTGTATCTGAGACGGGAACCGGACGGCTGTGCCATCGTTTCCCAAGGGAGGTGGATTGTAAGATCCTACATTGGTTGCGGAGGGGAACATTTTATAAGGGACTTGAAGCCTCCTCTATCCGACGAGTTTTAAAATGGTGAATCAAGTGTGTGGACAAAGCGGACAATATCTGGTACGGTTAGCCTGGAGTGTTACAGATGAGCGTTCAAAGTTTGGTGGCTAATACATGTACAAATGAGTGGTTTGCATTCTTTTTACTCTTTTGATATGTGCATTTTGAGGAGCAACTCTACTCTTTCGGGTAAAGGACTGGTTTGCGCACATCCCACCCTGCAGACCTCACCTTCTGATGGGATATACTGGGCTCGTTTGGTTTTGGCTTTGGTTATACGCTCATTTTTGAGCGTTTTTAGTGTTTGTTACGTAAATTTTATGCAACAACTACTCACGTGTATGAGTCTTTTCTTTGAATATAGATGAAGGGAAATGTATGTACCCGGATGATATGGTAAAGCTTTAGGGAAAAGCCAAAATTCCGGTGGAAGTGGATTGCACCCCTCCCATTCGTATACCCCGAGCACCTGCATACAAAGGTACGAAAAATTAGTTAATCGAGTGACGTTTAATATTGCGATTTTAGTTAGTGAAAGCATTTTTACCGATAGATAAGTTTTTCCCCAAGATGGAATCGAGGCCGCACCCCCATGGTCAAGTATCCACTTCCTTGCTCGGTCCACTGAACCATTTCCATCATCGGGTCCTTCTCCTAGCAACCGTAGGGCTACATAGCTTAGTGCGGACCCGATCATGGTGCTATGCCCCGCGATATAAAATCCCCACCCTCCATCTTCATTCTGAAGTGATCATTTTATAAATTCGTAATGTTGGACTTGAAATATGATTGTACGTCGGACATTAAACTATTAATTAAATTTTGAACGTTGATAGGAAAGAAAGATGATTCTTACTTGATGGTTATAGATATATCGTACCATTTCTGTCTTGTGTTCTTTGATTAAATGTGTATCGATAGCTCCGCTTATGTACATCGCAATAAGCTACACATTCGATACATAAGGTGTGAATTGACAAAAATAACCCCGTATCGGCTGACATCCGTAGGTATATTATGGGTATTTTTCTATGGCGATGAAGGTAAAACGTTTTGGCCTCTAGTTACTACGAACAACATTCTAAATGGTGTGTGATGTGGCAGCAAGATTAAGCCTTAGTAGCCACGATGAGGCCACAACTTCTTTAAGATGACTAGAGTCAATATTATATATATGTATATGTGTGTGTGTGAGAGAGAGAGAGAGAGAGAGAGTTGTGTTTCACTGAGGATAAGAGTTATGGTGAGAACGTGAGAATAAAATATTCATATACCTTTATCTATATTCAACTACCTTTATTTTTACTTATTTTTTATCATCATGATTGAAACTTTAACAAATTCATGTATGTGAAAGTGATTAAATGTACGTAAAAGTTCATGAAAGGCATTTATATGAAAGAAAAGACGAGCTCACAAGTGGAGGAGTGAAGAACATAGGGCCTGCATTTTCGGCAGGCCAATGACCGTCCTTTGCTTGGATCGCACGGTTCAGTCGAAGTGCCTTCTTCACCGCCGTCGTGACCGCCTCATAATTCACTTCCTCATCCTCTTCCAACCTCGCTGGTGGTATGCTTAATACATCTATTCCGTTTTCTTTGATCAACTGCATAATTTTATATATATATATATATATTATAATTTCTTCTTATTAAGCTAAAACGAAACATTGAGCTTGAATCTAACGAGTATAAAAGAATGGATAATGAATAGTTTTTTACAAGGTGGACCTATGAAGCCCCAAGCGGGGTGCGCTTGTTAGTAGAATTTTTTTACAAGTGTGAAAGTTGCATCTGCTTAATTTTGAGGTGTGCTTTGGGATGTTAAAAAATATATGGGACATAACCAAATATCGAAAAAGTCCCTCAAAATCAACCTACAAAACGAAATAGTCCTCGAAATCAACCTAAAAACCTAAAAAGTCCCTCAAAATCAACCAAGAAAACTGAAAAGGTCTCTCAAAATTAACCAAATGAAAACTGGTTTGTTTCATATGTGAAATAACAACTGAAATCTGGTTTGTAAGTTTGTATTATTTATCGGGTTTGTAATTGATTATGCGTCTATATATAGGGTTTAATTACTTTTCAATTCCAAAATTTAAAAAATTCATTCTATATAGTTCACTCATTTGGATTAATTAGTTTGATTTATTAATTACATTTAAAAGATTGATTTAGTAATTTAATAGTTATTGACAACTCATCAAATTATTTTGTACTACTTATAAAGCATGCTATTCGGTTTTGTTTAGGTTTTTAAGAGGTAACTTTTCTTATGCATGTTGTACAATTTGTTAAGCTCTTGTGTCCCCCAATTTCTCCTGAACGAACCCACGTCCCAAAAAGCACTCCAAAAACCCATTACCCGCGTCTCCAGAAGCCTAAACTCTCACTGGAAGATTCATCCTCGCATTTCTTATCCTGCTCAATTTCTTCAAATCTTCATCAAGCACTTCTTGTTTCTCTGATTAAGACAATGCATTCCATTCAAGAAAAAGGCAAGTTTTAATTTTAGTGCATATTAGTTTTCAATGTACGATGAATTAGGTTCGTCATAAGTTTTAACTTGTTATTGTATGTTCAGATGCAAAATTGTGTGAAAACCCTAACTGTTGAGATCGAGAGTTCCCAATTACTTTAACTTTGCTTTCTTTTCTAGGGCTTGGCTTTCGGTACTTGGAGATGTACAAGAAGTCAATTGAAGACCATCCTAGATTTTGGCCATATCAAAAATTTGCTTATGATAATGAGGCTAAGCAGGGAATATAATTTCTTTTTTATCTGGATGCCATTCTTCTGTTATATCATGTTTTACATTGGCATCAAGGCTATGTTTGATTTTTTTGGATGCTCTTGGTTCAGAGTTGAGATGGGAAATAGGGGGTTTGGAGCTTCTGTGCAGCCCTGAGATAATTCCCTAGTGGCCACAAGTTGTTTGCGTCTGGATTCGAACCTGGGGTAGATGGGTTATCTAGCCTCATCCCCACAAGCCTTAACCAGTACGCCACAAGCCTTGTGGATCAGAACATTTATGTTTGGATCCATGGCCATTTCTGCCATATTATTTTCATATTTGACTTTTGGCTTTGTATTCAACAGATGTTACTTTTGAAGGGTAAAATCTGTTTGTTCTTACAGTGATCAATGAATAATGATGTAGAATTGTTTTGTTATTTCAGGCGAGCTTCATTTTTTACCATCTTCAGGATAACAGGAGGAGTTGGACGAGAATATATTTATCTTGTATGATGTGTTTGCTGTAAAGTTAGGGTGTGTTTGTTTAACTCTTAATGATACCATTAAGAGGGATAGGTCTGAATCAATCAGACATAAACTTGTTTGACAATTTTTTTAATGGGTCTTAATGGCTCAACATGTCTGATTCGTTCCATCCCCCAATCTATCCCCAAACCATTCAGATCTCGCATTTTTTCCAACGTTTGCCCTCCATTCTCTCACGGTTCGTTCACAGTCGATTCCCTGACTCATAATTCTCTCCTCACTCTCGATTCTGCAGGTAACCAGGGTAAGATTGAAACTTTTTATATGTTCAATTTGATGTGGTTGATTATATTTTATTTTTGTTTGTCTGATTGTTGATGTTCAACAATTTGAATTTGGTTGAAATATGTTTTTTTTCTTCTTGATGTGCTACTTTGATTAGTTAGCAATAATGGGTTTTTTTTTTAAAAGTTGAGTTTACTTGTTTCAAATTTATGGTATTTTTGGTCTACTACCTGTTTGATGAAATGCTTGACAGAAATTTAAATAGTTTTGTTTCAATACAATTTCAAAACACTGATTTTATTATATTATAATATATGTAGGGAAAAAAAATAGAAGTGATAGAATTTAACAAAATATATCAAGTAACAGAGTTAGTGAGACTTCGTAAGTTTTAATACATGGAGAATGGAGATGTGTGGCTTTATTAGAATTATGTGAAGGTGTGATATCTTTGTGTGTGTGAAAAGAGGTTGGAAGAAAATGTTGGAAGAATTGAAAATTTAAAGGAAGTTTCTTGCTTTTATATTTGGGAAAAGTCTACAAAAAATCCAACGAACTATCTGATTTTGAATGATTAAGTCCTTAAACTATATTTTTGAATGAAAAAGTCCTTAAACTTTCTGAAACCGGTTAAATACATCTTTATAACCTGTAAAAACAGGTTAATGTTATAAAAATTTAGAAAAAGTGTAGAAAAACCCAATAAACTATCTGCTTTTGAATGATTAAGTTCTTGGATTTTTTTAACGAATAAATCATGATTTTTTTCTTAAATCTTTTTACCATATTCAATTTTGAACTTTCTTTTAACAAATAAATCCCAAACTTGTTTTGAAAAAAATAAAATCATGAACTTGATTTTGATTTTGATTTTGATAATAATACTTTTTTAGCAAAATCATAAGCAAAAATATATATAATTTTTTTCACCGACAACAAAGTACGGTAAATCATACCATTTTCAATGCTAAATACAAAGCATATAAAATTTTTGCTTAAAGCATAAATTAAATTTTTCATTAACTTAATTTTTTATCTATAAATTTTTTTTATGTATCTATTTATGCTTTAGGCATAACATTTATTTTATATGTTTCATAATTAGTAATGAAAATGCTATAATTTTTCTCCATTTAATTGGTTTATTGTTCTTTGTTGTCGGTGAGAGAAATATATATATATTTTTGTTAAAAAAAATTCCACATTTATTTGTTTAAAATTAAGTTCATGATTTTATTTCTTCAAAAAAAGTTCGAGATTTATTTATTAAAAGAAAGTTCAAAAATTAATTTGGTAAAAAGATTTAGGAAAAAAATTCGGGATTTATTTGCTAATTTTTTTTTCAAGGACTTAATCATTCAAAATCAGATAGTTTGTTGGGTTTTTCTAGACATTTTCCAAATTTTTATAACACTAACCTGTTTTTACAGGTTACAAGGATGCATTTAATCGGTTTCAGAAAGTTTAAGGGTTTTTTTATTCAAAAAAATAGTTTAAGGACTTAATCATTCAAAACCAAATAGTTTGTTGGGTTTTTTTAGACTTTTCCCTTTATATTTTGTTGGTTTTTTCTTCATTTCTTCTTGAAGTTGTTCATGGCTTCTAGCATACTGTCTGTATAATGATGTGCACGTTCATATTGCACTCCATCATTCATGAGTGACAAACCACAAGGCTTATGGCGTACTGGTTAAGACTTGTGGGGATGAGACTAGATAACCCATCCACCTCAAGTTCGAATCCAGGTGCAAACAACTTGTGGCTACTGAGAAATTATTTCAGGGTTGCATGCTTTAGCAGTCTTAAATTTGCCTGGGATTAGTCTAAACAAATGCCTAGGATACCCTTCCCAAAAAAAAATCATTCATGAGTGAGTTTTGATGCAATATGCCATGATCTACTAGAGTTGGAGGTATATTTTGCATTGAAATTGGTTTTCTGAATAGAGTAAAATAAAGGTTGGGGTTATGGATGGTGAAGCATGTTATATATAGGTCCCCATTTTATCTGATGACGTACTGGTTAAGACTTGTAGGGGATGAGGCTAAATAACCTATCTACCCCAGGCTCGAATCCAGGCACAAACAATTTGTGGCCACTAGGGAATTATCTCAGGGCTGCATGTTTTAGCAGTCTTAAAATTGTCATAGATTACTCTAGACAAATGCCTAGGATACCGTTTCCCAAAAAAAAATTCTGATAGTGAGTTTCAGAGGAAAGAGTTTATTTTCAGAGACAATTTGATATTGTATTTTGAAGTTGGTTGAGACATGTAGAAAAAAACCTGTTTGTTTTTCTTCGTAAAATTGTTTTGTATTTGTTTAAAATTTAACGTGTTAGAACATAATCTTTTCAATCTTTGATAAGAAGGTTTTTCTTTACTTATTTGCATTGAATCAACATCAAAAGTTTTCAAAGGGAAAAATACAAAAAATATGGATTACGACCCCTTGTTATAAAGTCGGTGCATTGAACATCGGCAACCAATATTGATAGAACTTTTCGATGCTGAGGTTTTTATGATTTTTCTTCATTGTGAATCTGATTAGAATTGAAGATGTAAGGGGTTGTTATAGAGAAGTTGTTGTTGCTGTTGTTGTTGTTGGTTTCATTCAAACTGATGTTAAAGAAACAATTTTTCGTTTTAGTAGTTGTGGATTATAACTGTTGATCACTGGCCTCATTTAGCCGTTCTTTTGTAATTGTATATATGTATCCAGTTCCTTTTATCTTTTTTACATCCCACTGCATTGCAGCAAGTACCCGACTAGTCATTATAAATATAAATGTCACACTATCTCTTTCTCTCAGTTGTAACCACCCATTATTTTTCTCACCTCCTCCATCCATCTCGTTTTCATTCCATAGAAAGAACTATCACTTTACAATCATGTTATATGCACAATGTAAACACATTAAAACAACGAAGTTTCAAATAACAAACATATTGAAGTCAAATGGTGAATATACTAAAATAATAAGATTTTAAATAATTAAGCATGTTAAAATCACATTTTAAACACATTAAAACAACAAAGTTTATACTGTTAGATATATGTGCATATTGTGAACCCATAATACTATCACAGTGTGAACCCGACACAAAGCAATTTGCACACCAACGAAGTGTATGAATAGTTTGAATGTTATTATCACATTATACGCACATCATACTATGTTATTGTGAACATTATAGGACGATAATCTATTTTTGACTGAGAGAGAAAAAGGATAGATGAGAGAAAAGAGAAATGAGAGAGAAATTACAAAATTCTCATAAGTCACAATGCCCTTTATTTAAAATATTCATGCTATGTTTGGTAAAAAGCTAGCAGGTAGTTGATAAGCTAGCAGGTAGTTGATAAGCTAGCAGGTAGTTGATAAACTAGCTGGCAAAAAAATCACATCTGGCAAAAACTAACTTATAAGAATGTAAAATGACCAAAAAAGACATATTGATAATTAATCAATTATAATATTTTAAAATATAATTATGAACAAATCTTTAATAATATAATATATTAGTTAATACAAATAAGATGGTAGAAATTTTTAAAAAATATAATATATTGATTAAAATGAATTTCAAATAGATTATTATATATATTAGAAACAAATCTCTAATAATATAATATACTAATTAATACAAATAAGATGGTAGAAAAATTAAAAAAATATAATATATTGATTAAAAGAATTGCAAATAGATTATATATATATATATATAGAGGAAAGTTCAAATGTGAACTCATTTTTGGTTGTGAACGTGAGAACGAATCTCAGCCACTTATCCGGTCAATAAAGGCGGCTTTGACCTGGTTCCACTCCTTTAATAATCTTCACCTCCCATGAATCGCGTCAATCCTCCGTGATCGCGTCCACCATAACCGAAGATGTGTGGCTGAGATTCGTCCTCACGTTCACAACCAAAATTGAGTTCACATTTGAGCCTAACCCTATATATATATATATATATATTACAACTTTTGGATATGTTAAAACAAATTTTAGAAAAAATCTATTATTTATGAAGTGGTACAGGTTACCACTTCATTCTTTTGTCGTAGCATAAAACTTTTAGGGCCATGAAGGGTGCTACCATATCATTTTTTTTGGAAAGGGTATCCTAGGCGTGCCTAGACTAATCCCTGACAATTTTAAGACTGCTAAAGCATGCAGCCCTGAGATAATTCCCCAGTGGCCACAAGTTGTTTGCGCCTGGATTCGAACCTGGTGTGGATGGGTTATCTAGCCTCATCCCCCACAAACCTTTAATACAAGTTTTCCTTATTAGAGTTGGTTAACAAGACTTTTCCACAATCCCAGGTGCAGGTTTGAATCTCGTTTGTGTCATTTACTTAATTTTTAGCTTTTAATTTCAAATTTATTATATTTTTCGAAAAAAAATTTAGATAAAAGATTCGAACACAAAACCTCATATAAGAAAGGTAATGAACTATATCTAACTGACCAATGATCTTTTGTAAAAAATATCCATATTTTTTTCTTCTTATAGTTAAACCGTATCATCACTTGAAAAAAATTCATAGATCCGTCTCTTATATAATCACAACCATGGGTGGAAGGTGGTGGAGAAAATACAGACAAAAAGTAATAAAAATTATAATTGTATATTGATTAACTGCAAAAAAAAAATTATTGTATTTTAACGGATGTTTTTAATATTTACATAATACTATACGTATTTATGCTATTGTTGATTTAGTTCAAGAATTCTTGTATGTTGTTTATATAGTGTATTCTTTCACTGTCACATGATAAAAGTATAATAAATAATATTTGATTATGAAAACAAGTTGATTATCGTCAAATTCAACCAGTCATATATGGAATCCGCCACAAAGGATACATATATTAATGCCAGGAGACCTTTTTTTGACCCATTCAACAGGTGAGGCTAGCGATGGTTCCGAGATCGAATCCAAGACCTGCCTTGTATAAGTTGTATTCGAACAAAACTATCCTGCCGTTTTATCAACTGAGTTACATACTTACATACCATAAGCAATTATATTTGATTATTAAAAACAACAGCCAAATTACAACGAATTATACACTAGTATCACACACAATAATTTGGTTGTTTTATATTAATTCAATAAATATGATACATAAATAAGTAAAGTATATTTAAAATTTATTAAATCTAAAATACTTTTTGAATTAAAACCATATTAAGTTATCATTTGATTATTATTTTTGATTCTATAAATAATAATTTTTTTTGCTACTATCAATACCCTCATAATAGTATACCTTCTTTCGACCTAAACTTATCTTATCCATATAAAGAGGTTGGATTCGTTGTCTGACCACCCTATCCTCAAAGATAAATTTAAAAACATTTTATTTCATAATTTTTGAAATGAATAAAATGTAAAAGAAAATACCATAAACTCTTTAATTATTTATATTATTATTATCTCCACTTCCATAATCCATTCAACCTTAAATCCCCCTTTGACTCACAAATTCAACCCTTCACCTATCATTTATAAAGGCATTGTTTGGCAAAAATAAGCTAGCTTATAAACATTTTTTATTTTCAGTGTTTGTACGTACATAAATAATTTATGTTTTTATTGATAAGCTACTTTGAGTAGCTTATGAGGAGCTTTTTGCCATTTTTTTCGATTATACCCTCATTAATATTAATTATTATTTTTTCAAAATGTCATTTTTAGTCATTTAAATGGTTATCAGCTAGTTTTTGCCAAACATAATTTGTTCATCAATCAATTTTATCGCCTACCAAATTTATAAGTTATCATTTATAAATTATCAATTTTTAAACATAGCCAAAGTATTTAATAAGTCTTTTTTTTTTCTTTCCAAAAACTGTTTTCGAATTAATAGAATTAATTTCTTGTAATAATTTTTGTTTTTACAAAGTATTATATCAACCGTACAAGTTGCAGCAAATTACAAAAGGACACCGAGCTTATTTAAAAAGGAATATATGTTTTTTTTTTTGAAGAAAAAAAAGGAATATATGTTATTTAGAATTTTTTTGGTTTATTTGTGGTTTTTGGTTTTCCATTTATTTAACGTTTTTCTTATTTGTTAATCCTGACCTTATTTATATATGTGTATGTATATGTTGCTCTTGATTATTGGGGTTGCATTATCGACAACAACGTACATATTTTCGTCACCGCAACAACCTCAATTAATTACTACACATCTTTGTTTGAGATCACTTATCATTTTGACTGCAAAATCGAGTTTTAATAGTATTCTCGGATCTTTTTTGAAAAACTAAATGACACCCGGTTTTAATAGTGTATGTATATATATATATATATATATATATATATATTCAGTTCAAACAAGAACGATAACCAAATAAGATAATACGTTTTTCTTATTTTGATCATGTTCTAGTTTGAATCTTTCCCTCTCTCTATATCTATATATATATATCTATGTATATATATATACACACATAGACACACGAAGAAACTAACCTGCATTCGCATAAGCAAATCAGCACACGGATGAACTCCAGCTTGCTTCAGATTGTTCTTAAAACGTTGGCGAGCATCTTCGACTTGTTGACGATCGGCGGGAGTTCCGGCATCGGGATCGAACTCCCAAATTTGGCGACCAATGAAGTTGTTTGTAGAAAACAAGTAAGGATCATTACCTTCTGCTATCTTCAGCTTCCACATGTTCTCTTTGTGATTTCTGATGAGCTCAAAGGAAGATGGTAGGGTGGAGATATGATTTAATATTATGTGGGACCCACATCATATGTGGTCCACAAAGTGTTCCTTTAAATAGAGGATGTTCTCATATGATCTCTCCCCTATATATATATATATAGGCATATGATCGTATGAGAAGTTGAGTTAAGGTGAGAACCGTAAGAAGGGATCGTTACCCTTGATCACATTTAATCTCAAACACACCTATGAATCCCACTTTATACGAGGATTGATCGGGTACATCTCATCTTAGTGCATCTCATCCTAATGTACATCCAAGGGTGAAGATCCCTTCTTACGCTTCTCACCTTAACTTTAATTCTCACCGGAACCTAATCCTATGTATATATATGTATGTATATAGAGGAAAATTCAAATGAGAACTCAAATTTGGTTGTGAACGTGAGGACAAATGAGAGCGCGACACGTGTCATATTCATGAATAATGAATGGAAATATTCAGACTGTTGTGTGTGAACCGAATGTAGTGTTATTCAGACTGAATATAGTGTTACATTACTCACACTGAATGTAGTGTTATTCAGTCTGAATGTAGTATTATTCAGTCAAAATAATGTATGAACTTCACCTTCATTATTTACTCTGAATGCCCTTGATTATTCAGTCTGAATATGATACGTGCCGCGCTCTAATTTGTCCTCATGTTCACGACCAAAATTGAGTTAGATCTTATTTGAACCTGCACACACACACACACACACACACACACACACATATATATATATATATATATATAGGGGAGGGATCAAACGAGAACCACCCATCATATGTGGTCCACAAGTGTCCCTTTGTTCCTTTAGAAATCAAAAGTTCTCATTTGAACCTTCCCCCCCCCTCTCTCTATATATATAGAGAGAGAAAGAGACAGAAGTTTAATTGTAAAATGATTTTCGGTTGTGAACGGGGACAAAGAAGGCGTGACACGTGTCTCCATTATGTACATTTAGTATAAATAACGAAGGTCATTTAGTAGGAATAACGAAGGTGAACGGTCATGAACTATTCATGATGAATAATATACGATCATAATCTATGTTCTATTGATTTACTAATGATGAATAAAATGTTTAATTAATTACTTATTGGTGAATACACTGTAAAATTAGTTTCCTAATCCTCAAACTTTTTGTCATGAATAACCATAACTTCTAGTTATTCATAAGAAATAACATTGAATGACGAAAATTATTCATGATAAACGTTTTGATACGCCTGCGGTCTATAAAATGTCAGGATTAGTCTGATAAGTTAGCATGAACATATTCAACTTTAATATATTAAAAAGTATATTAATAACTCTAAAGATACATGAACACACGTTAACATAACTTAATATACATTAACTTGAAAAATTAACATATATTAACATGTTTTAACATGAAAAACAATAAAGATTAACATACCTTAAGGTGAAAAACAATGGACATTAACACATACTACCAAAGCCTTAACATGCATGACTTTTAAGAAAAATAATTAACATTAACATATATAAACAAACCTTAACATGTAAAACAATGAATACTAATGTAGCTTAACTTAAGTTCACATGTATTAACCTACTTTCACCAAGAAAATGTTATGACATGCTAATAAATCGTCCAAAGCTACGCCGATGTAGTAGCTGAATGACCGATCGACCCCTCCTTTGAAACATGCAACGCACACATGCCTAAAGACGATACGTGCACCCTCAAAATCAATGTGTGCCTATGAAAATGATATATTTGGCAAATCAAATGTGAACTACAAAAAAAATTATGAACCATGCGACCATTTTTCATGTGTTTTGTGTTGTTTCACATATGAACTACACACACATACAAGAATTAAACATGTGAAACAACTTGAATCCTACTTTAAAATAGAACCCATCGAATAATTTGGATTGTATTTCACATGTTTGCAATATTTTTGTGGTTCACATCGATTCCCCCCATCTATATATACACTACTAAATGAAATAATTTTACTTACGGATTTTCTCTGAAAACTGGTCAAAAAGGGTGATTCGTTACAAAACCGTCACAAAAGTTGGTGGGTAAATTGTTGGTGGGATATTCAAATCAATGACGGATTACCCACATATTTTACAGAAGTTTCCCTGAGTGATTTTTGTAGGTACAAGTCATTTGTCTTGTGGTGATATATATATATATATATATAGGGAAGGGTTCAAACGAGAACACCTTCATTTTGCGAGAACGCGAGAACACTCTTTTACTATAGAAAATCACATGTGATACTATTATTCCATCACATATAATACACACGTGATACTAAATCAGAGATGCGAATGACTTTTGGCGTGATCTAGGTTACCGACTAAGTCGTTGTTACACCACTAAGCTCCATCACATATATTATCACATGTGATAAGGGTGTCTTTGATGTAATACTATAATCAATCAAAACCATCATATGTGATATTAAATCATAGACGCAAACGATCTTTGGTGCGACCTAAATAGCAAAGCACGTCATCCGCGCACCATCACACTACAACAAAATAGGTTATTACCGACGGCAAAAGCTGTCGGAAAATCGTCGGAAATGCCCTTTACCGACGGTTTTCCGATAGGAACAAACTGTCGCTAAAACCCTGGTCGGTAATGTGTTGCAACAGCTTTCCGACAGCTTTTAGCAACGGCTTTCCGACGGCTTAATTTAATGACGGCTTTCCGACGGCTTATTTAACCGACGGCTTTCCGACGGCTTATTTTACCGACGACTTTCCGACGGCTTACTTTACCGACGGCTTTCCGACAGCTTACTTTACCGACGGCTTTCCGACGGTTTATTTACCGATGAATTTCTGACGGTTTATATTACCGACAGCTTTCCGACGGCTTTTTTGGATTTAGCATTTAAAAAAAATTAGAAAACCATGTTTGTCTATATATGCATTTTAACCTGTAATATAATATATATATATATATATATATATATAGTGAAAACGGAACTTTTGCCTTTTAGCGGAACAAATGGTATTATCATTGTGGACCACATATCATATGTGGTCCCAAATGAGTCCCTTTAAATCAACAAAGTTCTCATTTGAACCTCTTCCTATATATATATATATATATATATACAAAATCCAAAAATTCATTAATAGATTTTCCTACAAATAATCCGTACATATATATCCATGCGTATATCCATGTAAGTCCATTTAAATCTAATATTATACCAAATTCATACCATAATCAACTAATGGAATGGAACCATCGGAAGTCGACGGTGGGAATTGCCGACGTAGCATCCCTTCAATTGCCTTCATTCTATCTTGATTCTCCTTCTCACGTTGAGCACGTTGGGCGTTCTCCTCTCTCTCAATTGGTCGCTCCTCTTCCATTTTCTTAATTTTCTCCTTTAATTGTTGCACCTATATATATATATATATGTAACACATAATGAGTCATGTATTGACATATATGTTCCAATTAAATATGAAAATAAAAAGAAACAAAAAATTTACCTCGCTTGAAGTGGAACTGACAAATGATTCATTCCACCCGCTTCGTGAACCGGTTACCACGTAGCTCGGATCCGAACACGTACCAACGCCATACATCCAACCCCTTTTCCTTCCTCCCGCACAACGCTCCCATACTTCAATATCTCCAAGTGGATGAATGCTAGTGTCGGGTCCGTACTTCTCAATCGTTTCATGGACATAGTCATCCTACGATAGATTAGAATGTCTAATAGTCAATCAACAAGAAAGAAAAATTCGGTAGCAGAACTTTAACACCATTTGAGTGCATAAATATGAGAATTAGAATATAATATTCATTAAGTTACATCTCAACTTATACAGACAGATTAATCCACAAAGACAGCTTTATTCATCCAGGACTTAATGGAAGATCAACCAAATGCCCTTCCAGCCTTATTCATACATTTATACATGATCAAGTAGTAGCTTAACGATATAAAAAGTGGCTTATTTAGTAAGCTCTCTAGAAAGGCGAAAGTTTTGGTTACCAAAAAGTTCAAAAGCTAATACACTTCATCTGACCACATAAAGACATTAATTATTGTAACCCTATATAAACTAAAGGCTAAAAACTGGGAGCACGCTTATGGTTCAATTCAGATTTTTATCGTGGTCCCTTGCAAAGACATAATGATAGATTTAGTCATACGTAAAGGCCTACCAATGTAATCGTAATAGTAGCGTACGACAAAACACCTACATTGTCAACCCTCTATTGCAACACGATCAATGACCCATTGCTTGGTAACCAAATTATTCTAATAAGTTGAACAGATTTGTCTCGTATACGGATGACCAATAACTTTTGATGAAGAGATTAATGTCTTCTTATGATTTACAAATTACAACATACCGTATTAGTAAGATTCCGCCGACGTAGTCCCTCAAAATCATCACAAATGTCTTCGATGTCTTCAATATACTCGTAGCTTCCTTGTAATCTTTCAAAAGATCGCACTACATAAAACAAAAAGAAGTGAACGATAATTTCAGTTCGTGGTTAACTATTTACGTAACTACTATAAAACCTTTGATTTATTTTACAAAAGAAGATCTCAAAGCAGCTTTTTTCATGAAGCATTGATATAGATAATACGAAAAGGTTACGCAGTCAACAAGGACACTGAGTAAGAGACTGGGTAAATAGATGGGTTTAAGGATGAGACCGCAAAAAGTCCGTTAATTTAGGTATTTTCATTGGATATATAAGTTTAAACCGTAAAAAAGAGTTAAGGTGATAGTGATAGTGATAACAAACACCGATAATTAAATAAGCAAAACAATAAATGAAAATCCCTTTTTCCTAGCCAAAAAGAACCTAATGGTGATATTAAATAAGCAAAACACCGCAACTTCCATAACGTTGTGTGTCATATCCCCTATTCAGGAAACCCGATGAAAATGCCCAAGTTGTCTTACCGTATTGTGAACTTGATGATACCATCCACAAGGAACAAAAATTATTTCATTTTGATCTTGTGTGCATTCCAACCATATAGTCCGCACATAACACACACAAGCAAATCAATGAAATATAAAAAGGTGAAGTTAATAGCTAAATCTTAGCTAGTGTTCTACAAAGAAAAATTACCTTTCTTAAAAATTTGGAAATATCGTTTCGCTAACCTCTTCGAAGATGTCATATACAGAACTCTTCATGTTTCTGGATGTAGAAATAACGATAAGACACAAGATCTAAAAACATTAAGGCAATATGTGTTATAAAGGACACAAATCTCAAACAATTATCTGCTTTGAAGAAAATCTAGTTATACTCCGTCAAAAACAAGGTGTTGTTGACTGAGACAGAAAAGTACCATCGTTTCTTGCCACATACATTGGCCGACCAAGTATAAGACCTAAAAATATTAGCATGGAAAGGGTCCAAGTTCCTGAATGAAAACAAAATTTTGGTAGACATATTAAGAAATAAAATATCAACACCTTTTCTTCACAACAAAACACAAAAAAGTGATCTTACCTTTTGCACCCATGTATACAAAACGGTAGTCAGGACATCTTAAGTCATCCCTCTTTTGATTTGTATCAGGGTCTTCATGAACGTGATAGTGGTCAAGATACATATTCACCAATCATCATGAAAAACAGCAGAAAGTATATGCTATATATTCGGGGGTACTCAATCTTCAAAATGAATAAGATAAGGATATAAAACAAAATAAAATGTTAGTTCATGCTTTCTAGATAGGTGCTAAATGCGAATCAAAAGATATATAGGACGATCGTTGCCTAGGCCCATCTAATTAGGTGAACCGCGCCTAAAAGGTGATGCAATCGGGGCTGATCGCCGATCTTATAGAACGTAGCCGGAGAAATTGATAGCGAAATGGCACCGCTAGATCTCGGCTTTGATCATTCCACTAGGCATTTGATTAGGACATTGCACAATGATCCGAACACTTTGTCGCATCTCGTGGCACGACAGCACCCGTACTATTGAAATGGTTCGTCAGTAGAGATGTAACTATCGATGTTGTGGCAATATTCTTCACTAAGATAACCCCGACTATCATTCCTTTTATACATCCATCCTCTATCCGGATGGTTCGACATGCTTCAAAAAGACCAAAATAAACATACAAATACTGTCATTTATAATAATTAAATGGAATTTGGATGGTGATTTAGGTAATGTGCAACAATTAATTACACCTTTTCTAGCACATTAGCTTATTCTTATTAGTTATTACTCCTAGAACTAATTCAATCAGATGGTTAAACTACATGAGATATAATAACTTCAACTTGTCTTTTAGCAAAAAGGAAATCACATTTATTATAGGAAAATCCCTTGTACATTCATCGGTCATTTTTGTTATCTAAACTCGCTACATGACTTCGCATAAATGTGTTTTACTAATCGTCACAACAAATGGACTTCGCACTTTATACTTACCATTCGACCATGTAATTGACCCAAAATTATCTTCCTGCAACTTACCATTTGCCGTAAAACTCACTTGGTACGTTAGTTGTTTGTTACTTTCCGTAAGCCACATATTTCAATATAATGAAGACATTTTCCCACTTGATTGAATCACTATTTGGCTAAGGTAATGTTCAATATCTTCGTCACAATTAAGATATAGCAACTCAATACGGCCTAATGTGTCGTCTTCGACATAGGACCTTTTTATCAATTATACATATAGCACTTTCATTTCATTATGATTACCATAAGACATGATATATATATGAATTAATGACTCATAAATGGCAAGTTAAATAGAATTCATTCACAATGGTCATAATGTATCGTTTGCTCATAAGATCTCCTAAATCCTAATGTGTGCATAAATAAACAAAACAGACTACATTAACATAATCATTGAGGTCAACACATAGTTCAATAAGAGCATATTAAGGGCCCATTTGTTAGCAGTTTAATGAGCTTAATGTGACTCAGAGCTTTTTCGGTCAGCTATACATGACTGTTTGGTAGTAGCTTAATGATATAGAAAGTGACTTGTCCCACTTAAGACTTTTCTCAAATCAAGAAACCACCCGAACTAGTGTTGTTAGAGAAGTTCATTGCAACACCGTTGATGCAAATTAAGTTTAGGGGCCTTGAGACAGAATTCACCGCTGTAAATTAGGGGTTTTAGGAGGATTTTGTGCCAAGTTGTATGATTGCTCTGCCATCATAATGGAAGCGATTGCCAATTCTTGCTTATGACTTATCCACTAAAGAAGGCTACTTGAAAGCACATGCATTTTGTGGATGCTCAGAGGTTAATTTTGAGCAACCATAGGGTGTAATTCACTATTTATTTTTCTAAGATAAAAAACTTTTAACCAATAATTTTTAAACCAAATTAATTTTAAATTAATAAATATTTTAAATTAAGCGACCAAGAGAAGCTGAGGTTAATTTAATGCAAAAGAAACTTCATATATCATTGAACCATAACTTTTATAATGAAGAATCTGATCGCCCATCAACCATTCCAAACACTCATCATGTATCTACTGGTTTAAAATTGTCATATGATGATGAAAAACGCAACTCTTCAATTACTTCAGCTAGTGGAAGCATGACAGCAGCACCATCGATAATGTCTTCTTTTGGTGATGGTGTTACAAATGAACTTGATCAACATAATGAAGAACTTGGAAGATTCATTATAATTCAGGTACTTGAAATTATATATTACTATGCAAACATGATTTATCATCATATATAAACATAACAAATACATGAAACAGGAAACAGAACACAAAACCAAGGCTACAACTTTCCATATAAACTTCTTCACAAAACTGAACAATAAATAGAAACCTAAACAAATTAGCATATCAAAATAGCAAAACATTTAGTAATTAGCAATTACTTGATGAAAACCACAAACAAAAACATGTCAGAACCCACAGATTAGCATATCAAAAGAGTAGTGAAATGAGCATACCTCTCCAATTATCAATCATTCAAATCAAATTCGAGATTGAAACATTCCAGGCATATTTCAAATCAAATACCCGAGAGTTGAAACGACGATGGACGATGACGACGGAGGACGGAGGACGACGGCGACGACGATGAAGACGGAGGACGACGGTGAAGACGGAGGACGACGGTGGAGGAAGGCGAATCGTACGATGCGTGAATTGAGTTTGTTTTGGACTGAGCAATCGATGGGTTTATCAAAATAGGGTTTTGGGTTTTGGGCTTATCAATAAAATAGGATTTGGGTGTTGGCATTTTGGACTGATCCAGTTAGTTTATATTTGATATTATTTTCTTTACAAATAAGATAGAATTATTGGGTTTATAATTAATTGGATTCTAATTTTCAAAAAAATGATTAATCTAATATGTTTAAGATTATATTAAAATAAAAATAAATATTATAAAGGAACCGACGGTTTAGCGACGGCATTTTCCGACGATTTTCCGACGGGTATTTAAAAATAAATAAAAACTAAATAAATAAATGTTACCGACGGTTTATCGACGGTATTTTCCGATGGTTTTCCGACGGTATTTTAAAAATAAAAAATAAATAAACAATATGCTTTCTCGTCGATAAGTCGTAGGTTTACCGTCGGAAATTACCGACGGTTTTTGCCGTCGGTAAAGCCGTCGCTTATGTCCATTATTCTAGTAGTGTCAAGTCCCCTCTCGTGTATTATCACATGTGATAAGGGTGTTCTTGCGTTCTCGTAAAATGGGTGTGTTCTCGTTTGAACTTCCACCTATATATATATATATAGATGTATGTGTGTGTGTTTTCGAAACCAGATGGTGTTTTCAAGAAACCTCCTCTAGACCTGAATGCAGTGAATTTGTCGAACATTCAAATAAAATGTTGATATGTGTTGTACCACTTATCCCTACCTATACAAACATTCAAATAATCTTTATATATCACAAACATTCACTAATAGTCTAATACAAAGGACAACTGATGAATGACAATGGACCATGGAAGTGTGGACTAGTTACTAAAATTGTTTTTTTTAAGTACATAATATTTATATATGACAAATAAATTAAATAAACTCACACACCCACCTCATATTTGGTGAGGTTTGAACCCTCCGACTTCGTATAAGGCCAAAAGCTCACATGCTATTTTGAGTTCTCATTTGAATAATATTACATTCAGTCTGAATATTTTACTTCATTATTCAGTCTGAATATGACACATGTCGTGCTCTCATTTGTTCTCACGTTCATAACCAAATTTGAGTTCTCATTTGAACTTTTTTTTTCTCTCTCTCTCTCCCCTCTTTCTCTCTCTCTCTCTCTCTCCCCTCTTTCTCTCTCTCTCTCTATATATATATATATAGGGGCGGGTTCATACGTACGGAAACTACACCTATTTAAATAAACAACGTAACAAACAAAATCATATATGATTTTGCACTAAAAGATAGTGGACGACTTTTGGGGCCACTTAAGTGACGTCCCCAAAAGTCGTCCGGCCCTTAGTACAAAATTATATATGATTTTGTACTTGAACGACCGGTTCTCGTGTTTTTTTAAACCTCAAAAGTTCTCGTTTGAACCTCCTCCCCCCTCCTCTCTCTCTCTCTCTATATATATAACGTTATTAAAATAAATAAAATAAAATATTATTATATGATTTATTCAAAAATTAATTATGATTTTAATTTTATTATTTTATTGTAACAGTGGAAAAGGATAGCAGTAGAAAGCTTACTGCCGATCATCAATAGCTGCTTGTGATCCCATAAATGCTTATGACATGTTATCGCCGATCATCACTAGCTGCTTGTGATCCCATAAATGCGCATCACATGTTAAATCAATCAATCCATCCATTCTATAGATAATTTATCCTAAAATATAAATGGATATAAGTTTCAAAGTAAAAGTTACATAATATCAAGAGATCCAATCAGAGTCAATAAATATTCTATCGTCTTGTTAAGATTACAGTTATATGATATTTGTAAAATATATATATATATATGTGTGTGTGTATGTTTTTTAAAATTATTATTATCATAAATATAATCTAGTAACAAATACAGGTAGTTATTTACCATTATTCTTTGCCAAGATCCAGGATTTAATGATACTTTAAGAAAAAGGATAATACATGTTAAAGACAAATTAAGTGTATGGTGTGGGTATGCTATTTTAGCTAACATGACAAAAGGATTTAAGAAAAGAATATATTTATGTTGTGATTAACCAAAAATGTCCCTAATGATAGGATGTGATAGCTTTCATTATTATGGAAGAATAAAAAAGAAATACAAAAGAAGTCGTCAATCTAAAAAATTTTAAAACAAGAAAAACAAATTATTTATAAGAAAAAAGGATATAAAAGGGCTTACAAACCTACTTTTAAAAGAAAACCAAAACCTAAAGATTGTAAATGTCATTATTGTAAATGTTAATCAATTGATTTACTTTATGTTCTTTACTTTTTATTTTTTCGTTTTACACTTTTATCACATTAAAATACATAATCGTATATCAATTAAAATACATTTTTTATTTTTTAACAAATTACACCATAATAATCGTCTCGTCAATACCTTCGAAAATGAACCCAATATTTAATATATTTTGATTTAATTATCTTATTATATATTATAAGAAAAATATTTTTAATATTTACACTTTATGGGACGGGTTCAAATGAGAACTCAAATTTAGTTGTGAACGTAAGGACAAATGAGAGCGCAACACGTGCCATATTCAGACTGAATGATCAAAGAAATATTCAGACCGAATTTGAGTTCACATTTAGGTCTCTTATTTTTTAATTTTTCGTTTTATACTCTTATCACATTAAAATACATAATCGTATATCAATTAAAATACGTTTTTATTTTAACTAATTACACCATTTTAATTGATATATGATTATGTATTTTAATGTGATAAGAATGTAAAACGAAAAATAAAAAAAAGGGCGTGAAGTAATTTATTAACTAACTATAAGGGTAAAAAGTGTAAATTTTAATTAAAAATTAAAAAAATAAACGGCATATGGTGTAAAGTGTATGTCATGGGGGTTGCTCGGGTTAGGGATATAATCTCCCTCCTAGTAAATGTCCTAAAAGAATTGGGAAAAATATTAAAAAGTTTGAAATAGATGAAGATATTGAAAAAATGATAAATGATGGGGACTTTATTCAAATTAATGATTTTTAAGAAGTAGTCTTGGATGAAAGTATATTTATATTAACTGATATAGAATATATTTCTTTTAAAGATGAATAAATTTGAAGTAGGTTCTACAAGTAATTCTAATTCTATAGTAGATTAGCAATACGAGCAAAGAGGAGAATACAAACATGAAATTCTGATAGACAAGAAAAAATTAAAACAGATACAACAAGAACTATTTTCATTGTCTTATTATTCTGGTTTTAAAATAAATACTTTACGAAGATTAAAGATAAAACCTAGAAATCATCACTTATCTTATGGATTAAACATCCAAGAAAGGACATTAGATATAGATATAATCTCTAATAAAGTAATGATACCTTTACTATATAAAAAAAAGATATACAAAATAAATTATATATCCGTTCTCCACAAAATTCTAATCTAAAGGCTTCTACAAATCTCGTTATTATGTTTGCTACGATATTATCTGTTTCAAATATAGCTTTTTTGATTTCTGGGTTTAAATTTTGTCAATTTCTTAAAGAGTTATTTATAAGGGTTTTTTTCTTGAAAACTAATTATTGTTTCAATATCCATTTTATTTACAGAAACTGTTATCCTAAAAGTTATTTCCCGTTTATCAATTGTTTCTTCTGTATTACTTATACAGTCCAAATCTAAGTATATTTCAAATGGATTAATCGATTCACTTTTCATGCTTTCATAAGGCTTATAGTTTTCTTCTTTTTCTCATCGTAGTCATCATAGATGCATATCCTTGAGTGGGTCTATTATATTCTCTTCTTGTGGGTATTTGTCTACTAGTGCTGAGAATATCATTTACACTAACTATCCAATTTTCTTGCCTTATTTCAGGTTTTATATTTTATTTCTGGCTTTATATTTACAAAATTATCTTTAATTTCCGTATCTCCTATTTGGGTTATTAAATTATATATATCTGACTGTATCTCGTTTTCTATGTCGGAATCTGAATTCATCATTTTTTAATTCCCACGGTATCCTTTTGGTATTTTCATGTTAAGAAATTGTTGTATCATTTGGTCTTTACTAGAGTAATTTACTTCTTTACTTTGATTACTTGTCTTTATCAAAATTTCTAATTTATTTAATTCTTGAAAGTATCTTTTCCCAAAAAAAAAATAGTTTTTTGTATTTCTATTAGATCCTTATCCATTTTAAAGGATTTTCAATTTCCTTTAAACGTATAAAATCCTCCATTAAGGTGAATTATATCCCCAATCTGAATCATTTGCTATATAAGCTGAGTTTGTCCACTCATATCTATCATATGTAAAATCTTCATCTAAAATATAATATTTGAAATCATTCTCAAAATCATCATAATTAATCGTGTTTATATTATTTGTCTCAGACAAAGATTGATGATGAAACAAACAAGCTGGCATAAACAATGTTATTGTGTAATATGTAATTCTCTCTATTACGTCTCCCTCAAGCAACGCCTGGGTGGCTCTGATACCAATTTCAGAGGGGTCCAAAAATCCTGGTAAATAAGGGTCAAATCTTTGTAAATAATACAAAATGTTATCAAGTAATAAATTAACCATCTTATTATCGAGTTGGTATATAATAAGATTAATAAAAATTGGGTGAAGTAAATCTAAAAGGTTATTATTTATGTGTTATCGTAAAAGTAATTATTAAAATAACTTATTATTAATATCAAACTTGTTTATAAAAGTTTTAGATTTGTTTGAATTTTTTTCCTTACAACTTCTAAAAATATCAAACGGTTAATCATATTTCAAAATTGCATAAAAAAGAGTCCAACATGCTTCAGTACCTGTTTTTTCCTTTGACCAAAGTATTATCGGGTTATACTACGAGACTTTTATTGGACATTCGGACGTTTAAACCCCAACCTGTCTTATGGTCAAAGGAGAAAACAGATATAAAAGTATGTTGGATCCTTTGTTTAAATATAAATAGATATAAGTTTCAAACTAAAAATTATATAATTTAAAGTTTTATTATAATTTAGGTTTAGATTTAAAATAAAAATGTAATTTATTTTAGTTTTAGTGAGAAATATTTTTATAAAGATAATGATAGAGTTTTCTTGTAAAGATTATTATAGAGTATTTTGTAGGGTCAAAGATTATTTAACTTAAATGTTAGCTCGATGTGTTCGATAGGTTTAAATAACTATTTGATCTACAATAAGTTCAAGATAAACCTTGTGTATCCATGAGTGCGATCTTAGTGATTTTACATTCTATTTCATGTGTTGTCACAACCTTGACGTGTTCAATAATAATTTAACAGTCGCTCGAGTTATTAGATCGATAATTGCTCAATAGCTACTCCATGAACATATGCCCAACTATTATGCGTTTCAAGATAAATGTGAAATAATTCCCAACTTTTCGTTAACATTAATCGAGAACTAGTATCTATAGGTACAATCTTAGCTTAATTTTCTATATTATTTTTAACACATTTTGCACAAGTTCAATATGTTTGATAACAATTTGATAGTTTCTCGGTTTATTGGATCTATGTTTTCAATAATTTCTCGATGACTACTCGACGGACATATGCCCAATTGTCAAGTCTGGTTATAGTGCCATCCTTGGTGGAGACCGGGCCGGGCGTACGCCAAGGGCCCAAGAGAAATAGGGGCCTGATTTATATATATATATATATATTTATATAATATACTAATAGTTCAAAAAAATTAATAAATAAAATCATGGCCGGCCCAAAGGGTGGGCGGGTCGGGCGGCGGCCCAAGGCAGCAAAGTCCAAGGGGCATTATTTTGGGCCCAATTCTGTTATTACTAATGAATAAATAAAAAGTGAAGACAATAAAATTTAAACCCTCAACCTCTAGGATACTTAAATACTTCCTTACCACTAGGCTATGAATGCCACTTGGTATTTATTTTTTCGTATTATATTTTTATTACTGTTATTTCTGATTCGCTTTTTTTTTTCTCAAGTTTTAGCTTGTTTTAATAATAATATTTGTTTATCTGAAATAAAATAAAATAAACCTATATAACAATTATTATTTTGTATGTGTTTTTGTTTTGAAAAACCATGTGATAGTATTTGTAGTTTATTATTATTTTCGCCAAACATTTTTTGTAGAGAATTGATAGGATCAAATTTTACATGAAACATTTATATTACTAGATAATTTGAACTTGAAACCCCAAACATCTTTTGTTATGTTAAATCTAGATTACTTTAAAAAAAATTATTTCCACATGCATAAATACGTTTTTCGAAAAGTATTATTCATTTTGTTTTATGTTTTTGATTTGATGTTGAATCCGATCAATCCAATTTTGTTATAACTAATAGTGTGGTTTATTGTTTTAGACTATATACGGTCGTTACACAAAAATGTTACCTTTAAAAACCATGTATTTGTGTGTTATTTGTTTCTTACATTAAGGACATTTTTTTGACTCTCTGCCCAGGGCATCCAAAACCATTGGACCGGCCCTGAATAAAATAGACACAATATCTTTTAGTATCTAATATGATCCAAAATAATAGCATTATATTAAAGGCCCAAACATTTATAAATTAATTACGTTGGAGAAGAAAATATGTAAAAAAAATTAATTGGTTGTTAATTTTATAGTATTATTTATTATTTCTCTTAAGTTTTTTTTCTCTAAGTTTTTTATCTACAAAAATATAAAAACTACCTTGCCTAGATAACATTGAGATATTATCTATAATTCATCTCCCCCAACTTTTTTAGTTATTCTATCCGCATGAATTCTATGTTTGTATTAAAATAAAATAGATTTCTTGTTATTAACTAAGAAAACACTTGCTTTTGAAAAAAAATATCAACCATGCATATGAGACGATTCAACTTATGTTTATATTTAGAATTTCAAAACTAAAAAAATTATTACATTATTGACTCTTTATTACCTAATATTAAGTGCATGAATTATAAGTATTCTTATATCTCTAAAGCAACAATAAAATCTCAAACTATAACTAAGATAGAGTTTTGATTCTAAAACCGATGATTCCTAAAAATTTGTTTCAATCCTAAAAGTTTAAAATAGTGATGAAAACATTAACATGATGTGACGTAAAAACTCAATTGATTTATACTGGTTGATATAAAGTGTTACTACAAATAGTCAACAACTTAACATTGTGATCCCGAATGATGTCAGTCTATATACTAAATATATATCATAGAATATGGTTGGCGTTGGAACGTATATACGATGTTATGTAATAATGAGATGATATATAATATTAATTTAGAAGTAGTTGTTTAATGATTTTATATATGGAAAACTCATAAAACAATTTTGTATAAATTATTAGTATTTTTTGAATTCAATACTATTTCTGGTGATAAAAATAGTATATTAAAAAAATCGTACTTAACAAGGGTCCATTTTTATATCTCGTCCAGGCCCCAAAAAATGTCAGAAACGGGCCTGTCTGGTTAGATAAATGTCAAAAACTTCACAAGTTTTCATTAACATGAATCCAGAACAAAGAGCAACCCTGAGTGCAATCTTTGTTTTTTGTTTTTAATTTCTTTCATGCATTTGTACAAATTCGATATACCAGAAAGCAGTTCGATAGTAGATCGATGTTTTTTTTATGATTGTTCAATATGTACTTGATGAATATAGGAAAAACTGTTGCGTATTTCAAAATAAACGTGAAAAGAATTCTCCATCTTTCATTAACGTTAATCGTGGACTTATAGTCTCAGTGGGTGCAATTTTAGTTTTTTTATATTATATTTTTTCATGCTTGTGTACAAGTTTGATGTTTTCAATAATAGTTCAATAGTAGCTCAACATATCAAATCATTGCTTTTTTTATGATTGTTTGATAGTTACTCAATTAACATATGCTCACCTATTGCGTGTTTCATGACATACATATGCAAATTTTCCAACTTTTCATTTATGTTAATTGATAACTTATGGTAGAAATTCAGAGCCTATGATGCATTCAGATTAAGAGAGGTTTATTGAGAAGAAGAAGATACATTAATGGTCAATTTAATGAACCAAACGAAAATGATCCAAAAAGTTAGCGATTATGCTATAGTAAAATATCTTCCAATAAGAATGTCTATAATAGAGCAGTTCACATACAAATGGGTTATAACCTAATGAACATATCAAATTGAATGCAAAAGTTCGAGTACTTGTTCAATATATTTATTTCCAATGCTTTTTCATGATATTTGTTTTTTTAATCAATTGGATCATCATCTCTTTCGGTGAATGTGCTCAAATTGAACAATGAAATCCAAAGAGACCATGACTATTTCATTAAAGAAAGCAAATGTAATAAAAGCGCATAGGAAAGAAACATGTTGAACAAGTAGTCATTTTTTAATCCTAGGTATCTCATGTGTGAATCCAAGATTCAATCTAAATCATATAATCATAGTAAGAGATGAAGAACAAATAATGACACCAAATATAATCTTGTATTATTGAGAGAGAAGATGTTTGCACAATAGAAAACACACATTTTAGTTAAGTTGTCTTTCAAAACATTAAACAAACAAAGTCAACTAAACTATTTATATTATTTATATTAGAGAGTGTCACAAAGTCATAGGTTGACTTCTCAAGGTATTTACAAATAAGCTCTATAAACTTGAATGCAACATATTAAACTTCAACATCATATTCCTTAGGATTATAACTTTTTACTTGATTCGTTCTATCGTAGACATTTTATCAACTCATTATCCAACAATGAAACAATATTGTTCTTAAGATAGTTATAATTTCCTTGTTCATTTTAAGTGAAAATGTCTCCATAATGCGTTTTGTATGATCAGAGGTGAATCCATGTTTTTTTTTGGTATGGTTTTTGCCACAAAATATTTTCCATATTAATATATACAACAATAAAAGTGTAGATAAGAATTTAGTTTCGTCAAAAAAAAAAAATAAGATATAAGCTACCGCCTACAACTGTTTTATAAGACTTCATTTTTTTGAAGCGGTTGAGTACATTTTCGTTGGTAACCTATGCAAGCGCTTCTTTTTCTACATAACAAATGACAGAATCATTTAAAAAGTCGTCACCCATCCAGTGATAGATCCATACATGAATGCAATTAACGTTAAAAATATGTATATATAAAGATTAAAATATTGCATTTGCCATATATGTGTATTTAATAGAGATTAAAATTGCATTCATCATACATGAATGCAATTAACGTCAAAAATATGTTATTTTTTATCTGTGTTAACATTAAAAATATAACATAATTTTTAAAAAAATTAATATTAAGCTCGTTTCGAAGATATCGACAAGACCTTTCTAATGATGTAACTTGTAAAAAATACACATTTTAGCTAATATTTAACTAATTAACTAATATGATAAGAGAATTAAAAAAATGAAAGGAAGTAAATTGAAACTACTAAAGTTTATGAAGGGTCAAAAGTGTAACTGATTTTCGACCATCATTTCTTATCCTTATCATTTAAAACCCCTAATACTTTTAAAATTTATGGTTTCATTCCAAAAAAAAAAATCTTATGATTTCACCTCAAAAAATTTATGGTTTCACACCTATACACATTTAAAAATTACACTTGGACCCTATATTTTTATGGTTCCAGGAACAACCATGCCCCATAGGGTAGGTGCGCCTCTATGTACATCCTACGATCTTTCACTAATAATAGGATTCAAATTCCTGTTACCATCAAGTCATCTTCATCAGTATTGAGCATTTATCAAACGAGCATCATAAAAACATATAGTGAAAGCTAAGAATAGCAATCATGCGAATATACGTTTGATCAAGGAATTGGGAATTACATCAAATGAATATTGACATGCCGAGACAGGCAAAATGACAAAACCTCTAACAAGGAGAAGAGGATAACAAAGTCAATGTACATCCACAAGGTGCAAATAGAATTTGAGAGGTTTTAATGGAGAAGTTAGGAATTCCAATTTGTGGATTGAGAAACATAAGAAAGGATATGGGATGGAAGATGTGTGATCATATACATGAAGCCAAGAGAAAACGTCCAAAAAAAGTTATTTTTCTAGGGATTGTTTATTAATTTTTTTGGGTAAGTGCTAACTAAGGTAAATGGTCCGATTGAGATAAGAGATTTGATCCTAATAAGTGTTGACAAAAAATTATTGTTTATCAAATATTATATATCAAACGCTGATCAAAGATGTCTATTATACCCCAACTTTGAAATTTAAAACAAATACTAAGGGACTGTTTTTAAGGTTGATAAATGAAAATGAAAATGAAAATGAAAATGAAAATGAAAATGACAGGGAATGAAATTGGAAATGACTTTTCATTCCCTCCGGTTTAATCAGGAATGAAAATTTGGGCTTATGGGGAAATGTGTTCATTATATTATATAAAACCAAACAATTTCTTTTATTATCACTCCTATTGATTATTGCTTAATGCCTCCAATCAAACACCCCATAATTTTGAAGCATTTAGTGTGTTAAAATATGATTTAAATGTATATATTTAAAGGTGGACCATCTTAAAAATATTTAAGGGGTTGTTTACCAAAACTTATTCGGATAAACGCTTACCAAGTTACATTACCTTACCAGATCAATATGATAAGGATAAAAAAACACTTACCCAGTAAGAGCGAGGCAAGGACCGAGAGTCTTACCAGGTAAGTGAGAGTGACAACTCTTACCACGATAAGCGCTTACTGGGTAAATTATTGCATATGGTGTTGTTTTTGTGAACTAAAATCTTACTTGATAAGTAAGTGATAGCGTTGAATTTTATTAGTAAGCACTTACTGGTTAAGTTAGAGTGACGAATCTTACCACGATAAACGCTTACCGGGTAAATTATTGCATAACATGTTGTTTTTGTGGACTAAAATCTTACTTGACAAGTAAGTAATAGTGTTGAATTTCACGGGTACACACTTTACTGGATAAGTATTTGGTAAACAGCCTTTAAATCATCAAGACCATCCATAAAATAAATGTGGAAATACATGCGGGTCATATCAAGCACATTTTATTTTTAGCAAGAACGGTATTTTGGAAAGAAATTAAGGGGCCGTTTACGAAACGCTTACCCGGGTAAAGTTTACCAAGTCATATTACACTACCAGATGAATATTACAAAGAGCAAGAATCTTACCCGGTAAGAGCAAAGGCAATGACCGAGAGTCTTACTCTTACTCGGTAAGCGAGGAGGACAACTCTTACCACGGCTAGCTCTTATCAGGTAAATTATTGGTAAACTAAAATCTTACCTGATAAGTAAATGATATTGTTGAATTATGACGGTAAGCACTTACCCGAGTAAGTTTTAGTAAACGGCCCCTAAAAGTTAGACATATTTGTCAAATCATATCAAAATGGAGCATGTTTTTGATATTTAAGGCAACGTTAACCATAAAAATTCCTCTAAGAGTTGTGAAGTACTGGTTGATGGAGAGACCAAATTCAAATATTTTACAAACTACGATGACTGTTTTGTAATTTTAAATCTGCTAAAACGAAAAATATCATTTTGGACATTTGTAGTTTACTCAAAATAAAATAGGGAAATTTACTAAAATATTCATTTTTCGTTAGTGGTTTTACCTCTTAGCCGCTTTCTCCAAAGATTTACATAAATAATCATAGGTCCGCAAGAAGTCAAGTCCATAATTGCGGATGAGTGAAAGAGAGAAAAAAAGAAGTTTATGAACTAGGTCCGTAATTACAGGAACGAAATATGTAAAATTTGGAAAACACGCCTGCAATTGCGGTTCTAGCCCAAAAGTTACATATTTCGTCTTTTAAATTACGGACCTAGTTTAAAAACTTTTTTTTACACTTTCATCCTCCACAATTACGAACCCGACTTTTTATAGATCTATAACTATTTCTGTAAATCTTAAGAGAAAGTGGCTAAGGGGCTGTTTGGTTGGTTTTTCATTAAGTCCTATATATATAAAGACGTATGTCTGGATAAATCTGTCTGTTTAGATTGAGATACCTTGCTGTTTGTTTGTTATGATGAATAAATGGTCTAAATGCCATAAATGACAATTTATTTTCCATACGTGTAATTGTGTAATTTTTGCTTATCTGGTTTTTTTTCCCCTTTTCCTTCCGGTTTCATCCCATTTCTCTCCCTCCAAATTCGAGCAAAAATAATTGTGCATCAAATTGTTCTCTTTGAGTGATTACGTCACTCGACAATGGCGCTTCCATCTACCTTCAAAGAAAGACTCGAACAAATGGAGGATACCAGAAACCAGCGTCTCTATCTACTCCAGGTTATCTCACCTTAAACGCTATCACAAATCCACGATCACATTCTTTACGGCAAATGTATATATTGATCAATTGGAATCATTGGCAGGTCGAGAAAGAGCTCCAGTTCAACAAATCTCAAACCCTAGCTTTGAAGCTTTCCGGTATCAGGTGCATTGAGCAAAGGTGTTTGAAGCTTGATCACAAAGTTTCCCAACAACAATTCATTATTTCTTCCCTTAAATCCCAGCTCGATCGTCTAGATTCTGTCTATCTTGATCAAATCCAGCAATTCAGGTTCATAATATCGAATATACTACTAATACTTCTTTTATCCCGTCAATTTACGATGTTGACGATTTTTGGTTTCAAGTTAGGGTTTTGAAAAGCGAAGTGGAAAATCTGGAGGAATTGGAAAGGGAAAAAGACAAGTATTTTGCTTTGAAAGTTCGTGAGATTGATGAATTTAGGGCTCGAACTGAGATATTTGTCGCCCAATGTCAGAGGAGTGTGGAGGAATTGAGGAATTGCGTGAATGAGGTAACGCCATTATACCACTTCACAATTTTGGATAATTGCTCAAGACAATCTTTCTTTCTAGGTCCATGTTGTGACTGTTAGGGGCTGTTGGTTGGTTTTCCATTAAGTCTCGTGTTTATAAAGCTGTCTGTATGATTAGTCTGTCTGTATAGATTGGGAAGGGTTTTGTTTGGGAGTGGTTTTCCATAGATGGAATGAGCTTGTTTTTTAATTAGGAGCATTTTTGGAAGGAAAAAAAACTTGAAAGTTTGCATAAAGCTTGAATAAGTCATTTTCTATATCATTAAGCCACTACCAAACAGTCATGTATAACTGACCGAATAAGCTGTGAGTCCTATTAAGCTCATTAAGCTGCTAGCAAAAAGACCCTTTGTGTCAGTACTATCTTTTGCTTTCCTTGATGTTTATGATCTATTTGTATATCTTATATAACAGAAGCAAGAATTTTCTGAAAGGACTCTAGTTTGATTGCATTCTCCATTTTGTTGGTCTTTTTTGGGTACCAGAACTTCAATTGAGAATTGAAATGGATTCGGAATAAGGGTATTTCAAAATTATATGAACTTGTAGAAACAGTTGTGATTTTATTTGCATGTTATGGTTGGTTCATACTTCAAATGATCATTCTGTCAGCTCAACTCGAGTTTCATCCAACTTCAACACAGTGCTGGATATTCAAATAACTCTGACTTGGCTGCAGCTGAGATCAGAAAATCTGAACTTCAAGCTGCAAAAGATAATTTAGATAGAAGATTGGTTTCTAATTACAGGACAAAGGCACAGTTGCAAAACCAGCTAAAGATTTTTCTGATTTCACGAAAAGAATAGAGGAAATCATCTAACGTGGCTTGAAAGATTGGATCTTTCTAGAACAGTGGACTTGGAATAGAAGAATTTCATAGCAAACAAACAGTTGTATGCAAGTGTAGTGGACCGATAGAAATGATGTGGAAAGATGTAAAAGGTTAGTTTACTCTACTCATTGTTGCTTGTTCTGTTGATTACTGCAAACTAATCCAGTAATTCAGATATTGATAGTTTGCAACTGGCTTTCCTTTGGCACTTTATGACTAACAAAGACATTCATGTATTATTCTGTTCATCTTCAAAATATATATTATGTTATGTATACATCTATGTATTTATTTATAACTGTAATTATTACATGAACCGCTATTTGTGGACCGTATACCACTGCTTTACCATCGGATTTATTTGACCCAAACTCGTTTGCGATATTCCCCAAGTGCCCAAAGTGGGAAGATATTCCTGTATTCTGCATAATGTAGCATGCAATTCTTCATGTAAACTCCAGTAATCTCCTGCAAAATTCATGTCACGGGTTAATAGAAATGATTAGCTATTGTGCTTTTCATGTTTTATACTTAAAATTGATGTGGATGCTGTTAGTAAGGACACAAAAGGGATTGAGAGTGATTTAAGTGTACCTGTTGAGGAAAATCTCCGTTATCCATCTGTGCATTAATCAATATCTTTGCTGCTTTATGCAAAGGTGTTGGATCTCTTTCGGCCTAGTATAATTATAAATGCGAACATATATTGTGTTTAGCCTATGAAAGTTGATAGCTATTAGTTGGAATAAGTTTCATTTACTTGACGAAAAACTAACCTGTCCACCTAACATAAGACCAAGCATAGCCCATGATGTTTGAACTAGGTTCGTCCGATTTCCATCCAACGGTGTATATACTTCACTCGGGCAAGACTTGATGCTCTCTCCCCAGCCACCCTCTTCATTTTGTGTCGAAAGGAAAAAATTGACGGCTTTAGCAACTGCTTCACTGTTGTTATATGTTTTTCCAGTAGAAACTAAGCCTCCTAGCGTAAAGAATGTGCCATATAGGAAGCATATTCCCCAATAACCATACCTGTCAAGTTTATAGATTTTTTATAATATAGTTTGCCCTTTTAATTCTTATGGGCCGTTTACCAAGCACTTACCCGGTAAGCGCTTACTGATAAAATTCAACACTATCATTTACTTACTGAGTAAGATTTTAGTCCGTAAAAACGGCATTGTATGCAACAATTTACCTGGTAAGCACTTACCGTGGTAAGAGCCGTCGCCCTCACTTACCGCGGATAAGACTCTTGGTCCTTGCCTCGCTCTTATTCTTGGTCCTTACCATATTCATCCGGTAAGATAAGACTTGGTAAGCACTTATCCGGGTAAGTTTTGGTAAACGGCCCCTTAGTATCGTCATTTGGTCAAAGAATTAATAGTGGAGTTGCGGAGGTGATTAGCTTACCATGAACCATCATCTTGTTGCTTTCCTTCAAGAAAACGAACTGCTTTTGCCACAGAAATTTCTATTTCTTTCTCCCTGTGCCCATGGTGCAAGCGTTTGAAGGCTAAAAGGGCTTGGATAATTGATGATGTGCACTCAACATGCCTAAATAAATCACCCCAAATTAAAAATGTTAGTCTCTAATTGTATTCCTAAGTTTTCCATCTGAGAATATGTGGAACCTCATTAGATTAATCTCTAAAAGAGCCCTCTAAGGATAAAAGGGAGGTTCCAACTTATATCGAGAAGAAATGGTCCAAGTCTAGTCGATGTGAGATTCTAACACGCCCCCTCCAATGGAGGTTTGCCGGGCATAAAATTCTGAGTCCCTAGAGTGGTAAACCCTTAACTTCGATATCGTGTGAGAATACGTGGATTGTGGAACCCCTTTAGATCAGAGGCGGATCCATAATTTTTTTCAAGTAGTGACACAATTTGACCATAAAAGTATCTATTTTTTTCACAATATTAGTATAGATCTGTTGGTTGGTTCGTTGTCCTTACATAGAAGAGACCCATGTTTGAGTGAGTCTATATATATATATATATATATAAACACGAAGTATGTAAAAAAACACCAAAAAGTAAGCTAAAAAACAACAAATTGACAACTGTGGGACTCGAACCTGGGCCTTTTGTACATAGGCAGGAGCATTTACCATTTTAGCCATTAAAATCTTGTGTTAATATTTCGATTTCAAAAACTATATGGTGGCACCCAACAAAACAATACGGTGGCAACCTTCAGAAACTTAACTTTTTCTAGCAAAAGAGCCCTTGAAAAAAGAAGATAAGATTTGACATAAAGCTGATGTGGGACTCTTAACACCCTAAATATTGTGTCTAGCAAGAGAAAAAAGATTCATAAAGGACTTACTCTTTCTCGACAACAATATCTGCAAAGATTTCTGAAGGATTCAACATCTGCAGAAAAGATAGGTGTAAAAGATGAACTCTTAACATCTTTTGATCTTTAAATGACTTTTTAGTCGTTGTGTTTTCTATTTTGATCTCTAGAAGGTTGATATTTAATGTTTTACATTACCTGTAAATATGGCTGTGGGACGGGTGGTTCCCAAATAGCAAAACCTCCACTTATAGGACTCTGTAAGTAAAGAAGGACATTAACAGCCTCATATAATCGCTCATCATCAGCTTTTTCTCCCGAAATTTCTTCTGGCATTTGGGATAGTAACAGAAGACACTGCAGCAGGATAGTTAATTTATAGTAAGAACAATTATTTTTCCTATGGGGTAGGTTCGTTTGAGAATCATAAATATTTTGAGAACCGTGAGAATCATATATTCATAATGAATACTCATGATATTCATTATGAATACTTCATGATATTCTTAATGAATACTTCATGATATTCATTATGAATACTTCATGATATTCTTAATGAATACATCATGATATTCATTATGAATACTTCATGATATTCATTATGAATACTTGGTTACTCGGTTCTCAAAAGATTTGATTATGGTATCACCTTGAGTGCTTCAGCTGTGCAATCTGAGACAACCCAGCCTTGATCTTGGTCAGAGAAAGTCCACGATCCTTTAGTAAACTGCCGACACATTTTAGCAAAATCTCCAACAGGATTTTGTTTGACCTGAGATTCTTTGATGTAAAAGTGGGCTTTTTTAAGCGAATCCCCATATTCTTCGACCATATCAGTAGAGATTATTGCTTGAGTTGCAAGTGTACAATCCCATATTTGGCTCCCAAAACTCTGCATCTTCATCCCATCTTCTGCTAACCACAAGTAATCAGGGACTCTAGCAAGGTGATGCTTAAACTCTTTCCCATTTGGGTTCTCTGCCCACCAACACATCATTTGCAAGCTCTGAATCCAAAATAAAAACCAGTTATATATATATCCGTAGGACCCACACGATAGTACAAAAACTTGTTGTCTCATGTTTGGTACGACAGTAGACTGGGACAGTACAGGGTCTGAGTGGGACAAAAAAACATTTTTTCTGTCCCACCAAAATAGGTGGGACAAAAAAAACAATTTTCTGTTTCACCAAAATAGGTGAGACAAAAATCAGGGAGATGAGACAAGATTGGTAAATTACAAAACTACCCATGTCAAATTAAAATCTTAGAACCTTCCACAAAATTCTTTTACCCGTCCCGAATGGTTTGGTGCAGAATGATTAAGAGGCTCTTATGATACAGTGCAAAATGAAATATAATTGTTTGGTAATTGTTCAGGATGTAATAATCAGGTCTCTTAATGGTATTAAGGGATGTCCAGGAAACAAAATGATTTAGAGGGTTTTGGAATCATCAAGAGGCAGGCTTATTTTTTGCCAAACAGGATTAACCTCTTAGTGATTCAGAGGCTGCCTCTTAATGGAACTGTTAAGAGGTAAACAAACATCCCCTAACTCACTTTTGTCTGTCCAGTTCCGTCCGCATACTAAATGCACTCTTATTAGGGCTGAATTGGACATATTCATGCTACAAATTTGCTTACCTTTTCGACACATCCAATGGTAATATATCTGCTTTCTTCAGCTCCATAGCGCATTAATTCAACCGCTTTTTTGAGACCTCTTTCTCTTAGCTTGGTGAAAGGCCAACACTTAAGGATTGGCTCAGTTAAGTAGTGAAGACTATCCCACAACAGATCTTGGATTATTGAATGAGGGTAATAGAGATCTTCCTGCACTCATCAAAACCACATACATTTGAGCATAAATTTCATTTCATTTAGACGCTATTACCCTTTATATATATGTATGTATCTAGGTGAAAGTTCAAATGAGAACCATAAATATTTTGAGAACCAGTATATGCATATAGAGAGAAAACCCCAAAAAATGAAAAACCCCTGATCTAACCATTCATCTGGACGGTATGCACAACTGAATACAAGTAATTTTAAGCAAATTTTTCGGTATGCACATGTACATAACATGCACACGTGCATAAAAAACCAAGAAACAACTTCAGTTACTTGTATGCACATGTGCATACCCTCCAGATGAATGGTTACCAAGGTGTTCCTCAATTTTCCATTTTTCCGGTTTTCTCCGGAAAGTGACCCCTGACCCCATGCACACACACACACACACACATATATATATATATACATACATACACGCATTATCAAATGTATATGTCAGTTAGTATATCCATCAATATACATGCACTATATATGCAAGTATATATATATAGAGGAAGGTTCAAATGAGAACTTTGTAAATTTAAAGGAATAAAGGGGGACACTTGTGGACCACATATGATGTGGGTCCCACATAATATTAAATCATTTCTGATTTAATATGATTTAATATTAAATCAGAAATGATTTAATATTATGTGGGACCCACATCATATGTGGTCCACAAATTGTTCCTTTGTTCCTTTAAAGAGGGGTGGTTCTCGTATGATCCCTCCCCTATATATATATATATATATATATGCATTTGGTAAATATACTCACTGAAAATTCATTTAATACTCATTTTCACCGTTTGCAAAATATTTATGGGTTTGATTTGAACCTTCCCTTTCGTTTATAAAATAGATAATTCTAACAACCTTGCAACAATTATGACGCTGTTTATTCCAATTTATCTCGTCATATGGGATAGGATGAATTTCTTGTCGAAGTTGCAGAACAAGATCAGTGATCGGACCATGGAATTTTCTCCCGTACAAGTATGACATGGGCATATACGTTGTCCGACAATAACACCACATTTTCGCTGCATCACAGGTAAGAAAAGTAGTTGGATCAACTACAATTTCTTTAATTTACTATTTAAGATAGCGCATGCTCATTGTTCCAAGAGAAAAAAAAACTATTCCTTTCTTATGATCGATTGTTTACGAGTTTAATCTTTTTAAAGTGTATAATATTTATATATGTCAAGTTGAACTCACATACGGTCTCCCATTTGGTGAGATTTGAAACCCGTATAGTTCAGAAAGGTGGGGTTACCGGATACCACTGGGTGGGTCTCATTTTCATCATATGATGATTAATCCACAAAATTAGAACATGAAATAGAGAAAAATAAGAAAACGAACGAAGCCTTATATGTTAAATTAAACGTTGCATCTTTGTATCATAATGAAGTACAAACCGAACCGAACCAAACCAAACAAACGCAGTATACCCCACCCAAAAGTGGGGTCAGGTGGTGAGATGTACGTAGGCTTGACCTCCACCCTAGTATATCTCACTCGAAGGTGGGTCCATTATGGAATGAAGTACCTTATTTATCATCTATTTTGTCTTTGAATTAGGATGTTACAAATAAGTCTACTTAAAACGCTTGAGTCCAGATGTGTGGACAAAGTGGACAATATTTGTTATGTACGGTTAGCCCGGGGGATGTTACAGATGGTATCTAAGTCGGGAGCCGGAGGCGGATTGTAAGATCCCACATTGGTTGGGGAGGGGAACAAAGGTTGCCTTATAAGAGACTGGATGCCTCCTCTATCAGACGAGTTTTAAAACCGTGAGTCCAGTGTGTGGACAAAGCAGACAATATCTGGTACGGCTAGCCTGGAATGTTACAAATGAGCGTTCAAAATTTGGTAGCTAGTACAATAAGTAGTTTGCATTCTTTTTACTCTTTTGATATGTGCATTTTGAGGAGCAACTCTACTCTTTGGGGTAAAGGACCGGTTTGCGCACATCCCACCCTGTAGACCCCACCTTCTTCTGATGGGATATACTGGGTTCGTTTGGTTCTGGCTTTGGTTATATGTGCATTTTGAGCGTTTTTAGTGTTCGTTTCAGTTTTTTTATTGAATATAGATGACGAGAAATGTATGTACCCGGATGATATGGTAAAGCTTCAGGGAAAAGCCAAAATTCCGGTGGAAGTGGATTGCACCCTTTCCATTCGTATACCCCAAGCACCTGCATACAAAGGTACAAAAAATTAGTTAATCGAATGATATTTAATATTTCCATTTTAGTTTATGAAAGTATTTACCGATAGATAAGTTTTGCCCCAAGACGGAATCGAGGCCGCACCCCCATGGTCAAGGATCCACTTCCTTGCTCGGTCCACTGAACCATTTCCATCATCGGGTCCTTCTCCTAGCAACCGTAGGGCTACATAGCTTAGTGCGGACCCGATCATGGTGCTATGCCCCTCGATATAAAATCCCCACCCTCCATCTTCATTCTGAGACGATCATTTTATAAAGTTCATAATGTTTGACTTGAAATATGATCGTATGTCGGATATTAAACTATTAATTAAACGTTGAATGTTGATAGGAAAGAAAGATGATTCTTACTTGATGGTTATAGATATATCGTATCATTTCCGTCTTGTGTTCTTTGGTTAAATGTGTATCGATAGCTCCGCTTATATACATCGCAATAAGCTACACGTTCGATATATATAATGTGTGAATTGACAAAAATAACCTTGTATCGGCTGACATCCGTAGGTATGTTATGGGTATTTTTGTATGGCGATGAAGGTATAATGCTTTGGCTTCTAGCTACTATAAACAACATTATAAATGGTGTGTGATGTGGTAGCAACATTAAGCCTTAGTAGCCACGATTAGGCCACAACTTCCTTAAGATGACTATAGTCAGTTATATTATAGTTATATTCAGGTTCAAGGGAAAACGTAAAAAAAAAGAGAAAACTGAAGAACGTCCTGGGATCCCTCCATCTGGACGGTATGCACTAATTCATAATGGTAATTTGTAACATGCATTTGGGCATATGCACTAATGCATATATATATATATATATGCATTAGGTGCATAGAAAAAATCTGGACGGTATGCACTAATGCATACCGGTAATTTGTAACATGCATTTGTGCATATGCACTGATGCATATATATGCATTGGTGCATAGAAAAAAAACAAGTTTCAATTGCTTGTATGCGTTAATGCATACCGTCCAGATGGAGGGCTCCTAGGGTGTTTTTCAGTTTTCTCTTTTTTAGAGGGTTCATACGAGAATGGTACCTATTTAAAGAAACAAAGGAACAAACAAAATCATATATGATTTTGCACTGAATCACCCAAAAGTACGAGCGACTTTCCATGGTACTTAAGTGGCCCTAAAAGTCGCCCGCTACCCTTTAGTGCAAAATCATATATGATTTTGTTTGTTCCCTTGTTTCTTTGAACATGGTTCTGTAGAGAGAGATGGTATTCAGTGAAAATAAGAATTATGGTGAGAACGTGAGAATAAAATATTCATATACATTTATCTACATTCAACTACCTTTATTTTTACTTATTTTTATCATCATTACTGAAACTTTAACAAATTCATGCATGTGAAAGTGATTAAATGTACGTAAAAGTTCGTGAAAAACATTTATATGAAAGAAAAGACGAGCTCACAAGTGGAGGAGTGAAAAACATAGGGCCCGCATTTTCGGCAGGCCAATGACCGTCCTTTGCTTGGATCGCACGGTTCAGTCGAAGTGCCTTCTTCACCGCCGTCGTGACCGCCTCATAATTCACTTCCTCATCCTCTTCCAACCTCGTTGGCGGTATGCTTAATAGATCAATTCCGTTTTCTTTGATCAACTGCATAATGATATATATATATATATATATATTATAATTTCTTCTTAGTAAGCTAAAAATGAAACATCGAGCAGCGAGTATAAAAGAATAGATAATGAATAGTTTTCTACAAGGTGTACCTATGAAGGCAAACGGGGTCGCTCAAACCAATTTTTGTTAGTAGAATATTTTTTTAAAGTATGAAAGCTGTACATGCTTAACTTTAACGTGTGCTTCAGAATATTAGAAAATATAAAGGACAACCTATAAAACCAAAAAAGTCCCTCAAAAATCAATCGAAAAAGCCGAAAAAGTCCCTTAAAATTAAGCAAATGAGAACTGGTTTGTTTCATATGTGAAATAACAAACGAAATCTGGTTTGTAAGTTTGTACTATTTATTCGGATTTGTAATTGATTATTCGTCTGTCTATATCTATATCTATCTATATATCTATATATATATATATATAAGCGTGCTAAACGGTTACTTGTAAGATACATATTTATAGGTTGTGATTTGTGATCGAGGCTCATTGTTTACTTTAGGGTTTTCATGTTCTTGTTTGGTCAATCTCTCTCACTAGATCCATAAATGCCTCTTTACCTTTTTATAATTTATTTAGTTTTATAAAATCATTTGATCTTGAAATCACGGTGGTTCCAAACATATTACATAAACTCCAACCGGTTCCACATGGAACCCATTTCCAAGAACATGAATGATTGTATATGTTACCGTATATTATATATGTTGATTGTATATTGTATGACTTGAGATCACGTAAGACTAGCCTGTTTTCGTTAGACCCGTGAGATCACGTTTTTACACTTGAAACTTCACAACAAATCACTGTGAATGTAAAAAAAAATCGATGCTTTCGTGAGACCACTTTTTTATACTTGAAACTTCACAGCAAAACACTGTGAAAGTAACATTCATAGTGTTTTTGCTGTAAAGGTTCAATTTTTTTGTTACCTTCACAGTGATCTGCTATGAAGTTTCAAGTGTAAAAATGTGGTCTCACGGGTCTCACGAAAACAGACTGGTCTCACGTGAACTCAACCTTATATATGTATATGTTGATTACTCTACCTTTCTATAATTCTTGTTATGTCATTGTATATGTATATACTATATACACATAAAGAAAGAAAAGTTCTGTTAGAAACCGAAAATTGATTAGCAACCCGAGAACCGTCTATGACACGTCATGTGTCCCTATTGAAGATGAATATTCATATGATGAATATGTAATATGCAAGTGTTATTCATAATGAATCGTACTTTCATGATGAATAAGACATCATGAATCATATATATTCATAATAAATACATTATAATATTCATGATAAATAATACCTTAATATTCCTAATGAATATGACACGCCACGTTCTGTTAATGATATCCCCTTTTTTTAAAGAACTGCCCTATATGTACAAATTTTGGAAAAGCTATAATGAATAAACATATTTTAATTATTAGAGACATATCATTGACTTCTGATTGACTTATTGTATATTTCGTTGAATATTTTGGTGAGATCCACTATATCGTTGACTTCTGATTGACCTATAATATATTTCGTTGAATATTTTGATAAATAAAATGGCTGTGCATAAATTTATTAATTAGTCAAAGGGTCCACCATTTTTATAAAAAAAAATACATGAAAACAAATACAAATATATGATCGACATGAGGCATTGTATGGATTGACAGCAACGTCAAGTCTCAAGCCTTAAGAGTTACGACAAAGTCATAACGTTTTTCAAGGTGTGATTTATGACGACAAATTTTTATATCATATAAATTATTATACACGTAAACATATTTTTTCTACTATTACCCAATGGGTCAATGATATTAAATTATTTAAATTAGGTTATATATTATAATTAACAAATAAAACATTAGAAAGAGTAAGAAAAACCAAATATTGTGTTACAAAACAACACATTAAGTCATGGCGTGCCATACACATAACGTGACGTGAGACACAAATCTTAAGTCACAGCGTGACGGCACGCTACGGAGACTGTTACGACGAGCTTTTTTGAACACTGCTAATAATTGAATATCTAATTTTAGTTGAATTCCACAATGTTTCGGATCCAATCTTCAATCCAACCACTAAAAAAAACCATAGGCTTAAACACTAAAAAAACCAAATCTAACCATATACCAAAAAAACTAAAAAGCATTTTTAATAATAAAATAATATATATATATTTATTATTATAATATTTTATTAATGTATTAGACTATTAATCTATATATATAATTGGAAAAGTTGAATAAAATACTAATATATATTTTTAGAGACCTACTTTATTGACCTCCAAATATAGAGACCAACATTTTGGACCTTCATTTTTTTAGCGTCTTAGTGCATCTCCAACAACTTCTTTAAAATAAAGAAAATAAGGATTTTAAACCAAAAGTTTGCTCCAACAACTTCTCTAAAACTATCTCAAAAATGGAGAAAACAGGAGGGAGGAAATTTTTTTCTTCAAATATGGAAAACACCCAAAAAATGATTACATAGTGAGACCACTGTAGAAAAATCTGAAAACAAATATTTAGAGAAAGAAATAATATTTTAATAGATGAATTAAATATTTTAATATTATAATTAATGTTTGTTTTTCAAAATGGAGAATCTGTTGGAGATGAATGCATTTTTTATAGAAATTTTGACTTTTAGTTCTCCATTTTAATTTTGTTTTTGAGGGATCTCTTGAAGATGCTCTTAGTATTGGATTGAAGATGAAAACACCTCTGGTTGAGATACTCAAACTATAAAAAATTCTAACCAAGTGGTTGATATTTACATTAAATGATTAAGATTAGGAGTGACAATGGGTCAGGTTGGGTTGGGTTCGGGTCTAATCCATTTATTAAACAAGTCGAAAATCTCATCCCAACCCAATCCCATTTAATTAAATGGGTTGAGATTTTCAACCTAACCTTACCCAACTTGCTACTTAAATGGGTTGACAACAAGTTCATACCTGTTAAATAAATGGGTTAAATTTGGGTTGAGAGAGAGAGAGGGTCGAGAGGGAGACTTGGAGGCATGTTAGATATTACTTTGTTAGAGTTTTACACTTGACAAAACTGAGATAATATCAAATTTTCAATGTTTCATAGATAATAATATTAAACATTATTGTTAAAAATAAAATAAAAATATATAATATTTTAGATGGGTTGAAAACATGTTGTAAATGAGTTGAAAACAGTTTGAAAATTTCAACCCAAACCAACCTATTTATTTAAATGGTTTATACGGGTTGACCCATTTAACTTAAATAAGTTGAACATCACAAACTTACCTGCTAATTTTGGATTAAGTTAAGGTTAAGTTAGCGAGTTGGATCATTTTTTATCACCCCGGATTAAAATAGACAGAAAACTATTGATACTTATATTTATTTAAAGTAATAAAGTCAAAAATAAAAACCTTATTTTCGACACTATTAATGATGACCTTTGAAAAATGATATCAAAACGAAATAGACATTTAAATTTCAATCTATTTTATCAAGAAAATATCCCAAAATATACGGTTGAAATCAGGGAAGGACCCACGGGTACGAGGCATTACTTCATAGCCGTCTTAAAGAAAAATTTACGTTTTCAACGATCGTTACTGTATCGTTTTTAAAACTGAAATTTAATATAAGGCTTTAATGACTAAGATAATAAATGCTTCCTTTTTATACAGAATTCTTAGGTTTGTGTTTTACAGTTATCAAACTTGTTGTTTTTTAGCTTATATTTTGTTTTTTTATATCTCATGTGATTTAAAAATATATATATATATATATACCGGACTCGAACATTAGTCTTTTTCATATAAAAACAAGGAACCAATCAACAAATCTATAGTTCTATACTTATGTTATGGGGAAAACTAGATATTTTTTATAGTTAAATTGTGCAACCACTTGAAAACATTTATGGGTCTTCCTTTGTCCACACTAGTGGGTACGGTGGTACAGGTTACCACTTCGTTCTTCTGTTGTAGTATAAAATTTTTAGAGTCATGAAGGTGCCACTATATCATTTTATTATATGCAACCATATATGCTTTGAAACTATAATAAAAATATAAGTTTTTCTTGATAGAGCTGTTAACAAGACTTTTCCCCTATCCCAGGTGCAGATTTGAATGTCGTTTGTGTCGTTTACTTAGTTTTTACCTTTTAATTTCAGATTTAAAAAAAATGTTTTTGGAAAAAAAATTTAGATAAAAATATTCGAACACAAAACCTCATATGTAAAAGGTAATGAACTATACATAACTGAACAATGATAATTTTGTAAAAAAATATCTATTTTTTTCTTATAGTTAAACTGTATCATCACTTGAAAAAATTCATAGCTCCCTCTAATATAATCACAACCATGGGTGGATGGTGGTGGAGAAAATACATAGAAAAATTAATAAAAATTATAATTTTATATTGATTAACTGTAAAAAATATTATTGTATTTTATATGATGTTCTTAATACTTACATAATACTATACTGTATTTATGTTATTGTTGATTGTAGTTCAAGAATTGTTGTATGCTATTTATATGGCGTATTCTTTCACCGTCATATGATAAAAGTATAATAAATAATATTTGATTATGAAAAAAAGTTGATTATTATCAATCTCAATAGTCATACATGGAATCCGCAACAAAGGATACAAATATTAACATCAACAGACATTTTTTGATTCACTCAACAGCTAAGGCTAGCAAGGGTTTCAGAATCGAATCCAGGACCTGCCTTATATAGTTGTATTCGAACAAAACGAACCCATCGTTTTATTAGCTGAGTTACATACTTACATGCCATAAGCAATTATATTTGATTATTTAAAACAATCATCCAAATTACAATGAATTATACACTATACTACATTATTTTACACTAGTATCACACACAATAATTTTATTGTTTTATATTAATTCAATAAATATGATATATAAATAAATAAAATATAATTCAAATTTATTAAATCTAAAATACCTTTTATATTAAAAGCATACTAATTTATCATTTCATTAGTATTTTAAATTTTATAAATAATAAAATTTACTAACAATATTAATTTAAAAATATTTTATTGCATAATTTTTAAAATGAAAAAATTGTAAAAGAAAGTACCATAAACTCTTTAATTATTTATATTATTATTATTATTATCTTCACTTCCATTCAACCCTTAAATCCCACTTTTAAGTCACAAACTCAACCATCACCTACCATTTATAAAGTATTTAATAAGTAATATTTTTTTTTTCTTTCGTAGAACTGTTTTCGAATTAAAAGAAATAATTTCTTGTGATAACTTTTATTGCTACAAAGCATTATATCAACCGTACAAGTTGACACCGAAGTACAAATAGACACCGAGTTTATTTAAAGCGCAATATATGTTATCAGAATTTTTTAGTCTTTTGTGATTTTCATCGAATGTGACCCTATATATCTACGAGGTTCAAGGGAAAACACTAAAAAAAGAGAAAATTGGAGAACAACCTGAAAGACTTCCATGTGGACGGTATGCACTAATGCATACCGGTAATTTTTGTTTCTTATGCATCAATGCATCTATCATTACAGATGCATTAATGAATATTCATTAATGCATGTTACAAGTTACCGATATGCATTAATGCATATCGTCCGCATGGAAGCCACCCATGTTGTTCTTTGGTTTTCTTTTTTTTAGCGTTTTCTCTTGAACCCCCCTCTATATATATATATATAAAATTGTATATATGTGTTGCTCTTGATTATTGGGGTTGCGTTATTGACAACAACGTATGTATTTTCGTCACCACCACGACCTCAAGTAATTACTACGTATCTTTGTTCAAGATCACTTATCCTTTTGAATGCAAAATCGAGTTTTAATAGTATTCTCGGATCTTTTTAAAAAAAACTAAATGACACCCGGTTGCCGGATCGTGGGATTACATAATATCTGATAACCGATAAACAACACGATCTTAAAAAAAACTAAATGACACCCGGTTTTAATAGTGTGTGTGTGTGTATATATATATAGGGTTGAGTCCGGTGAGAAGTAAAGTTATGGTGAGAAGGGTAAGAAGTGATCTCTACCCTTGGATGCACATTAGGAAATGATGCACCGAGATGAGATACACCGGATCAATCCTATATGAAGCGCAATTCATGAGTGGGTTTGAGATTAAAAGTGATCAAGGGTCAATATCTCTTCTTACGCTTCTCACCATAACTTAACTTCTTACATGATCCCATGCCTATATATATATATATATTCAGTTCAAACAAGAACGGTAACAATGTGATTCACATGATTTTCATCCACTCACCCTTGGCATTGACCGTGTTCCGTAATCGTATGTGACTTTTTAGTGCAAAATCACATGTGATTTTGACCGTTTTTGTGTTTTCTTATTTTGATCATGTTCTCGTTAGAATCTTTCCCTCTCTCTATATATCTCTATATATATATATCTATGTATATATATATACACACATAGACACACGAAGAAACTAACCTGCATTCGCATAAGCAAATCAGCACACGGATGAACTCCAGCTTGCTTCAGATTGTTCTTAAAACGTTGGCGAGCATCTTCGACTTGTTGACGATCGGCGGGAGTTCCGGCATCGGGATCGAACTCCCAAATTTGGCGACCAATGAAGTTGTTTGTAGAAAACAAGTAAGGATCATTACCTTCTGCTATCTTCAGCTTCCACATGTTCTCTTTGTGATTTCTGATGAGCTCAAAGGAAGATGGTAGGGTGGGTGTTGGGGGGGTATTAAGGTGGTGGTATGTACGTAGTGGATATTTTGGGTGGCTTATATAGACTTTGCTACTTGCCAAGTCGGTAGAGTTTACTCTTTGTGACTCTATATTTTATATATATATATATATATATATATATATATATATATATATATATATATATATATATATATATATATAGACTAGAAGACGTACGTGATGCGGCGGAACTTAAATATTTCATCAACGTTAACGTTAAAAATCTCGAACTCTTTTAAATATCAAATTATTTATCATTATGAACTTATAAATCGGCATCCATTATTTTTACAAAACTCAAGTACAATCCTAATTTAAAAGGAACAAAGTAGCACATTTATGACACATTTGTTTTGACGAATATGTAAAAATAATGGATGCCGATTTATAAATTCATAATGATAAATAATTTGATATTTGAAAACAGTTCGAGACTTTTAACGTTAATGTTGATGAAATATTTAAATTCCGCTGCAATCACATTCCTAGGTTTAATTTGTAAAAAAAGAAATATATTTTTTTAATTTTGATTGATTATTTATTAAAATATGACCGAGGTGTAAACTGAAAAAAAAAAAAAAGGATATGACCGAAATTTAAAAACTAATTATAGTATAGATAAGGGTGTAAAATGAAAAGGTAAAAAAATTAAATAAATAACTATAGGGCATAAAATGTATTTTTTTTTTAAAAATCGTTACGTATTCATGTATATAATGATATGATTAAATCAAAAAATATTTAATATTTAGCTTATTTTGAAGGTATTGACGACACGATCATAATGACAAAGGTATAAAATGAAAAATGAAAAAGTGAAGAACATAAACTAAATTAAATAACTAACTATATGGGTGTCAAGTGTAACTTAAAATTTTAAAATAATTTAATTTATAGATTAATATAGGAACGTGGAGGTTGGAGTAAAGTTCTAAAGTTTTAGATGTTGTATCTTATGCAAGGAATGTTGTATCTCTTAAAAATGTGAATTAACCGTTTAACATGTTTTATATAATAGTATAGATAATTTGTAAAAATAGAAACATATTTTTTTAATGTAATTTGGTTTACTTTGATACGGTGTAAAATAAAAAATAAATAGTAAGGGATATGAATGAAATTTAAAAACTAATTATAGTATACATAATGGTGTAAAATAAAAAGGTAAAAAATTAAACAAATAACTATAAGACATAAAATGTACATTTTTTAAAAATAACTCTAGTATAGATAAATGTGTAAGATTAGGTAAAGAAATTAAATAAATAACTATACGGCATAAAATGTACATTTTTTAAAAATAACTCGATACGTATTCATGTATATAATAATATCATTAAATCAAAAAATATTCAATATTGAGCTTATTTTGAAGGTATTGACGACACGATTATAATAGTATAATTTGTAAAAATAGAAACTTATTTTTTAATTGTCTCTTGATTCATATAGATTATTTAGGTTAATATAATAAAGGTATAAAATGTAAAATGAAAAAGTAAAGGATATAAAAGAAATTAAATAACTAATTATAAGGATGTAAAGTGTAACTTAACTTTTAAAAATAATTTAATTTATAAAACTATATAGATAGTGGGAGGTTGGTGGAAGATTTTTATGCTTTAAATGTTGTACTTCATGCATAAATGTTTGTATCTCTTAAAGATTCCAACTTAACCGTTTAAGCTCTTTATATATATAGTATAGATATATATATATATATATAAAAAGAGGTTCATACGAGGACGGTAACTATTTACGAGAATGCAAAGACAATCTTCAGCCAATCATTTTGTACATGAAATTTTTCATGTACAAAATCACATATGATTCACATACAAAATCATATATGATTAGTCAAGACTTCTCATGCAGCAAAAGTCGCGCGTGTCATTTTTGATGCTAGTACAAAATCACATATGATTTTGTACATGAAATTTTTTTCATGTACAAAATGATTGACTGAGAATTGTTCTCGCATTCTCGTAAATTGTTACCATGCTCGCATGAACCCGCCTCTATATATATACATACATATATATATATATATATGGAGGTTCAAATGAGAACTTTGTAAATTTAAAGGAACACCTTGTGGACCACATATGATGTGAGTCCCGCACATTATAAAATCATATCTGATTCAATGGTGGCCCCATTGAATCAGATTTGACTTCATAATGTGTGGGACCCACATCATATGTGGTCCATAAAGTGTTCATTTGTTTCTTTAAATAGAAGGTGTTTTTGTATTATCCCTTCCCTATATAGATATAGATATATATATATATATATAGAGAGAGAGAGAGAGAGAGGGAGGTTCAAATGAGAACTTTTGATTTTTAAGGAAACAAAGGAACACATTGTGGACCACATATGACGTGGGTCCCATGTAATATTAAATAATTTCTGATTTAATATTAAATCAGAAATGACTTAATATTATGTGGGACCCACATCATATGTGGTCCACAATGTGTCCCTTTGTTTCTTTAAAGAGGGGTGGTTCTCGTATGATCCCTCCCCTATATATATATATATATATATATAAATAAGATATAGAACGAGAGGAAAAAGTTTAAATGAGAATTCAAATTTGGTTGTGAACATGAGAACAAATGAGAGTACGACACGTCATATTCACTTTGAACTCCCCCGTATAGATATATTAGAGCGAGAGAAAAAAGTTTAAATGAGAATTCAAATTTGGTTGTGAACATGAGAACAAATGAGAGTACGACACGTCATATTCAAATTGAATAATGAAGGGAAATATTCAGACTGAATATAGTGTTATTCAGACCGAATAATGTATGAACTTCACCTTCATTATTCACTCTGAATGCCTTTATTTTTCAGTCTGGATATGACAGTTGTTGCGCTCTCATTTGTCCTCATGTTCACAACCAAATTTGAGTTCTCATTTAAACCAACCCTTATATATATATATAGGGACATTCTTTTTTATTTCGTACAAACCGTACAAACTCCATTCAACCAATCATTTTTTAATATTTTTTTCACTTTTTGTTAATTATGTGAGTTGATTAGTCAATAATGTATGAAACATTTTTATCAAGAATAGATGAGGGTTGATTAGTTAAGAATATATGAAACAAGTTTTATCAAAATGAGAATTTCATGAAACAATTTCATTTTCATATAGAAACAAAAATATATGAAATAATTTCATGAATAGTAGAATTATATGAAACAATTTCATCATATTAAACACTTTCACCAAACAGTTTTATTCAATAAATAAAATGAACCATAGAGTTTGTACGGTTTGTACGAATTGACTGGTTTGTAATTGAAATCCCCCTATATATAGAGACGTTCATTTAGAAACTTTTTAAAGAGTAGAAACCGTAAAAACCAATATAAAAATAATTTTTTTTCATCAAATGTTATGATTTAAAATACTGTGTCACATATATTTTTATTCATGTGAAAAAATATTAAGGTAAAAAAAAACATTGGTTCACTTATTTGATCCATATAAACTCTATGATATGGTTTTTTACTCGTATTTCATACTTTTTAACAATGGTAGTTGATAGGTTACTTTTCAAACTATCTTGTTTTTTATGCTTCCCTCTATGATTTATAGAGAACTTTCCTACATCCATTAGATTGAGTATTTTTATCATAGTGGTGTATTTATAAGGTACGTCGATATTCGCTATATAAATGGAAAAGAGAGTTTTGTTAACTCTTATGAGCAATCTGTTCGTGAGATCAACGACAAATAGGTTATAAGGATCCCCACCCAATGCACAACCATTTTAGGGATCCAAATTTGGATCTCGAATATGGTCTTCTAGCCTTACGTAATGATCAAGATGTGTTAAACTTACTTAAATATGTTCCTACGGCCAAACCTTTTGATATTTATAATAAAGCATTTGGTGACCACACTTCAAAATATGTTTTAAGTCTGCACAATCAACTATGGTTGTGAGAAAATGCTAGAGGAACATTCAACAGAGCTACGAAGGTTGTAAGTCTTGGTACACCGTACACGATCTTGCAAGAAGAACTTGCTTTCTAGGATAGGTTAACGAAGAACTTATAAATTTTAATACCTCAAAAATCTAGAAAAGTGCAAATGATTAACAAGTAATTTGAGTGTTGTACTTATAAATTTTGAATTTGTTAAAACAAACTTTAGAAAAAATAGACATTATTTTTTATTTTCAATAATCATTACATATAATATGAATAACAATAAAATTGATAATATTTTCCGAAGTAAAATTAATAATTAAGATAAATATTTTATTAAAATTGTTTAGCATATTTTAATTATTTATGAAATAAAATAAGTATGACTTTAATTTTTATATATCTTACATGAACATTTTAGAATTGTTATATTGTTTTTTGATATCTAATATATTGAATAATAATTAAAAATAATAATTGATATAGTTAATACCATATATAAATAATTACTAGTTATTATTAATATCTATTGTATAATTAAATTAATTAATAATTTTTAATTGATTTTAATTACTACAAATTAATATTGAATATGAATAATTAATGTTGAATTTGAATATGTAATATTTATTTATAAACATTAACTTTTAATTAATGATTAATTTATACTTATAATTAATATTCATTAATAATTAAAAATAATAAATAAATAATATAAATTAAGGTTATAATATTCTCAATGCTACTTCAACTAACTTATCAATAAGCTGGCTTATAAGTGAGCGTACATCCAAACGATTACTCAGAAAATAAATTAACTTTTTTTTGTCAAACAGTGCCTTAATCACTTTTTTCCGGATTTTTAGGTGTACATAAATGTATCCACAAAGGAGGGTAAAGGCAGTGGGGTGGGACATATCTTAGAAACGAACCGCCATCCCAACCTGGATAAATGACCTAAACCTACCTCAGATATGGGACAATTCACATGGACATAACATAGTTAATCGTCCCACATTGATGAATCACAACGATACATAATAAAATGGGCAGGGGGTGAGGGTGGCTTGTCGAAGATGTGCACAATGCTTGTCAAAGATGAAATCTTGCGACGTAGATGTTCACGATGCTCGTTTGAGGAAGAAAAAAAGTGGGTAGGGGTGGAGGAGATGGATGGTATGTATATGTATAAATAATAACATATTTGTTTAATTCTTCAATACAAATCTATGATTGTTATTTAACATTTTTTTCTCTCCGTTAATTAGGATAAAATTGTTATTTAGTTAAGTAAAGGGTGTAAAACATTTTTTAAAATTGTATCTTTTTTTACTAAAGTAAATTGTGGATTTGGTCTCTGTGCTTTGAATAAACATTATTCAGACTGAATAAAAACTATATTCAGTTTTATTCGGTCTGAATATTTCTTTGATTATTCACTCTAAATAATTTACATTCAGACACGTGTCGCGCTCTCATCTGTTCTCACGTTCACAACCAAATTTGAGTTCTCATTTGAACTTCTCTCTCTCTCTCTCTATATATATAATGGTATCAAAATAAATATAATAGAATATTATTGATTTAATTTATTTCGTTTGTTTTTAAAATTAACTAAAATAAATACGATTTAAATTTATTGTTTTATTGTAAGAGTGGAAAATGATACTAATAAATTGCTTATCGCCGATCATCACTAGTTGCTTGTGATCCCATAAATGCGCATGACATGTTAAATCAATCCATGCACTCTATTTATTTAAACATGATGGATAGTCATATTGTTACATACTTTATTTAAACATGGTTTTTAGTTATAATATAAGAAAATTTTAAATAAGTTAATAGATTATTGTTAATATTTCATACATTTAAATTACCATATAACATGTTGAATTAAGTATACAATTACTTAAAAATGTTTCAAACCAATATTTCTAGAATTGTTGATTTTTTTCTTCTAAAAATGCTAGAGTTGTTGTAGACGTTAAGAGCATCTCCAACAACATCTTTAAAATAGAAAAAAATAAGGAAAACGAAGATTTTTGACTAAAATTATGCTTCAACAACATCTCTAACTGTTTCTCCAAAATGGAGAAAACATGAGAGTTGGAGAAACATTTAGAGATAGTGTTTTTCTCTTCATATTTGGAGATTATCCAAAAAAATGATTACCAAGTTTTAGAAAATAATATTTTATTCATACTTTACTTTTTCACTAATAATATAAAAGTTAGTTTAAAAGTTTTTAAATATATTAAATATTTTAATAATATAATTAATGTTGGGTTCTCTAAAATGAAGATGCTTTTGGAGATGAAGGTAATTTTTTTAGAAATTTTGATTTTTATGTCTCCATTTAAAAAAAAATTAGAGATGCTGTTGAAGATGCTCTAAAAATTATAATTATATTATTACACTATAGCTTGTTTTGTTAAAATTCAAATTAGGATTACTCAAACTATAGTAGTAACAAATGGAGTATGGATTCTCGATTGGGCTATATTAACATCAATAAAATGAGTTTTGCATGTTACTCAAAATTTTGAATAAATAATATGAGAATAACGATATATCAATGGTCGAGGGGTTGAGGGGGTGCATAATTAATGAATTGTAAAAACAATGGAAGATCAATGGTTGTAAGTGACAATTTCTAATAAAGCTACGAAAAATATATAACAAAGATTAAACAAGATAGAAAAAAAAATATAGAGAGATAGATGATCAGATGAGAACATGGTTAAAATAAGAGAACACAATAACAACCTAATCATATGTGATTTTATACTGAAAGCACATATGATTATGGAACAACGTCAAGGTAAGGTGTGTAGGCAGCTTGGCCCACGACCTAGGCTGTGGTCAAGGTCGCACATGATCAGATGTGATTTTACACGCGAGTTTAGTGTAAAGTCACCCGTCCAAAAATCCATCGTTAAAAGTCGTATTCGTCGGTAAAATCCTGTCGGGGAAAAGGTCAATGCATCACTAACGACCCCCATTTCCGATGGATATAGTTAGTGATGGATTACCGACAGTCATTATTAGCGACAATCATTATTACTTTATTAGTGATGGCTTTTGAATCCGTTTAAAACCCGTCTAAAATTATTACTTTATTAGTGGGTAAATGCATCACCATCGGGATTTCGAATCCGTCTAAAACCCGTCACTAATCACCGCTGGACACAAATCACCTACGAATTTTATATACCGTCGTGATTTGCGACGGATTACCGACGAAATATATTTTTTTAATTTTTTTAAATTTAACATGTAGGTGATCCATCCACCGGTAATTACCGACTCATTAAATCCGTCGGTGATAATCAATTTTCTATTAGTGGTGGTCGTTCTCGTGTTTTGTTATTTGGTCACTGTTCTCTTTTGAACTTCTCTCTCTCTCTCTCTCTCTCTATATATATATATATATATATGGGGAGGCTAATGGCACCCTATATGTTACTCATGACACTTTTACAAGTGAATTGTTCCACACACATCTACATCAAAACCAACTATTTACATTACCGAGGCTACAAAAGTACAAAACATTCCATGCATAAGGGTGCCTTATATACATACATTAAAAGTGTACCCGCACAATACAATACGATTTTGAAACCTAGAACTTATATCCTCAATCATCATTCAAAATCTATTTTGTGATTTGTCTTTATCGATTTTATTTTATGGTTTTGAAAAAGTTAGAGATCTGTTAGTTAGTATTTATCTTAAAGTATTTATCAATATTGGTTCCATGAATTAAGACATTGAGTTTTTTTCAGATATTTTAGATTTAAAACAAAGTATTTATTTATGTAGTTAATTATTTTTACCTGTTAGTTATACGAATTTGAACATAGAATTTTAAATAATAGGTATTTTATCCTAAAATGTAAACCGATATGAGTTTCAAAGTAAAAATTATAAATTTTTATTATAATTTAAATTTAAAATATAGTTGTAATTTCTTTTAGTTTTAGTTATGAATACTTTTATAAAGATAATACTGAATTATATAATATTTATCTGCAATTAGTTATAATAATTCAAACATGGAGTTTTAATAAGTTGTAGTTGTGGTTAATCAACTTCTAATTTTAAATTTGAAGTAATATTCATTAATAAACAGTACTTGATGCATAAAAAGTGGTTGTTAATAGTTTACTCTAAATGCTTTATAATATCGTGTGTGTGTGTGTTTGTATTATATATATATATATATGGAAAAGTTCTGAGGAGACTTGCAAAAGGGAATCATGAAAAAACAGATAAAAAATACATCACTATGGATATAAAATAAAAGATAATAAGGTGAATCGTTTTTTAGTGTAATTTGTTTCGTTCTAAATTTGAATATATTTAGCCGATTTTCGATTTAAAAAATAGGAGAAAATATTTCTGTAAAGATGGTTGTAACCATCTTTTAAATTACATCTGTTGAATCATCTCATTCTAACAATTTGGATAGGTTCTTGTGTTCTTTATTTTGAGAATTCTCTCCTACCGAACTCACCCCTATATATACATACACACATATACATATAGGTCTCTAGGTCTCTAGGTCGGGTCGTCCCCATTTCGTATCCTTGACAGATAGAGATGATATATTCTTGAGCCTGTCTTAGAGCATCTCCAACAGATTCCTCAAAATTTCTCTAAAATGGAGAACCAAAAGTTAAAATCTCTAAAAATATTTACATTTATCTCCAATAGATTCCCCATTTCGGAGAAACCAACATTAATTATAATATTAAAATATTTCATTCATCCATTAAAATATTATTTCTATTTTCAAATATTTTGTTTTCAAATTTTCTTATTGTAATGATGGAGTTACTTTGAATTAATATATTACATCAACTGGAAATGTGTCATAAATTTTTTGAATTAAGAAAGTATCAAATTTTGGATTTCAAATTAACATAAATTTGATGTGTCTGGAGCAACTTGAAACGATATATAACTATGTCATTTGGGCTAGAACGAACAATTAAACCATCTTGATCTCAAACTAGACCATAAGATGGATGCATACATATGTTCATTTTAACGGTGGTTTTCCTAAAAATAGTGGAGGAGTGGGGGTTTATCCCCTGAGGTGAAGGTTTGGGTCCCGCATACTGCCCATATGGATGTCACTGTGGGTCCGAATCACTAACTACTAACTACTAACTTGCCGTTAAAAAAAACATATGTTCATTTTAATGTGAAAAATTGTAATAACCCTAAAAAAGCAATTAATTACGGGTAAAATAGACAAAATGTGTTCAAAAAATAAGAATATGAAGGTTGGAGTATTAAGAAGAATTAATATTTGAATTCATTTTTAATTAAATTGTCATGAATGTTTTAAAATTTAGTTTTGAATTTAATGATGAATTATTTACTTTCATGTTTTTTATTTTACCTGTAAATTGAGGGTTATTTCTTTCGGGTATACAAAACAATTCTAGGGTTGATATTTTCTCTTTTATTGGTGACCACCATCGCCACAGGTATAACCTATTTCGGTTTCTACCTCCCCCCGAGTATACACACGAGAAGAATCGCAGTGCCTCATATATTAAAACTGTTAGAAAAAGGTAATTGACCGTGATGGAAACAGCACTAGGAAGACTCAAATCTAGGTTCGATATTTAGTTTATATGCAACAATTTAAGGAAGATCTTTAGACTTTACGAGAAACATGACACTGCGGCCGAGGATCGATGGCATGGGAGTTTCATGTGTTAATATTTATGTGTTTCACGGAAAAGCTTTATACTGAACATCGAATGTTCCTATTACTTATTAAATGTCACAAGGAATATATTATTTGAAACATGAAAATATATATGTTATGTTGAAAAATGTATTAATATGATTTTGTTGAATTTGGTTTTATATTGACTTGTAAAGTGAGAGTAGGGGGGCCATGAGATTATGATAGTTTACACGAGGTTTCAATTTTAACCCGTATCAATAGACAAATGGGTTGACATTGTATTAATATAACAAGTGGTATTCTTATATTTTTGTAAGTGAAAAATTATGGATTTGTCCCGGGGTTTGTGATTTATTACATAATAACCCTCCACTTATGCAATATGTCTTCGATTTGGTCCATTCCATTTATTGTGATGAATTTCAAACAAAGATCTTATTATGAATTTCGTTTTTTTCATCAAGAACATTAAGAAAAATCCTAAGACCTAAAAATCAAAAACCTTAAATCAAACTAAATCAAAACCTAACAAAAGTCAGGCCCTAATATGCTCGAGATCCATAAACAGAGATTCTGTCGAAGAGAGAGAGAGAGAGAGAGAGAGAGAGAGAGAGAGAGAGATAATAAGTGAGGGCGTTCCGCATTCAGTCACATCCATGTAGGTTATAAGAAAAACTTAAGATCTAGATCCATGGAGGCGAGTGTCACATGTAGAAGTAGGCCCAGAAGCAGTTTATAGGTTTGATTCAACATCTTGATTTCATTGTAAAAGCATACCAGGTCATCAGAGATGGGTTTCTGCCTGGATCGATTAGAGGATGGAGGAAAATACAGAGCCGACGGTAGTAGAGGTGTTCGCGGTCCGGTTAGGGCGGTTTAACCACTCAAACCACAGACCAAACCGTTATGGCGGTTTAGAAAATTTTCAGACCGGACGGTTTGGAAGCAAGTGACCAAACCGGTCAAATGGGACCATAAAAAAGCGGTCTGGTCTGAACTGTTTAGACGGTTTGAGCCGTTTTAAACTAAAAAAAGTGACATTTATATCTAAAATGAAATTTCTATCAATATCGCATTCTTAGAAAATCGTATATGGAATTATTTAAAAACCGTCTATCTCTAAAATTACAAAAAGATATTGAACAAATAAAAAAAAGTTAAACAAATCAACCAAAATAGTTGGAATTTTGGACAACATTGATCAAGACGAACTATGGTTTCAAATTTGATTTTTGAAGGATTTCAGAAATTTGCCAAATTAGAAATGAAAACTATAAAAGCATAACGTCTTTGACAAATTCTTTATAATTGGACCATAAAAATAAAACCTACAACATAAAAAATAAATACAATGTATACATTTTTTTTGGCGGTCGGTTCGGTCCAAACCGCTCAAAAAAAATATTCAAACTGTTGGCTATTTTTCAGACCAGATCGGACCGCCAGACCGCTCAAACCACCAAAAACGGTCCAGTTTGACTTGGTTTGCCCGGCTTGAACGGTCCAACATTTTTTTTGAACACCCCTAGTTGGTAGAGGAGGGGGAAGGAGCGCCAAGCCCCCAACCTGTTTTCGGGGGGGGGGGGATGAACCCGCGATATATGTATTTTATATATATATGTATATGATAATATATAACAACAACAACAATAATAATAATACTTAAAATATAATAAAATAAAGCAACTTGGTAAATTGACGATTTTGTCCTCATACTTAACATAAGTAATAGACGGTAGTTAGTGGAAGGGACCAAATTCAAGAAAATTATAAATACAAAGAGTTATTACGTAATATAAAGACAAATGACCAAATCCATAATAAATCACAAACCACTACAAAAACATGGGCTATCAACGACGGAAAATTCCGTCGCTGAAGATCAATTCCGTCAATGGTAACCCGTCGTTGATTTGAGGGTAGCTGATGTTATCAGCGACGGAACTCACCACCTTTTTTCCTATGGACTATCAACGATGGATTAGCGACAGATAGTTTTAGCGATGGATTTACAACAGATTTGCGACCACACTTTCAGCAACATATTGCTTTCAGTGACAGATATTTTGTCGGTAATCCGTCGCTAACAAATCGTTTTTTTAATTGACCATTTTGTCCTCATACATAATCTTTTCTTATATATAATCAGTTTTTCTAAATATACGAGATCACTTTTCTAAATATACACAATTAAATTCTAATTATACATAATCAATTTTTTTATACAAATACACATATCTATAAACAATAGATATTAAATAAACATCATCATTCTTTTACACTTATGTTTTATAAAAAATAAACATATTACAATATTGTAAATCTCCAAAGGATTTTCCATATCCTGCCCAAATTTTCTGCTACAAAAATTACAAATTAAAGATATTAAAGCATCTAAAAGGTATTCAACACTATTTTTGTAACATATCTGAACTTTTTATATCCACATCCTAATATTTTAAACGCATCTGCAATTTTTCTTTTTAAAACAGGTCAAGAAATTTGTTATAAAAACCAGATCTGCAACTTTTCTTTTTTAAAACAGCTCAAAAAATTTGTTACAAAAAACAGATTTATAATTTATATTAAAAAACAAATCAATTTTTTTTAAAAACAAATATGGAATTTTTCTTTAAAAACCAAATCGATTTTTTTTTATAAAATAAGAATGTTTTATGAAACAAATTTCTATATAACTTTTTTAAAACAGATCATGAATTTTTGGAAAAAAAAACAGATCATTTTGTTGAAAACACAAATGCGATATATTTTTCTAAAACATATTTGGACTATTTTTATTAAAAAAAATCAGCAACGGAAATATTCTGTTAATTAGCGACGAATTTATTTAAAAAAAACTACAGAAATCCGTTGCTATCTGTCGTTAATCAGCAACAGAAATATTCTGTCGCTATTTTTCGTCCCTGAAAGTAATTTTTCTAGTATTGAACTTCAGGGATCAAATCTACTATTTATTCTTTTATAAACTAAATTAAATGAAATATTAAGCCTTTTGAAGGGTGGAGTTCTGGTGAGAAGGTGAGTTAAGCTGAGAAGCGTAAGAAGGAATCTCCACCTTTGGATGCACATTAGGATGGAATGCACCAAGATAAGATGCAGCGTGATGCACCGAATCAATCCATGTATGAAACACAATTCATTGGTGGGTTTGAAATTAAAGGTGATCAAGGTTTCAGATGCCTCCTTACGCTTCTCACCTTAATTTTTCTTCTCACACGATTCTACGTCTTTGAATATATATATATATATAGGGGCGGGTTCAAATGAGAACTCAATATATATAGGGGCATGTTTTCAAATGAGAACTCAAATTTGGTTGTGAACGTGAGGACAAATGAGAGCGCGACACATGTCGAATAAATGGACTACAAAATGTATTCATATTAACATGTTCGTTCATTTATTAAATAAACAAACATAAACGAGCTTCGTCAAACGATCAATTCACTCATTCGCCTAAAGCTCGGTTCTTTAACAGTCCCATACTTAATAATATTCTATAGTTTATTATAAATCAAAATCTTCTAAAAATAAACTTACAAGTTTTTGTTATGTAATGCAAAATTAAACTAGATGGTATTTAAATACATTTAAGAAAAAAAACATTATCATTTTAGCTTTTAAACCAAGTGACCACTTCCATCTTATTGGAGCAAAATGTGTATTTTCCGGACACGTAAACCGGCCGACACAGGCTGTCAATTCTCAATGTGAAGGACATACTTGACTCACCTTTGAGGAAAAAAAGGAATACTTCAGTACAGGACTTTTATTTTCAAATATCTATTTTCTTTTCTGAAAACGATCGATTCAGATCAAGTAAGAGCATCCGCAATGCATAACCCTTCTAAATGCTTTTTACTTTTGCCACATCAACTTTCCACTAACACTTTCTTAACAAAAACCTATTTTGCAAATCTTCTCCAATGCAAAAAACCTTTCCAAAACCTTTTTCATCAATTACATTATAATCTACCCTCATCTATTTAAAATGTTTTACGAAAGCCCCTCGTTTAATTTGCCATTTTAAACTTCACTTCGTATTTTTTCGAAAACAAAATTTACTTAACATTAAAAAAATGAGTTTGTTAAAAAAAATGAAAGACGATGAACATATTATATGATCTTTAGATCTTTTTTAGGTATTTGATATTGGTGTCATTTTGATCGTTTTAACGAGAGTTTTTTAATAATGTATTTTGTTATAAAATATATTTAGTTTTATTATAAATATTTAATAAGTTAGATTAATTAATTAAAATATGATAAGATATAAAATGAAAATATGATTAAGGAGGGTGGAAAATGAAAATTTTCTTACAAAAAATCTTTAATAGAAAAGGTTGAAGTTTTATAACCTTTTCAATAAAAAACCTTTTACTCCAATGCATCAAAAACCTTTTAAAAGCTTTTTTAAATTCTAATAACCTATTAATGAGTTATGCATTGGACATACTTTAAGTTGATCAAATTATTTTAGTACGATTTATTTAATTATGGACAAACCGTACACATACAAAATATACATAGAGGTTACACAGATTTTGTACGCTTTATCCAATCTTCTGGACTTCATAATGACAAGTAGTTGGTCGTTTGGTCGACTTATAACTAGGGACCATCTTCCTACACTAGTGGATCAATTATCATGAAAAGTTTACACAATGTATTTCGAGAAAAATGAAAATTTCTGGTTCCTATAAAATAAATAAATGTTATATTATATATATATGAATCTTGAAAAAGTGTTGGATACTTATGATTGAAAAAACCTAACCATGTCCATACCTACACCACAAGTTTCAAAAGTAATAATATTTTCTATTATTCATTAATTTATTTTACAAATATTATATATATATAGGAAAGTTTAAATGTGAACTCAAATTTAGTTGTGAACGTGAGGATAAATGAGAGCGCGACACATGTCTGAATATAGATTATTCAGACTGAATATACAAAGAAATATTCAAACTGAATATATATATATATTATATTCAGTCTGAATATTTTCTTTGAATGTGACACATGTCACACTCTCATTTGTCCTCACATTCACAACCAAATTTGAGTTCTCATTTGAACCCGCCCATATATATATAGAGGAAAGTTCAAATGCGAACTCAAATTTGGTTGTGAACGTGAGAAGAAATGAGAGCGTGACACGTGTCAAAAAAGACAATATTCAGACTGAATATACAAAGGAATATTCAGACTGAATATAGTATATATTCAGACTGAATATACAAAGGAATATTCAGTCTAGTATATATTCAGACTGAATATATACTATAATATTTCTTTGAATGAGACACGTGTCGCACTCTCATTTGTCCTCGCGTTCACAACCAAATTTGAGTTCTCATTTGAACCCGCCCCTATATATATATATATATGTGTGTGTGTGTGTGTGTGCGCGCGTGTGTGTGTGCGCGCGTGTATGTGTGTATATAGAGAGATGCACCATCAAATGTAAACCATACAAATCATGTTATAAACCAAACAAACCAATTTCAATCGTCCATTTATGTTGGTTTAGTATTTTAACCAACAACACAAATAAACTTATTTTTTAAAAGAATGAATACCAACTTAACAAACAAGCGAACATAAACAACCCTAAATTCTGGTTTGTTGGTTTCGTTTATAACACATTATTTATTTTACATATTTTTTAGAAAATAAATAGATAAACAAAAAGGTTGCCACATATAAAAATGATGGATAACGATTGAAATATACTTTTTGCATCTGAAAGTAGGGGTGTACAAAAAACTGTCAATCCGCGAAAACCGTCCAACCCAACCCGCTAAGAGGACCGACCCATGTAGTGGGCAGCATGGGCCTTTGCACAGGGCATTAGATCCCAAGAAGGTTTGATCGGTTACTAAGTTCAATTTGGTGACTCTCCTACGTACGGAGTATCGATTGCCTCCACGGCTCCACCTCCTCGATTAATCAAACGACGTTCGTGCCTCACGCTTCCCTTCCCTGTGGCGATTCACGATTAATCAAATGATTGACTCCCTGTCACGATTCACAATTAGTCGTCGATCTTCTCAAACGAGCGGCAGGGCACTGACGTAGACAAAGTGTTTTCCTTCTGCCTTCTGGGTTCTGGCTTCATTAGATCACGATCACCATTACGAGTATCAGATGCAGGAGTCAGGACGCTTCTAGCCTTTGATTTCCATCGATTTCCAACTTATTTTCATTCGATTCCTTTCTGATTCAGTGATTTTCAACTGATTTTGTTTCTTCCCAGGACTTCCAGTATTTATCTTCTAGTTTTTTGTTCTTATCTATCACTATTAGTATATTAATTTACTTATCTAATCTGGTTATTTGCAATATGATGATTTAACTGATTTCGAATCTGGTTATTTGATATTTGGTCTAGGTTATTAAGTTATTTGTAATTTTGTATATTTGGTGATTTACTGGTTTTATTGAATCTTGAATCTTGCCTGATTTGCATAATTGGTATTTGTGTAATTGGATATTTGATGATTGCTTGGTATTGTTAAATCATCCCATATAACTTCCAATTTGTATCATCCGGAGAAGTTATTTTGCTTTCATCCACCCTAATTTCCTGTATATGGCTTTGTGCTTAGCTTATTAATCTATGTTTTGTGAATTCTTAGTTTTAGTTTTTTTCCATTTTCGACAATTAGTTGTTGATTTTGTGATTTGGTAATTTGGTCAGCACGAGGAAACTGCTTTAGCCTTTTAGTTGATCTTATCTTTATTTTGTTGTTCGAGGTTTTGTTTTTCAATGATAATCGGCGTCGGGATGAGCCGACTAGCTTGACTAGGTTCCAAACCCCTTAAAATTTGTGTCTTATTGGTTTATTAGATTAAGGGCTTTTTTTTGGATCTCCGCCAGGGCATCCAAAACCATTAGACCGGCCCTGCCTGCTAACAACCCGATTAAACCCAACCTGTCAAACCGCGAAACCGCCAAGCCGTCAAACCACCAACACGCTAATTAGGAGGGTTGAAATTGGGTTAGTAAAAGTCAACCCAACCCAAACCAAACCGTCAACCGCCGCTAATATATATTATTTCGTTAACATTATATATATATATATATATTATTTCGATAAAATTATATATATATACATATTATATATTATATATATAATATTTAGAGCATCATAATTTACAACCCAAAACTATGTATATATTTTATTTCAATTTACATCCCAGAAAATAAATACATATATCATTAGTTCAATTTAGAAACCAAAGCCAAAACTTCATCCAAGTAAGTGAGAACTGAATGTGTTCTTGGATAAACGATAATTTATGATTGTAGATTAGGGTTTAACAATTTAGCTTTAAGTAAGGTTGGTTTTTAAGTTACGCCTTATATCAACAGTTACAAATTAACACTATAAATACATATAAACTTGAAGTCAATTGGTCGGATGCGAACATGAAATAAATGGTATATATATGTTTCATTAATTTATATGAATACAACTTATATCGACGTATGATGGAAATGCTCATTGGGAGGGAGTCCCTCGCCGATTAGGTGTATTTCTCTTTTTTCTATTATAATATTGTCAGGAGTACCGTCTCCTTTCCAAAAAAAACTTCCATCGACGTGACAATGTCATCTAAATTTAGTCATGTAGCATCAGAAATCAATGTCGATATATTAAATAAAATTTATTTAATGGTATCACAATATAACAAAATCACACATATATATACACACATACATATAAAGATTTTAGCAATAAGTAAATGGTTTCAACTAGTTTTCCGCTAGGATTCTTTATAATTCTTTTTAAAAAATGTGAAGAGACCCGACAACAACTGATATATATGACAAAAACATAGAAACTCTTTAACGAAACTCTTTGTATATTTTTAGTAGTATTTATCGTATTTCATTCCTCAATTTTATTTATACTACCAAACCGCTAACCCGCTTAACCTGTCCAACCCGCCACAAACCGCAAGGGTTGGGTTGGGTTGTACTTCTGAACAAGTTGGGTTGAGTTGAGATTTTCCAAACCACCATAACTGGGTTGTGTTGTAAAAATATCAAAAACTGTCCAACCTAATCTGCGTACACCCCTATGTGAAATGCTTGATCTAGAAATAACGCAAGACAAAAAAGAGAATATTGGAATTTTCATTTATTTGTTTTTATTTTAGTAATTCTTTTAAGTGTTCTTTTACTCTAATTATTTTATTAAAAAAATAAAAATCAAAACAAACAATTCGTAAAATTAACTAAGGCCCGTAGAAGTAGTACATTCAAATGCTCCATCGTTTTCACGTAGGACATCAAAGGGACCATTCCTTTACATTCATTCCGTTAGGACCATCACACATGTTATTACCTAATGCATGTTAAGAAGAACGCACGTTAAGAAATGTCAATTTTTGCCAAGGTACGCCTTTATAGACAGACTACTTTCTTGTGGTGGTCATGGCGAATGTAGCAAATAAAGACGGTAGAAGTTAGTCGACAAATTAGAGAAAAAAAATCAATAAGAGTGAGTTTGGGATTACATAGACATGGACATGGGTATAAGTTAGGACAATTTTAAGTAATTTTTTTATCCTTTAATTTTGAGCTCCAGACTCGGAGCATTAACGCAGTCCCTGAAATGTTATTTCTGAAAATATTAACAACATAAATATAGATAAAAGGATTGAACTCACAACCTCAACTACAATTATATGTATCTATATATATATATATATATATATATTAAAGGAGAAACCACCAAGAATGAGGTGACACCTCCTACATCTGAGTATCCTTGGTAGAAATTTTCTAACTTTTTTCAATTTTTTAAAATGTTAAATATGTTAAAAGACATCTTCACCCTATACGAAGAATGAGTGAGTTGTGGTGAATGGGGTTTTTTTTGATAATTTTCATACAATAATTTAATTCTTAATTAGAAAATTCTAAACTTTTGATATGCCTTTAACCGACATGCCTTCCCGACTTCCTCCCTTTCATAGTTAGATCTTAAATCAATGGTGATTGGGTATTTTTTAGATCTTAAATCAATGGTGATTGGGTATTTTTTGTTTGTTCCAAACCCAAGACTCATGTTTAACAATCAAACTCTCATAGAATCATGTAAGTATCCCCATCCCTAAAATTTATGTTTTTACAATATTTTGATTTTACATGTATTTTGTTATATTATGATGAATAAAGCGTATATACGTATTTTTGTTTTTGCTTATTTTGATTGGGTATTTTTTGTTTGTTCCAAACCCATGACTCATGTTCAACAATCGAACTCTCATAGAATCATGTGTAACACCCGGAAATTTGTAGAAAATAATAATGATCTACGCATCCTAATATTACGAACTTTATCTTTTAGATGAAGGGTTTAAAAGGATCTAATGTCGTGTAACTTTGTAATGGAGGAAATCAAACGAGAAAACGAAGCGAAACACACTCGGAACACCCCCGACTATGCTGTCAGGCGAGCCTGCCATGGCAGCAGCGCCAGGGCAACATCGCGCAGGATTGTTTAGCTCGAACGGGTGTGCACCTACGGTACACAGGGGGCAGTATGACATGGCGAGTGTGCCATGTCAGTATCGCCAAGGCGATGCTGCCGCGTCACAATCGCAGTGGCACGATCGCCCGCGAGGTCCAGAAAGGGCTTTAAGGTGCGATTTTCAGCTCAAAATCTCATTTATCAGTTATCAAAAATCAGTATTGAGAGCATCTCATTGAAGGCGATTTCTAGGGCTTTATTCCCTTCACCTACCTCTTCCAAACACATTTATTGCTACATTAAGTGAAGATTCAAGAGTGATTCAAGTATTAAAGCTTCAAGTGGTGGTGTTCTTGACTCCTCTCATCTAGCTTCATCTTCTTCATCCTCTTAGGTGATTTTCTAGGGTTTTCCTAACCCTAACTACGTGAGTTCAAATCCAAACCCTTTAACCTCAAATACATGTTATAAATACTATGTCTTGTTGATTTTAAATTAATATCATCAAGGGTTTATGTATTTGGCTGGGTTTGGAGATTTTAGGTCAAAATGAGGTATTTGGGTATTTTGAGTTAGATGATGAAATGAACATCATGGTTGGTTTAAAATACTTGGGAAAGTTTTATATTGAGTTAAATTTTGATTTTGGAAACAAAATGATTTGACCTAACTTTTGGTGAAATGTGTATTTCGAAGAGGTTGATTGAATAAGAGTTTTCAGTGTTTTGGAAAACTATAAATACGTCTCGTTTGATGAATTTGGAGAGTAGACTAGTATGTAATGGATCCATAGGCATGTAGTCGGTTTTAAGTCGGGATTGTTGTCCCTTTTTGGTTTCGTTAGTAGTCATCGAGGGCCTTACACTTTGGTGTATTAGTCGGTTGTTACCGATTGCCATTTACTATGTTGGGTGCATCGGGAGGTCATCCAAGGTCTTACACTTGAGCGTGTTAACTGGGAGTTTCCGGTTGTCATTGACCTATTCCACGGGATTAGTAGGAGTCATCGAGGGCCTTACACTTTGGTGTATTAACTGGGGTTGCCGGTTGCCATTGATTTCTATAAATAGCTTGAACATTGAGTAGTGACCTACAATTGTATCTATCACTAAAGATGGAATATCGGGATACGCGAAAAACGGCCAGGGATGCATTGATTTCGTATACGGTCCAGGGATATGCGAAAAACGGCCCTAAACGACGTCGTTTTGGGCCCCTCCGCCATGTGGCAGAGGTATTCAGTATCTGGTGGAGGCCTTTTGGCCAAAACGACGTTGTTTTGGCCGCTTTTCACTTCCACTCGATCTGATGTGTGTATCGATATGTATTTCGAAGGGATTCTGGTCATTTTGGTAAACTGAGAAAGATTTTGGTTATTTTGGTAAACCCATTTTGAAAATGGGTCAAAATAATTAAATTCCCACTCTCCATCCCTTGATTTGTTCTTTCATTTCACAATTTGTTATTACTTAACAAAATTGTTTTCAGGTTTATTTTGATAATACTAATTCAGGTATTATTCCTTATTGGCTTTTGTTGGCCTTTTGGAGTTTATTTATTTATTTTTGTCTTCTATATTTTTCTTAAGTTTTTTCAGTGAAACTGAGGGTTTGTTCTTGGTAGCGATTTTAGAGTTTTTGATGGCAATAACGGTTCGATAATCATATCTTGCAACTACGTATTACAATCTATGATATAATCTCAATACACTTCAGTATATTATTTCAAGTGGTTATTTTCATTTTTTTCAGTTTTATTTCTATAAAACAAATCCCGGTATACATTTCTTTTTTTACTTTTGATGGGATTTTATAGTTCTTTTTTTACTTTTGATGGGATTTTATAGTTCTTTTTTATTTTCGTCTTTTATATTTTTTCTAAGTTTTATTTACATGAGACTTGAAAATAATAATATGTATATATTTATTTACATAACAATTGAATACAATAAAAAATTGGTTATACTAATATAAAAAAATGAAGATGACGATTGATCATATCCATTTAATACCTTATAATTACAGGTAAAAAACATTATTGTAATTAAGATTAATATATAAATAAAATTATAACCAATTTATATAATTAAATACTTATTATTAACCCTCTCAATAATAAATAAAATACTTATTAGATGTAACATCGGTTAATAAAGTAATTAAAAATAAATAAATATGTAAAATATTTATTCAAATCAACATATTTAAATATAGGGAAAAAATTATGATATATCTATATGTATAATTATAGTCAATACATAATATAAAAACTTTCCATAATTAATATATAAAAATTAAAATCAATATATAACTAAATTTTTATTTAGATCAATATATTAATATGTATGAAAGACAGAAGCAAACTATAGTGTGTATATATATATAGGAAAGTTCAAATGAGAACTTTGGATTTTTAAGGAAACAAAGGGACACTTGTGAATTACATATGATGTAGGTCTCATATAATATTAAATCATTTATGATTTAATATTATGTGGGACGCACATCATATGTGGTCCATAATTTGTTTCTTTGTTCCTTTAAGAAGGGGTGGTTCTCATTTGATCTCTCCCCTATATATATATATATATATATAGAGGTTTCTTCATTTAGAAATTCAACGAAGAGTAGAAACTTTGAAAACCAAGGAGAAAATCAATATACAATAATTTGTTTCATAAAAAATTTCATCAAATGTTATGACTTAAGATATTGTTTCATATATGTTTGTGTTTATAAGATAAAAATATTATATATGAACAAAAAACGTTGGTTTACTTTCATATATGAAACAAAATTCATACAATGAAACAAATAAGGGAACTATAATTTTTTATATTCACATACGATATTTTTTTCCTAGGAACAAAAGCATATGTGAAACAATATATTAGATAATAATATTTGATGGAAAAAAAATTATGAAAAAAATTATTTTTATATTGATTTCTACAGTTTCTACTCTTTGAAAAGTTTCTAAATGAATGTCCATCTATATATACATATAATTTCAATGTTTAAGTTGGTTGTCTGACATTAATAGAGAGACAAATATTTGACAAATGTTAATGAGTATACAAAAAAATGAGATGATGAATAAAAATATGAAATGTATGGGTTGGTTAAATATAATTTTAACCACCGACTTTTTCCTTAAAATATTTGTTTAGAAATATATAGTTGGCTCATTTCAGCCGAATCGCTTTTTGCAAAAAAAAAGTTATTATATAGGAGGAGGAGATGAATTCAATCAATATATATATATATATATATTGAAAGAACCAAGAGGGATTGAGGTATTCATGAATTGTGGTTGAGTTTTAGACATCACAAATTGATGACACGTTAAAAGATTGGAATAAAGATTTATATATAAGAAAGAAAGATGTGATGTCGTTTTGTCAACTCATGGCTTTGACGTATAAGATTATCTTATTTGGTTGACCCTATTTTTACAAAAACAAACATATTAGTATTAAGGTATTCATGAATTGTGGTTGAGTTTTAGGCATCTCACATTGGTGAGAGGTTAAAATATTGGAATAAAGACGCATGTATAAAAAAGAAGGATTTGATACCATTGTGTCAACTAATGGAATTTGACTCATAAAATTATGTTATTTGGATTACCCTATTTTTGAAAAACAAATCATATTAGATAAATTTGAGGTGAAATCATGATAATTAAGTATTGAGGTATTGATGAATTGGTGTTGAGTTTCAGATATCTCACATTGGTGAGGGATTAACAGATTGAAATAAAGACGTATGTATAAGAAAGAAGGAGAAAAGAACAACCACGATTGATGTGGCAAAACTCTGGTATGAGATTTTCTCAAATCTTGTGGTTTAAGTAAGTTGTCCCACATAAATGGAGAAAAGAATTGTTTGGCTACTGTTAGTGAGTATATAAAAAGAATAGATAATGAATTGAAATGTAAAATTGTTGGATTGATTAAATGTAAATTATAACCACCATTTTTTTTCCAAAAAAATATTTGTTTAAAAATATATAGTAGGTTCATTTCGGCTAAATTGTTTTTTGCAAAAAAAATATATTATATAGGAGGAGATAATGAATTGAAGTGTGAAATGTTTGAGTCGGTTAAATTTAACTTTTTAGGTGGTATTTGGTTGGGGTACTAAGCAGTAAATAATAACAATGATAATAAAAGAAACTGTTTGGTTTTATATAATATAATGAGCTCATTCTCCCAGAAGCCCAAATTTTCATTCCTGATTAAACTGAGGGAATCTGTTATTTTCATTCTCATTTTCATTTTCATTCCCTTATCAGAACCAAACGCACCCTTAGTCACCATATTTTTTCAAGATTGTTTCAAAATATAAGGAGATGATAAGTTATCGTTGTCGCGCAACACGAGGTCTCATACTAGTTACTATCATTATGCCAAGACAACTTTTTTTTGTTAATTGTTCTCCATTTTGATTTTATTATTATTTATCTTCTCAATGTCGATTCATCTTAAAAATTGTCGTTTTTTATTTCATTTTCAAGAAACAAAGATTTAATAAAAAGATCATGGACGATTTCAATTGAAATATATATTTTATTCACCAAGTCAACTCAATTGACATTTTTCTTTAGGTCAAACAACGATTTTTTCTAACCAGCTTTGATACACCTACAAATATGTACACGCTCAAATAAATTCGTGGGTCCGTCATTAAATAAAATAAAATAAAATAAAATAACGTTTTACAGACGTAAAAATGATTTATTTGTGGTTAAGACCCAATCCTTTCTTAGTTATGGGAATTATGATTATTAGACCTTTTGATCCAAATTTGATTTATTAATTGAGAGGCCTACATCAAACGTTTTACATGAATTCTAATATAGGAGTACTATATAATCACCAAAACCGTTGATACAACAATATTAAAAACATGTTCATCAAAATCCAATACATCCTCAAAAAGTATATTATTAAAGTAATAAGAGTAAACATTTTTGTCTTTTCAATTTTGTTTTATATTGATTTTTGTTTTATCTTTTTTATATAATACATTAACATTCATCATAAAACGTTACATTTATTTATCATATTGAAAAAAAACCTAACGAACTATCTGATTTTAAATGATAAAACTTCTAAACTTTCTGAAACCGGTTAAATGCATCCTTGTAACCTGTAAAAACAAATTAATGTTATAAAAATTTAGAAAAAGTCTAAAAAAACTCAACAAACTATCTGATTTTCAATGATTAAGTCTTTGATATTTTTTAACGAATAAATCCCGAATTTTCTTCCTAAATATTTTTACCAAATTAATTTTAAACTTTCTTTGAATAAATAAATCCAAACTTTTTTTAAGGAAATAAAATTATGAACTTAATTTTGAACAAATAAATCCGGAACTTTTTTTGAACAAAATCATAAACAAAAAATTATATATAATTTCTCTCACCAACAATAAAGTACAATAAAGTAATTAAACATAAATAAATTATACTATTTCCAGTACTAATTACAAAACATATAAAAGTTTTGCTTAAAACATAAATTAAATTCATTAACTTAATCTTTTTATGTATAAATATTTTATATGTACCTATTTATGCTTTAGGCATGACTTTTATGTGTTTCAGAATTACTAATGGAAATTGTATAACTTTCTCAGTTTAAATGGTTTATTGTACTTTGTTATCGATGAGAGAAATTGTAGGGAATTTAATTATTTTAGGCATTTTAGAAAATGTGTTTACCAAAATGACCAATTTCTTTTTGGTTTTACCAAAATGACCAAAATCTCTACGAAATACATATCGATACACACCTCAGATCGAGTGGACTTCAAAAACATCCAAAACGACGTCGTTTTGGCCAAAATTGCTCAGCCAAATACCGAATACCTCCGCCACATGGCGGAGGGGCCCAAAACGACGTCATTTTGGGCCGTTTGTCACGTATCCCTTGACCGTATACCATTTCCTCCGCCACGCCGTATAAATACCTCCACCACACGGCGGAGGGGACCCAAAACGACGTCGTTTTGGGCCCTTTTTTGCCTGGAAACCCTAATCCACCGAACCCTAAAAGCCTTATATACGGTCAGGGATACGCGAAAAACGGCCCAAAACGACGTCGTTTTGGGCCCCTCCATCATGTGGCGGAGGTATTGGGTATTTGGCGGAACAATTTTGGCCAAAACGACGTCGTTTTGGGTGTTTTTGAAGTCCACTCGATCTGAGGTGTGTATCGATGTGTATTTCGTAGATATTTTGGTCATTTTGGTAAAACCAAAAAGAAATTAGTCATTTTGGTAAACCAATTTTAGAAAATGTCCAAAATAATTAAATTCCCGAAATTGTATCTATTTTTTTGTTAAAAAAATCGGATTTATTTGCTCAAAATTAAGTTCATGCTTTTGTTTATTCAAAAAAAATTTGGGATTTATTTGTTCAAAAATAGTTCAATAATTTATTTGGTAAAAAGATTTAGAAAAAATTTAAGGATTTATTTGTTAAAAAAATAGGGACGTAATCATTCAAAATCAGATAGTTTGTTGGGTCTAAATTGTTATCACATTAACCTGTTTTTATAGGTTACAATAATGTATTTAACCGGTTTTAGAAAGTTTAAGGGTTTTACCATTCAAAAAAATTGTTTAAGAACTTAATCATTCAAAATCAGATAGTTTGTTGGGTTTTTTAAACATTTTTCTTTATTAAAATATATAGTTAATGATTACATAATTTTGAAAATAATTGAAGTTATTAAAAAAATTTAAAAAAAATGTAACAAAATTAATAAATAATAAACATTACAATAGGAATATGAATAATTGATTTCGATCGATAAAAAAAAGTTCACCCAAATGCATTGTTGCATTCTATCGTCTAATTTTCTTAAAAGTTTTTCATATTCAAAAAAATTGGCGTTCCTTCGTATATTTACGGATTTCACCCCTACACACGAAATTCCACTCTTCTCTGTCTCACTCAAGTGAATTGGTTTCGAGAGCATTCCGCCAAAAGATAATGGTTTTCTTATAGGACTGATCATTTGATTACGAAGATAGTTATGTGTCACTTATGATTATAAAAGTTCAATATTTTTAGGATCACTTAAGGTCTGATTCTTGCACAATTCTAACAGAAATGAAGGGAGTAAGATTTTGAAGTTCAATAGTATTCGAACAACAAAAAAGTTGAAGTTACAATGTTTAATAGTCAATACATCAAAAAGATAAAATATAATCCAAACATTCAAAAATAAGATCGTGTTTCACGGTGAAACGTGAGAATAAGAATATTAAAAATTAAACTCAAAATCAAATAATCTATTGTATTTTTAATTAATTTAATTAATAAATAACTAATCAGGAAAATATATTAAGTCGGTTTCATAATACACGACTTCTAATATTATATGTTGACCAAGTTTACATATTTGGTACGATAATACCATCCGACTTAAATTATTATCAATCTTTTTTTTTTTGAACCGGCAAGTTAGTAGTTAGAGATTCGAACCCACAGTGACATCCAATTGGGCAGTATGCGGGACCCGAACCTACGCCTTACACCTTTAACGCCTCAGGAGGAAAACCCCCACGAGGAGGCTCGAACCCGAGACCTCCTGCATGTGGTAACAACCTCCTGACCAACTCTGCTAGGCAGGTGTTGGCTAATTTTATTTGATACAAAATTAAGCTAATTTTATTTGATACAAAATTAACATTCCTAATTTCGGATGAACTCTATTAATAATGAACATTTTAAATACTTAAAAGAAGTAATAATTAATACATTATTGGTGAATAGAACTTGAAAAGAAAGAAAAACGTGTTCAACATCGTATGCAATTTAGTCGCTCAACTTGCATTGACTTTTAATTTTATAATGAGACAATTAAATCTTAACCGATGTTTCTTTTAGTAATGATCAATACTTCATTAAAGACATGTCACGTTTCGCCCCACCCCAACCCTCTCATAATCATTAAGGTAACGTCTGGTATGCAGACATGATTGGACGGGACAGGACTGGACAGGACAGAACAAGAGGGTGAGACTGAACAGGACAGAATAAGGCATGACTGGACAGTAGGACTGGACAAGACAAGAGGGTGGGATTGGGCATGACAGGACTGGAGAAGGTGCAGGTGGGCAACAGTTGTGGTGGTGGTGCAATGGATGATGGTGGTTGGTGGCCGACTGTGGCCACCGGTGGTCGTTGGCGGTACCGACTGTCGTGAGTAGTGGTGGTGACCGTTAAAACAAGTATCATATTAAGGTTATATATCAAATGACGGTAGATTAGTGATATTTAAGTTCCTGTCTCATTCTTGTCCCATGTTGTTCCATCTATTTTGGTGAAACAAGAAAAAACCTGTTTTGTTCCACTATGTTCCATCTTGTCCTAGTTCATGTCCCTGTCCCATGTTGCGCCAAACATGGGACAATGAATTCCTGTCATGTCCCATGTTGCGCCAAACGTGGGACAGTGAAATCTGTCTCGTCCTGTCTTGTGTTGTCTCATGCACCAAACACACCCTGAGTGACCAAAAATGTCCCCCATTGATATCCGTGGAGCCGGGTTCCGTGTACGAAATACCCAACCCAATCCGACCCAAAGCCACTCGATACCTAATCAAGTTATAAAATCTTTAAACTCTATGTAGTGAGTTGAAGCTGGGTTATGGCCATTTGAAACCAATCCACACTACAACAAAAATAATTTTATAGGACGCCTAAAATTAAAAAGCGTCATAAAATAATACTCTATAGGACACTTAATTTATAGGACCAAACCAAAAAGTGTCATATCTAAAAGCGTTACAATAAGTTTATAAGACGGTTTTAGGCGTCTTAACAAGTTTTTTTACGATGCTTTAAAATAAATTGTCATATTAGCTATTTTACAGGACACTTTTGAAAAGTGTCCTATAAAATATGAGTTTATAAGACACTTTTCAAAAGTGTCCTATAAAATATGGGTTTATAGGACACTTTTCAAAAATGTCCTATAAAATAGCTAATAGAACACTTTATTTTAAAACCGTCGTCAAAACTTGTTGAAACGCCTAAAGGCGTCCTATAAAGTTATTGTAACGCTTCTAGATAGGACAATTTATGATTTGGTCCTATAAACTTGTGTCCTATAAAGTATTCTTTTAGGACATTTTTTTATTTTAGGCGTCCTATAAAATCACTTTTGTTGTAGTGCCAACCCAACTCAACCCGATGTCTTCTGACATCATAGATTTAATATAATTGTTAAGTCATTAATTAATATATGTAATTGTTAGTAGGGATGAGCTCGGTATCGAACCGACACCGAAACGGTACTGAAACCGAGAGTGGAAAAAATCAATACCGAATACCGAAACGATAAGAGAAATTCGGTACCGGGATTTTCGGGACTAGAACCGTTTGGTACCATTTTTGGGACGACAACCGTTTTTCACCGTTGACCATTAAACACAATAACAAAAACCAAAATCACTTGAGCGGAAACCGGATTGGAGGAGCCGATTGTGCAAGAACCGGGTTTTGGATAAATTACGGAACCGATTTTGGAGAATTGCAATAACCGAAATATGAAAAATTGCAAGAAAAAATCGGTATTTGAGTAGAAAAACAAGAACCGAAAATTGTAATATATTTTGGAGGATTTTCTATAAAAAAAAGAAAAGAGTTTGTTATCAATTCAAATAAAAAATGACTTTTTAAATTCCCCGGTTCGGTTCGGGATTTAGCGGCACTGGTACCGAAAGTACCGAATCCCGAATATGGAAAATCTTGGTACCGAATACCGAACCGGTAATGATATTCGGTACCGATACTGGTTCGGTACGGGACCAGTTCGGTTTCGGAATTTCGGTCCGTATGCTCATCCCTAATTGTTAGTGTTAATTGAATCTTTCATTCAAAATATTTTTTAATAGCTCTTTTGTAATTGTTAGTTTCATTTGTATGTTCTCGTTTTAAATTTACTTTGTTTAAGCACAAACATTTATCTAGATTATAAAATGATGTATCAAAGTTTCAACCCAACCCAACACGTACAATTTAGGTTGGGTTGTACTTTTGTTCAGGTTAGGTAGGGTTGATATTTTTCAAACAGCAACATTTCGTTAGGTTGTTCAAATGCTTTAAACTCAAGCTAACCCAACCGCGTGCATATGAAAGAGATAAAATACAAAGGCGATGATCAAATGACACTACAAAATGAGATAAAAAAGATGCATATATACAAAATACAAAGGCGATGATCAGGCGTATCTTGTTTTCCATCATATAAATTAGAGAGACGCTGAGGTGAGCTATAGTTACATTCATTAATAAGAGACCTGAATTTAACATGCTAAAGAACGACCCTTTGATCAACGACCCTCGAATCACCCGCTCACTTCCATAACACGGTGAATCACCGTTGCAAGGAGGGGAAGAAGATGGAACCATGGTGTAACATCCTAGACCAACTGTACCAAACATTGTTTGTTTTGCCAAAAATTATGTTGATTACCAGGATGTCAATTTAGTAGAATAAGTGTAACTGATATATTTTGTGATTAAATAATGATAAGATATAATGGTGTAATCTATTGCGGACAAACAAACAATGACTATATGAAATAACGACCTGGCTAGAAAGGGGACCAAGTTAACCTAGGAATGGCAACGAGCGGGTTCAGATCGGTTATTGGTATCCCCGTCCCTGAAACCGATAAGAAAAACCATCCCCGTCGGGGAGCTTATCGGGGATCCCCATCGGGTCCTGCCGGTTTCCCCAGTCCCCGTTGGGGATACCCGTTAAACAAAGAAATCACCGTTACCCGTTGGTTTTACCCGAACCAAACCCGAAACTGAAACCGAACCCAAACCAAAAAGTTTCAAATATGTATATATATTATTTAAGTCTTGTATATACTTAGCCCATTTTATGTTTTTGAATATTATTTATATAATATAATATATAATATATAAATAAATATGGAAATAATAAAATAAAAACCACAAAAGGTTATAAACTCGTAAAAATCGATATAAAAATAATTTTTTACACGATTTTTTTCATCAAAGCCTATAATTTAAGATAGTGTTTCACATATGTTTAGGTTCACCTAGTGCAATAGTTACATGTGAATTTTTTTAGATTCACCTAGTGAAACCGAATATATGTGTAAAAAATATTCATATGGTGAAACAAATACATGTGAAGGTTTCATGTTATAAAACAAATATATGTGAAATAATATTTTAAATTCTAGCATTTGAGGAAAAAATCATAAAAAAATTTACTTTTATATCGGTTTTCACGAGTTTGTAATCTTTTTGTGGTTTTTATTTGATCATCGCCCTATATATATATATATATATATATATATAGAGGGGAGGGATCATATGAGAACCACCTCTCCTTAAAGGAACAATTTGTGGACCACATATGATGTGGGTCCCACGTAATATTAAAGTGATCCATAATTGTACCTTTGTTCCTTTAAAAATACAAAGTTCTCATTGAACCTTCCTCTATATATATATATATATAGAGGAAAGTTCAAATGTGAACTCATTTTTGGTTGTAAACGTGAGGACGAATCTCAGCCACTTATCCGGTCAATAAAGGCGGCTTTGACCTGGTTCCCTTCCTTTAATAATCTCCACCCTTCCATGAATCGCGTCAATCCTCCGTGTTCGCGCCCACCATAATCGAAGATGTGTGGCTGAGATTCGTCCTCACGTTCACAGCCAAAATTGAGTTCACATTTGAACCTAACCCTATATATATATATATATATATATATAGAGAGAGAGAGAGAGAGAGAGAGAGAGAGAGAGAGAAAGGTTCATACGAGAACGGTAACAATTTACAAGAATGCGAGGAGCTTTTTTCATGTACAAGATCACATGTGATTTTGCACTAACTGTAGCGGGCGACTTTTGGGTCCACTTAAATCGCATGGAAAGTCGTCCGCATCATTTATGATTTTGTACAAAATCACATATGATTGTACAAAATCATATGTGATTTGTACAAAATCATAAATGATGCAGGCGATTTTCCATCGGGCCGGTGAGTATTATCCCCATCCCCGATAACATCCCGATCCCTACACCGTACCCATTAAGATGTCTCCGAACCCGATCCGAATTGTTCGGTTTTCGGTTTTCACTGTCGATTTCAGGTTTTTTTTGCCATCCCTAAGTTAACCGCTCAAGTAACCATTTAAAAAGGAACCACCAGTTGAGATGAGCAAACATGCCTTGTAAAAAGAAGGAAAAAAACACTTGATATCCATAACTTTCTCCCCAAAAACCTCCTTAAAACTGTTTTAACATTCTTTTTTTAATCAATGAAATGAGAATTATCATTCCAGTCTGAGTTTTTTAGGACAAATCTTCATAACGGTTACAATCTAAAGCTCACCTAATAGACAATAGGGATGAGCTCGGTACCGGACCGGTACCGAACCGGTACCGAAACCGGGTAGTACCGAAACCGAGAGTGGAAAAAATCAATACCGAATACCGAACCGATAAGAGAAATTCGGTACCGGTACCGGTACCGGTTCGGTACCGGGATTTTCGGGACTAGAACCGTTTGGTACCATTTTTTGGGACGACAACCGTTTTTCACCGTTGACCATTAAACACAATAACAAAAACCAAAATCACTTGAGCGGAAACCGGATTGGAGGAGCCGATTGTGCAAGAACCGAGTTTTGGATAAATTACGGAACTGATTTTGGAGAATTGCAATAACTGAAATATGAAGAATTGCAAGAAAAAATCGGTATTTGAGTGGAAAATACAAGAACCGAAAATTGTAATATATTTAGGAGGATTTTCTACAAAAAAGGAAAGAGTTTGTTACCAATTCAAATATAAAAATGACTTTTTAAATTCTCCGGTTCGGTTTGGGATTTACCGGGACTAGTACCGGTACCAGTACCGAAAGTACTGAATCCCGAATATGAAAAATCTTGGTACCGAATACCGAACCGGTAATGATATTCGGTACCGGTACCGGTTCGGTTCGGGACTGGTTCGGTTTCGGGATTTCGGTCCGTATGCTCATCCCTAATAGACAATTTCATATCAATCCTTTATTGAAATTATTTTATTAAATTTTTAATTTAACATATTATTATTTTTCCATAAAATTGGAAAAATGGAAAAAAAAATATAAAAGAAGTTTAATGGATCAAACCGGCCCATTCTTTAAAAAGTTGGGCCAAATTCATAAATCAAAGCCCATTATGATATTTAAGGAGTATTATTCCCGATCATTCTGGAAGTTAACGAGGTTTCTAGCCATTTCTAAACCTTCGCATTCTCATCATATTTCATATAATAATAATAATACCTTTCTTCCCTTTTTTCATCATCTTCACACTCGTTTATTTGTTGATTTTTCTGTAATTTTTGTGATCAAGAACAATATGGCGAACGATTTATCTCTTGATTTGGAGGAACTTCGATACCTTCAAAGCATTGCGAAGAGGCCACGTGTTGTTTCCCTCATTTCTTCAGAGATTTGCAACCTCGAAAAGGTTTAATTTGCTCTTTCGATATATCTCTATGTGTTTATACGATTCCGTGATTTGGTTTTTTTTATGTGTTTTGTGAGTCATAATCGTGATGTGATTGTTGTTAGTTAAATTGTATCGATGATTTACAAGTGTTCATATGGATGCCGTTTTGTTTCATCTGTAAATGTAATTATCGAAGGTTATTACTTATTAGTGCAGGGAGGGGATTGCATATGATAATTGTGAAAAATAAGAAATTTAGGAGCAGGTAGTGTTAGGAATATAATTTATTTGGAGATTGAGGGATTAATCACTTGTTTGACACCAGATACTTTTTTAAGGTGATTGTCATGTCTGTAATGGCTAGTTTGAGTGTGTATCTTGATTAGTTTGAATCCATTTCAAGGTTTGATCAGAATCTGCAAAAAAAATGGACATGCATAGTTTAGATTAATTCATTTTTAGTTATTTCACTGGTGAAAATAGTCATCCCTAAAACTGAAAACACCAATGTAAAGGTAGGTAAAATGTAATATCTTCTTATGTAATGGAGCGGGTACAGGGTACAGAAGATGAGAACCAATACACTTGCGAAATATAAGATAGCTATTGCAGACAAAATAAGCTAATAGACTAATTGCACCTTTTGAAATAGATAGGAAACGAGATACTAGATTCACTTGTGGAATACTAAGAAGGAAGAAGTAACAATAATAAAGAAACTGAGACGAAATCAGAGTAAAGAAGAGTAATCAGAGAGAAGAAGGCCTTTTAGATAAAATCATTCCCACACCTTTTTAGCTAAAGAATCCGCCTTATATAACCATGAGGAATATTTCTTAATAGGGGACGTCTATAGAATATGTCCATCCTTCCTGTCTGTTATGCGATGTGTCCCTTCTAGAATGTTCTGAGAGGCATAAGAGTGTGCAAATTTGTACTTGATCCAATGTGGAGGAGTTCCACGGTTCCACCTTTTATTGTATGTTTATTATAATTGATAAAACTCCTGTAATTTTCACTAGGATGTAGCAAAAAGGCATATCAAAAAAGGAAATAAAAAGTGAAACTTTTGAAGCTAGTTTTTTTTCATGCCCCACTAATGCAAATCATAACTTCATTATAGAGGGGTTGTAGTTATTGCTATTAGATGGGAATATATGCACACAACAATGGCCTATTATTCCGGCAACATTCACGATTTGTTGCCATAGCTTAATGCATCTTAATTATAGGTACATTATATGATTTAGGGGCCGTTTACGAAATTTTGACCAGGTAAGAAGCACTTACTGTCAGGAGTCGCCACCCTCATTTACCTTATTGGGTAACGTACTTAACCATCAAAATAAATTGTTGGTAAACGTCTCTTACCTGATGAGTGTTTACCGGGTAAGAGCGTTCTCCCTCACTTATCAGGTAAGATTCTCGATCCCGGTAAGGGAAGTGACACCCAATAAGCATTTGGTGAACGGCCCCTTACTTGATATTAACGTGGCTTTGCTTAGCAATAAGGTGTAGATTATAAATGTTTTTCTGGTCCAGGAAAGATAAAGAACATATGGTATTCTGAATTGCTAATATGAGTCTCAAAGATCATGTGCAGATGATAGAAACATATTTATAAGTTTTTAGACAATTTTTTGTGGTATAGGTTGATGTTGTCATTTGAGCTTTCATAGCAATGTCTACAAATTATCTTTTACGTCTTTGAGGTTGTGTCCACATACTAAGATGCCACCAGGTTTTTTTCTCAGAATTATACAAAGAATTTGATAGCTTTACTATTTTTATTATTTGATTATTACAAAACTAATGTTTTTAATATATTTTTAGACATTAGTACATATAAATCCTATGAAATCCCATGAAATACCAACTACACTCATGGGATTACAAAATCCAATGTTTGTGGGATTTCATTGAGGTCCCGGGATTTCAATTCTAGACTTCCCTTTAAATCAAATGTGCGATTGGGATGCAATCTAATTCCAAATCCAGGTCATGTTTGGTTTACCGGATTTCATAGGATTTGGAAGGATTTAGAATGGAATTCCATTGCAATCCTATGTTTGGTTTGAGAGAATACTGGGATTTGAAATCCCACAAACATGGGATTAGAAATCCCATGGGGGTATTTGGTATTTTGCGGGATTTCATAGGATTTGTTTGTTATAATGTTTTATAAATATGTTAAAAACACTTGTTTTGTAATAATTGATTAATAAAAAGACAATTTAATTACTTTTATAATTTGTTTTATAAAATATCTACAAGTAATGGAATTCAATTGCATTCCAAATTCTGCAAACCAATAAATTCCAAAGCCCTCAAAAGTATTCTGTCAAACAAACGGTCCATAAGTTTATTGAATAGAAGGAATGTAGAAGAGAACAAAAATATGATCATTTTAACTTTTGATCATATTCTTTGGGGTCATTTATCAAGAGCTTACCAGATCTATTGGGTGAGTCTAGCAAGAACCAATAATTTTACCTGGTAAGAGGCAAGGGAAGTGAGGGTGGTGACTCTTACCGGGTAAGTGCTTAGCAGGTGATGGCCGAGAATGTTACCCCAGTAAGTTAAGTGAGGGCCGTGACTCTTGCCGGTAAGTGCTTACCCGATAAGCACTTGGTAAACGGCCCTTTTCTCTCTTCCACTTTATAAATAGTAATCATTAACCATTTGTGTTTGTACAGCTATCAAATGATGCTGCTTCAGTCGCACCAGCCCCAACCCCCGCCCCCGCCCCCGCCCCCGCCCCCATCCCAGCTCCAGTTTCAACAAATTTGAAGGTGGTTTCTGATCCAGCATTAAAGTATACCACACTTGGATCATTCAGCTGGGATCAAGATACCGATAAAGTCAAGGTGATTATAAATCAGATCACTTCCCTAAAAGTTTGATTCTTCTTTTCCTTTTATATCAACTTTCAGACGGAATTAAGACTTCTCCTAATGGGTGGCTGTTTGTTTCAGATCTACGTCTTTTTGGAGGGAGTTGATCAGGAAAAGGTTCAAACCGAGTTCAATCCTACATCTGTTGATGTGAAATTTCATGATGTTCAAGGGAAGAATTATCGATGTGCGATACCAAAACTAAACAAGGAGATTATACCGGATAAGTGTAAAGTGTTGGTTAAGCCTACAAAGGTGATCATCACATTGATCAAAGCTTCAAAGGGTAACTGGTTGGATCTGCACTTCAAGGAGGATAAGGTAATGACTATTTCCGTTTGTATTATAGGTTGATATGAATATAAGGAGCTGTTTGTTTACCTCTTAACAGTTCCATTAAGAGGTAGTCTCTTAATCGCTAAGAGGTGAATCCTGTTTGGCAAAAAATAAGTCTGTCAGTCTCAATGGTTTCAAAACCCTCTGAAATATTTTGTATCTTGGACCTCCCTTAACAATTAAGAGCTCTAAATACATCCTGAACAATTACACCAAACAATTATATTTCATTTTGCACTATATCATAAGAGCCACATAATCATTCTGCACCAAAACAATGCAGCAACTACCAAACAACCCCTAAATGAAGTGGTGTTATGGAGTGTTTGTTTGTGTTTGATTTGCAGCTTAAACCGAGTCTAGACAAGGAGCGTGACCCTATGGCAGGAATTATGGACCTAATGAAGGTAATCTCGTATTTCCAAATATTTTTGTGTTTATTGTTTTCGTTACAACAATTTTTTTTATTTTTTATGAACCCCCGTTGAATGAAATAGTTAACAAGAGTTGAGCATCTCCAACAGCTATGCTAAAATAGGGATTTAGGGGATTTATTGTTTGTTTACCTCTTAACAGTTCCATTAAGAGGGCAGACTTTGAATTGTTAAGAGGTGAATCCTGTTTGGTAAAAAATAAGTTTGCCTCTTAATGGTTCCAAAACCCTCTGAATCATTTTGTATCATGGACCTCTCTTAACCATTAAGAGCTCTAATTACACCTTGAACAATTACCATACAATTATATTTCATTTTGCACTATATCATAAGAGCCTCTTAATCATTCTAACTACTTAATCATTCTGCACTAAACCATTCGGCAACCGCCAAACAGCCCCTTAGGAATGTTTTTGCTCTAATAGCTACGCTGAATGGAAACCTTTGAAACTTTATATGAGAGAGAAAATATTTTAATACTTTTCCACCAATAAGAGGTATTGAAATCAAATGTTGAGGAGACATAAATAATATTTTATTAAATGTATTAAATATTTAATAATATAGTTGATGCTTGAAATGCTAAAATATTAAAATGGAGTAACTAGTGGAGTTGTATATAATTTTTATTTATTTATAGATTTTAACTTCTAATACGCCATTTTAGAAAAATTATAGCATAGTTGTTGGAGATGCTTAATAGGATAAGCTCATAGTACCAAGAACCATGTGTCCTATCTAAAGGCAGCTGTTAGGACGAAGTTAACAAGACACATAAAAAGTGTCATATAAAAAAGTGTCATCTTAGGTCTGCTCAATTTAGATAGAAATGTTAAAACTGTCTTAACTTCGTACCAACAACTTATTATAGATAAGACGATAAAAACTTAAGGTCCTATTAAGCATTCTATCAGGGTGTGTAAACATCTTAAAAAGACCCATTTGGTTTACAGTGTTATACAGAGAGGTTCAAGGGAAAACACTAAAAAAAACAACTAAAGACCACCATGGGAGCCCTCCATCTGGACGGCATGCACTAATGCATACAAGCGATTGAAGCTTTTTTTTTTCCTTATGCACCAATGCTTCTATAATTACATATACATTAGTGCATATGCACAAAATGCATGTTACAAATTACCAATATGCACCTCCATCCGGACGACATGCACTAATGCATACAAGCGATTGAAGCTGTTTTTTTTTTCTATGCACCAATGCTTCTATAATTACATATGCACAAATGCATGTTACAAATTACCAATATGCATCTCCATCTGGACGACATGCACTAATGCATACAAGCGATTGAAGCTGTTTTTTTTTCTATGCACCAATGCTTCTATAATTACATATGCACAAATGCATGTTACAAATTACCAGTATGCATTAATGCATACCGTCCAGATAGAAGGCTCAGGGTGTTTCTTCAGTTTTCTTTTTTTTTTGGCGTTTTCCCATGAACCTGACCCTATAGTGTTATATATCTATTTTTCCCGAGCAAACCAAGGTGTTACCTATTGAGGGTAGATGTTAATAAAAAGAAGTGAATGGTTATGCAGAATATGTATGAGGAAGGTGATGATGAAATGAAGAAGACAATTGCGAAAGCATGGACGGATGCTCGGACTGGTAAGGCGGCCGATCCTATGAAGAGTTATCGATAAGCGGGTTTTGTTTTTGTTTAGAATGAAAAGAGTGTAGACTTTGATGGTGGTTTTTTAAGTATGCATGTATTTTGAACCATTTTTATTGCAAGGCAAAGCTTTCCGTTGGTTTTTTCTTTATGGTGGTGTTGATCGTTGATGACCACGTGACCGGAAATTGTAACTCGGGTCCTGATTCTTTTATTGATTTATGACTTCTTTACTATAGAGGCTGGTTCATTTACAAACTGAATGAAGGGTACAAACTTACAAACTGCTTCAAATCAATATGAAAATAATTTTTTTTAATGATTTTTTTTTTTCATCAGATGCTATGATTTTTAAGATATTATTATACATATGTTTGTTTCATAATATGAAAGCTTTACATGTATTTGTTTTTATAAGTTAAAAATTTTACATAAATTTGTTTCATAATGTAAAAGTTGTGCATGTAATTTTTTCACAAGATGAAACAAACACACGTGCAATAATATCTTAAATCATAGTATTTGATGAAAAAAGAATTATGAAAAAGATTATTTTGATATTGATTTAAACTGGTTTGTATAGTTTGTAACTTTCATTCGGGTTGTACCAACTTTCTTTACTATAATATTACAAACATAAATTAAACAATTCTTTATTTATTTGATTATATATACAAATATAAAAAGTAAAGAAGAAAATGTAAACTTTGTACAAGTTGTTTTAAAATCATAATAAAATGTATGAAAACGCCTTCGGATCTACGTCGTCAGGAACATGCATGTTCTTATTTACATTACAAAGCGTCCTCGTGGAATTTCAAATTAGGGGTGTTTGCGGTGCGATGGTTTGAACATTTTTTCAAACCGCAAACCGCACCAAAGTGCACTGCATATGCGGTTTGAGCATTTTCTCAAACCGCAAACCGCACTGTATGTACCTCAAACCGCACCAATTGCGGTGCGGTTTATGCGGTTTGTCCGTATCGCACTTTTTGCATACAATCCTAAAACTACAACTTTAAAAATACGTTATAAAACCAATGATAAAGCCAAGTGATGGTAGTCCAAAAAAAGTTTGAATGCATCCTTATCAAATACATATTGCATAATTAGAAACAGGCCTCAAAATAGTCTAATAAAACAATAAATAGTTTCAATAATAAACAGTTATATATATTTAACATTTAAAAAAAGAGAATATATAATATATGCGGTTTGAACCGCGGTTTGAAAACTCAAAACTGCAAACGGCACCGCATAGTGCGGTTTGGTAAAAATGAAAATTGCAAACCCTGCCGCACTTTGCGGTGCGGTGTGGGCGGTTTATGCGGTTTGGATGAACACCCTTATTCCAAATGACCAATTAGCAGTATCCAGGTTATAAGTAGAGTTTAGAGTCTAGCCTCGTAAAAGTTCAAAGGTTTAAATCTTATTAAAAAATTGAAGAGGATATAAATATATAAATATTTTATGACGGTTACCTCGAAAGTGCTTACCAAGTCACACACCTTACTGGATGAATACGACAAGGACCAAGAATTTTACCCGGTAAGAGCAAAGACAAGGAACAAAAATCTTACTCGGTAAGTGGGGCTGCCGATTCTTGCCACGATTAGTACTTACCAGGTGAATTGTTGTATATAACAGTGTAATCATTTGGTAAACGACCCCTAACTCGAACAGGGTAATCATTTGGTAAAAAAAAATTCCCGCAAGCACTTATCAGGATAATCATTTGGTAAACGACCCCTAATTTGAACAGGGTAATCATTTGGTTAAAAAATTTCCCGCAAGCACTTAACAGGGTAATCATTTGGTAAATGACCCCTAACTTGAACACATGTTATGGAAAAAAAAGGACAAACCGTGTTGCCCTCAGCGTATTTTAAGGGTGTTCGGTTCATTTCATTTCAGAAGAAAAAAAAACATATACGAAACTTCTTATTTGTGAAAAAGAAAAGAGAAGGGGCAGCTTGTCTAATAGGGTAGGCTTGGGACTAAAAGAATGGTTGGGACAACAAACACTTAGAATCAATTGTATCTGTTACTATTGTTGTTTTACTTGTCTGTCTTCGAGAATCAGAAAGATCCTTTTCAAGTTTGAATCTTTGTTTTCCATCACTTTGGCATGTATAAAAAAAATATTGTGACGAAAAAAAAATTCTAATCTATTTGGAACAGAAAATGACTAAATCATTTGAATCATGAATTGTCTTCTTACGACTCATCAATCAGATATTATAACTGCTCTTTTTTTCCTTAGAGAAAACGGGCTCAAAAGGCCAGGCCAGGACGCAAGCCCAAATAAGTTTTAGGCCTTGTGTATTTCTATTTATTGTCCGATATCGGGCAATAACTCATTCCATTGCGTCAAGCTCGACACCATTAATGATTTCCATTTTCATTCCCTTCCGGACCGAAAAAATGCACCATATATATGCAAAATCACAAATACACTTCGATTCAGATGAAGGTCGAATTCGACATAAATGGTTGTGTGAGCTACGTCCATCGCACATCAACGACTCGGTTTTTCTAAATGTTTCGGCCTTGTTTGTTTATTTCATTTTAAGCTCTTAATCACCACTTATGTCTTATTCGTTTAGACGTTTCATAACCATTTCAGAACTGAAATCAGACTTCAGACTCCAGCACCTCTTAAAAAACAAACATCACCTTCATGTCTTATATTCGTGAACAACACACCCCGACAGTCCAACACGATATATATAAAATAAAATAAAAATCATGTGAACTAAAATTCAACATTATGGAAGAAGGCAATGGAATACCAATAGAAAAGAGTTTGAGATGGGGGTAAAAATGGGAAACAACAATTTAATCAATAAGCATCATGTTTTTTTTCCTTCATTGCAATATCTGACTGCCGTAATCGGAGTTAAACCGTTCATAACGAGGAGCGTGTAGATGAGCAGAAGGTCTCGTGTTCTTTAATGCCGTTTCAACGTCTTCGGGTTTGATTGGACCTACCTTTGGCAGTTCTGCAAATAAGTTAAATCCATATAAGTAATAAGATAAAATGTTTTTTAATTGGGTCTGTTTGTTAGCAGCTATGAGCTTAATGGGACTCGCAGCTTATTCGGTCAGCTATACATGACTGTTTGGTAGTGGCTTAATGATATAGAAAGTGGATTATTCAGTAAGGTTTCAGGAGGGGGGGGGGGAGCTTTATGCAGAAAGCCAAGTTTTTTCCTCTGTATTAAAGAACAGGCTCCTTCTATCTATGAGAAACCCTCTCTACAAGAACCTTCACAATTTATACAGACAGATTAATTCACACAGACAACTTAATGAAAACCAACCAAACAGCCCCTTACCTTACTAGATGAAGGCAAGGACCGAGAATCTTACCCGTTAAGTGAGGGAGAAGACTTTAGCCCGGTTAGCGCTTACTGGGTAAGAGACGATTACCAACAATCCATTTTCATGGCCGGAAATCTAACCCGATAAGGTAAATGATAGTGTTGACTTTTGCTGGTAAGCGCTTACCCAGTAAGCGTTTGGTAAACGGCCCCTAAGTTAACAACACCAAAGACTCTTCGGTTTTACGAAGGTTTGGGAGAGAAGCCCACTCTTCGAGAAGATGTGGATTTTGTGACTGTAGGGCTCCAAGTCTCACACTCGCTCCATTCATAATGAATAGATTTAAATGAATAACTAGAGTGAATAGCAAATCAACGGATGTAATGGTTCAATCAAGGACCATCATGCCACTAAGGCACTTTTTATAAAAAGCAACATCTCACAAGATAATGACACTTTAGAGGATAAGATGTATATATCCCTAACATAATCAATCAAATCAAATCAAATCAAACGAACTCACATACAACTTACATATGATGATGAACCCAACCTTAGTTTTTTTTAACACAAACACATTATAAGATGAATAATCATATTCAGCCTTCTTAGTCCTATGAATATTCATATTTATCTTTGATCATAAAATAACAATGAATATATAGACGACACACTATCAAACTTAAAAAAAAAACCCCAGAAATAGAATTTTATCATAGTCTTGCTTCAAATTCCACACCTTCAAATCAAATGAGTTACCTAGAAAAACTATTTTAATGGAGCATGTGAAGATTTCGAATTAATTTATTAAATTTTTACTAAGGTACAAAATGGCAATACTGTAAATTATATATCTTTCCATCCCAAAGTAAGTGTCCACATTTTTATTTTAGTTTGTCCCAAAATAAGCATATATGTTCGAAAGTAAATGTCTACTTTCCAGTTTTATCCTTAGCTATGAGGTGGAGAAAGTCATTACTCCCTCTATTATTAAAGATAAAGTTGTCACTTACTCCCCTCCGTCCCAAAATAAGTGTCCATGTTCCTATTTATGTTTGTCCCAAAACAAGTGTAAATTTTCAAACACAAATAACTAAATTTCCAAATCTACCTTAATTAATGCACAAATATCTTAAGAGTTAATGAGATAGATGAATTAGTTGAGGGTAAAATCGTCATTTGGTTAACTAAAAAGTGTAATAATTATGCATGCCTAAAGCTGTAGACACTTATTTTGGGACGGAGGGTGTAATCAATTAAAAAGTGCTATAATTACACAATTTCTAAAACTTTGTGCCTTTTTTCATCGTGGACATTTATTTTGGGATGGAAGAAGTAGTAGTAATTATGAGACACAGCGTTTGTTCCTGACTAAATAACATTATATATTTACAAGGAAAGTTCAAGGGAAAACACTAAAAAAGAGAAAATTGAAGAACACCCTAGGAACCCTCCATCCGGACAGTATGCACAAATGAATAGAAGCGACTGAAGTTGTTTCTTTTTTCTATAATTATATATGCATTGGTGCATATGCACAAATGCATGTTACAAATAACCAGTATGCATTTGTGCATACTGTCCAGATGGAGGGATCCCAGAGTGTTCTTCAGTTTTCTCTTTTCTTTTGGCGCTTTCCCCTTAACCTGACCCCCTATATATAATTTCCATCTCAATTGGCAACCAGAAATAGGAAAAAAAAACAACGTGCAGAAATGTAAAGAAGAAATGTTTAATGAAACATACCATCATCCGGCAACATATCATGTTCTTCTAGAATAGCCATTACACGTCTCAGAGGTTGCATAGCAGCCTCTTTGCATAACAACCGTATATCAGAACCCGAATAACCTTCCGTCTTTTCCACCAATAAATCATATGGTAGTATCTCTTCTTCAGGTACTGTAGGCAATAACTCTTCAAACATGGCTTTTCTTGCTTCTGGCTCTGGAAGAGGTACAAGGATCTTGAATAATAGTTAAAGAAGCAATAAATAAGATATGATCTGGAGTAAATTCAGAATATTATATATCAGATAGATTAATTCGACAATTTATAGGCTAAAGAACATTCGAATTTACTTCAAGAAGAAAAAATAGAGAAATGGTAAGTGTAATTAAGCAATGGTTTTGGTCATCTCCACCGTAGAGAGGTGGATGCACCACTGAGGAGGATTTGTACCGGAGAGAGGCACTAGAAGAGGTACGGGAAAGCAAAAGTCAAGAGAAATTGGAATGGAATGAATGTATAGGGTCAGATTTAGGGGAAAACTGTAAAAAAGTAAAAAACTAAGGAACACCTTGGTAACCATTCATCCGGACGGTATGCATATGTGCATAACATGCACACGTTCTTAAAAACCAAGAAACAACTTCAATTACTTGTATGCACATGTGCATACGTCCAGCTGAATGGTTAATGAATGGTTACCAGGGTGTTCCTTAGTTTTTCATTTTTTTGGGGATTTTCTCCTAATCCCCCCCCCCTCTCTCTCTCTATATATATAGGCATGGGATCACATGAGAAGTGAAGTTAACGTGAGAAGCGTAAGAAGGGATCTTGACCCTTGTTCACTTTTAATCTCAAACCCACCCATGAATCGCGCTTGATATGAGGATTGATCCGGTGCATATCGATGTATCTCATCCTAATGTGCATTCAAGGGTGGGGATCCCTTCTTACCCTTCTCACCAAAACTTTAGTTCTCGCTAGAACCCAACCCTATATATATATATATGTGTGTGTGTGTGGAGATTACGAGAATACAAAAATGTGTGGAATGACACAACTTGAGTCTTGATTGTGCCTTACATGCTTCAAAACTTCTGATGTGTTTCCTATTTAGCTTATAACAACTAATTCCAGGTAAAAGGATTGTTGGGGTTTCTGTATAATTGTTACGTAATTAAGTCTAGCAGTCATCTATATACACACAGACATGCATTGTATATATATATATATATATATATATATATTAACAATGAAATTGGTCATGCACTAGTGAATAGCTTTGACTTCATTTTATTATAATTAAGTGCAGAAAGTGTTGGCTGATTATTACAGTCTACACCGCTTGATATGATGAGAATAAAATTAAAAAACCGGGTATATTATCGTATATAAAATAAAAATTCAATGAATATGAAAATGTAATATTCTTTTTGCAAGGATACTCTCTTCTCAAGACGTCTGAGCATGGCAGCATCAAGTTCCCAAGGGAGGTTTGTAGCTGCCAATACAAAGACAAGCTCATCGGTTTTCGTCAGACCATCCATCTGTAATCAAACCAAAAGCAATAAGAATTAAGTAAATCAAAGTCAAACTAACTTTTAAGTAATCACATTCAAATAAGGAATGATAATAGTGGATAAAATGAATATATATATATATACACACCTTCAAATATAAACCAGTCAAAGGTTACAAACTATACAAACTCAAACATATCAATTTAAAAAATATTTTTTTAATGATTTTTTTTCATCAAATGCTATGAAGGCCTTGTTTGTTTTTTCTTTTTCAGCTCTTAAATACCTCTTATGTCTGAATCGATCAGACATTCTCACATTCAAATTGTTTGTTTTTCTTTTATTTTCAGATTTCAGACTTCAGCACCTCTTAGAAAACAAACGCCACCTTAATGTAATATCACACATATGTTTGTTTCACATGTATTTGTTTTCATAAGTTGAAAGTTTCTCATATATTTTTTTATGAAAAAGTTACATATGTATTTGTTTCATAATGTAAAAGTTTCACATATATTTTTTTGCACAAAGGGAAACAAACATATGTGTAATAATATCTTAAATCATAGCATTTGATGAAAAAAAATCATGAATTTTTTATTTTTTATATTGATGTGTACGAGTTTGTATAGTTTGTAACCTTTGACTAGTTTGTTTTTGAAGATGCCTCTATGTCTAGACATCTATATATATATATATATATAAACTTATTCCAGCATAGAAACACAATGTTAAAGGATGGCCATTCTCGTAGAAGCCACATAAATATTACCAATTATATGATACATATGTATCTGATCGATCCATGGACGTGTAATTACAGAAAATTACTAAATATATCAAATTAAGAATTCACTCATGGCAAGTGTTAGTCTTCCTTATGATGGTTCTATAATGACGTGAATAGTTGCAACAAAAGCCAACACAAATATGCATATTATTTACCATATAATATTACACTCCAATTTAAGAAAACAAAAAGAAAACACACACATATCTAAGTTCATAATATTTATTAGATGGACATTTAAGACGGTCTTCTAATAGTAAGTAAGTTAAAGTATCTACTGGCAGTTGCAGTTGAGATAAAACAAATTTCACCTGGATAAGTAACTCTGTTTTTAGACGCCTACTAGATTCATGCTCACTTCGTGATTCACCACGTTGACTAATGATTGCATCAATCTCATCCAGAAATATAGTTGATGGTGCATGATGTCTTGCGAGCTCAAATAACACCTTCACTAACTTCTCGGAGTCACCTGTTATTGCATATATGTTTAGAGATATGGTGTGGCATGACATAGGAAATTAAAAGCATACCCATCAAGATAAAATATCAAATGTATATTATCTTTATCCAGTTTCTAAGGTAACATCTATGGTTTATGTTTATCCATATATTTAGAATCTACAAAGTGAGCTTAAGTAAAACTGCAAATGTAGTCTTAAGTGTTAACTCATCTGAGCTCAAACTCCATCCCAACTTAGGAGACAAACTAAAAATCAGGCTGACAGACAAAATATAACACCATGTGTTCATCTAACTTTCTAACAGACACCCCAAAATAAAGGGTTCAGCTTTGTAATCTTAGATATATAAGTTATGACATAAACAGTTTCATTCCCAGATAAGCAGTATTCCATTTAAGATCAGAAAATAATATTCTTTGCCATATTATCCAATCAAAGTTCAAAGGTACTCTTAGAACACCACACTCAAGATATAACTTATTACTATATTTTCCAAACTTCAAAAATATGTGTTCCAAATAAGATGATACTTGTATCTTAAGTTTTTAAATAAGCTTCCTTAAAGTTTCTGCGAAACATAACTTTGACTCTGACCTTCCTAGTATGCCCTCCACTTGATAAGGCTGATTAGCGTACATCAACAATTCTTTTAGTAGTCTGGACTGTCAAATTTATCCACTTGGTCTATGTTGATTTGGTTGTGAGGTAGCCTGGTTGATCCATGTATGGGCTTTAGTAACACATTCTTTTAGTAGTTTGGACTGTTAAAGTTAATACTTGTGTTTTAATTCTTTTAGTAGTTTGGACTGTTAAAGTTAATACTTATGTTTCAATTCTTTTAGTAGTCTTGAATATTAAAGTTAACCACTTGGTCCGGGATGATTTGGTTGTGAGGCAGCCTTGTATAGGTCCCCATTAAGATTTTCTCAAATACATGGTGTTATTAACCAACAAGTTTCCGCCTTCTTTAATGAAGTCACTAGGCAAGTACTTGTTTGTTTGTTGACCTCTTCTGAGAATCTTCTGGTATTTGATTCTGAGATCTAGCATGCAGTAATTCTTATCTTGATACATACATATATATGTGTGTGTGTGTGTGTATGTATGCATGGTTTTGAGTCAAAACCATGCATACATACACACACACACATATTGACTCTTGCCCTTACTTGTACTAGCTTGTCTCGGGTATATTCTTTTCGCCTAGGTTAGTTTAGCAATTTACCAATCTTGTCCCATCTCCCAGATTTTTGTTCTACCTATGTCTACCTATGGCTGTAGGAAGAAAGCACTTGGCTAGCATTAGCTGCCACTTTATTTACAAGCTTAGCCACTACGAGAGGCGCTGTCCAAAACTTTGGCAAAAGAATTCACCATGTTCAACTAGTGGTACTCTAGGTTAGGGTATGTTTGTTAGCATCTTAATGAGCTTAATGGGGCTCGTACTTTATTCGGTCAGCTATAGATATAGAAAGTGGCTTATTCAGTAAGCTTCTAGAGGGGGGGGGGAGCTTTATGCAGAAAGCCAAGTTTTTTTCCAAACCTGCCCCTCCCAATTCAAAAACACGCGCATTCCGTCTATGAAAAAACCATCCTAAACAAAACCTTCCCAATCCAAACCGACAGATTAATCCACACATACAGCTTTATCCATACAGGACTTAATGGAAAACCAACCAAACAGCCTCTTAGTCGTGTTCACACTGCTTCTGAACTCAGCTTACCAAGAAGAGATCAATTTGCTCCACAGATTATGTTATTTTAACAGTGGACTAGGTAAGCCTTAATTGGATGTTAGTTTGCAATTGAGTGTAGAAAGGAGCATCAGAATATTTACATAAAATGAATAGAAGTTCATCAAAATAAAAAGAAATAATAGTCACATTGGACTCTTCGGCATCTGCTTATAATCCGAAAACAAGGTCTGCGCCCTGAGCCACTTAGCTACAGTAGCACCTTTTAGATTGCTTGCTAAAACTACAACCCACTTCATAAATAGGAAATCTAAAATCAAAAGTTTAATAGCAATTACACTGTAAACTGAAATAAAATTATCTGACCAGTGACCAACTAGATTTAATGCTAATTCATCGAACATTCAGCAATTTAAATATATCGACAGTGACTTTTCACTAAATGTAATTTTATTCCATCTTCATACAAAGAGTTTGTGCATCCTAAGCACACTTGTAGGAAACAAAAAGAAACAGAAACCCCATAGAAATTCTACGGTTTTCATCCTACTTTGTTGGCATGCAAAAAAATATTTTTTTGCATGCCACCACCAGACCTTATTCCATCCTAATGAGGAACACATATTACAATATACAAGAACTGTTAACAGTGACATACCGCGCCATTTGCTGACAATTGATGATGCTGAAATGTTGAAAAACGTAGTATTGCACTCAGTTGCAACAGCCTTTGCAAGCATTGTCTGAAAAATGAAAGATATATATTATATATGTGTATATGTATATTTAGTTCAAAGAGAAGCAGAGTAGAAAGAAACACTGTATTAACATTTTCTAGAACAGATGTAACTTTAGGAAAGCCAGCTAATCAAATCTACATAATTAGTCACAAAGTACCACAGATTTTATTTCAAGTATTCCTCACAATTAAAAAAATACAAGCAACTTTAGTTGCTTCTTCTGTCTTTTTCCAAATACAGACAAATGGTATAACTATTAAGTATCATGGTAATAGAAAAGATTAGCGATACATCTGTGCAGCTACTTTAGTCTTGTGAGAATATCATCTCGTCTGATACATCTTTCTTGCTCAAAACAAATGGGCAAGGGCCGACTACCCCTAGGAGTGGGCAAAACTCGGTCCAGAGTCCAGACTGATAAAACCAAATTACCAGACCAAGACCAGAAGAAACCGGACTGGAACCGGTTAGATTCGGTTCAATTTATCGGTTTAGGTTGGTTCAGTTTTTGATGCCATTATTTTTTATTTTTCAGTTTTGGTCCAGTTCGGTCCTTTTCCAACCCAATGCACACTCCTAACTACCCCCACCACCAGAAAAGGCACAAAATAATGCCTCACCAGCAGGCCTGTTCCGAAGCCATTCTTGAATGACAAGCAATAATCGAGAAGGATAGCAAACATCCAACAAATTTGGTGGGATTTGTACGATGAAAAAACACATAGATTTGAAATGTCTAGTAAGATCCAAGAGAATGAAGGTCTGGTATGATGATATAGATATAAAGAACAACCATTTAAGGACAAATATCACACATTTAAGTAAAAAAGCATTGTAATGCTTAAACACAAAACAGAAAAAAAGGGGTGCAAAGATGCAAACCTTTCCGGTTCCAGGAGGACCAAACAAGAGGATTCCTTTCCAAGGGGATAAAAGACCAGTGAAGTACCTGCAAATGGACCAGTTGTCATGCATCCAATGACTATTCAAGTTTCATGCTTATGAAGATCAACGTGCTGTGTTTAATGGTTCTAAAGGAAGACCAAAGAAAAAGAAGGTATAAAACTAATAAAGTTGAAGCTTGAATCCCTAGATCCATAAGAGGTCAAACACCTTTAATATGCAAAAGGACCACCAAAAATAGGCTCAAAAATAATATTGGAATAATAGGAACATCAATGAAGCCTCTGAAATTTCCATGTGTCATACAAATGAATGATTTATATGCCAATCAACATATATACACTGAAACATCCTGCCTTTCAGTACCCTCCCCACTCCCATTACCGACCGAAATAAAAAACAAATAAAATAGATGAAAAAATCCATAAAACAATCATGCTATCAGTGAGTAACTTCACTTTGTCTATTATTCTTAGACAAGCCATAGCACACTGATTTTACTAATTAATAAACTAAAACTTTGGCACTTCAACAATTTCTTTTCAACCCGTAGAACATAATCTGACATATTCACTAGTAATACTTACTTGGGATATTTGATTGGCATAACAACTGCTTCTTTAAGCAGACGTTTTGCATTCTCTAACCCCTTTATGCTCTCCCACTTCACATCTGGACTACCACGAATAATATCCCTACATATGCAACACACATTAGACGATTCATGTGTACTTGGAACGAATAAACTAAGTTAAACTTACCTAAATTAGTAAAAATAAGAGCACTAAGATATGAGTCTATCATTACCTACTTAAACTCTCTGCCAAAGTTCGCATTTCTGCTGATTCAAAAGCAGGAAGCAGAGACTTTCTTCTGCATAAACAGACGTCAAACATCAAAATTCAATGGTATGCCAAATTATATGCTCTACTTTATTTGGTTTGTTAGCCACATAGAGAGTCAAGTGCTTCATTGTTTTTTTTTATGCATAAGAAACAGTCCTCCCTCCATCTGAATATAGACGTACATTTTACAGATATCATATGGTTTAGAAATGACTCCCAAAATATGCCATCAAGAATCTTCCAAGTTCCATGATTAATTTGTCTCAATGACCCGACAACTATTTTTCATGTAGTGTCATGTCTTATAATTCATGACGCTTACCACATAGTGAACAATTAACCTCTCAAGTAGCAATACACAATAAACTCCCAGCAATTAACTGAAATCCTGCATTAGATTACACTTTTCGAACAGCAATTCCCCTCTAAATTTCACTCAAAGGTGTTGGGGTTATAACTTATAACCTAATACATTGAATTGTTGTTACTAAAGCATATTCTCATACAAGAACCAAGAAAAACACCCACTTTCATCCTCCTCCATTTGTAACTGCTGAAGCTCAGAACAGAAAACTAAAGGCCAACAATCATTGAACACAATTTATGGGTCCCCAGAACCACTAGATGCTAATGGTGTAATTGGTCATCCCATTAGTTTAAATGGAATAGGATCGGCCAATAAACTGTCTTTCTCAAACTACAGGTAGCTCACAGGTATATACGGAGATAGTGTCTCAAGCTAATCACAATGGCCACTCTCTAGCGATTTATGTGGGTTCACATAGTAAGTGGGACTATTATGCATATTTTATAGAATACTTATCATATAAATAATGAGTACATTTACACTCTTCCATTAAAACTCATACCATTAGTGTTCCAATTATGTAATACAAAACCAACAAGTTATCAATTGCATGTACCATCAGAGTATGTTTTCACTATCGATAACTCGTATAAGTAGTATATGAAAAACAAAGTGAATGGAAAGAGAACATACGGTTTCTCAGCATCCGACGGTGTAGCTCCATTTGCGGTTGAATTCTCTTTTGCCTGAATAAAACAAAAATATTATTACAAACACCAAACAAGTCATCCACTTTAGAAACAAGATTTCAGAAACTAATACTTTTTGTTCTTTTTTAAGAGCATTGTATTTGATAAAAACCAACTTTTCTTTTCAGAAAGAGGCAAAGGGCATTGATTCAGATCCGGGATACCTGTCTGTACTGTTCATATATCGACAATTCAGCCGTGCTGTTTGGGCGCCCACTTCCATTTGAGGTTGCAATCGATGAGTTTCCATTATTTGAAGCTTGACCAGTAGTCTGTTGACCATTTGCAGCAGCATCTTTTGGAATGGCTTCCTTTTTCCTCCCAAACTTAATATCATAAAACATCTTAAAATCCTAGATATAGAACAAAAAGAATTATAGTAACATAATCACATTATGTTACCTGTCTTTCAGAGATCCAACCAAAAATAAGCTGCAAGCACTCCATTAACAATACCAAAAGCGTTATAGTTAACGATATCTTCTGAAGTCTAGTGATACCCTACTTCGAAGTGTTCATTCAGTAAATACGCAACTTCTAACAGTCCAATTCATAAACAAACAACCATAAAACAACCATAAACCCTAAGAAGACTCACTAATTTTATAATTTGCTATGTCAATAAGAGAATGTCGAATTGAATAATTTCTCAGTTGTCAACCCTAGTCACACAATGCATGATCCCTGACGAGAATCATATACTAATTTCAGCGTTTTTATACTTGCTAATTCGTTGCCACTTCCAGTTTTCCTAAGATTGTAAAATCCATATACCGAGCAGCTAAAATGCTGATCTGATTACTTCCAACTGTATCCGATTTGACTAAATTCGATAATCCACAAGTGATTCAATGTGACAATGGATTTGTAAAATCAACCAACCACAAAACAAAATACACAGATTGCAGTTACCTGGAAGGACCAACGAGTGACAGCAGGTTCATCCGCCATTGTTGTTTGTGACACAAAGAAAGCTTGAAAAAGAAAGATCTGAAGAGTTTTCCTTTGTGTAGCTGCTGAATCAAATCGTTTAACTCAATTCGATTTCCATGGAATAAAGAAATGGGGGAAGAGTTGTTGAGTAGAGAAAGCAGAAGATACTTATCGAGCTGTGGAGTTAAATAAAGAAACAAATGCAAAAGGATCTTTTGATCATATCACATGTGGCGAATCATTGAATCAATGGCGCCAGATGCCCATTTATAACAAGGGAGTTCTTCGGCCAAATTATCTTTTTGGTAATCTTTGCACAGACTGATTTATCTTTTTGGTAATCCTAGGGGATGTTTGTTTTAGCTTATAAAAATAACTCAGCTAAGATTGGCTAAAGTAGCTAATAAAATACCTTATGATTTATAAGTAGTTTATTAAAATCTTACTTTTATTAACTTATCAATAAAGTACCTTATAAGTTAACTTATGGCTATCTAAACAACTACATTAAATATAAGGTACCTTATAAGGTGACTTATAAGTCACTTTATTTTTGTCAAACAATGCCTTATTGACTTATTTCGGGTTGGCACTGGTAATAAGGCATTGTTTGGCAAAAATAAGGTGACTTATAAGTCACCTTATAAGGTACCTTATTTTTTAGTGTAGTTGTTTAGGTAACCATAAATTAACTTATAAGGTACCTTATTGATAAGTTGATAAAATTAAGGTTTTGATAAGCTACCTTATAAGTCATAAGGTACCTTATTAGCTACTTTTGCCAAACATAGCCTAAGTCATTTCGAGTGTTTGAGAAAAACAACTTATCCGGTGTCAAACCGGTGATAAGTCATTTTTTAGGAAGTTAAAATTGTTAACTTATCAATTTTTGATAAGGACTTTTTCGGAAAGTTAATAAGTTATAAGTTAATAAGCTCATGCAAACACCCCCTTAGGGAGTGTTTGAATTGCTTATTTAAAATAACTTATACATAAAAAAGAGCTCTTATTGATTCATGTGGTGTTAAATCGGAATTTTATAAAAAAAAGTGTATGAATTAGCTTAAGCCCGGTGGTAGTAGAAGGAAGCAGAGATTCAGGCAGCTAGGTTTTCAATCAATTCCTGCCAATATCCACGCTAGGAAATTAAAAACATAAATAGTATTATTAAAGCGTAATAAGTTAATAAGTCGTTTGGGATTGTTTATACATGTAAATGACAAAAAAACTTATAAGTTGTTTAAATAAGTTTTAAGTCAAAAGGTTCTAACTTAGGTAGTATTTGGGATTGCTTATTTAAACTGTTTATTGACTTATTCCAGTGTAATATCGATAATAAACAGTTTAAATAAGCAATCCCAGACACCTCCTTAATATCTTATACCAAATCGGTCAAAATTGGTACAAATAATAGAACTACTTCAATGAATGATGTAAAATTTTATATCAGAATGCAAGATTCTAGTATTTTGTTTTTTTCTTATTTTATTTCATTGGTGTAAATGAATAGTAGGGGTGAGTACGGTGCGGTTCGGTGTGGTTTTTGGCCAAAACCGAACCGAAAACCGAACCATTCGGTTTTTGAAAAACCAAAGCTTTCGGTTTTCGGTTTTCGGTTTTTTTCCCCGGTTCGGTTTTTTTTTTGTTCGGTTCGGTTTTAAAACCGAATGTTTTCGGTTTTTGGTTTTCGGTTCGGTTTTTGGTTTTCGGTTCTATAATTGTTCTCTATTTCCAACTTGTAAATTCTTTTAATTTGTTCAAAATCATGTTATCATATATTATAATGCAAAACTCATGTTAAAAAATCATGTTTACGAAAACACAAATATCATATATCATATATCATAATGCAAAATTACAAATCCAATATTCAAAATCATGTTTACGAAAATGGAATAATGTTTACGAAAATATAAAATAGAATCTTATATCATTTTTAGGTTAACTAATATATAAAATTAATTATAATAATATATATATAAATTAAAAATAATTACATTTATTTCGGTTCGGTGCGGTTCGGTTCGGTTTTTAGCTTTCGGTGCGGTTCGATTTTTTCGGTGCGGTTTGGAAACCAAAACCGAAACCGAACCGTTTGGTTTTTCGGTTTTCGGTTCGGTTCGGTTTTTTCCCCGGTTTCGGTTTTTTCCCCGGTTTCGGTTTTTTCGGTTTAGGTTTTCCGGTTTTTTTCAGTTTTTTCGGCTTCGGTTCGGTTTTTGCTCACCCCTAAATTGAATAGTGTGAAGCTAAATTTAGTGTGTTATTGTTCATTAAACGAAATTTGGTTTAAGGGACATTTAACAAACGTTTAGGCTATGTTTGGTAAAAATAAGTTAGCTTATAAGTTAGCGTATTTTCAGGGTAAATGTTCCGCAAACCATAAGCTAACTTATAAGCTAGTGTATTGAAATGCTAATTGGAGTAGCGTTTTGGATTAACGGTTTGAAAGTTTATTGTAATTTTTTTCAATTCTAACCCTCATTAAATTAATTATTATGTATTACTATTAATTATAAATAAATATCAAATATTACTAATATTAATTAATATAAATTAAAAACTAATTATGAATTAGAAATTATATATTAATATTATTTACAATAATTATTGCTTATACCAACTATTTTTATATTATTATTATTTTAGTTATTATTCAATATTATTTAGTTATAAAATAAACAAATAGAACAATTATAAAAATGTTTATATAACATTAAAATTAAATTCAATTATTTTGTTTCATAAATAAAAAAATTGTATTAAATAAGTTTAATGAAATATTTAGTTTAATTATTAAACATATCTATTTTAAATTATTAATTAATTATGATGTGTAAACTAGGGATGAGCATACGGACCGAAATCCTGAAACCGAACCGGTCCCGTACCGAACCGGTACCGGTACCGGTACCGAATAGCATTACCGGTTCGGTATTCAGTACCGGGATTTTTTCATATTCGGGATTCGGTATTTTCGGTTCGGTACCAGTACTAGTATCCATAAATCCCGAACCGAACCGGATAATATTAACGGACACTTTCAAATTGAAAAAAAAACCCTTTTTTTTTGGATTGGTATAAAAAACCTTTTTCCCAACATTATATCTTCTATTTTTATACCAAATCCACTAAATTTTTTAAATTTTTTGGTTCTTGTAATATTCCTCCCAAATATCAATCATTTCTTCATATTTCGGTTCCGTAATTTCTCCAAAACCCGGTTTCTTGTAATATTCCACCCAAATATTCCATACTTTTTTGACATATATGTAACACTGTATACATACCAAATATACGTATATATATATATACATATATACGAACGAAGCCCACTTTCTTATCGTTACATATTTTGGATGTCAAATTGTAAAATTAAAAAATTATTTTTTATTGGTGTTTTTTAATCCTTTTTAGGTCAATTTAAGTTGAATGGGTTCCTCCCCACTTACTCTACAATTAGAAAAACCATTTTGAGCTATGTAAAAAAGTTAGTCGTCCCTAAAAACGGTACCAAACGGTGTTAGTCCCGAAAATCCCGGTACCGGTACCGAATTTCTATTACCGGTTCGGTATTCGGTACCGAGATTTTTTCATATTCGGGATTCGGTATTTTCGGTTCGGTACCGGTTCCGTACCGGTCCGGTACCGAGCTCATCCCTATTGTGAACTTCTCCAATTATATTTTTTTCTTTTAAATCATAAATAATAGTTTTTTTCAAAAATTTATTTTAACAAATCCAAATGTTGTAATATATAATATACATTTTAATTTTTCTACCATCTTGTTTGTATTAGTTAACATACTATATTATTATATATTTGTTTTTAATATATATAATAATCTATTTAAAATTCATTTTAATCAATATATTATATTTTTTATATTCTTCTACCATTTTATTTGTATTAATTAATATATTATATTATTAAAGATTGTTCTTAATTATATTTTAAAATATTATAATTGATTAACTATCAATATACCATTTTTGGTCATTTTATATTCTTATAATTCAGTTTTTGTCAAACGTGGTTTTTTCACCAGCTACGTTATCAGCCACCAACTAGCTTATCCGCTAGTTTGCCAAACATAGCCTTAGTAAATGTTTACCGACAAAAAACACCACCATCATTTACCTTATCACGTAACATTTTTGTCCATTAAAATAGATCGTTAATAAGTGTCGTGAACCTGGTAAACACTTATGGAGTGAGAACATCTCCAACCGCTATGTTATAATTTTCTTTAAATAGAGTGTTAAAAATTAAGTTTTCTAAAAAAATATCACACCTAATTCAAGAGTTACTCTATCTTAGCAATTCTATTATCAAATATATTATTAAAATATTCAATACATTAAATAAAATATTACTTATCTCTTCTGAACACTTAATTTATTGAGTAAATTACACTTTTGGTCCCTACGGTTGCTGCCTACTAGCAACTCTCATTTCTTTTTTGAATAAACTACAATTTTGGTCATTGCGGTTGCCACCCATTAGCAACTATTGTTCCTCTTTTGAACAAATTAAATTTTGGTTACTATGATTGTCAATTTATTTCACTTTAGTCCTTTAAACTAATTGTCGTTAAAAATATCCGTTAACTCAGGGGCTTTTTGGTCTTTTTATATCATTTTTTTAATTTCAGTTAGAAAATTAAAAAATAAGTATTATATTATATTTAATGATTAGAGTAAATTACACTTTTGGTTCTTGTGGTTGTATGCATACTTTAACCCTCGTCCCTTTTTTGAAATAATTACAGTTTTGGTCATCGTGGTTCCCATTTTGCTTCCCTTTTGGTCCCTCAAGCTAACTTCTGTTAAATAAGTCCGTTAACTCAGGGGTAAACACGTCTTTTTACTTTTTATTTCATTTTCCTTTAAAAATTAAAAATAATCTACCGTTTACTATTGTTTTCCATGCCATGTGTCTCCTTCCAAATAACCCCACACCCACCCCCTTCTCCCATCGAACTCCGATGAACCCTCCACCTTCCCTTCTTTTTTTCACCATCGTGTTCCGATAGAACTCCCTCACACCTGGATAAAATCTAGATTGAGAACACCTCGCGAAGAATTCCATCGGACCTGTGATCTATTCTGGCAGAGATGTCAACACTAATTTGTGTTTCCCTTTGGAAATCAATGAACTCCGCCATGGAAGCACCAACATCACTGTGACTAGCGAGGCACCCTACCCAACCCTACTCCCCTTATTCCCCAACCCCCTTCCTCGATGCCCGCTCTCTTCCCTTTTATGGCGACTCCCCCACCATCGTCTCCTTGGCTAAATCAGCCACCTTGCCTGTCCACCGCACCGGTTACCACATTCTTCAACCATCCATGTTCGAAGATCTAGTCCTTCTTGTACAGCCATATGCATTAAATGGTTTCCTTGGCTTCATTAATTTAGGGTTTTAGGGTTCATATACGAGTTTAATTTAGTTTTTGATTTTACGGTTTCATCTATATTTAATTTCTGATTTTGATTTGGGTTTTTGATTTGTTTTATTTACAGTTTTGATTTTGGATCTGGGTTTGTTTTGGTTTAAGGTTTTGATTTTGGATTTTGGTTTAAAATTTTATATTTTTTTGTATTCATGATCTTTGGATTTTGGTTGGTCATTTGGGTTTACTTTTTGTTTGTAAGGATTTGCCGGAGAAGATGACCGAAGGGGGTGATTGCCTAAGATGTTCATCATTGTTAGAAGAGATGGTGAAGGAGGTGATCGATACATATACATATAGGCTGTACAAATGATTTAAGCATCTGTAGATTGAAATTTAAATTAAAATGGAAATAGAACAAATAGAACTTTGATAAAAGAAAAGTATAAAAAAATAAAAAAGTGTAAAAAGACCAAAATAACCTTTAACTTAACTGGGATTTTTAACATAGTTAACGAGATTGATCAAATCCGAAACAAAATGGCAACCAAAGGGACACAAAGTGAAGCAAAATAGCAACCACAGTGACCAAAACTGTAATTAGTTCAAAAGAGGGACAAGAGTTGCGGTTTGCACACAACCACAGGAACCAAAAGTGTAATTTACTCTAACTATTATAATATATTTAATGTAAGAGTGAATTACATTTTTGGCCCCTCGTGAATACTCGCTTTTTGATTTTGGTCCCTTCAAACGTAAAAGTACATTTTTGGTCCACCAAACAAGTTTTGAATAATAAACTTGGTCCCTCCCACTGACGTCGTTCAAAATATGGTCGTTAGTCATCCCATGTGCTCCTCACGTAAGAGGCAAATAGGTCATTTTATCCATTTTTATCTTTTAAATAAAAATAATCTTAATTATTATAGGTACACCACATGCCACCATCGGCCACCGTCAAGACCGCCGCCATCTGCCACCCACTACCGCCACCATCTTTAGTCGACTCACCAACCACAACCATCAAGACCACCATCACCTTCTTCCAAACATCCTCAACTATTACTACACAGAAATCTAAAAACAGTATTAAAAGCTTGAATCTAACCCATATCAAGTCAAAACACAGATAATATTTAAGAGTAAGAACAATGGATTCCTCAAGAATATAAACAAAAAATTCATTAATGATATTTGTGATACATCAAAAAATAAAACCCCTAAATCTCTTAAATCAATGCTCTAAATCAAATCTCTAAAATCAATACCCTAAATCAAATCTCTAAAATCAAAAAGAACCAAAACAACAAACAAATTTATACACATACTCAGATCCAAATTTCAGCTTCATACCCTAAAACCGATCTGGATTTCAACTTCAATAACCTAACCAAATCTGGGATTCAAGTTCATCAATATTTGAGAAAGAAAAGTTGAGAAGAAATTGTAGTCTTCAACGGATCTGGAACGACTTTTGCCGGAGAAACAGAAGAAAGTTCGTCGGAGAAGGAGAGGTTCACAAGGTTCTCAGATAAACTTATCCAAAAACGAGGTTGTTGTGTCGGTTGATAAAGGTTCGTATGGTTGAAACTTAGATTTGTGGAGAAATAATTTGTTGTCAAAGAAGCTTTACCATGAAATGGGTTTTTTATTTTAGGGATTGAGGCTATGAGTAGGGCTGTAAACGAACCGAACGAACACGAACGGAGGCTTGTTCATATTCGTTCATTTAACTTAACCGAACAAACGAACGAACACGAACGGTAAACGAACGAATTTTTTTGTGTTCGTGTTTGTTCGTTTAACTTAACCGAACAAACGAACGAACACGAACGGTAAACGAACGAAATTTTTTGTGTTCATTAAGAAAATTTGTTTGTTCATGTTCGTTCGTTAAGCTGTTAAACGAACGTAAACGAACAAACATAAATGAATGTAAACGAACGAACATGAATGCAGATAAACGAACGTAAACGAACGTAAACGAACGTAGATGAACATAAACGAACAAATACAAATATAGAATAAAACCACCATTACTTATCATTTTGTTCCTAAAAAGTAACATAACAAAATGAAAAACTTGGTAAACTTAGGAGCCATACAAAAGAAATTCTAAAAATTTAATTTAATTAATGATTTTACATATTAATGTCATAGAGGAAGTTCAAATGCGAACTCAAATTTGGTTGTGAACGTGAAAACAAATGAGAGCGTGACACGTGTCAAAATAAACATTATTCAAACTGAATATATAAAGGAATATTCAGACTGAATAAACATTATTCAGACAGAATATATACTATATTCGGTCTGAATATTTCTTTGTATATTCAGACTGAACATATACCAGATATTTCTTTGAATGGGACACGTGTCACACTCTCATTTGTCCTCACGTTCACAACCAAATTTGAGTTCTCATTTGAACCCGTCCCTAATGTCATAATATATATATATATATATATAAACGAACGTAAACGAACATAAATGAACGAACGTTCATGAACGTAAATGAACGAACGAGACCATTGTTCATGTTCGTTTGTTTAGCTAAACGAACATAAACGAATTTCCCGCCGAACGGTTCACGAACGGTTCGGTGAACGTTCGGTTTGTTTACAGCTATGAGGGTGAGGATGAAGATGAACAGGAGGCGATGGGTTTTTAATGTGGTGGGTTTTCAATTTTTGTTTATTTTATTATTTTCCTTTTTTAACTTTTGTTTATTTTATTCTTTTTCTTTTTTAATTTTAAAATACTTGTACATCAAGCTTTAAATACTTGTATCTATAAAAACTTATAAACAAAATACCTAAAATGACCAAAATACCCCTCACGTGAAGGTTACATGGGATGGCTAACGACAGATATTTGGACGGCGTCAGTGGGAGGGACCAAGTTTGTTATTCATAGAAAATAGATTGTTGCGGAAAGAACAAATAAAATTTATTCTAACAATCTAAACACCTAGAAAACACTTGGTAAACAGATAAATAACTAAACACAAAGAAAACTATTTTAAACTGTTTGACACTTGTTGAATCAACTTAAACACTTAGAAGATAACTTGTTGAAAGCATGTGTTGCATGGAAGCCTTTGATATCCTTTTATAGTGCCCATGCATTAAATGCAAGTGGAAACTTGTCACAATATCTTTTGCTTGTAGTAGGACAAAGATGGTGCCATTCCTTAAACCATTAGAAAAAGGTTGGTGCCATTCCTCATAGTACAAAAGAAGATGTCACTGTTCATCTTTTCTTTACGTCTGCAGTTGTCACATCAAACCTTTTTGCAATAAGACAAACAATCCTTTTTCTGAGCTTTAAAGGAGAATGTTTGAACTTAAGGCTTGATGCACACGTTCTTGTATTTATTGTGAACCAAGGATATGTCCCCGAAGATCCCATATTAGATTACTAGTCGAATACATTGAGGATGTATCGGCTAGTGCCTAAGTATCGGCTAGACACCGACATGGGCTTCTTCTTCGGTGACCCATGATTTGAATTCGGCGACAAGTCTGGTTTTAATATCGGCGAGCATATCTTCATATCCAGAATGTTGATATGTTTCCTTTGTATCAGCTAGTCTTCGATTTGCTGAACTTGTTGACAATGCCAGACTTCTTCAAAGAACCTAAAATCCAAGATATAAGAGTTAAGAAAGAAATTGAGGGGTCATCACCAAATCATCGGTGACCTAACAATCTCCCCATATTTGATGATGAAACCGATATCTTGTTTAGAAAGTGTAAAAGGAACTCTTAGGGGGCGTTTGGTTTGTCGGAATGGAATGGAATCTGGTGGAATTGGAATCTGAATTCCTTTGACCAGATTCCAATTCCTTTGTTTGGTTCATTGTTTTCAAGGATTGGAATTTGGAAAACTCCAAAGAATTCCAAAAGGAGGCAATTTGAGATTCCTTAGGTTACCGGTGGGAATTCATGGGAATTGAATTTGTTTTTTCTTGATACCTAAAATACTCTCATCATAAAAAAGAACTATAACCTTAATCTCTAAAAAAGAAGCCGACACCCCTTCAGTTAGATTTTCGGTTCGTTTTTTTCGGGATTTTTTTCAGTTTTCGGTTTTTCGATTTTGGTTCGGTTCAGTTTTTTTCAGGTTTTTTTTTCAATTTTCGGGTCTTCGATTTCGGAGATTTTTTTAGTTTTCGGTTTCTCAGCTTTTTTCGGTTTCGGTTCGGTTTTTCCTCACCCCTAGCAGTTAGGTTCTCCATCGTCTCCTGCAACAACTAAAATATGTCTTGCCCTAACAGATATTATTTTGTTGTAGTTTTTTGCTTTTTTCTGCAGTTTTTAGCTATTTTTGCTATAAAAAAATTATGATTTTTGTTGTCTTAGCAGTTTATGTAGTTTTTGGCTGTTTTATGCAGTTTTTAGCTCTAAAAAAACTCAAATTATTTTTAGTGTTAAAAAAATTGAAGTAATTAATAATTATTTATTTAAACTAATTTTAGTTTAAAAAATTAAGTTTAATAAAAAGGGTATTTTAGTCATTTACTGGAATTTCATTCCAATTCCAAAGCTACATTCTGTGAACCAAACAGAAAGATTCCAATTCTTTCAACATATTCCATTCCAATTCTGCCAACCAAACAACTAGTAAAACCTGACAACATTCCATTCCAATTCCTTCAAAGTCAAATTCCTTTGACAGATTCCATTTCATCCAATTCCATTCTGCGAACCAAACGCTCCCTTAAGCACATTTTGACCCTTTCTTTTTCTTTTAGGTTCTTTTCACACAGGTATATATATATATTTTTTCGTATCATGTGTATCCGATAAAGGTAAATATACAGTATAAAAACATAAAGGTAAATATGTGCAAGGAAATAAAATATAGACAACAAATTACTTAAAAGGAACTTTCATTAATCATCACAAAGGAAAGTACATGATTAAGGAAGTTCAATACATAGAAATAGAAATTTGTTCGGCTAGGCAGATTCTCTTTCCCGTTTGTTGAGCTCTTTTATGATTGTAGTGTAGACTAGTTTGCCATCATCTGTTCTTGGTACCATGCCGAGTATTGCTTGAAGAAAAGAAGAGTCGGCCCTTGGGACGTCTCTTATCCTAAGGAACAAGATTGTTCCATAAGAGCTTTCAAAGAACATTCCAAATTCAGGAGCCGAGATGATGGTTCCTTCTGGTTGAGCAATTGGAATCGGGATTGAGAGGTTAATGCCTGTCGAGTTTATGATCTTCCCTTCGGCGGCTAAAATGGCAAAATGACTCTTTTTCTTGTTTCTTGGTGGTTTCTGAGCAGGACCTTTAGGAAAAGAATGCACAAGAAAGTTCATTCTCTTTTCTTCCTCAGGAGTTAATCTTATGTCATGCTCCTTCTGAATTCTTACCAGCTTACAAATTTGCTCATTTAATTCCTTAAGTACATTTATCATGTACTTACTTTTGCTGTATTGAATGAAATAGCCAACATCAATCCATTAAGAGGCACCGAGTGTTCCAAACCATTATAACCTTTCTGCCTGATTACATTATCTTTTCTTCTTATAATAATTAGAAAAGAATCATGCTTGGTTTTTGGGGCTTGAATACTAGCTCCAATTATTTGTGAGTCACTTCGCCGAGTTGACATCCTTCTTCTAAACCATTCAATTTCAGATTTCTTTTCAGCTGCCGATTTTTGTAGAAGTTCTAACTCATCCTTCTGAGCTTGAATAGCATCGGGGACCTTAGCTTGAGAAGCTTCTTCTTGGGCCAGTTTTTCTAGAAGCTCATTCCCTTGATCATGCTACAATTGAGCAAGCAATGCACTTTCTCTTTCGGCATCGGTGAGTATTAGATCGGCTGTAATAGTGGAGGAGGATTTCAGATGAGAGGCAGGTTTTAGCTTTAGAGTGTCAGCATCCGATCCCCTTTGTCTCCAAATTCTTTCTGCTTTCTTCAGTTGTAAGTTGGCCAATTCTTGATCATATGTCATCTTTTTCTTTCCTTTATCCTTCTTTTTCTCCCCCTCAGACATAGCTTCGACCTCATCAGTGTCTTTAGCAGTTTGGACATTGGTTCCCTCCCCCTGAATTTGTGCTTCTTGTTTTTCAAGAGCCTCGCCGATAGCTGATCCAGTGTTACCCGGAACCAAAGGTTCATTGGCACGTTGTACAGCATGCTCGGTGATAGTGATGGTGTCGGTGACATGAACTTCGGTAACAAGAGGCTCAGTGACATGAACTGGTTCTTCTTGTGGTGGCTCGGTGATGGGTATTTCGGTGGCTGGAGGAGCTGTATTTTTCTCCTCCTCAGTGGCCGAACTCCGAAGACCAAATGAGGTGAGAAAGGACTTGATGCCGTCAACATCAGAAGATATATCCCCAAGCTTCTTTTCCACATTCCTCGGAGTGGTACGATCGGGGCTACATAATAGCACATCAACGACATCAAGTTCAAATGGCGGAGGAGAAGAAGAATTTTTGTAAATCTTCGAATGCAGAGATCGAAGAGATTCCAAAATATCCTTCCGACCTTTGGCCAGTGAATTAATTTCGGCTGCTTGCTTGGTGGATTCTTGTCGGAGAGAATCCATAGATGACTTGAGAGCCGAGTGTGCAGTGGAAAGAGTAGAGATAGCAGACGTAACAGAAGTATTAATAATGCTTGCTTGGTCACCAATAGCCGAAGTATCCATATGAAGAAGATCCAGGCAAGTTATGAAAGAAGGATTTGAGATGGATAGTTCGTCGGCTACTTCTTTTAATGCAACATAAAGGTGATCGTTGGCAGCGATGAGAGCATCCATTCTTTGATGATTATTGAGAGGCTCGATAGCTGAAACCTTTGGTGGTGGTGAGGGCTGGTCACCATCCTTCGGAGAAGGAGATGGTGAGGAGGAGGATGAGTAAGCCACCAGAGGAGACGGTCTTTTTGGGGTGGATTTCTGGGAGTCCGAAATATGTATTGAAGACTTTGGAATCGCCGAGTCCAGGGGAGTGGACCTCGGGGAGTCCATAGTTCGTAGAGGTGGGGGGAGACGTGTGGAGAGATATGTCTTTCGAGAGGGGTGTCCTCTTCTTGAGGCTCTTCGACTATGTCATGAAGGCTTCTTGGGATAGAATCCCACCACGAGGTAGTGTCGGAGTATAAGAAATTGGCAAAAAGAGTGGCTCCTTTGGATACACCTGGTGATAATGTATCTTCATTCGGAGACTGGTAGTGAGTTGAAGATACTCAGGAGGTGGGGATGAAGGACCTTGGATCGAGGAATGATCCGAGTCATCCTCATCATGTAAGGTAAAAGTGGGATCGGGGAGAGATCTGGGTTGGATCCCTAACTTTGTCCTTTAAAGAGGGCATAGAGGAGGTAGATGGGGTTGATAGGTGCTCCCTGGGTCCAATAGGGATATTTTCAACACTGACCGATTTTTGGGAATCGGTGAGTGGTAATGTGTTTTTGACCCTTGAGGGTCCCTTAATTTCTTAGATGATCTTAGGGGAGCTTTTAGAGCTCCTTCGCTTTTTGGAAGGTTTCGGGACCTGGGTAGAAACCGAAGGCTCTTTCGGTTTCATGGCCTTAGAAGTGGACGCAGAGGTTGATGTGCCCGATGGTCTAGATTTCTTTCGGGTTTTGGGCACATCGGGTACTCTGGGTTGTGGGGAAGGGGGAACATTGGCATCCTGAGGTCCCTAAATGGGTGCCTCATTTACTCCCCATGCTAGGGTTGCATTTCTTGCAAAGGCAATCATATTGTCCCTTAAGGGATTATCAGTGGCAAGAGGTTTCTTTGGAGGACTTGCTTGCCGATTTGATGAACTTGAATATCGTATTGAATATCAGTCCTAATCTTAAGTTTATCTTCTAACTTATGATTGGTGATAAGAGAGAAGAATCGTTGAAACGGTACCTGAGTTCGACGAATGGGAGAGAAGGAAGACACCATTTCTTTGAAGAAGTAAACATCAAAGTCAATATTTCTTTGAAACATCACAGCATGGGCCAGATCAATGAGATATGAAGGAGATTGATCATGGCCAACTGTCTTCTTGCTTAAGAAGTGAATCATATGTGTGAAAAAGAAATTCCATACATTCCCCATGTTCTTTTTCAACAAAGTTCCAGATCCATTTGGATTTGGTTTTAGACTTTGTATCTTAGAAATAGTTGAGTGTGGCAACTACTTGTTGATGCTAATTTCCAAGGGGAAATGTTTCATAGTTATCGAAGGTAGGGAGATGAAGAATGGTGCGAAGATCATTAATTTCGAAAACGACATCAGGTTCATCTTTGGATAGAACAAATGCAAATACCTGTTTAGAGGACTCATCATACAAACAGGTGAGCCAAAAGTTTCCCAGCATGAATTTGCTCATCTTTGGTTTTGCTGTTAAAGCAAACTGAAGAGGTGATCGTTGCAGAAACAAACACACTTCATTAAACTCAGGATGATCGAGGGCCATTCGAGCAATATGATTGCATGCAGGAAAGGTAAGCGAATCTCGAGTAAGTGGTTGTTCTTCTGTGGCTTTTGGAGACTTAGATGGAGTGGTAGCAGAAGATGCCATGGGAGAAGATCGAAGAAGTTGCAGGTTTTTAGGGTTTAGTTTGAGAGAGAGAGAGACTACGAAGATGATGTGAACGATAAAAAGAAAATGGGGGGGAACGGTTATGGTATATATTGGGTTTAAAGGAAAAGGAAATAAAAAGTAATGATGGTTTTATGGGATTGAAAGGTCAAAATTCGAAAGGTTTGCAGGGTAAAACCGGCACATGTTCTGACACATATGACGTGTCGTACGTCACATTGGATAAACACAAAGAAACTTAAACAACAAGAATGGAAAACAAAGAGTTAGACTTAAATCAGGTAGTCGCCGAGTTTAGATTAATGAAAGAATTCGAGGAGTCGCCGAGCTTTAGGGTTTAGAAAGGGATTCGAGGACTCGTCGAGCTTTAGGGTTTAGATAGGGATTCGGGGACTCACCGAGATTTAGGGTTTAGAAAAGAGATTTGGGGACTCACCGAGTTTAGATTAATGAAAGATTTCAAAGAGTCGTCGAGCTTTAGGGTTTAGAAAGGAATTCGGGGACTCGCCGAGTTTGAAAGAGAATCACTCACTCCCCGAGTATGAACAAATGTATACTCGCCGAGTGTTTATATACATATATATTATTTTTTACTTATTCTATACATAACATACCTAGCTCGCCGATTAGGGAGTTGAATCTTGCTTCATCAAGAGGCTTTGTAAAAAGATCGACTAATTGATAATCAGTTGGAATGAAATGAAGTTCCACATCATATTTAGAGACATGATCTCTTATAAAGTGATATATGATATCAATATGCTTAGATCTTGAGTGAAGAACATGATTGATAAAAAAGAATCATAAAAAAAAATTTATATCGTTTTTTACGAGTTTGTAACATTTTTGTGGTTTTTATTTGATTAAGCCCCTATATATATAGGGGAGAGATCATACAAGAACACCCCCCTTTAAAGGAACAAATTAACACTTTGTGGACAACATATGATGTGGGTCCCACACATTAAAAAATCATATCTGATTCAATGGGCCCCACCATTCAATCAGACATGATTTTTTAATATGTGAGACGCACATCATATATGGTCCACAAGGTATTGCTTTAAATTTACAAAGTTTTCATTTGAACCTCCCTATATATATAGGTTATATATAGGACGATAATCAAATAAAAACCAAAAAAAGGTTGTATACCGTAAAAACTGATCTAAATCGTTGATTAATTTTAATCTATGGTCATTAAAGATAATAGCAATTTTGAAATAACTTAATTTTATGATTTATTACATATTAATTTGAATCTTGAAAGGGCATATTGGGTATTAAACATATTAGTTTTTGTTTTATCAACAATTCTCTTCTTCTCGAAACAACCACAATGAACCAAATCTGAAGAAAAAAAGTGGATGCCATTGAAGATATTGCTTCATATTGAAGCTTTATGTGAATATCGAATCACTTAAGAAGCAAAAAGTTGGGATTTGAATCGAATGCAAAGGAATTCATATCCTCATTCCAAAGGAGGGTGGTGGTGATAAGTTTAGCAATTCATCGACATCGGTAAGTCGGTAACTGATTTGGGTTTTCAAGTTAGCAATCATCTTCAGTTCTTCACACAAATTGATTTGGGTTTTCCCTTTTTATGTTTATTTTGATTATTAACTTGTTGAGTATTTGAATCAACCAAATCTTAAATCCATATTAGGTTTGTGAAAAAGGCGAACAGATCCATGGTTTCTGCTTCATCATTCACCGGAGAAGCCCTTAAATCCATCGATTGAATTCGACGTTTCCAACTCCGATCAATGGGAGGTCATCGATCCATCCGATTCCAACGATGGTAACTTCTCTTATGGTGAAATCACCTCCGATAACGACAAAGTCGTTGTAACGTTGATGATTTCGATATCCTACCTCCGCCAAACCCTTTCTACATCCACCGTCTCCCTCCACCTAAACCCCACAAACCAAGTCGACTCCATCACCTAATAATTTGTGGATTGAGAATCACTTGTCTGAAACTTCGTTTCTAAGAATTCAACAAAAATCCAACAGATTCTCCATCACTATACAAGAAATGAAGTCCGAAAACGGCATTGTTTGATTCACCAACAACCAAATCCAAGAAAACACTTCTAAGGTTTCATCGAAGATGTATACTTACAACGAGAGCTTTTCTGCTGCAACCACAATGAGGTCGTTGGCCACAGATCTCAAGGAAGGCGAAATTGGAGTAGATGAAGACGGAGAAGTTACCCAGAAAGTAAAGAAGTGTCATTGGGTGAATCTTTGTTTGATTTTATTAGGTGAAAATAGATCATAGATTAAATCTGTGTTTGATTTCATGTAATGAATTAACATGTATATGGACATTATGTTGGATTTCATAAGGTGAAACAACATTTTTGTAAAAATAGTGTTTTATTTTATGAGGTAAAATAAGGTAATACACGTTTTATGTGATTAATTATTATGTGTTTCATAGAATGAATCTGTGTGTTTCATATGGTGAATCGTGTTTTATATGGTGAATCATGTTTCATATGGTGAATCGTATTTCATATGGTGAATCTGTGACATGTTTCATATGACGCATGAATATGTATGTTTCACCTAGTGAATCTTCTTACCAAAATGACAATTATGCCCTTTATTTAATTAAAAATGGTTTTTATTTAAAACCATAAGATCTAAGGCTTAGATCGGTCCTCACGGTTTTTAACCTTTTTTTGGTTTTTATTTGATTTAACCCCTATATATATAGGTTATATATATGGTTTTTAGAATGTTAAAACGAATCTTTCTTTTGTTTTACTCTTTATCGTATTGGATTCACCCAAATTTAGCAATCCAAGAAAATAAAGTGAAGAGCGTGAAATTCTTTTTCCTTTCCGCAGGGACCAGGAGATTGGATCTAGCCGTAAGACTTAATCAAATAAGAACTGATTAGTTTGTAGAAACTGTAAGAACTAATGTGAACCAATCATTTTAAATAATTAATGTTATTTACTAAAATAACATAATTGGTATCACGGTGAGTAGTACAATGAGTATTACAGTGGTTATCACAATACATTTCATATGTATTTGTGTATCACACTAAGGGTATCAAATTGGTATGACAATGTGTATCACATAATTGTATCACAGTGGAATGTGGACGGATGGAGGAGATAGTAGAGTTTAAAATACCTAAAATGCCTTTACATTAAAAATTTAATCACAATTACCAAATTATAAGTTTCCTAATTTAACCATTGATTTATGATTAATATTGGTTCTTATATTTCTACAAACTAATCAGTTCTTCCTCGAATTCCCCTATATATATATATATATGCGCGCGCACACATACATACGGGTAGGGGTGAGCAAAACCCGACAAACCCGAATCCGACCCGAACCGAATAAGCACCCAAATACGAAAACCCGAAAACCCGAACAAGAGATGTTAATCGGCTATAGTAGGATCGGGTTGGGTTTGTCCTACGCCACCCGAACCGAACCGAATAACCCGATTAAGAAGTTAAATATATATATATATATATTTTATAATAATATATATAAAACATAATTTTTAATCTAAAACTTTATATATATATATAAATTTAAAACCCGAACCCGAACCCGAACCCGAACTTACCCGAAACCCGAAAACCCGAAACCGAGAATAACCCGAATATCATCGAATGGTTCGGGGCCTATTTTCTCCATCCGAAACCTGAAAACCCGAAACCCGAAAACCCGCCCGATGCTCACCCCTATATACGGGTACAACGATAGAAGGTATAATAAGGGTGACAGGTACGAGGCAACAAATAAAATAAGTCGAAAAAAACATGCATAATTTTTACGTACTTGATGATATCATTGATTTTGGATGCATTCGTGGGTACATAACTACATACTATTTTTGTATGTGGTTTTGGTGTATATATAGACAAATATACATGTAAATGCTCCTTGTTTTATAAACTTGTGTAAATAAATATGAAAATATTTTTTTTCGTCAAAAACTATGATTTAAGATATTGTTTCACTTATATTTGTGTTCATATAAAAAAAATATATTCCATGTGAAAAAAACGAGTGGTTCATTTTCACATATGAAACAAATACTCATATGGTGAAACAAATATTTATATGGTGAAACAAATGCATGTGTCTTCATGCATTTACTAACGTTCAATATCATTCGATGTGTTTTTATCTTAATATATTCCATTGTTTCGAGGGATTTTTAAAGTTATTTGTTTTGCTTGATTTCGATGATTTTTAAGTTCTTTTAATCGATTTTGAGGAACTTTTTCGGATTTTTTGGTTAATTTCAAGAGTTTTTTTCCCTTTTTTGGATTGATTTTAAGAGTTTTTTTGGTTAATTACGAGGTATGGTTGCCCCATTTTGAACTTCTGAATGTCATACAGTGACACCTTCTTTAACTTTTCAACAAAGAAATAATATGGTGGCACGTGCCACCGTATGCCCTTCAATAAGTTCGTCCATGGTTTTCACTAGTTTATAATCTTAGTGTAGTTTGTATTACTTTGAAAATGTGTGTGTATATATATATATATAATATATATGGGTTAGGTTCAAATGTGAACTCAATTTTGGCTGTGAACGTGAGGACGAATCTTAGCCACACATCTTCGGTTATGGTGGAAGCGATCACGGAGGATTGACGCGATTCATGGGAGGGTGGAGATTATTAAAGGAGGGGAACCATGTCAAAGCCGCCTTTATTGACCGGATAAGTGACTGAGATTCGTCCTCACGTTCACAACCAAAAATAAGTTCACATTTGAACTTTTCTCATATATTATATATGTATATATATATATATGCATGTGGTAGACTGACTACTCCTTGCTCCCAAACGTACGTGTATAAATAGGCAGATATATAGTTCCTCTTTATATTGCCACCAATTAATTAAACCACCAACATGCTGAAGCTATCACAATACAATAACGATCCTTTCCTAAAATCATGCACCACCAAATCAAACACGAACCATTTTACGGGTATCCCAGTAATCGACCTCTCGTCTCCTAACGACGCCAAGAACCTCATAGTCAACGCCTGCCAAGATTACGGCTTCTTTAAGGTCATCAACCACGGCGTGCCACCATGGCTAGTGGCGGAACTAGAAAACGAAGCCATCGGGTTCTTCAACATGACCCCATCCGAGAAAAATAAATATCGTCCTCCAAATCCGTTAGGGTACGGTAGTAACAAAATTGGACCAAATGGAGACATTGGGTGGATCGAATATCTTCTCTTCACTTCCAATAATTTCCCGATCAACTCCAAAATCTTCTCGTAAGATTTATTTATTTATTTAATTTCTTGCATGTTTTTTTGTCCATTAATTACGAGATTCATGTTTGCTTAGGTTTTTTTTTAAGCTCTTAATCACCACTTATGTCTGATTCGTTTAGACGTTTCATAACTATTTCAAAACTGAAATCAGACTTCAGACTTCTAACACTTCTTAAAAAACAAAAAACGCCCCTACTATTTGAAAAGTAGAGGTCATGCCTGTGTACATCTCATCCCTTCGGACCAATTTACACAAGGTCGGTTTGGTTTTGTTTATTCATGCAAAACAAATCCTCCACACACACACACACATATATATAGATTATACATCACTGAACCATGAATATACTTAAGTTGGCATAAAGATTCAAGACTGTACTTAGCTGTTTCTAGAGTGAACGTCCTTAGAAATTAGTGTCTACAAAGTTTCTCTAATCCGAATTCATCCTAAATAGTCATTTTATACTTATGTATTTTATACAAAATAATACCCAAGATTGCCTCTGAACAGTGCGGGCGATCTTGGTCTTGGGTGTTATTTTTTAAAAAAATCACTGAAAAAATGATTATTTTGTTACCATACTATAAAATGGTCATTTAGGATTAATTAATTTCAATAACTTGAAAATTAATAATGAATTTGTGAAGGTTTCTAGCAAATAAGTACGTGGAAGAAGTAAGAAAATTAGGGTGTCAAATATTGGAGTTAATGGCAGATGGACTGAAGATAGAGCCAAGGAGTGTTTTAAGCAGGATGTTAAGTGATGAGAAGGCTGACACTGTCTTCAGGCTCAACCATTATCCACCAGACCCAGACCCAGACCCAGACCCGGATCCGGATCCGGATACAGAAGAAGGTCGAGGCAAAAACCGAATTGGGTTTGGAGAACATACGGACCCACACCTTATATCAATTGCGAGATCTAACACCACATCAGGCTTCCAAATCTGTTTGGCTGATGGAACATGGGTTGCAGTACCACCTGATGACTCTTCTTTCTTTGTCAACGTTGATGATTTATTACAGGTAATTTAAATAGAAAGATATATATATAGAGAGGTAGAGGAAAGTTTAAATGTGAACTCATTTTTTGTTGTGAACGTGAGGACGAATCTCAGCCATTTATCCGGTCAATAAAGGCGGCTTTGACCTGGTTCCCCTCCTTTAATAATCTCCACCCTTCCATGAATCGCGTCAATCCTCCGTGATCGCGTCCACCATAACCGAAGACGTGTGGCTGAGATTCGTCCTCACGTTCACAGCCAAAATTGAGTTCACATTTGAACCTAACCCTATAGAGGTATATATATATATATATATATATATAGAGAGAGAGAGAGAGAGAGAGAGAAAGGGGAGGTTCAGGGGAAAACGCTAAAAAAAAGAGAAAACTGAATAACACCGTGAGAACCCGCCATCTGGATGGTATTTTTTTTTCTATGCATCAATGCATGTATATGCATTAGTACATATACACAAATGCATACAAGCGATTGGAGCCCTTTTTATGCACCGATGCATATATATGCATTAGTGCATATGCACAAATGAATGTTAAGGCATACCGTCCAGATGGAGGCCTCCGAGGGTGTTATTCAGTTTTCTCTTTTTTTGGCGTTTTCCCCTGAACTTGACCCTATATATATGTCATGTGTGTGTGTATATGTATATATATATATATATAGAGAGAGAGAGAGAAGGAAAGTTCAAATGTGAACTCAAATTTGGTTGTGAACGTGAGGACAAATGAAAGCACCACATGTGTGTGAATGTATATTATACAGACCGAATAATCAAAGAAATATTCAGACTGAATATAACACGTGTCGCACTCTAATTTGTTCTCACGTTCACAACCAAATTTGAGTTCTCATTTGAACCCGCCCCTATGAGGACAAATGAGAGCGTGACACGTGTAACGCTCTCATTCGTCCTCACGTTCACAACCAAATTTGAGTTCGCATTTGAACTTTCCTATATATAGGGTCCGGTTCAAACGAGAACTTAAATTTGGTTGTGAACGTGAGTATAAATGAGAGGGCGACACGTGTCATATTCAGACTGAATAATCAAAGAAATTTTCAGACCGAATAACTTACATTCAGACATATACCACACTCTCATTTGTTCTCACGTTCACAACCAAATTTAAGTTCTCATTTAAATTTATCTCTCTCTCTCTATATAAAACAAAGATTTCATATTTTGATATATGGGTTTTTAGTCTTTTTTTTTTTTTACAAACAAACTAAATTGTTGATTTTGGTGAAGGTGATGACGAATGGAAGGTTCAAAAGTGTAAAGCATAGAGTAGTTGCAGACAGGTTGAAGTCAAGGGTTTCGATGATATACTTCGGAGGTCCACCATTGATGGAGAAGATCTCACCGTTAGATTCATTAATGAAGCCTGGCGAAGAAAGCTTGTACTATGAGTTCACTTGGTTTGAATATAAATCTTGTACGTATAAGACTAGGTTGGCTGACGATAGACTCTCTCACTTTCATAAACCTTCCTGCACCTAGCCAGTGCCGTCCCTGGGGGAGGGCGGGTCGGGCGTACGTCCAGGGTCTAAGAGAAATAGGGGCCCGGTTTTTTTTTCATGTTTGCTGTATAATATATAGTAGTGGTTCAAAAAAATTAATAAATAAAAACGACACAATGTCTTTTAGTATCTAATATAATCCAAACAATAACATTATATTAAAGGCTCAAACATGTATCAACTGATTACATTGAAGAAGAAAACACATAAAAAAAAATTAATTGGTTGTTAATTTTATATTATTATTTATTGTTTTTCTTAAGTTTTTTTTCTCTAAGCTTTTTATCTACAAAAATATAAAACTACCTTGCCTAAACAACATTGATATATTCTCTATAATTGTCACACCCCGCTAAAGCGGAAACACGGGGAGTGATAGTTCAAGATTTCATAGCAATAGAGCGATAACAACACCAATTGTCCAATCAAATACATAACACATAAAACTGAACATTACATCATACCAGTTCAAGTTTTAACAAAAAAGAAATAAGATGTTCTACAAAACAATTTCAAATTTAAACGTGGTTGATGTTGATGCGCCCCAAACATAAGCATTTTTAGTTACTCTTTCTTACCCTTGAAAAGCATGAATAAAACAAGGACACTACAAAGAGTTGGTGAGCTCACAGGTTTTAAATATTATAAACATCTTTTGCATAAATGAATATTGAGTAAAATACTTTTATGGCACTTAAATAATCTTTACATCATAAAACGTTCAAGGCATTTTTGTACCCTAATTATAAGTAATGAGCCACCACTAAACCTTAGACCACAAAAATATTTTTAGTTCTACCTCAGCGGTGGACCTAAAGTCCACATGTGTAGAACCTTCTTTTTAGTTCTACCTAAGCGGTGGACCTAAAGTCCACATGTGTAGAACCTTCTTTTTTAGTTCTACCTCAGCGGTGGACCTAAAGTCCACATGTGTAGAACCTTCTTTTTAGTTCTACCTCAGCAGTGGACCTAAAGTCCACATGTGTAGAACCTTCTTTTTAATTCTACCTCAGCGGTGGACCTAAAGTCCACATGTGTAGAACCTTCCCTTTTAAGTATAGTGCACCCCTACTTGTAGTTTCCCGATGGGATTGCTATCCACACCCTACTTTTCGGTTTTTAGGTGGGATTGTCCGTCTGATAGCGCTATCCACATATACCCTCGGCTCCTCACTTGAGTTAATAGTAGTGTACAAACTTTTATGAAACATTTTACTCAATACAATCTATTATTGTACATGCCTTAGTGCCCAAAATCATCAATTTCATATTGTTTCACATTCGATAATGCAAATAGCTCAAATATTTCATTTAATCATGCTTTCCACCCCAAAACGTATAAAATACTTTAAAAATGGGGCTGTGAATACTCACCTTTTGCAAAAGCTCCGTTTAAAGCACGATTCGTCCGCTAGCCGACCTAACGCTTCCCTATCAAAGTAAAATACCCAAAACGGTCACTTATGCGTCTAATGATTACTATGAGAGTGTTTATAAGTCCTTATATGTCCAACTTGGTCTACTATTGTCCCATTATACATAATGCACATATGCTCTTTAAAGAAATAATTTATACCGAAAATGTAACATTATAGTCTTTCAAGTGATTAAAATTTATGAAATCAACGAGTTTCAGAATTTAACTTCTGACAGAAACTATAAGTCTTAAAAATGATCAATTTAATGTAACATCCAAAATGATAAAATTTTCCATCTTTTTATATATGATGCATTACTGAGTTAAGGTCATTGTGACCAAATTTCATGCATTTTAGACATATAAAGAGGGTTCAAATAATTTATATCAAACAGTGTGTCACAGCAAGCATGACAGATTACACACTGTTAGTAAACCAATCATTTGAGGAGTTTTACTTAGTCTGTTTCAGAAATTCCAGTTGGATTATAAGCCTAACACATAAAGGAAACTTTTGAAATAAGAATCACTCATTTTGGATGTGTTATGAAGGAGATATGGCACTACAAAGTTGCATGCACAATTCTGTCATTAGTTGACAGATTGCACACTTAACTTTAATAAATTGGTTAATGCATCAAAAATTAATATTTTTGTATGAAACTGGATTCATATGAATCCTAACTCATAAAAAAAGTTTTAGAAGAAGAATCATGCATTAAAGACAAATAACAAAGGAGATATTAACACACAAAGTAGAGTTTAGCTGCAGGTGGTTTCACAGATTGCACACCTAAAGTGTTTTAGGTGTTTGGAGATCAAATCTCCATATTTTCATGTGATTCCACTTGCATGCAAAAGATAACTCATGTAGTTATCTCTCAAAGAAAGAATCATCCTTTTTCATTGAGTTTTGAAAGAAATATGGCCATTAGAACATGCATGTACTAATCTGTCAGTTTTGGACAGATTGCATACTCCTTTTGTTTTGATTAATTGAAACCTCAAATCACCATATTTTTTAATGAAACCAGTGGCATTTGAAAGATAACTCATTAAATTAAATTCCAGAAGAAAAATCAAGTGTTTTGGATGAATATTCACAGAGTTATGGTTGTTCAAAGTAGGGTTTATCTACTGTTGAACTTCTAGATGCACATGCATTTTGTTATGAGCAATTGGGAGGTCAAAACTCAATGTTTTTGAGTGAAACCACTTGGGTTAAAACCCCAACTCATTAAATAAACCTTTAGAAGAAGATTCATGATATTTTAACATATTATTTGCAAGAAATGGACGATTTATGCACATGCAATAAATCTGTCAGCACCAAAAATCACCATTTTTACTCAAAAACACATAAAATCATGATTTTTCACCTATTTCTTGAGTTTTATTGTTTGGGTCATAGATTACCACCATTGTTTAAACATTTTTACATGTTTTGGTGTATAATCTCTCCACAAACTCAGAAATTTCGGATATTAGAATAAAGTAGCTAAAAAATGTAAGAAAAATGAGTTTTTCACCCAAAATTTGCAAGAAAAAGATGAAGATAGTGTTATTACTTACTTGAGTGATGATTGTGGTTCAATGATTCTTCCAAAATCTTGTTAGTTTGATGGATTTGAGATGGAAAGTGGCTGGAGATTTTGGAGAGAAAAGAGTGGGAAAGAAGAGTAGGGAATATGTCCCTTAAGTTCTAGAGAGAGAGAGAAGAGTGAAATTCAAATTTTTAATCATGCAAATGAGGAGGAAATGAATAAAAAATATATTTATATGGGGGATATGGGGGGCCAGCCATGTACATGGGTCCCACTCAAACCCAATTATTTAAAAAAAAAATTAAACTCAAGCCCAAAAATGAAATTAAAATGTCATTTTTCTCAATTATGACCTTTTTCCTCAAAATGTAAGTCCAAAAGTGATTAAATTCTATAAAATAGAAGTTTTATATTTTAAATACTAAAAATATATATTTTATATAAATTGGGTATAAATTAGAGCATTTGGCACTATATAGGGCGTTTCGGCCAGTTACGGGTCGGAACCGGACTTTCTAAGCAGCTACCGAAAACTCTAGAAATTTTTCGGTCATTCTAAGCCAACTGACTTCTATTTTTATAATTAATCTATATTAACACTAATAAACTTAATTAGACCTAACCTGAAGGTTCAAATTTGACAGTTGTCACAATAATTCATCCCCCACTAACTTTTTTATTATTTCATCCGCATGAATTCAATTTTTTTTTAAATATAGTAGATTTATTATTACTAACTAAGAAAACTCTTACATTTGAAAAAGTTTATCAACCATACGAGACGATCCAACTTATGTCTATATTTAGAATTTCAAAACTAAAAATGTTTTTTGTTACATTATTGATTTCTTATTACCTAATAAGCATTTGGCCTAGCGGTACCATATCCTTTGGCTTCCTAGGAGGTCAGAGGTTCAAACTTCACCAAAGGTAAGGAGAGTGTGTGAGTTTATTTATTTCATTTGTCGTAAGTAAATATTATAAAATTCAAAAAAACAATGTATTGAAAAAAGTTTGTACTTAATAAGGACCCTCTTTACATCTTGCCCAGAGCCCAAAAAATGTCAGGAACGACCCTGCACCTAGGTTTCACCAATCGTCAAAGTCAAGTCATCAAATGGTCTTTGTTTAACAACACTTTGAATTTAATGATTATATGAGATCAAGTAGTTTGAATTTAATGATATTATGAGATCAAGGCTTATATATGCTTATGATTTATAGAAAACAAGCTAGTACTTCTTTTTTGGATAATTCTAAAGGATGGAACACCCTTAATTTTTTAAAGTACACCATTTAGGACCGTTGCTGACATTTTGGAGATCCAGTGTAAAAATTTGAACGTGTTCCTATACTTTTTCAGTTACGTAATTGATTATGAACGTGAGGACAAATGAGAGTGCGTCATATGTCTGAATGTAGTATTATTTAGTCTAAATATGACACATGTCGTGCTCTCATTTGTCCTCACGTTTACAATCAAATTTGAGTTCTCATTTGAACCCCTTCCTATATATGGAAGCATAAAATAATTATAACAAGATTCAAATAAAAAAGCAAACTAATCTTTGTATCCTTACATTAATGATCATAAATCTTATATGGTTAATATGTTGATGACTATAAAAGTTAATTATTAAGAAAACTAAAATATAACACAAAATAGTTATTCATAGTGAATATTAGAAGTTATTTCAGTAATAAATTGATACTACTGTTTACATTTTTTCAGATAAAAACAAACAACTATACATTGCTATTTTCTGAATATAAATCTTCTAATGTCTTAGAAACAAAATCATCTAATTATATTTTCATAATCAATATTTACTATAAACTAATTAAACAATCAAACAACGTTAATAGAAATAAGTACTAAATATTTGCTTAATAGACTAAAACTTGTATTTTGAAATGAAAGAACCTTAAAAAAATATTACAAATTAATGATGACGGTCTCAAAAGAAAATTAAAATGGGGATTTTGATCTTTTAAAGGATAATTTAGAGAACGAAATCAAATATGGATATGGAGTTTTAATCGACTCATAAGATCTTAAAACGATAATTCATATCAATAATAATAAAAACAAATAATAAATATTATATAAATATTATATAAAAAAACAAAGACATAATTTAAAAATTAAGGGCCAAATAAGAATTATCAACGATAAATAAATAAGTAAAAAAGAAACAAAGCATTAAAAAAGTTTATATAATTTATCTTAAAAACACAAAGCTTTTATATAATATTTTTTTTCGAAATTGTAATTAAATCACGTTTAAAATGAAGAAATTAAAGGAAATCTTTATAGTTAAAGATATTGTTAAAATAACAATTGAAAACTTAAATTTAAAAAAGTAACTCTTCATTGCCAAATTTGAACCTTAGACCTTCCGCTAATAGTTAGGCACGTTACCCAACTTAATTGGTAATTTGTTGATGTTTACGGATTTTATTTCTTATATTCTAAATACCATACCTATAAATTATAAAAAAACGGAGGCCCCCGACGATCAGAGGCCCTGTGCGGTGGAACTACCTCGAACACTCTCAGACACAACCCTGATACCATTATATGACTAATACAACTACCCTTTGGGTGTACCATTTGTGATTTATGGGGGGTTTAAATGCACATATTGTCTTGACATGTTTCAAGTTTAAAAAGGTAGCAAAATTTATAGAGCACTGTAGGCATGCAGGCGACTAGCCGAGCGACCAAGGCTGCATGTCCCATCAATCGCGACTTAAAAACCCGATATTTAGTTATTTACATTGTTCTACTCATTTTCTTCCACGTTCTTCAATTTCTCTTTAGCTTGGTCAATTTTGTGGCTCTGAGTATCGATTTTTTGGGGCTCTTCAAGGTGTTAGATGGTGATTGATAAGCTTCAAAGAGGATTTAATAGGTTTAGATCTTTAAGTTCTACATCAAAAGGAAGTTGGGGTTTGACCATTCTTCAACCCCCCCCCCCCCCCCCCTTCCTTTCTCCCTCTTTGGTGCGATTTTAAGAGCTTGGAGGTGGAAGATGATATTTTAGGAGTGTTAGAGCTAGAATTTGGGTGGCTTGTTGGGAGATTTATGTCTTCACCAAAGAAAGCATATTTGGGTTGGAATGTAGATTTAGCATAAATCTAGAAAAACGAATTCCAATTATTTTGAGAAAACTATATACATGTCAAAAATGTCTTTGTTTGATTTTTAAATGTATGATTGATTTCTTGCAAATACATGTTGAATATTTGTCTGATTTGCATTTTAGGTGCAATTGCAATTGTAGAAATGTATTTTAAAATGGTATTAATGTTCTGAAGCATAAATAAGTCATAGGTGTTTGATCAACTCAGAATTTATTGCAAGGAATTGCATAAACCCTTTGAAAACAATGCATGCATTGTCTTATTATGGTTTTACCGGGTTAGCCAAATAAGTTAAACCATTTCAGTTGGTTTGAAATTGGTTCACCCAACTTACACTACAAAAAACATACTTTCACTCACAAAAAATCACCCAGGAAAATTTTCTTGGGTGATTACCCTGGATCACCCAGAAAATACTAATGGTTCCGGTAAAATCCGATGTTTTCATCAAAATACCAACGGATTACCCACGAATTTCCTGGGTAATCCGTCACTTATTTTATTTACCCACCAACAAATTAACCACCAGTTTTGTGACGGTTTTGTGACGAATCACCCTTTAGAAACGGATTTTCCAGGGAAATGCTCGTAGGTGAAAATCTCCCATTTTAGTAGTGTTATATTTCTTAATAGTGATATTTGAACATTATTTGTATATATTGCATATAAATGTATTGACTGTGTCAATCAATCAAATGGAGCCGTGCAATTTAGAGCCTTAATGCAATGGATCTATTTGCATAAGAGTCGGTTTTGTTTGGCCAATGTAAAGTCTTGATGTTCTCGCCTATTAATACTACTGGAGTAGGCAATATGGTTGTCTAGATATTAAGGAGGTGAACTCGTGTAAGTCGGATTTTGGGACAATAGGTATTGCGGAGGTAATCTCAAATGAGTTAGACTCCAGACTCTAGCTATTGCTTTGGTGTATTTGATTATGTGCCCTAATAGAGTTTACATTAAGTCATTGAGGGTTTTATGAACATGAATTCATGTTGGGGTTGGAATCCAAGGCCATTGACGTTGAAGGTGGAAGTCCACTTGTGGATGAGTAGGAATCTAGATTGCATTGGGTATTACGGTAGAGACAAACAATCAAACATCAGAACCTTGGGTGTTGCGGTTGAAACTAGTGAGGAGTTAGACATTGGGACCATGGTCTTGAGATGAGCTCGGTAAGGTTGATTCTTAGCTTACTTAGTGTTTCACCACATTCGATGGAAAAGGGTCTCCTTCGATGCCCGTCACCGAAAGTTGTTGGGAATATTGGGTTTTATACCGAAAAATGTGTACTAGATATTTGATTTTACTCGGAAAATGATGCCCCTTGGGAAAGATGTTGCTTTTAGCATAAACATTATTTGAGAAATTGTTTAAACATTCTTTGAGTTTCACCATTTCATACTCATGTTATAAGCAATTTGAGAATGATTTTATATGAATTTTTAAACAAACAACAACTCAAATAACTCATTTTCGCAACTCAAAACACTTAATTTTCATATGGTTGCTACTAAAATCATGATGAATCAAATATGAAACGTTCTCAAACAACAAATAGAAGATTAAACCTTAATTCCTCACTTCTTTAACCAACAATACCATGAAACTAATATCATTTGAGCAAAGATTAAGCTTCCCAACACAAAACCCTATAAATTCTAACATCTCATACCCAACTTTGACATCAATCAGCAGTTTACAGCATAAACCTTGAAATTATAGATTCATACCTTAAATGTCTACCTTTCTCATCAATTGATTAGCTTCAATTTCTTCAAAATATCAACAATTTCTTAGATGCATGAAGATTTTTGGAAACACACTTAGGATTAGGGGAAGAGAGGATATTAGCTCTAGAGAAAGTATCAATTTGAAAATGAGAAGATTTTTGGCCGAAAATGAGTTTAAATACTTAGCAAAAGAAGGTATAAAGTTCCCATTTTGACCAATCTTGACCCCTCGTCTATAGCCTAATTTAACATTGGTCCCTACATGGATTTTTCTTAACATTTCTAGTCTTAAGATTAACTTTCCTTTGTACATAATTGCTCTCTTACATAAAACTTGGATTTACATTATTAGTCCAAAATACAACAGCATAGGTACAAGTAGATAAAGCATCCAAATTCCATATAAATCAACATACTAAGATTAGTTGCTAATGAAATCTAGGGTGTTACAATACACACACACACACACACATATATATATATAATTATAATTATATATATAAGGTTATTTTGAAAAGTGGTAAATATTTGAGAAGTAAAGAAGTGATCTCATTAGTCATTTCTACGGTCAATATCGGCTTTGACTAGTCAATAATTTCGACTTTGATTGGTCAATAATTACGGTTTTGACTGGTCAAAAATTGCGGCTCTAGAAAAAATAAAAGGGATAGTGTCGTAACTTTTACAAATGGGTGGCAAATAAGTTCCTATGTGAACTCGTGTAATTAACATACAAACTGGTTTAGTTGATTCACACATGAACCTGTGTGATTCACATATAAACTAATTAACTGATTCATATATGAGCCCATGTGATTCACATATGAATATGTGAGTTTATATATGAATCAGTTAATAGTTTACATGTGAACTACTTAACAGGTTCACATATGAACATACAGTTCATATACGAACTGGTTTGAATCCTATTTATAATAATTAATTTATTTAATAAACTTAATATATAAAAAAAATTAGTGTAAAGTTCAAAGAAACTCAACAAACTATCACATTTTAAATGACTAAGTCATTGAACTATTTTTTTTTAATGAAAATACCATTAAACTATCTCATTTTGAATGATTAAGTCTCTGAACTAATTTTTTTAAATGAAAAAACTATTACAGGTGGTGATGATCACCCCGGGGTATGCGCTAGAGCCCTTGACAGGCACTCCAGAACCCACCAACGCTCGTGATTCAATAACTGGGGATCTTGCTAAGAATGAAACTCCCTTACGTAATAGGGGTTAAGTTAAGGGAGGTGGAAATATTCTCCTTTTGAATGATTAAGTCCCTGCAATTTTTTCCTGAATAAATAAATCATCGAACTTCTAAAAATTAGCTAGGAATGTTTTAAAGTACAACAAACCTAAATCGGTTTTTACCACTCTCAAACCGCACACCATTAAAAATCATCGCAAACAACGGTATTGCTCCCTCTCCCCAGTCCCCACTCTCGTTGCCCAAATGTTGTCCGTTCTCCATATCGCCTAACACGTTGTTGGTCCCTACAATTAACCGCCTTTTGATTTATTTTTTATCGATCAAAAGAGGGAGAATAAAAAAATAACCGATTATATGTAGATTTTTGGGGTTAAAATGATGTAAATAACCAATTATAAAAGTTGATGGGTTTAATTTATTGAAGAAAAAAAATGTTCAGAAACTTAATAATTCAACGTGAGAAAGTTTAATTATTTTTTTTATTCAAAAGAATAATTCAGAGACTTAATCATTCAAAATAAAAAAGTTCAATGATTTTCATTCAAAAAAGTAATTAAGGCACTTAGTCATCCAAAATGTGATAGTTTATTCGATTTTTCTCTACTTTTCTGAAAAAATTAGTACCTTTTTAGCTTAATTACAGATTTGGTTCTTGTGGTTTCTATGGTTTTTACAAAATTGGTCCATCGAGTAAGGATAAAAACGAAAAAAGGACAAAAGCACCCTCAAGGTTAATGGAGGAACTGGATGGCCGTTAGATGGATGGACTAATTCATTACAAAACGACATACGATAAATCCTAATCTGTAATAAATGAAATTCATGGACCATTTTAGTAAAAACTACCAAACCACAGGGACCAAAACCGTAATTTACTCTTACTTATATCAAATCATATGTTAAAAATGTAATAAGTATGCATTGATGCAGGGCCGACCTTTGAGGCGTGTCGGTGGTGCCGCCGGACAGGGACTCCGATCCCACAACTTTTTTTTTAATTTGTAATAGGTTTGTATTTAATACATAAATTAGTTTATATTATATGCTACCTTTTTTCAAAAGCCACTTCAGGTAGCATTTCAGCAAGTGGTAGAAAGTTTATTTTTCAACCTTATTTCTAATTATTGCCTTCTTATAAATTACATAAATAACTAAAAAAACTTTATTCTTTTAGATAATTTTACAATGTCATTTAACTTATCAACTATTTTCATCCAATATGACTAGTTTTAGAGTTAGTTACCGGTCAACAAATATATAAGCTTGCCAAACATGGCCACAACCCTTATATTAATAATTTTTTTTGTTATAATATTTGTGGGTCTTGAAAAGTAATGACTTTTACAATAAGTGTTTGTATAAATGTGGGGTTGAATATAAATAAAATAAATTTTCACTTTTTAATTCTCTATGTTTGTAAATTTGTGAAGGTTGATAGCAAAAAAGTACATCGAAGAAGTAAGAAAATTGCGGTGTGAAATAGTATAGTTAATGGTAGAGGGACTTACGATAGAGCCAATGAGTGTTTTAAGTAGGATGTTAAGCGATGATAAGGTTGCACGGTCTTCAGTCTCAACACCCAGACCCAGAAGGCAATGAGTATGAAACTAAGCCTTACGCTAATGCGTGCATTCTTTATGGATAACTCTAAAGTTTGTTGATATATGCACACCTGTTTATATCAAAATCAAGTCAAACCATACATTAAAATATAAAAACTAGACATTGATATTGATATTGATGTATGTAAAAATAAATTAATTGATAAGTGTGTATTTGGCAGGTAATAGGTGTGCATTTAGCATATAAACTAGCTTATATTAAACACTACCTTTTTAAAATGCTACTTCAGGTAGCATTTCAATAAAACGTGGAATCTTTTTTTCTTTCTTTCTAATTCTAAAAACTCTATCCTTCTAGGTAATTTACAATGTCATTTAACTTATCACTAACTTTTACCAAATGTGACTAGTTTTAGAGATAGTATATCAACCAATAGTTGTTGTATGTGAAGAGGAAATCAATAGATAAGTCAAAATCAACTCGTTTTTCTCAAGATTGGTCAAAAGCATTATTAGAAATAATACTCCAATCTTGGTAAGGAGGTGTTGGTTATATGAAAGTGTTATGAACTTGATTACTTGAAAACAAATGGAGATGCACCTTACATGATTGAGTAAAAGCATTAAAGCGAGAGTTGTCCCAACTACTATCTTCCACAAAACAATGAGTTTCGGGGTTTGTAAGCCAACTGGACGAGAACTAAACTCCGCTACAACATTTACACAAAACATATCCATATGGCCTAAATGAGTGTCCCATTGGATCCATGTTCACAAAATGGACAACTCAAAGATTGTTACTTGTACATCCATGGAGACGTATAACAAGCAACAAAGATGGTGTAAAATTCACATTCTCAAGACTTAATCTCTAAACAACTATAGATTTACTCATATCACCGTTAATGACGCCAAAAACCTATGTGTTAGATATTGTCTCTCTACAGCACTCTGTGGTAACCCATGCAAGCATACATGTGTCAACATTATCATTTTTCAAGTAATAAAATGGTAGGACTAGCTGATAGCGGGAAAACGTATATGTCCACATAGTGACGATGCAAGTATATACTGACATTGTGATCGTTACAAGCAATAGAGTGGTAAAATACCGACATCGTATCCATATGGACCGGTGTACGTGCGAAATATGTTTATCGTAGTGAGGTTAGAAATCAGTCCATAGTGGACAACGCAAGTATACACTCGTTACTATGATCGTTTCTCAAGTAATAAAATGGTAAGAACCAAATATCGTATCCTCAAGGACTGGGCTATCAAGACTAGGGGTGGCAATTCTCGACACGTCACGAAACACGACACGAAAATAAACAGGTTAGGGTTGAAGTTTCTGACCCGTCAACCCCCCAACCCGCCAAATAAATGGGTCGTGTTCGGGTTGACCCAAATGGGTCGCGGATTGACCCGCCAAAAAATATTTTTTAAAAAAAATTATTTTATATTTTTCTTAAAAGTCTCAAATAGCCAAAATGGATTTGTTTGAATTTGGTTGTGTTTGGACTTTTTATTTGTTTGAAACTTGGATTTGTTTTAATTTGGTTGTGTTTGGACCTTTTATTTGTTTGAAACTTGTGTTTGGACTATTTGTTTAAATTTGGATGTTTGAATTTTGTTGTATTATTAGGTGACCTGCCAACTCGTTTATGACCTTCCAACCCGTTTAAAACCCGCCAACCCGAGCGTGTGCGGGTTAGGGTTGCATATATCGACACGATTAGCTAAACGGGTCGTGTCCGGGTTGACCCTCCCTGACCCGCCAACCCGAAAACGACCCGATTGTTACCCCTAATCAAAACACTATTGTTTTCATGAACTTCCTTGTACAAGTTTCAATTATAGAGAAAGCAATATTTAGAGTTGGTTTTGGTAAAACTAAATTAACAAATATCTTATAATTAAAGCAAGATATATAGTTGTGATTTTCCTCAAATTTTACATTAAATACTTGATTTAGAGGAATGGTCGTTGTACTGTGAGAAGTGGCCACTCTCTGTCCAGAGGATCGGTCTTAACTAGTACTCACACTTTTCTAACTAAAATCTTATATATCTTAACCTTCTTCGATTTGTTTGTGAGCTTCCCGAACCCTTTCGAGTTTCGATGGAATAAGTATTAAGAAAAACACCATAAGTATTTTTAATGCCCAAACGGATTGATCCTACTCCATGTGGTGGAATACTCACTATGCAAACCCGACTTTCGTCGGTGTTGTAAGAATTCTTTCAAATCCTCTAGCATCATACAAGCTCGTGTCTCTACGTTTGTAACACCCCTAAAAATGGGAGTTAATTAAAACTAAATAAAATTCGGAATAACTTCAATAAAATGAACATCGGCCATAAAGACGGGGAGAAGGTTAATGAGTTTACAACTTCAAGGGAATTCTAGACGACAACCTATTAATCTATACAATTGTAAGATACAGATTTAGTTCGGGTGTCTCTGAATCCTCAAAATACACTTCTATGTAAATCCATCTATACACACGAAGGTGCACTTCCAAAGGATGCCACAACCGACATCTAGCTCCGCTCATCCCATCAAGCCCCACCAGCTTGATCACCTGTTATACATGTCATTTTAAGAAAAAGTGTTAGGCTTAAAGCCCAGTGAGAACAAACAATTCAAAAGTATAGAAAAGCCATTTAAACTTCGAAAATGGTAAGTAAACATATAACCACAAGCCTTTTCCAAAACATCTCTTTTTCTTTGCTTCTGCAATTTACACCTGAAAGATACGTTTTACTTCTCTTGGGGGGAACTTCTACGATAATGACCCGTCATTTGGTCGATTACTCGACCACACAAGCTCAACCCCAAACCGGGATCTCTTACAAGTGCCTTCCCCCAAGTACTTCTGACTATATGTGCCTATGGATCCATTACACTAGTCTAACATTTTAATACAATTGTTTCCAATGTATTACTTCTCTTCACAAAACCTGTGAAGTATAACATCTTGCTTCCCAAAACCTTCCTTCCAAAAATTAGGTCAAATAATCATTTAGGTTTATACATCATTTTTCTTGCATTTAAAACTCATAAGAGTATTCCAAAACCGTTCTTGACTTCCATTTCATCATTTCAAAAAAAACCCTAAATGATACATTTTGACCTACTTTTACCAAAATCTTCTAAGTATAGAAATACTTATTTTAAACATCATACTAAGGTAAAATACATCATTTTGACATGTATAAAGTTTTCGAAAGGTAAGAATGAACTCACAAGCTAGATTTAGGCTAAATCTAGGTTTTATCCCAATACCGAGCTTCATTAGGTGAGGACTTCAAATCCACAAGTTTCCACCTATAAAACCTTCATCTATATCATAAACAAACCCAACATACACCAAAATCAAACCCAAATCAGAAATCATAGAACCAAACCCTAGATTCAAGATTTCAGAGAGATGATCGTACCTTTCAACGTATGGGAACCCCAAATCATCAAGTAAATTTTAATCCTCATTGTTACCATCATAAAGAGCTCTGAAATACGAAACCATAGCAAAAAGAATCGCCTCAATCGGAGCTGTGATTAAGAAGTTATGGCCAAATGAAGAACATCCTGGTTTTAACCACTGGAGGCCGCCCGCGATCATGACATGTCATGATCGCCCGTGACACCCCCAAAAGCTGATTTTCATGCCTAAGTCACGGTACCAGTTGTGCGATTATGACATGTTATTATGCCACTGTCATAATCGCCTGGCATGATAGCCTGGACCATTCCGAGGTGTTTTTCCCACTTTTCACCCGTTTTGATCCCGTTTCTCGTCTAGCAAATGATACCCAATATAAATAATTTCAAAATACTTGTTTCATTGATTCTAAGAGTGGAACACAAAGAGGACTCGAGATTAGCTTTTACCAAAGACCCGGTTGGTACATTGTGCCATTGTCACTATAACATGGCACACTTGTTGGGACCACCAATCACTTGGTACCACCGGTGCTATTGTGACAGATGTCAAACCGTATGACACAATAGTTAAGACGACCATACTCTTAGTACCATTGGTGCTATGGTGACACTTGTCACTATCTCACAACACTACTACTCAAACTCTGAAATTAGCTCCTCTTTAATAGACCATTCGGTTCAACACTTTCTTCAATTGGAACGAAAACCAGGATGTTACAACGTTCCACCCATTTATGGATCTCAAACTAGATATTAGACACTTTCAAGTGAGCGACTTGTCCGCATCATTGACATTATTAAACAATGAATGACTAAACTGAAAAAGGATAAAAATATATAAGATTACTCAAGAATTTTACATAAAATCTGGGTACTTCTCTTTTCTACATCTCAAAATTTGTTTAGTTCATGACTAAGAAGGAGTAGAAAACAGAAATTAAAAGTTTGCAACAAAACATACCGAAAGATTTAAATTACTGGAAAGAAGAGTGCCACTATCGAGTGCACTGAGTTACAATAACGAAAGTTTAACTACTGTTGGAAATTAAATGAACTAATGAAAATTAAATGTTATTATCTAAGAACATGAAAATAAATGCCAAGAACTAAATGCTCTAAAGTAAATCTATGCTAAGACTTTTTTGTAGATCTATATAATACTTTAAGGGAGTAAATGCAATGGTCTTTATATACTAGGCCATAAACATCCACACAAGTACACAAGGATTAAAATCCATGGAGAAAGCACAAGAATCTCGTGGACAAATGAGTTTTTCCCTAAAATATGACTTTTGTCCATACTTCAGAGTTTACTTTTCAGACACCAGCAGAAAGCATGCAAATAAAACTTCTATTCCTGCTTTTGTGTTCCCCAAACATCACCTTCTTGGCCTCCAGTAGTTGGCTTAATGAATCAGCTGAATCTGTCACTCGGAATGGCCACTCCGGATACCACTTTGATGATCTCAACTTTTTGGCATACAATCACATTAAATGGTTCCAAGACATGAAAACACTCACAAATGGCTCAAAAAATTATTTGACCAAAAGTGGAGGTTTAGAAGGCAAAATAGCCGAATTTAACAATAAAAAATGAAAACAAAATGCATGTAATAACTCTAAAAACTAGAGTTATCAACTGGACTTCAAAGTTTCGAGTAGTAAGTTTCGAATACGTATACCGATTTCAATTAGAAAATATTAAAATACAGGGCAAAATGCAAGAAATGACAACCTACTTTCATAAATTTCCTTATTATAACGTTGTACTTTTAGTTTTTCTTATTCTAACAATGTACTTTCAAATTATTTTTTAGAGTGAATTATAAATTTGGTCCCTGTGGTATACAAAAAATTATCACTAAGATCCCTAAACTCAAAGTATTATGGATAGGGTCCCTGTGGTTCTCATCTTTTTATGGATAGGATCCCTCTGCCTAATAAAGTTTAACAAAATCCGTTAACTCAAGGGCATTCTGATCTTTTTAAACCACATGGACCAAATCTATAATTCACTTCATTAAACATATATAAGTTATTTAAGACATTTATTTAATATTCTATTCTTACCATATTTATGATTTTAATATGATTTTATTTTTTATTTAAAAAAACATTTTATATTTCACACATTAAAAGTAAGCATACTTAATTTTCATTTATAATATTTATTTTTTATTTAAAAAACATTTAAGAAAATTATAATTTTCAACAAAATTACATATGATTCACAATTAATTGTTTTTGTCAAAATATTTTCCTAACCGTATGAACAAATGTTGTTTGTTATGCACACATCACTGATTGATATATGAATCAATTAATTATAAACAAATAATTAATTGTTAATCACTTATAAAAGTATGTTGTTTGTTATGCAGATATCAGTTATTGATGTTTGAATTAATTAATTAATTAAGAACAAAATAATTAATTGATGTGTGCATAACAAACAACATTTGTTCATAAGTGATTCACAATTAATTATTATTTTTTTCAAAATAATCATATATGATTAGAAAAATATTTTCAAAAAATAACTAATTACGAATCATATGTGATTTTGTCGAAAATTATAATTTTCTTGAATGCTGTTTGAATTAAAAAAAAATTCTTTAAATGAAAATTAAGTACGTTTACTTTAAATAAATGAAATATAAAATGTTTTTTTTATATAAAATAAAATCATATTAAAATTACAAATATGGTAAAAGTATAAATATTAAATAAATGGTTTAACTAACTTATATATGTTTAATAAAGTGAATTATAGATTTGGTCCTTGTGGTTTAAAAAGATCAAATTGCATTTTGAGTTAATGGATTTTGTTAATCTTTGTTAGGTTGAAGACCCTATCCATAAGAAAATGAGAACCACAGGGACCCTATCCATAATATTTTGACCTTAGTCATAATTTTTCGTATACCACAGAGACCAAATTCATAATTCACTCTATTTTTTATTAGAACATTGTATTTTCAAAAATCTACTCATTATAGCATTGGGTAACCTTTTGTTTTAAATTTACCGACTATATTAGGTTTTCATCTCACTTCATTGTCCATGTAGGTTGTCCACGTGTAATACATTGTTGATGTAATATTTCTTATTACAACATTGTACTTTCAAAACATTAACTTTACATATTATTTAATAAATAAATTAGACTAATTAAACGAATCTAAATTATTCGTAAATATAAAAATATTAAAAAAAATTGTGGACACGGTTTTTTTTCCTAACATTTATAAAAGTGTTTAAAAAATATATATTTTTGAACTAAGAAAATAAGAATTTTTAGTTTTTTCACAAATAAAATATTTATATCAAAAATAATATTTCAATTTGTCTTAAAAAGTTGACCAGACATATAATTTAGTAAATATATTAAATTAATTAGATTATTTTTAAAATATTCAATAAAATATAACAATATTAAAAAGATTTGGAAAACACATTTTATATCGTTAATTTAAAAAAAATACAAAATAAGTATTTTTTTGAATTAGAAAAATTAAATAATAAGTTTTACATTTCTAATGAAAAAAATATTTATCTTGAAAAAAAATATTATATTTGTTAAAAAATTGTTACTTTAAAATATTTAATTTGCATATAATTTAGTATGAGCGCAATTTTTTTGAAAATGTTTTTTAAAAAGAGTGATGATGTAAGGAAATTACTAAAAATTCAGAAAATTAAGAAAAAATATAAACTGGGTGGGATCTTATATGAATAATCAAAAGAGAAAATGAGGAAATTGTTAAAAAAAATGGAAAAGGTTTTTTTTATTAAGGTCATATAATCAAAATGACGTGGCACCCATATCACCTAATTTAAGCCATGTAAGCAAAGAAAAGTAGGGGCTAATTTGTTTAAAAGGTAACAAATTACCCATTGTTATATTGGGTAGATTTTTCAAAGTACAATGTTTTAATAAAAAAACAATTTGAAAGTAAATTGTTGTAACGATAAAAACTGAAAGTACAATTTTATAGTAAAGAAATTTATGAAAGTAGGTTGTTATTTCATACATTTAGCTCTAAAATATATTTGAGAGAGTTTGGTGATTTCAACAATGAAATATAAACAAGTAACTAAAAATGAGTATGGGTGTAAATGTCACCTAAGCAATCAGTAGTAACAGGATGGTCAAGGATACGTGTCACAAGAACATTTATAAAAGTCCCAATCTCTCGAGTGAACTTTCACAAAGAGTACACACAGTCTCCCCACAAAGTAACCATTTTTACCAACTGAAGACTTGTCGATTTAACTAAGTAGATTCCAGGGAATCTTAGTTCTACTAGTATGGAGAGAATGTTCATATCTCTATGTAACACCACCATTGACCGACTTTTAAACCTTATTTACAAAGCCATGCAAAAACCAGTATCTCTATGTGAGTATGAAAGATTTTCTCAAATCTTCTTGTATCACTCAAGCAATATTTCAAAGTCCGTCTATCTCTGGGTCTAAAACCTAATATTAAAACTTTCAAGTTATCGACTTGTCCGCATTGAGTTAAAACTTCAACTTGAGTAACCAAGCCCAAGAGTTTGCAACCAGTGTTGCCTACTTAGGATCCACTCAAACCTACACCCAAATGGGTGCTTAGCTAATAATCAAAGTAAAGAACATAGTAAAAGAAGAGAAATACTTAAAAGTTAATTGCATTGAAAATAAAATACAAATTATTTCTGCAGATTCGGCGGCAACTGAAAATTAAAGACATTAAAATAAATTACAATTACAACTATAAAAATGTAAAAAGAAATGGATGGAACTTCTACATTGTTGGAGCTCTCTTCGAATGTTTCATCAAGACATCTTATTTATAAGTAGAAAAATTATTAACTTTACCCAATAAAAAAGGGCGTCTTTAATCTTTTAGGCAAAAGTGGCACTATTCAACAAATCTTGTTATCTCCAAATTTTGAGAAATCGTCGTATTACCATTCATCTTTTGAACCCTTCAAGAGATCTTTTCCAATTCTTCAAAAAATCTTTTCCATATCTTCAATCCTTACCCATATCTTATCTTCATCTTTCTTTGTATCAAGAGTTTTCCCTTCAATATTACCATAGTGTAGTTAAAATAAGCATAAAATTACATGCAAAAATGATATATTCAACTGTCATTAAATTGACGCCGCTCCCCACAGTGAGCATATTTCGCAATCCAACATTTAACCCAAAAATGATGTATATATAACCGTAAAAGATAAAACATCTTTAACAACTCTAAATAAAAAATAAATTAATAAAAGAAAAATATAAGGTTTAAAATAAAGACTATGAAAAGGGTTGAATATGAAAATATTACATTGTTTTTTTTAGGATTATTCGTATTTTAGTGTTAAGTGGTATGGGAAAAAGGATAGGTTTTTATAAGAGAAGTTATGAATAGAATTTACCTCAAAAAATTTCAAAAGAAAAAAACACATAGCAGATAGGCAAATGAAAGTTGCACCTCTTTCCTTGTTGCTTTCCTCCAGTTTTTTCACAAAATGCATAGAAACTGAAAATTTTAAAGCCAAAAATCTAGATTTGTTAAAAAGGGGACTTGAACTCACACTCTCATAAATCAAAAACTTTAATATGGAAACTAAGGGGTTGCTTCCTAAAAGATTACCGGTAAGCACATATTGTTAAAAGAAAGTATCCTTACTTAGCTTATTGTGTAACATTCTGAGCCTTCAAAATAGATTGTGATAGAATGAAGTGTGCCACGTCATTAAATTTCTGTTAGGTTCTGTTAGGACAGTTGCTTCTGGTTATAATCTGTTTGTATAAATAGCTCATCCTTCTTGTATCTTGCTCATAATAAAATCTGGAATTACAAAGAGCTCTCTGCTCTCTTCTCTTTTCGCTCTCTCTAACTTTCTCTCTCTTTAATACCTTCTTCTACAGAGTTTTATGGTATCAGAGCAGGATCAGATCTCCATAAAAAATGCCAGGAACTAATGAAGCAACAAGTACCACAACTCAGAGTTCTCAGAGTTCTTTTTCCATGGCAAATATTACAAATTTTGTTTTTATAAAACTCAATGGTGAAAATTACTTGAGTTGGAAACATCAATTGATAACTGTGCTAAAAACCTTGGGGCTTTCTAAACAAAGAAGTACAACAACCTCTCCTCCTCTGCAAAATGATTCTGAGTTTGAAAATTGGTGTAAATCAGATAATTACGTTTGTGCTTGTATAAATGCTACTCTTGATCCCAATATTTCACATCTAGCCATTGATACGACTTTTGCTTTAGATATGTGGAATGTTTTGGAAAATTTATATCTACATCAAGCTTTTGCCAAGAAGTTTCAATTAAAGATGAAGTTTCAAAGTATGAAACAAGGCACACTTTCAGTCATGGATTTTTGTGATTCAATCAAGAAAATTGTTGATTCTCTTCGTTCGATTGGAGAGAACATACCAGAAGCAGATCTCGTTCTACAGACTCTGCAAGGTCTGAATTCTGTTTATAATATGTTTGTCTTGAATATTGAAAACTTTGGACAGATCCCGTCGTTTGCTCAACTTAGATCACGACTCCTGATTTATGAAGAAAAAATCGGTCAACAGGCAGAATGAGTTGTTCCTATTTCTGCTATGAATGTGAATGTAACGTCACCGCCACCACATGCTACTTTCGGAAATAAAGTTCCAACAGGAATAATTTGTCAGATCTGTAGAAAATCTGGACACGATGTTATATCGTGTTATTTTCGATACACTCCGGTGGAAAATAGAGGTGGAGGCAGAAGTGGTGGTCGGAATAACAGTACCGGCGGTCACATTTGGAGAGGATATGGAAGAACGAACTATAGAGGTAATTTCAATAATCGAAATTGGAGAGGAAATTCATCTGGAAGGTTTAACCATGGAGAAACGAATTTTAGTGCAAACATGGCTTGGAGCAGGGAGGCTGTTGATAATATTCAAAACCCTAAAAACTTTAGCTGGTTAAATGATCCAATGGTGAATAGTCAAAACTTTTATTCTCCTAATGTTGCAAAGTCAAGCCCAAATTTAAGTCAGATTCCACCACCTGGGTTTGTTGCTGGGCCCACTCATGATCCAACCACAACATATTATGTTGGGCCTAATTTTCATCACGGCTCTAACACTCATCACTTGTTTGGACAGAATCATTATAACAGTTGGGCTTCTCAACAACAACAACAACATCAAGCAAATTTTTATGGTTCATCAGATGAGTTCGCAAATATTTGTGCTGCTGTGGATTCTTGGATTCCAGATTCAGGGGCAACTGCTCACATGACACTTGATTCAAATTTAGTGCATGGGGCTCAGGTCTACTCCGGTACCGGTAAAGTGATTGTTGGAAATGGTATGACTCTTTGCATTACTCATGTTGGTCATTTTGAAATTAACCTACCCAATTATCCTCTTATCTTGAAAAATGTCTTGTTAGTTCCCGGTCTTACCAAAAATCTTTTGTCGATTACTCAACTTGTTCGTGATAATCCTCTTATTGTTGCCTTTTCTTACTATGGTTTGTCTATTCAGACCTTAGCAGGAACAATGCTCCACCACATTCCGCTTAATCATCACAACATCTACTCCTTGCTTGCTACTTCGAAAGGTCTTTGGCATTCCATACTTGGTCATCCTTCAGAGTATGTCTTTACAAAAACTTCATTTCCTTGTACTTTCACTAAAACGAATAATGTTTGTAATGCTTGTAATATCTCAAAAGGTACTCGTATTCCATTTCCTACATCTGTATCTCGGAGTTCAACTCCGTTGCATGTTATTCATTCTGATATATGGGGACCGGCTCCAGTTGTTTCTCGATCCGGTTTTCGTTATTTTATCACCTATATTGATGATTTTAGTCGTTTTACATGGGTTTATCCTCTTGCTCATCACTCTCAAGTTATTGAATCTTTTCGACATTTTAAAAACCAAGTTGAGAATCTTTTCTCAACTACTATTAAATACTTTCAAAGTGATGGTGCTTAGAACTTACTCAAGGACAAATGGGTGCTTTTCTTTCTGAATCTGGCATTGGTCCCCGAATATCGTGTCCATACACCCCACAACAAAATGGTGTGGCAGAACGTAAAAATCGTCACTTATCCGAAATTGCTCGTGCTTTATTGTTTCATGCTTCTTTACCAAAAATCTTCTGGTATGATGCATATGCTACTGCGGAATTTTTGATAAATCGTATCCCATCTCAAAATTTATCACATTATTCACCGTACGAACTTCTATTTCATAAAGCACCGTCTTATACTAATCTTCGTACATTTGGATGTTTGTGTTATCCTTTTCTTGGGGATACTCGTGATGATAAGTTATCTCCAAAATCCGTTCCGTGTGTTTTTCTTGGTTATGCCCCATCCCACAAAGGCTATCTTTGTTATGATCTCACGTCTTCCAAAACCTTCACATCTCGTCATGTTGTTTTTCACGAGTCTATTTTTCCTTTTGCAAATCAGGTTGTGTCCAAAGACATCGAATCTTCTGCTGTTCTTCCCCCATTTTCCGTTACTAAACCTCCACCACATATTTCACCTCCTACTACACTTAATTCTTCATCTTCTCCTAATGTTTCAATGCCAAATAATCCCGTTAATGTTTCAATGCCGAATGATCAAGTTTCATCTTCTTCGGCTGCTTTTCATCCAATGGTCAGTCGCACTCATGATCACACTCGTAAACCAAAAACCTTTTCTGATCATGTTCTTTATTATGCCAACTCTAAATGTGATCATACTCGTCCACCCGATACCGAGCCAACCACATTTTGTCAAGCCCAAAAATGGCCAGCTTGGTGGGATGCAATGAGGTCAGAAATTTCTGCCCTTCACTCTAATGGTACTTGGACATTAGTTCCTGCTCCCACTTGTACTAATATTGTTGGGTGTAAATGGGTCTATCGTATTAAACGACATCCCAATGGAACTGTTAGTCATTATAAGGCTCGTCTTGTAGCCAAGGGGTTCTTACAAACTGAAGGTGTCGATTATACCGAAACATTTAGCCCGGTAGTAAAACCCACAACAATTCGACTTGTTCTCTCAGTTGCTTATTCTCGAGGTTGGGAGATTAGACAAGTAGATGTTAATAACGCTTTCTTACATGGAGATTTGATGGAGACAGTTTACATGATGCAACCTCCAGGTTTTGTTGATTCTAATAAACCTAACCATGTTTGTTTACTAAAGAAAGCACTTTACGGTCTTAAACAAGCACCTCGAGCTTGGTTTTCGATGTTGTCTAATGCTCTTGTGGGTTTTGGATTTGAGCAATGTGCTTCTGATACGTCTTTATTTGTCTATTGCACATCTACTATTACGGCTTACATTTTAGTTTATTTAGACGACATCATCATTACCGGGAGCTTGTTTCCATTTATTGCCGAATTGATTCAGAAACTTCATGCACAATTATCCTTAAAAGATTTGGGAGTATTGAGTTATTTCTTGGGAGTTCAAGCAAATTTTTCTGGTGATGTGCTTAGTTTAACACAACAACGGTATTTACTTGATTTACTTAAACGAACAGGGACAAGTGAGTGCAAATCTTTATCGTCTCCCGTTGCATCCGGGAAACAATTGTCTCGACACTCAGGTAAATCGTTAGAAGATCCTTCTTTGTATCGAAGCACTGTTGGTGCACTGCAGTACTTAGTTTTAACAAGACCAGAAATAGCTTATGTTGTTAGCAAAGTCTCTCAGTTTCTTCATTGTCCTACGGACCGACATTGGACTGCTGTTACTCGTATTTTACGACATTTAAAAGGTACAAGTACACACGGTCTAATCTTTCAACGCTCTTCTATATCTGTAATTCATGCCTATACGGATGCGGACTGGGCAGGTTATCCTGACGCTCGACGGTCTATTAGTGGCTATTGTGTCCTTCTTGGGTCTAATCTTATCAGTTGGAGTTCTAAAAAGCAACACATGGTTGCTCGCTCGAGCACTGAGGCAGAATACCAAGCTCTAGCACATGCAGCTGCTGAATTACGATGGATATGTTCACTTATTAAGGAACTAAAGATTGATCTTTCTTGTGCTCCAAACCTTTGGTGTGATAATCTTGGAGCAACTTATCTTGCCGTAAATCCAGTTTTTCATCAACGCACTAAACATATTGAGATCGATCTCCATTTTGTTCGTGACATGGTTTTATCTCAGACTCTTGTTGTTCACTATGTCCCTACTGATGTGCAGATTGTTGACATCTTAACTAAGGGTCTCTCTACTGCTCGGTTCATTAAACTCAGATCCAAGCTTCACATTCAAAAGAGTGATAAGCTTGCGGGGGGATGATAGAATGAAGTGTGCCACGTCATTAAATTTCCGTTAGGTTCTGTTAGGACAGTTGCTTCTGTTTATAATCTGTTTGTATAAATAGCTCATCCTTCTTGTATCTTGCTCATAATAAAATCTGGAATTACAAAGAGCTCTCTGCTCTCTTCTCTTTTCGCTCTCTCTAACTTTCTCTCTCTTTAATACCTTCTTCTACAGAGTTTTAGATTGGTGGTAAACATCTTAAATCTTAAATCCTCAATTACATAGTAAGACTCTCAATCCTTGTCATGTCTCTTACCGGGTAAGATTTTTGGTCTTTGTCATGCTCACTCAGTAAGGTAAGTGATCTCGGTAAGTGCTTACCCGGTAAACATTTACTAAAGACCAACCTAGTCATCACAAACTTCTGTCAAAAGTTTAATTTTAATAAATATAAGAGCACACAACACAATATTATAATGTCACCCTTCAAAAACATAATTTTTTTCTATTACGGAGGAACCATGAAGTGGTGACACAAGCCACCGACCAGCTATGCTATGACATAGGTCAACCCTTGTACAAGAAGGCAACATGATCATATCTTATAAGAAATTTTTTATCATGATAGTGATTTATAAGGACTTTTTATTGTGGACTCTTTAACAAAAAAAACTAAATATAACTGACTAGATTCTTCATGCGGGTCTTGGGTGTGGGCTAAAAATCTAGGGGGAGATTGGTTGGTGAGTTGGAATAGTTAAAAGCTTTGATCCCAAACGTTTCTTTCATTTTTTTGTTGGGAAAAGTGGACGGAACCTCCGAAAAAAAACATTTATTTGAGAGACAATGAGAAGGATAAACACGTGTGTTGGCTTGTTGAAGATGGAATCTTTTCGATTAAGACTCTTAAGTGTTTAATTGAAAATAGGTACCCGAGCATATTATTCCTACACAACGGTGTAATATAATTGTGGAGATTGTTTGTATCTTCATATGGCAGCTTAGACGGTGAACGGGTTTCATAGATTCTTCATGATAAAAGAGTCAACCTTCATTCCCTTCTTTATCCTTGTTGTGTTAAAGAAATTGAAACCATCAACCGTTGTTTCAACAATCGAGCCTTTTTTTACCAACATGTTGATCGGTTTATGCTCTTCAAAATGTGCAAAAAAAACTGTAGGATCCGTGGAGAAAGTGGTACGGGATCAAGGGGTGGAAGTCTAGTTCGTTTTCGTGTTTGGTGTATGCTCTATCATATTCTTGTTAGCCGAGCTTTTTGTTGTTTGTGTTGTTAGTTCTTTTTATTTCTTGTAGAAGGCGTCGGCAACATTCCCTTTTGTTACTTTGCCATAGTAAATTTTGCTTTGTCTTTCAAAAAATATATATAAATGAACTACTTTTCTTTTAAAATTTAGAGTAAAGTTCAATTTTGCTCCCTAACATTTGCAATTTTCAGTCATCCCTAAACTTCAAAAACTCCGATTTGGTGTCTCACGTTTGTCAATTCTCAACGGTTTTGGTCCATCTATCTGACCATCGTTTACTTTTCCCATTAAATCCAGTTCAATATGTTGTTTTAGTCATTTTCACTAGTTCCTTAATTTTATATATTAATTTTTTTTAAACCTATTATAATTTTAATTTTATTGTAAAATGAAAAAAAGTGAAAATAGTACACAATCACATATTGTATTTTTAATTTAAAAAAAGTCATTTTTTTCGTTTTACAATATAAAATTAAAATATATTATGTGTTTTTAATTTTAATATAAAATTAAGAAAATAGTGAGAATAAGTAAATTACCCCTTTTTTAATTGAAATTGACGAAAAAAGTTAACAACCGTTAGACAAAGAAACAATTGTTTCAAATTGACAAACATGACGCTCCAAATCAAATGGATTTTTAGAGAATCTGCAACGGTTTTTCTATAATTTCTCTAAAATAGAGAATGAAAAGCCAAAATATCTAAAATTGTTGTAGGATAAATGTGTCATCGTCTAATGGATATGACGATATAGATAGAGATAAACATATTAGAGATAGGTTAGAACTATTATATCTTGTAGCTATCTACTTGTATCTCATCCCTATTTAAAGGGCTTATAATTAATGAGAATAACAGATCTCTTCTCTCTCTTTCTTGTTAATCTATATTACTTTCTCCTTTAACACGTTATCAGCACGATGCTCCGCTAAAATAAAGTTTGTTGATTTGGTCATGACGTGAAGCTACGAGTTTTACGACATCACTGTCGATTCAAGGTAAGTTTTTATGCTCAGATTTCATTGTTATTTTTATTATCGTTCGTCGGTAAACAATTATGTAGTCCATTACCCGACGACGTTGGATGGCTTGCTTCCCACTAGATCAATTCAAGTAAGCATCTCTATGTCTTGATTTATATATTTATGAAGTGAATATATTGCTTGTTGTTTGCATTGCTGATCTGTTATTCATGATTTAACCTATAATAATTTTTTTGTTGTTAAACTGCATTGGGTTAATTATCTAATTTTGATAGCAAAAAAAGGTAGATTTGACGTGAATTGAATTTTTTTAATGAATTAATCAAATTCATAATTATCTGTTTTTATGGAAATAGTCAAATAAACAAAAGTGGATATTCACAATTAAAAAAAAGTGTTATGTGATTATCTTGATATTTATCATGAATTTAGTTTTTAAGTTGAATTCCTCACATAATACTTAAATATTTTTTTTTAAATGTGTCTATCTTGATTGTGAGTTCCTACTCATAATTTTCAACTTGATGACCAACTTTTGGAAGTTACACATGAAAATATTAAATATTATTATTCAAATGTTTATCTTAATTGTGGTTTCCTACTCATTATTATTTTAACAAGTATTTGGAAGTTACACTTCCAACCCCTATATATTTTGGTCTCTTACCAAATGCCCCAAAAATATTATTAAGATAATAAAAGTTTAAATTTGACTTTATGTCAAAACCAATATTTATTTTGCTTAATGGAAAAATCTCTCAAAATTATTGATGTTATTCATGTATTTCATGAAACGAAATAATTGCATAACACTGAAAGATTTTGTCAAACGGGTGTAAATAACCCTAAGGTTGAAGGGACTTAAGTAATCCACGTGATTCCCCTCCTACCTGGAAATCTAAAAGTGTCTTTGTGATCTATTTTCGAATATTGAAATATTGATGAAGTACTATCAATAAAAATTTAAAATTTTAAAAATACAAAAAACCAATAATATTATGATAATGAAATCTCATGCATAACATAATTATAGAACATGATTTTGAAAATCATATATTCTCCATTATTTACAACCACCTGGACTCGAAAGAACTTGAGTACCATAAGATTGACAAATATGTAAAACCCATCAAAATATATTGACCCTAAAAGTCACCTGTTAAAATACATGTAAATATCTTGAGATTTTTTTGAGACGATACATTAGTCACAACCTTCATATGGAATACCATTAACTAGAATCCCCCAAGAACAAGCAAGGACACCACGAAAAGAAAAATCGAGATCTAACACTATGTATTTTCCAAACTAATCAAACAGTGGAATGAAACCCACTCGATTATAAGAAAATGACTGATTTCAACAAAGAAACGTTGTGCTCAAAATACATCTCAATCTTCATGACAAGGAACTCATAGAAGATTTCCACCTTTCATATAGCAGTAATCATGTTAATGAACAAATGTGAGCTAGAGTATAACCTTTAGACAAATTCATCAACCTACTATAAGTGGTTGAAAGATATAACAAGGTTATTTCAGATCACTAAACATGTTGGGACAAAGAAAATTCTCGTGGTCAATAATGAAAGTGTTAGAGGTGGAACAACTCCAAAGGACGGTGAGTTAAAGGAAATTTCACATAGGTGATATCTATACACCTCATGGACAAATTAACCATGGAAATAGTAAGGGTCATGACAAGAGTCGAAAAAGGTTTTACAATTCTTGGAGCAGAAATGCAACTACTGCCTAAAAGATAATGGACAATATAAGAAGAAAAATGTGCTAATAATCGCTCATAAAAAAACAAGTTGGAAATGAACTATATTAGATTAATTTAAGATTGATTGAGCATAAGTTTATTTGAAATTTAAGTATTAAATTAATTTCATCTGCTGATGTTAAACCGAATATATAACCATTATAGATGTAAAGAAATACATTAAAATTACAAATATAAAACTCTCAATATTCTCCGTTCCATGTTGGAATGTATCGAGGAGAACTTGAGTGTTTTTGTGAGAAATCTCACACAATATTAAAGGATAGACTAATGTTAATTGAATTAATAGTCTATAAAACCTCTAAGCAAGTTCATAAGACGATGAACTGTCACCTCTTTATTGCCTCTGGTATAGAATTAATAGTCACTAAAGTAATATATTAATGAGAACCTTGTTAAGATATTGATATAAATTGGAAATCATAATATAAGAATGGAAATGGGTATATATGTACATCAACTCTAATGATATGAAAGGAACATATATTAGAGAAATAAATGTGTCAAACTAGTAGATTATCTAGGTCATTAAATCACATTTTGTCACCAATAAAGAACTTTGGGACAATGGTGCATATATGTTTCTATATGACCACGTGAGACACCATGGTCATGACATAATGATCTATGTATTGAAAAATACACATTGACACATCCTTTTTCGAGTGAAAGGAAAAATGAGTTAATTAACTAAATTGCAATTGTTGACTTCTACAGCACAAGAAGTAACACCAACATCATAATAAGCCCTCTCGAATACCTGGAATTTTAATAAACCCTAATCCTTAGCCAAGACAGGAATGAAACCATCCTAAAGCTAAGGATATAATACAAAAATATTCCATTCTTACAATGAATAACAAGGTAATATTTATGGACATAAACAACCAGAATGCGGGCCATTAAAGTATTTTATGGTTCTGGTTTCGACACGATGAACGCACGTCGTATTCTTATCCACATAAGATGCTGCACTCTAGCACTAGTTACACATTCAAGGGCTCACCATCCTAACTATCTCATCAAGTCTACATGACTTGGAATGCTAGAGAATTTACATCATAAGGAATTGATATTTATTGCATATATATATATATATATATATTCGGATCAATGTAGAGTTTCCTATACCCCATGTATATATATAAAATGGTCTCATAAAAGTTGTCATCAAAAGAATGTAGATGATATATAGGGCATTGGTTATGCGCACCAATTTACCCGCATTTGCATGGGGTTATGCAAATATTATATGCAGCCTTACTTATTTGTTTTTAGACCCACTACTAGCCAACCAGTATCATGCGTACCAGTTGGTAACTGGATATAAGCCTGATATTTTACATTTACGCATGTTTGGTTGTGTAGTACATGTGCCAATTGCGCCCCCACAGCGCACCCAAATGGGTCCTTAAAACAATTTAGTATAAGTTGGATACGAATCCACAACAATTATCCGCTAATTAGAATCCTAGACGGGTGATCTCTTTATCGCTAGATTAGCAAGTTGTCACTTTGATGAGACAGTCTTCCCGTCGTTAGGGGGAGATAGGAAAAAAGATTTTCCATGGGAACGCCTGGAAGTGTCATAGAATATTCCCATCATGTCTCAATTTGATCCCCAAACTTCACAAAGTAAAATTGAAGTCAAACGAATCAGACTCGATACCTGATACGTTTAATGTTATTCTACAAGTGACAAGATCACATATACCAGCTGCAAATATATTCGTAAGGATAAAAGTCCCCAAACAAGGGCACAACGCCACTGGAAAGCGCGTTGCAATCACACATGGTGGAGGTGTGGTTGAGGTCGTGGCTCCCAAAAGGAAATGGGGGAAGCTACTTGGTTCGATAGATACTCGTCTAAAGGAAAAGAAGAGTAAGGCACAAACATTTATCATCAATATATAAACCTCTCATGGGATTATCTCTGACTAAAACTATGTCTATGAATCATTACTGGAGGACGCTCCGAAGTTAATATTGGATTCCAGAGATCAAATAAATCTCAAATAAATTATGAAAGTGCATACGAGTCGATGGATAGATCGTACATACTCATTGATGATATTCACATATATTGTTGCTCGTGAGATGATAGAGCACTATGACATCGAACCATGCTCAGTTGAAAAATGTCAACAAAGAGCAAATTGACCTAATAGAAGCAATCCAGGATAATTACATTTGACAAATACACGGATATTTGGTCCGGTAGTGCTAACCTACCAAGTGTAAAGCCCGTAAGACATAGATAATTCATTTGTCATAAAAGCGTAATGAGAATAATTAAGTCATGATGTATAAGACTCTCCTTTGGCGCAAGGTTTCTCACGACGCCCTGGATTGATGAAGACTTGTTCTCTCGTGATGGACGTTATAACGTTCGCTAATTAATTAGCCTAGTAATTTCCGAAGGACGGGAAATGCAGCTCATGAATGTGATTACTACATATCTCTGTGGGGATCTAGATTAAGAGATATATAAAAGTGTTTGATGACATTATATTAGTAGAAACCACAAAATGCGTTTTCCATGAAATTGAAACGCTCATAGGCGGATATGGATGCCTGCCTAAGTGAATACTTCATTGGGAAGGGATATAAGAACAATGAACTATGCCCATGCGTATTTATAAAGAAAATGAGTTCCAGATGTTCAATCATAACTCTATATGTCGATGTAATGAACATAATAAATACTCTTGATGAAATAAGAGAAACTTTATTCTATTCAAAATCTGACTTTGGGATGAAAGATTTTGGGAAAACTTGGTTTTACATAGGACATCGAGTTTGTGATGTTAATTCACCGATCGCATATGTCTAGAAAATAATCAGGCGATTTAATATGGACAAAGCGCATCCGGCTAGCACTCCCATGATCGGTCGAAGTGTTGGATAAAAGGAAAGATCCATTTCGTCTGAAGGATGATGTCGAAGAGGCTTTGGGAGCTGGAATTCCCTATTTGAGTGCAATAGGCGCATTATTGTACTTATAACAATACACTTGACCATATTTTGTATCTCTCAATGAACTCGTTAGCTAGATTTAGCTCAGCGCCAACGCAACATCATTAGAATGATATCAAATTAATCTTTTGGAATCATTGATGTGGGCTTATACTTCCCTTACAAAAAGAAACATAGGATTGATAATGAAATTTCAATACCTACTTTGAATATGAGAGGCAAAAGTACCGGCCCTAATAGAAAAACATAAAATATTGTCTTGGTATGTCTTTGCTGATATTAAATATCTACCTGACTCATACAAAGCTCATTCCCAACTTGGATAAGGAATTACCATAGGAAACATGCCGATTGCTTGGAAGTAAACTAGGCAAACCCTTGTAGCTACCTCTTCAAACTATTCCAAGAATATTACTCTACATGAGACTACTCAATTGTGTACATGGTTAAGGACTACCATTACACATATTAGAGGGGTTAGTGTTTTGAGTTCAACAAATATCCTACTCGCATATATGTAAATAATGCATTGTATCGAAGAAATGAAAGTAAGATATATCAAGGGTGATACCTCAAAGTAAATTATGCTTTTAGTTTATATAAAATGAGCAGTAGAAAACTCACCTCAAGATTCAAGTGAATCAAGTAAGATATAAGGAGAATGTGACATAAAAAGTATGAGAATGCTAAGACCTTCCAAACTCCCTTGATTAATGCACGAATCGGGGGAGTAAGTAGACAAAGGGGGAGTCTACTATATATGTAATATTGGTATGTTGTGCTCTTTCCTTCACCTAAGGTTTTATTTTTCCCATTGGGTTTTGTTCCTTGGTGTAAGGTTTTAGTGAGGCAACGGTTTATATACCATCCTACTCTTCCAACTCTCATGATTAATGTACGAATCTGAAAGAATATTAGACTAAAGGAAAAGTCTATCTATTGCAAAGAAACTGGTGCGTTGTACTCTTTCCTTCGTCATATTCTTATTTTTCCCACTGGGTTTTAATTTTGGCGTAAGGTTTTAACGAGACAACAGTTGTGCACCATCACTCCTTTGACTTGGCACAAGGGGGAGTGTTGTAGGATAAATGTGTCATCGTATAATGGATATGACGATATAGATAGAGATAAACATATTAGAGATAGGTTAGAACTATTATATCTTGTAGTTATCTACTTGTATCTCATCCCTATTTAAAGGGCTTATAATTAATGAGAATAACAGATCTCTTCTCTCTCTTTCTTGTTGTTCTATATTACTTTCTCCTTTAACAAAAATATAAATCTCTTCTCTCTCTTTCTTGTTGGAAAGGAGCGACAGGTTGAGTTCAATTGAATGGCGTGGGCTTTCCTTGTCCAACCACGTGGGTGGCTTCAAGTTTTTTAGTAAAAGATTTATATTTTTATTTTTCTATGTTTTTTTTTGGATTTCTTGATCTATATATACGTTTAAGGGTGGGCAAAAAATCAATCGACTCAATTGGAACTGATCGATTCAATTAGAATCGATCGAGTATAATTAGACATTCAATTGTAATTGTATCGGATCAAATTGAAAATTTCAATATCCAATTTAGATCGGCCGGTTCTTGGATGACAGTCCAGAACCGACCAAAAACTACCGAACCGAACCAACCAACATCCAATTAACCATCCACTTATTCTTCCAACTATCATCCAATTAGTTTGTCTTCAATTTTCTTAAATCAAAATTTATTTTGGTTTTTGAATTTTTACCTTCACCTGTGTTGATTTTAACACATATTAAAAGTGATTCTTTAAAAAACTTGAATTGAATTAACACATTGGATCATCCATTGGAGTATCCGACAGATATCCAATAAAAATATCCAATGAATGGAACCGAACCGATTCAATCTTCGATTGTATCGGTTCGGTTGTCTGATGCTAATCAGATCGGTTCGGTTGGCAAAATCCAACAAGAAAGAGAGAGAAGAGATCTGTTATTCTCATTTAAAGGGACAAACGAACACCTTTATTACCACATATGATGTGGGTTCCACACAATATAAAATCATATCTGATTCAATGGTGGGCCCCCATTGAATCAGATATGATTTTATATTGTGTGGGACCCACATCATATATGGTCCTAAAGGTGTTCCTTTGTTCTTTTAAAAATGCAAAGTTCTCATTTAAACATCTATATATATATGTGTGTATGTATTTATATATATACAACTCATTTGATTTTATAAAGAGAATTAAATAATAAATCAAAATCAATTTATTTAATAGAATGAGTATAATTACAGTTTTGGTCAGTGTGGTTGATATTCATTTTTGGTCCCTAGTCTAACTTCTGTTAACTAGGTCCGTTAACTCAAGGGATATTTTTGTCTTTTTGGTATTTTTACAATTTTCAATCAAAAAAATTAGAAAAATATTATTATATTTGATTTTTACATTTTTCACTTTTGATTTCTTTTTCATCGATTGTGTTTTAATACCCTAACCAGAGTCGACCACTGAATCTTTCATTGAACTATCCCACATTGGTTTGGGGGGGAGAACAAAAAAGTTGCCTTATAAGGGACTTAGATACTTCCTCTATCAGACGCATTTTAAAACCATGAATCCAAGTTTACGAACAAAGCGGACAATATCTGGTTCGGTTGGAATGCGATGTTACACTCATCCTCATCTGGTCTTTTTCTCCGACGACAACCTTTCCCCCAACCGTTCTTCGTTGGCGACAAAAACCCATTATGTTGCAGGGGACACTTAATGAAAAACACCATAGGTTTTAGATCTTCGTCCATGGCACCATTATTTGTACAGATAGTGTTTTTCGAGATGGATGTGTGCACCCATATCTGCTTTTTTCAATGAAAGCTCCATCATGTTGTTCTCAACTAGAAAGCTCCGACGACCCCCTTTCTCGATGCTTTTCTCCCTCTCACGACGACTCCCCATTCGATCTTTTTCTCAAATCTGGTTCATCGGTTTCGTAGACAAATGAGAAGATTTGGTTCATAGGTTAGATCTGGTTCATTGCTTTCATTGACAAATGCGAAAATATGGTTCATCCATTTCATTCCTTTAGATCTGGTTCATCGGTTCCATCTAAAAATCTCAGTGATTTTTTTTTCCAGACCAGTGATTTGTTGAAAATAACAATGAAGCATATGGATCTTGTTTTGTGTAGGTAGCAACCAATCAGGATCTTTGTTTCGTCTTCAAAGGTTCGCTCATTTGGTTCTGGTACCTGCACCATATATCTCTGGTTTGAATGACATTTGTTTTCATTCTGAAATTAATTTTGATTTTGGATTTCGAGTTTCATTTTTCAATTAGGGTTTTGGATCTGAGTTTAATTTTGGATATGTGACTGATTTTGGGATTATGTTTTTGAGTTTAATTTTGGATTTAGGTATGATTTTGGAATTAGGGTTTTCAGTTTGACTTTGGATCAAGTATGACTTTAGAATTAGGGTTTGTTTTTAATTTTCGAATCTGAGTTGTTTTTTAATCTGGGTTTGATTTTTATTTTGCTATCAAGGTTTTGTTTTGCTTGCCGGAGTAGACGACCGGTGTTAACAATGATAAAATAAAAATAAAGAATATGACAAAATAAGTCAAACAAGAGTAAAAGAACCAATATTCTAAAAAAGACGAAAATACCCTTTGAGTTAACGGACCTAGTTAACAGAAGTTAGACTCAGGGATCAAAAATGAAGCAAAATGGCAATCACAGTGACCAAAACTATAACTATTTCTACAGATGGAAGAAAGTTGAAGTAAGTTTACAATCACAGGTATCAAAAGTGTAGTTTACTCTATAATTTATTTTTGGGACAGCAAAAAATTAACTTGTGGTATGCAGAATTTTGAGTTAGTTATTTGGTGGCACTTCAGGAACCATCAATCAGAAACAGGTTTAAGATTTGCTTTGTGTCTACGCGTTGGATGCTAAGCTTTTATAGTAAATTAATTTTTTATTTTATGTTGTCATTTACAATTAAATTTTGTTTTTATTTTCAACTAATTATATTTTTTATCATATTATTTTAAGTAGGTCCTTTTAGTTGGCATTTTATTTCAATATAGGTTATCTGATTACCTTTGTTAAAAAAAAAAAACTCATTTAAGTTAGCCATTTTGTCTTTTCCTATTGTTGAAATTAAATTTTAATGTACATTATAAATTTACAACCTATTGTTCACATCAGGGAGGTAAAGTTCATAAACTATTCATAACGAATGATACAACATTCAGTATTTATAACACATGATCATGAAATATTCATGATGAATAACCCGTGAATGTAGATGACACATGTGGTGTTCTCCTTTGTCTTCACGTTCACAAACAAAACTCGTTAATTTCTAAATTGAATGTTAAAGAAACAATAAAAGAAGAAAATGTCAATGTGTTAACAAATTTTTTTAATGAAAGTTATCGAGAAGGGCCAAAAACTATAATTTACTCTTAAATTGATAATGTTATATTCAGTATCTATTAATAATTTAAAAAATTATATTTACCTAAAACAAAAATAATAACCGTATAGTAGCTTCAACATGGAATATTGACAAAAGTATCAAAACCAAAATATAAAATCTTCATTTTGGTATTATTTTTTTTAAATATAATTAAAATATTTTAGGATTAAAAAATGAAGTCTTAGTTTATTATAGTTTAATAATAAGCATCTTCAATATATTTTTAGAATTTCCTTTAGGATAGAGAAATTAGAAATCAAAATCTTCATATAAAAAACATACTGAACTCTAACGGTTTCTTTACTTATAACATTAATAATTTTATCAGAACATTCAATTTATTTTGATACAACTTTTCATCATTATCATCGTTCTTGATAAGTAATATGATTAATCATAATCAGGTTTATTTAATAAGATAATTGACTCTTTCTTTTTGGAACCGACAGTTTTATTAAAAAGCAGCAACCCAACGACAGCGACAGACAAAGGAGGGAGCCAAAAGAATCATACAACAAAAACAAGCAAAGCAACGGAGAAACAGAACCTACAAGGTAACAGCTAAATACAAGAAAAGGAAGAAACATTCCATCCAATATCGAAATCACCAGACTTCCTTCCCCTAAATTTATACTAAAGGAGCGTCAAGGAGATGGTATTGTCCACCACAGTTGAAGTTGAAATAAACTTCTTATTAAACACCCTCTCGTTTCTCGCCTTCCATAAGCACCAAAGGAATCTGTATATAATAGTAATCATAAGCTTGCGTTTCTTAGGACAATTACCCTATTTAGCTGCAACTGACTCGATAAACGTTTATTAGATAAGAATTTGTTAAACAATTATTGTATACGATCTTCTTTTAATTTTTTTAACATGAAAGTAACAAACTTTTGATTATTTCGAAAAATGAAAGTGGGTCCTAACAATAAATAAAGGAAACATATTCGATATTATTATAATAAAGGGGATGGAATCTTTAGCTCAACAAGCATTAAATCACGTGGGTAGCAAGGTTTGATGATTTCAATTGGATGCTGGTAATTGTTACCCTCACGGTATACATGCCTACCCTTGTGGACTCATCACATTAATATTACTTTTCTAATCAAATTGACGGTCCATCGTTTATGGTCAACCAAGCACACACGTATATATACAAATACACGTATACATACACACATATATACACATACATATTACATATATAATATGATATGGGTTAAGAAGAAAGTTCAAATACGAACTCAAATTTGGTTGTGAACGTGTTGGCAAATCAGAACACGACATGTGTATATTCAGAGTGAATGATGAAAGAAAATATTTAGACTGAATGTAGTATTATTTAAATTGAATAATACTACTTTCAGTCTAAATATTTTTTTTCATTATTCAGTCTGAATAGGACACGTGCCGCGCTCTCATTTGTCTTTACGCTCACAACCAAATTTGAGTTCTCATTTGAACCCCCCCTGTGGGTTAAATCAAATAAAAATCATAAAAAAAATTACAAACTCGTGGAAAGCAATATAAAAATAATTTCTGTAATTTATTTTCATCAAATGATAGGATTTATGATATTATTTCACATATATTTGTTTCATAATGTGAAAGATTCACATGTATTTGTTTCACCACATATATATATATATATATAATTTTTTTACGCGTATTTTTCGTTTCAATAGGTGAATCATTTTTTTTTTCACATTTAATTTTTTTATAAGTTGAACACAAACATATGTGAAACAATATTTTTAATTATAAGTTTTGATGAAAAAAATTCATGTAAAAAAATATTTTTACATCGATTTTACGAGTTTATAACTTTTTTGTGAATTAGTATCAATGTTCTAAAAGCGTGCCTTGGCGCCGAGGCGCAACCTTGCTGCCACATTAACCCCCTTGGTAATGGAATCACACACACACACACATGAGCACAGATATATATATATATAGGACGATAATCAAATAAAAACCACAAAAAAGTTATAAACTCGTAAAAACGATATAAAAATATTATTTTTCATGATTTTTTTTATCAAAACTTATAATTTAAGATATTGTTTCACATATATGTTTGTGTTCACCTTATGAATATATTTACATGTGGAAAAAAATTGATTCACCTAGTGAAATAAAAAATATGCATAAAAAGGATTCATATGGTGAAACAAATACATGTGAAAATTTCACCTTATGAAACAAATATATGTGAAATAATATCTTAAATCCTATCATTTGATAAAAAAAATCATGAAAAAACCACAAAAAAGTTACAATCTCGTGGTTGTGAACTCAAATTTGGTTTCACATGTAATTTTTTCACAAACTCGTGGTTGTGAAAACAAACCCAAATTTGGTTTCACAAACTCGTGGTTGTAAAACTTTCACATGTAATTTTTTCACATGGTGAAACGAACATATGTGCAATAATATCTTAAACCATAGTATTTGATGGAAAAAAATCATGAAAAATTTATTTTTATATTGATTTGGACCAGTTTGTATAGTTTGTACATAAATATGAGGTTGTATTTGATCATTCATCTCTCTCTGTCTCTCTCTCTCTCTATATATATATATATATACATATATATATATATACATATATATATATATACATATATATATACTCCCTCCATCCAAAATTAAGTGTCTACCTTACTATTTTTGTTTGTCCCAAAATAAGTGGCCACTTTAAAAAGTAAGTTTTCAATTTCCCATTCTACCCTTAAATATGAGATGGAGAAAGTTTCTCTCTATACTATCAAGGGTATAAATGTCATTTGATTATTTAAAAAGTGTAATAATTGACATCCCTAAAATTGTATGCATTTTCATTGTGAACATTTATTTTGGGACGGATGAAGTATATACTATATATATAGAGAGAGGATCAAATGAGAATGATCAGGGGCGGACCCACCCTATGGAGAGGGGGGGTCCCGTGCTACCACTCAACCTTGTTCCCTAAGGGTAAAAAAATCGCGTTTCGTAAGTTTTACATAAGGTGCACCAGCTAAACTTTTGATATTTCAAGGGTTAAAGGAGCACTACTGTTGATCATAACTCCTCTCGGTGATTTGAATATGATTCCTCTGTATACTTAGTGAAATTCCATGTGTAAAATTATGCTTAAATTCAGCGACAGCATACGCTGAGTGTTATCAGCGATCACTGAAAATCAGAAGCCTCAAGTCTACCTTTGAAGATCTGAAGATCAACCATCACACCCAAAGAACATTCAGCGAAAGTCGAAGACCAAGCTGAATAAAGAGATAGCCAGCTAATGATCTGAAGCGGTTCAGTGATAGCAATGAATATCTAAATCAGAGTATGGAGTCTCTTTAAGCCTCACCGATACTATGAAAGTTCATCCTTGAAGTTTCAAGTTCAGCGATCAAGTGAAGCTTCTCCAACAAGATTAAGATTGATCTTATCCTCGATGCACAAAAGTCAAACCTTATACTATGTCAGAGAAGGACGTACGGATTGTCTCATATGTCCCCCTCATATCTGATATGGTGCTGTTCACATACGGCCAAAAGCATGGTTACGTTCTGAACAAAGGACAAGCTTCCTATGGATGCTTGGCACGTGGCATATACCTTTTGTCTTGCATTAAATACAAACGGGTATAAATAAGATGAAGATATCTTCTTCATCTTCATGCATGCTACTTTCTATTTATTTTTCTTATTTCATTGTGCATCAATCTGTGTGATTTCTTAAGTTACAATAGAATAGGTTTACTTATTCTAATTCCGCTTGTAACTGTAAATTTGTTTATTCAATATAAACTCATTTAAAAACGAAAATCTAATTGTTTGTATTCAAACCCCCCTTCTACAAACTGTTTCTATATATTTGAACTCTTGTAGACTCCTTTGGGACCAACAACTACTTTAAAAAATCCATCGAAATCAACCAAAAACCTTAAAAAATCACTCGAATTCAACCAAAACCCATAAAAAATCACTCGAATTCAACCAAAGATCTTAAAAATTCTTCGAAATCAACCGAAAAAACTTAAAAAACTCTCCAAACGGGGAATTTTGCTAAAAAAATCCCTCGAAATCAACTGAAAAATACATCAAACAGCTTTGCGGACATTTGATACAATTTAAAAGTGCACCCGCTCGGAAAAAAGTCTGGATCCGCCACTGAGAATGATAACTATTATTCAGAACATTGGTAAAATCGCATGTGAGTTGCAAGAATTTGCCTTTGAACTGAAGTCGTAGGCCAGGTCGACCGCTCACCCTTGCATTGACCATGTTCTATAATTGCATATAAAATCACATGTGATTTGAACGTTTTCTTGTTATTTTATTTTGACAATGTTCTCATTTGATCCTCCCTTAATTATACATATACATTAATAAATATACATATGCATTTATAATATACATATACATATACATATACATAGTTGGAATTGTATGACAATGGTTAGAACAATTCCTAGCATTTTATGAGTTAATTGTTTGATCCGAGAATTCACTAAAAATGTAGACCTTCATCTATCTTCATTTATTTTCATCCACCTTCAATCATATTAGCCACACGAACTTCCATATTTTCTCTTAACTCCACATGCATGAGTTTGTTAAAGTTTTAGTTATGACGATAGATGAAGATAAATAAGATAGATGAATGTACGTGAATACACTTCGATGAAGGTTGATGAACGTCCGTATTCTCAATGTTCTAACCAGAAGAATTTTTCTCACGTGATACAAACCCTGTATATATACACACACACATATGTCAAGGATATTGATTCCTCAAAGAATAAGCATCATAAAGATAATGTATCATTTTAATAGTTGAAAGTGTATATTCTTTATTGTAAGTATCTTTGGGTTTATTTAGTATGACAGTATGTTTTTGAGAGATTTGAATTCGTGGAAGGATTTGGAGTAAGAAGGATTTGTAATTGGAATGATTTGAAATTTTTGACGTGTTTGTTTTGCAGGATTTAGAATGGAATTGAGATTCATTCTTTGTCAACAATTTATAAAGATAATAAAATTACATTTTAATTGATGATTATCAAACTAATTTTTTAGCATGTTTTAAAATATTATTACAAACAAATTTTATGAAATCTTAGAGCATCTCCAATAGCATCTATATAATTTTCTCCAAAATAGATATTCAAAACTAAAAATCTCTAAAAAATATGGTATTCAACTCCAAGAGCATCTCCATTTTGGAGATTACAAAACTCATTTTATTATTAAAATATTTTATACTTTTAATAAAATATTATTTATCTTATCTAAACATCTAATTTCAAATTTTCTAATTCGTGGAATATAATAAAATATGATTTCTCCATCATGTTAATCATTTTTGGAGATTTCTCCAATTTCTTCAAATTTGGAGATTTTTGTTATCTATTTCATACTTTCTCCATTTTAGAGAAAGTTTTGGAGATGCTGTTGGAACAAAAAAATGCTTAAAAACTTTATTTTCTTCATTTTAAAGATGTTGTTGGAGATGCTCTTATAATACCAAATACCCCAATGAGATTTCAAACTCTAATGTTTATGGTATTTAATCGGGGTTTCAAATCCAAACTTTCTATGAAACCAAATGCAAGCTTAAAATAAAATCCAATTTCGAATCCCTTTCACTAAAAGTTGTATAAATATTTAATTAATGATCAAACATTTTTTTTTGAAAAGATTAATGATCAGACAATTAAAAACCAGTATTATTTTTATTTAAAAGAATGGAAAAAACAAGATGTGGAGTTTGTGATGTGTAATACATGTCAAGCTTCAGAGTGTTGTTGGGAAACAACACAAGTTGCGATTAGAATCCATGGGATTTCTTCCCAAAACATGTTCATTTTCTGGGTATCATTTTTGTTTGTTTATCACAATTTGCTTCTGGCTGTGTTTCAAATAATGTCATTCATCTCTTAAAATATAAATATTATTCGTCACGGATTTTAAAATACGTTAAAATATAATTCTTCTATTTTAATATAAATATCTATATTTTTCTAAGGTTATAGTAAAATAAAGAGTAAACTACATACTTGGTCCCTAGGGTTTATTGGTTTTAACAGTCCGGGTCCCTAAAATGAAATATCTATGACTTGCATCATTGTGGTTTCCATTTCATAACGCACGTGTTAAAACTAACTTTTTTCCCAAGTAGGTTAAGAAGAGGGTCATTTGGTCATTTTAGTTTTGGGACAAACACGAATAAAATTACAGCGGGGAAACACGTAACTTACTCTATATATTATATATATATATATAATTATTAATTAATAATATATATATTTATATATTATATATAATTTATCACCATAATTTTCACAATTTTTTTTATAACATTGTTTTTTTTATTACAACAATATATTTTTAATTTTGTATTTTTATTATTACGCTAGTTATATTTTTCTTTATTATAAGAACGTATATTCAAATTATTTTTTTATTACGCATTATAGTTACATTTTCTTTATTATAACAATATATTTTTAAATTATTTTTTTTTATTATAGTATTATAGTTATATTTTTCTTAATTATAGAAATATGTATTCAAACTATTTTTTTTATTATGTCGTTATATTACATATTTTCTTTATTATAAATAATATAATTAAATCGGGGTTTTGTATTTAGCCATTGTACTTTTAATTTTTTTTTTAATTAAATTGTAAGAAAATTATATATTTTAATGTAACATATATTTTAAACATATATGATTGTTTTTTTTCCTTTAAAACATATATTTTTTTTTAAATAAATTACGTAAGATGTATAAAATGGACTATCAATTTTTAGATAGTTTATCTTTATCTTCCGATTATTCATACATTTTTAAAGGAATTCTTAAAAAATAGATGAAAAACATAATATAGGTATATGAATAATCGGGAGAGAAAGCGATGAAGTTATTTAAAACGTGTTTTACATTTTTTGAATAACTTCATCGCTTTCTCTCCCGATTATTTATATACCACTATATTATGTTTTTCATCTATTTTTTAAGAATTCCTTTAAAAATGTAATGAATTATCGGAAGGAGTAAAGGCGAAACTATCTAAAAATCACTAGTTCATTTTATCTATGCCACGTAATTTATTTAAAAATATATATATGTTTTTTAAGAAAAAAAAACAATCGTATATATTTAAAATATATGTTTCATTAAAATATGTAACTTTCATACAATTTAATAAAAAAATTAAAAGTACAATGGCTAAATACAAAACAATTGAAAGTATATTGATATAATAAAGAAAATATACGTAACTATAATGACATAATAAAAAAATAGTTTGAATACATATTGCTATAGTTAAGAAAAATATAACTATAATACCATAATTAAAAAATAATTTAAAAATATATAGCTATAATAAACAAAAATGTAACTATAATGCCATAATAAAAATAATAATTTGAATATATTTTGCTATAATAAAGTTAAAAACGTAACTATCATGCCATAATAAAAATACATAACGAATTAAAAATATATTGTTGTAATAAAAAACAATGTTATAAAAAATTGTGAAAATTATGGTGATAAATTATATACAATATATATGTTATTAATTATTAATTATTAAGTATTAAGTATATATAAAATATATAGAGAGTAAGTTACATGTTTTAGTCCCTATGGTTTATTACATTTTGGTCCCTAAACTTAAAATGACCAAAATGCCCTTCTTACTTAACATACTTAACAGAAAAAGTCAACAAAGTTAGTTTTAGGGACCCAATACGTTATAAAAATGGAAACCACTATGACAGTTCCATGTATATTTCATTTGTAGCACTAGATCGTTAAAACCAATAAACCAGTGCGTATGTAGTTTACTCTAAAATAAATATCTACCTTTTCATCCTAGCTACCATTGATAATGTGATCGAATACTTTTAAAAATAAATATATACATTTCTTAATTTTGGATACATTTAAAATTGTTAATTACTATTTAATGATACATGCTATTTAAAATTAAAGATTATAAATAAATAGTCATACAACTTTAAAACTATATGTTTGCATTTATGTGATTAACTCATAAACATAATCAAATATAGAATAACTCATTTTAATACGAATAATGTAATTTAATTAAGAGAGTTCTAATAGAATATTAATTATTATCTTTATAAAAATACATTATCTATCTGTGCTATATTATAAAACATTTGGACTAAACTTTTAAAAACCATTTTTAATATCAATTATTGTTTAATAATCTATACTATATTATAAAACATTTGACAAAAAACTCTTAAAAACATATTATTATGCAATAGGTACAATTGATTAAAGCATAATTACTTAAAATTCAAGAATACAAGTTGTACACGCATTGGTACAACTTATTAAAGCTTCATGTTGAATTCGTGTAACTAACTATACAACTAACTATATAGATAAGCATCTAATTTTGAATATAAAAAAATGTAATATATAATAAGGATAATCATTCAACTCTAACAAAATACTTAATTATTATATTTATAAAAAAATTATATTATTAAATCAAAATATATTATTTCATTATTAAAGCTAGATTATAATTAAAAAACGGAATTAAAGAAAGTATACAAAAAATAAAACGTATTATAGCATCGATAGAGACAAAAAGTTAAAATAAAACATTAAAATTAAGACGAATCTCGCTGCATTGCGCGAGTACCTTTCTAGTAATATTATAAAGCATATAGATAAAACTCTTAAAAACAAGCTATTAAGCATTAAGTATCATCAATTAATGCTTAATTACTTAAATTTTAAGTTACAAGTTATTAATACACCAATATAATTTATTAAAGCACCTAACAAACTCTCCTAAATCTCATATGTTTATCTCCTAAACCCTAAATCATATATGGTCATCTTAATCCCAATCATAATTCTAATTCTAATCCTCATCCTCATCCTATATATTTAAATGGACCAATTTATACATTATTTGCAAATTGTGGCTTGGCTCTATTCATCTTGGGTTTGTTCTTATTGCTTCCTCTTCGTAAAATTCTTCCTGTAAGTCAATGTTTATTTACCTCTCCATTTTCTATTTCCCATAATTGTAAATGTGAGTTATATTTACAAAAATATTTCAATTCGATTACCATTTTTTATTCTGTAGTTTCTTTTTTTAGGGTATTGGGAATTTCTATCCCAATTGATGAGAACAGTAAATGGGGACAAGTCTCCAACTCAAGGGGACTCGAAGCATCGCAAATCACAAATTGCCTCACGTAAGCATAAAAACCAAGTTTAATTTTTGGTTTATACAAAATAGTATGTATCGACTTACCTCGCTTTGTGTTGTCGATTTTTAGATAACTTATTAGATTTTTTGAATTTCCAATGTGGATTTTTTAATCGAGTGCAATCTTTCAAAACCGCTGCATTGCGCGGGTACGTTTCTAGTTGTTTAATAATGCATATTACTTAAAATTCAAGTAACGGTACTTGAGTGCAACCTTTTTAAAGCTATATGTTTGAATTTATATAATTAACTGAACATAATCAAATATAAGATAAACATATCATTTTAAATAAAAAGAATCTAAAACATAATTAAAATAATCATTGAGTTCTAACAAAATACTTAATTATTATCTTTATAAAAAAAATTATATTATTAAACCTAAAATAAATTAATTCGTTATTAATCTAAATTAAATTATAATGGAAATTGAAATACAAATTATCTTTATTATAAAAGTTATATTACTAAATTTAAAATAAATTACTTAGTTACTAAACCTTAATTAAATTAAAATAAAAAATGCTTTTTTAAATTATTAATTTGATATTAATATCGGTATAGATATTTATTGGGTCTTAATATTTATATTTTATTCAAATATAAAATTATTATCGTTTTCTTAAATCGAAACAAAATTGTATCACAAAATGAACAAACATATATAATAAAACGAAACATCAAAATCGAGATATATTTGCTGCATTACGTGAGTATGCTTCTAAAATTATATTATAAAACATTTTAGACAAACTCTTAAAAACCATTTTTAATGAATCAAGCACTATTGATGGTTCTTACTTAAAATTCAATATTATAAGAAAAATGTGAAGAAGTATAATTTATTAAAACTTAATTTATGTTTGAATTCGTATAACTAACTGTAAATAAACATAATCAAATACATGATAAACATCTTATCTTAAATATAAAATATCTAAAAATATAATTAGGATAATATTGAGTTCTAAGATAATATTTAATTATTATCTTTATAAAAAAGTCATATTATTAAACCAAAAGGAAATTACTTTATTATTAAAATTAAATTAAATTATAACAAAAAAGTTGAACTAAACAAACAACTTAAAAAGAGAGCTTTTAAATAGTTAATTTAGTATCAATACATTTTTTTCAAATATTTATGAGATCTTTAAATTTATATTTTATTCAAACATAAAAACATGAGTGAATTATGCTAGTGGTCCCTATGGTTTGCTCAAAATTTGGATTTGATTCCTAAAACAAATCATATATATTGGTGGTCCTTAACTTTTTATTTTCGTAACACTCATAGTCATTCACTTAAAATTGTTGGTTAACAACCGTTAGGAAGGACTAACCAGTCTTCCAATAGTTTATTGGGACCGAAAGTGTAATATACTCTAAAATTTGATTTTATTCACTTTTTTATTAAAAAAATATTTTATATATTCAATCACAAATCAAATTTCTTCAAATAAAATAAATATTAAGTACAAATATTTATATTTATATAAAAACTATTAAATTCACAAAACATACATTACCGTTAAAAAATCTCAAATTTAAAAAAACAAATGACTTCAAGATAAATTCATATATCTTTTGGATTGGAAATACAAATATATGAGCAAACTAAAAATTAAGTTATCTTAACGTGAACTATTAATACATAGTCAAATAACAAATAATTAAATAACAACTAAATGAAAATTAAAAATTAAAAATTAAAAAATTAAAAAAACTGATTATTTAAATAATTAAGAAACACTATCATTATAACAAAATTAGGTTTATATGACTTAAAAAAAATTAAGTATATAATTGGATTTACATGACTGTAAAAGAAATAAAGCTTATAATGTTGTTATAGTGACTAGAAGGGTATTTGCGCAATGCAGCGAGATCCATTTTAATTTTAATGTTGTATTTTATTTTTTGTTTTTATCAATTTTATAATACGATTTTATTAGTTTTGAAAAAATAGATTTAATTTTTTGTAAACTTTCTTTATTTCAGATTTTATTTTAAATTATCATATAGGTTTAATAAGGAAATTAACCAAAATAACCAAAATAATACCCTTTTTGAATTTTAAGTAATCATGCTTTAATCAATTGTACTAACCGCATAATAATATGTTTTTAAGAGTTTTTGTCAAATGCTTTATAATATAGTATAGATAGTTTTTTTAAATGTTTGAACAATCAATGTTTTTATCATTACTTTTATTTTGTATTTATTTTAATTATTTGTAGTTTAACCGTATGTTAATAATGTTATCGAATTTAATTTTAAATATTGTGCTCACATATTTTAATTCTCAACCTAAAATATATGTGAATTTATCTTAATTTTTGGTCTTTTTAAATTTAGGATTTTTAGCGCAATTTTTTGTGAACTTAATAGTTTTTTAATAATATTTTTTTATTAGAGTAAATTACGGTCTTGGTCCCTGTCGTTTGGTGGTTTTTACGAGAAATGTCCCTAAACTTCATTTATTATAAATTAGGACTCGACTTTTGTTATTTTATAACAGGATGGTCCCTCCCTCTAATGGCCATCTAGTTACTTCGTTAACCTTGAGGGTATTTTCGTCCTTTTTTTGTCTTTATTCGAGGGATCAATTTCGTAAAAATTACACAAACCACAGGGACCAAATCCGTAATTAACTCTATAAAATAAAAAAACTAATTAATGTTTGTATACTTTAAGTCAATTACATTGATTAATTATTATATTATAAGTTTACTTTTAATATGTAATATTTTTAAAAATACACACACACACGCACATATATAGGGTTGGGTTCACATGCGACAAGTCCGTTTTCGTGAGACCATATTGTTGATCCAAACTCCTTTCAGTTATTTGAATATGATTCCTCTCATACTTGGTGAAAATTCCATTCATAGGATAATGTTCATATTCAGCGATAGCATACACTAACTGCGCTTAGTGATCGTTGAATATCAGGAACATCATCATATCCCTGAAGATCTGAAGAACAGGACCACACCATAAATCCATTCAGCGACAGTCAAAGACTTAGCTGAAGATAAATATGAATAGCTCGTGATCTGAAGCGGTTTAGTGATAGCAACGTTCATCTATCTAAAGTGTGAGATCTTGCAAATCCTCAGTCATACCTGAAGACTTCATCCTTGATGTCTCTGGTTCAGTGATCAATTGGGGCCTACTCAGCAAGATCAATGTTGATCTTATCCTTGATGCACAAAAGTCAAAACCCCATACCTTGTTAGAAAAGGACGTACGGGTTGTCCCTTATGTCCCCATCAGATCTGATTTGGTTACTGTTCATATTCGACCAAAAGCATGGTTGTCTTTTGGACAAAGGACAAGTCTCAAATAGAAACTTGACACGTGGCATATATCTTTTGCTTTGCATTAAACGCAACGGGTATAAATAGATGAAAAACCTTTCTTCTTCTTCATGCATACATATTCTCTCCTCAAACCTCTGCTGCCTTTTCTCTCCTTCCTTGTGCATCAAACTTAGTGATTTTCTTAAGTTGTAGTAGAATATGTTTTAATAATTATTCTTATTCCGCTTACAACAGTAAATTTGTTTATTCAGTATAAACTCATTTAAAAACCTAAAAAACTTGTGTTAGTGATCAAGTGGGGCCTACTCAGCAAGATCAATATTGATCTTATCCTCGATGTACAAAAGTCAAAACCCCATACCTTGTCAGAAAAGGACGTACGGATTGTCCCTTATGTCCCCATCATATCTGATTTGGTTACTGTTCATATTTGACCAAAAGCATGGTTGTCTTTTGGACAAAGGACAAGTCTCAAATAGAAACTTGACACGTGACATATACCTTTTAGTTGCATTAAATGCAACAGGTATAAATAGATGAAAAACCTTTCTTCTTTTTCATGCATACATATTCTCTCCTCAAACCTCTGCTGCTTTTTCTCTCATTCCTTGTGCATCAAACTTAGTGATTTCTTAAGTTGTAATAGAATAGGTTTTAATAATTATTCTTAGTCCGCTTACAACTGTAAATTTGTTTATTCAATATAAACTCATTTAAAAACCTAAAAAACTTGTGTTTGTATTCAATCCCCCCCCCCCTTCTACAAACTGTTTCTACATCCTTGAACTCTTGTAGACTTCTTTGGGACTAACACATATTTTTACATTTGAAACTTCACAACAAAACACTGTGAAGGTAAAATAAATCTGAACCTTCACGGTGTTTTGCTATGAAGTTTCAAGTGTAAAAAGTGGTCTCACAGGTCTCACGAAAAGATGTTGATCTCACGTGATCCTAAGTCAAATATATGTATGTATATATATATAGAGAGAGAGAGAGATGCAGGTTCATACGAAAATGCTAACTATATACGAGAAACGTTTTTCATGTACAAAATCATATGTGATTTTGTACTAATATCAAAAAAATGGCACGGGCAACTTTTGCCATGGGCTAAGTCGTGGGAAAAGTCACGACTAATCATGTATGATTTTATACGTGAATCATATGTGATTTTATACATGAAAAAAATTTCATGTACAAAATGATTGGTTGGGGATTGTCCTCTCTCTCTCTCTATATATATATATATATATATATGGTTGAGTTCCAGTGAGAAGTAGAGTTAAGGTGAGAAGCGTAAGAAGAGATCTCCACCCTTTGATGCACATTATGATGAAATGTATCGAGATAAGGTGCATCGAGATGTACCAGATCAACTCCTTTCTAAAGCGCAATTCATGTCTGGATATGACATTAAAAGTGATCAAGGGTCCAAATCTCTTCTTAAGTTTCTCACTTTAACTCTTCTTTTCACATGATCCTGTGCCTATACATATATATATATATATATATATATAGGGAAGGGATCATACGAGAACACCCCCTATTTAAAGGGACAAATGAACACTTTGTGGACCACATATGATATGGGTCCCACACATTAAAAAATCATATATGATTCAATGGGTCCCACCATTGAATCAAATATGATTTCTTAATGTGTGAGACCCACATTATATGTGGTTTACAAGGTGTTCTTTTGTCCCTTTAAATTTACAAAGTTCTCATTTGAACCCCCCCCCCCTCTCTCTCTCTCTATATATATATATATATATGTATATATATATGTGGAGAGGTTAAAATGAGAATTTTGCATATTTAAAGGAACAAAGAAACACCCTTAGAACCACATATGACGTGGGTCCCACATAATAAAAAATCATATATGATTCAATGGTGGGCCCCATTAAATCAGCTATGATTTTTTTATGGTGTGGGACCCAAATCATATATGGTTTTAAGGGGAGTTTCTTTGTTACTTTAAAGAGGGGTGGGTCTCGTATGATCCCTCCCCTATATATATATATATATATAGGGAAGGGTTCATACGAGAACAGTACCTATTTAAAGGAACAAATAAAATCATATATGATTTTGCACTAAATCACCCAAAAGTCCGGACGACTTTCCATGTTACTTAAGTGGCCCCAAAAGTCGCCCGCTACCCTTTAGTACAAAATCATATATGATTTTGTTTGTCCTTTGTTGCTTTAAGCATGGTTCATTTCTCGTTTGAACCTCCTCTCTCTCTCTCTCTCTATACATATATATATATATAGAGAAAGAGACGAGTTCCTACGAAAGAAACAAGAATTTTTTTGTTAATGTACAAAATCATATATGATTAGCCGCGACTTAGTCCGCGGCCAAAGTCACCCAAGTCATTTTTTTGATGTTAGTACAAATCACATGTGATTTTGTATATGAATTCTTTTTTTAAATTGTTATGATTTTCACATAAATCTTTTTCTATATATATGTGTGTATTTAAAAATATTACATATTAAAATTAAACTTAAAGTATCTATACTATATTATAAAACATTTGACAAAAACTCTTAAAAACATGTTATTATGCGATAGGTACAATTGATTAAAACATAATTACTTAAAATTCAAGAATACAAGTTGTACATGCATTGGTACAACTTATTAAAGCTCCATTTTAAATTCGTGTAACAAACTATCCAACTAACTATACATAAACATCTAATTTTGAATATAAAAAATATAACATATAATTAGGATAATCATTCAACTCTAACAAAATACTTAATTATTATATTTATAAAAAAGTTATATTATTAAACCTAAATATATTATTTCATTATTAAACCTAAATTATAATTAAAAAAATTGAATTAAAGAAAGTACACAAAAAATAAAATCTCTTTTTTCAAAACTAATAAAATCGTATTATAGCATCGATAGAGACAAAAAATAAAATAAAACATTAAAATTAAGATGGATCTCGTTACATTGCACGAGTACCCTTCTAGTAATAATTAATATCTAAGTATATATTACTTACTTATGATTAATATCTAAGTATATATTACTTATGCACCCCTCTATTTAAAAAAATGTTTTAATATGTAATGAACGTTTACAATAATATTTTTAAAATAATATTCATCCCTAATTTTATATGTTTGTGTGTATAAATATTGAAGTTTAACTATTCATAGGAAACTGTTGTTTCTTTAAATAATTTATTTTGCTCGATATTGTGTTTATATTTCGTTTTGTCGAATCAAAAATTAGGGGATGACCTTTTAATTTAAAAATATTGTCGTAAATGTCCATTACATGTTAAATATTGTTTTAATTAAGGGGTGTATACGAAAGTAAGAGTTAAATACATATTTGGTCATTGTGGTTTACAAATATTAACATATAAAGTCCTTCAAAGATTTTTTTAACATCCAACGTCCCTGTGGTTTTCATTTTATAACACTGAAGGTCCCCCATCCTACTTTTCCGTTAAATACTAACCTTTTAGCATATTTTCTTTATTTTCCAAACCACATAGACCAAATATGTAATTTACTCTAAATTATATAATTATATCAATATCTTATTAATTATATAATTTTTATATTTCATGAATTATATTACATATTTATATGCATCTAATATTTTTATTTTAAAAATTATTTATATATTTATCTTTTATAAAATGTATTTTATGTTTATATTTATATTTATATTTATAATATAAATAATTTTATAAAATATATGGAAGATTCAATTTATATTAGAAACAAATGATTATACAAATTGCATATATGAAAACTTCGAAATTCAAATACATAAACAGTAAATAAGACCACTATACAAATTACATAAACGGAAGGTTCAAGATTCAGAAACATAAAATATATAAAAATATAAATATAAATACAAGTACAAAATAAATTTTATATAATATAATCTTAAATATACAAGAATTAATAATTTGTAGATATACATCTATACAAAATATGTATAGATGGAAGGTTTAAATAATTAAAATATATAAAAATACAAAATAAATTTTATAAAATATAATCTTAAATATACAAAACACTAATAATATGTAGATATAAATATATATGGTAAATATAAATATAAAAGTTAAATTCAAGCATGTACAACTTCGTTGTCATCAAAATGATCCTCATAAAAATCTACCATCTCATATTCTTCACCATCTCTATTCATCGTATATATGTATATCTACAAATTATTAATTCTTTATATATTTAAGATTTTATTATATTTTTATTTAAAAAAATTATTTTGTATTTGTATTTTATATTTTTATATATTTTATGTATTTGAATTTTGAAGCTTCCATATATTCAATTAAAATAAATTAACTGTTTCTAATATAAATTGAACATTCCATAGATTTTATAAAATTATTTGTATTTTTTATATAAATATAAATACAAAATACATTTTATAAAAATTAAATATATAAATAATTTTTAAATAAAAATATTAGGTGCATATATTTATATTATATAATTTATAAAATATAAAAATTATATAATTATATAATTTTATAAAATATTAATATAATTATATAGTTTAAAGTAAATTACAGATTTGGTCCATGTGGTTTGAAAAATAAAGAAAATATGTTAAAAAGTTAATACTTAACGGAAAAGTTGGATGGAGGACCTTCAGTATTATAAAATAAAAACCACAGGGATGTTGGATGTTAAAAAAATCTTTGAAGGACCTTATGTGTTAATATTTGTAAACCACAGTGATCAAATTTGTATTTAACTCCGAAAGTAATATATACATTAAAAAAATAGTACGTATTAAAATTAACTTAAAACATAATAATTAATATATATTAAAGTACAATAATTAATTAATGTAATAGAGTTACTTTATAAAAATTAGTTTATTTATTTATTTTTAGAGTTAATTATGGATTTGGTCCCTGTGGTTTGTATGATTTCTACGGAATTGGTCCCTCAAATAAAGACAAAAGAAATAAAAGTGAGGAACATGCCCTCAAGGTTAACTGAGTAACTGGATGGCCGTTAGAGGGAGGGACCATCATGTTACAAAATGAGAAAGGTCGAGTCCTAATCTGTAATAAATAAAGTTTAGGGACCATTTTCATAAAAACCACCAAACAACAGGGTCCAAAACCTTAATTTACTCTTTTTATTATTTAGTATTTTATTTTAAGAAATTTTATTTGTCATCGGATGTATAAAATATTTTTTAATATAAAAGATTTAAAAACCCATGAATAAAATTAAGTTTTAATGTAGATAACATTTTTGGTCCTAATAGTTTGTTTAAAGATTGATTAGTCTTTTTAGCGGTTTTTAACTAACGTTGTTAAGTAGGGGAACTATGGATATTATGAAAATGAAAAGTTAGAGACCATCAGCGTAGGTAGTTTGTTTTACGGATCAAATCCAAAATTTGAGCAAACTATTGGGACCACAAGTGTAATTCACTTTAAAAAACATTATGGTTTTCTCAAAACCACCTAGAACCGTATTATAACATTGTTAGAGACAAAAAAAGTCAAACAAAACATTAAAATCAAGATGTATTGCTCTGCATTGCACAAGTACCTTTCTAGCTAATAAAAAATACGGGCATCATAAATAACACGAACAAAAAAGCGCCTACCATTGACATTAACTAGAAGATGGAAACTCTCTAGTTTTGGATGATAAAGATTACAGAAGCCTAACGCCAACATAATAGGCCAACTAATGATCTATAGAAGTGTTCACGGTTCGGTTAGGTTCGGTTAGTAGGGAAAACGTGAACCGAACCGCATGAGGTGGATACCCCGCTACCCGAACCGAAACCGAACCGCGGGTTACACAAAACCAAACCGATCCGAACCGAAATAAGGCGGTTACCCGCAGTTCGGTTCACGGTTACCCAGATTTATATAAAAAATATCATTTACACTATAAAAATGGTAACATTTAAAACAATTACACAACAAATAAATAAAACTAATAAAACGCTACAAATTAAATTAAATTTAATAGTTTAAAATCCATTTTTCCGTTAATGTCGACTCTTTCACGACTTCATACAATCAAATTTAATCATACACCGTAATTTTTTACGCCAAAACGTAAAATACTTCACTTATTTAACTTTGAGCTAATAAATACATAAATAATAATATGAATATTTAATATTAAATAGCATATATACATCATATCCGGTTCGGTTCGGTTACCCGCGGTTACCTGAAATTCAAAACCGAAACCGTCCCGTGAATACCCGGTTTTTTTTCGGTTTTCGGTTTTTTGATTTCGGATTTTTCGGTTATCGGTTTTTTCGGTTTCGGATCAAACGGTTCGGCTCGGTTTATCGGTTTTCCGGTTTTTTTGAACGCCCCTAATGATCTATAGACACGTTTAGTTCTTGCCTCACGACATGACGTAAATCTTAGGTGGTGTTTATTTTTTAAGAGGCGCTGAAGTCTGAAGTCTTGTTTCACTTCTAAATAATAAGAGGACTACTGAAATTTGAAAGCTGAATCAATACGACTGTTTGTTTTTCTAAACTGATAAATGTCTGAATTTGTTTAAATTGTTTATTTTACCCATTAAAAAAAATTATATTGTTGAATTTATAGATCAATTTATACAATTTCATATATTTATTCATCACCGTTACGAAATTTACATCTGAATTACATAATTAACATTCATTTAAATGAAAATATGTGATTAACGGTATTTAACATATTTAAATCCTATTAAAATACATCAATTGAGAGAGATGAAGATTTATTTGGTGAGGATCAATTTAGAGAAATGATCGGTTAAGATTAATCGATTGAGAAACGTCGTTGCCGAGAGTTTGGAGAACAATAAGTGGCAAATAAGATATTAGTGTACCTCTTATCAGATAAGAGAACAACAAGACATAAGTGCCTCTGAAAAGTTGGAAAAAACAAACAGTTTAAATGATCCTATCTCTTAACGAATCAGATATAAGAGGCTATTAAGAGTTTTTTAGAAAAAAAGAAAAAACAAACAATATGCCGCCCTTAACCTTAAACCAGGGTTGCCTCGAATCGTGTTTTGAACCATTGAACTTCCTTGGGTTGCACCAAATGGTGGTTGTTCATTTGGTTCTTGACCATAAACTTTATATTGGGCCCTAATAGGAACCTTATAGCTTGGGCTAGGAATAAGTATACTATCAAATTTGGTTAGCCACTTTTACATTATTTTGGACCAAAATTGTATTGGGCCATGCTCTTAGTCATGGAAAGAATTTTCAAAACAAATTTATAATTAGTTTTTGAAAAATTTCAAAAAAATCCTACTAATTTTTCAATTTTGGGTGGTTTAGTCTAAATTATTTTTTTAATAAAAAATTCATTAAACTTTTTATTTTAAATGATTAAATTTCTGAGCTATTTTTTTTTAATAAAAAACCATTAAACTTTTCTATTTTCAATGATTAGTTTCTCGAACATTTTTTTCAATAAATAAATTATTGTACTTTTAAAATTGGTTACTTAAACTTTTTTTAACCCAAAAAAAGGTACATAAAACCGATTAGCAAAAGTTCGATGATTTATTTATTAAAAAAATAATTTCAGGGTATTAATTATTCAAAATAAAGAAGTTTAATGATTTTTTCATTCAAAAAATGAAATAGCTTAATGTTTTTTTAATTTTAAAAAATAGTTTAAGAACTTAATAATTCAAAAAGAAAGTTTAGGGACTAAATAATTCAAAATGTGAAAGTTGATTGGGTTTTTTTTAAACTTTTCCCATTAATTTTTAGAACTACCTATTCCATCAATCATGCTTTTCGGAAGCGTGAAATGTGGGGTTGTAAATGAACTGAATGATCAGTGAAATTTTTTATGAACAGTTTGGCTGGAAATTTGTTTATTTATTAAATAAACGAATATAAAAATATTTTTTATTCGCTCAGTTAAATGAATGAATATGAACAATGGTCTTGTTCGTTTATTTACGTTCAATTAATTATGTTCGTTAGTGTCCGTTTATGTTCCTTTATGTATATACAGAAATATTTAATATTGTGATATTAATATGTAAATCATTAATTAAATTAACTTTTCGGAATTCGTTGTTTATCCCTCCTAAATTAACTCAGTTTTTATTTTGTTGTTGTTATTTTTTAGAAGAAAAAAAAGATGAGTAACAGTAACTTATTGATCTTGTGACATTTGACAAAAAGATTGTGACAAATGGGATGATAAACTTGTCATTTTTGTAATCAAACAAGTTTAACTGTTTTTTTGTCGGAATCGTGCAAAATATGAAATTCTAGAAATTTTTTATATGGATTGAAAAAAATATGGTAAACATAAATAAAGAAAAATATTATTTCATTTTACCCTTTCTAGAATGGAAAAGTATCATGTTTCGACTGATTAAATTTTAAAATTATTTTTTTAACAAATAAATTCTTGAACTTTTTAAATCAAACAAATAAATCTATAAACCTACTAAATTTAGAAAAAAACTTTCATATTTTAAATGATTAGGTTAATGAACATTTTTTTGAATTAGTAAATTGTTACACTTCTAAAACGTAATCAATATATCATTTCTCAATTGATGTATCTAGATCAATAATAAAGTAGAATAATCCAATATGATTAAATACCATTTTCATTATTCATTATTTATTTTTCAACTTCAAATAGGAATCATAAGGGAATGTAATAATTATATATTTTTTAAAATGCAAATGACAATCATAAGATCATAAAGAACACCTATTTTGATTATCATTTAAATCTAAAAACAAACAAGGTTAATAAGGCACTGAGTCAAACTCTTGTTTGGTCAAGGTAATCACGATAAATAGTCATCGACTTCGGAAAAAGGCTAGAAGAATGGGAAAAAAAATGAAAAATTAGAAGGGGGGTCGAACTTCCTTTTCTTGAATGAAAAAAAAATGAATCTGCAATTCAACATCACTGTTCCCATTCCTATTACAGAACCGTACATGAGATTTTCATCTCAAACGACTCCTGAAAAAAGGTGTATTTTCGTTTTATTGGTTTTATTGTATCTTTTTACTAATTTGTTGATATATGAAAAAAGGAAGTGTAAATTTTCTTCCGTTTGTTAGTGTAGTGATTTATTGTTTAAAAATATTCAGGGACCTAATCATTTAAAATATGAAAGTTCGTCGGGGTTTTCTTGATTTCAGTAAATTTAATGATTTATTTGTTCAAAAAATTAGTTTAAGGTAATTACTCAAATTGTAATAATCGTTTGAGTTTTTAAAACTTGTTCTTTAAAGAATTGATGCATGAATGTGACTTTTATTTTGATTTTATGGAAATGGTTTAAGAGTAAACTACATTTCTTCTCTATGTGGTTAGCTGAAACTTGCCAAGTCTCGTCCCGGTGCAAATGGGACATTTTAAGCATCTTCAAAATGGAGAAAATGAGAAAAATGGAGATTTTGGATGGAAATTATGTTCCAAAAGTTTCTTCAAAACGGAGAAAGTATGAAAGATGATGTTTTTTTTTTCATATTTGAAGATTACTCAAAATTGAATATTTTAATAATATAATTAATGTTGATTTCTCCAAAATGGGGGTTTGAATACAAACACAAGTTTTTTAAGTTTTTAAATGAGTTTATATTGAATAAACAAATTTACATTTGCAAGATCTCACACTTCAGATAGATGAACGTTGCTATCACTGAACCGCTTCAGATCACGAGCCATCCATCTCTTTCTTCAGCTATGCCTTCGACAGTCGCTGAATGACTTTGTGGTGTGAGTGTTATTCTTCAGATCTTCCGAGATAGGATGTTGTTCCTGATCATCAGTGAACACTAACACAGTCAGTGTATGCTATCGCTGACTTCTTAATACTATCCTATATATGGAATTCTCACTAAGTATAAAAAGAATCATATTCAAATCACTGAAAGAAGTTTGAATCAACACTTTAGATAAGTATATTTAGTTCTTAAAATACTCTAAAAATAGTTTGAATATGTAGAGAAAAACTTAGTATTTAGAAGTGCTTTTTTATCTCAGAATGGTTAGACAAGACTCATTTTAGAACTTTTGTTTGATAAATTTATTGCCATTGAATTATTTTGATTTCTTCATGTTAATATACTAGATACGCTTTCATAGTATTTTTCATGGAGGGGTTTTAAGTTTTAACAACACACTTATCAACATGATTTTTCAGTCTTCATTGCAATCGTCCTTTTTGATATAATCGATATACAAATAAAATCATAGTTATATTTTTTGGCAGATTTCATTGAAAATGTTAATCAACAAAATAAGTCGGTTCTGCTTGTAATAATCAAAACTTACAGGATTGTGAAATGTACAATTTAATATAAATGTTTTTCATACACTTAATACTATAGTCCTTATCTAGACCCCCATTTTTTTTGTTTTTTGTCTTTTTTTTATTCTAAAAATGCATAGAGAAACAAGTTTAGATATTCAAGAAGATCTTGCCGTCTTTACCTTCAAAAGTTGAGACCCCGGTCCAACGATTGGTCTTAAATGAGTCTGAATCATATCCGGAACAACTGACCTTATTCGAATCTTAATATGGTCATTTTAAGACTGATATTTTAGTTAAATAACACTACGTTGGATCTAAACAATTGAATTTTATGCAGGCTTTAAAGATTGAATCATTATTTAATCGACCTCATTGGTACGAATCGTTTTCAGTGCAGTTTTTATTTTCAGTAATTTTATACATCTTTAAGCGAAATGAACGACTTACAATGAGAGAGAGTGTGTATTCATAAAAGTAGACATAATCTAGGACATGTACTTTTTATGTTATGCCACTATTGTGGTACTTGTGTGAAAGTACTTGGACCACTTGCTTGGTTGGAAGATTGTCTCATTAGCAATGGACGTTGAAATCGAATCGAATCGAAATCGAATCAAAATCGAAATCATAATCAATATCATAAAGGGAATTGACTCAAATGACAATTTTTACACCTAAATTGTTCTCCTAATCATTTCTTTTCTAAATTTATCCAAATGCCATTACTTCCGTAATATCCATGTCGACAATATTAGCTAAAAGACAAAAAAAAAAAATCAAATCCAACCAATATTAGCCACGTCCGCAATATTAGCTAGGTCCGCAATATTGGTCGTCACAATTGCATATCTATATTGAATTTGACTTTTTTTTGCTAGATTCATAATATTGCGAAACTGGATATTACAAAAATAATGACATTTAGATAACTCCAGAAAAAAATGGTTAAAGACCAATTTAAACGTGGAAAATAGTTATTACGGTCGATTTCCCATGTCATAATCGTAAGAACATATCCAACAGCTTTGCTATAATAGAAAAAAAATGAGTTTTTGTTCTCTAAATTGCTCCAATAGCTTTGTTATATTGTTTGCTATTTTAGAGATTTGGGGAGAAATCTCGAAATATAGAGAAATCTCTAAAATCCCTAAAATATGAGAGAAAAATATTATTTAATATATACAACCAATCAAAATGATTGAATTTAAACGTATAGGAGAGAAAAATAATATTTTATTGAATGTATTGAATATTTTAATAATATAAATAGTAATTGATTTTCTAAAATAGAAAAACTATTAGAGTTGAAAGAAAATATCCTTAAAATTTTAGTTTTTCATTCTTTATTTTAAATAAATTATAAAAAAAGTGATGGAGATACTCTAAGGAGGCGTTTGGTTCGCCGGAATGGAATGACATCTGGTGGAATTGGAAACTGAATTCCTTTGACCAGATTCCAATTTCTTTGTTTGGTTCATTGTTTTCAAGGATTGGAATTTGAAAAATAACCATAATCTCTAAAAAAGAAGTCGACACCCCTTCACTTGGATTTTCAGTTCGGTTTTTTCGGAGTTTTTTTTTCAGTTTTCGGTTTTTCGATTTCGGTCCGGTTCAGTTTTTTCGGGGTTTTTTTTCAATTTTCGGGTTTTCGATTTCGGTTCGGTATTTCGGGGGTTTTTTCAGTTTTCGGCTTTCAATTTCCAGGCTTCTTTTCGGTTCGGTTTTTCCTCACCCCTAGCAATTAGGTTCTCCATCATCTCCTGCAACAACTAAAATATGTCTTGCCCTAACAGATGTTGTCTTGCTGTAGTTTTTTGCTTTTTTCTGCAGTTTTTAGTTATTTTTGCTGTTTTAGCAGTTTCTGTAGTTTTTGGCTGTTTTATGCAGTTTATAACTGTTTTATGCAGTTTTTTGCCGTAAAAAAGCTCAAATTATTTTTAGTGTTAAAAAAACTTAAGTAATTAATAATTATTTTATTAAACTAATTTTAGTTTAAAAAACTAAATTTAATAAAAAGGGTATTTTAGTCATTTACTGGAATTTCATTCCAATTCCAAAGTTACATTCTGTGAACCAAACAGACAGATTCCGATTCTTTCAACATATTCCATTCCAATTCTGCCAACCAAACAGTTGGTCAAACCTGACAACATTCCAATTCCAATTCCTTCAAAGTCAAATTTTTTGACAGATTCCATTCCATCCAATTCCATTCTGCGAACCAAACGCCCCCTAATTGTTGTAAATTTGTCTTGAAATATTGTCTCTGTCACAAAGTCACCTCTATGATCTTGAATATCTCACAATTTTAGGTATAATCTCCTTTTTGATATTTTTTATTTTAAAAATGATAAAGTATTAATAGGATTATCTGAAGATCACATTATAGTTTTTATTATAGACTAATGATTTTGTAAAAGAAATTCTTTTATAATTAAAGATCCGTCCATAAATTTTAAGTTTAACCCACAATTTATATTTCTAATTTTTAAAAAAGTTACAAAAAACGCTAGTTTCTGAAAATATAAAATATAAAAATACAATGTAATTACGAGAATTAAAAATAAAAAAACCGTTAAAAACAAAAAAATATTTGTTAAAAGACTATCAATTTATAAATATTCTTTTTCAAGTTATTATAAATAAAAATCAATTTAATTTAAGTTTTACTATTTATTTCAATATTTTAATGGAGACAACCCACAAGTGAAAAGGAGCGGTCTTGACAGAGGAACTTCTCCGCCTCCAAGTTAAAAGAATCGCTCCCTTCAGTTGAAATTTTTGAGAACCAGTCTATAAAGTCAAATGCTCTAATAAAATAACATTAACAGGTAGAGGTCATTTACTAAATGCATACCCAACAAACACTTACCAGGTCATTTACCAGATGAAAATTACAAGGAAGAAAATCTTACTCGGTAAGAACAATGATAATGATAGAGTCTTACCCGGTAAGTGACTATGACGACCCAATAAACACTTACCAGATAATTTGTTGCGTGTGATATCAAATAGATCACAATTTTATCCGGTAAAGTAAGTTATAATGTTGATTTTTATTGGATAATTATCTATGAACGGCCACATAGTTTAAACTTGTTGCAAATTTGATTTCTATGATTTAAAATCACGATTATGAATTTTGGAATGTTTGACATAGTTGATTTTGATTTTTATGACGTTTTAAGGGTTAAAATACTTAGATTTTGATAAACAAATAAGAAGTTATATAAAGTTAATTTTTAAGGTAAATATAAAATTATCAATAAACTAAAACCACAAACAAATAAATAGTCTTACGTGGCCTTAACTAAGAAAAACAATTTGTATAACATATGTCCGATAAACTACATCAAACTTTAGAGGTTATTTGATAATTTTTTGAAAATGTTTATCAAGAGCTTACCAATATATAATTTATTATGAAAATACTCATTAGAAGGTTTTTTCAAGAGGTTCATAAAATTTCATATATTTCACTTTTCATGTTTGGTTATTGATTTTTTATTACCCTTATCAATTTTTTTATTAATTTACATATATAATTTGTTAAATATTTAACATAAAAAGTTATAAATAATTTACCCAAAATATATATCATTATAAAAACTCACTAAAGCCTCTAATATTTAGGGGTGGTTTGTCCAAACATTTACGCATATCGGTAAAACTCAATACACTCACTTATTTTATCGAGTAAGGTTCTAGTTATTGGAGACAACATATTGTATGTACGGGTGTTCATTCAAACCGTCAAACCGTATAAACCGTCCACACCGCACCACACAACACTGCAAAGTGAGGTTTAGAGCTTTCGCGTACGGTTTGCGGTTTGCATTTTTACCAAACCGCATTATGCGTGCGGTTTGCGGTTTTGACTTATCAAACCGCGGTTCAAACCGCACTGCACCGCATACATTGTACATTTTTTCATTTTATATATAACACATATGTATATATATAGTAATTTATTATTTGTGTAATATTTTTGGACTTTGTGTTTTAAACATTGAGTTTAATCCAATATGGCAATTGATAATATTAGTATGTTACTTGGATACTTCAAAACTCACACGGCCAATTTAGTTTGAAGTTTATCTTTTTTAGTTCTTATACTATTTTTAATTATGCAATATAAATTTAGTAATTGATTTTTTTAAAACTCTTTATTTTTTTCGACCATGGTCACTTTCTCGTTAATTATATAATGTACTTTTAAACTTATAAATATTGGATTGTAGGCGTAAAGTGCGACATGTACAAACCGCATAAACCACACCGCATTTTGCGATGCGGTTTGGCACGGTTTGAGGTTTATGCGGTGCGGTTTGCGGTTTGGGAAAATGCTCAAACCGTATATGCAGTGCGGTTTGGCTTCAAACCGTACCGCGAACACCCCTAATTTTATGTAACAATTTAGCCGCAAGAACTTACCGTGTAAGATTCTTGATCTTTGTAATGTTCATCTGGTAAGATAAGTGATAATAGTAAATGCTTACCAGGTAAGCGTATGGCAAAAGGGACCCTTAGTTAACTTTTAGTGTTTAATTTCTATTGTTATTAGATGTTAACAGGGTTCTGACAAGCTCGTCATGAATGTCATTATGACATGTTGTTACTACAATAAAATCGGGTTTATAGGGGGCCAAAATGTCTAAGGGCCCTATATGGATTAAGTTGTTTGTATTGATTAAATTGTTTGTATGATTTAAGATTGATTGTTGTTCAATTATTGTGCTGATAGATTGTCTAAATGTCAGAAATGACTATTTTATCTTTATTCCTAAATTAAAAACCTGATTAAAATAACGGTTTGATAAATATATTGAATAGTCGAGTCCGAATGACAAAAAAATTACCAACTTAATTGTTTTTAAAATAAGAATATTATAACCTACTATAATCAAAACAATAGTTACAATTTTAGTACAATGCTCATCCAATCTAACCAATTATATCTTTTATATATAGATCTTTTAATGAATACGGTTAAATTATCATCAATCCATCATAAGTTTCTTATTAATCAAAAGAAGTTTTTGTTCAAGCATTTCTTCATATAATTAATGTGCATATGAACAAACTGATAGAAGTACCTCAATGATGAAGATCATCCTCTATAGTTTGAGAGGCATTTGATACAAGTATTATCGTTGTTTTTGTTCTCATACATAATAGCAAAGTAAAAGGTTAATGAGGATAAAAATGAGTACCTGATAAAATCACTAGAATTGTGAGAAATCGAGATGGGATTCTTCACAAATTTTATAAATTGGTTTGGAATCACAAATAGGAGTTGGGATTTCAGTTGTACAACTTGTTTAAGGTACACGGTATGTAGTGATCGAATGTGTATGACTAAATAAGTATGACTTTCCTTTATTGGTTGAGCGAATAAGTTGCTTTCTGACTTATTAAGCCATTTCTGAACGCGTATGTATGGCTTGTCGAATAAAATATGCTTGTCATACAACCTATTAAGCTTTACCGTACAACCTCTAAGCGCCCTAATGGATTAACAAGACTTATGTTTATAATACAAAACAGTTACATCTCATATATATACACATATATATATATAATGTTACAATAAGTTTATAAAACGTTTTTAATGTTTTAACAAGATATTTACGATATATTTTAAAATAAAATATTTTATTAAATAAAAAAATCTTATAAAAACAATTGTCTTATAAAATAATATATATAGTACATTATCAAAAATCACTACAAGTTACACGTAAAGTATAATTTTAAACATAATTTTATAAGCAAAGCTATAATCAAGGACCCAGAACATTATAAAATGGTAACCACTAGATTAAAGTACAATTTTTAAATAAGCATTCTTATAAATTGTAAAACCTTAAACAAGACTTTTAAGCATCTTCACCAACAATACTATGATTTATTTAGGGGTTGCTATTCATACCTCCTCCTACAGACAACTCATTTATTTCCTACCCTGTATTTCATTCATAGGGGTGTAAATGATTCGAGTCGAGCTCGAGTATTTCACGAGATTTTCGAGTTGAGTACTGGATAGCTCGACTCGACTCGTTAGTATGTTGAGTCGAGTTCGAGTCGACCCCATTCAAGTCAATCTTTGACCGAGTCGATCTCGAGTAACTCGCAAGTTGTCTCGTATCATTTACACCCCTGCTCACTCACATACCCTATACTTTATATCTCCTATACTCACTTCACTTACATACATCTTATAGAAGAGGGTGTAAATAAAATTATTCTTTTTAAAGTAGAGCATCAAAAATTAAAATCTTTAAAAAAAGTTATACCCAACACTAACCGCTACTATATTTTATCGATTCTATCAATAAATATATTATAAAATATTTAATACATTTAATAAGATATTATCTTTCTCCTAAATATTTAATTTATATAAGAAAAAATTAAATATTATATTTTTCTCATAAATATGGAATTTTAGAGATTTATTTTAATTATTAAAATTTGGAGATTTCTACCCTCCTTTTCTTTCTCCAAAATCTTTATTTTAATTAGGTTGAGCAAACGGAACCCTTCCGAAAGCGGAACCGATATGATTTGTTCCGGTTCTCATTTTTTTGGAACCGTTAATCGTTGACTATCCGTCAGGACCGGTTTTTATTTGGGTACCCAGAACCGAACCGACAAGTATGCACTCTTTTTTAATAAAAATATTTTATGTATTTATTCATTTAATAAATTAAAATTGAAATTATTAATGATATTGTTTTGCTATTGTTAAGTGTTGATGTGAAGTGCTTTGAAAGTCGTTTTGCTGCTGTCAAGAGTTTTATCAAATTATTTATAAAGTTATTGTTATTTTTAAGTTTTTGTCGGATTAGTTTCACCTTTTCTAGTATTTATTTCTTTACATTGCTACGTTATAATAGAATACTAATTGTTTTTTCTATAGTATAAAATGCTAAAATTTAAAAAAACAACACCAGTACCCGATTCCTAAATATAAGAACCGGTGTAACCGGTTCCAATTCTGGTTCCATTTTCAGGAATTTGGTTAAATACCCGTCTTTCACTACAAAACAAATGACTTTCACCCACAAAAATTCACTCAGAGAAATTTCCTTGGGTGATTACCACGGATCACTTAAGAAATACTGATGGTTCCGGTAAAATCCGATGTTTTCAAGAAAATACCAACAGATTACCCAAAAATTTTCTAGATAATCTTTCACTGATTTGATTACTCACCAACAAATTAACCACAAATTTTTGTGACGATTTTGTAATGAATCACCTTTCAACGATAGATTTTCCAGAAAAATGGTCGCAGGTGAAACTCTTCCATTTAGTAGTCTTTGTTCACTCCTAACTCTAACAATGATCGTTTTTAAAATTAAAAATATTTTATTTTATTCTATTTATACACTTTGTTAGATAAAAGAAATCAAATGATGTTATAAATAATAAAGACAAAATGTGGAATTTTTTTTATTTACAAATGAAGGGGATACAATTTGGATTTCATTGGAAAATGGGAAAACTTGTAAGAACTTCTACACCTCTTCTCTGCCAATCCAAACTCCTCTGTTCTTCTTTAACCTATCTTTTCTTCTCTCTCTTCTTCGCTTTCTATTCCTCTCTTTCATCCACCAAATGCCGATTCCGTTCTTCTCCTTTCGATCCAATTCTATTCCCTCTTTTCAATTACCCCCATTCTTATGGCCACCATAAACACCCAATTCCCACCATTCAATCCTCCTGCAATTCCCCTGTTTTCTTCTCAGGTAAAACCTTTTCCAATTCCAATTCCAATTCCAATTCCATTCCTTTCCAAAAACATTTATTCTGGATTTGTTATAAGTTTATTTTTTTGTTTTTTTTATTTACAGATTATGGGTTTGTTTTGGATGAAATTCGACGGATTATGGATGATTCTACGTGGGATGAATTGAAGGTTTTGAGGTATATCCATGGAAATGGGAATGGTGGAAGTTTTGGGATGAATTACAGTGTGGAGAAAAGAATGTCGTATTTCGATTATGGAGATGGTGGAAATGGAAATGGAAATGGAATTGAAATCCCTTGTGGGTTTTTTAAGAAATTTCCTATTTCTGATTCTGGTTAGTTCATCTTCCCCATTGAATTCATCGATGGATTCGTTCTATTTGTTTGACTTCTTCTATTTGTTCTTAATACGAATTAAAATGCTTTTGAATTGTTTGTAATAATCGTTAATTAAACAATTACTTCCTCCTCCGTTATAAAATAGATACATAAATACAATTTTATGCATTTATTACATATTTTAGGTAATTAATCTATCAATCTTACCAACCATCAAGTCTTTATGTATTAAATACGGGTAAATTTAGAAATTTAGTTATTTCAAAATAAGTGTCTATTATTTTGATTTGTAATAAATGTAAATTTTAAAGTAAAATCCTATTTTCCCATTCTATCCTTCATCAAAAGATGTAGAAAATTTATCTATCTATAATTAGGGTTAAATTTGTTCTTTTGCTAATTAAAAATTGTAATAATTTCACAATTCTAAAATTGTATGTATTTTTTATTGTATACATTTATTTTGGGATGGACAGAGTGTCTTTTTTTGAAACTGGACACTTATTCTGGGAAAAACATAAATAGAAGTGGACACTTGCTTTAAAACAGAAGGAGTGGGATTGAAATATTACTGAAAAATAAGCATAAAAGATGTTTTTTAGATAATCCCGAATAAAAAAGACAGGTTCCTTTATTGTTATTTGTTGAATCCTAATTGTATACATTATTTGAAATGGATTTTTTTTGCAGATAGGACCGCGATGGAAAGTTGCACAGGTTTGGTGGTTGTTTCGGCTATATTTGGAGACCATGACAAAATCCGTCAACCGAAAGGTCTTGGATTTCGAACCCTAGACCACACATGTTTCTACATGTTTGTGGATGAAATGACGCTCAAACAATTCTACTATCACAATTTACTCTCGAGAAAAACCAAGGAAATGAGGATTGGAGTTTGGAGGATTGTAAAAGTTTCTAGTGAAAAATTGTACGAAAATCCGGCTATGAATGGCGTAATTCCCAAATACTTGGTTCATAGGATGTTTCCCAATTCGAAATATAGCATTTGGGTAGATGCCAAGATACAACTAGGAGTTGATCCGTTACTATTGCTTTATTCCCTTGTAATAAAAGAAGATGCGGATATGGCTATATCTAAACATCCGTTTTATGTTCATACAATGGAAGAAGCGATGGCGACTGCAAGATGGAAAAAATGGTGGGATGTCGATTCGTTGAGGATACAGATGGAGACATATTGCGAAAACGGGTTACAACCTTGGTCTTCGAACAAACACCCGTACCCTTCAGGTAATAAATTCAATATTTATTTAAATTTCTATCGAGTGTTCTTTAAAACCATCGTACACATTAATAATAAAACTTAGCACTAAGCCACTAAATGACAAATTAGAACTTGTCTTAACTTGAAAGCTACTTTAAAATGATTTGAGATCAATTATGTTTAATAGTTTAAGTTCTTTTATAAAATGTATAAAATCCTGGACTACTATAGGATAAAATTATTTAATGGGACGCTTGGTTTGACGGAATGATTTTGACGGATTTGGATTTTGTGAAAAGATTTGGAATTTGAAGAATTTGATTTTGGAAGGATATTGAATTTTTAGTGTATTTGGTTTGTAGGACTTGAAATGAAATGTTATTTTTTTTTATAAAAACAAGTTATAAATAATTATAAAAATACTTGAATTATCTTTGTATTAATTGTTATTACAAAATAAAGTTTTTAATATATTTTAAAACATTATTAGATACAAATTCTATAAAATCCCGTGAAATACCAACCATCCTATGGTTTTCAAAATACCATGCGTTTATTAGATTTTAATGAATCCCATGATTTTAAATCTATGAAATCCTTCAAGTTAAACATAGGTTTCAAATAGAATTCAATTTTAAATCCCTTCAAATTTAATCCAATCTTATAAACCAAGTGAGACCAAAAGTTGTCCAGATTATTATTTTATATAACACGTAATTGTTTTTAATTAGTGTTGTAAATATTCAATTCTTTATATTTTATATTCGTTTTATCTAATCAACAAATTTTTCGGCTATACTATTGTTTTTAATTCTGACGTATTGTTCTCATAATTAATATTTACGATATAATTTAATATTTATATCATCAATCACAACTACGTTATCTATTAAATGAATTTTTCCGCTAAAACTAAAATAAATCATTTTTTTATCATAACATTAATAAAACTAATACAAAATTCATTACATTTAATAAAACACAACTTATTCTTAAGAACCTCTTTACATATTATGTTTATTGTATGGATTTTTTCATAAAAACTTCTCATTTAAATGTATCTAGTAGCTCGGATGCAGTGGAAACTCTCATTTAACCAGTTGAGTCGTGATGCACTGGTTAAAGCAAAGGAGGATGTATGTAAAATCCCATCTATTGGGTTCGAATCTAGACACCGAAAGACCCTTGTAGTTATTAAGATTCATTTACGATGACTCAAACTATTTATAATCCTCTAGAAAATTAATCGATACACATAAATTGAATCAAAAGCCCATGTGTAAAAAGATAGTTTGAATCTTTAAGAAAAGTTATATTTACGATTTACGAAAGAAGAAAAGGCAACCGAAGCTTCTACAAAAAGGCCCACAGCAAAAAAAAAGTAGTGCTTTTCGTCTATCTCACGAAAATTTTGTGTACACTTCACTTTATATATGTATATATATATATATATATGTGTGTGTGTGTATTTGTATATATTATAGGTGTCTAATTTTGTTTTACGTCCATTTCACAATATGCATGTTAGTTTAGTAAATGCATCGCCCCATTCCACACGTCTCTTGCCAACTTTTATTTGTCTTATTTTCTATAAAAAAATTGATATTTTGTAAAATAGATAAATGGGTTGGAATTGGAAAGATTTGATTTTTTTGATCAAAATAACAATATAAACATGAGATACAGTTCCAATGAAAAATTACATTTGTACGAACCTGTTAAAACTTGTTTATACTGGTTATACAATAATACGATAGTCGTACAATTTTCCTCGGTGACCTATTATATTCTAGTATTGTACATCCAGTTAGAATTTATACTTTAGAACAATATTTGAATAACTGTAATTGAATTTATTGTAGTAATATATATGGACCGTAAGATTGAAACTGATGAGTTTTTATGACGGTTTTGACAGATGTTCCAGATAGTGCAATAATCTTGAGGAAGCATGGGGTGGCAAGTAATTTATTTTCATGTCTTTTGTTCAATGAATTAGAAGCATTTAACCCAAGAGACCAATTACCCTTTGCATTTGTGAGGGACCAAATGAACCCAAAGATGAAGCTCAACATGTTTGATGTCGAAGTATTCGAACATGTTGCATCCGAGTATAGACACAACATTAAACAAGGTGGGTCTGATCGGATCCAACCGGCTAGAACCAAGCGGGCTAGCCCTGATTTGTTGGCTAATGGTGTTAGTCAAACCAAATGCGAAAGATACTTGGCGGAAATGTGGGGTGAATCAGAAGAATGACATTTGGTCGATGGTTGGTGGCTAGCGGGATTTAATTGGTTTTTAGGTTTTGGTTATAGCGTTAATGGGTTAACAATAGGCTTGTTTGCGAAACGTGCATAATTTTTGCTAGTTTCAACGGCCTTTGGTTGTATATGACATTGTATCTTTTTTATATAGAGGGAATCATCGGGACTTTGTGATTATGGTTACCAATAGGGGTTTTCTCGGCTTGTCCTGGGCGGTCTAACCCTTTTTAATAAACCAAACCGCAACTACAAGTTTTAAAAACTTCCAAACCGCATGGTCCAGCTTGAAGTGTTTAAACCAATTAAACCATACCACAAAAATGGAGTCTAGTTTGACCGGCCTATGCGGTTTGTAACTTATTTCTGTTTTATATTGTTTGATTCAGCTCTAAATAGTCAAACAATATAAAAAAGAAATAAGTTACAAGAACAAAAATGCGTAAAGGAAATGTGAAAAAAAAGCAAATATGTATCGGTTGTTGACATAGAAAATTCGAGAACGGGAAAAACCGTCTATTAATACATGATTAGTATTCTTTTTTGTACCTTGATTTTTGGGAGGTTTGTCAGGATCGTGGATTTGGTGCTACACACTACTAGAAAATTGAGCATTTTTAACGGAAAATGTCGTTGAAAATTTTCTACGAATTTTAGAGGATTATTGACAGAACATAAATTTTCTACGAATTTTCAACGAATTTCCATTGAAAATCTCTCACAAATATATATGCATTTTCAACCAAAATTTTTTCAACGGAATGTCTCGTCAAAAAGTTTTTGATTGAAAATGCATTTTGTGAGAGATTTTCAACGGAAATTCGTTGAAAATTCGTAAAAAATTTATGTTCTGTTAATAATCCCTTTAAAATTCATAGAAAATTTTCAACGACATTTTCCATTGAAGATTTTCGTTGAAAATACTCAATTTTCTAGTAGTGACAGGTTGAGGTCGACCCGGTCCTCCCCTCTCTAACGGTTATCTTCTCGGTCCTTTTAAACGACAGCCCTTTGGTGTAAGACTTCATATCTGCTCCTGGGCTGTCGGGGCTTTAATGGTGGTTTCCCTCGCTTTCGGGCCTAACCTCTAGGTGAACGGTTTGTCGCCAAACGAACGTTGCTCGAAAAACTATATGTTCTAGGTATCACAAAAGGAGACATTATGGTTCTTTAATTAAATGTTTGCCCATAAGCTGCAGTCTTAAAATAGATTTTTTAGTTGAAAAAACTGTTTGGCAATTTATATAACTCATGATAAAATCTTTCACTTATTGTTAAAAATAAAAAAGTTTAATATTTTTTTTTCATTAGAAAAAATCTTGAAGAACTCAAGCTTTGGTCTTTTTTTTTAACTTTCCCCATAATTTGTTTTCATGAAAATAAATTAACTTTCATGATAAGGACCAAAAACATCTATTACAAAGCAACGGATATTTTTAGATGGACGATTCGATTCGATTGAAAACTGTTGAAGATGGTGAACTTCAAGGGATTTTCGACATAATGTCTTCTTGGAGAAATTTTGGTTGAAATGGGCGTCTCTGAGAGATTTTCGACGGAATTTCCGATAGAATTTATCTGTTGAAAAACCAATAAATATTCCATTGGATTTTCGACATAATTTTTAAGGAAATATCTTTGATGGAAGTTCTTTCAAGGGATTCTTGACGGATCTTTTTTGAGGGTTTTACAATGGATATCTTTCAAGGGATTTTCAACAGATCGTTTTCATGGGATTTTCGATGAAATGTGATTTCGACAGAAATTATCGATTTTTCGTGGGATTCTTCTCGGAATTTTTAACAGATTTCTGCTGAAAATCCGTCTAAAATTTCATGCATTTTGATTTTTTAAAAATACGCGATTTCCTGGATAAATATGGCCAAACAAAATTATATAAGACCGTAATATAAAAGTACAAACAGAGTGATCTAAACTTGTCCACATTTAACTACAAATAAGCAGTGCAAATACAATTTGTTCGTCTAGCTAAAATCAGAAGGGGAGGGGACGGTGTAAAATTGATTGGAGCAACGGTAAATCTAGCTATTTGCTCCATCATTTGTCTCATTTGTTTTGCGGGTTGCTGAGGGAGGGGATAGTGTAAAACTGATTGGAGCACCAGTGAATCTAGCAACCTGCTCCATCATTTGTCTCATTTATGCTGCAACATCTATTAAAACATTGTATCACTACAAAACAAAGGACATTTTTAGATGGACGATTCCATCGAAAACCTGAAAAAATGGTGAGCTTCAAAGGATTCTCGACATAATGTCTTGTTGAAGAAATTTTGGTCGAAATGTGTGTTTACGAGAGATGTTCGATGGAATTTGCGACAAAATTTATCCGTTGAAAAACCCATGAATATTCTAAGGAATTTTCAACATCATTTTTTAAGGATATTTTTCATGGATTTTCTATGGAAATTATTTCAAGGGATTCTTGACGGATCTTTTTGAGGGTTTTTCAAATGATCTCTTTCAAGGTATTTTCAACGGATCGTTTTCATGAGATTTTTGACGAACCGTTTCATGGAATTTGGACAAAAATGATCACTTTATTTGCCATTTGCGACGAATTTTTTGTCAGAATTCCTTGGGATTTTTGACAGATTTCCGCTGAAAATAAGTATTTTGATTTTTTTTAAAATACACGATTTCCTAGATAAATCTGCCAAAGACAATTATAATAGACCGTAATATAAAAGTACAAACAAAGTGATCTAAACATTCCACATTTATCTACAAATAAGCAATGCAAATACAATATGTCCGTATAGCTAAAATCAATAAAGGAGGGGACGGTGTAAAGCTGATTGGAGCACTGGTACTCATTAGTGTTATGTGCTGCTGTACCTAGGGGAGAGGGAAGTGATAGTATAAAACTGATTGGGGCACCGTTGAATCTAGCAACATGTTCCATCATTTGTCTCATTTGTGTTGGAACATGTTGTTGTACCTGTTGCTCTATCCGCTGTTCACACCTCTTCTTAAACATCCGCTGCTGCTCTGCAATCTGCTCATCTATCTTTTTATGCTCATCCTTCAACACAAACAATTAATATTGATTAAGCATAACGTACGTTTGCAAAAGACTAAATGTATCAATATATATATATACCTCATCAGAAGTCCCCTGCTTAGAGGACTGTACGGTACACAGTAGCGGTCATCACGAGTTGTGGATCATCTGGCGCACCCAACCCGTAGATCCTCTCTTTATTTACTCCGACTACAGCCTCCATGCACAGTTCAACATCCCTTAACTCAGGCTGAGAAGTCACATCCTCCCCATACTTGTGTACGACCAAATCATTATACCGGCGATGCAAATGCAAAACATGATATGATAAGAACAAAATTTAGCAACATAATGGCTGTAAATTAAACATATCCACAATAAATCAAGCCTAATGTTTTCCCAACAATTGGCAATCCACACTATATTAAAGACTTTATTGCCACATTATAACCCGTTACGGTCCATTATGAGTCAATTATGCCTAATATTACCCATCAAGGCCCAACAAGGCCCATTAAGGTCCATATGAGTCAATTATGCCTAATATGACCTGTTAAGGTACATTATGACTCGCTTAGGTCTAATATTAAACCAACTTAATGTTTAGTCAATAATTGGTAACTCAAACTAGATTAATTTAACATATCTTTTGCCTAACAATTAAATATATAACTTACCAGCATATGAGTCGCCTTGGAAGTAATCAATTCCCCATTTGACCCTTTTTTTCACATGAGTCACCTTATACAACTCCACCCTAGACATTTGACGCTTTTCTTACTTCTCCTGCAACAGACAATAGGTTGTTAGTTGATAAGGAATTGCAATAATTAAATTTGAAATATTATATGTCATATATATAGATGTCTTACTATTTTGTGTCTATGTCGTGCAACACCTAATAGAGCTACTCGTATGCTTGGATATAGAAACATCATACTGGGAGTTTCTATTGCGCTGGTTAGATAAAGATATAGTTTTCCAATTAGGTGAGTCCCAACGCTTGTAAATGAATACAACACAAAAGCGTTAATAACTAATTTGCGTAATATGCAAGTAAAACAAACATTCCATATAATATTGAAAGTAAATGATATTCATTTTACCTTTACCATTTGTATACAGTGCTCCTCTCGGATCCATGAAATAGAGTATCCCCTCAACACACCAATTTTTGTACCTCCTTCGCTTTCTTCCGTGTGCAACCCACGACACCTGAAAACTGCTTCTTGAGGATTTTCTCCCATGCAGCTCGGATTGCTCAGTTGATAGCAAGTTCCCTTGATACTGGGTCTAGAAATATATCATTCAAATGTGTCAGTTTCAACAAACAAGTATTTGATTTTAAAAAGTTACAAATAAAAGTAAGTACAAGCCATAAAGCGAGCCCACATCACGTTCCTTGACGGAACATGAACTTTCTTCTAAGACGTCCATGGACCATTGAACATGTTTTTCAATGTCCCAATGATGCCGTTTCCGATCATAACATCATCGAACCTACAATGAGAACCATATAACATATGAAAATATCAACATTAATTATTTAAATAAAATTACATTACATTTTTAAGAAATATACATACTCCAACAGATATTCCTTAAGCAAACTAATAACTCTCCTCTGTGAGGGATAAGCAAGAGTCTCCGACTCAAATTTGCCTCCCCTCGACGCTGACATCAGATGCATCAGATTCTATGACCGTATTCTCTAGGCCTGCAACGTCTGGAGTCGATAATCCATCGAAGATTTTCGACGAAATATCAACAGATCTTCTCTGTCGACAATCTGTCACAAATCTATCAAAATTTGAGGGAAAAATTAAATTTATGTTTCTATTAATAATACCTCTAAAATCCGTCGAAAATTTTCGACGACTTTTTTCATCAAAAATACTTTATTTTCTAATAGTGTATAATGTATCCATGTTCTTTATTCATATATATGAAACATGAGAATCGAGAATAAAAAATAAAAATAAATAAATTGTTATTTTGTCTGTGACTTCTTGAAAACAATTCTACCGGCCACAAATTAAAACATGTCGGTAATTAAATGTACATGAGAATGGACTGTTTACCAAATGTTTATCGGATAAATGCTTACGGGGTGCCACTTAACTTCCGAGTGAGCATGAGAAGGACCTAGAATCTTACCCGGTAAAACGCATGAGAAGGACCAAGAATCTTATTCGGTAAGTAAGGGATAAATTTTTTAGAAGTATAGCTCGATAGGCTTCACGGAATGAAATACCCTGATGAGAATGATGAGTGTACCCCTTTTTGCGTCATTGATTTCTCGACTTATGAGAAAACAGTTAAACACGTGTTGAGGAAAGGATTGAAACATACGTGGAAAGAGAAAATTATGACAAGTTGCTCTAATGTAACACCCTAAAAATAGGAGACAATTTAAACCGAAACAATCAACTGAATAAAGCTTAATTGACATAAAGATCACCCAATAAAGGGGAAAGAGTATTAAGATTTTACATCAAAGATTGGGTACTAAACAACAACCTAATAATCTACACTAAAACGAAATATAGATTACATTCAGGTGTTGCTAATATCCTCAAAATAAATACATCAAGTAACTCCAATAATTGCACGCATTAGTGTAATCCCAAAAATTCCCCTACCGTCAATACGTTCCACTCAACCCTTGTCCCTTGGGAGCCCCACCGCTAAGAGAACATGATATACATGTCATTTGAGAAAAAATGTTACGTTTAATGCCTAGTGTGAACAAACATTTATATGTTTAAAGCTATAAGACTTTCAAAACGGAAGCATAGCGTTAAACGAGATATTTAAAACATTTGAACTCACGCTTACCCTTGGAAAGGTGTATTATATTCAAAGATAACATGGGATACCCGTGCAACCATTTATAGGGAACTGACACGTGAAGTGAGTCATCATTCAATGTTGTATGGGTTAAGGCTACCAGCCTGTTCGTGAGAAATTACACCTTAATGGTTAACAACCAATGCCCGACTCTCCGAGCCCACATCTTAATGCCAAAGAGAACCTGATCCATATTTCAAACTATAAAAATGGAAATTACATTTTAATAGTCAGTGGCCGATGCCCGACTTCTTGAGCTTAATGCCTTAAAAAGACTCAATGCCTATTACACCATGGAGTTAAGAATTTACAATCCGTTCATAATTAAAATGAGTTGTATTCTATGCTTTTGGATTCATTGCATTCTAGTCTTACAAATAGATACAACATTTAGATATGTCAATCATTACCCAATACCAACGTTGTATACAAAACCCCATCAAGTGATAATTTTTTTTTGTTTACTTGTAATATAATAAACACAAGGCTGCAAACATTTTGTGTTATAAATCCATCAATACTTTGAATTAATTATTCCCCCAAATGTCTAAAACCATTCTTTATAACCATATTGTCAAAATATGCAAAATCCCCAAATTTTCCAAACTTGACCTAAGTTGTCAAAACCGTCAAAATATGTATATACTTGAAATGTAAATTTGTAGGAATTAAAATGCACCATTTTAATATGTATATAGTTTTGTAAAAGAGTAGTATGAATTCACAATTTTTGGATTTAGAACAAACCCTAGAAAACTCAAGAACACTTGAGAAGCGGAGAAAATGATGCAAACACTTGAGATATTGAACTCTTAGACCCGGATCTTCAACCTAGATGAGGTTTAAATGCTCTTGAATGGATGGAAATATGGAGTAAATTCTCTAAGATTCGGAGTAATGATGGGGGAGGAAGAAATTTGGGAGAGAAAAGAATTAGGTGAGAATATGAGAGTTAAACCCCAAAAATCGGCTCTTAAAATACTGACCAGGGGGTGTTCTGTAGTTTGTTTTCTAGTTAAAACTAGCGACCAAACTATCCCGGGAAAACAGAAGTGTTTGCTAGTTTAAACTAGCAACCAAACTAGCTTCAGCACAAAAAGAACCGTTGGCTAGTTTTCAAGCTAGTTTCAGCTCTAAAACTAACTTTGAAACTAGCTTGACCACTTTTTCATCCTTCACCGATCATTTCCTTGAGTTTTGAAGTGTCAACACTGGAACACCCAAAAAAATTCAAAGGAGCTTAATTTAAGCACTAGACGACTACATTTAAATATGAACTCAAAATAGGAGATAGTAGCGCAAATTACGGGTGTTACATCCAACTTTCAGATTTCTCAAAACTGATACAACATCTTCACCTACTCACTCTAAGTAGGTCAGGTTCCATATTATCTCATTCTCTTTTATTTAACATTTGCTAGTTGATTTGTTTATTTTAGAATCTGTTTGAGTCTCGGATTGATTTTTAATTGTGTTTATTGGTATTAAACGAGTTTATGGCCATTTCATCATTTTATGTACACTACATGATTTTCAAGGTTGTTTTGTTTTATCCATTTTTGATCACAACCTAATTCATTATGTACGTTTTTCTACTTATTTCTTGAAGCTGCCATTAGAACTAGCCTTAATTTTCCAAGTTCTTCAACAAAAAAATAGAATCATCTGTGTAGGACATTTATTCATCTTAGCATTATGATACGAAATCAATTTTGTATTCAATAAGGTCACTGAATCACTAAGTGTGGGGGTGAAATGTTACCTCTCCATTCCATGATGTTCCAAACACATACAATCCACAAATGCATATCCTTTCATAAACATCGGAAAGTCAAAAACATGCAAACAACCACAAACACATATCAAAGAGCATAAATCCATGTTGTTTTCGTACTTGTGTCAAAGACACCAAAGGACCAAAAAAGTCCTATTACCTAAATATGAGAAAAGACGGAAGTAAAATTGTATCACTGAGAGAAAAATTGGGATGAGGTAAAAGGCAATGCATAGTAAAGAATGAAAAAGCCAAATTCACCATATTCAAAGTCCCAACTGCATTCATGATTCTAGTTTAGCAAATAAATGATAGACGAGCTAATGCATTGGTATAGTTTTGAGAATAAGCAGAAACATGGCAGTTTGTATGGTGTGTTTTTGTAACACCTTGCCTCGCGCACCCTGGGAGGTGTACAATCCAGTAATCGCATCAAAACTCGAAACACCACATTTCAGAGTTGCACTAAGCTTCCCAAAAATAATAGTTAACTTAAACGAAACTTAAACATAGTTACAAACCCAAAATGTTATCGTCTAAAGTGATCCCAAAAGATTATACAAATACGATATACAGAAGTTGATCTTAAGTCCTTTTTTACTTCCAGTTATATATCGATCTCTCAACCCGTATTTGGAGTGAAACCTCAACCTGCTGAGGAAACAGAAAACACCTCGGTTGAGCAAAGTCGCTCAATGTGCGGATAATGTGCATAATGGTGTGAACATGATATAAGTTCAAATAAAAGTTATCGTAAAACAGTCGTAGTAAAACTATTTTGAACATAAATAAAGAATGTAGAAATCATTTTAAAAAGTCAATAAGTCACTCGTATTGCAATAATATGTTGTCTAATTGGATGATCAGTCCAATCATTCTTAGAATGTCAGTGTTTCCCAACACCACCCATTCCCCAGTAACCAGTTTAATTCTGGTATTCAGCTCTATCCGATAATCGTCTCCATCCGGTGACCAACCATTTTCTGGTATTTGACTCTTGGATGCATCCTACATCCTCTATTTGACTTGGCTAGCCTTTACGAGAACGCCATGGTCATTAACAGCCACAATAAAGCTCGTGTAGTTAAATCAATGGCTCCATCAATCTTAAAACCAAATCTCGAATCTCATAATACTTAATTCAGCTGATAACGGATCATATCATGATATTCAAAGCACTGAAAATAGTTCATGGAGTATTTGTCAAATCAACCGTAAACGGACCATAATTTCAAAAATCAATTCATTTATAAATCATGCAGATTACTTTTAACACGAAGTCGTAAGGCATAAAATCGAACTCTTTCGATAACATGCTCAAATCATGAAGCAAATACAAATATACAATGTAATAACATAAACCAAAATCTTGAAACGAAAACAAAACTTCTTATAAAGAACTCAGAACTGTTAGGTTCGGAGTTACATCTATCAACATAGATGGGATTTTCAGAATGTAACGGGTTACCCTCGAGTCAAAAAAATAGGATATCTGTACCTTAGCCAAAACTGAGAAATAACACACAATAAACGAAACTCACAATAAAGTTCGACTTGGTTGCGTGCCTCTAGGAAGGATTCAGAGAGTAGGTTCCGAATTTGTAATCATTCCTTCGATTCCTTCTATAATTTGTCAAAAAGAATTAGGGAGAAGAAAGAGTTTAGAGAGAAAGAGAAATGGAGGTGAGTTCCTAGGGATGATGACTAATTTACGCTAATAGAAGTATGTGGTTTTTATTTATTTACTAGTTGGGTGCCCACACAATGCTACAAGATGTAAAATTTGAATACATGTAAGTGAAATACCGATTATGATTTATGAAAAATTACTAATTGTATTATGATTTGTCAGTCCACGAAGTAGCCTAGGTTAGATTAAAACCCTTTTATAATATTCAAACAAACCATTTTGTTTATTTCTTTATAACCCCTCTACAAATTGCTAACATATAGGGTTCAGGTTCAACAAACCAGACCAAAACGCAAAGTTTGAAATTTTTTCAAACCAACACTATCCTACTAAACCATTCAAATTCAAACTATAAAACAATTTTGTTTGTTTCAATCAGTTGCACAAATCATGTGAATATAATTAAGGTGTACCAATTTGTGTATCTAACTCGATGGCATTGGGTGTATGTGGGGTTGTGGTTTGTACGAGAGAATGTATTTCCTTGGGATACTTGAACTCGTTTTTTTTTTATAGTTGCAACGATTCGATTAGCTAGTGATTTTGTCACGACGATTATGCGAGTGTGAAGAAATGATTATTGTGTGTAGCCATCCGTGGAAAGGATGTAGGTCTGTGAGACTTTGTATTCGATCATATATGTTTGGTGGAAATGATGCAACCATGGTAAGGATTCGCTAATGGATGGATGTTAAAATTTTATAGTCGGGAATGCACAACATTGTACTTGTGTGAGCTTAATGAGAAGAAACATCCTAGGTAATCCGATCGCTCACATTATGAGGCACACAGGATCTTGTTAAATGATATAGTAAGGAATGTGGAAAGGTGATAGAGGTGCATATACGGTACAATTTATGGAAAATAATTGGTTTAAGAAGGAATTTAAGAGTAAAGCAGGAAAAATATGGTTTTGATGCGTAATGTCAATATGAATGCATAATTGATCTTGAATTAGATTGGCAACGGGTGATTGTGAAATGGTTTCTTGGAAATATTGATTCTTGTAAGTTATAGTCGGTACGTGCAAAAGGGTGTGGTTCAAATGCGGAATGTGGAGTAGAGTTTAGTAAATAGCGTATGTAGTAATTGTCTATATCAAATTACGATCGTTTGTCTACAAAACTTGGTGATACTCTCGGTCTGAGTGAGATCTACGAGCCTCTACACTCGGGTCGAGATTGTTGGAGCGATAAATTATTATGTGTGATTTTCCCAGGAAATTAGTCCTAACTCCAAAAAGGGTTATTGTCTGAAGAAAGTACTTGTTGTTAGAAGGATCAAGTGGGACCGACTTATATCAAGAATGATTGTTAAATTATCGTAATGAGTGGTTTTGATTGTGAGAAGATCAATCATGGATAAAAGTGTACTGGTAAGCGAGTTGAAATCTTGAAGTTAGAAATATTCGTATTATGGGTTTTAGGGCAAGCAAAGACGTCCATATCTTTTTCCCCGACAACTATTAACGGTATGGACACTCATGTCAATGTTATTTGGCATTTTAGTATAGATAAAGACATGTGTCACTATGTTGAACATCACTTGGTTTGTTGGTAAGTGATTAGAAATATCGGTGACTATATGGAAATCCTACAACTTTCTGGCATCCTTATATGGGAACATAATAATATTATGATGAGCCTTGTGGTGAAGTTTTCAATATATTTAGGTTTGTAGAGTTTGTAAAAATTGCATGGTTTGTATTTGAAACACACACACACATACACACACACAGATATATATATATATATATATAGAGAGAGAGAGAGAGAGAGTGAGATGTTCAAACAAGAATAGAACCTGTTCGCGAGAATACGAGAATGACCCAATCATTAATCATTTTATATTAACATGATGAAAAAAATCATTAAGGATTTACCCCGACTTTCCCCACAGGTTCAAAGTTGCATGCGTCCCTTGGATACCCCGTTGACTCCCCGTTAATGTAAAATTATTAATGATTTTGGGTTTTTCTCTTTTTTTCTTAAATATGTATCATTCTCGTATGAACCGTCATCTCTCTCTATAGATATATATATGTATATCTGTATCTATACTATATATAAGAGCCTTAAACGGTTAAGTTGAAAAAGTAAGAGGTACATCTTCTTATGCCTAACGTACAATTTCAAAAGCTGGATCTAATTGTTGAAATTAATTTACAGGATACATTGTTTTATGTTAACCTCTCACGTCCCTCCCCTAAATTTTCTGATCCCTGGTATCTAAACCGTCACCCCACTCCTCTCAAAATTCTTGCCCGCTTACGATGATTTTCAAAACCCTAATTCCACTCCCCTCCCTTTCAAGTGATGCAATATTTCACCGTCCCCAAATCACAATCAAAAGATTTAGCTTCTGCTTTTGCTAGTAAACAAACCTACTCTCGACCCCTTCTTCTCCACAAATCAAAACCCACATCTCTGAAGTTTTCTTTGTGTTCTTCTTTTCTACTTCAAAAAAGTTTTTAACGCATTATCTGCTCCGCTTACAAGAACTAGAAGTCTAAAGGTTTTGATCAGGTACAATTTGAAACCCTACAATTAAAATCCAAAATCATGTCCCAGTCGGTCCTCTGCTTCAAAATCCAAACCATTCTTCACGAAAATTTTGATTAGGTTTTTTTCCCTCTAGCATTGATGATAAAGGCGTCCATGAGGGTAGTTATTTCATCTTTTACAGCGCCGTAGGCAAGCATTCATCATTTATTTGGTTTTAGGCAGTTGTAGATGAAAGGTTAGGCGTTGATTATGTGTGTGTGTGTTGATTATGGAAAGATACACCATCTGTTTGTTATATTGGAACAATTAGCTTTTTGTGTTTTCTGCAGAAGTATATCTAAGGGTACTTGCTATGAATTAGAGGCTTAGGTTATGTTTGGCAAATAGCTAGTTGATAAGCTAGCGGGTAGCTGATGAAAAAAATCATGTTTAGCAAAGCTAGCGTATAAAAATCTTAAAAATGACCAAAAAGAACATATTGAATAATAATAATAATAATTAATACTAAAAAGGGTTATAATTGGAAAAAAAAATGACAATAAGCTCCCAAAATGCTACTCCAAGTAACGTTTCAATAAGCTAGCTTATAAGCTAACTTATAAACTAGCTTATTTTTGCCAAACATAGCCTTAGAGTTTCACTTATGTTCTTCATTTGGCTTCTGGTAACCTTTTAATTATGTCGATAAAGAAATAGATTTGGGCTGACAATGGTTGTTCTTAAACATGCAATAAGTTTTCAGTTCAATTTTTACTTTGTCATCATTAGTGTTTTGTGTTTATATTTTTTTTCTCTCCAAAAGAATCAATATTTAACACGATTGTTCTTTTTTACACATTTTTGCAAGTGATTTTCTAAAGAATTACGAACCTCTTGGTGGTTTCTATCCAATGATGTTTGTTTTTTCTCTGAATTTGTTTCTACAGGCATATAAAAGAGAGAGATAAATGTTTAATTTGAAAAGAACTCTCATATGTTCAAATTCTCGAGAAAGAGACTGTCTCTAAGGATTTAGACTTAGAGCACGGCCGTCCTTGGGGAGGACGATACGAGCGTACGTCCAGGGCCCAAAAATATTAGGGGCCGAATTTTCCCCTCCGGTATATAGTAGTAGTCTAAAAAATTAATACACTAAAGACACCAAAAAAGTATTGTAGTATAATCAGACGTAAAAAGAATTTAATAGACAAGAATAAAAAATATTAGCTAATTACAATGATGAAGAAAACAAAAAAATTGACATTTCATTATATATAATATTTATTGTCTCTCTAACTCAATGTTATTGGCAATTGTTATTTCCATATGTTTGACTATTTTCATGCTTCAACAATTCAACATATAACAACTTTAAACTCATATATTTGATATTGTTATATGTTTGTATTGACTATTGCCCACTATTTGTTTATGTTGTTTGCCTAATTGCTTTTGTTGGCTATTGTTACCTATTTTTGTTTTTACAGATGATATTATACTATTGGTTGATGAACTATTTATTGTTTTAATGAGTTATGCCGGGTTTCATGGTTTTATAATTAATCAATAAAATTTTTAGACTAAATGTATTTAGTAATATCTGCTATATATGTCATGTTTTATAAAGTTTTAACCATAACATCTTATTTAGTAGAACATGAAAAAAAAGGAATAGGAAATTCAAATATTTTCATTGATTGTACATTTGACATCTTCATCTTTCATTGCGATTTTACTACATATCAGAAGATTCTATTTAAGTTCTCAAGCAGCCACTCATTAAGTTTGTAAATTATAGGTTTCATTTATTATTTAATTATTCTTATTGATTATTAATAAATCTTCTTTTCTTCCACATTCTTAATAATCCTTATTTGTCTATTTGTCTAGAAAACTTTGATAATTTTTTTGTATCATTAATCTCTTTTCCTCCGATGAGTCCTTTTTTCATATTAAAATAACACATCTTTTTGTTATGATCTAAGAATTCCTACATTTAAAAAAAACTTAACAACCATAGTAGATGATCAAACTCATATGTATATTTTAGGATTCAACATTATACTCTTGGTTGTTAATTTTCTAATAATTACGAAATACGTAAATCTTAAGTACTCTCTTATCTCTATAATAAAGAAGAATAAAATTTCATCAATCCATGAATTATTTTAACATTTATTATATTCACTTTCTTTAGTAATGAAAAACATTTATTTAAAAATTTTCCATAGCCATCGAGGGCCATAATTTTACATATGCCCAGGACCTAAAAAACGTCAGGAACGAGTTTGCTTAGAGGTGCAAGTTCTTTCATTTTCCTTGTATGTGGTTCAACTGAAACATAGATTTAGTTCACAACCATCATTGATCAAGGAATAATTCAAAGGAAAATATTCATGGTCAGGCTTTCTTTCTCGTGTATTGATCACTCTTCGGTGAGCAGGTTCAGCCTCTCAAAATCGGAATGCATTCGGGGAACATCTTTGGAGTAGGAAATTTAACCGACATGTACACCAGAGAGGTATTTGTTTTATACACTTTACTTATTGCGTTGATGTATTGTTGGTGATTTGTATCACCAATATTATTCAAGTGTAATGTATTGATTTGTTTGATCAATGTAATCTTAATAAATATTAAACAAGTAAGATTCATGCAGAGTGCACACTTGTTTGAGTTTATCCGGATTTAAATTAAATCGTTGTTTAGGGGCAAAGCCCCTAAAACCATGGGGGTTGGGGCCAGCGCCCCCGGTAGCGGGGTCCAAGGGGTGGCAACCCCTGGCGGGGTCAATTTTTTATTTGGGTTAATATTGCTTTATAGAAAATGCATTAAAATCCGAATTTATGTTTTTTAACCCGTTTTTGGCCCCGTCGAAAAACTGAAAAAAGAAAACAGTTTTGGAACTGTTTTTGGAGACAGTTTTAGTCTCTCGGTTTTGATCAATTCTGAGGTACGAAAATTTCATAACGATACAATCTCTCTGCTCCAAATACTTACTGAATTTTATCTGATTGGATTTTCAAATGTACCATCGAAATAGTTCAATCTGAAAGTGTTCCACGACTTTCAGTAATCCAATGATCAAAATCCAGAAAATCTAACATGTATGTTCATGTTTGATATTTGGGGGGTGTTCAGATTGGTTTTGAGAAAGATTTAATAATGCTTGTTGATTTTTTTGTAATTAATACTTTTAGATTCTACTTTTTTATTTAATATGTAGTCGTAAAATCATATTTCCAATAGCGAGGAGAAATATTACCCGTTTTGCAATTTTTCTATAAGCCTAGCTGAAGGACATGGTTTTGAAATCAATTCCTTTGTCCGGACAAACTCAATGTTTCCCTCATGGGTAGATTTCCATTTAATGAAGTTTTTAGCCATGCAATTTTTGCAACAAGATTTGGTTTATAATTTATCGAATGTTCATAGTAATGTTTTGCTATATTTTTTGAAACAATTTTGAATATTTCCAATTTCTTATAAAGTAATTTGATGTTCTGTATCTAAGTGCCAAATATTATGACATTATATAGAACCACTAATTTACTCTCCAAAAAGAGCCCTTTGAGGAGAAAGAGATTCCAACATATATGGATGAGAAAATTAGTCCAAGTCTAGTTGATATGGGACCTAACAAATACATTATTAGCACATTTTGGAGTTTGCATCTCAATCTAACTCCTTTATAAAGCATGACTTTCAAGATTTAATTAGTTATCTTGAAATCTCAACGTTCACAACTCCATAAGCTATGTGAATCCGCCGCCCCTAAATGATCCTTCCCTAGTTCCCACACTAAGAGCACGCCAGAACCCTACCCGGCCCGCTCCTCTCCCCAGCCAATTCTTCTTTTCGAGCTCACTACAACAAAAATGACTTTCACCCACAAAAAAACATTCAGGAAAATTTCCGTGGGTGATTACCACAGATCACCCAGAAAATACTAATGGTTCCGACAAAATCCGATGTTTTCAAGAAAATACCAACGGATTATCCAGGAATTTTCTGATTTGATTTACCCACCAACAATTTAGACACCAACTTTTGTGACGGTTTTGTAACGGATCACCCTTTAGCGACGGATTTCCCAGGGAAATGTCCGTAGGTGAAAGGCTTCTATATATTTTAGTAGTGGCTCCTTATTGCGAAATTGAGATTCATGTGCTTAATTTGGGTCGATGTATGTGTTATCTACAATGTTGCATGTCTTAATTCATTTAATATACAATTATTTTAAATAAAAAATGGTATACATTTCAAGACTGGAAGCAAAACATTGAAGATTTTTATTAATGTGTCTAAAGATGTAGATGTACCAAAAAAGGGTGTCCATAGAAGCGATAAATGGTGGCTGCCTACAATCAAGCTTTCTTATGAAGAAGCAGAAATGGATAAAATATCAGAAGGACTGTCAACCAAGTTCTAAACCCTTCCATGGTCGTCAATGCAGAAATACTTGCATAAATAGAGATCCCTGAGAATTACATATCGACAATCTCCCTAAGGTAATATTGAAATTTCTTAGGGGTATAGCTAGATATGCAACCAGTATAATCCCAGAATGCCTGATAATTTGCTATACTCAACAGAATGGTAGAGAAATTAATCCGGTTCAAGGCATGAGAAAGGGACGATGAGTTTCTAAACGACTCGTTGCTTTTGTTTATCGAAAGGGAAGTTGCTGAAAAGATTAGTTTGGAGGAAATTGTAGAAGACTTCAAGGCTGCGAAAGATCGACAAGTTCCCTTTGATTAACGATGCTTGGCATGTTCATATTTAACATCTAGTTTTAAAGCATACTACCGTATAACTTTGGATAGTGTATTTTTGGTATTTTTGAAAATATATAATATATTGGGTCCGGCCCCTCTGGTTAAAATGTTGTGTTCCGCCCCTGCATGAGATGAAACTACGCATGTGGAGTAGTATTCGTAGTTTTTTGTATTTAAGCTGATTGCAAATTGAGGATTACAAACATATGAAATGAAATGAAATGAAATGAAAATCCTCCGTTGTGTGATCTATGGGGTAAGATGGTTCTTTACTTATAATATGTAGCAGGAAACTAATAAGCATTGGTAATGACCATGTTTTAATTTTTCTTTTTCCTTTTTAGTTTCATCATGGTGTTCAATTGCAAAAGCAGTAGGACAAGTGCTTGTACTAACATTGTAGTACCTATTGGGGTTTCTATGAAAACTTTTGCCCATACACACTTACCCGTTAAGTGTTTAAGTCTTGGAAATGATCTCAGACATCTGTTGTTTTGTTTGAAAAAAGTGTAGCCGGAAGGATTTTATATGTCAAATCCTCCTTTTTCTATTGTATTTATATTATATGTGGGTTTTGAGTGAAAAAATACAACAAAACAATATTAAACATGTGGGTTACTAATCGACATTTGTCATTGAAATGTATATTTTAGCACGACTTTCTTTTTAATAAATGAGCAATGCTGCAAATGCATATCGATTGACATTTGCCATCAAAAAGTATATTTGGAATCTCTACCCAACATATGTTCTCTTATTAAGGGCCATATAACCTGGAATCTTTACCCAACATTGAAGTGGTAAAATATGTTTTCTTATCTGTTTTTGGATTCTTTAACATGTAGTTTTAATGCAACTTAAAGATGAGATTAGGTGTTAATAATCTTGATGAAGCTGCATGCATGAGAACTTGCGTTCTCATATAAAACAATTTTTTGTTGACGTGAAAAGCCGTTTCTCGGCTTACAACAAAGTTTTGTATCCCATTATGTTACACGGGTACATAACTCAAATATTTAATTTGCATATCTATAACTATACTATATTAATAAGCGTATATAACGGAGTGCTGAAATTTAAGAGATATAAGTTTTGATACTTAATGTAAAATTTTAAAGCTGCACAACCTCCATAAAACCTCTCACGTCGCAAGATAATATTAAAATCAAATCATTTTTTTATTTTTGAATTACATTTTATCCCCTTTAAGTTAATTCACTATTTTATATCCCTTATTTTTTTCATTTTTCCATTTACACAATGATCATATTAACATGAATAATCTTACATGAACTAAAATATATTAAAAATACGTTTTTTTTAATATAACTCATACATTATAATCGTCTCATCTATATTTTTAAAATGAACCTAATATTGAATTTATAAGTTTATGTTTGTTCTTTTTTTCCATTTCCGTCTTTCTCGAGTTAGAGTTTATGTTTGTTCTTTTTTTCCTGTGAACCCTTTTGGTTGAGTTTAGAAGTTTTAAGTCTTTCTATTGTTGAAATTCAGAAGTTTTCTTCATCTTCAATATGTCGAGGTCAACTTTCTCCGGGTAAGAATTGGCCTAATTCTTTATTTGAAAACCCCGTTGGTACTGTGTGTGCTTCTGTTCAATTGTGTTCTTGAGGCTTTTCATCAGAAAATACTTTTGACAAATTGCTTCGTTTTTGCTTCTCCTGAATGCAGTTAAACGCAATTACTCTGTCACAGATAATTATGATTTCTTTCTTCAATTTCAACTACTGTTCATTAAGTGTGGTTTGATTAGATCAAATAAGTCCAAATATTCATGTAAAATGGAAAGTGACGAGATTTTCCAACTTTAGTCATGTACTTTGATCATTTTATAATTATAATTTTGGTTTTAGGTGACAATTGGTTTGCAAAAAAAAGTCAGCATTAGAAACCTAAATATTAAAACGTTGCATTAATTTATTCATGATCATAAACTTTTTGAGCCGTATCACGCGGGTACCCAATTACTATAAAATATAAGGACGGGTTCAAATGAGAACTCAAATTTTAGTTATAAAAGTGAGAAAAAATAAGAGCGCGACACATGTCATATTCAGACTGAATAATCAAAGAAATATTCAGACTGAATAAAGTATTTATTCAGTCTGAATAAAGTTTATTCAGTCTGAATAAATACTATATTCAGTCTGAATATTTTCTTTCATTATTCAGTTTGAATAATCTATATTCAGACACATGTCGCGCTCTCATTTGTCCTAATGTTCACAACCAAATTTGAGTTCTCATTTGAACTTTCCTATATATATATATATATATATATATATATATAGGGTTGAAATACCCTCCTCTAACGGGTATTGTATATAAACTAGATATATAATTAACAAATAATTAGCGCTCTCTCTCTCTCTCTATGTATATATATATACATACATACAGAGAGAGAGAGAGTTAATCATTTGTTAACCCAATCAACCAATAGGAAAAGTTCTATATATATTAAAATACTAATATTAAATAATTAAACCAAGGGTATTATCGTAAGTAAATAAATTATTTAATTTAATATTGGTTAAAAATGTTTCCGTAAATAATACATACCATAAATATTGGAAAGTTAAGTAAGGAAGGTTATCTTATCTGTCAAGAAAAATTGTAAACCATTAGATGATTCTGACATCCAACCCAGGGAACCTCCGGCGATCTTCATCACTATCAACCACCAACATGTCTCTGATCTTCTATTCCTCTATCTCTTATAATCTCAATCTCTTTGTCTAGGGTTTTGTGTTTTTGGATGATTTCCTTCAAGCAACAGATAGATATGGGGTTTTAGATGATTTTATTGAAGCAACAGATAGATCTGGGTTTTGGATGATTTTCTTCAAGCAAAATTAGATGCAATAGATCTGGGTTCTGGATGATTTTCTTCAAGCAACAGATACAATAGATCTGGGTTTTTGGATGATTTTCTTCAAGCAACAGATGCAATAGATCTTGTTTTTAGACGATTTCCTTCAAGCAACGAATGCACTAGATCTGGGATTTTTTTTTCTTCAAGCATCATATACAACATATCTGCTTTTTGGGGGGATTTCCTTCAAGGAATCTTATACTTGTGAAAATGGAAATCGTAAGTCATGCAGAGTTGAAGTATTCAACACGTTCATAAGTGAATTGGGTCCATAATGTTCATTAGTGATGCAGCGGAAAAGTGCGGTTAGGTCGACAGACGTCAAACCCTAGGAAAAACGAGTCTTCACAACGAAAGAACTCAAGAATATAAATAAAACACTCAAGAAAAAGTTTATTGATAAATTGAATTGAATAATAGTGAAGCTAAACGAATCCTTAAATAAGGATGAAGACATAACCTAATTAAACTAGGAAACTCAAGAAAAGAAAACAAACTAAACTAAACTAAACTAGGAAACTATTTAAAAGGAAACTAAAAATAATCCTAAACAAATTATAAAGCTAATAAATAATAAATAAATAAACTAAATATTTATCCTAAAGTTAATTAAGAAATAAAATAATTAAACAAACAAATAAACGCAATCCGTTCGGGACTCGTTAAAACGCGTCCGCGACCCGGCACCCGACCCAAGTAGCGCAAGAAACTGTTTTTCAGTTTTCGATGAAGATTTAAGAACTTCTTTCGAGCCCATTTTCTTCGTTTCCAAAGATCGAAGAAAAGTCTCGTTAACTCTCGAAACCTCTCTGTATCAATTAGTGATTAAATAAATTACAGATTCAAAGGTGCTACTGTTCACTAGTGAACAATTAAATTTTATAAACATATATAAATAAGCCAAGTTAGACTAAATGTTCAGTGATGAACTATCAATATGTTCAGTAGTGATCAAATAAACTACAGAGTTAATGGTGTTACCCGTTTAGTAGTGAACAATCAAATTGTATATGCATATGTAAATATTCCCAATTAGACTACTGCATGTTATCCAACTTGTTCCCTAGTGAACAATAAAATTTCTCCGTTTTCTACATTCTACTATGTTCGCCATAAATCCATTTATGGTCTTGTTCGATTTTTTTTTGTTCAATTCAAACTGTAATCGATTTCTAAATGTTTCATACACTAACGAATCGTCCCATCAAAGTCTTGAGTTATTCAACGGTGATGGAGATAATTTAAGGAAGACGAATGTTTCCAATTTTGAGTTGTAATGTTTTTTTAACTTTATTACCCTTGTTCACTAATGTTCATCTTTTTCAAACCAATTTTACACTCCTCAGTTTTAGTTTAATTACAAAATTGCCACAACCAGGTTTCATCCGTTGATTTACAGATTAATGGTTCAGATTAGTTAACAAAGTTAATACCCCTTTTTTGGTTAACAAATGAAGGGGTCTCTCTCTCTCTCTCTCTCTCTCTATATATATATATAGAGAGAGAGAGAGAGAGAACGATAATCAAATGAAACCACATATATGTTACAAACCCGTGAGAACTGATATAAAAATAGTTTTTACATGATTTTTTTTATCAAAACTATTGATTAAAATATGTTTCACATATGTTTGTGTTCATCTTGTGAAAAGATAATACTTGTGGGAAAAAATTGGTTCACTTAGTGAAATGAAAAATTCACGTAAAAAAAATATTCACGAGGTGAAACAAATAGTTGTGAAACTATTATATTATGAAACAATATATTAAATACTAACATTTGATTAAAAAATATCATATAAAAAATTATTTTATATCAGTTCTCACTTCTCACCGGTTTATAATATATTTGTGGTTCTCATTTGATTTAAAGTGAGAAACGTAAAAAATGATCTAAACTCTTGATCTCACACCTACCCATAATTGCGCTCTTACGAGAATTGGTCCATTAAATCTCGGTGCATCTCATAAGTGTCGATTTTCAATTAAGATTGATTCAAGGATCCATATCATTTTACGCTTTGCACCGTAACTTCTTTATTAGTGGAAGTCGGGAACTCAACTCTATATACATAGAGAAAGAGAGAGGCAATCAAACGCAACCCTCCTAAATGTTGCAACCATTACAACTCCATCTACACCACACATTCATTAATTAATCAACAGCGCGATATCTAACAATGGCATTTTAGAAATTAGAGTGTGATATCAAGGACACCTGGAAATCTAAATAGAATAGAAAGGACGTTTTTAGGCATGGATGAGTAGAGTACGGCTCACGCGATATGTAAGAATTTCATTTAATGCGAGACAATCTTCAGCCAATCATTTTGTACATGAAATTTTTTTCATGTACAAAATCATATGGGATTTTGTACTGACATCAAAAATGACAACCTGTGACTTTTGCTGCAGGAAAAATTTCGGCTAATCATATATGATTTTGTATATTAATAATATGTAATTTTGTACATGAAAAATTTCATGTGCAAAATAATTGACTAAGGGCTGTTCTTGCATTCTCGTAAATTATTACCGTCCTTGTATTAACCTATTTTTGGATGAGTATAATGTTAATGGCATATTTAATGGCATTTTAAAAATTAGTGTGTGATATCAAGGACACCTGGAAATCTAAATAGAATAGAAAGGACGTTTTTAGGCATGGATGAGTATAATGTTAATGGCATATTTAATTACCTCTCACATACAATTATATCAAAAATCAACTTTTTACATTTCTAAACTATAAATTACAAAAAATTTCATACATAAAAGTATCAACAACAGAAAATTTCATACATAAACGTATAACAACATTCCCCATTAAAGATTCCAATTTCCAAATGATGTGTAATGATTGTAGGTTTTAAAGATGGAAAGACGTGGCGATAATCATGGCACATTTTTTCAAAAATGGAATTAAATTCTCAAACCTGCAACTTTCATTAAAAAAATAAAAATATCATGAAATCATTTTTGAGATAAAAACTAGATGAAAAAATCAACAAATCAATGAGAAAAAATTATTACGAAAAGTGAAAACAATAAAATATATAAAGAGAGTAAAGATAATAAGACAAATCAATGTGAATTATAAAAAAAACCTTAAAGCATAGCCGACAAAAAAAATATATGACTATTATATTTCATGAAAAAAATCACAATATTAAATCATATCCCAAAAAATATCATGAAAAAACACAGCCCACAAATCATATGAAAAAACACAGCCCACAAAAAAAATCATAATATTAAAAAAAGTATATGATTATTTCATATTTCATATATATCATAAAAGTGTAATTTCTATATAAAATAAATTTTCTCGACTTCCACATATCATTAATATATCTCCTCGAATTTTACATAAAATTATTTCGTATGTAATATATCATAAAAGTGTAATTTTATATGAAATATATCTGGGCAAATTGCATCAAAAGGTAATGTACTTTGCCTTAATTCCTATTTTGGGTAACGTACTTTCAAAACTTTCGTTTTGGTACCTACGATATAAAGTTTCAAACGTTAAGTACCTGGGTGACCGGTTTAAGCATTAACAGGTTACCATGCTGATGCGGTAGTTGACGTGGCGTCCAACTCAATATCATTTGCTGACATGGCTAGTGGCATGGATTTTTTAATCTAAATTTAGTCTTTTTATTTTAACATTTTTTAGACCACAGGGAGCAAATCTGTAATTAATCGAACTCTTAGACTTGGTTTCCACTTTCCAGATCTGTGTTAAACCTTCATACAAAACCTCCAGACCTTAAAGAAACTTGGTTTCAGCCTTCAACGTGAAACTCCAGATCTTGAAAAACTTGGTTTCAACCTTCGACATGAAACCTCCGGATCTTGAAAAACGTGGTTTCCAGATTTGTGTTAAAACGGAATTACCTGAAACCTTCAGCCACCACCATCGCCGTTAGACCACAACCCACCTTTATCGCCGGTAAAACCCACAGCCAGATCCATCGCCGGTAAAACCCACGACCCAGATCCATCACCAGTGTCACAGATTCTTCTCATCAATCTTTGCATTCGTTGCTCTCTCTCTCTCTCTCTCTATATATATATATATATATATATCACGCACACATCGCTGGATCTGAGACCTTGCAGGTGTCGAGATGGATTCATGAATCTGAGATCTCTTGAGTAAGGTTGTGATTTACACTAGGATTGATTTAGGGTTTTTGATTTGGATTTGACATAGGGTTTGTTCATTGTTTAGATTTTAGGTTTTGAACTTTGATTTATGGTTTAGATTTAGATATTTGACTTTTGGTTTTTGATTTAGGGTTTCTAAGTTATGTTTGGGGATTTTTGTTCTTGATAATAAAGATGAAATCCATAAAAAAATGTGTTATTTGATTGATTATTGTAGTTTATTTGATTTTTAATTTAAGAAATATTCTTTGGTTCTTTCTTGGCTTTCTTCATCTTCAATCTTCTAAGTTCTTATGAACCGGGTGAATACTTGAACGTGACGAAGATGGAATTAGAACAATAAGATGGGCCTAATAAAATTCACACAAATATTTATTTATATATATATATATATATATAAATTTTAGATTAAAAAATTCATGTCATTAGCCATGTCAGCAAATGATATATGAGTTGGACGCCACGTTAACCACCACATCAACATGGTAACCGGTTAATGCTTAAACCGGTCACCCAAGTACTTAAACGTTTGAAACTTTATATCCTAGGTACCAAAACGAAAGTTTTGAAAGTACGTTACCCAAAATAGGAATTAAGGCAAAGTACATTACCTTTTGATGCAATTTGCCCAATATATCTCAACTTTCACATATGATTATTTCATATGTGATACAATTTTATTATTTCATATTTCATATGTGATAAAACATAAAAATGTAATTCCTATATGAAATAAATCTCCCTAACTTTCACATGTGATTATTTTATATATGATGTAGTATGGGACTATAATTTTGATATGAATAAATGTCCTAGACTCTCACGTACGATAACTAATTGTACAAAAAAAAAACCAATAAATCATAAAAATGAAAGCATTACAAAATGTAAAGCTCCACCAACAAAAAGAATATATAAACAATACCAACACCTTGCATAAGTTCATACCACTTGAAAACTTTCTTCCTATTCTTGGGCTCTTGGCTCAACCTCCATTAACAAACGAAAGATATGTGGAGGTTGAAGATAGCACAAGGCAACGATCCCTACTTGTTCACCACCAACAACTTTGTTGGCCGCCAAATTTGGGAGTTTGATCCTCAGGCCGGAACACCTGAACAACGCCAACAAATCGAAAATGCTCGTCAATATTTCCTTAACCGCCAAAAGGAAGGTTACCAAGCATCACATGATTTGCTCATGCGACTACAGGTAATTAATTTTATTTTTGAGAATCTTGCATGTTGACATTCATAACCATAAACAATGAAATCGACGGATGAGGATTATTTGTTTAAATGGGTGTGGTTTGAATTGAATTTGATCGTTATATATATATATATATATATATATATATATATATAGAGAGAGAGAGAGAGAGAGAGAGAGAGAGAGTTCAATTGGGAACTTAAATTTGGTTGCACACAAGAGGACAAAGGAAAGCGCGACAAGTGTCATATTCAGACTGAATATATAATAAACGGAAATATTCAGACTGAATATATATAGTGTTATTCAGACTGAATAATACTATATTCAAACCTAATAAAACTACTTTCAATCTGGAAATTTCTCTTCATTATTCAGTCTGAATATAACACGTGTCGCGTTTTTCTTTGTCCTCATGTTCACAACCAAATTTGAGTTCTTATTTGAACTCGCTGTTATATATACGATATATATGTGTGTGTGTGTGTGTGTACGTGCGTGCATAACTTTTTTGTTAATCAATCTTATCTTGTGAACCATGTAAATCAATCTCAAACGTCTATCTAAGCTAAAAAAGATCTTGTTTCATAAATAAATTGGTTGTTTTCTAATATAAAACGTTAATCAAAATTAATAAGTTCTTATTATATTTATTAAATATTTAAATAATAATATTGATTTGTTCCTTGTAATTTATTACCATAAAACAACTAAATTTAGGATTATCTTAAAAAGTTTCAACGATTATTATTATGATCTAGGATTCCTTGTGTATAAATGGTGGCTCACCTTGAATGAATGATACATATAATTTTACCGATTCATATTTTTTGTCAATTATTTACCTTCTTTAATTACACAACATTATTTATTTAGTTAATTCTTGATAAAAAAAAATAATGCGGTTAATGTTCTGCAGTTGATTCAAGAGAACAGAATCGACGTACTGAGCTTGCCACCAGCTAAGTTGAGAGAAGAAGAAGTGAATTATGATGTAGTGACGACGGCAGTGAAGAAAGCAGTCCGATTGAATCGTGGCATCCAAGCAAAAGATGGACATTGGCCTGCTGAACATGCCGGTCCTTTATTCTTCACTCCACCCCTTGTAAGTCCACACCCCCCCCCCCCACCCCCTCCTCTCTTATGAAAATATAAGTTTAATCTATATGAACAACTAAATTACCATTTCAATCAACTCTAGTTTCCTAACTTTCATAGAAACCCAATTTATAAAAATAAAATGAAAACTTAATAAAAATTTACATATCATAAATTCAAATTTACTATTTCATCTCTTATACAACTTTTGATTTCTAGAAAAAATAGTTTTAAATGGTGGGTTAACATATTAAAAAACACAAGAACAAATATAAATCAACAAAATGTTGATGAAGAGATGCATTACTTTTGTCCTGGATGCATAACAAAGATCATAAAGTCGAAGCACATGTGTAACACCCCTAAAAATGAGAGTTAATTTAAATCAAAATACAAATGCGAAAAGAGACTAATATAGAACGTCACCCATGAAGATGGGGATAAGTAAAAGAGTTTACAATATCAAATGGATACTAGATAACAACCTATTAATCTATACAATTCTAAAATATAGATTAAGTTCGGGTGACACTAAAATCCTCAAAATAAATGTTTCTATGTAACTCTATCTGTACACGCGAAGATGTACTCCCAAAAAGGACGCCTCTACCGCACCTAGCTCTACTCAACTTTTCAGAGCCCCACTAGGATGATCACATGATATACATGTCATTTTAAGAAAAAGTGTTACGCTTAACGCCTAGTGAGAACAAATAGTTTAAATAAGAACAACCATTAAATCTTTTGAAAGCGGTAAATAAACATTTGACCATAAAGCTTTCCCGTTTATTCTTTAATTTTACACGCGATTTACTCTTGAAAGATATGCCCTTTGATCCTTTCTTTTACACGCGATTTACTATTGAAAGATACGCCACTTGAGGGAAATACGGGAGCGACCCGCTAATGTACCAACATTAAGCTCGAGCGGGTAAAGTTTACGGGTAGCAAGTTCAACCCCTAACAAGATTTCTTACTCGATACCAAAGCTGAGCAAGCTCAACCCCTATCCAGGATTTCTTACTTGCCCCATCCCCAAATAAAAACCGACTCTTGTGCCTATGGATCCATTACACTAGCCTTATATGTTAATATATCAAATTCAGATGTATCAACCATTTCTCAACCCAAAATCTTTGTATGATAATTATTTCCCATCCAAAACCTTTTTCTCCAAAATTAGGTCAAAATAGCATTTAGTTCCAAACTTGATAATACTTTGAAAATACACTAACACAAAGGTTGTATAGCTATTTCTCATACTCATTTCAGCAACATAAGTAGAATCTCTAAATGTCATAGGTTGACCTAATTTACCCAAAATACTCCAAATGTAAAATACTTGCTAAACCATCTTGTAGGAAGTAAAATACATCATTTTGACATGTATAAAGTTTTATAAAAGGTAAGAATGAACTCACAACACTAGAGTTTGAGGAAACCCTAGAAAGATCCCAAAAATGGTGAAGATGGTGAAACTTGGTGAGGAAGACGAAGACACCACTACTTGAAGCTTTGACCTTGAATCTTCAACCTTTAGGGAGTAATAAATGTTTAGGATGAGGTAGATGGAAGCAATCAATGCCCTAAAATCGCCATTGGAAGAAAACTTGGAGAGAAAAACGAGTGTGGTTCTTGAATGAGAATCTGATAGCTGAAAAACGAAGTAAATGACTTTCTAGAGTATCCGGGCTATTATGCCATGCGATTATGACATGGCAATATAGCCTGTCATAATCGCCCCACTTGTATCGAGAGTGAGAAATCTGATTTTTAGCCATCTGAGGATTCGGGCGATTATGCCATGCGATTATGACATGGCAATATAGCCTGTCATAATCGCCCCACTTGTACCGAGGGCATTTCCGGTTCCGGATTTTGTTCCTTTCCTCCAATTCATTGCCACCTAACATTAATCACTTGCAACATTCCAAATAGCTAATCATGACGAAGATGCAAAATTTATTATTATCTTGCATTACAAAATCTCCGAGCGTTATAACATGTATATCATGTCATGACCATGCGTGCATAAGAATAAGTTGCTAATGAAGTTCGTATTAGAGAGTGAAATCCAAAAACCAATAACCAACAAACAAAGCCCCCCAAGAACATGCTTAAATCAAGAATACAATATGCTGAGAAGATGGGGGAAATCCAATTATCCAAACCAGGTTCTCTTTAAGATTCCCAAGGTAGTCCAAACACAGCGTATGGCTGCAGCAACATATAAAAATTTCCTTCTATACAGAGAAAAATAAAACAGTTATTGAGATACACATATAACACGATATATATATATATATATATGTGTGTGTGTGTATTAGTGTATATATATATAAATCAACAAAGAAGAAGAAGAAGAAGAAGAAACAGATCTAGGATATGGGATCTGGGATCTGGGATCTGGAATCAGAAGTTGCACAAAAAAGTTGAAACACTAGGTCGTACAATGATTGGATTTGGGATATGTGATGGAAATGTTGAGTGTAAATAGGAAGACAATGATTGGATCTGGGATCGGGATTTGGATGAGATTGGAGACGGTGGTTGTGGTCTCCGGTGTAGTGGATCAACGACGGTTCTTGATGGATTCCAGCATGGTGGTATCCCCCAAATTTAGAGGTTGTTGGAGATGGAGAGGGAAGGAACTGGGGGAGGCCGTCGGGGATGGGGGAGTCATAGTCGTGGGGAAGGTGATGACTGGTGGTTGGGTATGGAAGGGATAAGTTTCTTCTGCTCGGAAGACGTGGAAGATGAAGTCGCCGGAGGGAGGGGTGGGGCGGTGAGGGTATTGCCGGAAAGATGAAGTCACGGGTTTCTTATGAATTTTATATTTATTATAATATATATTAGAGTAATTTACATGATTAGTCCCTATGCTTTTTAATAAAAAAAAAGTAAAATGACTAAAATACCCCTTTAATTGACATATTTAATAGAGAATTTCTAAGGAAGTTAGATTTAAGGACCCAATACGTTATGAAATTGAAACCACGAGGATGCAGACCATAGATATTTCATTTTAGGGATCCAGACTGTTAAACCAATAAACCCTTGGGACCAAATATGTAACTTACTCTATAAATTAGGATGATCATGCATATTTTCAAGGGTTGGATTTCGGTGAAAATGAGAGTTAAGATGAAAAGCGTAAGAAAAAATCTCTATCCTTAGATATGTTAGAAAATTTAGTGCATAAACTATAGATAATCGAAGATTATAGGATGTTATTAGAATCACTATCTTTAGGATATTAGGAGCCCCCACTATATATATATATATATATATTTATATATATATATTATGTCGTTGGGTTAAGGCTAAGTTACCCCATGATTAGACTAATCTAAGATGAAGGATACAACAAATCGTTTCATCTCTAGAACATCATATTTGCAGGAAATTTGGGGAAGAAAGAATGGAAATAAATTAAAGTAGTGAAAGAAATGATAGAAATGATACATATTTATAGTGTTGTGGATGTAAACATTTTATAACGAACAACACTGCCCCTAAATCTTAACTAGATTAGCTTAGAATGTAGACAACAAAAAAACCCGTCAAAAAGATAAAAATGAAATCCTTATACAGTGGGTTAGTGAGTTCTATAGCAAAACAAAATTATCGATTTTACAGAAATCGCACACACGCAACACGCTAGTGCTATATTTTGACTGTTTTTGCTGGATAAGATATGTCGATTTTACCAAAATCTCATGCTAAAAGCCGTACTGTATTATCAATCATGCATTTTCCAACAGATAGACATACTCTATTATCAATCATGCATTTAAATAACAGTTACATTAACCAAATACTAGTAAATATATATTTTCAATTGGTTAATTAAAGGAGCATTTTATATCTGACAAATTGCTTATTTACATGATGCTTATTAGTTTTTACTGTCATATTTGTGGACAGTAATATGACTTTTGACTTCGTATATATATGCAGCTTATCGTCTTATACATTAGTGGAGCCATTAATACGCATCTAACAGAAGAACATAAGAAAGAGATGAAACGATATATCTACAACCACCAAGTAAGACTCTCATCATCTCTCTTTACTTTAGGATAGGGTGCAATCAAAAAGTCAAAAAAATAATAATCTGAAAACTACAATTAAATCACCTAAAAATTAGGAAAACATCATTATATGATTTTTTTTTTCTCTCTCTCTCTCTTCTTTCATGAAATAAGCCATAATATTTTCAATTTAAAACTTCAAAAATACCGGTCAATTCTTATTTAAGTTTTTGAATATTAAAAAAAGGGAGAATTTCATACACATTCTTAAAAACTTGCAATATTACGCATATATTCTTGTAAACTTTCAAATTACGTGTATATCCTTCTAACATGAAAAACTCATGTATATATCATTCTCCTTAATTTAATAATTATTAAACATTTTAAAAATACAAATAATTAAAACTAAAATAAATATGTTTTAAAAATTACTAATATAACCTTCCATAAAAAATGACCCTCTACTCCCTTCCCAGATTACGAATTACAATCGATCGACATCTTTTCCAAAATAAAAAACGCCGGCCAAAGGGAGAAAACTATCATCGACCCAAAACCATCATCACCGGGATTTCCTCATCTGCGTTGATGGTCAACATATTCTTCACCTAAAATATCACAAACAAAAAGGTCAAATATGATCAATTTACCACAGGAATGGTAACGGATGTAATGTAATGGCCTTGCAGATAAAATGTGCCATGGAAAAATACACTACTACATAAATGGCTTTTATAGGCGTACACGGTTTTGCAATCGTGTATAAGGTCAATGTTTATGAAAGTATTGGGCTTTCATACACGGTTTTGCAACCGTGTACCAAAGACATCTTCATAGGCTGTTCAAAAAACGTGTAAAATAACACTGATGACTTTGTATGAAAGTACGTTTCTTACGCGATTTTTAGATGAAACCGTGTATAAATGTATCAGAACCGTGTATAAATGTATCAGAACCGTGTATAAATGCTTAGATTCATACACGGTTTTTGAATAAAATCGTTTACAAATGTGTATAATCTTAAACGGTTTCTTTCAGAACCGTGTATAAAACTCCATATTCATACACAGTTTATTTGGTTGGAACCGTGTATGAATGTAGATAAGCTTAAACGGGTTTTCTCATAACTGTGTATAAATGTCTAGATTCATACACGGTTTATTTTGTAGGAACCGTGTATGAATGTATATAATTCATTAAATTTTTAATTTTTTGTATATTTCATACACATATGTACCACATACCTGTTAATATATCTACCACATCCTTGTTCTTTGACACATTATCTTAATCATATAAAGTCTCAACCAATTAATATACCTTATCAGGACTGAACTTAAGCTTGTATCTATCTGGACATGTCGCATGGCTACCCAAGCTCATTGTGGCGATATCTTATGCGCCTAAACCAGATATGAGTCATGTCAATTGACTTCTAATACCTCTCATAATTTCCATAACAGTTTGGTTGTGAACACATTCAATTTGTTGCAAGAAGGATCCATTTGAAATCAAATTCAAATTTACACATAAAAAATTTACAAAATGAAAACATAAAATGTAACTATCACACTTCTTTAAACCAAAAGTACAACTTTCCAGCTTTTACTTAATCATATTTCCAAGTTTTGAGTCTGTAACGGCCAAAGTCTCCCCATCACAATGAGCAAGCACGAACTTGCACAAAATCTTTGACGGGTCTGCTGTCGATCAACAGGGTAGTTGCGGAGAATACTTCTGATGTGTTCTCAAGTTTGGAAAAAGCTTTTAGCTTTACCACCTATTGTTAAATGAGCTCATAGGTACACATTTTAAGATATATGGTAAAGAAGAATCCTATGAATTATGATTCTCCCTCAATTTTCTGAAAATTTGTACTTCTACCATTTGTAAAAAGATGTTAAAGAGATTTATCATAATCAACTACTAAAAGCAAAGAGGCATATGATGTTGCATTCTTAATCTACATAATAAAACGTCACAAAATGTAAAGTTGTCATGTCGTTTCTTTCATTGAAGAAAAAGAAATTAATAATTGAAAAACGAACCTGGTTGTATCGGCAGACGAAAACTACTTCCACAAGTCCTATAAATATAAAATCAATACAATTAGAAAGCATAAACGCACACAGATACTTATGTACAGTTTGTTCTGAATTCGACCATATAGGGTTAATCCTTGGCTTTTACAAGTACAGCAAACCAAACATGAAAAGCACATATATATATATACATAGAAAGAGGTTCATGCGAGGACGGTAACAATTTATGAGAATGCAAGGACAATACTCAGCCGATCATTTTGTACATGAAATTTTTCATGTACAAAATCACATATGATTAATGTACAAAATCACATATGATTCACATACAAAATCATATATGATTAGCCGAGACTTTTCCCGCAGTAAAAGTCGCGCGTACCCTTTTTTATGCTAGATATGATTTGTACATGAAAAAAATTTAATGTACAAAATGATTGGCTGAGGATTGTCCTCGCATTCTCGTAAATTGTTACCGTTCTCGCATGAACCCGCCTCTATATATACATATATATATACACATTATTTGTTATATTGTTAGCATCCCAGAGGAGTTTAGATAATAATACCAGAATAAGTCCAATTATATTTGCAGGTTGCTCGTAGTATATTTAATGGTTTTGGGTCGATGATGGTTTTCTTCCTCTGGCCGGTGTTTTTGATTTTCGAAAAGATGTCGATCGATTGTAATTCGTAATCTGGGGGAAGGGAGTAGAGGGTCATTTTTTATGGGAAGGTTATATTAGTAATTTTCAAAATATATTTAATTTAGTTTTGGTTATTTGTATTTTAAAAATATTTAATAATTATTAAATTAAGGAGAATGATATATACGTGAGTTTTTCATGTTCAGAAAAATATACACGTAATTTGAAAGTTTACAAGGATATATGCGTAATATTGCAAGTTTTTAAGGACGTGTATGAAATACTCCCTTCAAGAAAAATACATCATTTCTTCATCAAGATTTAATAACCCGGATAACTCGTCAGTTTTTGTCTAAATTTCGAATATAAATAATTTATGTTATATTATTTTTTATTTATAGAAAAAAATATTGTGATAAAAAATAAAAATGGTATTGTTATGTGATAATAATATAAAATATAAAATTTAAAATGATGCAAATGTTGAAAATGTTTTATTTAATACAAATACTTAACTTTAAAATAAAATTATTATTTTTAATTATTTTTTATATTTTTATTGTTGTTTAAACAACGAATTATTTTTATTTTAAATATTACACTAAATAATATTAAAAAGTAATAAAATTAATTAAATAAAAATATTTAATATAATATTAATTGCAATCTCATTAATAATAATCAAGCCTTATGAGTTACGGCGAGACCTTGACGTTTTTCAAGGTGTGCCTAAGGCGACATATACACACACACATAGACACTTACCCATCCTTGTATTGTTAGCATTTTGAATACTTTAGAACATATAAATTCGTATAAAGTAATAAAATAAAAAGAATGAAAAACCATTGATATCAAACATATAGAGTTTATAGGAAATTAAATCAAGAGTTCAAATTTGGGATTAAATATCTTGAATTTCTATTCACTGCCGTTTCCTATATTCAAAGACTTTGTGTTTGACGTTTCTTGTACGAGAATGTCATTAAGCATTTACCTATTTAAGGTTTTAGTTTTTAAATTTCTTTTTTATGTTTATTTAAGTCCTAGATCTTATACATAATTATCATTTATCGTGCACATTATAGAATAAAGTAACTCCACACCTTATAAAATAACGCGTCGTAACGTGCCATAGCGTGTCGTAACGAGCCATAACACGTTACAATGCAAGCCAAACCTTAGATTGGAGCCATAGAGGTTAACGCGGCGGCGACCCCAAGTCTTGACGTCATAACCGCCATAACGAGGCCATAACGAGTTATTTTAAACAATGATAATATTAAGAAATTTGATGATCTTTCTTTATCTCCACAAAGGGAAGATTCATGAATGAAATCATAGATTAACCAAGACGATTTAAAGAAGAATTGCGGTGATTAAATAAAAGTAAAAATAAATATAATCATCATAATCATCAATGCATTAAATCTATAAGGAACTTTCATTTGTATTTATATATTTTCTTAGAGTTGTTAAATATCTTTTGATCAAAACTTAGCATCTAATGAGTCAAACTTTTCATTTTATTCTCGTTATTATTAATTATTTAATTTATTTAAAATCATTTTAATTAAAACTTTTATTTTTAACAATCAATATATATATATAGAGGGAGTTCAAGGGAAAACGTTAAAAAAAGAGAAAACCGAAAAACACATTGGGAGACTTCCATCTGGACGGCATGCACTAATGCATACCGGTCATTTGTAACACGCATTAGTGAATATTCATCAATGCATCTGTAATGATAGATGCATTGATGCATAGGAACAAAAAACGCTTGTATGCATTAGTGCATACCGTCCAGATGGAAGCCTTCCAGGGTTTTCTTCAGTTTTCTCTTTTTTTAGCGTTTTCCCTTGAACCTCCCTCTATATATATATATATAAGAAAGTTCAAATACGAACTCAAATTTGGTTGTGAACGTAAAACAAATGAGAGAGCGACACATGTCTGAATGTAGATTATTCAGACTGAATAATCAAATAAATATTCAGTCTGAATAATCTAAATAATGTAGTCACCTTATCCTCATCGGCACATTTGCAAGTCTCAAAAACCAATTCCATCTCTCACACCCAACCAAATGCTAACACCGGATCATACACACCATCATAAGGCGGTGGCTTGCAAGTAGCAAAAGTCTTGTAGCTACAACCCTTGGTCATGTCGTGAAAGAAGTAGGCACCCAAGGCGTTTCCTCGGAATGACCACCCACTATGGTCTTGGGTATACTAGAGTGTTCGGAGTGCTCTTGATCTTCATTCTAGCTTTGACTCTCGGATCCCGACTTAGCTTGATGAGTCAACAAAGTTTGAAGCGCGGATTGAATCTTTCCCAACTCAGTCGTAAACGCCTCTTGAGTCACAAAGGTTGGGGTGGAACTATGGCCTCAACCTCTCCTACAGCCCCGACCTCGTACACTCACCAAGCTTTCTTGCACCGATACCTCCGGTGAACTTGTTTGTTTTCTCCTTCTGTGGCCACGTCCCCGACCATGACCTCTAGTCCCCCCCCATCAGTAGGGATGGGTGCTTGATCCACACTCCTACCACGTCCTCTGGCTCGACCCCTTCCTCTAGTTGGTGCACTCACTGCACTTCCCAAATCCACCGGCTTATCCTCCCTGTGTTCACGTGAATCCGACCTTGCAATAGGTACAGATCGGCTCCTCGTAAGTCGAGCTGACATGATTCCTTTCTACGAATAACAAAGTTAACTTAAATGACATTTCAAAAATAATAAGGTAATGCAAGCACACACATGCACCTGTAAATTTGCAATTACAGTGGCCAAGTGTAATTCCCAATTTACCGCACATGAGGGTCTTTTACCTACCCCATTATCACTATCCCTGTCGAGGTTACCATAATATTCCTAACTCAGCTGTGAACCCTAGCCTACAGTCTAAGACTAGGTGTCACTCGGGTACCTAATTCACTTAAACTAAGACTATGATACAAATTTGTAACACCCCAAAAACTAAAATCAACCAAAGATATAAATCAAGGTTCAACCATCCAAATACATTAACCAACAAGGGATTAATTCATTACAAGTCTCAACCAACATAAATATAAGCAGCGGAAAGTCTAAAGTCAACAGCTGAATAAATAACTAATCAAACGCGAAAAAACTAAACTTATCGGAGACCTCTCTACATTCTGCCCTTTCCCTTGTCCCCTTTCCCTGCAACATACCTGCCTGAAAATATTTTATTTTGAAAAGCGAGGGTTAGACCAAAAGGCCCAGTGAATTCCCATAAAAGCAGTTAATACTTTCAGTAGTTTATAAATCATCAAAACATGCAATGGTTTACCAAAAATTTTAACCCATTCCCTAAGCGGGAACAAAATACGTATTAGAGGAATATGGCAAAAGCAAACACAATCGCAAACCCCTAGCGATACACCAGTCCATTAGGACCAAATCCATATAACCACAAACCCCTATTGGTTATGGATGTAATAATTAGGGCCTTGCCACATACCTCCAAGTAAAACAGATACTGCACATATCGACCCCAAACCTTATAAGAGTGATCATGGTAGTTTTGCATATAAAGGAGTTAATTTAAAAGACCATAATCGACTAGTAAGCATTTGAATTACACACATTGCATTTTTAAGGGATAGGGAACTCACCTGAAACGGACGCACCTTGTCCCGAGCTTAACCGGCTAAATTTTCCAAACCGAAAGCCTAAATTTGAAAACATAAAACGGGTGTTTACCCTTATGAAATACCTCAAAAGTATTCTATTAGAGACTTAAGATAAACCCCTAATCCGATGGTCCAAACCCTGACCTTATACACAAACTCGAGACGGGTGAAGTCGCACCAAACAGTAGGTTATGCGACTTGCGACGTGACCTAACCCGCGGGGCTACCCACGGGAGCTACTGTTGGGGCCCTTCGTCCCTGCAACTCCAAAACCCCAAAAACTTCACAAAACATCTAAATATCGATTCCAACCTCCCCAAATCATGTATAATGATTAGATAAATCTTTAAATCAATTCCGACCAGTTATCCAAAAGAATAGGGAGATTTACCCATCAATTTCTCAAGTCCCAAACTTGGGTTTTCATCAATAGAGGTGAAATTTAGGATTTAAATCCAAAAGCTCCAATGGTGAACTCAAAGCTCACTGGTCAATGGTGATATCTAGATAATCAACACTTGTAACAACTCAATCTTTTATCAATAACCAAAACAAGAAAGTCTAGCCTTCTAACATCACCATTGAAACATCCATCAAAAGATGAAACTTCTAAATGAAGAAGATGAAATGATACCTGCCAATGAACACTTCTTGAAATAAGTTTTCTCCCCAAATGCCTGATTTTATTCTTCTCTCGCTCTTCTCCACATTTCCTTGAGGAACAATACACAAAACTTCTTTGATTAGCACAAATTAGGGATTCTCCTTTATTTTATATGTATATATACATACATACATATATTAATATTAATATTATGGATTTTTCTAAATAAAGCCCTAGCCCAAAATTCCTAATTTAGAGCCCACCCAAAGTTATTATAGAAAAACTTGGGTTATTACAGAGCATCGGAACCGGGTACCTGTCTTTGGAGCTGCCGGTTTCGGATGTGATTGGTTCCGATTCCGGTTCTCATTTTTTTGGAACCGTTACTCGCTGGGTACCCGCTACCCGTCAATTTTAAATAAAAAATATTTTATATATTTATAAGTAATGAATAAAAACTAAAATTTTCTAGTTTGTTTATGTAATAATTAGTTTTTATCGGATTAGTTTCGACCATTTGTTGTATCTATTACTTTAAGTCGATATTTTATAGTTTATAATTACATTTTATCGAATGCAATGTAAAAAATTAAAAAAAAGTTGAAACCCGGTACCCGGTACCAGAACTGGTTCCAAAATATAAGGAACCGGTGCTAGCGGTTCCGGTTCCGGATTTCCAGGAACCGCCGGTTCCGATTCTGGTTCCATGGAAAATGATGGGATACCCGGTTATGCTCACCCCTACTTTTAACATTCAAATTACCTAACTCTTATAGACATTTAATATATGGTCTTTTCATATTTCCATTTGATGGAAGAATTATTTCATACTTTTTTTTCTTAAGTTTTTAGATTTTTATATATTTTTGTTGGTTATATTAATTATTTTTTATTAAGTCATAGATGTCTTAAACCTTTCGGTTCTATTCCATTTTTTATCTCATATATATATTATATCTCATTTAACCTTTTTTTTCTTTTATTTGACCGAATCATCCATAATATTTCAAATTATACATTCGAATATATAATCAAGATGAAAGTTATATTTTTATGGTTTATTTTATGTTTTTTTATATGAGTTATTTGTTGCTATTGATGTGTGTTGTATTTTTTTGCAGAATTTTTATCGTTGATATCATTGTTCTTCATCCATAAAATCAATGTAGAAATTGTTACATTTTATTTTATGATTTGTATGTGTTATATTTTGTTGATTATTGTTTTCCATTCCATGTTATTATATTTTTGATGATTATTGTTACATTTGTTTTTATGTGCGTAATATGTTGCTTTTTTGCTAAACTTTTCTAAGTTAACAAAATTACAATTTATTTTAAGATTTATGTGAATTATATATGTTGTTGATAAATGTTTTTTTTAATAAATTTCCAATTTTCTATCATTATATTTTATTCACTATGCTTTTTCATCCCTCATTTTTTTTGTTTATGTATGTGTGTTCTTCCATCTAAGAATTGTTACATTTTATTTTATGATTTGTATGTGTTATATTTTATTGATTAGTGTTCTTTATTCCATGTTATTATATTTTTGTTAATTATTGTTACATTTGTTTTTATGTGCATAATATGTTGTTTTTTTTGCAGTACTTTTTTTATTGTACATATTCTAATCTTAGTCTTCTATAAACTTTTTAAAATAACAACAGTATACTTTATTTTAAGATTTATGTGGAATATATATGTTGTTGATGATGTTTTTTTATAAAATTTTTCTCTATTATTATATTGTATTCACTATGATTTTTTATCCCTCTTTCTTTAGAAGTTTTTTTATGTTATGTATGTGTGTTCTATTTTATTTGTGTTTTTATTTTGTCTAAGTTTGTTTTACAAATATTGTTCTAGCTACTAAGTTTTATTTTTTTGTTTACCGACAACAATCAAATTAATCAAGTGTTTTTTATGCGGAGTTTTTTATATTATAAATTTCATTCTCCATCCTTTATATTTATAAAGTTTCTCAATGTGTATTTTTATCTCATTTTTTGTATTGAGGTCATTTAAGAAAATCATTATATATATCATTTAATTATTTATTGTTTAAAAAAAACACTTCAAATAATATTTATGCATTTATTTATTAGAAACCAATAAAATATGATATTCGTATGGATCTAGTATATTTGTTTGCTTTTCACTAAGTTATATTTTTATTTTAGAATTCTTTAAATTTTGTTATTTATTTAATATCGAATTTAACCTAACTAATGAATAAAATTAATATATGTGGGGGTATATATACATATATAATATTAATTGATAAATATGTTTGATTTTCAAAGTTTATAATTATTGTAGTGACGATTCATTATAATTTTATATTGAAAATAAATTGTTTTTTACTGAACAAGTACATAAATTCTTAAAACAACCAAGGATTCCTTTCTATCATAACTCTTTGGGGATTAGACGAGGTAGGGTCGAGGTCTAGACGTACAGCTTAAACAAGGTTGCGGTCGAGGACGGGAGATGCATTACCCTCCCAATACCCGTCCCATTTCCATCTCTACTTATTATTTATGTGAACTTACCACAATCATATTAGTAATGTTACTTTTGAGGTTTATTGAATTATTTTTCGTAATCCAACCACCGATAGTTACATTTTACTTTATTCGTATAAAATACTGAAATTAATTTGACGTATTTCTCTTAATTTTTTTAAGTAAATTTAATTTTTGATCAAACATTATCCAATATTCAGTTGACATATTTGCACAAATAAATATATTCATTAAATAGTATCATCTATCGATATAAGACAATGTCTTTTTGGTATAAAAACATTGGTATAAAAACATTGTCACAAGTTAAAATAATTTGTTTTGTTTGTATAAGTTCTTTCTTTCTGTAAACCCGAATTTTGTAGTATTGAAATTAACTATATGTCGTTTATATCATGTTCAATGTGCACCTTATATTTCACAAGATGCTCCGTACAGACAACGTCATTCACTCTAAAATCATGCTCACTATACAAATAAAATCTAACGAACAAAAATCAATATTAAGACACATATATTAATATATTAAAAATATATCACTTATCAATATACATATTTCGTTGTATTTCTTAGTCAACGAAATAAATTGGTTGCATCTTAACTTTCGAATGTAATTATGCAGTTATGATGAGTAATAGTTATAGGTGTCGGGTGTGTTTGACATATAGGTGGGGGTGCAAATATCCCTACCCTTACTTTTATTAATTTTATCATCATCGCATTAATTGCGAAGAAATACTCATCTTTTTTATCGGACCGTTGTGTTTATAAGGCCTTGTTTGTTTTTTCATTTTAAGCTCTTAATCACCACTCATGTCTGATTCGTTTAGACGTTTAACTATTTCAGAAATGAAATCAGACTTCAACACCTCTTAAAAAACAAACGCCACCTAAGTGTTTATAAAACACTTTTTCAAATAATGTTGTTTAAAATAGTTAATACGACATTTTGTTTTAAAAACGTTCTAAAAACACTTATTAAAACATCAAAAGCCGTCTTATAAACATGTTGTAACACTTTTACATAGAACGTTTTTTGGTTTGATAATTTAAGTCATATAAGTTACTTTTTTAGGATGCTTCTACATTTTAGGAGTTCTATATATAAAATCAATTATGTTATAATGTCTTAATTAAATACAAACTTGATATATGTTTTTTTTAAGTATATAGTATTTATATACGGCAAATGCAACAAATAAACTCACTCACCATCCTCACCTTTAATGAGGTTTGTACCCCTTACCTTTTAGGAGCGCAAAAGCTACGATACCGCTAGGCCAAACCTAATAAATGTTACAAACCCGTACGGTAAACCAATCCAAACCATTCATTGGGTATGACTTTAAGTTATGATTCATATTACTTTTATATGCTTTGTTCTTGTGTACATGTGTGTATCATGAATGTGTATTTTGTATATAAAAGTATTTTCGTGTTTTATTCCAAACGCAAAACTAGCCGTCCTTCACATTTATATACGAAAAACATTGTATGAGCATTGTGTGTATCAAATATATCAAATATGTTGTTTCAAATATTAAATAACAGATGAAAATGGATTCGTAAGTTGTAACATTTATCAAGTTTATATTTGATTTGTAATATATATATATATATATATATAGGACGATAATCAAATAAAAATCACAAAAATGTTACAAACTCGTGAAAATTGATATAAAAATATTTTTTACATGACTTTTTTAATTTTTTTTCCATCAAAACCTATAATTTAAGATAATATTTCAAATATTTTTGTCTTCACCTTATAAAATAATTACATGTAAAAAAAATATTTCATTCACCTAGTGAAACAAAAAATATGCATAAAAAATATTCATATGAAACTTTTACATGATGAAACACATATATGTGATATAATATCTTAAATCTTAGAATTTGATAAAAATAAATCATGAAAATAATTATTTTTATATCGGTTTTCACGAGTTTGTAATCTTTTTGTACATGGTTTTTATTTCATTTAGCCACACACACACATATATATATATATACATAGATATATATAGGGATATTTCAATTACAAACCAATCAATTCTTACAAATCGTGTGATTCATTGTTTAATTGGATAAAATTGTTTCATGAAATTTTTTAATATGATTTAATTATTTCATATAATTGTTTTCTTCATGAAATTATTTCAAATATTTTTGTTTCTACATGAAAATGAAATTGTTTCATGAAATTCTCATTTCGATAAACTTGTTTCACATATTCTTGATTAATTGATTAAAAAAATTTCATATATATTATTGACTAATCAACTCTCATAATTAAGAAAAAATGAAAAAAAATTAAAAAAAGATTGGTTTATTGTGACTAGAAGGGGTTTCTTTGTTTCTTTAAACCGAGAAAGTTCTCGTTTGAACCTCCATATATATATATATAGGGGAGAGATCATGGAAGAACACTATCAATCTAAATGAACAAAGGAACTAATTTGGGACCACATATGATGTGGGGCCCACAAATAAAAAATCATTTATGATTTTATGATTATTTTTCTAAAAATACATAAATGATTTTTTATTTGTGGGCTCCACATCATATGTGATCCAAAATGGGTCCTTTGTTCTTTTAAAAACCCAAAGTTCTCATTTAAACCTCTCCCTATATATGTATGTATATATATATATATACATAGTCAAATCAACTCCAATGATTAATTTACCGCAGCATGATGAAGAAACCACTTGGATTAATCATCTTAACTATAGATAGATAGATTATGTTAGTAACAATTAATGTAAGATCTTCTTCTATTATTTTATTTTGCTATGATCATGAATGAATATTTGATTTGGTTAGATTCATCAAGTATTATTAATTTTAATAGATCATCATGTAATTAAATGTTGTTAGAATGAAGATGGGGGGTGGGGATTTCATATTGAAGGACCTAGCACCATGATGGGATCAGTATTGAACTACATCGCTCTACGCCTGTTGGGAGAAGGACCCGATGAAGGAAATGGGGTTTTGAGTCGAGGAAGGAAGTGGATACTTGATCATGGTGGTGCTACCTCTATTCCGTCTTGGGGAAAAACTTATCTCTCGGTAAATGTTTCCCTTCATTTTTGAATATATAATCTCTTAGGCAAATGATCGTGTGAGAAAATTAAAAGAGTAAAATGTGAGAAATGTAAGGAGGCAAAGGATCGATATTAATATTGATCTTCAATTAAGATTGATCCAAGGGTCCAGATCCCTTATTACGTTTCTTACAATAATTTTTCTTGTTAGGGGTCGTTTACCAAATCTTACCAGGGTAAGTGCTTACCGGCAAAATTCAACAATATCACTTACTTACCGCGTAAGATTTTAGTCCACAAAAACGGCATCGTATGTAACAATTTACCCGGTAAGCACTTACCGTGGTAAGATTCGTCGCAACCACTTACTCGGGTAAGACTCTTGGTCATTGTTTTCCTTGTCTTTGCTCTTACCGGGTAAGATTTTTGGTACTTGTTATATTATCCGGTAAGGTAATATGGCTTGATAAGCACTTACCCGGGTAAGCGTTTGGTAAACGGCCCCTTACTAGAATCCAACCCTGTTGGATGTGGTCCCAACTATCAACTCGATTGTTGGAACCGTGTAGGCAAACAAGGGTAATCGATCACCGGATTAAATTGAGAATCGGGTGAGACACTTTCCGAATTGATATTTCGACCCTATGCCTGGGTTTCACGAAATTCAACCTAGGATAAGACTCAAAACACTTTCGTTCTTAGGCACAAAAACGAGAGCAATTTTCTGGAGAGTATATGGGAGTATTGTTCAAAAAAAAAAACCGTATCTAAATCCATGAGTATAAATTCTTATTTATACTCATAAAAACGTAACTGAAATTATAATCATGGCTGAAATTTAGGAGTAGTGGTCAGTTACACAATTTCTTGTAACTGCTCAATAACTGCACATTTAATGCACAGTAACCGTTTCAGAAATAACTGATCAGAATTGACCATCCAGAGCCTCTGGACTAAAGTCCAGAAGACGAACCTCTGTATAGTCCATCCAGAGCTTCTAAGCCTTTATGCAAAACACTAAGTCAAGAGAACCCATCCGCAGCTTCGTACACTGTCGATCGGCCTTCCGTAAGGCCACGTGCTTCTGAGCTGTATAAGCAAACTTCTGGATCATGCTTCTGGATCATACTTCTGAATCTTATTTCCCACTTTTACTCCAAGTCCAATAACAGCCCGACCGGCTCGACTGGCGCTCGACTGGCCCAGTCGAGTATTCTAGAGGACATCAATATCGACTCGACTGGCTCTACTGGCCCAGTCGAGTATTCCAGAGGATGTCAACACCAATTCACAAAGTTCGAATGGAACCAGTCGAGCTTGACTGGGTTCCAGTCGAACCTTGTTGTATTAAGTCGTTACCGGGTTCATACTCGCCTTATAACAAGCGTGCACTCCGCACCACCTAACTTGAATTAGATCACAGTATAAAACCCATATAGACATCATGTTATTTCCAATCACATAAATGGACCGGTGACACTAAAATCACCAACAATCCTCCTCCATTTTAGTGTGACCCATGAAATAACATTTTAATAATAAACAACACCAAACTTGCACATAAATGAAAATGTCGAATCGATTGAATTTCCAGCTTAGTATTTTACACTTTTTAAATATTCGAGAATCAAGGTGTCCCAAGGATTGAACCCATCAACCCATTTGAATACCTAAAGATAAAATACATACAAGTTTCACCTACTCGTCAAGAAAATAAATGTGACACAATTATAAAGCCGAGTGTCCTAATCCTCTCATGATCGTATAAAGGCCAAGTCCCCAACCTTCTGAAATGCGGCTACACTTCACGATCACGTAGGTAATTCCTTTACTTCGTGCATCTACAAATACACTTTTTCAAAGGAATTATTAAGAAGATAAACTTCAACCTACTTAGTGTAGTACCGAATACATACCTGGGATGATTTATCATGTGTTCCAATCTTACAAGTGTGAGCTTTCCTCATTGAATTCAGCCCCTAATGTCATATTAGAGGGGAATTGGGTGTCTCACCATTATAGATTTATAAGGACTTTAATCCCATCCCAATGGCAGACTTGTGCACTAAGTCTCTTGCCAAACCCTTGGTCAGATGATCCGCCAAATTTTGTTGTGATCTAACAAACTCAATAGAGATTACACCATTCATGATTAACTCTCTAATCATGCTGTGTCTAACACCCAAGTGTCTAGACTTGCCATTGTACACTTGGCTATAAGCCTTAGCCAAAGTGGCTGCACTATCACAATGGATAGAAATAGGTGCAATCGGCTTCGACCACAATGGAATCTCATAAATAAGATTCTTTAACCATTCTGCCTCTTTACCGGCAGCAGCTAAAGCCACAAACTCAGATTCCATTGTTGAGTTTGTAATACAACTTTGCTTCTTTGATGCCCAAGAAATAGCACCACCTCCAAGCAAAAATACCCAACCACTCGTCGAAGAGTGATCCTCCATGTTAGATATCCAACTTGCATCCGAGTATCCTTCTAACACCGAAGGATATCCCAAATAACTCAAACCATAATCCATGGTACCCTTGAGATATTTAAATACTCTTTGAATAGCTTGCCAATGTTGAGTGTTCGGATTACTAGTATACCGACTCAACCGTCCCACGGCATAAGCTATATCCGGCCTTGTACTTGTCATGGCATACATCAAGCTACCAATGGCCTTAGAGTATTCTAGTTATGAAATAGAAGTGCCCGTATTTGGCATTAATTTCACACTAGGATCCATAGGAGTGCTCACTGGAGAACAATTACTATAATTGAATCTTTTGAGAATTTTCTCAATATAGTGTGATTGTGTCATAACAATCCCTTTGTTAACCCGCTTAATTCTAATGCCAAGAATTACATCAGCCTCCCCCATATCTTTCATGGAAAAGTTAGATGATAACAACTTTTTAGTTTCATCTACCTGATTTTGATCAGTTCCAAAAATCAGCATGTCGTCAACATACAAACAGATGATAACACCCGCACCTTTAGCATCAAATCTGCTATAAACGCATTTATCACTTTGGTTTAGGGAAAAACCACAAGATAAAATAACCTCATCAAACTTTTGATGCCACTGTTTAGGTGCTTGTTTCAGCCCATACAAGGATTTTACAAGTTTACATACCTTATGCTCATTACCGGGCATAACGAAACCTTCCGGTTGTTTCATGTAAACCTTTTCATGAAGATCACCATTCAAAAAGGCTGTTTTAACATCCATTTGATGGATAACCAGGTTGTGAATTGCAGCCAAGGCAACCAACAACCTAATAGTTGAAATACGAGCTATCAGAGCATACGTATCGAAATAGTCAATACCGGGTTTTTGTCGAAACCCTTGAATGACTAGCCGGGCTTTGAATTTATCAATTGTCCCATCAACTTTCATCTTCTTTTTGAAGATCCATTTGCATCCAAGTGGTTTAGAACCTAGAGGCAAATCAGATAACACCCAAGTGTTATTCTCAAGAATCGATGACATTTCGCCATCAATTGCTTTTTTCCAAAAAGAGACATCTCGAGACTCCATCGCTTCTTGAAAGGTCTTTGGGTCATCTTCAATATTATAACAATAAGAGTATTGAAGCCCAAGTTCATCTCACGAACCTTCAACCAAATAAAGTTGAAAATCATCACCGAAATTTTTGGCGATTCGGCCTCTTTTGCTTCTCCGGACCTGCTGCGTTTCTGGGGTTGAAACGCCATCCATACTTTCTGGATTTTGCACTTCATTAGTGCTGGGAATCAGATCCTTAGGCCTTTGGATAGATGAAAAACGCATCTCATCGAAAATCGCATCCCGCGATTCGATAACGGTATTTTTCGATACCGAATCACTAGATTCTATTACGTAGAACCTATATGTATTGGAATTTGTTGCATATCCAATGAATATACAATCAATTCCACATTCACCCAAAGTTTTCTTTTGGGTTCGGGTAATTTCACAACTGCCCGGCAACCCCAAATTCGAAAATAACTCAAATTCGGAGTTTTCTTGAACCAAAGTTCATATGGGGTTGTTTTGTTCCGTTTGTTTGGAACTCTATTCAAAACATAACAGGCCGTTAACATAGCCTCTCCCCAAAATCCCTCACTCAATCCCGAGTATGAGAGCATCGAGTTTACCATTTCTTTTAAAACTCGATTTTTCCGTTCGGAAACCCCATTTTGTTGAGGTGTATACGGAGCCGTAGTCTCATGGACTATACCAACTGATTGGAAGTATTCAGGGTCCATATATTCCCCTCCTCGATCAGTTCGGAGACGTTTAACTGAACCACCCAATTGTAGTTCAACCTCGGTTTTGTATATTTTGAATTTTTCCAAAGCTTCATCTTTGACTTGTAACAAGTACACATAACAAAACCGAGTGTTGTCATCAATAAATGTGACAACATACTTCTTATTACCCAACGAAGGAGTAGAATGAAAGTCACATAAATCACTATGTATAAGTTCCAAAACAGCCGACTTTCTTTCGACGGTCGGAAAGGGCTGTTTTGTGACTTTCGTAAGCATACATGTTTTACATGTTTCTGTATGAATATCAAAGGCTGGAATAAGACCATCCTTTGACATTTCATGCATTCTTCTAAAATTTACGTGACCCAGTCTAGCATGCCAAACCATTGAGTCGTGAATTTTAGACGAAGAAGATGACAATATAAATGCAGAATTTTCAGAATTGAAAGACTTGGATATAATATTCAAACGAAACATTTTATTATAAAAATATCCAAAACCAACAAATTTACCATATCGAGATAGAATATACCTATCCGAATCATAAACTTGTCTATACCCTAAACAATTTAATCTACCACCACTAACTAAATTCTTTCGAATTTTAGGAACAAATAAAACATCAGACAACCTAACATGATTTCCAGAAGTAAACTCTAAATTAACTACTCCAAATCCACAAATCGGTGCGGTCGACTCGTTCCCCATATTTAGTATAGATCCATCTTCAACCGGTGTCAATTTCTCGAACCAGCGTTGATCTTTACAAACATGGCACGTCGCCCCCGAGTCCACCCACCATGCACAATCATCATCCTGTACATAGAAAGACTCCGGAATAAGTGAAACATAATAAATATTTTCAGATTTATTATCAAAGTTAGTCAAAAACTGACCTCCTTTCACTTGAGCTTGGTCCTTAGACCCGACTCCACTTGTTCCAGCACCGTTGTTATTCAACTTAACCCGGCAATCACTTTTGGTATGGTCCACCTTGTTGCATCTCCAACAAACCAAATCCTTCTTCTTCTTGAAGGATTTATTGGGTCCATCAAACTTTCGTTTCTTGCCTTTTCCTTGATTATTGGAGTTGTTTTTCTTCTCTTCAATCATATTAACAGAGGGCTGTCCGGATTCAACATTGGACTTGGATTTGTCATTTTCTTGCACCCGGAAAGATTTTTCGATGCGCAAGTGACTCCCAAGTTGAACCGACGACAGTTCCTCCTTTTGATGTTTCAAATTGTTCTTGAAATCCTTCCAAGAGGGAGGAAGTTTGTCAATCACACTCGACACAGCAATGGACTCATCCATGTTCATTTTGTGTAGAGTGAATTGACCCAAAATGCGAAGTATCTCATGATACTGTTCCATTACGGGCCTTGAGTCAACCATTTTATAATTATTAAAATCGCTCACCAAGAACTTCTTACTAGAAGCATCTTCAGCGATATATTTTGACTCAAGGGAATCCCATAACTCCTTCGTACTTTCAGCACTTTGGTAGATATCAAAGAGGGAATCACACATACCGTTTAGAATATGACCTCTGCAGATATAGTCATCATTCTCCCAATTACCTCTCCTCCGGGTCTGCTCCAACATCTCGTTCTCCATGATTTTTGGAATGGGAGTACTCAGCACGTACACCACTTTCAGAGTCGTTAACAGAAAATGCATCTTTTTCTGCCAACGTCTAAAGTCAGCCCCTTCAAACTTCTCCAGCTTTCCGAACTTCGAAGTCATCTCTTTCACAGATTCAGCCATGATCGACATCACAAAATATCAATTCGATTGTTGGATGTGGTCCCAACTATCAACTCGATTGTTAAACCGTGTAGGCAAACAAGGGTAATCGATCACCGGATTAAATTGAGAATCGGGTGAGACACTTTCCGAATTGATATTTCGACCCTATGCCTGGGTTTCACGAAATTCAACCTAGGATAAGACTCAAAACACTTTCGTTCTTAGGCACAAAAACGAGAGCAATTTTCTGGAGAGTATATGGGAGTATTGTTCAAAAAAAAAACCGTATCTAAATCCATGAGTATAAATTCTTATTTATACTCATAAAAACGTAACTGAAATTATAATCATGGCTGAAATTTAGGAGTAGTGGTCAGTTATACAATTTCTTGTAACTGCTCAATAACTGCACATTTAATGCACAGTAACCGTTTCAGAAATAACTTATCAGAATTGACCATCCAGAGCCTCTGGACTAAAGTCCAGAAGACGAACCTCTGTATAGTCCATCCAGAGCTTCTAAGCCTTTATGCAAAACACTAAGTCAAGAGAACCCATCCAGAGCTTCTGTATACACTGTCGACTGGCCTTCCAGAAGACCACAGAAGCTTCTGTGAGCTGTATAAGCAAACTTCTGGATCATGCTTCTGGATCATACTTCTGAATCTTATTTCCCACTTTTACTCCAAGTCCAATAACAGCCCGACCGGCTCGACTGGCGCTCGACTGGCCCAGTCGAGTATTCTAGAGGACATCAATATCGACTCGACTGGCTCTACTGGCCCGGTCGAGTATTCCAGAGGATGTCAACATCAATTCACAAAGTTCGAATGGAACCAGTCGAGCTTGACTGGGTTCCAGTCGAACCTTGTTGTATTCAGTCGTTACCGGGTTCATACTCGCCTTATAACAAGCGTGCACTCCGCACCACCTAACTTGAATTAGATCACATTATAAAACCCATATAGACATCATGTTATTTCCAATCACATAAATGGACCGGTGACACTAAAATCACCAACAAACCCTAATCTCTTATTCCTAATAATTATTCCGTATCTTACGAGAAAAACAGCAAGAAATAAACCAAAACTTATCATTTTACCTTGGAAATTAAGGAGCCGGTTTTTTGATGTTTAAGAAACATTACGAGGATGATGCATCTATGAAATATCATTTGATTGTTTGTTACATAGTATATTATATTCAACTATACATATGATATATCATAACACTAAAACCACTGAATTAACAACTTTTTTGTCCCATATATATATATATATTATATATTTTTATAGGTGCTCGGAGTTTATGAATGGGAGGGGTGCAACCCGATGCCACCAGAATTTTGGATTTTTCCAGAAACTTTACCTTTTCATCCAGGTACATGAACGTCCATTTATTTTTGGGTCTTAGGGGTAGAATGGGAATGAGAATTGATAGTGATTGGTTTAGATAGTTCATGGTTACAGACGAACAGTGGAAGTACATCTCACACTTAAAGGGTGCAAAAACTTCACGACCATTTCCCCATAGCTATGTTGAAGGCTTTTAAGTTGCCAACGCCCAACCCATGTTTTTTTTGTTTTTTAAAACTTCTATCCATGCAACGCAACAAATTTTCCTTTTTTCTTCATTTCCCCCAAGAAGAAGCGGGATCGGATACTATACTAATTACTTTCTTTGGAACCCTGAAAAGAGAGAAGTAGCAAGTCCCTAAACTTCCCAACACCGACTTACATAGACATGCATGATCCCTTTGACTCACGCCTTTCTCCTTGTCAATATATTATCCCCGTTCTGTTCCGGATTGTAATCCCTAATAACTTCTACCCCGAGCACACGCGATGGAACCGTAGACAGTCAAGTGAAATTCAATCCACGAAATAATTTGATCTATGGACAGCATCAAGATGCTTTCAATTGGCTAGAATCCCTTACTTGAACGAAACTAGAAGCCAATATCTTATTACGAATAATTCCGACAACTTCAGAATAAGAAGAAATACAAAATAGGATTCATAGAAGAAACACAATCATAAATCAAATAGAAATAATGAAAAAATAGAAAAAGAAAGGTTTTTCTAGGGGGACCCATTGACTAGCAGATTGTATTGTATTGTTATCTTATTTATTTACTTGTATATGAGTTTATTGATCGTCGAATACTCTAAAAAAAGGCAGTTGAGAGCTAGCATAAAGCCAAAAATATGGGACCTGACTGTAAATAAATTAAAGAGAAAACTTAATTAATGGTAGAGTCGTATATTTTTCTTGAAGTTTATAGTTTCACTCAGGCCATTTCCCCACCTATATGCAATGGCGGATCAATGATTTTTGCCTAGTGGGGTCACCTTTAATGTAGACCAAACGCGTGTAAAGTCGTCCGACGTATTTTTAGCCTACATACACGGTTTCGAGGAATTTTGAAAGGTTTTTTGGTTGATTTCAAAGGATTTTTTAGTGTTTTTTGTCGATTTCGAAAGACTTTCGTTTTTCTATCTATTTCAATAGACTTTTTTGGTTTTTTGGTTGATTCGAAGAGAATTTTTTGTAGTCGGCAATGGTCGACTAGGATTGTATTTGTGGGTTCCCTTACAAAAACCTAACGGGGGAATTAAGTGAGAAGTTAAGAAAAAAAAATTAACCCTTATAAAAGAAATCTTTTAATGGGATCGCTTCCCCCATTGGTCCTAAGCTAAGTCCGCTCCTGCCCATATGCAATGGGAATTCCCATTCTCATTTCATTTCTTATAACGAACAAAATGCTCCCTTAATAAAGGTTAATCTCATGTGACACATGTAACAAAAGTTCCCCTTTTTGACTTCACGTATGTTTGGTACTTGGTTTGAAGCTGATGCCGGTAAAATAAAATAACAATGAAAAAAACATGAAATTTTAGTTGATCTCACAAGTATTTAATTTGACGTATGGTGCAGCAAAAATGTGGTGTTATTGTCGGACGACCTATATGCCGATGTCATACTTGTACGGGAGAAAATTCCATGGTCCGATCACTGATCTTGTTCTTCAACTGAGACAAGAGATTCATCCTATTCCATATGACGAGATAAACTGGAACAAACAACGACATAACTGTTGCAAGGTTGTTAAGGAATCGGTTTTTAAATAAAAGCATATATACCTGTTAGATATTATATGATACTAATATATAAAATATTAATATAGGAAGATCTCTTTTACCCTCATTCAACAATCCAAGATCTGTTGTGGGATAGTCTTCACTATTTAGGCGAGCCGCTCTTCAAGTATTGGCCTTTCACCAAACTAAGAGAAAGAGCCATCAAAAGAACAATTAAGTTGATTCGTTATAGCGCAGAAGAAAGCAGATACATTACCATGGCATGTGTTGAAAAGGTAACCTAACCTTAAATCTCCTATGTGGTACTACATTAAGGGTCTTGGTCTTAAATTTTAGTTACTTTCGGGGATGTTTGTTTACCTCCTAACAGTTCCATTAAGAGAAAGTCTCTGAATCGCTAAGAGGTGAATCATGTTTGGCAAAATAATAAGCCTGTCACTTAATTAATGGTTCCAAAACCCTCTAAATCATTTTTTATCTTGAACCTCGCTTAACCAGTAATTAAGATCCTCAACAATTACCAAACAATTATATTTCATTTTTCACTATATCATAAAAGCCTTTTAATCATTCTGACCACCTAATCATTCTACACCAAACCATTCATCAACTGCCAAATAGCCTAATATATTTTTCTTTGGATTTCGATGTAGAGCTTGCAAATGATGGTTTGGTGTGCAGAGAACCCAAGTGGGGACGAGTTCAAGCATCACCTTGCTAGAGTCCCCGATTACTTGTGGATAGCAGAAGATGGAATGAAAATGCAGACATATGGTAGTCAATTATGGGATTGCACATTAGAAACTCAAGCAATAATTGCTAGTAATATGGTTGAAGAATATGGGGATTCCCTTAAAAAAGCTAATTTCTATATCAAAGAATCTCAGCTCAAGAACGATCTGGCTGGGGATTATAATAATATGTTTCGGCAGTTTAGTAAAGGTTCATGGACGTTCACCGACCAAGATCAAGGTTTAGCAGTCTCAGATTGTACAGCAGAAGCACTAAAAGTGATCATACAATAACTCAATTCTTTTATGTTTTTACTCTGCGGTTTTTGGAAAATAAATGTTCTTACATCAAATAATATATTCCTGCAGTGTCTTTTGTTACTATCGCAAATGCCAGAGGAAATTTCAGGAGAAAAGGTCGATAAGGAGCGATTATATGACGCCGTTAATTTCCTCCTTTTTGTACAGTCTCCTACCAGTGGAGGTTTTGCTATTTGGGAGCCACCGGTCCCACAACCATATTTAGAGGTGCATATGTTGAATTATTAACTTCTAGAAACCAAATTGCAACTCTTTATGACTAAGAATGAAAGGGAGGAACTGCCTTCCCTAATTCTTAGAAAAGCCAAGTTTCATTGGTGCATTAAGGGAGGCTCATTAGAAATTCAAGAAATGCTAACTTTGTGCTTTTTGCCTATATTTTTTCTGTAGAAGTTGAATCCATCGGAATTGTTTGCGGACATTGTTGTTGAGAAAGAGTAAAGTTCAAATGCAAACTCTGATATATATATACCCATATATATAAAGGAAAGTTCAAATGAGGACTCATTTTTTATTGTGAGCACGACATGTGTCCCATTCAGTATGAATAACGAATGTGAAGTTCATTAACTATTCATTAATGAATAATAATATAACGTTCAATATGATATGAGTAACACATGATCATAATCCATTCATGATGAATAATATGTGGGCATACGTGTCGCTCTCTCATTTGTCCTCACGTTCGCAACCAAAACTCTCGATTTTCATTTGAACCCGCCCATATATATAAATATATATATATATGCCAACATTTCTAATCTGGGATGATTTAATCAGGCATCTTGAGAACACAGCATCAATCATCCAAGCTCTACTATCCTTCAAGCGTTTGCACCCAAAATATAGGGAAAATGAAATAGAAATTTCGGTGGCAAAAGCAGTGCGTTTTCTTGAGGAAAGACAAAGGCCCGACGGCTCATGGTATGCTAATCATCTCTACTGTCACTTTAATTTATTACCAAACAACAACAACAAAAAATTAGAAGAAGAAAAGGAATAAGTTTATTTTAAAAGCTAACGAAACTTGATAGGTATGGGTATTGGGGGATATGCTTCCTATACGCCGCATGCTTTGTGCTAGGAGGCTTAGATTCCGCTGGAAAAACATATAACAACTGTGAAGCAGTTCGTAAAGGAGTCAACTTTGTTCTTTCAACCCAAAATGAAGAGGGTGGGTGGGGAGAGAGCTACAAGTCTTGCACTACCGAAATATACACGCCATTGGATGGAAATCGAACTAATCTAGTTCAAACATCATGGGCTATGCTTGGCCTTATGTCAGCTGGACAGGTTAGTTCTCAATCATGTTCTCCCGATAACTATTGATTTAATTTTCATGTGTTAATTAGCGTTAACGACTTTAATAATGACTAGGCCGAAAGAGATCCAACGCCCTTACATAAAGCAGCAAAGCTCTTGATTAATGGACAGATGGATAATGGAGATTTTCCTCAACAGGTAAGTTAGATTTAATTAATATATACGCTTCTGCAACGGTTGGCAAATCAGTTCTATTAACAATCGACATGCATGATTTTGTGCAGGAGTTTACCGGAGCCTCTTTGAGGCATTGCATGTTGCATTATCCACTACACAGGAATATCTTCCCAACGTGGGCACTTGGGGAATATCGAAAACGTCTTTGGACCATAAAATGAAATTCGAAACTTGGATAAAACCACTCCCGAAAGGTGTGCAGATGAATAATGATGGGTTAAACGTACTCTCTAGTGTGATATATGTTATTTTGTAACGAAAATACAACCTTGCATGCATGATGTTTGATACTAAGGCATTGTTTGGCAAAAATTAGCAGCTTGTTTTCTGGATGCACGTTTGCAGTGACGGATTCAAGATTTTTGTTCACCGGGTTCCTATTAAGGTAGACTAAAGTCGCGTAAAGTCACCCGACATGTTTCGAGAGATTTTTAAAGTTTTTTAGTTGATTCCAAAGGATTTTCTTAGTGTTTTTGTCGATTTTAATGAATTTTCTTAGTGTTTTTATCGATTTCGAAGGATTTTTCGGTTTTTATCAATTTCAAGAGACTTTTTTTAGTGTTTTTGTTAATATCCGGCAAGATGGGGTCCCTTGAATTTTTTTACCCGGGGGAACTAAGGATAAATTAATTTGGTATTTTTGATTTTTTTTAACCTATATAATTTTGTTTTTGAACTATTGAGAGGGATCCCTTCCCCTCACCTTTCCTATCATGTATGTTTTGGATGCACATAAACTAGCTTATTGAAACGCTACTTGGAGTAGCGTTTTGGGAGCTTATTGTTATCTTTCTCGATTTTAACCTTCCATGTTTAATACTAATATATGTGAAGTTGTGATTTCCCAATTAGTGTTCTATCCTATATCAAACCAAAGTACTTACGGTCCACATTTGTAATGGTATTTTTTTTCTTTCAAGTTGATATCAGTATGTATATTTTCTAGTTCTAGTAGTAGATGTAGCACTTGAACAACAGCAGCAAAAGATAGAAAACATAAGTTGGCCCATGCCATGGAAATTATCAATCGGACCGACATCAAACGTGAAGAAGTGTAGGTGAAAACGTAGAGAGGGATTAATAGATTTTCAAAGTGTTTGTGATTCTTGTCTGTTTTATTCCACGCGTGTGAAATACAAATTAACTACTCGTAAAAATAGACAATGTTAATAATATGAATATGTAAAGAGTTTATGAAAAGAAGATTTGCACCATAATTTAGAACAGTTTAAAGCTCTTATCGATCTATGTTGAATTCCTCGACCTCACTCAAGTCTATATATATGCACCTAGTGCTAGGTAATTTGCCTTTCAAAAAAAAATAGTGCTAGGTAATTGATGACATTTTGTAAAATACTATTTAGGAATAGTCTACCAAAGAGATCAAAATGTTCATCATCAAAATGGCGGATTTGTCTGCCGGAAAACATGATTTCCGGACGGATTGACCGAAATAAAATTTTATTTTTAAAAAAATCAATGGCGGATTTGTAGCGGAAGTCAACGAGAGTTGACTTTCCCATCCGCTGGTAATTTTCCCTCCAATCAAACCCTTGAGTTCGCGAGTCTTATTCACCTTCAAGGTGCACCGGCCGGCCAAGAAAATTCCTAAGTCCGTCACTGTGCATTATTATCGTATTTGAATATACGAACGCCAAGTTTTGTGTAAAGCGTGTTGTAGCCAAATCTATATATTATTTATTAGTAGCATTCTTATGAGAACCTTTATTAGCCAATGTTCAGAAAGTGATGAACTCAACATGAGTATAAACATAAGTTTTGATATAATTCTTCATGAACATATTACAAGACGTTTAATACAATTTTGCGTAAATGTTTGCAAATGCGTAGTTTGTCGTCCTTCAGCATGTTAAATGTGAGATTTTTAATAGGCCACCATAAATTTGGGTTCCAATTTTACATATGTTTAGGGTCTTTCATCGGTCCATGTAAAGCTATAGCCAAAATTGTGTAAGTTCAAATTATTAACTATATGGGTTTAGGTTCAAATTATTAATAGGTTAGTTTAGTATGAGGTTTAGCCCATTTTTGTGTTTAATATCTGTTAGCTTATTTCTGTAATGAAATCAAAAGGTTTGGGCCAGTATAGCAGGACGTTCCAATAAGATTGGAACATCCCTGCGTAGTTTGATACAAATCTTTATGTGCATTATAAGAAGTTTTCATATGGTTCTTCTTGAACATATTGTGAGAAGCTTGATAAGGTGCTTTGTGAACGTACTGCAAGTATAAAAGTGATTTGAGGGATTTCTAACTCACACATTTGTTAACACAAAAATAAACAATAGAAATATCAATGTGTACATAATCCTAAGCTATTCCCTTTAACAAGTAATAAAATGGTAAGACCAAGGATCACGCCCACAAGGATTTGATAATGGATTAATCTTCGTATATTTTTTCACCAAATTCTTACTTACTAATGTACTAAATTGATAAAATTGAATGGTATTTATATGTTTTTATGGTTTGATAGTTTAGGGATACTTTGGAGTGAAATGAGGATAAAAAGAATGAAAAACAACTCAAAATATACAAAAAGGAAACGGAATGGTGACATAACTAAGGGGACGATAGTGAAGAGGAAAGTGCAAAACATTTCGTTTGATGACACAATTGTGACCAATTTAAGCACACGATCGTAAAGACGAAAGAGAAAAGGATAATTCTTTTGGATAAGGGCACCTCTTGACTATAAATGCATACTTATTGCAACCCTATGAAGGATGAATTTTCACAATAAGTGGCCGTAAAGAGGAGGATTGAAGGATTTTTTATCGCACTTTCATAGATTTCATCATAGGTTGTTTTTATGCTTTCGATATGATCATAACTAAATATTTAGCATGTCGGTGATCGTTTATTAATAGGATATCTGCTACATTGAATTGAAGCTTTCAGTTTGTGTTCTTAGTTCTCTTCTTTTTCTATTTGTATTAATCCTGGTTCAATGATGTTGTTTTTATCGATTAAAGGAGAACATTACCACTACTAGGAAATTGAGTATCTTCTTGGATGTAATTTATCATCAAAAAATTTCGACGGAATATGAAATACGTTTCTCTCTAAAAGTTTCGGTCGAATTTGTTGATAGAAAATGGTACGTCAATATTCCGTCGAAGTATTTAGACGGATTCCGATGACAACTGTGTTCAACGAAAATTATTCAAATAGTTAATAATTATTTTTTCCACGTCCATCGAAAATCTTTCGAAAGTTTCCGTCCATAATCCGTCAAAACATATTCGAATGATTAATAATTGTTTTTTTAATCCGTCCAAAATCTGTCAAATGCTTCCATTGAAAACCTGTCGAAACGTGTTCAAATAATTAATAAAAAAAATCACATCTGTCGAAAATCTTTCATGTTATAAGGCGGCGGAGGAAAAGAGGCAAGTAAAGGGACGCCTCGTTTGATGATACTAACTATGGTGCATTTAGGGGCATACAGTCCTTCATGGGTTTGGGAGGAGCACGAGATAAAAATGGTAGAGATAAAATGAATATCATTTACTTGCAACGTGTATATATTGTTTTACTTACATATTATGCAAATTAGTTACTAACTCGATCATTTATGTTGTATTTATTGACAAGTTTTGGGACACACTTTCTTGAAAGCCAAATCCTTATCCGGCCAATGCAATTGGAACCCCAACGCGAGGGTTCTATAACCAATTTGGTGGCTCCATTAGCATTGCGTAGCACAAACACCAACATATACATAATGCTTTCATTTTTATTGCAGCTTCTCAACTAACAACCCTATTGTCTCAACTAACAACCCAATTGTCTGTTGTTGGTAAATAGGAAAACGTCAAGTGTCTAAGGTGAAGTTGCTTAAAGAGAGCCACGCGAAAAAGAGTTGGACGATGCGTCTACAAGCGGATCGGGGAAGTTGATTACTCCCAAGGCGAGCTTGTAAGTTATATATTTAAGTTTAGGCAAATGTTGTGTTAATTAATTTAATCTAGTTTGGGTTGTCAATTGTTGGGAAAACATTAGATTTGTTTAATATTAGGCCTAAGTGAGTCATAATGTATCTTAACGGGTGTTGTTGTACATTAACGGGTGATATTAGGCCTAAGTGAGTAATGTACCTTAACGGGTCTTTTTGAACCTTAATGGATCATATTAGGTCTGATTGAGTCATAATGTACCTCAACGAGTCTTGTCGGACCTTAATAAGTCATATTAGGCTTAACCGATTCAATTCATAACTTACTGTATGGGTCTTATCATACCTTAATGGGTTATATTAGGCATAATTGAGTCATAATGGACCTTATTAGGTCTTGTTAAACCTTAACGGGTTACAACATGGTTATAAAGTCTTTAACATAGTTTAGGCTGTCAATTGTTGACAAACGTTAGGCTTGATTTAATGTGGATATGTTTAATTTGCAGGCGTTATGCTGCTGATTTTGTTCTTATCATGTTTTGCAATTGTACTCCAGGTATCGGCAGTTCATCTTCCAAAAGTATGGGACTTAGGGAAGACATGGCTTTTCAGCCACTGTTAGAGAACGTGGATATGTGGACGGAGGCTACTAGAAGAATGAAAAACGGGAGGATCTTAGGGTTCGGTATATCACACAATCCACAACACGTGATGACCGATACCCTAGCTAGTTCCAGCTCTAATACCATACGGTCCTCTGAGCAGCGGACTTCTAATGAGGTGTCTGTGTGTGTGTGTGTATATATATATATATATATTGATGCCTATTTTTTACAAACTTACATTACGTTTAATTGATACTAATTGTTTATGTTGAGTAAATGAAGGTGTGACACCTAAATGAGAAGCCTAAATAGAGAGATTAGCAGCATTGGATGTTTGAGCAAAGGTGTGAGCAACGGATAAAGCAACTTGTACAACAACATATTGCAGAACAAATAATACAAAAGATGGAGAAGATCGTTAGATTCACTAGTACTCCAATCAACTTTACCCTGCCCCTAGCCCTCCCCCTTCCCCTCATGATTTTAACAAGACATATTGCCTTTGTAATTTAGATTACTTTATTTGTAGTTATATGTGGACAGATTTATATTATTCTAATTATAGTTATGTGTGGACAAATTTAGATTACTCTATACGGGGAAAATACGTCTTTTAAATACTTGAATTTTTTGACGAATTTTCGGTAGAAATCGGTCATAAGTCCCATGAAAATCCCATGCATATATATATATTCATCATAAAATATCAACTACAGCCGACCAAGCTCCGTCAAAAATCCTTTCAAAATGTATTCCGTCAAAAATCCCATGAAAATCAATTACATTGAAAATTCCCTTGAAAAACTAGTCCATCGAAAATCTCTTGAAGATTAAATCCGTCGATGATCCTCGAATTTACGTCGAAAATTCTACGAACTGGTTGTCAAAAAATCCCTTGGAATTTTCATGGATTTTTCAACAGATCTTCCCGTCGAAAATCCACATTGTCGACGGATTTTCGACGAAAATTTATGTCAAATTCCCCTCTATGTTGTAGTGTACGTATCTTCCTATAATTTTGAAACGTTCTGTTATCCGAGATTTTTCATCTATTATTGTTTAAGATTTTGAGGCTAGTAGCACATGATATATAGCTAAGGTCCTCTCAGTCTTTCGATGATTATCATGGATTCGAAAATAGTAGGCTTAGTAGTGTGCTAGAATCTTAACCATCAAATTACCTCCTTAATATTAATAACCGATTTCTTATGACAGTCACGCAATATTAGTTCACAAATAACGGCACGTCTATTTTGGTACACGTTGCTTTTTCCAAACCGGGTACCCGTGTTAACCCGGACACATGATCCAATTTCCTATTTTCGGGTACAATTAGGGAGGCGTAATGAACGTTCTTGTGGCACTGTACCCGAGTTAATTAAATACAACATTAAATATATAATACAAGAGAAATATAAAAATAACTGCATTCACATCAACTATTTAATTTCATCCCAAGTAACAATCACCTTTTAATTTTAAGGAATAAACACCAATTACCATTGTGACTAGTTCGTTACACCAAAATGTGAAAGAAAACAAACACTTCCTTTTACATACCACCACAACAAAATCTCTTCCTTTTATTCTTTCTTTGAGCCTGCCATAAACAACCAAAGATGTGAAAGTTGAAGATTGCTCAAGGGAATGATCATTATTATATACTTGTTTAGCACCAACACCTTTGCTGGCCAACAAAAGGAAATGAGCGACAAGAAGTCGAAATTGTTGGATAATGTTTAGTAAACCGGAAAAGCAAGATTTCCACGTAAGTTTGTTTACCAGAAGCTTACTAATTAGTGGTGGATCCAGGATTTTTTCCGAGCGGATGCACTCATGACCCACTGCACAATAAGTCCCTTGATGTGTTTTTAGTTGGATTCTATTGTTTCGAGGATTTTTTTAAAACTTTTTAGTTAATTTCGAGAGACTTTTTCGGGGTTTTTTTAATTGATTTTGAATGACTTTTTTCAGTTGTTTGGTTCATGTTCCTTGTATTTGATATTAAAGTTTAATGGGTGCACTTTTCAAACCAAAAAAATATACTTATCAAACTAAGTTGAGCGGGTGCAAAGGACCCGCTAGTGCTTAATAGGTCCGCCCCTGTTATTAATAATACTATACGATGTCTAATTAATTGTCTAACCCCCATAGGAAGCTAGAAATAAAAAAAGTTAAGATTGGCAAAAGATAACTACGTTTAAGTCCATAAAGACAGCAAAAAGGAAACTTCAATTGAACATTATTGTAGAGCATTTAAGGCAGGTAACAACTGAGATATAAAATTAAAAGGTTGAAGCTAAAATGCCAAAAAAAAAATTGAATAACATCATGGCAGCCTTTCATCAGGACGCTAATGCATACCGGTAATTTGTAACATGCGTTTATGCATATGCATCAATGCTTCTATAATTATAAAAACATTGGTACATAGAAAGAAAAAACGCTTGTATACATCAGTGCATACCGGCTTGATGGAAGACTTCCATGGTCTTTTTCAGTTTTCTCTTTTTTTAGTGTTTTCCCCTAAACCTCCCTGTAAAAATTAAAACCATATATATATATATATATAAAGGGTTGGGTTCACGTGAGACAAGCCTGTTTCCGTGAGACCGTGAGACCACTCTTTTACACTTGAAACTTCACAACAAAAACACTGTGAAGGTAAAAAAAATATGATGGGTTCACGTGAGACCAGCCTGTTTCCATGAGACCCGTCGGAGACCCGTGAAACAACTTTTTTACTCTTGAATGACAGCAAAAACACTGTGAAGGTAAAAAAAATCTGAACCTTCACAGCAAAAACACTATGAAGGTTACCTTCACAGCAAAAACACTATGTAGGTTACTTTCATAGCAAAAATACTTTACAGATTCATATTGTTTTTACCTTCATAGTGTTTTGCTGTGAAGTTTCAAGTGTAAAAGGGTTGTCTCACATGTCTCACGGAAACAAGCTTGTCTCACGTGATCCCAAGTCTATATATATATATATATATATATAGGCGGGTTCATGCGAGGACGGTAACAATTTACGAGAATGTGAGGACAATCCTCGGCCAATCATTTTTTGTACATGAAATTCAAATCATATGTGATTTTGTACTAGCATTAAAAATGACACGCACGACTTTTTGCTGCAGGAAAAGTTCCGGCTAATCATATATGATTTTGTACATGAATCATATGTGATTTTGTACATGAAAAATTTCATGCACAAAATAATTGGTTGAGGATTGTCCTCGTATTCTCGTAAATTGTTACTATCCTCGCATGAATCTCATTCTATATATATATATATATGTAGAGGTAGGTTCATGCGAGGACGGTATCTTTTACATGTGATTTTGTACCAACATCAAAACCACATATGATTTTTTTTATGTGAATCAAAATCACTACATGAATCATATATGATTTTGTACATGAAAAAAGCTCCTCGCGTTCTCGTAAAAAGTTAGCGTTCTCGTATGAACCCTTCCCTATATGTATATATAAGGAGGTTCATGAGAAAACGCTAAAAAGAGAAAACTAAAAATAAGTTTTTGCAAGCAGTGGCGGACCCAGGATTTTTCCGAGCGGGTGCACCCTTAAATTGTATCAAATATCCGCAAAGTTGTTTGATGTATTTTTTGGTTGATTTCGAGGGATTTGGGACTTTTTTAAGTTTTTCGGTTGATTTTGAAGGATTTTTTAAGGTTTTTGGTTGATTTCGAGGGATTTGGGACTTTTTTAAGTTTTTCGGTTGATTTTGAAGGATTTTTTAAGGTTTTTGGTTGATTTCGAGGGATTTTTTAAAGTAGTGCTCCTTTAACCTTTGAAATATCAAAAGTTTAGCGGGTGCACCTCATGTAAAACGTACGAAACGTGATATTTTTTACCCTTACGGGACAAGGTTGAGCGGTAACACGGGACCCCTCCCCAGGCCATAGGGTGGGTCCGTGATTAACCTTTTTCGTATTTGGAGTACTGGATATCAAATCTAGTTCAGATCTCATATCCACCCATTGTATGTGGATATATATTGTTAAAAAGTATTGTATGTAGTAGAATCAGAAAAATGGTGGTAAATGATTCATATATGAATCATTGGTAAAAAGAAACAAAGATTCACATATGCATCCTCATCTGTAAATAATTGGTAAAAAGGTAGGGAGGTAAGTAAGCGCAGAGTTTATATAATCTTCAAATGTCTCTTCTTGGAAGAACCAGGTTGTTGACCAGTAATAATTGATCTTTTCCTATTTTTTCTAATTGCATAAAAAAGTATATCCATATATATTAGTTATACTACTTAAAATTAATTGATAATGTTATAACTCTAAAGTAAAAATATATAATTCTATCTTCTAAATTTAATATGCAATAAAAATCAATAATTACATTGTGGTATAATAAACAAAATATAGATATACAATTATTGACCAGTTTTTCGGTTTTAATTACAACCTTTGACCGGGCTTTAACCCTAGTATCGTCCCTAACTCAGATTCTTCTCAAAATAGGGATAGGTGAAGACCAAGACCACCTCGGTCGATGGTCTTGGTCCTCGGTCGATGGTCTTGGTCTTCACCATAATGGGTTATTTCTAGGCCAGTCACCCGCCAGTCTCATTTGTGCATCGCTGGTTAAAAATATAAAAACGAAAATGAAATACATAACATATATATATATATAGAGAGAGAGAGAGAGAGGGGGAGAGGTTTAGGGAAAACCTAAAATAACCTGGAAAAACATCCTGGAAGCTTTCCTTCCGGACGGTATGCACAAATGTATACAAGCGATTGAAGCTGGGGTTTTTTCTATGTACGAGTGCATGTTACAAATTAGCGGTATGCATTTGTGCATGCCATCCAGATGGAGGGCTCCTAAGATGTTATTTAGTTTTTTTTAAGGTTTTCCTTGAATCCGGCTCCCTCTGTATGTGTATGTGTATATGTATATGTATGTGTATATGTATATGTATATGTATATGTATATGTATATGTATATGTATATGTATATGTATATGTATATGTATATGTATAATAATTCATGTCACATATCAAATAGGTCTCCATCCAAATCAATAGTTACCCTTCCTAAGGGAGTAAACTCCCCCACTATGACCTAAGTTTGTTACACCAACAGAATAAAAAAAACACCACAATCACTATATATACATTACGTACCATCTTTAATTATATCTTTTATTAACAGAAAAATATGTGGAAGTTGAAGATAGCAGAAGGCAATGATCCTTACTTATTTAGTACCAACAATTTTATTGGTCGCCAAACTTGGGAGTTCGATCCAGATGCCGGAACTCCCGAAGAACGACAAGAAGTCGAGAATGCTCGTCAGTATTTCCTAGATCGCCAAAAGCAAGGTTTCCAAGCATCCAGTGATTTGCTCATGCATATACAGGTATACTCGATCGTTCAAAAATATTGGATATTGATGGAAACTAGCTAGGACTCAATCGAGAACCTGTTAACGGTTGACATGTACTATAACTGATCAATTTAGCACATACTTTTTTAAATGTTACAATGAAGAAAATATTTCAAAAAAAAATTTCTGAAATATATATATTAATATATATATATATATATATATATATACAGCTAATGAAACTCATACACACTTCCATATCTTTGGTAGGTTTTAACCCTTGATGTCTAGAAAGATTGGATTATCGATACTGCTATGCCAAAGGGTCTTTACTAATGTTTCAAAGTTTATGAGCATTTTTTACCATTATACTCTGCTAATTAAGCATATACCAATGTATAGTATTAATGCATAGTGCACTACAAAACATAGGACTATGATCAACAAAGAAAAACCATCGGTAATCCGTCGCTCCTGACCCTGAGATGTGGATCATCCAAGGCACATTAGCATGGCATACTCCTCCTGTTCGAACCGTAAGATCCATCTGTATAGATATCACCATCTACATCCAGAAAGCCGTATGCTACCTTTTTTGAAACATTTCCGGTCGTTTTAGTAGATGGAGACGGGATTGTTAGAGCCGATGTTATTAACCCCCATAATAGTTAAGGGGTCTTTCGGTAAAAAAGCTTGTCGGCAAACTAAATGTCCGTCATGAAAAGTACCGTGGGAAAAGGACCGACGGATTACCGACAGCCACTATTTCTGAAGGATTTACTGACGGTTAACTTTTCCAACCGATTTAGCGACGGATCATTGATGGCCGATGGTTTTCAAATCCGTCGGAAATCCCCTTGATGATTTGTGATGGATTACCGATATGGGTTATTTATTCATTATTATTTTTAATGTAATCCGTCACAATTCCTTCGGTACTTTCCGACGAACGTATTCCGTCGGTGAATCAATTTTCTAGTAGTGGCGTATTGTTATATTTTTTGTATAGTATCGTTTATTGCTTAATGCAAGTATGCAACAACAAAGTATTGCTAGCTTAATGCATCATTATGCCACAGTTGATCAAGGAGAACGGAATAGACGTACTTAGCATACCACCCGCGAGGCTGGGAGAGAATGAAGATGTGAATTATGAAGCGGTGACAATTGCAGTAAAAAAAGCAGTTCGATTAAGCCGTGCCATCCAAGCAAAAGATGGTCACTGGCCTGCTGAACATGCTGGTCCTTTGTTCTTCACTCCTCCCCTTGTAAGTTTTCTAAAATATATGTTATAAGAAGGCAAATTAATGAAGAAAACATTGTTGTATTTTTCATATTTTTAATTTCAAATTCTAACAAAAAGACTTATTTTTCGTGTATGCATACTTGCCCTAACACCACATATTATTTTCAACATTTGGGATCATGTGAAACCATATTGTTTTTGTTGTACTAAAAATACCACTTTTTTACATTTGAAACTTCCAGCAAAACACTTTGATGGTAACCTTCACTGTGTTTTTGTGTTTTTGCTGTGTAGGTTCAGATTTTTTTTACTTTCACAACTTGTTTTTGCTGTGAAGGTTCAGATTTTTTTTACTTTCACAACTTGTTTTGCTGTGAAGCTCCAGATTTTTTTTTTTTACTTTCACAACTTGTTTAATTTGCTGTGAACTTTCAAGTGTAAAAATATGGTCTCACGGGTCACACGAAAACAGATTAATCAAACCATTTAACATAAATCATCAATTATGATCGGTATGATTAACATTCTTCGTGCGAAATTGTTTTTTGCGTCGTTCTTTTATCTCGAATTGACCGTTATTTTAGATTAGTTAAACTAATAAAAATTCGATCAAAATTATGTAATTGATATGACGATTGACGCCCTTATTTGTCTTGTACTAAGTGTTATTTCGAAAAGAATTTACTTCAAGTTTGTACCTGCAGCTTATTGTGTTGTACATAAGTGGAGCCATTAATACACGTTTAACAAAAGAACACAAGAAAGAGATTAAACGTTTCATCTACAATCACCAAGTAAGAACAATTGTATTGTTTCATAATTTCATTTTTAAGTTTATTACTATGAAAGAATATTGCAAATCTTTACGTTTCTTTTAAGTTAATTGTTCGATTTAGTAACGTTAAATGTTGTTAATTAAGAGGGAAGATGGAGGATGGGGATTTCATATCGAGGGACACAGCACCATGATGGGAACTGCATTAAGTTACATAGCTTTACGGATATTAGGAGAAGGGCCAGATGACGGAAATGGTGCAGTAAGCCGAGGCAGGAAGTGGATACTTGACCATGGGGGCGTGGTCGCCATCCCGTCATGGGGAAAACTTTATCTCAGTGTAAATATTTTCGCAAATTAATTCATGCACATTTACAACATTCCTATTCTAGATATATTTAAGGGTTTTTTTGAGACACCCATGTGTATTGGGACAGTATTCACATGTGCATATAACTAATTTTTAAGGTAAACTGTTCATTGGGACGGTATGCACATGTGCATACAAGTAATTTTTAAGCAATTTTTTCGGCAAGCACGTGTGCATAAAAACCAAAAAACAACTTCAATTACCCATATGCACTGTGATACCTTCCAGGTGGTGGTTACCAGAGTTCCTTAATTTTTCATTATTTTGAAGTTTTCCGTGAACCTCCCCCCCCCCTTCTCTCTCTCTCTCTAATATGTATATGTACATATATATACACACACTTAGGATCATGTGAGACAGATTGTTTTCGTGAGACCCGTGAAACCACTTTAAATTTTTACACTTCAAACTTCACGCAAAAACAAAAACACTGTAAAAGGTAACGCAATGTTTTTGTTGTGAAGGTTCGGAATTTTTTTATCTTCACAATATTTTTGGTGTCAAGTATCAAGTATAAAATATGGTCTCACAAAAAGTCTCAGATGAACCCAACCCTATATATATTTGCAATTGAAAGTTAGTGCAGCAAATACACATATATATGTTGTTGGATTATAATAACATTACACCCAGTTGATCAAGCTAACTTTTCTTAAGTATGTTTGTTCACAGGTCCTTGGAGTGTATGAATGGGAAGGATGCAACCCAATCCCACCAGAATTTTGGCTTTTCCCTGAAGTTTTTCCTTTTCATCCAGGTACATAATTAATATTCAAATAAAAAACAAAAGAAAATGACTACATGAACTACATGCTTCAAAATTCACCTTCACTATTGAATGAAATTAAGAAGATTTAGTTGAACTGATCACTAGTGTTCTTATCTGTGGTGTTTTAGCGAAAATGTGGTGCTATTGTCGAACGGCCTATATGCCCATGTCCTACTTGTATGGAAAAAGAGTCCACGGCCCCATCACTAATCTTGTTCTTCAACTGAGACAAGAGATTTATCGGATCCCATATGACGAGATAAATTGGAACAAATATCGCCATAACTGTTGCAAGGTTATTAAATAATTCAATTTTATAAGAATGCATTTGAACTTGTATAAGCGAAAACCTCAATAAAATGAAAATTCCTCAAGTAACCGTTCATCTAGACGGTATGCACATGTGCATACCCGTAATTTTAAGCAATTTTTCTGGTATGCACATGTGCATAAAAACAAAGAAACAACTTCAATTACCGATATGGACATGTGCATGCCGTCCACATGAATGGTTACTAGGGTGTTCCTCAGTTTTTCATTTCTTTGAGATTTTCCCTAAACCTATCTTTATTCTCATATGTATGTGTTTCTAATGGAATACAGGAAGATCTTTTTTACCCTCATTCAACCCTCCAAGATCTATTGTGGGATGGCATTCATTACTTCAGTGAGCCATTCTTCAAGTATTGGCCTTTTACCAAACTAAGAGAAAAAGCCCTCAAAAAAGCCATTAAGCTGATTCGTTACAGTGCTGAAGAAAGCAGATACATTACCATGGCATGTATAGAAAAGGTAATTAGCTACCTCAAGTATCCTGATCAAATAATGCGGGTATCTAGCTACGATTAATTATTGGTTCAAATTCTCGATATTTGATATGCGTGCAGAGCTTCCAAATGATGGTTTGGTGGGCAGAGAACCCGAATGGAGATGAGTTCAAGCATCATCTTGCTAGAGTGCCTGATTTCTTATGGCTAGCAGAAGATGGAATGAAGGTGCAAACATTTGGTAGTCAACTATGGAATTGCACATTTGTAACTCAAGCAATAATTGCGACTGATATGGTAGAAGAATATGGGGATTCCCTTAAAAGAGCCCATTTTTATATCAAAGAATCGCAGATCAAGAACGATCCGTCTGGAGATTTCAGTAAAATGTGTCGGCAGTTTAGGAAAGGGGCATGGACATTCACCGATCAAGATCATGGTTGGCCTGTGTCAGATTGCGCAGGGGAAGCACTCAAAGTGATCACACCTCAACTTAACCACCTCTTTTTATGTTCTTAATTAGTTTTACACTACTTGAGGGAGGTTCAGGGAAAACCTCAAAAAATGAAAATTGAGCCTGATAAACCATTCATTCATCTAGACAGTATGCACATGTGCATATTATTAATTGAAGTTGCTTTTTGGTTTTTATGCACATTTGCATGTTATACACATGTGCATATCAGGCAAATTGATTACAAATTACTTGTATGCACATGTGCATACCGTCAAGATGAACTGTTACCAAGGTGTTCATCAGTTTTTCATTTTTTTACGGTTTTCCCATCATACACTACTTTAGGGAAAATGTATGTATATATATAATTGATAGCTCTTACAATAAATATAACACATTCCTTGCATGCAGTGTCTTCTGTTACTATCCCAAGTGCCAGATACAATTTCAGGAGAAAAGGTCGATAATGAACGATTATATGATGCTGTTAATTTCCTCCTTTACGTACAGTCTCCTACCAGTGGAGGGTTTGCTGTTTGGGAACCACCAGTCCCTCAACCTTATTTACAGGTAGACTTGAGATCACGAAAGAAACTTCTATTTCGCAAGAAGCGTAAAAATGGTGAAGGTACCTTTATTTTGGGTGGATGTTACATTAATGTGGTAATGTTTACATGGACGTGAAATGTGTGGCTAAAAGTTATTTTGGAAGCGGCACGCATGTGCCTTCACGCAATATAAAGTTATATTCACAAGTTTCACGGTGAGTTTATATTATATCATGCATGTGAATTAATGTTATACTTCTCATGAAAATGTGAATTTCTCTAAGGAACCCAACCCTTTACAGGCATATATATATATATATATATAGGGGTAATCTAATGAGAACCATACAAAGGTTACCCGTGATAACTAATTTAAAAATAATTTTTTACATATCTTTATCGTCAAATGTTAAGATTTAAAATGTTGTTTCACATATATTTGTTTTATAACATGATAGTTTCACATTATTTTTTTCATCGTATATATTTTTTTAATGTATTTTTCGTTTCACTAACTGAACCCAAAAATAAAGTTACACATGTCATTTTTTTCACAAGGTGAACACAAAAATATATGTGAAATAACATCTTAAATCACGGTTTTTGATTGAAAAAAATCATGTAAAAAAATATGTTGACATCGGTTCTCACAGGTTTGTAACTTTTTTTGCTAAAACGCGAGAACAACTACATCACATGTATAGTACCGGCCTATAATATTACACGTTCTAACGTTTTTGTAGATGAGTCGTGTTCTCAATTGAACCTCAAACTATATAACTCTATATATATATATATAGTTCTCGCAAATCAAATTAAGTTTCTTTCGTACATCGATGTTAGCCTTTAAGAAATTAACGATCATTTTGTTCTTTTTGTAGATGTTGAATCCTTCGGAACTATTTGCCGATATTGTTGTTGAGAGAGAGTAACTTCTTGTGAATCCATCCATTTCTTAATTTCTCAGAATATTGATAGATAGATGCTAACATTTAATTTATTTTTTTCTATGTATTTTTTGGTGATCAAATTAGGCATGTTGAGTGCACAACATCGGTCATGCAAGCTCTCATAGCCTTCAAACGGTTGCACCCTGGTCATAGAGAGAAAGAAATAGAAATTTCGGTAGCAAAAGCAGTGCGTTATTTAGAGGACACACAATGGCATGATGGTTCTTGGTAATTAAGCTTTTCACCTCCACTATTAGCGTTAGTTAGGATATGTGGAACCCTTTTCAATTCTCTCCAAGGGAGGACTTATTAAGCCCCAAGCAGGTCTCGTGCACATGATAGATTTTTTTTGAAAGGTGCACCCAATCAACTTTAAGGGATGCTCCACGATATCAACCAAAAAATAGGAAAAAATATCCTCGTCACTCAAAAATAACGGAAAAAGTCTTGAAACCAACCAAAAACCGAAAAAGTCCATCGGAAATCAACCAAAAAAACTTAAAATCTCTTCGGAATTCGGCTAAACACATCAGCCGACTTTGCGGGTCATTGATCCACCTTAAAGGTGCATCGACTCATCAAAATCCCTTGGTCCGCAACTGATTATCTCCCTTCTAAAAGGAGAGGAGGTCCCTATATACACTACAAAATGACTTATGATTTTACCCGACAAAAAATGGTCTGGGTAATTTCGGTCGTGATTACCAATGGATCACCCAGAAATTACGAATGGTTTGGTAGAATCCGATGTTTTGCGAGAAAATACTTATGGATCACCCAGAGAATCCGTGGGTAATTTTTCTCTGATTTGAATTACTCACCAACTTTTGTGACGGCTTTGTGACGAATTATCCTTTAGCGATAGATATCCTAGGGAAAAGTTCATAGGCAAAAACCTTTCATTTCATTTGGTGGTGATATATATAATGATATACATACAGGTTTGATGTCTATATCTATCTATAAGAGCTATCTTATAAAGATTCAAAAGGAATTCCACATATTTTAACAATTAAGGCAAAGCTATAAATTAATTAATAAGCAAATAGGAATGTATATATATTGATCTAAACACTTGTGAAACTCAATTTACAGGTATGGCTATTGGGGGATATGTTTTATATATGGCACATTCTTTTCGCTAGGAGGCTTAGATTCGGCTGGAAAAACATATAACAACTGCGAATCAGTTCGTAAAGGAGTCAACTTCTTACTTTCGACACAAAATGAAGAGGGCGGATGGGGAGAAAGCTACAAGTCTTGCACTACCGAAGTATACACGCCGTTGAATCGGACTAACATCGTTCAAACGTCATGGGCTATGCTTGGCCTTATGTCAGCTGGACAAGCCGAAAGAGATCCAACGCCTTTACATAAAGCAGCTAAGCTCTTGATTAACTCACAAATGGATGACGGAGACTTCCCTCAACAGGTAACTTAACTTTCAACATATCCGGCAACTATTGCCTAATTATACTAAGGCTGTGTTTGGCAAACTAGTTGGGTGAGCTAGTTCATTTTGGCAAAAAACTAGTTGATAAATGCAAAATGACCACATGTTTAGAAATTAATATAATTCAACATTTCATAGGACATTTAAAACAATTCACTAATATACTATATGTTAATTAATATAAACCATGTGGTAAAGAAAATTAAATAATAAAATATGTTAAGTGAATTAATAATTAAAAATAATTAATAAATTAAAAATAATATTAATTAGTAAATATTAATCATGGTATAATCGGAAAAGGTGACAAAAAATTACTCATGAAGTTACTTCCAACAACCTTTTCAATAAGTTTGCTTATAGGTCAGCTTTTGTCCATCTAAACATGTGCTCAAAAAATAAGTTAGCTTATCTTTGTCAAACAATGCCTAAATATGAACTAAGATTTAGGTTCATGCAAAAATAGTAACTAAATAAGAGAATAAGAAAAGATCGAATAACATATGATTTTACACTAAAATCACATGTTATTCACGCGACCTTGCTCACATAGCTTTGGTTTGACTGTTAGTGTAAAATATCACATATGATTTTGCATGCGATTTGACTGTCTTCCTGTTCCTTCTTCACTTGGTTAGTGTTCTCGTTTGAACCTCCTTCTATGAACTGAACCAAATTGTTGTTTGCTCATTTCCATTAATAAATGATATGATTCAATTTGCAGGAGTTTACGGGAGCCTCCATGAGGAATTGCATGCTACATTATCCATTGTACAGGAATACCTTCCCGTTATTGGCACTTGCAGAATATCGAAAACTTTTTTGGCCCAAAAACTCAAGTTCAAATCTTGAATAAACAACTTCAATCGGAAAAATAAATGTGAGAAGGTTTATAGATCAGCACATGATAACATAATTTCAAGACTCAGAATAAGTATTTGTTTATATAATTATTGTTTGTATACAAATAACATTTCGGTGTTGGTTGAATATATACATACATATATAGCCATGAATCATGATTTACATGACAACCTTATATATTGTAAGAACTATGAGGTCCAATCATATTCTAACATGTTTGATCGTAAGGTTATATATATATATATATATATATATATATATTGCATGCATCACTACAAAACATAAGGCTTTTAGTTTTACTGAGGGAAAAATCTACCCGTAAAAACCATTTACGGAGAAGTAGTGGCGGAATCATGCTGTCGCAAAAGTCTTGTCGGTAATACCGGAGTTACTGACGGAATGTTAATCAACGGAGGTAAAAGAGAGATTTCCATGCCAGAACCTTAAGCAACCTTCTATCTGTGTGCCGCTGATTCGATCCATCACCGTATTTTTTTAATTTAATTAAGACTTAACTATATCGGTAAATTTTGATCTACGACTTATTATTAATTTAGTTTAATTAATATAGTGAAAAATAAAATAAAATCAACTGCGGATTAAAATATATTATCAACGGAATCATTTGCCGCTGATTAAATAAATTATGGAGATTTTTGTTTTTTAATTTTTATATAATTTGACAAATAGTTGTCTGCGGATTTTCACCTGCTAATCCATTGGTAATATTTTTCCGTATTTAAAAATACGTTTTGCTTTTTTAATTTATGTTTCTGAAATTTAAAAAAATATAAATAAAATGTAAGCGACACGGAAACATAAATATCATATATTCAAAATAAAATGATGAATATACGGTTAAAAATATATAATTACAAATTAAAATAAATTGCTCGGTTTCATAACCAAAACTAATCCACTGTGGTAGTGTGGACCACTCGGCGGTTGTTGTGACCGCTTCAACTTGGCCTCATCCCGCATCCTCAACTCTTTAATTTGGTTCTTTAATTCTTCAATCAACAAATACAAAACAACATAAACGTAAGTAATAAACATAATATTAGAATTAGACATTATAATGAGAAAAGAGTACAAACTCGAAGATCAACGAATTTAACGAGCTATCACAAGACGCAGCAGTGCTACTACATGATCCAGTCAAGACAATTTTGGGATCTACTTTTTACCCGAAGCCGAACAGACGGCTTTTCTTGATCTGTGTGTTTGCATGCATCCACCACGGATAAGCATCGGCATCCTCCCTGTATATCTCTTTGGCTAAGGTTCAATTCACCTTATATGGATCCCATAGTTATAAAAAATTACAAATGAATTTTCAAAATTTGGGCAGCTTAATAGTTGTAAATCAAATGTTTTGCAATTTAAAATTAAACAATCATAACATTTTCCCAAACACATGGCAAACTAGATATATAAGACGGATTAAAGTTAAATAAATCTTTAACGGTTGTCCAACAAATAGCAACCCAAACTAAATATATACATCGAATTAAAATTGAACAATCCTAATTTATATTTGTCGAACAAATTATAACCCAACTAGATACATACGACGTATTAAACTTAAACAATCATAATCTTCAGAACAAATGTCGCACTCCGCTCCCCAAAAAGAACAACTCTAAACTTGTCTTTTTCTTGTGGATACGTCCAAACAGGTCAAGAGCGGAAATCGATGATTATTGTTCATCTTGCCACAAACATCAAACAATTCAATTAATAGTTACTTATAACTATGTTTGGGGACATCACTCTCCAATTGACTTGGCTTTCCATTCTGGCTTGTTCTAGTAATTGATCATGGCATCCTATGTCGCCTCGGGAATCGAGCTTAAGGGAAATGGCTTCAAAATGGACATGTCAATATTAACGTCATTGACATCATAGCAACACCCATACGGCTCGACTTTCTTAGTCGCTTTACTTCTTGCCGCAGTCAACCTGTTGTTACAGTTTTTCTTTAACTTCGTCATACAGAATGTCTGGCACTAGTCAATTTGGGGTGCGACTGGTAGTACCCTTGCCCATATATAATTATAAGGTTAGTTATAATAAGTTCAACCGAAGTTTTTAAAAATATAATAAGTTAAATGCAAACTTGGAATTGCTTTAGGGATTTCTCTCCTATGAACCAAGTAAAACTTTGTAGAAGAAGATATTAAAGAGAGAGAGAGAGAGAAACAGAAGAGAGCATAGAGCTCTTTTGTAATCTCAGGTTTTATTAATGATGAGGATACAAGGGGAGGAGCTATTTATACAAACAGATCACAACCAGAAGCAACTGTCCTAACAGAACCTAACAGAAATTTAATGACGTGGCACACTTCAGTCTATCATCCCCCCGCAAGCTGATCATTCTTTTGAATGTGAAGCTTGGATCTGAGTTTAACAAACCGAACAGTAGAGAGACCCTTAGTTAAGATATCAACAATCTGCACATCGGTAGGAACATATCGAACAACAAGGGTCTGAGATGAAACCATATCAGGAACAAAATGGAGACCGATCTCAATATGTTTAGTGCGCTGATGGAAAACTGGATTTACGACAAGATAAGTTGCTCCAAGATTATCACACAAAAGATTTAGGGCACTAGTAAGATTAATCTTTAGTTCCTTAATAAGTGAACATATCCATCGTAATTCAGCAGCTGCATGTGCTAGAGCTCGGTATTCTACCTCAGTACTCGAACGAGCAACCGTGTGTTGCTTTTTAGAACTCCAACTGAGAAAGACACAATAGCCACTAGTAGATCTTCTATCGTCGGGACAACCTGCCCAGTCAGCATCTGTATAGGCATGAATCACAGACTTAGAGGAACGTTGAAACACTAGGCCATGTGTACTTGTACCTTTTAAGTATCGTAAAATATGAGTAACAACGGTCCAATGCCGGTCCGTAGGACAATGAAGAAAATGAGAGACTTTGCTAACAGCATAAGCTATCTTTGGTCTTGTTAAAACCAAGTACTGCAATGCACCAACAATGCTTCGATACAAAGAGGGATCTTCTAACGATTTACCTGAGTGTCGAGACAATTGTTTCCCGGAGGCAACGGGAGATGATAACGGTTTGCATTCACTTGTCCCTGTTCGTTTAAGTAAATCAAGTAAATACCGTTGTTGTGTTAAACGAAGCACATCATCAGAAAAATTTGCTTGAACTCCCAAGAAATAACTCAATACTCCCAAATCTTTTAAGGAGAATTGTGCATGAAGTTTCTGAATCAATTCGGCAATAAACTGATACGAGCTCCCAAAAATGATGATGTCGTCAACATAAACCAAAATGTAAGTTGTAATAGTAGACGTGCAATAGACAAATAAAGACGTATCAGAAGCACATTGCTCAAATCCAAAACCCACAAGAGCATTAGACAACTTCGAAAACCAAGCTTGAGGTGCTTGTTTAAGACCGTAAAGTGCTTTCTTTAGTCAACAAGCATGGTTAGGTTTTTCAGAATCAACAAAACCTGGAGGTTGCATCATGTAAACTGTCTCCATCAAATCTCCATGTAAGAAAGCGTTATTAGCATCTACTTGTCTAATCTCCCAACCTCGAGAAAAAGCAACTGAGAGAACAAGTTGAATTGTTGTGGGTTTTACTACCGGGCTAAATGTCTCGGTATAATCGACACCTTCAGTTTGTAAGAACCTTGTAATGACTAACAGTTCCATCGAGATGTCGTTTAATACGATAGACCCATTTACACCCAACAATATTAGTACAAGTGGGAGTAGGAACTGATGTCCAAGTTCCATTAGAGAGAAGGGTAGAAATTTTTTACCTCATTGCATCCCACCAAGCTGGCCATTTTTGAGATTGAGAAAATGTAGTTGGCTCGGTAGCGGGTGTACGAGTATGATCACTAGTAGAGTTGGCATAATAAAGAACATGATCAAAAAAGGTTTTCGGTTTACGAGTATGATCACGAGTGTGAGTGACCATTGGATGACAAGCAACCGAAGAAGATGGAACTTGATCATCCGGCATTGAGACACTAACGGGATCATTTGGCATTGAAACATTAGGAAAAGATGGAGAATTAAGTGTATTGGGAGTTGAAATATGTGGTGGAGGCATAGTAATAGAAAATGGGGGAAGAACAACAGTAGATTCGATGTCTTTGGACATATCCCAGTTAACAAAAGGAAAAATGGACTCGTGAAAAACAACATGACGAGACGTGAAGGTTTTGGAAGACGTGGGATCATAACAAAGATAGCCTTTGTGAGATGAGGCATAACCAAGAAAAACACACGGAACGGATTTGGAGACAACTTATCATCACGAGTATCCTCAAGAAAAGGATAACACAAACATCCAAACGTACGAAGATTATTAGAAGTTCGTACAGTGAATAATGTGATAAAGTTTGAGATGGGATACGATTTATCAAAAAAGCCGCAGTAGCATATGCATCATACCAGAAGATTTTTGGTAAAGAAGCATGAAACAATAAAGCACGAGAAATTTTGGATAAGTAGCGATTTTTACGTTCTGCCACACCATTTTGTTGTGGGGTATATGGACACGATATTCGTGGAACAATGTCGGATTCAGAAAGAAAAGCACCCATTTGTCCTTGAGTAAATTCTAAGGCACCATCACTTTGAAAGTATTTAATAGTAGTTGAGAAAAGATTTTCAACTTGACTTTTAAAATGTCGAAAAGACTCAATAACTTGAGAGCGATGTGCAAGAGGATAAATCCATGTAAAACGACTAAAATCATCAATATATGTGACAAAATAACGAAAACCGGATCTAGAAACAATTGGAGATTGTCCCCATATATCAGAATGAATAACATGCAATGGAGTCGAACTCCGAGATACGTATGTAGGAAATGACTTTTTGAGATATTACAAGCATTACAAACATTATTCGTTTTATTGAAAGTACAAGGAAACGAAATTTTTGTAAAAACATAGTATGAAGGATGACCAAGTCTGGAGTGCCAAAGACCTTTCGAAGTTGCAAGCAAAGAGTAGATGTTGTGTTGATTAAGCGGAATGTGGTGAAGCATTGTTCCTGTTAAGGTCTTAATAGACAACCCATAGTAAGAAAAGGCAACAACAAGAGGATTATCACAAACAAGTTGAGTAATCGACAAAAGATTTTTGGTAAGATCGGGAACTAACAAGACATTTTTCAAGATAAGAAGACACTGGGTAGGTTAATTTTAAAATGACCAACATGAGTAATGCAAAGAGTCATACCATTTCCAACAATCATTTTGCCGCACCCGGAGTAGACATGAGCCCCATGCACTAAATTTGGATCGGGTGTCATGTGAGCAATAGCCCCTGAATCTGGAATCCAATAATCCACAGCAACACATATATTTATGAACTCATCTGATGAACCGGAAAAATTTGCTTGATGTTGCTGTTGTTGAGAAGCCCAACTGTTAAAATGATTCTGCCCAAACAAGTGATAAGTACTAGAGCCTTCATGAAAGTCAGGCCTAACATAATATGTTGTGGTTGGATCATGAGTGGGCCCAGCAACGAATCCAGATGGTGAAATCTGATTTAAGTTTGGACTTGACTTTGCAACATTAGGAGGATAAAGCTTTGATTATTCACCATCGGATCATTTAACCAGCTCAAGTTTTTAGGGTTTTGAACATTATCAACAGAGCCCTCCTTGTTCCAAGCCATGTTTGCACCAAAGTTCATTTCTCCATGATTAAACCTTCCAGATGAATTTTCTCTCCTATTTCGATTATTGAAATTACCTCGATAGTTCGTTCTTCCATATCCTCTCCAAATGCGACCACCGGTACTATTATTCCGACCACCATTTCTGCCTCCACCTCTATTTTCCACAGGAGTGTATCGAAAATAACACGATATAGCCTCGTGTCCAGATTTTCTACAGATCTGACAGATTATTCCAGTTTGAACTTTATTTCTGAAAGTAGCATGTGGTGGAGTTACATTCACATTCATAGCAGAAATAGGAACAACTCCTTCTGCCTATTGACTGATTCTTTCTTCATAAATCACGAGTCGCGATCTAAGTTGAGCAAACGACGGGATCTGTGCAGAGTTTTCAATATTCAAGACAAACATATTATAAACAGAATTCAAACCTTGCAGAGTCTGTAGAACGAGATCTGCTTCCGGTATGTTCTTTTCAATTGAACGAAGAGAATCAGCAACTTTCTTGATTGAATCACAAAAAGTCGTGACTGGTGTGCCTTGTTTCATACTTTGAAATTTTATTTTTAACTGAAACTTCTTGGCAAAAGCCTGTTGTAGATATAAACTTTCCAAAACATTCCACAATTCTAAAGCAGAAGTGGTATCAATGGCTAGATGTGAAATGTTAGGATCAAGAGTAGCATTTATACAAGCGCAAACGTAATTATCAGATTTACACCAATTCTCAAACTCAAAATCATTTTGCAGAGGAGGAGAGGTTGTTGTACTTACATGCTTAGAAAGCCTCAAGGTTTTTAGAACAGTTATCATCTGATGTTTCCAACTCAAGTAATTTTCACCATTGAGTTTTATAGAAACAAAATTTGTGATATTTGCCATGGAAAAAGGACTCTGAAAACTCTGGGTTGTGGTACTTGTTGCTTCATTTGTTTCTGGCATTTTCTATGGAGATTTGATCCTGTGCTCTAATACCATAAAACTTTGTAGAAGAAGATATTAAATAGAGAAAGTTAGAGCGAGAGAAAGAGAGAAAGAGAAGAGAGCAGAGAGCTCTTTTGTAATCTCAGCTTTTATTAATGATGAAGATACAAGAGGGATGAGCTATTTATACAAACAGATCACAACCAGAAGCAACTGTCCTAACAGAACCTAACAGAAATTTAATGATGTGGCACACTTTAGTCTATCACCAAGGAGTATCAATCATGGCTCGGTATAGGGACATGAGTCGTTGAATTCATGTATATGGGAGAAACTACACAATGGATGTTAAAAAAAATTAACAGCAGCGATTTTATTAAGGCTAGCAAGATGCTAGAGAGACATTACAAGACATAAATAGCCGTTATGACCATTTATCATCTATGTAGTAGATGTATGTAATGTATTTATATGCAATATTGTATATGTGTGTCTATGTTTATGTATGTAACTAGTATACATATTTACATATATGTATAAACTAGATGTATAAATGTATAGTAGTATTATATATTAATAGATATGTGTAGTAGATGTATATAGTACATATGTATGTAGTATGCTTGTGTGTACCGGATATATTTATTTATGTTTATGTACGTACTTGATGTATGTATGTATATACGTATAATTGTAGTATCTACTTATATATTGATAGTGGAGGTATGTAATACGTGTATATGTAGTATGCATGTGAACTAATATATATATATATATATGTACATGTTTGTATGTATGTACATTTGTGTATGTATCCCCACCCCTGTTTCATCCGTCATATTTTTTTTCTTTATATTGGAAGTCAATCAAACTTGAGTTGTTCACTTATTGGATAAGAGGACAATAAGATGTTTTCACCACTTATTGTTGGGAGGGGGGAGGGGGGGTCTAAAAGCTTGAAGCACTTATCCGGTAATAGGTAAGAGGTCATTAAGAGGTTTTTTCACAAAAATAAACAACAGGTAAGGGTTTTGTAATACCCAGAATTTTGTATTCAAGATAATGAATTTCGCATTCTAATATTTTGATATTTTTAGCTAAATGGAGTGTTTCAAGGGTTTATTGCTGGGTTACATTGAATTGGAAGAAAGCAGCGAAAACCGAAACCGAATTTAGGCTCGGTACCATCTCGGCGATCATGACAGGCTATCTTGCCATGTCATGATCGCAGGAGGCATCAGATAGCAAAAATTCAGCTGAAACCCGTGGTACACTCTCGGCGGTCATGACAAGCGATCTTGTCATGTCATGATCGCATGGGCATCATTGCCCGAACTCACCAGGAGGCCAAAATCGGTCATATCTCACGGTACACCTTAGGCGATCATGAAAGGAGATCTTGCCATGTCATGGTCGCATGGCATCATCGCCCAACGCGTCCAAGAGGTTTTTAAGTTGCGTTTTTCAGCTCCAACTTCTCATTTTTATCAGATATCAAATCGTGTATTGGCCTCTCCTTTTGAAGTGCGATTTTTGGGGCATTTATTATTCCACCTACCTCATTTTATCTCATTTACTCTCCATTAAAGTTAAGAAATCAAGGCTAGAAGTGGAGATTCAAGGTGGTAGCATCAAGGGAATAGTGTTCTTCATCTCTCTTCGCCATTTTCTTCATTTTGGGGATATTTCTAGGGTTTCCACAAACTCTATCTTGTGAGTTCATTCTTACCTTTTTAAAACTTTATACATGTCAAAATGATATCTTTTACCTACTAGATGGTGTTTATGCAAGTATTTCCATACTTGGTGGATTTTGGTAAACTAGGTCAAAATGTGTCATCTAGGGTTTCTCTTTGAAATGATGAAATGAGTATAAGAAATGGTTTTAAAACACCGGTATGAGTTTATATGCAAGAAATATGTTACTTGGAACTAGATGCTATTTTTGACCTAATTTTGGAAAGAAGGTTTTCGGAACAAATAACTTATCATACAAAGATTTTGTGTAAGAAATGGTTAGTACGTCGGTATTGACGTATTAAAATATATTAGACTAGTGTAATAGTTCCATAGGCATAATAGTCGATTTTATATTGGGGATGGAGCAAATAATAAATCCTTGTTGGGGTTGAACTTTCTCAGTTGGGTATTGAGTAATAAATCCACGTTTGGGGTTGAACACTCTTTATCCGTAAGCCGAAGATTTATATTCGGTCGAACTTACTTATTTACTGATTTCTATCGGTACGATTAGTGGGTCGTTCCCGTATGTTTCCCTCAATTGTGTATCTTTTAGGTGTAAATCGCGAGCAAAAGAAAAGGGATAAATGGAAAGGCTTTTGGGTTAAATGTTTATTTACCGTTTTCACATATTTACTGGTTTTCCATATTTGAACTGTTTGTTCTCACTAGGCTTTAAGCCAAACACTTTTTTCTTAAAATGACATATATATCAGGTGATCGTGCTAGTGGGGTTCCGAGGGTTTCAGCGGAGATAGATGCCGGTAGAGGTATCCTTTTTGGAGTACATCTTTGTGTATATAGTTGGAGTTGCATAGAGGATTTAGAGACACCCGAACTTAATCTGTATTTTACAACTGTATAGATTAATAGGTTGTCATCTAGTATCCAATTTATTGTTGTAAACTCTGTGACTTCTCCCCATCTTTATGGGTGATGTTTAATTGTTAAGTCTTATTCCACATTTTATTTCGATTTAAATTTGCTCTAAATTTTAGGGTGTTACAGGTTTCATTAGTGTCAACCAAAGAATGTCCTTTAAAATGGGACAAACTAAATGAAGGTTAATTAGTGAAAAGTTTAACAATTAATTAATGGTTGGAACTTAATCATAAAATCTAAGGCTATGACTGAAGATTGGTTGAAGAACACAAAAGTCATAAATCAGTGTGATATTGCTTTGGCCTTTTTCTGTCTTCCTAAACTAACGCTATATTCTCGAAACTCATTTTAGGAAGTCAAGAAAAGAAAGTGAGGGAAAATGGAGGAAAGTAAAAAAAAACTCGTGTCTTTAAAACTTTTTCAGGAGATAAAGAAAAGGAAGAAAAAAAATGATAAGTTTCCTCTCAAAACATTCCTTCCACATGTGGAGGAAAAGAAAGGAAAGAAAAGAAAATAAATTAAAATGATATAAAAAATTATTAAAATTACAAAATCACTCAACCTTTCATTATAAATGATATATTTTAAGGGTATATTGTAAAAATAGTTTTTTCTTTTTCTTTATCTCATTTTCAAGAACACGAAAAATTATTTTCTTTTTTTTCCCTTACCTTTCTTTTTCTCCACTTTCATTAGCACAAATAAAAAACTTATTTTCTTTTCCTTTCTTTCCTCTTCCTTTCTTTCCCTTTATCTTCTCTTTGGGTTAGAGAACACAACGTAAATGTTCCGGTGCAAAGTGGCAGAATTGAAGAATAAGAGCCTAAGGGCATTGTAACATAAAAAAAAATTATTAATTTGTTTATATTTGAGGTTAACTTTTTATACTTTAGGATTAACTTTTTCACATAGATCACAAAGTGAAAAACTATAAATGCACTAAAAATCAATTGGTTTAGAAGTTTTAAAAGATATTTTTTTGAAAATAAATTCGTGTACCAATTCTTAAATGACTCATTAAATACTTCTTTTTGAAAACTAAGAATACATGGACCCAAAATAGCCAAAACCACGTTTGTGTATATTTTATAATTAATTTTTTTATATTTTTTTTAACTATTTTGTAATACCGCCCAATGCCAAAAAAATTAATCTTTATTATTTGACTAGCATCAATAAAACATCAAAAAAATAAAATAAAATATGGGAGTTACAAATGACAAATTAAAACCCCCAAGAGTTTGTAAGTTACATTAATTCATCGAATTAAGAATATTAATGTCGTCTGCTCACCTCAATTTGCCCCTTATAAATTAACGAACCATTTGATAGATATATAGGTCCATAGTCTTGTAATCAATACCTAAAAATCAAACCATGACATCCATCAAGTTATACATTACTCTTTTGTTCATATTCACAATTACTGGTATTCTTTATATTGGATTTTGCTTAAACATACCCCCTATATCTTATATCTTCTATCAATATGACATAAACAATTCCAAACAAAAACCATACCTTTTAGTCTTGAGAAATGATAAAAATAGTTGATAAGATTATAGTAATAGGTGGAAGATTTATTTGTTTGTGCTTTTTTAATAGATTTATTAATAGATGATTTTTACGTATATCTTATTCAGGGACTCAGACGATTGTTGGTGAAGCATGTGTGGAGACTTGGGAGACTAATAATTGTTCTGAACCAGACTGTGTTCAAACGTGCAAGATCAGACATGGGTCTTTCGCCCAAGGTCGATGATTGTTGGTTGATACTTGTCAATGCACTTATGGTTGTTGAGATATTTCGACTTTTATACAAGTTAGTTTAAATAAAGCAGTTATGGTGTATGAACATATTGTCCCCTTGAACGAATTATATCAATCGAAAACTTTAATTATTTAGAGCATTATGCTTGTGGAAGTATCATAAAATTTCAAAATGTTGCCTTCAAATCCCCCCCCACCCCAAGTCCCGACCCCCTAATTGGATGTGTGCAAGTTCAGGCTCACCTTCAATTCTACCCATTACAATCATTGACGGATAAAGTTTTGGCCTTTTTCTGTCTTGCTAAACTGCATTGCCGCTTAAAGAACTTATTTAGGACTCACTGCATATTCGGTTAAATATAATAACGTTTGGTATTAACTACATGATATAGAAAGTGACTTAATTATTCAGTATGTTTTTGGGGCAGAAACCCAAATTTTTTCTAAAGTTGTCTCTCCCAATTAAAAGCCAAAATCTATTCATTTATAAAAAAAAACCCTTTAAAACAAAAATATTCCCACTTTATAGGACGAATTTAACTACAGTCTACACAGACAATTTTATCCATATAGAACTTAATAGAAAAGGAATTATCTGTATAAAACTTAATGGAAAACGAATCAAACATCTCCTAAGTCATGTTCATTGGAAGAAGAAACAGAAGTCGGGGGACTGGCAACATCAAGAATAACATATGTTTGAACCTGTAATCCTTAATTAGTTAACTAATAGCATCTTTAAAAACTTTTTCAATGCAACTGAAACATGACAAGAAAAAATCTTAACACACTGGGTTTTCTTTAATGTTGGTTTATTAATTATAAACAAAAGTGGCTTCTCATAAAATCGATTACCATCATAATATCACATGTAATTAATCTAACGAATTTATTTGGTTTTTTGAGTTTGAAACCATACAAATTAAATAATAGTATATGATATATATGGATAGGTTATATCCAAGTCAGTTAATGTTATTTCTTCATTACACACCCCTTAAAAATTATGGTTTGGTTGATTTTCACGTCATTTCCAATGTTTGGGATGCAAGTTTTAAATAAAGAAGCAAGATAACCTATATAAGTTTCAATATAAAATTTTAAAAAACACATAAAAGTTACCTTACTACATAAAAGTTAACCATTAAAATAACATCAGCAAATAGGCCCAAATTTTCGATCAAACCTTGTGAATTGTGGGATATAACCAACTAAAGATCTCTAGAAGTTCCACATATGAGAATATTTCAAAAAGAGGGAAGATTAGAAGAATCCAACAATTACATATTATCTGTTTATATTCCCCAAATACATCTTCAATTTCTTGGTCAAGTAGTAATATAAATGGTTATATCACTACTAAACAAATGGCTAGTTCCGACGGCCAAATCCGTCGGAAAAACATGATTTCCAACGGATTTCCGACGGATTTGGACGTCGGAATAACCCTCGCCGGAAAATCACATTTCCGATGGATTCCGACGGATTTTACCGTCGGAAAGCCGTCGGAAATTATATTCCCCATTTTTAATAAATTAATCAGATAATTAATAATAAGTAGGTATTTTTATTAATAAAAAAATCCGTTGGAAATTTCCGACGGATTTGTATTATTAATTTCTTTTTCATTTATTTTGGGAATATATTTTCGACGGAATATCTATCGGAAATCCGTCGGAAATGAACCGAATATTATACATTCATTAAAGCATCATTAGCAATTGTTCAGGCAAAAAATTTATGCAAAAATACAGAAATCAAAATATTATACATTCATTAAAGCATCATTAGCAATTGTTCAGGCATATATACGTAAATTTGATTGTTCAAATTGTACGACCAACGACTATTCAAGTATTAATAACACATACGATCAATTACAGAACAAGCAAGAAGGTCAAACGGTTGATTTCGGGTAAACCTTCTCACCAACAACATCAACAGCTACTGCCAATATGCCATATGCAATTGCTTCTCAAATCTCTCGATTAAACCTGAAAGAAAAAGGTAAACAACGATGACTTGATGGATACCATATATTAAAACAGTACACAATTTTATATAGACATTGTAGTAGACGATAAACACATTCTCAATTAAACAAAACCCCTAAGCAAGTATATATATATATATATGAAGAAGACAACCAAATTTAAGAGCTTCAAAAAATTTAATAGAAGACCATAAAAACGAAAGGAGGGCACACCGAGCATAGCAGAATCACAACAACAAATTAAAAGTAACATCTAATGATAGTAAAGATTAAAGAATACACATCAGATAGCTTGTTTGAGGATCAGTACTTTGCAAATAAACAGAAATCATACCACATCAGTCTTCACATAAATGAATAGCATTATTCCAAGATTCACAATGTAGAGAAAGCCAAAGAGAACCTGATTTTAACAAGAAAGATTATCAGCCATTAATTAATATTTAGTTAGATCTTGAATATATATATATATATAGCGTTGGGTTCATTTGTTAACAAAACTTTATGTATTAACCTTGTGAACCATCCTTCACCATACAATTTATAAATGGACGGTCATGATCCAGGCTGTGTTTTGTTTCCTTTTTCATTTTGTCTAAATCAAAAAGATGCATGTTTTAGAAACAATAACATCAAGGATGGATGGATGGATATTCCTATAAACGTTAAAAGCAGAACATACCTGCTGCTACAGGAGAAAAAGGCTCATAGAAAGGCTCATAGAAGAACATACTCCACAAGCTCTGGATTTTCAGGGCACACTACTCTATCCATTCTTGATCGATTTAAAGGCCGTTTGATAGATGATATATGATTTGCTGCAAAATGTTTAAAAGACTTTGTATGATTTAGCACATAATAAAATATTGTTGTTTGATAAGTGTTCTAAATAAACAGTATGGATGACAAAAAAAAGAAATTAACCATTTTAACCCTCTGTATGATTTAGTGTGTTGGATGAAATATCATTGTTTGACTGACAAGTGTTCTGACCTAATAAATTGTTTTGCATGTATATCATTTTGCAAATATAAATTACAATATTTACCTAGATATATATACACACATACATGATACATCACGTTGCAAATATAAATTACAATATAAATAGATAAATATATATATATATAGATATATAGATATACACGTATATCACATTGCAAATATAAATTATAAACAAAACATTAGTGACAATTCCGGAAAACAAATCCTTACATCAAACCCCATGTATCAGAATAAGCATGATTCTCAGCAGAAGAAAGGTGTTTGTTTGTTGATCATTGAACATGGACCTAAACAAGTGGAAATTCAAGCTTGAATTTAGTTTAGTTTGTGGTATTGAATTGGATAGAACTCAAGAAGGTTTGTTTTTGGTGAGCCGCAGATCGTTTGTTTGTTCGAGAGAACCGAAGGCGGTAGAGGGAGGGAGCGAGCGAAGAGAAGAGGAACGATGGAAGAGAAGAGGATAATAAACCCTAGTTTTACATGTTTAAAAATTAAAACCCAAATTTAATTTTAATGAAAAAAAAGAGGGGGAGGGACAGGCGGCAAGAGGGAAACCAAAAATTTCCAAATATCTTTTACATTTTTATAATTTAATCTTTAAAATTATATAATATATATTAAAACTAATTATTTTATTAATTAAAAAATAATTAATTAAACTATATATATACATATATATAATGTGTATAGGGTCGGGAAAGGAACTAATCTGCTTTCATGTATAGGTTGGCATTAGACATGGCAAAAGTGTCGTGTCGTGTCGGGTTCGTGTCGGGTTCAAGGGTTAAACGGGTTGAGAGTGCCTAACCCTAACCCGGCCCGTTTAATTTTCGTGTCGTGTCGTGTCAACCCGTTTAATTTTCGTGTCATTTTCGTGTCAACCCGTTTACTTAAACTGGTTGAAATATATTACCAAAATTCATTTCATTCGTATCGAGTTCGTGTCTAGTTAGTATGTTGTGCCAGTTTTTGTCAGGTATACATGAAATGTACAATCACTTTTTATTATTATTTAGTATATACTTTGTTAAGAAAAAACTATAAAATGTGAATTGTTGACGTTATTTGCCTAGGGCCAAAGGGGCCTAATATAAACGGGTTATTCGGGTCATTTTCGAGTTGAAAATTTTGACCCTGACCTTACCCGTTTAATTTTCGTGTCGTGTCGTGTCAACCCGTTTACTTAGACGGGTTGAAATGCATTACCCAAACCCGTTTAATTCGTGTCGAGTTCGTGTCGGGTTAGCGTGTCGTGTCAGTTTTTGCCAGGTCTAGTTGGCATAGATAGAAGTATGTATGTAGTAGCGGATAAGTCCATCTTGCTCACTCGTTAAACCCCAACTACACCGTTAAAGCCTGAAAGAAATCAATAAGACCAACTACAAACCATCCCAATTAAGACTCAATAATATACGTTAAACCTCAATTGAATTCATTAAGGCCCAATAGTATACATTAAACCCCAATTGAACCAATTAAGGCCCAATAGTATACATTAAAGCCCAGTTGAACTCATTAAGGCTCAACTGATTCATTAAAATCTACTAAAAACTGTTAAAAGGCCAATAATATCATTTAAACTTTAATTGAACTCATTAAGACCCAATGGATTCATTAAAGTCCATTAAGAACCGTTAGAGCTCAACCGAACCATTAAGGCCCAATACAAGTCAATATGACCAACTACAAACCACTATACCCCAATTAAGGCCCAATAGTATACGTCAAAGCACAATTAAACTCATTAAGGCTCAATAATATACGTTAAAGCCCGATTGAATCAATTAAGGACCAATAGATTTATTAAAATCCATTAAAAACCGTTAAAAGTCCAATAATATCATTTAAACTTTAATTAAACTCATTAACACCCAATGGTTTCATTAAAGTCCATTAAGAACCGTTAAAGCTTAACTGAACCGTTAAGGCCTAATACAAGTCAATAAGACCAACTACAAACCACTATAACCCAATTAAGGCACAATAGTATATATACGTCAAAGCACAATTGAACTCATTAAGGCCCAATAGTATATATTAAAGCCCAATTGAACCCATTAAGGCCCAATAGTATACATTAAAGCCCGGTTGAACCAATTAAGGACCAATAGATTCATTAAAATCCACTAAAAATCGTCAAAAGCCCAATAATATCATTTAAACTTTAATTGAACTCATTAAGACCTAATAGATTCATTAAAGTCCATTAAGAACCGTTAAAGCCCAATCGAACCCATTAAGGCCCAATACTATACGTTAAAACATAATTGAACCAATTAAGACACAATAGTATACGTTAACACATTTTTATTAAAGTGTGAATAAATGTCAAAATATTTATTAATTAAACAATTTTGATGAAAAAAATAAAAATAAAAATATATTCCGTTCGGAAATTTTCGACGGATTTCCGACGGATTCTAATTATATAAATTTTCTATTAGTTTTAAAATATAAATAGTTTTCGTCGGAAATTTCAGATGGATTTCCGATGGATTCTAATTATATCGATTTTCTATTTATTTTAAAATGTAAATAATTTCCGACGGATTTTAATTATATTTTAAAAATTCTTGAAAATGTTTAATAAATTAATATTTAGTTTAATTAATTACAAATTAGATGAGTTAATTGATTTAATCACTACAGTTCCGACGGATTTTCGATGGATTTCCGGCGAAATAATAATCCGTCGGAAATACGTCGGAAACTTATTACCATTTTATTTATTTATTTTTATTAACTTAGGGTTCCGGCGGATTTCCGACGGACGTTTGCGATTGTTGACTTTTGTTGACTTTTACAAAATCCGTCGGAAATCCGTCGGAAATTTTCCGACGGCTAAATCCGTCGGAAACTGTCTGTCGGAACTGGCCATTTGTTTAGTAGTGTGTGTATATATATAGACTTGGGATCACGTAAGACCAGCCTGTTTCCATGAGACACGTGATATAACCCTTTTACACTTGAAACTTCACAGCAAAAACACTATGAAGGTAAAAAAAATATGAATCTGTAAAGTATTTTTGCTATGAAAGTAACCTACATAGTGTTTTTGCTGTGAACGTAACCTTCACAGTATTTTTGCTGTGAAGGTTCATATTTTTTTTTACCTTCACAGTGTTTTTGCTGTGAAGTTTTCAAGAGTAAAAAAGTGGTTTCACGGGTCTCCGACGGGTCTCACAGAAACAGGTTGGTCTCACGTGAACCCATCATATTGTTTTTATCTTCACAGTGTTTTTGCTGTGAAGTTTCAAGTGTAAAAGGGTGGTCTCACGTTTTCACGGAAACAGGCTTATCTCACGTGAACCCAACCCTATATATACAGGGAAGGGTTCAAACGAGAACACCTCCATTTTACGAGAACACAAGAACACCCGTTTACTATAGAAAATCACATGTGATACTATTATTCCATCACACATGATACACGTGTGATACTAAATCATAGATGTGGACGACTTTTGACACGATCTAGGTTGCAAACCAAGTCACCCTTACACCATTAAGCCCCTTCACTTATATTATCACACGTGATACGCGTGTTCTTGATGTGATATTATAATCCATCAAGACCATCGCATGTGATACTAAATCATAGACGCAAACGATCTTTGACGCGACCTAAGTCGTATGGCACGTCGTCCGCACATCACCAGGTCTCTGCACGTGTATTATCACATGTGATAAGGGTGTTCTCACGTTCTCGTAAAATGGAGGTGTTCTCGTTTGAACCTCCACCTATAATTAATATATATATATATATATATAGGGGAGGGATCATATGAGAACACTACCAATTTAAAGGAACAAAGGAACTCATTTGGGACCACATATGATGTGGGTCCCACATAAATATTAAATCATTTATGATTTAATATTAAGTCATATTAAATCATAAATGATTTAATATTATATGGGACCCACATCATATGTGATCCACAATTGTCCCTTTGTTCCTTTAAAAATGCAAAGTTCTCATTTGAACCTTCCTCTCTCTCTCTCTCTCTATATATATATATAAGGGTGGTATCCGTTGCAAACTAATCGATTTTTGCAAACTGTGCAAACTCGTAGTGAACACAATGATAAAGCATCAAGTGGATATTCATGAATGTTGAAAGTGTTCAAGAATGGTGAAAGTGTATTCACGAATGAAGAAAGTGTATTCATGAATGGCGACACTTGCCGGAAAACTCGCCGGATAAGACGAAGTCGTCGGAAAGTGTGTTTATGGCATGAAATTAATAAATATTAATTAAAATTGGTTAAATTATAAAATGACGATGATACCACAATGAATTAATAAACCATTGAAAAAATTAATAAAATATTAAAACAATATTATCCACATGACTTATTTCTATTGAATAATGGTGAGGTTGCAAGTTTGCAAATATTGAATAGTTTGCAACGGATATCACCCCTATATATATATATATATAGAAAGGTTCAAATGAGAATTTTGCATTTTTAAAGGAACAAAAGGACACCTGTGGATCACATATGATGTGAGTCCCACATAATATTAAATCATTTATGATTTAATATGATTTAATATTAAATCATAAATGATTTAATATTATATGGGACCCACATCATATGTATCACAATTAATTTGTTCCTTTAAGAAGATTGATCCCTCCCCATATATATATATATATATATATATATATATATATATATATATGGGATCAAATGAGAACTTTGCATTTTTAAAGGAACAAAGAGACAATTGTGGATCACATATGATGTGGGTCCCATATAATATTAAATCATTTATGATTTAATATAATTTAATATTAAATCATAAATGATTTAATATTATGTGGGACCCACATCATATGTGGTCTCAAATGAGTTTCTTTAAATTGGTAGTGTTCTCATATGATCCCTCCCCTCTATATATATATATATATATATATATATATATATATATATATATGCCCACCACTACAAGAAATCACCTCTACAATGACGAAATCTATAGCGACGACTTGGAGTTAGTCGCTGAAGGTATTAAAATACTATTTTTATCTTTAATTAGATAATTTAATTTTTAATAAAAAAATAAACATCTATAGCAACGACATGTCGTCGTTGTAGATGTCCAGATAATTATTTCCACCTCTAAACTAAAAGTCAAATTAAAAAAAACAATTAAGTTTTTTTTTATATACACTTCTATAGGTTCGATATGTCGTCGGTGTAGGTATTAAAATAATCTTTTAATCTCTAATTAGATAACTTAATTTTTATTCAGAAAAATAAACATCTACAGTAATGACATATCGTCGTTGCTGTACGTGTGCAGATAATTATTTCAAATCCAAATTCAAAGTTAAAGTTTTCAAAAACAGACTTATTAATTAGGTTTATTTTAAAATACACTTATTAAAATATTTTTAATCTCTAATTAGATAATTTATTTATTTTTCTTTAAAAAATAGACATCTACAGCCATAACATGTCGTTGCTGTAGGTCCCCTCTTAAATTAAAAGTCAAAATTTTAGAAAGCAAAATTATTAAGTTTAACTTGTAATTGTCCTTGTTGTCTTTGCTGATGATTTGTCAAATGGTAATTAGAGGTGCCTCCAACTTGCTCACGCCCTTCAGAACCTATGTTATTGATGACTTTCTTATCAAACTAAAATCTCAGGTCTTCTTTGTGCTCTTATGGAAGGTAATACCATCCATCATGATGATGGTAATTACTTGTACAGTCCATTTGACACTAATTTATAAGTTGGGATCTTGAATGAACATTAGTAATTATTCACTTGGAATTAGTTAATTAATAAATAATTGTATAAATAAGCACTCACGACCACTTATATGATATGAAATATTCAAATACATTGATTGATTTTCTTACCGGTCTTGAGGAGTTGCAAGTGAAATACAATAATGAGCGGTCTAGGTGCGTCGATCAAATCTTAAATATCAAACACATAATATTATGTGAATCGCCGGAACATGTTCCTTTTTTTACTTTTTTTTTACAATTATGCAATCTTTGTTTTCCTAACAGGGATTTCACAATCTCGTCGCTGCCTTCCGAACAAAAAGGGCGACCCTCTCAAGTATGTTCTGATCTCTATCTTTGTATCTTCTGTTATCATACATAATTTGTTTTATGTCTCTTATTATTCAATTATGTATATGGACATGCAAGAGGTATGTACACTTTACTATCTCCTGGAGCTAGGTAGGTGCTATATTGTTATGGGGTAACTAATATTTTTTGGGATGCTTTTGTGTACCTTGTTGAAATCAAGATGAAGAATGTTGTTAGTACAGCTGCATTTAGATAGGTGGCTTGCGTCCTGGAGTTAGTGGGACAAATGAAAGATGCATTCTTCTTGCATCTAATCTAAATCCCGACGTAAGACAGTTTTTTGTTTGTTTTGTTGCTATGGGTTTTAGGTTGACACTCGAGATTTTGATTGCTAATATTTTATCTTGATATCAGAGGAAAAAATTGATGCTTAAAATGTAATGATCTTAAATTGTCTTTTTGTTAGTAAAGAACATCTCCACGTGGAGGATGCTTTTGATGCTCCCCTTTTATTCTGTTAATTCAACCACAATGCTATATTAATTTCAACTTTGTATCAAGAGTCCTTCCAACACGAGACCTTATTGTAACGTTCAAGAAGATGTTCCTGGGATAGGCATTTTTTGGTCCTATTATGATTTTTGCGTTCTTTTCTGTGAATACAGACCTACAAGGTACTAGTTTCTTGCGTTCTTTTCTGTGAATACAGACCTACAAGGTACTAGTTTCTTGCCTCCATTATAATGGGCTGTCTTTAGTCTTTTAAATATCTGTGTATGCAAGAATTATGACAGTGTGGAACACACAAAATGCCCTAATATTTACATGGTTTGATGTGTAATTCACCCATTTATTTAATATAAAAAATAGAAGATTTAAGTGTTTACTTTATGTCCTAGGTGAAAGTGGTGCGGAAACTGTTGGTAGATTGAAACCAGACTTGATCCACGCAGTGGTCAATGGTGTTATATATTGGCATGTATGTGATTTTATCGCATTCAGATCCATCCCTGATCATTTGAATGAAGGTAACCCAAATGGAAATTATGATGCATATGATTATTGGTGTTGGTTTTATTTGTAACCACTGTTGAGCATCTCATTTGCATACATATGGACGATATAAATGACATGATTAGTGATGTTGGTTAATTCAACCACAATGCTTAATTTTACCTACCCTTTCCTTTACATTGAAAGAAAATTATTATGCTACACAAATTATTATGCAAATTATCTTATGGTAACCCGGGTCAACTATGACCATTACTCTGGTTATGTCACCCTTGATGACAACAAATACAGGGCTATGTTCTACTACTTTGTTGAAGCTGAAACTCATCTTTGTTCAGAACCTCTTGTTATCCGGCTAAATGTAGGTCTCCACTAATACTTCAATTCTCTCTATATATATACATGTTATATATATAGTCCTTTTGAAATTGTTAACTATTTAATTAGTTAATGTTATGATGTGGTTATAACCCATGTTCTTCTTTGCATGTTGGGGCATTTTTAGAAATTGAACACTATTCTTACGAGTTGTCATTTAAAATTTGGGGTCCATCTACCTTTAATGTTATTCGTATTTGCAGTTATAAACATGAGTTTGGTCATTTGAGCTACTAGAACTCTATATATGTTATTCCACCAATTGTTATGTTCTTCAAAAGTCTGGCTTCTTTTATAGGTTTAATTATTGGAATTAAAAGAAAAAAACACGAAAAATCCAACACCATGCTTGTGAAATTAGGTCGTCACACTTTCTCCGATATCGGGTGGTTTTTGGTGTTTATTTGTTTTTCTCCTCTTGTGCAGGAATTGATGTCGGATTTAGTTTTATCACCCTTGTTTACAGAACCAATCTTGAGAGTTTCCTTCATTCCAGTGCAATTGGTGTCATACCCATAATTGATCAGGTCAGATTTTCTCATCTAAGAGCTACTAAAGATTTATATTCTTATAAATTATACCATGTAAGTAGAAACTCGAAGGACTTGATTTCAATTATACTTCTTTTCAGTATGTTATCCAATATCCACTCTCCATTTCAAGACTTCCATATTTATGACTTAAAAATAGGACCCACTATGATATTTCATATTCTTCTGAATTGAGAACACCTAGAGGTGAAGTTGCATTATTTTTTATGAAACTAGCCTTGAACCGTTGATATTGCAAACATCATCATTGAGAGCTTGAGGAGATAGAGGAAAGGCGAAGATTGCACCATACAAACTCTAAGGAGTAAATAGTTTAATATATTCTATTTTTTCAATATAATTTGTTCGATTGGGTGTAACCATAATGTGTAAGAGAAGAAGTTTTTTAGCACTTGAAGTTCGATAATATTTTTAGTTCTTTTCGGTTCATTTGATCGTATATACATATGGATTTTCTTTTATGTAATTTTTTTAAAATTATGGTCAATTCAGAACAATAAGTGCCTTGGTCATGTTATCAATTTTCAATTTTAGCACTACAAGAAAAAGAGTTTTTAGAGAAGGAACTTTTAGAGAAGAATTTAAAAGCGTATCTAAACGTAGTTTTTAGAGAAGAAATAACATGACAAAAGATAAAAATGTAACTAAATGTAAGAAGATTTTTAGAGAAGGATTTGGAACCAAATTATACCATTTAAAACAGGGGCGGAACACAAGCTTTTCAACCACAGGGGCCGGACCTAATATATTATATATTTTCAAAAATACCAATTAAGGCTGCAACAGCTTATTAGACTTCCATTAAGCCTGCACATCTTAACCAAATTTGACAAATTTAATTCATAAACATTATACGCAGCACTATTAGACTTCCACTAAACCCGCACATCTTAACCAAATTCTCGGGACAACTTAATCATAACCATTAAGGCCGTAGCAGCCTTATTAGACTTTCATTAAGCCTCGCACATCTTACCAAATTACGAACGACTTAATTCATAACCATTCAAAGCGCGAGCTTATTAAACGTCCACTAAACCCGCACATCTTAACCAAATTCTCGACAACTTAATTCATAACCATTAAGGCCGCAATAGCTTATTAGACTTCCATTAAGCCCGCACATTTTAACCAAGTTAAGATGTACTTAATTCATAACCATTAAGGTCAAGAAGAACTTATTAGACTTCCATTAAGACTGCACATCTTAACTAAATTCTAGACAACTTAATCCATAACCATTAAGGCTGCAACAACTTATTAGACTTCCATTAAGACTGCACATCTTAACTAAATTCTGGACAACTTAATCCATAACTATTAAGGCTACATCAGCTTAGTCACTTTCTGGACAGCTTGTTCCCTTTTCATTAAGCCTGCACAGCTTAACCATCATCTGAACAACTTTTTCCACAGCTTATTTCTAACAATTTTAAACCTAATATAATCAAACAATTAAAAACTGTTCAAAACATCAAGATTTAAGGCTCAAGCAATAGCATTTTAAACCCAATCAAAGTATTAAACAAATTTAAACCTAATCATTTCAATCTCATCAATTTCAATGAAATTTATACCTGTGATTTAGGGGCAGTAGGAATCCTAGTATTTGATGAAGATTACCTTAAAATCACAGGGATTCCACTGGCATTTGGGTTTGGTTCTTCAATTTGCTCATCCATGGATATTGGAGATGGGAGAGGGAGAGAGGATGGAGGCCGACTGGTCGAGAGAGAGGTAGGGGCTGCTAACTGTGACTGCTGTTGTTAGGAGACTTAGGTCGTCATCAAGTGCAATCGTCGACCATCGAGAGAGACGGCAGAGGCTGGAGCCTGGAGGTGTCGAGAGAGGGTCCAGCCTGGAGGTCGAGCCGTCAACTGGTTTATGTCATCGTGTCGATGCTTAGTTCTTGGTTAGAGGTCTTCGATGTCGACTCTGCTGCTGAAGACGTGAAGAAGACGCGGTCTGCAATCTGTTAGTGGGGGGCCCAAAGTTAAAAAAACAATTTACTAAGTTAAGACCTAAATTTTTTATACTTGGCAGGTTAAAAAGCCCAGGGGCCCTGGCCCCTAGTAGCCTCAAGGGCCTTCCGCCCCTGATTTAAAAGCCGTCTGTAAAGCTTTTACATACGCTTTTTATAAAAAACGTCCCTAAAAGTCGAATTAGAAGCTTTAGCGACGCTTATTAAAACGTCTCTAAAGAGTAAAATATATTTTTATATATTTTTAAATAAATAAAAAATGTCAGTTACGGTTTTACAACATTTTAAAGCGTATCTGAAGGGTTGTTTTTTAAATATATCAAATTTATACGATAAAACATTGCCAGAGATCAACGGAGAGTTACGAAAGGAGCTCGATTTCCACGATCTCTTTCAATTAGGGTTCTACGAAAGTTGTGCGATTCCCGATTTCTCTCTGATTTCGATCTTCAATTTCGATTATGGACTGCTGGTCTTCAATGGCGACTTCGAGTTCAGTTTGTCTTCATATCTTCGAGTTAGGGCTTGACCGCTTGAGGAATCTTCGAGTTACCGTCTTTGATGGCAACCTAGATGAACCGAACAGTTTTGTTCACTTTGATGAATCGAGCTTTTTCTGTGTCAATGTTGAAAAGAAGGAACATTGGATTGGGAGAGACGAGCGAAACTAGGGCGAAGGTTGTGGCACTGATGACGCAGCTCGAGGCGAAGAATCTAACTCCAGAACCGACTAAGTCTCTGCCTCTTCTCAATGGCAAATGGATGTTTAATGTGATTGCAATTAATTGATTTATTTGTTTATCGAACCTACTTGGATCACTCTGAAGATGTTTTTATTTCTTAGGTTTGTGATTTTTGATATTTACATTCCAAATTAGGGTTTATCACCTTAATTCTTGTGATGAATCTCATTTCGTTTCTTTATTTGGTCTTGGAGGCTGGTCGTTAGTTTGGCTTATCCTCTGTAAGTTTAATTCTTTCAACTCTTCAAAGCAATTAGTTTAGTTTTATTATGCTTTAATGAGTGAATAATCAATGTTTTTTTTTCCTTTCTCTCTAACAGATATGCCTCGATTAGGGCAATAGAGACTAAATCTCCTGTGAATGATCAGCAATGGCTTACATATTGGGTTTTGTATTAACTGAACCTCCCTCTCTCTCTGTATATATATAAGCGATTTTGGTCTTTTTTGATTAATAATAGTTAGTTTTTGTCTTCTTGAGTGGTGACAATGTTGTAGACTTGTTTTGATGATATAAGTTATCAACTAATTATAGTTAATTAGTTGGTGAGAATGTTAACAATACAAGTTGTTTGATGCTCTTTAATTAATTGTGTGGTCCTTGTAAACAACAATTGCTATTTAGATCTCTTTCTAAGTTATTTAAGGTTCCAATTTTCTACTTTTCTTGGCCAATTTCCGTTGTTCAACTTCCTTCTTTTATTTTCCCTTTTCTTTAATGAGTTGATCAGTGTGTTAATTTGTTTCCTTTGAATCTTACTTTGAAAGAAACCATTATTTATATATGATGTTTGGAATGATTTGAATTTTACATTGAAATAAACCATTTATATATATATATATGCTCTATTAATAATACTGTGTTAAAAATTGTATTAATGGTTTTTATTTAAAATGGTTGTTACCTCTTCATTTGATCTGTTACTATTACATATATATATATATATAGAGAGAGAGAGAGAGGGAGGTTCAAATGAGAACTTGCATTTTTAAAGAAACACATGGAATACATACGATGTGGCCCCTAAATGTGTTAAACCTTTGTTTCCTTTAAATGAGGTGTGTTCGTACGATCACTCCCCCTATATATATATATATATATATCTTTTTGTAATTTCAAATATCCGATTCAGATGGCAGGGGTTCCAGGAGTCACAGAAGCACTCTTTTTAGCCACACAGCTATCACAAGATAAAACTAACCTCACCGATGGTCACCAAAATGAGGACACTGCGATAATAAAGCCAATTCAAGAGGAATTCATTGAGGAAAGTGATGAGGTTGATGAAAGCAGTGACTTGGTATCTAAGGAGGTAAATGGAGATGAGGGTAAGGATGATCCAGATCCAACAAGTTGTTTTATGTGTGACAAAAAGAATAGAAGTATTGAAAAATATATGATTCATATGCACAAACATCATGGTTTCTTCATACCTGATATTGAGTACCTAAAAGATCCAATTGGCCTTTTTACCCATCTTGAACTTCAGGTAATATAATATATATACTACTTAATTGCAATCCTTCATTTTCTTTTTCAAAATTCCCAAGAGCTAGGTTAATTATAATAATATGGTCTTTTTTACGTACGTACAGGTTAAACTTGATTACAAATGTTTGTATTGTAAATATATTTACCGTCCATTCGACAGTCTGGAAGCTGTTAGGAATCATATGGTGGCCAAAAATCAGTGCATAGTGCATTATGGTGATTCATTGGATGAAGAAGAAGAAGGTGAATTAGACGACTTATATGATTATATTATAGCAGCAGGTACTGAATCCTTTTAATTAGTTTCCAAAATTCTAGTTGTAATGAATCTGACAAGTGCACCTAGTTGCTTCTACTGTAATGATATATATATATATATGTGTGATATATGTTTTATATATGATTCTAGTTACATAGATGGAAACGGGAAGCAGCTCGTGATTGCTGATGACATAGGTGACACTATAAAACTTGGAACTTGTTAAATACTACATTTCTCATTCCTACAATTGGTACTTGTTAATCTTTTAGAGAACTTTTTCTACACCTTTTCTACTGCACCGATTATGATATATCGGCTATTCTCATCCTCGTAATGAATATGCTTCACTTTGAGTGCTTTCTCACGCAATTTGTTGAATGGCCAGCGAGTGAGGAGAGGCTCAGCGAAAATGTAGAGGCTATCCCACATCAAATCTTGTAGTAAAGGGTGTGGGTAGTATAGGTCCTCCCAAGACAATAATTTGCCTTAGGCAAACAATTAGGGAAGTGGGTAACAAAGAATGTACAAGTCAATGAAGTAAAGCAAATAATTGACCTTTGCACACAAATGTCTTATACTCTTCCACTTGATTTCATTTTAGGGCTGTAAATGTAGTTCATCCTGAAGTTGTAAAACCAGAGGAGTGATTGGACCAACAAATCTTCTGCCGTATAAGTATGACATTGGCATGTATACGAGCTGACAGTAACACCACATTTTTGCTGCATTTGGACGAAAGAGACTGTTAAAGTGTGAAGTTGATTAATCAAAGAATGTTGTTATGATATGCATCTTCTTTTTGGGTTTTTTATTTGAATTTGGAGTTTTTATGGTTAGTTTGATTTTGAATGCTCTTTGATTCGGGCTTTTTGAGTTTTGACTTTGCTTTTTGATCATGGATAGACGCCATAGATGGGAACTTCCTGCTCATGCTTTCTAGGTACACATTTTCCCCAAATGTGTTGTTTGAATTGGGTTGGATTGTAGCTCTTTTAACCTATAGACATTTATAATGTGAATGATTTCTTTGTGATCAATCTCAACAAATTTTGCAGGTGCAAGAATTGTTGCAGCTTCAAAGGAATTTTGAGGTTATTGATATCAATGTCAACAAAATTGAGCTTGGTAAGTTGTAAAATATTTAAATATTTTTCTGCTTACAAATGTGAATAAGAAAATAATAAGATTGAATAGTGGGTTTCGTATATTCCTTTGGTTTCAACAACAAAGAAATTTGGGGCCACAGTTTTGAATCCAAAAGATTACAAGAAACCGGTACAAGAAGCGACTACAGAGACGACTAATGGAGGAGTTGACAAAAGTGTTGAATGCACCGAAATTGGAAAGTTTGTAGTACGAACTTGTATGGTCTTTAACGAATTTGGATGAATGTATGGGTTGAGCATTGAACATTAGGTTTTGTTCTGAAAATTTTGTATTTTTATATAAATATGAAATTTTATTGTTTTACAATTTTTCTGTTGTTTTTATGCGTCAATTTTATTTCTTATGATTATTATTATTATTATTATTATTATTATTATTATTATTATTATTATTATTATATATACAAATATAGAGCTGAAATATGGACCAAAAAATATATAATAGACTCTTTAGAGAAGGATTTGATTTTATTAAAAGGGTAACTATAAGATAGTTTTAGAGAAGGTTTTGGTCATGTGTAACTAAAGATGACCTTTAGAGAAGGTTTGTAAAGTGTAACTAAAGGGTAGTTTTAGATAAGGTTCTCTAAGATTGTCACTAAAGCGTACACCTTTAGAGAAGCTTTTTCAATACCTTCTCTAAAAGTATCTTTTAGTTACGGTTGAAAACTGTCACCGATGCTAAAAAACCGTCACTATTACATACTTTTAGAGAAGCTTTTTGGAAAAAATGAACAAACCTTTGGAGAAGCTTTTAAAGTGTATCTAAAGCCTAAAAGAAGCTTCTCTAAAGGTTAACGTAAATGCATCCTCTGAAAACCCTCCCTAAAACTTTTAGCTACCGTCATATAGCGAATCTTTTTGACAGAAGTGAAAAGCTTCTCTAACGCCTTTAGAGAAGCTTTTCAAACTATTAAATACAAAAGAAAACCTTCTCTAAAGGTCATTTTTCTTGTAGTGTAGTGGGATTGGAATAATTTAGCTCAGGAATGAAAATATCAAATTAAAATACAATTTGGTTTTTTACCTATAGCGACGACATGTCGTTGCAGTAGGTATATAATAATTTTTTCAATTTTGACCTATTGCGACGACATATCGTTGCAGTAGGCATGTAATTAATTTTTTATATTCAACTTACAACAACGACGTGTCGTCGCAATAGATAATAAATCTATTTTTATTTTATTTTTACCTACAGCAACGACATGTCGTCGTAATAGATTAAAAAATCTATTTTTTTTATTTTTTTACCTACTGCGACGACATGACATCGCTATAGGGGATCTACAGCCACGGGCCAATAGTGACAAACGCTACAGCGACGACCATGGTCGCAATATATCCACAGCGACGATAAATGGAGCATTAGCGAAGACTTTTGTCGTTGCAATAGAGTAGATTCGTCGTAGTGACATGATCAGAAAGATCGAAGATACAAAGTCCAAGTGAGTCAATAAATATATATATGTATATATAATCCTTGAGTCTTACTTTTAATTAGATACATATACTAATTGGTGTTTGCAAGAATCAGATCCAAAACATAAAAATTATGAATTGAATGAGAGAGAGTTACAAATAATCAGACCATCACTACATCGCGTACACGTGATCCGCCTACTTGCTCCCCCCAATGCCCCACCGGACCATCACTACATCACGTTTATATTCGGTCAACTTAGCTATATATATATATATATTATATATTATATATTATATATATTTAATTAGCAGCGTTAACCAAAGCTAAGTACTTAATCGAAAATTTTGCTATTACTTTTACCATGTCTTGATTACATATTGAATTTTTCAAATCAACCAACAAGCTAAATTAATAGACTGTTTCTGGCCTCTTGTGCCGTCTCTCGCTCTGGATCCTTTCTGATGCAACGTATAATAGTGATAACAAAGATTACCACGTTGATTCTACGAATGCCCGCTGACAACCCCTTTTAGGAATCATTAGTTCAACCAATACCGATGATCCTAGGCTTTAAAAATCGAATTCTCAAGAATTCAAAGTTTGGGATGAAAATCAAAAGTTTCCCAATTCAAGTAGTATAAATAGGAAGCCCAAAGCAAAATAGGCTTGAAAAATACAATGGGCCAAACACAAAAGCCCAACATAAAAAACCAAAATGAGAAAAAAAAACACAAAATTATCCAAAAAGTACATTTAAACAGTGTTTTCAGGGTTCAAAAGTTTGTTAGGCCCTTGCAGGTCCTAACCACTACGTTCTCCTCACTCCATACTTCGAATGGCCTGGTCGTGGGCCTGAAACGGACACCATGATCATTTAAGTGCAACCTTGTTTTGTAGTCCGATCATAGGCCTCCAAGAACATTACGGTCCGGTCCTCCATGCTCAAGCCCGCATCACCTTCTCTCAATTATTAATTTTAAGTTTCTTCCTTTTTCATATCTGATTTTAAGGTTTTTTTCCCTTTTTAATTTCATATTTCCTAATGTGCCTATCTTTGTTCTCGTTATTATTTTCTTTATGTGTGTGGTTTGATTTGTTTCTTATAATATTACCAAGTTTGATTATGCCCTCCAACTGTTCTATGAAATGTCACGAGTGCAACTTCTCTGATATTATTTTTAGTTTAAATTTAGATACCGAAAAAAATTGATTACATAGTTTGATTATTGATCTTAAAAGTACTTATGTTACTTGTTTTCTTTGCTTATAGATGGCATTTATGCCTTAGTGATGGTAATTACAATTTTATCAATACATATCTAGAAGTAGGGGTGTTCGCGGTATGGTTTGGTGCGGTTTGGAGCAAAACCTCAAACCGCGCCACATATGTGGTTTGAACATTTTACCAAACCACATCAAACCGCAACGCAAAATGCGATGCAGTGCGGTTTGTACCTACCGTACTTTATGCTTACAATCCAATAATTGTAAGTTTAAAATACATTATAAAATCAATTAAAAAATGACCGTACTCCAAAAAAAATAGAAAGGTTCAATACATCATATTCCTAATACATATTTCACAATAAAAAATAGTCCAATAAATTAAAAAAAACAAACTTCAAACTAAATTGGACGTGTGAGTTGTGACCTGTCCAACTAATTTATTAGAATTGTCATATTGGATCAAACTAAGCATGTCGTTGTAATCGGCCAAGAGGCTACTCAAATACTTCGTTGATGCTATATTACAAAGCTTTCAATCTTTGGAAGTTACTTTGTATCCCTTTCTAATGCAATATCTTCTTTCAAAACTGCTCCCATTACGAGTCAAGAGATAGATTAATAGACAAATCATGATGGTTAATGTTAGAAAATTGGGTAGAAGCAGAATATTGTTTATAAATATATATTGGAAACGAATTCCTTATAAACAGTGTTGAAGAAAATAAGTACAAGAGAAGAAGAAGTACAAACAGTAATATAAAAGAAAACCTAGGCTCGTGTTTGACACGATGCCCTTAAACAGATTCTCGGTTTGTTCCCAGGGTACAACGGTACAAACAGCAGTAGCTGCCGGAGAAGAAACTTGCCTGGAAAAGTTCGCCGGAAAGTCGAGAAAGTTGCTATGTGAAGTTTGTATGAGAATGGACCCCAAGGTCCTATTTTATACTCGCAAATCAGCTCCAAGAAACCGACGATAATAAATGCGTTTTAATTCTCAAGATCAAAACCTAAACACGAGCCTACAAAGAATGAAGGAAAGAGATTGTGTAATATGTGATAAATGTGCATGATTTGTTAGTTTCTCTACTCTATACATATGCTTCCACTAAAGGAAATAAAGCATGTCTAGTTGGTTTATTAGGTGCAAGTAATCACATTGCTTTAATTTCATTTAAGGAGTAAATATGACATTGTCAATATGTAGTCATCTCATGGTTTCTAAGCATGATTCATTTTTTGTCAAATTGGTCCCATAAACACTAATTCTTATAGCATATTAAAGATGTTCTCTAGATCTTTAGCTCTTACATCAAGTTAGTCCAAGTGTGTTCTTAAAATCTTTCTTAATCAATCTTTAGTTCCTCTTGTGCACTTCACAACCTATATTAGTAGTCTTTCAAAATCACATACTTCGCCACATGTCTAGCAATTTATTGTATATTTACGTTGATTGAAATTGTTGACGGTAAAAAAATAACATACAAGTGGCCCATGGTGAATATGATAGTTTCTTTAATTTGATAACTAATATTTACTAGCATATCCTTATGTGCATGTGTGCTTTTTCACGTTAAGGAATCGTTTTAAGCTTTCCGTCCAGGGCATGAAAATCCTCATGACCAGCCTTGCCGAACATCCAGACGCCCATGGTTAACAAACAAAAAATCAAGAATTGTAAACGACCAACAGTTTAATGTTCATTATTATTGTAGGTTAATTTATTTATATTTAAGGTTAACTTTTTAGACTTTAAGGTTAACTAATTTATATTTGAGGTTAACTTATTGTATACCAATCATGTAGACCATAACATGAAATATTATAAATGCATTAGCAGTCGATCTTAAAAAAAATTAAAGATAATTTTTTTTAATAAACTAGTGAACCAGTTTTTGAATGACTTAGTTAAATAATTTTTATAAATAATGACTTAAATACTTAATGTATATTTAATGGAACCAAAATAACCAGAAATAATGTCCATGTAACTTTAATAATTAATTTTTAAAGTTTTTTTATTAAGTTAATTATTTTCTGATAGAGAGACAATTTTTTAGAAACTCTACGATTGAACATTAAAATGTTGGTCATTTGTAACTCCCGTTTCTCATACTAATGTTAGCCAAACTCCTCCAAGATTTTTTGGCAATGGTATCAGAAAATAATTAACTTAATAAAAAAACTTTAAAAATTAATTATTTAAGTTAATTATTTTCTGATACCATTGCCAAAAAATCTTGAAGGTGTTTGGCTAACATTAGTATGAGAAACGGGAGTTACAAATGACCAACATTTTAATGTTCAATCGTAGAGTTTCTAAAAAATTGTCTCTCTATTTAACTAACATTAATATATATGGGAGTTACAAATGACCAACAATTTAATGTGCGTTTACCATTTTAAAACCCCCAAGAGTTTGCACTTATAGTGGTTAATTAAGAATATTAATGTCACGTGCTCTCCTCGATTTACCCCTATAAATTAACAATGTTGAACCATTTGATTGATATATAGGTCCATTGTCTTGTAATCAATATACTCCCAAATCACATACAATGAGATCCATCAAGCTATACATTGCTTTTTTGTTCATATTCACAATTGCTGGTAATCTTTATATTTGGTTTTGCTTAATTATACCCCCTATGTTTCTATCTTCTATCAATATGACATGAGCAATCACAAAAAAAACATACATTTATTAGTCTTGAAGAATGATAAAAATTGTTGATAAGATCCTAGTAACAGGTGAAAGATTTGTTTGCTTGTGCTTTTTGATAAAATTATTAATGGATGATTTTTACGTGTATCTTGTTCAGGAACTGAGATGATGGTTGGTGAAGCATGTGTAGAGACTTGGGAGACTAATAATTGTTCCGAACCAGATTGTGTTCAGACATGCAAGATCAGGCATGGGTCTTTTGCCCAAGGTCGATGTCTGTTGGTTGATACTTGTCAATGTACTTATGGTTGTTGAAATATTTCAACTTTTATATAAGCTAATTTAATAAAGCAGTTATGGTGTATGAATATGTTATTACTGCCCCCTTGAATGAATTATATCAATCGAAATTTTTAATTATTTAGAGCATTATGCTTGTGGAAGTCGAGGATCATAATTTTTTTAAATATTTCCTTCAAATCTTTTGAGAACCTCAATTTTTGTATATACATATATATAGGGGTTTAATCTTTTGAGAACCTCATTTTTTTGTATATATATAGGGGCTTAATCTTTTGAGAACCTCATTTTTTGTATGTATATATAGGGGCTTAATCTTTTGAGAACCTCATTTTTTGTGATAACTTGAGATCCATTATAGTCCACATATATTAAACAATTAATTTATATTAACTCTAATTAGGATAAGGGTTGTTTAGTAATTTTAATATTAGAGAGATACTTATGGTAAGTGTTTTTATTAATCAATTACATAATTAGGCATATCTTCAAAAAAAAATTCCATGATTATAGGATTTAATTAACAAAGAATGCGTACAAGCCTATTGTTTTTGGAGAAGCAATTTTATAATCGTGAAGTACAGAGCTAGAAGAAGACGAAGGAAGATGAAACCACATTATGCACACATACTAATCATACATATATGTCAACAATGTAATATTATAAACCACCTTGTGTACACATACTAAATTACTAATCATACATATATGTAAACAGTATAATATTCTAAACCACATTTAGAGATGGTGATTTGCCCCGCCCCATCGGGGAACCCGGTTCACCCTCCCCTGCCGGGGCTGGGGATTCCCCTTTAAAACGGGTACCGGGGATCCCCTAAATGTTGAAAATCGGGATCGGGGCCGGGTAATGTATTCCCCAACCCGCCTCGTCCCCAATATGTATATATTAACTAAAAAATACACATTTTTAATGCAATTTTTACCTTTTTTTAAATATTTATTGTTTAACCGGGGATTGACCGGAGAATGAGCCCAAAAAAACCGGGGACGGGATTGGATTCCCCGTACCCGCCGGGGACCGGGGCCGGGAATGAGATAGTGAAACCGGGGCCGGGGCCAGGGATTGTATTCCCCGCCCAATCCCCGGCCCATTACCATCCCTAACCACATTGTCCACACATCCTAATGATACATATATATGGTGTGCACATTGTGTATAATGTTTGTTGTGCACACAGTGGTGGATCCAGGATTTTTGCCTAGTGTCACTATGTGTTCACAAAAATTGGGGTGCAAATCGAACGAGTTGGGATGAATGTGTGTTTGTGCACACCGTGTTCACAAAATTTGGTGCAGGTGTTCGAACGGTTTGGCGACGAAGAAGGAGAGGAGAGAAAAGATTTATAAATACCTAAAAAATTACCAAAATTAAAAATTTTCTAATTTAATATTAATTAGTGGCTGAAAATGGTTCTCAAGTTCTTACAGAAAATGGGGTTCTCAAAAAAAGCCCCCCCATAATATATATATATATATATATATAAATATATATAAATATATATAGGACGTTATTTTGGGAACCGTAATTATTGTAATAACCGTGAAGTCCATTCTTAGCCACTCATTCTATTTAAATAAGGAAATTAATATAATTTTGGCAATTTTGAATTACATAAATAAATAAAGGGAATTATAGGTGTTTGAAAGTTTTATATCTCCTTTCTCCTCCCCTCTATATTATCTCTCATTTTTTCCACGGTTGTGCACAATATGTGAACACAAGTTCACATTGTGCATTTTTGCTTGTGAACACTGCAAATAAGAATATTGTGAACACTGTAATGAATAATGTGTATGGTGCATATTGTGAACACTATTAAACACACTGTTAACATCGTTAAACACACTGTGAACACCAAACAACATTCATAAAAATGGAAATGTGAGGCTCAGATCTGTAATGAATTCGAACAAAGAGGATGAATTTGCCATGGCTGCAAGCTTTTGGGGGAGGATGTAAATCTAGTAGAGAGAGAGAGAGAGAGAGAGAAATAAATAAACTTTAATTTTTTATGTTTTAATATGGTAGCAATCCAAATTACATAAATGTCTTTTTTTTTTAATTTGGAAATGCATTAATTTAATTAGAGTGAGTGATTGGCTAAGAATGGACCTTACGGTTCCCATAAAAAATAGGGTTCTCAAAAGATTAAACCCCTATATATATGGGTTTAATCTTTTGAGAACTCTATTTTTTGTGTGTATATATATACTAGAAGTGTACCCGCTGCAATGCAGCTAAATGAATTGTTTTTAGTTCAGATTGAGATCATCTGTGTGTTGTGTGTGTTTAGTATGGAAATGGGGGGAATTTTAACAAGTAGTTCACTAAAAATCGCTGATTTTGTTTATAGTATACTAAGAACAAACCATTAATCCAACAAAGAAAATCCAAAAAACATGTTTCAACAAAAAATTAGATTCATCGATATAATACATATATAATGACTTACTATATAAGTAATTAGTAAGATATGAATATAAAGCTATATAAATAACATATAAAGTATTAGACGGGAAAAGTCCAAAAAAATGATGGACGGTATGAACATTGCTTCCAGCGGTATGCATTTGCAGCATGCTCATTTATTAAAAAGAATTTTTTTGATAAAATATATATTTTTATTGCAAATGTCAATCAGTAACCCACATGTTTACTATTATTTTGTTGTAGTTCTTTTTTTCACTCTAAAACCCAAATGAAGTAATTGATTAGTATTGAAACAATATAATATGTACCACTGGTTATCTTGAAGGCAAAACCTTAGAGCCCAATTTTTTTCAACATTTTCTTCTTCTTCTTCGGGCATAAAGTCATTTTCCTCCAATCAAGTTCTTCGTATTTAGCAAGTTATCAACCACACCCAGGGCCACCAACAAAGCAAACATGACTGTCACACTTCTTCTATGACCTTAATTCATATAATGCAATTATTGGATAATGAATAGAAGTCTGGATACATGCTACCACAAAATGATGTATACATTCACAATGAAATTATAACTGTAGTGATTCATCTCAAATGATTTGGTAATTTTAGTGAAAAGCATAACATGTACATTTGACCAAATACCCATCAATCAGAACCCAAGACGAAATGAAGAAAGAAAGAAGAAATTAATGAGATAAGTAGATACATTGAAAGAAATGTAGCAAATAAAGTGAATCAGTTAAAATGAGACACGCTTAAAAATGAAGACATACATGTTGCATAGAAAATGAACCTCTTTTTTTATTATAGATATTGGTCTTTCTTTGGGGAAAACACGCACAATTTTCTTCAGCCCACACCGGTTTCTCCTGAAAAAAAAACCTTCAAAAGTTCCAAAAACTAAATAAAGAACAATAATTCCATCATTTGTATTGTAATAACGTATAGAAAACACATTCACGACCCTTGAAATAGTATATATAGATAGATATACGTAGATGGGGGTGTAAAAGTAAAAAATAAAAAATCAAAAGTTAAGGTATTAATAGAAAAGATTAAAAAATAAGTTAATACATATTCGTCATTTTTTATAAGATTTATAAATCGTAAAATACTTGATATTAGGCTCATTTTGAACGTATAGAGTAGACGATTATAATGGTATAATTTACCACAAAATATAATATGTTTTTATATAGGTTTTAGTTGATATAAAATTTTATATGTTAAAATGAAAAGGGTGTGAAATAAAAATTATAAAAGGAAGGGATAAAAGTTAATTAAATAACAAAATCTAAGGGTCTAAAATGTAATTTAAAAATTAAAATTAATCTAATTGGTGGAGGCATGCATGAAATGGTTGTACCTAATGCAATAAAGGTTGTAAGTCTTAAATTTTCTAAACAATAACTAATTAACCGTTTAAGGCTCTTTATATAATAGTATAGATATATATATTGAGAGAGAGAGAGAGACCTTCAAATGCAAAACAATCAAACGTTACAAACTATACAAAACCATTCTCAACCGTCAATCTAGTCTAACAAATACTTGATTCCATAAATACATCGATTGTTTCCTAATATATAACGTTTATCATAATTAATTAACTATAATCACCTTCTATAAATATTCAAATCATAATAAATGAACTATCATCATTTCCATAAATATCTTAATTATTTGGTTTGTATATGTATTGTTACCTTTGATTGATTTGCATTTGAAGATGCCTATATATATATATATATATATATATTGAATGAGAAGTAAAGGTTGGGTTCCAGTAAAAAAGAAATTTATGACGAGAAGCGTAAGAAGAGATCTCCAACCCTCGGATCAATCCTAATTAAATGTCAACACTAATGAGGTGCGTCAAGATGCACCGAATCAATTCCCTTCTAAAGCGCAATGTATGGATGGATATGTGTAACATCCCAAAAATCTAATCCAACAAATACAAAGGTTCAATGAAAACCCCATCATAAGATTAACCAACCAATGATCAATTTGATACAAGGTTCAAATAAGCAGTAGAAAATTCTAGTGTCAACAACTGAAAATACTAAACGAAGGCCTACCAAGCTAGGCTCTTCGATCCCTTTCTACATCTTGTCCTTTCCCTTATCTCCCTTTCCAGTAATGTACCTGCTTGAAAATATTTTGTTTTGGGAAACGAGGGTTAGACCAAAAGGTCTAGTGAATTCCCCACAAAAGCAGTTAACATTTCAACAATTTATAAACCATAAAATATGCAATGGTTTACCAAATAAATTGACTCATTCCCATATTGGAAACAAATTACGTATTGGAGGAATATGACGAGGATGAAACACCATCGCAAACCCTTAGTGACACCCCAGTCTATAAGGACCAAACCTATATGACCACAAACCCTTAGTGGTAATAGGATTTAAATAGTGTGAGTGGTTCATCTCATTCATGCCTGGAAAAAACAAATAAAACACAATGGTCATAACAGTTGTAAATAAGTTTAGATTCTACCCTAAATAAGTGCATCAGTAGACTGTGAGCTTTAAGAGATGCTTGGGTAAGTGGATGTAGCCAATCTAGACGAACCACTCTACATTTCGATGTTTGTATTCATATCCTCAAACTCTTATATACTTCAACATTATAACTGTTTGAGTGTGAAAATTCTTTTGAATTCAATATTGTGCCAAACAACCTTCTACAGTTCCACAAATTTAATTTGAATTTCAAACTTTGATTGAATGCATAAGGATTTGTATGATACAACTCTAAGTCACCCCCTCCGCACTGACAACACCTACTATCCCGCCTCAGGTTGCACCCTGCTGCAACGTGAGTGGGGGTGGCACACCCAATTTACGGTTTGTTGATTCAATTGAATATCGAAGGATGAATCGAGAGAAATTAAGAGAACTCAAAATTTTATAAAAAATAAACCCTTTATCTTTAAACTTAGGAGTCTTAAGAACAGGCGTGATTCGGTATATAACAAGGAACAATAATTAGAAAAAAATTAAATCAATTAAAAAATTCGAAATTACCTGAAAACCCGAAAAATGCCAATGTGACCCTGAAACAATAAAATTCAGCTAAAGACCCAAATCGATGCAATTGACTTCTTTTCCAGGCCAACACGAGGCTTTGTGGGCCTTCAGATGTTCAAAATGAGCCATACACTCACATTCTCCCTTCTCCTACCTTCATGCCCCTTTCCTGTCATCCATTTGTTGTCTATCAGCCCCCTCCTTAACGACCATTATTACATCCACTCTGATTTTTTCCCTAGTATTAGAATTTTTAGTTTAATATTTGACCATCAAACAAAAATTAAGTGGTAACATGAATGAATAATAACCGGTAAGACCTTCTATTTGCTCTTTAACGATCACTAGTTCGATCCTTTTTAAGGTCATTGTAGGTTTGTTTGACTGTTAACCTCATGAGATTAATCGAGATTCATATAAACTAGTCTAAACACCTACAAATATCCAAAAAAAAAAACCCCAAAACATTACACCATTTTTCGAAATTTACACGATACTACTTCACGAAGTATATCCGGATCAAAGGTGTCGATCTAATCGCCTTAATGCGCTTATATTACGAGCACATGTGCAAATCTCATCCCTTACGTTTTCTGTAACCAGTCTAGACCCATTTTTCGATAAAGAAATTACTTTTCATCTTATTTTTCATATAAAAAATCGGTTTACATAAATATTTATATAAAATGTGCATTTTGTTATATAGGTAAAATGGTAAACATTTATAAGATGTATAAAAAACCTATTTTTATTAGGTAGAGAAGATTGTTCCACCATTCCTTTATATTATATATATATATATATATATATTATGGTCATGTGTACTCGTTACATTCATCGTGACCTTTTGTCACGTTTACTCGAATCCTAGGTCTTTAAATCCCTTTGCGATCCCTCCCAAAATTTTCATTTCTTCTGGTTCTTCGCCCTACCAATTCGCATTCAATTGACTACGGGTGAAGATCAAAACTGCATCAATCGTCGGCAAATTAGGGTACGCTTCGCTGGAATCTGTTTCTCTTTGCGCCTTTTTTTTTCTTATTGATTTCAACTTTGTCTTTGGAAGTCAACTGGAATTATGAGATTGGGTTGCTTTAGTTTCCATAAATTAAGGCTCAATGTGTTTGATTTGGTTATCTGACATTTGACAAATGAAAATGAAGAGGTCAAGGAGTGAAGTTTTTGGTTTGAGGAGGGTAAAACTGCCACACATTTTGTTCGTTATAGCTGCATTGTATTTGATTGTTGTTTGTTTCGAGTTCCCTGCGTATTTTGAGACATACATCACTCCTGATGATGAAGCAGTACAGAGAGATCAGTTAGAAGTGAGTAAACCTTCGTTAAGATCTGCATATAAGGATGAAATTAGTGAAGCATTAGAAAATGATAACAGATTTGAAAGAGTGATTCAAAAAGAGAAGAAATTAGAGGAGGAAGATGGTGATAATCTTAGGGAAAAAGCTTTAGAAGATGGTAACATATTGGAAAAAGTGAATCAACAAGAGAAAGAAGGTAGTTTCCCTCCTCTTGATCATCGATATGGGAGATTAACCGGTAATATATTGAGGCAAAGGCATAGAACAAGAGATATGTCAGGATTGGAGAAAATGGCAGATGAAGCTTGGACTTTAGGTGGGAAAGCATGGGAAGAAGTTCTTAAGTACCAAGAGAAAGATGCCAAATTGGCTTCCATACTTGAAGGGAAGCAAGAACAATGTCCACCATGGGTATCAATCACTGGTGCAGAACTAACTAAAGGAGATAAAATCATGTTTCTTCCCTGTGGTCTTGCAGCCGGATCATCTATTACAGTAGTGGGAACCCCTCATCATGCTCATAGTGAGTATGTTCCTCAACTTGCGAAATTAAAGATGGGTGATCCATTGGTTTTAGTTTCCCAGTTTAAGGTTGAGTTGCAGGGGCTAAAGTCTGTAGTTGCAGAGGATCCACCAAAGATTTTGCATTTAAATCCACGATTGAGAGGTGATTGGAGCCATCAACCAGTTATTGAACACAATACATGTTATAGGATGCAATGGGGTGCAGCTCAGAGGTGCGATGGGTTACCATCGAAAGGGGATGATGACATGCTTGGTAAGCATATTTACTATAATTGTCATTTCTCTGTAAAAGGGAAGAGAATATAAAACTTGGTGTTATCTTTTTTCTGTCTTTTCTTTAAATATGAATTTGCCGTTTATATGCCATTTCTTCCCTGTTGTGGTCTTATAAGTTATAACTGTATGAATTTGCCATTGACATGTTCACTGCTCTTCATTTTACCCCTATCTTTGCATTCTTGATCCAAATTAATAGTCTTACCTTTGATTCTTTGTGTTAAAACTTTTTTGAAGTCTTCATAGGTTTATCTAAAGAGGCAATGCATGCAATTATCTGATTTCTGTGTCCAAAATATGATGATACAAGTGGAAAGAGAGGTGGCTGTTGAGTTTCCCAGAAACAGGATTCTACAAATTTGAATTATATGCTTTGTATCTTGCTTTAATGAGCGACTTGGATAAGATGAATTGCAATTTCTATCCTGATAAATGTTGCATCCTAAGAGCTTCCTGTTGGGTAAGGTTAATCTTATGCATATAGTCATGATATTAGTAATAGAAGCTTAGTAGATTGCTTTTGATAACATTTGGGTAAACGGTAAACGGTAAATCAGTAATTACTTTATTGAGTGGAAAATCCTAATAGATTCGGTGCATGAGATGAGCCAGCTTGCCGAAATAAAACATTCAATGACAGCTACTATATTTAAAGGCTCTATTTGCCAAGTATGCAGCTAATATTTATAGATATAAATTATATAATAGATCGAAGAGTTAATAGTTATTAGATTGGCCTTTCAGAGGTTTATATCTTGATATCAAATTAATGGATCTATGAGTCATTAGACTGGTCTTTCAGAAGTTCATATATTGACAGTCAAATTAATGGATCTATGAGTTATTAGAATTGCCTTTCAGAAATGTATACTTTGGTATTCAAATTTCAGATTTGGCTCATATTACATCTCAGTTATTTTCTGATTTAAGGTCAACTTTCAGGAGTGTATACATTGATATTAAATGTTTGGCATTGCTAAAGATCATTGTTCATCTTTGGATGAGTTGTTAACAAATGTGTGTTTGTGTTGTTCTTTCCCTTTATTTACATGTTCTCTTTGGAGATTCCAATTGAATGTATCCAAAACGTTTTTGGGCAAGTGACATTGCTCCTTCACAACGAACGACCTGCCATGTTTATTGTGGTTTATAAACTATCTAAATCAGTCATAACTAGAGTTTAGTCATACCAAAGTCATGTGTAAAGATACTGAAGTAGGCTCTGGGTTGTATAAAAATGTACACAGACACCCCCCCCCCCCCCCCCCCCCCCGGGCGGCTAGAGGAGTAGAGAGGCCATGAAGACCCCTGACTTATTTTCTTCTCTTTACATAAGTAGTCGGACCTCCATTTCTTAGCAAACCCCATAGTTCAATGATAGAGCCTTTAATTGTTGTTTGGCTTAAAACCACTTATTGAGTTTGCCAGAATCTCTTTATAAAGATGCGAAAACTAGGATCTTGAAATTTGAATCAAATGCCATGAATCTTAGTATGCTGCATAAGGTTTAATATCTATTTAACAGCAATTCAGTGTTCATCTGTGGGATTATGCAAATATAGTGGTATTTTTGGTGGTGAAGAAGGGATTTAATGCCATTAGAAAAGATAAAAAATGAACAGATTAGATTTGGAGTTCAAAGGATAGAACCTGAAACTTATGAGTTGCACCAATGATTAGAAGCAAGAGCATCTTCAAGAACTATGCTTATATTTTTTTCTAAAATAGAGTAAGAAAAGTCAAAATCTTTAAAAAAATTACTTCCAACTCCAAGTGCTATTCAATTTTAGAGATTGTAGTATTTATTATATTACTAAAATATTATTTCTCTTTCTTAAACATTTTATTTCAATGCCTCTTTATTGGTGGAATGGTTTAAAATATTATTATTCTTTCTCAAAAGGTGGGTTTTAGAGATATCTCCAAATTTGGAGATTTTTATCTTCTCTCTTCTCTTTTCTATTTTAGCATACAAGATAGCATATAGCTCTTGGAGTAAAAAAGTTGCTAAAAAATCTCTCTTTTCTCCATTTTAGCATAACTCTTGGAGATGCTCTTTACATTTCCAGAGTATTTAGCGAATCTTTTTAAATCCTTAGCTTATTGTTAGGCAAACGAGTTTATATGGGATGTTCGTATTTCTTTTATTTCTTATAGTTATTTGTTTTCTATTAGAAGGATAGTCATGCCGCTTAGCTACATTAATGTTATATCCGTTGGTATTATTTCTTGACATTTTATTGTTTTTTCATTTATTTTCTTGGCATTTAATGTACCATTTTTTTTCAGTTGATGGATTTCCAAGATGTGAAAAATGGATGCGCAATGATGTTGTTGATTCAAAAGAATCACGAACAACAACATGGTTTAAACGATTTGTAGGACGTGCCCAAAAACCAGAAGTTACTTGGCCGTTTCCTTTTGTGGAGGGTAAATTGTTTGTTTTGACCATACGGGCTGGAGTTGATGGATACCATATAAATGTTGGAGGGCGGCATGTGACTTCGTTCCCATATCGTACAGTATGTTACTCTTAAGTTCATAAGTATTGCTTTTTATTAAGTTTTTGTAGGCATTTAAATTCATATAAGTATTGCTTTTTATAGTGGATACTAATGATGAAAATACATAGAATGTTTGAGATGTGGCATTAATCTGAACGGTTCAAAAGTTGCCATTTTAGTTACTATTGTGTGTTGGTTTTATGTGCCTAACCAACTAGATTGGAATGAAAGGGTGGTTGTCTTGTGTTGCTTTTGGGTAATTGATGCATTTAGAGAGGGACAATCTTTTAGAAACTTTTTAAAGAGTAGAAACTTTGGAAACCAAGGGGAAAACCAATATAAAATATACTTTTTCATAATTTTTTTACATCAAATGTTATAATTTTAGATATGTTTCACATATGTTTATGTTCATAGGAAAAAAATATTACATTAAAAAAAACCCAATGGTTCACTTATTTGTTTCACCGTATGAATTTTGTTTCATATGTGAAAGTAAACCAACGTTTTTATTCACATATAGTATTTTTTTTCTATGAACACAAACATATGTGAAACAAATATCTTAAATCATAATATTTGATGAATTTTTTTAATGAAAAAATGTATTTTATATTGGTTTTCCCCTTGGTTTCCAAAGTTTCTACTCTTTAAAATGTTTCTAAATGAAGGAGCCTCTCTCTCTCTATATATATAGGGTCATGTTCAGGGGAAAACCGCAAACAAAATGAATAACTAAGGAACAACCTGGTAACCTCTAGACGGTATACACACACACACACATATATATATATAGGGGCAGGTTCATACGAGAATGGTACCTATTTAAGGAAATAAAAGAACAATACAAAATTATATATGATTCATGATTAACTGGAGAGGGGACTTTTGGGGCCACTTAAGTGGCATGGAAAAAGTCGCCCGGAATCATGGGTGATTTAGTACAAAATCATATACATGAACGACCATTCTCGTATTCTCGCGAATAGGTTTCATTCTCGTATGAACCTAATTCTATATATATATATATATCTCTTAACGAGAAATACCTGAGTTTGTGTATTTGAAACTTCAAATGGCTTAAAATTTAGTACAAAATAGCAGAGCCTTTAAATACAAACAAGCAACCAATGGTGCTTTCACTTTTTTGAGTTCTGTTTCTTGTACGTCCTGCTTCATCCATCAACTTCAACGTGTTATTCCCGTAAAAATGTGATTTTAAAACGAGCAGGAAGAAATGCATGAATTTTCAATGGCAACAAAGTCAGTAAATTTCATTGGGTAAATTTTTTGTGGATTTTCCGTCAACTGATAAAATTAAGAAGCTGTATTAACAGAAATAATATGTCTTAATGGCATCATATATATATATACATAATACATATATATATAGGGAGAGGTTCAAATGAGAACTTTGCATTTTTAAAGGAACAAAGGAACACCCTTAGGAGCACATATGATGTGGGTCCCACACAATATAAAATCATATCTGATTCAATGGTGGGCCCCATTGAATCAAATGTGATTTTATATTGTGTGGGACCCACATCATATGCGGTCCTAAATGTGTTCCTTTGTCCCTTTAGATGAGGGGTGTTCTTGTATGATCCCTCTCCTATGTATATATGTATATATATCTTTGCATTCAAGGAGCCTTTAATTGTTTTATAAATCGGCTGATTCATCTTTCCTACAGGGGTTTACACTTGAGGACGCAACAGGATTATCAATTAAAGGGGATGTAGATGTTCATTCGGTTTTTGCTACATCACTCCCTACCTCTCATCCAAGCTTCTCACCTCAAAGGGTAATAGAAATGTCAGAAAAATGGAAATCTAAACCGGTGCCAGATCATCCTGTTCGAGTTTTTATCGGGATTCTATCTGCTACCAATCATTTTGCAGAGCGTATGGCTATTAGGAAAACATGGATGCAATCTTCAGCAATCAAAGCCTCAAATGTAGTAGTTCGCTTTTTCGTTGCATTGGTAAGAAATTTATAAGCTCACTAAAACTAATTTGTATGTTTATATATTGCATTATATGAGGCTCGTCAGTCAATATAAATAGATTCTTTATGGCTCATTTTAGAAAGAAAAATAAGTATATTGTTTAGTGTTTAAGGGGAGTGGTTACTAATCTTGAGTTCTCAAATAGTTTAAATTGAGTCGAAATATTTATTTTTTTCATAACCCTTTTAGTATAATAGAAATCTTGGGACATTAACCATCTTCTCAACCAATTTTCTAGACAGAAAATATCAAATAAGTCACGAAAGTGTCTTTTCTCCTTTTCATCTTTTATGGATGATTCTTTAAATTGATGTTAAATGATTTTAAATCCTTTATGCTCTTAATAATAACGATATATTTATCATCAAGTTATTAATTGATGACTCTTTTGAAGAGACCTTTTTTTCTTTTGCTTTCTGTTTCTCTTTGTCTACTTGTATCTCTCTTAAGTTATGTGTGTATATATATATACACCAGAGAACATACATATGACTGTAAATGAGGAATGATATATCGTTGAAGGTGATTCAGATCTTTACACAATTATCTTCAATGTGATAGGAATATTGAATGCTGTTTGTTGAGTTGTGCTAGAAAGAGTAGGCATGCTAGAAAAAGAAAATATTTTGTTTGTTTGATTATAGATGATAACATTCTTTTTGTAGAGATTCTTGTAAGATAAATTTTTTATCTTCCAATCTTTGTCATTTTCTTGAACCGTGCTTTCAGCAATTGTAAAATGAAAGTAACTTAATATAATCAATCTCTTATTGATGTTACCTTTTTTGCTTTCTTTTTAACTTGTTTTTCCCTGCATTCATTCTATATTTTCTCCTCTTCTAAAGATCTGGTTGTTTGTATCCTATCAGCAGTAAGCGAATGCACCTTTTCTCAGAGAGTCAGAGTATATATATATGTGTGTGTGTGTGTGTGTAGGGGCGGGTTACTCTGAATGTTGTGTTATTCACACCGAATAATGTATGAACTTCACCTTCGTTATTCATACCGAATCCCTTCTTTATTCAGACTGAATGGGACATGTGTCACGCTCTCCTTTGTCCTCATGTTCGCAACCAAATTTGAGTTCGCATTTTAACTTTCCTCTCTCTCTCTCTCTCTCTATATATATATATATAATGTGGGATTCCGGTGAAAGGCATGGGATTATTTGAGAAGGAGAGTTAAGGTGAGAAGTGTAAGAAGGGATCTCCACCCTTGGATGCACATTAGGATGAGATGCACCAAGATGCACCGGATCAATCCTTGTATCAAATGCGATTCATGGGTGGGTTTGAGATTAAAGGTGATCAAGGGTCCAGATCCCTTCTTATGCATACGCTTCTCATGTTAACTCTCCTTCTCACACGATCCTTTGCCTGTATATATACGGGGTGTTTCGAATACAACCCGTGTCGTTCGTACAACCCAATCTGAACCGTCCATCTACTCTAATAAATATTTGGCTTCATAAATATTTTGATTCTTTCCATATATATATATATATTTGTGAATTGACTTGCTGGAACAAATTCACCCGTTAATTCAAACAATTACTTATTTTGGGTGCACAGCTAATGCAAGAGCCACCCTTAATTATAGCAGTTTTATGTATGATATTTACTGTTCTATTTCAATTAGAAATTCACCAAGTACCCAAAGTACTCCGGTACTTTCTTTGCCATGATTCATTGAGTGACAGTTACACCATCAAAAGATGATAGTCTAAAACCGTAAAATTTTGATTCTGTTATTTTCTTTTTCCAATTTTTACTAAATAGCAGTTATTATTTCAAGGGAATGTAAACATGGTTGAGTATTCCCTTCAGAATTGAACCCACAATAACAACGGTCTCCCTCTTAGGGGAAAATGGTCTTTTTACTTCCGTCCTCTCTTTTAGTTTGTTTTTGGGCTTATTTGTTATTTTTCCATAATTCTTATAAATAAGATATATATCGAAATGCAGAGTCCAAGGAGGGAGCAAAATGCAGTTCTGAAAAAGGAAGCTGATTATTTCGGAGATATTGTTATCTTGACATTTGTGGACCATTACGAGCTCGTTGTGCTTAAAACTATAGCAATCTGCCAATATGCGGTCATTACAATTGAACCTTTTTATAGTTTCTCGATTACCCTTTTCTTCTTTCTATTTGTTTTACATACCCTTTTTGCAATTTGTTTTTATTTATTTATTTATGGTTTATAGTTTTTGGATTGGCCGTTATTACAATCATCTTATTTACAGTTCAACCACTTGCAATGCAGGTTCAAAATGTGAGTGCATCATACGTAATGAAATGTGACGATGATACTTTCACAAGGGTGGATACCATCTTAAAAGAACTCGATGGTGTCCCTGATAAACAATCTTTATATATGGGCAATCTGAATCTTTTTCACAGGCCTCTTAGACATGGAAAGTGGGCAGTCAGTTTTGAGGTATAACAACATTTTTGGTTATATATTTATATAATTATTACACTTTTAGAGGGAGGTTTAAGGGGAACTTTCTAAAAAAAATGAAAAACTGAGGAATACCCTGGTAACCATTCATCTGGAATGTATGCACATGTGCATACAAGTAATTGAAGTTGTTTCATGGTTTTTATGCACATGTGCATGTTATGCACTTGTGCATACCGGACAAATTGTTTACAAATTACTTGTAAGCACATGTGCATACCGTCCAAATGAACAGGTACCAGGGTGTTCCTCAGTTTTTCATTTTTTTGCGGTTTTCCCTTGAACCTAACCCTACACTTTTAATTAACTAAATGGCAATTTTACTCGTGAATTTCTCCATCTCATAGTTAAGGGGAGAATTAGAAAGTAGGCACTTTTTCTCTTTGAAAAGTAAAAGAATAAGAGTGCGTGAAAATAGGCATCAAGAACAGTAAACAACCTCCATGTCTCCAAGAGTTTTACGAAACATTTTTCACAATATATCCAGCGTTTTTTATTTTCCATTTTCACAGTTTCCTTTTTGCGAATCGGTACACAGATTAAGGTTTAAATTTGCAGTTTTCCACAATCTGAATGTCGGTTTTTACTTGTTAATTTTGCAGGAGTGGCCAGAATCTGTATATCCACCTTATGCAAACGGACCAGGATATATAATATCCAGTGACATAGCTAAATTTATCGTATCTCAACGCACCAAAAGAAAGCTCAGGGTCCATTCCACATTCTTCTCTCTAAATTCCAATCCGTTTTCTTTCCTAACATAACACTCACACTTTTGCACAAGCCAGGGGTATTCACGGAAACCACTGCTCCCCCCCCCCCCCCCCAAAAAAAAAAAAAAACAACCCGCGGTGGGTCCCGCCTTTTTTTCCGAACCTAACACTCACACTTTTGCACAAGCCAGGGGTATTTACGGAAACCACTGCTTTACACCCCCCCCCTCTCTGGCGGGTCCCACCACCTTCGAGCGGGATATACTGGGTTTGTTTGGTTTGATTTTCTTTCCGAATCTAATGCAATTTCTTCTTGTCGTTTTCCAGATATTTAAAATGGAAGATGTGAGCATGGGAATGTGGGTGGAACAATTCAATAGCACCACGACGGTCCGCTACTCCCACAACGGTAAGTTCTGTCAATACGGGTGTATGGAGAATTACTACACGGCACACTATCAATCTCCGAGACAAATGGTGTGTTTGTGGGATAATTTGGCAAGAGGACGGCCTCGTTGCTGCAATTTTAGGTGAGAAAACGGCGGCGGTCCGTGGTGGTGGTGGTGGTGTCGGTGGCGGGGATTTTGGATCTTCGTTCATTGGTGGTGGCGGGGGGGTTTTTTGTTGTGATTTTATTGTGAAAAAAAAAACAAGTTATGTAGGAATGGAAATTTGTGGATTATGGTGGTGGGCATGGTGGTGTTGAAGATGAACCACCATGTTTGGCCATTGTTGTTTTTTTGATTATTTCTGGGCTTTTGGCTTTTGAATATTGTGGGGCCTTGAGATTTGAGATTGTAAGCCAAAAACTTGTACAATTAATTTGTATAGAACTCATGATGTCTCTCTAACTTTATTTATTTTTTTCCAAAAGTTATCACCCAGAAGTGATGATGGTTTTGGTAATTTATCATCAGGGGTATTTTCGTAATTTGTCATCAAGGATATTTTGGTAAATTGCCATCAGGGGTGTTTTGGTAAATTGTCATCGGGGATATTTTGGTAAATTGCCATCAGGGGTATTTTGGTAATTTTGGTGTGAACCGAACGGAAAATCTAGCTAATTTGTGTGTATAATTTGATGGGGGGAAACATGTAGGTGAAGCGTGTTGTTTTAGAGGCAGATTCAAACTCGAGGCCCGGATTTTAGGATTCCTATGACGCTAGCACGTATGTTATGGTCACAAAGTTAACATATGTGGTCAACGTCTGATATAATGAGGACATAATGGTCATTTTATAACTCCGTAGTAGCTTTTAAGAGATGAAGGGTTACTAATTAACTCAAACCGCGAATTGATTCATATGTTTCGTATTGACCTGTGAAATTAATTTCAAGATTGTGCTTTTTCTAGAAGTTACGAAAAACACTTCACAAATTCTAAGGTGCATTTAGTTACGGAAAACTGTTTTCATTTTCATAGAAAACGTTTTCATAAAATGGAGTTGAGTTTTCATTTTCAGTTTTCTATGAAAATTTTAGGAAACGCGTTTGGTTGAAATGGTGGAGTTTTCATTTTCTATTTTTAGAAAATCAGAAAACGCGTTTGGTTGTGCATTTTACATTTTTTTCAAATTAGAAAGAGTGTGTGTGTGTGTGGGGGGGGGGGAGTGTGTATATGTGTGTGTGAAAGTGTATGTGTATGTGTGTGTGTGTGTGTGAAAGTGTATGTGTGTGTGCGTGTGTGTGAAAGTGTGTGTGTGTGTGTGTGTGTGTGTGTGTGTGTGTGAAAGTGTGTGTGTGTGTGTGGGCGTGTGTGTGTATGTGTGTGTGAAAGTGTATGTGTGTGTGGGCGAGTGTGTGAAAGTGTGTGTGTGTGTGAAAGTGTATGTGTGGAAAAAAATTAGAAAACAAAAATTTGGAAAACTATGAAAACTAATTTTCTAATTTATATAGGATTTTAGAAAATAAATTTTTTTGAAAACTGAATGAACTAAACGCGTTTTATTTTTCTTGAAAAAAATTTCTAGTAGAAAATTTTCGACAACTAAACAGATCCTAAATATTTCAATATATCTTTTTGAAAAGAGGTGAAGCCAAAACGAAAGGGACATAGGGGGTTGCAAGGCTGATTAGGGCCAAATATAAACCCAAACTCAAGCATAACAAGAAAATTAATAGACCTGATAGTTTCATACGTCAAACAAAAAAACAAGATGAAAATAAAACGAACTCAGTATATCGCCTTGAAAGTAAGGTCTATAGATAGATATGTAATCTATTTTTAAATATGTAATCTATTGAGAAATGTCTAAAAAAACCCAGCGAACCATTAGATTTTGAATGATTAAGGGGCTGTTTACCAAATCTTATCCGGGTAAGTGTTTAGGGGCAAAATTCAATACTATTACTTACTTACCGGGTAAGATTTTAGTCCACAAAAACGACATCGTATGCAACAATTTACCCGGTAAGCGCTTACCATGGTAAGAGTCGTCGCAATCACTTACCCGGGTAAGACTCTTGGTCATGTTTTCCTTGTCTTGCTCTGACTGGGTAAGATTTTTGGTATTTGTTATATTCCTCCGGTAAGGTAATATGGCTTGGTAAGCACTTACCCGGGTAAACGTTTGGTAAACGGCCCCTAAGTCCTTAAACTATTTTTTTAATTGAAAAAACCATTAAACTTTTTAAAACTGGTTAAATACATTTTTGTCACCTATAAAAACAGGTTAATGTGATAAAAATTTGAAAAAAGTTTACAAAAACCCAACAAACTATCCGATTTTGAATGATTAAGCCCTTGAATTGTTTTAATGAATAAATCCCAAAAACATTTAAATCTTTTTTTAACAAATAAATCTCGAACTCTTTTTTGAGAAAACAAAATCATGAACAAATAAATGTATACAATTTTCTCTCACCGGCAACAAAGTACAATGAACCAATTAAACAAATAAATTCTTGAACTTTTTTTGAACAAATAAATTCCAATCTTTATTTCAAGAAAAAACAAAAGCATAAACTTAATTTGAACAAAAAATCTAAAACTTTTTTGGAACAAAATCATTAACAAAAAAATATATACAGTTTTTCTCATCGGCAACAAAATACAGTGAACCAATTAAACAGAGAAAAATTATACCACTTCCATTACTAATTTTGAAATATACAAAAGTTATGCCTAAAACATAAATAAATACGTACAAAAATAATTGGATTATTGTACTTTGTTATCGGTAATAGAAATTATATACATTTTTTTGTTCAAAAAAGTTCCGTATTTATTTGTTTCAAAATTAAGTTCATGATTTTATTTATTCAAAAAAAACTTGAGATTTATTTGTTCAAAAAAGTTCAAGAGTTTATTTGGTAAAAAAAATTAGAAAAAAATTAAGGATTTATTTGTTAAAAAATTAGAGATTTATTTGTTAAAAAAATCAAGGACTTAATCATTCAAAATCAGATAGTTTGTTGAGTTTTTGTAGACTTTTTCCAAATTTTTATTACATTAACCTGTTTTTACAGGTTATAATGATGTATTTAACCGGTTTTGGAAGTTTAAAGGTTTTATCAATCAAAAAAATAGTTTAAAGAATTAATCATTCAAAATCTGATAGTTCGTTGGTTTTTTAAGACTTTTTCCTAATCTATTTTTAAAGTTCTGATAAATTTGTCAGATATTTTTATTTAAAAAAGTTAAAGCGAGAGAACTAATAAAGAAAAGATAAAGCATGAACTTTAGATTACTAGAGAATTAAAATGATAAATTTTATTAGAACATTTGAATAGTAGATAATCTTATTCATCAAGTTACATGAAAAAACAATTTTTACAAAAAATATAAAGTATTTATTTTAAAGGCTAGATATAAAGTGGTAAATACAAAAGCATTTTCATTGTAGAATATATCAGAATTGCACATAAATCGGTTTGAAAAAACTTCATCAGATCTATACGTTCGAAAAAGATCTAGGACCAGTTTAAATCTAGCAAGGTAAAGAGTGAATGTGGACAGACGGTCGGTCCTTGTCCGTCCGAAAAAAGGATTTGTTCATCCTGAAAGAAATCCGTTTTAATCCGTTCAAAAAGACCAACATTTAGCTGGCTAGACTGAAAAATATATGGTCCAAAAGGACTGATTGTCTTGTGGTCCAGATGACAATTTCATGGTTTGATCAGATTCGTCCGACTCGATCCATATACGCATCTCTAAAATATATTTGTCTTATTTTTTATTATTTCACATAAAGTTGCATGTCATATCTTATTTTAGATTTACATAAATAAGCTTTCTCTAAATATATATATATATAGAAGGATGTTCAAATGAAAACGCTAAGTATTTAAGAAAACAAGAAAACTTTTTTTCATGTATAAAATTACATATGATTTTGTATTAACATGAAAAAATGGACAAGGACGACTTTTGTTGCGAGTTAAGTCGTGGGAAAAGTCGCGGTTAATCATATACGATTTTGTATGTGAATCATTTATGATTTTATACATGAAAAAAGTTTTCTTGTTTTCTTAAATAGGTAGCGTTTTCGTTTGAACCTGTCCCTATATATATATATACATATTTATAATTATATCAATTACATCTTTTCATCTAACGTAATTAAATTGACTAACATAAAATATCTTAATCAGTGAAAAATTATTATTTTATATGTTATTGATAACTTATAAATTAAGTTTTATTTTTTAAACAAACGATTATAAATATACAGATGATAAATTGTACTTAAAAATAATGTTATAAAAAATAAAAGTAGAGTTAAAAATTCTATATATTTGTGATTTTAAAACAAACGAAAATGATTGGTCCCCTACAGGTCCCATTTGCTCATTAAAGCAACGGAAGAAACTACCAAAAGCTGCCATGTGATGGTGGTTGTCGATAGAGCGTTATTTGCGTGTCCCTAACAACATCTCTTCTTCTTTCGTTTATTTTCGATTTTAATATCATCTTTCAATAATCAAATATGAAAATTCTAGAATTAAGCATAATAAGGTTTAATTATGCATGCATTTGATTGACGTGATATAAAATGAAACGTGTCGGAATAATTGGAATTTGTCATCTTGTTTCATTGAATGTAACTTCAGGTTGTGATAAATATTCAAAAATATCACTTGTATGACATTGGCTTATATAATTGTTTGGATTATATATATATATATATATTATATAATGATACAATTAATAGTATTACTAATTGATGGTGGTGGTGGTGGCCACGGCAACGATGGTGGTAGTGGTAGTGAGAACACAAAACTAGCACAAATTTTCTATAATTTATATCTTGTTCCTAGTTATATCCATAATATTATACTTTGTCAGTTAAAAAATAATCACATGGTCAAGAGGACGTAAAGTAATTTTAATTACATTTTTTTTACCTTTAGAGTTAGTTAATAAATTATTTTACGTTCTTTTCTTTTTAGTTTTTCGTCAATAAATACGTTTAAAAAATAAGTTTCGAAAGTATATAATTAAATCCAAAAATATTCAATATTGGGCTCATTTCTAAGGTATTGACGAGACAATTTTCATGGTGTAATTTGTTAAAATTAAAACGTATTTTAATTGATATACGATTATATATATGATAATGTGATAAGAGTGTAAAATGAAAAATTAAAAAGTAAATGACGTAAAGTAGGTTATTAACTAACTCTAGATGTAAAACATGTAAATTTAGAATAGCAAATCACGATTTCTTTAAAATTGAGCAAGTTTCTTTAAAATCGAGTAACTTTTAGGTATTTTTGTAAAGTAAAAAAAAATGATTATTTAAGTAATACATTTTCAAAAAGGGAAAATTGCATTAAAATGGAACCAACTTTGACCTGATTTCTATTTTAGGGAACCAACTTTTAAAATTATTATTTTGGGACTTTAGGTAAACTTTTCATTTATTTAAGGGTCTGTTTAACCGGTTTAGTAGGTAACCGGTCATCTCCATCTGAGGTGGAAAATCTATTAATTACAAAATCTAATTTAAATTATTACATGGAGTGTTAGTTGACATTTACCTAAACCATGTCATCCTTGGTAGGTTACTAGGTTAACAAGACCCCTAAATATATGTAAACTTTGTTTTAAACCCTAAAATAATAATTTTGAAAGTTGGTTCCCCAAAATAGGAATCAAGTCAAAGTTGGTTCCATTTCAATGCAATTTTCCCTTTCAAAAAATTGTTATTTTAATTAAATTTCTAAAAATTATTCAAACCAAATAAAAAAACATTGAAAACCCGAAAAATCGAACCGTTATTGAATTAATTCAAAAGTCAATGAAGGATGCACGTTTTCTTGATAGCATTTCAAAAGCAAATCGTGATTCCCACCTAATATGGAAACCATATATATAAACCAACATGACATATGACTATTTTTAGTATATCTTGATTTATTGAGTTTTAATATCGACAAAATTCTATTTTTAATACGTTTATCTGTAAGTTATCATTATTATGTATTATATTTATTTATATTTTGGAGATCCGACGTTCATCATCTTCATTTTGTATGTATTTAATTACGCTTTGAATATAGTTTTTGTATTCACCGATCAATGGAAATATTTTATTCGCTTTGTTTTATAGGTGTAGAGATTTTTATTTGTGCAACAAAAGGTCTAGATTAGTCCTACAAAAATGAAGAAATGGAATCAATCAATCCCATACTTAATGTCCAGATATTTAATCGTTTAAAAATATGAAAGTTCGTTAAGTTTTTCAGTTTTATTCATTATTTTACTATGTTACATTGTTACTGGTCTTTTGGTACCAAAGGGCCTCTGGCTTAGCGGTACTGAAGTTTTTACAACATTCTCAAGGTCTCGGGTTCGAGCCTTGGGAGTGGTGGTTTTCCTAAAAATGGTGGAGGAATGGGGTTATCTTCGGGTCCCGCATACTGCCCATATAGATGTCACTGTGGGTTCGAATCACTAACTACTAACTTGCCGTTCAAAAAAAAACTTATCTTTTGGTTACATGTATCTATAATCTATTTAATAGGTTTTGTTAGGAATCCAATGATTTATTGGTTTAAAAATTTGATAAGTATTTAGAGCATCTCCAACAGTTTCTTTAAAATAGAGAAAATCAACTTTTTATTATTTATAATGTTCCAACAACTTTTCTATCTCATTCTCTAAAAATAGAGATTAATGGAAAAATCTCCAAATATAGAGAATTCTCTAAAACTCCAAAAAGATGAGAGAGAAATGAGTTTTTTATTCATTTCACCAATGAGAGTTAAATTAGTATCATTTATATATATATTTTTTAAATGTATTGGTATTATAAAATTATAGAATATTTAAACAATATAATCAATGATGAAATCTTTAAAATAGAGAATCTGTTGGAGTTGATTGTAATTTATTTTTAGAGCTTTTAACTTTTAGTTCTATATTTTAGAAAATATAGAAAAACTATCGAAGATGCTCTTAGTCGCTCAAAATATAAAAATCCGTTAGGTTTTCTTCAAAATTTTCCCAAAAATAAAATGTAAAAAAAGTTTTGGACATAGATTGTCAAATATTTTTCACAGCAATTTCATACATCTTAAATCTGGTTATTTTCATCCTGAAAACGATAAATACATGGTCGGATCAATGACCCAATGATGCTTAGATTACATGTATAAAAAGTAAATGTAATTTTATGGTATATAAATATTATATACTTAAAAAATTTAAATCAATTCAAAATTTCTAACTTATAATGATAATAAATTGAAAATTTATAATGACTAGTCGACTATTTCATGGTAATTTTGACACATGTTCATATTATTGGTTTTCACATGCGTATCGCATGTTATATGTATGAGATTTAATTTATTGTATTTTTATTAATTTACTGAGCAATAAATATCTATTTTGTCATCAGTGCAATAAATAAAAATTAATCTATTTCGAGTCAAAATTACTGAATGATGTTAAGCCAACAAAATCAATCTATTACCACTTAAAATTAGAGATGGTCATTTGGTCCGGCCCAGCTTGGGACTGACAGATGCCTGGGACCGAATCCAATTGAGGTCCGATCCAACTCGGGATCGGTAGAGACCGGTTACAGGTCCGAAATCTGGAACTGGTTACACTTTTGAGAGTTTTGACGGCCCGGCTTGACCCGGCCCGGGACCGGTTCCGGAACCGGTTAAAACCCGGCCCGATTTTTACAAAAAATGTATTTTTATATTTGTATATGTACTTTTATATGTGTTTCTAACTTTCTAAGCGTATTTGATTGAAAAACAATTACAATTTATAATAAAACGTATTTTTAAAATGTATTTGACTGAAAATCAATTATAAAACTATAATAAACATATTTTTTAAGTGTATTTGTTTGACAATCAATTATAAAACTATAATAAAACATGTTTTAAGGTGTATTTGAGTGACTAAATTACATATATATGTAATGATTACATATATAATATATAAATAAAATTAAGAGTAAACTATGATTTTTGTCCCTGTGGTTTGCTATTTATAACGATTATCATCCCTGTGGTTTAATAACTGATTTTTTCTTTCTTGTGGTTTAATTACTGTTTTTTATTGAAGGCCCGGTTTGAGACCGGTTTAGGCTCAAGACCAGTTACGATAATACACTAAACGAGCCGCTTGAAATCATTAGGACCGGGACCGGTTACAAAATGCCCGGTCCGAAAATTACTGTTAAGGCCTAGGACCGATTGAGGTCCGACTCGAGCCCAGTTTTTGGCCATCTTTACTTAAAATGTTATACAGAATTACAGATTATTAATTATTTGTAAATTTTAACTTTATGCCCTAAATGAATGTTTTATAGTTGATTACCCAAAAATCGGTTTAATTTCATTTTGGTGCATTAGAGCAGGGACTATGTGGACAATAGAGAAGAGTTGAGGGGTGTTTTATGACGATACCAAAAAGTAACAACAAGTAAGGATAAACTCAAAACATACGTGGACAACACGTGTCCACCAAAAGAGGATCACGTGGGTCCCATTGTTTAGTTCCACGTGTCGACTACGCGTACGATCCGTTTCCGTATAGCTGTCAAGCTTCCGATTTTGGCATCAAGAATTACACTATGACATCTTTTCACTTGCAAAGTTAAGAGTACGGGCCCCACCTCACCCACCTCTCTTCAATATAGTCAGGGGCATAATTGTCTTTTCACACACTGACATACATCTATCAATTTTTATTAAAGCACTCTTACTTTAATATTAATATTAAAAATTTATAAAACCATTATATACAAAATTTATGGTGGTTTCAACGACTCAATTCAATGATTGCTATTTAAAGAACATAATTTGTTTAAAGTGTTGTAAAAGTAAACTTAACCCAGTCTAGATCATATAAGTTAGTTCTTAGACATATCTATATCCGGTGGCGGATCCATGATTCCATTAAAATAGACTAAAATCATACAAAGTCACCCGACGTGTTTTAGCAAATATTTTAAGTTTTTTAGTTGATTTCAAGAGATTTTCTTATTATTTTAGTCGATTTTAAAGGATTTTCTTAATATTTTTATCAATTTCGAAAGATTTTTTCAGAGTTTTTTTTATTGATTTCAAGAGATTTTTTAGTGTTTTTGTCAAACACCGGCAACATGGTGTCATTTAGAAACTTTTACTGGGGGGAACTAAAGTTAAATATAATATTTTTTATATTTTTTAGCCTGTAATTTTTTTTAACAATTCACTGGGGTCCTGGGACCCCCCTTTTTGAAGGCTGCATCCACCATGTCTACATCAAAACTAACTTTTTACATTCTCAATGCTATAAAAGTATAAAATTTTCATACATAAAGGTGCTGATAACATTAACAAAAAAAATTCGTATATAAGAGTGTCATTAACCTTCCCTAAGAAAAGAGTGAAAACTATCACCACTATTTATCAGGATTAATGTTTATATTAATGGTGTTATATATATAGACTTTTGAGTTGTTGACATAGGATAATATCTTAACAATTTCCAAAAAGAATTATTTATTTGTTTGTTAACGGTTGTTACAAGATATTTGTAAGGTTTTTTTAAATGCATTATTTATCAGGCAAAAAGCTAAACAAGAATAAAAAAAGTTGTAGAAACTTAAAAGACAGAAGGAACTCCAACAAAGATAAACAAACCACAACGAAAGCCAAAACAAGAAAAAATTGACATAGAAAAAACATGCCCCACCAACAAAGCCGACTAGACGAGAAGATGTGAAAATAACGCAACCACAACCCAAGATAAATCATCACAAACATGGCCTTAAGAAGAGAGAAAACCCAATCTCCCCTCAAGCGGTAGGTTAAGAACTGATCTAAACCGGAGTAATCAGTAAACAACCACGCCACCATCCTTCCTAACATAACAACAATCGCTGATCCAAAAGGACTAAAAATCAGAAAAGGAACACTATAACCATAAAAGTTGTTCGGACAATAGTATTTGTAAAGTTAATTGTGATTCATAATATTTTGTTTATTAAAATGTATTTTAGTTATTATCTAATATGCTCATAATTTATAGAATTTATTAACTAGTAATCAAATTATTATTATTTTGAAAACAACGTCTAAAGTTTATTTGATTACAATAATAATAATAATTAATATTTAATTCAACCCTTTTACTTAATTACACCAAACATACTTACAATAAAAATAACTTTATTCCAAAGTCACATGATCATGTTGTGATAATCATTAAAGAGCAATGAAGTAAACTAGAAAAAAGAGCAAATTGTGTACAAAAAGAAATATATCATCATTCAATTATTATAATTCTCATGAAAATAATTTCAAAAGAAACGTTTAAGAGTTTAAAATCAGAATAATATATATTTAATGACCTACAATTAAAAAAGAAGTTATACAAAAGTTGTAAATTTTTAAAAACTGTTTTATCCAAAATAAACAATTTTCAAACCGCAAAACATTTTATATTCACCTCTTATTTACCAATCTTGCATTCGCTTATATTTTTATCTTTATTAAAAAATTAATTTCCTTAAACATAAATTACCTTACAAATTGATTTTTATAAATTTATTGCAAATAACGTTTTCAATAAGTTATACACGACTTTTTTTATTCTTAATTTTGTCCCTTATTATTTTTTCAATATATCTTTTCACGTTTTATTATATTTTTTTTAGTTTATCAACTAATTTTTATCAAATATGGTTGTTTTCAAATTAATTATGGAATTACTATCTTTGTCTCTTTTTCATAAACTAACTTCATCTATAGTATTATGTTTATCAACCGACACATTGTTTATTAACTGAACAATAACTTAGTAACCATTTTCACTAACACATAGTTTTTAAGGATCATTTACAAAGTAACTAAACAATAACAGTCACAAATCTAAAATCTTTTTCAGTAACTCAAGTAAGTAAGGTGACCTGATAAAAAACGTTTATCAACAATATTGCAATCGGATTTTAATGGTTGAGATTTGAGAACCTTACATAATAATATTAATAACCTTTACCTGATTAAGGGGTTGTTTGGTAGTTGTTGGATGATCAGGAGGTCAGAATGCTTAAGATGCTCTATATGATATAGTGTAGAATAAAAATGGTTGGTTGGTAACTGCTCTGAATAGATAGTAATAAATTGTCATTTTAACCATTTGTATAATAGATCGATTTAGGGCCTGTTCGGCAATGTTTTAAAACATGGGTTAACCCGGCCGGTCGAACCGGTTGGACCGGGTTAACTAACGCGGGGTTAATGCATATGACTAGCTCGTTTCAACCCGGCCGGGGTTTCTCAAAAACCCGATTAAACCGGTGGTAAACCCGTTTCTCAAACCCGGTTAACCCGTCTTTATATTAAAATTAAAAAAAAATGGTGTGTTATGTGTGTTTTTTAATGTATTTGGATTGATGTAAAATTTGTTGTTTGTGTATTTTTAATGTTGGAATTTGTGGACATCAAATTATTACTTTACATAGATGTATGTACACAGGAAAATGATAAAAAATACAAGGGATTAAGGGAGTTATTAAAACCGGTTAACCCAGTGGTTAAACCGGTTGAACCAGTTAACTCGAGACCTAGTTATCACACCAGGTCAACAAAAAACCCGAGTTTTAAAATATTATTGTTCGGTTTATTTTTCTGTTCCATATTTGGTAAATTGCTCTTTAAATTAAAAAATAATTAAAACAAAAATAGGCATCTTTCGAATGTACCACGTAATTTGTACTACTTGTTTGAAATAATAAAAATAATAATAAATATATTTATTTGTCGGAACGTGATACTGCCGACGAAGTTAATTTACGAAAAGGGAACAAAGATATTTTTAGCTCCACAATCAATGTGAATGCAACCATGGATGCACCTCTGTACATCTTCCCAACCTTTACTTTATGGGTTTGTTTGTATAAAAACTAAAATTATTAAAAAGATGAATAATTTAAAAAAAAAAGATCTTAACAATCTATTATCGTATATTCGTATAAATAAAATAAAAAATACAAATATTTTAATAAAAACGTTGATTTTTGAAGAAATTAGAAAACGTATTTTAATTAAAAAATAAAGTTAAAAATTAATTATTTAATTATATTGACTTTTTTTTATTATCCCGTAATAACCAAAATTACTTTTGGTCAATTTTATATTTTCAATAGAATTTATTGGTCAAGGTACATTTTCAATACAATGAGCATCTCCAAGAAATTCTCTAAAATTTCTTTAAAATAGAGAAACAAAAACTAAAATCTCTAAAAAAAATTACGCTCATCTCCGACAAATTCATCATTTTAGAAAACCAAACAATTATAATAATATTAAAATATTGTAATCATTTAATAATATTACTTCTATCTATTTATATTTATTTTCAAAAAAAATTATTGGTTGTTTCATATGGTAATCATTGATGAAGTAATCTTTATATTTAGAGAAAATCATCTTCTCTCTTCTTATTTCTCCGTTTTAAAGATAATTTTAAAAAATTTGTTGAAGAAAGATTTTGACTCAAAATCCCCTTTTTCATTATTTTTCAAATTTGGGGAAGCTCATATGCTCTTATGTGGTGTAAATAACAGGACCCTTGCTTTATTTATACTACACTTCTTTCTCTTTCTCTTTCCGTTATCCAACGGGTACTTGTTTCTTCACTCACTCGCTCACCCTCACCAGATTGGATGCGATTTCAACTGTGTTTTTCAGTGAGATAATTAGTGTGTGTGTGTGTTTATAGAAGAAAGGAGAAATGGATTTTAGTTCGTTTATCACTTCATTGAGCACTTCATTCATCGTCTTCGTGATTTTGATGATTTTGTTCGCTTGGTTATCGACGAAACCAGGTAACGCCGTTATCTATTATCCGAATCGGATCGTTAAAGGTATGGATCCATGGGAAGGAAGCAGGTCCAAGACCCGTAACCCGTTTGCTTGGATCCGAGAAGCTCTAGCTTCATCTGAACAAGATGTTATCAATATGTCTGGTGTTGATTCTGCTGTTTTCTTCGTCTTCTTGAGCACTGGTTCGCTATATCCCTTTCTCTATATCTATATCTATATCTGTATATCTATACATTTTGGGTTTCTGTTAGATTTTGAAAGTTAGGGTTCTATTGATTTGACGTTAACAACTTTTGGGATAATTTAATCTGATTTAGAATTTAAAAAAGCAAGTTTCCGTTTTGGAATAAGTCGAATTTTTTAATTTGAACTGTGCTTTTACTTTTCATTAGTTTTATTTCCTTTTTTAGTTTGAAGATTGTTTGCAGAAACCTGTAAAAATTGTTTGAATATGTGGTTGATTTAAAACCCTAAAACCAAAATTAAACCCTAATTTAGTTCAATAAACAAGTTTTAAACCCTAATGTCAACTAAATTAATCGACATATGGAGTAGTAATATGCAGAAAGCCAGAAACAACTGTGATGGAGGTTGAATTCAGATTTTGGCATATATTATTAAGAAATTTGGGTCTTTTTTGGGAATTTTCGTTAGATAGAATTATACCTAATTTGGTTAAATCACATCAATTATTCATTGTTTGAGTTATTTGTTAGAGTGAATTTATCTATTTGGTCCCTGTGTTTTGATGTTTATTACGATGAGGTTCCCTGTACTATTTTTTTTACGGATATGGTACATGCGATATTCAATTTGTCATGACCATATCTCTCTGATTAACACCTTTAAAAAAACATTGTGGATGATGGAGCATTTTGGTCTTTTTAGTTATTATTATTTTTTTTGTTTTTTTCCTCTTAAAAACTACCCCCTCCATCCCAAATTAAGTGTTTGCGCTACTATTTTTGTTTGTCCCAAAATAAGTGTTCACTTTCTTTTCAATTTCCCATTTTACCCTTAAATATAAGATTGAGAAAGTCTATCTGCTATCAAGGGTATAAGTGTCATTTGGTTATTTAAAAAGTGTAATAGTTGTAAGTGTCATTTGGTTATTTAAAAAGTGTAATAGTTGTACATTTCTAAAACTGTGCCATTTTCATTGTGGACATTTATTTTGGGACAGAGGGAGTAATATATATATATATATTTATATATATATACATGTGAAACTTTTATATTATGAAATAAATACATACGAAACTTTTTCGTAAAAAAATATATGAGAAACTTTCAACTTATGAAAAAAACAAATACATGTGAAACTTTTAAGTTTCCCAAGGTGAAACAAACAAAAGTGTATAACATCTGATGAAAAAAAATCATTAAAAAAATATTTTTTATATTGATTTGTATGAGTTTGTATAGTTTGTAACCTTTGGCTGGTTTGTATTTGAAGATATGTCTATATATATATATATACACACACATACATATATAAGGGCGGGTTCAAATGAGAACTTAAATTTGGTTGCGAACGTGAAGACAAATGAGAGCGTGACAAGTGTCATATTCAGACTAAATAATGAAAGAAATATTCAGACTGAATGTAGTTTTGTAGTTTATGTATGTTATGTAGTTTATGATCATGGTTTTTAATGTGTCTAAATGTTCTTATAGTTTCATTACTTCTTTCTTTTCCAGTATTCTTTATATTTCTTCTATCGGGAATCGTATTGCTGCCACTGCTTATACCAATTGCCATGACCGAACGTGATGCGGGTATCGTCGATTCCACCGGGAAAAACGCTTTCGATGATCTCGACAAATTATCAATGGCACATCTCAACGTTAGTTTATTATTATTGTAACAACTTTATATCTTTTTTCACCTTTAAATCACTAAAATCGATATCTATATCGTTTACTTAAACCCATTTCATAATTTCAAAATTTGTGTTTATAGGAGAAAAGCCCACGATTATGGGCTTTCTTGGCATCTTGCTATTGGGTTTCGTTCGTTTCATATTTCCTTTTATGGAAAGCTTACAAACACGTTTCCAATCTTAGAGCTACGGCATTAAAGTCACCCGAAGTGAAAGCCGAACAATTTGCTATTTTGGTTAGAGATATACCTTCGTCATCCGAAGGTTATTCTCGAAATGAACAAGTGGATACTTATTTCAAATCAATGTATCCCGATACGTATTATAAATCAATGGTGGTCACAGATAACAAAGAAGTCGATAAAATCTACGAAGAGTTACAAGACTGTAAAAAAAAGTTAACACGGGCCGAAACCATATATTCGGATTCGAAAAAAGATGGAAATCCACAAGGGGTAAAACCGACTCACAAACTCGGTTTTCTTGGCCTTCTCGGTAAAAAAGTCGATACCATTGATTACTGTAACGAGAAAATCCGTGAGTTAACTCCGAAACTCGAGGCTGCACAGAAAGAAACGATTAAAGAAAAGCAACTAGCTTCGGCTATCGTTTTCTTTAATAACCGAACGGCTGCTTCTGGTGCAGCTCAGTGTATTCATTCGCAGATCGTTGACACCTGGACGGTCATGAACGCTCCTGAAGCACGACAGTTATTATGGACTAATCTTTCGAAAACTTATTATGCTCGTGAGATACGACAATATGTTGTGTATTTTATCGTTTTCTTAACGATATGTTTTTATATGATCCCGATTGGGCTGATTTCGGCTTTGACGACTTTGGCAAATTTGAAGAAATTGGCTCCGTTTTTGAAGCCGGTTGTGGATCAGGCCGAAGTTAGAACGGTTTTGGAAGCTTATCTCCCTCAGATTGCGCTTATTGTATTTTTGGCTTTGTTGCCTAAATTCCTTTTGTTTTTATCTAAGGCTGAAGGGATTCCGTCTGAAAGCCATGCTGTAAGAGCTGCATCGGGAAAGTATTTCTATTTTTCGGTGCTTAATGTGTTTATTGGTGTTACTATTGGTGGAACTCTTTTCGATTCTTTCAAGGAAATTCAGAAAAACCCGAATTCTATTGTTCAGAAGCTGGCGTCGAGCCTTCCTGGAAATGCGACTTTCTTTCTGACTTTCGTGGCTCTCAAGTAAGCTTCAAGTTAATATACACACTCACACACACACATATATATATATGTATATATATAAAAATATAGAGGAAAGTTCAAATAAGAACACAAATTTGGTTGTGAACGTGAGGACAAATGAGAGCGTGACACGTGTCTGAATGTAGATTATTGAGACTGAATAATCAACGAAATATTCAGACTGATTATATATATTTATTCTGAATATTACTTTGATTATTCGGTCTGAATATGACACGTGTCGCGCTCCCATTTGTCCTCACGTTCACAACTAAATTTGTGTCCTCATTTGAACCCGCCCCTATATATATACACCTTTTAGAACTGTTATTATAGGGTAAATTGAATAAAAATGCAACATACTTTGGTGCAATTCTTATTTTTTGTGGCATACTTTCAAACCCTCGATTTGGTACTTCAGATGTGACATCTTAAACATTTAGGTACCTAAATTTACATTCATTCGTATTTTGTGTAGCATACTTTCAGAACCATTATTTTTGTACCTCAAATGTGACATCTCAAACATTTAAGTATCTAGTTTACAACTGAGAATGAATGAAAATTCATAATATTTTCATCTGATTCCTATTTTGTGCAACATACTTTGGTCTTTAATGTTTGAAATACCACATATGAGGTACCAAAAATAGAGGTTATGGAAGTACGTTACACAAAATAGTAATATGACCAAAGTACGTTGCATTTTTCATACAATTTACCCGTTATTAAGCAAATATAATGATAAAAATATGCAATTTGTTGGTTATTCTAATATTGTTTTGAATTTCAGATTCTTTATTGGATACGGGCTTGAGCTATCGAGAATAGTTCCTTTAATCATATTCCATATCAAGAGGAAGTATCTGTGTAAGACGGAAAGAGACGTGAAAGAAGCTTGGTTACCTGGAGAACTTAGTTATGCAACCAAAGTTCCTACTGATTTGCTTATTCTCACAATTGTCATTTGTTATTCTGTCATCGCTCCTCTCATTATTCCGTTTGGCGCAATATACTTCGGCTTAGGATGGCTCGTCTTTCGGAATCAGGTATATATATATATATGACCACTCTTTTCCATTATGATTCTTGTTTTTGTCCTATAACCAACACACACATAAAAGTGTACATACATATATATATATATATATAAAGAGAGAGAGAGAGAGAGAGAGAGAGAGAGAGAAAGAGAAAAGTTCAAATGTGAACTCAAATTTGGTTGCGAACATGAGGACTAAGGAGAGCGCGACACGTGTCCCATTCAGGCTGAACAATGGACATTCAGAGTGAATAATGAAGGTGAAGTTCATACGTTATTCAGACTGAATATAACTACATTCAGTCTGAATATTTCCCTTCATTATGCAGTTTGAATATGAAACGTGTTGCACTCTCCTTTGTCCTCATGTTCAACAACCAAATTTAAGTTCTCATTTGAACCCGCCCCTATATATATAGGAGACTATTTTCGTGAAACCCGTGAGACCACTTAAAAAAACACTGAACCTTCACACGCCATTCTAGTATAAAGTCACAAGTGATTTGGCCGTTTTCATGCTCTATTATTTAATTTGGTTATTGTTCTCGTATGAACTTGACTATATATATATATATATAGTCAAGTTCAAACGAGAACGTGAAAACACCATTTTTACTATAGTGAATCACATGTGATACACTATTAGGTTATTTAGCAAAACCAACTTATGAAGAAGGTCATTAAGCTAACGTTTTCTCTGATTCTACATCTCTTCTCTTCATAATCAAGTAACCATTTCTTTACAGATCCTCAAAGTCTACGTTCCAAAATACGAAAGTTACGGAAAGATGTGGCCCCACATGCACGTACGCATCTTGGGAGCGTTAATCCTTTTCCAAATAACAATGGTCGGTTACTTCTCAGTAAAAATATTTTACTACAGCCCGCTAATCATTCCACTTCCAATACTCTCCCTCCTCTTCGGCTTCGTTTGTAGAAAGAAATTCTATCGGTTTTTCCAAACTACGGCTATAGAAGTTGCTAGCCATGACCTAAAGGAGGTTCCAAATATGGATCTTATCTACAAATCCTTCATCCCTCGAAGCCTTAATCCCGATAACCTTGATGAACGGTTGGATGGTGGGGCAAATTACGATTTGAATCCGGGATTAGATGCTTATGCTCAAACTCAAGATGTTTAAATGTGTATGTATGATTTTGTGTGTTAGTATAGGAAGTTTGTTTGAAAAATGATGATTTGTTTTTGTTGATAGTTAGTTTTTTTTGTTTTCTATATAGTTGTTGTGATTTGTGTGATTAATTTGTAAGGAAAATGTGTGTATTTTTGTTGTGTTTAAAACTCAAAATATGTAACACAACACCTTCATCATGTATTTGTTTAGTAGTTGGATTATATGTTTTTTTTTATATAATTAGTTTAATGATTTATTTATTAAGTAGTGTTTGTTTTTTGTTTAAAATTTTAAAATATAGTGGTTGAATTGGATAAATTATTGTATTTGTTGTCTATATTCAGTCATCTTATTTCAATAGGATTTTATGAGGGAAAAAAACAAACAACTTCAACGTGAATAAGTACCCCTAAGGAGATATAAACAAGCCCTTGGTTTGACTTAGGGGCCTTATTTACCAAATGTTTATTAAGTAACTGTTTACCATATCAGATGAGCATGATAATAACTGATAATTTTATATGGTAAGCACCATAAGAATTACTGGGTAAGAATCACTTATCAACAATCAATTTAATAGCGGAAAATGTTAATCTGACCGATAAAGCAAGTGGAGGTTATTCTTGACGGAGAGCTTACCTAGTAAATATATAATAGACGACCCTTATGTCCAGGGACAGACTCAGAATTTTTTTATACGGTGACACCATATAATATAGACAAAAAATAATTATAAAAAGCACGGTTTTTATCGACGTGTCTTCATGTTTTTACTAACGTACAATATCGCTCGATGTGTTTTTAGCTTAATTCCACCATTTCTTGAGATTTTTAAAGTTTTTTTCTTGATTTCGAGGGGTTTTTAACTTTTTTTATCGATTTCGGTGGACTTTTTTGTTGTTGATTTCAAGAGTTTTTTTTTCCCGGATTTTTTTGGTTGATTTCAAGAGTTTGTTTTTTTGGTTGATTACGAGATACGGTTGCACATTTTTAAACTTCTGAATGTCACCACACATTTTAAAACGATACGGTTTCAACTTTCATAAAAGTAAATTTTTTAACCTTTTAATAGAGACATAATACAATGACACGTGTCATTGTATGCATTTGAGTAGTTCGATCCGTGTGTATGTCCGAATATAACGTGTTGCGGTGTTGTCAAAATAATAATTTAGTTTTTTTATATAAAATATTTTAAGATGTGTGCATTTGAACAACCCTCTGCCCGTTGAACCAATATTTTATATAGTTGATTTTTATAATTTCGTCCGTTTAAATAAAATATAATTTAGTTGCAACCCACCTATTATAATAATAAAAATAATCAAAATAAAGATATTTTTTTCTCATTACTATAATGGAGGAGGCTAATGGTACCCCTAAGATATGTTAATGACACCCTACAAAAGTGAATCTATCTCACACATGTCTATGTCAAAACCCTTTTTTTCAATTCCCAAAGCTATGAAAGTGCAAGAATTTTCGTGCATATCCCTAATAAAGGTGTGCCATTAGGACTCCCATACTATAATACTGAAAAAAAATATATATAAGTCATCATACTTGATCTATATTTAGATTTTGTATAATTATTTTTATATATTGATTAATGTTCTATATATTAATTAATATTTAATGTATTAATTAATATTATGTATTAAGTTTATAACTTAATTATTTTATGTTTTTAAATTGTAAATTATATTTAATGTAACACTTATCAGTTAAAAAGATTGTCATTTTATTTTTCACGATATTTTGCAATAAATAAATTATTGTAAAATTTAAATGATAATTATTTATTGGTTATAAAATATCTTTATTATTTTTAATAAAATAGTATAAAGAAACATAAATATGTTACTTTTATTATTATATTATAAAATTACATATATTTTTTGGTGTTTTTTGTATGTGTTATTTGTAGTTGAATTCTTTTTAATATTCAATAAATCCATCATTTTTAGTATTTCTAACATGTCTTTTAATGTTTGGGTTGGAGATAGTCAAAGTGGTTCATTTTAGACAAATTGTTCAGTCATGTCCCGTCAAAATGTCAAGGATAGTCTAGTCATTTTGATAGTTTTTTCCTGTCTTACCGACACAATGTCAGACAACATGTTCAGTTCTGTGTCATGTCTACATACAAAACACACCCTAAAAAGACAAAGAAATCCCTTGTTCATTAGATAAAAAATAGATAATTTAGATTGATTTTCGTATATATTATGAACATTAAGAAAAATAAACAAAACACCATAAGTTATTGGAATAGGCATTTCTAGGATATTCAATATTCAATCCAACTTAAAATTTGAAACCCCTACTTTCTTCTGATTATTCTTGTCAATTATCCATTTCCCAAAAAAATAGGATTGACGAAGGTGAAAGGATTGGTCCTGGGTCTAATGATAGAACGGTTTTCCACCGAGGACAATGGTTGTGGGAAATATGGCAAGATTTGTTGGTAAAGCCAAAGGTGTTGTAGGATGTACCTAAGAGACTATGAATCATTCGTTCAAATTAGCTTGTTTTATCTCTTCTCTTTCACATCACTTTCTCTTTCTAAAACTCCATTGTTGCAACCTAAAAGACTCGATAATCCACGCATGAACAACGACAAGATATTACAATCAGTAGGTATTTCCATCGAAAACACTCGAGCAAGTGTTTGATGACACCACAAGCTTTACTTTTAGGCTCAATCTTATTACCTTCATCAATAATCAATATAACATCACCGTCATCACCTTATCGTTGTATAATAGCTCTCATGCTCGTTTTATTATGTTTCTTTCTCCATAGACTGCATTTATTTTTCTTGTCCACTTTAAAACAATGAATGTGTAGACCATTTATTGATTTGAGATTTGCAAAGTATAATTTCATGTTCGAGTTTATAGAATCATAATCCTTTTTTTCTTGTTTATAGTATACTAATTTCTACATTTTATTCGTGTTTTTGTAAAATATCAAATTTGCTTGTGCTTTTATATGTTCATTCACATGTGAATAAAGAATATAACATGTGAATAAAAAATATTCATATGTGAATATCTACTAATATCTCATATCTCATGCAATAAAATTGTTATTAATAGAACAAACAAATTCATTCAAATACATTTTATCAAGACACACATGAACATGTATATTCTTCACATGAAAATGACCATAAGTTTACATTTAAAACATTTTTGGTAGAATTTTTTACAACGATTTGATGAAAGTGAGAATTCTTTTGTCGAGTTTAGGCAGAGTTCTATCGGTACAGTTTTCTAGTTTATCTCAGTTTTCTCATCGTTTATTCAATTTATCAGTATGGTGGGGACCATTTGTACTTAGTTGACTTGGGGGGTGTTTGGATGAGCTTATTGACTTATAACTTATTACCGGTGGGGAAAAGCACTTATGAAAAGTTGATAAGTTAAAATTTTTTACTTCTTAAAAAATGACTTATTACCGGTTTGGCACCGCATAAATTGTTTTATCCAAACACTCAAAACGACTTATTACCGGTGCCACACCGGAATAAGTCAATAAGTTGTTTTTATAAGCCCATCCAAACACCCCCTTGATCAATGGTAAGTAATATGAATTCATTTCACTTTCAATTTAGCATGTAAAGACTTCAGGTTCATGTGTTTTGTATTAGTTGATTCATGTCATGTTCGCCTTTAAACAAGCTAGCAAGTACGAGCTGGGTAATTTAGTCAAGGTTCTCTGGTGAGACCTTACTTTTAGGCCGTCTACCAACTTTTCCCACTTAAATGAGAAACTTTGGCTGAAAAACACGTTAAAGTTGTTGAAATAAAGTAATTTAGTGGGTCTGGTAATCCAATATTCAACTGGCCGCTTTCGAAAATGCTCCAACAAAGTATATGCTCAAGTTCACGAGTTTTAGTGTTGTATCATTCATTTTGATCAAACAAAATTGTTTATATTATATATAGGGACATGTTTAAATTAGAACTATATATATTTTAAAAATATGGGAACCATCTATATATATATATATATTATTCATTATAAATAACCATGAATAATCATGAACATCTAAATGAAATAAGTGGCTCTCAACTTTCAAAATATTTATTGTTCTGATTTGAACATGACATTAAAAACTTTCAAAATATTTATTGTTCTGATTTGAACATGACACTAAATTAAAAGGTTGAGAACCGATCTATTCCCTAAATTGATTTGATCAACATTAACTTAAATGGCATATTTGTAATATCAACAAATTATAAGATTAACTATGTCGGATCACGTTTAGGGGAAAACATCAACAAAAAAAACTGAAGAATACCTTGGGAGCCTTCCATCTGGACGGTATGTACAAATGCATACTGATAATTTGTATCATACATTTGTGCATATGAACTAATGCATATATATGCATTGGTACATTATTAAAAACAACTTCAATCATTTATATGCATTTGTACATACCGTCTGGATGAAGGACATCCAAAGTGTTCTTCAACTTTTCTTCTTTTTTAGTTTTTTTTCCTAGAACCTTCCTCTAACTGTTTCAAACTTAGACTTGCAAGAGGCATTATTGGAGCAAAAACGTGTATTTCCCAGATACGCAAACCGGCTACACATGCTGTCAATTCCTAATGTGAGAGGCATACCTGACTCACTCAATGGCAAGACGATTGTAAGGGGGTCTGAGATTGAACCCAAGATCAACATCCTATTGAAACAAACATCTTCTTGCAAGAGACATTATTAATTAGATCAATGACATGAGGCGTGAATATCTTTTGTTTTTCTTTGATTATACAAATTTAATTATTTTTATTTTTAAACTAAATTAAACCAGTATTTTTAATACTTTGTTTTCCAAATGATAAATCATATATAACATTTTTATTTATTTTAAAACTCAAGTAATACACTGTTTATTTAAATCTAATATTTTAACTACCATAAAAGAACAACATCATTATACTTTTTGAAATTTTCTAATCTATGTAATTTTCACATGAAACATTACAATTAATTTAACTCATGTTATTTTACAAAGTGAATAAAACACTTAACATTTTATATTGTGCTGCATGTCAACAAAAACCTATTTTTTCGTATTGTTGAACAATGTATTGTTTCACATTAGTATTCACACCACGTACATTGTGAAACAAATTACATTGTTTCATATTATGTTGTTTAACATGGTGAATCAACAATTTACACTTCAAGAACGTTGTGTTATTTCACTATTGAATTGTTTCACATAGTGAAACAACAATATATTATTTTACATAATTATTAACTCGTGTTGTTTCAGTTAGTGAACAACAATACATCGTTAGAGCAAGATACCAAAAATTGCCGAAATCATTTAATCTTCTTTTCATCTTTCTATGTGTGCATTTCGATCTAAAATCACCAAATATCTCAAGATAATAACTCAAATCTATAATAGTGTCTGGAATTGAGGGGAAAAAACCTCTCATGGTGATAAGTCATATCTATAAACAAAAATGTGAAAAATATAAATCATATATATACATATATATATATATATACACAAGAATCATAACCTTCGCCCCTTTTATGATGACTACGTACTCTCACAAAATAAATAAATCCCCACCTTCAAAAAAAGGTTAGGGACGGAGCCAAAAAATTTATCCAGAGGGAGCCTTTAAACTTAGTGTAAGAAAACTTACGATTATAATGTTAAAAAGACTTTTTTAAGAGATACATTTTTTGTAAATATTTGTCCTTCAACAATAGTTGTTAGAAAAAAATAGGGCTAACCAACATAACTATGTCTACATTTATATAAAGAAAAATATGTCTACATATGTAGATAAACATATAAACAATAAAACCTTTTGAAAAATATATGAAAACTATGTAAAAAGTTTTTTTTATATAACAAAATATTTAAAAATTGAAGTTTTAAAGGAAGAAAAGGAATAATTCAGTAGAAACAAACAAAGGTATAGAGGCAATATATTTTGAGCCTATATTAAAACTTTTTTCTTCAAAATTTCCAGGTGGGGCCTTGGCCCCTTCTGGCTCTATGGTGGCTCCGTCCCTGACAATGGCTACTAGGGGTGTCAAAAATGTACCGAGACAAACCAACCAATTAAGATACCAACCGTACCAATTTAATTGGTACCAACTAAATTGGTACCAACTAAATTGGTACCGATTATATTAGTTGGTACTACCGTACCAATTTCACAAACATGGTTGGTACGTGGTATCGAAAATCCAATACCACGGTACTACCGTACCATACCGACTTTTATATATATTATTTTTTAATTATTTTTTATACAATAAATCAATTAAATCAATTATATGTATTATATGATAATTATTTACAGTTTGGTTTTTATAGTTTTATATTTTTTCTGTTTTTTACATTTACTTTGGGTTTGGGTTTGGGTTTGGGTTTGGGTTTGGGCCTCACTTAGGGACTTATTGTCTTTAGTTTAGAGTTTAACTCTTTAGTCCCATTTCAATATAACAGATAGCAAAAGGTAGCAACCCAACCCTAACCTAATCTCAAACAGGTTTCGAACAGCTGGTTTTGGACAGCAAGAAGGTTTTAGACAACAGATTTTAGTCTTTTAGACATGTTTGTAATTTAGAGTTTTAGACAGGTTTTGGACAACATATCATATTTATTATTTTATATTAAACATTAAATTTTGTGAACTTTGAGATGTTGGTACAAATACCATACCAACACGTACCAACCGAAATAAGTTGGTACCAATTAAGTTGGTTGGTACACAATATAGATTTTTGAATACCAATTATAATTGGTTGGTACACGGTATTGGGGGAAAAAAATGGTACCGTACCATGTTCACCCCCTAATGGCTACTCTCCCAAACATGTTGACTTTGTTTGCATCGTTGCAGAAATCTCGATTTTGAAATAAAAATAGATCGATATTTTTCTTTTCTTTCTTTGATCGGTTGTTGTCTTCAACCCGCATCAAACCTTTTATGTTTGCAAATTCAAATTATATATATATATATATATGTATATATATATATATATATAGAGAGAGAGACTTAGAAATCAAGAGGAACTCTTAGCAATAGAAACACTTATTAACCCATATACGGAGATTCAAAATGAGACATCTGATGATAAATGACCCAAAAAACTTATCATTGTGTCCTTACTCGACTAAAATGAAAGCTTAATTAAAACCTTTAGATGGATAAGATTGATTCTCGTGGTCCTCAACTTTTTTACAAAGTTCTCTTCTTTTTCCTTTAAAAAAAATACCCACATAACATTTATTGGTCTTGTAGCTCAGTTGGTTAGAGTGTTGGTCTTATGAGCCGAGGGTCGTAGACTCGAGCCCTCTTATACCATTCTATTGATTTCTCTATGATGGAATAGGTAAACCTGCCCCTACATTAAGGAGTAGGTAAACTCTTTCTAGAAGAGAGAAATCAATAAAATGGTATGCCAAGGCTCGAACCTACGACCTCCCGCTCATAAGACCAATGCTCTAACCAACCGAGCTAGGGGACCAATGCATGTTATGTGCGTATCTTTTTTCTTCAAATTGATAGTTCTTGATGGAAAAACTAGATAACAAATAGACTAATGGATGCTTTCCAATAGTTCTTTGTTACTCAAATTGGCTACTTGTTAACAACTAATTAATAGTTTTCAATTGTGATGTTACTATTAGTTGTATAAATAAATAACTTTTTCTTTCTTGGGCAGCTTTGTTAAAATTATACCTATTTCGTTACACCAATGAGTTATTCATATTTGGGGTTTTTTAATCAGTTGAAAGCATTCTATTGCAAAATTTGGTTTATGACCATGATATATAGGGAGTCATTAATGGGAGCGCCAAATATTTTGTAAAATCTATGAGATCCAATCTCAATCTCAAATCATATTAAATTAAGGGTTAATTAGAAAAATAATTAATAATTTTAGTAATTTTTACAAAAACAAAATACCACATTTTAGACGTATTTCAAATCTTATCTCTCTTCTCTTTTCTGTCTCATTCCCAACTAAAAGAATCTAGCGAACACATTATATATATACATACATACATATATAGGTGTTCTTCAAGAGAGATCTAGGTTAATTGTGATAACCATGAGATTCATCTCAACCCTATTATGTTTTGATCAATGGTTCAAATTAAAACATCCCATAATTAATTATATTGCCTAAATTAAAGGAAAATAAATTATTAAAATAAAAGCATAAGGGTATCATAGTAATTACACTTGTTATTTCATTCCTATCTAATTTAGGTGGGTTCCAAATTTATAGGAAATGATGCATAACAAGATCAGAGTAAATCAAAAAAGATATCATACGAAAAATACGGTCAACCCATCATTCAAAATATCGGATAAAAACACTCTCCCTTCTAATCGCTCATGAACCTTCAACGCCGGAGATAAAACCCTAGGAAATCTCGTTCGAAACTGAAAGTGTTACCTGTTGAATCAAGCAAATGGATGAGGAAGATGGAGGTATGTGGTACATTATGTGTTATTGGTACCACATATCCTCAGATGGACTAATCAAGCTGTACCATACAAATTCATAAAATGAATTAATCAAGATGTACCATACAAATTCATAATACGGATTAATCAAGATGTACCATTCAAATGGATTAATCAAGATGTACCATACAAATTCATAAAACGGTACCATATATCTTCAACTATTTTGTAACTCCAGAAACCTTCTTCACAGAACATTAGAAAAAAAATAAAAATTTGTATTTTATATCAGAAATAAATAATTACCATTTTCTTGATGGTTGGGTATACCAGTAGCATCTAAAACCGTTGTATCTTCTTCACTCTCGTTCATGTTGATGTCATCGTTGTATTCATCATCCGATAATGTATCTTCATTGCCTGAACCGATGTATCTAAAACTGTTGTATCTTCTTCAACCTTCTGCTGCTGAACAATTTTAAAGCCGTACTATCAAGGCAATCGATTGAATGAATAAACTGATTTGTTTTGATATTATTCGGTTAGATAATTTAGAAAATAGATCTTCTTAATCTTTATTTGATTTGTAACAGAAAAATAAATAACTAAAGGATTAATTATTAAATTTGTTATTTTACCAAATTACCCTTTTTTTATTTATGGTTAGTTGTGGATCTCATGGTTATCAACCTTTATAGGGTTCTCATTTGATTATGCCCATACATACATACATACATACATACATACATACATACATACATACATACATACATACATACATACATACATATATATATGGGAGATTTCAAATACAAACCAAACAATTTGTACAAACCGTGTAAACTCTATGGTTTCATTGTCTTTTTGAATAAATTTTTTTTCATTAAAGTGTTTAATATGATGAAATTGTTTCATATAGTTATTTTCTTCATTAAATTATTTCATATATTGTTGTTTCTACATGAAAATGAATTGTTATTTCATGTATTTCTCATTTTGATGAATCATGTTTCATATATTCTTGATTAATCAACCCTCATGTGTTCTTGATGAATTTTTTTCACATATTATTGATTAATCAACTCTCATAATTAAAAAAAATAAAAAATAAAATAAAAAAATGATTGGTTGAATGGAGTATATATATATATATAGGGTTGATTTCAATTACAAACTCATCTATTTGTGCAAACATTGCAAACCATTATATTAGGAAACAATTGATATATTTATGGATAGTTATCATAATTTATTATTTTGTTTCCTAATTCAATGTCATTATCATAATTAATGAACCTATCATCTTCCATAAATAGGTCAACCATAATTAATAAATTATGATAACTATCCATAAATATATAAATTGTTTCCTAATATAATGGTTTGCAAAGTTTGCACAAATATATATATATATATATAGAGAGAGAGAGAGAGAGAGAAAGAGAGAAAGAGAGAGGTCAAATCTGAACTCAAATTTGGTTGTGATCGTGAAAACAAATGTGAGTGTGACACGTGTCTAAACGTAGACTATTCAGATTGAATAATCAAAGAAATATTCAGATTGAATATAGTATTTATTCAGTCTGAATAATGTTTATTCAGATTGAACAAAAACTATATTCAATCTGAATATTTATTTGATTTTTCAGTCTGAATATGACACATGTCGCACTCTCATTTGTCCTTATGTTCACAATCAAATTTGAGTTTATTGTGTAACATGTAAGTGTTCTATATTTTCATCAATTCTCTCTTTTTAGGTATTCGGATATTTCTTCTATCTAGCATTCTATCGCTACCAATATTTTTGCCAACCGCCACCACTTAACATAACACGGGTGTTGTGGATTCTACTCGGAAAAATGCTTTCAACGGCCCCGACACAAATTTTTCAGTTTTTAGTTTTCATCATCGGTTTCAAGTTCTTTTTTGGCATCCCTATTTGTTTCTATATATACATATAAACAGAGGGTTTAATCATTTAAGAACTTTAAATTTTATGAAAACCATGAGGCCCATCTTAAACCACCAATTTAAAATAATAATGTTATTAATTAAGAAGATAATTATAGTAATTTACTAAATTCAAATTAATACGTTTTTAAAAATTCATATATATTGCAAAATAACCATGACCTATATATACACACACATACATACATACTTATCTTTCTCTTTCTCTTTCTCAATCTCAATCTCAATCTCATCTCCCCATGACATACATTCGCACATAAACCGACCATAATATAAGCAAGGTTAACAATTTTTTTACTAGGGTGTTTATAATGTTTCTACAAAGTTCATATGGTATTCACAAGTGATATATTTAGATTTAGTTTTATTGATGTAGTTGGTGTTTACATATGTTCACAACCTATACCGGCCAGATCTAGATTTACAATATGTTTGCAAGCTATACCAGATCTAGATTTACAATATGTTCATAAACCATAATAATATTTTTAAGTAAGTGTTCACAATGTGTTAACTGTGTTAACCTATTATGTATATTGGATAATGTGTCCGTGCATGTTAAAGAGAGATGAGAGAGAAGATAGGAGACATTAGAGAGAAAAAGGAGATAGTAGAGAGATTTTTATTTTATATTAGATTTTATTTTTTAATTAATATATATATATTCTGATCTAAATTGGATCTCACGGATTTCATAAATTGTACAGATCTCAAAAGAAAGCCCATATTTATGTATTAATGTCTATATATATATATATATACATATATATATATATATATAAATACATGAAAGTTCAAATGTGAACATAAATTTGATTGTGAACATATGACGTCCATTTAATTTTAACCGTTTTAATAAAATTACGTTACAAAACAAGGTTTATGAGCTAAATTATTGTAGTTGAGTTTTAGCTATCCCACCTATATAACAAGTTAAAAAATTGGAATAACGATATGCATATAAAAAGATGGATATGATGTTTTTACTCTAGTTCATACGAATTTTACTATCAATATATTTTAATGGAACAAGCAAGGAGAATGAGGTGTAAAAGAACATCCAAATGATAATGAGATGCTTTAATGAGATTTGAGTATTCCTTCAAATTTAAATTATGGTCTGTTTTGTTCATCCCATTTAGTGAGAAGATGATGAAATTGAAGAATGATGTGAGTATTTATTAATATGAGACAAAGCCTTTGTGGAAACTCATGAGGTTAACTTATTTTAGTTGACCTTATATACTCGTATGGTTGGCTAATTTTGAACCATCTAGCATTATGGGTTGATTGTTTTTCACCGGATGTCTTTATTAAAATTCAGATATATAATACAACTATTTGATTTCCACTTTAATAAAGTCATAATGGGGTTGACTATTTTTCGTTGACCGTTTATACTTATGGGGTTTGTTGTTTCTCGCCAACCATTTTTTTATAATACAACTCAGGCATATTGGTTGGTTGTTTTTCATCAGCTCTATTTGTTAAAGTTAAGATATATAATACAGTTATTTGGTGTCCACTTAATTGCATATTTGAACCACTTTAATAAATTACCCTACAAAATACGATTTATTAGCTAAACTAGAAACATAATGTATGCGCACACATATACTATAAGTGTTTATCAATATATGCAAATCAATCACTTATAGAAATACATTTGTTGTTTTAAATTGTATCTCATTAATCATTTTCCGAAAAATTACATTTGATTTTAACTCGATCAAATACTTCTTAAAAAACTTATAACTATAGTGCATCACGCGGGGCACACACTAGTATTGCATAAAAGTAATAACAAACAGAAGAAACTCTCGCCCTCTTAGACATATTGATTAATTAAAATCAATGTTATAAAAAACTCGTTGCGACAGCCGCTGTGGCTTGAGACTTGTGTCTGATGTCACGTTATGCCTGTGGCACGCCATGGCCCAATGCGTGATTTTGTAACACCATATTTGATTTTTCTTACCGTTTTCGTATCTTTTTATTTCGTTTTTAATATATAACTTAATTTTAAATGGCTAATATCATTAACTTATTGAGTTATAGTAGAAAACAAAGGTTTATATATATATAATATTATATATGATATACAAATTTGTCGTCATAAGGCACGCCTTGGAAAATGTCATGGCTCGTCGTAGCTTCTAAAGCTTAAGGCTTGACCTCACCATCATATCATGTCTCACATTATTTAGAACCTTGATTAAAATAGAGATGTATTGATTGATTGCACGACATACTTCCGATACTATAAAATATTTAACTCATGTTTTTAAAATCTCTTTAAATTCATGTTTTGCAACTTATTATTGGATAAGTACAACTTCTTCAATATGCATCTTTGGACTTAATAAATTAAGTGATAAGTATGTTTAAACCAAAGTTATGTGTTAAGTTTTACTAATATACTAAGATAGGTCATGTTTAGGAGAAAACGTTATATAAATAGAAAACCGAAAATCACAAAAAAAAGGATGAAAAAATATATCAATGTGGATGTTAAATTAACGAGAAAAATATGACCTTGTTTGGAATAATTTATTTCGTTCGAAATTTATTTATTTTTCGTCTTCTTTTTAAATAAAATATACAGGGTGAGATTTTTTGATTAAAAAAATAATGTTGTAACAGCACAGTTAATCACATCCACTAGATTATCTAATATGAATATTGATGTTTTTTTAGTTTTTCATATGTTTGGGATTTTCCCGTGAACCTCCCTCTAATATATAACTGACAATCAACCAAATATTCTACCACTCTTTCAAATTCAAACAATACAATTAAATAAAATACAAGGGTACGTTTGGTACATGAGATTAGACAAGACAAAACATGACAAAATTCATTATCTTACGTTTGGCGTGACATGGGACATGACAAAAACCTACTGTTCCACGTTTAATATAGGACATGGACAAGGACTGGAGCCGGGGAGTGAGCGGGACATGATGGTACAAAAAATGTTCTTTTAGGTGGAATAAGATCGGAGATGAGACATAAACTAAAAATTGTCAATATGACCTTATTTGATATAACCATAATATAGTATTTGTTTTAATGGTCACCATTGTCCATTGCCGCCACAGCCGCCACCACTTCTCGGCAGCATTACGTCAATTATATCACGCTTTATTGTCTGAGTACATTTCTATTGTTTCATAAAACGTTAAATGCGCAAGACAAACATTAAAAAAAATACATGTATCTGCAAAATCAATAACAGGATTTTAATATGGGTAGACTAAATGTTGTACAGACTATTAATTTTATCTTCAAACACATTAACATCAAGACTTCACTTTTTAACATTTTTAATATGATTTAACTCGATTATGATGTTAAAAGTATCTTGTAACATTCCCTTTTAAAAGACAAATTGAACTCATTTGTTTCTAACTTACAAGTAATAATTAAATTGTCATCAAATCTTCTATCGAATCGAATGTATAATTTAAAAATGGGAGTGTTAATGGCACCCTTAATAAGGGGTGCGCACGAAATTTATAATATTTTTGTAGTCTTGAGATTATAAAAAGTGTGTTATTATAGGAACACCCCTCTACATTCCATAACCTATAACCATCATTAATAATATTTATTACTAATCATTAGTTTTTCTCTCATCTCTTTTTACTATTTATTTATTATTATTATTGTTATATTATTTAACTTAAATTTTATATACTCACAATTAATGAATTATTTTAATTATTTTATATTTATGTTTTAGTGCTATATTATATATATATATATATACAAGGTTCTAAATAACGTGAGGTGTGGTGTGGCGGCGAGGTCAAGCCTTAATCCTTAGAAGTCATGGTGAGCCATGACGTTTTTCAAGGCTTGTCTATTGGCGACAAATTTATATATCATATATAGTATTTTACATACATAAACCTTTGTTTTCTTATATTACTCAATGAGTTAATGTTATTAAACGTTTTACATTATGTTATATATTAAAAAAACAAAAAATAAGACACTGAAAGGGTAAGAAAAATCAAATATGGTGTCACAAAAATCACGCATTAGGTCATGGCGTGCCATGAGCATAATGTAGCGTCAGACACAAGCCTTAAGCCACGGCATACCATGGCGGCTGTCGCGGCAAGTTTTTTAGAACATTGTATATATATATTATAATATTATAATATTTATTATTTATTTTAGTTTTTTATGTTGAAATGTTAAAATCATAATTAAAAAGAAAGTAATAACAATTACAAAAAATTAACTATTTATTTTTGAGTTTTTGAGTTTTTAGTAACAAAATTTTTCTATTAAAAATAATAACAATACTTCAAATAAAAACAATATATGATTAATTAAAAATAAGAAGAAAAAAAATAGATCAATTATAACATAATATTTATTTATAAAATAAAAAGGTAATAAAAATATTGACGTAATTATTTCTTGTAGAAAATAAAAAAATAAAAATAAATAAGTAATCATGATTAGTAGTTAAACTAAAAATAATTATTTAATAATTAATGATAGGAAGTGTTAAATAAAGAGATGTCTAATCAAATAAAATAAAAGTCAAAGCAATAATTACATAATGATGATAATAGGACGTGTCTTTATAGCAAATGGGGTGTGTCTTTATAGAATCACCCTTATAAAAAAGAGGTTTTGACGTGGGGGAGGCTAATGACACCTCTAGATGTTGCTAATGACACCCCTAAAAGTGAATTCCTCCTCACACATATCTACATCAAAACCAACTTTTGATATTCTCAAGACTACAATAGCACAAAAATTTCCGTACACACCCCTACTAAGAGGGTGCCATTAGCATTCCCCTTTGACATTGGTAGGTATGAGGATGATTCATTTCATAGAGGTGCCATTAACATACTACAGGGGTGTCATTAACCTTCTCCTTAAAAATAAAAATAAAAAGTCGAAAATGGTACACCACTAAAAACAGAATGATTATGTTCTATATTTTTTTGAACAATAAAATATTGACAACAAAAATAACTAATACTAGTTATCCCACTCCTTGAATTAACTAGTGTTGAAACGATCATGTAGCATTTTGTATCATTTATATTTGTTTTGTTGTTTATTTATTTAAAATAGAAATTAGAAAGTGGTACTTATTTCATAAAATAGAAATAGAAAGTGATTAACTAATAAAAAAATTCAAATAAAATGTCTAGAAAAACAAATAATATTGTATTAAATATTTTATATTTTAATATATAGTTAATATTGTAAATCTTTAAAATAAACAATTTGTTGAAGTTAAAACTTGAATGTAAAACTTTCTAAGACACTTTATTTAACAGAAAATTTTACATAATTTATTGAAGATGCCGTATAGAAACCGTTTCCATTAAAAACTTTACTCAACATTCTCAATCAAAAAACCAATTAAATATATTTCTCAAACCAACTAAAATACAATTCTATAACTATATTACACTTTGAATATAATCATATTACTTTTTTACACCAATCTACAAATCATAATTCTCTTCTTGAATAGGTAAAGGTATATCTTCAGGTTCCCTTTTAGCTCTAACCCATCTTCCAAATTTATTAGAAACCAACCCTTTGTTGCTTAATTGATACCAACATGGTGGAATTCTAAGATCATTTACAAGCATATCAACATACTTATTCACCAATGCCACATCCCTTTTAGCATCCGACCGAAAGGTCGAGGTGCTACTGACGTATCCATCCACAAGATGCAGATACGTCTCGGGATGATGAATCCCAATAAAGTTGGACCCACGTTTGAGGAAAGGTGAAGCTCGTACATCGAGCTTCAACTCTGCTCCAACGTGGTGGTAAACCCAATCAAGCGTACCTGTCAAATCATCGAATTTTTGTAAAGTCTCGTTGAACACTATGCCAGGCATCCGAGGGACGAGATCTTGTTTTATGGTGACGCGTAGGGCTTTTACGCCCTTGTGGTGCAGCTCGTCCCGGAACGCTATGTTTCCGACTCGAGGTGCACCGAAGGAAATAACGCTTATTGGAAGCGTCGGAAACGTCATGGCGGCCTCGTAAGCGTTCAGTAACGCTAACGCGCCGCCAAGACTGTGTCCGGTGATCGTTAAGCTTATTTGTTCGCCTTTTTGTTTATATAACGTTTTTAATCGTTTTATCTCTTCCATCACTTGTTCGGATGCGCTTTTTTTGTTATATCGAGTTGAGATACTTTTCGATTTGTAAATACTTAGAAACCCTCGTTCGACTTTAGCTTCACCGTGGCCCAATGGCTCGAGATCTCGTTGCATATCTTCGTACCATTCGGACGGCAAGACGGTCCCACGCCACGAAACCACGATGTCGCGCCTCCCGATCCGCTTGGATTCCACGTCATCGCTAACCGCCACGTAACCCATCCAATTCGAATCCTTGCTCCACGTGTCTGTCACGTAGGATTTCTCAAGCCACCTAGGAATTTCAAACTGTGACATGGCGTACAGATACTTGCTGACGTCATAACCGTGTTTCGTGAGCCCTAATTTTTCGAATAATTTCCGGCGATTAAACAAACAGCTTCCACAATACTCCGAGAACGAATCGAAGTCAAAAGCGTCGTAAGTCGCCTGAGAAAACTCGCCGTACTTTATTATCTCTCTACGAACCAGTGGATGCAACGGATCTAGAAGGTTCTCCCAATCGGAACCGCCATGGATTTCCCGCCAGATCCTCGATATGTCTTCCTTCGGCGACATCGTCGGTGTCTCCAGCTTCGATTCCGCCTGAGCAACGGCTTCCGATTCATCACGTTGGAGAAAGTTTCTCAACGACGGCTTCTCGATGTACAGATTCAAGAGGTTCGAGATGGATTTCGCTAGACGCGTTGACTTACTTGGCCGTTTATCACCGTCGTTAATCGCAACATCGTTGAAATAAGCAGTCACACGGCGGTGGATTTGGTTGCCGTTGCTGGAGGAGAACCGTTGGTGACGGTGGTTGATGTAATTCACGGCGGTTGTAGCGGTGGTGGCGGCGGCCATGTGAGCCAGTTGGCAATAAGATCTGAAATGGAGGAAAGAGAATACTGTGTTTATTATATAGGTGGAGAATGTACTATTTCCAGAGCTAAAATATTTACAGTTTAAGTAATTGTACGATTATTGTAACATAATGTACAAGTTAGTAAAAGGATATGTCTCTGTAATTGAAAATTACGGGTGTGGAAATAAGAATTTTGACTAGTCAAAAGGAGGACGCGTTTATTCGGGTTTGGAAGCATCCGGGTTGGATCGTCGGGTAAGTAATCCACTTCTATGTTAAATGATTACTTTGTGAGTGCTTCTCGTTTTTAACATGTGCTATTTGTTGTTAACAGCATCTCAACATCACTAATATAAATGGGTAAAGCAAATTAACCATAATAATTTATACACTGCGTTTTAACAAAATAACCAACTTTCAGACAGTTTAACTGAAATAACCAGTTTGGGCTCCGAAAAGCGACCACCCCTCTTGTCACATCAATTCGACATCTTTATTTTCTCTAAGTTCACGATACGGAATAAGATGAGAAAAACAAAATCTTCGTTTTTTAATAGTCTTTCCTTGTTGAGAGCCTGGGATGACAAGTTAAAATGAAATTTCTCATCCCACATCGGTGGAATTTCCCTACTAGAGTCCTTATCTCTAGTATATATATATATATAAATCAAAACATCATTCCTCCTCAACTTAAATGTATAACTATTTGGATTGACTTGATCTAATCCTTTTGACCCTATTGGCAACCCCTTATATTCCTACAAGCCTTACAACCAAATTAGAACAGTCCATTTCATCATCAACCGCTAGGGAGTAAGAAGGTGTCAGTTTTGTCATTAATTGTGGATCAAAGGGTACGAATGTCATGAAACTAATTGAATTAAGGATAATTTGGGGATAATGAAATGGAAATTGGCTTAAATGACCATATCCCTCACTCAAATCGGCCTCCTAACCATTTCTCTTCCGATTTGACCCATATGACACTACTTCCGCAATATCCAGGTGCGTAACTAGCTAAATGACAAAAGAAATCAAATTCAACAAGTTTAGCCATTGTAGTTGAGGACCTGGTCATTGCAATTGTGAACCTGGGCATCACAATTGCATATTTGAGTTAAATTTGATATTTTTTGTCCTTTAATTAGGTCCGTAATATTGCAGACCAGGATATTACGCAAGTAGTGATAATTGGATCAAATCAGGAGAAAATAGTTAGAAGATCAACTTGAGTGAGGATATCGTCATTTTGAGTGAAGGACCCCAATGAAATTTTGAAATCGCGCTAATCAGAACACACAGAACAGGAAAATTCACATCCCCAAAATAACTCACCCCGTGATCATTCTGTAGTCGAAGATATCATAGACAAGACATTGATCAAATCTCATTGTTTCGAAAACCTAAAATGGTATAACAACGGAAAGAAGGTTTTGGTATTCCAAGAATTCGATGAAAAAGTCATAGCTTATTTTTCCAATTATGAATTAGTTTTCATGAAATTTTGTAATTTATTCATTTGTTGTATCGGATCGCAAAAGGAGTGAAAGAGTTACCATTTTTAAGAAAAATTTGAATAATAAAGACTGACGTTCAATTCCTTCCCAATGGTTTCTTTATATATCAATTCTACATCTTCGTTTCCTTTAAGTTCTCAATGTGAGATGAGATGAGATAATTAGAGCTTCGCTCTTTAATAATCTTTCCTCGCTTAGAGCCTGGGATTAGAAGTTAAAATGAAATTTCTCATTCCACATCGGTGGCATTTCCCTACAAGTACCTTTATCTCTAGTATATATCAATATAAACCGCATTCCTACTCGATTCAAACTTTTAACCACTTGTGATTGACTTGTGCCAATTCTTTTGATGCTATTGGCTTGAGCCTAAGGTTTCTTTGGAGAACGCCATGAAAAATGGGTGCACCTATTGTTCCATATAGGATCAAGAGACTTGGCACGAGCCAATCAAAAGTGGTAGAAATTTTGAATGTGGATTAGATTAATGTATAGAGAAAGAGACTATAGGGGGGAGGGTATCATGAAACCCCTTATATTCCAACAAGCCTAACAACCAAATCAGAACCGACCATTTCATCATCAACTGCTAGGGGTAGAAGGTATCAGTTTTGTCATTAATTGTTGATCAAAGGGTATGAATGTCATGAAACTACCTCAGTCAATGTAACACCCCAAAAATTTAGAGAGAATTTAAACCGAAAAGTAAATGCGGAAATATATAAATTCACCAAATTTATGGGGAAAGAGTATAGGAGTTACATCTAAGAATGGAATACTACAACAATAACCTATTAATCTACATAGTGCAATACTGTAACACCTTAGGAAGATCCCATATCGGCCGTGGACAGGAGTGATGTTGGGTTCATAAGTAAACCTTGGCCTTCCTAAACACAACGCGTTTTGGGGCCACACGCAACGCAGGTTCTTGGAACTCTGTGGTTAAGCGTGCTTGGGTGGGAGTAGTACCAGGATGGGTGACCCCCTGGGAAGTCCTCGCCAGGTCGCCAGAAACAAATCCGTGCGGCTTAGGCCAAAGCGGACAATATTGTGTCGTGGTAAGGCGGGGTGTTACAAATGGTATCAGAGCCGCTCCTGTGCCGTTCGGGATGTGGGGCAAACCTCATCGGGGACGATGAGTCCCTAAGGGGGGTGTTTGTAACACCTTAGGCAGATCCCATATCGGCCGTGGACAGGAGTGATGCTGGGTTCATAAGTAAACCTTGGCCTTCCTAAACACAACGCGTTTTGGGGTCACACGCAAGGCAGGTTCTTGGAACTCTGTGGTTAAGCGTGCTTGGGTGGGAGTAGTACCAGGATGGGTGACCCCCTGGGAAGTCCTCGCCAGGTCGCCAGAAACAAATCCGTGCGGCTTAGGCCAAAGCGGACAATATTGTGTCGTGGTAAGGCGGGGTGTTACAAATACATAGATTAGGTTCGGGTGTCGCTAATACTCCTCAAAATAATTGTTCTAATGTCTCCTATATTTACACTCTAAAGTATAATCCCAAAAAGAGTGCTTGCACCAGCACGCCACTCCGCTCCTCTCTAAGAAGCCTCATTAGCCCGAACACCTGCTAAACATGGCATTTAAGAATAAGTGTTAGGCTTACGCCTAGTGAGAACAAATAGTTAAATGGATAAAGCCATAAAATATTTAATTAAAAGAGTGAAAGACTTTATCTCAATTAACTTAGCTTGAAAACTTACTCTTGGTGAGCAAGGTTCTTTTAAAAGTAACCGGGAGATACCCGATCATGCCATCTTTGGTGACGGATACAAAAGTAGGTCATTACTCGATGTTGGCTTACCAAAGGAACCAATGGCAATTGGAATTAACCAACAATACAATAATCTGCAAGGCGTCCGATGATTCCAATGAAAGCCCGTGCAACGAATCAATGGAAATTGGTGACAACCAATTAATGTAATAACATCTGAAGCCTCCGATGACCCTAATTCAGCACGTACGTACGAGTCAATGGCAACTGGTGACAACCAATTAATATAATAATATCCAAGGCCTCTGATGACTTGAACGAATACATAAAGGGGACAACAATCCCGTAATAAAACCGACTAAATGCCTATGGATCTATTACATACTAGTTTATAAATCAACTACATCAAACAAGACGTAGTGATAGTTTTACATGTACCAAAAACCTTTACATAAATGTTTCCTTTGAAATAGGAACTTTACCAAAAATTAGGTCAAATGGTTTTAGTTCCATATTTAAAGATTTCTTCATAATGAGACATTCCTAAACACATAAAATCATTTATAATGCTCATATCATAATCCAAGATCAAAATCTCCAATTTCCTCATTTTGACCTAAAATATCCAAACTTAACTAAATGCATAAATACTTGAAATTATAACTTAAAATGAGTAAATATTAGCATTTAGAACAAGTATTAGGTTGATAAAGGGTTGGAATTTAACTCACAAGCTAGGGTATGGAAAACCCTAGAAAAATCCCTAAAATGGAGAAGGAGGTGATGACTTGGTGCAAGAATGGAGTATTCAAAGAGGAATAAATACTCTAGAATGGTTGGTGATGGAGCATTCAAAGCTCTAAAATTGCAATTAATGGGGGAAGGAAGAAGAAAGATGGGTAGGAAGAGAAATGGTGAAGAGATTTGGTCAAAAACCCGTTTTAGAGAAGCAATCAACACCAAACAATATCAGGGCGAGTTTCATGCGGGTTTCAAGCGAGTTTGAAATACGGGCGAGTTTCAAGCGGGTTTCAAGCTAGTCTTGAGTCGCCTAGGACTCGCCCAACTCTCTGATGTCGCCTCAAACAGTGAACAAAGCGCGAGTTTCAAGCGGGTTTGAGCCGCCCTGGACTCGCCCAACTTGTCTATTTCACCCGGAAACCCCTTGTTTTGAGTTGGGTTGCATACCTTCAAACCTTCTTCATACAACAACTAAGAAATCAAGAAAACTAACTTTAGGATTTCAAGTTCGACTATCTAACATAGATTTAAACCCGAATAAATGTCAATCTACAAAATGAGTCTTTTCCAACGGTTTGGGTTTTTAGTAGAATTTTCCGGGTGTTACAGTCAAGGATAATTTAGGGATAATGAAATGCAAAATTGACTCAGATGACCACATGCCTCACTCAAATCGGCCTTCTAACCATTTCTCTCTCGATTTGACCAATATGTTACTACTTTTGCAATATCCATGTTCGCAACTAGCTAAAAGACAAAAAAGTCAAAGTCAAGAAGTTTAGTCGTCGCAATTGCGAACTTGGGCACCACAATTGCATATTTGTCTTAAATTTGATTTATTTATTTATTTTTGTCTTTTAGCTAGATCCATAATATTGCGAACCTAGATAATTCGCAAATAGTGACATTTAGATCAAAATGGGAGAGAAATGCTTAGAAGATCATATTGACTGAGGATATAGTCATTTGAGTGACAGAACCTAGAAAAATTGTGAAATCGCGCTCATCATGTAACACCCCTCCTTACTACGACACAGTATTGTCCGCTTTGGCCTAAGCCGCACGAATTTGTTTCTGGCGCCCTGGTGAGGATTTCCCAGGGGGTCACCCATCCTGGTACTACTCCCACCCAAGCACGCTTAACCACAAAGTTCCAAGAACCTGTCTTGCGTGTGGCCCCAAAACGCGTTGTGTTTAGGAAGGCCAAGGTTTACTTATGAACCCAGCATCACTCCTGTCCACGACCGATATGGGATCTGCCTAAGGTGTTACAAACACCCCCCCCTTAGGGACTCATCGTCCTCGATGAGGTTTTCCCCACATCCCGAACGGCACAAGAGCGACTCTGATACCATTTGTAACACCCCGCCTTACCACGACACAATATTGTCCGCTTTGGCCTAAGCCGCACGGATTTGTTTCTGGCGACCTGGCGAGGACTTCCCAGGGGGTCACCCATCCTGGTAATACTCCCACCCAAGCACGCTTAACCACAGAGTTCCAAGAACCTGCCTTACGTGTGGCCCCAAAACGCGTTGTGTTTAGAAAGGCCAAGGTTTACTTATGAACCCAACATCACTCCTGTCCACGGCCGATATGGATCTGCCTAAGGTGTTACACATCAGAACTTACAGAAAGGAAAATTCACTTCCCCAAAAATCACTCACCCCACGATCATTTTGTAGTCGAAGATATCAGAGACAAAATATCGATCAACTCTCATTGTTTCAAAACCCTAAAATGGTATAACGGCAAAAAGTTTTTGATATCCAATAATTCGAGGTGATGATCATAGCTTATTTTTCCGTTTATTAACTAATTTTCATGAAAATTATCGTAAGCTATTCAATTTTTGAATCGGATCGCAAAAGGAGTGAAAGATTTACCATTTATAAGAAAATTTTAAATAATAAAGTCTGATGTTCAATTCCTTCCCACCGGTTTTGTTTATATATCCATTCTACATCTCGATTTCCTCTAAGTTCGTGATGTTAGATGAGATGACAAAATTAGAGCTTTGATCTTTAAGAGTCTTTCCTCGCTAAGAGCCTTGCATGAGAAGTTAAAATGAAATTTCTCATGCCACATCGGTGGAATTTCCCTACAAGTACATTTATCTCTAGTATATATCAATCTAAACCCCATTCCTCCTCCATTCAAACGTTTAACCACTTGCGATTGACTTGTCCCAATTATTTTGAAGCCTATTGGCTTGTGCCTAGTCAAAAGGTTTCTTTGGAGCATCCCATAAAAAGCAGGTGCACCTATTGTTCCATATAGGATCAAGAGACTTGGCACAAGTCAATTAAAGGAGGTAGAAAATTTGAATGGGGTTTAGACTAATGTATAGAGAAAGAGACTAATGGGGGGAGGGGAAGGGTTTCATAAAACCCCTTATATTCCTACAAGCCTAACAACCAAATCAAAATCGACCATTTCATCATCAACCGCTATGGAGTATAAGGTATCAGTTTTGTCATTAATTGTTGATCAAATGGTACGAATGTCATGGAACTAACTCAATCAAGGATAACTTAGGGATAATGAAATGGAAATGTGACTCGAATGACCACATCTCTCACTCAAATCGTCCTCCTAACCATTTCTCTCTCGATTTGACCCATATGTTACTACTTTCACAATATCCATGCCCGCAACTAGCTAAAAGACAAAAAAACAAACTCAACAAGTTTATTCGTAGCAATTGCGGACCTGCGCACTACAATTGCATAATTGCACAAGAAATTCTTAGAAGATCATATTGAATGAGGATATAGTCATTTTGAGTGACTGGACCTCAAAAAATTGTGAAATCGCGCTCATCAGAACATACAGAAAGGAAAAATTTACTTCCCCTAAAAATCACTCACCAGTCCCCCCACGATCATTCCGTAGTCGAAGATATCAAAGACAATATATCGATCAAATAACATTGTTTCGAAACACTAAAATGGTATAACAACGGAAGATGGGTTTGATATCCAAGAAGTAAAAGAGTTACCATTTTTTAGAAAAATTAATAAAGTCTGACATTTAATTCCTTCCCTCCGGTTTGTTTATATATCCATTCTACATCTCTATTTCCTCAAAGTTCTTGATGTGAGATGAGACGACAAAATTAGCTTTGATCTTTAATAGTCTTTCCTCGTTAAGAGCTTGGGATGAGATGTTAAACTGAAATTTCCCATCCCACATCGGTGGAATTTCCTTACAAGTACATTTATCTCTAGTATATATCAATCTAAACCCCATTCCTCCTCCATTCAAACGTTTAACCACTTGCGATTGACTTGTCCCAATTCTTTTGAAGCCTATTGGCTTGAGCCTAGTCAAAAGGTTTCTTTGGAGCATCCCATAAAAAGCGGGTGCACCTATTGTTCCATATAGGATCAAGAGACTTGGCACAAGTCAATTAAAAGTGGTAGAAAATTTGAATGGGGTTTAGATTAATGTATATAAAAAGAGATTAATGGGGGGAGGGGGAGGGTTTCATGAACCCCTTATATTCCTACAAGCCTAACAACCAAATCAAAACCGACCATTTCATCATCAACCTCTAGGGAGTATAAGGTATCAGTTTTGTCATTAATTGTTGATCAAACGGTACGAATGTCATGGAACTAACTCAATCAAGGATAACTTAGGGACAATGAAATGAAAAATTGACTCAAATGACCAAATCTCTCACTCAAGTCGTCCTCCTAACCATTTCTCTCTCGATTTGAACCATATGTTACAACTTTCGCAATATCCATGTCCGCAACTAGCTAAAAGACAAAAAAACAAACTCAACAAACTTAATCGTCGCAATTGCGGACCTAGGAACCACAATTGCATATTTGTCTTAAATTTGATTTATTTATTTATTTTTGCATTTTAGCTAGGTCCATAACATTTCCGACCTAGATATTGCACAAGTAATGACATTTGGATCAAATCGGAAATGAAATGCTTAGAAGATCATATTTGAGTGAGGATATAGTCATTTGAGTGACAGAACCTAAAGAAATTGTGAAATTGTGCTCACCAGAACATACGGAAAGAAAAAAAGCATTTTTCCAAAAATCACTCACCCCACGATCATTCCGTAGTCGAAGATATCAGAGACAATATATCGATCAAATCTCATGGTTTCGAACCCTAAAATGGTATAACAACGGCAAGAAGGTTATGATATCCAAGGAGTGAAAGAGTTACCAATTTTAAGAAGAATTAATAAAGTCTGACGTTCAATTCCTTCCTACCGGTTTTGTTTATATATCCATTCTACATCTCTATTTCCTCTAAGTTGTTGATATGAGATGACAAAATTAAAGCTCTGATCTTTAATAGTCTTTCCTCGCTAAGAGCCTGGGATGAGAAGTTAAAATGAAATTTCTCATCCCACATCGGTGGAATTTCCCTACAAGTACATTTATCTCTAGTATATATCAATCTAAACCTCATTCCTCCTCCATTCAAACGTTTAACCACTTGCGATTGACTTGTCCCAATTCTTTTGAAGCCTATTGGCTTGAGCCTAGTCAAAAGGTTTCTTTGGAGCATCCCATAAAAAGCGGATGCACCTATTGTTCCATATAGGATCAAGAGACTTGGCACAAGTCAATTAAAAGTGGTAGAAAATTTGAATGGGGTTTAGACTAATGTATAGAGAAAGAGACTAATGGGGGGAGGGGAAGGGTTTCATGAAACCCCTTATATTCCTACAAGCCTAACAACCAAATCAAAATCGACCATTTCATCATCAATCGCTAGGGAGTATAAGGTATCAGTTTTGTCATTAATTTTTGATCAAGCGGTACGAATGTCATGGAACTAACTCAATCAAGGATAACTTAGGGATAATGAAATGGAAAATTGACGCAAATGACCACATCCCTCACTCAAATGGTCCCTCTAACCATTTCTCTCTCGATTTGACCCATATGTTACTACTTTCGCAATATTCATGTCCGCAACTAGCTAAAAGACAAAAAAACAGACTCAACAAGTTTAGTCGTCGCAATTGCGGACCTGGGCACCACAATTGCATATTTGTCTTAAATTTGATTTATATATTTATTTTTGCATTTTAGCTAGGTCCATAATATTGCCAACCTAGATATTGCACAAGTAATGACATTTGGATCAAATCGGAAGTGAAATGCTTAGAAGATCATATTGAGTGAGGATATAGTCATTTGAGTGACGGAACCTAAAGAAATTGTGAAATCGCGCTCATCAGAACATACGGAAAGGAGAAATTCGCTTCCCCACAAATCACTCACCCCACGGTCACTCTGTAGTCGAAGATATCAGAGACAAAATATCGATCAAATCTCATTGTTTCGAAACCCTAAAATGGTATAACAACGGCAAGAAGGTTTTGATATCCAAGAAGTGAAACAGTTACCATTTTTAAGAAAAATTAATTAAGTCTGACGTTCAATTCCTCCCAACCGATTTTTTTTTATATATCTATTCTACATCTCTATTTTCTCTAAGTTCTTGATGTGAGATGAGATTAGATCCTGGGATTAGAAGTTAAAATGAAATTTCTCATCCCACATCGGTGGAATTTCCCTACAAGTACCTTTCACTGTAGTATCATATGAATATAAACCCCATTCCTCCTCGACTCAAACATTTAACCACTTGCAATTGACTTGTGCCAATTCTTTTGATGCTATCGGCTTGAGCCTAGTCAAAAAGTTTCTTAGAGCACCCCATGAAAAGCGAGTGCACTTATTGTTCCATATAGGATCGAGAGACTTGGCACGAGCCAATCAAAAGTGGTAGCAAATTTGAATGGAGGATTAATGGGGTTTAGATTTATATATAGAGAAAGCGACTAGAGGAGGGGGTTTCTCGCAACCCTTTATATTCCTACAAGACTAACAACCAAATCAGAATTGTCCATTTCATCAATCGCTAGGGAGTAGAAGGTATCAGTTTTGTCATTAATTATTGATCAAAAGGTACGACTGTCATGAAACTAATTGAATCAAGGATAATTTGGCATAATAAAATGAAAATTTGACTCAAATGACCACATCTCTCACTCATATCGGCTTCCTAACCATCTATCTCTCATTTTGACCTATATGTCACTACTTTCACAATATCTTTGTCCACAACTAGCTAAAAGACAAAAAAAATCAAACTCAACAAGTTTATCATCGCAATTACGGACATGGGCATCACAGTTGTAGATTCGTGTTGAATTTGATTTATTTATTTATTCTTGCCTTTTAGCTAAGTCCATAAGCGGACCTAAATATTGTGCAAGTAGTGACATTTGGATCAAATCGGGAGAGAAATGGTTAGAAGATCAATTTGAGTGGAGATGTGGTCATTTGAGTGAAGGACCCTAATGAAATTGTCAAATCACGCTCATCACAACATACGGAAAGGGAAAATTCACTTCCCCAAAAATCACTCACCCTACGATCATTCTGTAGTCGAAGATATCGGAGACAACATATCGATCAATCTCATTGTTTCGAAACCCTAGAATGATATAGCAACGGCAAGAAGGTTTTGATATTCAAGAATTCCAAGTAAAAATCATAGCTTATTTTCCCATTATGAATTAGTTTTCATGAAAGTTATTGTAATATATTCATTTGTTGTATCGGATCTCAAAAGTAGTGAAAGACTTGTCATTTTTAAGAAAAAAATTAAATAATAAATATAGTCGTTCATTTCTTTCCCACCGGCTTCTTTATATATCAATTCTACATCTCTATTTCCTCTAAGTCCTTGTTGTGAGATGAGATGAGAAAATGAGAGCTTTGCTTTTAAATAATCTTTCCTCACTAAGAGCCTGAGATGAGAAGTTAAAATGACATTTCTCATTCCACATCAATGGAATTTCCTTTCTTGTTCCTTTAACTCTGGTATATATATTAACAACCTAAACCATAATATTGCTTTTTAATAGTCTTTCCTCCTTAAGAGCCTAGGATGGGAAGTTAAAATTACACTTTTCATCCCATACGGTGGAATTTTCTTACTTGTGCCTTTAACTCTAGTATGTATATTAATCTAAACCCCAATATTACTCCTTCATTCAAACATTTAACCACTTGCTATTGACTTGACCCAAGCGTTTTGAGCTTAGTTAAAGCATTTCTTTGGAGCACTCCATGAAAAGCAGGTGCACCTTCTGTTCCACATCGGCTTTAGCCTATCGCAAGTGGTAAAACATTTGAATGGAGAAGGAATGGGGTTTAAATTAATATATATATATATATATAGGGGCGGGTTCAAATGAGAACTCAAATTTGTTGTGAACGTGAGGACAAATGAAAGCACGACACGTGTCATATTTAGACTAAATATAGTATTTATGTAGTCTGAATAAATACTATATTTAGTTTGGATATTTCTTTGATTATTCAGTCTGAATAATTTACATTCAGACACGTGTCACACTCTCACTTTTCCTCACGTTCACAACTAAATTTTAGTTCCTATTTGAACTTTCCTATATATATATGGGTGTGTGTATGTATGTGTTGTATTCAGATACCAATATATGGTCAGCAAAAAATACAGAGTAGAAGAAACCGAAACCAAATATCCTTGATTTCGTAATCGTACTCAAAACGATAACAATAACCAAAGAATCAAAGTAGAAAAAAGTAGAGACAGTTGCAAGAGAGATTTACGTGGATCAACAATCTTGCCTACATCCACACCAGAAGATGGAGCCCTTTGTATTAAGTTACGAATCGACCTCATTTTTCCCCTTTACAAAATATCAGTGTTCTATCTAATATCTCACCTTTCTCTCGTATCTCTCTTAGCTCTCTCTACTGAACGTTCGTACTAGGGAAAGGTCCTCTCAATGCTCTAACGCCCACACCGGATATGGACCGAACTGTCTCACGACGTTCTGAACGGCCGCCTATAGGTGGTAGGGTAGGGTGGGTGGTAAGGGAAGCGTGTACGTTGTCACACTCCCTGCCTTCCAAAGGTGCCTAGAGGATACTCGGGAGCAGATTCCCCTCCGACGGACTTTTGTTGATATACCTTTGACTTACTTCCTATCTCTACCCTTGATCCAAGGTAGCCGGAGGACGGATTTTTACTAAGCTTTGCCGCCAATTATGAGTTGGATGCTTTAACCATTCAGCCAACCCATGGATGTTTAGCGGGTTATAGTGAATGACCGTATTCCAATTCAAATGGAATCTTTCAACCAAAGCAATGAGATGCTTAAATGGAATATTTTAGTTCTAATAAATCAGGAGGAATATCAAGAGTTGGACCTATTTGATCATGGGTCAAGTATTGGGCCTTAAGTTGATAATATTCATTAAGTTGTTAATATTCTTTAGCCTACCCAACACACTTAGAATATATATAGAGAGTTGGGATCATGTGAGACTAGCCTGTTTCCGTGAGACACGTGAGACAACCTTTTTACAGTTGAAACTTCACAGCAAAAACACTATGAAGGTACAAAAAATATGAGTCTTTATAGTGTTTTTGCTATGAAGGTAACCTACATAGTGTTTTTGCTGTGAATGTAACCTTCACAGTATTTTTGCTGTGAAGGTTCAGATTTTTTTTACCTTCATAGTGTTTTTGCTGTGAAGTTTCAAGAGCAAAAAGGTGGTCTCACGGGTCTCCGACGGGTCTCACGTGAACCCATCAGATTTTTTTACCTTCACAGTGTTTTAGCTGTGAAGTTTCAAGAGTAAAGAGGTGGTCTCGCGGTCTCATGGAAACAGACTTGTCTCACGTGATCTCAAGTATATATATATATATATACTTGGGATCACGTGAGACAATCCTGTTTCCGTGAGACACGTGAGACAATCCTTTTACACTTGAAACTTCACAGCAAAAACACTATGAAGGTAAAAAAAAATATGAATCTTTAAAGTATTTTTGCTATGAAAGTAACCTATATAGTGTTTTTGCTGTAAAGGTAACCTTTACAGTGTTTTTGCTATGAAGGTTCAGATTTTTTTACCTTCACACTGTTTTTGCTGTGAAGTTTTCAAGAGTAAAAAAGTGGTTTCACGGGTCTCCGACGGGTCTCACGGAAACAGGTTGATCTCACGTGAACCATCATATTTTTTTTACATCCACATTGTTTTGCTGTGAAGTTTCAAGTGTAAAAGGGTGGTCTCACGGTCTCACGGAAACAGGTTTGTCTCACGTGAACCCAACCCTATATATATATATATATATATATATATATATATATATATATATATATATAAGTTAATCTTGATAATCATGAGATCCAATCTAAACCATACATTATTAATAATCAATGGTTATTATTAAAAATATTAATTTTGGTAATTATCTATTATTTAAAAAAAATTATATTTATAAATAATATTTAAGGGTAAATAAGTTTTTTTATAAATCTCTCTCCTCTCTCCTCCCAAGCTTATTCGGTAAACCATGGTGATCTTATCAATTGTGATAATCAAGAAATTTTGTGATACCTATTATGATAATCAAGAATATGTATCATACACATTCATACGAATATGTATCATACACATTCAAAAACCCTATTGTGATACCTATTATGATAATCAAAAACCCTCTCCTTCATACGAATATGTACCATACAATTCATAAAAGGTAACACATATCTTCAAATATTTTGTAACTTTGGTGGTACCTTTTAAGAGGAATATCGGATCAAAATATCATACCACACACATATCTTCATAAAAGAACCACACATTCAAAATATCGGATCAAAAACTATTCATACGAATATATACCATACACATTTATAAAAGATACCACATATCTTCAAATATTTTGAATCCGGACTATGAAGGAATCGGCGGAATGAATTTTACGATTTGTTACCATCCATAATCCCCCAGAATGTTACCATATTTGGAAAAACCAACTAAGTTAGACATGATTTGTTATTGAGTGAATTACACTGGTGGTCCTTGTGGTTTGCTTCAATTTTGGATATGGTCCCTTAAACAAACTATCTACGTTAAACGTCCTCAACTTTTCATCTTTATAACATCGATAGTCCCTCAACTTAACACCGTTTGTTTAGCTGCTGTTAACCCTATTATATGCCTCTCACATTAGGGGCCTTTTTGTCTTTTTATCTTTTTATTATTTAAAAAAAACAAAAACTAAATCCTAACCCACCCCCACCACTAACCCATTTGTTACCATCCTATCTCTCTATCTGAACACAAAAGCATTGACTAGAAACCCATCCATTTTTTTAAAATATATTTCTTCTTCGTCTTGAAGATCGTCTGCAAATGAACGTTACATATGGACGGATTCAACGCAGGCCTGCAAATGGATGTTGAAACCTCAATCGTTCCCTCTCGTTCAATGGTGGTGGTACAAAGATGAGATGGGAGTCGAACGTCGGTTATGGCTTTTGATCTGCACGACAGTGGTGATAGCGACGATTTTGCTCTCGTCCAATGGTGGCAGCGGTTGTTTTCCATCAATACGGCAGATTCATCAAAAATAGGTTATGGATTTTGATTTTGATTTTGATTTTGATTTGGGGATAAGGGGTTTCTTGATGAATCTGACCCTGTTCTTAGCTCGAGCTTGAATATGGCTTGAACGAAAAAACCCCTCGAGATCACCACCAACCAGATACGGGTCTTTTGTTTTCTTAGATTTAAGTTTTTAATTTGTATGGAATTTGTAGTGCAAATTTTTCATGAATTTTTTCCTGATGTTAATGCAATTTTTCATGATTAATTTGGATTTAAACTTTTGATGAAAATCTCAATCCATAATTTCTGCTTCTTTTGAAGAAATTCGTGATTATTAGTGCTTCGTTAAACTCATGTACATCTTTAGGAATAATGATATTCTTCATTTGAGTTTTTTTTAATGCTTATGTAAAATTAATCAGGTTCACGGTTCAGTGTGTTGAGGAAGAGGAATGTGGAAGGAAGAAAGGCAAAAAGACATTTTTACCCTCGTGTGCAATGCACATGATGTCACTTAACGATAGTAGAACAAACGGTGTTAAGTTGAGGGACCATAGATGTTATAAAAATGAAAAGTTAAGGACCTTTGGTGTAGATAGTTTGTTTAAGGGACCATATCCAAAATTGGACCACGAGTGTAATTCACTCTTTGTTATTTATGATTTTATTACTATCAACATATATTTACGAATATTTTATAAGAACATTATTCCATCAAAAATTAAATTATAGTAATTTAATACTAAGATCATTTTGATATATTTTGTGGATTATAAAATTCATGTCATTTCGTCAAGGAGTTGGTATGATATTTATTTTCTGCGTTATGATATAATATACAATATTTATATGCGTGGTATTTATGTTATAGTTATAAATCTATGAAAATAATGATTAATTAAATTAGGTGAAAAAAAAAATATTTTAAGTTTTAATCAACACTATAATGTAAAATATTTATTCTCTTCTAACATTTCACAAACATACAAAGACCAGAATATTCGTGGTTTTTTATTTTTATTTTTTATCTATACACTCATCAAACCTCAAACTAAGACAAACTTACAACAACAAATATTCATCTATATCTTGGGTTGGGTTCTGATGAGAATGAGAGTTATAGTGAGAAGCGTAATAAGAGATATTCACCCTTGGATGCACATCAGGATGTGATGCACCAAGATGCACCGGATCACTCCCCGTATGAAGCGTAATTCATGGGTGGGTTTAAGATTAAAAGTGATCAAGGGTCAAGATCCCTTCTTACGCTTCTTACCTTAACTTCACTTCTCACATGATCAGATCACATATCTCTATGTCTTGCATTAATGCAAACGGAACATATTCTTTTTCTGTAACCCCATGATTAAGATTGTCCCATTGAAGATATCCTCAACCGATTTTCATCGTCTATCACATTCCGAACATCGTTTATTTTATCGGTTCCATTATACATTAATTAACAAGAAGAAAACTTCAACAACATTTACAACAAACCCTAACTTAATACAGAAACAAGAAGCATATTTCGTCGGCTTAAACTGGGGTAGAAAACCTGCAAAAAAAACTGTTACGGTCCGTTTGGTTCGCGGGAATGGAATGGATATGGATTTCAAATCCATTCCAATCCTATGTTTGGTTTGTCGGATTGTCCGGATTTAAAATCCTAGGATTCAATTGAAATCTTACAAACATAGGATTTAGAAATCATTGGCGGATGCTCGGGATTTCACGGGATTTGATAGGATTTGTATGAAATAATGTTTTAAAAATGTTAAAAACATTTGTTTTGTAATAATTGATTAATAAAATGCAATTTAATTATTTTTATAATTTTTTATATTTTTATATAAATTATTTATAAATAATGAAAATCCACTTTCATTCCAAATCCTACAAACTAAATACACATATGATTTCAAATCCATTCCAATCCAACCTTCCATAAAATCCAAATCACTCAAAATCCAACCTTCCATAAAATCCAAATCACTCAAAAACAATCCCGTAAACCAAACGGACCCTTACAAATTAGGGAGTGATACGATGATATCAATACCAAAAAAGGAACCACTATAGTTATGGAAAATATCTACTAAAATTATTCTACCAATAATGCCCTTTTCTATTTTTAAAAAAAACATAATTACCAAGAAAATTTGTATTTGATTGCCCCTCTATATATATACACTAGAGATAAAGGCACAAGTACAAGTAGGGAAATCCCACGGCTGTGGAATGGGAAATTTCATATTAACTTTCATCTAAGGCCTTGTTTGTTTTTTCATTTTAAGTTCTTAATCACCACTTATGTCTGATTCGTTTAGACATTTCATAACCATTTCAGAACTGAAATCAGACTTTAGACTTCAGCACCTCTTAAAAAACAAACGCCACCTAAGACTCTCAGCGAGGAAAGACTATTAAAGAGCAAAGATTTTCCATTTCATACCACGTTTTAATCAGTTAACATGATCTGCATCAGTTATATCAGTTGAGACCTTGATTTGCTATATCGGTTATAGCTGTGAGATAGCGGGGGGGAAAATATGCTCATAAAATAAATTAAAATATATATATATATATATATATAACTTAAAATGTTATATGCCTAATACATATCAAGTCAAACAATTCAAACAACACAAGCAAAACATAATAATAGAGTTTATAAAGCTCATAAACAACTAAATGAGCTCACTACAATCCACAACAGCTATGGAACTCAAAATCGACAACAGCTTTTATCAAACTCAAAATGAAAATGGAATCGTAGTAACTCAAAATCGATCAGACCCAAAAGGTTTTTGGGTCTTATTTGACTGACCTAATTTATGGGCCCAAAAAAAACCCAATGAAAAAATATAATAAAAAGAAATAGGGCCCAATAATAGTCTAAACGACGTGAAATACACACATCGCTACCTTCTTTTTAGCACATATGTCGGTTGCAAAGACTTTCTCCTTAGGCACATTCACTAGGGTTTAGTTGGCAGCGTAAACTACCTTCTTTAACTTCACTCGAGTCTTTCCTTCATTGGAACTTTAACCACCTTTAGTCACCCAAGATTCATCATGAACCCCGACTTCACACACAAAACGCCAATTAGTAAGACCCAAATGTCACACATTGCGCCATAATAACTACTATTAAGATTATCTAACCTCCGATCATCTTTTGCCAAATGGTCATGTCTTTCGACAAAAGTATAAACTTGACCAAATTGTCCTTGCTTTCCATCAAATTAGTCAAAAGGGCTATTTTGTTTGGTTTCCATAAATTCGATAAAGTTGACTGTGTGGGTCAATATGTCTGTATAGATCGGGAAGGTTTTTGTTTGGTAGGGATCTTTTTATAGATGGAAGGAGCATGGTTTTTAATTGGGAGGGGTAAATTTCGGAAAAAAACTTGATTTTCTGCATAAAGCTCCCCTTAGAAGCTTACCAAATAAACCACTACCAAAAATTTATGTATAGCTGACCGAATAAGCTACGAATCCCATGAAGCACATTAAGTTGTTAGCAAACAAAGCCCAAAATGGTCAAGTTGCTTCACATTTACCCAAAAGTAAATGCGGCCAAAAGAATTTCATTCGTTAGTATAAAGATCAAAAAGAAAGATTTTTTTTTGGAGCCTGAACAGAAAAAAAAGCTAGAAACTTTGATGCAGGTATTTTGTCTTTGAGGGCTCCAAATGCTATCCAATGACACAAATACAATCTTCAATGCAATGCATACTTTCTTTAAACTAATATTGTTCGAGAATGTTTGAGTGATCTCCTTCATAAACATCTTCCAAGCCAACTTTTGGTCTTTAAGATCTTTTGGAAACTCTAAGGTTGTTATATCACTGATTTAAGCCTCACGACAAAGCCTTGGATCGTGAAGTTCTGATATAGTGAATATAAAATATAAAGACATATAAAGAAGTTCTCATACAGTGAATATCACTGATTTCAATCGGTTTTTAGCACATAAACCCGACTAGCATTTAGCATTTACGGCCTATCTTTACCAATTATGACAATATGATATTTAGCAATTGCAGTAGTTAACCCCAAGGGGTTGGCCTATCATGTGGCGGGTATTTGGCGTGGACCCCGCGAATTAGTTGCCATAAAGGTGCTTGCAGCCGTTAAAAAAAGCAGTAAATGGCTAAATGCAGTCGTTGATAATACAGAAAAAAATGTAACTTTTTAGTAGTGTTGCTAAGAACAAACCTTCCTGAAATGATAGGGTGATGTGCATAGCTGAAGGGCTCCAAGTTCCGGTGGTAGTGGTTATTTGAGCATCACAGACACTTCCAAAGTGATCGATGAACAATGAATATTCATTCATTCACATGTGAATGACCCCCATCAAACGCTGCCTAGATTAGCAATTCAGCATCATATGTGTATCGTCTGAAACATTGTGACAAAATATAAGAACATCTATGCTTATTCGTATGCTGTAGTGTGAAACAGAGAGAAATATGTGTGTAAGAAGTTTGGAAAGGAAAACCCCCAAAATCTCAGAAACTCGAAATCATTTTGCATTTACATGAAAGAATGATAAGTTGAAAGCAGTGTACCAAACTATATAAGTATACGTATCTATATATACATATAGATGGATTTTCAGATAACAGCCGACTCCAAATAGAAAGAAAAAAAAAAGGAAAAAACAAGTCGTTAGGGTTCCGCCCTCAATGCTCATAAACTTCAGCGATTTAGAAACAGAATAAGCATGGAAAATCATCATCAAACAGGGATGTTTTTAGAGATTCAAACCTACATGGATGTTTTTGGCATTTCATTTCCAAAATACTGTGAAATAGGTTGGTAATTTCTCGGAAAAGGAACATAATTCTCAACAATTTTCAGGTCAAAAAGGATATCATTAACAAAATTGGTACACATGGACAAGTAAGTAAGAGATGGATATTACCTACATATGCATAGATTGAAGACTGATTTGCTAGAAATTAGGGTTCATAATCCTCCGATTCGTAGCTAACTTGAAAGAAGCTCCATATGCTTATGATTATTATACATTGTTCTACTTTGAAATCTCATTCTGGACTCTGGAGTTAAGGTTAAGCAGAAGTTTTGAATATAGACAGGTTGAGGGCGGAACCCCTAACGCTAACGATTTTAACGGAACCCTAACGTTGATGATGGCAAATACAAATATCCTACCCTACCATCCCAAAACAAGCTTGACGAAGATAAAGTATCTTTGTATATGGGCAATGCGAATGGCATTCGTTTGTGATGAAATTTTTGTATTTTTATTATTGGGCTGAGCTACGGTGAAATTGGTAAAAACATATCTTTATTTTGGACTACATTAGGATTAGATCAGTCTTCCTTATTAACCATGATTTATGGATATCTTTGAGATTAAAAGTGATCAAGGGTCACGATCTTTTCTTACACTTCTCATCTTAACCTCATTTCTTACATGATCTCATGTCTTTTATTATTTTGATGATATAAAAAAAGGCTTTTGATGTTGATGTCTTCGTTTTTCTGTCAAAAAATTCGACCCAACTAGTTCGATTTTGATCTGGTACCAATCTTATCCCTACATTTGATTATCAATGGAGTTGAATTCCAAATATTCGGCCAAATATGGTTTTCGGTCATTTCACCTAGGAGTGTAAACGATTCGAGCTTTTAACGAGTTACTCAAGCTCGAGCTTAATAATTCTCGAGTTCGAGTCGATCTCGAACCAAAAATAGAATTTGTTTAACCTAACGAGTTGGACTTTATAACATTAATGTTAGATTCTGCTCGTTCGAAAACTCGATTATGTTTTTCGAGTCGAGCCGAACCAAGTATTTCGAGCATATCCTTTTTTGACCCAAACATGCTCATTTATTTATTAATCATACAATAAAAATATAAAAATTATCGAACTTAAACCGATAAACGAGCTAATCGATCGCGAGTTCAAACCCATAAACGAACACCGAGCTCGAGCTCATTAACTCAAAAAATATTTGAGCTCAAGCTCTACAATAAAAAGTTAATCGAGCTTAAATCCAGTATTAATTTTTTAAACTCAAATCAATTAACCTACTATTCAACTCAACTCCGATAGTTTGCATCCATTATCAAGTTTTTAAAAATTGACAAAAATACCTTTATTAAAACTTAAAACCTTCCTTTGAAAAAAAAAAAAGTTAAAACCCTTCTTTCTCTCCATCATCAATCAAATATTCGAAAGACTGAGCTCTCCACCGATTCACTTCTTCCTCTTGTGATCGAATGCAGGAGGATCTCCCCCCACTCTCCAAATGCTAGCTCGTCTACTCTTAAAACCCTCAAGCCTCCGTTTCGTAGCCCTAATTTCATCATCTCAATCTCACCAAAAGCATCACCATCCTCCTCTGATTCAAAGCCCTAGCTCCTCTCCATTCTTTTCAAGCATCTCACGCCATTTTTCAACCAACAACAACGATAATGGTAGTAAATCATCCGATATGTGGAAGATTTCAACGGAAAATGAAGAAAGCATCGAATCTGTGTTTGGTGAAGTTACCGAGAGCCTTGAAGTAAAAAAGCATAAGGAAGAGGAGTCTTGGTTCAGTAGCGAATCGAAGGAGAAAGGAGAAGACGATATATTCAAAGTGATTGAGAGTGAGGGTAAAAGGACTGATAAGTGGGAGACAGGGGAAGGATTTAAAGATTGGAAATTTGGAGGAGAAGATGAAATATTTGATATTGGAGTTTCGGAATTGGTTGGGCTTGATGGCGATGTAAAATCAGAAAGTCAAAAGAAAGAAGAAGATAGATTACTGGAGATTGAGGAGAAAGCTCTATCAGAGGTACTCAAAGGTATACCTTTCTTCACCATATGCATATATATATATATATACACACACACACACACGGGGGGGGGTTCAGATGAGAACTCAAATTTTGTTGTAAACAAATAAGAGCCGGACACGCGTCGAATAATCAAAGAAATATTCAAACCGAATAAAACTGAATATAATGTTTATTCAGTCTCAATAGTCATTAAACACTATATTCATTTTTATTCGGTCTTAATATTTTTTCGATTATTCGGTCTGAATAATTTTTATTCAGACACGTGTCTCGCTCTCATTTGTTCTCACGGTCACAACCAAATTTTCGCATTTGAACTTTCCTCTCTCTCTCTATATATATATCCCTCCAAAATATTATTGTTACATGACATTTGATATGCATAGGTCGAAAAGAATAGTTTCTGAAGTTTGTAGGCTTTCAATATGAACAGAGAAGAAGAAAAAAAAAGTCTGTAATGAAGATTAATTAGTTAGTTTGAACTTTGTATAAAGCAAGGAAAGAGAGGTTTCGCTACTTCGTCTATAAAAAGAACCCAAATACGAATAAAAAATTCATGAAATATCAAGAAGATTACACTCAGGGGACGTGTTTGGTTTGATGGAATGGTTTTGAATGATTTGGATTATGTAGAACGATTTGGAATCGGAGGGATTTGGATTTGGAAGGATTTGAAATCTTTGTGTGTTTGGTTTGCAGGATTTGAAATGAAATTGAATTCCATCATCTATAAAAGATTTAATTATTTTTTTTTATAAATAATTATAAAAAACTAATTAAATTAACCTTTTATATTTATTATTGATTATTACAAAAGAAATGTTCTTAAGATACTATGAGCCATTATTACATACAAATCCTGTGAAATCCTCTGAAATACCAACCAACTCTGTTGGTATTTCAAAATCCTATGTTTGTGGGATTTCAAATCCAGGAAATCCTTCAAACCATGTGTTTGGAATGGAATTCAATTCCAAATCCAATCCAATCCGGCAAACCAAACAGGACCTAAATAATTTCTGGAAAGTCTAATTCTAATGCGGAAGAAAATCAAACATGTGGAATGCTAAATACATGTATTAACTATTAAGGAAGTTTACCATCCCTTTGTGAGTAGTATCAACGATCTATGAGCTTCAAGAAGACAAGTATTTCTGAAAATACATAACTCATTTAGTGGAAATGGCAAAGAATGTAAGATGTAACATCGAGTTAACATGGAAATAAGCATAAGAAAAATGAATTTCCTATGATGAAAAATGAATACATTGAGGCAGAAGTAAGGTTAAAATGAATATGAAAAATGTAAACGTGAGCTTTAAAGGGCTTAAAGGGGTTGTTGATTATATGTTCCTATGATGGAATTTTTTGCTTTTTAGACCATTTAATCTAATTAGGTGTATGGTAGTGATCTTTCATTGAAAATGCTTGGTGTTCATTAGATACTAATATTATTGATGCTTGAAAGAGTTATGATTGTGGAACAATGCAAATAAACCATATGTAATGATAAAGTGAAAAAAATGTGAGATAATGTAATAATATAAAGTTAGAAAGAACACATTTAATCTAATATGTGTTTAACATCTGAGTTTGTCAACTCTTTTCTTTGGTGCAAGTTGGCATAAAGATTTTAACACACTACAACTTGTTCACATAATAATATGTTTTTATATCATTTGATTCACTAAATAAGTAATGCTAACCTCTTTCACCAATTGCATTTTGCAATGAGTGAAAGCAATCTTGTCTTTATACTCATGCAATTAAGAGACTACTAGATAAGGATTGGGGCTGTTTGTTTACCTCTTAACAGTTCCATTAAGAGGCAGCCGCTAAATCACTAAGAGATGAAACCTGTTTGGCAAAAAAATAAGTCTGCCTCTTAACGGTCCCAAAACCCTCTGAATCATTTTGTATCCTGGACCTTCCTTAACCATTAAGACCCCTAATTACATCTAGACAATTACCAAACAATTATATTTCATTGTGTACTATATCATAAGAGCCTCTTAATCATTCTGACCACTTAATCATTCAGCAACTGCCAAACAGCCCCTAGTGAATTAAGATATTGAATTTTAATTGCTACCCATCTCATACTTGGGAGCATGTATTAGTACTAAATGTTTTTGAAAGGGCTTTAATTTTAAATCGACCAATCACAGGTCCAGATCATGCATTTGGCGACTTAATAGCTGCATCGGGAATCACAGATGAGATGATGGACAGCTTAATGGCCCTCAAGGACCTAGATGAAGTTCCAGGATTACCCCCACTAACCGAAATTGAAGAGATGCGGTATGAAAAGAATACGAAAAAGTCCACTAGAGCTGAAATAGAGCGACAGAAGCAAGAGGAAATTACGAAATCACGTGTTAGACAGGTTGATAGCGAGGGTAGGGCTTATGGCACCGGAAAAAGGAAATGTAGTATTGCCCGTGTTTGGGTTGAACCTGGTGAGGGTAAATTCGTCATAAATGACAAACAATTTGACGTCTATTTCCCGATGCTTGATCAACGGGCTGCTCTTCTTCGTCCTCTTTCAGAGACAAAAACGTTGGGTCTTCTTGATGTTAATTGTACTGTTAAAGGAGGTGGTGTGTCAGGTTAGTATAGCGTTTATATAAATTAAGATTACATTCCACTTTTTTGTTTTATAATGCAATATTATGTATATATATTTTTTTCTATATGGATCTATAGTTGTGTTGATTATGTAGTTATTTGGAGAGTTGATTGTAAAGTTGATGATATCTGCAGGTCAGATTGGTGCAATCCGTCTTGGTATGAGCAGGGCGTTGCAAAACTGGGCACCTGATCAATTCCGTCCTTCTTTGAAACAAGGTAAAGAGATCTTTTGTTGCTGTCTTAATTGCAAATACTTGACCTTTCTTATAAAGTAGTGGTGCTTGTATCTTCTGGTTATATATATATATATATATATATATATATATATATAGAGAGAGAGAGAGAGAGGGCAAAGTTCAAATGCGAACTCAAATTTGGTTGTGAATGTGAGGACAAATGAGAGCGTGACACGTGCCATATTCAGACTGAATAATGAAGGAAAATATTCAGACTGAATGTAGTGTTATTCAGTCAAATTTGAGTTCTCATTTGTGCTCGCCCCTATATATATATATAGAGAGAGAGAGAGAGGCTCCTTTTAGAAACTTTTTAAAGAGTAGAAACTCGTGGAAACCAATATAAAATAAAATAAAAATCATAATTTATTTTCATCAAATGTTATGATTTAAGATATTGTTTCACATATGTTTGTGTTCATATGAAAAAAAATATTACACGTGGAAAAAAAACGTTGGTTCACTTACACATATGAATCAAAATTCATATGGTGAAACAAATAGGTGAACTGATGTTTTTTTTTCCACATGTAATGTTTTTTTCATATGAACACAAACATATGTGAAACAATATCTTAAATCATAACGTTTGATGGAAAAAAATTATTTTTGTATTGGTTTCCACAAGTTTCTGCTATTTAAAAAGTTTCTAAAAGATTGTCTCTCTATATATATTGGCATAAGGTCGTGTGAGAAGGAGAGTTGAGGTGAGAAGTGTAAGAAAGGATTTGGACCTTGATCATCTTTAATCTCAAACTCACCCATAAATTGCGCTTGATATGGGGATTGATCTGGTGCATCTCATCCTAATTTCCATCCAAGGGTGGAGATCCGTTCTTACGTTTCTCACCTTAACTCTCCTTCTCACTGGAACCCAGCCCTATATATGTAGAGATATATATACATATATATATCTGGTTATTTGGTCAAATGTCTTGGCAAATGCTTTAGAATCTCATATATGATGGTATACCATGTACTTCCTATCTCTTAAAAAATGCAACAATTGCATGAAAGTTGCTCCATCTAAAAATTGCAATATTTGATTTGGCATACATATAGATATTAGTTAAATAGAGTTGTTTGTTTATTAATGAATTGTATAAATTGCTCTTTGATAATGATAAAATAACATGTTAGTATATGTGAACTTCCATTAACAAAGTGCTTGCAAAATTTGATATCCAACCCTATATGGCTAACCCTTTGGTGTTATATATTGACCAATCTATGATGATCTAACTTCTAAGGGTATTTTTGTTAGCAGCTTAATGGGACTCGTAACTTATTTGGTCAGCTATACATGATTTTTGGTAGTGACCTAATGATATAGAAAGTGGCTTATTCAGTATTAAGAAACATGCTTCTTCCATCGATGGAAAAAACCTCCCAAACTATACAAATAGATTAATCTATACAGACAACTTTATCCATACAAGACTTGATAGAAAACCAACCAAACAGACCCTAAGGGGTTGTTTGTTTACCTCTTAACAGTTCCATTAAGAGGCAACCTCTGAATCGCTAAGAGGTGAATCTTGTTTGGTAAAAAAATAAGACCGCCTCTTAATGGTTCCAAAACTCTCTGAATCATTTTGTATCCTGGACCTCCCTTAACCATTAAGTGCCCCGATTACATTCTGAACAATCACCAAACAATTATATTTCATTTTGCACTATATGATAAGAGCCTCTTAACCATTCAGCAACTGCCAAACAGCTCCTTAGTATCCTTTTATGTAGATGATTGATGTGGAAACTTGTGTGTTTTTGGCAGCTGGTTTCTTGACAAGAGATTCGAGAGTTGTGGAAAGAAAGAAACCTGGAAAGGCGAAAGCAAGAAAGAGCTTCCAATGGGTCAAGCGTTGAGAGTTTCTATTCACAAAAGTGATACTTTGTTTTTATGATGGTTAATTAACGTATGATATTGATATCATATCATATCGTCACCTTTTTGAACTTTTTGTGTGTTATTTCTACCATTTTAGAGCTCGGTTGATTGATTTAGAGCGTGATTAAAGTAGTTTTCTGGTTTTTAGAGTTTTTCGGTTTGCATTACAAGTTATGTAACGGCAAAATTAATAAATTTGTTATTGGATTAGTATAGTGTTTCGATTGCATTTACAAATGTTTGCAATTGTTCTTGTTGTTTCATAAGGAAAAGGACCCCTATGGATTGATATCATTGTATGATACTCAAGCTTGAGTCGTTCTGGAACACAACTGTACAATCGTTGGACCACTCAAACCGGTCGAACTATTCAAATCGGACTGTTTTCGACGGTTTGAGCAATTTTGCGGTCCGGTATGGTCTGAAAAATGACAAACCATTTTGGACCGGTCTATTATGCGGTCTGAACGCTTTTTTCAACAGTATGGACCGAACTGACCGTCAAAATGTGCATCTATTAATTATATTTAGTTTATGTTATAGGATCAACTTTTATGACTAAATTTAAAAAAATATCATGTCAATGACATTATGGTTTTAGTTTTTATTTCTCAATTAACTGTGTTATCTAAAATGAAAAAAATTCGGAAATCCGCTGAAAATCAAATCCAAAATTCCAAATTGTCATTCAACTTGCACAATATTTGTTTGTAAATTTGGTGAATTTGTTAAAAAAATCAACTTGATAGATGTTCGTTTTTAAATCTTAAAGATAGACGTTTCTTTTATAATTTTGTATACTGTTTTTTATTAAAGTTCTATTGGTAGAAAATTTATTTTGGAATATAAATGCTATGTTTTTTTAGTTTAAAGACCATAGGATACCCAAACTAGGGGTGCTCACGAGTTGGGTTGGCCGGGTTGAAAGCATTTGAACAACTCAACCTAATGTTTACGGTTTGAAAAATCTCAACCCAAGGAAACTACAATCCAACCCAACCCAACCCAAACCGTTCGGGTTGGTCGGGTTGATCGATTTGAAATTTTGGTACATCGTTTTACGATCTTACTAAGCATTTTGTTTAGAGGAAGTAAAATTAAAATGAGAACATATAAAAAAGTCTAACAAACTCTAAAAAAGTTGAAAATAAGAAAATAAAAATACGGTTGAAATTGTAATATAATTTTGAATATACCTGATTACGAGTTGGTTTAATGTACATATGTTAATCAAATACTTAACAATTGTTTAATAAATCGGGAGTCTATAAAGGCATCGGGTTCATCGGGTTTGGTTGGGTTCAAATTACCCCACGCTGATTCCAACCCCATTGATGTGGTTTGGTCTATTTTTGTATCAATTATGCATCGGATTACCTCGGGTTGAATTTTTTAGGATATTTTCGGGTTGGGTTGGTCGGATTGTGTGACTTGTTTGCAAGTCAAGGCGGAACACCAACGGCCGTATGGAAGCCTTCAATCGTTGGAAATTCCGGAATGGAAATGGGAACACCTCACTATGGACTTTGTGACGAAACTACCCAAGACCTTGAGAGGTCACGACACCATATGGGTAGTGGTGGATAGATTGACGACGAGTGCTCACTTCTTAGCAATGCGAGAAGCCGACCCAGTTGATAAACTGGCTAAGTTGTATGTGGATGAGATAGTTGCAAGACATGGTGTGCCTTTGACTATCGTGTCAGATCGTGATAGTCGGTTCACTTCTCACTTTTGGAATGGATTACAAGAGGGGTTAGGCACCAAGATAAACTTAAGTACGACATTTCACCCCCAAACAGATAGTCAAAGTGAAAGGACTATTCAGACTCTCGAAGGCATGCTTAGGTCATGTGTTATAGACTTTGGTGGGAATTGGGGTTCGCATCTACCTCTGGTAGAGTTTGCCTACAACAACAGTTACCATTCTAGTATTGGAATGGCGCCTTTCGAGGAACTGTATGGACGAAAATATAGAACACCGATATGTTGGTTAGAAGCGGGCGTGAAACAGTTCTCCGGGCCCAAGATTGTGCAGGAGATGGCAGACAAAGTGAAGGTCATCCGAGAACGACTTAGGGCGGCGCAAGATCGTCAAAAGAGTTATGCCGAGAAGAAGAGAAGACCAATGGAATTTCAAGTGGGCGAGCGGGTTATGCTCAAGGTATCCCCGTGGAAGGGTATCATTCGATTCGGAAAGCGCGGAAAGCTTAGTCCGCGATTCCTTGGGCCATTCAAAATTCTTGACCGAGTGGGGCGTCAAGCATATAAGTTGGAATTGCCACCCGAGTTGGCCGGAATTCACAACACATTCCACATTTGTTATCTAAGGAAGTGTTTGGCAGAAGAAGAAAGTGTGATTCCTCTCACAGAAATTCGGGTTGATAAAAACAACCGGTTGTGTGGAAGAACCGGAAGCAATCTTAGAAAGAAAATCTAAGAAATTACGTCACAATGAATTTGTTATGGTTAAAGTCCAATGGAGACATCATAGAGGGTCGAACGTGACTTGGGAAGCGGAAGAAGATATGAAGAAGAGATACCCGAGTTTGTTTGTATAGATTTAGATCTCGAGGACGAAATCAATTCCAAGGTTGGGACCCCTAACCCAAACTGCTTAAACAGGTCAGGCGAAACTATTTTTTTTATGGTCCGGTTTGATCACTTGCTATCAAACCACTCGGTTTGAAATTTTTCTAAACCACCATTGCAGTTTTGTTTATGGTTTAGGGGGTTAAACCGTCCAAACCGGATCGCGAACACCCCTACTTTAACCGACCAACCCACCATTTAGGATATCCAACCAACTGAAGCAAGATTAGATGTTATGCTTATTGCGTTTGCAATGTGTACAAAAGAAAGCCGATTCTTTAGCCACAAGACAAGGATCTTCTCGTCTATTACCTATATTAGATTGCACGGTTTGCACCACAAACCTCATCATTCCAAGTCGATCATGGCCATTCGGACAAGTTCTTCCCATGTCAAGGAAGAGTAAATTTTGTTCATATTTCCCGCGGAATCAACAACCAAAATAGTAGAACGAACAATTTAATATAATGGGTCATCTAAACCTATTAAAATTTGATGGACCTTTTCATCCTCAAATTGTTTCTCAAGTATGTCCGCAATATTACAACTACACTTTCCGCATTCACACATAGGAACAGGATCACAATCAGCCAAAACTTCCCAAATCTTCTTTCTTAGCATAATATTCACCAATATGCATACCTTTAGTTGTTTGTAGCTATGTAATTCGGCTTTGAGTTGTTTGATGTGTGGTATGTTTGAGACATCAAAGCATTCTTGAATGTCTACCCACAACTCTCTTACTAATTCATGATTAGTGATGTAGAATGAAGAGTTGGTTCAATAGTGTTTATGATCCATCGAACTAACATTGAATTTACGCTAATCCAAACATTAAATTTATCATCATTTTCTCGTGGCTTTAGAATGTTGTCATTGATAAAATGCAACCTGTAACACCCTCAAATCTGGAAAGAGCGACTAATTTAAAATTTATAATATTACATCAATAAATAACTTTCCTCAAACCACAATTAGTAATAAACCTCTACAACAAACAAATCAAGTCTTATACAAGACCTACTTACGATTGGGTGTTACTAAACCAATAAGAGTTGCTGTCTCTGAATACGGAAAACGTTACCAAGAGTCTTTATCGTGCCACTTCCTAGCACTCAAGTCCACACGTGTCGCTAGTACCAACCCCCACGATAACCTGATGCACATGCCGACAAAGAAAAAGGGTTAGGCTTAACGCCTAGTGAGCTCAAGAGTTTTTAACATATTTACGATTGATTTGAAACCAAAAGATTTGCTTGATAAAATATAATTCTCAAAAGAAATAACCTTATTATAAAAGCAACGTCTTTCCCCAAATTCAATAGTCCCATAATAAAAGTTTTAGACCAAAATGATATTAGAAGAGAAAACTTTAAATAGAAATATTCTTTTAACGTAATACCAATTCCAATACTCACACGATCATGATTGAGTTTATAAACGTGGAGATAGAAAACATACATTTAACCATGTTTTATAAATCGTTAACTCACTCAGACCTTTAAAAGGGATAGAAATATCTGAAGTTCACGGGGGTTTCCCGATCATACCATCTTTGGTGACGGATACAAAAGTAGGTCACTACTCGATGTTGAACAACTATAAGAGCCAATGGCAACTGGCAATAACCGATTATGCACCTTAGTACACGACCCCCGATGACTCCTACGAAAGCCCGCGCTAAGGTCAATGGCAACCGGCAATAACCGATTATGCACCTTTGTACACAGCCCCCGATGACCCCTACTAGCGCATACATATAGTCGATGTCATCCGGTAATGAACCGGCATAATACCCAACGGTACCAGGCCCACGATGACTACTATGCAACCGAAAAGGGACAACAATCCCGCCTTTAAACCGACTATATGCCTATGGATCCATTACATACTAGTCCTACTACCGAATACATCAACGAGACGTATTACTAGTTTTCCAACCTTGAAAACCCCTTTCAATAAACCATTTCCTTCCAAATCCAAGTTTTACCAAAAAAACTAGGTCAAATCATTTTGAGTTTCAAAATCAAAGATTATTTCATTTTATAACCTTTCCAAGTATTTTAAACCATTAATGATGTTCAACTCATCATCTACAACAAAATACTCAAAATCCTCATTTTGACCCAAAACCTCCAAACTTACCCAAATACACAACTACTTGAAATTAAGTATAGGAATCAGTAAAATACTACATTTACAACAAGTATTTTGAGTTTATAAGTTTAAATTTGAACTCACAGTCATGCATTTACAAAATGACCCATAATGCAATAACCTGTATTTTTCAACGATTTATAAATTCCAATACTTTACAGATGCAAATACAACCAAATGGTTTTCATTTAAAGACATTAAACCCAAACAACCCACACTTATACTTTATTTGCCAAAATGTCTAAAACCCAAGCATAAGCCTCTTTCATGATTTATAAATCGTTTTTATACCAAATATGCAACCTTACCCAAATACTCATACATTTGATAAATAACAAGTAAAACATGTTAATACCTTAAAATGGACGTTTTTGGCATGTATAAAGTTTTCACAAAGTATCTTGAACTCATCTTGCTAGATTTAGGCTAAATCTAGGTTTTACCCCAATACCAAGCTCCATTCGGTGAAGACTTTAGATCCCCAAGATAGACCTTTTGATCCATGATGTAATCCCTTCAAGAACACCTACATATCCTCCAAAACATACATAAAGAGAACCCAAGGGAGAATAAGAGTTGTTGGTGAAAAACCCAAACCCTAGGTTTAAGATTTCGGAGAGGTGATCTTACCTTCCACTCCTATGAGCTCCAAAATCATCAAGTAGCCTCTAGATATCATTGATTCCATGTTGAAGAGCTTCCAAAGACGAAACCATGGCACTTTGAATCGCCAAAATTGGCTGAGAAATGAGAGAGTTATGACCAAATGAAGTTTAACCCCGAATTGCGACTTTTTATCCTCTGACTGCGAAGTGTGACCATGTCCACTCCCAGGTCGTAATTTTTGGTCGCAACTTCCCGAAAACACACCTTACGGTACATAAAGTGCAACCATGGCCCCCAGGTCGCAATTTGAGGTCGCAATTCACCATTTTTCACGCATTTTGGGTTTTTTTTGCTTATTTTCGACATCCGACTGAGTACCAAAAAGGGCTTTTTTTGCTTATTTTTGACATCCGACTGAGTACCAAAACCCCTATTACTTAGCCAAACTATTCCATTGATGAAAATAATAATAACACTTAAATTTAGGAACACTAAAATTTCCGGGTGTTACACAACCTTTCCTTGGCTCGCTAGGAAGTATGCATCACACATTGCCCATTCATCATAATTGTCACCCGAAACTGCATTTTGAGTGATTAAGGCCTTGTTTGCTTTTTTCATTTTAAGCTCTTAATCACCACTTATATCTGATTCGTTTAGACGTTTCATAACCATTTCAGAACTGGAATCAGACTTCAGACTTCAACACCTCTTAAAAAACAAACGCAAACTAAGAGCTTGGGAATATCGTTTGTTGGAAGATCATATGGGAATATTTTCCTTTTATAAGTCTCAACTTCTTTGCCGGTAATGGCGGTAAAAAAAACAAACTTTTAGTTTTCTTTGTGAACAAATATTGAAAACTCTACGACTGTCTTGACAACTCTGATATTATAACAGATTCGTATGAAATTGTATTGGTTATTTGCTTGCCTTTGAAGAACATGAACATGTGGTATATTTACAAAAATACCTAAACTATACAAAGGATAGAATCAAATGAAATTTTACAATATATGTTTTACTTCTTGACATGTCACCGTATAGTTTTTAAACCTAAAGCTTTAGTGCAAGTCTTTAATAATGAATAATGAAATTGGTAAATGTTTCTTATTTTGTTTAAAACCGGGTTCGAGTCGCACATTTGTCAATTTTTAACACATTAAATCTTGGTGTTTTTTTTCTATGTTTTAGAAAAAATTATAGTATGTACTCGAACATGGGTCCTTTATATGCAAAAACAAGGGACCAACCAACTAAACTATACTAATATCGTAAATTATTTCAATAGGTTTGTTTTAATAGTCAAACTGTGCCACTACCTAAAATCCACCACTTTTGCATTATTGTAGCAACCGAGGACAAAGGATTTAATCTTCCAAATATACGATGAACATCTTGATGGATATGCTAGTATATGTAGGGTCACTATATGTATAATGTATTATCAGCATGTCAGTTTGGGTTCAGTTGGACCTAACCTATCCTCAACCGTAATAATTGATGGATTGGATTAAATTAATTTATTTTTGGGTTCGGTTGGGCTGGTTTGGGTTAACCATGTTTTGTACGATGCTAGTTTCAATTTGCCAAAGGTCTTATGGTCATGGAGCTTCATTTGCGATGACTCTAGGCCAATCTTACCTTCTTGGTTACACAAGGTGCATATAATCCGACTCAAAAACCTGCAGTTACAAAATAAAAATAAAAATTAACAGTCAAATATATTAATATTCAGACTTGTAACTATAAGGCCCTCACTTAAACCCTCATTTTTAATTGATGCGTAGATATGTAATATTTTTAAATTTAGTTTCCTATCACCAATCGAATCTAGACATGATAAAAAAAAAACACAGAGTTATCAAGAAAAAAAGATAAAAAAGAAATGCTCCTTCCATACCAAAATGAAATTTTAAAATTTTTATTTATATTTGTTGTTCAAACAAAAACAAGTGTCTACTTTAAAAAACAAATAACTAAATTTTCAAATTAACTTTTAATTAATGCATATATATATATATATATATATATATTTAAGAGTTGCAAGAATAACTAAATTAAATAAAGATAAATATATTATTTTGTTAACTAAAAGTATAATAGAGGTACGTTATTTTGTAAATTGTAAACTATATAAACTGATCTCAACCATTCATCAAGTTCAATAAATATATAACTTTATAAATACATGGATTATTTTATATTTTATAATATAAAATGTTAATCATAATTAATAAACTTTAATCATATTTCTTAAATATTTAAATAATAACCAATAAACTATCAATCGTTTTGATAAATATTAGGTTAGATAGTTTACAATTTTTTTTTTACTGTTTACAGACCATAACACTGCAATAATTCTGTATAATTGTGTTAACGTGACACATACGCTTTTGGGATCGGAATTGTAATTTTGAAACCATTGCCGCGAAAACCTCGGATGAAAAATACTCCCGCGATTACTCACCTTTTCGATTTTCAAATCAATTTTTCACTTCACCTTCTTCATTTTCCCCTTTTGCCGCTGGCTTTTTTTCACAAATCTCAACAATGGAGTCCACATCTCACCTGCAACGAATGGCGGAAGAACTCAAGTGTCCCATATGGTAATCTCTACAACCACAAATAATCATCTCATTCGTTTTTCTTAATTTGTAGCTTAGATATCCTGGATTCTTAAATCTTCTAACCCTAAATCTTGCGATTTATTTGATGATTTGCAGTTTGAGTCTTCTGAAATCTGCTGTTTCGCTTACGTGCAATCACATATTTTGCAAGTGAGCTCAACATCTTTCTTTCGATTTCTTCTATAATTTATCGTAATCGTGGGAATGATTCCAGAATTACTTGATACTTTTTTCCTTTCTATCATTTCAGTGTTTGTATCGACAAATCCATGAAGTCTGATGCAAGCTGTCCCGTATGCAAAATTCCTTATCGGCGAAGAGGTATTTCTAGGTTTCTTATTTTATACAACATTTTTTTGATTAGACCTGTATTAAGATTGGGGTTAATATTTACAAGGCTTCAACTACTGCATGATATAGACATATAGTAGTACTGAACGGAATCCACAATCTGCAATTCCCTATTAGAGGAAAGATAGGTGTTTTACCCAAAAAAATGATTGGTGTGTGAAGTTCATTATATTTGGTTTTTGAATTCCCAATTTTTGGTATACAAGATGCGACCATGATCTCTATTCTTAAGATTTCCTGGTTGTTGCATGGTGTTTAGGTGTTATAATCTGTTAGAAGTTGCTCACAGATTTGTTGATATGAGTATCTTTTATATGTTCCTAATTATTCAATCTCTTCTGTTCCAGAGGTTCGTCCTGCTCCTCACATGGATACTTTGGTGAGTATTTACAAGAACATGGAAGTTTCTTCAGGAGTCAACATACTAGTCACTCAAACACAACCTCAAATGTCAGGTAGTAAGATCAGCACAAGGTTGAAATGTTATTAAGATCTGGATGCCTTATACTTGATGTTTTATGTAATGGACACCTTTGAAGATAAAGACCCTCAATTATGCTTGGGAACCATAACAGTTAAACATCTTTAATTAGAAATCAAGTATACATGTGCATCATATGACAAATCCTTAAAGTTCAAACCTGGGGAATGTGTATGGAAAATGTTAGATGCATTTATATACGGAATATATTAATTTACTTGACAATATGATATAGCTCATAAAACCGCAATGTTCATGTATAAGCTATCCATCTGTATTGACATATTACCCAATACTTTTTAAGTGATCAAGACACAAAGTGTCTTGTATTTGTAAACAGCCTCCAATTAGTTGTTGTACTCTGACTTTGAATGTCACTCGAACCACTTCCAATGGTCTGTAACTTTGTATGTATTTATCTCCCAATGATCAATTACAAGCACAAAATGTATGATAAGCAGAAGATGAATTGGTGCTAAAAATGTAAGATGATGATTGAGAATTATAAAAATTGGCAAACACAAGGTTGATACTTATAGTCAAAGGATGACAACTGATATCTGATGCCATGATGCTGTGATACTTGACTTGAAAACAAAACAGCTAGATGCAGGATAGGAATCCAAATTTTGTAGTTATACTACCAAGACATATGGCAATACATCTGTCTATTGTGTATCCCTGCTTTATATTTTCAAACCACTTAACCATAAAGTGTTCAGATGTACATGTTACCCAGACTTCGTTGAAACTTTTCTTTTGGTTGTTTAGGTCATGAGAATCAAGTTGAGAATGAAATTGTTTGTAGAAGTAAGACAACCAGCAAAGCTTGCAAAGACACACCAAAAACACAGACCCAGAGAAGAAAAAGAGGCAAAACCTTGACAGGATCTTCAAAGAGGGCCAAAAGTCATGATTCAGATCCTGTGAGACCATCTTTTCCAGTAAAGAAAAGGGTTCAGGTGCCACAGCATCCTCTGCAAGAGACTCCAACTAGACCTGCAAATCTTGAAGGTGGAAAGATTGAATGTGTTACAGATAAAACTCAAATGAATGTGTCTAGACCAGAAGATGAAGCCCATTTACATGAGAATGGAGAAACATTATTTTCCCCTTTCTTTTGGTTGAGGGATGATGAGGATGCTGAAAGAACAATAGAACCTACACCAGTAGATCTTGTAAATGATTCACTACCAGATGGTCCATGCTTCAGTGATATTAAGGACTCTGATGATCACATGACCTCAAAGGTAACTTTGCAATTAGTTCAATATAATTCGAATCTTGGTACATAATAATTGTTATAATATTGAATTTATCTTCTTTTATCGACACATGTTGCTATAAATTGTTGTTTTTTCTATTTTCCTACTTTTCTATCAGAGTTGATAGAAGTTGCACTTGTACAGTTGTAGCACCTAATGCCTTCAATTTCACTTCACGTTAACAAAGTTGTAGTGACTTTATAAGCCTGCAATGCAAATTAGTCAAATGACAGAAGTTATTAGCCCAAATTTCAATACTTGTCTTCAATGTGTGTTAACAATGCTCATGATTGCAGGAAGGAGACATTTTTGACAGTGAAATGTTTGAATGGACACAAAGACCTTGCTCTCCTGAGCTTTTTTCAAGTCCATTAAAGTTGCAGGTATTATATTATGTATATTGTTATAACATGTCAGAATAAAAATCTATTCCTTCTCAATATGTTTTACTTATTTTTTTCCACTAATAATCATGCCACTGAATTTTGAATTGGGACGTAGGACAAAGAATCTAATGGATGTGACAGAGTGCATGACAAGGAGACTGATAACATGGAAGAGGTTTTACCCACTTTATCCCCACTGCAAATAAAAAAGGTTAACCATGAAGCTAAAACTAAAGAGTCGAAGAAGAGAGCTAAAAAGTCAAAGGAAAGCACTCAAAAGAAGAGAGTTAAAAAAGACACAAACGAAGTGGTTGGAATTTGTAATGTGCCACCAATGGCTGATCAGGATAAAGATAGCAACACTAACGATTTGGTGAAACAGAAAAAACAGATTCGTAGAAGAGGCAAGAGGGTTTCTGTTGATACTTTGTCTACCAACACATTGATGTCAAAGGTTGCACATTTAAGCGATGGAGAAACTTCTGGTCACCGAGATGGGAGTATAGTTGGCCAGACAGACCCTTCTAGTATGAGAGAAGATAGTGGCAAAAAGGAGACCACTAATCAGCAGCAGATGAATAAAGATAAAAGGTTGAAAATCCAAAGTCCAAATAATAATAACATTGCTGAATTCAACAAGGCCATCTCCCAGTTTCCCAATGAGCCTTCTCTTGTTAATGGTGAGATAAAAGTTTGTACTTCCAAGAAACAAACAAAAAAAGGTAGAGTTTCTAAGGAATTGAAAGCTTCTAAGAAGGTGACATTTTCTATAAATGAAGGCTTTAATGGTAAATCAGTTGATGGCATTCCAGAAACTTCTGAATATGTTGCTAAAGACGGAAGCCAACCATTGGGAGAAGTTCACTCTAGTTCCAAGATAGAATCTAATCCTTCTGGGAAGACAAATGCAATGTTCTTACGTAAATGTGACACTCATTCTTGTATTTGGTGTGCTTTCTGCCAGTCTTCAGAAGAATCGAATGTAAGTTTAGTTTCTATAACTTTCTCAAATACCAATTGCTTTTGATTGTTCATTTGTCTTATTTGCTTACTGTCAAGAAGATGAGCTTTCTAATTTGAAGTATAAATAATGCAGATTTCTGGATCCATGACACACTACATTAAAGGAAAGCCTATAGAGTCGGATCATGAAGGTGTACTAAGTGCCATACATGCACACAGAAACTGCACCGAGTGGTATGCCAAAGGCTTGTTTTATTCTCTGCAAATACGTGCAAGCCTGAGGGCTTGTTTGTTAACAGCTTAATGAGCTTAATGAGACTCACTGCTTATTCGGTCAGCTATACATGACTGTTTGGTAGTGTCTTAATGATATAGAAAGTGGCTTATTCAGTTAGCTTCTAGGGAGGAGCTTTATGCGTAAAGCCAAGTTTTTTCCAACCCACATAAAAATACATGCTCCTTCCAGTTCCATCTATGAAAAAACTCTACCAAACAAAAACCTTCCGAATCTATACAGACAATTAATCCACACATACAGCTTTATCCATACAGGACTTAATGGAAAACCAACCAAACATCCCCTGAGTCTTAAAAGCTGATACTTTTGTACCTTACCATTCTATTGAAGCAAATTGATAGTGCGGTGATGGAAAAATTTGTTTTGTAGAACATGCTATATTTGTCATGACTAGGATAAATAGAATATTCTAAAGTTGCATATTTCTGACAACTTCATAGCAGTATACAATCTCACATAAATGTTAATTATCAACTTTAAGAAGGCAAATAAAGTCTAATATCGGTGGCGCTTTCTGAACTTTTGAGTTATAAATTATAACACTTTGCTTCTTTTTGTTGATAGACTGAACTGAGAAATGTATGCAGGGCTCCTAATGTATACTTTGAAGATGATATTGCTGTTAATCTGGAGGCTGAATTGGCTAGAAGCAAAAGGATTAAATGCTCTTGCTGTGGAATAAAGGGAGCAGCTCTTGGTTGTTATGAAAAGAGTTGTCGCAAAAGCTTTCATTTCACTTGTGCAAAATTAACACCAGAATGCCGATGGGATAACGTGGGTACCACATTTTATATTTAATAAGGATATTAATGTAATAAAAATACTAAATTCTTTTTTTTTGGCACAGGATAATTTTGTTATGCTATGCCCTCTTCATGCCTTTAATAAGCTGCCAAATGAAATGTGTGGTTCTCAACTACAAAAGACAAAGAAATGTGTTCCAAAAAGGTAAGTTATTTTACTCATCTTTATGAATGATGAACTGGTGTATTGAGTTTTTTTTTTGTACTTAAAGATTTGCTTGATTTTATGCAACAGGAATGTTAACATTAACCAATCTCAAGTTCCTGTTAGTGATACTGTCAGCACAACTTCTCGTTGGGACTCACATGGATTATTCACAAAAGTTGTTCTCTGTTGTTCAGCTCTCACAAGTATTGAGAAGGTATAAAAATATATGAAAATATATATATATATATATATATAGATATATATTATATAGAGGAAAGTGCAAATGCGAACTCAAATTTGGTTGTGAACGTGAGGACAAATGAGAGCGCGACATGTGTCTGAATGTAGATTATTCAGACTGAATAAACATTATTTCATTATTCAGACTGAATAAATACTATCTTCAGTCTGAATATTTCTTTGATTATTCGGTCTGAATATGACACATGACACGTGTCTCACTCTTTTTTGTCCTTACGTTCACAACCAAATCTAAGTTCTCATTTGAACCCGCACATATATATGTGAGTTGATTGGAATATCCTGTTTGTACTCACTTGCTATTTGTATTACAGGAAACCATTGAAAGATTTGAGAGAGTATCTGGAGTTACGGTTCTGAAGAAATGGGATACTAGGGTCACCCATGTGATTGCATCGGTTGATGAGAATGGGGCAAGTCGAAGAACCCTCAAATATTTAATGGGAATTTTAGAGGGCAAGTGGATCCTTACTATTGAATGTAAGCATGTTCCTTCATGTATTTGGTCAACCACTTTTTTCTTTTATTATGTGTTAACTACTCTTCATAAAGCCATATAATTTGTGATCAGCTACTTATAATGTTTGTAATCCTTTGCATGTTAAAAGGGATTAAGGCTTGCTTGGAGGTCAAGAAACCGGTTGATGAACAGCTTTATGAAATTAATCTCGATATTCATGGATTCAAGGGTGGTCCTAAACTTGGGCGGTCTAGGCTATTGAAAAAGGTTCTTTTCTGTTAAATTCTTTGAAGAAAATTAATCATTTAACTGTTTTTTTTCCTTTTCAATGCTGCATTACACTCTCGACTGGAGGCAAAATAAATAGTATTGTTGATGAACACTACTTTTTTTTGTTCTAATGTCTATATATTGGTAAAATTTCAAATGAGAACCATAAATATATGAGAACCGTGAGAACTAGTATATGCATTGATGCATATACACTATCAATATATTCATCAATGTTTACGTACTATATAATATATGCATTGTTGGATATACTCGATAAATTTCATATAGTGTATCATCAATGAATATACCAGCTCTTATGGATCTTATCTGAACCATCCTCAATAATATATATATATATATATGTATGTATATATATCGGGGGGGTTCAAATGAGAACTCAAATTTGGTTGTGAACATGAGGACAAATGAGAGTGCGACACGTGTTATATTTAGACTTAATAATGAAGGAAACTGAGTGTAGTATTATTCAGACCGAATAATACCGAATGTAGTGTTATTCAGTCTAAATATTTTTCTTCGTTATTAAGTCTGAATATGACATGTGTCGCACTCTCATTTGTCCTCACGTTCACAACCAAATTTGAGTTCTCATTTGAACTTTTCTCGCGCTCTCATTTGTCCTCACATTCAAATGCGAACTCAAATTTAGTTGTGAGCGTGAGGATAAAGGAGAGCGCGACACGTGTCTGAATGTAGATTATTTAAAGTGAATAATCACAAAAATATTTAGACTGAATAAGCATTATTCAGATTGAATAAATACTATATTTAGTCTGAATATTTCTTTGATAATTCACTCTGAATAATTCTTATTCAGTCTGAATATGACATGTGTCGCGCTCTCATTTGTCTGAAATTTGAGTTCTCATATGAATTTGCCCCTATATCTCTATATCTATATATGTGTGTGTGTGTGTGTGTATATTTATATCTGATGTTGGCTTATTTACCTGCAATCTTGTTTACAGGAACCAAAACTTTTTAATGCATTCAAGTTCTATTTTACTGGAGATTTTGTAGCTTCATATAAGGGATATCTACACGACCTTATAATTGCTGCTGGAGGCACAGTGCTACACAGGAAGCCAATACCGATAAATCACGAAACACAATTTTCTGATAACTTAAATGCAAAGCAGTTCATAATTTACAGCCTCGAGCTTCCTGATAAGTTGAAAGCAGAAAAAGGAAGCCTGATTCTGAACCAAAGAAAGTCTGATTCAGAGGCTTTAGCAAGATTAAGTGGTGCTGTAGCTGTAAGCAACTTATGGATCTTGAACTCCATTGCTGCCTGTAAGTTGCAAAACCTTTGACTAGAGAAATTACTTTTTATTTTTGCTTCAATCTGGTTAGTGGAAATATGTATAGAATTTAAATATAATAATGCTTGAATTTATATCTAACTATGATATTTTAGTAAAGTTTTGGAACTTATAATATATTTAACCATCATGGAAATCATAAATTTGTTCCCTTTGTTTAAACTTGTTCTTATGCTAATCACTAAACCAAATAAATCCAGTAAGTCTCACTCTGAGTAGGGTTCGGGAAGAGTAAGAGCATTTTCTACAGCTTCTTCAAATTGGAGAAAACGAAGATTTAGGTAGCGTTTGTTTTTTAAGAGGTGCTGAAGTCTGAAGTCTTATTTTACTTTTGATTTATAAGAGGTGGTGTTGAAGTGTGAAATTTGAATCAGTAATACTGTTTGTTTGTATGTTTGAAATCTGGATCAGTTATACTGTTTATTTTTACGTCTGAAATCTGAATCAATCATCAATTTATAAATCCCTAACAATGCGGGTGTGGGAGAATAAGAGGAATTAAGTGGTGAGATTACCACTTTTTTTCAGACCTAAGAGGGTGTAAAAAAAAGAACGGTCTGAGTTTAAAAATGTTAGAATGAATAAGTGATAAATGGCCATTAAGAGGTAAAATTGAAAAAAAAAACATGGCCTTAAAGTTTTTATACTCTTTTATTTGGAGGGCCCCCCAATATTAGATGAAGAGAAAAAACCTTTTTATAATATTGATATTTTAATAGGTGGCAGGTTTATTTAGGAACATTAAATATTTAAAGAAACTTGAAACCACCCTTTTTGTGAGTATTTATTCATTATGAATATCCATCATGACATTTATCCGTCATGCTATTTTAATAATATAATTAATGTTGGAATCTCTATAACGGATAAACTGTTGAAGTTGAATGCCAGTTTTTATAGAGATTTTGATTTTTTCTTTACCATTTTGGAGAAATAATAGAGAAACTGTTAGCAGTTGTTTCTGTAAAGACTCCTGAAGAGAATATTTCAGTTTTCACATAATATTTGATAAGAGACGGTACACAAAGCTACAAAACTGATAATAATTCCTATACAGACCTTACAATTAATTCCATTTTATTAGAAACTTACATATAAGGGCATTGTTTTTTTTGTATTCTATAATTGTATATCTGATATCTAAAAACTACCCCTCCTCAAGAAATAACAGTTTTACATTTAACTGATCTCACTATTCGGGTTTAACGGTTTCACCGCCCTTTTTACCATTCTTTCTTTCATTCAATTCGAAACATTTGAACATATGTTCTAATTCCGAAATCCCTTCTTCAATATCCACAATTTCATCGCTTTCTGTAGTCAAATGTTGTCTATAACTTCGTATCTTTTCTAAACTTTGACTAACTTTGACTCCCATTTCCTCCATTGTTGCTTGCATTGCCATATTCTCTTCGTGCACATCTCTTAACTTCCTCTTCATCGATCTATAACCATCGAGCGATTTTAATAATTGTTTCGATAACGATTTATTACGCTCTTGAAGCTCCATATTTCCTTGTGTAATTTCTTTCTCTTTTTCTTCGTCTTTATGTACTTCTGCACATTCTTGAACTTTTTCCAATAAAGTTTCGTTTTGTGCTTTTAAGTCGTTTATGTGTTCTTCCATTTCCGCTAACTCGTGTGTTTTTTTCGCTAATTCTCCCATCATTATTTCTTTTTCTTTTCCTAAACCCGAGCACATGATTTCGAGGCTTTTTCGTGCGGCTAAACTTGCACTGAGCTCTCTTCTAAGCTTTTCTTTCTCGTCGACCATTAATGGCTCGAGAAACCGTCTCTCTTTTGGGCTTTGGGCTGGACTCAGTCTCGGAAGGTCGGATCTTTTGGTGCCAAAAGATTGACAGTTTTGAATCCGGGTTCGAACCATTTCGAGGATGGTCATCATTCCGGCTACCCGTAACATCCTTCTTCCATCGTTTCTTTGTGTTTTACAGGCGTTTTTGTGATCTTGAATCAATTTTAGTAATAACTTCACATTTGCAGCAACACCTAATTCATAGCATAAATCAACAACACAAACAACACCATCATTAAGCATTTGTATGCAACTTTTTCTTTGTAGATCGTTAATCTCAACTGATTCTAAGACCCTGGAGATAACAGTCAGGAAAATCCCTGGTGTTTCTTACTAGAAGTGCACATTACATGTATGGACCAAATCTTGATCGATGATTCTAATTGGTATTTGTTTTTTTTTTCTTAAATAACAAATAAATATATAAAAGAATGAAATAGTCAATTATTTTTAAAAAAGTACTTTGAACTTTCATTTAATTGTAGAAATACAACTTTAGTCTTTACTTATGGAACATGGGAAAATGACTATTTTTTGATATTTAAAAAAAAGATCATATTTGGTCCTTGGTCGAATTAGTTTTTGGATAATCATTTAACCGGTTAGCAGGTATTAGGTAACATCCTAAATCACCAGTGGATGGTATCCCTGGTTGGCGAGGGTTCGAATCCTGCGGCTGACAATTCTGAGATATCCAGCTCTTGGGCCGGTTCAGGGGCGAGTTCATGGGCCAGTCCATAGGGCTGGATCATGGGCATGGGATTAGTCGGTGCCCGTTTGTATCAGGATACCCCTGGGATGTGTGAGTGTGTTAAAATGCCGTCCAAATTTTTTTTAACCGGTTAGCGTGCTTTGCTAAAAATTTTCTTTATCCGGTTCTTGGTTCAAAATTGAGGACGGAATTGGCCTGGCTCTATAATCGGTTCTTGGGCTAGACCTTTAACCTATCATTTTGTGGACGAGTCCAAAATCGGCTAACCAGTTCTTTCTATGTCTCCGGCCTTAATTGACGATCTAATGAAAAAAGTCCCAATGATTTACATTTATTTTCAAATTGAACCGACCTTCATGATTACATTTTTCATTTTCTACACCATTTCATTTGGTTTATCGATTTATATATATATATATGGGCAAAATACAAGAAATAGCAACCTACTTTCATAAATTTCTCTATTATAGCATTGTACTTTTAGTTTTTCTTATTACAGCAATGTACTTTCAAATTACTTTTTATTAGGACATTATACTTTGAAAAATTTACCCATTATAGCATTGGGTAACATTTTCTTTTAAATTTACCCACTATACTAGGTTTTCATGCCACCTCATTGTCCATGTAGGTTGTCCACATGTAATATATTGTTGATGTGACATTTCTTATTATAGCATTATGCTTTACATATTATTTAATAAATATATTAGACTAAACTAAATTATTCATAAACATAAGAATATTAAGAAGATTTATAAGTGGCAATTTATTTCCCCAATATTAAAAAATGTTTAAAAATATATTTTTTTAACTAAGAAAATAAGAATTATTACGTTTTTTTACAAATAAAATATTTATATGGAAAAGAATATATCTATTTGTCTTAAAAAATTGAATTGACATATCATTCAATAAATATATTAAATTAATTAGATTATTTCTAAAATATTTATTAAAATATAACAATGTTAATAAGATTTCTAAAATACAATTTATATCCTTAAATTAAAAAAAGTACAAAATAAGTATTTTTTGAATTAGAAAAATCAAATCACAAGTTTTACGTTTTTTATAAATAAAATATTTATTTTGAAAAAAATATCACATTTGTTAAAAAAAATGTAACTCTAAAATATTTAATTTTGCATACAATTTAGTAAGAGTAATTTTTTTAAAAAAGTGATAACTTAAAGAAATTACTAAAAAAATTGAGATAATTAAGAATAATATAAAAATGTGGGAATTTTTTTTAAAAAAATTACAAGAGATTTTTTTACTAATGTCATGTAATCATGATGACATGTTATCCATGTCATCTTATTTAAGCCATGTAAGCAAAAAAAAGTGGAGGTTAACTTGTTTAAAATGTAACAAGTTATCCATTGCTACAATGGGTAAATTTTTCAAAGTACAATGCCTTAATAAAAAATAATTTGAAAGTACATTGCTGTAATAAGTAAAACTGAAAGTACAATGCTATAATAAAGAAATTTATGAAAGTAGGTTACTATTTCTTGCATTTTACCCTATATATATATATATAGGGCCAGGTTCAAGTGAAAACGTAAAAAAAAACTGAAGAACACCCTAGGAGCTTCTCATCTGGACGGTATGCACTAATGCATACCGGTAATTTGTAACACGCATTTGTGAACATGCATCAATGCATATGTAAACATAGAAGCATTGGTGCATAGGAACAAAAAACGCTTGTATGCATATGGAAGGCTCCCAAGATGTTATTTAGTTTTGTTTTTTTTAGTGTTTCCCTTGAACCTCGCTATATATATATGATATAAATATGTATATATATATATATATATATATATTAGATATAAAGGTTAAATGGGAAATGGAAAAGAGAGAGAAAGAAGATTGATTACCTTCTAAAGCTGCATCATCATAAGTATTTTCTGTATCTATTCCAACTAATTGTGGAGGTCTTTTATCCCTAAACTTACTCATAATATCAACATAAAGGTGATTTGAGAAGGATAAGAGGAAAGAATTGAAGAGAGGGTGAAAATGGTGGTTTTCTTCCTTTTTTTTCTTTCTTTTCCCTCTCTTTTTTAGTTTCTTCTTATTTCTCAAAGACCAGCCCTTTTTCTTTTCCTTGAGAATTTGTTTATTGTTTCATGTTTCAATCACTTTTGTGGTCATTTGCTATTGTGGGTAATGGTTGGTTCATGGATTCTTTTTTCCCCTATTTATTTGCTCTTTCCTTTTTGACCTTTTCTTTTCTTATTAAATCGAAATAAAACAAGGGTAAAGTTCGGTTTTGGTTCTTCATGTTTGTTACTTGTGATGGAAATGGTCCAAAAGTAGCAAATCTATATTTATTACACATTTGTTTTGACATCCCTGACTAACCGTATCTGGAGTCAGGGTCGAGATTAGATAGAACAGGTATTCAGTTTCTTATAAGATAACATTTGTTAACATCCTTAACTGATGTGGAATCTCACATTTGTTTATGAAGTTTGAAAAATCGTTTGGTTTTTGTTTGTCTCACTACGGGTGTTATGTTTATTTGTTAATTCTAGTCAAATGAGTACATTTTGGCCTTTTCTCCATCTTTTACTAAAAATATATATCATAAAGAATAATAATTGGAATTAACGGAAAACTTAAAGTTACTGAGAGGGATGAAATCTGAGAGATTTTGTAAACCCTATAGATAGGGACAAAATAATGGATGAACAGGGACTAATTTTGTTGTAAGTGAGAAACATTAGGGGCCAAAACTTAAATTTACTCTTGTTTTGATTTATAAGAAAGATAAAATCAAATAAAGGGCAATGAAGTAGGGAAAAAGAGAGTCCTTGAAACCAACCGTTTCACAGAAAAAGAAGGAATGGAACCAACCATACAAAACGTACTTATGATGATAGAAGCCTTAGAATCTCCCTTCTCTATCAATTTTTCAATTTGTCATTTTTATCTGAACTCTTATATAGATACATACATACACACACATACACATATATAAGGACGGATTCAAATGAGAACTTAAATTTAATTGTGAACGTGAGTACAAATGAGAGCGTGACACGTGTCATATTCAGACTGGATAATCTACATTCAGACACGTATCGCACATTCATTTGTCCTTACGTTCAAAACCAAATTTGAGTTCTTATTTGAACTCCCCCCCCCCTCTCTCTCTATATATATATATATACACACACACACACACATACATGTAGATGTTGATAAAGACAACTTTTTCCATAAAGTGAAATGTTTTTGTAGCCAACACAGCGAAAGTTATTCATTGTTGTAAAATTATCATTTTCGATTTTAAAAACTGGCTAGTTTTACAAGACCCAAAACAGGTTGATATTAAACTTAAGTCTTGGCAAATAGACTAAACATAACTTACCAAAGTTCTAGACCAACACAAAGGCATAAGTGTTACATAATACGTGCATAGCCAATAATCGATTTCATGTTACCAAGAAGCCTATAATCGAGCATGTTTAGCTGAAAGCTTCATCATCTTTATTTGCATAAATGCTAGAGAATTCTCAATCATCTATATCATGATTAGATTGATCCATATAAGAGAATTCATAATCTTCTGTTGGAATGTTATAACGCTGAAACGTAAAATCTTTGATACATTCCCATCACATTTTCTAAATTCCTATTAAGATTAAGGTGTAAATAGCTACGAAGGTCAAAAGATTCATGAAGAATGACTTGTAGTCTATCATCTGTTGTTAAGGGTGTTAAAAAAATCTAAAAACTGCGAAACCGAGCTAAACCATTTGATCTGAAACCGATAATCGGCTTTTAGTTATAGCTATCCACATGTATTCAACCCGAACCGGGTATGTTTACATATATAATATAATGAAATGTATTGTACTTGTTATTAAAAATAGAGTAAACTACATACTTGGTCCCTAGGGTTTATTGGTTTTAACAGTCCGGGTCCCTAAAATGAAATATCTATGACTTGCATCCTTGTGGTTTCCATTTCATAACGTATTGGGTCCCTAAAACTAACTTTGTTAGACTTTTTCTGTTAAGTAGGTTAAGTAAGAGGGTCATTTTGGTCATTTTAAGTTTAGGGACCAAACATGTAATAAAAACCACAGGGACCAAACATGTAACTTACTCTATATATTATATATATATATATAATTATTAATTAATAATATATATATTTATATATTATATATAATTTATCACCATAATTTTCACAATTTTTTTTATAACATTGTTTTTTTTCTTACAACAATATATTTTTAATTTTGTATTTTTATTATGGCATGATAGTTATGTTTTCTTTATTATAGCAACGTATATTCAAATTATTTTTTTATTATGGCATTATAGTTACATTTTTCTTTATTATAACAATATATTTTTAAATTATTTTTTTATTATAGTATTATAGTTACATTTTTCTTAATTATAGAAATATGTATTCAAACTATTTTTATTATGTCGTTATAGTTACATGTATTTTCTTTATTATTACCAATATACTTTCAAATTGTTTTGTATTTAGCCATTGTACTTTTAATTTTTTTAATTAAATTGTAAGAAAATTATATATTTTAATGTAACATATATTTTAAACATATATGATTGTTTTTTTTCCTTAAAAACATATATTTTTTTAAATAAATTACATGGCATAGATAAAATGAATGAAAATCAATTTTTTAGATAGTTTTCTATCTTCCGATTATTCATACATTTTTAAAGGAATTCTTAAAAAATAGATGAAAAACATAATATAGGTGGTATATGAATAATCGGGAGAGAAAAACGATGAAGTTATTTAAAACGTGTTTTACATTTTTGAATAACTTCATCGCTTTCTCTCCCGATTATTTATATACCACCTATATATGCTTTTTCATCTATTTTTTAAGAATTCCTTTAAAAATGTATGAATTATCCGGAAGGTGCAAAGCGATAAACTATCTAAAAAAGATGGTTCATTTTATCTACGTATAATTTATTTAAAAATATATATATGTTTTTTAAGAAAAAAAAAAACAATTGTATATGTTTAAAATATATGTTTCATTAAAATATGTAACTTTCATACAATTTAATAAAAAAATTAAAAGTACAATAAATACAAAACAATTTGAAAGTATATTATATAATAAAGAAAATATATATATAATGACATAATAAAAAAATAGTTTGAATACATATTACATATGTTAAGAAAAATATAACTATAATACCATAATTAAAAAATAATTTAAAATATATATATAATAAACAAAAATATAACTATAATATAATAAAAATAATTTGAATATATTTTATATAATAAGAAAAATGTAATATCATATAATAATAAAATACAATTAAAAATATATTATTGTAATAAAAAAAACAATGTTATAAAAAATTGTGAAAATTATGGTGATAAATTATATACAATATATATGTTATTAATTATTAATTATTAAGTATTAAGTATATATAAAATATATAGAGAGTAAGTTACATGTTTGGTCCCTATTGGTTTTATTACATACGTTTAAACTTAAAATATAAAAATGTCCTTCTTACAACATACTTAATAAAAGTCTAACAAAGTTAGTTTAGGGACCCAATACGTTATAAAATTAAACTACTTATGGCTAGATATTTCATTTTAGGGACCTAGACTGTTAAAACCAATAAACCTTAGGGACCAAGTATGTAGTTTACTCTTTAATAAAATAACCATCTTTTAAAATTTTTAACAAAATAACCATTTTCCTCGCCCCTAAGGGCTACAAAATTTTAATTTTAATTTACAATTTTAACCCCTAGAGTTATATAATTAATTACTTTACATGTTTTCCATTTTAATTTTAATTTTACACCCTTATGACATTACCGTATATAATCGTATATCAACTAAAATTCGTCTAAAAAATACGTTTTTATTTTAACAAGTTACACCATTAAAATCGTCTCGTCGATACCTTCAAAATGAGTCCAATATTGAATGTTTTTTTATTTAATTATATTATTATATATTATAATCATATATTAACTTTATATTATTAACAATTAAATAAGTATTAAAATATTAAGAATACATATTTTTATTTTTTTAATCTACACTATAATAATATAAATTAATTAACTTCATATTTTTTTAACTTTCATATTAAGTCGTATGTATTTTGTATACAAATGTATTACGATAATTATAATATATTAAACACTACAAAAATAAGGGCTATTAGCGACGAAAAATTCCGTCGCTAATATCGCGCCGAAATCGAAAACGAACTCGGGTGGAACAAGAACATATTAACGGGGATCGGGGATCTTAACGAGGGCGGGACGGTACTTACCAGCCCGATAGTGTGTATATAATAATATAATTAAATAAAAAAATATTCAATATTGGACTCATTTTGAAGGTATCAATGAGACGATTATAATGGTGTAACTTGTTAAAACAAAAACGTATTTTTTAGACGATTTTTAGTTGATATACGATTATATACGGTAATGTCATAAGGGTGTAAAATTAAAAATTAAAAAGGAAATGATGCAAAGTAAAGGAGTTAAAATTGTAAATTGAAATTAAAATTTTGTACTCCTCGCCCTTGGGGGCGAGGAAAATGGTTATTTTGTTAAAAATTTTAAAAAATGGTTATTTTATTAAATTATATAGTATAAAGTTATTATTTTTCATAATATCCCTAAATAAAAACCTATTGAAGTATGCCTTTTAAAGTAGCAGAATAGATAGGTATCATGTCAATGAGACCAAAAACTACAAGTCTACAACTATTCCAATGAACGATTGACAAATAATCATTTGAGTAAACTACATACTTTTTCCTGGTTTATTGGCTTTTTAACGATGCAGGTCCCTAAATGAAATATCTATTCTTTGTATCCTCGTGGTTTCATTTATAACGTATTGGGTCCCTAAAACTTAACTTTGTTAGACTTTTTTAATTAAGAGTTAAGTAAGAAGGACATTTTGGTCATTTTAAGTTTAGGGACAAACGTGTAATAAAAACCATAGGGACCAAACATGTGACTTACTCTCTATATATTTTATATATACTTAATATAATACTTAATAATTAATAACATATATATTGTATATAATTTATCACCATAATTTTCACAATTTTTTATAACATTGTTTTTTTATTACAACAATATATTTTTAATTCTGTATTTTTATTATGACATGATAGTTACATTTTTCTTTATTATAGCAAAATATATTCAAATTATTTTTTTTTATTATGGCATTATAGTTATATTTTTGTTTATTATAGCTATATATTGTTAAATTATTTTTTAATTATGGTATTATAGTTATATTTTTCTTAACTATAGCAATATGTATTCAAATTATTTTTTTATTATGTATAGTTACATATTTTTTCTTTATTATATAATATCTTTCAAATTGTTTTGTATTTAGCCATTGTACTTTTAATTTTTTTATTAAATTGTATGAAAGTTATATATTTTAATGAAACATATATTTTAAACATGTACAATTGTTTTTTTCTTAAAAAACATATATATTTTTAAATAAATTACGTGGCATAGATAAAATGAACCATAAATTTTTTAGATAGTTTATCGTTATTTTCCGATTATTCATACATTTTTAAAGGATTCTTAAAAAATAGATGAAAACCATAATATAGGTGGTACATAAATAATCGGTAGAGAAAGCGATGAAGTTATTGAAAAATGTAAAACACATTTTAAATAACTTCATCGCTTTCTCTCCCGATTATTCATATACCACCTATATTATGTTTTTCATCTATTTTTTAAGAATTCCTTTAAAAATTTATGAATAATCGGAAGATAAAGTGAACTATCTAAAAAATGATGGTCGTTTTATACATGCGCGTAATTTATATAAAAAAATATATGTTTTAAAGGAAAAAAAAAATCGTATATGTTTAAAATATATGTTACATTAAAAATATATAATTTTCTTACAATTTAATTAAAAAAATTAAAAGTACAATGGCTAAATAGCAAACCCCGAAGTATATTATTATAATAAAGAAAATATATAACTATACGTATAATAAAAAAATAGTTTGAATACATATTTTTATAATTAAGAAAAATGTAACTATAATACTATGATAAAAAAATAATTTAAAAATATATTGTTATAATAAAGAAAAATGTAACTATAATGCCATAATAAAAAAATAATTTGAATATACGTTGCTATAATAAAGAAAAATATAACTATCATGCCATAATAAAAATACACAATTAAAAATATATTGTTGTAATAAAAAAAAACAATGTTATAAAAAAAATTGTGAAAATTATGGTGATAAATTATATATAATATATATAATATATATATATATTATTAATTAATAATTATATATATATAATATATATAGAGTAAGTTACATGTTTGGTCCCTGTGGTTTTTATTACATGTTTGGTCCCTAAACTTAAAATGACCAAAATGACCCTCTTACTTAACCTACTTAACAGAAAAAGTCTAACAAAGTTAGTTTTAGGGACCAAATACGTTATGAAATGGAAACCACAAGGATGCAAGTCATAGATATTTCATTTTAGGAACCCGGACTGTTAAAACCAATAAACCCTAGGGACCAAGTATGTAGTTTACTCTTAAAAATATAATATTTAATATTTATTTACTATTAACCTAAAACTAAAAGAGTAAAGATCTTTTATGTTGTAGATTAGGTTTCCAAAGAGTCGTATGTTGAAAAATGAATGTTTTTAAATAATTTAACTTATTTTAATTTGTAGCATTTAAATTATTTTTATTTTTATTTAGTATTATTTTTATAATGTAAATGATGTTTTTTATAAGTTCGAATAACAATGAACTGAATCGTGGGTATAATCGTCTTATTTTGATTTGGTTTGGATACCAATGTATCCATCTCATACGGTTTGATTCTCATTCTCTACTTAATCGAACCGATCAGTATAAATTGTAAAATCAGTTTTATCTATACAATGGTTTGAAAAGGTAATGACATAATTGTAATATTTGAAAAAAATGGCATTCATGTATATATTGAAAATATATAGGGATAAAATTGGGAATACATTTGGAATCCATGGCTACAAAAATGGTGGTAATTACAATCTCTCCAACAAAAACTTCTAAGGGCTTGTTTGGTTGGAGGGATTTGGAGGGATTGAGATTTCAATCCAATCTATTGTATTGGGGATAGTTCTCAGATTACTGACATGACGACTTATTTGACTGCAGTGTTTGGCATAAATATTAAGATATAGTACAGTATAATTTCAAGAAAATCACTAGAGTTCGCACTGGGAATAACTTATTTGAAATTCCAATCCCTCCAAATCCTTTCAAATCCCTCCAACCAAACGGGCCCTAAGTTCTTTTTCTCCCACGAGGTTTTTAAAAAATTACGATTTTTCATTTTTATGGTTTAAAAAATATTATTTTTGTTTTTATGGTTTGTAATCTATTGTTTCTCCCACGAGGTTTTTAAGAAAATACGATTTTTCATTTTTATGGTTTAAAAAATATTATTTTTGTTTTTATGGTTTGTAATCTATTGTTATTTTTGTTTTTATGATTACAATTAATTGTTGTTCGATCTATATAGTCCATTACACTTAAAGATATGAATTAATCCAGAAACTAGATAACAATCAATTACTAATATAAGGACAAAAACTATAATTTCTAAACCAGAAAAACAAAAATAAAAATCATTTAACGAAAATTGCCAAAGTCAATAAGAATCTCAATAGATTTTCCACCATCTCAAATCTTCCTATCCCATACCATCATAAAATAATTATATATTCATATTTTTGCTCTTCAGAACTCACAGAAAAAGTGTCGATGAAAGAGACATGAACGAATAGTATGTGTAGGTTATCTTACGTGTATCTCGACTGATCTAAAGTTACTTTCGGTATTTTTTTTTCTTTCTTTTCTGTTTAAGAACACAAAAAATTATTTTTTTTTTCTTAGTTTTTAAGAATACAAAAAAAAAATTCTTTCCCTTTCTTTTCTTTTATTTTCTTTCCTCTCCATATTAGAAAACAAAGCTCTAGAGGAGCAGTTACATACTAGAAACGGTTAAAAGAGGGTTTTGCAACCATCATTGTGCACCCAATTAATATTTAAATTTTTACTCCTATTGTGCACCCATAAATACGATTAGGTAACAATTATATCTAACAATACCGCATTTTTAGGTTTCTTTACTCTGAATATTGACCTCACTAAAGGTTTTAATTTTAGTTTCTTGCTAGACATTTTGTTTTTGATGATGGAAAATTCTTCTTATATGTATAGTAAGTAGGCTTTGTTTTCCATAAGGAATAAGAACAGTGGCCGAAGCCTTAAGAGGCTACACGGGGCCAAGGCCCCTGTGTTCTTTTTACTTCTTACTAGGAATGCATATAGATATAGGGATGAGCTGGGTACTCGACCAGTACCGAATCGGTACTGAAACCGGGTAGTACCAAAACCGAGAGTGGAAAAATCAATACCGAATACCGAACCGATAAGAGAAGTTCCCGGGATTTTCGGGACTAGAACCGTTTGGTACCATTTTTTGGGACGACAATCGTTTTTCACCGTTGACCATTAAACACAATAACAAAAACCAAAATCACTTAAGCGGAAACCGGATTGGAGGAGCCGATTGTGCAAGAACCGGGTTTTGGATAAATTACGGAACCGATTTTGGAGGACTGCAATAACCAAAATATAAAGAATTGCAAGAAAAAATCGGTATTTGAGTGGAATATACAATAACCGAAAATTGTAATATATTTAGAAGGATTTTCTATAAGAAAAGAAAAGAGTTTGTTACCAATTCAAATTAAAAAATGACTTTTTAAATTCCCCGGTTCGGTTCGGGATTTACCGGGACTAGTACCGGTACCGGTACTGAAAGTACCGAATCCCAAATATGGAAAATCTTGGTACCGAACACCGAACCGGTAATGATATTCGGTACCAGTACCGGTACCTGTTCGGTTTTGGGATTTCGGTCCGTATGCTCATCCCTATATACATATACTATTAATTTAATTAGATTATGACTTGGGCCCTGCAGGTTTCACACACCATACAAGACAACAAGTTGAACATTAACTTTGATTATAATATTTTATTTACTTTTTATTGTTTGTGATTATTTAGAAAAAAAAAATATGATTTGCTAGTATAATCAAGGCTAAATAAGTAAATAATTTAGTTACTGTGAATCTAAATATTTGAACCTTACTAAATTTTAATTAGTTATCGATACTATTTGTTAATTGTTACTTATGATTGATAATTGCTATAATAGATCAAGATTCACTACAATAAAATTTATTTTATATGACGTCTAAAAGGTAGAAACTCCTAAAAGAATAATTTATAGGACCTAAGTTTAAAGGTACAAAACAAAAAAAACATTATATGTAAAAATATTACAATAGGTTTATAGAATGTTTTAGGGGTTTTTAACAAGTTTTTAGGACGTTTTTAAATTAAAATGTTATTTTAATTATTTTATACGACATAATTTTGAAATAAAATGTTATATAAACACAACTGTCCAACAAAATGTGGGTTTATAAAACACTTTTTATAGGACGTTTTAAGAGTTTTAACAAGTTGTTAGGATGTTTTTAAAATAAAATATCGTATTAACTATTTTATATGACACTATTTGAAAAAGTGTCAGATAAATACAAGTGTCCTATAAAAAAATTGTTTTATAGAACATTTTTCAAAAGTTTCCTATAAAAATACCTAATAGCATACTTTATTTCAAAAGTTATAGTGATCAGACTGTACCCTTTTCCATGAACGGTGACGTCTAGTTGACGGCAGAGAAAGATGGGGCATTTGGAAAAAATATATTCTTTTGTATGTGTATTACATATGGTATATTTGCAATGGCAGTGTTGGAATAAATGTATGATGATACGTCATAATATGTATGATTTTTTATTAAGTTAATGATCATATAACATTTTTGCATACTGGGAGTTATATAGGGGCATCAAGAAGGTCTGTCAATCTTCTTTTTTTGACCATTTTGTATTTTCCATATCTGTTTATCAACTTTGGGTGTTAGGGCATTTTTAGAAAATGGACTATTATTCGTATGAAGTACCATTTTCAGAAAATGGACATTATATATACTGCCGACAGAACAAAGTCCCAACTCCCAAACCTAGAAACGGGAACGAAATCCATACAAATCTAATCGAGAATGACCATACGAATCAAAGCCCTATTTTACTTGGTGAGTGTCTTCTTCCCGTTCTCCACTCTCCGATTTGAATTTTACTTGGGATTTGGTTGTCTTGTAAATCAATTCAAATTCTGTTTTGATGTTAGGTATTTCGGTTTTTTAAGTAGTGGAAAGTAATTTGGTTAGCAAGTCTTGTTCATGTGTTGTGCATTTAAAAGAAATAATGGGTTAATTGGGCACAGGGTTCTATCAATTCCTTGCATAGCCAAAATGCGTTTTGAGATAGTTAAGTATGTGTTACTGAAATCCACCTAGACTTTGTTGATGAATTCACAGCCATATGTTTTTTTGGTTGATATTTCTGCCATGTTTTTTCAAAACCAGGGCTTTAGAGGCTTTATCCAGATTTTCAAATTTCAACCATAGAAAGCAAGCTTTTGTTCAGATTTTTGTTGGTGTTTTAAGGTACAGTTTCTACCTTAGAGTCTGTTTCTTTTAATTCTTGTTTATTTTCTTCCTTCAGACAAAAGTTTAAGGTACAGTTTCTATCGATCTTGAAAAACGGCTACACATTTGATACTTTATTGATCTATTTTTAGTGGGTCTATATAGGCATAGATATTATTTGCATCAGCTACAACGGGATATCAACCACAACCAGGACGAGGACACAAAGACTAACTCATATGACGATTAGATATTTATATATTACTATAGTCGAGACATTAATGTTTACGATTAGTTATTATGTGTTATTATGGTTGATATATTAATGTTTACGATTTATTCATGTATTACTATGATTAAGACATTAATGTTGATTACGGTTTTCAAAATTATTTTCTAGTTATTTGATTATAATAATATTTTATAACCAAATTAAAATTGCTATTTTTTTTAATTTTTACCTATAGCAACGACATGTCGTTGCAGTTATTAAAAAATTAGAAAATCAATTTTCCACCTATAGCGACGACATGTCGTAGTAGTAGGTAAAAATTAAAAATTCAATTTTTTACCTACACGACGACATGTTGCAGTAGCAAAAAAATTTATTTTCAATTTTCCAACTATAGCAACAACATGTTGTCGCAGTTGGTAAAAAAATCGATTTTCTAATTTTTTGTTTTAGCGACGATTTGTTGTTGCTATAGGAGGCTACTGCAACGGGCCAACAGTGACAAGCTCTACAGCGACGACAGTCGTCGCAATAGAGCTATAACGACAAAATTTTGATTGTTAGCGACGACAAAAGTCGTCGCAATAGGCTAAATTTGTTGTAGTGAACACGACTTGAATAGTGGAACAGGTCAGCCTGATATTCAGTTCCAAGCGTTTTCAACAAACAATCACCAACACTCGTTGACCAATCTTACTAATCTATTTCATATCATAAATTGACGTTTTCATCTTTATTGTCAACTTTTTATTGGAATAACACCCATAATTATTTCAACACTTTCAACTAATTTCATTTCTAGTACCTTAAGTTTCAAAATTTTGATTTTATTGTTTTAGATATAGTTACGGGTAACCAAAATAAGTAAATAACATACAAAGTGGTGTCCAATACTTAAGGGTTAAGAGGATCTAAATTCGAACCCTATGAAAAAAATGTGTAAGAAATCAGAGATGTCCACAACGCTTACTCGTTTTTAAATGTAATTAAAAAAGATCCTTAAGTTTCTCTACTCTTTTTTGAAATTTAATAGAATTGGCTATCTTAATAAATTGAGTTAAAAGTGACGTTTTCTTGTAGGTGGTGATTGGTTTCGGTCAAGTTTCACGTGGGGAACTTTTTCAAACTCCAAAACCTAAACGATAGTTTTTATAATTAGATCAAACAATGAGAACACGTTACACTAATTGAGAAAACTAAAAACAAATGAGTTGAATAATGCAAGCCATGGCAGATTGATACTTTTCTATAAATTATTTTTGTAAAATTTTGTACATAATTGAGTACTAAATTTGATAGAAAGAATTCATTATTAAAACTAGCTATATAGAATATGTGAAATTTTATTATAAACCAGAAACTGAATAATGATTTGTATATTTAACATGTTTTTTCTTCTAATGAAATCATCATTTGTCTTTAATCATCAACTCTAATAAGATTGACAAAGAATATGAAGCAAATCATATCGTATCTTGGTTGAGTTGTTGCTATAAAAAGAAAATGTTGTGTTGTCTTTATCCCTCAAAGCTAGAAAACATTAGTCTACCGGGTATTCTATTTGATATAAGACTGTATTTAGCAGATATTTGGTGCAAGTTAGAGAATAAAAATAATAGAAAATAAAAACAGAAATAAAATTTCATTACCCTTAATATAATGTGGAATGAAATTTTATGCTTATAGGGGAATTTTATTTTTAATTCAATTAATTACAAATTAAAACTTCTAACCGAACACCACTTTACTTTGACTTGATAAAGTGAAAAAGGCAACATAAGATAAAGATTTTAGAAAATTTGAGCAATATTTTGTTTCAATATATTCCTTAAAACCTTTTTCCAAAATTAAGAGAGAGAGAGAGAGAGAGAGAGAGATAACTCTTATAAAATGATTAACGGGAAAGGGAAATATATTTTTGTTATATTTTTAAGAATGTTCATTGGTTGACATCCATTGAATGTTAGGGGAACCGAACCGATTCAATAATTAATTGGATGTTGAATTTTGTCAACCGAACCAATCCGATTAACATCGGACAACTAAACCGAACTAATGGATGATTGGATCGGTTCAATTCCATCCACTGGATATTTTTGTTGGATATCCGTCGGATATCCAATGGATGATCCGATGTGATTGGATCCATCCAATGTGTTAATTCAATCCAATTTTTTAATGATAAAACAAATTAATTAATCACTCTTAACATGTGTTAAAACCAACGCAAGCAAACCTAAAAATTCAAAAACCAACACAAAAACAAGATTTCATTTAAGCAAATTGAAGACAAACTAATTGGATGATGGTGGGATGGATAACTGGATGGTCATTGGATGTCAATTGGATGTTGGTCGGTTTGGTTCCATTGGTTTTGGCCGGTTTTGGATTGTCATCCAAGAACCAATCGATCCAAATTAGATGTTGAAATTTTCAATTCGATCCAATTACTATCGGATGTTCAATTATAGTCGGCCGGTTCCAATTGGATTGTTTGATTTTTTGCACACCCCTATTATTTTCACTAATAAAAAATATCGAAATTAAATGTTTAGGATAAAAAATATATTTTATTAAATGAAATTAATATTTTAATAAGATAATCAATTTGTAATCTACAAATATGGAGAAATTGTGGGAATTAACTGTAATATTTTTTGAGATTTTTAATTTTAATTGCATATTTCAATTTTTCTGAAGAATATATTGGAGGTGTTCTGATGTCACTTTGGTTGCACGAAGAAAGGGTCAACTATAATGCTGTGGTTTTAAAAATTTTTACGAATGAAAGGACGGAACGCAAGAAAAGTTGAGGGAAAAGAAAAAAATCGTTGTGTTAACAAGGGAAAGGAAAGAGAAAAAATAATGTTAATGTTCTTTCAATCTTTCATCCTAAATAATTACTATAAATATTTATAAAATTACATATCTAATTATCAATACAAACTTTGGAAAAAAAAGCATATTTGTAAAAACATTTTTCCTGTTTAATAATATATACACAAATTTATTTCCCGTTTAATAATACTAGAAGTGTACCTGCTGCAATGCAGCTAAATGAATTGTTTTTAGTTTAGATTGAGATCATTTGTGTGTTGTGTGTGTTTAGTATGGAAATGGGTGGAATTTTAACAAGTAGTTCACTAAAAATCGTTGATTTTTTTTATTGTATACTAAGAACAAACCATTAATCCAACAAAGAAAATCCAAAAAATTAGATTCATCGATAATAATACTTATATAATGACTTACTATATAAGTAATTGGTACGATATGAATATAAAGCTATATAAATAACATATAAAGTATTAGACGGGAAAAGTCCAAAAAAATGATGGACGATATGGATATTGCTTCCAGCGGTATGCATTTGCAGCATGCTCATTTATTAAAAAGAAAAATTTGATAAAATATATATTTTTATTGCAAATGTCAATCAGTAACCCACGTGTTTACTATTGTTTTGTTGTAGTTATTTTTTTCACTCTAAAACCCAAATGAAGTAATTGATTAGTATTGAAACAATATAATATGTACCACTGATTATCTTGAAGGCAAAACCTTAGAGCCCAATTTTTTTCAACCTTTTCTTCTTCTTCTTCTTCGGGCATAAAGTCATTTTCCTCCAATCAAGTTTTTCGTATTTAACAAGTTATCAACCACACCTAGGGCCACCAACAAAGCAAATATGACTGCCACACTTCTTCCATGACCTGAATTCATGTAATGCAATTATTGGATAATGAATAGAAGTCTGGATACATGCTACCACAAGATGATGTATACATTCACAATGAAATTATAACTGTAGTGATTCATCTCAAATGATTTGGTAATTTTAGTGAAAAACATAACATGTACATTTGACCAAATACCCATCAATCAGAACCCAAGACGAAATGAAGAAAGAAAGAAGAAATTAATAAGATAAGTAGATACATTGAAAGAAATGTAGCAAAGAAAGTGAATCGGTTAAAATGAGAAACGCCTAAAAATGAAGACATGCATGTTGCATAGAAAATGAACCTCTTTTTTTATTTATAGATATTGGTCTTTTTTTTGGGAAAACACGCACAATTTTCTTCAGCCCACACCGGTTTCTCCTCAATCAAGCTCCTGAAAAAACCCTTCAAAAGTTTCAAAAACGAAATAAAGAACAATAATTCCATCATTTGTATGGTAATAACGTAAAGAAAACACATTCACGACCCTTGAAATAGTATATATAGATAGATATACGTAGATGGGGGTGTAAAAGTAAAATAAAAAAAAACAAAAGTTAAGGTATTAATAGAAAAGATTAAAAATAAGTTAATACATATTCATCATTTTTTATAAGATTTATAAATTGTAAAATACTTGATATTAGGCTCATTTTGAACGTATCGAGGAGACGATTATAATAGTATAATTTACCACAAAATATAATATGTTTTTATATAGGTTTTAGTTGATATAAAATTTTATATGTTAACATAAAAAGGGTGTGAAATAAAAATGATAAAAGAAAGGGATATAAAGTCAATTAAATAACAAAATCTAAGGGTCTAAAATGTAACTTAAAAATTAAAATTAATCTAATTCTAATTTCTAAACATTGAACGTGGAGGAGACATGCATGAGATGGTTGTACCTAATGCAATAAAGGTTGTAAGTCTTAAATTTTCTAAACAATAACTAACTACCGATTAAGACTCTTTATATAATAGTATAGATATACAAATTTCTTTTAAGTAGTTGTCTACCCGCGCAATGCGGCGGGTGTGAAATTTGAATAGATATAAGCAGTAACACACTGATTACATTAAAATTTTAATCTCATTTTTTATCTCTTGATATCAAATGAATCTGTGATGTTTTTAACTTATTCAGATACATTATGATTCTTATTTCATAAAAAATGTTAAATAACTAAATAAAAGGGGGCCAACTATTGTAAACAAAAAGCAAATGTCTCTATGTAACACATTTTAGATGAAAAGTCGTATTAACTATGAGAAATACATGGAAAGTCACATTCAATAATATATGCATTGTCATATCTGGTATCATCCATCACATTTTAAAAAAGAGTTACGTTTTGCATCTATAAAAATGTAACAGATTAAAAAAACCTTACATTTAAACTTTAAAAAAGTTAATAAAAATAAATGCAATTAACAGTTAGAGTTAAATTCAAATTTGGTCCCTGCGATTTACACATTATAACAGATAAGGTCCCTCAATGATTTTTTTAACGAATAACGTCCCTGTGGTTTCCATTTTATAACACATAAGGTCCCTTCATCTAACTTTTCTATTAAATATAACATTTTTAACATATTTTCTTTATTTTTCATTTTTCAAACCACATGGACCAAATCTGTAATTTACTCTAAACTATATAATTTATGTATTGTATAATTATATTTTTATTTCATTAATTATATAAATTGCCTATTTTATTAATTATGTAATTTTCATATTTTATAAATTATATTACATTTATATTTTTTTAAATTATTTTTATTTTGTATATTCATATAATATATTACATTTATATTTTATAAACTGTTAATAATTTAATAAAATATATGAAAGGTCCAATTTATGCTATAAACATTAAATCATGTCAATATACAAATTGCATGCATGGAATATTTAAATACATAAAATATATAAACATATAAAATATAAATATAATTTTTTTATAAAATATAGATGTAATATAATTTAAATATACAAATAATTAATAATTCATAGATATACATATATGAAGTGGATAGAAATGGTAACGAAGGTTAGACGGTAGATTTTCAGGAGAATCATTTTGATGACATCGATGTTGTACGTGTTTGAATTTAATTTTTATATTATATTTACTGTATATATTTATATCTATAGATTAATAATTTTTTGTATATTTAAATTTATGTTATATTATAGATCCCAGTTCATTTACAAACTCGATAAATGATACAAACTTACAAACCAATATAAAAATAATTTTTTTCAATATTTTTTTCCATCAAATGCTATGATTTAAGATGTTATTATACATATGTTTGTTTCACCTTATGAAAAAGTTACATGTGAAAAATGCATGTAAAACTTTTACATTATGAAACAAATATATGATAAACTTTTAACTTATGAAAATAAATACATGTGAAACTTTACATTATGAAACAAACATATGTGTAATAACATCTTAAATCATAGCATATGATGAGAAAAATTATTACTTTTACATTGCCTTATACGAGTTTGTGCTCTTCATCCAGTTTGTAAATGAACCAACATCTTATATTATATTTATATTTTATAGAATTTGCTTTGTACTTGTATTTATATTTTATATTTGTATTTATTTTATTTATTTGAATCTTCCATATATGTATATAATTTGTATAATGAACTGATTTAGTGTTTTTAACATAAACTGAACATTAGATACATTTTATAAAATTATTTATATTTTATATATAAATATAAATAAAAAATAAATTTTATAAAAGATAAATATAATATATCATAAATATATAAAGTATAAATATTTTTTAAATAAAATTATAAGGTGCCTATAAATATGTAGTATAATTTATAAAATAAGAAAATTATACAGTTAACAAAATATGTAATTTATATAATTAATGAAATGCAAATATAATTATACAATACATGAAATATAAATATATGTATATAGTTTAGAGTAAATTACAGATTTGGTCCATATGGTTTGAAAAATGTGGCGGCATTCTTCAACAACCAATCTTTCTTCTTCCTTCTTGCTACTCTCTCTCTCCTCCCTCTTTCTCCGGCCGACCACCACCACCACCACCGTCACCACCACCGCCGTCATGACACCCTATCTCCTCCACCTCCACCACCACCACCCACCATCCTTCCACCTCCACCGCCACCACCACCCACACCCCTTCCACCACCACCCACAAGACTCCTTCCACCGCCACCGCCACCGCTACCGCCACCACCACCCACCAGACTCCTTCCACCGCCTACCCCACCAACACAACCACCACCGGCGGCGGTGGTTCGCCGAGATGACCGTCACTTACCGCCGCCAACAACAAAAAAAACAGTCAATCAACGACCAAAAAAACCGTTGGGAAATTGGGTTCTCCTACAACGCAGTATAGGGATCTCCGCCATGCACATGCAACTCCTTCACAATAACAAAGTCGTTATATTTGATCGGACGGACTTCGGAGCATCAAACCTCAGTCTACCGTTCGGAGAAACTTGCCGGCTAAACGACGAACTCGTCCGGCCGGTATTGCACCGCCCATTCCATCCTCTACGACGTACCTTCCAACACTTTCCGACCACTTTACGTCCAAACCACCGTCTGGTGTTCCTCCGGCACCGTCGATTCCACCGAACCTCGGGTACAAACCGGCGGATACCACGCCGGCGATCACAAAATACGTTTATTCACTCCATGTGATGATCAATCTTGTGATTGGATTGAATTGGAAAGAAATTTAACTGTTCAACGTTGGTATGCTTCTAACCACATTCTTCCCGACGGCAACACTATAATCGTCAGTGGCCGGAGAGCTTTCAGCTATGAGTTTTACCACATTTTTCAAACCATATTGACCAAATCTGTAATTTACTACATACATACATACATACATGCATGCATGCATGCATGCATGCATGCATACATGCATACATGCATACATACATACATACATACATACATACATACATACATACATACATACATACATACATACATACATACATACATACATACATGGGTTGTTAAGCATAAGGCTAAATGTTGTGTTTTACCTCCAAAAGACATAATAGACACAAAGTACATAATAGACACAAAGTATATGATAGAATAGAGACGGTCTAAAGGAACTTATTTGCGTTATTATGCAAAAAGGGTATAAACCAACTTTTATATCATATCGGTCCCATAGTCTTCATGGGAGAGTTAAATCGTATGAACCCCTGACTGCCCATTTGTTTTCAACCTTCTTACTCGCTAGGCTAAAGCCACAGGGACGTTATGTCCTCAAAATTTGAAACATGGGTTGTTAAGCATAATGTATGATTTACTTTGAAAACATTTTAAGCTGTTGCTTTTGTTTATTGGCAAGTTTTTCGTTTGTGTCCATATTTCGAGAAATTGTACCTCTTTGTTACCAAACGTTTTGTCCGTACTTGTAAAGATCTTAAACATGACAACGGGTTTAATTAGTTTTACTTTCATCATTAAAAAAATTTGTTGCTTTTTTTTATGGACAGCTCAAGTAAGCTGAACTGTATTCGCCTCACTCAATGCTACGATATTACGGGATGCGGGTTAAACAACACACTGAAAAGGCTACCACATTTGGAGACACTTGAGCTTTCGTACATCTCTATTGACTATGCAGAAGATATTCAAGCCACCGGACGTAATTGCCCGATGAAGACAAATTTCATGGAATGTGTTGGTGATGTTCATGCCATTGCGTATAGCATGCCCGCATTACGCTATTTGCAGCTGGTTGGTACTACAATTGTCGATGATGAAATCAAAGCCATTCTTAATTAAGGGCTACCCTCACCTTGAATCTCTTGACATTTGCGACTGTTTGTACCTTCATCATCTAGACAGGAATTTAGAAAAACTGTGCAGAGAGCGGATCAAAGATTGTAAATGTGATATTGAGTTCATTGATTATGATGATACTGAGGATGATGATGGACTCTCTGGTGGCAGCGCCATTTCTACTGAGGACGATTATGATAACTATTGGCTACCATGAACGGTTTTTTGGTAATCTGAATCCGTTGTTGGTTTTTTTTGTAGGTATTGTTTGCAGGCCGGTGCAACCATGGGTTAGCTGGTTAGGTTTTGTAGGATGTGTTTAGTTTATATGCCAAGACTTGGTTTAACATATGGACCTGGTTTGATTCCTGGAACCGAAATTGACAAATCTAGACCAATTAACAACTTTCATCGTTATCTCGTTATGTGAAAGGGGGTGTCTTTATCTATAAGCACATACGTACATGCATATACTTGTATTTGTATGTATGCACATAGAGGAAGGATCATGCTAAAAAGTTAAAACATTTTGCGAAAATGTGAGAAGTATGATACCGTATATTATTACACGGCCTTTGAGTGTGTTTAATCATATATAGTTAAACTTGTGTATCATATGTAATATTACACTTCTCGCATTCTTGCGAAAGAATCTAGATTAACTGTGCCAAATGTGGTAATCACTTTTGAAAGTTTCAAACAACGAGAAAACCCAAATATCTTAAAAGTTGAAGAAACCAAATAATCATCATATACCATTTTTATCATCCATTATTTATTTTTAGATTCAAATGAGAATCATATAAGAGAATGTAATAGTTATTTATTTTTCATATTCAAACGACAATCATAGAACACACCTATAATTGTCATTTGAATATGAAAAACAAGTAATGGTCAAATCAAAGTTGTGTATTTCTTTTCTCTTTTTATTGGTTTCTTATACTTCATTACTAATTTGTTGATTATGAAAAGAGAAATGCTACATTTTCTTGTTTATAAGTATAAGAATTTATTCATTCAAAAAAATGTTAACGTGCTTAATCGCACAAAATATGATCGTTGCACTTTTTCAGTTTTAGTAAGTTTAAGAGTTTAGTTGTTCAATTTTTAGTAAGTTTAAGTATTTATTTGTTATGTTTATAGTTTGAATATTTAATGAAGGATAACTTAAACTATCAAAGTATACACAACCATCCCATATTTTTAACTTATTTTCTCAGGGTTTGTTTGGTGCAAGTAGAAAAGTTTGGGCTAAAAATATAGCAAATTTTCTTAAAGGACTTAAATTGTATAGTTCACAAAAGTTAAGGGACAATTATTGTAAATTTCTATGGGAAAAGGGTTTATGATAACTGAACCGAAGCGTCGTCTCAATGAGAAGATCAATCGGTAAAATCCATCGTCAGCAATGGTGGAAACTAGAAATTGGGTGGAAATGCCTGATGAAATCATGGGAGGAATGATACTCCAAAGGTTGGGTGCTTTAGAATTACTTAAAAGCGCACAGAACGTATGCACAACTTGGCGGAGGATTTGCAAAGATCCAACGATGTGGAAGATCATCGATTTGGACCATTCGTTTCATGATTCGCATACGGAAAATGATTTCGAGAATCTGAGTAAGCAGGCAGTTCATCGCAGCTGTGGTGAATTGATCGATATCAGTCGCAAGCGCTTTGGTTCCGACCATCTCCTCGATTTCATTTCCCAATGGTAGGGTTTCTTCCCCCTTTTTACTGTTCTTCAGTGTCATACTCATGCCCACCATAAATTATGCTAGAATGTTGACAATTAGGTTAAAATGAAGTTTATGGAGTATGAATTTTGTCGCAAATTTGTCATCTGTTGTATTATTTGTTGTAACGAGTAAAAGTTTTCACAAATAGAACCGAGGCAATCAATACAGAAACCCTTAAAACAAAATGGGTGGAGTTTGTTAAGTCAATTCAAAATAATCTTAGGGGCTGTTTTTGGTTGGCGTCTTGTATGAAGAAAGTTGTTTGTATATATTAATATGTCTGTATAGATTGATAATGTTTTGTTTGGGAGTGTCTTTAAAAATATGGAAGGAGCGTGTTTTTAATTGGGAGGGACTGCATAAAGTTTCTGCCTAAAAGCTTACTGAATAAGTCATTTTCTATATTATTAAGTAACTACCAAACAACATGTATAGTTGACTAAATAAGCTTAGTTCTGTTTAGCTCATTAAGCTGCTAACAAACCGGTCCTTAATGAACCTATCGCATTCATAAAAAGGGTACTACCAAACACCCTTTTGTCACACTAAGTTTCATACAAGAAATCGTCTCCTAGCTTTAGATCTTTTTTTTGAAGTATATGATTTTTATATACGGCAAATGCAACAAAATTACCTACATACCCTCCTCCTCACGTTTCGTGAGATTTGAACCTTGATCTTTCTAGGAGACCAGAGATCTGAATACCACTAGGCCGCCATAGGGTTGCTAGTTGGCTCTCAAATGCCAATAGCATGGTGTGTTACTTTCATAGCATTTAATCTCTTCACTATAACAAGATTAGGGTTATAGGACGCCTAAAAAGTTTGAGCATCCTAACAATAACATTTTATATCTAAAAAATATATGTTTTTATTTGTTTTACATTATTAATCATCTGTTGTTTTCTTTGTGGGTCTGAATGGTAACTTGTGCACAGCTCAAGTAAGCTGAAAAGCCTTCGTGTTACAAAGTGTCGCAGGATTACGGAAGCGGGTTGATTCACGCACTCAAAAGACTACCACATTTGGAGGCACTCGGCCTTTTCTACACCCCTATCAATTATGTAGACCTTAAACTTATTGGACCAATTTGCCCTCAGCTGAAGTCTTTCATGATTAAGACATGGTTCAATGATTGTGAAGGTGATCCTTATATCATTGCAAATACCATGCCTGCATTACGCCATTTGCAGCTGTTTGGTAGTACGATAATGGATATTGGGTTCAATGCCATTCTTAATGGGTGCCCGCACCTTGAATCTCTCGATGTTCGTAGTTGTACTAATCTTTATGTTGATAGGAATTTACAGAAATTGTGCAGAGAGCGGATCAAAGATTTTAAGTTTACTGATTATGCCCATGAAGACGATGAATTCTCTGATTCTGGTCCTGATGAATTCTACGGAAGCTACAAATTGTGATTACTATTGCCTATGAGATTGAAGCTCGTTGCTAAACATGAAATGGTTTTTTTTTCTTGAAAGGGTGTCCCAGACTATCCTTAGACTAATCTCAACAAATTGTGACTGCAAGAAATCAGTTATGATGAACTCAGTGGCTAGAATCGAATTTTGGGCAGATGGGATATTTCTACACACATCCTTCATAACCTCAACTATTACACTACAACCCCTTGTGGTTAACATGAACAGGTTTCTTGTAACGTGAACCTGATATTGGGCACACAAGAATTTTATGTTATTTAACGCGTACAACTTGGTGTTGGTTTATTGTAGGTGTCGTTTGCAACCCTATTCACCGACGTGCCCGTTTCCGACGACTCGCTGCTCGTTATACTTGTATGTATGTAAATTTTGTAGGAAGTACTTTGTTAGTGGAGATGTTTTGACCTCAAGACATTTTTTTTAAAAATGTTTTACAATTTGACATATTTAAGAACGTCTATACCTAACAACAGAAAATTTTCTCTTCCTAACACAATAATGCCTTAAAATCTGTCAAAATGTCATGCATTTTAAAACAAGTTATCATAAGGTCATTCTTCTAAAGAACCCTATATGCACACATGTACACATTATATGTACGTATAGGGTTCTTGGAAAGCTCGAATACAAGCTTGGTTTGCATAAATCTCAAGGCTCGACTCAACTTTTATCTATAGGGTTCTTGGAAAGTATATATACTTGTGATTCAAAAGTTGTTTGTTCAACCATTTTTACTTAATTTTTAAGCAATGTTTGAAAATGGATAAATTGGATTAGTACGATATACGGAGGTTCATACTTAGATATCTTATTACAATAGGCCTTATTGAAGAAAAAAAAATGAAACAATCATCTTATTCGTGAATTTATAGCATGACTTGTATCAACTTGTACATACTTTGTGGATTAAGAAGGCCAAATCATACTAAGCCCAAACACGACTTGAACAATGGCACAAGTCAGCTTGATTCATGGTTTCAAGCGTTTTTGACAAGCGATCACCAATTCTCTTTGACCAATTCGTCTAATCTAGTTCATATTTTGTGTGAAGTTTTTTATGGGAATACCATCCAACATTTTCAGATAGTTCCATTTCCAAAGTTTTGATTTTATTCTTATATATACAATTATTTCTGCTAATATAAAAATAGTTGAACTTAAATTAAGAAGAAAAAACGATCAAGGAAATGATCTAAATTCAAACTCATGAATAAGTAAATAACATATAATGTGATGTCGATACTCAAGGGTTAAAATGATCTAAATTCAAACTCATGAAGAAAATGTGTAAGAATACCAAATATATCCTATTGCATACCTGTTTTTTAAGTGTAATTAGAAAAATATTTAGTGGTTTATAATCTTTTTTGAAATTTAATCGAACCAACTATCTAAATTTAAAGTTATGTTTTCATATAAGTGGCGAATGGTATCAAATAAGGTCCATATCGGGAATTTTTGTAAACTCCAAAACCTAAAGGGTAATTTTGTAATCGGATCAAATAATGAGAACAATTTCACTAATTGAGAAAACTAGAATTCTAGAAACGGACTAGTTGAATAACGGGTCAACACAAGTAGGGTCCGATTATTCCGTCAATACCTTTTCTGGATTTCCTTTTTGAAATTTTTATACACAACTGATATACTAAGGCCTTGTTTGTTTTTTCATTTTAAGCTTTTAATCACCACTTACGTCTGATTTGTTTAGGCATTTCATAACCATTTCCGAACTGAAATCAGACTTCAGACTTCGGACCTCTTAAAAAACAAACGCCACCTAAATAAAATACGATACAAAAACTATATAATTAGACTTAGTTGTGTACCCATGCGATATATCACATGAGATCTGAAATTTTTATCCAAAAACTGTATAAATATTTGTATATCTAAAATGTGTTATGCTCAAACGATATCATCATCTATTTTAAATTTTCGATTCTAATCGAATTGACAAATAATATGAAACAAGAGTTGAGTTGTTGTGAGAAAAAAAAACTCAAAAACAAAATGGTGTACAATCTTCAACCCTCAAAATTGAGATGCATTAGTTCATTAGACGTTCTAGTTGAAATTCTTTTTGTCTCTATGGTTTGTTAAAAATTGTGACTTCATGGCAATGGTTGTTTTTGTCTCTGTGGTTTTTTATTCATTGGTCTTTTTGTGTTTGAAGCTAAAATCTACCTTTAAGTACGAGGGACAAAAACAATAATGAATTGTAATTTGTAAGCCACAAGGTCGAACACCACAATATATGTAAATGATAAGGACAAGAACAACAATGAACATTGTGGTCACTGGCCGTTGAGTTTATCAATGTTGATTGTTTTTTGGAAAGGGTATCCTGGGCATTTGGATAGATTCAATGTTGATTTCTTGCCGTTATAATTTACTGAGATTAGTCTGAGTATTCAGCATATCTTGGTCCAAGAAAAAAAACAATGAACACAAAGACGATGTAATTTACTTTATTAACTTTGAATGAAGATGTTTTGCGTATGCAAATTTGTAATTTATTTGTCTCAAAGGACTTCATAAGTATAGTGTACAAACTTTCAAGGGGCAACTTTGAAACATTTTAATGGGAAAAGGGTTTTTGATAACTGAACTCTGTCGCTTCAAATTCAATGAAAAGGTTAATCGGTAAAAACCGTCGGATTCCATAATCGGGAATGGCAGAGCCGTGGTCAGCAATGGAGGAAACTCGAAATTGGGTAGAAATGCTGATGAAATCATGGGAGGAATGATACTCCAAAGGTTGGATGCTTTACAAATACTTAAAAGCGCACAGAAAGTATGCACAACTTGGCGAAGGATTTGCAAGGATCCTGCAATGTGGAAAATCATCCGTATAAACCATCGTTTTCATGCTTCCGATAAAGATGACGTCATCAAGAAACCGATTAAGCAGGCAGTCCATCGCAGCCGTGGAGAATTGATCGATATCGGTCTCAAGTGGTTTGCCACCGACGATCTCCTTGATTTCATTTCTCGATCGTAGGTTTCTTATTCTTCCCTCTTTTTTATACACTTCTTCAATTCTATACTCATGCTTTATACATACGCACCCTCAATTATACGTTTAGACAAAATTGAAGTTTATGGAGCATGAATTTTGTTACAGATTTCATCTAGAATTAGGAAAATAGGGACTGAGTATAATAGAAATTGAACACACATAAACACATACTTGGGATCAAGTGTAAGAAGTGGAGAATTTGTTTTCTCTATTTTCATTCAGCTATATATGTCCTATTTTACATGAAAAGAAGAACAACCCTCATTCCATTAATCACCCTAAGAAGTAAGAATGAGGAACTGACTGATTGAAATAATGAAAGCTTATATCTAGACCATAAGAATGGGTATTTTATTGATTGAACATATATATATATATATATATAATCTTGTCCATCAAGTTTTTTGCTTACTTCTGATGTCTCACAAGACTTCCTGAAAAATTCCATCGAAACTAAAAGGTTAGTTTCATAAATCATAAGATCATGGTAAAACTCGCTACAAGAGACACCTTAGAACGTACAAGAAATGAGTTAAACAGAAATCAAAGGATACCGTAGAATAGAGATGGTTTCCGTGAAGATAAATCTTGTGAACCCCATTCATTTTCCAAGGGTGCCCACCTTCTTATCCGCTAGGCTAAAGTCACAGGGACTTATTATATGTGCTCTTGGTGACAGTTAAAAGTAATCTCAAAATTTGAAAGCTTTTTAACATGTGTCTTTAGTTAGCACTCAAATGTGAAGCATAATGTATAGGTATGATTTACTTTCAAAGCATTTACTCTTATTCTTTTATTTGCTGGCAAGTTTTTATTTAGTTTTACATTTTTAGAAATCTGTTGCTTTTTTGTGACTCTGAATGGTAACTTGTGCACAGCTCAAGTAAGCTGAACCATCTTCGTCTTTCAAGTTGCTCTGATGTTACGGGCTGCGGGTTGATTAATGCACTCAAAAGGCTACCACATTTGGAAACACTTGAGCTTTCCTACATCGATATCTGTGCACAAGACATTGAAGTCATCGGACGTAATTGCCCTCAGCTCAAGTCCTTCCAAGTTGAAGACAGAGTTCATGGAATGTGATGGTGATGTCCATGCCATCACGAATAGCATGCCCGCATTACGCCATTTGAAGTTGGTTGGTAGTTCAATGGATGACGATGATGATGAAGTCAAAGCCATTCTTAACGGCTGCCCTCACCTTGAATCTCTCGACCTTCGTGGGTGTTTTTACCTGCATCTTGACGAGAATTTAGAAAAAGTGTGCAAAGAGCGGATCAAAGTTTTTAAGTTTAAGCGGAATAACATCCCAGAAGCAGAAGGGGATGAGGATGAGGAATCTGATAGGGAGATGATTGATTATAATGATGATATTAATAATGACTTGTATGATGATGGAAGAGGTATGAATTATGATGGTATGGTTGATTATGGATTCTCTTTAGAGGACGATGATGATGATGATGATGATGACTCATGGATATATTATTCACCCATTTCTTCAGGGGAAGATTGCGGTTGCTCCTGCCTATATTCACCATAGCTCTCTGCTAAACATGACCACTTTTATGGTAACCTGAATCCTCTTTTTTTTTGTAGGTGTCGTTTGCAGGTCGATGCAACCATGGGTTAGTTGGTTAGGTTTGGTAGAATATTTGTAGTCTATATGCCAGCACTTGGTTTAACATGGAACTAGTTTGATTTCTAGAACCGAAGTTGACAAATTTAGAGCGACGTACAACTTTTTTTTTGTGTGGGAGCTACAAATTTTTTCGTTTTTGTGAAAAGGGGTGCCTTCATCTACATGCTCATACGTACATTACGTGGTATACTTATATATGTATGCGCATGGATAGATAGATACATATATTGTAAGGGTTATTGAAGAGTTGGTTGGGTTCCGGTGAGAAACATAAGAAGGGATCTCCACCATTGGATGCACATTTGGATGAGATCTACTGAGATGAGGTACACCGAGATAAGACGCAATTCATGGGTGGGTAGGAGATTAAAAGCGATCAAGGGTTCAAATCTCTTCTTACGCTTCTCATGTTAACTCTTGTTCTCACATGATCGTATGCCATTGAAGAGAATGGCCTGTTTTATGTTAAATATTTGACCTATGATCGTATGCCATTGAAGAGAATGGCCTGTTTTATGTTAAATATTTGACCTTCTGGCATATTCAAGAATGTCCTTGTCTAATGGAAGAATAACTTCAAATCTGTTAGAAGGTTATGCATTTAAAATAAATATATCATAAGGTTATTCTTGTAAGTAACTTTATATGCATATGCATACATAACATATGGTTATTTGGGATGTATCTTTGATATGTCTTTTGAGTAATTCCATGAACCATATGGTTGGTAATTACATACACCGTTTGCACAAAAAAGATGGATTTTATTTGATTGTGTATCTCAATTTGAGTACATTTTGAACCTTGAGACTTGTGAAATGATATCTTCGAAAAGAATTTGATAATTCCATCAATGTTCTTAGCAATTGGTACAAATTGAATTGAGTTTATGGTAAGTTTACCTCATCATAGTTTCCAATGGCTTTTTTTTAATAGGCCCCTTAGAGCATCTCCAACAGTTTCTCTAAAATAGAGAAAAATACTATTTTGTTCTCAAAATTCCTTCAACAAATTCTTTATCCCATTATCTAAAATAGAGATTTATGAGAAAATATAGAGATTTCTCTAAAATTCCAAATAGAAGAGAGAGAAATGAATTTTTTATCTATTCCACCAATGTGAGTAAATTAATATCATTTTATATATATATATATATATATATATATTTCTTAAAAGTGTATCGAGATCATAAAATTATAGAATATTTAAATAATATAATCAACAGTGAAATCTCTAAAATATAGAATCTGTTGAAGTTGATTGCAATTTATTTTAGAGATTTTAACATTTAGTTCTCTATTTTAGAGATATTATAGAAAAGCTGTTGGAGATGCTCTTAACCATCCAGCACGTTGGTATTGTTAATAGGACTGTAAACGAACTGAATTGTTCGTGAACCGTTTGGTGTGAACTTCTTTTATGTTCTTTTATTTAATAAACAAATGAAAATGAGCATATTTTGTTGTTCGTTTAGTTAAATGAACTAACATAAACAATGGTCTCTCATATGTTCATACCTTATAAGTCATCTTATTTTTAATCAAAGAATGTCCAATTATTTATGAATTATGAGTACATTTTGTTATGGTGGGATAAGTTGAAAAATATTATATATACTTATTATGGTTATGAGATATTACCTAAAATGTCACATTTTCTTTAAATAAAAATAATAATAAATTAAAAAAGATTCCATTGCCGGGACTTGAACCCGGGTCTCTCGGGTGAGAGCCGAGTATCCTGACCAACTAGACTACAACGGATTTGTTTTATTATATTCAGTTTTATTAAAATAACATTTTCATCCTTGAATAATTAGAATTGTGCTGATTTGAATTATTTTCCATTTTATGCATATAATGTATTTTTCAACAAACTACAAGGACTAAAAACGTAATCGTGCACAAAAGTTGAAGGGAAAACTATGAAACTTTATAATGGGAAACCCCTTTTTGATAACTGAACTGAAGAGTCGCTTCAAAGAAAAAGGTTAATCGGTAAAACCGTCGGAATCGCTTCAATGGCGTCGACATCCGCCGTAGAGCCGTCGTCGGAAACTCGAAATTGGCTGGAAATTCCTGATGAAATCATGGGAGGAATGATCCTCCAAAGGTTGGGTGCTTTACAGAAAGTATGCACAACTTGGCGAAGGATTTGCAAGGATCCGGCGATAAATATTACGTTATCGGTAAACTTATCGATATCGAGAAACTGAGTAAGCAGGCAGTCCATCACAGCTGTGGAGAATTGATCGATATCGGTCTCAAGTGGTTTGCCACAGACGATCTTCTCGATTTCATTTCTCGATCGTAGGTTTCCCCCCTTTTTTATATCGTTCTTCAGTTTCATACTCGCACTGTACACAAATGCACCGTCAATTATACGTTTAGACAAAATCGTAGTTTATGGAGCATGAATTTTGTTACAGATTTCGTCTAGAATTAGGAAAATAGGGACTGAGTATAATAGAAATTGAACACACATACACTTGATTATGAAGTGTAAGAACGGGAGAAGTTGTTTTCTCTGTTTTCATTCAGCCATATATGTCCCATTATTAAATGTAGAACAACTCTCATTCCATTAATCACCCTACCAATGAGGGAATGGGTGTTTTATTGATTGAACAGATAATCAAGTTTTTGTTTACTTGTGATGCCTCAATCATTCCTAACTACTTTCGGTGTTTTAGAAATAGTGATGAACTTTGTGAGACTGAAAAGTTACATTGAAGCTAAAAGGTTATAAGTTTCATAAATCATAAGATTGTGGTTACGTTACACTTGCTATAATTTATAAGGCTAAATGTTGTGCCACCAAAACACACGTAGAAGAAATGAGTTCGATGGAAATGAAAGTATACCAAAAGATGAGTTTAGTAGATGGTTGGATTAAATGATCACCTCTGCTTAGTTTTAATATTCCACCCTTGTTTCTGAAAAAAGGATATATATCTTTTTAGATGGTCTTTATCTATTAAGTTATCATCTTAATGTCATTTGACCATATGCTTGCTTCTTATGTGTGTAAGTCTGCAAAAAAAGGTCTAACACCATCTTCTGGAGTCCCTCCATCCTATCGGTCGATCCCATGGCTTTTATCCAAGGATGTCTACTTCATCCACTAGGCTAAAGCCATGGGGGCTTGTTATATGCGCTCTTGGTGACGGTTAAAAGTAAAGTTAAAAGCTATTTAACATGGGTTGTTAGTTGGCCCTCAAATGTCATGCAGAATGTATGGATATGAGTTACTTTCACAGCATATATATAATATGTTGGCAAGTTTTTATTTATATTTACATTTTTAGATATCTGTTGCTTTTTTTTGTGTGACTCTAAATGGTAACTTGTGCACAGCTCAAGTAAGCTGAACCATCTTCGTCTCTCGAGTTGCTCTAGTATTACGGTCTGCGGGTTGAATAACGCACTGAAAAGGCTACCACATTTGGAAACACTTGAGCTTTCCTACATCAATATCTGTGAAGAAGACATTGAAGTCATTGGACGTAATTGCCCTCAGCTCAAGTCCTTCAAGATGGAGAATGATTTCATGCCATTGCGAATAGCATGCCCGCATTACGCCATTTGAAGCTGGTTGGAAGTACAATTTACCATGATAATGAAGTCAAAGCCATTCTTAACGGGTGTTTTTACCTTCATCGTGACGAGAATTTAGAAAAACTTTGCAGAGAGCGGATCAAAGATTTTAATGTATCCGAGAAGGCTATGAGGAATCTCATTTGGAGATGAATGATTATGATGACATAAATATTAGTCACTTGTATGATGGAAGAGATCCACCTAAGGATGATGATGGTATGGATTCTCTGGTAGCAGCGTCATTTCTGAAGACGACGATTATGATTACTACCGGCTAAACATGATCTGTTTTTTGGTGACTTGAGTCCGTTGTTGGGTTTTTTTTTTGTAGGTGTTTGCAACCATGGGTTAGTTAGTTGGTTTTGGTAGGATGTATTTAGTCTGTTTGCCAAAACTTGGTTTGATTCGTGGAAACGAAATTGACAAATCTATATATATATATATATATATTAAAAGAATAACCAAAGATCATGATGTGGCGCATTGTAGGAGGAGAAGAATTGCTCACAAGAATTTTTCTGAATTTTTTGATTTTTTAATTGTTTACTTTGTTAAAGACTATTATCTCCCTATGTAAAAAATGTATGTTTCTTATAAGAAAAGGGGTTTTTCGTAATTTTATCAACATATTCAATAATAATTATGTAGGTTATAAACTTTTCATCTACTACTTTTAATAGACACCAATTTTCATCTTCTACTTAAATGAGGTAAGGATCATATGGAGATTAAATATGCAAATAGAGGTTACTTTCAAGTAGTTGCATCCCTTCTACTTTGTCTCTGTCTCAATGCCTTCCTGTAAATTTGGTTATGGAGTGTTCACTGGTATGTCTTTGTTTTACTTATTCTTATCTATCAATTTGTTGATTCTTGATACGTCATTTTTTCCATTTTTTAGTGGGTTCTCTCTTGGATGCTCAAGAGTTCACGGTTGATTAACGGTAATAAGACACTACTGCGTCCATTTTTTAGTGGGTTCTCTCTTGGATGCTCAAGAGTTCATGGTTGATTAACGGTAATAAGACACTACTACTTGAATACCACTCTTTTTTTGTTTTTGATTTCAATCTATATATATATATATAATAAGACACTACTGCTTGAATACCACTCTTTTTTTTGTTTTTGATTTCAATATATAAATATATATATATATATATATATTTTTTTTTAAAAGAATAACCAAAGATCATGACGTGGCGCATTGTAGAAGAAGAATTGGAATTGCTCACAAGAATTTTTATGAGCTTTGGAATATTTCCTATCTTTTTCTTAAAGTTTTGATTTTTTAATGGGTTCTCTCTTGGATGCTCAAAAATGTGTAATTCATTATTAACCGGAGGTTTTTGTAATTTTGCATAACCAAGTTTAACCTCCAACTCTTTTGATTTGTCCTTTCATTTATTTTCTTTTATTTCTTTCTGAATTTTTTGATTTTTTAAAGTTGTAATAACCTCAAACTCTTGATTTACCCTTTCATTTACTTTCTATTATTTCTTAATGAAATTTGTTTTTGAAAGTTACAATATAACAAATGAATTCCCATAAATTTCGTGGTGAGGGATGAATAAAATGAGGTTGAAGAAGACTTGAAAGATTTTAAGATATGTAGAAGTTGTAATATTTAAAAAGTGTGTTTTGTTATTACATATTTTTTATTTGTGATATTATTGGATTTGTTGTTATCGTAGGAGATGCTTATGTTTACGATTGGTTCATATAAATTCGTTTTTTTAGAGGGATGAAGAAGACTTAAAAGATTATAAGGTATTTAGAAATTTTATTCTCTAAAAAATGTGATTCGTTATTAGAATTTTTTATTTGCAATATTGTTGGATTTGTTGTTATCATATGACATGATTAAAAAAAACGAATTTAAGCTCCATTGACAAAAACTATTTATACATAATTGATTATTATGTTAGATTTTTACTACTTCAATATTTTTTCTATTGATAAGAATTATAAGGTGAGAGTTAAAGATCGTTTCAAGCCTACGCGTTACCTAAGGAAGAAAGAAGGATCCGGGAGCCAAGGGATGAAGAAGAGATCTTTAAACTAAATTAGACCATGTCTATGCTAAAAGATTTCATGACTTGGAAGATATTAAGCATGTATGCATGTAAAAACTGTATTATTTAAAAATGTGATTTGTTATACATATTTCTTCTTTTCAATATTGTTGGATTTTTTGTTATCATAGGACATGATTGTGTTTATGATTAATTCATATAAATTCGAATAAAATGATGATATTTTTTATTATAATATATGATAAAAAAATAAAATTTAAGATCCAATAATTACATTAAATTTTGATTATTTCAAGTTTTTTTTTTCCTATTATTGTAGTGAAATTTATGGAGTTTATGACTATGTCCTCAAAAAAAAATCTCAAATCTTAATTGAAATGTTTTTTTTTTCTGATCAAACATCAAACAAAATATTTTTGTTGAAAAATTTCATAGATTTGGTTTATAACGATTTAAAAGTTTTTAGACTTCTAGGTTTTCTATCTAACTTATACATTGTTTTTTTATAAATTAAAAAAAGTTACGTTTTATTTTTTCATAATATGATATTGCATTTTGAGAAAATTTGAAATATTATTTTCTATTTTTATTTGATATATGAACTAATTTAAAATAAAAGCATATCATTAAATGAATGTCTTTTTTTATTTTTTAAACATTTTATTTGTTATTTACATAGCAATCAATATGAATAATTTTTTATCTTCTTTTATTCTATTAGTTTAACATTTAATGTTTATCTACTTTTTTTTTATAAAACAGTTAGTGCAATTAAAAACTATTTTTTATGCTTCTTTTTTTATTTTATTTTACATGAGTCTATTTATTTACAGTTTGTTTTATTAGCTTACAATCAATATAATTAAAATATTTTAGTGTATTTATTTACACATCAACCAATACATTAATTTAATATTATAAAAATGGCTAAAAACATGTGTTGGCTAAAAACATGTGTTGTCATTTTGATAATGCTGGATAATGGATTTTATTATTTATCCAATTTTAGTTTTTTAAATATTTATGTCTTATTAATTAATTAAATATTTTATGTATTTTTGTAATTATTACAAATTAATATTTCTCATTAATTATTTAGTTGATCTAACCTTTCATATTCTTTTTTTTATTGCTCAACACACATACATATATATATATATGAAATATTTATGACAATTTAATACATTTAAATATAAATGATAAAAAATTAATGACAAAACTCAATCATATTTATAATTTTTTTTTTCTCATTTTGATTTATTTTTAATTTAAACTCAACACATCAATTTTCTAGACTTTTCATTTGTGTGAAATCATAGGATTGAAAAGGTAAGGTATATCAAAAAGGGAAAATGATTCTTTTGTATACACTCAAAAGCTGCTTACTTTAGTCGTAGTTATCCCACATTCGTGAAAAATTAAAATATTGGAATAATTTTTTTTATAAAATAAGTGGATTGGATGATGTGGTATCATAAGAATTGAGTATGCTTAACCATTGAAATGTGACATCATTTTGATCTATCTCATGTTGGTAAGATGTTAATTGAAAGAACGATGTTAATTGAAACAAGGATGGTGCCTCAATGGTTTGAGGTTGGGCTCCAAAGATCGAAAGTACCTGGAGGTCCTAGGTTCGAATCCAGGGAGGGTAAAAAAATCTCCTTGTGACCATCGAGGTTCAAATGCGATGACTCTGGGCTACCAGCAAAACGGGTGGTCGCCTTGGGATTAGTCAGCTCGCATAGCGGGTCGGATATCCAGGTTAATCAAAAAAATAAAAATAAAAGGATGTATCATGACATCTTATAGAATTAATAGTAATCATATTTCTATGCAGTAAAAGTTATTATAATAGTTAAAGAAAAGGGGTTGAATTTATGACAAAATCAGATAGTTGATATTAATCTTATTTTTATGGGGGAAAATCACTACAATAACTTGCTATTCAGATTTTTAACACGATTTATCATTGCATATTGATGAACTAATTTTTCAACTTTATAATATTTTCAATAATAATTATAAGATTATTGGACATGTCGCTTGAGTTTTATATAACAAAATTATTATCGATGTATCATAAACTTATCGTAATAATAAACGAGAATAAATACATGCAAATTAATCACTTATGAAAAATGCTTTCACGTTTTGTATTGTATTTCAATAATTATTAACTAAAGAGTTACACTTGATTTTAGATTGGTTCAATATTCACTTAGTCGCCGCGCAAAGCGCGGGCCCAACACTAGTATAAAGTAATGTACAACTTTCATCTTTATTCGCTTTGTGAAATGGGTTGCCCTCATTTACACACGCACACACATATGTACATGTACTTATATTTATGCACATTGACAGATAGATACATACATATATTTCACGGGTTGTTTAAGAGAATAGTCGTTTTTATGTTAATGTTTGACATTTTGACAGATTAAAGAAAGTCCTCAAATATGTGAGAAGGTCATGCATTTAAAAAGAAATATCATCATGAATAATAACTGTATATGCACATGCATACATAACATATATATATATATATATGTAGGTAGGGTTAGGTTCAAATGTGAACTCAATTTTGGTTGTGAACGTGAGAACGAATCTCAGCCACACATCTTCGGTTATGGTGGACGCGATCACGGAGGATTGACGCGATTCATGGGAGGGTGGAGATTATTAAAGGAGGGGAACCAGGTCAAAGCCGCCTTTATTGACCGGATAAGTGGCTGAGATTCGTCCTCACGTTCACAACCAAAAATGAGTTCACATTTGAACTTTCCTCTATGTAATATAGGTATATATATATATATATATCCTACCAAACCTCCACACCAAAGAACCCAATTCCTCATCAAGCTGCAAAAGACACGTACAATGAACCAACAAAAAGGCGTAAACTGTTAAATAACATAAAATGTGTTGGTACCCAATAACGGATTCCGGTTACCAATAAACCTGTTCTATTAAAGCATAACTGTTCGAGATGCTCATGATGCCAAGTTAAGAGATACTTGTTCGTCCCTTAATGGAAATTACACTTGTAAAGGAACTATTATGATAAAGTATGCATATTAATTTGTTCTTCATAATTAGTAAAACAATGCGGAGAGTGGATCAAAGATTTTAAGTGCCCTGATATCTAATTATGATATGGACCGATGAATTATGTGGTGTAGGGCGATTTTGATCGAAGGTCTCTGCTAAACATGAATTATGATATGGACCTATGAACTTCTATGATGGAAGTTCTCTGCTAAACATGGCAGGTATGTACTTGTTTTTGGAACCGAAACTGATAAATGTAGAGCAATGTGCAACTTTTGTCCTCAATTCGCTTTGTGAAAAAGGTTGTCCTTCGTCTACCTACGTACATGCATATTTACGTATGGGGGCTTTATCATTTGAAAAAGTTCTAAATTTGTGAAATCTGTTAGAACTTCTATCTTAAGGTTTTGTTTCACACGATTTTTTTTTATCTAAGTCTAGCACTTAATGTATTGATTAACATATATTTGTTTCACAGTGTGTTTGTTTTATTTGTATTTGGTTCACAATGTGAAATTTTTTTACGGTGTATTATTTGTTTCACAAACATGTCAAAAAGTTTCACATTGTGAACTCAGTACATTTGAAACAAACACATTGTGAACAAATATATGTTAATCACTGCATTAAATTCTAGCCATAGACGGAAAAAAAATGAAACAGCATATGATGATTTCTTCATAGAGATTACACATATTAGAAAGTTCTCAAAAGAAGGGTAAGGCACGTGGGCAGACCCATTCCAGACATTTTATAGGCCATGGGCGTATGTAAAATTATGGGCCCTCAATAAGTACGAAAAAGAAATTCAATACATGTTTTTCATCAGTAAAAAATTTAAATACAATATATGTTAATTCATTGGAGGGAAGAAATTTTATTCTTCTCTATTCTAGATAACAAAGTACTGAAGATTTACATACTCCTTAATTATTAGGTAATTAGCAACCAATAATATAGTGTATAAAAAGACAAAAATAGTTTTGAGTCCTAAACTATGGATATGAGCTTGACAAGAGTTGGTAATTATTAGGTTCACAAAAAATATGTTATTTTAATACAATAAGAGAACTAATGTTAAAGAAATAATCAAGTGAGTCAACAAGTGATTACTCAGTATCAAGGTTTTCTAAAATATAGACGGATAGACAAATGAGGATTAGTAAGACTCTTGGAGAAAAGATGATTCGCTAAGATTCAATAAAATAATTAAATAACGAACAAGATCTATAATTTGCAAACTCAGTGGTTGCTTTATAAATTAAATAGAATCTTGTGATGTGTAATGGAATCACAATAAAAGATAAAGAAGTCAAATAATTAAAGTTGTTATATGTTGAATTGAAGAAACGTAAAATAATTAAAGCATATAGAAATAGCAATAGCCAATAGTATTGGATCATGATACCAGATAAAAAATTGAGAGACAATAAACAATTACAAATGGTCAATTAATTTTTTTTGGCTTTCTTCTTCATTGTAATTAGTTAATATTTTTGGGTCATTATCTACTAAATTCTTTTTGCCTCTTATTATATGCTACAATTTTTTGGATCTCTTTAATGTATTAATTTTTTTAGATTACAACTATATACTGAGAAAAAAAATTGGGCCCTGGGCGTGCGCCCGTATCACCCTCCCCTAGGGACAACCTTGCACGAAGGTAGGGGTGGGCGGGTGGCGGGAAGTAGACCGAAATTTGATGCCTATAGGAATTCCTATATATGTATATAGATGCCTACATATATGGACATGCATACATAACATACGTATGTATATATGTATAGACAAGGACAGAGTCAGGAAATTCACTTATGGTGATCCTTTTAAATTAAACAATATATATATATATATATATGGGTGTCAAATATCTTAGGAACTTATTATCAAAATTCTAATCCGCTTTCCAGGATTTTGAGTGAAAATCGGGAATATAAAAAAATGAAAAAAAAGATCCGGAGTTAGGACAACTTAACGGCAGGCCTATACCGACTCTGCCGTTGTGTGTTGATAGGGTGCAGATTTAAGGATGGAGGGGGTGCCCAGGGGCGGAGGCACAGTGTCACCAGAAGGGACCTGTGATCCTCCTGAGTTCTTAATTTTTTTTAACTTTATATAAGAGTCCAACATAAAAAATTGAAAGTAAAGGCAAGCCCACAAAGTATTTTAAATGGGCCCTTCCTAAAAGCTTTTTCTTTTACTGATTTACAATATAAGTTACAACCTATCAACATACGGTAAAAATTAGGAATCACTCTCCCGCCTTTGACCTTTCACGACAATCTCCTCCCCTCTCCCTTTCGGTTCTCTGGACTCTAGCCACTGCCCAACACTGCAACACACCATCTTTGACGGTGGCAAGCCGGCAACCAGGTTCGTTTCTCACCGAAATCTTCACTCCTCCTTGGCGACCATTTAAAATCTCCAATTCTATATATTAAGGTTTCGATTTTCTGTTTTCAATATGTTGAGAACTTGAGAATTCAAATATATATATATATATATATAGAGAGAGAGAGGAAAGTTCAAATGTGAACTCATTTTTGGTTGTGAACGTGAGGACGAATCTCAGCCACTTATCCGGTTAATAAAGGCGGGTTTGACCTGTTCCCCTGCTTTAATAATCTCCACCCTTCAATCCTCCGTGATCGTATCCACCATAACCGAAGATGTGTGGCTGAGATTCGTCCTCACTTCACAACCAAAAATGAGTTCACATTTGAACCTAACCCTATATATATATATATATGTTTTTTGATTTGTGAATATGATTTGAATTAGGATTCCTAAATCCTAACAATATAAGTTAAACTGCTCTGCCCCTGTCAATTGTCATTGATCACTATATATTAAAATACACAAGCAACAACATTGTTTAGGAATATACTATGAGGGTTGGGTTCCGGTGTGAAGTGAAGTTATGGTTAGAAGGGATCTCAACCCTTGGATGCACATTAGGATGAGATGCACGTAGATGAGATACGCTGAAATGCACCGGATCAATTCTCGTAAGGAGCGTAATTCATGGATGGGTGTGAGATTAAAAGTGATCAAGGGTTCAAATCCTTTCTTACAATTCTCACATTTTAACTTCACTTCTCACACGATCTCATGCATATACTATGATTGTGAATATAATTATATAATATGGTTTGTGAATATGATTTGATTTGTGAGTCTCAAACCATCAAATTGAGTATTAGGAATTAGGATTCCTAACAACATAAGTTGGTGTCTTGGTGAACTGCTGCTAGATTCCACAACATAGGTTTACTCTTTATTAAAATACTTTGTGATTTTGGGCTTGGCTTTAGTTTTCAACATAATTATATGTTTGGTAAAGTTATTTAAAAATCTTAAAAGATGTTTCAGTTTGATATGTATTTTCCTAATTAACAAAAAGTGGTTGATAGTGTCATTAAAAGTTGGAATCCCTTTTGCTCTCTTTTACTTTTTTTTGGGTAACAACATAGAAAAGAAGGATAAAATCACTTAAGTGTTGTGATAACTAATAAACCACTTGTATATCATTTTTAATGTAATCATTGATTTAATAATTAATTTTTGTTTAATTTATAGTACGCTTATTATTTTGTGCCTCCACATGGGATTTTTCCTAGATCCGTTTATGTATATACACATGTATCTATAAGTCAGAAGTCGAACATGATATATTTGTTGTTCTTATTGGTTCAGCCATTGTTGAAATGGCTAAATTGGGTAAGCCACCATATCTTATTTCAGTTGACTCTCAATATAAAAAAGGCAAACAACTATCTTGTTATAAACAACCTCTAAGCTTTGCTCGCATATGATCAATTCATGTTGGCTCATTTAACTCGTGTAAGGATTTGTATCTTATAAACTTGTACGAGTTGATACTCTTGAATCTATATTGTATATGTGTTCTGGACCGGTAAGCCCAAATTATACTCAGCTCAAACACATGATGAATAGCTTAACAAATCAACTCGATTCATTGATACACGACTTGAACTCCCAACTCTCGTTGGCCCATTTGTCTAATCTATTTCTTATCATAAAATGATGTTTCTATGTTTCGTGTAAAGTTCTTATAGGAATAACAACCCCAATTTGTTCAACGTTTTTGAATAATTTCATTTAGACCATCTTACATAATTTGATTTTGTTGTTTTAGATAGAGTTATGTGTATTGAGTTGGGTTCCGGTGAGAAAGGAAGCTATGGTGAGAAGGGTAAGAATGGATCTTCACCATTGAATCTATTCTAAATCACTAATGAGAAAGGTAAGAATGGATCTTCACCATTGAATCTAATCTAAATCACTAATGAGAAAGGTAAGAATGGATCTTCACCATTGAATCTAATCTAAATCACTAATGAGAAAGGTAAGAATGGATCTTCACCATTGAATCTAATCTAAATCACTAATGAGAAAGGTAAGAATGGATCTTCACAGTCTATTCTAAATCACTAATGAGATGCACCCGGCCAATTTCCGTGAGAAGCGCAATTCATGGGGTGAGGTGAGGTTAAAAGTGATCAAGAGTTCAGATCTCTTTTTACGTTTTTCACCTTAACTTATACTATCACACGATCCTTTGTCTATGTGTGCTTATGTAAAGATGTAACAGTAGTTTAACTTGATTCATGAAAAATAAGCCGTCAATGAAGCCAAAATAAGTAAATAACATACAACGTGTTATATATATATATATATATATTTATATATATATATATATTGAAGGTTTAGGACGATCAAAAGTCAAATCTGTAGTAAGATACAGGGGTGGATCAATGAAGGACTCATTCCCTACATCTGCTCAACCGTTTTTCGTAAGTATATTTTTTGCTCAATGGGTGTCCCAGGCCCTGAGGGTTGTGGTGGAATATCCTATTTACCCCAGGGTTCTATTCCGGACAAATTGTGGCCACTGAGTTTATCAAGGTTAGTTTCTTATGGTCAAAATTTGTCGGGATTAATTCAGTCATAGCCTAGGACACCCATCCAATTATTTTTAGGAGTCTCCGAGATATTAGAAAATATAAGGGACACCAACCAAAAAACTGAAAACTCATTTGAAATCGACCAAAAAACCAAAAAGTTCCTCAAAATCAACTAAAAAATCGAAAAACTACATTGAATCAATCAAAAAACTGGGAAAAAATCTATTGAAACGGCGGAATTCAGCTAAAAACACATTAGACTTACATCTAAGTGGGTGTTTGGGATTGTTTATTTAAAGTGGTTATTGCCTTATTTTTAGTGTGGTAGCGGCAAAAAGCAGTTCTTAGTGTTTGGATGGAAAAAAAGAATAGAATGCTTAGCACCGGTAAATCGGTAATAAGGAGTTTTTGATAAGTTACCTTCTTCTAACTTATAAGAAACAACTTGTCAACTTTGAAAACCAATTTTTTTACTATACCTTTTCTTTATCAGTCCAATGCCATCGGCTACCAACAACCCACTCTAGCGACTGTCGACCGACGGTCAGGTTCTACCGGAGAGAAAGAGGCACAAAGAAAGATGGTGACACAAAAAGGAGACAAATGCGTTAATTTTCTATTCGTAGTTCATCCACCTGCGTTGTTCTTCACTCGATGATGATTCACATAACATCGAACGAAATACGAACCGGAAATCAAAGAACGAAATCGTCTTGAGACTCACTTATAGAGGAAAACGTATTAGGGTTTCGATTAATTCAATGTTTGTAGATGTTCGAGGCTCCATACGTGTATGCAGGGACGGAGCTATGTGGGCACCAGAAGGTGCCAAAGCACCTACTCAATTTTTTAAAATAAAAATTAATGTACCAATACTTTAATAATATGCTCTTGTATTTTAACATTTCAATATTTTTTTAATGGGCTAAGACTCCACCTCACTCATTCAACTATTCAAGCCCTGCTAAATATATTAACATATCAGAAATTTAGTGTTAGGAGCGTAAAATTGATCATGCTTTCAAAGAAAACACACGACTCCTCTATCGGAAATAGAAGCGAACAGATGTCGGACAGTACTACAATGTATGTTTGCCGGACCGAGTGATCGATGACCACCTAGCCGTGAGCCGCCTAGTGCAACCCCTTTTCACCAACGGAACCACCGATTATGCCTCAGTCTGTGTTTGCTATGATTGTAATCGAAGTGAACGATTCGATTTGACCGCTTAGATAACAATAACTTTTATATATGATAGGAGAATTTTTTTTGGCTTTTCGTCATAGGCATCTGAAACCTTAGGACCGGCATGATCAATATAAACATATAATATCGTTATTTTTGACTTTTTTTCACAATATTAACTTGTATTTTCATTTTATTTTATATGGTGACCCCCCTCTTATAAATTCCTGGCTCCGTCCCTGCGTGTATGATCACTGGTTTTAGAGGGAGACCTATTAGGGTTTCAATTAATTCAATGTTTCTCAATACGGGTATTATCATTGGTTCTTTTTAGATCAAGGATATGGCGATAAAAGGCACTGGCATGTTCGAAGTAGCTCAATTGTTCACGACACAATAATTTCAACATATTCGATTTTTAATTCCTTCTGGTATAAGCTAATCCAAACACTTTTTTTTATAAAACTCCGGTTTAACACAACATAAGTGATAAACGCTTTTCAATATAACACAAGTTGTTTTAAATAAGCAAAATGCTGATTACATTTGAAAATATATAGATTTTATTCCTTAAATCGACACAATTGATTTTTTCTCGGGTCAAACCATCAGGGACGGACCTATAGTGGTGGCTACGCTGGCACGGGCCACCGTATTATTGATCCGGCGAAGGGTAATTTTTTTAAAGTTTGTGAAAGTTGCAACTGTATTATTTTGTTGTGTGTCATCGTATATATTTTAAAACTATCGTATATATTTTAAAACTATGATATGGACAAAAAATTTCCTTAACATATTTGGTTTACAAGACTTTTCCTAGACTCTAAACCCAAGTTCGAATCCCACGATCATCATTTTTTTTGTTTTTAATTTCAAATTTATTATGTATCTAATTTTTTTTTACAATAAAAGACTTGAACCCAAGACCTCACATATGAAAAACAATGAATTAGCCAGTAGACTAATTATGATATTATGATAAATATCTTAACATTTATTTATTATAGTTAACGTAAAAAAAACTCTTTGAAAAAAATTATGGGTAAATCCTTACAAACCATGTTGACTTTTCAACATATGTCCCTACAACATACTCTTTATATAATATATTTTTTAATTTAATCCAACCAACTATCTACTAAAACCCAATTAAATCTGATCTTTTCTTACAGGGGGTGATCGGTATCAAATCATTTCCACATGGGAAACTTTTGTAAATTCAAGTCTAAAAGTAAAAGGTAGTTTTTGTGTCTAGACCAAAATGAGAATGATATTACTATTTGAAAACTAAAATGAAATAATCCATAAATGCATAAATGATGTACTATATATGATACAAAACTAGACTATTAAAATAGTAGTAGGATAATCAAATAAAAATTACAAAAAAAATTATTAACTCGTAAAAAGTGATATAAAAATATGTTTTTACATGATTTTTTTTCAAAGTAATAGTAATATATTTTTAAAAATATTTGGTATAAAACCGCAACATTTTATAATCATTTTCCTATTAAACATTGGGAGGCCATGACTCGTAACATGATTCGATTGAGATGTTTTCTTTGAAAATTCTTGTTTTTTTAAATATCGAAACTGCTAAAATTTGGGAATCTAAGTCATTATAATTGGTTCATAAACTCATCGTAAAAATTTCACAACAACTTCATAACCATTTTGTTAGTGGAATATGGAAAGTTGTAACTCTTGATACGTAACTTGAGAATCGACCTCTTTTGTTGAAGTTGTTTATTTTTTCATGATTTACAAGTTATAAACTTTGAAATCTATCATAGTAAACATTTTGTAAACAATTTTGCAACCATTTTCTTAGTGACCTTTAGGAGGCTGTAACTAATGACTCTGATCATGAGATATTTTTAGAAGTTTTATTTTTTCAAGATCTTAAAACTGTTAGAGCATCTCCAAGGGATTCTCCAAAATTTCTTCAAAATGGAGAAACAAAAACTAAAATCTCAAAAAAAAAATTACACTCATCTTCAACAAATTCTCCATTTTAGAGAACCAAATAATTATAATAATATTAAAATATTGTAATCATTTAATAAAATATTATTTCTATCTATTTATATTTATTTTCAAAAAATTTCATTGGTAGTTTCATGTGGTAATCATTAATGGAGTAATCTCCATATTTGGAGAAAATAATCTTCTCTCTTCTCGTTTCTCCATTTTGAAGATAGTTTTGGGGAATTTGTTGGAGCAAGATTTTGGCTCAAAATCCCCATTTTTATTATTTTTTCAAATTTGGGGAAGCTCTTGGAGATGTTAGTGTGTTTTAGGAATCTAGATTATCTTAACCAGTTCATAAACTTAAAGTAAATAATTTTCCGGACTAAAAGTGTAATTTATTTTTCTCAGAGACCATATTTGTTAAGTGAACAAAAATTCAAGGAATATTTATTATAAATTTCAATGGGAAAGATGGGTTTTGATAACTGATGCATCGCGTCACAGAAAAGATCAAATTGGATTCGATAGTCGGAAAATGACGTCGACATCTACCGTAGATCCATCGTCAGCCATGGAGAAAACTAGAAATTGGCTGGAAATGCCTCATGAGTAACCGCTTACCGGTAAGATAACACCATCTCTTTCCTTACTGGGTTAAATTTTAGTCCATCACAATGACATTGTATACGACAATTTACCCGGTAAGTGTTAACCAAATAAGAGTTGTCACCTTAATTACCTGGTAAGACTTTTGGTCATTGTTAATGCTCTTACCGGGTAAGACTTTAGGTCTTTATCATATTTATCCGGTAATATAATATGACTTGTTACACGCTTACGTAAGACTTTTGGTAGAATGACATCTAAGTTACCTCATTTGCTGAGATAGGACCAGGTAATTGTCGTATACAATTATTAATATTACAAAATAATTGCAATATTACAAAATCTTTTTATATATTAATAATATATGTGGGTTGGATGAGAGTTAGGGGAGGCTTGGCACCTGGCACCAGCCAATCCCTCCGTTGTTTATGCCTCCGGTTTAGACTATTAGAGCATCTTTAACAGCTTCTTTATAATTTCTTTAAAATAAAGAATCAAAATTCAAAATCTCTAAAACATATTACATTCAACTCCAACAGTTTTTCTATTTTAGAGATTACACCATTCATTATATTATTAAAATATTAGATTTTTCTAAAATATTATTTCTCTCACCTAAAAATTTAACTTCAATATTTTTTATTGGTGGAAAATAATAAAATAATGTTTCCCTCTTAAAATAATCATTTGAGATATATCTCCAAATTTGGAGATTTTTGTACTTTCTCTTCTATTTTCTCTTTTTTAGAGAAAGTTTTAGGGATGCTGTTAGAGCAAAAAATTGCTCAAAATCCCTATTTTCTTTATTTTAGAGAAACTGTTGGAGATGCTCTCACCACCCTGAATAATTGAAACAGCGAAAACTCCACCTATGAAATTGCATGCAATTCTTCGCAGATGTTCCTTGTCTGAATTTATTATAAATTGTTCTCTTTTTTGAAGATTTTCAAACGATTATGATGGATCTCGATCTAAACTATATTTACTCCAACTATGTTAATTGGGTTATTGAAAATAGCAAGTGCTAGAAAGAATTATAACACCAATTGGGATGAAGCTGAAAGTGAAGATGGTCCTAACGGATGTCATAAGTATTAGATTGCATCCATTTCTTATGAATGTGTTTTTTTAACTAATTGCAATTTGGTTTGATCTAACTAATACTTTTATTTCTTTGGTGGTATGAGTATGGACATCTAGTGAACTATATATTTATCTAGGAAACTTTATAAACTGATGAAGATATTCTTGCAAGAGCTAGAAATCTATACATACTTGCATTAGAAAAAGTTGATCTAGATGAGGATGTTATTTACTATTTAGGTTATAAATACGAACCGTAATACAGTTTTTGATATTTAATCTGCAAATATGTACGGTATAATTTAAGTAATGTTTCGTAATATTAGACGAATGAGCCGTTTCAAGTAACAAGTTGCGGTACTTGCTATTAGCACTTCCATTATAAGTGGACTTATTTTTGCAATATACATTGAAATACTTCTGTAAAGTACAAATGCTTATTGAAATTGTTTGTTTTACACTTATGATTCACTTTCGTTCATGAATGTAATGATACATAAGCAAGCACTACAACATATGCTTAAGGCATGTCGGACAAAAATAAGCTACAGTATAAGCTAACTATTTTATGAAAACATGTTTAAATAACTATAAGTTAGCTTATAAGCTAACTTATTAAAACACTACTTATAGCTTTTGAGGAGCTTTTTGTGACTTTGTCAATTATAACCATCATTAATATTAATTAATCATTAATTCTTATTAATAATTGTAAATAAAAATTAATTTTACCCTTAATTATAAATAAACAATTATTATTTTATTAAATAAAATAAAAATTATAATATAATACATTAATTAAAAAAATTAAATTGATTATCATATATATTATAAATTTTGGATTTGTTAAATAAATTTCAGAAAAAAATATACGTTAATTTATGAATTTAAATAACCATTACATATAATATGAATAATTTGTCAAACCTCACATATCCTAATTAATTAGTAATTTTTAAAAAAACTATAATTAACAATTTTAAGTTAAATATTATATTAAAATCATTTAACACAATTCTATTATCTATGAAACAAAATAAATATAACGACTTTAATTTTTATGTAACTTACATTAGAATTGCACTACAAGAAAAAGTGCCGTTAGTGACCAAAATCTTAGTGACTACTTAAATTTGGTCACTAACTGTGACATTAGTGACGGTGATAAAGGTTGTCACTAATATAAATTTTAGTAACAAAAAATAAATTTGGTCACTAATTCTCAAGGAATTCTTTTAGGGTGCGTTTGGTAGGGTGAACATGGTGGAACATAACAGAAAAAAACAGGTTAGTCCCACGTTTGGTGTCACTTTAACCAAGTGGAACAAGGATTAATTAAGTGGAACAAGGATGGAACACCCTTGTTGACCCCTCACCCCCTAGAACTAAGTGGAACAAGGAAAGTTGTGACATTTTTACCCTCTGCCCTAAAAAAAAGAACCTGGTCTCTATCCTTCCTCTCACGCAGACACAAAACTCAACCCTCCTTCCTCACCCCACCACCACCGCCGGCGCCTCCTCACGCCACCACCACCACCACCGGCGCCCTCCTCACGAACACCACCACCGCCGCCGACTTCCCTCACGCCACCACCAACGACTGTCTTCCTCACGACTCACGCCGGCTGTCTTCTTCCTCACGACTCACGTCGGCTGTCTTCCCCACACACGACTCACGACCAGCCTTCTTCCTCACGATAGCACGTCTGATTTTCTATTTTTTTTGACTGACTTTAGGTTTTTTTTAAATCTAATTTTAGGTTTTTTTGTTGACTGATTTTAGGGTTTTTTTGATATCTAATTTTAGGTCTTTTGGATGTTCTTCATGATTATTGGGTTGTTTATTTAGGTATAACTTGGTTGTTTATTTGTAGATTTTACGATTATTAAGTATAACTTTGTTGTTTATTTGGTTCTTTTGATGTTCTTCATTATTATTTGGTTGTTTATTTGGTCTTTTTGATGTTTTTCATGATTATTTGGTTGTTTATTTGGTTCTTCATGATTTTTTGGTTGTGTATTTGATTTTGATATTAGATATAACTCAATGTTGGTGATAGTTGATGATTGCATTTTTGGTTGTTTATTTGTAGAATGGATCAAAACCATCTTGTGGTAGTTATTAGCGTCATGAAAGCTTACATCGATTGGCTCCTACTTTTGTTCAAGTTTGCGATTTGGTTACGTGAAAATGAACAAAGACATCGAAATGAACAAAGACAGCACTAGAGAAGAACTTTAAGACAAAACACTTTTACTAGATATCAAATTAGATCAATAGAAATCCAACGCATCACACGTGAAAGTGACATTATTTGTGTAAATGAGTTGCGGATGGATAGGAATGCATTTACTATTTTGTGTGAGTTGCTAAAAACTTGTGGTGGCCTATTAGATGATGGTAATGTTACAATTGAGGAACAAGTGGCTACATTTGTAAACATATAGCACATCACACAAAAAATAGATGTCTTCAAGTTAGGTTTTATAGGTCGGGGGAAACAGTAAGTAGGTATGTTCATCGAGTTTTAAGTGCTTTATTGCGTTTGCAAGACATGTTGTTTGTTAAACCAACACCGATAGAGGATGAATGTATCGATAGAAGAAGGAAATTGTTTAAGGTAATCATCGTTAACCTATCTCATTATTCATTTTATGAAACCTTTACCATTTAGTTAAAACCAAGTTCTTTTGTTTATAGGGTTGTCTAGGTGCAATAGATGGAACATACATTGAAGTGACCGTACACGAGTCAGACAAACCAAGATACCGAACAAGAAAAAGAAATATTGCAATTAATGTATTAGGTGTATGCACTAGGGACATGAAGTTTGTCTATGTCTTATCCGGTTGGGAAGGTTCAGCTATCGATTATATTCTAGAGTACTACGAGATGCAATTACAAGGAATAATGGTTTAAAGGTCCCATTGGGTAATTATTATTTGGCGGATGCAAGATATGTCAATGGCAACGGGTTTTTGGCACCATATAGAGGTACTACGTATCATTTACGAGAATGGGAACACATTGGTCATACACCTACACCTAAGGAAGAATTTTTAACATGAAACACTCATCAGCTAGGAATGTCATAGAAAGATGTTTTGGTCTCTTGAAGAAACGTTGGGCCATATTACGAAGTCCTTCTTTCTATCCAATAAAACTTCAAGGACGAATGGTCATAGCATGTGCTTTACTACATAATTTTATTAGGATGTACATGGCTATTGATCCGGAGGAAAACACTACACTCACACTATAAGATATGCCTATCGGGGAAGAGCAACTTGATGATGTTGAATTTATTGATGTTGTTGAATCAAGTAATGAATGGACTCAATGGAGAGATGACATAGCCCAAGAGATGTTTGAGTCATGGATGTCAAGTAGAATCAATTAATTGCGTTATTATTGTTGAGTTTTAAAACGTTATCATAATGTATTGTGTTTTATTATTGTTGAATTTTATAACGTTATCATAATGTATTGTGTAATGTATTGTGTGTTTATTATTGTTGAATTTTACAACGTTATGGTAATGTATTGTGTGTTTATTATTGTTGAATTTTATAACGTTATCATAATGTGGTGTATTATTATTTAGTAGATGGCGGATAGACGTAACTGGAGTATCCAAGAAGAGGATGTACTAATTAGCATCCTTCAAGAGATTGTAGCGGCCGGTAGCCGGAGTGATAATGGCTCTTTTCGGAACGGCACTTATGAGCAAATCACTTTAAAAGCGAGAAAAAATACCGGGTGTTAAAATAACATCAAAGCATGTTCAACACAAGATAAAGCGGTTGAAAGATAAATATTCAGCCGCTTATGACATGCTAAACACAAGCGGGTTTGGTTTGAATGATGCCAATCAATGCGTAACGGTTGATGCTCAAATTCTTGAGGAATACTTAAAGGTAATGGTTATGTTTTTTATGTAATTATTTGGTACGTAATTATATAATATTGATGCATTATATATATATATATATATTCATTTATATTGATGAATTTTTTTATATATATTGATGAATTTTTTTATAGAAACATCCGAGCAAAAACTATATCGCCAACAAACCGTTTCCCCAATACGAGCGATTGAAGACAATATTTGGGAAAGATCGAGCAACTGGGTCGTTGGCGGAATCTGCTGCGGATGCAATGGAGAACATCAATCTCGAAAGTGAAGCCGGTGCCGAGACCGAAGATTTTACCGTACCATTGTCTACTCCTTCTAACTGCGCTTCTACCATCAATCTCGAAGAAGGGCAAACATCATCAAAAAAGAGGAAAAGAAAGGTTGGTGCTTCTAATGATTCCGACAATGCAATGTAGATGATTGAAAAGAGGTTGGAGAAGGTATCCGACCAAATGGGTAAGTTGAATCGGTTGTTGGTACTCCGGCTACCGAAAGTTTACCCCATGAGTTAACCGAAATGGGTTTTGATGCAAGCCAAGTTATTGCTATTGTTATGCATTTTTGCGATAAGCCGATTCAACTACGCTTGTGGACTTCCATGAATGCTAGTTTCAAGCTTGAATCTGTGATGACTATCTTAACCAAATTAGGCATGTGATTTTAGTTGGTAAACATTTGAACTTTTGTCTTTATGTCTTTTCGTACAATGGTAAACATTTGAACTTTTGTGTAGGATATGTGTCGGTAAACATTATGTTTTGAGTCTTTTGATTAAAGAATGTGTGCTTTTTTAAACAATATTTATTTTAGATGGTTTTTGTATCTTCAAATATTATTTGTTAATTTCCATTTAGATTGATTATTTGTTAAAAAAACACTAAACGGCTCATTAGGGGTATATTGGTCATTCTGTCATATTTTGTCCTGTCCTGTTCCGGCATATCATGTTTTACCAAACGTGGAACAGCTGTTCGGTTCTGTTCTGACTGCGTACCAAACACACCCTTAAGGCTTTTTAGTTTCGTCATAAAAATTAGTGATTAGTGACCAAAAAACAGTTGTCACTAATTCAAAATGTCAGTGACCAAAAATGTGGTCACTAAATGGTATTTAATGCTTAGGATAATTGTTATGTTTGCTTTTTGATAACGAAATATATTACGTAATAATTGAATAATAATAATAGAAAAATTAACTGATGTGATTAATAATTATTATAAATAATTAATATTAATATTAATGGATAATGTATATTAATTACTATTAATAATAATTATAAAAAAATTAGTATGTTGTTTAGATTAATATATTATTTTTATTAAATATTTTTTTAATTATATTATAATTGACTAATCTTTTAAGATGTGTTTTTTGTTATTTTATATGTTTATCAACTAGTTTTTGACAAACATATATGACTTGTTCATTTATCAGTTACTAGTTAACTTATTCAGTAATTACTACGGTTTAACATATGAGCTAGTTTGTCAAACATAGCCTAAAAATCCAACATTAATTATGTTCACTAAAAGAAAAAACATATTCTAATTGTCTAACTAGAAAAGGATTTTACAATAAACCTTTTCATAAATGCTCTTAATATTGATTTTTGTCGTTACAGTTATATACATTTAAGTGAAGCGAATAAACAAAAAAAAATTATTATAGATTATTCATAGACTCCAAGTTTCCCCGCTCTTTCATTTCCGGATATTCTCCGAGCATCATTTCCATTTTAGTCACGTCCAAAATTAGATTCGTCTTATTGTAAATCTAAAGTAGACTTTTCAGATTATGAATTAAAACCAACAAGTTATTTCCCTTTTCATTTATAACTATTATGAAGTTGAACAATAAAAATTAACTTTCTCTAACTTTTTTATATCCGTCAATCATATTAATCTTAAATTTATATATTAACAAATCCGTATTTCAATACCATGCATGTATGGTAATGAAAAAAATCAAGAGGCGCAAAAGATGGTGCAACTTAACACAAGTGAAAAATATTAAGGGTTCAAATTCTAGACTTCAAAAATGAAAAATACATTATGTTGCATTTCCCAATGTAGAGATAAATTAAAATATATTATCTTAAAAAGTAAAAAAAAAATGCAATTTTATATCATATATAGGAAAAATATAATATTCCACTATTGCCCTTTTATCTTCTATAAAGCTAGCAACCTCTTTGATTCAGCCAAGGACCAATATCACCATAATCATACACACAGTCACAGATCTATCAGATAATTGGTTCGACTGCAAAAATGGAAAAGCCACATGCTGTATGTATCCCCTTTCCAGCCCAAGGCCATATCAACCCCATGATGATGCTTGCTAAGCTCCTTCATTTCAGGGGCTTCCATATCTCCTTCGTTAACACCCATTTCAACCATAACCGATTGCTTCGATCTCGAGGTTCTTCTTCGCTTGACGGCTTAATGGATTTCCGTTTCTACTCCATTCCTGACGGACTTCCGCCGTCTAATGCTGAAGCCACACAGCCAGTTCCCGCTCTCTTTGAATGTATTCCTAAGTACTGTTTGGAACCTTTCTGTGAGCTGATTGGTAGGCTTAATGGTTCGAAGGAGGTGCCGCCGGTGACCTGTATAGTTTCAGACGGAATCATGAGTTTTACTCTTGAAGCTGCCCAGAGGTTTGGGTTGCCGGAAGTGCTGTTTTGGACGCCGAGTGCTTGTGGACTTTTGGCTTATACTCATTATCGTCAACTTATTGAAAGAGGGTATACTCCACTCAAAGGTGAAGTTAATTAATTAGTACTATTTTCGTTTTAATATTGTTTATATCACCAAAGGGCGTATCGGGGTTTTTACATCATCCTCAAGGTCTCGGATTCGAGCCCTGGGAGTGGTGGTTTTCCTAAAAATGGTGCAGGAGTGGGGGTTTATCCCCAAAGGTGAAGGTTTGAGTCCCGCATATTGCCCATATGGATGTCACTGTGGGTCCGAACCACTAACTTCTAACTACTAACTTGCCGTTCAAAAAAAAATATTGTTTATATCTGTTTGAAAATAGATAGGGTTTAAAAAAATTGAAAAGTAGCTAGATTAAATATATAACCAAGTAAAAATCATTTTAATATGAGAAGAATTTATGTAAAGTTTAAGAAGTGAGCCCAAAAAAAAAATTCTCGATAAGCTGTTTAGAATAGTTTTAAAAAAATGACTTTTTTAATAAATTGAAACTAAATTTGGATTATCTTCATAAAATATTGGTTGTACATTATATTTATTCCATTACATTAAATTGGGTTATGGTCGTAAAATATTGGTCCAGAGAACAATGATCAGACACGACGAACCAAAGCTCTGGTCCATCTTGTAAAGCTTTGGTCCATTTTTCAAAAACTCTTTAATATTGAATAGTACAACCAGAGCCTCTGGTCAGGCCATACAGAGCCTCTGTATCGACCATGAAGAGCTTTGTATCCGAGCTCTGGTCAAGCCATACAGAACTCTGTATCCGAGTTCTGATCAAGCTTTTCCACTGCTAGGGGCGCTGCCCCTTGACCTCCGTCATTTCGTTGTTTCCGGGTTCATACTCGTCCCTTGACCTCCGTCATTTCGTTGTTTCTGGGTTCATACTTGCCTGTTGACCTCTGTCATTTTGTTGTTTCCGGGTTTATACTCGCCCCTTGACCTCCGTCATTTCATTGTTTTCGGGTTTATACTCGCCTTAAACGTGCACTCCACACCACCTAACTTGTATTAAAACACAAAATTAAACTCTTTTAAATAATGTGTTATTTTCAATTATACATAAATGAACCTACACACTACTAAAATCACTAAGGGGTTGTTTGACAGTTACTGAATGGTTTGGTGCAGAATGATTAAGTGGTCAGAATGATTAAGATGTTTTTATGATATAGGGCAAAATGATATATAATTGTTTGATAATCGTTCAAAATGAAATTAGGGCTCTGCATGGTCAAGGAGGGTCTAGGATGCAAAATGATTCAGAGTGTTTTGAAACCATTAGGAGGCAGGTTTATTTTTTGTCAAACAAGATTCAACTATTAACGATTCAGATCCTGCCTTTTAATAAAACTGTTAAGAGGTAAACAACCAATCCTTAAGATTCAATTTGGCAGAAATATCAAGTTGACACATGAAAGTTTAAACAACACGTGGTACGGTGATTTTGTCTGTATGTTCATCAGTGATTTTGTCTGTATGTTCATCAAGACCATCCGTTTTGTTTAGGTAACTCAAAAGGACTATTATGATAGAAGTATGTATGGTTCTTATTTAACATCCTTAAAGAGTTGTGTCAAATTCATACATGTGCATCTCACATACGTGTAAATTTCTATCTTTATCGACCTATTTAACATTCTTAAAGAGTTACTATTTTTTCTTTTTCCTCGTTTTTATTAGGATATATGAAATCCCTAGATAAATCTCCAAAAGAGTTCTTGAGGAGAAAGAAAGGTTCCATCATATATAGAGGATAAATGGTCCAAGTCTAGCCGATGTGGGACTCTAACACGTCCCCTTTAACGAGGCTAGATGGACATTGAATTGTCCAGAGGGAGTTATCCTGAAAGTGTCAAGTCCCTTGAGTGGTAGACCTTGACTTTGATACCATATTAGGATATGTGGAACCCCTAGATAAATCTTCAAAAAAGCCCTTGAAAAGAAAGTGGAGGTTCCAACATATATAGAGGAGAAATGGTCCAAATTTAGACGATGCGAGATTCTAACAGTTTTGTGGTCTTCATCGTCCCCTATAAACATATAAAACATATCTAGATGCCAATCATAATCCCTCCAATTAAATATATACTCTTGAACACAAACATTTATTATTTACTCTAAATAAATTGTTTATATCTTTTATTATTTTTCTACGTTGTAAACAATTGGATTCAATTTTTTTAATTGAAGGTTTCTTATTTTGTAATAGATGGTTAATTTTTGTACATAGGTGTTCTTGATTTATTGATATTAGAAAAGCTCATTAACATTAAAAACTTCAAAGATCCTTAAAAATTTAATTTTCCTATTCCATAAACGAATAGTTCAAAATAATATTAAAAATATAAATTTTGACTAGGAAGTTAGAGATGAGGGATGATCACAACGATTTTTCTTGAGCAGAGGGTGGTGCCTTAATAGTTTGAGTTTGTGTTTCAAAAGTCAAAAGTATCTGGAGGTCATAGGTTTGAATCCGAAGAGAAATAAAAATCTCGTTATGGTTACGTATGTTCAAATGCGATGATTCTAGACTACCCACGAAATGGGTGGTCGTCTTAGGATTAATTAGCTCGCATAGCGAGTTGGATATGCGGGTTAATGAAAAATATATAAATTCCATTAATTAAATAAAAGAACAAAAAAAATACATACTCAAATCAATATTCAAAAACTTTAACATGTTAAAATAACAAAAAACTAGAGCACATAAACATAAGACGTTTAGATTGTAAATAGAACCATTGAATGCACTAAACATAAAGTATATTAATAAATATGTTTTTGTTTTATATTCCAATAGTATTTTTATGAAAAAATATAGAATACTCAAAATCAATAATAATTGAAAAAATAGACATATAAAGATGTATCTAAATAAAATCATCCAATAGAATTCGAAGACTTCATGCAGTAGGAACGAATCCAAAATCCAAAAACTTTTTGATATGGTGACACCATACAATAGAGACAAAAAATAATTATAACACATATGGTTTGTATCAACATGTCTTTACGTTCTTAGTAACAGTCAATATCTTTCAATGTGTTTTTAACCTAATTCTATACCGTTTCGTGGGTTTTTAAAGTTTTCTGTTTGATTTCGATAGAATTTTAAGTTTTTTTAATCGATTTCAATGTACTTTTTTCAATTTTTTGGTTGATTTCAAGAGTTTTTTTTTTTGGATTTTTAAACTTTTTATCGATTTCGAGAGATGTTTTCGGTTTTTTTTTGTTGATTTCAAGAGTTTTTCCCCGGTTTTAGTATTTGATATTGATGTTATTTAATAACTAAAAGCAAATTAAAAATACGTTTAGAAAAGTTAATGATTAAATATGAAATTTATAGACACTACTAGAAAATTGAGTATTTTCAACGGAAAATGTCGTTGAAAATTTTCTACGAATTTTAGAGAGTTTTATTGACAAAACATAAATTTTCTACGAATTTTCAATGAATTTTCGTTGAAAATCTCTCACAAAATGCATTTTCAACCAAAAACTTTTTGACGAAACATTGCATTGAAATTTTTTTGTTTGAAAATGCATATATGTTTGTCAGAGATTTTCAACGGAAATTCGTTGAAAATTCGTAGAAAATTTATGTTCTGTCAATAATCCTCTAAAATTCGTAGAAAATTTTCAACGACATTTTCCATTGAAAATTAATTTCCGTTGAAAATACTCAATTTTCTAGTAGTGAGAGTTTTTATTAAATGTTATTAAAGTACGAAATTAATAAATTATTTAGTATGTAATTAAATGTTATATAGAATTGGTACCTAAAAAAATTAATTATTTGCATCAAGCAGGGATCAAACCTGGAACCATCTTTATAAGGAGTTTTACTTCAGTTGAGAAAAGTCATACACCAGATGCTCTATTTGTTCATAAGTTCAGTTTTAAATCATTTAAGAACACCTCTAAAACGATACGATTGCATCGATAACAAATCCAAAAAATTTACCCTTCAATAAAGATATAATACGATGATCCGTATCACCGTATGAATCAGTATAGGTCCGCCCATGTTGATGCAACAACATTGTCGGCATATCTTAGGACAGGCCCCAACATATTTTCATGATGATCTATTCATGAGTGATTGATACAATAATGCAAAAATTGTATTATTTGACAAATACTTAACATATAAAATATTGTATCTTTTGAGATATCATAAAAGGCGAAAGAAAATACTTCTTTTAAATATCAAACATTCAAATTTAACAATGTGTATTTTAGAGGTTATTTTAAACATTTAGTTGCAAAAAACAAAAAAAGATATTGCTTCTGAAAATTTTAAACATTTTTTGAGTTTGATAAAAGAAACCATAGTTGTTTGATGAGTCTATTTATGGTAGTATAGTCGGTTAAAATCAGCATCTAGTTAGCTGGTCATAAATGAGTCATGTTTCCTAATCCAAATAAATTGGCTTGTAGGTTGTAACCATGTTTACAAAAACATTATACAAGATTTTCTACTCGCACTTTTTGAAATTTAGTTTTAAAACACACTTAAATATTACATTTACTTAAAAAAAAATTAGAAAAATTTGTATTACAATTCATAAAAATATTTAAATATTAAACTAAAATGAAAAAACCAGTAACCTGTCTCAGGTCAAAGCCTCATTTTTCTAGAAAACTCATAACCCCCGTAATGTCACATTGGAACCGGTTTTGAGCCAAGTCTATATATCTTATAAGACAAGGCCGGACCTAGCATGGTTCATCGGTGGCACGGACCACAGTATTATATCTTCGTCGAAAGGTAAAATTTTTTGGATTATGGTGCAACCGTATTCTTTTAGGGGTGCTCTTAAATAATTTGAAACTGAACTCATTACACAAATAAGGATGCTGGTGTAGTGGTTTTTTCTAATTGAATTATAACTTCTTATCGATCTTGGGTTCAATCCTTGTTAGATGCAAATAATTAAATTTTTTAGATAGCAACTCTATAATTTCGTACTTAAATAACATTTAATAAACACTCTATTAACTTCATGTTTAATCCTTAACTTTCCCAAAAATCTATTTAATTTGTTTTTAGTTATTAAAAACTGTCAATATCAAATATTAAAAACCAAAAAACTCCTAAAATCAACAAAAAAAAAACCGAAAAAACTCCTCGAAATCGATAAAGAGCTTAAAATTTTATAAAGACTCTTGAAATCAACCAGAAAACTAAAAAAATCTTTTGAAATCAAGCAAAAAACTTTAAAAATCTTTTGAAACGGTATAATTGAGTTAAAACACATAGAAAGATATTGACCGTTAGTAAAAACGTAAAGACACGTCGATAAAAACCGTATTTTTTATAATAAAAGAAAATTTATGTTGTATGGTGTTACCCTATCAAAAAAATTCTGGATCCGTTTATGACATAAGGGCCCTCTAATTAAATGCCAGTTACCCTATCTCGTAGCATTAATGGGACTTGAACAAGTGGTTTATGAAAAGCAAACCCAAAATCTTGTTAGCCCCTGCGAGTTCTTTAAGTTCATAGGAAGAAGTTCAAATGAAAACTTTGTAAATTTAAAGAAATAAAGTGATTTATTTGGTACCACATATGATCTGGGTACCACCAATAAAAAATCATATATATTTTAATGGGGCCCACCATTGAAAATCATATATGATTTTTTATTGATGGGACCCACATCATATGTGGTCCCAAATGAGTCACTTTAAATTTATAAAGTTCTTATTTGAACCTCTTTATATATATATATATATATATATATAGGGGAAGGATCATACGAGAACCGTCCCTTTTTAAATAAAAAAAAGGAACACCTTGTAGACCACATATGATGTGGGTCCCACATAATATTAAATCACTTCTGATTTAATATTATGTGAGACCCACATCATATGTGGTCCACAAATTGTTCCTTTAAAAATGAGTGGTTCTCGTATGATCCCTCTATATATATATATATATATATATAGAGAGAGAGAGAGAGAGAGACAGGAAAGTTCAAATACAAACTCAAATTTGGTTGTGAACGTGAGAACAAATGAGAGCGTGACATGTGTCAAAATAAGCAATAATCAGACTGAATATACAAAGGAATATTCAGACTGAATATTCTTTTATATATTCAGACTGAATATATACTATAATATTTCTTTGAATGGAACACGTGTTGCAATCTCATTTGTCCTCATGTTCACAACCAAATTTGAGTTCTCATTTGAACCCGCCTCTCTCTCTCTCTCTCTCTCTCTATATATATATATATATATATATATGGAAGGGATCATACTAGAACACCCCCTATTTAAAGGAACAAAAGAACACTTTATGAACCACATATGATATAGGTCTTACACATTATAAAATCATATCTAATTCAATGAGGCCTACCATTGAATCAGATATGATTTAATGTTATGTGGGACCTACATCATATGTGGTCCACAAAATGTTCCTTTAAATCATGGGTGTTCTCGTATGATCCCTCCCCCTATATATATATATATATATATAGAGAGAGAGAGAGAGAGAGGGAGGGAGGTTCAAATGAGAACTTTGTAAACTTAAAGAAACAAAGGAACAATTTCTATCCACATATATATATTTTAAGAAATTAAAAACTAATTAATAATAATCTAATTACTTTAAGGGTATTTTAGTCAAAATATTACTTTACAATGTTACTATTCATGATTTCTATTAGATTTGTACTATTACTTTATGAATTATTTAAATTGTACAATTTTGATTACTTCTAAACAATTTAAATATTAAATATATTTAAATAAATACAAGATCAAGATAAATATCAAATATCTTTAAATAAATATAAGATCAAGAAAATATAAGAAACCAAACTCGGTATCATATATGATTTTAAAAAATTGAAAGTTTATTATTGTTAAAAATTGAAATATGAAATATCTTTAAAGAAAATGTTTATTATTTTTAAAATAGCTATAAAAATTGAAGGTAATATTTTTTAAAAGTTTATTACAATGTCAATTATATTACCAAAATCACATATGATTTCAGTATCATATATGATTTTGTATAAATGTTAATGTAAAATCACATGTGATTTTGTACAAATGTAAAATCAAATGTGATTTTGTACAAATAATATTCACACATGATTACAATGCCAAGTATGTCAACAAATCACATATGATTTCAGTATCATATATGATTTTGTATAAGCGTTAATAAAAAATCATATGTGATTTTGTACAAATGTTAACGTAAAATCATATGTGATTTTATACAAATATTAATGTAAAATCATATGTGATTTTATACAAAGGTAAATGAAAAATATATATGATATAGTTATAATAAAATATAACATTCTAATATATTATCATTTGATTTTACAAAATTTGTATATTATAAAATAATAATATATTAGAATAGTAATAATATATTAGGATATTATATTATTACTATTAAGTCTTACCAATTTTACCCCTAAAAGAAATAACCCTTGATGGAAAGCAACTATCAGTATCCGTTAATTACTACAATGCCATCCGATATAATATCAATTGTTTTTACAAATTGTGTGGCTAAAAGGTGGTTCCTTTGTTTCTTTAAATGGAGGGTGTTCTCGTATGAACCCTCCTCTATATATATATATATATATATATATATAGGGGAGGGATCATACGAGAACCACCCCTCTTTAAAGGAACAATTTGTGGACCACATATGATGTGAGTCTCACATAATATTAAATCAATAGGGTCCCAAATAACGAGAGATATGTAAAAAGCAGGTCTGTTTACGCCTATTCCTAATCCTAAATGGAATATAATGACGTACGGAATGTATCGTCAAATATTCAATATGATTCCACAAGATCTAGTTTCGTTCTTCCAATGTATCATTTCTGGGTCCAATGGAATTCATAGGTATAGGAAGAAGCCCTATCAAATAGAGATTTTTTCTTTCGATTGTTAATATGATATATAAGGACCGCTACTCCAAAGAGTATTACACCCTTGATCATGAAATACCGATTGCTTGTTGAACCCTGTGAATTGTGTGAAAGTAGGATACTCCAAATTCGGGAGTCAAAAAGTTTATAAAACGTTCTTGGTGGAAAAATATGTGAATGAAACATCCCACTGAATTGCCCTATATAAATATATAACATCCAACTGAGTCACAATTGGTATTAACGTTACAGATATGAGTGACTTGACAAATGGGTATTTAGAAACAAGATTGGATTGGATTCAGGGGATGAACAAGGACATCAAATTACGAGATTTTCCGAGCTTCATTCGAACCACAGACATAAAAGATACCATGTTTAATTATCTCATGACGGAATCCGAAACTCTCTCTAAAGGTTCAGTTGTCGTGATCAACACATTCGACGCCTTAGAACAAGCCAGTATTAAACCATTAATCACCATTAACCCACGAACCTTAAGCATAGGTCCACTTCACTTAATGCAACAATACATTCATGATGATCGACTCAACCACATTGGGTCCAACCTATGGAAGGAAGATATGAGTTGCATCACTTGGCTCGACACAAAAGGCCCTAACTCAGTTATTTACGTGAACTTTGGAAGTGTTACGACCATGACAAAAGAACACCTCATCGAGTTTGGGTGGGGGCTTGCTAATAGCAAGAAAGATTTCTTGTGGATAACTAGACCAGATATTGTTGGAGGCGATGAAGCCATTATGCCACCCGAGTTCGTCGATGAGACCAAAGGGAGAGGCATGGTGACTAGTTGGTGCCCTCAAGAACTCGTTATGAAGCACCCGGCCATAGGAGGATTCTTGACTCATTGTGGTTGGAACTCGACTATTGAGAGCATTAGCAGTGGTATTCCAGTGATTTGTTGGCCGTTTTTTGCTGAGCAACAAACAAATTGCCGATATAGTTGTGTAGAATGGGGGATTGGGATGGAAATCAACACGGATGTGAAGAGGGAGGAGGTGGAGGCTCAAGTGAAGGAGATGTTGGATGGGAAGAAAGGGAAGATGATGAAGAATAAGGCTTTGGAGTGGAAGAAGAAGGCCGAAGAAGCCGTCGCTATTGGTGGATCATCTTATACCAACTTAGATAAACTAATTACAGATGTTTTATTGAGAATTTAAAGTAAGATATTTTGTTGCTAGTAGTTAATATGTCAACGAAGTCTTCGAAACTGTCATTTTCATTGCTAAATTGTCTTTTTTGGATGTTTATTATCTTGCTACACATTTATCATTAAGTGATCATAAATAAGAATGTAGACGAAACTAACGGACGCTTGTGACAATACGAGTGAGTTCAAGCCTTAGTATGACCATGTCAAAACTATTAATCTTGTATCTTTGATTTTTAATTTTAGCTTTGAAAAAACAAGTAATTTATATTTACTTAATTTTTATAATTGATGTCCAGTCTTACTGAAATTGTATTCTCACACTACAAGACACTATACGGAAAAACATTTGGTGCTCTGCGGGTGAATTATGCGGTAAAATGAACACCACCTTTGGTTTTTTGTAATACAATAAATATTTAAGAGAAAAGGTTCAAACGAGAATGTTAACTTTTTACGAAAATACGAGAAAGAACATTCATGTACAAAATCATACATGATCCGGGCAATTTTTGGGACGACCAAAGTTGCATGGGAAAGTCGTCCGTTTCCAGTTAGTGCAAAATCACATATGATTTTGTACGTGAAAAAATTACTCGTATTCTCGTAAATAATCAGCGTTCTCGTTTGAACCTGTCCCTATTATACATATACATATGTTATGTATACATGTGCATATATAGTTATTACACATGACGATATTTCTTTTAAATGCATGACCATCTCACGTATTTGAAGACTTTTTTAATTAATCTGTTAAAATGTCAAAACATTAACATAAAACTGCTATTCTCTTAAAACAAGCTATGCAATATATATGTTCATAAATATAAGTACATATGTGTGTGTAAATGAAGCAACCCATTTCACCAAGCGAATAACAATGAAACTTGTACATTGCTTTAGATTTGTCAATTTCGGTTCCATGTTAAACCAAGTGTTGGCATACAGACTACACATATTCTATCTACCAAACCTCCACACCAACTAACCAACCAACCCATGGTTGCAAATGACACCTATAAAAAAGCCCAACAACAGATTCAGATTATCGAAAACCGGTCATTTTTAGCAGAGAGTTACAGTGGTTGTAGCCGGTAGTAATCATAATAGTCATCTGCAGTAGTCATACATACCATATCATCATACAAGTCATTACTAATATCATCATAATCAATCAGATTCCTATCATGATAAACGTAGAATCTTTGATCTGCTTAAACTTAAAATCCAAACTTTTTCCAAAATCATGTCAAGATAAACCTAAAACCACCCGCGAAGGTCAAGAGATTCAAGGTGGGAGCAGCCGTTAAGGATGGCTTTGACTTCATCATCATTGTCGTTCATTGTACTACCAACCAGCTTCAAATGGCGTAATGCGGGCATGCTATTCGCGATGGCATGGACATAACCATCACATTCCATCAACTCTGTCTTAACCGTGAAGGAGAAGGACTTGAGCTGAGGGCAATTTCGTCCGATGTCTTCAATGTCTTGTGCACAGATATTGATGTAGGAAAGCTCAAGTGTTTCCAAATGTGGTAGCCTTTTCAGTGCGTTAATCAACCCGCAACCCGTAACACCAAAGCAACTCGAAAGACGAAGATGGTTCAGCTTACTAATTGAGCTGTGCATAAGTTGTTGAAAAAATTTATAAGATTTATTTATGGTTCAGATTAAATCTTTATAAAAAGATTTAAGATTTATTTATGTATATAAAATTGGAAACTTTAACGATGAACCAAGTTATATGTTAATTATAGAGAGAACCCAAAACCAAAATGTGACGTTCCACTATTAAATCTATCCTTCTCGATAGATTTAAATTAAAGAAAGGAATAGAAGCAGATCGTTCACTCAGTGAACTGTAATTAAATGCAATACAGAATTTAAATACTAACCTTTTGATTGTTCACGGAGAAGAGAAAGAAACTGCACGGTTTTATAAAACCTGTCCTTTAAGGTTTTATACGGCACCCAATTTGCTGTGAGTGTTACAGCCGCAAAGCCCCAGGATTATATGCAGGTTCATGGTTTGTTAACAACAACGATGTTCACGAACCAAAGCAGGATTGATGCAGAAAAAAGGTTGGAGAAATGATGGCAGAGAAACAATGTTGCACGCACACAGATAATAGGTAGCAAGAACGCGAGAGAGGAAGAGCAGATTTCGTTGTGTGTTAGGCGGGGAGGGTTGAGCCAGTATTTATACTGGTTTAGCCTCAACTTACTCGCCCACTTCCCCAAGTCTCTCAAAATCAGTTGAGACTTGGTCTCCTGATAAATAGCCACGTTTTTTTAATTTTAAACAATAATAAAATTATTATTTTTCTGAAAATATCAGTAACCAACTAGCTAGAAAAGCTCAGTCAAAACAGTTAAAGAAAAAACGTGGTATTATCTTATCAGGTGCTCTCTCTCGAAAATTTTCATTAAAAAGTGCAAAGTGCGCCTTCTCGCGCCACTCCGCGAATTCCCGCACCCGTGGTCCAACCATCCACAACCCCCACCATGAGCCCATCAACTAGTTCAAGGCCCAATGGAGGGTTAAACCTTATAAGGCACTCTAACTTTCACCTCCCTTCCTATGTGGGATGGATGAAAAAGTTCCAACCTTCAAACTTCTATTTCCAACAATCCCCCACCAGGTTGGAAAGTTTTCTGACATTCGTAGTAAATGATGTCACAGTGGAGCTTGTTTCATACAAGAGACGGACCCATAATTTTTTTGATACGGTGACATCATACAACATAGAATTTTTTAATTATAAAAAATAAGTTTTTTATCGACGTGCATTTACGTTTTTACTAACGGTCAATATCTTTCTTTGTGTTTTTAACTCAATTATACCGTTTCAGGGGATTTTTAATTGATATTGACGGTATTTAATAACTAAAAGCAAATTAGAAGTTTTTAACTTGGTTTTTTTTTGTTGATTTTAGAAGTTTTTTTGGTTTTTAATATTTGATATTGACGGTATTTAATAACTAAAAGCAAATTAAAAATATAAATTGGAAAGTTAATGATTAAACATGAATTAATAGAGTGTTTATTAAATGTTATTTAAGTACGAAATTATTAGTGTATTTAATATGTTATTAAATGTTATATAAAGTTGCTACCTAAAAAAAATTAATTATCTGCATCTAACAAGGATTTAACCCAAGACCATCTCTATAAGAAATTTTTATTCAATTGGGAAAAGCCACTACACCAACAACCCTACTTGTATCATGAGTTCAGTTTTAAATTATTTAAGAGCGCCCCTAAAACAATACGGTTGCACCGTTAATAAATCCAAAAAATTTACCCTTCGATGATAATATAATACGATGGTCCGTGCCACCGTGTGAACCATACAAGGTTCGCCCCTGGTTTCATACCAATCACTACCTACATGGAAACAACACTTTTAATTCAATTTATGTAGATAGTTGGTTCGATTACATTTAAAAAAAATATAGAACCTTAAAAATATCTTTCTAATTACATCTGAAAACGAGTATGCAATATGGACATTTATGTTTTTCTTAAGCATTTGCTTTGTAGATTTGAGTTTAGATCATTTTAAACCTCAGGCCTTGATTATTTGACACTGTATGTTATCTGCAACAAATTCTCTATAAATTTTTTAAAATAGAAAACGAAAAGTCAAAATCTCTAACAATGAATTATGTTTAACTCCACTAGATTCTTTATCAAAGAGATTTCAACATTCATCATATTATTAAAATATTTTATAAGTTTATCATCTCAATACATTTTTTTAAAATTATTTATATAAAATAATAATGTTTCAATCTCATTGGTGGGAATGAATAAAAAAATAATTCATTTCTCCACACATCAAATTTTAGATAATTTTCTTAACTTGGAGTTTTCTTTCTATTAGATAACTATATAGATAATTTGTTGGAGTAAAATAGAGAACAAAAGTCCAATTTTTTCTATTTTAAAAAATTTGTTGGAGATGCTACTTATTTTGAACTCCTCAACAGGTTTTTTCCTTCTTGATTTAAGTTCAACTATTTTTTATTAGTAGGTGTAACTATATCTAAAACAATAAAATTAAAATTTTGAAACTTAAGATACCTGAAAATGAAATTATCTAAAAATATTGATGTCTAGTACAATGGTAAGGTAACATCCTGAGGTCAGTAGATGATATCCCTGCATACCTAGGTTCGAACCCCGCGGTGCACATGTAGCTTATCCATTTTGACCATTGCTTAAAATTAAGAAAAAGACATTGTTCAATTGCTGAATAGATAGACATTAAGGCTATGTTTGGCAAACTAGCTGGTGACAGATAGGCTAGTTGATAGCTTATAAGCTAGCTGATGACTTATAAGCTAGCTGGTAGCTCATAATCTAGCTGATGAACAATTATGTTTGACAAAAACTAGTTGATAACCATTTAAATGACTAAAAAGAACATCTTGAAAAAATAATAATTAATACTAATGAGGGTATAATCGGAAAAGATGACAAAAAGTTCCTCATAAGCTACTCAAAGTAGCTTATCAATAAGCTAGCTTATAAGTTAGCTTATAAGTCAGCTTATGTACATCCAAACATGCACACTGAAAATAAGCTAGCTTATTTTTGCCAAACAATGCCTAACATGATTAGGCAAGAAAAAAGAAGTTTTAAATCACAAGTATATGTAAGATCCGAAAAACCTATAGAAGTTGAGTTGAGCAGATTTAAAACGACTCAAACGCACCCCTCAAACCAATAACAACGATAAATCCTTCACCTTTTACTTCCGACTTATGTAGTCACTTATATATACATACATATGTTATGTACGCATGTGCATATAGAGTTTTTTAGAAGAATAACCTTATGATATATTTCTTTTAAATGCATAGCCTTCTAACATATTTGAAGCTATTTTTCTGTTAGACAAGGACATTCTTGAATCTGTCTGTAAGGGGTGTTTGGAATTGCTTATAAAAAAACTTATTGACTTATTCCAGTTTGGCACCGGTGATAAGCACTTTTGAGTGTTTGGGAAAACAACTTATATCGGTGCTAAACCGGTAATAAGGAGTTTTTAAACCCTTTTAACTTATAAGAAGCTGAAAAGAACTTTTGGGAGAAAAACATAAGTTGTTTCAAATAAACAATCCCAAACACCCCTTTAACATAAAAAACACCATTTTCTTCAATAATCCGTGCAATATAAGTATGAATCCATCTATGTGCATACATATGAGCACATAGATGAAGGCACCCTTTTCAAGAAACAGATAGATACGTACGTATCGTATCCCCAACACAAAAAACTCGTACATTGCTCAAGATTTGTCAATTTCGGTGTAAACCCAAATGTTGGCATATAGACTAAAAATATTCTACCAAACCTCCATACCAAATAACCCATGGTTGCATTGGCCTGCAAATGACACCTACAAAAAAACGGATTCAGGTTACCTTAAAACTGGCCATGTTTAGCAGAGAGCTATGGTGAATATAGGCAGGATAAACCCTAATCCCCTGAAGAAATGGGTGAATAATATATCCACGAGTCATCATCATCATCATCATCGTCCTCTGAAGAAATGCCGTTATAATCAACCATACCATCATAATCCATACCTCTTCCATCATCATACAAGTCATTATCTATATCATCATTATAATCAAACATCTCCCTATCAGATTCCTCATAGCCTTCTGGGATGTTATTCCGCTTAAACTTAAAATCTTTGATCCTCTCTCTGCACACTTTTTCTAAATTCTCGTCAAGATTAAGGTAATAACACCCGCGAAGATCAAGAGATTCAATGTGAGGGCAGCCTTTAAGAATGGCTTTGACTTCATCATCATTGTCGTTCATTGTACTACCAACCAGCTTCAAATGGCGTAATGCGGGCATGCTATTCGCGATGGCATGGACATAACCATCACATTCAATGAACTCTGTCTTCAACGTAAAGGACTTGAGCTGAGGGCAATTACGTCCGATGACTTCAATGACTTCTGCACAGATATCGATGTAGGAAAGCTTAAGTGTTTCCAAATGTGGTAGCTTTTTCAGTGCATTAATCAACCCGTCGCCCGTAATATCAGAGCAACTCAAAAGGCGAAGATGGTTCAGCTTACTTGACCTGTCCACAAGTTACCATTTAGAGTCACAAAAAAAGCAACAGGTTCTCTAAAAATGTAAAACTAAATAAAAACTTGCCAACAGATTATATGCTGTGAAAGTAAATCATAACCATACATTTTGCTTGACATTTGAAGGCCAACATACAATCCATGTTAAAAAAGATATAGGCATGGCATGACATGAGATCATGTGAGAAGTGAAGTTAAGGTGAGAAACGTAAGAAGGAATCTTGACCCTGATCATTTTTAATCTCAAACCCACCCATGAATCGCGCTTGATATGGGGATTGATCCGGTGCATCTCATTCTAATGTGCAGTCAAAGACGGAGATCCCTTCTTACACTTCTCACCATAACTTAATTTCTCATTGGAACCCAACCCTTTTAGAAACAAGTGTGCATTATTAAATCTAAGAAGAGGTGACTATTTAACCCAAATCCATCCAAAAGAGTTTATAATAGAAGTTAAGAATGATTGAGGCATCAGAATTCAGAAGTTGAATCAATAAAAGGCCCATTCATTCTTTTGGTCTACGTAAGTTTTAATTATTTCAACTAGTCAGTTCCTCATTCTTAATTAGGGGGCTTAATGGAATGAGGATTGTTCTTCTTTTCATCATATATAGCTGATTGAAACTAGAGTTTTTACACTTCATCTCAAGTGTATGTGTGTTCAGTTTCTATTATACTCCCTGTTTTCCTGATTGTAGACAAAACTCATGCTCCACAAAATTCAATTTAGGCTAAACGTATAATTGATGGTGCGTATGTATATAAAATCGAAAATGGTATAAAAGAAAAGGGGGAAGAATAAGAAACCTACGATCGAGAAATGAAATCAAGGAGATCATCGGTGGCAAACCACTTGAGACAGATATCGATCAATTCTCCACGGCTGCGATGGACTGCCTGCTTAATCAGTTTCTTGAAAACGTAATCTTTATCGGAAGCATGAAAACGATGGTTTATACGGATGATTTTCCACATTGCAGGATCCTTGCAAATCCTTCGCCAAGCTGTGCATACTTTCTGTGCGCTCTTAAGTATTTGTAAAGCATCCAATCTTTGGAGTATCATTCCTCCCATGATTTCATCAGGCATTTCTAGCCAATTTCGAGTTTCCTCCATTGCTGACGACGGCTCTGCCATTCCCGATTATGGAATCCGACGGTTTTTACCGATTAACCTTTTCATTGAAGCGACTGAGTTCAGTTATCAAAAACCCTTTTCCCATTAAAATGTTTCAAAGTTGCCCCTTGAAAGTTTGTGCACTATACTTATGAAGTCCTTTGAGACAAATAAATTACAAATTTGCATACGCAAACCATCTTCATTCAAAGTTAATAAAGTAAATTACATTTTTCGTCTTTAATGTTTGCTAAAAAAAAGCTATTTTAGTCTTTATACTTTTTGATATAGACATTTTCATCTTTATGGTTTACAATTCATTGTCATTTTTTTTTTATCATTTACAATACATTATTTTGTTTCTTAGTTTTTTTTCTAACAACTCAACTCTTGTTCCATATTATTTGTCAATTAGATTAGAATCGAAAAATTAAAATAGATGATGACATCTTTTGAGCAAAACACATGTTAGATATACAAATCTTTATACAATTTTTGGTTTATAATAAAATTTCAGATCTCGCGTGATATATCGGATGGGTACACAACTAAGTCCAATTACATAATTTTTGTATTGTATTTATCAGTTATGTATAAAAATTTTCAAAAGGATATCCAGAAAAGGTATTGACGGATCAATTTGACCCGACTTGTGTTGACCCGTTATTCAACTAGCCCGTTTCTAGAATTCTAGTTTTCTCAATTAGTGAAATTGTCCTCATTATTTGATCCGATTACAAAAATAGCCTGTAGGTTTTGAAGTTTACAGAAGTTCTCGATATGGGCCTTATTTGATACCAATTGCCACTTATATGAAAACATAACTTTTAACTCAATTTATTACTTTTATTTAGATAGTTGGTTTGACTAAATTTCAAAAAAACATTATAAAACCCTAAATATTTTTCTAATTACAATTAAAAAACAGGTATGCAATAGGACATATTTGGTATTCTTACACATTTTCTTCGTGAGTTTGAATTTAGATAACTTAGCCCTTGAGTATTGACATCACGTAATATGTTATTTACTTATTTTGGCTTCCTTTATGGTATTTTCTTCTTGATTTAAGTTCAATTATTTTTATATTAGCAGACATAATTGTATCTAAAACAAGAAAATCAAAAATTTGGAACTCAAGATACAAGAAATGGAACTATCTGAATGGTATTCCCATAAAAACTTCACACAAAAGATAGAAATATCCGTTTACGATATGAACTAGATTAGACGGATAAGTCAAAGAAAGTTGGTGATCCCTTGTCAAAAACGCTTGAAACCGTGAATCAAACCGACTTGTGTTGTTGTTTAATTCGTGTTTGGGCTTAGTATGATTTGGGCTTCCTAAATCCACAAAGTATAAGTTGATACAAGTCATGCTATAAATTCACGAATAAGATGAATGTTTTAATTTTTATTTTCTTTCAGTAAGGCCTATTATAATAAGATATCTAAGTATTATATCGTACTAATCCAATTTATCCATTTTCAAGCATTGCTTAAAAATTAAGTAAAAATGGTTGAACAAACAAGTTTTGAATCACAAGTATATATAAGTTCGAAGAACCCTATAGATAGAAAGAAGTTGAGTCGAGCCTTGAGATTTACGCGAACCAAGCTTGTATATGCATGCATATGTTATGTATGTATGTGTATATGGAGTTATTTATAAGAATAACCTTATCGCTTATTTCGTTTAAATGCATAATCTTCTAATAGGCATTCTTCAAATAGTCAGAAAGTCAAACATTTAACACTAAAAAAAACGAGTATCTTTAATAAGCCATGCAATATATGTACGTATCTATGTGTTGTGTGCATACATATAAGTATATGTATATACGTATGTGCATATAGATGAAGGTAACCCTTTTCACAAAGCGAAATAACGATGAAAGTTGTGCATTGCTCTAGATTTGTGAATTCCGATTCCAGGAACGAAACCAAGTCCATACATTTTGCTTGACATTTGAGGGCCACAAAGTGACTAACAACCCATGTTAAAAAGCTTTTAACTTTTGAGTTTATTTTTTAACTGTCACCAAGAGCACATATAACAACTCCCCATGGCTTTAGCCTAGCGGATAAGATTTATCTCCCCACAAAATCTGTGGGATCGACCGATAGATGGAGGTACTCCAGAGGTTGGTGTTATACCTTTTTTTCGGAGAATATATAACACACATAAGAAGCAAGAATATGATCAAATGACATTAAGGCCCTGTATGTTTTTTTTTCTTTTCAAAATACCTCTTATCAGCCTCTTATGTCTCATTCGATAAGAGGTAGGGCAATTCAAACCGTTTAATTTTTTAGACCCTCTTATGTCTTGCAGTGTTCTGAAAATTTAAGAGATAACCTAAACCCTTGTTGACCTTTTATTCGCTCATTACACTTTCGTCTCCAGAACGAAATCACTCAACCTAATCTGCTCCAGCTGATGGATCTCCAGACACTCTCACCTCATCTCTCAAGGCCTGTCGATCTCCAAATCGATCTCTCAAAGGTATTGCTTACAATATGTTATATATAAATCTTGATCAGGATTTATATATGCATCAGGGGCTGTTTAGTGGCAAGCAAATGCTTTTTGATGTCAAGGGATTACTCTATATGTTGATGATCTTACTATTTGATTAATTTCTTTGATATTTTTCCATTTGCAAATGACATGTTTTTAGTTTTTGATTTTTTCAATTAGGCAAAAGCTTACTTGAATCTGTCAGAAGGTCAAACATTTAACATAAAAAAAAAACCCAATCTCTTCAATAACCTGTGCAATATATGTATGTATGTATCTATGAGCAATCATAATCGTCCTGTGAAGAAATGGCATTGCCACCATATATAGAATCCACAATCATTCAGGTAGATATATCGTTACCTCTTAATTCCATGATTCAAGTCATTAATTAATATCATCATCAGGATCAATCATCTCCATATATCAGATTCCTCATAGCCTTCTAGCTTAAACTTAAAATCTTTGATCCGTTCAGTGCACAGTTTCTCTAAATTCTCGTTAAGCTGAATGTAAAAACATCCGCGAATGTCAAGAGATTCAAGGTGAGGGCAACCATTAAGAAGGGCTTGGATTCCATCATCTCCGGCACCCGTTGTATTACCATCCAGCTGCAAATGGCGTAACGCAGGCATGCTATTCGCAATGGCATGGGCATCACCATCAAAGTCCATTGTCTCCATCTTCAAGGACTTGAGTTGAGGGCAATTACGTCCAATGACTCTAATATCTTCTGCATAGATATAGGTGTAGGAAAGCTCAAGTGTTTCCAAATGTGGTAGCCTTTTCAGTGCTTTATTCAACCCGCATCCCGTGATACAAAAGCAGTTTGTAAGGCAAAGGCGGTTCAGCTTACTTGAGCTGTGCATAAATTAGCATTTAATGTAAGAATATGTGAAACCCCTAGATGAATCTCCAAAAAAGCCATTTGAGGAGAAAAAAATGGTCCAAGTCTAGCCGATGTGGGACTCTAACACGCCCCCTCCAACATAAGGTAGACATACATGAGAGACGGTTAGCCAGAGAGAGTGTTTGAGTCCCTAGAGTGGTAGACCTTGGCTCTGGTACCATGTGAATTGTGAAACCCCTAGACGAATCTCCAAAATAGCCCTTTGAGGAGAAAAGGAGGTTCTATCATATATATATATATATATATATAGGAGAAATGGTCCAACTCTAATCAATCTGTGACTCTCAATAATATATATACTATGAACTGAATAGAGGAGAAATGGTCCAAATAAAAGCAACATATTCTCAATAATGTAGTATGAACCCAATTTCGACTTTCCACCCAATTTCGACTTTCCACCATTGCTGACGATGGCTCTGCTGTGGATTTATGAAATCCAACGATTCATCTTCTCAATAAATCGACGCCTCAGTTATCAAAAACCCTTCTCTTCTCCCATAGAAGTTTACCATAACTGTCCCTTGAATTTTATGCTCTTTACTAAAGAGATCCTTTAAGTAAAATAAATTACAATTTTAATCCAAAAGTTGCTATTTGAACCAAAAAATTACTCCCTCCTCCCAAAATAAATGTCTGAAATGAAAATGAGATACAGTTTTATAACCAAATGATACTTTGCCCCTTGATAGTAAAGAAATAAACTTTCTCCATCCTATATTTAAGAGTATAAATGGGAAATTAAAAACTTACATTTGAAAGTGAACATTTAATTTAGGACGGAGTGAGCACTTTTTATTGTTATTTTAATTATTATTTCCATACTTATTATAGAAACATAAATCTCAAAAATATTTTTTTTCTAGGGTTTTTTAGTGTTTTGAAATTTGATGTTTAAGTGATATATATGGAGAAGATGAGTGAAAAAATAGCAAATAATGTGTATCACACACACACACACAACCCACAACCCACAACCCACAACCCACAGACACGCGCGCGCACACACACATACAGTTATTAACTTTATGACAGTTAATAATTTGATTTATTTTTCTATTAGACCTTGCACCTAGGTGTGACAATTTACTTCAAGAGTGAGTCTCTATTCAAGTCCAAGGTGACCCAATGTTAGGGAAAAGAATTCAATAAGCTAAAAACAAAATTCGCTTAAATATAATCATTTTCAAACATTTTTGAAAGAAAATGTTAAATCAATTCTTCATAATCAACTTTCTCTAATAAGTCGTTAATCTTCATATTAACATATAAGAGTTTATCAACTGACAATACAGTTGTTGTTTACCTTAAGTTCTCAAGAAAGCCTAACCCGATTCTAGGGCCAAAAAACAAGAAACTGAGAAACAAGAACAAGAAAGTGAAAGATTATTAAATAGGCCGTTGTTGGTGTTCCAAATATAATATTAGCCACAAGGAAAACAAAGACGAACACCAAGAGAGTTTAATCTTTAAATTAGAGACCCTAAGAAGAAGGAACCATGCATTTGCAGTCAATCAAGAAGAGGACGAATGAGCAAGTCTGATCAAAGAGGGAAAAATTGGGGCATTTAAGCTATATTGCTAAAACATTATAATTGTCAAATGAGATATACTATATGGGTATGAGAGAACCTTGAATGAATTAAGCTAGAACATGGGCTAAAAATCAAAAAGTATATAATTAGGTACATGTTAAAATATTTGAAATTGGGCCCCAAAAAAATCGGAGGCCCCAAAGAATTTGGGGGCCTGTTCGGAATCCCACATTGGTACCCCTCCGGCTTGGCCTTGCAAACATTTAACATAAAAAAGAGTATTCTCTTCAATAATCCGTGCAATATACGTATGAATCCATCTATGTGCATACATATAAGTATATTTACGTACGTATGAGCATGTAGATGAAAGCACCCCTATCCACAAAAACGAAATGATTCGTAGCTCCCACACAAAAAAAGTTGTACATTGCTCTAAATTTGTCAATTTCGGTTACAGAAACCAAACCAGTTCCATGTTAAACCAAGTGTTGGCATATAGACCACAAATATTCTACCAAACCTCCAAACCAACTAACCCATGGTTGCACCGGTTTGCAAACGACACCTACAAAAAAAATGAATTCAGGTTACCATAAAAGTGATTATGTTTAGCAGAGAGCTATGGTGAATAAAGGCAGGAGCAACCACAATCGTCCCCTGAAGAAATGGGTGAATAATATATCCACGAGTCATCATCATCATCATCATCATCATCATCATCATCGTCCTCTGAAGAAATGCCGTTATAATCAACCATACCATCATCATAATCAATCATCTCCCTATCAGATTCCTCATCCCCTTCTGCTTCTGGGATATTATTCCGCTTAAAATTAAAATCTTTGATCCTCTCTCTGCACGCTTTTTCTAAATTCTCGTCAAGATGAAGATAATAACACCCGTGAATGTCAAGAGATTCAAGGTGAGGGAAACCGTTAAGAATGGCTTTGATTTCATCATCATCATCGGGCATTGAACTACCAACCAACTTCAAATGACATAATGCGGGCATGCTATTGGCAATGGCATGGACATCACCATCACATTCCATGAACTCTGTCTTCAATGTGAAGGACTTGAGCTGAGGGCAATTACATCCAATGACTTCAATGTCTTGTGCACAAATATCGATGTAGGAAAGCTTAATTGTTTCCAAATGTGGTAGCTTTTTCAGTGCGTTATTCAACCCGCGGCCCGTAACGTCGGAGCAACTCGTAAGGCGAAAATGGTTCAGCTTACTTGATCTGTGCACAAGTTACCATTCGGAGTCGCAAAAAAAAGCAACATATTTTCTAAAAATGTAAAAATAAATAAGAACTTGCCAACAGATTATATGCTGTGAAAGTAAATCATACACATACATTCTGCTTCACATTTGAGGGCCAACATGCAATCCATGTTAAAAAGATATAGGCATGACATGAGATGAGATCATGTGAGAAATGAAGTTAAGGTGAGAAGCGTAAGAAGGAATCTTGACCCTGACCATTTTTAATCTCAAACCCACCCATGAATCGCGCTTGATATGGGGATTGATCCGGTGCATCTCGGTGTATTTAATCTCGGTGCATCTCATTCTAACGTGCATTCAAAGACAGAGATCTCTTCTTACATTTCTTACCATAACTTCAGTGAACCCAACCCTGTGTATATATATATATATATATATATAAAAATCCTTTTTAGAAAGGGCATAGGATCGTGTGAGAAGTAAAGTTATGGTGAGAAACATAAGAAGGGATCTTGACCCGTGATCACTTTTAATCTCAAACCCACCAATGACTCGCGCTTATACGGAATTGATACGGTGCATCTTGGTGTATCATCTCGGTGCAGATCCCTTCTTACCCTTCTCACCGGAACCCAACCCTTTTAGAAACACGTGTGCATTATTAAATCTAAGAAGAGGTGACTATGTAACCACTTGAAGACCGATATCGATCAATTCTCCACGGCTGCGATGGACGGCCTGCTTAATCAGTTTCTTGATGACGTAATCTTTATCGGAAGCATCAAAACGATGGTTTATACGTATGACCACGGCTCTACCATTTCTAGCCAATTTGGAGTTTCCTCCATTGCTGACCACGGCTCTACCATTCCCGATTATGGAATCCGACGGTTTTACCGATTAACCTTTTCATTGAATCGACTGAGTTCAGTTATCAAAAACCCTTTTCCCATTAAAATGTTTCAAAGTTGCCCCTTGAACTTTTGTGCACTATACGAATGAAGTCTTTTGAGTAAAATAAATTACAAACTTGCACACTTATTGCTCACCATTTATTTTCATGTAAACCATGTTTATTCAAAGTTAATAAGGTAAATTACGTTTTTCGTCCTTGATGTTTGCTAAAAATAGCTATTTTAATCACTATACTTTTTGATATTGCGATTATTGTTGTTTTGGTCTATATGATTTACAATATATTATATTTTTCGTCCTTGTGTTATTTATTTTTAGGACCATTAAGTTTATCAAAGTTGATTTCTTGTCATCACAGTTTGTCGGGATTAGTATGGACACCGTCAATTATGCCTAAACCAAGGTTCTAAATAACGTTAGGCGTGACGTGACAACGAGATCAAGCCTTAAGCCTTAGATGCGACTACGAGTCATGACGTTTTCTAAGACATGTCATACGGCGACAAATTTGTATTACATATATAATATTATACATATATTAATCTTTGTTTTCTACTATTACTCAATTAGTTAATGATATTAAATATTTAAATTATGTTATATATTAAAAACAATAAAATAAAACAATAAAAAGGTAAGAAAAATCAAATATGATGTTACAAAAATAACACATTGGGTCATGGAGTACCACATGCATAATGTGGCATCAGACATAAGTCTTAAGCCATAGCGGCTGTCGCGGCGAGTTTTTTTTAGAACATTGGCCCAGACTAATCTGGACATCAGACTAAATCTGGACATATTGTGACGGCAAGAAATCAACTTTGATGAACTCAATGGCCACAATGTTCATTGTTGTTTCCGTCCTTATTATTTACATATATGGTTGTTTTCGCTTGTGGGTTACAATTCATTCTTGCTTTCGTCCCTTGTACTTGTGGGTTACAAACTTACAGTTCATTGTTGTTTTCGTTCTTATTATTTACATATTGTTGTTTTAGCTTCAAACACAAAAATAACAATGAGTTAAAAACCATAAAGTAATTTTTTTTAACAAACCATAGGGACAAAAAGAATGTTAACTAGAAGGTCTAATGAGCTAATGTATCTCAACTTTGAGGGTTGAAGAGGGTACAACGTTTTGTTTTTGAGTTTGTTTTACAACAACTCAATCAAGTCATTGATTTGTTTCATATTATTTGTCAGTCTGATTAGAATCGAAAAAATAAAATAGATAATGATATCATTATAACAAAAAAACATGTTAGACATACAGATCTTTATACAATTCTTGGTTTATAATAAAAGTTCACATCTCTTGTGATATATCGCATGGGTATACAACTAAGTCCAATTATCTAGTTTTGTATGGTATTTTATATATAGTATATCAATTGTGTACAAAAATTTCCTAAAGGAAATCCAGAAAAGGTATTCAACTAATCTGTTCCTAAAATTCTAAATTAGTGAAATCGTTCTCATTATTTGATCCGATTATAAAACTACCCTAAAGGTTTTGGAGTTTACAGAAGTTCCTTATCCGGAACTTATTTGATACCAACCACCATCCATATGAAAACATAACTTTTAATCCAATTTATTTATATAGTCGGTTCGATTAAATTTCAAAAAAGATCATAAAACCTTAAAGATTTTTCTAATTACACTTAAAAGGTTTTAAAACAGGTACGCGGTAAGACATATCTAGTATTCTTAGAGCATCTCCAATAGCATTGCTAAAATAGAAAAAAAGGAGCTTTGTTCTCTAAACTTCTCCAACAACTTTGCTATCTTGTTTGCTATAATAGAGAATGTTTGAAATTTTTCCAAGTTTAGAGAATTCTTTAAAATTTGATGGTGGAAGAGAGAAATGATTATTTGTGGTGGGAGATTAAACTTTTAACATTTTATATCAAGTTTTTTCAAAAAGTGTATTGAAATGATAAATTAAATAATATTATATTAATATAATTTATGTTAAAATCTTTAAAATAGAAAATTTGTTGGAGTTGAATGTAATTCTTTTTAGAGATTTTAGTTTTTGGTTCTCTATTTTACAAAAATTATAGATAACCTGTTGGAAATGCTCTTACACATTTTTTCCATGAGTTTGAATTTAGATAATTTAGCCCCCTACTGACATCACATTATATGTTATTTACTTATTTTGGTTTTCTTGATGGTTTTTTCTTCTTGATTTAAGTTCAACTATTTTTTGTATTAGTAGACATTAATTAATGTATCTAAAACAATTAAATCAAAATTTTGGAACTCAAAGATACTAGAAATGGAACTAAATGAAAATGTTGAATGGTATTCCTATAAAAACTTCACACAATAGATAGAAGCATCAGTTTACGATATGAAATAGATTAAACGGATTGAGTTGGTGATCGTTTGTCAAAAACACTTGAAACCGTGAATCAAGCTAAGTCATTCCGCTATTTCAGTCGTGTTTGAGCTTATTATGATTTGAGCTCCTAATCCACAAGGTACGTACAAGTTGATACAAGTCATGCTATAAATTCACGAATAAGATGATGTTTCGTTTTTTCAGTAAGACCTATTGTAATACAAGATCTAAGTAAGAATATCATATATATCGTACTTATCCAATTTATCCATTTTCTACCGGTGATTAAAAACGAAGTAAAAAATGGTTGAACAAATAAGCCATTAGGTTCATTAATCGATTAAGCAACAAAAAAACAAATTTTGAATCACAAGTATATATAAGTTCCAAGAACCCTATAGATAGAAGTTGAGTCGAGCCTTGAGATTTAGGCGAACCAAGCTTGTATATGAGCTTTCCAAGCTTGACAAGCTACAGTTAAACAGTAAAGCCACCTATATCTTCATGATCCAAGCTTTGAGCGAAGGCACAACCCACTCGGCTCAAACGCATCCATCTAACCAACAAAGACTATAAATCCTTCATGTTTGACTTCGGACTTATGTTATATATATATATATAGGGGCGGGTTCAAATGAGAACTCAAATTTGGTTGTGAACGTGAGGACAAATGAGAGTGCGACACGTGTTTCATTCAAAGAAATATTATAGTATATATTCAATCTGAATATACAAAGGAATATTCAGTCTGAATATTCCTTTGTATATTCAGACCGAATATTCCTTTGTATATTCATTCTGAATATTCCTTTGTATATTCAGACTGAATATATACTAGACTGAATATTCATTTGTATATTCAGTCTGAATAAAGCTTATTTTAACACGTGTCACACTCTCATTTGTTCTCACGTTCACAACCAAATTTGAGTTCGCATTTGAACTTTCCTATATATATATATATATATATATATAAGGGCTTAATCAAATAAAAACCACAAAAAAGTTACAAACTCGTAAAAACCAATATAAAAATAATTTTTTTCATTTTTTTTTATCAAATGCTAAGATTTAAGATATTATTTCATATATATTTGTTTCATAAGGTGAAATTTTCACATGTATTTGTTTCACCATATAAATCTTTTTATGCATGTAATTATATTCATAAGATGAACACAAATATATATGTGAAACAACATCTTAAATTATAGGTTTTGATAAAAAAATCATAAAAAAATTATTTTTATATCGGTCTTTACGAGTTTGTAACATTTTTGTGATTTTTATTTGATTGTCGTCGTGTATATATATATATATATACACACACACACTACTAGAAAAAGGGCATTTGCCACGGATTTTAGCGACAAAAATTTTCCGACGGATTTCCGACGGAAGCTATTTAAATTTTTCTTATTAATAACCGTCTGAAATCTGTCGAATATCCGTCGGAAATATCCGCCGAAAAATATTCCAATGAAAGTTTCCGACGGATTGTGCTAATTTAAAAAAAATAAAAATTAAATTTCCGTCGGAAACCCATATTTTCCATCGGAAATTTCTGACGGATATTAACCACAAGGCTTGTGGCATACTGGTTAAGACTTCTGGGGGATGAGGCTAGATAACCCATCTACCCCAGGTTCGAGTCCAGGCGCAAACAACTTATGGCCACTGAGGAATTATCTCAGGGCTGCATGCTTTAGCAGTCTTAAAATTGTCAGGGATTAGTCTAGGCACGCCTAGGATACCCTTTCCAAAAAAAAATCTGACGGATATTTATTATTATTTTTTTTAATTAATACAATCCGTCGGAAACGTCCGTCGGAAATCCGCAAAAGGCTTTTCCTACGGCATGGTTTCCGACGGGTTGTTTCCGACAGATACCCCCTTTTCCGACGGATGGATCCGTTGGAAATAGTACTTTCGGGGTGTAGTGACATACATATAATGTATGCATGTGTGCATATAGGGTTATTTAGAAGAAAAACCTTATAAAAATGTTAATATAAAAATTGTTATAAAAATGTTAACAAGTATGTGAAATTAACATATCTCAACATAAAATGTTAGCATACATTGACTTACCTGAACCTCCACTAACAAAGTACTTCCTACGAAATTTACATACATACAAGTATATATCCATAGATACATACGTATGTACATACATACATACATACGTGTAGACGAAGGCAGCCCTTTTCACAAAGAAAGATATTGCTCAAGATTGTCACTTCTAGTAAACAGAGGATATATATCCTACCAAACCTCGAAACCAACAAACCCATTGTGCCATCGGGTTGCAAATGACACCTATAATAAACCAACACCAAGGTATGCGCGTAAAAAAACATAAAATTGTTGTGTACCCAATAACAGATTCACGTTACAAGAAACCTGTTCATGTTAACTAAAAACAAGGGTAGCAGTGTAATAATTGAAGCCGTGAAGGATAGTGGTGGAATATCCCATCTGCCCAAAGTTCGATTCCAGGTGTACACACCAAAGTTTACCAAGACTGATTTCTTGCAGTCACAATTTGCTGAGATTAATCTTAGGAAAAAAAACCTGTTGATGTTTAGCAAAGAGCTTCAATCTCATCGGGACCTGAATCAGAAAATTCGTAGTCTCCATAGAATTCATCGGGATCTGAATCAAACAACTGATAGTCTTCAAGCGCATAACCTTCAGGATTTGACTCCAAGAGTATATTCACAGTAAACTTAAAATCTTTGATCCGCTCTCTGCACAATTTTACTAAATTCCTATCAATATAAAGATAAGAACAACGGCGAACATCGAGAGACTCAAGGTGAGGGCACCCATGAAGAATGGCATGGACCCCACAATCGACTATCAAAGTACCAACAAGCTGCAAATGGCGTAATGAGGGCATGGTACTCCCAATGACATAGGGATCACCCTCACAATCCATGGACGATGTCTTAATCTTGAAAGACTTCAGCTGAGGGCAAATTGGTCCAATAAGTTTAAGGTCTACAGCATTGATAGGGGTGTAAAAAAGCCAAATGTGGTAACCTTTTGAGTGCGTGAATTAACCCGCTTCCCGTAATCATGTGACACTTCGTAAGGCGAAGGTTGTTCAGCTTACTTGAGCTGTGCACAAGTTATCATTCAGAGTTTCAGACCAACAAATTTTTTAATAATATAAAACAAAATAAAAACATATCTTTTAGATACAAAATGTTAGGACGCTCAAACTTTTTAGGCGGCCTGTAACCTTAAGATTAAATGTTATTGGCATTTGAGAGCCAACTAGCAACCCATGTTAAAAAATATTTCAAAAAAAATCAGATTGCTTCTATCCGTCACCAATAGCACGAATAAGAAGTCCCCGTGGTAAAGATCAAGAATTTCATCATCAGTTATATTTCTGGTAAAATATCTAAACCGAGGCCTTCGGTCTTCTAGAAGATCAGGGTTCAAATCTCAGGAAACGTGAGGACACTAAGGAGGGTATGTGGGTAATTTTGTTGCATTTGTCATATACAAAAAAGATATAAAGCTAGGAGACGATCTGTTGTATGAAACATATGTTGTAATATTAATATATTACTTGTGTTTATGTTGCACTCGAAGAATAAACCAGTAAAAGCTGAAGCTTGCTCGCTACTCAACGAACCTTGGTCCCTACTCCACGAAGCTTGGCCACTACTCAACCTCCAAGCTTGTTCCTTACTTTTCTTAGTTACTTGGTACCTACTCATTGGTGGTATATAAATACCCCATTAGGATGAACATAATAATCCATCCTTTTGGATCATTTCCTTCCTCTTAGATGCAACACCTAAATACTCTCTAGCTAGTATCTATACATATATATATATATATTATTTGTGAGATACGAGAGTGTTTTTGAAGACTCGGTGTTTCGGAAGATTTGCTAGTTGATCGCGGATCTTAAGATCCTTGTACAAGCACTTTGTAATCTCTTTGGTTGGTAATAATATTCTTGCTCTCTCTCTTTGGTGGATGTACACTATCACACCGATAGTGGAACCACGTAAATTCTCGTGTTGCTAATATTGTATGGTAAATATTGTCCTTTACGTAGATAATAACAAATATTGTTATTATCTATATTTGGGGTTGTTTATTTCGTTAGAGTCATCGTGCAACATCTAGATCATTGTTATCCGCATTTGTTGTCGGGTTATTTGTGTCCTTGGATTTCTACTTGTTTGGGACCTTAGAAATCACTTGCTAGCATTTGTTTGTGACACATAATTTCTAACAATTGGTATCAGAGCTTCGGATCTAGATTTGGAGTTTATGTAGAAAATATACATAAACTAGTTTGCACACATATTTGTCTCTATGGCTGAAGTAGAAAACCCATTTAGTATCGATCCCTCAAACCAGACCCAAAAACCGTACCAAGAAGATACATTTAATTTATCGGGGGCTGGGATTCGTATACAGACTTGGAACGGGGACGGTGATTTTGGTAAATGGCAGTTCACAACATCTGCTGCACTTAGAAAAAATGGAGTCCATCCAGTAGTATTTGCTAAAAATGAGTTAGACCCTAATATGTCTGACCTTAAAGCTAGAGAAATGGAAGCATGGGCATTTACTACTTTGCAGATGGCTATGGGAGAGAATGTCATTTCTGAAATTGTTTCAGAAAAGACTGCTGCAGGTATCTGGAGTAAACTTGAGAATCTTTATCTCAAGAAAATTTTGACCAACAGGTTGTTACTGATGCGGTCGTGCCTCTTCTTCAAAATGAAGGAAGGTTCTACCATCAAGGCTCATATGACCGAATTCGAAGACATCATAATGAAGTTAAAGGCAACAGATGCGCTTCTTGCCAAAGATGAAGAAGCTCTTGCTATGATTGTTTTGTTTTCACTTCTCGAGAAATATTCTCAATTCACTAACAGTTTTATATATGGAAGAGAAACTCTTTCTTTGTCTGATGTGAAAACAGGAATGATTTCTGAAGATCAACGAGTTCAGATGATAATCGGTAACAACCCAAAAGAGAACAACCATTGCCACGACCTATTTGCTGATAGAGGCCGTGATGATCAGCAATATTCAAGAGGAAGAAACCGTGGGCACTCTCCGTCTCGTCGACCTGGTTCTCGAAGGAAATCAATGACACGTGGCAACTGTAACTATTGCCACAAGCCAGGTCATTGGGTGAAGGATTGTCTGAGTCTTAAAAACAAAGGCAAGGACAACCCTGAATCATCAGCTGTTGCAGCCGAAGAGGAGCAATATGGCTTCTCCGCCACATGTACACCACCGCCAGGTGACAGGCGCTGGGTGTTAGATACCGGTGCATCTTACCATATGACACCATTTCGGGATTGTTTCTCTACCTTCGAAAAAGTTGAAGGTAACAGTATTTATATTGGAAATAATACTTCGTGTGTTACTAAGGGTATTGGTACTGTGCAGATCAAGATGTTTGATGGGTGTATTTGGACATTGAACAATGTCAAATTTGTTCCATCCATGGCTCGTTCCTTGATCTCTCTTGGACAATTGTCCAAATTGGGTTGCAAGATTCAGATTGTAGACGAGAGTTTGCGCATCTCCGGAGGGAGTATTATTGTAATGAAAGGCAAACGGGCTGAAAATAATCTTTTTCATTTGATTGGCGAGACTATTTCTTTTGAATCGTGTGTGGCCGATAGCTCACAGAATCTCGATGCTGCTCGCTTATGGCACCTTCGTTTAGGCCACACATCCGAGAAGAATTTGGAGATTTTGCATAAGCGAAATCTTATAAAAGTCGTCGTACCTGCTAGCCTGGATTTTTGTTTGGGATGTGTCAAAGGAAAACAGACGCGTGTTTCTTTTGGTGTTGGAAAACACAACACTAAAGGAATCCTCGATTATATTCATACAGATGTCTGGGGACCATCCAATACTTCGTCCCTCAGTGGAGGTAAATATTTTGTTTCGTTTATTGATGATTTCTCACATAAGCTTTGGGTGTATGTGTTAAAGTTAAAGTCAGAAGTCTTCGATACGTTCAAGACTTGGTTGGCACGAGTAGAAGTTGAAACTGGAAAGAAGTTGAAAGTGCTTAGATCTGACAATGGTGGAGAATTTACTAGTGGTAACTTCAAAGACTTTAGTTTGCGTAAAGGCATCCATCGTCACTACACCACACCAGGCGACCCTCAGTCTAATGGGGTTGCCGAGCGGATGAATAGGACTTTGCTTGAAAAAGTCCGATGTATGTTGTCTACATCGGGATTCCCTAAATCGTTTTGGGCTGAAGCACTTCACACCGCGGTGCACATTATTAACAGGTTACCTTGTTCGGCTGTTGGGGGAAAGATTCTGGAAGAGGTTTGGAGAGGTAAAGGAAACATCTGTCTGAAATACATACGTGTATTTGGTTGTCCTGTTTATGTTCATATTTCAGGTCAGGACAAGCTAGATCCGAGAGCCACCAAAGGATCTTTGCTCGGCTATACAGATGGTATCAAGGGTTATCGAATCTGGAACCCCTTGACTCGTAAAGTGATTCATTCTCGTCACGTTACATTTGATGAATCAGTCTTGTTGAAGTCACAAGACCCTCGGTCCTCTCAAGATCCGAAAGTTGTTACTACTGTTTCTCCTACTGCCGATGATATGGAGACAGTAGTCAGTCCTTATATTCTCAGTTCATCTGCTCTTGATATTAGTTCAGGATCACCCGAAACTGTTGAAGAAGCCATTCCGCCAGTGACTTCTACTAGTGATTCTGAAGAAGAGATTCTGATTGATGGTGGAGACCAAGGTGATACAATCCCAGTTATTGCAACTACCGGGCATAGTCAAAGGACTATTCGACCGCCTAACAGGTATGGAGATTGGGATTTTGCTAACATGAGTTTTACAGATCAGCTGGAGTATGCTTTGCATGTAGGGCAAGAGGAGCCGCTTGATTTAAAGGAAGCATTGGCTTCAACCCACAGTTCCAAATGGCTATCCGCCATGCAAGAAGAGATAGAAGCTCTCTCAAAGCACAAGACTTGGGAACTTTGTCCACTACCGAAAGGTAGCCGGGAAATCGGGTGCAAGTGGGTGTACAAGGTCAAGGATGATGATCGACTCAAGGCTCGTCTCGTTGCTAAAGGCTGTTCTCAACGAAAGGTATCGAGTATGACGATATCTTTGTTCCCGTTGTTCGACATACATCTATTCGTGTTCTTTTGGCAATCGTGGTTATGCACGATTTGGAGCTAGAACAGTTAGATGTGAAAACCACCTTCCTACACGGAGACTTGGAGGAAACTATCTATATGAAGCAACCCGATGGTTTCGTTTCCGAAAGCAAGCCAGATTATGTATGTAAGCTCCAGAAGTCCCTCTATTGACTTAAACAGTCGCCTCGCCAATGGTATAAGAAGTTTGATTTGTTTATGCTCACTCTGGGATTTGAGCGAAGTGAAAAGGACGCTTGTGTTTATCATAGACAAAGCGGTGGTATTTTCACTTATCTTCTTCTTTATGTAGATGACATGCCTATTGCCTGCAAGGACTAGTCAGAGATCAAACGTATGAAAAACAAGTTGAAATCAGAGTTTGAAATGAAGGATCTCGGACCAGCGCAGAAGATTTTGGGCATGGAGATTGTGAGGGACAGAAAGTCCCGAACACTAAGGTTGACACAACGAGCATATATTCAGAAAATTCTGAAGCGGTTCAATCTTGATGGTGCCAAGACGTCTAGCACTCCGCTACCGAAGCACATCAAGATTACAAGTGAAGATTGTCCGAAGGATGACAAGGGAAAGACCGAAATGTCAAAAGTTCCATACGCCAGTGCGGTCGGGAGACTTATGTACGCCATGGTGTACACTCGTCCCGATCTCGCACATTGTGTCGGAGTGGTGAGTCGGTTTCTGGCGAATCCGGGTCAATCACATTGGGTAGCCGTTAAAATGGCATTCCGACATTTGAAGGGAATCGAGACACATGGTCTTATATTTGGATTTCAGTTCCCGGACGAAGCACATAAATGTGCGTGATGCATATCTTGTTAGATTACATGAATCGAAGGTCGTCTATTTGAAGAAAATCCTGACAGACGACAATGTTGCTGATATGTTCACTAAGTCGCTACTACTTCCAGCTAAGTTTGAGCATTGCTCAAACTTGATCCAGCTTCGTTTGTGTTAGTGTCGTTGGGCACTTTGTTCGAGAGAGAGAAGATATTACCACAGGTGATAAAATGACATCTTTGAAGGAATTACTTTGTTAAGTGCTTTAGAGCTTTGCTTTGCTCTACCTCGTTTTAGTGGATTGTGCATTTGAGGTTATTTGTTTGCTTGTAACTTTGACGGGTGATGGCCATGCCGAAGCTCGTCACGGTTGGAATGCAATTTGCTACCTCATGCCAATTTACTTGTTATCTACTTATGATCAACTATTGGAAGAACTCGTACTCGTTGGATTGGGATTCGTCTTGCTTTCGAGGATCTCGTGCATCATGGTGGAGTGTTGTAATATTAATATATTACTTGTGTTTATGCTGCACTCGAAGAATAAACCAGTAAAAGCCGAAGATTGCTCGCTACTCAACGAGCTTTGGTCCCTACTCCACGAAGCTTGGCTACTACTCAACCTCCAAGCTTGTTCCTTACTCTTCTTAGTTACTTGGTGCCTACTCATTGGTGGTATATAAATTACCCATTAGGATGAACATAATAATCCATCCTTTTGGATCATTTCCTTCCTCTTAGATGCAACACCTAAATACTCTCTAGCTAGTATATATATATATATATATATATATTATTTGTGAGATACGAGAGTGTTTTTGAAGACTCGGTGTTTCGGAAGATTTGCTAGTTGATCGCGGATCTTAAGATCCTTGTACAAGCACTTTGTAATCTCCTTGGTTGGTAATAATATTCTTGCTCTCACTCTTTGGTGGATGTACACTATCACACCGATAGTGGAACCACGTAAATTCTCGTGTTGCTAATATTGTATGGTGAATATTGTCCTTTACGTAGATAATAACAAATATTGTTATTATCTATATTTGGGGTTGTTTATTTCGTTAGAGTCATCGTGCAACATCTAGATCATTGTTATCCGCATTTGTTGTCGGGTTATTTGTGTCCTTGGATTTCTACTTGTTTGGGACCTTAGAAATCACTTGCTAGCATTTGTTTGTGACACATAATTTCCTAACAACATAGTGTGACAAAGGGTGTTTGGTAGTACCCTTTTTCTGAATGCGATGGCCATAGGATCATTAAGATTATTTTGAATTGACTTAACAAATTCCACTCATTTTGTTTTAAGGGTTTAAGGTAATTGACCCCACTAACAGAATGATGGAGTAGTAAAGAAGTTGGGTTATTATACAGCTTAAAAGTTATGACAAAACCACTAAAGAAGAAGCAGTTTCTAAAATGGTTTCAGGCATCACAAGTAAACTAGAACTTGTAGTGTTTAGCAGAAGTAATTCTTATGATCTAGACAAGCTTTGACAAGTTAGTTCTTCATTCTTAAGGCGATTAATCAAACGACACTTGTTCTTCTTTCATGTTGAATAAAGAAAAATTGCTTGTTCAATTTCTATTGTGCTCCCGGTTTCCTAATTCGAAAACTTTACTCGTTACGACAAATAATACAATAGATGACATCATGACAAATTTGCAACAAATTCATACTCCAAAAACTTCATTTTAACCTAATCGTCAGTTGATTGTATAAAGCATGAGTATGAAACTGAAGAACAGTATTAAAAAGGGGGAAGAAACCTACCATCGGGATATGAAATCAAGGAGATCGTCGGTGCCAAAGCGCTTGAGACTGATATCGATCAATTCTCCACAGCTGCGATGAACTGCCTGCTTACTCAGATTTCTCGAAATCGTTTTCCGTATACGAATCATGAAACGAATGGTCCAAATGGATGATCTTCCAGATCGCTGGATCTTTGCAAATCCTTCGCCAAGTTGTGCATACTTTCTGTGCGCTCATTAGTATTTCAACAGCGCCTAATCGTTGAAGTATCATTCCTCCTATGATTTCATGAGGCATTTCCAGCCAATTTCGAGTTTCCACCATTGCTGAAGACGGATTTTACCGATTGATCTTCTCATTGAAACGACTCTTCAGTTATCATAAACCCTTTTCCCATAGAAATTTACATTAATTGTCCCTTGACCTTTGTGAACTAAACAAATCAAGTCCTTTGAGAAAATTTTACTATTTTTTTAGTCTGAAAATTGATACGTGCACCAAACAAACCCTGAGAAAATAAGTTAAAAATACGGGATGCTTGCATACGGAAAAGTCCAAAAAACCAAAAGTATTTTCATATTTTAAGTCATTCTTGATTGATCAACTAGTATATATATATATATATAGGGAAGGGTTCAAACAAGAACACCTTCATTTTGCGAGAACGCGAGAACACCCTTTTGATATAGAAAATCACATGTGATACTATTATTCTATCACATATAATACACATGTGATACTAAATCAGAGACGCGAATGACTTTTGGCGTGATCTAGGTTACCGGCCAAGTCGTTGTTACACCACTAAGCTCCATCACATATATTATCACATGTGATAAGGGTGTTCTTTGATGTGATACTATAATCAATCAAAACCATGATATGTGATACTAAATTATAGACGCAAACGATCTTTGGTGCGACCTAAATAGCAAGGCACGTCATCCACACACCATCAAGTCCCCTCTCGTGTATTATCACATGTGATAAGGGTGTTCTCGCGTTCTCGTAAAATGGAGGTGTTCTCGTTTGAACCTCCACCTATATATATATATAGGGGAGGGATCATACGAGAACCATTCTTTTTAAAGGAATAAAGTAACACTTTGTGGACCACATATGATGTGGGTCCCATATTAAATCATTTATGATATAATATTAAATCATATTAAATCATAAATGATTTAATATTATGTGGGACCCACATCATATGTGGTCTACAAGGTGTTCCTTTATTCTTTTAAATTTACAAAGTTCTCATTTGAACCTTCCTCTATATATATATATATATAGAGGAAAGTTCAAATGCGAACTCAAATTTGGTTGTGAAGTGAGAACAAATGAGAGCGTGACACGTGTCAAAATAAGCAATATTCAAACTGAATATACAAAGAAATATTCAGACTGAATATAGTATATATTCAGTCTGAATATACAAAGAAATATTCAGTCTAGTATATAACTATATATTCAGTCTGAATATACAAAGGAATATTCAGACTGAATATTCCTTTGTATATTCAGACTGAATATATACTATAATATTTCTTTGAATGGAACATGTGTCGCACTCTCATTTGTCCTCACGTTCACAACCAAATTTGAGTTCTCATTTGAACCTGCCCCTATATATATATATATATAATCAAATGAGAACTGTGTAATTTATGATAACCGTAAGATCCAATATGAACCACTCATTTGAAATATTTATGGATATTACTTAAATAAGGTAAAAGGGTAATTCAATCATTTTATTTATAACAACTCATTAAAATATTTAATTATTTTTTTAAAGGAAATATTTAATTAATTTTAATTACCTAATATATATTTTCTTTTAAATATAATTGTGGATCAAAGTGTATCACAATGATAACATCATATCATATCACAACGTGTATCACAATGTACTTTCGTTGTTTTATGAAGTGTATCACATTGTGCATTTTCATTATTTTCGTTGTTTTACAAAGGATATCACAGTGAGTATTTTTGTTATCTTAGTTGTTTTATAAATGTATCACAATATGCATCTTGTATGTATATTTAGGTATCATAGTGAATATCGTTTATATGGATATATCTTAATAATACTTTTTACGTATCACAATATGTATCTTGTGTATTTTTGTTATCTTAGTTGTTTTATAAATGTATCACAATATGCATCTTGTATGTATATTTAGGTATCATAGTGAATATCGTTTATATGGATATATCTTAATAATACTTTTTACGTATCACAATATGTATCTTGTGTTTATATAAAGTTCGTCGGAATAAGGTGGTCGGAAAGAGAAAAAATGATGGATGGGAGAGGAGCTTTTTAAAATCCCTAAAATACCCTTAATTAATGTTTTAAGTTAAGATTACCAAAATTATTATTTTCCTAATTTAACAATTGATTTGTGGTTGAGATTGGATCTCACAGTTATCACAAATTACTAAGTTTCCCTTGAATACCCCCCCTCCTCTTATATATATAGCATTTGTACGGGACTCGCAATTGGCACCGGTGAGATTTAGAAGAAAGGGAAGAGCAAGGCTTTTATATCAACTAACTGGAATTTGCTATAACTCTAGCATATGCAATAAGGACATAAAAACACACGTCGACGGCTTGCTGCTGCCATGATAACTCCTCAAGATTCTCTACTACTACTACACTAATGAAAATGATGGTCTCATATATCAGAGAAGAAGAATCGAGATAGAGATACAAAAAAGAAAGGATCTGATAGGAGTGAAAAACGAAAAAAAGCACAAGTGCGTGTATATATATGGGGGGCCTATTCAAGGGAAACTTAGTAATTTGTGATAACCGTGAGATCTAATCTCAACCACAAATCAATTGTTAAATTAGAGGGGCCTTCAAGTGTTAACTCAATTATTTGTGTTAACTTTGTTAACCGATCTAAGTCATTCATTATTTTAATCAACGATTGTGATTAAATGGAGATTATAATCTGATAAAAAAGGAAATGAAATAAATGATATTAAATGAAGGACAACTTTGGAATAATTTATCATATTTTTTTCGGAAGATAATCAATAATATGTTTGTATTATTTTTGGAATAAATCATATTTTATTTTTTGAAAATAATTAATATTTTTAATAATATTTATATGATTGTTGTTTAAAGATAAAATTAAAAACTTCATAGGTGAACCTGAAAGTGAATCACTGATTTTTGTTCAAAATTCACAGGTGAAACCAGAAAATGAGATAATAATTTTTATTTAAAGTATATAGGTGAAACCATATAATCAAAGTTCATTAGTGAAATCAAACACAGAAACAATGATTTTTATTTAAAGTTCATAAGTGAACCATATAATCAAATTTTCATAGGTGAAACCTTAAAGTAAAAAAGTGATTTTTATTTATAGTTCATAAGTGAAACCAGAAACATAATAAGATAACTAAGAAAGTTTAAACAAGTTCATCGGTGAAATCAAAAATTTCATGGGTTAACAATTAAGTAAATGAGATAATCAAGGAATGTGGTATTTAAACAATGTAATAATTAAGTGAACAAGATATTTAAGGAATGTGGTATTTAAAAAATGTAATAATTAATTGAACAAGATATTTAAGGAATGTGGTATCAATAATCAAAAAGACGAAAATGTCCGGTTAACAAAGTTAACACAAATAATTGAGTTAACACTTGATGGAGCTTATATATATATATATATAATATATATATATATATATATAGAGAGAGAGAGAGAGGAAAGTTCAAATGCAAACTCAAATTTGGTTGTGAACGTGAAGACAAATGAGAGCACGACACGTGTCTGAATTTAAATTATTCAGACTGAATAAGCATTAATATATATACTATATTCAGTCTGAATATTTCTTTGTATATTCAGACTGAATAAATACTATATTCAGTCTGAATATTTCTTTGTATATTCAGACTGAATAAATACTATATTCAGTCTGAATATTTCTGTGAATGGGACACGTGTCACACTCTCATTTGTCCTCACGTTCACAACCAAATTTGAGTTCTCATTTGAACCCACCCCTATATATATAGGGTTGGGATGATGTGAGACCACCTTTTTACACTTGAAACTTTACAGCAAAAACATTGTGAAGGTAAAAAAAATCTGATGGGTTCACGTGAGACCAGCCTGTTTCCGTGAGACCCGTCGGAGACCCGTGAAACCACGTTTTTACTCTTGAAAACTTCACAGCAAAAACACTGTGAAGGTAAAAAAAATCTGAACCTTCACAGGAAAAACAATGTGAAGGTTACCTTCACAGCAAAAACACTATGTAGGTTACCTTCATAGCAAAAATACTTTAAAGATTCATATTTTTTTTTTACCTTCATAGTGTTTTTGCTGTGAAATTTCAAGTGTAAAAGGGTGGTCTCACGAAAACAAGGTGGTGTCACGTGATCCCAAGTCTCTCTCTCTCTCTCTCTCTCTCTACAGGGGCGGACCCACCCTTTAGGGAGGGAGGTCCAGTGCTACCGCTCAACCTAGTGCCGTAAGGGTAAAAAATATCGTGTTTCGTAAGTTTTACATGAGGTGCACCCGCTGAACTCTGTCAACTTTAAGAGTTAAGGGAGCACAACTTTAAAAAATCCCTCGAAATCAACAAAGAACCTAAAAAAAACACTCAAAATCAACCAAAAAACATTAAAAATCACTCGAAATCAACCAAAAACCTTAAAAAGTTCTTCGAAATCAACCAAAAACCTTAAAAAAATCCTTCGAAATCAACCAAAAAACTTAAAAAAGCCCCTAAACAGAGAATTCGGCTAAAAATCCCTCAAAATCAACCGAAAAATATATCAAACAGCTTTGCAGACATTTGATACAATTTAAGGGTGCACCCGCTCGGGAAAAATCCTGGGTCCGCCACTCTCTCTCTCTCTCTCTCTCTAGGACGGTATATTTTTTACGAGAACGAGATGAGCTTTTTTTCATGTACAAAATCACATGTCATTTTGTACCAATATCAAAAAATCACATGTCATTTTGTACTAACATCAAAATCACATATGATTTTATATGTGAATCACAATCACTACATGAATCATATATGATTTTGTACATGAGAAAAAGTTTCTTGCGTTCTCGTAAAAAGTTACGTTCTCGTATGAACCTGCCCCTATATATATATAGATCTTGGTTCATTTAGAAACTTTACGAAAGGTAGAAACTTAGAAACTTTGGCAAATCAATATAAAAAATAATTTTTTTCATGATTTTTTTAATCCAATGCTATGATTTAAGATATCATTTGTTTCACCTTGTGAAAAAATTACATGTGAAACTTTTACATTATGAAACAAATACATATGAAATTTTTCATAAAAAAATATATGAGAAAACTTTCAACTTATGAAAAACAAATACACGTGAAACTTTTACATTATGAAACAAACATATGTGCAATAATATCTTAAAACATAGCATTTGATAAAAAAATCAAGAAAAAAATTATTTTTTATACTGATTTGTCAAAGTTTCTACTCCTCGTAAAGTTTCTAAATGAACCAGCATTTATATCTATATATAGGGCTTAATCAAATAAAAACCACAAAAAGTTACAAACTCGTAAAAACCGATATAAAACTAATTTTTTCATGATTTTTTTATCAAATGTTAGGATTTAAGATATAATCACATATATTTGTTTCATAAGGTGAAATTTTTACATGTATTTGTTTCACCATATGAATCTTTTTTATGCATATTTTTTGTTTCACTAGGTGAATCAATTTTTTTTCACATGTAATCATATTCATAAGGTGAACACAAACATATTTGTGAAACAATATCTTAAATTATAGGTTTTGATAAAAAAAATTATGAAAAAATATATTTTTATATCGGTTTTTACGAGTTTGTAACATTTTTGTGATTTTTATTTGATTATCGTCCTATATATATATATATATGTAGGAGCAGGTTCAAACGAGAAGCTAAATATTTCGCGAGAAGTAGAGAAGTGTAATTTCATATATGATCAAACAAATGTTGCATTGACAATACATAGACGTTTAATCATATATGATTAAACACACTCTAAGGCCATGTAATGATATATGATATCACACTTCTCACATTTTCGCAAAAACTTTAACTTCTCCCATGATCATGTATGTATGTATATATGTGTATAGTACAAGTATATGTATGTATGTACGTATGTGCTTATCGATGAAGAAAACTCTTTTCATAAAGCGAAATAACGATGAAAGTTCTACATTGCTCTAGATTTGTCAATTTTGGTTCCAGGAATCAAGCCAGGTCCATGTTAAACTAAGTGTTGGCATATTAATGAAAACATCCTACAAAACCTAACCAACTAACTCATGGTTGCATCGATCTGCAAACGATGCCTACAAAAAATCCAACAATGGATTCAGGTTACCAAAAAACCAGTCATGGTAGCCAGTAGTTATCATAACCGTCCTCAGCAGAAATGGCGCTGCCGCCAGAGAATCCATAATCATCCTTAGGTAGATCTCTTCCATCATACAAGTCATCAATATCATCATAATCAATGAACTCCATATCACATTTAAAATCTTTGATCCACTATGCAGAGTTTTTCTAAATTCCTGTCGAGATGATGAAGGTACAAACACGCGCAACGTTAAGAGATTCAAGGTGAGGGGTTGAGGGCAGCCATTAAGAATGGCTTGGATTCCATCATCGAAAATTATACGACCAACAAGCTGTAAATGGCGTAATGCGGGCATGCTATTCACAATGGCATGGACATCACCATCACATTCCACGAAAATTTGTCTCCATCTTGAAGGACTTGAGCGGAGGGCAATTACGCCCGAGGACTTTAATGTCATATGCACAGATAGAGATGTAAGAAATATCAAATGTCTCCAAATGTGGTAGCTTTTTGAGTGTGTTATTCAACTCAAAGCATGTAAAATCGTGGTAGTAGTTAAGAACAACATATCCTTCAGACAAATTTTGAGGTATTGTTATGTTAGGAAGAGACAATTTTCTTGACGCTCTTAAATTTGTTAAAAGATCAAACATTTAAAAAAACCTATGTGAAGGTTAGAGCATCTGAAAAACATATTCTTTAAAACAGATAAGATAGATATTTGGGTGATATTTGTATTCCAACAGATTTTCTAAATATTTCTCTAAAATATAGGGGGAAAACATAAGAAAAAATTCTTTAGATTTAGATAATTCTCTAAAACTTAATGCAAGAACATAAATAATTTTCATAGTTCTTTCCCACTAATAAGATAGAATATATTATTATTTTATATAAATAATTTTTTTAAATGTATTGAGATGATACAATTTTTTGAGTGAATTGTGGATTTGGTCCTTGTGGTTTAATAGTTTTTTGGGCTATGGTCCCTATAGTGTGTTTGTTGTGGATATTGTTCTTGTGGTATTCAATTTACTTTGGTCATGGTCCCTCTGACTAACGGCTCACTAACTCTGTTAAATGAATGTGTCATTTTTGCCATCTACTTATTCTTTTGTCTTTTTTCATATAAATATAAAAACAATATTTTTATACACACACACACATATATATATATAATGATATCAAAATAAATAAATTATGATATTATTATAGATATGATTTGTTTAACTAAATACAACTTAACTATATTAAATAGATTAAATTATATTGTTTAAAAAAATTAGTTATATTAAATTGGATTTAATTATATTAAAATTTTCAAAGAATTAATTATATAAATAGGTTTTAATACAATTAAAATTTTAAATTAAACAAACTAAATCATAAAACCATATTTTATTTAATTTAGAGCGAATAAATAAGATATGGTTTTATGATTGATTTATTTAAATTAAAAAAAATGTCAAATACGATTTAATTTTATTGTTATTTTTTATCATTGCAATAAATAAGTTTATTATCGATATTTTAACACCAAAATTATTTAAACCACTAAGATATGAACTCTAATTTTATCATACTAAAATAAGGTTTTCGATTTTCATATAAATTTTTATTCAAAAATTCAACGTCAACTATTTAAGATTTCACCAAATGAAAAATTCATATGTACTTTCATCTTTGTAACTTAAAATTAAACAAATTCCTATGTAAATTCAACAAGTTTTCATATTGAAATAGACAAAAAATATTAAAATGATAAAATTATATTGTATTTAATTTTTTAATTTAAACAAATCAAATGATAAAATAATATCTTACTTCATTTATTTTTATATCATTATATATAAAATGCATTTAATATCGTATTTATTTTTATATCACTATATATTAGATACAATATAATTTTATCATTTTTAATATTTTTGTTTATATCGGTATGAAAAATTGTTGGATTTATGTAAGTATTTGTTTAATTTTAAGTTAGAAAGATGAAAATACATATGAAATTTTCATTTGGTGAAAATTTAAATAGTTGACCTTGAATTTTAGAATAAAAAATTATATGAAAACTGAAAACCTTATTTTAGTATGATAAAATTGGAGTTTATATCTTGGTGGTTTTAAATAATTTCCGTGTTAAAATATCGATAATAAACTTATTTATTGCAATGATAGAAAAGAACAATAAAATTAAATCGTGTTTAACATAAATTTTTTTAATTAAAATAAATCAATCATAAAACCATATCTTATTTATTCGCTCTAAATAAAATAAAATAAAATATGATTTTATGATTTAATTTGTTTAATTTAAAATTTTAATTGCATTAAAACCTATTTATATAATTAATTTTGAAAAATTTAATATAATTAATATAATTAAATCCAACTTAATATAGTTAATTTTTTAAAACAATATAATTTAATCTATTTTATATAGTTAAGTTGTTTTTAATTAAACAAATCATACCTACAATAATATCATAATTTATTTATTTTGATATCATTATAGGTGTGTATAAAAATATTGTTTTTATATTTATATGAAAAAAGACAAAAGAATAAGTAGATGGCAAAAATGACCCATTCATTTAACAGAGTTAGTGAGCTGTTAGACAGAGGGACCATGATCAAAGTAAATTGAATACCACAAGGACCATATCCACAACAAACATACTATAGGGACCATAGCCCAAAAAACTATTAAACCATAGGGACCAAATCCACAATTCACTCTATTTTAACTTTTGATTCTCCATTTCAAATGAATATTAGAGATGCTCTAATTCTCCTAAATAACCCCTTAATATATGCAGCTATACATAGAATTAGGATCAGGGTAAGAAATCAAAATTTGGTAAAAATGGTATGAACATTCAAAAAAATGTTAACATACATTAACATATCTTAACAGGAAATGTTACCATACATTAACATGTTAACTTATACGAACATCCGCTAACAAAGTACTTCCTATTTTGGTTTCTACATGAACCCAACCCTATATATATACATACATGTAAGTATACGTCCATGGATACACACGTATGTACATAGGGGGTTGGGTTTCGGTGAGAAGTAGAGTTAATGTGAGAAGCGTAAGAAGGGATTGGATGCACATTAGGATAAGATGCACCGCCGATGCACTGGATCAATCCAGTTATGAAGCGCAATTCATGGGTAGGTTCGAGATTAAAAGTGATCAAGGGTCCAGATCCCTTCTTAGGCCTTCTCTCTTTACCTCTCTTTCTCACACGATCTTACGCCGGTACGTAGATAGGTATGTATGTATAAACGAAGGCAACCCTTTTCACAAAGAAAGTTGTACATTGCTCAAGATTTGTCACTTTTGGTTCTCCTAAAAACAAGCTAGCTTTACAGGAATCAAAACATGTACAAATAAACAATTGGTAATTAGACTATATATATATATATATATGTTATATATATATATATATATATATCCTAACAAACCTCCACACCAAGAACCCATGTCCGCATCAGGCGTCAAACGAGACCTACAATATATCAACACAAAGGCATAACCTGTTCAAAGTATACCAGAAAGCTTCAATCTCATAGGCATTAGTAATCGAAATCGTCATCTGGAGAACTAATCGTATTCACTGAAATCAAAATCATAGAATTCATTGTCTTCAGGGGGATCAACTCCAGGACCAAACCCGTAATTTTTTAATGGATTGTCGCGCATAAACTTATCTTTGAAATCAAAGGACTTCAGATGAGGGCAACTTCGTCCAATAACTTTAATGTCTTCAGCATTGATAGAGGTGTAGAAAAGGTCGAGTGTCTCCAAATGTGGTAGCTTTTTGAGTGCGTAAATCAAGTTACTACCCGTAATACTGTAGCACTTCGTAAGGCGAAGGCGGTTCAGCTTACTTGAGCTGTGCATTACCATTCATAACCACAAAGAAAAGAACAGATTTTTTTAATAATGTAAAACTTGCCAACAAACAAAAGCAAGCACTACAACAAAAATGGCTTTATAGGATGCCTAAAATGTCTAACCGACGCAATAGAATACTTTATATGAATTAAGGTTATAGGACCAAATAGTAAAACATCCTATTGAAAAGTGTTGCGATAACTTTATAAGGCACTTTTGGGCATTTTAACAAGTTTTTAGAACGCTTTTAAAATAAAGTGTCCTATTAGCTAATTTATAGGCCAAATTCGAGAAGCATCCTATAAACTCATCTTTTTATATAACAATTTGTATTTATAGGACTCTTTTGCAAAAAGTGCATATAAAATAACTAAACAACACCTTATTTTAAAAGCGTCCTAAAAAACTTGCTAAAACGTCTAAAATCGTCCCATAAACATATTGTAACACTATTAAATACAAAGCTTTATTGTTTGGTCCTATGAACTTAATTCATATAAGCATTCTACTAAAACAATCAGACATTTTAGGCATCCTATAAACCTAATGTTGTTGTAGTGAACATATTAAATGCTATGGAAGTAGCACACTAGGCTATTGACATTTGAGAGCCAACTAGCAACCCATGTTAAAAAGCTTTCAAAAAAATTTGAGTTTGCTTAGTAGCACATATAAGAAGTCCGCATTGTAAAGACCAAGAGTCTCATATCCAATCTAAACCTAAGAATAAGGGGCCATTGGCCTAGTGGTATCCAAGCCTTTGGTCTCATAGAAGATCAGGGTTCAAACCTCACCAAAGATGAGGAGGGTATGTGGGTAATTTTGTTGCGTTTTTTTTGGAAGGGTGTCCCAAGCTATGCCTGGACTAATCCCGGCAAATTGTGACCGCAAGAAATCAGCCACTATACACTCAGTGGCCACAATTGTTGTGTACGGAGTAGATGGGATATTCCATCACATCCCCCAGGGTCTCAACCACTATGCCACAACCCTTGTGGTTTCATTTTTTTGCTTGCATCTATTGTATATAAAAAGTTAAAAACTATAGACTTAAAAATAAAATATCTAAAGCAAGGAGACGATGTATTGCTGTTGCATTAAACATAGTGTGACAAAGGGTGTTTTTGGTAGTACCCTTTATCTGAGTGATAGGCTCATTAAGATTATTCTGAATTGACTTAACAAACTCTTGGGGTTTTTGTATGGACCCACTCGTTTTGTTTTAAAGGTTTAAGGTTTCTGTATGGGCTGACTCGGTTCTATTGAATGCATTTGTTTGGAACCTTTCCCTTTTTTTCTTCTAGTGTAAACCCTAAATTCAGGTTTTGGTGCTTCAGTGACGATAGCTTTTGGAACTTCTCAGAGTAGAAATATTGTCCTTGGCAAATTCTTCAATTTCATATTAGAGTTTCCATTTTGATTCAACTCATTTGTTTGCGAACTACGACCAACTTTTCCTTGATCAAATGTACTTTCAAAAATAGGGTTAGACATAACATGACTTCCCCAATACATTCTCCCTTTGAAGAGAAGTTTCTCATAGAAGGTTTATTTTCAAACAATGTGACAGGATACTAACAAGAATTTTACCTTAGCTAGGATCAAATTATTTGTAACCTTTTTGAAGTTGGTATCCTAAAAACATGCATTTGGTAGCTTTAGCATCAACAACACTCCTTTTGTGATCATGAATGTGAACAAATGCAATACCAATACAAGCACAAACTTTGGGAGGTAAACTGCTTTTTCAAATAGTGTCCTATAAACATATCGTGACCTATAAAGTATAAACACATCTTTTTACAGGAGTCTTGTTTTTATAAAGACACTTTTTCAAATAGTTTCCTATAAAATAGCTAATCCGATGCTTTATTATAAAAATGTCCTTAAAAGCTTGTTAAGGTGTTCAAAAGCGTCTTATAAACTTATTGCAACACTTTTAGATAGAACGCTTTATCGTTAGGTCCTGAAAACTTAAGTCCTATAAAGCAGTCTATTGGGATACTTAGACATTTTCGACGTCCTATAAACTTAATTTTGGTGGAGTGAGAGGACCCAGTCATATGATCTTAATCTCCTGAATCTATGATCCAAGGGTTTGAATTTTTTACCGATTTACTAAAAGCAGTAGCATAGGTATAATACTTGTTTGGGCCACAAAAAAAGATTCTGTAGTATGTTTATGTGAGTTTGTATTCTGATGAAAGTTCAATAGTTGGTACAATCGCTTAAATCTTCCTTGTTGAAGAAAGACTTCTTAGTTGATTAGGTATCTGCAAAATTTGACTTGCTGATGGTAGTGGAACAGGTGTCATTACCGTGTAAGTGAGGAGAAGACTCTGTAAGTGACAACAACCGAGGTTCTTACCCTATAAGTGAGGATAAGACTCTTACCCAGTAAGCGCTTACCAGATAAAAAACGCTTATAAACAATCAACTTTGATGACCAAGAACGTTACCCAACAAAGTAAGTGAGGGTGGTAAACTGCATTTGGTAAATGACCCATTTAACAGAACGATAGAGTAAGGAAGTCGGGTTATTATACAGCTTAAAAATAATTACAAAACCACTAAAAGAAGAATCAATTTCTAAAATGGTTGAGACATCAGAAGTTATAAAAAGACCCATTCTTATGGTCTAGAGACAAGCTTTAATTAGTTCTTCATTCTTAGGGCGATTAATAGAATGAGAGTTTGGGTTTAAGTCATCATCAAGTTCTCAAGTGGATGTTCAATTTCTATTATGCTCGCTCTTTCCTAATTCTGGAAGCATGTAAGCAAAGTGATAGTTTTTGCTCTTTACAACAAATAATACAATACATGACAAATTCGTAACAAAATTAATCCTCTATACGCTTCAATTCAACATAATCGTCAACATTCTCGAATCTTCAATTTAACCTACTCGTCAACATTCTCGATCAATTTAACCTAATCGTCAATATTCTCGATCAATTTAACCTAATCGTCAACATTCTCGAATGATTGATGGTGCATGTGTATACAGCATGAGTATGAAACTGAACATCGGTTAAAAGAAAGGGGAAGAAACCTACCATCGGGAAATGAAATCGAGGAGATCATCGGTGCCAAAGCACTTGAGACTGATATCGATCAATTCCCCACAGCTGCGATGGACTGCTTGCTTACTCAGTTTCTCGAAATCGTTTTCCCTATATGAAACATGAAACGAATGGTCTAAATCGATGATCTTCCACATCGCTGGATCTTTGCAAATCTTCCGCCAAGTTGTGCATACTTTCTGTGCACTGATGAGTATTTCTACAGCGCCTAATCGTTGAAGTATCATTCCTCCCATGATTTCATCAGGAATTTCCAGCCAATTTCGAGTTTCCTCTATTCCTGACGACGGCTCTGCGGCGGATGTCGACGTCATATGGAATCCGACGATTTTACCGATTCATTCTTTCATTGAAACGACTCAGTTATCATAAACCCTTTTCCCATATAAATTTACAATAATTCTACCTTCACTTTTCTAAACTCTACAAATCAAGTCCTTTGAGAAATTTTTACTACATTCTTAGTCAAAAAATTGCTACTTGAACCAAACAAACCCTGAGAAAATAAGTTAAAAGTTAAAAATATGGGATGGAAGCACTTTCGTATTTTAACTTATTATCTTTGATTGAAAAAATAAATCTTTAAACTTAGATATTAAACGAATAAATACTTAAATTTACTAAAATTGAAGAAGAAATAAATCCTTAAACTGAAAAATTATAACGAATTTTCATACTTTGAGCAATTGAGTCTAAACATTTTTTTTCGAACGAGTAATTCTTATACTTATTAACGAATGGTTGGGTTTCGGTGATAAGAAGAGTTAAGGTGAGAATCGTAAGAAAGGATCTCCATCCTTGGATGCACATTAAGACGAGGTACACCGAGATGTATAGGATCAACTCCCTTCTAAAGCACAATTCATGGATGTGTATGAGATTAAAAGTGATCAATGATACAAAACTCTTCTTACGTTTCTCACCTTAACTCTTCTTTTACACGATCCTAAGCCATAAACGAAAAAATATATCATTTCTCTATCCGTAGAGTACATTGAATGTACAGAAATGGCTATAACAGAGTTTCTCTTATTCGTATTAACAGCTACTATAGGAGGAATGTTTTTATGCGGTGCTAACGATTTAATAACTATCTTTGTAGCTCCAGAATGTTTCAGTTTATGCTCCTACCTATTATCTGGATATACCAAGAAAGATGTACGGTCTAAGAAAAAAGAACGAACGGATCTTGTAGGATTCCCAAGAAATTCTTCGATTTCTTCCGGAAGCAGATGTCTTATTTCATCATCAACAATTTAGTCGTAAAATACAACAAACCAATAAAACAAAAAATACACAATTTTCATATTGACCATTATTTATTTTCCAGATTCAAGTGACAGACGCAAGTGTGTTCTACAATTATCGTTTAAATAATGGATAATAAAAATTGTATATGATCCTTTTATTTTATTGGTTATTGTACTTTATTGCTGGTATATTGATATACAAATAGAGAAACAATATATATTTTTTCGTTTTAGTGTATGGATTTATTCGTATAAAGAAATCTACAAACTTATGTTCAAAATATGAGAGTTTGTTGGATCCACGCCATACTCTATTCTAGATTTCTAGTAAGACCCGAATATTCAGACAATAAAAAGAAAAAGAAATAAAGATACATTTTAGTTCCAGATTCATGAAAAGGTTTCCTTTGTGTTTGTTTGGCATGTTGAAGATTTTTTGTTTGATTAACCTGGATATCCAACCCGCTATGCAAGGCAACTAATCTCAGGACGACTAATTACGCAGACATTCCATCGCATTGTTCATTTGTGCACTATACGAATGAAGTCCTTTCGTTTTTATGGTAAGTATATGTTTGTAGGGTTGTTTAGAAGAATAGCCTTATGACATATTTCTTTAAAATGCTTAACCTTCTAACAAATTTTAAGTCATTCTTTTATTAGTCAAAAGAATTCTTGAATCTGTCAAAAAGTCAAAACATTTAACATAAAGAATACAAATCTCTTCAATAACCTCTGCAACATATGTATCTATGTATGTATGTATCTATGTGCATACATAAAAGTATATGTATGTGTGTATGTATGTGCGTATAGATGAAGGCAACCATTTTCATGAAAACAAAATGATACATTGCCCCCATACACACAAAAAAATCTTTGATCCGCTCTCTGCACAGTTGTTCTAAATTGGAGTCAAGATGAATGTAAAAACACCAATAAAGGTCAAGAGATTCAAGGTGAGGGCAGCCATTAAGAATGACTCGGATTCCATCATCTTCGGCCATTGTATTACCAACCAGCCTCAAATGGCGCAATGCTATTTGCAATGGCATCAACATCACCATCACATCCCAAGAACTCTGTCTTCATCGTGAAGGACTTCAACTGAGGGCAATTACGTCCGATGACTTCAATCTCTTCTGCACAGATAGGAATGTCAGAGAGCTCAAGTGTCACCAAATGTGGTAGCCTTTTGAGTGCGTTATTTAACCCGCAGACCGTAATATCATAGCACTTCATAAGGCGAAGACGGTTCAGCTTACTTGAGTTGTGCACAAATTAGCACACTTAAAGGTTGACTAGGTTCTATTGAATGCATTGTGAAAACTTTTACTCGTTACAACAAATAATACAATAGATGACAAATTTGCAACAAAACCCAAACTCCATAAACTTCATTTTAACCTAATTGTCAACATTCTCACGTAATTAATGGTGCGTATGTATACAACATGAGTATAAAACTGAAGAACATTAAAAAGGAGGAAGAAACCTACCATCAGAAAATGAAATCGTGGAGATCGTCGGTGCCAAAGCGCTTGAGACTAATATCTATCTATCAGTTCACGACAACTGCGATGAACTGCTTGCTTAATCAGTTTCTCGAAATCGTTTTCCGTATACGAATCATGAAAGTTCAAATGCAAACTCAAATTTGGTTCATTATTCAGGGGCTTTTTGTTTAGCTCTGGATGATGCCATCCAGAGGTACCTCTGAATCGCGCAGAGGCATGGAGGTGTTTGGCAAAAAAAAATCAGCCTCTGAAATGAACAAAAGCCTCTGTACGATTTCTCATCTGGTGCAAAGCAAAATGGTTCAGAGGTGTTATTCTTCCAGATTTGCCCTTCAATCCGTCACCTCTTCCAGGTATCGCCTCCTCCAAGCCTTCTTCTTACCAATTTCTCCATCGAAAGAAGTGACCCCAATCTCTGGTGCAGATGGACTTCCAGAGAGTATGCGAATGAGTGAGGCGAGTGGCTTTCTTGTAGGTCATGGCAAAGGATAGGATGGAATCGAGAGGTAAGAGGAGAAGGATGGAGAAGAGATGGTCATGTGATAGATTGGTGATGAAGGAAGCAGCTGCATCTCCACCATTATTATTATCAACAAAAAAGTTGGTTCTAATGGAGCTAGAAGTAGCGAGCTCGTCGGCCATGGATGATGATTGCTGTGATCAAAGTTAAAGCTAATTGATGAATTTTGAATTAGGGTAAAATAGAAGTAGGTGTAGATGTAAATGTAGATGTAGGTGTGGTGGTGGTGGGTTCCATCAGCGTCCTCGTCATTTTCATTTGTTTTTGTTTGTTAGCTTTGTGGAATTCATTTTTATATTCTTACCATCATCATCATTATCAAAAATTCAAACCTTATCTTGATTCAAATTTGTTTACTACTTCAATTAATCAAATTTTATAGATAAAGAATGGATCAAAATATCAAAGATCATGGAACAAATATTGTTTGTGTTGTAATTAGCAGTAGTGATATGAACCCTAATTATACAAAACATGGCCATGTTTCTCTGTGGTGAATTAGTTAAGAAAATATAGGAGAGATTAGATGAAGATGGTGGTTACACTCATGATTCATAATAACAGGATATCATTTGAATAAGCTACTGCACAATAGGACTGTCCACAGTAAGCTGTGGGGTTAAAATGGTCATTTGTTCTTATTCAGACTGTCCATTCAGAGCAGCTACCAAACAACCATTTTTCATTCTGCACTACATCATACAGAGCCTTTATACCATTCAAACCTCTACACCATCCAGCTCTATACCATCCAGCAACTACCAAACAGTCCCTAGTCTGAATATGACACATGTCGCACTCTCATTTGTCCTCACGTTCACAACCAAATTGGAGTTCTCATCTGAACCCGCCCCTATATATGTAGTGTTGTTCAGTCTGAATATAGTGTTATTCAGTTTGAATGTAGTGTTATTCGGTCTGAATAATGTATGATCTTCGTCTTCATTATTCTCACTGAATGCCCTTCGTAAAGTTTCTAAATGAACCAACATCTCTCTCTCTCTCTCTCTCTCTCTCTATATATATATATATATATATATATGGGTGGTATCCGTTACAAACCGATGAATATTTGCAAACTTTGCAAACTATTATATTAGAAAATATTGAGATATTTATGGACACTTATTATAATTCATTATATATATATATATATAAATAGGGGGAGGTTCAAATGAGAATTTTGCATATTTATAAGAACAAAGGAACACCCTTAGGACCACATATGATGTGGGTCCCACACAATAATAAATCATATCTGATTCAATGGTGGGTCCCACTGAATCATATGTGATTTTGTATTGTGCGGATCCACATCATATGTGATCCTAAGGGAGTTCTTTTGTTTCTTTAAAGAGCAGTGGTTCTCGTATGATCCCTCCCCTATATATATATATATATATATATATATATAAGAGCGGATTCAAATGCAAACTCAAATTTGATTGTGAACATGAGAACAAAGGAGAGCGCCACACGTAAATGCTTATTATTCATTTTGAATGTGTGTTACTCGTACCGAATAATGAATGAACTTCACCTTCGTTATTCAGACTGAATGGGACACGTGACGTGCTCTCCTTTGTTCTCCACCAAATTTGAGTTCGCATTTGAACTTTCCTCTCTCTCTCTCTCTCCCCCCCCCCTCTCTCTCTCTATATATATATATAGGCATGGGATGGTGTGAGAATGAGAGTTAAGGTGAGAAGCGTAAGAAGAGATCTTAGAGCATCTCCAACAGTTAGGCTAAACTTTTTCTAAAATAGCATATCAAAAATCAAAATCTCTAAAAAAATTTGTATCCGACTCCAACAGCTACTCTATTTTAACAATTTTATCATAATTATATTATTAAAATATTATATATATTTAATATCCCAACAACTTTTTAAACAAACTTTCAAATAATTGGTGGAACCATTAAAATAATTATTTCTCTCTCTATTTAGATATTCTCTAAATTTAGAAAAAAAATTCCTCCTTTTTAGCATTTCTCTATTTTAGCATATGGTATACCATAGCTGTTGGAGCCTGAAATTGCAAAAAATCTTCATTTTTCTATTTTACAATAGCTGTTAGAGATGCTCTTAGCCCTTGATCACTTTTAATCTCATACCCTCCCATGAATTGCATCTCATCTCAATGTACATCCATGGATGGAGATTCCTTCTTACCCTTCTCACCATAATTTCACTTCTTGGGTTCGATCACAGGCCCCCTCGCAATCGTCTTGACGCTGAGTGAGCCAGGTATGCTCTTCACATTGGGAATTGGCAGCCTGTGTGGACCGGTTTGCGTGTCTGGGAAATACACGTTTTTGCTCCAATAACTTCACTTCTCACCGGAACCCAACCTAAATATTTCGCAACAATGCTAGAATTGTAATATCATACAAGCTTAATCATATATGATTAAACACACGTTACATTGACAATACATAGACATTTAATCATATATGATTAAACACACTCAAAGGACGTGTCGTGTAATCATATATGATATCACATTCTTGCAAAAAGTTTGAACTTCTCTCATCATCCTTCCTCTATGGATGTATGTATCTATCTATGTGCATACATACAAGTATATGTATGTATGTACGTATGTGCTTATAGATGAAAGGGAACCCTTTTCACAAAGCGAAATAACGATGAAAGTTGTACATTGCTCTAGATTTGTCAATAACACTAGGTCCATGTTAAACCAAGTCTTGGCATATAAATTAAACACGTCCTACAAAACCTAACCAACTAACCCATGGTTGCAAACAATACCTACAAAAAAAACCAACAACGGATTCAGATTACCAAAAACCCCGGTCATTATGGTAGCCAATAGTTATCATAATCATCCTCAGCAGAAATGGCGCTGCCACCAGAGAATCCATCGTCATCCATACCATCGTCATCATAATCAATAAACTCCATATCACATTTAAAATCCTTGATCCGCTCTCTGCACAGTTTTTATAAATTTCTGTCGAGATGATGAAGGTACAGACACTTAAACAAGCAAATTATTTGTTTATGTGATGTTCCCATAGAGGCCTTTTGTCTTATACCTCTTTGAATAGCCTCGGTTAAACCTGTCTTTTTTTAACAAGAATATGGAAAAGGTGATCCGGATCCAGAGAGAGTGCATCAACTTGCAAAGTGTAAACAAGGGCCAACTTGATCCTCTTCCTCTAGTTCCCTTTTTAAGGGTAGACATATCCAGAAAGACACAACGGGCCTGATGAATGGAATTGGTTTGACCTCCTGCTTGAAATTAACCCGCCATCGACAGTTTTAAGGACAGAAACTCCCGAACCCCACATCTACGTAATTGGAAATAAACCAATTAGGTTTACAACAAAACTAGAATCTCTGTAGTTAACAAAGTACTTCCTACAAAATTTTGATTTCCTATGTGAACCCAACACTTGGTATACATATATACATATATATATAAGCGTACATAGGTACAAACATACACGAATACGTATATCTAGATGAAGGCAACCCTTTTCACAAAAAAAGTTGTAGGCTCAAGATTTGTCCCTTTCGGTTCTTCAAAAAACAAGCTAGCTTTACATGAATCAAAACAGGTCATTGTTAAACCAACTCTTGGCAAATAGACCATTTATATATATATGGTCTATATATATATAAATATATATACTACCAAACCTCCACACAACGACACCTACAATAAACCAACAAAAAGGCGTAAACTATTAAATAACATAAAATGTGTTGCATACCCAATAACGGATTCACGTTACCAAGAAACCTGTTGATATTTAGTAGCAGAGCTTCAACCTCATAGCCGGTAACCATATCGGTCTTTTAAGAAATGGCGTTGCAAAACATAGAATTCATAGTCTTCATGGGCATAAACTCCCCCACAGTCTTCCAACGGGATTCTAGTGGGCGTGGGCGTAAACTTAAAATCTTTAATCCGCTCTCTGCATAATTTTTCAAAATCCCCATCAAATTTAATACAAAACACCTACGAACATTGAGAGATTCAAGGTGTGTGGTACTGCCACACATCTGCAAATGGCGTAATGCGGGCATGTTATTCGCAATGGCATAGGCATCATTGTCAGTTTCCATGAACCGTGTCTTCATCTTGAAGAACTTGAGGTGAGGGCAAGTTCGTCCAATAACTTTAATGTGTTCGGCATAGAGTTGTAGAAGAGGTCGAGTGTCTCCAAATGTGGTAGCCTTGTGAGTCTGTAAATCAAATCAGAACCCGTAATATTGTCGCACTTCTTAAGGCGAAGACATTTAAGCTTACTTGAGCTGTGCACAAGTTACCATTCAGACCCACAAAGAAAACATTAAAACCAAATGAAAACAAATAAAAGCAACTACTACAAGAAAATTGGCTTTATTGGACGTCTAAATTGTCTTAACTGTCCTCATATGATACTTTACAGGAATTAAGTTTATAGAAACAAGCAATAAGGCGACCTATCTAAAAGTGTTGCAATAGGTTTATAGAACCCTTTTGGGACGTTTTAACAATAGAACAATTTTTAAATAAATTAGCTATTTTATAACAATTTTGAAAAAGAACCTAAAAACCAATCTTTTTATAGATCAAATAAACTTGTAGGAAATCTATCAAATAAATTTGAATCCGTGTTTGGCCCGTTGAATATAACATTGGTGGTGGGATAGAGGCGGTAGTGGTGGCAATGATTGTGGTGATTTTAATAAACATAACCATAGAGTAGACTCTTGCAGGGGTAGTAGGCATTTGGTAAACAGGACCATGATGTGACCAATTTTAGCTTAATAGTGACCAAATTTCTTTTGTCACTAACAAGGATTTTTCTTGTAGCGTGTGCATGCATTTCTCACGATCCAAATCGACTCAAGCGTACCCCTCTAATTAACCAATAAGAACATAAATCTTTCATGTTTTACTTCCGGCTTGTGCAATCATTTACTATATACATACATATGTATGTTAAGACTTAAGCATGCATGTGCATATAGAGTTATTTAGAAGAATAACCTTATTCACATATTCGTTTAATAGGCATTCTTCAATCTCTCAAAAAGTCAAACATTTAACATAAAAAAGACACAAGTCTCTTCAATAAACCATGCAATATACATACGTATCTATCTATGTGCATACATATAAGTATATGTATGTATAGATGAAGGCAACCTTTCACAAAGCCAAATAACGATGAAAGTTGTACATTGCTCTAGATTTGTGAATTTTGATTCCAGGAATGAAACCAGGTCCATACATTTTGCCCGACATTTGAGGGCCAACTAAGATGAAAACTTAATAAACAAAGACCATCAAAAAGGTTAACTTAATGTCTACATTTGTTGTCCAGTTATTACACTTGATCTCAAGAGTGTGTGTTTTCAATTTCTATTATTGACTTATTCCGTTATGGAAGGAGTAATAAGTAGTTTCAAGTGTTTAGATAGAGAAATAAAATAAAATGTCTTTTAGTTATTTTAGATGGATAAGCAATCCCAAAAACCCCTAAAAACAACTTATTAGCTTGTAACATTTTGGTACCAAGTACCATCGTAAACTAATCCAAACATTTTTTTATAAAACTTCAATTTGACATCACATAATAAGTTAACAAACACCCATAAGCTAATCCAAACAATTTCAATTTCTATTATACTCTCTATTTTCCTAATCCTAGACGAAATTCATGCTGTGTAAGCTTCGTTTTTTGTTAAATGTATAACTAACGATGCGTAGGTGTAAAATGTTTTGAGTATGAAAATGAAACTGAAATAACGATATAAAAAAGAGGGAAAACCCTACCATCGAGAAATGTAATCAAGGAGATGATCGGTGCCATAGAAATCGAGACTGATATCGATCAATTCTCCACAGCTGCGATGGACTGCTTGCTTAATCAGTTTCTCGATATTGTAATCGGTATCGAGAGCATGAGAAGAAGAAAGGTTTATACAGACGACCTTCCAAATCGACGGATCCTTGCAAATCCTCCGCCAAGTTGTGCATACCTTCTGTGCGCTCTTAAGTATTTCTAGAGCACAATTACGTTGAAATATCATTCCTCCCATGATCTCATGAGGCATTTCCAGCCAATTTCGAGTTTCCTCCATTGTTGACGACCGCTCTGCGATGGATGTCGATCTCATTTCCAATATATATGAAATCGAACGATTTTACAAAACGATTCATCTTCTCACTGAAGCGACTTTCAGTTCAGTTATCAAAAACCCCTTTCTCATACAAATTTACAACAATTGACTTTAACTTTTGTGCACTATACAAATAAAGTCCTTTCAGAAAATTAATTTACTATTTTAATCCAGAAAATTAATTTACTATTTTATTCTCGGAAGAAAAAAAAAGGGATGGACAAAAAGAGAAATTGAAAGAAATAAATTTTTATATTTAGGCTATGTTTGGTAAACTAACTAATAAGTTAGCGTATGACTTATAAGGTAGCTGATGACTTATAAGCTAGCTGGTAGCTGATAAGCTAGCTGATGAATAAGTTATGTTAGGCAAAAACTAGCTTATGAGCATGTGAAATTACCAAAAAGGGCATGTTGAAAATAAATAAATAATATTAGTTAGAGGTATAATTGAAAAAAATGTCACAAAGCTTCTCATAAGCTACTCCAAGTAGCTTATCGATAAGCTAGCTTACGTGCATTTAAACGATTACTCAGAAAATAAGTTAGCTTATAAGTCAGCTTATAAGCTAGCTTATTTTTACCAAACAATGCCTTATATTTTTTGAGAGGAGTCGAAAGAAAATAAAATTGTATATTCTTAAATGGGAAATAAAAGAAAGGAAAAGATGTGTAATTTTATAATTATTTATGATAAGTATTATTTAGTTCAATTCTCTTCCTCTTACATTTAGGAGGAAAGTATAAGATGAAAATCAACATTATTTTTTTCTCCTCTTCGGTTGACATTTTTTTTTCTTTTCCCACTACTTTCCTTGCTTTCCATCCTTTTGTTCGCGAAAAAGAAAAGAAAAACTAAAAACCACAGCCTTATTATTGACCCTTTCTTTATACAACCGAAGTAGAGATGACAATCTAAGGTTTGCATCTATGTATATATCTATATGCTATGCATGCATGTGTGCATATAGGGTCGTTTAAAAGAACAACATTATAACATTTTTTTAAAATGCATGACATTCTAAGTTTCTAACAGCTAGCTTATGAGAAATCATCATGTTAGAAAAAGACATTTTTTTTTGTTAAATAGAGACACTTATATATTTCAGAAGATCAAACATTGAAAAAAAAGACGTCTAAGGTTAGAGCATCTCCAACGGTTCTTAAAAATACAATAAATGGAGATTTTTGTGATATTTCTACTCCAACAGATGCTCTAAAATAGAGAAAAGAAAAGAGGGAAGGTAAATTTTTTGTAGATTTAATTGTCTAAAATTTAATGGGAGGTGAGAAATGATTTTTAATTCTCTAAAATGACACTATCACCGGGCAACAACCACTTTTTGTTAACTTAGAGGGAGCACACAACAAACTAAAATAGATACAACTTTAAGACTCTTCAAGTCTTAACAAAAGTTCCACTATATCGGCATGACAGAGCGGTAGCATGGGAACCCTCCTTAAATCCGCACCCTATCTATACACAAAGACAGACAATATAAGCATGCCATTAGCCCGGCCTAGCTCTGGATCATTTTTTTCATATTCCCGATCTTCCCTCAAATCCTGGAATGCGGCTTAGAATTTGGCAGTTGTTATTTTTTTTGTTTAATTTAAAAGAATCGCCCTACTTGGTTTTCCCGGCTCCGCCCTTGTCTATATCTATATATATATATACATAATTACATATGTATGTTATGTATGCATGTGCATATAGATTTAGAATCATGTGAGACCAAATAGTTTTCGTGAGACCATGAGACCACCTTTTTACTCTTGAAACTTCATAGCACAACACTGTGAAGGCCTTTTACCGTCACAGTGTTTTCCCTGCAAATGTTCGGATTTTTTTTACCTTCACAATATTTTGTTGTGAAATTTCAAGTGTAAAAAATTGGTCTCACAGCTCTCATGAAAACATGTTGGTCTCACATGAACCCAACCCTGTGCATATATATATATATAGATATAGATATAGAAAGAGGTTCATGCGAGGACGGTAACAATTTACGAGAATGCGAGGACAATCCTAAACCAATCATTTTGTACATGAAATTTTTCATGTACAAAATCATATATGATTCATGTACAAAATCACATATGATTCATGTACAAAATCACATATGATTCATGTACAAAATCATATATGATTAGCCAAGACTTTTTCCACAACAAAAATCGCGCGTGTCATTTTTTACGCTAGTACAAAATCACATATGATTTTGTACATAAAAAAAATTCATGTATAAAATGATTGGCTGAGGATTGTCCTTGCATTCTCGTAAATTGTTATTGTTCTCGCATGAACCCGCCTCTATAGATATATATAGGGTTGGGTTCCCGTGAGAAAGAGAGTTTTGGTGAGAAGCGTAAGAATGGATCTCCACCCTTGGATTCACATTAGAATGAGATGCACCGAGATGAGATGCACCGAATCAACTCTCTTCTAAGACACAATTCATGGGTGGATATGAGATTAAAAGTAATCAATGACTCATATATCTTCTTCAACTTCTCACCTTAACTCTACTTCTCACACAATCCTATGCCTCTATCAACGTGGATAAATATAAGTACATATACATACGTATGTGTGTGTAAATGAAGGCAACCCATTTGACAAAGCTATTAGAGATAATTATAGAATTAGATAAATATGAAATTATTAGAGATAATTATAGAATTAGATAAATATGAGAATTATTGTATATATCCCTTTGCATTATTCTTTTACCATATTTGTATATTGTGAGCCTATTTAAAGGATTGAAAGCTAATGAGAGGAATCAAGGAATTCCAATTCTATTATGGTATCAGAGCCCAAACCCTAAACACCACTTCTTCTTTTTTTCTCTTTGTTCTTTCTCTTCGATCCCTCTCCTTCTCATTACTCTCGTCCTAAACAATGGGTGAAAAACCCGTCGATAAACATAAGGATTTTCCTTATCACCCAGCTCTAACCGTCACCAACATCAGGACATTCATTCCAATTACTTTAGACATTGCAAAAGTCCAATATACATCTTGGGCTGAATTGTTTAAAATTCATGTCCAAGCTACTGCTGTCACGATCACATCATTCCCCCACAAGATACCACCGTCGATGAAGCCTTGTGGAAGCGTTTGGATGCCGTCGTCCTACAATGGATCTACGGTACAATCTCTATCGACCTTCTTCAGACAATTCTTGTTCCAAACTCCACTGCTTTAAAAGCATGGGAACACCTCAAAAGCTTGTTCCAAGATAATAAAGGATCAAGAGTCGTTCTCCCCTTGAACAAACGTTTTCTAACATCAAGCTTGCCGATTTTCCCAATATTGAGGCCTACCTGCCGCAAAATCAAGACCGTTTCGATGAACTCGCCGATATTGGTTCTCCGTTAACAACAATCGTATGGTTCTACTGATTGGTGGTTGAAATTTTGTCCAAAGCCTATGATGGTGTGGCTATGATCATCCAACAATCGATCCCTTCCCGACTTTACTCATGCTCGGAGCATGTTGACCTTGGAGGAATCCCGAAAGTGCAAAGCAAGCATCACTCGCGGCGGTGATAATGCCGCGTTAGTTTCCGACGCACAACCACAACCACAACCATCAAATTCAAGGTATGACCGCCGTTCACCTCCCGATTTTCATCAATCATTCTCGTCGGAAAATCGCCATAGGTACGACGACCACCAACCGGACACTCGTGACAGGTCCTCCCGAGGACGGGGACGCGGTCGCCACCGAGGGCGGCAATTTCCTCGGAGTGGCGGAACCGTCCGGAGCCAGCAGCAGTCGTGGTATCCCTCGCCGCCACCATATAACCGAACACCATCACCATGGCGACCACAATGGGCGGTTCCTCCCCGCCCATATCCGACAATGCCCGTTTCACCTTGGGGAACGCCTTCATACAAGCCCAATTCCGGCGGCCCGGCATTCTCGGCCCACATCCGGCTCAAGCCCACTATGCTAGCCAAGTTCCCACCAACATAGACTCGGCTATGCATACAATATCGTTACATCCTCCCGACGAGCGTTGGTACATGGACACAGGCGCGACTTCTCACATGGCTACGAACCCAGGTATAATTTCTCACGTTGTTAATTCAAGCACTAAAAATCATATTCTCGTCGGGAATGGTGAAACCCTTCCGGTTACGGGTACGGGTCAATCTCACATTCCGTCTCCTTCTTCCCCTCTTACCTTAAATAATGTCCTCGTCGTCCCGAGTTTAATCAAAAATTTAATCTCGGTTCGAAAATTCACACGAGACAATTCGGCCTCACTCGAATTTGATCCCTCCGGCTTTCCGAAGGATTTGAAGACGGGAACACGTATCCTCCGATGTGAAAGCCATGGCGACCTCTATCCCGTTTCAACGGCCCATCACTTCCTCCGCTTTTGTTGCTCTTTCCTCTTCCTTGTGGCACAACCGCCTTGGACATCCGGGCGACCCTATCCTTCAACAACTTTTATCAAGAAATTTTATTTCATGTAATCACCCTAGATCTAGTTGTTTTTGCAATTCATATCAATTAGGAAAACACAATCAAGTTTACGTTTTATCCTTCTAGTTCTTTTTCCGTTGCACCGTTTGATTTAATTCATAGTGATATTTGGACATCTCCTTATGAGCTCCACGGGAACCGTTATTATCTATTATTATTGGATGATTACACCAATTTTGTTTGGGTTTTTCCGCTCGCTAATAAATCTCAAACGTTTCATATCTTTAAACAATTTTGTGCCTATATTCAAACCCAATTTGAAAGAAAACTTAAATGCTTCCAATGTGATAATGGACGGGAATTCGATAACCTTGCTTTCACTAATTTTTGCGCATCCAATGGCATTCAAATGCGTTTTTCATGTCCCTATACTTCCGCTCAAAACGGTAAAGCCGAACGCAAGCTACAAACTTTAAATAAAATGACCCGTACACTTCTCTTGCATTCTTCGTCCCGTCCGTTTTTGGCCGCATGCTCTATCTATGACATCGTATCTTCACAATATCCTTCCAAATAAAGGTCTTTCATATCGGTCGCCTACCCAACCTCTCTACCGTCGCACACCCACATACACACATCTCCGTGTTTTTGGATGCCTATGCTTTCCACACAATCCACCTACATTAATACATAAACTACAACCAAGATCAACTCTCGCGGTTTTCTCGGGTTTCCACCAAATCACCGTGGTTATAAGTGTTTTGATCTCACCACCAATAAACTCATTATTTCTCGCCATCCGACATTTGATGAGACAACTTTCCCCTTTCGCCTCACCTTCTACATCCTCCCGAGGATTACACATTCCTCGATGATACTCCCACCCAATTATACGAACTTTGTTCCATACACCGCCTACACCATCAACCACCCCTCCACCATCACCCACCCATACACCACCATCCATCCCACTACCGTCGACTCCGGATAACCCCCCACCCACTACACCACTACCCAACCCGACCCAACCACACACCGCACCCCAACCCACCCATCCAATGACTACCCGTGGAAAACAGGGCATCACAAAACCTAATCCTAAATACGCGTTGTTTCACTCTTATACACCTCCACCTTCTCCTCTTATTTCTCCTCTTCCTTCTTCCTATCTTGAGGCTATTCGTGACCGTAACTGGGGGCGAGCTATGAACGACGAATATGATGCTTTAATTAAAAACCATATGTGGGAACTTATTCCTAGGCCTCGTAACGCCAATATAATTAGGTGCATGTGGGTATTTACTCACAAATATCGTTCTGATGGGTCTCGCGAGCGCCATAAGGCTCGCTTGGTTGTTAATGGCAGGTCACAGCAAGTTGGGGTGGATTGTTATGAGACATTTAGTCCGGTTGTCAAACCGGCCACGATCCGCACCGTGCTCAGTTTAGCCCTATCAAGAAATTGGGGAATTCATCAGCTAGACGTCAAGAACGCCTTTTTACACGGCCACCTACACGAGACCGTCCTTATGCATCAACCACCGGGTTTTCGGAGTGCTGAATTCCCGGATCATATGTGTTATCTCAAGAAATCTTTATATGGCTTGAAACAGGCCCCAAGGGCCTGGTACACTCGTTTCGCTAATTTTGTATCCACGGTTGGTTTTCGGAATAACAAGTGTGACACCTCTCTGTTTATTTATCACCGTGGTCGGGACACCACGTATTTGTTATTATACATGGACGATATTATTCTCACCGCCTCGTCCGAGACGCTTCGTACCCAGATCATACGGCAGCTTAGTTCCGAATTCGCAATGAAGGACCTGGGTCCCCTTCATTATTTTTTGGGTATTTCGGTCAACCGCAATTCTGATGGTCTCTTTCTCTCTCAGAAAAAGTATGCGTCCGAGATTCTTACCCGGGCCAACATGGCTTCTTGCAAACCGGCTGCCACTCCCGTTGAGACCACCTCGAAGCTCGGCGCTACCACGGCCCGCCGGGTTAGTGATCCGACATTATATCGCGGCCTTGCCGGGGCCTTACGCGACTTGACTTTTACACGCCCGGACATCTCATGCGGTACAAAAAATATGTCTCTTTATGCACGACCCTCGCGAGCCTCATCTTCATGCGTTAAAACGAATTTTAAGGTACTTACGTGGTACCTTAGACTCCGTCTACACTTGCATCCTTCATCGACATTGGGTCTTGTGTCCTACATCGATCTTATCGCCGATTGGGGTGGTTGCCCGGACACCCGACGGTCCACTTCCTGGGATCTGTGTTTTTCTAGGGGCTAACTTACTATCATGGTCCTCAAAACGCCAAGCCATTATATCGAGATTCGCCGTCGAGGCCGAATATCGTGGGGTAGCAAACGTTGTTCGCGGAAATATGTTGGATCCGTAATCTCTTGCTTGAGCTACACAATCCGGGTGATGAAAGCAACGATTGTTTATTGTGACAATGTTAGTGCAAGGTTTACTTATCCAGGTAATCCCGCGCAACATCAGCGTACAAAGCATGTGGAGATTGATATTCATTTCGTTCGCGAACAGGTAGCCCGGGGGCGTGTTCGGGTGCTTCATGTACCATCCCAGTATCAGTATGCCGATATCTTTACTAAAGGCTTACCAAAGTATCTTTTTGATGATTTCCGGTCCAGTCTAAGTGTTCGTGGACCTCCCCCTTAGACTGAGGGGGCGTATTAGAGATAATTATAGAATTAGATAAATATGGAATTATTAGAGATAATTATAGAATTAGATAAATATGAGAATTATTGTATATATCCCTTTGCATTATTCTTTTACCATATTTGTATATTGTGAGCCTATTTAAAGGATTGAAAGCTAATGAGAGGAATCAAGGAATTCCAATTCTATTAAAAGCGAATAAAAATGAAAGTTGTACATTGGTTTAGATTTGTCAATTTCGGTTCCAGGAATCAAAACAAGTCCATGATGCATGAACCAAGTTTTAGCAAATAGCCTAAATACATCCTACCAAACCTAACCAACTAACCCATGGTTGCACCGGCCTGCAAACTATACAGGTTACCAAAAAACCCAACAACGGATTCAGGTTACCAAAAAGCCGGTCATGTTTAGCAGAGAGTTACAGTGGTTCTAGCCAGTTGTAATCGTAATCGTCCTCTTCAGAAATGGGGCTGCCACCAAAGAATCCATAGCCATCCATACCATCATAATCAATCATCTCCATATTAGATTCCTCATAGCCTTCTGGGATGTTATCCCGCTAGATCTTAAAATCTTTGATCCGCTCTCTGCAATGTTTTTCTAAATTCTTGTCAAGATGAAGGAAAAAACACCCATAAAGGTCGAGAGATTCAAGGTGAGGGCAGCCGTTAAGAATGGCTTTGACTTCATTATCATGGTAAATTGTACTTCCAACCAGCTTCAAATAGTGTAATGCAGGCATGCTATTCGCAATGGCATGGACATCACCATAACAGTCCATGAACTCTGTCTTCAACTTGAAGGACTTGAGCTGAGGGCAATTACGTCCGATGTCTTCAATGTGTTCTGCACAGATATTGATGTAGGAAAGTTCAAGTGTTTCCAAATGTGGTAAGTCTTTTAAGTGCATTAATCAACCCACGGCCCGTAATATCAGAGCAACTTGAAAGACGAAGATGATTCAGCTTACTTGATCTATGCACAAGTTACCATTTAGAGTCACAAAAAAAAAGTAACAGATTCTAAAAATGTAAAAATATATAAAAACTTTTAACTGTCACCAAGAGCGCATATAACAAGCCCCCGTGTGGCTTTAGCCTAGAGGACACATTTATCTCCCCCACAAGAGCCATGGGTTCGATTGATACGATGGAGGCTCTCCAGAAGTTGGTGTTATACCTTTTTTTTGCAGACTAACACCCATAAGAAGCAAGCATATGGTCAAATGACGTTAAAATGATAACTTAATATATAAAGACCATCCAAAAAGATTAAATCTAAGCAGAGGTGATCATGTAATCCAACCATATATGATATATCTACCCAAGGTTTATATCTCTACTAAACTCATATTTTGGTATACTTATAATTTATGAAACTAACCTTTTAGCTTTTCAGTCTCACAAGACTCCCTAAGTTCATTCCTATTTCTAAAACTAAGAAAGAAGTAATAGGACATATATCGCTGAATGAAAATAGAGAAAACAACTTCTCCAGTTCTTACCCTTGATAATCAAGTGTATGTGTGTTCAATTTCTATTATACTCCCTATTTTCCTGATTCTAGAGGAAATTCATGCTCCATAAACTTCGATTTTAAGTATAAAACTGAAGAATTGATGGTGCGTATAGTATGTGTAACTATTAAGTATTAACCTTTTCTTTGAATCGACTCTTCAGTTCAGTTATCAAAAACCCTTTTCACGTTATAAAGTTTCATAGTTTTCCCTTCAACTTTTGTGCACGATTACATTTTTAGTCCTTGTAGTTTGTTAAAAAATACATTATATGCAGAAACAGAAAATAACTCAAATCAACATAATTCTAATTATTCAAGGAGAAAATGTTATTTAATAAAATTGAATGAGAAGAAACAAATCCGTTGTAGTCTAGTTGGTTAGGATACTCGGCTCTCACCCGAGAGACCCGGGTTCAAGTCCCGGCAACGGAATCTTTTTTAATTTATTATTATTTTGAACGCTTATTGCTGAACCTTTAATTTAAAAGAGTAAATTACGTTTTTAGTCCTTGTAGTTTGTTAAAAATTTCTTTTTTGTCTCCTATACTTATTGAAATTTCGATATGGGGATAATAGGCATTATAGATAATAGCCAACAAACTGACACTTCTACTGATATTAACACTGATGATAAAAACCAGGTCTTTATTTTTATAATCCCTTCCTTTTCTGTAAATTTTCTTTGTATATACACATACATATGTTATGTATGCATAATTGCATATGCATATAGAGTTATTTAGAAGAATAACCATATAATATATTTCTTTTAAATGAATAAACTTCTAACATATTTTAAGTTAACCACAAGGGTGGTACCTCAATGGTTTGAGTTTGATCTCCAAAGGTCACCAGTACCAGGAGGTCCCAGGTTCAAATCCAGGAAGGGATAAAAAAAATCCCCTTGTGGCCACGGAGGTTCAAATGCGGTGCCTCCGGAATATCTGCAAAACGGGTAGTCTCCCTGGGATTAGTCGGCTATCATAGCGAGTTGGATATTCAGGTTGATAAAAAAAAAAAAAATTTAAGTCGTTCTTCCGTTAGACAAAGGCATTTTTGAATCTGCAAACGGCATCTACAAAAAAAATGGATTCAGGTTACCATAAAAGTGGTCATGTTTAGCAGAGAGCTATGGTGAATAAAGGCAGGAGCAACCACAATCGTCCCCTGAAAGAAATGGGTGAATAATATATCCATGAGTCATCATAATCGTCCTCTGAAGAAATGGCATTGCCGTTATAATCAACCATACTATCATAATCCATACCTCTTCCATCATCATACAAGTCATTATTAATATCATCATTATAATCAAACATCTCCATATCAGATTCCTCATCCCCTTCTGCTTCTGGGATGTTATTCCGCTTAAACTTAAAATCTTTGATCCGCTCTCTGCACACTTTTTCTAAATTCTCGTCAAGATGAAGATAAAAACACCCGCAAAGATCAAGAGATTCAAGGTGAGGGCAGCCCTTAAGAATGGCTTTGATTTCATCATCATCGTCGTCCATTGAACTACCAACCAACTTCAAATGACGTAATGCGGGCATGCTATTCGCGATGGCATGGACATCACCATCACATTCCATCAACTCTGTCTTCAAGGTGAAGGACTTGAGCTGAGGGCAATTTCGTCCGATGACTTCAATGTCTTGTGCACAGATATCGATGTAGGAAAGCTCAAGTGTTTCCAAATGTGGTAGCTTTTTCAGTGCGTTATTCAACCCGCGGCCCGTAATGTCGGAGCAAGCTTACTTGAGCTGTGCACAAGTTATCATTCAGAGTCACAAAAAAAAGCAACATATTTTCTAAAAATGTAAAACTAAAGGGCCGTTTACCAAAGACTAGACTTACCCGGTAAGCGCTTACCGTGGTAAGAGCCGTCGCCCTCACTTACCGGGTAAGACTCTTGCTCCTTATCATATTCATCAGGTAAAATAATGTGAATTGGTAAGCGCTTACCCGGGTAAGTTTTGGTATGCAACCCCTAAATAAAAATATGCCAACAGATTATATGTTGAGAAAGTAAAGATAATACATTTGAGGGCTAATTAACAACCCATGTTAAAGATATATATATACATAGGTCGAGATTCAAATGAGAACACCTCCATTTTACGAGAGTGCGAGAACATGTAAAGGGACGTGAGAACATATAAGGGGACGTGATGGTGAGTGAACGATGTGCCCTGCGACTTAGGTCGTGCCAAAGCTCATCTGTTTAATGACTTTATATCACATGTGATGGATAACAGTTTAACACCAAAAAAACATCCTTACAACATGTGATAATACAGTGTGAGGAGGCTTAGGCCTTGTTTGTTTTTTCAAAAAAAGCTCTTGATAGCCTCTTATGTCTGGTTCGTTAAGAGGTAGGGTCATTCAAACTGTTGTTTTTTCCAACTTTTCAGAGGCACTTATGTCTTATTGTCCTCTTATCTGGTAAGACGTAAACTAACCTCTTATTTGCCTCTTATTGTTCTCCAAACTCTCGGCAATGACGTTTCTCAATCGACTAACCTTAATCGATCATTTCTCTCAATTGATCCTCACCAAATAGATCCTTACCTATCGCAACTGATGTATTTTAATAGGATTTAAATGTGTTAAATACCGTTAATAACATAATTTCATTAAAATGAATGCTAATTATATAATTTATATGTAAAATTGTAACGATGATGAATAAATGTATGAAATTGTATAAATTGATCTATAAATTCAACAATATAATTTTTAATGGATAAATTCAGAAGTTCAATCAATAAAACACACATTCTTATGGTCTTCATAAGTTTTAATCATTTCAACTAGTTGGTTCCTTATTGTTAGGGGGCTTAATGGAATGAAGGCTGTTCTCCTTTTCGTGTAATAGGCCACATATATATATATATAGCTGAATCAAATTAGAGAAAACAACTCCAGTTCTTAAACTTCATCTCAAGTGTGTATGTATGTGTGTGTTCCATTTCTATCATACCCCCTATTTTCGTAATTCTAGACGAAATCAGTAACAAAATTCATGCTCCATAAACTTCGATAATGTATAAAGCATGAATAAAATAACTGAAGAAGGGTATAAAAAAAGGGGGAAGAATAAGAAACCTACGATCGTGAAATGAAATCAAGGAGATCGTCAGTGGCAAACCACTTGAAACTGATATCGATCAATTCTCCACGGCTACGATGGACTGCCTGCTTAATCAATTTCTTGATGACGTAATCTTTATCGGAAGCATGAAAACGATGGTTTATACGTATGACTTTCCACATCGTCGGATCCTTGCAAATCTTTCGCCAAGTTGTGCATACCGCTCATCAGCATTTCCAGCCAATTTGGAGTTTCCTCCATTGCTGAAGACCAGGGCCGTGCCAATCTTTTTGGAGGCCCTATTCCACCTATACCAAAATTATAAATTACATATATCAAAATTATAAATTAATCGGTCAATAAAACAAAATATAAAATATAATATTGAAAATCTTACAACTTGATATGCAAAAATGTTTAAAATAATAAAGTTCATTACCATATATTATATAAAGTATATGAGTTTTCTATCCGTATTTTCCAACATTATTTAATTGTTTCATTGCCCTTCTCCAGACCGCAGGACCAAAGTAGATGGTCATTTTTTTTAAATTGTCTTCTTCAATAGTAAATTACAATACTATTCATGTAACACAATTGTTAGCAAATGGTTTGACTTCTGACTCAAAGTTGCAAAAACCCATTGTTTTCATGAATCTATTAAAAACAATAACAATAAAAAGTTAGTTAGTAAGAAAAATAGTTTATTCATAATGAACATTATTAAAGGTTATTTATTCTTCTGTGATAAATTGATATTATTATGTACATTTTTCCAAAAAAAAAACAAACAACTAGGCATTATTATTTTTTGAACTTAAATCTTATAACGTTTAAAACCAAAACCATCTAATCATATTTTCGTAATCAAGATTTGCAAGAAATTCATTAAAGAATCAAACAATGTTAATAGAAATATCATACTAAATATTTTGTTTGATAGATTAAAATTTATCCCTTAAAAGATAATTTATAGAATGAAATTTAATATGGGTATTGGGTTTTAATCGATTCATAAGGTTTTGATGAGATACTTTTTATCAATAATAAGAAAAACAAATAATATACATTATATACAAAACTAAAAGAAAAAAAAAATCCAAGGGCCCATAAAAATTAGAATTAAAATGATAAGACAATTTTATATTTTGGTATTAACGATAAATAAATAATTAAAATCAAAGAAAGGTTATTAAAATAATAAATAATTATTTTAAAAACACAAAGTTTTTATATAGTTAATTGTCTTTTTTTAATTTTAAGTTAAGTTAAATTACAAGAAATTTATATAATTAAGAAATTATTAAAATAAAATTTTAAAACTCTTTTAATAAAAAAAAAGATTGCTAGCGAGAATTTGGAAATTTGTATAATTAAGAAATTATTTAAATTAGTATTTAAAAGTTCTTCAATGAAAATGATCCCAGTGAGATTCAAACCTGGGATTACAACTAAAACAGACGGTGTGCTATCCAACTCGGCCGCATGTCATTTTGCTTTACCTTTTAGATTTCAAATTTATATTCGTATTATTATACATATAAAATTCTAAACAAATTCGGAGGCCCCTTACGATCGAAGGCCCTGTGCGACGGAACCACTCCGCACACCCTCGGGAACGGCCCTGTTGAAGACGGCTCTGCCATTCCCGACTATGGAATCCGACGGTTTTACCAATTCATCTTTGCATTGAAGCGACTCTTCAGTTATCAAAAACCCTTTTCCCATTAAAAATTTTCAATGTTGCCCCTTGAACTTTTTTGTTCACTACGAATGAAGTTCTTTGAGAAAAATAAAGAGTGAATTATGGATTTGGTCCTTATTGTTTGAGAGTTTTTTGGTTATGCTTACTATAGTATGTTTGTTATTGTGGATATGGTCCCTGTGGTATTTAATTTACTTTGGTCATGGTCCCTTTGACTAATAGCTCATTAACTCTGTTAAATGAATAGGTCATTTTTGCCATCTACTTATTCTTTTGTCTTTTCCATATAAATATAAAAACAATATTTTTATACATATATATATATATAATCAAAATAAATAATATATGATATTATTGTAGACATGATTTATTAAATAGATTAAACTATATTGTTTTAAAAAATTAATTATATTAAATTGGATTTAATTATATTAATTATATAAAAAGATTCAAATAATTAATTATATAAATAAGTTTTAATACAATTAAAATTTTAAATTAAATCAATTAAATCATAAAATCATATTTTATTTTTTTTAAAGCGAATAAATAGGACGGTTTTATGATTGAGTTATTTAAATTAAAAAAATATGTTAAATACTATTTAATTTTATTGTTCTTTTTTATCATTGCAACAAACATTTTATTATCGAAATTTTAACCCCAAAATTATTTAAAACCACTAAGATATGAACTCCAATTTTATCATACTAAAATAAGATTTTCAATTTTCATATAAATTTTCATTCCAATATTCAATGTCAACTATTTAAATTTTCACCAAATGAAAAATTCATATGTACTCTCATCTTTGTAACTTATACAAATTCTTATGTAAATTCAACAAGTTTTCATATTGAAATAGACAAAAATATTAAAATAATAAAATTATATCATATTTAATTTTTTAATTTAAACAAATCAATGAAAAAATAATATTTTATTTTATTTTATTTATTTTTATATCATTATATATAGAATGAATTTGATATCATTATATATTAAATACTATATAATTTTATCATTTTAATATTTTTGTTTATTTCGGTATGAAAACTTGTTGAATTTATGTAGAAATTTATTTAATTTTAAGTTACAAAGATGAAAGTACATATGAATCTTTCTTTTGGTGAAAATTTAAATAGTTGACGTTGAATTTTTGAATAAAAAGTTATATGAAAATCGAAAACTTTGTTTTAGTATGATAAAATTGGAGTTTATATCTTAGTGGTTTTAAATAATTTTAGTGTTAAAATATCGATAATAACCTTGTTCAATGATAGAAAATAAACCATAAAAGTAAATTGTGTTTAACATAATTATTTTAATTTAAATAAATTAATCATAAAACCATATCTTATTTATTCGCTCTAAATAAAATAAAATATTGTTTTATGATTTGATTTGTTTAATTTAAATTTTTAATTGCATTAAAAGTTAAAACCTATTTTGTAACACCCCCGTCCCGCGTGGTTCAAGGACGGAAAATGCCACAATTGGTTTTAGGACAATTATAAACAATAGCTGACTAAGGCAGAGCAACTAACATAATATTTACATAACCATAACCGGAGATAACGAGTAACATAATGCGGTCCCCAAAATACAAGTATATAAAGTTTACATTAACCCTTAAAAGTTTACAAAAGTAGATCATGGTTTAATCTTCAGTCATGTCATCTCCGTATCCCTCATCCCAAAATCCCTGCTAAGTCAAGTACCTGCCGAGGAAAAAGAAAACTCGCTGAGCTTAACGCTCAGTGAACAGATAATAGTAATTCAATAATTAAAATGAGATAACAATTTCAACAGGGAATTCATAACGTTAAGTAACAAAGAAAGTTAGACAACAATAACCTGAAGGCATATCAAAGGTCCAAAGACCAAACCATATCACGAGGATACGTCGTTCCCAAAGGATGATCAGTCCATTCGGGCGTCAGTGAGGAAAGGGGTGTGAGCACAACAAAAGCAATCCTCTCCGTGGATTTAACCACGGCCATAATTATTATCCAATAAAGTTCCTAGGATCGATCTATACGCCCTCTAATTGACCGGTACCAAGTCAAGTCAATCTACCATAAGGACGCCATGATAGTTTTAGCCACCATGGAAGCATCTCAATACCGGTGCTCATAATATTGAGTCTATAGTACAAGTTCACAATATATAGTATTTAACAATTCAAATAATCAATATTCCAAATACGAATGCAAGTCATATTTCGAAAGAAACCAAAGTTCCATAATATCAACAAACATAAAGAGAATTTGGAATCAACGTATTCGGATTAGGAAGCCTTTTACAAATGGCTATCCCCGTGTCAAGTAAAATATGATATCCGTACCTTGATCAATTTCGACAATTAACACACGATTATAAATATTCACGATCAATTTTGCCTCGCCCGTGTGCCTAACGAATACATAAACGGGTCATTATTTGCAAAACATAAAAACCATAAAATACATGTTCTTAATCAAATCACTTAAGTCTTAACAACCCTAAACAACTTATACTTTAGAAAGACAGCCCTATACCCATCAAAAACTTAAACATAATTTTCAGCCGACAGCTTCTGCCCCCTACTTGTTGACCATTTCCACCCAATCTAGATGTCCATCCAGGTTTTACAATCTTAACAAAAGTTGTAGAATGAACTCTTATGAGTCTAATGGCTTTGAAATCAACCCATTTGGATGCTCCATCTATGAGATACGGCTTAACCAAAACAGCAACTATTAAGCCGTATGTACACAAACAGCCCAAACAGCCTTGTAAACCTACTGTTTTGAGCCACTTTCAGTCGCAATTGGGTTCTCGACTCTTCATAACAGTTGTAGTCTATGGCAAGACCTTTAAATCTGGAAAATATGAGCTTATTTGGACGTGCGGTTTGAGAGTTATGCATCGCCAAAGTACTGGACTTGGGGCTGTCCAAATTACCAATTTCCACATTTTTCACCAATTCACTTTAATGATTCAAACCTCATAATTTGCAATATTCAAAAGCTCCAAAACATACCTAACATACTAAAAACTACAAAGAAGCTTAATGGTTAAGACCTTAAGCTTAATCACACCATTTTGCTCCTTTTAGACATAAAACCAAACACTTAGCATGCATAATCATATTGAACTCATGCTTAACCTTTATTGAAAACATAATTTAACCCTTTTTATAACTTCACCAATTTTAACCATTCTAAGCTTCTACATCTATATACTTGCACAACTTAGCAATACTAACTCATAGCTTAAACATAACATAAATGGAAGATAACCATAATAATCCTAACATACTCAAACATAATAAAAATGAAAGAAAATTGTACCTCTAAGAAGGATTTGAAGAGATGATTCCAAATTTGTAATTAGTTCTTTAATTCTCTTAGTAATTTGAGAGAATTTTAAAGAATAAGAACTTTGAAGGTGTAGTTGCATAAGTCGGTCATATGCAGAGAGAAGAAGAAAATGATTAATACAATTTATCTAATTCTCCATATTTTCTCATTTTATATTTATTTAGAGTTTAGGCATTTGGCGGTTTTAACCCTTCAAGTTTAAACCATCAACTTTATGCCCTAGTTGCCATAAACTTAACAATTTAAACTTAACAATTTAGGTTAAGTTAAGTTCCACTTTGTACATATATGACCCCTTGTATAATATTAACTTACAATTTAGTCCGAGGTACAAGTCGGGTAAGCATAAGGTACAAACACATTACGCACGATTTGGACAGTTTAACGGAACACGGATATTATATATTTATATAATTAATTCCTTGAAAAACTTAATATAATTAAATCCAATTTAATATAGTTAAGTTTTAAAACAATATAATTTAATCTATTTAATATAGTTAATATAGTTAAGTTTTTTTTAATTAAACAAATCATATCTACAATAGTATCATAATTTATTTGTTTGATATTATTATATATATGTATATAAAAATTTGTTTTTATATTTATATGAAAAAAACAAAAGAATAAGTAGATGACAAAAATGACCCCTTCATTTAACAAAGTTAGTGAGTCGTTAGTCAGAAAGACCATGACCAAAGTAAATTGAATACCACAAGGACCATATCCACAACAAACATACTATAGTAACCATAACCCAAAAAACCATCAAACCATAGGGACCAAATCCATAATTCACTCAAAAATAAATTATAAATTTGCACACTTATTCCTGACCCTTTTCTTTCATGCAAATTATGTTCCATTCGAAATTAATAAAGTAAATTACGTTTTTCATTGTTGATGTTTGCTAAAAATAGCAATTTTAATCGCTATACTTTTTGATATTGCGGTTTTCGTTTTGATATTTTACAATTTATTGTTGTTTTGATCTTTATGATTTATAATATATTATTTCTTTCCGTCCTTGTGTTTCTTTTTGGATTACTAAGTTTATCAAAGTTGATTTCTTGTCATCATAATTTGTCGGGATTAGTATGGGCACCGACAATTATGTCCAAACCAAGTTTCTAAATAACCTGAGATGTGACGTGGCGACGACATTAAGCCTTAGAAGCCACGACGAACTATAGTGTTTTCTAAAGCCTGTCCTATGGCGACAAGTTTGTATGACATATATAAACCTTTGTTTTCTACTATTACTCAATTAGTTAATGATATTAAACATTTTAAATTATGTATATATTAGAAACAAAAAAATATGACAATAAAAGGGTAAGAAAAATCATACATGGTGTTACAAAAATAACGCATTGGGTCATGGCATGCCACAGACATAACGTGGCGTCAGACACAAGCCTTAAGTCATGGCGGTTGTTCCGGAGAGTTTTCTAAAACATTGATCCAGACTAATCTGGACATTTTGTGACGGCAAGAAATTAACTTTGATGAACTTAGTGGCAATAATGTTCATTGTTGTTTTCGTCCTTATTATTTACATATATTGTTGTTTCCATTCTTGTGGGTTACAATTCATTCTTGTTTTCATCTCTCGTACTTAAAAGGTATATTTTAGCTTCAAACACAAAAATAACAATAAACTAAAAACCATATAAATAAAAACAACCATTGCCATAAAGTTAAAAATTTTAACTAACCATATGGACAAAAAGAATGTCAACTAGAAAAGAATGTCAACTAGAAAGTCTAATGAGCTAATACAACATTTTGTTTTTGAATTTTTTTTGTTTTTTTACAAAAACTCAATCAACTCAAAGTCACTTTGACTTGTTTCATATTATTTGTCAATTTGATTAGAATCGAAAAATTAAATTAGATAATGACATCGTTTGAACAAAAAACATACATGTATATCTTTATACAATTTTTGGTTTATAATAAAATTTCACATCTCATGTGATATATCATATGGGTACACAACTAAGTCCAATTACATAGTTTTTGAATGATATTTTATTTTGTATAAAAATTTCCAAAAGGAAATCCAGAAAAGGTATTAAACTCCAAAATTCTAGTTTTCTCGATTAGTGATATCATTCTCATTATTTGATCCAATTACATCAGGTTTTGGAGTTCATAGAAGTTCCTTTTGTGGAACTTATTTGATACCAACCACCATATGGCAAAATATAGGGAATTTAATTATTTTGACCATTTTAAAAATAAGACTTACCAATTTAACCAAAATCTTTTTTGTTTTACCAAAATGACCATAATACGTGCGAAATACATACCGATTCAGATCTCAGATCGAGTGGATTTACCGATTCAGACCTCAGATCAAGTGGATTTGTCAAAGGGCCAAAACGACGTCGTTTTGGCCAAAGTTCCTCCGCCACATACAGAATACCTCCGCCACATGGCGGAGGGGCCCAAAACGACGTTGTTTTGGGCCGTTTTCCGCGTATGCCTGCACCGTATGAAAGTACCTCCGCCTCGCTGTATAAATACCTCCGCCACATGGCGGAGGGACCCAAAACGACGTCGTTTTGGGCCCTTTTTTTGCCTGGAAACCCTAATCGACCGAACCCTAAAAGCTCTTTATACCACAACCGCCCCCACCCCCACCCCACACGGCTATAATTGCTTCCATTGTCTTCTCCTCATCTTCTTGCTTTGTTCTTGCCTTATTTTTGCTTACACACAAAAAATTGGAACCACTTCAATATTTTAAGGTCTTGCTTACGTAACCAAGGAGGAGTCAACCACCACGTGCTTCTCATCTAAAATAACTCAAGACGTTTACCAAATGGTTAGTTCAAAACCCGTACTTTATTTAAATGGTTGCAATTTACATGTATATGATTATGTTTGTCCATTTTTAGGATCACCACATGTGATTTGAAACGAAGAAATGGTTATGTTTGTCCATTACAATATAAATATAAATTATTTATAACACGTGTAATGCATTTTTATACAAAGATTGTAAATAGTTTAATAAAGATTTGTGTAAATAATTATAGTTTTAGTAACCGTTTGTTAAAAAATTATTTAGAAATAATAGAAATTTTAATTGTTGTATGTTATACGTCATTTTATCGTTTGTATGTTTGTAGTAAGTTATAGGGTTGTTGTAAATTGCTAACGAAAAAATGGAAATAAATTTTTATAAAAATAATGTTTATTACGTTAACCCTAACGGAAAAAGGAGCAAATTTGTAAAAAACTTAACTGTCTGAGTTACTCGAACTAAATTATAAAGGACCAAATTTGTAAAAAAGTTAACAGAAAATATAACCGTAACGTAGTTACTCGAACTAACGGAAAAAGGATCAAATTGTAAAAAACTTAACGGAAAATTTAACAGTAACGGAGTTAAAAGAACTAACGGCAAAAGGACCAAATATGTTAAAAAGATAACGGAAAATTTAACCGTAACGGAGATAACAGAACTAACGGAAAAAGGACCAAATTTGTAAAAAAGTTAACGGAAAATTTAATGGTAACGGAGATAACAGAACTAACGGAAAAAGGACCAAATTTGGAAAAAAAATAACGGAAAATCTAACTAACTGAGTTAACAGAACTAACGGAAAAAGGACCAAATTTGTGAAAAATTTAACGGAAAATTTAACCGTAACGGAGTTAACAGAACTAACGGAAAAATGACCAAATTTGTAAATAAGTTAACGGAACATTTAACCGTAACTGAGTTAACAGAACAAACGGAAAAAGGACCAAAGTTGTAAAATAGTTAACGGAAAATTTAACCGTAACTGAGTTAACAGAACTAACGGAAAAAGGACCAAATTTGTAAAATAGTTAACAGAAAATTTAAGTTGAACTTTATATATTATGACACTAATTTTTATTATTGCAACCTTTTGAATGATTACCTTGTTAAACATTAATTTTTTTAAATGAACAAACTTTACATAAACAAATTTTTGAAAGACTTTGTTATTAGGGAAAAAATACACAACGAACAATCATATTTTCAATGATTAAGTCTTAAAACTAATTTTTTGAATGAAAAAACATTAAACTTTAGCATTTTGAATGATTAAGTTATTAAACATTAATTTCAATTAAATTAAATCATCAAAGTTTAAAATGAGTTGTTTATATTTGTTTAACACAAAGAAAAAATTGGAAACAAAAATTGAAAGTTTCAAACAAAGAATCAAAACTTAAATAATTTTTATCGTTAGTAGTCAATTAAAAAGGACTATAATTGATATTGAATTTGAAAATTATTTATGCAGGCCGACGACAATGTAGCTTCGTTGAATGTGAGGGCAAAGGTATCCCTCATGGTAGAGATTAAGAGTAAATTATCAAATAATAGGGCGGCCATATTTAGGGAAACCTGTTTTGGTAGATGGTTGGATCTCTCTGATACTTATGCCGATCATGTGTTACTTTACACATTTTTTGAGAGGCAGACCTTCCCGCTCATGGTACGACCGATGAGATGTATTTCCAGATCGGCCCTCATACGCTTCGTTTTGGTCGTGAGGATTTCTGTCTAGTTACGGGGCTTCTGTTTGGAAGGGCTCCGGACCATCCTGCTGATAGTGATGGTTTCTTTAGCAGGATGTTTGGTGATGGCACACCTAAGGTTGATCTGGTGCTGCAAAAGTATAATCGCATTAGTACTGCGGATGACGATTTGGATGACATCAATGCAGTGCGAGTGTGTTTGATTATGGTGGTTGAAATGTTTTTTCTTGGCCACCGGAACAATGTGAGAGTTTCTGATCTGGTGATTAAGGCGATAGATAACTTGGAGTTTTGGAACAGTTATCCATGGGGGAGTTTTATTTGGCGTTATACGATAGGACAAATGTATAACTGTCTACATACAGGAAAACGGACAGCGGGGAGCAAAAAACGGACGATTCATGGGTTCTTATATGCGTTGAAGGTTATTTTAATAACTTAATCCTTGAATAAAATATTTCTTTTAGCAATATCAATAGATATTTCAACCTAACGTTTTCAATTACGAAATCCAATTAGACGTTTTAATTTTTGTCATTTAAATATTTAAACATTTTACTATTGTTTTCTTATTTAATAATTGTCATTTACTAATTGTTGACTCTTTAATTGCCAGATCTGGATTTTAGAAATGTTTCCAGGCTCCGCCTTATACTACACTAAAAACAATAATATGTACCCGAGGGCAGTTCGTTGGACCCGGGTGCCAAGAATGGTAAAACTCAATCATGTCAGGGAGATTATTGATGTTTCCGATCTAAAATAATTCCAAGCCAGATAGCTACAATCTGCATGGCCCTTATGTCTTGCAGCAACAATGGCATGACCACAAGGTAACCTAGATTTATCTCATTCAAGACATGTACAGTTACCGTTTAACATATCAACTACTGTGTAGTTATGATCTCGCCCTACCTCGAACTTGTCATGTCCAAGACCGCGTACCCTCCATGCCATAGACGTTCCCGCTCTTTTATAAATTATCTCTTCCACTTTTGGTGTGAGTGAGTTTTGCATTTGATCTACAAATATGTGAAATTTGTGTTACATTCATTTTATAAAATACACATTAAAAAAATAATTATGTGTAAGTTCATAGTTTATCAACCTCCCTTTTCCCGTCGAACTAGATACCACTGTTGTTGAAAATCTCGGAAGAACTCTACAAGTGCGACAATCGGTAATCTACGTGCAAAATGAGAGACTGCATTCACCGACTTTGCACTATTTGATGTCATAATATCATACCGTATACCAGGAAAATGGGCGTTCGACCACCTCTCCTTACCAGCTGTGTCCATAACTTGAGCTGCTTCTGGTACTTGAAATCGTAGTGCATTCAGGTGTCTGTCGAACTCCACCTCCGTGTACGCTCTACATGCTTTCCAATATGTTGACTTGTATATTTTAATACGCTTGTCAGCGTTTCGCGTTCATCTCCAAATGTCGACAACATAGTGCATGAGCGTTACTGGGAAACACGGTGCTAATAGCGGCGCTTATGGCAGCAGCCCTGTCGGACATAAACACCAACCCCTCCGGTGCTCCTATACAATCTCTCAACCTGTACAAAAACCAAGACCACTCCTCAGTCATCTCGGACTTGCCTACTCCGAAAGCAATTGGAACAATGTTATTATTCCCGTCATTGGCTACTGCCAAGAACATTGTCCCAAAATACGGTTCCTTTAAATGAGCGGCGTCTATAATAAGGACAGGTCGCAAGTTACGCAAAATGTTTCGAATCTGCAAAGAATGTAGGTATTTCTTGTTATTTTTTATAATGTTATTATTTAATAGGTAAACAAATGAGATATTCCTATACGTACCGCGTAACCAAGGGCAACGAAGCACAACTCAAAACGCCCACTTGAGTCCGTCCTTATTTTTGTGTATGTACCTGGATTTTGTAGCGCCAAATTATGTAAATACATAGGGAGTCATTCAAAGGATTCGGCATGTGTGCCCCTCACCAATAGTAGTGTCTCGCACCTGGCACGCCAAGCTTGGTGGTATGTAAGAGTAATCCCGTATTGTAGGTACATATCGGCCACGATGTCCTTTGGCCGAAGTTGATGGCTAGCATCACCATATTTTTCTTTTAGCATGTTGGCCAAAATATTCTTGTTTGCTTGCCGGTGGGTAGTATTTAGTTGGGTACTAGAGCAAGTGTGTTGGTCTACCAATTTTTTTACAAAAAATAAACCTCCCAGTTCACCAACACTACTTGCAGTCATACGCCATGTGCAACCTTCTATTTGGCATACAACTTCGTATAGGGTTTTGGATGATTTCTTCGTTTTAAACTGGAAGTGCTCTTCTATGAATTTTATCCCCAACTCCTCAATCATTTGCTTCTTTTTATCGAATATCTGATCTTCAGATATTCGTCGACTATGATTGTAAGGTACCAGTTGGACAGTTTCTATATAGGTCTCTGTTGTTGGAATCGGAGAGGGCATATCATGATAATCATTTATGCCACCATACGATGTATTATTAGGGTAACCAGTACCTGTTTCTTCATCGTTCGTAGCTTCATCCGTCTCTGGTACATCATCGTCAGTAGATAGACCAACTGAATAAAAAACATATGCTTTGTCGGCAGCAAACCCAACAATCTGTGGTTCATCAACGTCATCGACTTCTTCTTCTTGATCTTCTTGCGTCTCCGGCATATTTTCGGACAAGGGCTGCATTTGAGTTTTAGGGATGGGTTGATCATCTGCGTCATGTCCTTCATCAAGACCTTCGTCATACATCGAATAATCGACATACACTACAACAGACGGTGGTGTATATGACCGCCCGGCAAGGTCCAAGAAAGCATAAACATCTTCATCGTCACATATTGGAGTCATTGTACCATCGTTCAGAATACTAACTTGGTGTCACCAACAATGGAACTGTCGATTCCAGCGTGTTTTTTTGCATACGCTAGGAACTTGCGATGTGTGACGTTTGCTGGGAACTTAACACCATGCTTTGAAGAATTAACATAATCCCACCCGTTATTAACTTGCACCCATTCACCACCAAAGGTAAAAAAAAAACTTAACTTTAGCGTCACTAGAACTCATTTTTTCAGATTATTCTAACAAATAAATCTGTTTATAATTGAGAGATAGAGAGATAGAGAGATAGACGTTTATGGTAGATTGAACCTTCAACACATATCAATATATAAATATTTTCGTCCACTTGTTTTTTGAAGAATCATACGAGAAAAACGTTTTAAATTTATATTTTACGGTTTTTACCCCTACAGTTAGTTAATAAATTACTTTAGGTACTTGCTTTTTAATTTTCCGTTTCACACCCTTATCACATTAACATACATAAACATATATCAATTAAAATACGTCTACAAATGACGTTTATATTTTAACAAATTACATCATTAAAATAGTCTCGAAACTCACTTCGAAATGAGACTAATATTGCATTTTTTCCCGTTAATCGAATATGTTAGGCTTCTACACTATGTCAAGAATGATGGCAAAACATATTATATATAATTATATAAACATTCATTTTGTCGATAAATGGCTCACATGGCTTTATATTTAATTATATAAACATTAATTTTATTTACTAATTTAACGTATTATATATAAATCATTATATATAAATCATTATCGATAAATGGCTTACACCTTAAATCTTACACATTTGGTCCTTGTATTTGATAAGTAAAATGAGTGACGATAGACTAACGGATGAGGCATTCCCGACCGGATGGTTAAATCTTCCTGGATATCGCGTTAAAATTTTTCATATTCCATTAAAAAAATACTACACTGATGGGGAATAGCCAAAGAGCGAAAAGTTAATACTGCGGGTAAATTTATAATATGTTAATTTATCAATACAATTTGTGCACGCGCATAAAATACTAAGGTCAAATTTGTGCATGCACATAAAATACCTCCGCCATCTTTAAGCGAAACAACATTGCCGCTTCCGCTGCCTCACTTGGAGCATAGGTTGGAATGATTTCCCCGGCCACCAACGACTCCATGTTTTTACAAACCCATACACCGCAATCTCCATAGCGTCCAGACTGTTGTGATGCGCGATCATCGTGTTTCCATCTGAAGGATTTGCTACCCCGATATTTTATCTTTTTCAATAACTTTTTCAGCCTCTCAGCAAATATCTTCATAAGTTCCACCAGGTTCCGTTGTAGCAAGGAGGAGTTGCGGAGGCTGTCGTATACAACCATCTCCATGGTAGGAAGATCCAACACCCCGAGCACCCAATGACGGCTCTCTCCTACGCAAATAGGAATGTATACCTAGAATATAATAGTCACCCACATATTGTTAGTAAGAAATAGGTTAAATAAAATCTTTAAAAACAATTAACATACCATGTCCGTTGCATGCCATGGACGTTCGTCTGGCTCTGTTCCATCGCACATTCCAACTACTGAATCTTCCCCACCCTTATTCCGGAGCATAAAACCGGAGAATTGAGTAATTATGACTGTCCACCTCGCTGTATTACTTCGGGTGGCGACAACCTTCTTCGCCCAGTTGTCAATGTGCTATAAACAACACGAACATTGTTAGTTACTAATCTACTCTATCTAACTAGACAAGGCACTTTAGTGAGAAAAAAAATTAAATCCTAACTTGTTCCTGTAGATTGCCCGTTCCATCCAGATCCAGACCCAACAGTACTCTCCAAAATTCCTTCTCAACGGGAATATGAGGGAAGAACGGCATACGAAGTTCAGGAATGTCATCATTTTGAACTTTAGCAAATACCATTAGGCCGGTGACGACTTCTCTATTGGTTGAAGAAGCCAAGGTCTTACTGTTTCGCTTTGTTTGTGACTTTTTTTTTCCAGCGACCGGTGTGCTTGGTCGTTGCTTACTCCAAGGATTCATTGTTACCTTTGAAGCCCACCGCTCCCGGAGTCCTGGGCGCGGCGCGGGGACCTCTGGTGGTTGGTCTTCCGATTCATCCATTGGTGCCTCCGACTCACTTTCCGGTGTACGAAAATGTTCTTCGCTAATTATAACACCGCATGGACTCGAAACCGGGGAACTATAATGGGACTGAGGGGTAATCGTAGTGCCCAATATGTCGTTGAACGCCCAAGCTCGGGTACCGAACTCCTGGTGGATGACCTGTCCTAAACTGTCGTAATCAGTATAAGCCGTGTTGCCCTGGATATTGTCATTGGAACAAAATAAGTAACATATTTCCTAGATACCATTATTTTAACACAAAGACAACTTACAGACTGTCCGACGGTGTCGAATGCGGAACGAGACGTCATATGTGTTACGTAGCCCGACGACCCAAACTGTTAGACCACGAAAGGTAAAATTTTAGTTGCTATTCTTCACGCTAGCATTTAAACAACAACAAAAAGAAACTTACATCTTGCATGTACGTAGGCCGTATGACGCAATATGACCTACCCATCTCGTACGACGAGGTCGGCATCTCGTACGACGAGGTCGGCATCTCGTACGACCGCCTTGTTATCGCAAACTGATCGAAGTAAGTATTTTCCACCTCAAACTGATTGAAGTAAGTCGTCGGTGCAAGGACGTTAGACATCTAGCAAAACCATGTATGGTAGTATCAATACATGGTGTAAATATAGAGGACGGTAAATTGTTTGTTCAACAGTGACCTGATGTGCGCCGAAAGACAGCACAAACTCGTTAAGGCGTCGGGTGTTGGAATCGGTCTTGGTCCGGAAATCCGCCAGCTCGTCCCACTTGTCTTGATATTGGTCGCGAGACTTAGGACGGAAATGGGGACAACTTTCTATATACCACTCAATCTGCTCCTCCGCAGACGTACTGGTAAGTAGCGATGATGGGGCCGACATCTGCTAAATATGTTAACAAAATCAATACATTGAGTGATTATTGTTTTCCTATCAAATTCGAAAGATAGTCAAATAACTTACCCCACCAACTGACTTGAAGAACTGAAGGAAAATCGACCTACCCAACGTCTTAGTAGTAGTAGTCCGACTCCAGGAAAGTCCTCTAGGATACCTGTCATTTTGGTTATGGAAATGGTGGAGGGCGACAGGAAACATCTCCAAGATCCAAATCTAAAGTTACACACCAAAAACATTTACAGACCGTTCAAATTAGGAAATCAATTGTTATTAAAAAATCATTTATACTACTTGTCTAACCTTGAAAGCGTATGTAAACACAGACATCGTATGCTGACGGATCATTTTTTTTCACTCGTCTGCTGTAAGCCTTATGCATTTGTTTGAATGTATGGCCCCATATATGTTCACCCCACGGATAATTGCAAAATACTTGTAAGTCCTCTACGGCCCTAAGAACTGTCTGGCTAACAAACTGTCTTAGCTCACGCCCCATGAATACAAGTTCCACCCTCACCACTAAGCACACACGAATAACATCATCTTGTGGTAGGTCACTCATGTAATTCATCATCATCCGGTCATAAACAGTTGAAGTCTTTAAGGTTTTTGGGTCCTCATCGGTAAATACCCTACTAACGAAACTTTGTGTTGGAATGGAAGGAAGGGAGGATGTGGGTCCGAAACGGAGTCCTGTAATAAGGCAGAACTCCCGTCGCCCGAAACATAATGAGTGCCCAAACACGTCAAAATATAGCTCGTCGGGTTCTGGGTTTGTAGCAGAAACCTCCATCTGCAGAAACATGTTGACTAACAACGGATCGTGGGCAGTCATGGCAAGGTCCAACCATGGACCGAAAGGTGTACGCCTGAACGCAAATTGTTTGCCATTATCGAAGCTCAAAACCGTCCTAATATCTTTTATCATGGTAAGACGACTTTTGAACGCCAACGACGAGTACGTAAAATCCTCCTACATTGTAACACATATAGACAGTTATATATACTTCTGTTAAGGTTTATTACAATTTTAGTGCTTTTTTCCGTTACTTCTGTTAACTCAGTTAGGGTTAACGTTTTGGTTAAGTTTCTTTACAAAGTCTCGTTATATAATTTTTTTAAAAATTTTACCATTTAGTTTTTTATTTTTATAACTTTTAAAAATACGGTAAAAGTTGGAATTAACTTTATAGAACATTTTCAAAACGTACAACAGTGAAAAAAACAGTTCAATAAATCGTACAACAGAAAAATATTTGACGAACGTTTTAAGCAAATATTTTAAATATATATTAGTAGTTTTAAGCAATAAATTTTTGACAAACGTTTTAAGAATAATATTTTTAAACATATTTTTTCAATATATATTAGTAGTTTTAAGCAATAAATCGTAGAACAGAAAAACTTACTTGACGAACGTTGGCCATTTCTGAAAATTGCAAAATTCAATGTCTTGAAGCGTATTTTTTCGAACGTAATGTATAACAATGTGCCAAAAAAAAATTTATTTGAAATCTTGCTCTTGATCTTTAAAACTAATAGTGTAAGCGGAATTTATCAAGCAATTGTGGGGTATTTATCAGGATATTTATCAGGATATTTATCAGGCAATTGTGGAATTTATCAGTGAAAAAAACAAAGTAGGAAACCTGTTATATTCTCTTACAAAGTAGGGTTTCCAGGCAAAAAAAGGCCCAAAACGACGTCGTTTTGGGTCCCCTCCGCCATGTGGCGGAGGTATTTATACGATGAGGCGGAGGTACTTTCATACGGTGCAGGCATACGCGGAAAACGGCCCAAAACGACGTCGTTTTGGGCCCCTCCGCCATGTGGCGGAGGTATTCTGTATGTGGCGGAGGAACTTTGGTCGTTTTGGCCCTTTGACAAATCCACTCAATCTGAGGTCTGAATCGGTATGTATTTCGCATGTATTATGGTCATTTTGGTAAAACAAAAAAGATTTTGGTCAAATTGGTAAGTCTTATTTTTAAAATGGTCAAAATAATTAAATTCCCCAAAATATAACTTTTAATTCAATTTATTTATGTAGTTCGTTCGATTAAATATTAAAAAAAGATTATAAAACCTTAAAGATTTTTCTAATCACACTTAAAAGGTATAAAAACAAGTACACGTTAGGACATATCTGGTATTCTTACACATTTTCTTCATGAGTTTGTTTTTAGATAATTTTAACCCTTACTGACATCACATTATATGTTATTTACTTATTTTGCCTTCCTTGATGGTTTTTTCTTCTTGATTTAAGTTCAACTATTTTTTGTATTAGCAGACATTCACTACAAAATAAATGGTTGTTACCCACAAAAATTACCCAGAGAAATTTCCGTCGGTGATTAACCATAGATCATTCAGAGAGTACCAATGGTTTGGTAAAATCCGATGTTTTTCGAGAAAATACCAACGGATCACCCAGAGAATCCCTGGGTAATCTGTCACCGATTTGAATTATCCACCGACTTTTTTGACGATTTTATGAGGAATCACCCTTTAGCGACAGATTTCCCAGGAAAAAGTTCGTAGACAAAAGTCTTTCGTTTAATAGTGATTAATGTACCTAAAACAATTAAAACAAAATTTTGGAACTATCAGAAAATGTTGAATGGTATTCCCATAAAAAACTTCACACAATAGATAGAAGCATCAGTTTACAATATGAAATAGATTAGACGGATTGGTCAACGAGACTTGGTGATTGCCTGTCAAAAACGCTTGAAACCATGAATCAATCTGACTTCTTCCGCTATTCAAGTCGTGTCTGAGCTTAGCATGATTTGGGCTTCCTAACCCACAAGGTATGTACAAATTGATACAAGTCATGCTGCAAATTCACGAATAAGATGATTGTTTTATTTTTTCAACAAGACCTATTGTAATACGATGTCTAAGTATAAGCATGAGATATATCGTACTTATCCAGTTTATCCATTTTCAACCATTGCTTAAAGATTAAGTAAAAATGGTTTTACAAATAAGCCATTAGGTTCATTAATCCGATTAAGCAACAAAAAAAAACAAATGTTGAATCACAATTGTATATATACGTTCCAAGAACCCTGTAGATAGAAGTTGAGTCGAGCCTTGAGATTTATGCGAACCAAGCCTGTATGCGAGCTTTCCAAGCTTGGCAAGCCAAGGTTAAAGAGTAACCTACCTATTTCTTCACGGTCTAATCTTTGAGCGAAGCGACAACCCTCTCGACTCAAACGCACCCGTCTAACCAACAAAAACAACAAATCCTTCATGTTTGACTTCTGACTTATGTTATATATATATATATACACATACATACATACATGTAGTGTATACATGTGTGCATATAGGGTAATTTAGAAGAATAACCTTATAACAAATTTGTTTTATGATGCATGACCTTCTGACAATTTTGAGACATTATTGCGTAAAGAAGAGAAATTTTCCTGTTAGGTAATGACGTTCTTAAAGCTATCAAATTGTAAAACATTTTAAAAACATGTCTTGAGATTAAAACATCTCTGTAACACTCGTAATTTTTGTATTTAATATAATGAATTTCGCATTCTAATATTTGGATATTTTTAGTTAGATGGAGTGTTTCAAGTGTTTAATACTGGGTTGCATTGAATTAGAAGAAAGGAGCAAAAACTAAAACCGAATTTAGCCTCGGTACCAACTCCGCGATCATGACAGGCTATCTTGCCATGTCATGATCGCATGGCAAGATCGCAGGAGGCATCTGATAGCAAAAAAACCAGATCAAACTCGCGGTACACCCTCGGCGATCATGACAGGCGATCATGCTATGTCATGATCGCATGGGCATCATCGCCCGAACTCACCCGAAGACCCAATCTGCTCGAAACTTGCGGTACAGGTTGAGCGATCATGACAGGCGATCATGCCTTGTCATGCTCGCTGGGCATAGTCGCCCGTTTTGTCCAGAGTGTTACTTAAATGCGATTTTCTACTCCAATTCCTCATTTTATCTGATATCAAAATCGTGTCTTGGTCTCTCCTAGTGAAGTGCGATTCTAGGGCATTGAATGCTCTTACTTACCTCCTCCCAACTCATTTATTACTTCATCTAAGTGAATGTTCAAGTCAAGGATCAAGGGTTCAAGCTTCAATAGTTGTGTTCTTCATCATCTACATCAAGCTTCCACCATTTTCATAACTTTGGAGATATTTCTAGGGTTTTCTCAAACTCTAGCTTGTGATTTCATTCTTACCTTTCTAAAACTTTATACATGTCAAAATGATATTTTTACCTACTAAATGGTGTTTATGCAAGTATTTCCATACTTGGTGGATTTTGGTAAACTAGATCAAAATGTGTCATCTAAAGTTTCTTTTTTGAAATGATGAAATGAGTACAAGAAATAGTTTTAAAACACTTGTATAAGTTTATATGCAAGAAATATGTTACTTGGGACTAGATACTATTTTGACCTAATTTTGGAAAGAAATTTTTTGGAACAAAGAACTTATCATACAAAGATTTTTGTATTAAGAAATGATTAGTACATCGGAATGGATGTATTAAATGTTAAGGCTAGTGTAATGGATCCATAGGCACAATAGTCGGTTTTATATTGGGGATGGGGCAAGTAATAAATCCTTGTTGGGGTTGAACTTGCTCAGTTGGGTTGAACTCTTTATCCGTAAGCCGAAGATTTCTATCCGGTCGAGCTTACTTATTTACTGATTTCTATCGGTACAATTAGCGGGTCGCTCCCGTATGTTTCCCTCAATTGCGTATCTTTTAGGTGTAAATTGCGCGCAAAAGAAAAACGATAAATGGAAAGCTTTTTTGTTAGATGTTGATTCTACCGTTTTCACTTATTTACTGGCTTTCCATATATGAACTGTTTGTTCTCACTAGGCTTTAAGCCTAACATTTTTTCTTAAAATGACATGTATATCAGATGCTTGTGCTAATGGGGCTTCGAGGGATTGAGTGGAGCATGATGCCGGTAGAGGCATCCTTTTTGGAGTACATCTTCGTGTGTACAGTTAGAGTTACATAGAAGTTTTATTTTGAGGATTTAGAGACACCCGAGCTTAATCTGTATTTTATAACGGTATAGATTAGTAGGTTGTCATCTAGTATCCAATTGATGTTGTAAACTCTCTTATTCCTCCCCATCTTTATGGGTGATGTCTATTCATTAAGTATCATTCCATATTTTATTTGGTTTAAATTAACTCCCAATTTTAGGGGTGTTACAATCTCCAAAATTCTTTAAAATACATAAAATAGAGATTTTGATAATATTTGTGCTCCAACATATTCTCTAAATGATTCCATAAAATAAAGAATTTTTTTTTCTAGATTTAGAGAATTCTCTAAAATTAAATGTGAAGTGAGATTTTTTTTTCTTCACCAATGAAATTGAATACATTATTATTATTTTATTTTATTATATTGTTATGATAAAATTAAAAAAATACTTTGATAATATAATTAATATTGGGATATCTAAAATAAATAACTTATTAGAGTTTAGTGTAAAATTTTCAAAGATTTTAACTTTAGGTTTCCATTTTAAGAAAATTATAATAAATGAAATGCTCTAATTCTCCTAAATAACCTAGACGAATAATAGTACGAGAATCTATACTACTTAATAAAACAAATTTGATTTTCTCTTAAAAACAACCCTTTAAGCCTATTGTACAACTCAATAATGCACAATTTCTTAAATCTCTTAAAACTCTTAAAAGACCATTCATTTTCTCAATAACCCAACAATGCTTAGGCATTGTTTGGCAAAAATAAGCTAGCTTATAAGCTGACTTATAAGCTAGCATATTTTATGTGTAATCGTTTGGATGCACATAAACTAGCTTATAAGTCAGCTTATAAGCTAGCTTATCGATAAGCTACTTGAAGTAGCTTATGAGGAGCTTTTTGACACGTTTTCCAATTATACCCCTAACTAATATTATTTATTTATTTTCAACATGCCCTTTTTGGTCATTTCACATGCTCATAAGTTAGTTTTTGCCAAACATAACTTATTCATCAGCTAGCTTATCAGCTACCAGCTAAGTAAGTCAGCTTATAAGCTACCTTATTTTTGCCAAACAATACCATAAGTCATCAACTAGCTTATCAGTCATAAGATATAAGATATAAGATATAAGATATAAGATATAAGATATAAGATAGCTTATAAGCTAGTTTGCCAAATATAGTCTTAAGGTGCAACAACACAACATCATATCTCAGTTTGACAGAAATATGACGGTTCATTTTTCAAGACCGTGCTTCATCACTGATCTGGTAAACAAGAAGACGATACCTCCATAATCGATTTCTTCTCGGTTCTCCATCGCATTTCATCTTCTATATCGCACACACTTCAAAAATATGACGGTTCATTTTTCAAGACCGTGCTTCATCACTGATCTGGTAAACAAGAAGACGATACCTCCATAATCGATTTCTTCTCGGTTCTCCATCGCATTTCATCTTCTATATCGCACACACTTCAGGTTCAATTTATGCTCGAGCACATCTCTTCTCATCGATCTGGAAAAACGCAGGTTCAATTTTGTGTTCACCACAGGTTTGAAATACTCTCTTCGTCTTCTCCATCAACTTTCTTTGTGATTTATTGTTTGATATATGCTTCGATTTTGGTTTGATTTTCAGTTTGTTGATGATTCAGACTCACCTGCATCCTAAATGCCGATTCAGAATCTCATCTAATCGATTCTTCAAAATGACGATTCAAGCTCTGGTTACTGGTATGTATATGCTTGGAGTTTGTGGTTCCCTCTGTTTTCCATCGCTCTCCATCGCATCATTTACCATCGATCCACTCTCCTTTAAATCGAGGGAATTCATTTGTGTGTGGATTTTTTTTAAGGTGTTTCTCCATCGAGGGGATACATATTTTTCGTATTGTGGGTTGAATTTTGATCAATTTAGGGTTTCTCCATCGACCTTAGATGGTGATTAGTAGCACTTTAAAGTTCTTGTGTGGTTGTCGCTTTCATCTCACTTTTTCTCCATCAGACGATCTTCATCTCCATCTCCATCTCCATCTTGAAACTAGGTAAAGGGTTTTGTTTTCCTTCTTAGCTTTATGCTCAAAATATTTATTTGTTGTATGTATCTTTTCTTTGGATTTATTAACTTGAGCTACTGCAATCAAAATATATATATCAATTGAAGGTTGGTACTCGCAGCTGGTCTCATCATCGGATTTATCGCATTTATCATATTGTTCCTAAGCATCACGAACACACATTTCAAAAGGCTCTCATGTTCTTCAATGCCCAGACATGTGAGTTCATCAGATTTCAACATTTCTTATTTTTTGTTTCTTACTTATTGGTTTAGGTTTTTGGTATCAATCACTTTTTGGTTAAGTTCTTGGTTTGAGTCCCGGTAAGGTTTTATCTTTAAATCCAGATTTGGTTTTATCTTTCGATTAACAGGTTTCCATCTTTACTTCATCTTCGATTAACATTTATTTTTGTTTCCCATTGCTTCTTTTTGTTTTCTGTTGCAATTGGTTTTTCTTCTTTATTTTCAAGCCCGCATAATCGTCTATTTATTTTCACAGTAGCAGCAGATTCGTCATCATTTTAAGGTTTGAATAAGAACACACACATACACACACATATATTGTAATACCCATCATTTTTATATATATGTATATATTTATATATATATAATATATAAACATACTAAAGTATTGCAAGTGGTGAACCAAAAAGAAAACAAAAAGAAAAGAATATTGTTTTGGGAATGTGTTGTACCTGAGTTTTTAAAAGAGGAAAAAGAAGGGAAAATTAATGTTGGGTTAGTTTTGGTTATGGACTCAAAGTTGAGGGACCATCTTTGCAAAACTCACATGTAAGTTTGGGTTTTAGAGGGGTTGAACTTCCCCTAATCTGCAGCTCACGATCCGAATTTTCTTCCACGTCTTAAACCCCATCTAAAACCCTTCTAATTGCAGAGAAGTCCCAAGCGATTGTGAAAGAAAGATCGATTGAAAGACGGGAGGAAAAAGAGAGCAACGGTTTCAAGTAGCCGCATCGAATTCTTGTCGTCTCTAAGGTAAGTTTCTGTCCCGATATCAAGGTTATGTGATTAGTTAATAGGTTGCAAATTTTGGGGTCGTTTGGAGTAGAATCGGAGTCTTTTCGGTGAACCAAAAGACACTAACCGATCAATAGTGATGGCAGCAGCAGGGGGCTGTTTAAAGGGGCAAGAAAACCCAAAATTCTGCTCGTTTTCATCTCGAAAATTAGTCGTAAAATAATGGTTAATGTTGGTAATTAGAGCTGTCAGTTTATCGTTGTAAGAGGGGTATTAATTTCCGTATAAAACGGGTCAAAACGACTCGATTTTTAGTTGGTTTTGCTGCTGCTTTTAAGGCCATTCGAGAGACGAGTTTTTATTGTATTTTTCTGTTTGGGGGCTGCTGTATAATTGGGTTAAAGGGCTGATCTTAATGGCTGTCTTAATGGCTAGTCTTAATGGCTTAAAACTAGCATTTTTGGGTGTTTGAAATGGGTTAAAGGACTGATCTTAATGGCTGGTCTTAATGGCTTAAAACTATCATTTTTGGGTGTTTGAAATAGGCTAAGGGGCTGATCTTAATGGATGTCTTAATGGCTAGTCTTAATGGCTTAAAACTAGCATTTTTGGGTGTTTGAAATGGGTTAAAGGACTGATCTTAATAGCTGTCTTAATGGCTGGTCTTAATGGCTTAAAACTATCATTTTTTGGTGTTTGAAATGGGCTAAGGGGCTGATCTTAAGGGCTGTCTTAATGACTGGTCTTAATGGCTTAAAATCAGCATTTTTGGATGTTTGATTGGTTGGCCAACAACAAGTTATATACGTACGTGTATGTATATATATATATATATATGTCAAGCTTAGTTCTCTTCTTAAACCATGGTTGTTGTCCTTATTTGTTGCAACCATCTTGGTTACCTTTGTCCATATATAGCTTTTAGATTTGTAGACTTTAGTTAGGTCTTATTTATATGTTATTGTTGATTAACTTAGTTGGTTACTTTATGGGACCAAAGTTAGCAGTAAGGACTTATAGTAACGTTTGGGCTTTTATTTTTAGGTCGGGATTAAAGAAGTGGATTCAGTGGTTGGTATACATTTATAAGTTTTAAGGTACGGATTCTTACCCTCTTTATATATACATATATATATATATATATATATTATACGAACTTTGGGATCGATTGTTTTGTCTTCATTTTCATTCAAACATATGAAATTCCATAGCATCTTTCGAGTCATATTCGTTGGTTTCTTAACGTTTTTGGAGGTTCAACCTCAATTGATTCATGGTTGTTAATCGACATCACCATTAATTAAATGCGGTTTTTATTAAGTTTGTTGTCGGTAATATGTGTTCATTTGACTCGATTTGACTTTGAGACCATCACTAATAATTTTGGAAAATCTTTTACTTGACTTCGACCTATTGATAAAGTGTTATAAGTTTCGTTATGTCACATGAGTTATGATATTTTGATTCCGGGTATTTCGAGCTACTAACCACCTACGGGGGTACCGTAGGCACGTCATTGTGGCACCGATGGCGCGACACCCACCGTGACGGTGTGATCAGTTCACGGCGTCTCCTCTTTTGTGCTCGTGGGTGAGCTATTTTGGTGTGATGGGTATTTGATTTAGGAGGCGTATGGGTCGACCCTAGTATATGTATGTGTTTTGTTTGTATGGTGGATGTCGGTGCAGTGCCCAACGCCGCATCTCACAATAGTACGTGCGGATCTGCAGGTCCAATGTACAGGCCATTGTGGTCATATGTCTGACACTTGTTCTATCTGTAGATATTCAAGTGTATGCGTTATTTGAGCTCGATTGTTAAAATGAATGGAATAAATTTGGTGTCCAAATATTGATTTACCGTGCCTTGTCTTTGTTGTCTTTTTTCTTCTATTTTACAGCTCACCTTTAGTGGTGACTGTTGTCCTTTCTATATTTTCTCAGCTTTATTTTTGTACTATCCAATGAGCTATTGTCATCTGTAACAGCCTTTGAGTATTTATACTCTACCTTACCCATTGTGTAAAATAAAAAAAAGGGATTTTCATATTTTGAGCAAGTTTCATATATATCAGTCTTTTAAACTTGGTATCAGAGCCAGAAGACCATCTTCTTCCATGGCAAACCCTATTGATGATACCTCCTCTCAATCAGTCATCCCTCCATTTACTCCTCCAGTAACCACAAATCCATCTACTCCGATTCATACCACAAATCCATCTACTCCGATTCATGCCACAAATCCATCTCCTTCTCTGTTTCAGAGTCTTGCTCCTCTTGCTCTAAAACTAGATCGCAACAACTATGTTTTTTGGCGATCTCAAGTCATTCCTGCCCTTAGGGCTCACAATCTTGAAAGTTTCATTCTGGGTACAAATCCTTGTCCCTCCCAGTTCATTGATTCCATGGTTACTAATGTCACCCCCAGTAACCCCAAGTCCATTAACCCTAACTTCAGTCTTTGGGTGTGCCAAGATCAGGCAATAATGAGCTGGTTGCTCAACTCAATTTCTGAATCTATGCTTGGTCATGTAGTTCGTTGCTCCACATCTCACCAAGTCTGGAGCAACATTGAAACCCTATTTACCACCAGTTCCAAAGCCAGAACTCTCCAACTTCTTTTTCAGCTTCAATCTCTCAAAAAAGGAAACCTATTGATTCATGACTACATCTTGAAAATGCAATCTCTTGCTGACAATCTTGCCTCTTCAGGCCAGTCCATATCCGATGAAGAACTCATCCTCTATATTCTTGGAGGACTTGGACACGACTATGATTCAGTCGTTGTCAATCTTACCTCCCGTCATGATCAACTTACCTTACAAGAAGTCCAGTTCATGCTCCAAAGCCAGGAGATGCGTCTTGAGCAACTTAACACAGCTGCCTCTATTGATCTTACCAATCCAAGTGCTCATCTTGCCACCCAACTCCGTCAAAACCTCCATCTTCGAGGTTCTTCACCTGCTTCCAACACGTCCTTTGGTCGTGGCCTTAACCGTGCTCGTGGGAGAGGAAGAGGGGGCCGTGGAAATCGTCCAATGTGTCAACTATGTGGTCGTGTAGGTCACTTTGCCTCTAAATGCTACCATCGATTTGATGTTACCTTTCAAGGCCATTCAAACAACTCCAACAGTGGACAGTTCACCCACCTTCCTTCCTCTAACCAACAAACTACAAATGGCAACAGTCCACAAGTTTTTCTCACCTCAGCTCATGAAAATCGAAATCGATGGTGCACAGTACTTTGACGACGGTGGCGCCACAAACCACATAACTGCTGATCCTGCAAACATCAATCACAAAGCTGAGTATAAAGGTAACTCAAAACTACTCACAGGAAATGGGCAACCTCTTACCATATCTCATTCAGGATACAGTTTGTTGCACAACTCTAATTCGACTCTTCTTTTACAAAATATTCTTTCAGTACCTCAGATTACCAAAAATCTCTTATCGATTTCTCAACTAACCAAAGACAACCCTGTGTTTGTTGAATTTTACCGTGATTGTTGTCTTGTGAAGGATTTGCGTACGAAGAGGGAGCTACTTCGGGGAGTACCAAGTGATGGCTTATATCAACTTCAAGCCGAAACAACCTTTTTCCACTCATGACCTAGATACTTGTTTATCTTCTTCTCTTAAGTCTTTAGTTGCAAACAATGTTTCTGTTTCCAATTTTGACCTATGGCATATGAGGCTAGGTCATCCAAATTCTAATGTAATGAAACACATCTTGAGTAATGAAAAAGTTTCCCTCAAAGATTGTCAACAATTTTGTGATGCATGTCATGTTGGAAAGTCTAAACATGCAATATATAGTTCATCTTCGTCAATTTCTTCCAAACCTCTAGAGTTAATTCACTCAGATGTTTAGGGGCCTTCTCCCATTCTCTCTAAAGACGGTTTTCGTTATTATGTTCATTTTGTGGATGATTACAGTAACTTCACTTGGATCTTTCCTTTGAAACTCAAATCAGATGTCAAAGAAATCTTCTGTAATTTCCAAAAACTAGTTGAAAGGCAATTTGGCACCAAAATCCAAACACTTCAGTCTGACTGGGGAGGGGAATATCGAAGTCTAGCTCCTATTCTCACATCATTAGGAGTTCACTTTAGACATCCGTGTCCCCACACCCATCCTCAAAATGGGAAATCTGAAAGAAAACATCGACATATCATCGAAATGGGTCTAACATTACTTCATCAAGCCTCTATGCCTCTTCAATACTGGTGGGAAGCTTTTAGCACCTCAACTTTCCTCATTAATCATTTGTCAACACCAACCTTGGGGCACAAATCACCCATTGAAGTCTTGTATCAAAAGAAACCAAATCTTCATTTCTTAAAAGTTTTCGGAAGTGCTTGTTATCCACATCTTCGAGACTACAATCAACATAAGTTAGATTTTAGATCCACAAAATGTGTATTCATTGGATATAGCCCAAACCACAAAGGTTATAAATGTCTCCATCCTTCGGGAAAGGTTTATGTTGCCCAAAGTGTGAAATTCAATGAGTTAGATTTTCCATTTTCTTCAAGCTTCCATTCAGCCTTTCACAATTTTGATTCTGCCTCCAACTCCTCAAACATTCAGTATCACCACTGGCTACCTGTTATCTCTCTACCATTGCAACACACTTCACATGTTTCAGCTGCAGAAGATAACACCATATCACCGGTAACTTCCAAAGATATCCCTCAAGACACGTCATCCGGTCCGACACGATCCATGATCATGGTAAAACTTCAAGCTCATTTCATTCCCCTGTTCATTCTGATTCATCCCTTTTTCCTGTTGCAGCTAACTCTCCAGCATCCACATCTGACAATATATCCAGCACCAACATCCCTTCACCACCATCCATCCGACTGCAACAACCTGTCGTACCTGTCCATCCCATGATTACCAGATCCAAACTTGGCATCTTTAAACCCAAAACTTTTTTATCATCTATCCTCAAAAATCCAGCCTCAAGTGTCTACACTTCAACCGTTCCTGAAAATGTGCAGCAAGCATTATCATCTCCAAGTTGGAAACAAACAATGGATGAAGAGTATCATGATCTTCTAAAAAATGAAACTTGGGAACTTGTTCCTCGTCAGCCTGATATGAATATTGTTGCAAACAAGTGGATTTTTCGTTTAAAATACAATTTTGATGGTTCCATCCAACGGCACAAAGCACGCCTTGTTGCCAAGGGTTTCCAACAACAACCCGGAATCGATTTCTTTGAGGACTTTCAGCCCTGTTGTAAAGCCCACAACCATCCGTCTCATTCTCACTCTTGCGGTTACTTATGACTGGGATGTGCAGCAAATAGACATTAAAAACGCCTTTCTCAATGGCACAATCAATGAACAAATCTTCATGGAGCAACCTGTTGGTTATCTTGATGAGAAACACCCCACAGCTGTATGCAAACTCAAGAGAGCACTCTATGGCCTCAAACAGGCTCCTCGAGCCTGGTTTGACAAATTACGTACCTCTCTTTTCACTCTTGGCTTTCAGAACTCAACCTCTGATACGTCTCTTCTATTACAGAAATGGGGATGCCTTACTTTTTGCTCTTGTATATGTCGACGATATCTTAATCACAGGGAATCATTCGTCTCAAGTTCAAGACATCATCACCAAGCTTAGTTCTCAGTTTGCTCTTAAAAAGCTTGGCTCCGTTACCTACTTCCTTGGCTTTGAGACAACTCGAGGACACAATGAAATTCATTTATCTCAAGCCAAGTACACAGTAGATCTGCTCAAAAGAACCAACATGTTGAATGCCAACCCATGCCCCACTCCAATGGATCAAAGCAACAAACTTCACCTTCATGACAAAGAATCCTTTTGAGAATATAACCCTTTATAGAGTGTGATTGGACTACGGTACCTAACTCTTAGCGTACCCGACATCGCCTTCTCGGTGAATAAACTTAGTCAATTCCTACGAGCCTCCAACACAAAATCACCGGTTGGCATGCAAAAGAATTTTAAGGTATTTGGCGGCTCCCGTTGGTGAAGGAATTAAGTTCACTCTCGCTCCAACTCTCTCTGTGAGTGCTTCCGCGACTACGATTTGGCCGCCTCTAGATGACGAAGAAAATCTACCACGTGCTATTGTGTCTACTTCTGGTGGAAACCTAATCAATTGGAGCTCAAAGAAGAAAAAATCGGTCGCCGTGATCCGGCGGAAGGTCGAGTACGGAGGCCCTTGCTCAAGCTGGCACCGAGGTAATGGTTGAAATCTTTGTTTTCTGAATTTGGATTTCCAAGCAAGGAACCAGCGGTTATTTGGTGTGATAATTCTGGAGCACGACAACTTGCTGCAAATCCTGTATTTCACTCCAGAACTAAACACATTGAAATCGACATCCACTACATAAGAGACAAGGTGGCAAGCAAAGACATTGAAGTCAGGTACATTCCCTCTGAAGAGCAAACAGCTGACATCCTCACAAAACCTTTAACGATCACTCAGTTCCATTCACTCAAGAACAAGCTTCGTCGTCGAACATTCACCACGAAGATAGCTTCGAGGGGGCATGTTAAAATGAATGGAATAAATTTGGTGTCCAAATATTGATTTACCGTGCCTTGTCTTTGTTGTCTATTTCCTTCTGTTTTACAGCTCACCTTTAGTGGTGACCGCTGTCCTTTCTATATTTTCTCAGCTTTATTTTTGTACTATCCAATGAGCTATTGTCATCTGTAACAGCCTTTGGGTATTTATACTCTACCATACCCATTGTGTAAAATAAAAAAAAGGGATTTTCAAATTTTGAGCAAGTTTCATATATATCAGTCTTTTAAACTTCGATATATTCCTCCGTATGTTTTCGTTTGACTATGTAAATTATTGGACTCACTAAAAATTGATAACTTTATTGTCCATCATTTTGAGATCAGTTTTGCATATTATTGTTATTACCTTCTTTGCTATATTTGTTCATCCGTTCACTGAGCGTTTGGCTCAGCCGTGTATTTCCTTTTCTTTCTCACGGCAGGTAATCAAGGGGGCTGCTAGGACGTGTGAAGGAGAGTAGATAAGGATCTCAATTTCGATTACAAGAGTTTCTAGATATTTATTTGACCTTTCCGTTAGTATTCTATTTATTTAATTTATTGGTTTTAGACTAGCATTATTTTTCAAGGTTAATAATTGGATTTATTTGTTGGTTGGGAGTGTTATTTATCTATTTATTTATGGAAGATAATTGATGGTATTTGCTTGGAGAATTATTTGTTTATTGGAGACTATAATATGAGTATTTTATAATTCTGATTCGTTATCTATCCGTTTGGTTAAGTTTTGATAGTAACCTCCCCTTCCTTTGGAATGGGGGTGTTACAATTATGGTATCAGAGCTCTAGGTTCGATCTTGTAGAAGACCAAATAGGTTTGACCTGTGAGTATTGGGTAGAATTGGGTTTAGAACTTAACTGATTTAGTTTTGTTGGTCATTCTTCATTCGGTATGTTTGATAATTTTTGTTTTGATTTCTTTTAGGATGCCTCCTCGCCGATCTAACCGTAACAGGCGTACTCGTGATCCAGAACAAGGAAACCCTAATTCGGGGGGTAATCCGGGGGACGTGGACCCCGCGATTTTGGCAGCAGTGAATCAGGCAGTTTCTAGTTTATTGCCAACTCTTGTGGCCCAGGCAGTAGGGGCAGCTCAGCAGAATGTGGGTAGAGAAAATCTACAAAATTCAAATCCGAATCCAACAGGAGGTTCTGGTAGAGCAGGTGGAGCAGGTGGTTCTATTCATGTGTGGCTTGAGAGGTTTCAGAAACAGAAACCTCAATCGTTTAGTTCGGCACCAACACCCTTCGAAGCCGAAAATTGGATCTCTCATATTCAGACTAGCATTTTTTTTCAAGGTTAATAATTGGATTTTGTTGGTTGGGAGTGTTATTTATCTATTTATTTATGGAAGATAATTGATGGTATTTGCTTGGAGAATTATTTGTTTATTGGAGACTATAATATGAGTATTTTATAATTCTAATTCGTTATCTATCCGTTTGGTTAAGTTTTGATAGTAACCTCCCCTTCAAAAATGACGAAGAAAAATCAGTGTTCCAAAGACAGGTAGTCGCACTTCATGTGAGACAGAGAAGACCCTATTATAATTCTTCATTTGACATTAGGCATTCTAACCTTCAGCTTTTGGTTCTTGGAGCAGATGCTAATATAAGTTCGTATATTTGTGGAACTGAATCAACCATTGTCGGATATGCTCTCATTTTGATGTCTCTTTATCTGCTAAAAATGGGTATGCTCTCATTTCCTTTTGTAGTGTTTGCAAATATTTATATGATAATGCAAGTTTACCTGCTAACCATATTCTTCTTCTTTTTTTCTTTGAGTTTGACTTTCTTATAGAGTTAATGCATAAAAGTTAACCATCAACTTTAATACTCTCTTGTTGTGATCTTGAAAGAGTGAGTTTGTTGCTCCAATGGTAATTCCACAGAGCATCTATGAATAGAACCATTAACCGCCAACTTTGAGAAGGAATAGACGGATGCTTATAGAAGGCTTAGAATCCAAGTTAAATGGTTGAACGGTATGTGCCATCTAAGTTATCATGGTGATCAAGTTTTTATCCTTTTAATTTTTCTCTTAATAGATGATGCTTATTTTTCAAATTATTGTCCAAGTAATTTGTCAATGAGATGCAGAGATGGTAAGCTACACGATAATCTGCTCGGCGACTCTTCGGCCACGGTGCGACTCCTCTGCCGCCGCCGTCCTCCATCGTTCTCGGGTATGTCGTCGATTTCTCCCACCCTTCTCACGAATAATGCCTAATCAGAGATTAATTTACTCTTCTGATCTGTATAAATTGATGATCCAGTGTGTTGATTGTGTTCGAGTTTATTAGGATTATGTTTCTATATTACTTCATAAATGCATATCTGGAATTCTGGATCATGGATTGACATGTTAATTTATTTATTTGTTATATTCATATGAGTTCAGAAATGTCTTAGATCCCTAAATTTATATCTGTTCTTGGAAAGCTAGCTACTTTCCTTAGTTTTCCTACCTGAATTTGTGTATCTTAACATCAATGGTTAATGGCTTATTCACACTGATGTATTTCAAGAAACATTGATCATGAAACCATCGATTCCTGATTTCTCCATTATTTTGTTTTTGAAGATAGAGTTTGTTTTCTGATTATGAAACCATCATCAATCTGATTTCTCTAAGAAATCCATTATTTTGTTTTTAAAGAAAACATCTTTTGGGTTGACGAATGGTTGTGTTGCACGATTGGCTATTGACAACTTGCTGGATGCCGTTTTGAAGACTGTCTCGGTAGTAATATAAGCACTCTGGTAGCGGTTGTATGCACAAGTAAAATAAAAGAAGTGGTAGTTGCGTAAATGGAGACGGATAAGGTGTAGGTAGTATGTTGTCTGTATAAAATTAAGCTTGTAACACGTCCTTTGTATATTTTATACATTATGTATATTCTATACATTATTCGGTGGGTAATAAAATGGTTGTTGCTGTTAAAAAAAATCTCTTGGGTAATTTTTGGGCTATAGCCATTGTTTATGTTGTATATTTAACATCAATTTCTTGAGCTTTATTTTACTTATGTGTTTGATTTTTAGCTTTAGTACAGTGTGCATTGTGAGAAACTCTTAAGATAACATGTAAACCACCAAGTGTTGAAGAAAGATATCTTACAAAAAATTGATATTTAAAAATTAAATAAATCTTGATAGAACTTTTACATCCCGCCGCATTGCGCGGATACATAACTAGACTAGTAGAAGTTAACGTGAGAAGTGTAAGAAGATTCTTGATCACTTTTAACCCCCAAACAACCCATGATTTGGGTTTTAGAAAAAAAAATTGATCTAGTAGTTTTCCTTATCATTCATGATCTAGTTGTTCACTTCGATTAGAATTGATACAACAATGGAGATCTCTTGTTACCCTTCTTACCATAGCCCTCATTTTCACTGAACCCAACCCCACATATGTATATAGGTGTATATAGAGTTAGAATCGCATAGGAAATCATATTCCGATGAGATTTGTACGATCGTTATAAAAATGTGAATAAGTATGTGTAAATTAACATATCTTTAACATAAAACGTTAGCATACGCAGGGGCGTATCCAACATGTAGGATATGGTATCCCATGCAACCACATTTTTTTTTATTAAGGGTAAATTATATTAGGTCCTAAAATGTGAAACCACATATTTTTATGAGTGAAACCATATATAATATTATAATAATACTTTAAAGATTGATTTTGAAAAAGTAAAAGTCGGGGATTTAGGGAATGCATAAGGACAAAGTCAATGCTAGTAATTGAATATTTAAATTTACTTTAAAAACTTAAACCTTTTCCAAACTTCCTTTGCAAGATACATTTCCCTCTCTTTTGAGCTATTCTCTTTCATCACATTTTCTACTTCTTCTTCATCACAATTTCATCACAGAGTTTGCTGCTGCTACTGGAGTAAATATTAATTCTACTTCTTCTTCATCACATTTTCACTAATGAGTAGACAATCACAGTGAAGGTATTTTCCTATCAACTTATTTTGCATTTTTTTTCCTATTAACTATTGTATTGTTTTTAGGATTTATGACTTTATGTTATATATTAATTTCAATTTTAGGTATTTTTTCATACATTTAATGTTAGTTGAATAGTTGATAACTTAATAATTTGATATGATATCTACTTGTAAGTTGTAAATTGTAATTTTATTATGTTAATACTTAATATTTGGGGCATTGTGTGGACTTTCAGTTTAGGTTAGTTTGCTAATGTCTTTAATTTTTCCTTGATTGTTTGAAGATGGAAAGATTTTTTAAAAGAAAATTATCAAGTGTTGCATCTGCATTTGATCGGGTAGAACCCTCAAGTGGAAATCCCCCAACATTCGATTTAAACGATCTTCCTTATGATCCATCGGAAAGACCTAAAATTTTGACTTATCATCCTAATCAAATAGATGAAATAAGACGTTTATATCTGCTTAAAGGGCCTTGTCAACCACGTGGTCACGAATTTCCAACGACTATGATAAGAGACAAGTTAAGACGTTTTGTTCCTCGTTGGTTTGATGAATTTCGATGGTTAGAGTATAGTGTAAAAGTGGACAAAGTCTATTGTCAATATTGTTACTTATTTAAAGAACAAGGGGTTGCCGGTGGTGATACATTTGTGACAGAAGGATTTAACAGTTGGAGTAAGAAAGGTAGACTTAACATTCATGAGGGTGATGTCAATAGTTTCCACCACAAAGCACAACAAAAATGTGAATATTTGGTAAAACAAAATCAAGCTATTGATGTTCTCATTAAGAAGCAAAGTAAACTTGCTAGGAATGAATATCGCATTCGATTGAATGCTTCAATCGATTGTGCTAGATTCTTGTTGTGGTATGCATTACCATTTCGTGGGCACGATGAGTTAGAGACATCTACAAATCAAGGACTTTTTTTGGGTTTGTTAAACTTTCTTGCAAATGCGAATGAGATGATTCATAAGGTTACATTAGAAAATGCTCCGGGGAATAATCAAATGACGGCTCCAAGTATTCAGAAAGAGATTATCAATTGCTTTGCAAAAGAAATACTGAAAACTATTGTGGAAGAAATTGGAGATGATGTATTTGCACTGTTAGTCGATGAATCTAGTGACGTCTCTAAAAAGGAACAAATGGCGGTGGTTTTGAGATACGTTGATAGACGTGGAGTTGTTAAAGAGAGATTTGTTGGCCTTGTTCATGTGGCAACGACACATTCTTCATCTCTAAAATCTGCAATTGATTCTTTATTTGCCGAACTTGGATTGAGCTTGATGCGGGTAAGAGATCAATTTTATGATTTATTTACTTAATAGTTTTATTTTTGAAAATATCATCTTATCTTTGAAATAGGTACGTGGTCAAGGTTATGATGGAGCAAGCAATATGCGTGGTGAGTTCAATTGGTTGAAAGCTTTGGTCTTGAACGATAATAAATCGGCATATTATATTCATTGTTCTGCTCACCAACTTCAGTTGGTAGTTGTGGCGGTTGCACACAACCATGACGGTGATAAAAACTTTTTTGATATGCTTGTCGTGGTAATGAATGTGGTAAATGCTTCTTGCAAGCGAAAAGACATGCTTCGAGAAAAGTACAAAGAAAGAGTAGAAGAAGCAATCGGCATGGGTGAAATGGAAACTGGAAGGGGTTTAAATCAAGAGCGTTCTCTTATACGTGCGGGAGATACACGTTGGGGTTCTCATCACAAAACAATTGAGAGATTGATATCTTTATTTCCGGTAGTTGTCGAAGTGCTTGAATATATTAAAGAAGAAGCCGATAATTCTAGCAACCGGCTTCAAGCCGGTGGTCTTCTATCGTATTTTGAGACTTTTGATTTTGTGGTCTATATGCACTTGATGTTGACAATTTTAGGGACCACAAATATCCTATCAAAAGCCTTTCAATAAAAGGACCAAAATATGGTTGAAGCAGTTTCATTGATAGAAACAACCAAGCAAAGATTACAAGGGCTTAGAGAAAATGGGTTTGAGATACTTTTGAAAGAAGTTTATTCTTTTTGTGGAAGGCATAATGTTAAAAAGGTAGAAATGATGGAAGTTTACGTAAATTCAAGAAATCAAAGGCAACAAACCAATATCACCAACCGACATCATTATGAGTATGCCATATTTAACACAGTTCTCGATATGCAAATTCAAGAGTTCGGTGATCGCTTTAATGAGGTAAACACCGACTTGCTTAGAAATATGGCGGCGTTGAGTCCTTGTGCTTCGTTTTCTCATTTTGATAAAGAAAAGTTATTGAAGTTGAGTGAGTTTTATCCTTACGATTTTACTGAAAAAGAAAGGATAAAACTTGGACATCAACTTGATATGTATCATGTCGTTGTGCATCGAGATGAAAGATTTGCCAATTTAAATGGCATTGACGACCTTGCTAGATTGATGGTGGAATCAACAAAGCATCTTTCATATCCTTTGGTTTATAGATTATTAAAACTTGCTTTGGTTTTACCCGTTGCAACCGCTACCGTTGAACGATGTTTTTCGTCAATGAAACTTATCAAGGCGGATTTATGAAATCGAATGGGTGACGAATTTCTGAATGATGCGGTCATTTGTTCTGTAGAAAAAGAAGCGCTTGCCTTGGTTGCGAACGAAGATGTACTCAACCGCTTCCAAAACATGAAGTCTCGTAGGGAACAGTTGTAGGCGATAGCTTGTATCGCATTTTTTGATAAAACTGTATTTTTGGTTAAAACGCTAAACTTTTATTTTGATATATATTAATATAGGAATTATTTTGTGACACCATACCCAAAAATTCCTGGATCTGCCTCTGAGCATACGTTAACTTATTTGAACCTCTACTAACAAAGTACTTCCTACTAAAATTTACATACATACAAGTAAACGTCCATAGATACATACGTATGTACGTGTAGACGAAAGCAACCCGTCTGAAAAAGAAAGTTGTACATTGCTCAAGATGTCACTTTTAGCAAATAGATCCTACCAAAGCACCAAACCAACGAACCCACTGAGGCATCGGGTTGCAAATGACACCAATAAATGAACACAAAAGTGTACATGTTAAATAACATATAATTGTTGTGTACCAAATAACGGGTTCACGTTACAAGAAACTTGTTCATGTTAACCACTAGGGTTGTAGTGTAATAATTGAGGCCGTGAAGCCCATCTGTCCAAAGTTCGATTCCAGACGTACACAACAATTGTAGCCACTTTATTAAGACTGATTTCTTGCGGTCACAATTTGCTGAGATTTGTCTAAGGATAGTCTGGGACACCCTTTCAAGAAGAAAAATAACCATTTCATGTTTAGCAACGAGCTTCAATCTCATAACCAATAGTAATCACAATTTGTAGCTTCCGTAGAATTCATCAGGACCAGAATCAGTGAATTCATCGTCTTCATGGGCATAATCAGTAAACTTAAAATCTTTGATCCGCTCTCTGCACAATTTTTCTAAATTCCTATCAACATAAAGGTAAGAACAACTACGAACATCGAGAGATTCAAGGTGAGGGCACCCATGAAGAATGGCACATACCCCACTATCCATTATCATAGTACCAAACAGCTGCAAATGGCGTAATGCGGGCATGGTATTCGCAATGATATATGGATCACCCTCACAATCATTGAACCATGTCTTAATCTTGAAAGACTTCAGCTGAGGGCAAATTGGTCCAATAACTTGAAGGTCTTCAGCATTGATAGGGGTGTAAAAAAGGCTGAGTGCCTCCAAATGTGGTAGCCTTTTGAGTGTCTGAATCAACCTGCTGCCCGTAATACCGTGACACTTTGTAAGGCAAAGGCTGTTCAGCTTACTTGAGCTGTGCATAAGTTACCATTCAGACCCACAAAGAAAACAACAGATTTTTTAATAATGTAAAACAAATAAAAACATATCTTTTAGATACAAAACGTTAGGACGCTCAAACTTTTTAATTGTCTTATAAACCTAAACTTGTTGTAGTGAACAGACTAAATCAAATGCTATAAAATTCTATGAAAGTAACACACCATGCTATTGGCATTTGAGAGCCAACTAGCAACCAGATTAAGGCTATGTTTGGCAAAAATAGCTAATAAGGTACCTTATAACTTATAAGGTAGCTTATCAAAACCTTACTTTTATTAACTTATCAATAAGATATCTTATAAGGTACCTTATAAATTAACTTATGGTCATCCAAACAACTACACTAAAAATAAGCTACCTTATAAGGTGAGTTATAAGTCACCTTGTTTTTACCAAACAATGCCTAAATAAAAACGCTTTCAAAAAAATTCAGATTGCTTCTATTCGTCATCAATAGCAAGTGTAAGAAGTCCCGGTGGTAAAGACCAAGAATTTCATCATCAGTTATATTTTTGGTAAAAGATCTAAACCGAGGCCTTTGGTCTCCCAGAAGCTTTGGGTTCAAACCTCACGAAACGTGAAAAGGGTATTTGGTAGTACCCTCTTTATGAATGGCGATAGGCTCATTAAGGACCCGTCAGTTAGCAGCTTAATGAGCTTAATGGAACTCAGCTTATTCAGACAGCTTTACATGACTGTTTGGCGGTGACTTAATAGCATAGAAAGTGACTTGTTCGGTAAGCTTTTTAAGGGAGAACTTTATGGAGAAAACCCCTATTAAAACCACGCTCTTTCCATGTATGAATAGACCCTCGCAAACAAAAACATTCTCAGTCTATACAGACATATTAATATATACAAACAACTTTATTCATACAAGACGCCAACCAAAAACAGCCCCTAAGATTATTTTGAATTGACTTAACAAACTCCACCCGTTTTGTTTTAAGGGTTTCTGTATTGGATGACTCGGTTCTATTGAATGCATTGTGAAAACTTTAACTCGTTACAACAAATAATACAATAGATGACAAATTTGTAACGAAATCCATACATTTTAACCTAATCGTCAACATTCTCGCATAATTGACGGTGTGTATGTGTACAGAATGACTATAAAACTGAATAATTGTGTAAAAAAGGGGGGGAAGAAACCTACGATCGGGAAATGAAATCGAGGAGATCGTCGGTGCCAAAGCGCTTGAGACTAATATCGATCAATTCTCCACAGCTGCGATGAACTGCTTGCTTACTCAGTTTCTCTAAATCGTTTTCCGTATACGGAACATGAGACGAATGATCCAAATCGATGATCTTCCACATCGCTGGATCTTTGCAAATCCTTCGCCAAGTTGTGCATACTTTCTGTGCGCTTTTAAGTATTTCTAAAGCACCCAACCTTTGAAGTATCATTCCCCCCATGATTTCATCAGGCATTTCCAGCCAATTTCGAGTTTCCACCATTGCTGACGACAGCTCTCCGCGGATGTCGACGGATTTTACCGATTGATCTTCTCATTGAAACGACTCTCAGTTCAGTCTTCATAAACCCTATAGATTGGGTCGAGATCTACAGGCTTAAATGATCGATCTGGATGGTCATCGGATGGTTAATTGGATGGTAACCGGATGTTGGTCGGTTCGGTTCGGTCGGTTCTGGACTGCCATCCAAGAACCGACCGATCCAAATTGGATGTTGAAATTTTCATTCCGATCCGATCCAATTACAATTGGATGTCCAATTATAGTCGGTCGGTTCTAATTGGATCGGTTATTTTTTGCATACCCTAAATCAGGCAATACCTTTGTGGTTTCATTTCCTTGTTGTTAGGGCTATCAAAATAATGGAATGAGGGTTGTTCTTCTTTACATGTAACAGGCCATGTATAGATTAATGAAAATAGAGAAAACAAGTTGTCAAGTTCTTACACTAGATCTCAGGTGTGTGTGTGTGTGTTTTTTTTCAATTTCTATTAATTATACTCCATATTTTCGTAATTCAAGATGAAATCTGTAACAAAATCCATTGCCATTCCCAATTATGAAATCCGACGATTTTACAAAAACTATTGATCTTCAGTTCAGTTATCAAAAACCCCTTATCTCATAGAAATTTACAACTGACTCTTGAAATTTTGTGCACTATATACAAATAAAGTCTTTTCAGAAAATTAAATTGCTATTTTAATCCAGAAATGGCTTGATAAGTGATCACCTATTCTAAAAGAAGAGAAATTGAAAGAAGAGAAATTGAAAGAAACAATTATTTTCTTTTCTTTTTTAGTCTTTTTATGTTTTGAGAGTGAATTGAAAGGAAATTAATTTTTTTTTAAAGGGTATCCTAGGCATTTACCTAGACTAATCCCTAACAATTTTTAAGACTCCTAAAATATGTAGCCTTGAGATAATTTCTCAGTGGCCACAAGTTGTTTGCAGCTTTACGTCTGAATTCGAACCTGAGGTAGATGAGTTACCTAGCTTTATCCCCCACAATCATTCTGATTGAAAGAAAATGAATTTGTAAGAAACAAAAAAAAATTATTTGTGTTTTGAGAGTGAATTGAAAGAAAATTAATTTGTATACATATTATCAAATAAGAGAAAAAGGAAAGGGAATATGTTTTTACAAATATGTTTTTTTTCGGGGGTTGCAATTGATAAGTAGATATGTAATTTTATAAATATTTATAATAAGTATTATTTATTTAGGAGGAAAGTATTGGAAGAGCATAAACATTATTTTTTTTCTCTTTCCTTTTTCTCGTTAACACAACATTATTTTTTTCGTCGTTAAAACAATATTTTTTTTTCTTTTTCCTTTACTTTCTTTGTTTTCCCTCCTTTCGTTCATAAAGAAAAAACTAAAAAACACCTTTTAAAAAAATAACAAACACTGAGTTATTGTTAACCCCTTCTGCATGCAACCAAAATGACATTGGAATACCTCTAATATATATTATTCAAGAAAAAAAAATTAAAATTCAAAATCTTCAAAGAAAAAGTTACACTTAATTCCCCATAATTTCTCCGTATTTGTAGATTACAAATTGATTATCTTATTAAAATATTTTCTTTCATTTAATAAAATACCTTTTTATCCTAAACATTTAATTTCTTATTAATAAAAATATAACGAAAATATATTTCTCCTGCTAATCATTTTATAAGAATTATCTCTCCCTTTCTCTCTCTCAATTTTAGAAAAAGGTTTTAAAAAATATATTAAAACAAAAATATTACTCAAATTTTACAAAATCTTTGTTTTATGTTGCCTTTTTTACTTTATCAACTCAAAGTAAAGTGGCGTTTGGTTAGAAGTTTTAATCAATAATAAATTGGATTAGAAATGAAATAAAGTGTTTGGTTTATAAAATATAAAGGGTTCAGTCCTTCACATTTTATTCCACATTAGATTAAGGGTAATGAAATTTTATGTCTATTCTCATTTTCTGTCATTTTTATTCCTAACTTGCACCAAACATCTCCTACATAACAATCTTATATCAACCAGAATGCCCGGTAGACTAATGCTTCTAGTTTTGAGGGCTAAAGACAACACAACATTTTCTTTTTATAGCAACGACTCAACCAAGATACAATATGATTTGCTTCATATTCTTTGCCAAACTAATTAGAGTCGATAATTAAAATAAATGATGATTTCATTAGAAGAAAAAACATGTTAAATATACAATTTTTTATACAATCTATGGTTTATGTATACGGGTATATAGCTAGTTTTAATAATGAATTCTCTCTATCATATTTAGTACTCAATTATGTATAAAGTTTTACAAAAAAAAACTTCCAGAAAAGTATTGACGAATAAATCTGACCCGACTTCCATTATTCAACTCATCCGTTTTTAGTTTTCTCAATTAGTGTAAATTGTTCTCATTGTTTGATCTAATTACAAAAACTACTGTTTAGGTTTTTAAAATCCCCATGTGAAATTTAACCGATAGCAATCACTTTGGTTTACTTCAATTTATTAAGATAGTCAATTCCATTAAATTTCAAAAAAGAATAAAGAAACTTCAGGATCTTTTTAAATTACATTTAAAAATGCGTTATGGATATCTATGTTTTCTTGCACATTTTCTTCATAGGTTTCGAATTTAGATCCTCTTAACCCTCGAGTATTGGACACCACTTTGTATGTTATTTATTTTGATTACCAGACGTAACTATATCTAAAACAATAAAATCAAAATTTTGAAATTAAGATATTGGAAAGGGAATTAGTTGAAAATGATGGATTAATTGTAACACCCGGATTTTTGGTTTATAATATTTTTGGAGCGAATTATAGAATAAAAGAATTAATGGTTGATTTATATGTCACAACAAGGGTCTAGCATAGCGGTAAGGTGCCTTGTGTTTCGTTTCATAGGTCGTGGGTTTGACCCCTGGCAAGCGCGTTCACTTTTCCTTTTATTGAAGTTGATGCTAATCCGAGCCTTTCCCTGAAGCGCGCGACTAGGGTCACGGCCCAGCCCGCATAACTCACTGTTGAGCTGAATAAATTAGCAAAATCGAGTTTCATCTTCATTCCACCATATCTTCCTCATACGAACTCCATTTTTGACGACTTTTCTTCCCACATTCTCAATTTATGAAACTCTTCAAGTCTAGATCGGTGGAGTAAACTCAATGGTTAACCTTAGAGCGTTTTGGAGGAGGTTTCATCTTCATCTCCTCCATCCTTTTCACCATTGTTGGCGATTTTTGGGGGGTTTTCTCCAAATCAAGATTTGTAAGTTATCACACCCTTTTAGATCGTATTTCTTATTAAAATCTTACTTTTAGTTCTCTAGAACTTATATGGATGTATCTTCTCCATTTTAGAGTTTTGGGAGTTTTGGTTGATTTGAGATTTTTACCAAGGGTTTTATGGATCTGATGTTTGGGAGTTGTTCTTGGTATATTATAGGTTGTTTATAAACTAGAGATGATTTCTAGTGAAGAAATCTTGCAGATTTGGACATTTCTTCAAATGGAGCTTTTGGGGTAAAACCTAGATTTAGCCTAAATCTAGCAAGGTGGGTTGAAGTTGCTTTGTGAAAACGGTGTAAATGCCAAAAATGTCCATTTTGATATATTAACATGTTTTACTTGCTATTTGTCAAATGTGTGAGTATTTTGATAATATGAAAATTATTTGGTATAAATGGGTTTATAAATCTTGTAAAATACTTATGTTGGGTTCCTTGGTATTTGGATAAATAAAACATAAATATGAGTCGGTTAGATGTTTTATTTTATAAATGAAGAATGTTTGGTGTTATGCATTTTTTAGAGTATTGATTTATAAACCATTGGAAAATACATGTTATTACATTTTGAGGCATTTTGAGGCATTTTGAAATATATGAGTATAATCTCATTTGGAAAACGGTTTGTCTCGACCAATGATTTGAGTAGTTCATGTAAGTGTCGAGTTATAGAGTCGGTTTTGACTAAAATGAGTCTCATGGAAGGTTGTCATATTAAAAATGGCTCTATGTGGAGTTTTTAAAGTTATATGCAGTTAAGGCATATTTATTTGATATATTACATATTTTGGGTGCGTTAGTCATTCGTGTAGCGTCGTGTAATTCTATGGCTAGAATGTAATGGATCCATAGGCATATTAGTCGGTTTTGGTTGGGATGGTCAGTCCCATATTGTTCTTTGAGATAGGCATCGGGTCTCCATAGGCATTAAGGTGTGGGCTTTGTAGTCGGGCATCGACCATCGACCATTAGATGTAACCTTGTGAGATAGGCATCGGGTCTTTACAAGCATTAAGGTGGGACTTTTGTAGTCGGGGATCGACCATTGACCATTAAGATATAATCTCTAGCATGTTGTAGTTTGAAATAGGCATCGGGTCTTTATAGACGTTAAGGTGTGGGCTTTATAGTTGGGCATCGGTCATTGACCATTAAGGTGTAATTTCCATGAACGGGGCTGGTTAATCTAGCCCATCCATAGTTGAATAGTGACCCACTTACATGTCTAGTCACTTTTAATGGTAATACGAGTCTCCCCGTCACCGAGAGGTGTTGTTTTGGGTATAGAGTTTTATCCATTATTTTCGGTGAATTGAAGAAGAGAAAAAAAGAAGAGAAAAAGCCAAAGGAAAGAAGACTCTCTCTTTTGAAGAACAGCAAGAAGAGAAGAAGAAAATGAAGAGAATAAACAGAGGTCCAGAATCTGACACTCTAAGATTGCAGCCTGCTCCATTACTCTCCGACCCTCTTGGGGTAATCTTGACTGAAGCAGAAAGGGAAGAAGCCATTAGAGCACAACTTGAGTACGATCAGACGAATGTACTCAAGTTGGCTCAAGATGAAGCCATCCATGCAATGATAAAGGATGCACTTCAAGCTCAGAAAGATGAGCTTGAGAACATAAAGAAGAAATCTGAAGCTGTGAAAATGGTTGATGAAGCCAAAAAGACTAAAGAAGTGGAGTGGTTCAAGAGAAGATTGAAAACAAGAAAAGATGAGTCAAAGATTATCAGTGCCACCATCCAACCTCCAACCAAAAATTCTCCCAAGTTATTTGTCACCCTCAAGAGAGCCGACACTCTCTCAAAGGTTTATGAAGTAGAATGGTTGGAAGTTCTTGGAGTAACAGAATGGATGAAGGTTGGTAAGTGTATCTCAAAGAGCAAAAGCAAGTACAAAGAGATGGTACTCAATATTCTTAGAAAATTCTTCATTAAAATGCTCAACATTCAAAAGGAGAATGATATTCTTGTGACATATCTTGAAGCACAACAAATGTACCTTATTCAACAAGGTCTCAAAGGAAAGGTCATCACAGCTCCTAAAAATAAAAAGAATGGACATTTTGCCATGCTTCATGAAATAGGCATCAAGATAAATGCTTCGGGTATAGATCTTTCCATTCTTACTCCTATTGCTTACTGATAACACTCGTTTTGAGCGTTATTTTAGGACCACTTCCCATAAAGTTTGCTCGTTATCCAAGCAAACGAGGCGTTTTTCTGACAGTTTGGTGCAAGTTTACACAGGAACAAGAATATCACGGGAGATACGAAGAATCTTGTATCATGGGAGCGAATTTTCAAGTATTATATTTTGTCCCGGGTGGAGAACTAAAGAAGAAGCCCAAAGATACCTTTCGAAGGCAAATTGGAGTAAAAATGAGAAAGTTTTAGTCTAAGGCTAGTTTCCAAGTGAGTTAGGCTGGAAGCTAGTTACACAAAGGCCATGCCACTTATAACTAGCATCCACAACTGGCCTTAGGTACTGTTGGCTTAGCGTGAGTTAGCCACGCCAGTTAGGAATTACAACTGGCATCCAAAGTGGCGTCAGACTCTGTTGCTCTAAAGAGTCGCATGGGTTAGCCACGCCAGTTAGGAATTGCAACTGGCATCCAAACTGGCGCCAGACTCTGAGACGTTTTTAAAGCCCTTTTCAGCTAGGGTTTGGAGGATTCAGCACTCTATCTTCTTGAGGACGACAAGGGGCGACTTTGGGGAGAACTTACCATCGAGAACACAACGGATTGAGGCTACGAAACCATCGAGACACATTCCATCAACGGAGATCGATTCATTGTCGTGGGTATTGCGAATTCAAAGGGAGTTCTTACAGATTTTAGATTTCTTGAGAGAGACTTTAATTTGGCTTTATGAATTCGTCTTCTACTTTGTGTTTTCAAACCCCCAACATGAACTAATCTCTAGATGTTGGGGGTTGGGTTAATTTTGGGTGTAAACATCTGAATGCTTAAGTATTGGGATTTTGATTAAACTTTCTTGATTAATGAAGTATATGAATTTTGTGTTTAATGCTTTTGCAAGTCTGATCAGCTTCCAACTGAACTGTTTGTGTTGAATTAAATTTGAGAGAATTGATTCATACAAAGGCTTGAATTCATATACCTAAGATGAGAACTTGGATAGAGATATACCAACTAAATCTTAGCGTATTATTGTGATCTTGTGCTAATATATTTCTGTCACATATGTTAAGATCGAGAGATAAAATATTTGTTTTCAGGAATAAAACCTATTATAACTCGAGAGAGTATAGTAGGGATTTTTAGTGATTACTCTTTCATTATATGGATTGCTTGATTAAATTCCAATATCCGTGTTCTATGTGAAACTCATTAGAATCCCAACTCCCAACTGTTTTCTCTACATAAAGTTTTCCACTTTTTACCCCTTAAACCTCTTCAAGGCCTTCTTAGTTAATTTAATTAGTTAATTCACCCAACATCCAATTTTCTATTGTTCAGTTAATATCTACTATAGTCATTGTGTTACTTAGTCCCTAGTTCCTCTGGTTCGATACCCGTACCTTCGGTACACTACTACTTGATTCGACCCGTACACTTGCGGTTAGATTTAGGGGGGGTGTAAACCCGCCTATCAAGTTTTTGGCGCCGCTGCCGGGGAACTAGCTTTCGCTAATAACACTACTAACTATCAGTAGTATTACATTGGACCTTTTAATTTTATGTTCTGTTTTTATTTTCTCATTATATTTTCAATTTCTAGTGCACTAATTCTAAACTTTGTTTGCAGGTACTTCATAGCTTATGCTGAGAAAGACCAGCGATCCGAAGTCATTATTATTCGATCCAGAAATTGAAAAAACCGCACGCCGATTACGAAAGGAAGCTAAAGCCGAAAAATCAAGAACAATGAATCCAGAACAAATGAGACAAGAAGAAGAACGTTTGAGAGCTGAAGCAGAAAGGTTGAGAGCCGAGGCAGAAAGGTTGAGGTTACAAGAAGAGGAACTACAAAGGCGTTTGGAGGATGAAGAAGAGCCTTCTTCTGAAGAAGATGAACCGGACCCAAATGCTCGTGTTCCCATGAAAGCCTTTACGAGCCCGACAGTAAGACGCTCTAATAAAGGCGTCCGAGCACCCAAGATCAATGCAAATAATTACGAGCTCAAGCATAACATCATTCAATTGGCACAAAATAACCAATTTGGAGGGACTCCAACTGAGGACCCTCATGCTCACCTTCGCGAATTCAATATAATCTGTGACACGTTTAAGCAAAACAGAGTCTCTGAAGATGCTACCAAGCTCCGATTGTCTCACTTTTCTCTAAAGGGGGCAGCACGCGCATGGGAACAGAATTTGAATATAGGGCCTATACGCACATGGGCTGCACTGAAAAAGGCGTTCTTAGATAAATTCTTTCCCCCAGGCCGAACTGCCGAGCTAATCGCAGAGATAACTCATTTTGCACAATTGGACCTAGAGTCATTTTATGAAGCGTGGGAGAGGTATAAGGGAATGCTCAAAAGGTGTCCCCACCATGGACTTCATGGATGGATGGTCATTCAAACGTTTTACCAGGGGTTACACCAACAATATAAGAATGATCTTACAGCCGCAGCAGGAGGAGCCCTAATGAACAAAACGTATGAAGAAGCCACCGAACTTATCGAAAATCTCGCTTCTCATAATTATTCCATCCCGAGATCCGCGACAAGGCGGGTAGCCAACATCCAAGAATCTGAAGAGTTGAGGGCCATAAGAGCCCAGTTAGCTGCCATAACGGACCAGCTGAAGGTAAGTGCCACTCAACCATTCAACATCCTATCTTCTAGAGCACGACTTTGGGCGATTTTGGGCGACTTTCAAGGCGATTTTCGGAGCGATTGAAGCGGAGAAACATCAAGGGATTGAAGATCTAAAGCTAATTTCATCACCATCTCGTGAAGATTCATCAACATAAAGGGGGTTTTTACTTTGATTTAGATTTTGATTGAGAAACCATGTTTAGACTTATTAATTCTTCTCTTTTATTTGTATTTTCTACCACCCCCAACATGAACTAATCTTTAGATGTTGGGAGTTGGATTACTTTTGGTTTGAAGCATATGAACACGCAAAGTTGTGATTTTTATTAGGTTTCTTTTTAATCAATGAAGTATATGAATTTGTGTTTAATGCCTTTGTGAGACTGATCAACTTACAATTGATTTCTTTGTCATAATTTAATTCGAGAGAATAATTTATGATTAGATTTATGATTTGTTTACCTAAGGTGAGAACTTGGATAGAGATATACCAATTAAATCTTAGTACTTTTTACAATCTTATTCTATAAATTTCTGGGTTTATGTATGGAGATCGAGAGATAAAATACATACTTTTTGGAGATAAATCTGTTATAACTTGAGAGAGAGTAACAGTGAATTTTAAGATTGTGTATTCATTTAATTGGAATTACCTGATAATTATTGAAACTGAAGTGTTCTGTGTGGAAAACCATTAGAACCCCAACTCCTAACTGCTTTTCTCCTATAAAGTTTCCAACTTTTTCGTTCTTTAAAATGTTAAGATTTCTTTAGTTTACTTAGTAGATTAATCATTCAACCAACTCAAATTCTGATCGTCCAGTTAATATTTACTATAGTCATTGTGTTACTTAGTCCCTAGTTCCCTTGGTTCGATCCCGTACTTCCAGTACACTATTACTTGATTCGACCCGTACACTACGGTTAGATTTAGGGGGGGTGTAAACCCGCTTATCACTTACCCGGAGCAAACTATGCTGACTACACCTGAGCTTGGGGTTTTCTTTGAGGACATCTTTGGAAACATTGGTTTCTTCAGAGCCTCTGACATCCCAAGGGCTCACAACTCGTTTCTCTTTGCAATTCTTGGTGTACCTCCAATTGATGATCATGGGATCACAAGACTCATTTTTGGATGAACTCAAAAGAAGAGAACCCTCCGATACTTGATTGATTACACTTGATAGTGTTGGGTCACCGATGATTTGGTGATGAACCACCTTCCTTTGTATGATTGATTTTTTATAGGTTCTTTTGAAGGTCTGAAATATGCTTCAAGTATTGGAAAGTCAAAGACTATCCAATCAAGGGTTGTACATCAAAAAGTGGAATTTTGGATGTACCAACCAACTTTAATATTCAGATCAAATTGCCAAAGTCAAGATTGGGTCACCAATATAGTGGGTCACCGATGGTGCACATTTATGTCATCAAAGTATTAAGTCATCAATACAAGATGAGGTCATCAAGTTAGTACTCATGGTCACCGACACTATTATCTTGGTCACCGAAATTACAGGTATCATTTCTAAGGCTGTGATATCAAGTCACAACTACAAGGGTGTACATTTTCAACACTTAGTGAAAATTGAAGTTCACTAAGCAATGTGTACACTTATCAACTCCAGCCTTACAAGGTATCCACCGATGTGATACATAGGTTCATGTATCACTTAGCAATTTTCAAGAGATAAGTTCTTGACTCACAACAAATGCAAGACACGTGGGCAGCAAGAACTTGGGCATTAAACTATAAATAAAGACATTCTCTTTTATTCTTGTAAAAGGAATATTTGTCTTTTAGCTAAAAGGTTTGATGGGACTTCACAGAGCATGAAGAAAAGAAGATAAAGTTATCTGACATTGCGTGCTACAAAGAATGGTTCATCCATTATCCTAGTACAAAGGGAGTGACCTCTTCCTTTGTCCAGCAGATACACTTCCAGCTAATGAATCCTTGACAGCTGTCCACATGCATCCCATGCATGGGCACTATAAAAGGAGATGAAGTCCTTCCCATAAATCTCACGCTTTCAACAAATCTTCAAAGTGATTATTTGTTTGACTCCGGCAATCCTGTGTGTTATAACAGTCTTGTTTTAACTTCCTTAGTGTATAAGTTAATTACTGTTATCTGTGTGTTTAGTTTGTTAGAATAGTGTGTCTATTCTTTTCCGCAACAAACTTTCTGTGTGTAAATTTTTAATATTTATATTAAAAAATTTAAAAAAGTATATTCTGTGTGTTTGTATTCAACCCCCCTTCTACAAAACCCTCACTTGCTTAGCCATCTCTCTTTGGGGACTAACAAGTGGTATCAGAGCAGTTGGTTTAATTCAATAAACCAGATCTGTGATGGCTACTACTTCAAATGTTGATGATACTTTGCAGACCTCCTCCAGTAATACATATGATTTAGGATCCTTGGTAAACCTCCAAGGTTCAACCCAAGTAACTTTGGGTTATGGAAAAATTGTATGCTATTATTCTTGGAAGAGATAGATTGCAGGTATCCCAACATTCTCAGTGAGGGACCTATTGTTCCTAAAATATGGGCTCGCTTTGGTCCACAAAAAGACGCTGAAGGAAAAGACATAGAGTCAGATGATGAAAGGAGTGATAAAACTGGCAGATATATATGATCAAACCTTCAAACAAATTTAGTGAAGATGATAAACGCCTAGTTGCTCTAGACACTAAAGTCAAATCTGCTCTTGTTGTATCTCTTCCTGATGAAGTGTATCACTCTCTTCTTAACCTCCCCACTGCTAAAGAAATGTGGGACACTTTGAGTGTCTTATATGAAGGCACCAAAGAAGTCAAGAAATCTAACAGGATTTGTCTTGTTAGAAAGTATGAACTTTTCTCCCATGAAAAAGGAGAATCTCTCTCTACCTACTTTAATTGTTTTAACTGTCTTCTCAATGATCTCAAAGTTCTTGGACGAGTTTATGATAATGAAGAAGTTCTCTGCAAGTTCATGGATTGTTTCCCAGACTTCTGGGAAACCATATGTACTTGCATTAAGCAAACCAAGGACTTAGAAATAATGCCTTTAACTGCTCTCTATGGAACTCTTCTACATTATGAACAGACCAAGAACCAGAGAAAATCTCTTATAAAAGATATCAAATCTTCTTCTATTGCTTTAATAGGTGATTCAAAATCTTTTTCTTGTGTTCCTAGAATCACCTATCCTTCTTCTGAATCTGAAAACGATATTAAGGAAGACTCTTCTCATCTATCAGATGCATACTATAGTGTTGCTGATGATGAAGGAGAAGAAACAGCCATTGACATACTTTCTGATAGTATGGCAATGATTGCTGGAAACCTTAAGAATAAAAGATTTTCTTCAAACCGCTCTAAGTTTCATAGAAAACCTTTTTCTCAAAAACTCTCTTCTGACAAAGCAAATGAAGAATGCTTCAATTGCGGAAAGAAGGGTCATTTTGCTTCTGAGTGCAGATCAAAAGCTTCCTCTAATCTCAAATCTTCTTCTTCTTATGGCCATCAAATCAGCTTCTAGGAAGCTTGAAGAGAGAAATAGCCACTCTTCCAAAGAAAATCCTGAATCAAAAGAAACTTCTAGATATATGAAGTACAAAGCCAAATACAAGAGAGAAAAAGAGAGAAACCAAGGTAAAAATAAAACCTTGGTTGCTGAGGCTCATTGTTGGGAGGATGAGCAAACCTCTGAGAGTGAGAGTGAGTATGTCACAAAGTGCCTCATGGCCAAAATCGATAAGCTGGAAGACATGGAAAAATCACTCTACACTGCCCTTGTATCTGCTGAGGGATCTGCTTCAGGAACAAAGCCTCAGGTACATCCCTTTACCTTTCTCTCTGATGATCAAAAGGTTGATGCCTTTGATTCTTTAACTATTGACTTTTGCAATTTAAAGGATCAAAAGAAAAAGGCTGACATGCACATTAAATGTTTAAATGATCAACTTCTATCCTGCTTTTCTAAACTCAAGGACTTTGACAAAATGAAAGATGATCTAGAAAACCTAAGGTACTTAAATGACAGTCTTTCGGAAGAGAAAACAAAGATATCCAATACTCTTGAAAAGGAACAGGAGGTTCTTTCTAAATGGACTAAATCTTCAAAAAATCTAGAAAAGATTTTTCTAGATCAAATCTCTTGTAAGGACAAGTCTGGACTTGGATATGGAAAAGATGATCCTCAACCTTCCGACCTTCCACTTCCATCTTCTGAGTGTCAAGGCTTTCCTGCTGGTTTCTTCTCTGATGACGATGATGATCTTTTAGATTATCATCTGAGGATTCTACTTCTGTACACTCAATAGATTTGTTAGACATGCTAAAAGTAGAGTCCAAAACTAAAAAGTTTGGAGTTTTTGTTAAAGCTAAAGAACCCTCTCCTGAGTCTTCAAAAGTTTCAACTCTTTCAAGCTTCTCCTCTTCTTCTCCAAAACCCATTCAAAGACTTTTAAATTCTCTAAGTCTTCATGAGTCAAGGTGCTCCCAGGAGCAGCCGTCAAATGTTCCTGAGTATCCCTCTCCAAAAAGATTTTCTCCTCAAAAGAAAAATATTTCTAAATCAAATTTTTCATCTAAAAGGAAATCTCAATAGTTACTGAAGGGCCCCTTTTTACATTTCGTCCAGGGCCTAAAAAATGTCAGGAAGGGCCTGATCGGCGGGCAAGGTAATGGGGCAACAAATAGCATATGCAGGGTAGTAAATTTTAATTTTTAATGTTATATGGATTCAAAATTTATAGTTGATTTTTTAAAATTAATAATGTAGTATTTTTTTTTTAACCAAAGGGCCTTTGGCCTAGCGGTATGTGAGCCCCCTGTCTTCTAGGAGGTCGGGGGTTCAAACCTCACCATAGGTGAGGAGGGTGTGTGAGTTTATTTGTTTATTTCAATTGCCGTATATAAATATTATATACTTCAAAAAAAAACACTATAGTGGTGTGTGAGTAAAATGAGAGGGCAAAAAATAGACTGATATGTGAGTAAAGAGTGAGTATGAATAACCGCCCGTTCATATAGAATTGATCAGTCATTATCGGTAATTACAAAAACATAAATCAACAAAACTTTTTATTAATCTAGCATCATTAAAAAATATTATATTAAAAATGTTCCAAAAAAATATAAAAAAGATCAACAAGTATTAAAAAATCTAAATTCTATTAAATTTTCAAAGAAAATTATAAGATAAATAGTTAAAAAGACACTAAACAACCGAAGTTATTAGGAGATTCTATATTAATAATTTTAAAAAAATCAAAAATAGAAAATCTCTAAGAAAAATTATATTAAACTCCAACAACTCCATTTTAACTTATACTATAATTAACATAAGTATCAAATGGGGTTAGCTCAGTTGGATAGGTAACATCCTAGGGGGATGTGGGGTGAAAGCCACACTACCCGGGTTCGAATCCCACGAGCGACACTTTCCTGAGATATCCAGACTCTGGGTCTGGTCCTACGGGGCCGGGTTCGGGGCCGGTACAGGTGGGTCCAGTCTATGGGACCCTCTATCCTGCCGGTCGGGTTCAGCCATAGGTTGGGTCGGGTCGCAGCGGATTAGTGGGTTGGCCCGTAATGAAGGCTCGATACCGCTGGAACATGTGTGTGAGTTAACTTGTCGTTCAAAAAAAAACATAAGTATTGGAAAAAAGATTGAAAATAAAATTAAAGAATTATTTGATTTTGGAGAATAATTCAAATAAAAAAACTTATTAAAAACAATTATGTAAAGTTAATTAGCTTATTAATAAAAATTAGGAAAAATAATAATAAAAAAGAATTATATATTTAACTCATCCTTAAAAAAGAATTAAAAAAGTTAAATATCTATCATCCACGAATTTGTTGGATTTATTCGTTCAAAAAAAAGATAGGGATTTAAACGTTACATGAGCATTCGTTAGATATCCTCGGTTTAGTAAATATAACGATTTAATCGTTACATGTTGTCTTCCTTCCTTCTGATTCGCTTGGTCTTATTCGTTTCGGAATCTTGATGATGTTCTAAGGGTTTTAACTTTTAATATCAACTTTTACCAACATTTTACATAGTAAAGTGCCAATCTCTCTTCACAATGGCAACGTGCTCATGTCGACCAAATTCAAGAATTTTTTTTTTCCAAAAGGAAATCCGAAGCTGGCCTTTAGTCGGGTTACAGGTTCACTAGGCCCCCATTTTTTCAGGCAAGGCTCAAGTCAAACACGGGTCAGGTTTCGGGATCGAGTTTTTGTGTGCATCTCTGATACCAATCACCCTCTACTAAAAAAAGTCTAATTCGTTTTATTTAGATAGTTGGTTTGATTAAATTTAAAAAAAAATGTTATATACCCTGAATAGGCATGGAAATGGAGAACCCAGTCTCATCCCCAATAGGGAACATGATCATATACCCACCGTCCATCCCCAACGGGGTCCTCACCGGGAATCGAAGATTTTTTTTTTTTAAATGATAATTGTTTGGTTGATTTTTTGCTTGTTTGCTACCCTAGTAACTTTTTTGTTTGCAACAACATGCTATATATGAATACCATTTATATGGATTTACATTTATGTTTTGTACATGTATGGAAGATGTTGCCAACTTTGATGGACCAATAGATTGTTCGACGAATTATGCCAAAGAAATTTGGTTTCTTCGATTGTTAAGGTACTTGGGTTTTCTCAATGATCGGGATTTGTAATAACAAATTACCACATTTTGTAGGATGAATCCAGACTATTCGTTTTGATTTATTTTATTTGGTTTTACTCAACTAGTCGATGCCTTTCTCCAAGATCCAAATCAACTCAATCGCACCCCGACCCTCTAACAAATATATAAGAACAACAAATCATTTATGTTTTACATCCGACTTGTGTAATCATTTACATATTACGTATGCATGCGCATATAGAGTTGTTTAGAAAAATAGCTTTATGACATATTTCTTTATAATGCTTAACATTCTAACAGGTTTTAAGTCATTTCTTCTATTAATCAAAGACATTCTTGATTCTGTCATAGGGTTAAACATTTAACGTAAAAGAAAACCAATCTCTTCAATAACCCGTGCATTATATGTATGTATCTATCTATGTGCATACATAATACAAGTATATGTACGTAACTATGTGCATATAGATCAAGGCGACCATTTCACGGAAACAGAATGATATGCAACCCCCAATGTCTTCTTCACAGATAGAGATGTAGGAAAGCTCAAGTGTCTCCAAATGTGGTAGTGTTTTCCTTGTTTGTTTAACCTAGTTCCCTCACATCTATCCTTGATGCATTCTCTGTTAACTGTACTCATTGATTCTTATGATCTAGATTAGCTTTGATTATTTCAACTAGACAGTTCCTTATTGGTTTTTTTTCTATTAACCTGGATATTTAACACACTTAACACACTATGTGAGCCGACTAATCCAGGACTACCACCCGCTTGCAGGTAGCCGGAAGGCTAACGCATTTGAACCTCCGTGGTCACAATGATTTTTATTCCTTTTTTGATCCAAACCTGGGACCTCGAGACACTTTTGACCTTTGTCAAACATTTTAACATAAAACAGACCAGTCTCTTCAATATATATAACCCGTGCAATATATCTATATAGGCGCACATAATCGAGCGAGAAGTTTAGTTAAAGTGAAAAGCGTAAAAAGGGATCTGGACCATTGATCACTTTTAATCTCAAACTCACCCATGAATTACGCTTCATACAAGGATTGATCAGGTGCATCTCATCTTGGTGCATCCCATCCTAATGTGCACCCAAATATGGAGATCTATCTTACTCTTCTCACCATAACTTCCTTCTCACCGGACCCAACCCCATAGTTAGGGATCTCCACCCTTAGATTTGAAGATCAATACTAATTAATGAAATACACCAAGATGTGCCGGATCAATTCTCTTCTAAAGCGCAATTAATGGGTGGACATAAGATTTAAAGTGAACAAGGGTGGAGATCCCTTCTTACGCTTCTATGTGCATACATGTACGTACATATGTGCGTGTAGACGAAGGCAAACCTTTTCACGAAAACAAAATGATCTGTAGCCCCACACAAGAAAGAAAAGTTGTACATTGCTCTAGATTTGTGAATTCTGGGTCAAAGAATCAAACCAGGCCCATGTTAAACAAAGTGTTGGCATATAGACTAAACGTATCAACTAACCCATGGTTGCATCGGCTTGCAAACTATACCTACAAAAAGACCCAACAAGGGATTCAGGTTACCAAAAAAATGGTCATGTTTGGCAGAGAGTTACATTGGTTCTAGGCTTCTTGCTAGTAGTAATCATAACCATCGGAGAATCCATAATCATCCATATCATCAGGTAGATCGCCTCTTCCATCAGAAAAGTCATTAGTATCATCATAATCAATCATTTCCATTTCAAATTTAAAATCTTTGATCCGCTCTCTGCAAAATTCTTCTAAGTTTCAATCAAGATCAAAGTAAAAACACCCGCGAATGTCAAGAGATTCAAGGTGAGGGCAGCCGTTAAGAATGGCATGGATTCCATCATCAGTGACTTCACTACCAACAAGCTGCAAATGGCGTAATGCGGGCATGCTATTGGCAATGGCATTGACATCACCATCACATTCCAATAAATCTGTCTCAATCTTGAAGGACTTGAGTTGAGGGCAATTACGTCCAATGACTTCAATATCTTCTGCATAGATAGAGATGTAGGAAAGCTCAAGTGTCTCCAAATGTGGTAGCCTTTTCAGTGCGTTATTTAACCCGCATCCCGTAACACCATAGCAGTTGATAAGGCGAAGACAGTTGAGCTTACTTGAGCTGTGCACAAATTAGCATTTAAAGCCAAATAAAAGCAACATATTCTCAATAATGTAGTATGAACTGAATATATAGCATTTATAAAGCCAAATAAAAGCAACATATTCTCAATAATGTAGTATGAACTGAATATAGCATTTATAAAGCCAAATAAAAGCAACATATTCTTAATAATGTAGTATGAACTGAATATAACATTTATAAAGCCAAATAAAAGCAACATATTCTTAATAATGTAGTATGAACTGAATATAACATTTATAAAGCCAAATAAAAGCAACATATTAAAAGCAACATATTCTTAATAATGTAGTATGAACTGAATATATAGCATTTATAAAGCCAAATAAAAGCAACATATTCTCAATAATGTAGTATGAACTGAATATAGCATTTATAAAGCCAAATAAAAGCAACATATTCTTAATAATGTAGTATGAACTGAATATAACATTTATAAAGCCAAATAAAAGCAACATATTCTTAATAATGTAGTATGAACTGAATATAACATTTATAAAGCCAAATAAAAGCAACATATTAAAAGCAACATATTCTTAATAATGTAGTATGAACTGAATATAGCATTTATAAAGCCAAATAAAAGCAACATATTCTCAATAATGTAGTATGAACTGAATATAGCATTTCCACCCAATTTCGACTTTCCTCCATTGCTGACGATGGCTCTGCTGTGGATTTCGACCTCATTCCCAATTTATGAAATCTAACGATTTTACAAAACGATTCATCTTCTCAATAAATCGACGCTTCAGTTATCAAAAACCCTTCTCTGCTCCCATAGAAATTTACCATAATTGTCCCTTGAATTTTATGCTCTTTACTAAAGAGATTCTTTGAGTAAAATAAATTACAATTTTAATCCAAATATTGCTATTCCGTCACAAAATAAATGTGCAAAACGAAAATGACATGCAGTTTTATAACCAAATGAAAGTTTTACCCAGAGAGAAACTTTCTCCATCTCATATTTAATAGTATAAATGGGAAATTGAAAACTTACATTTGAAAGTGAACACTTATTTTGGGGCAAGGCAACAAAAATTAGTAATGTAGACACTTAATTTAGGACGGAATGAGTACTTTTTATTTTTACTTTGATTACTACTTCCATACTTATTATAGAAACATAAATCTCAAAAATATATTTTTTCTAGGGTTCTTAGTGTTTTGAAATTTGATGTTTAAGTGATATATATGGAGAAGATGAGTGTTAAAATAGCGAATAATATAACATTCATCAAGTGTATTAGTAGTATAAGCTCTGATCATCTAATTATAGACAACAAGAAGCACATACACAAATGGGGGGATAAGTTGCATTTTAATGTGTGACACCAAGACCTACATTGATATTTATTAGCTCAACAAGGTTTTTTTTTGTGCTAAAGGTGGGTTGCTATCATGATAGATGGCAAGATAACGAGCATGATTGTGTCAAAAGAGTTGGGGCAACAGTGTCATGCCAAAAAGCTAATTTTCGGGTTTTTTGTAAGATGAATTCAGAAGCACTTTATTATAAATATAGCAGACAGAATTCACCTTAGAATGGATTTCATTTTATCTGTTCTTGGAGCAGAAGCTATTTGTTTGGCTTTACATCCGTCCCCATTAACATGGTTAAAGCTAAACTGTTTGAAGTCCATAAAGTGTAGATTTTGTGTGTTACTAACTCCTCATCAGTAGATATGAAAGGAGATCTTGAGGGAGTTTTTAGGGTTGCATTTTGTCAAGTGCTATGATTTGAACCTTGTAATCGGTAAGAAATCCTTGTATTCCTCTCTAAGTATTGAATATATAAACCACAATCTCCCCCCTGTGAATGTACACTACTACCTTGTTGTGATAGCGGAACCACGTTAAATCTTCGTGCCTTATTATTGTCGTTTGAAGGTCGTTATTGCATCATTGTTGTGCGTTGTTATTCTCTCATTGATCGTGTTTTATTAGACACGAGCTTCAAATCATGTTCATTCCAAGTTAAAAGACTAGTTGTTGTTTGTTGGGTATTTCTTCTTCTTTTTCGATGTATTTCTTGTTAATATGTCTTTATCATCATGTTTAAAGGTGGGCCATGGATGAAAATGAAACCATAAAAACAAAGCAGACGAAAATGGAAGACCCAGATCTTGGAGACTTTCAACACTCATCTGTCTTCCATCAAGAGGATGTTGTTAATTTAAGCACATGTATCTTACTTTCTCTCTCTAGAAATATATGTTGTATCCAATTAGTTGTTGATTTTGAAATTCTTTCGAGGTTTGGTAGGTTGCATATATAATGAAATAGAAGCAGGGAATGCAACTCTTGTTTCTAATAACTTACAGTTTCGGCCACATCCACTACAACAAAATAGGGTATTACCGACGGCAAAAATGGTCGGAAAACCGTCGGAAATGCCCTTTACCGACGGTTTTCCGATAGGAACAAGCTGTCGTTAAAACCTTGGTCGGTAAAGTGTAGCAACGGCTTTCCGACAGCTTTAGCGACGACTTTCCGACGGTTTAATTTACCGACGGCTTTCCGACGGTTTAATTTACCGACGGCTTTCCGACAGCCTATTTTACCGACAGTTTTCCGACGGTTTATTTTACCGACGACTTTTCCGACGGTTGATATTACCGGCCGCCTTCCGACGGTTTATATTTACCGACAACCTTCCGACGGTTTATATTGCAAACCTGACTTCCGACGGATTTTTTGGATTTAGAATTTAAAAAAATTTAGAAAACCATGTTTGTCTATATATGCATTTTAACCTGTAATATATATATATATATATATATATATATATATATATAATCGCATACAAAATCTAAAAATTCAACAATAGATTTTCCAACAAATCCGTATATATATATATATATATCCATACATATATCCATATAAGTCGATTTAAATCTAATATTATACCAAATTCATACCATAATCAACTAATGGAACCATCGGAAGTCGACGGTGGGAATTGCCGACGTATCATCTCTTCAATTCCCTTCATTCTATCTCGATTCTCCTTCTCACGTCGAGCACGTCGTGCGTTCTTCTCTCTCTCAATTGCTCGCTCCTCTTCCATTTTCATAATTTTCTCCTTTAATTGTTGCACCTATAAAAAAAGTGCCTTATTCAGTAGCAGAAAGCCAAGTAAAAAACTCAAATAAAAACCACGAAGACAGCTTTATTCATACAGGACTTAATGAAAGATCAACCAAACAGCCCCTTACAGCTTATTTGGTCAGCTACACATGACTGTTTGGTAGTGGCTTAATGATATAGAAAGTGGCTTATTCATACTTCATTAAGCTTTATGCAGAAAGCTAATTTTTTCTCCAAACATGCCATTCCCAATTAAAAAACATGCTCCTTCCATCTAAAAAAAACCCTCCCAAACAAAAATCTACACACCACTCTATACAGACAGATTACTCCACACAGATAGCTTTATCCATACAGGACTTAATAGTAAACCAACCAAACAGCCCCTTACAAGAAGTAAATAAATTTTGTAAGCATGGATGTACCTTTTAGATGTCCTCCATTTCATCCCCTCTGCAGATAATAGATGAAATTTTTTAATATAAACACAATAATTAATTAGCAACATCCTTGTTTTGCTCCTTGTCAGAATGTTGTACAACTATTTGTTACCAAATTTAAACGATCAGGTGGATTATCAAAGATAGAAAAAGTTTAGTAAAAAAAGAAAAACACTCACGATTCTTCCAAATGAATAACTTTAATAGCAACATCTTTGTTTAGATCCTTGGTAAACCTGTATATCAAGAAGAAAAAAAAGTTACAACTGTTGGCTTAGCAAGCATAATGACATTATGACAATGCATATATACCAATTCAGCTTATAAAAAGATATGAACCAGAAAGAATTATTTTAGAAAACTAAGGGCCTATTTGTTAGCAGCTTAATGAGCTTAATGGAACTTACAGCTTATTCTGTCAGCTATGCATAACGGTTTGGTAGTGACTTAATGATATAGAAAGTAGCTTATTCAGTAAGTCAGGAGGAAGCTTTATGCAGAAAGTCAAGTTTTATTCAAGTCTGTCCCTCCCAATTAAAAACACTCTTTCTATCTATATTTTTTTTCCCAATCTATACAGACAGATTAATCCACAAACACAACTTGAACTTAATGGAAAACCAACCAAAAAGCTCCTAAGTCAACAAGCCAGATAAAAATATAGCATATTTCAATTTACTGATTTAGATGAAGACATTTTATGGTTATCTGAATTGCAAATATAAATCTTTAACTTTTTAATATAACTTTTTCCGACATTGAAACACCAAACGAGGGTGGAGTTTTATCGATCAAAACAAATTTGAAGATGCGGGACCCTCGTGACTATATGTACCTCAAAATTTATGCCAACTCAACTACTAGAAACAAAAGAATGATTAGGATCTACCAAAACTAATTGCTACTTGAAATATATCCCAACTACATCAAGAAAAAAGAAAGAGTTTGGTGATTTAAACCTTTCGATTACATCTCTTTCGGAATCGGCCTAATTTGCCCCCCTTCCCTGTTGCAATCTCTCCACCGCTAGTCTTTCCTCCAATGCGCGACACCCCCTTTCCGGTTATCATCACCACATTCTACAAACACTTTCACAACTATATCTACCAAACTCACCATTGTTTCCTTTTTTTCAAGAAAAGATTGTGATCGATGATAAAAGAGAGATGATAAACATGCATTAATTGACATGTTTTTTCGATATTAGAAGAAAAAAAGAAACTAAAATCATGAGTTTGATGGTGGGGCCTCACTTCTAATTGGTTCTTCATCTCAACTGTTGATCCAAATTAAAATCGAGTAAACTTATGATGACCATCTAGTTAACATATATTTTCTTCTTCTGATGAGAGTGGCATGAAAAGAGAGAATGTTCTCTACAGAAGCTTACCTTGAATAAACTACTTTCTATATCATTATTATTGAATAAACTACTTTCTATATCATTATTACTGAATAAACTACTTTCTATATCATTAAGTCACTATCAAACAGTTATGCATAGCTGACTGATAAGCTGTAAGTCCCATTAAGCTCATTAAGATGGTTATCTACACAGATCTTTTAATATAAATATTAAAAGCTCATCTTACTTCCTTTTAAATTTATATTTTCATTATTCAAGCCTGTCCCTCGTTTGTTGTTTCATCGTAAAAAATAAACCAATGTTTAATATAAATATATATAAGCATGGGGTTAAAGATTAAAAAAGCTAATCTTATTATTATTATTAATAAGATGTATGTTCAATGATGCTGCTGTTGTAATGTTTTATATACTTGGTAAGAGAATCATTCGACAAATATTGGCACACACGATTGAGTTTGGATGGTTCAATAGTAAGCGAGCGTTACACGACCACACAGTGCTTTGCAATAAAAAGCTTGTAAGTATTAGTATCCAAAACGATTTATGTTGTACTTGCATTAAGTTTGTTTGATTCTGCTGTATGCAGTAACCTTAACTCTTCTTCTCACACGATCCTATGCCTATATATATGATACTAAATTACTTTTATGGCTTCGAGATGATAGTTCTGTAGTAACGGTTCCAAAAATATCAGCTGTTTTGTGGAAGGGAGATAGCAGGGGATTCAGCGGCTATGCGCATACCGCGTTTGTCCGCGTAAATTTGCCGGAAACTTGCACAGAGAGGTGGGAAGCAACGAGGGAACGCCACTGTCTTTGTTTCGACATTTTGTAGCAGGAACAAACACTTCAGGCGAATGGGTTTTTTGGTTTTTCAACAGTATGATAAGGTTTTGATGTTAGGTTTTGTATAAACCTCCACCACTAGAGGCTTAGTGAATAAGCCACTTTCTATATCATTAAGCCCTTTACCAAATAGTCATGTATAGCTGACCGAATAAGATGTGAATCCCATTAAGCTCATTAAGTAGCATGCATGCCAACATGTATTAGTTAAGTATTACCTCTCTAAGTTGTAGCAGCTGGTCTCTGGTATAACGAACACGTTCACGGACTTCAAAGCGAGAATCACCAGTCTAGAACAAGAAATGATAAATGGGTAAAAAAAACTTTACCAAATAATATAACATGAAAAACTAAGCCATCAATAAGTTATATTAAATGACAAAAGTCTTTATTTACCACAAACTTTTTGCTGTATCCACATGTTTTCCAATGTTGCACTATATGCCTGTATTAAACAATTTTCCATCCAAAACATAATTTCATTAATGATTCAAAAGATTATGCTAATCGAGTTACTAACAGAAGGAATATTCAACAAAGGAACCTTTTCTACAAATAAAAACATTGAAGAATATTACCGTCTTTCTCATCTTCCTTATTGTATTTTAAAAATACCTATAAAACAAAAAATGAAGTAAAAAGACAACAGGTAGTGTTAGTAGAAAACAAAAAAGTAAGAGGGCAAATCAATAGAGGAGAAGAAGTCTATTGCTAGTTCTTATCTTCTTGATTTTATCTAACTTCCATTTTTTGGTGATTTCTTTGTTCTGTAATCTGAATTAAGAGAAAGAAAATGTTCCATGTCTTTCTCTTCTTTACCCAAACTCGAATACCAACAAAAATATTTAAGTCACTAACAACATTATAATCAAGTCAGCACGTAAATGCCTTGATAACCTTACTGGACTTGATAAACAGAACTCATTATCAAGGTATCAAAATAGTAGTTGGTTTCTTTTCACACTTAGCTTCCCTCTTAGTTTCTAGATGTAAGTTTTATTTGAGATTAACACCTTCTTTGGTTTTTATAAAATCATGAATACAACTGCTTTCCTATCTCTGTTTTTTTAGAATAAGGGTACCATAATCACTGTTATCTGAAATTAAACTATTAAAGAGAATGAAACTATTAAAAGAGACATTGACTGATCCATGTGAGCTCACATATTGTATATTATGCTATTTCCTTATATGTTTCAAGTACTTTCAAATGAAGATACCGTTTTAATGGTGGTGGATTTACTAAGGAAGATATCTAATGAAACTAACCTTCATGGTCATACGAAACTACGGCACGTTTCTATCTTCTGTTTATGTTTCTAACATTTTTTCTTACTTTATGTTAATTCATTATTTCTGTGCATCCTGCTTATCAATTTCAATCATCAAGTCCGTTTACACGATGAACGGAAACTACTATAGCATCATGTTTAATTCAAAATTGAAATTGACAAGAAACCACAAACAAAAACATGTCAGAAATCCACATATTAGCATATCAAAAGAGCAGCAAAATGAACTCTAACCATCAAGCTCAAACTCAAAATGAACCTAAGCATAAAGATATAGAGCATACCTCTCCAATTATCAATCATTCGAATCAAATTCGAGATTTCAATGCGTTTAAAAAAAAAATCAAGATTTCAATATCTAAAAAACATTACAGGCCGATTTCAAATCAAATACCTGAGAGAGTTGAGAATGACATGGAGGATGATGATGGAGGACGATGGCGACGGAGCAGGACGGCGACGACGGCGAACGGAGAGGACGACGATGGAGACGGCGAATCAAGGCGATGCGTGAATTTGTTTTGCGACTGACCGATGGGTTTATCATAATAGGGTTTTGGGCTTATCAAATAGGACTTGGGTTTTGAGTTAAGCTATTAAAAACATCTGTCCAAAATTAATACAAATTTAAATCATTATAAATATTTAGTTTATCTTTAATCTTTAATTGAACTTTGATATTATTTTCTTTACAAACAAGATAATATTATTGGGTTTATAATTAATTGGGTAGTGATTTAAAAAAAATATTAATCTAATATGTTTAAGATTACATTAAAACAAAAATAAATATCATAAAGGGAGCGGCGGATTAGCGACGACATTTAATAAATAAAAACTAAATAAATAAGTGTTACCGACGGTTTATCGACGGTATTTTCCTACGGTTTTCCGACGGTATCTTAAAAAGAAAAACTAAATAAAAAATATGTTTTCTCGTCGGTAAGTCGTAGGTATACTGTCGGAAATTACCGACAATTTTTGCCGTCGGTAATAGCCGTTGCTTTTGGCCAATATTCTAGTAGTGATCACATGGTAACCATCCATGCTCATTTTGTGATAAGGTGTATCACCTTTTTTTTGTATCTTTGTATAATTTCATCATGTGGGTGCATCGAAAAATACGATTATTTTTTTCATGTGGGTTTGTTGGGAATCTGAAATCTTTTTTTTGGATGTTCTTAGAACTTTGGGTCAACAACAGATATGAGTTCCGTAGGAACAGAGGTGGATACAGGGCAGTTCATGATGCAACACCAAAATGAGACACCATCAACAATGGTGGCCAGCCATGGCGGACTGGCGGTGGTATGGGGATAATAGCCAACAAACTGACACTTCTACTGATATTGACACTGATGATAAAAACCAGGTCTTTATTTCTATTATCCCTTCTTTTTCTGTAAATTTTCTTGTATATACATACATACATACATATGTTATGTATGCATATGCATATAGAGTTACTTAGAAGAATAACCTTATGATATATTTATTTTAAATGCATAAACCTTCTAACACATTTAAAGTCATTCTTCCATTAGACAAGGACATTCTTGAATCTTGAATCTGTTAGAAGGTCAAATATTTAACATAAAACAGACCATTCTCTTCAATAACCCTTACAATATATCTATCTATCTATCTATCTATGCACATCTATACTATATATATAAGGAGCTTATACGGTTAAGTTGGAATATTTAAGAGTTACAACATATTAAACTTGATGTACAAGAGTATAAAGCATGCAATCCTTTATCAATTTAAAAAAAAATTATAATATGTAAGTTACATTTTAGACCCTTAGATTTTGTTATTTACTTAATTTTATATCCCTTACTTTTACCAAATTCATTCTATAACCTTTTCATTTTATCATATAAAATTTTATATCAACTAAATTGTATTTAAAAACATATTATATGTTGTCGTAAATTATACCATTATAATCGTCTTTTTAATATCTTCGAAATGAGCCCAATATCCGATATTTTACGATTTATAAATATTAAAAAAAATGATAAATATGTATTAACTTATTTTAAAAAAATCAAATAATTTAATGAGTAAATTACATACTTGGTCCCTAGGGTTTATTGGTTTTAACAGTCTGAGTCCCTAAAATGAAATATCTATGGCTTGCATCCTCGTGGTTTCCATTTCATAACGTATTAGGTCCCTAAAACTAACTTTGTTAGACTTTTCCTGTTAAGTAGGTTAAGTAAGAGGGGCATTTTAGTCATTTTAAGTATAGGGACCAAACACGTAATAAGAATCATAAGACTAAATGTAATAAAACCATAGGAACCAAATATGTAATTTACTCTTTATATATTTTATATATACTTAATAATTAATAATTCATAACATATATATATATATATTGTGGGTGTATATATATATTATATAATTTATCAAATACTTTCACAATTTTTCTTATTATAACATTTTTTTCGTTTTTTCTTATTAAAATAATAGATTTTCAAATTGTATTTTTGTTATGGCATTATAATTACATTTTTTTATTATAGTAATATACTTTCATTTCTTTTTTTACACATTGTATTTTTAATTTTTCTTATTAAATTGTATGAAAATTAAATATTTTAATGTAACATATTTTTTAAACATATACATTTTTTTCTTCAAAAAACACATACTTTTTAACATTTTTTAAACGTTAGCAATGTAAAATGTGTTTTACATTTTTTGAATAATTTCATCGCTTTCTCTCTCGATTATTCATATACCACCTATATTATGTTTTTCATCTATTTTTTAAGAATTCCTTTAAAAACGTATGAATAATCGGAAGGTAAAGTGAGGAAACTATCTAAAAAATTGATGGTCCATTTTATCTATGCCACGTAATTTATTTAAAAATATATATGTTTTTTAAGGAAAAAAACAATCGTATATATTTAAAATATATGTTACATTAAAATATATAACTTTCATATAACTTTCTATTACATGTTTGGTCCCTAAACTTAAAATGACCAAAATGCCCCTCTTACTTAACCTACTTAACAGAAAAAGTCTAACAAAGTTAGTTTTAGGGACCCAATACGTTATAAAATGGAAACCACGAGGATGCAAGCCATAGATATTTCATTTTAGGGACCCAGACTGTTAACATCAATAAACCTTAGGGACCAAGTATGTAGTTTACTCTAATTTAATTTTTGATTTTTTCTTTTACACCCTTCATCTATCTATCAATATCTATACTATATATACTATTATATAAAAGTTATTAAATGGTTACTTTAAATATTTTAATACTTCCAACCTTATTGGCTAAGGTACAATATTTTCATGCATGTCAACCTCCATAAAATTAATTTCAATTTTTGAATTACATTTTATACCCATAGACTTTGTTAGTTAATTTAGTTTATACTATTTTCTTTTATAATTTTCATTTCACAATCTTTTCATATTAACATATATAATCTTATCTATACTATTATATAAAGCATGTTAAACAGTCAAGTTCACGTTTTTAAGAGGTACGACATTTTTTGCATGAACTACAACATCTAAAGCTTTAGAATTTTACTCCAACCACTACGTCCTATATAAATCAAATTACTTTAAAATTTTAAGTTACAATTGACACCTATATTGTTTATTATTCTAGATTTAATTGCTAATTAATAAAAACTATAATACTTATCAATGAGTTTTAATAAAAACCTTGTTTATTGTGCGTGTTTTCCCCAAAGAAAGACCAATATCAATAAAAAAAAGGTCAACTTTCTCTGCAACATGCATGTCTTTATTTTTAGGTGTGTTTCATTTTAACCGATTCACTTTCTTTGCTACATTTCTTTCAATGTATCTACTTATTTCATCAATTTCGTTTTCTTTCTTCATTTTGTCTTGGGTTATGGTTGATGGGTATTTGGTCAAATGTACATGTTATGCTTTTCACTAAAATTACCAAATCAGTTCAGTTATAATTTCATTGTGAATGTATACATCATCTTGTGGTAGCATGTATCCAGACTTCTATTCATCATCCAATACTATATTACATGATGAATTCAGGTCATGAAAGAAGTGTGGCAGTCATGTGTGCTTTGTTGGTGGCTCTACGTGCGGTTGATAACTTGCTAAATAAGAAGAACTTGATTGGAGGAAAATATTCTTATGCTCAAAGAAGAAGAAAAAGTTGAAAAAAGTTGGGCTCTAAGGTTTTACCTTCAAGGTAACCAATGGTACATATTATATTGTTTCAATATTAATCAATTACTTCAATTTATGAATGTTCTTCTTAATAGAATTGAAGCCATTCACATATTTAAGCCTCTTCTTTATCATCCGCTTCTGGTAATTCATATATTAAAGTTGCAAAACTTAAGCAAACCATCCATTGGTTTCTTAGTGGGCTTCATTTCGTTCATGTTCTAGGTTGAACATAAACTCCATCTTTGATTCTTGTAAGTTTGGCACTTTATCATCTAATCATATATCAACATGGTTTATTTGGCATAAATTCTTTTGAGTTTTTGTTTTACCGAGTTTTTGTTTTCTATGTGTGCTCTACGAACGTCGGTAAATTGTAGCTGCCCATATTCGGTTTTGTGTTTGATTTATCTAGACATGTTTGATGTTTGTAAACCAACATCTTTGACATGCTATTTTCATCGGGTACACTGATTTGCATAATTCTTAAACATGTATGTATTTTTCCTCATTGAATATCTTTTCTTTTCTCTTCTTTATTTGTACTTCTTTATAACTATCAAGTCTACTAAGAATTTAATTGCTAAGCTCATGTCTACTTTTAGCTTTTGTTATAGTGCTTCCATGGAGAAACTAATTTCCGGTTGGGATTTTTTATGTAGATCCATAGATTTTCTGGCAGAAGAATCATAGTTGTTTTATATTTTTTCTTTCATATTTTAGTGGCTTAGTATATTTATACTTGTGATCGATGTAATAACACAACCAAACAAGTCATGATTTTCGTAGATGTGTAAAGTTCTTGGTGTATATTATTATTGGCGATTGTAATTTTTTGTTAAAACATGCTTTTTGGATTTTCTTTTTGATAAATAGTTGCATTTATTGTTTGTTCTTGGTATACAATAAAAAAATCAATGCTTTTTAGTGAACTGCTTGTTAAAATTCCTCTCATTTCCGTACCAAACATATCCAGCACACAATAATCTCAATCTGAACTAAAAAAAGTTCAATCAGCACACCTTAAAACTATATATTTAGCTGCATTGCAGCGGGTATACTTCTAGTATATATATAAGTATACTATGTAACGTATGTATGAGCACGTAGATGAAGGCACCGCTTTTCACATAAACGAAATAATTTGTAGCTCCCACACAAAAAAAAGTTGTACATTGCTCTAAATTTGTCAATTTCGGTTACAGAAATCAAACCAGTTCCATGTTAAACCAAGTGTTGGCATATAGACTATAAATATTCTATCAAACCTAACTAACTAACTAACCCATGGTTGCACCGGCCTGCAAATGACACCTATAAAAAAACGGATTCAGGTTACCTTAAAACTGGCCATGTTTAGCAGAGAGCTATGGTGAATATAGGCAGGAGCAACCACAATCGTCCCCTGAAGAAATGGGTGAATAATATATCCATGAGTCATCATCATCATCATCATCGTCCTCTAAAGAGAATCCATAATCAACCATACCATCATAATTCATACCTCTTCCATCATCATACAAGTCATTATTAATATCATCATCATAATCAATCATCTCCCTATCAGATTCCTCATCCCCTTCTGCTTCTGGGATGTAATTCTGCAAATCCTCCGCCAAATTGTGCATACTTTCTAAAGCATCCAATCTTTGGAGTATCATTCCTCCCATGATTTCATCAGGCATATCCAGCCAATTTCGAGTTTCCACCATTGCTGACGACGGCTCTGCGGCGGATGTCGACGTCATTCTCAACTGTGATCTTTTCAGTGAAGCGGTTATCAAAATGCCTTTTCCCATGGAAATTTACAGTAATTGTCCCTGGACTTTTGCGTATTCTACAAATAAAGTCCTTAAAAACATGTTAATTTGTCAAAACTGTATTTAAATAGTAACCCTAGGGTTTCTAATTTAAAGTAACCTTTTTAAAACTCCACATAAATTTTACTTTTTGTGGAGAAAATTTCTTTTAAAATAAACTATTTTCTAGTATTTAATTTTGTTATGCAAAACATACAGTGTTTAGATGATATTGTTATGGACTTTATGGTTTATAATGGATTTTTAATTTTTGACCAGAGCACAAGAAACCAAGACATGTTTCCTTAGCTTCGTAAGTGTTTTTAGCATAAAAGAAATGATTTTCTTTTATGTTATTATTATGTGATCTCTAAAATATCCTAAAAGGAAGCCTAAATAAAAGTTTATTTTATCATATTAATCATAATAAAGTTATATATAAATACATTTATGCATAAAACCTTGTAATCATCAAAGTTACACTTTTAACATATACTTTATTTATTTTTTGATACAGCGGGGGATGACCCCTCCAATCAAGAAAAAAAAAATTATTCGTTACAGTTACGTTTTTGTATTTTTAGGATTTTACGATTTTTAAGGGTTTTTTGTTCCGTCAATAATAGCAAATAACAATCAACATGATATTATTCGAGTTTTTGATTATCGACTAATCATACTAAAGCATATGTATTTTTTGCGTGCAACTTTATAGGTTTACCTATTTTTAGCAGTATTATTGTTTGATAAATGTCGTGGACATATAAAAACATACGGTTAAAAAAATTATATTGCTTTTCATTATTAAAATAGATTATTATTTTAGTAATATAGTTTTTTTATAATTAATATAACAATTATGTATAAAGTTTTTGTGACAATAACATAAAGGTATTCACAAGCCAATCCAGCCGACATTCTTTAACCCGATATTCAACCTGTTTGTAAAATCTTTCTCATTATTTGGCCCGGTTACACTTTAGGTTTTGGAATTTACAAAAGTCTTCCCATGTGGAACTGGTTTGATACCAATCTCCCCCTACAAGAAAATATCACTTTAATTCAATTTATTTAGATAGTTGATTCGATTAAATTTCAAAAAGAGATTATGAAACACTAAGGGCCCGTTTGGTTGGAGGGATTTGAACGGATTTGGAGGGATTGGGATTTCAAATAAATCATTCCCAGTGCGAACTCTGGTGATTTTCTTGAAATTATATTGCACCATATCTTAATATTTATGTCAAACACTGCAGTCAAATAAGTCGACATATCAGTAATCTGAGAACTATCCCCAATACAATGGATTGGATTGAAATCCCAATCCCACCAAATCCCTCCAACCAAACGGGCCCTAAGATTTTTTTTCGCACTTTAAAGATAGGTGTGCGGTTTTAACATCTATGGTTTTCTTACACACTCTCTTCATGGATCTGATTTTGGATTGTTATACCCTTAAATATTATATACCATGATGTATGTTCTTTACTTATTTTGGCTCCCTTGACAGATTTTGTTTTCTTGAGTTAAGTTATCTTTATATCCGTAGTCGTAAATATACCTAAAATAATAATATTAGAATTTTTAAACTTCAAATACTAGAAATGAAATTACTGTGGAACTAATTGTGGGTGGTATTCTTTTAAGAACTTTATACAAAAGATAAAAACATAAATTTAATGATAGTAAACATATTAGACATGAATCAAGTTAACTTGTTCGGCTATTCCAGTTACGCAAGTTGAGTATGATTTGTGATCCGAGTCCACAAAGCCTATACGAGTTGATATAAGTGAAGACGTAAATTCAAGAGAGCATTCTTGTACTTTTGTTTCAAATGCACATGACTTTTAATCTCCTCGTAGAAGCTCATATGATATGAGTCATTGCACGAGCTTTAACGAGCCAACATATAATATATATATATATATATATATATATTGGGGGGGGGAGAGGGGGATGATATGCGTTTTTGCATGAGCTTAAAACAACTAATGTGGGCCTAAGCATGGCTGATCGAGCCTTAGTGTTTCTGCAAGCCCATGAATGGGCAAATAGAGTTTGTAACGCTTAAACACGCATAACTTTTGCTACGAGTACACATTTTAGGCCCATGATGTGGCAAATCGAAGCTAAGAACGAGGTGCACGTCATGGATATGCTCAAAGGAGCCTATGGGATTTTTTTAGACCAAAAACGACATTTTAACATGTTTTGTGACACTTTTATGTTTTTTGCCATTTTTATCATACCTTGTTTGGGCTTTTTATGTTTGGCCCATCTTTTTCAGATATGTTACATTTGAACACCCTTTATATTTGTTGAGTATAGGATGTGGCTGGTCAATTGTCGAATATAGGATGTGGATGGTACGTTGAACGATAGACATTTTCCCTTTCCATCCAAATTCTTTTGAGCTTGAATTTGAAGAGGTTTTTACCGGACATTCGTAAAATCAACAAGACCACCCTTTATCTTTGATTTTCCTATGTTTTGTCAAGAGCCAACATGAATTGATCATATCGAGCTAAGCTTGGGTGGAGGTAGGGGTATTAACAGATAAGTTGATTGATTTTTTTTTATTAAGACTTGACTGGAATAAGATATCTAAATATGTTAGCTTATCCAATTTAGCAATTTTCAATCATTATTTAAAATAAAATAAAAAACAACATTGCTAAATGTCCGAACAAATAGGCATTGTTTGGCAAAAATAAGGTGACTTATAAGTCACCTTATAAGCTACCTTATTTTCTCTAGGTACATGTTTGGCAAACTAACTTATGACTTATAAGTTAGCTTATATGCTAGCTTATTGATAAGTTAGTTGAGAGTGACTTATTGAACTTTTTATCATTTTCTTCCGATTATACCCCTGATTAATATTAATTATTATTATTTTGAAGCTACTTTTTGGTCATTTTACATGTTTATAAGATACTTTTTGCCAAACGTGACTTATTCATCAGCTACCTTATAAGTCATAAGCTACCTTATCAGTCATAAGCTACCTTGTCAGCTACCTTTGCCAAACATAGCCTAAGTTATTAAGTCCATTATCCCGATTAAGCAAAAAAACAAGTACCAAGTACTTCTCAAGTATATACAAGTTCTACGAAACCTACAGAAGTCGATTCCAACCTTGAGGAGTTGAGGTTTAGGTGAACCAAACTTGTATATTAGCTTCCCGAGAGTAAACCTACCTATTTTTACACGATCAAAATTGATTCAAGCACACCCCTCTAAGGCTCTAACCAATAAGAACAATAAATCTTTCATGTTTTACTTTTAACTTATGCATCCCTTTATATATGCATACATATGGCATGTAGTTGCATATGCATATTCATTTATTTAGAAATATAACCTCATGACATAATTCTTTTAAATACATAACCTTCTAAAAGATTTTAAGTCATTCTTCTCTTAAGCAAAGACATTCTCACATATATACACACACATATATATGCTATGTATGCATGTGCATATAGAGTTATTTAGGATAATAACCTTATCACATATTTCTTTAAAATGCATGAACTTCTCTCATATTTGAAGGCATTCTTGAATCTGTCAAAAGGTTAAACATTAACATAAAAAAGACTATTCTCTTAAACAACTCGTGCAATATATGTATGTATCTATCAATGTGCATAAATATAAGTACATATGTGTGTAAATGAAGGCAACCCATTTCACAAAGCGAGTAACGATGAAAGTTGTACATTGCTTTAGATTTGTCAATTTCGGTTCCAGGAATCAAATAAACCAAGTTTTAGCAAATAGCTTAAATACATATCCTACCAAACCTAACCAACTAACCCATGGTTGCATCGGCCTGCAAAAGATACCTACAAAAAAACCCAACAACAGATTCAGGTTACCAAAAAACCGGTCATGTTTAGCAGAGAGTTACAGTGGTTCTAGCCAGTAGTAATCATAATCGTCCTCTTCAGAAATGGGGCTGCCGCCAGGTAATCCATAGCCATCCATACCATCATCCTCAGGTAGCTCTCTTCCATCATAAAAGTGACTAATATTTATATCATCTTCATAATCGATCATCTCCATATCAGATTCCTCATACCCTTCTGGAATATTATCCCGCTTTAAACTTAAAATCTTTGATCTGCTCTCTGCACACTTTTTCTAAATTCTTGTCAAGATGAAGGTAAAAACACCCGTGAATATCAAGAGATTCAAGGTGAGGGCAACCGTTAAGAATGGCTTTGACTTCATTATCATGGAAAATTGTACTACCAACAAGCTTCAAATGGCGTAATCCAAGCATGCTATTCGCAATGGCATTGACATCACCATAACAGTCCATGTACTCTGTCTTCATCTTGAAGGACTTGAGCTGAGGGCAATTACGTCCAATGTCTTCAATGTGTTCTGCACAGAGGTTGATGTAGGAAAGCTCAAGTGTTTCCAAATGTGGTAGCATTTTGAGTGCATTAATCAACCCGTCACCCGTAATATCAGAGCAACTCGAAAGACGAAGATGGTTCAGTTTACTTGAGCTGTCCACAAGTTACCATTCAGAGTCACAAAAAAAGCAACAGATTTTCTAAAAATATAAAACAAAATAAAAACTTGGCAACAGATTATATGGTGTGAAAGTAAATCATTCCAATACATTCTGCTTGACATTTGAGGGCATACTAACAACCCATGTTAAAAAAGTTTGTAACTTTACTTTTAACTGTCACCAAGAGCGCATATAACAAGTCCTCCATGTACTCTGTCTTCATCTGCAAGTTTTTAAAGTTCTACCTTGTTCTAAATTTTGATGTTGTCTAATTATTGACTAAAAGTGTGTTTTTAAGAACAAGATTGATTAGATTTAAAGCACTAAACACTTAATGTTTAAAACAATATGGTTATCAATATATCGTACGTGGGTTTATGGATTATTCAATATATCTACATATATGTTTATAAAATCATATATATCAACTATTGAATGACTATTGACACCTAATTGATAAACAAATTTTTGTGAATTTTTAAACAATCCTAATATCTCCCAACCTATATGAAAATTGGATCGTTTATCTTCATCAATTCACAAACTACATAACCTTGACTGAAAATTTTCTAAACCACAAGATCATGTTGCCATAGCAATTGATCTTTTTAGAGAAAATTATACATACTAATCAGTCATAACTTGTGTATCTCAAATCACATTTACTTGAATTATATTCTTCCATAGAAGAGGCATTCTGAGTAATTTTGGTTTAAGAACAACATCACATATAAACACACGTGTTTATCTTGATACTTTGAAACTCTTTTTATCCATATATTTGATCGTTTTCATTGGATAACCGATATGTGTAGTGTGTAGTGTGATGATATAGAATTTTAAATATTGAGTTTTATGCTACCATAAGTATTACTTGATATTTATATTCAGTTGTGGGGTTAAGATAATGATTAATTACGAATGACAACTTATATTATTCCTTTTATTGTCTTGTTTTTGTGGTTTGTCAATTTTAACGTGATCACGATCTTGATTAGTTCCAACTATAAGTAATGGAGAACACAAAGAGAAATTTTACCTTATTGCTTGATAGTTGAAAAACTAACAGACTTAACTAAAAATAACACTAAAGTTGACATTAATTCTCAGGCTAAATGGCACTTGACATATAGGATGATTAAGAGTATGATAAGATTTTCCATGAGGATCCGTAGAAAATCCTAAAGATGTAGTCGATTATTTGAAATATATTACAGAAAATTTAAAGGAGATCAGCGATATGGTCGATTGTGTTAGACTCTCTAAGATGTTTAAAGAACTAAAGTTTTTTTTTGGTGAAGGAAATGTGAGAGATCATTTATTGTCTATAATTAAGATTAACCAGAAGCTTAAAGACTTGAATATAAGGGTTAAAGATGAAATGTAGTTCATGTGGGACTACAATCTCTACATACAGCCTACAACAACTTAAGGAGCATGTATAATGCTCAAGATAAAAAAAATGGGGCTTAAACAAACTCATTTATATGTGTTGTGAGGAACGAGAAAGAATTAAGAAAGACGCACTTGTGATGTACCTGTTAGAGAAACCTAAAGAAAAGAAAGAAAACAAGTACAAGCCATAGAAGACTACCAACTTCAAGGCTAAGAGAAAAACTATAGAAAATAAAGGCTCCGAAACCTTAAGTATAAGTGTTACTTTTGCAAGAAATTTGACACATGAAGAAGGAGTGCAATGGCTTCATAGCCTGGATGATTAAGAAGGGCAATGTTTTCTCAATTTAACTATTTTCTTTAGAAGTTTATATTATTAAAATTCTTCATTCAGTTACCGAATTGATTCAGGATCACCAATATGGCAACAACAAAAAAAAGGAGAGAAAACCCTAGAAGTCTAAACAACAAGTCTATGTAGCTAAAGTTGCAATTAAGGCTATTGGAAAACTGGAACTAGATTTAAGACTATAAAATCTATTTGTTTAGACAATATTTATTTATTTTCCTTACTTAAGAGAAATTAAAATTTTGCAGTGCTTTTAGTTAAAAATGGTTGCAAACTTATCATTCATTTTGATGGAATTAAAAAATTTCAGGGTTCTGCTTATATTGGTTTTGGAAATTCCGTTCACAATTATCAACAATTAAATTGTTCTCTTGTTAATCAAGAGATCTTTGCATTGAAAACTATGTAAATGTTGTTTAGAATAACACCATTATAGCAGACATAAAAAGAACCATCCTTATAGAAAATTTTGCGAATCTTTAACATTGAAGGTTAGGCCATAATTCTAAAGACAAACTAAAAGCATTTGTTAAAAACAAAATATTGCCAGTTCTAGATTTTTTTTATTCCAGTTGAAGAACCTATAAGCCAAAATCTAACGTCAGATCCTATGCATTTGTTAAACAACACTAGCCTATGTCAAAAAGATAATAAACTATCCAAAATTTCTAAAAATGGGGGGAAGGATTTAGCTTGTGAAATGGATTACAAGTCTTAGATACAATTAATAGGAAGTCTAATACAATTATGTATCTGGCCTGACTTAACATATGTTATAGGAATTTTGTCCAGTTTTCAACAAAACCCAAACTAAAGATCACTACAGGTAAGAAAGTACTTCGTCACTTGCAAAGAACTAAAGCTTACATGGTACACATATTTAGATTTTGCATGTAAATATCCAAACTCAAATAAATCTACTTATGGCTATATTTTTATGCTCAATCAAGGGGCTATAAAACAAAAAATATCCCTAATTGCAACTTCACTATGGGAGATGAATTTATAGTGATTCATGAAGGGGTTTGTGAGGGCATTTGGATCAAGAACTTCTTGATTGAAAAGAATGTCTTAAGCTCTACAGTTTCAAGTCCTCTAGAGATGTTTTGTGATAATGAAATTGCAGTCTTTTTCAGTGGATATAGTAAAAGATCAAACAATTCAAAGTACAATGGTCTTAAATATTTCAGTGTGAGTGAGACAAAGGGTTAAGAGGAAAAAAGGTTATTGTTGAATATATTGGTAACAAATCTCAACTTGTTTAGCCATTCACTAAAGCCTTTTCAGTAGTAAGTTTCAGAAAACATGTTAGGGATATGAGAATCTTACTTGAACTCGATACTTGAGATCAGTGGGAGTTGAGGTTTGTGGGAGTCGAGATTAGTCTAGCCAGTTATTTTGTAATTTTCCATTGTTCGTAGTAATTTTCTTTTGGCACACTTTGATAAAATGAGGAATTCAAGTATATAAGTTATGTTATTTGTTTTACAAAAATAAAAATAGGGTTTATGTCATTATCTATATCAAACAAGTGAATCACCGCACTTAAGCAAGAATTGCGGACTACATAAGCAAAATTCGGTTCACTAGTGTTAAGAACTTTTGCTTGTACGTTTTAGAAACTTTTCTAAAACATTCGGTGGACTATGAGCTATACTTTTATGCTAATTCAGGTAGATATAATTATTTGCATAAATGCTCAAATACAGGCACTTATGAACTTATGTGGAATATGATATTTTAAGTTAGTGGTTCTTAATCAAACTAGTTTGTCAAACTGGTATAGATTCTGAGTCCTGCATATGGTGTCTATTCTGACCAAGTTTGAATGAATTCACAACTGTTAGAATTTCTCAGCGCGCCCTTCATTTGATAAATATAATGTTTATGGTTCTCTTGTCTTTACAGATTATGTTAAGTTCGGTGGGAGAATGTTGGAAATAAATTGGACTTTAACATTATCTGTATTAATTATTAAAGGACAATTGATTTAAATTATTATATTTATCAAAAGAATTCTATATCAGTTATAATCCGGTTACATATTTGGATATATATCTCCTAATATGAGTAGGATAATCATTAAGTTAATTACCTGATTAACATTAAGGTAAATGCATATCTTCTCCTATTATTTAATATCAATTCTATAGATAAACTAGGACTCCTTATGGGATGAGTCTCTAGCTTTCCATGGCCTATATATATAAAGGAGATCAAGTCCCTATAGCCTACACGAATCTACATTTAGTTCAGCCCCATTCTGAAGCAAACTGTGTAGAGCTTTAGAAGACTTCGATCTGCAAGCAACGATAACCGCTTCCGCTTCAATGAACTTCGTTGCGTATAACTCAAGTGTTTCAGGTTAGATCTATTAAACTCTTTACGGTATTATGTTAAATTGATTTCTGATTATGTGTTTATGTTCCTATGCCTTCATTCTTGTTATTATTTGCTTAAGCATATCTCATATAAGTATAACATCTAAAGCACCCAACCTTTGGAGTATCATTCCTCCCATGATTTCATCAGGCATTTCCAGCCAATTTCGAGTTTCTTCCATTGCTGACGACGGCTCTCCGGCGGAGGTCGACGTCATTCCCGATTATGGAATCCGACGGTTTTACCGATTAACCTTTTCATTGAAGTGACTCTTCGGTTCAGTTATCAAAAACCCTTTTCCCAGAGAAATTTATAAAATTGCCCCTTGAACTTTCGTGCACTGTATCTACTATTTTTATATTTACTTATTTTGGCTTCCTCAAATGGTTTTTTTCCTTCTTGATTTAAGTTCAACTATTTTTATATTAGTAGGTGTAACTATATCTACAACAATAAAATTAAAATTTTGAAGCTTAGATACTGAAATGAAATTATCTGAATTTTTTTTAACTAATTGTGGGTTATCCAATTTTTCCATTTTGTCCGTTGCTTAAAATTAAGAAATCCGCTGAATAGATGGATCATTAACATGAATAGGCAAGAAAAAAAAGAAGTTTTAAATCACAAGTATATATGTAACATCCAAAAAAACCTATAGAAGTTAAATCGGGCCTTGAGGATTATGCGAACCAAGCTTGGCAATCCACGGTTAATAAAGCTATTTGTTTCTTCACGCTTTGAACCAACCAGTGACAACCCACTCGACTCAAAAACACATGTCTAACCAACAAAAGCTATAAATCCTTCATGTTCAACTTCTAACTTATGCAAGCATCTATATATAATATATACATGCATAGAGGAAAGTTCAAATGTGAACTCATTTTTTGTTGTGAACGTGAAGACGAATCTCAGCCACTTATCCGGTCAATAAAGGCGGCTTTGACCTGGTTCCCCTCCTTTCATAATCTCCACCCTCCCATGAATCGCGTCAATCCTCCGTGATCGCGTCCACCATAACCGAAGATGTGTGGCTGAGATTTGTCCTCACGTTCACAACCAAAAATGAGTTCACATTTGAACCTAACCCTACATGCATATGTTATATATGCATGTGTATATAGGATTATTTAGAAAAATAACCTTATCACCAATTTGCTTTTAAATTCATGACCTTCTAATAGATTTTGAGTCATTATCCTGTTAGAAAGAGACATTTTTTTGTTGGGATTTATTTGCTCAATTTCAGTAAGTTCAAAGATTTGTTTAAAAATCAGGAACTCAATCATTCAAAATCTAATTTGTTTTTATTTTATTTCTTTTATTTTATGTTTGTAATTGTATTTCTTCAAATGTATGCATTTTTTTTTCTCCCTAATATATGTCTAAATTTTATATACCTTTGTCTCATCCTACTAACTTTCCCCTCTTATAAAGACGTTATTAAATGCATCAAAAGGTCAAAATTTTAAGAAAATGTATAAGAAAATAGAGCATTTCCAACGTATTCTTTAAAATAGAAAAAACAACAAACTTTGATGTACCCATAGATGGTTTGATGAAATGTATCGGTGAAATTTAAGTGGTGTTTGTTTTTTAAGAGGTGCTGAAGTCTAAAGTCTGATTTCAGTTATGAAATGGTTATGAAACGTCTAAACGAATCAGACATAAGTGGTGATTAAGAGCTTAAAATGTAAAAAACAAACAAGGCCTTAGTTTCTTCGATTGTTAATTAAGACATTTGGGTTTTCTCAATGTTTGGAATCTTCAAAAGCGATGAATTTGGATTATTCGTTTTGATTTATTTTACTTTATCAATCATAAGTAAATGCATTTCTCCATGATCCAAATTGACTCAAGCGCACTCCTCTAACCAATAAGAATAATAAACCCTTCATGTTTTACTTCCGACTTATGTAGTCATTTACACGTATGTTTGTTTCATAATGTAAAAGTTTCACATATATTTGTTTTTATAAGTTAAAAGTTTCTCATATATTTATTTATGAAAAAATTTCACATATGTTTGTTTCATAATGTAAAAGTTTCACGTGTAATTGTTTCACAAGATGAAACAAACATATGTGCAATAATATCTTAAATCATTGCATTTGATGAAAAAAAATCATAAAAAATCATTTTTATATTGATTTGAACCGGTTTATATAGTTTGTATTCATCCAATTTGTAAATGAACCAACCTCTATATATATATACACACATACATACATATGTTATGTATCCATGTGCATATAGAGTTAGTTAGAAGAATAACCTTATGATATATTTCTTTTAAATGCATGACCTTCTAACAACTTTTAAGTCATTTCTTCTATTAGACAGACAAAAACATTCTTGAATCTCTCAAAAAGTCGTATGAATCCATCTATGTGCGTACATATAAGTACATTTACGTACGTATGAGCACGTAGATGAAGGCAACCCTTTTTCACAAAAAACGAAATGATTCGTAGCTACCACACAAAAAAAGTTGTACATTGCTCTAAATTTGTCAATTTCGGTTCCAAGAATCAAGCCAGTTCCATGTTAAACCAAGTGTTGGCATATAGACTATAAATATTCTACCAAACCTAACCAACTAACTAACCCATGGTTGCACCGGCCTATAAACGACATCAACTAAAAAAAACCAAAAAAAGGATTCAGGTTACCAAAAACCCGGTCATTTTTAGCAGAGAGCTATGGTGAATATAGCCAGAAGCAATCATAATCGTCCTCTGAAGAAATGGTATTACTGCTAGATAATCCATAATCATCCATACCTCTTCCATCATACAAGTAATTATTAATATCATCATCATAATCAATCATCTCCATATCAGATTCCTCATAGCCTTCTGGGATGTTATTCCGCTTAAACTTATAAAATCTTTGATCCGCTCTCTGCACACTTTTTCTAAATTCTCGTCAAGATTAAGGTAATAACACCCGCAAAGGTCGAGAGATTCAAGGTGAGGGCAGCCGTTAAGAATGGCTTTGACTTCATCATCATCGTCGTCCATTGTAAAACCAACCAGCTTTAAATGGCGTAATGCGGGCATGCTATTCGCGATGGCACGGACATCACCATCACAGTCTATGAACTCTGTCTTCATCATGAAGGACTTGACCATTTTTATTTTTATTTTTATTCATATATATGTAATGGTTATTGTTGGGTCACCGATGATTTGGTGATGAACCACCTTCCTTTATATGAATGAATTTTTACAAGTTCTTTTGAAGGTCTGAAATATGCTTCAAGTATTGAAGAGTCAAAGACTATTCAATCAAGGGGTTGTACATCAAAAAGTGGAATTTTGGATGTATCAACCAACTTCAATATTCAGATCATTTTGCCAAGTCAAGACCAATATAGTGGGTCACCGATGGTACACTCAAAAGTCATCAAAAGTACTAAGGACATCAAACAAGATGAGGTCATCAAGTTGATGTCATGGTCACCGACACTATAATCTTGGTCACCGAAATTGCAGGTATATTTTCTAAGGCTGTGATATCAAGTCACAAGTTCAAGGGTGTACACTTTTGTCATTTAGTGAAAGATGAAGTTTATCAAGCAAAGTGTACACTTATCAACTCCAGCCTTACAAGGTATCCACCGATGTGATACATAGTGTGATGTATCACTTAGCAATTTCAAAGAGATAAGTTCTTGACTCACATCAATTGCAAGACACGTGAGCCAGCAAGAACTTGGGCACCAAGCCTTAAATAAAGACATTCTCTTTTATTCTTATAAAAGGAATATTTGTCTTTTAGCTAAAAGGTGTGATGGGACTTCACAGAGCATGAAGAAAAGAAGATAAAGTTATCTGACATTACGTGCTACAAGGAATGGTTCATCCATTATTCTAGTACAAAGGAAGTGGTCTCTTCCTTTGTCCAGCAGATAATCTTCCAGCTAATGAAACCTTGACAGCTGTCCACTTGCATCTCATGCATGGGCACTATAAAAGGAGATGAAGTCCTTCCCAGAAATCTCACGCTTTCAACAAATCTTCAGAGTGATTATTTGTGTGACTGTGGCAAAGCTGTGTGCTATAACGATATTGTTTTAACTTCCTTAGTGTATAAGTTAATTATCGTTATCTCGTGTGTTTAGTTTGATAGAATAGTCCGCCCGTTCTTTTCCGCATCAAACTATCTGTGTGTAAATTTTTAATATTTATATTAAAAAATTTAAAAAGAGTATATTCTGTGTGTTTTATATTCAACCCCCCCTTTTACAAAACCCTCTCTTAGTTAGCCATCTCTCTTTGGGGACTAACAATTGGTATCAGAGCAGTTGGTTTAATCTCATAAACCGTATCCGTGATGGCTACTACCTCAAATGTTGATGGTACCTTGCACCCTCTTCCCGATAATACATATGATTTAGGATATTTGGCTAAACCCCCAAGATTCAACCCAAACAACTTTGGGTTATGGAAAAATCGCATGTTATTATTCTTGGAAGGGATCGATTGCAGGTATCCCAACATTCTCAGTGAGGGACCTATTGTTCCTAAAATATGGGCTCGCTTTGGCCCTCAAAAGGACGCTGAAGGAAAGGACATAGAGTCAGATGACAAAAGAAGTGAGAAAACTGGTAGATATATCATCAAACCTTCTAACAAATTTAGTGAAGATGATAAACGCCTAGTTGCTTTAGACACTAAAGTCAAGTCTGCTCTTGCTGTATCCCTTCCTGATGATGTGTATCATTCTCTTCTTAACCTTCCCACTGCTAAAGAAATGTGGGATACTTTGAGTGTCTTATATGAAGGCACCAAAGAAGTAAAGAAATCTAACAGGATCTGTCTTGTTAGAAAGTATGAACTCTTCTCCCATGAAAAGGGAGAATCTCTTTCTACCTACTTTAATCGTTTTAACTGTCTTCTCAATGATCTGAAAGTTCTTGGACGAGTTTATGATAATGAAGAAATTCTCTGCAAGTTCATGGATTGTCTTCCAGATTTCTGGGAAACTATCTGTACTTGCATCAAGCAAACCAAGGACTTAGAAATAATGCCTTTAACTGCTCTCTATGGAACTCTTCTTCACTATGAACAAACTAAGAACCAGAGAAAATCTCTTATAAAGGATATCAAATCCTCTTCTATTGCTTTGATAGGTGATTCAAAATCTTCTTCTTGTATTCCTAGAATCACCTATCCTTCTTCTGATTCTGAAAAAGATATTAAGGAAGACTCTTCTCATCTGTCAGATGCATACTATAGTGCTGCTGATGATGAAGGAGAAGAATCAGCCATTGACATACTTTCTATTAGTATGGCAATGCTTGCTAGAAACCTTAAGAATAAAAGATTTTCTTCAAACCGCTCCAAATTTAATAGAAAACCTTTTTCTCAAAAATCCTCTTCTGATAAAGCAAATGAAGAATGCTTCAATTGTGGAAAGAAAGGTCATTTTGCTTCTGAATGCATCAAAAGCTTCCTCTTCGTCAAACCTTCTTCTTCTTATGGCCATGACTTCTCAAAATCAGCCTTCTAGGAAGCATGAAGAGAGAAATAGCCAATCCTCTAAAGAAAATTTCGAATCAAAAGAAACCTCCAGGTATAAGAAATACAAAGCCAAATACAAGAGAGAAAAAGAGAGAAACCAAGGTAAAAATAAAACCTTGGTTGCTGAGGCTCATTGTTGGGAAGATGAGCAAACCTCTGAGAGTGAGAGTGAGTATGTCACTAAATGCCTCATGGCCAAAATTGATGAGATAGAAGACATGGAGAAGTCACTCTACACCACTCTTGTATCTACTGAGGGATCCACTTCAGGGACAAAACCTCAGGTACATCCTTTTACCTTTCTCTCTGATGATCAAAAGGCTGATGCCTTTGATTCTTTAACTGTTGACTTCTGTGAGTTAAAGATTCAAAAGAAAAAGGCTGATATACACATAAAATGTCTAAATGATCAACTCCTCTCTTGCTTTTCAAAACTAAAAGATTTTGACAAAATGAAAGCTGATCTGGAAAACCTTTGGTACTTAAACGATGCCTTTCCGAGGAAAAATCAAAGATCTCTTCCACTCTTGAAAAGGAACAAGAGGTTCGTCTAAATGGACTAAATCCTCTAAGAATCTTGAAAGGATCCTTCAAGATCAAATCACCAAGAAGGATAAGTCTGGCCTTGGTTATGGAAAAGATGTTCCTCAACCTTTTGATCTTCCACTCCCTTCTTCTGAGTGTCAAGGTTTTCCTGCTGGTTTCCTTTCCGATGACGATGATGATCTCTTCGGTTACTCATCTGAGGATTCTACCTCCGTTCACTCTATAGATCTACTTGACATGCTCAAAGTAGAATCTGGTTCTAAAAAGTTTGGAGTCTTTGTTAAAGCTAAAGAAATCTCTTCTGAGTCTTCAAAAGCTTCAACTCTTCCAAGCTCTTCTTCTTCTCCCAAACCTATCCAAAGACTTTTAAACTCCTTAAGTCTGCATGAGTCAAGGTACTCCCAGGAGCAGCCTTCTGACGTTGCTGAATATTCTTCTTCAAAAAGATTTTCTCCTCAAAAGAAAAATCTTTCTAAATCAAAATTTTCATCTAAAAGGAAATCTCAAATAGTTACTGACTTTATTCCTCGGTCAGTAAACTTGAAGAAATCAAGAAATCCTGGTCAATGTATTCTTGGACCAAGACCAGGTGTTGGACACCCCTCTTTTTCTCAGTCGTCAACCTCTGTCCAAAGTTTTGATGATAGGGATTTTAAAAAGGCCTTTCCTTTAAAGAAGTGCTATAACTGTGGCAACACTCTTCATCTTGCTAAAAATTGCCCAAAAGACTTGGTTCCTTGCAAAACTAAAATGTCTTCTAATCCCAAAGGACCCACCTCAAAATGGGTACCAAAAGTCTAAATTTGTTTCTGGGTGCAGGTACCAAATAAAGATCACATATGGTACATGGATAGTGGGTGTTCAAGACACATGACTGGAAACAAACTTCTTCTCTCTAACTTCTCAAAAGAAAAGGGACCAACTGTTTCCTTTGGAGGAAATGGAAAAGGGGTCACCAAAGGATATGGTACCATTTCAAATGGAACCATCACTTTCTCCAAAGTTGCTCATGTTGAAGGGCTAATGTACAATCTTCTAAGCATCAGCCAAATATGTGATTTGGGCTATAAGGTCATGTTCCAGCTGTGTGTGTGCTTAGTCTTTGATGTACAGAACAAGATTGTACTAGCAGGAGCCCGACTGAATGACGTGTACATAATCAACATGAAGGAAAGTGCAATAGGAGAAGCTGTGTGTCTCCTCTCTCAAGAACTAGCCAAACAAAGTTGGCTGTGGCATAAAAGGTTCTCTCATCCAAACTTTAAAACCTTGAACAAACTCTCCAACAAGGAACTCGGTTGTTGGAATGCCAAAATTAGCTTTTGAAAAAGAAAAGTCGTGGAGCATGTGAAAAAGGAAAACTCACCGTAACTTCCTTTAAAACAAAACAATGCTCTTCTATCTCTCAACCTCTTCAAATGCTTCACATGGATCTATGCGGTCCAAGAAGACACCCGATCTGGGTGGTAAAAAGTATATGCTAGTAATCGTCGATGAATTCTCTAGATATACTTGGGTGTTCTTTCTGAAACACAAGAGTGATGCTGCTGAAGAAATCATCAGGTTTACAAGAAAGATTGAAAATTTGAATGGTAAACTGGTGAAGTCCTTCAGAAGTGATAATGGCACGGAATTCAAGAATGCTGCTGTGGAAGATTTCTTTGACCTAAAAGGAATCTCTCAGAACTTCTCTGCCGTACGCACTCCTCAAAGAAATGGTGTTGTTGAGAGAAAGAATAGAACACTATGTGAAGTTTCGCAAGGTCTATGCCGAGTGAATCCAAGTTGCCAACCTATTTTTGGCGTAGCGTAACACTGCATGCTTTACTCAAAATAGGTCTATCATAGTCAAAAGGCATGACAAGACCCCGTATGAAGTTTTCCATGGTAGAAAACCTGCAGTTGACTTCTTCCATGTGTTTGGCTGTGCATGTCACATGCTAAATGACAGGGAACAACTTGGAAAGTTCAATCCGAAGTCTGATGATGGAATTTTCATGGGCTATTCTCTCTACTCAAGAGCCTTCAGAATTTTCAACCTAAGAAGACAATGCATAGATGAATTCATGCATGTAAAGTTTGATGAGTTTGAAACTTCTTCATTATCTTGTGATGAAGAAGAATTAAACCTATGGATAAATTCATGTGTTGGTGAAATTCCATCCTCCTCTCAATCCAATCTTCCAGATAGCAACTCTTCTCAGCCTCCCTTAAACACCACCTTACCTTCAGAACCTTCTCTTTCTTCTCCACCTCCTGAAACTAACTCCTCAGAAGACCTTACCCACCAAAACACCATATCTCCCTCAAATCTTTCTTCACCATCTCAACTTCCCACCTCATCCTCTTCTCTACCTTCCTCCTTACCTCCTACACTAAAGTGGACCATGGATCATCCAGTAGATCAAATCATAGGTGATCCACAAGTTGGTGTAAAAACCAGAAGAGGCATAAGCAATCTGTGCTTATATGTCAACTTTGTTTCCATTGTTGAGCCTAAGCTGATAAATGAAGCCCTAGCTGATCCTAGCTGGGTAATTGCCATGCAAGAAGAACTCTCACAATTTGAGAGAAACAAAGTCTGGAAGTTGGTTCCTCGTCCATCCAACAAAACTATTATTGGAACAAAATGGGTGTTTCGAAACAAGATGGACGAAGAAGGAGCTGTCATAAGGAACAAGGCAAGATTGGTTGCTCAAGGATATCGGCAAGAGGAAGGAATTGATTATGATGAAACCTTTGCTCCTGTTGCCGTATTGGAAGCTATCCGAATATTTCTTGCCCATGCCTTACAAGAATTTTCGGTATTCCAAATGGATGTCAAAAGTGCCTTCCGAATGTTGAATTAGTCAAGAAGTGTATGTGAAGCAACCTCCGGGTTTGAAGATCCGGTCCATCCATATCATGTATATAGGCTGGAATAAAGCTCTATATGACTGAAAGCAAGCTCCACGTGCCTGATATGACACTCTCTCAGAATATCTACTTAGAAATAAGTACATACGAGGCAAGGTTGACAACACTCTCTTCTTCAAGAAATCACAAGGTAATATCATTCTTGTTCAAATCTATGTTGATGATATTATTTTTGGAGCCACCGATGAATCCTTGTGTGATGAGTTTAGCTCCCTCATGCAAAAAGAATATGAAATGAGCATGATGGGGGAGTTAACTTTCTTTCTTGGTTTGCAAGTAAAATGCTTCCGAAGGTATTTTCATAAAATCAAAGTAAATACATTAAAGACCTTCTGAAAAAGTTTCAGTTTGATACTTGCTCTACCATGAAAACTCCTATGGCTCCTCCTCTTAGACTCTTTTCTGATCCTAATGGCATTTCTGCTAATATTACAAATTATAGAGCCATGATAGGATCCCTTCTTTATCTAACTGCAAGTAGACCTGACATTATGTTTGCTACTTGTCTATGTGCCCGATACCAAGCAAATCCTAAAGAATCACACCTAGCTGTTGTGAAAATGATTTTTAGGTATCTGAAAGGTACCATAAATCTGGGTCTTTGGTATCCCAAAGACTCAGGTTTCGATCTCATCGGGTACTCTGATTCTGATTTTGCAGGTTCAAAAATAGACAGAAAGAGTACAACTGGAAGTTGTCAGTTACTTGGTGGAAAGCTTGTGAGTTGGTCAAGTAAGAAACAACATTCGGTGTCTACCTCTACTGCTGAAGCAGAATATGTGGCTGCTGGAAGTTGTTGTGCACAGATATTGTGGATGAAAAATCAGTTGTGTGATTATAATAAAATTTTCTCAAAAATCCCAATAATGTGTGACAACTCAAGTGCAATAGCCATTGCCAACAACCCTGTGCTTCATTCAAGATCCAAACACATTGATATTAGGTATCACTTTATAAGAGATCATGTCTCTAAAGGTGATGTGGAGTTACATTTCATTCCCACCGACTATCAACTAGCTGATCTGTTCACAAAGCCACTTGATGAAGCAAGGTTCAAATTCCTCATTGGTGAATTAGGTATGATAAACATAGACTAATATATATATTTTATATTTTATATAAATATGTATTTTATATATATATATTCTATATATATATATTATATACATTTATATAGTTTATAACTTATATATATTATACATGTTATATATATATATATATATAAATAAATAAATATAAAAAGAAAAATAAATATATATATATATATGTATAAAGTCGGTGACTAGGTCACCGACGTGTGCTATCTCTCTCTCTCTCCTCTCTTATCCAAATATAACCCTAACCCTAAAACCATACTATTCACCACCTTCATTCACTTTCCGACGCCGCCACCCACCGACACCGTCCGTTCATCCACCAACGTTTGCTGTGTACCCACCGACGAGCCGCCGACGTTTGCTGTGTGCCCACCGACGAGCCGCCGACGGCCCACCACCCAACCACCGACTCGCCGCCAGCTTTTCCGACGCTTCACTTTCCGACAACCACCCACCGACGTCTGACGTCACTTTCCGACGTGACATCCACCGACACGTCATCCACCGACGTCACCTGTTCCCAAGCCACCGACGTTACACCTTGGTTCGAGCCACCGACGTTGCACCCATATTCGAACCACCGACGTCTTGCTGACGTCAGCTCACCGACGTCTCTCTCTCATACAAGCCACCGACGTTGTCCACTCACCGAGGTAACCATTACAAACCTTTCACCTTCTTAACCCCCTTAAAGATAACTCTTGACTTACCACTCTTGATAAGCAAGATTCTTTGTTCTTATCCCTAATGACATCATCAATGTCAGTACATGCGCCGAATTCAACTCTAAAACCCTTAGAATTCTGACCTTTCAATCACCAAAAGTAATAATTACCTTTGAAAGTTGAAATTTCCCTCCCATATATAAACTTCCTTCCCACTACTTCACCACCTTTCTCGCACCCACTCTCCTTCTCTTTCATTTGCAAGAACTTCAAACCTGCAACTTCATTTCTTCTTCAATGGCTTCTCCATCAAGAATTTCTGAAGAACAAACAATCACCTTTGGATCCTTATCCTTCCATGCATGCAACTACTATGGACGTATTGGAACTGATAATACTCATCCTAAGTATAATGATATTTGCTGGTTTCTTCAGAGGTGTCCTCTACAATATGCACTCACTGCAAAACCTAAGATGAGTAAGTTTCTTCTTGGAAACTTTTGGCTTTCTTGTACATATGATGCTTCCACAGATCAAATCCTTGCATCTGTTCTTACCAATGAAGAACATGATGTGGTTTTTGATGTTGAGGATGTTCGAAGAATCCTAAGGCTTCCTGCTTACGATTCATATGAGACATTTCCATTGGGAAATGAACACCAAATGGTGGTTGCTGCTTTGAACTACTTGGAAGAAAAGAAGGGATCAAAGTCAAAGGGACCAGGTACTTTACTGCGAAAGAATATGGGAAGTATTTGGAACTTTCTATTTGCACATCTGATTCTGTGCCTTAGCAAGAAGACAGGTGGTCCGCACGCTCACCTTCCCAAGTAACCGAGTCGGCACATGCTCTAATATTTCGCAGGAAAATAGACTTTGCAAGTTATTTTTTCAATGAAATGATCTCCTCCTTCTCTACTCCGACGTCCTCAGGTACCATTTCAACGCCTCTTCTCTCTTATCATTAATGCTAAATTGGGTAATAAACTTGAGAAAAGGGATGACATCATATATGATCTCCCTCTTCATCAAGTGGGAAACCAAGTTATGAAAAAGGCTGTCTTAGCATCAGACAACCCTCTCCGACCCTCTATGGTTGAGTTTGCAAGGAATGCAACTCTTACTTGGGGAGAGAATGAACCGCGCCTTCATAGAACCTCAGGTATGTCCTCTATCTCTTCTACTCCTAGAGTAACTGAGGTGCCCAAATCTCTTAAGAGATCAAAAGCGTCGGGCACTTCTACCTCCGCACCCACCGATGCTACAAAGCCAAAAGAACCTTTGGCTTCCACCCAAGCATCTAAATCCCATAAGCGGAGACACTCTAAAAGCCCCCCAAAGAAGTCCAAGGGTACCCAAAGGGTTAAAACGCATAATCCATCTACTGCCTCCCAAAAGACAGTAGATGTTGAAAAGATCCTCACTAAACCCAAGGAACACTCATCCATACCCACTCCTCCAGCCCTCTCAAAAGGACATGGTTGTAAATAGGGACACCCGTACTATTCCTTCATCAACTTTCTTACTAGTTGATGAAGATGACTTGGAGTATCCCATCCAAGGTATCTCCTCACCCCCTGAGCTCTCACAGCTCCTATTCCACATTCCACATGAGGGTGCATCACAACCAGGTGCATTTGATGGAACATCCCTTTTTACTGACCCCACTGTGTCCGACACTGAACCTTTATCAGGTACGTCTCCCGTACATGAAAAGGTTGTGGAGGAACCCACTACTGAGGAATCCCCTCATAGACACTCTTCTTCACGTGTCTCCCCCACATCTCCTAAATCCCCCCCAAGAAAACCTACATGTTTGGTGGATTATTCTTCCAGTGATGATGATGATGCTGATCAACCACCAAAGCCTCAACCTTCAGCTCCCATGACGTCCAAACAGGGAGATGATCTTCTCGCCTTTTACAAACTTTACCAAGAATACTTTACGCAGGTAGAAGCTCTAGAAGATCATGTCACTAAGGAAAAGGAAAGAATGGATTCCCTTTCCTCATCTCTTAGATCTAACATTGAGGAGTTGTCGGTGAGTCACCCAACTCTAATGACATGTTTAGATCTCCTACACTTGGACATCCTTGATCTTCAGCAAGGGTTTTCTTCAAATCAGGAGTCTGTGCTTTCTTCCATACAAGAACTTCGGAGTTCATCTTCAAGTCAAGTCACAGAAATTTCTTCTCTCATTGCCAATCAACAGGCAATTATGGACTCTCTTATCAGTCTTCACACCAAAGTTGATAAAGTTCCAACCTCTGCTCCAACGGTTGAACTAGATATTGGTGAGTCATTCTTCAAGGACACTGATAGATTTGTCCTTCAAAGAGTTGAGAAGAAAATTGGTGCTCTCTGCTCTGATATGGAAAGGGTAAAGGAATTTCTCTCTTCAGTGGGTTTCAAGGGTTCAACCACTGAGGGGGAGAAAAATAAGAAGACCATCAAAACCACCTCAGCCAGCCCGACGTCAAGATGCCGCCCGCCGACGTCAAGATGCCGGCCCGCCGACATCGTCATTCCGGCCCACCGATGTGGCTTCTCCACCTCATCCAGCCACCGATGGTGGAGTGGTCACAGAGGTGGTCCTTGTTCCTTTGGTACCCAAAGCAGCTGTTGAGGGGGAGAGTGTCAGTGCTCAACCCCTTGAAACTGAAGAAGAAAAGAGGAGAAAAGAAAAAGCCAAAGGAAAGAAGCCTCTTTCTTTTGAAGAGCAGAAGGAAGAGAAAAAGAAAAGGAAAAGGATGAGAGATCCTCAAGCAGATACTCTGAGACTTCAGCCTGCCCCAGCACTCACCGATCCTCTTGGGGTAATTCTCTCTGAGGCTGAAAGAGAAGAAGCTATCAAGGCTCGGCTTGAGTATGATCGACTAATGTACTCAAGCTAGCTCATGATGAAGTTGTTCATGCCAAAGTCACTGATGCAATTCAAGCTCAAAAAGATGAGCTTGAAAATATAAGAAGAAATCAAGGCGCAAAATTGGTTGATGAGGCCAAGAAGGCAAAGGAAGTAGAGTGGTTTAAAAGGAGATTGAAGAACAGGAAGGATGATTCCAAGATTATCAGTGCTACCATCCAACCTCCAACCAAGAATTCTCCCAAGTTACTTGTCATCCTTAAGAGAGCTGATACTTTATCAAAGGTATATGAAGCTGAATGGTTGGAAGTTCTTGGGATGACTGAGTGGATGGAAGTTGGTAAATGCATCTCCAAGAGCAAAAGCAAGTACAAGGAGCTAGTACTTAATATCATCAGAAAACTCTTCATCAAGATGGTCAACATCCAAAAGGAAAATAATATTCTTGTGACATACCTTGAAGCACAACAAATGTACTTCATTCAACAGGATCTTAAAGGAGAAGTCATCACTGCTCCTAAAAACAAGAAGAAGGGACCTTTTGTCATGCTTCATGAAAGGGGCATCAAGATTGATGCTTCAGGTATAAATACTTCTATTCCCACTCCTATTGCTTATCCAGAGCAAACCATGGTGACTGACCCTGAACTAGGAGTATTCTTTGAGGATATCTATGGCAGCATAGGTTTCTTCAGAGCCTCTGACATTCCAAGGGCTCACAATTCCTTTTTGTCTGCTATTCTTGGAGTGCCTCCCATTGAAGACCATGGCATCACAAGAATGATCTTGGATGAACTTAAAAGAAGAGAACCCTCCTCAGATCCTTGATCCTACAAACATAGTATAGTGTGAACTTTATTAATCATGTACTTTGATCAATCTATGTGATGATTAATAAAAGTTCATACTTTTTCTTCTATCCCATCTCTTGTTAATATTTTTACAAGCTTTGCACATATTTAAACGTATACTTATTCTTTCATTTATTTTATACTCTTATACTGTACATACTCAGTTAAAAAAAAATGAAAAAAAAAATCAAAAAAAAAAATCAAAAAAAAAATCTGAGACAAAAGAACCCAAAAGAAAAATAGAAAGGGTCAAAAAGAATTCTTTTCTAACCTACAGGTATCATCATCAAATAGGGGGAGATTGTTGGGTCACCGATGATTTGGTGATGAACCACCTTCCTTTATATGAATGAATTTTTACAGGTTCTTTTGAAGGTCTGAAATATGCTTCAAGTATTGAAGAGTCAAAGACTATTCAATCAAGGGGTTGTACATCAAAAAGTGGAATTTTGGATGTATCAACCAACTTCAATATTCAGATCATTTTGCCAAGTCAAGACCAATATAGTGGGTCACCGATGGTACACTCAAAAGTCATCAAAAGTACTAAGGACATCAAACAAGATGAGGTCATCAAGTTGATGTCATGGTCACCGACACTATAATCTTGGTCACCGAAATTGCAGGCATATTTTCTAAGGCTGTGATATCAAGTCACAAGTTCAAGGGTGTACAGTTTTGTCATTTAGTGAAAGATGAAGTTTATCAAGCAAAGTGTACACTTATCAACTCCAAATTCTTTACAAGGTATCCACCGATGTGATACATAGTGTGATGTATCACTTAGCAATTTCAAAGAGATAAGTTCTTGACTCACATCAATTGCAAGACACGTGAGCCAGCAAGAACTTGGGCACCAAGCCTTAAATAAAGACATTCTCTTTTATTCTTATAAAAGGAATATTTGTCTTTTAGCTAAAAGGTGTGATGGGACTTCACAGAGCATGAAGAAAAGAAGATAAAGTTATCTGACATTACGTGCTACAAGGAATGGTTCATCCATTATTCTAGTACAAAGGAAGTGGTCTCTTCCTTTGTCCAGCAGATAATCTTCCAGCTAATGAAACCTTGACAGCTGTCCACTTGCATCTCATGCATGGGCACTATAAAAGGAGATGAAGTCCTTCCCAGAAATCTCACGCTTTCAACAAATCTTCAGAGTGATTATTTGTGTGATCGTGGCAGCCGTGTGCTATAACAAAGTATTGTTTTAACTTCCTTAGTGTATAAGTTAATTACTGTTATCTGTGTGTTTAGTTTGATAGAATAGTCTGCCTGTTCTTTTCCGCATCAAACTATCTGTGTGTAAAATTTTAATATTTATATTAAAAAATTTAAAAAGAGTATATTCTGTGTGTTTTATATTCAACCCCCCCTTCTACAAAACCCTCTCTTAGTTAGCCATCTCTCTTTGGGGACTAACAGTTATTTAAAATCATAAATAATATATTTTTTCTAAAATTTGTTTTAACAATTGTAAATATCATAATATATAAAATAGTAAATTTGAAATTATTTTATGAAATATATTTTATTTTCTATTTTTTATTTTTTTACCATCTTGTTTGTATTAGTTAACCATTTTTTGTTTCACATTATGAAACATTGCAAGTGATAGTACGGTATTGTTTCACAGTGTGAAATATAAAAAAAATACAAAAAGTACACATCAAAAGTATTCGTATTGTGAAACTGCAACGTAATTTTACATGCGTTGTTTCATAAAATGAAAAACCGGTTCCCACGGTTTTCAACTTTTTTGGAGTTCTCATTTAATTATTCACCTATATATGAATATATGATGTTCGTATTTTGCTAATTCTTGTCAAGCCTTAAATAATGATTAAGCAATGGTTAAAAAATGGCTAAATCAGAAAAGCCATTGTATATCTAATGTCTATATTTACCTATCTTATCTCAGTCAAGGCTTAATTTAATTCCAAGCATGGGGTTGAAATGATTAATTTGGGACCAGATTTGTTTCCACATTTAGTTGTCTTATTTCTGTTGACTCTCAACAACAACAAAAAAACAAACACTTATCCTATTATAACTAAATCTTGAAAGTCAACAACCTCCAAGCTTCGCTTGTATACGATCGATTCATGTTGGCTCATTTTAGCACGTGTAAGGACTTGTATCATATGAACTTGTACGAGTTGATACTCTGGTGAATTTACATCATGACTTTGTCAGCTGGTATAGGCTTTGTGGATTCGTAAGCCCTAATCATACTTAGCTCAAACACGAGATGAATAGTTGAACAAATCAACTCAATTCATTAATACACGAATTGAACCACCAACTCTCGGTGGCCAATCCGTCTAATCTATTTCTTATCATAAAATGATGTTTCTATCTTTCGCCTGAAGCTCTTATATGAATAGCTACCCTAATTTGTTTGACGTTTTCGGATAATTTCATTTAGACCATCTTACAATATTTTGATTTTGTTGTTTGGATAGAGTTATGTGTGCTTATGTAAAGATATAAAGATAGTTTAAAAATTACAAGTAAATGTAATGTCTAATATTCAAGGTTTACGACGACCAATAGTCGCATCCATAAAGAAATGTGTAAGAAACATGGACCGAAAGGTTGGGGGGGGGGGGTGTCATGTGTACTCGCTCAATTAATTTTCGAAAGTACAGTATTTTTTAGGTATGAAAAGTACACCCGTTAAACTTTGAGAGGGTACTCCGAGAAATTAGAAAATCCAAAGGAAATCAACCAGAAAACTTAATAGTCTATTGAAATCAACTAAAAGACTGAAAAAGTCCATTGAAGTCAACTAAAAAACTCAGAAAATATCTTGAAATCAACCAAAAAGCTTAAAAAAACCCTTTGAAGGTTGTAACTTTTGATTTGTAATTCGATTGAAACATTTTTTAAATTGGTTGTATTTTTTCAAAATTTAGAAATGGTAAAATTTAGGAATCGAAGATCATCATAAATATTTTGTTAAAAAATTCTACTTAGTGGAATTCGGGGAAGTCTTAACTTGTGATGTGTAACGTAGGGGTGTGTTCATTGGTTGAAATATAATGGATTTAGGTGGATTTAATCCGATCCAATCATTCATTGGATTCTGTCATTTGATTCGATCTAATCATTTGATTAGATTTTAGACAACCATCCAAGAACCGACAGATCCAATTTGGATCCGGTCTGATCTAATCCAATTATAATCAAACAATTCGAATTATATCAGATGATTTTCTACAATCCATGTAACTAGAACTGAGTTGATTGTAATTTCTATATTAAAGTTGTTTATTGTTTATGATCTAAAAGTCCGTAAATTTTAAAAATCTTTATCATCATAAACATTTTGCTTAAACAATTTTGTAACCATTTTCTTGGCCTTTGGGAGGTTGTAAACGATGGACTTAAATTGTGAGAATTTTTTTTCCAAGTTGCTTTATTTGTTTGATCTACAAACTATTAAAATTTATGTCATTTTAACTTGTTCGTAAACCTATCATGTACATATAATAAATATGTCGAAAATAACTTTTTGGGGGATAAAAGTGTAATTTAATTTTCTCAGAGGACTATATTAGTCTTGTGGACAAAACTTCAAGGGATAATTATTGTAAAGTTTTATGGGGAAGAGGGATCTCATTCTCATCTTGATAAAGTGATAACTGCCGCGTCGCTTCATAGAAAAGATCAACCGGATTCCATAGTCGGAAAATGACGTCGACATCCGCCGCAGAGCCGTCGTCAGCAATGGAGGAAACTTCAAATTGGCTGGAAATGCCTCCTGAAATCATCGGAATGATACTTCAAAGATTAGGCGCTGTAGAAATACTCATCAGCGCACAGAAAGTATGCACGACTTGGCGGAGGATTTGCAAAGATCCAGCGATGTGGAAGGTCATCGATCTGCATCCTTGCTTTGAATTCGATGCCTGCGATGCTGATTACGATATCGAGAAACTGAGTAAGCAGGCACTCCATCGCAGCGGTGGTGAATTGATCGATATCAGTCTCCAGTGCTTTGGCACCGACGATCTCCTTGATTACATTTCGCGATGGTACGTTTCGTTCTCATACGTGCTATCAATTATGGGAGAATGTTGACGATTTAGCTGAAAATGAAGTTTATGGAGTATGGATTTTGTTACAAATTTGTTTATCTATATTGTATTATCTGTTGTAAAGACTGTCAATTTGTTCACATGCGTCTTAAAATTAGGGTAAAAAAAAGGGAGTATTACAGAAATTGAACACACACTGGAGATGAAGTGTAAGAGTAAGAACTGGATAACTACTTCAAACACAGTAATTTGCAGAAGACAACTTCTCTATTTTCATTCAGTTATATATTGGCCTATTACATGAAAAGAAGAACAAACTGTTTGGTAGTTACTGAAGGTTTTGGTGCAGAATGATTAAGAGGCTCTTATGATATAGTGCAAAAAGAAATATAATTGTTTGGTAATTATTCAGGATGTAATCAGGGCTCTTAATGGTTAAGGAGGTCCAGGATACAAAATGGTTCAGAGGGTTTTGGAACCATTAAGAGGCAGATTTATTTTTGGCCAAACATAATTCACCTCTTAGCGATTCAGATAACGCCTCTTAATGGAACTGATAAGAGGTAAACAATCAGAATCACCCTAAGAATGAGGAACGGACTAGCAACTAGTTAAAATAATAGAAGCTTATCTAGACCATAAGAATGGGTCTTTAAGGTTCGTTTATGACATTTTATAGGCAGGGTGTATGTAAAAAAGGACCCTCGATAAATCCTAAATATAATATGAGTTGGAGTTGGACCAATATTAAGTAATTAGAAATTAAGAATGTGAGAAAAGCAATTGTGGTTTTAAATTCTAAAATATAGATATGAATTGGACCATCTACTATGGTTGATAATTGTTTCAAAAGGTAGGAATTTCCTTTTAGTGTTTAACAAGAAATCTGCATTATCTTGATACAAAAATAGAACTCAGGTGAAATAAGTAATCATGAAAGATAGTGGGAGATGAATGATGAGAAGATTATCATGCTTCTTCGGGCTAGAAGGCATATAAGGATAAGCGGGAATGTGGGAGAAAAGGTGATCTATTGAGACCCAAGTAGAAAACACCATAAGCAAATAACAATAGCCAATTAGAAGCAAAAAAATCAAGAAGAGAATAAAAGCAAATAGAAATAGTCAATAGAAGCAGAAGTAGATAATGATAGCTAACATAAGCATATATCATTAGCAATCTTGTGAGCTTGAAAGTTAAAGATTAAAGTTGTTCGTTGAATTGTTAAAGGCATGGAAGCAATCTTTGTTTGTTTAGTGTATCATGTATGAAAGAATCAACAAGTACAATTAGTAGAGAATACATCAAGGATAGATGTGAGGGAAATATGCTAAACAAATAAAAAAACATTAGTATGGTACTGACACGGTGACACCTACTAGTATAAGAAGAAAAGCTAAGATCATGTACATCACACGAGTAGCCCGCAAAGTTGTTTGATGTGTTTTTAGCTGAATTCCACCATTTCAAGGAATTCTTTGAATTTTTTGGTTGATTTTTAAGAGATTTTTTAAGTTTTTTGGTTGACTTCGAAAGACTATTGATTTTTTGGTTGACTTCAAGGGACTTTTTCTGATTTTTGGTTGATGTTCATTGTATTTTCTAATATCCCGGAGCACCCTCAACTTTTTGTGGAATAAGATTGAGTGGGTGCATGGGACGGGACCCACTCGAGATCTAATAGGTTCACCCCCGAGTACATGGTCACCTCTGCTTAGATTTAATATTCCACACTTGTTTCTGAAAAAAGAATATATATATATATATATATATCTTTTTAGATGGTCTTTAACTCTTTATCTATTTAGTTATCATCTTAATGTCATTTGACATATGTTGCTTCTTATGTGTTTTATTTTGCAACCGGTCCCACGGCTTTGATGGTGGAGGTAGATCGTGGGTCCCAGGGGCAAGTGAGTGGTGCCTGAGTCAAACCCCCCGGCCTCCCATTCATTTTACAAAAATGCCCACCTCCTTACCTGCTAGGCTAAAGCCACCCGCTTTTTTTTTTGGGGGGGGGTTGTTATATATGCTCTTGGCAACAATTAAAATTTAAAAGTAAGCTTCAATTTTAACATGGGTTTGTTATTTGGTTGGACCTTAAATGTCAAGCATAATGTGTCTGATTGGTTAAGTCACCATCTACATGATTAAGCCGGTACCAAACACCCTTAGATGGCTGAACGAATAAGTTGAAGCCTCTGTTAAGCTCCTTAACCCACTACCAAACAGTCCCTTACTTTCACAGCATTTTCAGTTGATTTTATATGTTGGCAAGATTTTCATTTGGTTTTATAAGTTTTACATTAATTGAAAATCTGATGCTATTTTTACGGCTCTGAATTGTAATTTGTGCACAGCTCAAGTAAGCTGAAAAGTCTCCGCCTTACAAATTGCGACAACATTACAAGAAGCGGCTTAACTCACGCGATCAAAAGGCTACCACATTTGGAGACACTTCACCTTTACAACGTCTCTATCTGTTCAGAAGACATTGAAGTTATTGGACGAAATTGCCCTCAGCTGAAATCCTTCATGAAAAAGACCCATTTCATAGAATATGGTGCTGATGCCCTTGCCATTGCGAATAATATGCCCGCATTACGCCATTTACAGCTGTTCGGTTGTACAATGCCCGATGATTGTCTTAAAGCCATTCTTCACGGCTGCCCTCACCTTGAATCTCTCGACCTTCGTGGCTGTTTTTACCTTCTTCTTGACGGGAATTTAGAAGAAATGTGCAGAGAACGGATTAAAGATTTTAAATTTGACCGTTATAACCTCCCAACGGAAGAATATGAATTCTCTGATATGGATTTATCTGATTATGAATACTATGAATTCTCTGGCAGCGAGATTTCTGAAGAAGATAACGATGATTACTATTTTATATGATCAAAGTTAGCTGCTAAACATGACAAAGGTTTGTTGGTAAACTGAATCCGTTATTGGGTACACAACACGTTTTTTTTTGAAAAGGGTATCCTAGGCATTTGCCTAGACTAATCCCTGACAATTTTAAGACTGCTAAAGCATGCAGCCTTGAGATAATTCCCCAGTGGCCATAAGTTGTTTGCGCCTGGATTCCTCAGTGACAACACGTTTTTACGTTATTAATACTTACGGTTTTTTATTGGTTTGTTGTAGGTGTTGTTTGCAGGTCGGTGTCACCACGGTTGGTTAGGTAATGTAGCTTTGGTATGATATACATGAGTTGGTTTAAGATGGATCTCTTTTGTCTAGAGTAATGTACAATGTTTTAACTTTTATTTGTTATTTCGTTTTGTGAAAAAGGGTTGCCTTCATAGACATGAGATCGTGTGAGAAGTGAAGTTAAGGTGAGAACTGAGAAGCTTAAGAAGGGATCTGAACCTTTGATCACTTTTAATCTCACACCCACCCAGTGTCGAATCCAGTATTTTTTCCTAGTGGGGTTCCAATTAAGGTAGACTAAAGGCACTTAAAATCACCTTATGTGTTTTTACCCTAATTACACCATTTCAAGGGGTTTTTAAAGATTTTTAGTTGATTTCAAGGGTTTTTCTTAGTGTTTTTGTCGATTTCGAGAGATTTTCTTAATGTTTTTGTCGATTCGAAGGACTTTTTTAGTTTTTTTTATTGATTTCAAGATATTATTTTACTGTTTTTGGAAATCGCCGGTAAGGTGGGGTCTCTTCGAAAATTTTACTGGGGAGAACTAACGGTAAATTGTATATTTTTTTTACCTATGTAATTTTTTTTTCTCACATCTTGATTGGGTCCATTCCCCCCACCTTTAATACATTACATCCGCCCCTGCACCCACCCATGAATTGCGTTTCTTTGGAGAATTGATCTAGTGCATCTCATCCTAATATGCATCCAACGGTGGAGATCCCTTCTTACGCTTTTCACCATAACTTTTCTTCTCACTGGAGTCCAACCCTACCTTCATATACATATATGTACATGCATGCATACATACATTAATAGGTGTATGTTCAAATGATTATGACAAAAAGGTTGAGAATATGAGAAAAAAACGAATGAAAAAAAATATAACAATATAGATGTCAAATTAACTATAATAAAATGTTTGTTTTTTATGGTATAATTTATTAGGCTCCAATTTTGGTTAAAACATGGTGTATTTTTTTTATTTTTTGGTTTAAGAAAAGGTGGTTGTAGTTGCTTTTTAATCTCATTCGTTGAATTTCTCATGTGATGGTTGAGATCTGTTCTCACATTTTCAACATTTTTGTCTATTTATACATACATTATACATATGGATATAGGGGGAGGTTCATGTAGAAACTCTTTTAACTATTTTCCAAACCTTTTGAACCAATATCAACCCCCATTTAATTTGATCCATCAACTGCAATTAAACTAGTTTTTTTGTACATTTTCAACTAGATAACGGAGGAAAGTTCTTTGATGATATGGATTTGACACCAAAGTTATGTCGATCCGATTTTTCTCTAATGTGGTTTCAATGTCCCTTTTCATGTTGAGAATGAAATCGGTTGATAAATATGATTTCTATCATTTCATCCACAATATACATATCAATAACACACATCAGTCCGTAACTCGAAACTGAACTCATAGACATAGATGAATCACTAAAACAAATTACCAAAACATGCATGGAATCGAACTTTGAACCCAATAGAGATGATCATCTAGCCTCAAGAGCAGGCAAATACAATGTACAACATATTTATCAGTAAAAATGATCATCTAGCCTCAAGAGATGGACAATGTTAGTAACGAGCACCAAATCCGTAACAATATTTATCATTCATGATCTTTTTTGGCAATAAATAAAGTTGAGGAACGAGAACCAAAAAAATGAACATGACACAAGGACCAAAAGTATAATTCAGTCTAAAGAAAATGATTACATAGACTCGTTAAACTAATTAAGACAAAAATATCATAAACCAAATAAACGCTATAAAACATATACAGAAATATACATTACCTAAAATATGAATTAAACAAAAGTAAGTTGCTCAATGTTTTTTTTGGGTGTAAGATATTAATTTTAGAACAAAATTTGTAATTTATTTTTGTCAAAGGACTTAACGAGTAGAATGCACAAAAGTTTAGGGACAAAATTTGTAATTTATTTAGTTCATCAACTAATTTTTACCAAACATATTTAGTTCATCAATTTAAACATGTTTAACTCATGAGCTAATTTATCAAGTAGTTTGCCAAATATAGCTTAAAATATTACAAGTTAAATAACAAGTCAAAATCAGCCAATTGAGACCGTATTAATCCATCAATACAATTTTGTTATTTTTAATAAAAATTCATACATAATTGTTATACTAAATATGATATAAAAGTGGATCATTAAAATAATAATCTATTTTTTTTAATATTTTTGTAAAAGATCCCGACATTTTGTTATCATTTTCCTTTGTTAAATATTGCAAGGCCATAACTTGTCACTTGTAATTCGATTGAGATATTTTCTTTGTTAAATATTCTGTAACTAATGAACTATGATCATGATATTTTTATCGAAGTGGCTTTATTTTTCAAGATCACAAAACTATGAAAATTTAAGAAGCTAAATCATGTAAACTTACCGTAAATAAATTTTTGGACTAAAGTGTAATTTAATTTTCTCAGAGGACTATATTTGTCGAGTAGATAAAACTTCAAGGGACAAATTTCAATGGGAAAGAGGGATTTTGATAACTGGCGCTTCCCCTCGTAGAAAACGGTAATCGGATTCCATAGTCGGAAAATGACGTCATCAATGGCGGAAACTCGAAATTGGCTGGAAATTCCTGATGAAATCATGGGAAGAATGATACTTGAACGATTAGGCGCTGTAGAAATACTCATCAGCGCACAGAAAGTATGCACAACTTGGCGGAAGATTTGCAAAGATCCTGCGATGTGGAAGGTAATCGATATGCACTATTCCTTTGAGTTTGATACTCGTGAAGATACTGATTATGATATCGAGAATCTAGCTAGGCAGGCAGTTCTTCTTCGAAGCTGTTGGGAATTGATCGATATCAGTCTCGACGGCTTTGGCACCGACGATCTCCTTGAATACATTTCGCGATGGTAGGTTTCTTCTTCCCTCCCTTTTTTACCATTCTTCAGTTTCATACTCATGCTAATTATACGTTTCGCCAAAAATCGAAGTTTATGGAGCATGAATTTTGTTACAAATTTCGTCTGCAATTAGGAAAATAGGGAGTATTAGAGAAATTGAACACACACACACACACTTGAGACGAAGTTTAAGAACTGGAAAACTTTGTTTTTTTTTTCACTCAGCTATATTACATGAAAAGGAAGAACAACTCTCATTCCCTTGATAACCCTAACCCTAAGGAGGTGTTTGGATCGCATAATGGAATTCGATGGAATTGGAATCCATCAAAGGAATTTGACTTTGAAGGAATTATTTAATGGAATTTGACCACGTGTTTGGTCGATAGGAATTGGAATGGAATCTCGTAAAAAATAGAAATACGCATTTATCGGGGGTGGGGGTAGCGGTGGGTAGGAGTGGGGTGGTGGTAGCGGTGGGTGTGGGTGTGGGTGTGGGTGTGGGTGTGGGTGGGGGTGGCGGTAGCGGTGGATGGGGGTGGTGGAATGATAATATTGATTGACGGTGGTGGTGGCGGTGGTTATGTTGCCGGCGAGGGTGGTGTGGGTAAGGCGAGGGTGGTGGTTAAATTTATTTTTGTCTTTCTAAATGAAAATTATATATTATATTACATTCGTGGAATTCAAAATCCTTCACGTATGCTAAAAAATGATCAAATCCCTCAACCGTGGAATTCGGTGGAATCCGATGGAATCCAATCAATTCATTCCACGAACCAAACAACGTTAAGGAATTTGGTCAAAGGAATTTGTCATTCCAATTCCATCAAATTCCTTTGAATTCCGCCAACCAAACAGCCCCTGAGAATGAGGAACCGACTAGTTGAAATAATCAAAGCTTATCTTGATCATAAGTTTATGACATTTTATGGGCACGGGTTGTATGTAAAAAAGAGTCTTCAATAAACCCTAATAAATATAGATATGATTGATAATTGCTTCAAAAGGTAGAAATTCTTTGGTGTTTAACAAGAAATTGGTATTATTTTGATACAAAAATAGAACTCATGTGAAATAAGTAACCATGAAAGTAAATGGGAGATGAATGATGAGAAGATTATCAAGGTTTTTCAGGCAAAAAGGCATATACATGCATTACCGGGAAGACTTAGGATCACGTGAGACCAGTCCGTTTCCGTGAGACCAGTCCGTTTCCGTGAGACCCGTGAGACCATCGTTTTACAATTGAAACTTCACAGCTGAAACACCATGAAGGTAAAAAAATTATGAACCTTCACAGTGTTTTTGCTAGTGTTTTTGCTGTTTTTTTTACCTTCACAGTGTTTATGTTGTGATGTTTCAATAGTAAAAAGGTGGTCTCACGGGTCTCACGGAAACAGGCTGGTCTCACGTGAACCCAACTCTTAGCGGGAATGTAGGAGAAAAGATGATCTATCGAGATTCAAGTAGAAAACACCATAACACATTAGCAAATTACAATAGCCAATAGAAGCAACAACAATCATGAAGACAACAAAAGCAAATAAAAATAGCCAATAGAAGCAGAAGTAGATATAAACTAAAATATCACTAAGATACCCTCACCTTAATATGGTATGTGTTTTAATGGTCACCATCACTAGTCATAGCCGCCACTATCGGTAGCCACCGTCGGCCGCCAATCACCATCGTCCATCACCACCACCACCACCACCGTTGTTGGCCACACCCACCTTCTCCTCTGCAACAACAACCTCCTCCGCCACCTCCATAACCATCATTGGCCACCAACCACCATCTCACCTCCACCATAATCACTACCACCATCGACCGCCACTACTATCTACCATCTTCACCTCGTCCACATCCACCGTCCATCACCACCACCGCTACCATCATTGGCCACCTCCACCTCCACAACCATCGTTGGCCACCGACCACCACCGTCCATCTCCACCACCAAGATCACCAGCAACACCACCATCGACTACCACCACCACTACCATCCTATCCTGTCTGCATGCCCAACACTACCTATGTAAAGCATAATATATGGGGTATGAATTACTTTAAAAGCATTTTTCCATTTCTTTTATATGTTGGCAAGTTTTTCATTTGGTTTTATAAGCTGTATAATATTGAAAACCGGTTACAATTTTTTATGGCTCTGAATTGTAATTTGTACATAGCTCAAGTCAGCTGAACAGTCTTCGCCTTACGAACTGTAACAATATTACAAGAAGCGGCTTAACTCACGCTCTCAAAAAGCTACCACATTTGGAGACACTTCACCTTTACAACATCTCTATCTGTTCGGACGACATTGAAGTTATTGGGCGAAATTGCCCTCACCTGAAGTTCTTCAAGATGAAGACACGGTTCATGGAATGTGAAGATGATGCCTATGCGATTGCCATTGCCGAAAGCATGCCCGCATTACGCCATTTGCAGCTGTTTGGTATTAAGATGACTGATTATGGATTCCAAGCCATTCTTCATGGCTGCCCTCACCTTCAATCTGAAAATTTTACCCTTCGACAGACAAATAATACGGTGGCCCTGCGCCACCGTAGGACCTACACTAGGTCCGCCCCTGTGTTTGTTGGTAACCTGAAACCGTTATTGGGTACAAAACAACACATTTTTACGTTATTAATACTTATGCTTTTTTTTATTGGTTTGTTGTAGGTGTTGATTGCAGCCCGGTGTGACTATTGGTTAGTTGGTCTTGACTATTGGTTAGATGGACCTCTTTTGGTTCCTTTAATGGTAGCTAGAAATCTAGAGTTTATGTACAACTTTTATCGTTATTTCGCTTTGTGAAAAGGGTTGCCTTCATATACATATACGTATATGCATGCATACATAAATAGGTTGCATATGTTCAAATGACAAAAAGGTTGAGAATATTAGAAAAAACGAATGAAAAAAATATAACAATATAGATGTCAAATGAACTATAATATTAATGCTTGTTTTTATGGTATAATTTATTAGGCTCCAATTTTGGTTAGAATATGGTGGATTTTTATTTTGGTTTAAGAAAAGGTTATTGTAGCTGTCTTTTTAATCTCATCTGTTGGGTTGGATTTCTCATGTGATGGTTGAGATATGTTCTCACGTTCTCAACATTTTTGTCTATTTGCACATACATATAGTCATATACTTATATAAGGAGTTTAACGTAGAAACTCTTTTAGCTATTTTCCAAACCCTTGAACTGATATCAACCCCTTGTTTAATTTGATCCAACAATGGCAATCAAAGAGGCCATTTTGCAAACCAAGGGTAGTTCTGTGCATTTTTAACCGAACAATCGAGAAATTTTCAACTAGATAATGGACGAAAGTTCTTGATAATATGGATTTGACACCAAAATTATGTCAGTCTGATTTTTTTTCTCTCTAATTTCGTTCAATGTCCCTTATCATGTTGAGAATGAAAGAGGCCGATGAAGATGATTTCATCGTTTCATCCATAATATACATATCAATTTCATCCATAATATACATATCAACAACATACATCAGTCCACAACTCGAAACTGAACTAATACACATGGATGAATCACATGACAAATTACCAAAGTTGGAATCAAACTTTGGACCCAATAGAGATGGTCATCTGGCCTCAAGAATAGGCAAATACAATGTACAACATATTTATTAATATGGATCGAATAGAGATGATCGTCTAGCCTCAACTCTAGGGTAGGCAAATACAATGTACAACATATTTATTAATAGAGATGATCATCAAGCTTCAAGAGATGGACGACGTTAGTTAGCGGTGGGCACCACATCCATAACAATATTTATCAAACATGATTTTATTTGCAATAAATAAAGCCGTGGAATGAGAACCAAAGAAAATGAACATCACACAAAGACGAAAAAATGAACATGAACCCAAAAACGATAATGAGTGCATGGACTCGTTGAATTAATTAAGACAAAAATATCAAAACCAAATAAACGCTATAAGGGTTGGGTTTACACGAGATAACATTTTTTTATGAGACCCGTGAGATCACATGTTTTACACTTGAAACTTTATAACAAAACACTGTGAAGGTAAAAGCAACATGAAACTTCACAGTAAAATCACGAATCTCATAAAAACATGTTGGTTTTACTTGATCCTAAGTAAATGTTACAAAATCCATACAAAATTATACATTACCTAAAATAGAAATTAAACAAAAGTATGGTGCTCGATGTTTTTTTGGGGGCAAAAATGTAAAATAATAATTTTAGGACTAAATTTGTAATTTATTTTTATCAAAGGACTACATGAGTAGAATGCACAAACGTTTAGGGAAAATTATTGTAATTTCTCTGGGAAAAAGGGATTTTGGTAACTCGGTAAAATCGCCGGATTTGGAAGTTGGGAATGACGTCGACCTCCGCCGCAGAGCCGTCGTCAGCAATGGAGGAAACTCCGAATTGGCTAGAAATGCCTCATGAAATCATGGCTATGATACTTCAAAGATTGGATGCTGTTGTAATACTCAATAGAGTACAGAAAGTATGTAGAACCTGGCGGAGGATTTGCATGGATCCGGCGATGTGGAAGGTCATCGATATGCACTATTCCTCTGATGGTTGGGATATAGATTACAATATCGAGAAATTGGCTAAGCAGGCAGTCCATCGCAGCTTTGGGGAGTTGATTGATATCAGTCTTGAGTGCTTTGAAATCGATGATCTCCTTGATCACATTTCGCGATGGTATGTTTCTTCCCCCTTTTTTTACTTTTGCTGTGTACATACGCACCATAAAATATGTGAGAATGTTGACGATTAGGTTAAAATTAAGTTTATGGAGTATGGATTTTGTTACAAATTTGTCATCTAAAATTTTCAGCTTGTATTGTTTGTTACATGCGTCTAGAATTAGGAAAATAAGGAGTATAATAGAAATTGAAAACACACACACAAACACACAGTTGAGATGAAATGAAATGTAAGAACTGGATAACGGCTTAAACTCAAACACAGTCCTTTGCAGAACAGCAGAAGACAACTTCTCATCTCTATTTTCGTTCAGTTGAACCATTGGCAGTTGCTGAATGATTTGGTGCAGAATGATTAAGTGCTCATATAATGATTAAGAGGCTTTTATTGTGTAGTGCAAAATGAAACATAATTGTTTGGTGTCAAAATGAAATCAGGGCTCTGAATGGTCAAGGGAGATCCAAGATACAAAATGATTAAGAGGGTTTTGGAACCATTAAGAGGCAGACTTATTTTTTTGCCAAACTTGATTTTACCTCTTAGTGATTCAGAGACTGCCTCTTAGTGGAACTGTTAAGAGGTAAACAAACAGCCCCTTAACACATAATGCTTTGGGAGCTCTATAGTTGAGTTGTGGTCAAACCATATTAAGCTGCTTCTTTTTCCCTTGTTGCCAAGTTTTCGTGCAATCTTTTAAGCCAAACACACTGATATGCACACGCTGTTGTGGCAATATATTCAGCCCTCAGTGGTAGATAAAGCCACCACAAACTGTTTCTTTGAGGGCCATAAGTAGAAAGACAATCTTGAAGTGCTCTTTGGGTCATTTAGGCCCCCAACAAAGTCACAGTCTGTATATACCATAAGTAAATCTTTTACTTCTGTATAGAACTAAGGGTGGCAATTTTGTACCAAACTAAACCAACCAATATGGGTACCAAATGTACCAATTATAGTCTGTTGGGTTTAGGGTTTAAGTATGTGATTGGATCATCTTCAAACGTTGCCATCGTGACTGGTTTCTCTTCTGAAAGTCCTTACCTATGACATAAGTCCACCAAGAGTGTCATGTCTCGGTCTACTGGCCGTGCCAAACATGGGACGACAGGTTTTTGTTTTACCATGTTCAGTCTTGTCCTGTATAACCAAACACACTCCAAAGGTTTTTGAGTGTGTGTTTGGTACACAGGATAGGACAGGACAAAACAGGACAGGGATCACTGTTCCATGTTTGGCAGGACTTTTATACGGAATAGACAGGAAAAGAGTGGAACAAAGTGGAACAGGCCTGTTCCATCCTTACCCATTGGAACAAGGTGGAACAGACTTAAGTTTTACCAAAATAACCTCAAAAATAAAACTTAATTCTCTTCTAAAACATCAAATTTGTCTCTCTTTACATTTTATTCATTTTTAAATTTTATTTATTGTATTTTATGCTCTTTAAATTTTCACTTTACTGTCCTAAAAATATTATTTTTATACGGTTTCTATATGTGGATTAATCTATGTAGTTTATTAAATATTAATAATTAAAAAAAACATAGAAAAGATCTAAAATATAAATTGGAAACCACATAAACTTTTTATTGTGGTGTCATCTTAATTTTCTTGATGAAAACTTTCTAATGATATATTTTGTTATATAAAATATTTATTTTACTATAATTTAATATATTACATAATTAATCAAAATATATAACTCATTAGGGGTAAATTGACCATTTTATCTGTTATGTCTTACCAAACGCTGAACGGCTCTTCTGTCCTGTTCTATCCTATCCTGTCTAGATACCAAACGCACCCTGAATGTTGTTGTACTGAGTTGAAGAAGGTTGTAAGTATATGGGTAATCGTTGAGGCTTCATATCTCTTGGAGATTTTCATTGTCATACTTCTAAGAATGTATTGTACCACTTAATTGTCTTTTTGCTGCTTACTATTTACCGTTCTTTGTCAAAACCTTCTCTCTTACAGTTTTTCACACCCTAGGATCTTCACAAAAACAACCACTCTACCCCTAGGGGTAGAGGTGCGTACATCCCATCCCTAGTTTCAAGTGGGATATACTGGTTTTGTTTTATTTGGTTTATACTTTTATGACTTCATTGTTGTTAAAGTTAGTTGGCGCCCACATTGACATTGGTTTATGCTTTCCTAGGAGTAAATACTCTTAAGGTTTCAAAATTAATTACTCCCTTCGTCCCAAAATAAGTGTTTGCATTTCTATTTATGTTTGTCCTAAATATGTGTCCACTTTCAAAAATAAATAACTAAATTTCGAAATCTACCCTTAATTTATGCACAAATATATAGGAGTTGATAAGATAGATAAATTAATTAAGGATAATGTCTAAAACTACGTGTCATTTCTATTGTGGACAATTATTTTGGGACGGATGGAGTATATGTTTGTGTAATAGAACAGTTAAAATAGACTGATGCTGGAAAAAAAAAGACTACTAGAAAAGATTTCTTCATGAAAAATTGAAAATCCCTTTATGTAGTGTATATCATGAGCCTTTAAGGCTGAAATAGGTAACTGGAATGATTAATGAATAAGTTTCAACAAGGAGATAACAGGATAAATTATAGCAACACTTCTCAATCTAGAAGTTATATCAGCAGTGTGCTTAACTTTTAATATATGTTTTTTTTCTAGTAGCTTCGTTTTGTTGAGGTATATATGCACAAGATAACTCGTGGAATATCCCACAAGTATTTCTAAAGGTTGTAAAAGCATATAAATAATATCCATTAAATCTCCAACAGCTTCTCTAAAATAGAGAAAAACACCTTTTTGTTCTCTAAACTACTCCAAAAGCTTCTCTATCCCATTCTCTAAAATAGAGATTTATGGGAAAATCTCCAAATATAGAGATTTTTCTAAAACTCCAAAGAGATGAGATAGAAATGAATTTTTTTATTCATTCCACCAATGAGAGTTAAATTAATATCATATTATATATATTTATATTTTAAAGTGTATTGGGATCATAAAATTATAGAATATTTAAATAATATAATCAATGATGAAATCTCTAAAATAGAGAATCTGTTGGAGTTGATTGCAATTTATTTTAGAGATTTTGACTTTTAATTCTCCATTTTAGAGAAATTATAAAGAAGCTGTTGGAGATGCTCACTATTGATACGCATGAAGGGATTTAATTATTGCTCCAAATTGGTTTTTAACATTTGGGTAGCAAGAAACAAATATGACTAAAGTTTCAGGTTGAGGTTTAATAAGATAAATCCAAGCACTCTATCGTTCCGGTGTAATGGAAAAAAAAATGGGATCTTATTAGGTGCACGTTGGTGATGAGTAGCATTTCGTACGTAGTCAGGTGTTTGGTACAAGTAGGACAAGACTACAAGACTGAATAAGTTGTGTGTATAGTGTTCGGTAAGTTGGACATGACAAAACTGTTAAAATGACCAAATTTCTCCTAAATCATGTGTAATGTTTATACATGTGTGATAAGGGTTGGGTTCCGGTAAAAAAGAGAGTTAAGGTGAGAAATGTAAAAAGGGTCTCGACACTTGGATGTACATTAGGATGAGATGCACCGGATCAACTCCCTTCTAAAGCGCAATTCATGGATGGGTATGAGATTAAAAGTGATTAAAAGTGATCAAGGGTCCATATCTCTTGTTACGCTTCTCATCTTAACTCTTCTTCACACACGATCCTATGCCTATAACTATGTGAGAATAGTTATAAATGGCACAAATCGAGTGTATATTCAAAAGTATAAATCTAAATTTGAAAGCTTTTCACATGGTTGTTAGTTCGGCCTCATATATCAATCATGATGTGTCGGGTATGATCTACATTTTTTAGCATATAATCTTTTACCTTTTCTTTCTCGCCATAATTTTCATTTGGTTTTCGTAGTTTTACATTATTGAAAATCGTTGCTTTTCTTTAACTCTAAATGGTAACTTGTGCACAGCTCAAGTAAGCTGAAACATCTTCGCCTTACAAACTGCTACAGTATTGCCGGAAGCGGGTTAACACACGCCCTAAAAAATCTACCACATTTGGAGACACTTCACCTTTTCTACACTTCTATCAATCCAAAAGACATTGAAGCCATTGGACGAAATTGGCCTCACCTCAAGTCCTTCAAGATGAAAACCAAATTCCGAAAATCCCAAATCGAACGCGATACCGTTGCCTTTGCCATCGCCAATAGCATGCCCGCTTTACGCCATTTGCAGCTTTTTGGTAGTAAGATAACCAACGATGGACTCCAGGCCATTCTCCACGGCTGCCCTCACCTTGAATCTCTCGACCTTCGAAAATGTTATAACCTCAATCTTGGCGGGAATTTAGGAAAATTGGTCAAAGAACGGATCAAAGATTTCAAATGCCCTAATGATATAACCGAAAAGTGGGTAGCGCCATTTCTGCAGAAGACGATTATGAGTACTATTTACTAATTACTATGATGGGTTTCTCGGTAACGTCATTACTATTGTATCCGGGTATAAATAGTGTGTTTTTGCCAAACACTTTAACAACCATAGAAGCTTTAACCACTTGTATATTTTTAGAGGTTTTATATAATGCATTCATCCAATTAGAAGCTTTAAGCACTTGTATTTATCCTTGATAATCCTATTAGGGGTGGCAATTGGGTCATGTTCGGGTTGGCGGGTCAGCGATCAGTTTAGTTAATCGTGTCGAGATATGCAACCCTAACCCGCATAAAAAGTTCAAATACAATCAAATTCACCTAATAATACAATCAAATTCAAACATCTAAGTTTTAAACAAATAAAAAATCCAATCACAACCAAATTCATTTTGATTATTTGAGACTTTTAAGTAAAATATAAGATATATTTTTTAAAATAATTATTTTTTGGCGGGTTGACGGGTCAACCCGACACGACCCGACTTTTTTTTTTTACGGGTTGACGGATCAGAAACTTCAACCCTAACACGTTTATTTTAGTGTCGTATCGAGAATTGTCACCCTTAATCCTACAATCGTACTTCTTGGTAAGTAATTTGATTGGAGTGTGAGTGATCCATTATTCTCTTACAAAAACAAAGAGTGTAACAATTGATATTTTACAACGATTTTGTTCTACAAAAAATGATATACTTAGAGGGGTGATTGTGTCAAGTGGACTAGTCAGATTGATGAACAGCTCCAATCGAATGTGAATTAATATTTTTAAAATGCCAAACAACCTCATGTAGCTCTATGCTAACATAAAGTTTTATCATATATTTATTTATGTGCATATGAGCATTTATAACATTTAAATGTATTTATCACATAACTATTTAAGTTTAATACAAATAAAAGTTAATTTTCTTACTGAGTGAGTATCGTGAATGATTTCCCTCTTCTTTGATTGAAGTTGAAGGCATGTTATATATAAGTCTGTAATACAAATAAAAGTAGAGTTTCATACATTCTTAACATTTGTGAAATCATATTCTTCATCAAAGGAGAAAGAACACTAATATTTGGTGTAGATCCCAGTATGCTTATCTATGTTAACATGATAAAAGTCTAAAATAAAAATAAGTAGGAGATATAAGGTTATTTAAATAACCGACTATAAGGATATAAAACGCAATTTAGAATTTATATAGACTATTGAAAAAGGGCTATGGCTTGAAATTATAAATGAGTACTTATATATATATATACACACACACACAGAGGGAGAAAGTTCAAATGAGAACTCAAATTTGGTTGTGAACGTGAGGACCAATGAGAACATGATAGGTGTCTGAATATAAATTATTCAGACCAAATAATTTTTTGATTATCCAGTGAACGAGCATGGTGTTCATCAGTGAACGATGGGTTAACACGGTTAGCACAAATAACATCGTGTTCGTCAGTATACGAGCATCGTTTTCACCAGTGAACGAGCATGCTGTTCAACAGTGAACGATGGATTAACACAAATAATTGGGTTAACACTTGAAGGGGCATCTCTCTCTCTCTATATATATATACTCTCTCTCTCTATATATATATATATAGAGAGAGAGAGAGAAAAAAAAATGTTCAAATGAGAACTTTGCATTTTTAAAAGAACAAAGGGGCACTTGTGAATCACATAAAATGTGGGTCCCACATAATATTAAATCATAAATGATTTAATATCATGTGAGACCCACATCATATGTGGTCCACAATTTATTTCTTTTGAATTCTAAATATCATAATAATAAAATTATTATCAATGTATCTCAAACTTTTCGCAACAACCATTGATTATCATTATATGCAAATTAACCATTTATGAAATTGTTTTGAATTGAGGGTCGACAAACATACCCCCTATATGAATTCATACCCCTCCTAGTTTCCCTCACACATAAATTCAACAAGGTCAAACTAATCATTTTTATATACATATATATAAGAGTTTTTCCTTTTACACCCTAGTCTAATTGCCATTTGCACCATAGTCCAGGGACAGAGCCAGGAATTTTGTCAAGGGTGGTCCTCTTTAATAAAACAAAAAGTACATAAATGATGATATTATATTATGACAAAGTTTGACCCCAAGAATTTTTTATACGGTACCACCATATAATATAGACAAAAATAATTACAAAAAATATGGTTTTTATCGACATGTATTTATGCTTTTACTAACGCTCAATATTGTTCGATGTGTTTTTAGCCTAATTCCACCGTTTGGAAAAAAAATTTAAAGTTTTTTGCTTTATTTCAAGATAGTTTTAAGTTTTTTTTTTTCGACTTTGAGGGACGTCAACAACTCTGTGAGCTCGTAATAGATTGAACCTTCTTCAACTTGCAAGAACGAGAAAACTAGGAAAGGGAAGCGATGTTGGTTACTTGATTACTGTTGGGTTCGACTTGGATTGTAGATATGTAAGGCATCTTATAATTCAAAATGATGAGCCTCTAACATAATTACAATCTTAAAATCAAATTAGGCTTACAAAAAATGATAATAATTTGAATGTGAGGGTGGGGTAGTGAATCCCCTAGCCCAAGCTTATCTCCGTCCATGTCCTAGTCTATTGTTTTATCTATTTTGATTAGGGGACACACTAACACTCATATTTATTTATCTATTTTAACAGAAGAACATATATATAAAATAAGATTTAACATATAAACTAGGGTGTAAATGACATCCTGTATAAAACCAGGTTGAAGAAGAAAAGAGGCAGGCCGTCGCGGAGTTCCAATGGATTTATAGAGGGTTTCTTTTTTTGTTTGGTGGCTTGTTTTTTAAGATGAATAGATAAGCAATGGTTTTGCATATAATAATATAATTACTAATTTTACATATTAAATATATATTTTTGTATTAAAAAAATTAAATCAATATTTCTTTATCTTTCTAAATATAACCATTTAGCTGACGGGTAAAATAGTCATTTTTATCACTGAAACTGATTATTCAGCATAATAATCGAACAATAATTTAGTCTAATCCATATAGATAATTACGGGGCCGCTTACGAAACTCTTATCCATGTAAGAGATAATCTTACCCGGTAAGAGCGAGTCAAGGGCCAAGAGTCTTACCCGGTTAGTGAGAGCGACGACCCTTACCACGATAACCGCTTACCGGGTAAATTGTTACATACAATGCCCTTTGTTTGAACTAAAATCTTATTCGGTAAGTAGATGATAGTGTTAAATTTTACCGGTAAGCGCTTACCGGATAAGTGTTTGGTAAACAGTCCCTAAACCCTACAGACAACTTAATCCATTCAGGGTTTAGCAGAAAAACAACCGAACTGGCCCTTAGTTATATATTTAGAAGGAAAATACTAATGGGCTAACTATTTAAATTTTTGGATATAATTTTCTAGGGGTTGTTCATCCAAACCGCACAAACCTCACCACGAAGTGCGGTTTAGAGCTTTCGCGGTGCGGTTTGTATTTATACCAAACTGCACTATGCGGTGCGGTTTTGAGTTATCAAACCGCGGGTTCAAACCACACCGCACCGCATATTTTGTATAGTTTTTAATTTTATATGTAAGACACACACACACACATATATATGTGTATATATATAATAATGTAATATTTTTAGACTTGAGTTTAATACAATATGGGAATTGGCAATATTAATAAATTGGTTGGACATGTCGCAACTCATACGTCCAATTTAGTTTGAAGTTTATCTTTTTAGTTCTTGGACTATTTTTAATTGTACAATATGTATTCGGAATCGGATATATTGAAATTCTTTATATTTTTAGACTATGACCACTTTATCATTTATTTTATAATGTATTTTTAAACTTATAATTATTGAATTGTACGCATAAAGTGCGATAGATACAAACCGCATAAACCGCACCGCAAACACCCTATAATTTTCTCTTCTATGGTTTATTTGTCGATACAGTTGTTCTATACTAATTTTAGTTAAATTTAACGGTAATGGATATTCTGGCTCATGTCATATCGTTGTTTTTGGTATTAATATTTTAATTGGTGCTCCCCATTACGTAAATTTCTGACTCCGCCCCTATAAACTGCCCGTGTCCACGGGTCTTGTAAAGTACAATGTTATAGTTAGAAACGAAATGTATGAATGCATATAATTGGATATGGAATCCATTGCAGGTGTTTATATTATCATTAAAAATAGACCTTGTGTAGTGTTCACTAGGATCTATTTGGCTTCCATTTACATACTATAAGATTTCATATCCATCCCGATTCCCGAGTAAGGTAACCTGCACAACACATAATATGATTATTTTGACAGGTTGTTAAAAGAAATCAAATTATCACAACTATGGTTTATAAGACATAAAAAATGTCTAAGTGTCTTAATAAATTACCCTACAGAACTAAAGTTTATAGGATTATATAGACAACTATCCCATCTAGAGTGTTGCAATGAATTATGACGCTTTTAGGTGTCTTAACAAACTTTTTAAAATACTTTTGAAGCTAAGGGGCCGTTTACCAAACGCTTACTCGGGTAAGTGCTTACCAAACTATATTACCTTACCGGAGGAATATAACAAGTACCAAAAATCTTACCCAGTAAGAGCAAAGACAAGGAAAACTTACCCGGGATTGCGACGACTCTTACCACGATAGGCACTTACCGGGTAAATTGTTGCATACGATGCCATTTTTGTGGACTAAAATCTTACCCGGTAAGTAAGTGATAGTGTTGAATTTTGCCGGTAAGCACTTACCCAGGTAAAATTTAGTAAACGGTCCCTAAGTGTCCAATTAGCCCTTTTATATGACACTATTTGAAAAAGAGTCCTATTAAAAAACTGTCCTACAAAAAAGTTTATAATACACCATATTTCAAAAGTGTCATAAAAAGCTTGGTAAGACGTTCAAAACTGATGTATAAACTTATTACAACACTCTTAAATATGACTACAAATGTTTGATCCTATAAACTTAGGTCCTATAAAGTAATCTACTAGGACACTTAAACACTTTTGGTGTCCTATAAACCCGATTTTGTTGTAGTGGATGTAATACCATCATAATGCAGCAAGACACAAAAAAATCCATTTCCATCCTAAATAGATTCCATCAATTTGATATTCGCAGCTTTCAAGCGTTTTGTGAGCTCAACTGTTTGGAAGCAACTTACAGTTCCGTTCCATTCTGAAGTCGCCATAAGAATCCGGAAAAAAAAAAAAGAATGACATAAGATTGTTACGTAAAATAAGATCTCATCTCCCTCGAGAAGAAAACGCTCTTGTAAACATAAGAAATAATGTAAACATAATCTGTCTACACAAATTTAGTTGTAAAACTGCAAATTTTGATGTGCAACCATAATAATGAAAAACGAAGCCTACATATTAAAGTTTTTATGCAATTATACCTTATTTTGCTCACAAATAACTTGACCTTCCACAACACCAGCCTCCAGAAGTTTTCCACTAAACACAACTGCAGCCATCGAAGATGTCAAGATCACTGATAGAAACTGAAATAGTAGATAGATACTCAAGGCCAAAGAGATTAGCTGTATTGATTGAAAGGAAAATGGTGAAACAGTTGGAAAATCAGAAGATTAACCCAAATGGTTATCTCTTCTGCCCAAGCTCACAGAGCCGAAGGAAATACAATCAGAAAACAAAAAAAAATAGACATGCCGTATTCTAACTGAATATCTATATTTATATATATATCTCACTCCTTCTCTCCTCCTCTCATGCATGCATAACCGAATTCATATCCACCCTACACCTGTCATTTGAGCCTTCTCCTCACATAAACCTTCCAAGGCTTGGGTTGTTGATGATTAAAGTCATCTGGGCCATTGGATTGTTCCTCTGATATAGGGCTGGTGTTCTCATCTCTATCAATCACCCTCTTGAGAGATGGAACTTTTGCAGCTGATTTAAGAACATTAAGATGGCGTTTGTTTTTTAAGAGGTACTGAAGTCTGAAGTCTAATTTCAGTTCTGAAATAGTTATAAAACGTCTAAATGAATCAGACATAAGCTGTGATTAAGAGCTTAAAATGGAAAAACAAACAAGGCCTAAGTGTTCCATTCACTGCAGGATCTAGCAGTTGTCCCTAATAAAAAATGAGAAAAACTGAGCTTTTTCTCCAAGTAGTTGATGTGGATGGTGACAGAATCAGAATAAGACTTAAAAATTCATAACAAAAAGGACTGTGTAAACAAGTGTGATTGAACTATCAACTTACTGAGACCTCAAAGGTTCACAACACAGCCACATTAGCCAATCCACCAATAATATAATAATCACAATAAAAGAAAGAACATCAAAATTATTTAAAACTTATACCAACATGTAGGAACACAAAATTCAGAGCAAAAAGATTTAGGGATTGCGATATTTAGGAGCCAATTTGGTAGGTTTTAGACATGTTCAAGATTGATAGATCCAAATGGATTCGAGGCAAATTCATAGGGCTCAATGAGTAATGGTGTTTAGTATTAATTTTGAAAGTTAAGTACAATTGAAACATTCCATAAATGAAAAACAAATAACATTTACATATAATTAGAAAAAAAATATGCATGGAAAGAGGTCACATCATCTCTCTTTCTATTTAACTCTAAACTTAATATATATATATATTTACTAATTAATAGTATAGTTCAAAACCACGAATTTTGCAGATATGGACTTGGTCTAACGGATTCTAATAAAAACATGCACCTTTGTTGGATCCAAACCCACAGGTTTTATTCATATTCAAACCTGTGACTATGAAAGATTTGGAGTTACAGTGGATATCTACCTACGAAAGGAAAAGAAGAGCTTTGTATCAGTCTACAACCAAAGAATACCTTTCAAAAATACACCTCCTAGCCACATTTTGTAATCGTGGAAAAAGGGTGCCACATTTTGATAAATAACCAGATATCTGTTTTGTGGGCGACATTATAGAACCTTTTATGTCAGTTATCTGCTATGTGGGTGATGTTCTTCAACCTTCAGGTTAAGCTTAATGGGTGAAATTTGTTCTTGAATCAGTTGAGGAGTTGTATATATATATATGAAAGAGGTTCATGCGAGGACGATAACAATTTACGAGAATGCGAGGACAATCCTCAGCCAATCATTTAGTACCTGAAATTTTTCATGTACAAAATCACATATGATTCACGTACAAAATCATATATGATTAGCCGCAACTTTTCCCGCGACTTAGCCCATGGTAAAAGTCGCCCGTGTCCTTTCTGATGCTACTACAAAAATCACATATGGTTTTGTACATGAAAAAAATTTATTGTACAAAATGATTGGCCCTCGTATATATTGTGGGGGGAAAACATATCTTGTTCTTTAGTGACAATTTGGAGACGACTCTATTATTTGTCCAAAAACTTCAGCAAGTGCATTAATGTTTACTTTCAAGTTCAATTTCAACTTGGAGAGGATCTAGAAAGAGTAGCACCTGTTGCTGATAATATTGTTTCGAAGAAGATAGCAGCAACCTTTTATCATCATTAACAAATTGTTCATCACTCAAAACAACATCATCACCAAATACGTTTTGCAGCTGAGGAGAGAATATCTGGCTGGGTTCATGCAAATAATTCGTAATATCATTGAATTTGTATCGTTATGATAAATCAGACTAATAAATTAAGAGTGTATTATCATTCAGAATTTTCCTTTAGCATATTTATGAAATAGTACTTTTAATTATGCATTTTGTTTTGGGCATGTTTGGCAACCATAAGCTAGCTTATTTTCTTGAGCTTATTGGAAAAATCGTGTTTGATTAGCAATAAACAATTCCGCTTCTTAGAATGTTATTTGAAGTAACATTTCAATAGCTCCAATGTTTTTTTTTTCTTTTTCCAATTATGGTTCTTATATTTTTCCAATTAATTTCTAAACATTTCCTCTTAGGACTGCATAGTTATCTAACTTATCGGCTAGTTTTCACCAAACATGACTAGTATATCATCTAGCTTATCCATTAACAGTTAGTTTATCAACTAATTTGCCAAACATAGCCTTAATCTAAACTGAGCAGCAAAATGGTCATTTTTGTTGTTTAGACCGTCTATTTAGTTCAAAATACCAACAATGATTTATCTAAATCCACATAAACTATTTAATTCATACAAACCACACCCCAAGTGTTTTATAATTCTGTCCCTGTTTTGGCTTCATTTCTAAATATTTTATCCGTCGTAACAACCTAACATAGTTGCTCATTAAGAAAATTTCAGTTTTCTGTTTTGGTTTATGATTTATATATAAAATGAATTCTATAGATTATATACGAAATAAAGAACAACAACACTGAATTGGAGGATCTGCAATTATTACTAGAAATGAAGAAGAAAGAAGAATGGGAGATACCAACCTACAGTTTATTCCATTGAAGACATTGATTCTGCTCGATCATTTCCTTTGCTTAAGGGACTCGGTCGGTACTGTTGAATTGTCAATGACTTTCTTTATATTATGGGAAGCCCTTATCAAGGAACACAACTTCCATTTAAGATCTAGACTTGCACTCTCCATCTCCTTTAGGTTCTCTCTAGTAAGACAACTAAGCCCAGCCATCTTCTTCTTCAATTTTTTCACAAGAATTCCATTGCAGTAACAATCCCAGATCAACTCCCCACCATAACGTCTCTTTGTAACCTCACTCTTCTCAGTGAACCATTTAACACAATTCCTTGAGAAACACTGGATCAGATATAACAATGTAGGATTAGAGGACACATCCTCCATCTCTTGCAATAATTTGATATCACCCATCCACGTGGCCATAATGCTCAAGATGCCTATAATTCTTAGGCTTGATACTTTGGCAATTTCCTTTATTACCTTGAGCGACTCTAACTCTTGATCACCATAGATCACTGAACTCATGCATCCAAAAAGAGCAGATGTTTCATCACAAATGTACTTAAACGATGTGACAAAATCATCAAAACATCCAACACTTTCAGAAGCATCTACATTGTTGAGTCCTAGTAGGATATCTCCATTAGTGTACATGCCCACTTTACTTTTTTGAATCATATAATTCAACCACGTTGATACATTCTCCCAGCTTTTACATATACCTTCAAGCAAACTTGCCAAATCATTGCAAAGTTTGGAGGCTGCTTTGTCTATTTCTGATTGTGTAACAAACAAAGAACGTAATGATCCATCCCCCCATACTTTTGTGTGACAAAAATCTCTTAAGCTAAAAACTCGGTGAATCAAGACTTCAAGAATGGCTGGGATGTCCTCACAGCGACCGTATGTCATTGATTTTATTAGGAATCTTATTCTTGTACGACCATACGAATCACCTTTGACTAGAAGAATGGGATATATTTCCATATCAGCTTCACAAGGACGCAAAAGGCAATGCAGAGAAGCAGGAAGAAGTGCAGTAGCTTGAACCAGATTGTTTATTGCCTCCCTTATGGGATCTTCAAATCGTTTCAGCTGCAGCATGTCATCATCGGGGCCAAAACAAACTCTGGATCTAGTCACTTGTAACTTACCTTCTGCAATAAATTGCTTGAAAATTATTCCTGCCTCCATTATATCATGGCTATACTTATGAGCATCAACACTCATATCTTCGATAGTCTTTGAGATGTTATCGATCTTCTTTCCAAGCATATCTTTTACATTTATCATCTCCACCTCATTCTCTTTAGCAACAGGAGACCTTGTCATCATATTCTTCAATTCTTGCAGAAGAATTGCATTGTCATTAAAATCCCATATCTGCAACTCCCTATCATAATTTTTCTTTTTATACTCTCCTATCTCATTCAACCATTCACCGCCCATCCTTGAAAAACTTTCGATCATATCCAACCACATAGAATTTGTTATTTCTCAACTATGGTCTGTCTTTTCTTATTTACTTCAAAGAGGGATTACAAAGTATTTATATAACCACAATCATCCTAAAAGAGGTAATACTAACACTACTAGCAAGAAGATAAACTAAGGTTTACTCTATTTAACACTCCTCCTCAAGTTGGAGCAAAAATGTTAATCATGCCCAACTTGTTACAAATAAAGTCTATTTGAGTTTTCCGCAGTGGCTTCGTGAGAATGTCTGCAAGCTGGTGATCAGTCTTGATGTGTATCGGTTGAATTGATGGAGGGTCTATTCGTGTTCCTACAACACGGTCTCTAATGAGATGACAATCAACTTCAATGTGTTTTGTTCTCTCATGGAAAACTTGATTCTTGGCAATGTGAATGGCTGACTGGTTATCACAATACAATCTCATCAAGCCGTCTGTAATCACTCCAAGTTCTCTTAGGAGTCTCTTTACCCATGTCATTTCACATGACACATCTGCCATGGCTCTGTATTCTGACTCAGCACTTGATCGGGAAACAGTATGTTGTTTCTTGCTTTTCCAAGAAACTAGATTTCCTCCGACGAATACACAGTACCCTGTAGTTGATCTCCTAGAAATGGGACATCCGGCCCAATCTGCATCCGAGAAACCAGATATTCTACCATCTCCTTCTTCAGTGAAAGCACCTACTCGACAATGGCCCTGATCTGAATAGAGTATCCCTAATCCTGGTGTGGACTTGAGATACCTCAAAACACGAAGTGCCGCATCCCAATGACCTGTATAAGGAGCGGACATGAACTGGCTCAAGACACTAACCGGGAAGGAAATGTCAGGTCGAGTAACTGTCAAATAATTTAATTTCCCAACTAGTCTCCTGTATCTCTCTGGATCCTTCATAGGACTTCCAGCAGTCGGGAGAAGCTTTCCTGTAGCAAGCATCGGACTGTCCACTGGTTTACATCCCAATAGACCACATTCAGTAAGCATATCAATAACATATTTCCGTTGAGACAGAAGGATCCCTTCTGGAGATCGAGATACTTCTATCCCAAGGAAGTAACGAAGCCGTCCAAGATCAGTAACTTGAAATTGAGTCTGCAGAAATGCTTTTAGTTCAGAAATTCCGGTGTTATCATCTCCAGTAATAATAATGTCATCTACATAGACCACCAATATGATACGTCGATTATCGTGGTGTCTAAAAAACACAGAATAATCCTGGGAACTACGGGTCATACCAAACTCCTGGAGAACATCTGAAAAACGTCCAAACCATGCTCTAGGAGATTGTTTAAGACCATATAATGAACGCCTCAATCGGCATACCTTTGTCACCTCCTCCTCATTAACAAACCCAGGAGGTTGTTCCATGTACACCTCCTCCTCAAGAATGCCATTAAGAAAGGCGTTCTTGACATCCAACTGATGAAGCGGCCAATGATTGATGGCAGCTAAAGCGATACAAATACGAACTGATGGCATTTTTGCCACCGGGGAAAATGTCTCGTCATAATCAACCCCATGGGCTTGTGAATAACCCTTTGCAACTAATCGGGCTTTCAAGCGATGTAGAGAACCATCAGGATTAACTTTCACAGTGAAGACCCACTTACAACCCACTTTGCGCTTTCCATGGGGAAGGGGTTCCAAATCCCAAGTGTGATTCTTCTGTAAGGCATCCATCTCTTCCTGCATTGCCTGGAACCATCCCGGGTGATTAAGGGCCTCAGTCACATTTCTGGGAACATGGTGGCTATCAATAGCTGTGGTGTAGGCACATGACTCTGAAGAGAGGTGAGTATAGGCAAGGTAATCATGAATGGGATATCTGGTGCGAGTTCGTGTGCCTTTTTGGAAGGCAATCGGAATATCAGGTAGATGAGCACCGGGTGGGTCATAGGGCTCAATATGTGGAGATAGAGGTGTAGTAGGGACATGGTCGAGAGAAACATCAATAGGCGAGGATAAGGGTGTATCAGGTGGTGGAACGGCAGACGTACCAGAAGCATCATGCACAGGTAGGCTCTCTTGGGTCTCAGACACTTGTCGTTGGCGCTGTCGAACATACACATTTGTGAAACGAGTATCAGTCGGGACTGTTGGTATCAACACAGGAGGCTGTAAGACTTGAGGAGCAAAAGAATCAGAGGGGTCAGTGACAAGATCTATAGACTCGGAATCACTGGTGATAAATTTACCATAGAAGGGACTGGACTCGTTGAATGTGACATCAGCAGAGGTAAAATACCTACGTAGGGTAGGACTATAACAACGATAACCTTTTTGAACACGAGAATACCCAAGGAACACACACTTGATAGCGCGTGCTGTAAGTTTATTTTGTCCCGGACGATGATCATGAACATAAGAAACACAACCGAAGATTCTTGGAGCTAAAGGGAAAGGAATGCCTTTTGGAAATAGGATGGAGAAAGGTGTCTGTCCTTGAAGGATGGAAGAAGGCATACGGTTAATGAGGTAATTAGCTGTAAGAACCGCATCGCCCCAAAAGCTTTGTGGAACATTATAATGAATCATCATAGTGCGAGCCACATCCAACAAATGACGGTTCTTCCGTTCAGCAATACCATTTTGTTGGGGTGTATAGGCACATGATGATTCATGTATAATACCATGCTCAGATAAGTACTTTGTAAAATCATAGGAAAAGTATTCCTTTGCATTATCAGATCTCAAGGTTTTAATGGAGACATCAAATTGGGTTTTGACATAAGCGAAAAATTCACAAAAGATGGAAAATATTTCATTACGTGACTTTAGCAAGTAAACCCATGTCGCACGAGAAAAGTCATCAACAAATGTAACAAAATATTTAAATCCATTAGTAGAATTTACGGGACAAGGTCCCCATGCATCCGAATGAATTAACTTAAATAAAGAAACAACCCTACTAGACTCTCTAAGGGGATAAGAACAACGAGTATGTTTACCTAACTGACATGACTCACAAACTAACTTTTGAACAGATGACAACTCGGGTTTCAATTGTTTCAGAACAGACAAAGAGGGGTGGCCTAGCCGATAGTGAGCCTCCCTAATACTGGAATCACAAAGATGTGCTGCTGCAGATCGCAACCCAGACAAACGATAGAGTCCCTGAGATTCAAAACCTGTGCCAATCAACTGGTTCGTCCCCAATTCCTGAAAGATACAATGTGTTGGAAAAAAGGTTACTGAACAGTTATGCATTTTTGTAATTTGGCTAACAGAGATTAGACTATCTGGAAAGGTGGGAACATAAAGGACAGATGACAGGTTTAGTTTTGACAAGTTGCTAGTGGAACCTATGCCCATAATCGGACACGAGGATCCATTAGCAAGTCGAACTGGAGTCTGGGGTATATCAGTATTGAGATTGGATATAAGTTCTTTGTTCCCAGTCATATGATCTGTGGCTCCTGAATCAATAATCCAAGATGGTGAGCATGCTGAAAAACAGGTAGGAGATATACCTGACTGTGCTATGCTAGCACGGGGAGTAGAGGAAACCTGACTAGAAGGCCCACGCTGGAATCGAGAAACATCTTCCTCATGGAAGGTGTTAGTGGGGGTGGTGTTATCTGCAGATGCTACCTGGGCTCTGAAAGGACGAGGTGGCGGTTGAGATCCAGGGCCATGAGTAGGACGATTCGGGCAGTTATACTTAGTGTGCCCAAACTCCTTGCAATAAAAGCATTGGATCTTCTTCTTATACCCTTCCTTACCAATATGTCTAGTACTCGAAGAGGCAAAAGCAGATACATCAGTCCCGGATGGCTGTGACGGAGTGTGATCCGAGTACATTTCGCGGGCAAGATGATATGTCGATGCCAATGATTGAGATGCTGAGTGACTAAGTAGTAACGGACGAGCACTGGAATATTTAGCCGACAATCCCGAAATGAACGTCATCACATCCATTTTTGCTAACCGCTCCTCCTGAACTTTAACATCTGGGGTGACAGGGAAAAGAACTCGAAGTTCTTCAGAAAGCTTTGATAATCTAGTATAGTACTCTGTAAGATCTGAGTCACCTTGCTCACATCTGAAGTAGGAACCAAACACGGAGTAAGTATGAGACAAGGATTCTTTGGCGGAAAAAGAAGACTCCAAGTGGTTCCACATCTTCTTTGTGGTAGGATAGTTCTGAGCAATGCTTAGGACTTGTGGTTCCATTGCATTCCATAGGGCCATTCGGATACCACTATCATCAAGCTTCCATTCCCGGGTTTTAGTTTCCGGAGGGTCCTTGTGTAAGTACTCATCTTTGTCCAAACTTTCGAGACCGGTTTGGACAAACATACTCCATTGAGCCCAATTGGTAGAATTAAGTTTAACTGGAATTTTTAACACGGCAGAAAAATTGATAATACCCGGAACAGGAAAGTCATTAGATACCTGTGTTTTGTTTGAGCCTGAGTTTGTTTTGTCAGTAGGTGCGGCCATTGGAGAGGCTGAGTTTGTTTTTTTTTTTTTTTTTTTTTTTTTTTATAAACAAAAAATGGAAATAGTTTCCTCACAATAATGTTTCCCTAGTATAAAAGGGTGAAACTACTTTATGGAAATAAAGCAAGGGAACAAACCAAGGGAAACCAGAGAGGGGTTTTAGTCTGGATCTGGAAAAGGAGAAGACAACAGCCACAAGTGCAAATCTAGGAACTCAGGGTGGCGGCGATGGTTTCAGGCGAGGAGGCCGGCGGCGGCGGCGGCGGCGGTTTCAGGCAAGAGAGGCGGCGGCAGCGGCGGTTTCAGGTGAGGAGGGCGGCGGCAGCGGCGGTTTCAGGTGAGGAGGGCGGCGGCGACGGCGACGGTTTCAGGCATGGAGGGCGGCGGCGGCGGCGACGGTTTCAGGCAAGAACGGCGGCGGCGGCGGCGATGGTTTCAGGCTAAAACGGCGGCGGCGGCTAGGGTTTACATGGGTTTTCTGACGTCGGCTAGGGTTTACATGGGTGTTCTGACGGCGGCTAGGGTTCCGGCATGCTCCGGCGATGGCGGCTAGGGTTCCGGCGACGGCGGCTAGGGTTCCGGCGACAGCTAACTCTCCTTCAGCTCTGATACCATGTTATTTCTCAACTATGGTCTGTCTTTTCTTATTTACTTCAAAGAGGGATTACAAAGTATTTATATAACCACAATCATCCTAAAAGAGGTAATACTAACACTACTAGCAAGAAGATAAACTAAGGTTTACTCTATTTAACAGAATTCAACATTATATCTTTCATCTTGCACAATAATTCATATTCACCAATATATGTAGCCATCACACTGAAAACACCAGCAATCATTATGCATGATACTTTCACCAATACCTTCATGGACTTGAACTTTTCATTGCCTATGATCACTCTATTTAAATATCTTGAAAAAGTAACTGTTTGCTTACAGATATGAGCAAACGATGTGACAAAGTTATCAGAAAATCTAATGCTTTTAGCAGCTTCAAGATCATTGAGTTGTTGTCGCATCTCTTCACGACTGTAATCATCTTCTCTGCTTTTTACAACAATTTGCTCTAATGCCAACTTTGCACTCAACCAACTATCAGATGTGTCTTTCAGCAACCTTACAAAATCATTGTAAAGTTCTGAGGTTCCATGGCTGATTCGATAGTAGTCATAAACCAAAGAAAATAACTGTGCATGTCTCCATTCTTCCCTGCATTCACTTAAAACTTCTTGGTTGATTTCAAGTAAAGATTTAATGATTTTATGGATGGATTCCAAGGAATGTTGATGTTCTCCGTACTCAAAAATGAATTTTATTATGCTGCTGCTGATCAAGGAAGACGGATATAGGTCCGTATTAGCTTCACAAGCATGTAAACAAGATTGCAGATAAGTGGGAAGAGATAAAGTAACTCGAAACAGATTGTGCACCACCAAACTCGTTGAAGACTCATGTAGTTTCAGCTGCAGTATGTCTTCATTATGAATAAGACGAACTCCAAAATCAGTCACCCATATATTACCATCTGCAATAAATTGATCATTCAGCGTTAAACATCTTTAGTCGAGATATCATGTACTCCTCATTTTGTATGACACGTGCTATTTGGAGTAATGCTAGTTCATTGTATTTCGTTATCGATTTTCTTTTATTGAATAGGTAAAACTTCTATCACCATTACTTGATTTCAAGAAAAAACTGCAAAAGGAAAATTCTTAGAGAACTTGACAGCCAATTAAATTTATTTTACGAATAAAAAATAGGTGAAATAGAATAAAAGATAATGAAATCTCAATCAATATTCACCATCCTCTATATATATATATATATAGATGATGGTTCATTTAGAAACTAGACGAAGGGTAGAAACTGGTTCAAATCAATTTAAAAATAAAATTGTTACCGTCTCTTTAATAACATCGATTGGATCAACTAATCTAACGGTTGATGAAGTGTTTTTCGTTTTTTTGAGGTTTCCCCGAACCTCCTTATATATATACACATATATAGAGGGACATTATTATGCAACCTTTTGCATTCATACAACCAAATCAGGAGCGTCCATTTGATCATCAATGGTTAAGATTTAGTCGGTTATAACTTCCTTTAATTAAAAAAATCAAAAAATAAAATAAAAAAGGAAATGGATGGTGGATTTGTGGATGAGTGGGTTGCATGCATTATATGATCTAGAGGGGTTGTATTTGAACACCCCTCCACATATGTGCGTGTGTGTACATACAAACACACAATACACACACATGTGTGTGCGCCCGCCCGTGCACGCGTAGCATGTATGTATGGATGTAGGTCACTAACGTCCTAGCTCTTCATTTTCGTATCATAACTGGTAAATCAAATTAAGTTGTTACTGACCGCTAGGCTCAAAGCTAAAAGAAACACCCAAGTTGTTCTTTTTCTTTGAATCTATGACTCGCTGAAGATCCTCAGTCACTGTCCAATAGAAAACGAATTGAGTCTTCAATCCTGCCAGCAATAAATTAATGGGAAGTGGAATTTTCCAATGTTGTTCCTCAACATGGATATGAGCTGTTATCACATATTTAGCCAGATAAGCATCAACATGCTGGGCAGCAACAGTTGCACATATAGCCACTCCGATCCACGGGCATTCAAGGATCAAATTCTCAGAATTTAGCAGCTTGAACCCAGATGGAATTCCACTTCCATTTGCAGCACCAACAATCTCAAATACAGCTTCTGGTGAAATCCAATAATTTGTTCGCAACTACATGAAAGAGATAAGAAAAAAAACAAAGTTATGTTTTGATGTTACGTTTTGGGACAGCTTTCTTGAATTTTGTGTCTTGTGCAATCTTATAAATTTAACATATATCCATTTTTTATATTGTGACATCAATACATGAAAATGGTCATTCCATACCACAACACCAATTCATCTAGAAGTTCAAGCTAGTAGAATTAAAGACGACCTAACATCATATCCAGCGTGCCGACAAACTCCAATACACAGACTTATATATACATAGTTACTTACATACATGTGTATGTACATAGCTACAAACATATAGATATATGTTATATCTATATGTATATACACTTATATGTAGATAGGGTGTTGTGTGTGTGAGAGAGAGCAAGAGAGGGAGAGGGAGAGTGAGAGAGAGACCTGAAGGTAACTATTTAATATTTTTTCTGCTAGACTGCCACTTTCGTTCTCAGCCAGTTTAGGGCAGTTCAAACATGATATTGTTGGACTGCCATCGTTGCTTGTGGCATGAACTTTAGACAAGTCTACCCCTTCTCTCGAAATATAGTAATTGTATCTAATCTTAAGTCCATAAAGTGTGTCCTCATTTACTATTGAAAGTTTCGGTAATGACTGCAGCCTCTTGCAATCATTCAAACAAAGCATTCTTACATTTGAAAGGAGACTGAGACTCGCTGGCAGTGAAACAAAATCATTTCCAGATAGATCCAAGTTCGTTAAGCGATATAACAAACCAATCCCATGAGGAACCACAGATAGATTGCAATAACTGAGATCAAGTTCTCTTAAACCTGATGATAATATACCCATATCTGAGTAAAGAAAACCTCCAGTTTTGGATAAAAGTTGGCACCTATGTAGACGAAGGAGATGTAATCTTTTCAAATGATGAAAGGAAGCGGGAATCTCTTTAATACAAGTTCCACTAGCATCAAGCTTCCTCAAATGACACATTTCACCCAAGTTGTCAGGTAACTTCTTTATACTAGTTCCATCCACATACAGATGCTCCAAGCGCTTCATGTTGTGTCCAAGCTCAGGAATAAATTCAAGATCTGAGCAGCCAGAAAGAATAAGTGCCTCAAGGGCCTCCATTTCCATAGTGCTTCTGCCAAGGCTTTGAAGACGTATGCAACCTTTGAGATTCATGTATCGTAGTCTTTTCTGGCAAAGAACTGATTCATGTAGCTCTGCCAATTTTGTGCAGCCTTCAAGATTTAGTTTCACAAGATTTGTAGTTGATGTCAAGTCTGGGATTTTGGTCAGATTCTTTGAGAAACTGAGGTTAATCGATCTCAAATTAGGCAGATCCTGTCATGAGAAAGTAAAACCTTCATATTTCTAGTTTGGATATACAGAAGAAAATCATGACTAACACATAATTAATGAGGTATATATATAGGGTCAGGATCAGGGGAAAACCTAAAAAAAGAGAAAACTGAAGAACACCCTGGGAGCCCTCCATCCGGACGGTATGCACAAATGCATACTGGTAACTTGTAACATGCACTCGTGTATAGAAAAAAAAAAAACAGCTTCAATCGCTTGCATGCATTTGTGCATACCGTCCAAATGAAAGGCTCCCACGGTGTTCTTCAGTTTTCGTTTTTTTTTTAGGTTTTCCCCTAAACCTCCCTCTCCCTCTCTCTCTCTATATATATATGTAATACTCACTAGATCTTTCTCCCAAAGTGTTTCAAGTTGGCTACAACACATTTCAAGTTCATAAATACTTTTGGGTTCAAAAGTTGAAGGCAAGGATTTCAAAGAACACCCATTCCATTCTAGAATTCGTAGATCGTTTGAAAGATAATCAAGGCCTTGACGGAAGTTAATATTATTAATTCTGAGAAATTTTAGTTTCTTCATCTTTGAGAAACATTCAGGATCATCAAAGCAATCCACTTCATCCTTATATGGCTCCAGGTTGATGATTTCAATTGTTCTCATTCCCTGGCATAAACAAGCACAACAGCAGAATGAGTAACATAATCATTTATCCCCTTGTCCTGAAAAAAATAAGTTTTGATGACTTATGAGTGTTAAACGATGATCTATTTTGACTATTAGAAAAGGCATTAATAATTAACACTTGTGAAAAAATCTGATTGTCAAACAAGTTATACATTTTCGATATTAAAGAGTGTACTATAAATTTATAACAATCATATTTTGGAGCTAAAAATGAAACAAATTTAAATTCAAAAAAATTACTATCGGTGTAGTTTCCCAAATTAGAAATAGGCTCTAATTTCTTAAGAAAGCATAATAAACAAGAAGCATATCAAAACTGAATTTTAAGATTTCTTAATGGGAATGATTACACTATCTTTTTTTGGAAAGCCATTACACAAACCTTTGGTTTTGATGAGAGGATATCTACAACATCATTACGGCTCTTGATTGCAGTCAAATTTCCATTGTAACTTTCCGATTTCTTACGAAGTATTTCCCAGCACATCTGCTGTAGCAGATCATGCATCCAAACACTTTCGTCATGATTAATAGTTATAAGAGACATGTTAATAAGATCAGCAACTTCACACCCAGGATGCAAACCAATATTCCTTAGTATATCTTTTATCAAATCTATGTTTCTCCCTTTCAAAAAACAGGCAATATATATGAAGGCATTCCTCTGATCTCTATCAAGTCTACCAAAAACTATTTCAAGTCTGCCCAAAACTTTTTCCTGTGGATGGTCTCGTAGTTTGTTTAACATATCCTTCCAATAGCTTTCATCCTTTCCACATAATATGGAACCATAAACATCAAGAGCTAATGGAAGACCACAAGCAAGCTTAACAATATCAGTCGAAATCTTTTCATAATCATGTGTAGGGTGTTCATCACTGAACGCCGACTGACAAAAGAGTCTAAGAGCTTCATCACCTTTCAATTCTTCACACCTATATACATCATTTATTATACGTGGATTCAGCATGTTTATGTTTGTAGTGGTTAGTATGATTCGGGAGCCAGGTCCAAACCATGCATGTCCCCCAGCCAAATAGGTTAACTGGTCCAGATGATTCACATCGTCCAAAACAATTATAACCTTCAAACCACGTAGCTTTGTCGACAACAAAGTTTGCCCATGTTTAACACTCCGTACACAAATGCTTTGCCCTTTCAAAATGTCATCAAGGAGTTTTTGTTGTAACTTGCATAAACTAGTGCTATCGTTTTCCTTTGAAATGTCCTTGATGTTTTCAATGAAGCTACTTTCTTCAAACTGATTTTGAATGCCTTCATACACAACTTCAGCAAGAGTAGTCTTCCCAATTCCACTCATCCCACAAATCCCTATAAAATGAACATCACTAGAATCCATACTCAGAATTCTCTTCACCTCATTTACTCGAGATTCGATTCCTACTAGATGGTTGGTCCCATTTGTTGGTAATGGATCTTGCATAGCCTTCAAGATATTTCTTACGATTTCACCTACAACTTCTGATTCATTCCTGCAGATATATAGTTAGACATGAGAGCGGGTGGAAGGAGAAATCATGCAACTTGCAGTTATGGATGCTTTACATGTGTATATATTTGTGATCAAGGAAGTTACTTTTGTTGCATATAAACATACTTCGATATAAGACACTGCATTTCTCTGGTGAAAAAATAGAAGAGGAGGTTCTAATAAGCACTATCAAACTGTAATATATATAAAATCAATCTTGCCTTGGTTTTGTTTGAACAATTACCATCATGTTGACCTTCCTATCAGTGCATTAAAGACTTGTATAATACATAATCTTAAGTTAACAGATAAAGGATATGTAATATGCAGTTTTACAGTTAGTTAACCATAATGAACTCTTTTGAGGAACTGTCATCTTGAGGGGAGACTCCAACAAACAAGATAATTGAAAATTTGTGTTATCCTAACTGAACAAAGGATTGATCCCTTCTCTAATAAAATATGGGCATATGATCTCCAGAAAATAACATCAAACTTTTAATTAAACTTGAATCATCGATTTAAAAAGCATAATGGATTTTCCATCTCTCAACAATCTAATTAAGATTGCATACTGTCTCAACCATCATGTCATCAAGGAGTTTATGTTCCTCATAAATGTACTTAATGATTTCAACAAAGCTACTTAATTTAAATTAACTTTCCAATCCCCCTCATATTCTCATTAATAACTTCAAATAGGGTATAGTAGTAGTCTGTCTTCCAAATGCAACTATTAAGTAAACCATAAAGTTCGTTTAAAATAGCCTTGCAAATGGTAACATAGGGAAGGAAAAGAAGAGGTTAATAAGACAAGTTACTTACATGTGTGGTGTGACATGTATTCCTTTGATAGCACCCACTTTTGCAAAGGCAGATCTCCATGTTGCTACCTTGTGTGGTATAATTTCAGGATCTACTTGATGATTGATGAAGCCTTGTTCGAAACAGTCGGTTTGATGGCGTACATGAGAGGGAGACACATGGTAAAAAACAGGAATAACAATCAACTTTCCCCTTTCCCTGCAATCAACAACCTTTGCAATTTCCTCCAAACACCATTTTGATGTTGCAAAATTTCTTGACAAAACCACGATGGCAAATCTCGATGTTTCTATAGCCATTAGTAGCTCAGGAGCGATGGAATTCCCAATTTCAAGTGACTTGTCATCTTTGTAGGTTCTGATGTGTTTTTGAGTTAAAGCATCATACAAATGACTGGTGAAATTGGTTCGAGTATCCTCACCTCGGAAGCTCAAGAAAACATCATGACCCTGTATTATTGAAGATGATGACTAATTAACTAGTACAAATAAATTATGATATACAAAATAGTAGATTCTCAAAGTAAATACTTCATTTACCTTAATTACCTGTTGAGCATTGCAACTCTTGGTCCTAATTTTGATGGAATTGAAAGGAATTGGAATGGATAATTCCTTTGACCAAATTCCAAATCCATGTTTGGTTCACATAATGAAAATGATGGAATCCTTTGAATTCCTTAAATTAAATATTTCAATATTCCATTGGATATCCCAAATAATTTGATTCCTTCCAACCAAACTCATGGTCAAATTCCATCAAATTCCGTTCCAATTCCTTCAAAGTCAAATTTGGATTCCAATTCCTTCAAAGCGAGGGTTTAACCAATTCTAATTGAACAATCGAAATTTTGAATGTAATTAAACTGAGAATCAATAATACAAATTAAACCACCTTAATGAAAAGGCAAACTCATAGAGAAAAAAAAATGGTTAAACAAGACTGATTTTGCTATGATACATGCAAGAACCGTTTAGCAGATTAATCCAAAAAAAAACAACTGGTTGCAATTGAGAGATGCATATTTATCTGTATAACAGTGGCTGTGTGCGTATGTTCTTCTGTGAAACAGGTGGTGAAAACTAACCATGGATGATGCCGGCACTGCAGTGTGTTCTCAGAGAAAGAATTCCAAAGAACGTCAACGACTCATCGGAGTGTTTCAGCAAATTAGATTATAATATTAGGCGTAAACCGGTAATTATCGACCTTTTGGCTTTTTCGAACCTTTTCAAATTAAATATTTTGTTTTATTTTATTCTTGTCAATGTTATAATACGATTTTATATAGTTTTATTTTTTTATAAAATATAATAAAATTTTAAAATATATATATCGTATCAAATTAATTATTTAAAAGTTTTTTTTGCGTAGTTTCTTTGATTAAAATTTTTTATCATAAATAAAATTAAGTTTAATAACGATGTAATTTAATTTTGGTTTAATAATGTAATTTTTAATAAAGAAAATAATTAAGTATTCTGTTATAACTTAATGATTATCCTAACTATTTTTTAGTTTTTTATATTTAAAATAAGATGTTTATCTTTTGTTTAATAATGTTTATCCACAATTAGTTACAAAAATTAAAATGTGGAGTTTTAATAAGTTGTACTTATGCATAATGTACTTGTAATATCGAATTTTAAGTAATATGCATCAATAAACAGTATTGTATGTATAAAAAGTTGTTTTTAAGAGTTTTTGTCAAATGCTTTACAATATAGTATAGATTATTTAAAATTAAGATCATAAGTTTTATATTTAAATTGGTATAACTAGCTAAACATAAACATAACTAAATACATAATAAACTTCGTATTTTAAAGAAAAAATAATTAGAATAATGATTGAGTTTTAATAGAATAATTAATTATTATTTTTATAAAAAATTACATCATTAAACCAAAATTAAATTACTTTATTATTAAACCAAAATTAAATTATAATAAAAAAATTGAATTAAACAAATTACAAAAAAAAATTAAATTGTTAATTTGGTACTAATATTGATATATTTTTCTTAAAGTTTTATGATATTTTCAAGTTTATATTTATTTAAATACAAAAACATTATTGTTTTTCTCAAAATCAAATATAACAATTGTTGATGCCAAAAATTAACTTAACAAAGTCAACTTAAGGTACTTGTGGACCTGATCGATCAAAGGAAGGATTCTCCCAACGAACGTAATAGAACGAAAATTAAATAAGAGACAAAAGATTTGGTGACGCGGAAAAACCCTTGGACGATGGAAAAACCGCGGACGATAGGTTGATATCGTCGATGCACTATGGAAAATGACGCCAAACAGGGGCGTCGTCCTTTAGAACTGTAGTCGTACGGTTACAAGTGAAAAAGTGAATATAAAGACTAAGCTAGCATATGAATTGCGTAGGACTATTGGGTGTTCTTCGACCGCAAGAGCGCGAGTGTAATTCTTTCTGTTCGAAGGAGATTCTTCGTGTCCTTTTGATAACTCAAACCTTTGCTTTTATATCTGTGGTTACTTGTAATGATCAATCGTCATTGATCGCCTCCATAATTGCTTTTGATGGCGTTTAAGCGTAGCCGTCCAATGGTTCTGCGGGGAAGATAACGGTCGATCGGCGAAAGTAACGGATCTTGGTAGTAACGGTCCCGAGCATGTGTCGCGTGTTAGAGGTTTTATCTGGGATTTTCGTTCGGCCGCTGCTTCATAATTCGTAAAATATCTTTGGTCGCATATTCTATCCCGTAGTCGAGAGTGTATACTCGACCTCTGTTTTCCCATGTCGCGGTCGATATCCAGGGGTCGTGGGGACCCCTTGGTCGAACGTTTTATGCCTGTCGTCGAGTCTTTTATTCGACCATCGCTCCTTGGGGCTTTGGTTAACATCTGGGGGTCGTAGAAAGTATTTGATTGATCGGGCATTTTAGTCAACGGTCGAGGGTTTGGGATTTTTGCCCAAACAACCATATTATCGACAAAGACATAATAAAAGAAAACATTAAAATTGAGATATATATCTTGTTACTATACAAATAGCCTTCTAATCCTCTTTAAATAAATCTTTGAATTTATTTTTCATCAAGAAGATAATTAATTTTTTGTTCACAAGTTTTTCTATTAAATATCTATGTCAATTTATTCGTCCTCTATTGGCTCGTTACTTTTTGGTATTTGTGGAAAATAAGCCAAAAATACCAAATACTCTTTTCTTCTATTGTGTTTTTGGCTTGCTCTTAATTTGGGAGATCGGCAAGTTTGGTTTGGAATTTACAAATTCATAAACGATTGGATATAAGGCTTAATGCATCATCTTTGAGCTTTAATGGTTTAGTTCATAAATGATTTGGAATTAACAAGTTCATAAACGATTCTTTATACAGAAGATCCAAAATTCAAACGTAAAGTGGATCATAAAATCACAATGACGAATTTAATGCCAAAAATACCATATCAAAAATAAGACCATATATGGATGGACTGAAATATAGATGTAGGATTGAGAATTGAGCTAGAAAGGCAATAATTAATACATAATAGTCGGTCAATTAGAGAGTGTTTTGTTCATGAATTTTGATGGAATTGGGAGGAATTAGAATGGATAATTCCTTTGACCAAATTTTAAATCCTATGCTTGGTTCACATAATCACATAATGAAAATGTAGAAATAATTTGAATTCCATTGAATTTCACAAACTAAAAAATTCATTATTCTTTCACATAAGTGAAAGAATTGAATTTCATTTCTTTCCATCGAACCAAACTAATGGTCAAATTCCATCAAATTTCATTTTAATTTTTTCAAGGTCAAATTCTTTTGATAAACTCTAATTCCATTATATGAAACAAAGGTCCCTTAGTGTTCTTTCTCCTTGGATGAAGAATATGATTTCACAAATGCCAAGTATGTAAGAAAATTAACTTTTATTTGTATTAAACTTAATTAGTTATGTGACAAATACATTTACATGTTATAAATGCTCATATGCCGATAGGAATGGGGGTTGTATTGGTACTCCTTATCCCACATCGTCCATAAGTAGAGAAGATGTTGAGTTCATATAGTACTCCTTGGTCTAACTGATAAGACGTGTTTTGTAAAGCCGTGCAGGTTTAACCCCAAAACGGACAGTATCTAACCCGTTCGGCCAAGTGCAAATCATATGCATACATAGATGATAAAACTTTATGTTAGCATAGAGCTACATGAGGTTGTTTGGCATTTTAAAAATATTAATTCACATTCAATTGGAGTTGTTCATCAATCTAACTAGTCCACTTGACACAATCACACCTAGGGGTGAGCATAACCGGGTATCCGGCCATTTCCATTGAATCAGAACCGGCGGTTCCTGGAAATTCTGAACCGGAACCGCTAACACCGGTTCCTTATATCTTAAAACTGGAACCGATAGGAACCGATTCCAGTTACTGGTAGACCTGGCAAAAACTGACACGACATGCTAACCCAACACGAACTCGATACGAATTAAACGGGTTTGGGTAATACATTTTAACCCGTTTAAGTAAACGGGTTGACATGACACGACACGAAAGTTAAACGGGTAAGGTCAGGGTCAAAAGTTTCAACTCGAAAAATGACCCGAATAACCCGTTTAAGTAAACGGGTTGACACGACACGACACGAAAATTAAACGGGTTGACACGACACGACACGAATATTAAACGGGACGGGTTAGGGTTAGGCACTCTCAACCCGTTTAACCTTTGAACCCGACACGACACGACACGTTTGCCAGGCCTAGTTACTGGGTACCCGCTTTCAACTTTTTTTTTAATTTTTTACATTTCATACGATAAAAATATAATTATAAACTACAAAATACCGACTTAAAGTAATAAATACAACAAATTATCAATACTAATCCGATAAAAACTAATTATTACATAAACAAAGTAGAAAATTTGAGTTTTTATTTATTATTTATAAAAATATAAAATATTTTTTGTTTAAAAGTAGCAGGTAGCGGGTACCCAGCGGGTACCGGTTCCAAAAAAATGAGAACCGGAACCAGTCCTAATCGATTTCGTATTTTAGGAACCGAAACCGGCAGTTCCGAAACGGTTCCGGTTCCAAAAACGGGTACCCAGTTCCAATGCTCACCCCTAATCACACCTCTTAAATATATCGTTTTTTGTAGAACAAAATCGTTGTAAAATATCAATTGTTACACTCTTTGTTTTTGCTAGAGAATAATGAATGGATCACTCACACTCCAATCAAAACACTTACCAAGGAGTAGACTGTAGGATTATCAATAAATACATACAAAGTTTCTAATTGGATGAATGCATTATATTTAAAACCTCTCAAAATATACAAACGGTTAAAGCTTCTATGGTTGTTAAAGTGTTTGACAAAACACACTATTTATACCCGGATACAATAGTAATCACGTTACCGAGAAACCCATCATAGTAATTAGTAAATAGTACTCATAATCGTCTTCTGCAGAAATGGCACTACCCACTTTTCGGTTATATCATTAGGGCATTTGAAATCTTTGATCCGTTCTTTGACCAATTTTCCTAAATTCCCGCCAAGATTGAGGTTATAACATTTTCGAAGGTCGAGAGATTCAAGGTAAGGGCAGCCGTGGAGAATGGCCTGGAGTCCATCGTTGGTTATCTTACTACCAAAAAGCTGCAAATCGCGTAAAGCAGGCATGCTATTAGCGATGGCAAGGGCAACGACATCACATTCTATGTGGGATTTTCGAAACTTGGTTTTTATCTTGAAGGACTTGAGGTGAGGGCAATTTCGTCCAATGACTTCAATGTCTTTTGGATTGATAGAGGTGTAGAAAAGGTGAAGTGTCTCCAAATGCGGTAGATTTTTTAGGGCGTGTGTTAATACTGTAGCAGTTTGTAAGGCGAAGATGTTTCAGTTTACTTGAGCTGTGCACAAGTTACCATTTAGAGTTAAAGAAAAGCAACGGATTTTCAATAATGTAAAACTACGAAAACCAAATGAAAATTATGGCGAGAAAGAAAAGGTAAAAGATTATATGCTAAAAATGTAGATCATGCCCGACACACCATGATTGATATTTGAGGCCGAACTAACAACCATGTGAAAAGCTTTCAAATTTAGATTTTTATAACTATTATCACATATATATATATATAGAGAGAGAGAGGGGGGTTTTAGAGGAAAACCTTGAAAAAAAAAACTGAAGAACATCAAAGGAGCCCTCCATCTGGACAGGATGCATTTGTGCATAGACAATATGCACAAATGCATACAAGCGTTTTTTTTTTCCTATGCACGAGTGCATGTTACAAATTACCGGTATGCACGAGTGCATGTTCTTCAAAAAAAAGAATTTAGGTTTTCCCCTGAATCTGAACCTATATATATATATATATAAACATTACACATGATTTAGGGGCAATTTGGTCATTTCAACAATTTTGTCATGTCATGTCCAACTTACCGAACACGATACATGCAAGTTGTTCAGTCTTGTCCTACTCGTACCAAACACCTAACATACAACTTGTCAGGGTCTAGTTCAATCGTGTCTGCATACCAAATGCTACCTAACCATCACCAATAGCACATATATAATTTCCCGTGGGCCGTGGCTTTAGCCTAGTCTTAGCAGGTAAATAGGTGAACATCCTTGCAGAATGAAAGGGAGGTCTCGGGTTCAACTACAAACACTATCCACCAGGACCACCACCTATCCCTAGAAAACATACGATTTACCTCCCCATGAGAGTGGCGTCATACCCTTTTTGCAGAATAACACACATCTATGAGGCAAGAATCGGGTCAAATTCATTTAAATGAAAACTTAAAAGAAAAAGACCATCGAAAGGATATATTTCCTTTTCAAAAGCAAGTGTTCATTGTTGATCTACTTAGAGGTGACCACTCTCTCCTATAGTACATCTTCATTTTAGATCCAACCCATTATTCTACACCATGTATCTATCCAAGATTGTATTTCTACCAGATGGGTAAAATGCATCAAAATGTAACGAAGCTTGACTTATTTTCCATCTAATGTAACATTGAATTTATTTTTCTCAATTAGTGTAACAAATGTTCAATGCTTTCTACCTGATAAGCTAGTATTCAGCCTACGTGAGATTAGTTGATTTTGTTGTGGCATTTTTTCATGCAATCAAGAGTTATAATAAAACTTGAAAACTTTGCATCTAAGTCATCACTAGTTACAAGATCTGCCTATTTTAACTGTTCTATGACACAAACATATACTCCATCCGTCCCAAAATAACTGTCCACAATAGAAATGGCACACAGTTTTAGACATGACCCTTAATTAATTTATCTATCTTATCAACTCTTATATATATTTGTGCATAAATTACGGGGAGATTTTGAAATTTAGTTATGTATATTTGAAAGTGGACACTTATTTAGAACAAACATAAATCGAAATGCAGACACTTGCTTTGGGACGAAGGGAGTAATTAATACTGAAAACCTTAAAAGAGTATTAACTCCTATGAAAGCGAATTCATATCATGGCATAGCATCAATCAAATCAATCGTTCAATCAAACATTTAAACAATCAGTTTTAAGTGACTGATAGCAAATCAGATGATATCATAATCCTAGGCAGCTACAACAACCATAGATGTCATTCTTTTTGCAACCACTCAGCCAGTGTTATTTAAGACACAAGGCACGAAGATCTCCTTAGATGTCGTTCTTTGTGCAACAATGTGGGTGACAACTAACTTTAACAACAATGAAGTTATAACAGTATAAACCAAACAAAACCAATATATCCCACTTGAAACTAAGGATGGGATGTACGCACGTCTACCCCTAGGGGTAGAGCGGGTTGTTTCTGTGAAGGCATGTGAAGAACTGTAAGATAGAATCATAGAAGGTTTTGATAAAGATCGGGGTAAATAGAAGCACCAAAAAAACAATGAAGTGGTACAATACAGTCTTAGAAGTATAACAACGAAAATCTCCAAGAGGGATGAAGCATCAACGATTACCCATATACTTGCAGCCTTCTTCAACTCACTACAACAACATTCAGGGTGCGTTTGGTATCCAGACATGACTGGACAGGAGAGAACAGTTGTTCAGCGTTTGGTAAGATAGAACGGACATGATAGAATAGATAAAATGACCAATTTATCCCTAATGAGTTGTATATTTTGATTAATTATGTAATTCATTAAATTATAATAAAATAAATATTTTATTATGACAAAATATATCATTAGAAAATTTTCGTCAAGAAAATTAAAATGACACCAAAATAAAAGGTTTCAGTGGTTTCCAATTTATGTTTTATATCTTCTCTCTATTCTTTTAAGTATTAAAATTTAATAAATTACATAGATTAATCAAAATATAGAAATCGTATAAAAATAATATTTTTAGGGCACTAAAGTGAAAATTTAAAGAGCATACAATACAATGAACAAAATTTAAAAATGAATAAAATGTAAAAGAGGAAGACTTATTTGATGTTTTAGAAGAGAATTAAGTTTTATTTTTGAGGTTATTTTGGTAAAACATAAGTCTGTTCCATCTTGTTCCAGCTTGTTCCACTTTGTTCCACTCTTTTCCTGTCTGTTCTACATAAAAGTCCTGCCAACATGGAACGGTGATCCATGTTCTGTTTTGTCCTGCCCTATCCTGTGTACCAAACACACCCTCAAAGACCTTTGGAGTGCGTAGGACAAGACTGGACATGGCAAAACAAAAACCTATTATCATAGGTGAGGACTTTCAGATGAGAAAACAGTCATGATGACGATGTTTGAAGATGATCAAGTCACATACCAACCCACTGTAATTGGTACGGTTGGTACACATATTGGTTGGTTTAGTTTGATACAAAATTAATACCCCTATTTAAAGATTTACTTATGGCATATACAGACCTTGATTTTGTTGGGGGCCTAAATGACCCAAAGAGCACTTCAGGATTGTCTTTCTACTTATGGCCCTCAAAGAAAAAGTTTGTGGTGGCTTTATCTACCATTGAGGCTGAATATATTGCCACAACAGCTTGTGCATAACGGTCTGTTTGGCTTAAAAGGTTGCACGGAAACTTGGCAACAAGGGAAAAAGAAGCAGCTTAATACGGTTTGACCACAACTCAACTATAGAGCTCCCAAAGCATTATGTGTTAAGGGGCTGTTTGTTTACCTCTTAACAGTTCCACTAAGAGGCAGTCTCTGAATCACTAAGAGGTAAAATCAAGTTTGGCAAAAAAATAAGTCTGCCTCTTAATGGTTCCAAAACCCTCTTAATCATTTTTTATCTTGGATCTCCCTTAACCATTCAGAGCCCTGATTTCATTTTGACACCAAACAATTATGTTTCATTTTGCACTACACAATAAAAGCCTCTTAATCATTATATGAGCACTTAATCATTCTGCACCAAATCATTCAGCAACTGCCAATGGTTCAACTGAACGAAAATAGAGATGAGAAGTTGTCTTCTGCTGTTCTGCAAAGGACTGTGTTTGAGTTTAAGCCGTTATCCAGTTCTTACATTTCATTTCATCTCAACTGTGTGTTTGTGTGTGTGTTTTCAATTTCTATTATACTCCTTATTTTCCTAATTCTAGACGCATGTAACAAACAATACAAGCTGAAAATTTTAGATGACAAATTTGTAACAAAATCCATACTCCATAAACTTAATTTTAACCTAATCGTCAACATTCTCACATATTTTATGGTGCGTATGTACACAGCAAAAGTAAAAAAAGGGGGAAGAAACATACCATCGCGAAATGTGATCAAGGAGATCATCGATTTCAAAGCACTCGAGACTGATATCAATCAACTCCCCAAAGCTGCGATGGACTGCCTGCTTAGCCAATTTCTCGATATTGTAATCTATATCCCAACCATCAGAGGAATAGTGCATATCGATGACCTTCCACATCGCCGGATCCATGCAAATCCTCCGCCAGGTTCTACATACTTTCTGTACTCTATTGAGTATTACAACAGCATCCAATCTTTGAAGTATCATAGCCATGATTTCATGAGGCATTTCTAGCCAATTCGGAGTTTCCTCCATTGCTGACGACGGCTCTGCGGCGGAGGTCGACGTCATTCCCAACTTCCTAATCCGGCGATTTTACCGAGTTACCAAAATCCCTTTTTCCCAGAGAAATTACAATAATTGTCCCTAAACGTTTGTGCATTCTACTCATGTAGTCCTTTGATAAAAATAAATTACAAATTTAGTCCTAAAATTAATATTTTACACCCAAGCAACATACTTTTTGTTTAATTTATATTTTAAGTAGGGTTAAGGTGAGGAATGTAAGAAGAGATCTCCACATTTGGATGTATATTAGGATGAGATGCACCAAATCAACTCTCTTTTAAGACGCAATTCATGATTAAGTATGAGATTAAAAGTGATCAAGGGATCAGATCTCTTTTTACGTTTCTGACGTTAACTCTTTTTCTTACACGATCCTATGTCATTTTAAGTAGTGTATGTATGAGTTTGTATGGATTTTATATCCTGTGGCTTTGGAAATAATATTATATATTGCATTTTTTATTGCTTTTGCTGTCAAATCACCGATTCTACCCCTAAATACATGGTTACCAGATACCCACGGAGGAGCATTTATTTGGTTTATGATACTTTTGTCTTAATTAGTTTAACATGTTAAGTAATCATTTTCTTTAGAGTTTGAATTATATTTTCCTGTCTTTGTGTCATGTTCATTTTTTTGGTTCTCGTTTCTCGGCTTTATTTATTACTACCAAAAAAAATATTCATGAATGATAAATATTGTTATGGATTTGGTGCCCATTACTAACATCGGTCCATCTCTCGAGGCTAGATGACCATTTTTATTGATAAATATGCTCTACATTGTATTTGCCTACTCTTGAGGCTAGATGATCATCTCTATTGGATTCAAAGTTCGATCCCACGCATGTTTTGGTAATCTGTCGTGTGATTCATCTCTATGTATTAGTTCAGTTCCGAGTTTGTGGACTAATGTGTGTTATTGTATGTATATTATGGATGAAGCGACAAAATCATGTGCATCTACCTATTTCATTCTTAACATGATAAGGGACATTGAATGAAATAAGAGAGAAAAAAAAAAACAGATTAATATAACTTTGGTGTCAAATCCATACTATCAAGAACATCTAGTCGAAAATTCCTCCATTATCCTGTTGAAAATGTACAAAACTACCCTTGTTTTGCAAAATGGCCTCTTTAATTGTCGTTGTTGGATCAAATTTAACAAGGGGTTGATATCAGTTCAAGGGTTTGGAAAATAGTTAAACGAGTTTCTATGTTAACCTCCTTACATAAGTATATGACTATATGTATGTGCAAATAGACAAAAAATGTTGAGAACGTGAGAACAGATCTCAACCATCACATGAGAAATCTAACGGAAGAGATTAAAAAGACAGCTACAATAACCTTTTCTTAAATAAAAAAAAATCCACAATATCTATATCTATATCTATACTATATTAAAAAGGGGGAGTTTCGGTTATCTTGAAATTTTTAAGAGGTACAACTTTATTTGCTCAATGTACAAACTTAGAAGTTTGGCAATTTCCCACGTCTCCTACAATCAAATCAATTTTAGTTCAAAGTTACATTTTATATTCTTAGTTAGTTATTAAATATAGTTTATGTTCCTTACTTTTTAATTTTTCATTTTTCACCCTTATCATATTAATATAAATAATCATATATGAACTAAAATACATTAAAATAATACGTTTCTTTTTTTTTACAAATTATACCATTATAATCGTCTCGTCACTACCTTTAAAATGAACTCAATATTGAATATTTTTAGATTTAATCGTATTGATAAATATAATAAATACGTAGTGGATTATTTTCAAAACTTAGATTTTGTACCTAACCATTACGTATTAATTTGTTTTATATCCTTTATTTTTTTTTAATTTCATTTTACACCCTTGGTATTGAATTTAAAGTTGCACCAGCCAATGTTCATCAAACCTCCACGATATCAAATAATTTTTTACTTTTAAGTTACAAGTTATATTTTTATAATTATTTATTTAATTAATTTATATTTTTTCATGTTTTATCTTATATCATTATCATATTAACATTAATAATTGTCTATGAACTAAAATGCATTAAAAATATTTTTTTTATAAATTATACTATTATAATCGTCTTAACAATACTTTAAAAATGACTTTAATTTCGAATATTTTAGAATTAATCGTATTATTTAATATCTATACTATATTAAAAACAACAATGTTCTTGAACTTTTAAGAGGTACAATTAATTAAAAATATTGTACAAGCTCTTAAAACTTACAACCTCTCACGATCTTCCATCAAATGATTTTCAATTTTAAAACTACGTTGTATACTCTTATAATCAGTGATTTGAGTTATTTTATATCTCTTACTTTTGCATTTTCATATGTATGTGTAATTGTGATTGTGATTTCATACATAATCATTTGATAATCTTTAAACATTATATGCATTTCAAAACTTAAGACAATGTATTCCGAGGTTATTTCTTGCAGATGTCACCGCATATTGATTAGTAATGAATTTGGGATGCACTTTTCTCTGTGACTAAGATTTGTGTATCAGCTCAAGACATGTGTGATGAAATGAAACTGAAGCTGATGGTCACAGTTACCTTGAATTTTAAAGAGTACAATCAATTATCGATATTGTACAAACTCTTAAGGCTTACAATCATTTTCAATTTCAAAATTACATTTTATACTCTTATAATTAGTGATTTAGTTTTTTAGTATTCTTACTATATTTTAAATTCAAACATAAAATTTGCATTTTTTTTCCAATTACAAATTGTAAAACTACAACCACAAATTAATGCATAATTTAATATTTAAAATGCAAGAATAACAAAAGCTTTGAATTAAAAACATTGTTATTGAACTATTTCATTTCAAAATATTTGACCAACGAAACATTTTAACTTCAAACTTATAAATCATCTGATGGATCTCATTGGTGACTATTCGAGTTTGAACTATATGTTCATCAGATTTATCTTTTATGGAAGATCTACAATTTCTTACGTCAACACAGCTGATCTTTATTAAACACTAAATCTGCTAATAACATTTATGGAGTATCTTTTGGGATATATACATATAATAGACCGAAATGAATATCAAAGTACTTTATGGTCAATGCATGGTTCACATATATGTGACTGTGTTACTACTCAACAATGTCTTCATAGAAGTTCATTTCCATTGAAAGAGACAAATAATACTAACTTAATATGAAACTTGGTTGTTATTTCGATGTTTTGCGTCGCAACGTGCGCGGATAGCTTACTAGTTCTAACCAAAATTGGAGCCTAATAAATTATACCATAAAAACAAGCATTATATTGTAGTTCATTTGACATCTATATTGTTATATTTTTTTCATTCATTTTTTTTTTCTAGTATTCTCAACCTTTTTGTCATTTGAAGTTTTGAACATATGCACCTATTTATGTATGTATGCATGCATGCATGCATATACGTATATGTATATGAAGGCGACCCTTTTCATAAAGTGAAATAACGATAAAAGTTGTACATAAACTCTAGATTTCTAGCTACCTTTAAAGGAACCAAAAGAGGTCCATCTAACCAATAGTCAAGACCAACTAACCAATAGTCACACCGAACTGCAATCAACACCTACAACGAACCAATCAAAAAAAGCGTAAGTATTAATGACGTAAAAATGTGTTGTTTTGTACCCAATAACGGATTCAGGTTACCAACAAACCCAGGGGCGGACCTAGTGTAGGTCCTACGGTGGCACATGCCACCGTATTATTTGTCTGTGGAAGGGTAAAATTTTCGAATTTTATAGAGGTGCAACCGTATTATTTTCGAGGGTGCTACCATATTGTTTATAAAAGTTGAAGGGTGCAACTGTCCAACTACAGAAAATTAAAAAAATAGCCCCAAAATGTTTATGAAACTAACCCAAAAAAACAAATAGATCCCTCCAAATAAAAAAAACTGAAAAATTCTCTCGAAATCAACCTAAAAATTTGAAAATTCCTTCAAAATCAACCTAAAAACTTGAAAAATTATTTGAAAAGGTGGAATTCGGCTAAAAACACACGAAATGGCTTTGCGGGGAGTTTGATCCAATTTAAAGTTGCATCCACTCACAAAAATTATCGGGTCCACCACTGACCTAAATATTATATTAGTTATATGGTGCCACCGTATGAAAAAATTTCTGGGTCCGTCCCTGAACAAACCTGTCATGTTTACTGTTTTAGCAGATAGCTTCGATCATATGAAATAGTTAGTCATCATCATCACCATCTTCCGCAGAACTTGCCAGAGAACTCATAGTATATTCATTGTCAGATAAATCCATATCAGATAATTCATACTCTTCATAATGATCAGATAAATCCATATCAGAGAATTCATACTCTTCTGTTGGCAGATTATGGCGCATAAACTTGAAATCTTTGTTCCGCTCTCTGCACAATTTTACTAAATTCTCACCAAGATTAAGGGGAGAACAGTTAAGAAGGTGAGGGCAGCCATGAAGAATGGCTTGGAATCCATAATCAGTCATCTTAATACCAAACAACTGCAAATGGCGTAATGCGGGCATGCTTTCGGCAATGACAATCGCATAGGCATCATCTTCACATTCCATGAACCGTGTCTTCATCTTGAAGAACTTCAGGTGAGGGCAATTTCGTCCAATGACTTCAATGTCGTCTGAACAGATGGAGATGTTGAAAAGGTGTGAAGTGTCTCCAAATGTGGTAGCTTTTTGAGAGCGTGAGTTAAGCCGCTTCTTGTAATGTTGTTACAGTTCGTAAGGCGAAGACTGTTCAGCTGACTTGAGCTATGCACAAATTACAATTCAGAGCCATAAAAAATGGTAACCGGTTTTCAAATTATACAGCTTATAAAACCAAATGAAAAACTTGCCAACATATAAAAGCAATGGAAAATGCTTTTAAAGTAATTCATACCCCATATATTATGCTTTACATAGGTAGCGCTTGGTATACAGACAGGATAAGATGTCGTGGATGGTGGTGTTGGTGGTGCTGGTGGAGGTGAGGTGGCCCACGGTGGTGGAGATGGACGGTGGTGGTCGGTGGCCAATGATGGTAGCGGGGTGGTATGGACGTTGGTTGTGAAGGAGGTGAAGATGGTAGATAGCAGTGGTGGTCGATGGTGGTAGTGATTATGGTGGAGGTGAGGTGGTGGTTGGTGGCCAATGATGGTTATGGTCTATCGAGGTGGCAGAGGAGGTGGTTGTTGCAGAGGAGAAGATGGATGTGGCCAACAATAGTGGTGGTGGCGATGGACGATGGTGGTTGGTGGCCGACGGTGGCTACCGATAGCCGCCGGCAATAGCGGCGGCCGTGACTAGTGATGGTGACCATTAAAACAAATATCATATTAAGATTATACATCAAATGAGGGTAGATTAATGATATTTTAGTTTATGTCTCATTCTTGTCCCATCTTGTTGCACCTATTATGGTGTTTTCTACGTGGGTTTTGATAGATCATCTTTTCTCCTACATTCCCGCTAATCCTTATATGCCTTTTTTCCAGGAAAACCTTGATAATCTTCTCATCATTCATCTCCCATTTACTTTCATGGTTACTTATTTCACATGAGTTCTATTTTTGTACCAAAATAATACCGATTTCTTGTTAAACGCCAAAGAATTCCTACCTTTTGAAGCAATTATCAACCATATCTATATTTAGGGTTTATTGAAGACTCTTTTTTACATACACCCCGTGCCCATAAAATGTCATAAACTAGCCTTAAAGACCCATTCTTATGACAACAATAGTGGTGGCCACGTGGCGGTGGTGGTGACGGCGGCGGCGATGGTGATCATGGTGGGATAAAATAAAATTGAGTAAATATAAGCAAATAATGATTTTTTCCTTCAAAGATGGTACGAATGAATTGAAATTCCTTGCTGAAATTGAAGGAATTTACATTCCACCATACGTGAAATTTGAATTCCTTATGAAAACTCAAAGAATGAACCAAACACATGAATGCAATTCGGTCAATGGAATTGACCATTCCAATTCCTTTCCAATTCCTTCAGATTGGATTCCAGCCAACCAAAGGCCACCTTAGGGTCAGGGTTATCAATGGAATGAGAGTTGTTCTTCCTTTTCATGTAATATAGCTGAGTGAAAATAAAGAAAAAAAACTTTTCCAGTTCTTAAACTTCATCTCAAGTGTGTGTGTGTGTTCAATTTCTATTATACTCCTTATTTTCCTAACCCTGGACAAAATTTGTAACAAAATTCATGCTCCTTAAACTTGGATTTTGCAGAAACGTATAGTTAGCATGAGTATGAAACTGAAGAATGTGATGTAGGGAGAATTCAAGAGTTCACGAGACTCTTTTTCAATCTTTGGAAACGAAGGAAACGAGCCCGAAGGATGCCCGAAAGTTGGCATCGAAAGGGTCGCAATAGAGGTTGAATAACAAGTCAATCAAGGAAGCAAGGACGAACGCCCCTTCCCAAGCGGGTTGAGCCGCTTAAAGATCCGCCTAATTTCTGCTTGTTTTCATCTGTGCGAGTTAGAAAGCGGGTTAGGCCGCCCATAAACCCGCTTAGCCTACTGTTTTGTCATCTGTGCGGGTATAAAGGCGGGTTAGGCCGCCCAGCTACCCGCCCAAGCTGCTGTTGCTGATTTGCTTCCTTCATCACGTTGCCTTACATACATATCCATTATTATTATTTATTTACTTTATTTTTAAGTCTTAATTATCTATTTTGGTTAGGATATTATTCTTAGATAATTATTTAGTTTCCTAATTAGATTATAATTATTAGGTAATTATCTTTTATAGTTTAGTGGTAATCTTTTCTTATTTCTAGATTATAAATAGGGTTCAATGTTTTCATTGTTATTCAACGTTTTGATCAATTAATAATATTTCTTTTCTCTTTTGAGAATTATTTCGAGTTTTATCTCGTTGTTATTTAGTTCTTACGCTTGTAAGATCTATTTCCTTTGGATTTGACGTTTGTCGATCCGTTCCATATTTTCCGCTGCGTCAATAGGTAGTTGTCAAGTCTTCTTTTATTACTTGGTTTCGGTTCGATGAAGTACATTGTGGTATCATTTTTGTTGTGATCTCGGTGGTGTAAGTGAATCAGTGCTTCTTAATAAGATTGTTTTGTCGTTCAAAAACATATATATCATAACAACAAAATTATTATCAATGTATCTTAAAATTTTCGTAACAACCAACGATTATCAATATATGCAAATCAACCACTTATGAATATATATTCGTTGTTTTAAAATCAGAGGGTTGCTAAACATACATATCCCTTATATGATGAATTCATACCCCCTCCTACTTTACCTCACACACAAATTCAACAAGGTTAAACTAAACATTTTTAAATTCTAAATCACACTTTATATGCTTATAATTGGTTATTTAATTTACTTTATTTCTTATTTTTTTTATTATTCATTTTACGCTTTTATCATGTTAATATATATAATCGTACCATCTAAAACACATTTTTTAACAAATTATATTATTATAATCATTTCGTTAATACCTTTAAGATAAGTCAATATTGAATCTTTTTGAATTTAATTATGTTATCATATATTTTTAATACCCACACTTTATGCACTTATAGTTATTTTTTTTCTTTTAATTTTAATTTTATACCATTATTTATAAACATAATAATCATAACAAAAATACGTTAAAAGCACATTTTTTTTACAAATTGTATCTTATTAATTGTCAAGACATTCAAGTTGAGAATAATATTGAATATTTTTTTAACAAACTATAGGAGATATCAGTAAATATAAATGGAAAGCAAGAAATTAGCAGGAACACCGAAGAAAGGGTTCTAAAAATGGCCAAAAATGAGAATGAGACCCAAATTAAATAAAATTTTATATTATATACACAAACAAAGTTTTGCTAAAATTATATAAAAATTAATATGATTAGTGTATAAAATAAAAAATAGAAAAAAGTAAAGAGAGTAACAGAAAAATACCATAAGGGTTAAGAATAATAAATAAATAAATATGTGGGTTAAATGAAAATTATAAAAGAGGCTAAAACTGATAATAAAATTGCATTGTTTTTAATGGTATTTTTTGTATTTTAGCATGGATAGGTTTTTATAGGAGGGGTATTTATAGATTTTTTGTCTTTAAATTGTATATTATTAATTATTAATCGAAAACGTTAATCTTAACTCGGACAAGTACATATTAAAATATTTATCACAATCGCATAACATACAATAAGTAAAGACGATGGATAAAAACCAAAAAAAAAAAAATGAATCATAGATGGACGAAAAATATAATTCACTCTATAGAAAATGATTAAATAGACTCATTACTAATTAAGCCAAACATATCATAAACCCGATAAACACTATAAAGGTATGAGATCGTGTGAGAAGTGAAGTTAAGGTGAGAAACGTAAGAAGGAATTTGAACCCTGATCACTTTTAATCTCGCACTCACCCATGAATTACGCTTCTTAAGATAACTGATCTGGTACATCTCGGTGTATCTCATCTTGGTGCATCTCATGATCCTAATGTGCATCCAAGGACGGGAGATCCCTTCTTACGCTTCTCATCATAACTTCACTTCTCATCAGAACTCAACCCACACTATAAAACTATAACTAATATATGAATTGAAACTAAGGGGGGTGTTTGGGATTGCTTATCAAAAAACTTATTGACTTATACCGGTGTGAAACCGGTGAAAAGAAGTTTTGAGTGTTTGGATAAGGAAAAAAAAGAGTGTTTATACCGGTGAGGACTCGGTGAAAATGAGTTTTTGATAAGTTACTCCATTTTGACTTATCAAAACTCCTTACGAGTTTTAACTTTTTTTTAAACATTTTATATGTATAAGCAATTTTAAACACTCCATACAAAACAACTTATTAACTTATTTCAGTATGATACTGTTATAAACTAATCCAAACACTTTTTATAAAACTTCTATTTACCCCCACATAAGACATAAGTTGATGAATTTGTAATTTGAAAACTTATTTCAGAGGTTTTTGGATGTAGATAGCAATTTTAGGACTAAATTTGTAATTTATTTTTATGGAAGGACTTTATGAATTAATTGTAAGTAGAATGATCAAAAGTTCAGGGACAATTGTTGTAATTTTAGTGGGAAAAAGGATTTTGATTCTTTGAAAAGATGAATCGGTAAAATCGTCTGCTTTCATAGTTGGTGATGACGTCGACATCCGCCGCAGAGCCGTCGTTAGCGATGGAGGAAACTCCGAATTGGCTAGAAATGCCTCATGAAATCATGGCTATGATCCTTCAAAGATTGGGAGCTGTAGAAATACTCGATAACGCACAGAAAGTATGTACAACTTGGTGGAGGATTTGCATGGATCCAGCGATGTGGAAGATCATCAATATGCACAATTCCATTGATGATGGTTGGGATACTAATTACGATATCCACAAATTGACTAAGCAGGCAGTCCATCGTAGCTCTGGGGAATTGATCGATATCAGTCTCGAGTTTGGCACCGATGATCTCCTTGATCACATTTCCCGATGGTAGGTTTCTTCCCCCTTTTCATCGCAATTTAGTTTCTTACTTTTGCTGTATACATACTGACCATCAATTATGCGAGAATGTTGACGATTAGGTTAAAATGAAGTTTATGGAGTGTGAATTTTGTTACGAATTTGTCATCTATATTTTCCGGCTTGTATTGTTTGTTGTAAAGACTTATTACTTTGTTTACATGCGTCTAGAATTAGGGAAATGGGGAATATAATAGAAATTGAGAACACACACAAACACACACACTTGAGATGAAATGTAAGAATGGATAACGGCTTAAACTCCACAGTCCTTTGCAGAAGAGAACTTCTCATCTCAATTTTCATAGTTGAATCATTGGACTAATACTATATATATTATATAGCCTCTTATATGAAAAGAAGAACAACTCTCATTTGATTAATCTCCCTAAGAATGATGAACTAACAAAAGGTTGACTAGACCTTAAGAATGGGTCTTTTACTCAACTGAACGGAAAAAGTCTTGTGCTAAACCATAACTAGCTTGGGTGCTTGGCATTTGCTGAATGGTTTGGTGCAGAATGATTAAGAGGCTCTTATGGTATAGTGCAAAATGAAATATAATTGTTCGGTAATCGTTCAGGATGTAATTAGGGATCTTAACGGTTAAGGGAGGTCCAGGGCACAAAATGATTTAGAGGGTTTGGGAACCATTAAGAGGCGGACTTATTTTTTGCCGAACATGATTCACCTCTTAACGATTCAGAGGCTGCCTCTTAATGGAATTGTTAGGAGGTAAACCAACAGCCCAGGCAGACTACGGGATCTATAGCTAGCTTAGGTTGGAGGAAGGGATCTGGCAAGGAAGATAGGGAGTAGGATTAGGGAGTTCAGTTGGCAGAGGTTACGGAAGTTCTAAAATAGATTAGGGGACGGGGGGTTGAGTGGATTCCTTGGCTATGTTTCCATGTAACTGCGTCTTTTTTTGTGTTGTTCTTAGCTTTTAACTAGTCTTACCTCTTCTCAATTTTTGACGAATCGTCCTTTCTAGCATCAAGTTCTTCCTTTTCGTATTCATTTCCTTTACTGGAATTCTTCATACTTTTTGGACAAGCTTTCTTTTTATCTCTCACACACTTTTCATAAGTTGGAGGTCTAATGGAAAAAACGGCTCTGCTTCTTGGGGTAGAGGTAAAGGTCTGCTAGTTGCTGTCACACTGTATTAAGCTGCTTCTTTTTCCCATATGGGAAGTTTTCGTGCAACCTTTTAAGCCAAACATACTGACATGCACAAGCTATTGTGGAAATATATTCAGCCTCAGTGGCAGATAAGCCACCACAAACTGTTTCTTTGAGGACCATGAGATGGCTCCTTCTGCAATAGAAAGACAAATCCCGAAGTGGTCTTTTGGTCATTTAGGTCCCCAACAAAGTAACGGTCTGTATATGCCATAAGATACATGAATCTTTCACTTCTTTACAGAACTCCAAACTTCACTTTACACTTTTAATTACCTCAAAATTCTCTTTGTTGCACACCAATGGTTTTATGTTGGACAGTTGGAGAATGGAGATGACATACATCTACTGATTTGGCTTCCTCTGTACATGATGTTTGGCCTAAATACATCAGACTTTCTACAACTTTTGGGCACATGGAAAATCTATTTGCGTTTTTTTTTTTATCATTTTTATTCCAAGAAAATATCTCATCTTTCCCAGGCACCCCCTTAGGATTTTCATTCACTATCCATGAAAGATGAGAGATGAGAGATTGTAGAGGATGTTTGTGTAGCCTGATAGATTAGTGTGATTTGGATGAAATAGTGATAAACTTTGGGAGTCTTTGTGTGTGATTGAAAAGTTACATATGAGGCTAAGAGGAAAGTTTCAATTCTTCCTATTTCATACACATTTGAACCAATAACCACTAGCTCTTGACATCTTGTAACTAGTGATGACTTAGATGCAAAGTTGTCAAGTTATATTGTAATTCTTGATTACGTGAAAAAATGCCACAACAAAATCAAGTGGTTTCCACATATATGTTGAAAACTGGTTTATCAGGTAGAAAGAATTGAACGTTTGTTACACTAATTGAGAAAAATAAATTCAACGCTACACTCGATAGAAAATAAGTCAAAATAAGAATATCCACCTTCTTACCTACAAGGCTAGGCTAAATCCACAGAGCTTCTTATATGTGCTATTGGTGACAGTTAGGTAGCGTTTGGTATGCACACATGACTGACAAGCGTCCGTCTGATGTTTTGTACGAGTAAGACAAGATTGCAAACGAAATGGCAAGACAAAACTGTTAAAATGACCAGATTGCCTATAGATCATGTATTCATGTGTAATGTTTTTATACATGTGATAATAGTTATAAATGTGCAAATCAAGTAAATATACAAAAGTAGGTGCGGGTTCAAATGAGAACTCAAATTTGGTTGTGAACGTGAGGACAAATGAGAGCATGACACGTGTTATATCCAGACTAAATAATGAAGGAAAATATTAAAACTGATGTAGTCTATTAAGTCTGAATAATACTACATTCAAACCGAATAATATTGGAACAAAACGTGTATTTTCCGGACACGCAAACCGGCCCACACAGGCTGCCAATTCCCAATGTGAGGGGCATACCTGACTCACAGCGGCAAGGCGATTGCGAGGGGCCTGGGATCGAACCCAAGACCAACGGCCTATTGGAGCAAACATCTCCTCGCCCCTTAACTAATATTACATCCGGTCTGAATAATTTCCTTCATTATTCAGTCTGAATATGACACATGTCGCGCTCTCATTTGTTCTCACGTTCACATCCAAATTTGAGTTCTCATTTGAACTTTCCTCTACAAAAGTATAACACAAAATTTGAAACCTTTTTAACATGTTTGTTAGTTTGGCCTCAAATATCAATCTTGGTGTGTCGGTTATGATCTACATTTGCAGTATATAATCTTTTCGCTTTTAGTTCTCACCAAGTTTTTCATTCGGTTTTCTAGTTTTACGTTATTGAAAATCTGTTTCTTTTCTATAATCTCAACGGTAATTTGTGCGCAGCTCAAATAAGCTGAGCCATCTTCGCCTTACGAACTGCTACAGCATTACGGGCAGCGGGTTGACTTCCGCCCTCAAAAATCTACCGCGTTTAGAGACACTTCATCTCTTCTACACCTCTATCTTTCCAGAAGACATCGAAGTCATCGGACGAAATTGCCCTCACCTCAAATCCTTCGAGATGAAAACCGAATTCCGACAATCCCACATCGAATGCGATACCGATGCCCTTGCCATCGCCAATAACATGCCCGCTTTACGCCATTTGCAGCTTTTTGCTAGTAAGATGACCGACGATGGACTCCGAGCCATTCTCCACGGCTGCCCTCACCTTGAATCTCTCGACCTTCGAAGATGTTTTAACCTTAAACTTAGCGGAAATTTAGGAAAATTAGTCAAAGAACGGATCAAAGATTTCAAACCCCCTAATGATTCAACCACAGATTGTGGGGTTAGTTCTGGAATTTACGACTTTGATGTATTCGACGATATGAATCTATCGGTATATTGTGATATCGATGAATTTTATGACGACCATGAAGCCTCTGACGATATCCCCATCTATTCAGAGGACGACGATGATTACTATTTGCTATGACGTTGTTCTCGGTAACGTGATTTGGTTATTCGATACACGATATATATGTATATATATAGGGGCGGGTTCATACGAGAACCAAACCTATTTAAAGGAACCAACAAAATCATATACGATTTTGCACTAAGGGGCAGCGGGCGACTTTTGGGGCCACTTAAGTGGCATGGAAAGTCGCCCGGCCCTTAGTACAAAATCATATATGATTTCCTACTTGACCGACCAGTTCTCGCGTTCCTTTAAAATTAAAAAGTTCTTGTTTGAACCTCTTTATATATATATATATATATATATTTATGTTATTACTTATTAATACTTATGGTTTTTTATTGGTTTGTTGTAGGTGTCGTTTGCAGCCCCATGCAGTGCGACCACGGGTTATTTGGTTTGGTTGGATATATTGTTTGTTTGTTTAGAGTTGGTTTATGAAAACTTCACCTCCTTTCTGCTAGAACAATTTAAGGGGGACCGTTGTGGTTATAAATTTAGAATAATGCAACTTTTATTGTGTGGGCTATAAATTGTTTTGGTTAGTGAAAAGGGTTGCTTTCGTAAACATATACATACATGTGTATGTATATATAAATACTATACATACACTTATATGAATTTAGAGAGAGAGAGAGGGTGAGAGAGCGGGTTCATTCAAAAACAGTAACCAAATAATAGAATAAGAAAATGATCGAATCATGTATGCTAGAATCACGTGTAAAGTCATATATGATTCACACGACTTTAGTTGTAACATGAAGTCTTGAGCCATGTCGTCCGCACACCTTTGCGTTTACTGTTAGTGTGAAGTCAAATGTGATTTTATATGTGATTTGAGTGTTTTCGTATTCTCTTATTTGGTTAATATTCTCGTTTGAATCTTTCTGTATCAAGTTTCTCAACGGAGTGAGGTGTGGCTATTAAGTCTCACCCGCTACAGCAACAGCGAGGACGCGGCGTTATTTAAAATGTGACTTAAGGCGGCAAATTTGTATGTCATGTATATTATTATATGTTTGTACATACATGTTCTCTATTTATTATTCAATGTTAATTTAAAATTGTGTTTATATTAGAAGAAAAAAGTTTGTATTTGTTAGTATTATATAGAGTGTGATTAAATATTCAAAATAAGTTTTGATAGTTTTTACAACTTTGTTTTAACCGTGAGCATGTAACGTGTGTGAATCGCAAAATTATGAATGGTGTGATTAGATAAGTCTGTAAAATAGTAAAATCTAAAGTTAAAAAAGTACAAATACAAAAACCGAGAAAAAAATAAGTTATAGGAGAAACCGAAAGAAGTTAGAATATATCATAAATGGTGGAGGCGTATCTTGCACCATAGTGTGCATTTTAAAACATTGATATAGATAAAGATATATGCACATGGTTGGGTTTCGATGAGAAGGTAAGAAAAGATCTTCACCCTTGGATAATTCTTAATTGAAGAAAACCACTCGATCAACACTAATGATATAAATTAGATCAATTCTCTTTTAACGTGCAACTCAAGAGTTGTTTGGGAAGTGATCAAAGTCTAAATCTCTTCTTACACTTCTCGATTTAATCCATATTCTCACACGATACAATACAAATTCCTAAATACTTTAATAAAATTATGAGGTATTACATTACGGTTCCCACAAAATATTTAGTTCCATCACGGACCAAGATCCAAAGGGATCAATCTTTTACACCGATGTACCGTACTCTCTCGACCAGGTCATCATAAGAAAAGACTGCAAAATCTTTTCGAAGTGTTATAAATAGGGAAGGCGCGCTACAACTAACATAACAGTCTCTTCCTTGCCCCCCTAAGAATCCATACAGTTGCTTATCACCCACCTTAGAATCAACCAGTTCGACTATACCCGCCTTAATTCCCTCATTCAGGAATCACATCCACCAGCGGTGGAAACAGCTCGCAAAATCCAACCACTTCACCTACTTCATTGCCCCCAACCCTTTCTCGTACCTCTATTGAAACAGAATGGTTTCATGTTCTTTTGAAAAATAAATCTCCAAATTATATATATATATATATATATATATATAGAGAGAGAGAGAGAGAGAGAGGGAGGTTCAAGGGAAAACACTGAAAAAAAGAGAAAACCGAAGAACAACCTGGGTGGCTTTCATGTGGACGGCATGCATTAATGCATATCGGTAACTTGTAACATGCATTAATGAATATTCATCAATGTATCTGTAATGATAGATGCATTGATGCATAGGAACAAAAATTACCGGTATGCATTAGTGCATACCGTCCACATGGAAGCCTCCCAGTGTGTTCTTCAGTTTTCTCTTTTTTTAGCGTTTTCCCTTGAGCCTCCCTCTATATATATATATATATATATATATATATATATACACAGTGGCGGATCCAGGAATTCTGTCCACTGGGGTCCCATTAAGGTAGACTAAAGGCGCGTAAAGTCATCCGGCGTATTTCAGAATTTTTTCAAAGTTTTTTAGTTGATTTCAAGGGATTTTCTTAGTTTTTTTTATCGAATTTAAAGGATTTTCTTAGTGTTTTTGTGGATTTCAAAGGATTTTTTAGTTTTTTTTATTGATTTCAAGAGACTTTTTTAGTGTTTTTGTCAATTGCAGACAAGATGGGGTCCTTTGAATTTTTTAACTGGGGGACGAAAGGCTAAATTAAGTATTTTTTATATTTTTTACCCTATATAATTTTATTTTTTAAATATTCAATGGGGTCCTTGGACCCCCCCTTTCTACATTAGCTCCGCCACTGTATATATATATACATATATATAGGGGTGCGTTCAAATGTGAACCTATTTTTGATTGTGAACATGATGATGCATCTCAGTCATCCATTTAAAATCAGATCAAAAAATCAATGCACAAAACGCATGATGGCATTTTTGTAAATAAGTGGAAAACTCGAGTCATAGCTTAAACAATAATTAGCGCGTAGGGGCAGCATCGTAAATATAACATGTTCGTCATTTTCTTCATCTTCGTCATCCCCAAACAACGATTTCGCCATCAATCTCTTCATTGTCGTCGTCACCAAGTAACAATTTCGACATAAATCAGTTCATCGTCGTCGTCACCAAGCAACTTATTTCCTACAGAATTGTAACTTATATTAAATCTGAATATAAGCTAAAATCATGTGTTTGAATAGTTGTAGTATATATTCAGTCTGAATATAAGCTACAATTATGAGTTTGTATAATTGTAGCTTATATTCAGTCTGAATATAAGCTAAAATTATGTGTTTGTATAATTGTAGTTTATATTCAGTCTGAATATAAGCATAACATTGTAGTATCACAATGTCATGTTTATATTCAGTCTGAATATAAGTTATAATTATGGGTTTGAATAATTGTAGCTTATATTCAGTCTGAATATAAGATAAAATTATGGGTTTGTATAATTGTAGCTTATATTCAGTCTGAATATAACCTAAAATTATGTGTTTGTATAATTGTAGCTTATATTCAGTCTGAATATAAGCTAAAATTATGTGTTTGCATAATTGTAGCTTATATTCAGTCTGAATATAAGCTAAAATTATGTGTTTGTATAATTGTAACTTATATTCAGTCTGAATATAAGGATAACATTGTTCCTGATGAAGAAGCAGGCTCCATTGAAAAAACAGAATTAACAATTTAGTTTCAGAAATCGAAAATCCGATTACTAAAGTTCTTCACAGCAATGAATACGATTAACAGAGAAGAATTCGATTTCCAGAGAGAGTTCGATTTACAGAGAAAATTTCGATTAACAAAGGATGAGAGAATTAAGCGGGAGTGATAAACTTGCCTAATTTACCCCTCAAGCCACATTTAAAGAACGGCTTCAATTTGGCTCAGATCAAGAGCTGAGATCTGTCCTTAGGTTCACAACCAAAGATAGGTTCACATTTGAACTTTCCTATATATATATATATATATGGGTCATGTTTCAATTACAAACTTATCCATTTGTGCAAATTTTGCAAACCATATTATGTTATCTTATATCATAAATACTAAGAAAAATTATTTTTAATACTCACGTTTTCTGTCGTTATAGTTATTTTTTGTTCCCTTACTTTTTTTTTAAACTTTTACACTATTATTTATAAACATAATAATCATATATTAACAAAAGATACGTTAAAAACACGTTTATTTTAACAAATTACAGTAAATAGTTCTCTCGTCAACACCTAAGCATAATATTGAATATATTTTTTTTTACAAATTATAGCGGATACCAAGAAATGTAAATGGAAAGCGAGAAATTATAAGGAAAATGTTCTAAAAATGGCCAAAAATAAAAATGAGAATGAGACCTATAAACTAAATAAAATAAAATAATATTTTATATTATATACAAATATAAATAAAGAGGGTCGTTGTTATACAACCCATTGTATTTCTGTAATCTTTACAATCAAATCAGGAACGTTCATTCGATCATCAACGGTTATCATTTAGTCGGTTGTAACTATCCTTAATTAAAAAAATAAACAAGAAAATGGATGGTGGAAGGATGGGTTGCATGGTTTGTATGATCTAGAGGAGTTGTATTTGAATGCTCCTCAATTAATAAAATTATATAATAATTAAATTAATAATATGTATTTTATTTAATACATTATTAATTCAGTAACATGATTAACCCTTATGATTATAATATCTTAAGGGTTAAAAATAACAAATAAAAAAAATAAGGTTTTGATAAGCTACCTTATAAGGTACCTTATTTTTCGTATAGTTGTTTGGATGACCATAACTTAACTTATAATGTACATTATTGATAAATTAATAAAAATAAGGTTTTGATAAGCTACCTTATAAGTCATAAGGTACCTTATCAGCTACTTTTTGCCAAACATAGCCTAAATGAAAATTATAAAAAAAGCTAAATCTGACAATAAACCTGCAGTGTTTTTAATGTTTTTTTTTGTATTTTAGTATAGATAAGATAGGTTTTTATAGGAGGGGTATTTATAAAATTTGTCCTTAAATTATATCTTTTTAATTGTTAACCAAAAAATTACGTTCATCTTAACTCAAACAAGTACATAATAAAATATTTATCACAATAGGTCAATAGTGCAATATAAAGGGCCCGGTCCAAATGCTAGTTTACAGTAAATGAAGATGATGGACAAGAACCAAAAAATGAATATAATAGATAGACGAAAAATATAATTCACTTTAAAGAAAATGATTAAATAGACTCGTTAAACTAATTAACATAAACTAGATAAACACTATAAAACTATCCCTAATATATGAATTAAACTAAAGTACGTTGCTCGGAATGTTTTGGATTTAAATAGCAAATTTCGGACTAAATTTGTAATTTATTTTTATCAAAGGACTTTATGAGTAGAATACAGAAAAGTTCAGGGACAATTGTTGTAATTTTAATGGGAAAAAGGATTTTGATCCTTTGAAAAGATGAATCGGTAAAAATCGTCTGCTTCCATAGTTGGTGATGACGTCGACATCCGCCGCAGAGCCGTCGTTAGCAATGGAGGAAACTCCGAATTGGCTAGAAATGCCTCATGAAATCATGGCTATGATCCTTCAAAGATTGGGAGCTGTAGAAATACTCGATAACGCACAGAAAGTATGTACAACTTGGCGGAGGATTTGCAAGGATCCGGCGATGTGGAAGATCATCAATATGCACAATTCCATTGATGATGGTTGGGATACTAACTACGATATCCACAAATTGACTAAGCAGGCAGTCCATCGTAGCTCTGGGGAATTGATCGATATCAGTCTCGAGTTTGGCACCGATGATCTCCTTGATCACATTTCCCGATGGTAGGTTTCTTCCCCTTTTTTACCGCAATTTAGTTTCATACTTTTGCTGTATACATACGAAGTTTATGCAGTTTGAATTTCGTTGGAAATTTGTCATCTATATTTTTCGGCTTGTATTGTTTGTTGTAGAGACTTATTACTTTGTTTACATGCGTCTAGAATTAGGGAAATGGGGAATATAATAGAAATTGAGAACACACACAAACACACACACTTGAGATGAAATGTAAGAATGGATAACGGCTTAAACTCAAACACAGTCCTTTGCATATGACAACTTCTCATCTCAATTTTCATTCAGTTGAATCATTGGACTAATAATATATATATATATATATATATTATATACCCTCTTATATGAAAAGAAGAACAACTCTCATTTGATTAATCTCCCTAAGAATGATGAACTAACAAAAGGTTGACTAGACCGTAAGAATGGGTCTTTTACTCAACTGAACGGAAAAAGTCTTGTGCTGAACCATAACTAGCTTAGGGGCTGTTTGGTTGGTTACCCATTATGTCCTGTATGCATAAAGCTGTCTGTATGGACTAATCTTTCCGTATAGATTGGGAAGGTTTTTGTTTGGGAGGGTTTTCTCATTGATGGAAGGAGTGTGTTTCTAATTGTGATGTTTGACTTTCTGCATAAAGCTCCCCCTTAGAAGCTTACTGAATAAGCTGTTTCATATATCATTAAGCCTCTATCAAACAATCATGTGTAGATGACTGAATAAGCCCATTAAGCTGCTAACAAACAAGCCCTTAGGCAGAGTACGGGATTTATAGCTAGCTTTGGTGGGAGAAAGGGATCTGGCGAGGAAGATAGGGGTAGGGTTAGGGACTTCAGTTGGCAGAGGTTACGATAGTTCTAAGATAGATTAGGGAAGGGGAGTTGTGTAGATTCCTTGGCTATGTTTCCATGTAACTGCATCTTTTTTTGTTGGTTTCTTAGCTTTTTACTAGTATCCTCCTAGCATCAAGTTCTTCCCTTTCGAATTCATTTCCTTTATTGGAATTCTTCCTACTTTTTGGACAAGCTTTCTTTTTATCTCTCGCACACTTTTCACAATTTGGGGGTCTTCAATGGAAAAAACCACTCTGCTTCTTGGGGTAGAGGTCAAGGTCTGCTTACATCCTATCACCCATGGGTTGGATATACTGGGAATCTGGGATACTTTTGGTTTGGTAAGAAAAAGGCTTGTGCTAAGCTGGACAACTACTCAAGACCAGGTGCTTTATTGATCTTCTTATAAGTTTTAGCTTACTTCTGGTGCCTCAACCATTCCTAAATTTTTATTAATTTTTTTGGAAATTGCTCATTCTGCAATGGGTTTGTCGTAATATCTCAGCGTGTCATTCACCAAGCCGCTTAAGAAGTGAAACCTCAAATCAATATACTTGCTTTCCTTTTCCATATAACACATAATTCTTTGGGAGCTATATAGTTGAGTTGCTGTCACACTGTATTAAGCTGCTTCTTTTTCCCTTATGGCAAGTTTTCGGGTAACCTTTTAAGCCAAACACATGACAAGCACAAGCTGTGTGGCAATATATTCAGCCTCAGTGGTAGATAAAGCCACCACAAACTGTTTCTTTGAGGGCCGACCATGAGATGGCTCCTTCTGCAATAGAAAGACGAATCCCGAAGTGGTCTTTTGGTCATTTAGGTCCCCAACAAAGTAACGGTCTGTATATGCCATAAGATACGTAAATCTTTCACTTCTTTATAGAACTCCAAACTTCACTGTACACTTTTAATTACCTCAAAATTCTCTTTGTTGCACACCAATGGTTTTATGTTGGACAGTTGGAAATGACATATATCTACTGATTCGGCTTACTCCATACATGATGTTTGGCTTAGTTTCCATTAAATATATCTTCTATGGTACATGGAAAATCTATTTGCGTTTTTTTTAAATTTTCATTCCAAGAAAATATCTCATCTTTCCCAGGTGGAACATATCAAATTCAAGCATCATTAGTTTTTAAAATTCATGACACATGCTTTTGTTGTTCCCGAGGTAAATCAAGTCATCATCATATAAACTCATAATTAAAGGCTTACAACCTGGGGCAGATTTAGTAATCGCCTAAGGGGTGCCCATGCCCCCACACCATCATCCGTACACAATAAAATAACAATGGGGGTCCTAAAGGTGCACCCGCTTTAAACTGGTGTGCACTCCCCTTAGTTAACAAAAAAGTGGTTGCTACCTATTGGTAGGCGGCGTTTGTTTTTTAGGTGGTGTTGAAGTCTGAAGTCTGATTTCAGTTCTGAAATGGTTATGAAACGTCTAAACGAATCAGACATAAGTGGTGATTAAGAGCTTAAAATGAAAAAAACAAATTTCAGTTCTGAAATGGTTATGAAACGTCTAAACGAATCAGACATAAGTGGTGATTAAGAGCTTAAAATGAAAAAAAACAAACAAGGCCGTAGTGTCATTGCATATGGCATTAAAGGTTGCAAGTTCAAATCCCATGGGGGTAGTTGGTATCTTGCGGGATCTCATAGGATTTGTTTGTAATAATGTTCTAAAATATGTTAAAGACATTCGTTTTGTAATAATTAATAAAATGTAATTTAATTATTTTTATAATTATTTTAACTGTTGTTATAAATTATGTGTAAAGAATGGAACTCAATTCCACTTAAAATCCTACAAACCAAAGATACTAAACCCTTCTAATTCCAAATCCTTCCACAAAATCCAAATCACTCAAAAACATTCTATCAAACCAAACGCCCCCTTAGGATTTTCATTCACTATCCATGAAAGATGAGAGATGAGAGATTGTAGAGGATGTTTGTGATAGCCTGATAGATTAGTGTGATTTTGATGAAATAGTGAAACTTTGGGAATTTTTGTGAGATTGAAAAGTTACATCGAGGCTAAAAGGTAAGTTTCAATTCTTCCTATTTCGTACACATTTGAACCAATAACCACTATATCTTGTAACTAGTGATGACTTAGATGCAAAGTTGTCAAGTTATACTGTAATTCTTGATTACGTGAAAAAATGCCACAACAAAATCAAGTGGTTTCCACGTAGGTTGAAAACTGGTTTATCAGGTAGAAAGAATTGAACGTTTGTTACACTATTTGAGAAAAATAAATTCAACGCTACACTAGATAGAAAATAAGTCAAAATAAGATTATCCACCTTCTTATCTACAAGGCTAGGCTAAATCCACAGAGCTTCTTATATGTGCTATTGGTGACGGTTAGGTAGCGTTTGGTACGCACATATGACTGACAAGTGTGTGTCTGATGTTTTGTGCGAGTAGGACAAGATTGCACAAGTTGTCTGTATAGTGTTTGGTAAGTTGGACACGAAATGACATGACAAAACTGTTAAAATGATCAGATTGCCCATAAATCATGTGTAATGTTTTTATATATGTGATTTTGTACCAACATCAAAAAATCACATGTAATTTTGTACTAACATCAAAATCACATATGATTTTGTATGTGAATCAAAATCACTACATGAATCATATATGATTTTGTACATGAAAAAAAGCTCCTCGCGTTCTCATAAAAAGTTACGTTCTCGTATGAACCTGCCCCTATATATATATATATACATACAGAGGCTGGTTCATTTAGAAACTTTACGAAGGGTAGAAACTTAGAAACTTTGGCAAATCAATATAAAAAATAAAATTTTTCATGATTTTTTTTTCATCAAATGCTATGATTTAAGATATTATTGCACATATGTTTGTTTCATAATGTAAAAGTTTCACGTGTATTTGTTTTTCATACGATAATAGTTATAGGGAAAATCCCAACAAAAAGAAACTTAAGAACACCTGAGAGCCCTCCATCTGGACCGTATGCACAAATGCATACCGGTAATTTGTAACATGTATTTGTGCATATGCACTCGTGCATGGAAAAAAAAACAGTTTCAATCGCTTGTATGCATTTGTGCATACCATCCGGATGGAGGGATCCCAGAACGTTCTTCAGTTTTCTCTTTATTTAAGGTTTTCCCCTTAACCTCCTTCAATAGTTACAAATGTGCAAATCAAGTAAATATACAAAAAGTATAACACCAAATTTTGAAACCTTTTTAACATGTTTGTTAGTTTGGACTCAAATATCAATCTTTTTGTGTCGGTTATGATCTACATTTGCAAATATATAATCTTTTCGCTTTTAGTTCTCACCAAGATTTTCATTAGGTTTTCGTAGTTTTATGTTATTGAAAATCTGTTTCTTTTCTGTAATCCCAACGGTAATTTGTGCGCAGCTCAAGTAAGCTGAGCCATCTTCGCCTTACGAACTGCTACAGTATTACGGGCAGCGGGTTAACTTCCGCCCTCAAAAATCTACCACATTTGGAGACACTTCACCTTTTCTACACCTCTGTCAATCCAGAAGACATCGAAGCCATCGGACGAAATTGCCCTCACCTCAAATCCTTCAAGATGAAAACCGAATTCCGACAATCCCACATCGAATGTGATACCGATGCCCTTGCCATCGCCAATAACATGCCCGCTTTACGCCATTTGCAGCTTTTCGGCAGTAAGATGACCGACGATGGACTCCAAGCCATCCTTCACAGCTGCCCTCACCTCGAATCTCTCGACCTTCGAAGATGTTTTAACCTTAAACTTAGAGGAAATTTAGGAAAGTTAGTCAAAGAACGGATCAAAGATTTCAAACCCCCTAATCATTCAACCAAAGATTGCGGGTTTATTTCTGGAATTTACAACTATGATGTATTCGATGATATGAATCTATCGGTATATTGTGATATTGATGAAATTTATGACGACCATGAAGTCTCAGATGATATCCCGATTTATGCAGAAGACGACGATGATTACTATTTGCTATAACGGGTTTTTCGGTAACATGATTTGGTTATTCGGTAAAAGATATATTTTATGTTATTAATACTTACGTTTTTTTATTGGTTTGTTGTAGGTGTCATTTGCTGCCCGATGTAGTGCGGCCACGGGTTAGTTGGTGTGTTTGGATATATTGTTTGTTTGTTTGTTTATGAAAACTCCACGTCCTTTCTGCTAGAACAATTTAACGAGGGATCGTTGTGGTTATAAATTTAGAATAATGTCGAACTTTTATTGTGTGGGCTAGAAATTATTTTGGTTAGTGAAAAGGGTTGCTTTTATAGACATATGCATATATGTATATATACACTTATATGAATTTACAGAGGGGGAGTCAGGTTCATATGAGAATAGTAACCAAATAGTAGAATAAGAGAATGATTGAATCACGTGTGTTGAAATCACGTGTAAAATCAGATATGATTCACATGACTTTGGCTGCAACTCGAAATCCTGTGCCATGTCACCCACACACCTTTACGTTTACTGTTAGTGTGAAATCACATGTGATTTTGTACGTGATTTGGTTGTTTTCATGTTCTCTTATTTGGTTAACGTTCTCGTTTGAACCTCCCTCTCTCTCTCTCTCTCTCTCTATATATATATATATATATGTAGGGTTAGGTTCAAATGTGAACTCAATTTTGGCTGTGAACGTGAGGACGAATCTCAGCCACACATCTTCGGTTATGGTGGACGCGATCACGGAGGATTGACGCGATTCATGGGAGGGTGGAGATTATTAAAGGAGGAGAACCAGGTCAAAGCCGCCTTTATTGACCGGATAAGTGGTTGAGATTCGTCCTCACGTTCACAACCAAAAATGAGTTCACATTTGAACTTTCCTCTATATATGTATATATATATATATATATATATATATAGTGTTGGGTTCCCGGTGAGAAGGAGAGTTAAGCGTAAGAAGGGATCTCCACCCTTGGATGCACATTAGGATGAGATGCACCGAGATGAGGTGCTTCGAGATGTACCAGATCAACTTTCTTCTAAAAGTGATCAATGGTCCAAATCTCGTCTTACGCTTCTCATCTTAACTCTTCTTCTTATATGATCATGCCTTATATATGGCATGGGATCATGTAAGTAGTGAAGTTAAGGTGAGAAGCGTAAGAAGAGATATTGACCCTTGTTCACTTTTAATCTCAAACCCACCCATGAATCGCGCTACGTACAAGGATTGATCCGGTGCATCTCGTTGTATCTTTTCTCGGTGCATCTCATCCTAATGTGCATCCAAGGGTGGAGATCCTTTCTTACCATTCTCACTGTAATTTTATTTCTCACCGGAACCCAACCCTATGTATATATAGGCGAAGGATAGTGAGAGAATGAGAGTTAAGGTGAGAAGCGTAAGAAGGGATCTGGACCCTTGATCACCTTTAATCTTAAACCGGCACATAAATCGCGCTAGATACGGGGATTGATTCGGTGCATCTCATTCTGATGTGCATTCAAGGGTGGAGATCCCGCCATAAATATCCTTCTCACACGATCATTCACCTATATATATATATATGTGTGTGTGTATGTGTGTGTGTGCGTGTGTGTCAAGTTCCTAAATGGCGTGAGGTGTGGCCCTTAAGTCTCACACACGCAACAGCAAGGACGCGGCGTTTTTTTTAAAAGTGACTTAAGGCGGTAAATTTGTATGTCATGCATATTACTATGTCTATACCTACATGTTTTCTATTTATTATTCAATGTTATTTAAAAGAATTACGTTTATATTAGAAGAAAAAAAATCATATTTGTTAGTATTACATTGAGTGTGATCAAATCATCAAATATTCAAAATAGAATTTTATGGTTTTACTACTTCGTTTTAACCGTGAGTCTATAACATTCGTGAACCGTAAATCATGAATCATGTGATTAGGTAAGTCTGTAAAAGAGTAAAATCTAAAGTCAAAAGTGTACAAATACAAAAACGGAAAAATCAAGTTATAAGATAAACTGAAAGAAGTCCGAAAATATCATAGACGATGAAGACGTATCTTATGCTATAGTGCGCTTTCTAAAATATTGATATGGATAAATAGAGGGTTGGGTTCCGGTGAGAAAGGGATTAAGATGAGAAACATAAGAAGAGATCTCCGCTCTTTGATGCACATTAGGATGAGATGCACATAGATGCACCAGATCAATCCCTGTATCAAGCGTAATTCATGGATAAGTTTGAGATTAAAGTTGATCAAGGGTTCATATCTTTTTTTATGTTTCTCACCTTAACTCTCATTTTCATACGATCTTGTGCCGATAAAGAGATATATGGACATGGTTGGGTTCCGGTAAGTATGGAAGTTATGGTGAGAAGGTAAGAAGAGATCTCCACCATTGGATAAATCCTAATTGAAGAAAACCACTAGATCGACACTAATGAGATACATTAAATCAATTCTCTTCTAAAACGCAGTTGTTTCGTACTTTAACTCACATTCTCACATGATCGTTCATCTATATGCACATGCATACTAACATAGGGTTGAGTGCAAAGGAGAACACTAAAGTGGAAACAAGGAAACCTGTTCTAACTTCTAACCATCCATCTATTTTAATCCAACGGTTGTAAATATTACGGATGGTTATATCATGTCAAAATTAAATACACATTTTTTTTTTCGTTCTTCTTATTTATATCTCTTGAAGATCATGAATCATATCAAGTTCAAACATGACTTGAATAGTTGAGCAAGTGAACTCTTAACTATGGTTACCAAGCATTTTCAACAAAAATCATACTCTCATTGATCAATTCGAATGTTCTATTTCCTATCGTAAATTGATGTTTTTTAAGTTTTTATAGTGTGTAAAGTTCGTATTTGTGGATTACTTCATTTCTAGTATCTTCAGTTTCGAAATTCGAATTTTATTAACTGGCATACAATTGTGTTTGCTAATATAAAAAGAATTTAACTTGGAGGGAAAATACTCGTTTATCACAAAAGTTATCAAAATAGCCATCAGGTTTGTAATTGTGAAGTTAGTAATTGTGAATGGTGAAAATGTAAAAAGAAAAAAAAAGTTTTTGAACTAGGTTTGTTATTTTAGGGACCAAATATGTAAAATTTGGTCTAGGTAATATCCACTTCCCATTTGGGAATGTGATTTCTGAATTTTTCATATTTGGTCTCTGAAATTACAAACCTAGTTCAGAAATTTCTAATTCTTTTACATTTACATTTTCATTTATTCGTACGAACCTGATGAATATTTTGGTAGTTTTTGAAAGAAATGTGCTAGAAGATGAAATCAAAAAAAAATTGGCTACTTTAATTAACTTCTCCCAAATAAATTGGAATATAAGTGTTATTTTCTTGTAGGGGTGTTTTGTAATAAACTAATTCCATATGGGAATCTTTTGTAAATTAAAGGGTAGTTTCTATTATTACATCAAACATTGAGGATCAATCTGGTTATTTGATAAAAATATAAAGCTCAATAATGAAAGCAAGCAACGTTGACTCTTTGTGCCAACCATATTCTTTTATTTAAAATTTTATATATTCGACCAATCTAATAATATTCTATTTATTAATTGAAAAAACAAAAAAAAAATATAACGAATAAAAATACATCGGGTACCTTTTAATTATTTCTCTTTTTAATGTATGTAATTTGAAATTTTAACCGGATGTAAATTATTCATTCTAAATGAAAATAATATTACATAAAACGTTTAACTCTACGAATTAATATCCGATACTTTAATTCCTTTTTATATCGTCAAGTATAATGAATAAGCAAACATGCGATTATTTAATGATTATTTTATTTGATTTTTTAAAAATTCGTAGACGCATTTAATGTTGCACCAGAAAACAAACTATCAATATCATAAATTAGTTTATTTTGAAAATCTGTAATAATTCATTTTCACGGTTTCGAAAAAATTTATTATAATTTTTTAACGAATAAAATATTTGTTTCATGTCATGTGTTGGAAAATTGTCCACCAAAAAATAAAATAATTATAAACATTAAAAAAAATAGACGACAAGAAATAAATATATTAATGACGAGTTGAAGCCGATGCACAAGCATCGCTGAACACCTTTGGGAACAATTTTTTTTATTCTTTTATTCGTCCAATAAATCCAAATTTAATATTTATAATTTTTTAAAATAATTAATTAAATATTTTCCAAATATATGTTTATGAAATTTATTTTTGATCTATGTTTTTTACGATTTATTTATTAATACAACTTACATTGTTAGAGACGGTTCAAATAAGAAAACAATCAATTTATGAAAAATGTGGAAATGGTTAAATAACGTGTGATTTATAACATGTTCGGAAAGTTTACGTTAATCAACCACCATATGGACGAGTTCTCACGCTATTTTGGTGACACTGATCAGTTGTTCATGTTTTTCTTGACGTATAGTAAATCACATGTAATTTACTACTGAATCACATTTTATTTGTCTCTTTTTTTATTTTTCGTGAGTTGATCGTCTTTTTACTTGATCATTCTTTTGTTCGTTAATTTACCATCTATTTAATTTCAACGTGACGTTATAAAATATAAAATTTTGGGATTTTTTTGTCATTTTTAATTGGAATTTCTTATAAATAAGTTCAATATGCAATGCTTTGCTCTCTTTTTGTAAAGTCAAATGCCTACTTGAATTATTTTTAATGTTTGGTTATTATTTATACTAGTCACAACTTTTTATACTTATATTTCATACAAGTGTTAGTTTAACAAGAATCAATTGATTTGAATTGTATTTTATAGATAACAAGTCAAATAGACTAAGGGGGTCGTTTGATAAACTTACATGGATAAGTGTTTATCAAGTCACATTATCTTATCCGATAAATATAGTAAGGATCAAGAATCTTATCTGGTAATAACATGGTAAGAACCAAAAATCTTACCTGGTAAGTGAAAGGTGACGACTTTTACCATAGTTAGCGCGTATCGAGTAAATTGTTGCATACAATACCGTTTTGGTGGACTAAATTTTACCCAGTAAAAAATCATATCGTTGAATTTTACCAGTAAGCACTTATGGGATAAGTATTTAGTAAACGGTCCCTATAAGGTCATTGGATCACCGATATCCGGTAACCTAACTTTCTTAAGGGTTAAGGGTTCCAAGCTTTTAAAAAAGTAAAGAGTGTTTGTGAGTTTTATTTGTTGTATACTTGTATATAATTATTATATGCTAAAAAACAAGTTAGAGAATGTTTGGTTGGTTTTCCATTAAGGGCTCGTTTGTTAGCGAATTAATAAGCTTAATGGGACTTGTAGTTTATTTAGTCAGCTATAGCCTATACATGTTTAGTAGTGACTTAATGATATAGAAAGTGACTTATCTAGTAAGCTTCTAGAGGGAGTTTTATGTAAAAAGCCAAAAAAAATTGAACTTGGTCTTTCCAATTAAAAAACATGCTCCTTACATCTATGAGAAAAATCTCTCAAACAAAAACATTCTTAATCTATACAGACATCTTTATGCATACAAAACTTAATGGAAAATCAACCAAACAACCTCTAAGTCTTGTATGGATAAATTAACGGTGACAATGGGTCAGGTTGGGTTGGATTCGGATTCAACCCATTTATTAAACAGGTCGAAAATCTCAATCCAACCCAACCCATTTAATTAAATGGGTTGAGATTTTCAACCCAAACCAACCTATCACTTAAATTGGTTGACAGCGGGTTGACGTGTTTATGATTTTTTCTACCAAACCTGTTAAATAAATGGGTTGAACCTAGGTTGACCCATTTAATTTTAAATAAAATAAAAAGAATTAGACAATTTAATTTAATGAATAAAACACAACCACAACCACAACCACAAATAAAAATAAATTGTTCAAAGTTTGAATAAAACACAACCATAAATGCAATAAATTGTTCAAATATCTAAGCATCTACTTAAATGACTTTAATTTCCGTTGGAGACTTGAAGGCGGGTTAGATATTACTTTATTAGAGTTTTACATTCGACAGAACTGAGAGAATTTCAAATTTTCAATTTTTCATAGATAATATTAGACACTATAATTAAAAATAAAATAAAAATATATAACATTTTAAACGGGTTGAAAACAGGTTGAAAATGTCAACCCAACCCAACTCAGCCCATTTATTTAAATGGGTTAGACGGGTTGACACATTTAAGTTAAATGGGTTGAAAATCTCAACCCAACATACTACTAATGGGTTGGATTCAGGTTGAGTTAGCAGGTTGGGTCACTTTTTGCCACCCCTAGATAAAATTGTATGTGTGGATTAATATGTCTGTATAGATTGGGAAGGTTTTTAGTTTGAGAGGATTTTTCATAGATGCAAGGAGTGTGACATTTTGCATAAAGCTCCTCTTAGAAGTTTAATGAATAAGCAATTTTTTATACGATTAAGCCACTATCAAACCAAATAGTCATATATAACTGACCGAATAAGTTATGAGTCCATTAAGCTCATTAAGTTGCTAATAAGCAGACCATTACATAGCTAAAAAAATACCTAGAATGAGTCAAAAATCCATGTGAATGATATGCATTTTCATGAGAAGTATTAGATATGTACATTCACATAATATAACGTAAACTTATCTCAAAATTTGTGAATATTACTTCATATTATGTGGAGGTTATTCGATTTACATTAGCTTTTCGATATACACTTCAAGTCCATGTGGATGTTATTATTTTCATAAAACATAACATAACTTTCATACAATACGAGAGTATATGTACTATTTCTTACGTTTCTCATAAAAATAAACTTTATTCATATGATCTCAACTCTATTTTATTTGATTGTTAAACCAATTGTATTGATTTTGACTTCGTAAAAAAACTACAATGTGGTCATAAGATATATAAAAAATAATAATAAATTGTGATGTTGTTTTTCTTCTTCTTATTATTATTATTAGAGTACATTACGATTTTTTTTCTCTTTGGTTTGTTAAATTTTTTTATCTTCGTCTATGTGGTTTATAAATTATGATTTTAGTCCCTACCATTTCCAATTTATTGTTACTTTAATCTCTATACTATTTCCTACCTTTAAGAAAAAAAGACCAAAAAGTATAGAATTGTAAATCACATTAACAGAAACAATAATAAATTGTAAATTATAATAACAATGAATTATAAAATGGGATGTTCATCCAAACCGTCTACACCGCATCGTAAAGCACGGTTTAGAGCTTTCGTTGTGCGGTTTGCGGTTTACATTTTTACCAAACCGCACTTAATATTTTTGAGTTATCAAACCGCAGTTCAAATTGCACCGCGTCGCATATTTTGTAAAAGTTTTCGTTTTCTATATAACACATATGTATATATAGAATAATTTATTATTTATGTATATTTTTAGACTTTTTGTTTAGACTTTGAGTTTGATCCAATATGACAATTAATAAAAGTTATTTTGACGCGTCACAACTCACACGTCCAATTTGGTTTGAAGTTTATTTTTTTACTTCTTAGACTATCTTTAATTATGCAATATAAATTTAGGAATTTGATGTATTGAATTTTTTTATTTTTTTGGACCGTGGTCACTAGGGCTGTAAACGAACCGAACGTTCACCGAACCGTTCGGGAACCGTTCGGCGGGAAGTTCGTTTATGTTCATTTATTTAATAAACGAACGAACATAAACACATTTTTTGTTCGTTTAGTTAAATGAACGAACATGAACAATGGTCTCGTTCGTTCGTTTACGTTCATTTATGTTCGTTTACGTTTGTCTATATATATATAAATAAATTTATATATTATGACATTAATATGTAAAATCAGTAATTAAATTAAATTTTTAGAATTTTATTTTTTATGGCTCATAAGTTTACCCGGTTTTTTATTTTGTTATGTTACTTATTAGGAACAAAATAATAAGTAATGGTGGTTGTATTCTATATTTGTGTTTGTTCGTTTATGTTTATCTATGTTCATTTACGTTCGTTTATCTTCATTTACGTTCGTTTATCTTCATTCACGTTCATTTATGTTTGTTCGTTTACGTTCGTTTAACAACTTAACAAACAGACATGAACAAACAAATTTTCTTAACGAACACAAAAGAATTCGTTAGTTTACCGTTCGTGTTCGTTCGTTTGTTCAATTAACTTAAACGAACGAACACGAACACAAAAAATGTCGTTCATTTACCGTTCGTGTTCGTTCGTTTGTTCGGTTAAGTTAAATGAACGAACGCGAACAAGCCTCTGTTCGTGTTCGTTCGGTTCGTTTACAGCCCTAATGGTCACTTTGTCGTCAATTTTATAATGTAATTTTGAACTTATACATGGATTATAGGCTTATAAAGTTCGATAGATACAAACTGCATCCCACCGCATTTTACGATGTGGTTTAAGGTTTGGAAAAATGCTCAAATCGTATATACGATGTGGTTTGCAATTTGGCTTCAAACCGCACACCACGAACACTCTTATTACAAATTATAATGATGAAAACCGTAGTTTCGAAACCACATAAAAAAATATCACAATTTTCGACAAACAATAGGTAAATTACTCTTATTAATTTATATAGAAATTGATATAAGGTATATATTGTAAAGATAAGAAAATAAAAGGGACAATAGTAAAACCAGAAAGTAAAGGAAAAGATTCGGTGTGTAGAGGTATAGGGTGGTAAGGGTGGAATTGGTTGATGTGACAGCAGATTTTGTCTTCTTGTCGACCCATCAAAACACCGAGAATATTGCTCTCATGCTCCCATCTTACTTAATAATTCTTTTTTCTTTTTTATTTCTCAAATTAAAATTAATTTATTATTCCTTCAATTATTTCTCTTTTTCAATAAATTTAAATAGATACTAATTTCTTTAATTATCAACTAGTTGCTACATTTCTACAACTTTTTAAATATTTCTTTTCCTATATTTATAACTTCAAAATTTACATATGGATGTTTTAAGCATTTTAAGAGGTTCATATTTTTTATAATCAATATTTAATAAATAATCAAACATTTTTATAAGAAATATATGGAAAAAAAACTTAATAGTTTCAAATAAAAAATGTTTTCCATTCTTATGAAATTTATCATGAGTCTTTAATATTTACAAACTTTATTAATAAGAAAATATTGAAAGAACTTGAATATATTTAGCATTTAAACTTACTAAAAAAGTATACATTGTTTTTTTAATATGTAAACTAATTTATCATATTTAAGTCTATAAATATCTTTTAAGAAAATATTCTATAATTAAAATAATTGTTTTTCAATTAAAAAGGTACGTTTTATGCATTTTATTATTTTTTTTAAAATGTAAAACATTACAATTTAAAAAATAGTGTGAACATAGATATAAACGTATAAATAAGTCAATAGTCAAAGGAGGGAGAGAGAAGGTTATTAAAGTGACAAGAAACGAATAAACTCCACGTAATGCTCGACTTCATTCACACTTTTGTTCACAGTTTTTTCCTTTAAAATGATTATTGTAATTTAAATAACAAGAATGAGAAATTTAAAAAAAATGAATTAATAGAGTTAAGGGTAATTTAGTAATTTTTTGTTGATCTAAATAGTCAAATTCTTTTATGATAGTTACTCTATCTAGTAATTTTGATTCTGAAATTTGAAAATTAAAAATCAGTTTTCAACAATCAAGTAAAACTGTTCATTACATATGCTGAAAACACAATGAATCCATAGAAAATGATTTGAAACATAGACGTAATACAATGCAAGAAATGATAACACCAATGGAGTTTGAATACACAAAACTGTATTTACTGACGTTTCAAAATATTTGATCTTTATTTTAGATCAAGTGTCAGATGATTCATTCGGACCAGAACATGAAAAGTTACATACATCGGTAGAGATGGCCAAACATAGTTGGGCCCAGTCCCGACACTGGTGAAAATCGAGGTTCAAGACTGATAGGTACCTATTGCAATGAGACAGTTCAGGACCAATTACGTGTTTTCTTGAAAAATGAGATCCGACATGGGACCGGTTACAAGACCAAAACTTGTTATGCATAGAAACTAACTTTTTTAATAACTTTGATATTTAAAAAAGTTCTTGTAACAAGTCTTTTTCAAATAAATAAAACATTCAAATTATTTTCAACATTCAATTTCAAAAATCATAACTATTTATAAAACATTTTTGTAAAAAATGATTTTCTTAAAAATTCAAGTATGGTAAGGGCTGAAGCAAGACCGTTTACTGGGACTAAGACTCGTAATTTTTGTTGGAATAGAAAATAAATGGTATGGTTTCAGGACCAATTACGTGTTTTCTTGAAAAATAAAGTCCGATGTGAGACCGGTTACAAAACCAAAACTTGTTGTGCATAGAAACAAACTTTTTTAATAAGTTTGATAGTTAAAATAAGTTCACATAACAAGTTTATTTTCAAATAAATATAATATTCAAATTATATTTCAATATTCAATTTTAAAAACATCATAAGTATAAAAATTTATAAAACATTTTTGTAAAAGATGATTTTCTTAAAAGCTCGGGTCTGATTAGGCCTGAACCAAGATTATTTACCAGGACTAAGACTCGCAGTTTTTGTTGGAACATAAAACAAATGGTCTAGTTTCAGGACCAATTATATGTTTTTCTTGAAAAATGAGGTCCGACATGGGACCGGTTACAGGACCAATACTTGTTACGCATCAAAACTAACATTTTTAATAAGTTTGATATTCAAAAAAAAATTCATGTATTAAGTTGTTTCAAATAAATATAACATTCAATTTCAAAAATCAAAACTATAAAACATTTTTGTATAAAATGATTTTCTTAAAAACTCGGGTCTGGTCAGGCTTGAACCAAGACCGGTTACCAGGACTAAGACGCATAGTTTTTGTTGAAAACAGAAAACAAATGGTCTGGTTATAAGCCAACTTTATAAACCCATGATTAATTTGGTTACAAGTTTTAATGATCGTAAAACGAGAACGTACTAAAATTATTGTAGATATACTATTTTATATTTCACCATGTTGAAAAATACACACAAAATTCGAGATATGCTTTCTTGACTCACTTTTATGCCATAATTTTTTTTTATAGAGAATTATATTAGTGGTCCATGTTGTTTGTTTGGTCTCTAAAATAAACTATGGATATAACGGTTCCTAATTTCTCAATTTCAAAATAATCAAGGTCTTTGAAGTTAATACTATCAATTAGGTGGCGTTTGTTTTTTAAGTGGTGCTGATCTGAAGTCTGATTTCAGTTCTGAAATGGTTATGAGACGTCTAAGCGAATCAGACATAAGTGATGATTAAGAGCTTAAAATAAAAAAACAAAGGCCTTAGTAACTTTTTTGAGAGAGAAATGAGCTATATGGACCAAAAATGTAATTCACACTAGAATTGATTGGGATTTACACTTTTTAAGTTTTTTCTATTAAAAATACTTTAAGTGGGGTTAACAAAATAAAATTTATATCAACTTAATTATTATACCTTATTCAAGATTATTCGGTAATTCAATTAATAATGTTTCAAAATATTTTTATTTTTAAAATATAATTACCCTATCCCTATGTAGTTAATTTCTTTTTGAAGCGGTTTGTATTTTAACTAAATCGCATATGTGGTATGATTTGCGGTTTTACGTTTTTTTAAGTATATATTATTTATATACGGTAAATGCAACAAATAAACTCACACACCTTCTTCACACTTGGAAGTTTTAACCTTTGACCTCCTAGGAGAGCAAGGGCTACGATACCGCACCGCACCGTATATTTTATGTTTTTATTTTTTATTTTTATATATAACATATATAGAAAGCAAGAATAATTTAATATTTATGTAATGTGTTTAAACTTTGAGTTTGACCCAATATGAGAATCGACAATATTAATAAATTTGTTGGACATGTCACAACTCACACATCCAACTTAGTTTAAAGTTTATTTTTTATTTTATAAGTTGTTTTTAATTATGCAATATGTATTTGGGAATCGAATGTATCAAAGCTCTTTATACTTGATTACGTTCACCTTATCGTTGATTTTATAATGTATTTTTAAACTTGTAATTATTGGATTGTAGGTATAAAATACAATAAGTACAAATTGGATAAACCGCACGACACTGCATTTTATGGTATGATTTGAGGTTTATGCGGTACAATTTTACTGTTGGAAAAAATGTTCAAACTGCATATGCAGTGCGGTTTATGGTTTGACCTCAAACCATACTAAACCACACCACAAACACCCCTATTTTATATTGATCTAATGTAAAATTTAATGTTAACAAAAAAATAGGTAAACCAAAAATAATTAGAAGATCATAATATAATTTTTTAATATAAATCCCACTAAAGAAAGTGTAAGATCCCTTGAGTTGGAAAGTGAGATTTTCCATTTGGATCTAATTGATGTGTGTAACTTGTGGTTTATATTTTATGTGATATTTTCTTGATTTTGTAACCTATTGATTTCTTTAAAATTTATGCATAGTCTTAGATCCTCATGTCTTCCCAAAATCACTATCTTAAGAAATTTGTCCTTTAGATTTTAGTGTCTAAATATCTTTATTTTATATATTTTAATTGAGTATATTTAGCAACCAACGAAATTTGCGTCAGATAAAAATCAGTTTGAATCAATAAAACAAAAATAACTTATCAAACTTGATCAAACCCATTTACAGTAAAACCAGTTCTAGAAGAATATGTTTTTTTTTCTTCTAAACTTCAAATAACTTTTAAGTTTATATTTCGTTTTCGAACTAAAACGATTTTTGACTTCAGTGTCGATTAACAACCATGAAGGCATTGTTTGGCAAAAATAAGCTAACTTATAAGCTGACTTATAAGCTAGCTTATTTTCTGAGTAATCGTTTGGATGTATATAAGCTAGCTTATAAGTCAGCTTATAAGTTAACTTATCGAAAAGCTACTTGGAGTAGTTTATGAGGAGCTTTTGACACTTTTTTCAATTATATCCCTAACTAATATTATTTATTTATTTTTAATATGCCCTTTTTGGTCGTTTCACATGCTCATAAGCTAGTTTTTGCCAAACATAACTTATTCATCAGCTAGCTTATCAGCTACCAGCTATCTTATAAGTCATCAGCTACCTTATAAGTCATACGCTAGCTTATCAGTCATAAGCTAGCTTATCAGCTAGTTTGCCAAACATAGCCGAAATAAAACTAGTTAAGTGGTTAAAACTTGTTTAAGATGGCCTAAAACCATTAGTTTCAAAAGACTATTCGCATACAATTAAATAAGTGATCGTGATGGGGTAATATCACTAGTTTTTTTTGCAAAAATAGGGTTGTTTTAAAAAAACTTTGTAAAAATAAGGTTGTTTTAATTTCTTTTATAAAAATAGGGGTGTTTCTAAGATTAAACATTTTTATAACTTTAACCCTTTAACTTTTTAAACAAATTTCAATCCAAAAGGTTAAACATTTTTGCAACTTCAACCCCTTGACTTTTTAAACAAATTTCAATCCAAAAGGTTAAACACCTTTGCAACTTCAACCCTTAACTTTTGAAATAAAATTCAATTACACAATTTTCTTTTCTTTATTTTTATATTGCATATTCGTATTTTTTTTATATATCTAAATTTTTATTATTTTTCTTTTTAATTAAATGGTTTTTACACATCATTGTCTTTTCAATTACATTAATTACTATTAACTTTTAATTAAAATCTTTATTCAAGATCTTTATTTTAAAAAATACTATAAGTTTGAATTTTGAATTGCGTAAAGGAGATTACGTGAATACTTAAGAGATTTTGGGATAAATAAAAGCAAACATATCTAGACCTGTTATATGTATATTGTATTTTCAATTCTTTTTAATAAATCTTTTATCGTTATAAAAAGTTAGAAATTTCATTTTCATAATTCTTTACCATTATTTTTTATTATTATTAGTTTTGACAAATTACTTTATTTAAAAGATTTTATTAATTCATTGAAATGGATACCAATATTGAATATTATTGTGATTTTATTTTTACCTTTATTTTGAATTAAAAACATATAAACAACAATTTATTTGGAATTAAAAACATATTTTAAATATTCTGGTTGATTTGATTTTATACATCAATAAATGTAAAAATTATGTAAATGCAAATAATATTTAATATTGATATTAACTATTTATTTATAAGAATTAAACCTACACATAAAATATAACAAAAATATAATAAAAAATAAAGGGGTGTCATCAAAAGTATTGATGAGATATTTTTAATAAAAATATAATAAATTAGTTTTAGTTATCTATTTACAATTACTAAATTTATATAAAATATATAATGAGGGTATAATATAATTACTAAAAAATAGATAAGGGTGTAACTAGAATTTATTATCATATTAAAAGGGATTGAGTTTAAAATAATTGTGGGGTCTACTACCCTATTTTTACAAAAGAAATTAAAAAATATCATACTTTTACAAAAGAAATTAAAACAACTCTATTTTTACAAAGTTTTTTTAAAACAACCATATTTTTGCAGAAAAACTCGTAATATGACAAAATTAGTTTAATGAAAAGTTGAATATGCGCATATAGGGTCGAGTTTGGTTACAAACTAGTTTTAGGTTATGAATTGGGGACAAAAGATAGCGTGTCACGTGTCTCATACATTTACAGGTTATTCATCGTGAATAGTTTATCAATTTATCATAGATCATGAAAAGTGCATTATTCATCATGAATAGTGTTCACCTTCATCATTAATGATGAATGTAGATACGTGGGGGCACATGTCACACTCTTCTTTGTCCTCCACTTCACTATCGAACTTTTATCTCCCCCCCCCCCCTCTCTATATACCACATATCAAATAGAAACACACTAAAAGTCAGTAACCGTAAAAAACCAATTACATGAATTTTTTTTGTAGGTAAACAACACGTATGAAACCCAAGCCTGTGAAGACAACCAAAACCATCTAATGAGTTTGATTTATAAAAATTGATTCATATTTTCCCTCACGTTCTGTTCTTGTGTGTGATTATGAGTGTGTGTTTCATGTATAAAAGTGTTTTTGTGTTTTTGTCACATGCCAAACATTTATTGAGATTTTTATGTATGAAACAACGTTGTATCAAGAGTGCATGTTTACATGTGTTGTTTCATCTATAAAACAACACATACAAACTAATCTTTACGGTTTCTACTTTTAGATGATTTATATTTTAGCTGCTATATATATGTATATATATATGGTTTAATTTTGGTGAGAAACAAGAGAACTATGAGAAGAAAAAAAACTAGCATTCCTATCAAAGCTGAAAAGACAATCAGTAGTCCAAGTTATGAAAGAGGAAATATCCATGCTTTTAAGGTGATGTTTGAAACTATGCCCTAACTTATATTTTAAGTTTATTTATAAGACACTGTTTAGTTAATCAATAAGTAATTTAAAAAAAAGATATTTCAATTAGCGTTTCAATAAATCGAACATAATATTTTTTTCACTTTCTTCCAACTATACTTTTATATTTTTCCAATTCGGTTTTCAATATGTAATTTAAGATTGCTTTTATTACCAACAAATTTATCAACTCAAAGGATAAAATGTATTTATCATGATTCTCATTAAATTCAATAATTATCTTGTGATATTATATATATATAAAGGACATGTGAGTCAATAGTAAAACATGTTAGTTGCAAAGCTTTTATGGGGCTCAAAAATTTTGGACTATCAACATGAAAACAAATAAACAAGCATCTTAAATATGGGGGTTGGCTTCACTTTTTTGAGGAATTTGAGTTTCTCTCACTTGAATGACACCTTTTTGGTTGCCTTTTTCTTAACAATATTTCCATCGTAACCATCATTGGGCCCTTTTATGATAAATCTTTTTCTTTCAGAGCTGGATTTACGAGAATCATCTCATAACGTATATATCATTGCCTAAAGTGACTTGATGTATGGCCATAGTGTCGTATTTATGAAAACAACTTCTGAGATCTGGAAAAGAGAAGTTGATTTAACTGATGTTGCTTTAAACAGTTGGACCTTATTTAGAACGATTTAAAGATCTTTAGCTTCAATATCATGACCTCTTTCGCGACCAATAGGGGTGTCTTGATGATCGGTAGTTGACATTTCAAAACCCTCTATTTACAAGTTATTGTATAAATTTTCCTTAGGTTGGAAAAGATATTCAATTGACAGATAAAGAGAGGGCAGAATCACTACAACCGAAATATTTGCTTTGTGCTATGATAATTACAAGTCAAAAGTTACGGTTAATCCCTCACTAATCGTTACATAATTATCGATAAAACTGATATTGTTCATAACATTCTTTTGTTTTGTTATTGTTATTGTTATAAAACAGTTTAGATACTTAACTAATGAGTTAACAATTAATTAAAATATTTTCATTAAACTTTATTTCAAAAAAGGGATTCACCAATAGGAAACATGGGCCAAACTTTGATTGGTGTTTTCAAGAAAGTTGTCTCTATATATTTTGTAATGGGACCCAATTTCTATTAAAAGAGTGGTGGACCATTAATATTGATGACATGTCATAAAATGTTTGGTCCACTTGGGCAAAATTTCGATACAATCGATTATAGTCGTTATAATTTATCTTTTGGTAGTTAAATCACATCTTGCAATGAAATCGAAGAGAAAATAAATTATGTCAAAGTGTCGTTAATTAACACCGTTTATTAAACACTTATCAGATAAATGTTTATCAGTAAAATTTAATACTATTACTTAGTAATTGGGTAAGATTTTAGTCTACGAAAAAGGCATCGTATACAACAATTTACACAGTAAACGCTAACTGTGGTAAGAGTCATTACTCACACTTACTAGTTATGACTTTTGATCTTTATGATATTCATCCGATAAAGTAATGTGACTTAGTAAACACTTATCAGGTAAGCGTTTGGTAAACGACCCTTAAGTTGAATGACGACTTAGAAATCAAGATATGTATACAGACCAAGGCCCAAGCCCATCACATTCTCGTTCGAGATTCGTTCTAAAAAGCATCCGTCTTTTAAAGACTAGTTACAGATGTAATAGGATTGGTTTTCTCGTTTTAGCATAGTTTCTTATGAATGTTTAATTGGGAAACGAGTTATTTAATATTGGTTAGGTTTGCAACTCAATTAAGAAGCGAGTGTGCAACTGTTTAGGACAGAGTCCGACCCCAGATTTTAATAAGGGGCTGTTTAGTTCAGGTTGATGAATGAAAATGAAATTGACAAAGAAGGAAATGGGAACGACTTCTCGTTCCCTCCCGTTTAACCAGAAACAAAATTTTGGGCTTTTAAAGGAATGAACCCTTTATATTATATAAAATCAAACAATTATTTCTATTATTAACATCTTCGAGTCTTTTGACCAATTTTAAGTGGTTTTTTTAATCTTTTTGTATATTTTCATGAGTAGCAAAAATAATTTGAGGTATTGTTTAAAAAAATATGTTGTAAAAAAAAAGTCATCCAAAAAGTTTTGGTCAAATATTATCCAAATAAATTTAAGAAAGTAGTTATTAAATACTAGTGGGATTGATAAATATTATTCCAAGATTTTTATATTAATCACAAAATAAAAATGTTACCAATAAATAGTGAACATTATCCCAAATACAAACATAAGAAAGACAAGTCGCTATTTGTACCGACAAGTGTCACATGGTTCATGTTTTCGTACGTCGAAATTGGTCCAGACCAAGATTAGGCCTAAAATGCTAACACAAGGACTAGGCCGTCTAGGGAGCGACACTGGGCCTAGTTGAGGTCAATTCTTGTGAATCTTTAGTTAGATGTATGTTATGGTTTTGTTTAAATCATCATACTGTTTTGTTGTAGTTAATCTCTAGTTATGATTCATAAACTTTTTGTAATTTGTCTATCAATTTTACATACATGCACGGAACAAGTATCTAGGGTTGACGCTTCTTTTGGACTTAAAATATTGATTGTGACTTCATATTAAACCTAACAATATCAGGTTCAAACCTTATAGAAAGAAATAACGCACATAACTAACCCAAGGTGCATCAATGAAGGAATGAAAAAAGCTTTGTAACAATATTGTGATTTAATACACAATTTTTTTTTTCAAACTTACTGCAACAACTCTAACATTCGTGTGTGTGTGTGTGTGTGTGTGAGAGAGAGAGAGAGAGAGAGATGGTCATGGCGAGAAAAAAATTGAACCTTTGAATGCGTTGATTTTTTTTATTGTCGAAGTTCATCTATCTTCAACCACCCTTATCAATTCATGTTCATTTTCACTTTTAGTCAATTTCAGAAACATTTATCTACATCTAGTCATTTTCAAATGCATAATTGTTGAAATTTCAATAATAATGATATAAATAGCAAAATGAGGGTAAAAACATTTTGTTCTCATATTTTCATTGTAACTTCTAAACTAATTGGAAGTTCGGAAACCACCTCTCTCTCTCTCTCTATATATATATATATATATATATATATATATAGGAAAATTCAAATGTGAACTCATTTTTGGTTGTGAACGTGAGGACGAATCTCAGCCACTTATCCGGTCAATAAAGGCGGCTTTGACCTGGTTCCCCTCCTTTAATAATCTCCACCCTCCCATGAATCGCGTCAATCCACCGTGATCGCGTCCACCATAACCGAAGATGTGTGGCTGAGATTCGTCCTCACGTTCACAGCCAAAATTGAGTTCACATTTGAACCTAACCCTATATATATATAGGTCGGGTTTAAATGAAAACTCAAATTTGGTTGTGAACGTGAGGAAAAATGGGAGCACGACACGTGTCTGAATTTGTATTATTCACTGAATAATACAAATCCAAACACATGTCGCGCTCTCATTTTTCTTCACAATACAAATTCAGACACGTGTCGCGCTCTCATTTTTCCTCACGTTCACAACCAAATTTGAGTTCGCATTTAAATTAATACTACATTCAGTTTGAGTGTACTATTATTCAGACTGAATAATATTATTATTCAGTTCGAATATTTCCTTAATTATCCGGTCTGAATAATACAAATTTAGACACGTGTCGCCTCTTATTTATACTCACGTTCACAACCAAATTTTAGTTTTTAGTTCGCATTTTTACTTTCCTATATATATATATATATAGTTGTTTTCAAACGAGAAAAATTATTAAATAAGATAACATAAAAGAAACAAATAAATTACATGTAAAATCACATACCACTTATACGACCTAAAACCATGGGTCAAGTTTGCTCATCCTTAAGTTTAGTGTATTTCGTAATCCGTATGTCATTCCAGTATAAACTCATATACATATATATATATATTCTATTCATATATGTAATTTTGTAATTTTGTATATGGGGAAGGAGGTTTCCTGTGCATTTTCTGGAGCTTATAGCGTAGGTTTAGACTATAGAGGAAAGAAGCAGAAAGCAACAGTGCTGTGATTTGCCACGTGCGAAGCTGCTGCTATGGGGAGTCACGTGCCACGAAGCCTCCTTCTACGTCACTAATGAGCCTTCAGCACGTGCGACCACTGTTTCCCCTCACGTGTCACATTAATCTCCGGTCCTTAAAACCCAAAAAAGTAAACCATAAAAACGCCACCCTCCTCTTCTCTCTCTCTCTAAAAGCTGCAAGTAATTTATCCCTCCCCACCGTACGACGTCGTCTTAAATATCACCAACAACCTTCCTTTGCAATTTCTACTAACATCCATCTCCCCATCTTTCTGAGCTGTACGGAAACCCTAGCTTTCACTGTTAATTTGTTGATCGGAATCATCACCCGACGACCGACGTATGTCCACCTGATCAAACTTCTTTGAGCATTGTTGAATTTTTCCGGCGGTGGTGTGGTATTTGTTTGTTTAAAGGATAATGTTAGAGTTTCCGAAGGATCAGTCAGAAGGTTCAGGAGAAGAAGCTGTTTCTGAAGCGGTGAATTCAAGTCAAAGCTCCATGAGTAGTGATAGTTGTACTAGTTTTAGCCGTTTGTCATTTGATGCGTTGGAATTGCTTCCACCGTCTCGACCGTTGTACTCGCCGGAGAATATGATACTGAAGCCGCACAGGTCGTCGGAGTCGTCGTGGCAAGCGATTCGGACGGTGGCGTTGAAGAGGAGTTGCAGTGAAGGATACGGTGGCGTAGATGGAGGAAGTAGTTTGAGTTTTAGAGATTTTAGCCTTGTTCGTCAGATCGGAAGTGGTGACATCGGGAAAGTGTACCTGTGTCGTCTGAGAACCGAGGATGAAGAAGAAGGTCGGTGCTATTACGCCATGAAAGTGGTGGATAGAGAGGTTTTAGCTTTGAAGAAGAAGATCGAAAGAGCTGCAACAGAGAAGAAAATCTTAAACATGCTTGATCATCCTTTCCTGCCTTCTCTCTACGCTCAGTTTGAAGCATCTCATTTCTCATGCGTCGTCATGGAATACTGTTCCGGCGGTGATTTACACTCTCTCCGCCATAAACAACCGCGAAAACGCTTCTCTCTCTCCGCCGCAAGGTACCTTTCCGATTACCATTACTATAATCATCTCTAATCTACCATTCCTTTTCCGATTAATCAATCATAAAATTTCTTCTCTTCTGTCGTTTTATAATTCCTTATCCTGATTTGTTTATCTACCTATACCGCTATACGTCGAAATTTGAAATCAACTTTTTTGACTCTTACCGATTTTTCTAATGATAATTTCACACTTTTTGACTTCGTACCTGCAATTTGCCATTAATGGAGGCTTCTCTGATTAGCTTTCAAATCCAAGTTACCGGATCAAGGATTTTACCTTTGAAATTCGAGCAACTGATTTGAAAATTCATCTGGATGTTCCCGAGAAAAACCTAAAAATATTAATCCAATCTTTTGATTTTATTTTTGGTAATCTAGGTTTTATGCTGCTGAGGTTTTGGTAGCTCTAGAGTATCTACATATGCTTGGAATCATCTACAGAGACCTAAAGCCTGAAAACGTATTGGTCAGATCAGATGGTCACATCATGCTCACTGATTTCGACCTTTCTCTATGCTCTGATGCAATCCCTGCCGTTCAATCTCAATCTCTTTCTTCTTCGCCGGATCCAGCTTCTTCATCGCCGGCGGTTCACCGTTCACCGTCGTCTAATCCCTTCTCTTGCCTTCCAACTCAACTTTTCCGATCGAAGAAAATCCAGTCGTTTTCCGCCGCTAACCGGTTGTTCGTGGCGGAGCCGGTCACCGCCAGATCTTGTTCCTTCGTCGGAACTCACGAGTACGTCGCGCCGGAAGTCGCTTCCGGTAACTCTCACGGCAATGCCGTCGACTGGTGGGCGCTCGGAATCTTCATCTACGAGATGGTCTACGGTTGCACGCCGTTTGCGGGTGTATCGAATGAAGCTACGCTGCGTAACATCGTGAAAAACCCTCTTCAGTTCCCAACGGTTTCACCGATCTCTTCGCGCGAAACACAAGCGCGTGACCTGATATCCAGATTGCTGGATAAGGATCCGGAAAACCGGTTCGGGTCGAAACGTGGAGCGGCTGATATCAAGACCCACCCGTTTTTTAACGGGTTGAACTTTGCGCTTATCCGGTCAGCGACGCCGCCGGTGATCCCGAGACAGACGACTACAACGACGTCGTCACGTTACTTTGGTGGGCCAACGTCGTCGTTTGATTTCTTCTGAATAGATTTTTTGGAGGTGGAAATTACTAATGAGGACATGTAAATATAAATTATAAATACGATAGGTTGTAGCTCTATTTTTGCTAATCAAGAATGGATCATGATGCCCCATTTAATTTTGGTAAAAAAAAAACGTTGTTGTCTAACTTAACCCTCAAACTTATAATCATATTTTTTTTAATCAGATAAAAAAATTGTACATATTTATAAAAAAAATTTGGTCATTTATTAAAACGACTGTCGTATAAACATATATCGATAAGGGTCATGTTCTCGTTAACTTTACTGGATAAGATTCATGGCCATCAACATGACATCGTATCAGGGATGGATCCAGAATTTTTTTATATGGTGACATCATATAATATGGACAAAAAATATTTATCAAAAGCATAGACGTGTCTTTGTGTTTTTAATAAGGTTTCAATATCGCTCGATTTGTTTTTAGCCTAATTCCACCGGTTCGGGGAATTTTTGAAATTTTTTGCTTGATTCCAAGAGAATTTTTTTTTTTTTTTTGGTTAATTTCAAGAGTGTTTTCTGCTTTTTTGGTTGATTTCAAGAACTTTTGTTTGGTTTTTTGGTTGATTAAGAGGTACAGTTGCACCTTCTTGAACTTATTAATATCATACGGTAGCATCTTCTAAAACGATACGGTTGCACCGTTCACAAATCTAAAATTTTTACCTTTCAACGGAGAGATAATACAGTGGCACGTGCCACCGTATGCACCCACATAGGTCCATCCCTGATCGTATGTAATAATCTTACTCGATAGGTGCTTTCCAGTAAAAATCATAAACCTTATATACCAGGTAAAATTCTTGTTTCTTACCTTTCATCTTCGGATTTAAATTGGATCTGATTAATTAAAAAGTTTTCCAAAAAAAAAACCCCCTCCATCTTCATCTATTTATGGCACGTTTATGTTCAAAGGATTTTTTTAACAAAATTTAATATGTTATGTCTCTTTAAAAATGTAAACCTTCTTGAACTTAATAGACTCCCCTTATATCGTAGTATAACATTTGTTTTTGGGTAAAGTTAAAACAATTTTCGGTAGTGAAGATAAATACCAAATAAAAGGTGCATCACTTTTACCCGGATCGTAATTTTTTTGGTCAATTTTAACAGTCAATTGCTAGTACCATCATTTAAACATGTAAAAATTGATATGTCATTGCTAGTACCGTCATTTATCGTTATAAATATATTAACATAATTACTAGTACCACTATTTGTGTACCAATGGGGAGACACTGACATCTCTTTATGTTACTAATGTCACCCTACAAAATGAATTCTTTCTCATACACGTCAAAATCAAAATTCTCTTTTTTACATTAACAAAGACAATAAAAATACAAAAAATTTAACATAAAAAAATGTCATTACCATTCCCCTATAAAAATTGATACGTAATTAATTACAAGTACCATCATTTAAGTACGAATTCATGTTGTGAAGGAACTTATGTAAGAGCATCTCCAACCGTTAGTGTAAAATTTATCTAAAATAGCATATCAAAAGTCAAAATCTCTAAAATAATTTACATCTAACTCCAACAGCTACTCTATTTTAGCAACTTTATCATTAACAATATTAACAAAATATTCCATCATTTAATAAAATATTATTTCTCTCTTCTACAACACTTAACTTCAATTACTTTGATTGGTTGAATATAATTAAAATAATGTTTCTCTCTCTTCTATATACTTTTAGAGATTCTCTGAATTTAGATATTTTTCTTCTATTTCTTTCTATTTTTCTATTTTAACAATTGATATACCATAGCTATTGGAGCACTTGAATTGCTAAAATCTTTCATATTTTTATTTTACAATAACTGTTGGAGATGCTCTAAAGCATCAATTATTCCTCAAAAATCAATGAAGTCCTACTGGAATGTATATGTAAAACTTGTGTATATATGAGTAGTTGATGAGTAAGGTACGTTAGATGTAGCTATCATGAAAAAAGAAACTCAAATTATATATTTATATATAGATTTAATTATTTAATAACTTTACATTTTATGAGATCCTTAAGTTATATTTAAAGTCACTAATTTAAAATAATTAGTATTATTAATTAATTAAATAGTTATCGTTATTTATAAAATAAAAATTAATACACATACATATATGTTTTTCTCCTCATCTCTCCTTTCTTTTAACAACACACAATTAAATGTACACACAAGGTTAATATAATGTAAATAACTTTAAGAATTTTTCTAGGGTGTTCACAAAGTTCAATTAATGTTCACAAATGGTAGATTTAGTTTTATTGACTTATTTTGTGTTTATAAGTTGTATCCAATGTTCTAAAAAACTCGCCGCAACAGCCGTTATGGCACGCCGTAACTTAATGCTGTGTTCTCGAGTTTTTTTTTACGAAGGAAAGGAAGGGAAAGGGAAAGAAAGTATGGGGAGAAGAAAAAATCTTGTGTTCTTGAGTTTTTTTTAAGGAGGGAAGGGAAAGGAAAAGGAAGAAAAATCATGTTAATTTTCCTCCCAAAACTTTCCTCCCAAATGTGGGAGGAAACGGAAGGAAAGAAAATAAAATGAATTTATAATAATTGGAAATATTTATAAAATAACATTTTTACCTATCAATTATATTCTCCTATAAAATAAATAAGGATATATTTATAAAAATGACATCTTTCCTTTCCTTTTCTCCCACTCAAGAACATGAAAATTTATTTTCTTTCCTTCTGAAAATTTATTTTCTTATAAAAATCCATTCGATCTCAAGAACACAAATAAAAAAAATTACTTTCCTTTCCTTTCCTTCCCTTTCTTTTCTTTCTTTTCCCTTTCTTTCCTACAAAAACTCGAGAATAGAGCATTAAGGCTTGTGTCTGACGCCACGTTATACCTGTGGCGCATCATGGCCCAATGCTTGATTTTTGTAACACCATATTTGATTTTTCCTACCTTTTTAGTGTCTTATTTTTTGTTCTAGATATATAATATAATTTATAATGTTTAATATCATTAACTCATTGAATAATAGTAGAAAACAAACGTTTATATATGTGTAATATTATATATGATATACAAATTTGTTATCATAATACACGCATTGAAAAACGACATGGCTCGCCATGGCTTTTAAGGCTTGACCTCGTCGACACGCCGCGCCTTACTTTATTTAGAACCTTAATTCTATCAAATCTTATAAATTTAAATTGTGTTTACAAACTATAATAGTATTTCTAAAAAGAGTTTTGAATATGGTTACATATTCAATTAAGTGTGTCTACACATATGTTTTGAAAAGAGAGGGAAAAAAAATATAAGAGAGAAAATATAATAAGAGAGGAGAGGAACAAAAAAGAAGTTTTTGATTTATTTTTTATTTTTATTTTTCAATTATTTTTTATAGTTAAAGTTGAATACTACCGTTTTCAAAAAAATTCGCCGTAATAGTTGTTGTGCCGTGTCGTGGCTTAAAGCTTGTGTCTCACGCCACGTTATGCTTGTTGGCTTCTAATGTATAACTTAATTTAAATCATTTAATATCATTAACTTATTGGGTAGTAGTTTTAAATATATGTTTACATGTATAATAATTTATATGATATAAGAATTTGCCGCCATAAGTCACACCTTGAAAACATCGCGACCTCGTCGTGGCTCCTAAGGCTTGAGGCTTGACCTCGCCGTCACGCCTCACGCCATTTTAAACTTTGAATATTACACATCTCATGACTTAAAAAGTTCTCAAAAAGAATATTCATCCATATACATTAACAAATAATATTCAATCAAATTGAAACAAAAAGCTAATTAAGGAGTAATAACAACATAATTAATATCTATCATCTACTCATGTTAGGGATTATATTCTTAGCCAAATAATAATAGCAATTTTTTTTTCAATTTTTGTAACACATCCTTAATTTTTACTTATGTATTGATTTTTTTTATCAATAACCAATTAATTATTTAGCTATCGACGATGTATATGTCAAGTTAATTTATTTTTTTTTGTAATTTTTAATGACATGGAAAAATGCCTTATCAAAATCAACTGATGCCTTGTAAGTTGGGAATCTTCTTTATTAGGTAAAACGAATATGTAATAAAAAAAATTAACATCTCTAATACAAAAATGTGTATTTCTTTTATCTATACATTAAATATGAATTAAAGCAAAGTTTATTACATTTTTCTTTATATTTTTACGTAAAATAACAACATATTCATTACAAGATGCATTAAAAACTCTACGGTGTTGAATTCTTGATATGAAGGGAAAAAAGGCGAGGTTTGACGATAACCTACCTCTTAGCAAAGAACCCTCGATCACCTATGATGAATATTATTGAAATCATAATTTTTACGATTAAAAACTTTTTATTCAAAATTGTACTTTTTCATTTTATCCAAAGAACTTTATTCTTTTACCTAAAATTGTATTTGCAATGATTGTTATTTGTTAAGGATGTCGGGTTACAAAAGTTTTGACCCTTTTGATTGTTGGTTTTTGATGATCTTTAAAAATAACATGACAAAAGTCACATGAGATGTATTTAGATTCTTACAATGTTGAAAGTAGTGGTGGCAATTCTCGACAAGATACGAACCCGGCATGAAAATTAACGGATTAGGGTTGAAATTTTTAACACGCCAACCCGCTAACCCGCCAAATAAATGGGTCGTGTTCGGGTTGACACGAACGGGTCACGGGTTGACACGCCAAAATTTATTAAAAATAATAATATATATTTTATGTTTTACTTTTAATTTAAAAAAGTGTTTGAAAAGTCAAAATAGGGTTTGTGAATAATGATTTTAAGTTGTATAAATGGAATTTTTGACCCGCCAACCCGCGATCAACCCGCAACCCGTTTTTGACCCGCCAACCCACGACCAACCTGCCAACCCGCGGGTTGACCCACCAACACGACCGTGTGTGGGTTAGTGTTGCGTATCTCGACACGATTAGCTAAACAGGTCGTGTCCGGATTGACCCTCCCTAACTCGCCAACCCACGACACGCCAACCGAAACACGACATAATTGCCAGCCCTAGTTGGAAGTGGTTTTACAATTTTAATAATCTAATTTTTAAATTATGCATGTAATATATTAATTATTTCTGAAAAATAGATTGATAAAATGGTGATAGTTTGATCCATCAACTCAATCTTTAAGATGCATTCATTACACTAGATGAAACCATATGGAATAAACCAATGTTTTACCATATAATCTTTGATAGGTGGGTTTACACCACCGCTAAATCTAACCGCAAGTGTACGGGTCGAATCAAGTAATAACGTACGGTAAGTACGAGTATCGAATCACAGGAACTAGGGACTAAGTAACACAATGATTATAGTACGATTAACTGGACGATCGAAATTAGATTGGTTGTATAACTAATTAACTTAAGAATATCTTGAACAATTATAAGGAACGAAAATTTGGAAACTTTATAAGGAGAAAGCAGTTGGGAGTTGGGGTTCTAATGGGTTTCACATGGAACACATATATTGGAATTAAATAACACAATTTACTTAATGAATACGCAATCACTAAAACCCCTGTTATACTCTCTCGAGTCATAACAAGTTTTATTTATAAAAACAGTCGTTTTATCTCTCGATCTCGACGTATGTAAACAGAAACCTGTTGGAACAAGACTGCAATATCACACTAAGATTTAATTGGTATATCTCTATTCAAGTTCTCATCTTAGGCATACGATTTCAATTCTAGTTATAAATTAATTCTCTCGAATTTAACTCAAAACGAATAAATCAATTGAAAGTTGGTCAGACTTACAAAGGCATTAAACATAAAATCATTTGCTTCTTAATTAAGAAAGTCTAACAAAAATCCCAATAATATGTATTCATATGCTTACACCCAGAATTAACCCAACCCCTAACATCTAGAGATTAGTTCATGTTGGGGGTAAGGAAAAACAAAGTAATGAACGAATTCATGAATCTAAACAAAAGTCTCTCGAGCAGAAATCTAAAATTCGTAAAAACTCCCTTTGATTCGCGATACCCACGACGATGGAACAATCTTCATCGATGGAACACGTTATGATGGTTTCGTTGCCTCAATTCGCCGTGTTCTCGATGAAAAGTCTCTCCCAGAATCGCTCCTAGCCATCCTCCAAAAGATAGAATGCAGAATACCCCTTGTTAGGAAGTGATTAAAGGTGGTTAGTTCGCTTGTTATAACTAGCGAACTAACTAGCCCGAGAATTACAAACTAGCCAACATCCTAACTAGTGACACAACCAGCCTTGACCACTGTTTTGCCCATAACTACTTTGTTTTAGCTTCGATTTGGCTCCCGAAAGTATCGTTGGACTCCTCTTTGAATTCTCTACTCGAGCATACCATAAGATATTGAAATTATGCCCACAATACCAAATTCATTATATCTCTCTTGATATCTATATTCCTGTATAAACTTGCACTAAACTGTCAAAGAAATACTTCGTTTGCTTAGTAAACGAGCAAAACTACGTGGAAAGTGGTCCTAGATTATCTCCCAAAATGGGTGTTCTCAATCTCAAAACAAAACATAGTTCTCTCTGAAAATATCAAATATTCCTCACCTGTATATTTTATTTATTGTATTTTATTCTATTTAAACTTTCAATTTACATTTCCCAAAATAATGTATTTATATTGTTTTATATTTTGATTAATTTATATAACTTATTAAACAATAATAATAAATAATATAGAAAATGTATAAAATAAAAATAGGAACCTACATAAACATTTTATGTTTGTGTCATTTTAATCATATTGACAAAAAAATTCTAGTAACATACTTTGTTCTAAAAAATATTTATTTTGTTATAATTTCATAAATTAATCAAAAAGTACAAAATATATAAACAACTCTTTAGGGTAAATTGGTCATTTATATGTTGTGTTTATTCAACTTTGTTTTACAATAACGCTCAAAATCTGTTCTATCATATCCTGTCATGTTGTGTTATGTTTTGTTCTATTCTGTCTGCATTATAAACACACGCCTACCAAAGTTTGTTCGTTTTGATCAGTTACCCAATTTTTTGTTAAGCTCAAATACCAATTTTAAAAATATGTACTTTTAATCCATTAAGTAACAATTTTATCTTTAATAATGATAAGAGTAATGAGTTTCTTCTTTATCTCGGTTGGGTTCACGTGAGACCAACATGTTTTCGTGAGACCCGTGAGACCAATATGTTTTCGAAAGACCATGTTTTTACACATGAAACTTTACAGTAAAAGACCGTGAAGATAAAGAAAAAATTCGAACTTTCACAACAAAAACACTGTGAAGATTGTGAATTTCAAATGTAAAAAGATGGTCTTATAAAAATCGACCAATCTCACATGATCTCAAATATTCTCTATCTCTTAAGTAAACATATAATTGAAAAACAAATATTTATTTTGAAATAAACTAAAATTAAAGGGGGAGGCTAATGACACCTCTATAGTATGGTAGTGACACCCTACCAAATGAAATCATTCTCACACACATCAACATCAAAATCAAGTTTTTATATTCACAAAATTAGAAAAGTATAACAAATTCCGTACATACTCCTACTAAAGGATGACATTAACACTCCCTAAATTAATATATATATATATATATATATATATATATATAGAGAGAGAGAGAGAGAGAGAGAGAGAGAGGGAAGTTCAAATACGAACTCAAATTTGGTTGTGAACGTGAGAACAAATGAGAGCGCGACACGAGTCTGAATATAGATTATTCAGACTGATATACAAAGAAACATTCAGACTGAATTAACATTATTCAGTCTGAATATTTCTTTGAATGAGACACGTGTCGCACTCTCATTTGTCCTCACGTTCACAACCAAATTTGAGTTCTCATTTGAACCCGCCCATATATATATGTGTGTGTGTGTGTGTGTGTATGTGTGTGTGTGTACATAGATACATAGGGAAGGATCATACGAGAACCACCTTTTTTAAAGGAATAAAGGAACATTTTGTGGACCACATATGATGTGGGTCCCACATAATATTAAATCATTTCTGATTTAATATTAAATCATATTAAATCAGAAATGATTTAATATTATATGGGACACACATCATACGTATTCACAAAACGTTAACTTTTTATTCATTTAAATTTACAAAGTTCTCACTTGAACCTTCTTTTCTCTCTCTCTTTATATATATATATATATATGGACGGGGAGTAATTTACTAATTATCAATTGATATATTACAGTTTGTCCAAAAAGTTATAATTTAAAAATATTGATAGATAAATTTCAAAGGGTATAGATGTAAATTGAGATGGGTGACCATGACACTTGTGTTTGGTGCAATAATGTAACAACAAAATTCGTTGCATTTTGTCCTGGCTTCTAAAAGTTTGTTGTTCTTAACATTTTTGTATCATTGTTTTTTTTTTCTTAATTAAAAAAACAAAATTGAAGTAATTTATGGTTCAAATATATAGCAATTTTAACTTTAACCCGTTTTATCATGAAAACATGTTTCGAATAAGATGACGTACTAGAGACATTTGATGGATGGTGAAAATATTTAATTTAGTTGTTCCCATCATTGCTTAATGATTAAGAGAAGACATTATTAAGCTCTTTAAGCTGATTAAATATAAAAAAAAAAACTAAAAATTCTCTGTAATAACCATAGTATTTTAGATATTTTAGAGATTTCGAACAAAAATTGTTCCAATAGCTATGATAAACTCTTTTCTAAAATAAAGAATAAATGAGAGATAATCAAGAAATCTCTCTATTTGAAAAAAGAGACAGATAAAATATAACATACTTTTTGGAGATGTTGCAATACCTTTTTTTATTTGTGTATTGTATTATGTTTTCATTGAATTTTTGTGTGTTAGTTTTACTTGTGACGAAAATAATAATATTGTTTGATGTATTTGTCCGTTGATAAATATTAACACATTGTTTTAAGTTTAAATTTTGCGTTCCAACTTTTAAAAATTGTCAACAGTTACATTTGAACTTTAAAGAAGTGGAGAATGATATTTGTTTACAAGGTCATAAACTCCATTTTCCTGTAACAGAATTATAATATGTTTCTTTAATTACATCAAATACATACAACATATTCTTACAACTAAAATAAAAAATCAAATTAAATGTCAAATATGACGATTATAAAAATCATAGTTTAGAGATACATAAATACATACATACATATATTTGGAAATCACATGAGTATTAAAATGGGAAGGTGGCTTACGAATTGGTATACTGGTTCAAATCTCGTATATGTTATTATTTTTTTGCAACGTCATGTTTGTTGGCCGAAATATTAGTGTGCACCAAGTTTCAATTAGACGAAAACCAAAAAGATATTAAAAAAACTAATTGAACCAAAAACCAAAACAATAAGGTATTAAACCAGACCGTGAAAACATGAACCGACCACGTCTTTTTGAGTTCGATCTTTTTTTTTCTTTCTAAAATCAGTTTGATTTCGCTTTTGATTTTTGAAATTGAACGAAATGCCGATTTTCCTTTCTTTTTTAATCTGTTAACCAAATTCAAATTGGTTTGTATACAAAACCAATAACCAAATACAATACAACTGGTTCTGGTTCTTCCAGTTTAGTTGTTCAGATTCATCAGTCTCGCTTAAGTTATACATAACTCTAACAAAAATACATTTTATCGAATCTTATGAACTAGTTAAAACAAAGATTCAGATAAAACTAACTGATAAGGTATTATTATTACTATATAAAGAAAGGGTGGGTCCCACAAGGAAGTTAAGCGCAGACAAAGGAAGCGGGGATCATGTGGAGGGAACAATCCCATAACCTAAAACACATCAACTGTCTCCAACTAATCCCCATTTTTCAATTATTGTTTTTGAATAATAAAAAATACAATTAAAACAAAAAATTTAATGAAACAATTTTTTATTTATTTTGTTTATATAGATGGAGTTTGTAACATTTTTATTTTATGAAAATACGAAAACAACTTTATCATGCATAATAACATGTGCAGGGAACTGGTGGTGTGTGGCGGATTGGCAGTTTGTCATCCGTAAGCATGGAAATTAGACCTGTCTTATTGGAGAACCCGATATACCCGTCCCGACGGGGACGGTGATTCCCGATAAAATCGGGGATGGGGATGGGTAACGTGGTTCCCGCCCCGTCCCCGATTATTAAAAATATTATATATTTTTATTTTTAAATATATTATTTATAAAGAATTATATTTATTATTTTTTAGATTTATAAATATTATTTTGACATTTCTTCTTGTATAAATTTTTTTGAGTCGTCTTACTATTTTTTAGATAAAAAAAGGTTGAAAATCGAGAGTGTTTAATCAAATAATTACGTATGATGTTGTGATTTTGTTCACATATGAATATATGATACTTTATAAAAGTAGAATTTGAAAATGTGCGAGATTTAAACATTAACCATTATCAGTTAAGTATGGTGTTTAACATATTTGATTTAAAACATTATTAAATTAATAGGAAAAAAATCCTCGTTTCCCCGTTGGGGATCCCCGTTCCCTGTCAGAAACGGGGATGGGGATGTGATCATATTCTCTAGTGGGGATGGGGATGGGGATCAAGGTCCCCACCCCATTCCCATGTCTAGCCATCCGGCCTAGGTCACGTCAAATGTTTCTTGTATCTCTGATTTAATATATATTATGTGATAGATTGTAGATTTGTAGTCTCACATCAAGAACACTCTTATCACATCTGAGGGAACGTGGTGGCAAGGGTGGGCATACATCGAGGAATTTTATGTTTTTATCGATTTGTAGGGTTTTTTTTTCCGTTTTTTGGTTGATTTCATCAGTGTTTTTTTTTGTTGATTTCAAGAATTTGGTTTTGGTTTTTCGGTTGATTATAAGGTACGACTACACGTTCTTGAATTTCATAATATATTGTTAAAATAAATCATTTCATTCCAAAACGATACGATTGCATTCTTCATAAACATCAAATTTTTAACCTTTCGGCGGAAAAATAATACGGTGGCACGTGCCACCATGTGCTCTATACTAGGCCCCCCCCTCCCCTCCCCCAATGGCCTGGTCTGTTTTAATGAAATCCCCCACTCTCTTGCTTAACATTCTCCCCGTATATTGTTACCGCTAATTCTTGCAATCACGCTACAATGATAAATGTCGCTAGATGATTTTGTTAAATATATGATTTTGCTCCAATTTTAGTTTTATATATGTTCAAACCAATTCCTATAAAAAAATATATAAGTTAAATAATAGAATACTTAGTTATTCCATTAACCGATATGGTAAAAAAATAATCGAAATTTACCTTATTTGCTTAACCAAATCGTTTAACCCGCACATCAAGTACGCCGAAACCGTTTTCGCTTTGATGAGTTTTTCAATTTCGGATTTTTTATACCTTAAGGACCCCAGTCACCTAAGTTTCTGGATTTGCCACTGCGTAGTGATCTATGAGGGACTTGGCCAACAACCTAGACAGTGGACGGACCTAAAAGAAATTTCAAACGGCAGCACCATTTGACTATAAGAAACAACTGTAGGGAAAAAAAATTCAAACGGTGACACCATTTCACTATAAGAAACAAATATACAGAAATTTTTTCAAACGATGACATTATTTGACTAAGAAAATGACAATAACAGGATTCGAACTCGAGTATGGGGTGGAATAAAAGTCTTGCAAACCAACTTTACCGAAATTGTTCTCATTGTAATTTCAAAATACGTACGATGACACACAACAAATTAATACGGTTACACCTTTCATGAACCTATTTTTTACCCTTAGATAGATGAATAACACAGTGGGACATGCCACCGTATGCACCACTATAGGTCTGTGCGCTAAAGGTTGTTTGTGTCTCAGATTTATTATCACATGTGTAGCATGTCACATAATATAGTATCACAAGTGATTGACTATAGTAAAAGACGTTCTGGTAACATGAAGTTGTTCTTATTAAAACCCTTCCCTATATATATATACACACACACACACACATATATATATATATATATATAAATATATATATATACATATATATAAGGGGATCTTCTTTTGAAAACTAATGAAGTTGTGATAACCTTGAGAACTTGTGCATGATGTGTTGTTTCATTTTATTTTATTTTCATCAAAGAGTAGGATTTATAATATTGATTAACATACATTTGTTTCACAATATGTTTGTCTCACATCCCTCCCCATATATATATATAGGGGTGGTATCCGTTGCAAACTAATCGATTTTTGCAAACTGTGCAAACTCGTAGTGAATACAATGATAAAGCACCAATTGGATATTCATTAATGTTGAAAGTGTTCACGAATGGTGAAAGTGTATTAACGAATGGCGAAAATATATTCATGAATGACAAAACTTGCCGGAAAACTCGCCGGGGAAGACGAAGTCGTCGGAATGTTTGTTCATGGCAGCAAATTAAAAAATATTAATTAAAAATGGTTAAATTATAAAATGATGATGATACCCTCAAAGAATTAAAAAATTATTAAAAAATTAATAAAATATTAAAACAATATTATCCACATGGCTTATTTCTATTGGATAATGGTGAGTTTGCAAGTTTGCAAATATTGAATAGTTTGCAACGGATAACACCCCTATATATATACATATGATGTGAGTCACACATAATATTAAATCATATTAAATCATAAATGATTTAATATTATGTGGGATCCACATCATATGTGATCCACAATTGTCCATTTGTTCCTTTAAAAATGCAAAGTTCTCATTTGAACCTTCCACTTTTTCTCTCTTTCTTTCTCTTTATATATATATATATATATATAGGAAGAGATTCAAATGGAAACTTTATAAATTTAAAATAACAAAGGGACTCATTTGGGACCCCATATGATGTGGGTTCTACCAGTAAAAAAATCATATCTGATTTTCAATGGTGGCTCTCATTGAATCAAATATGAGTTTTTATTGGTGGGACCTATATCATATGTGGTCCCAAATGAGCCTCTTTGTTCTTTTAAATACGGGGTGTTCTCATTTGAACTTTTCACGCTTTAAATCTTATGTTATTAAGACCTTTTTCTAGAAAAAAAAAAGAAAATCAATTAATTGTGAATTACATGTGATTTAAACTAAAATTGTAATTTTGACGAAAATTGTATATTTTTTAATGTATATTACTTTAAATAAAAAATAAATTATTTAAATACAAATTATTTTATGCTTATTTTAAATAACTCTAACAAAAATAATTTTTTAAATAAAAAACTAAATCAAGGTATAAAATGGAATTTTAAATAAATGTCTTAAATAACTAATCACAAAAATGATATAAAAAAAGGAATCTTAAACTATGTATGTGTGTGTGTATATATATATATATATATATATATATATTATGGTCGAACCCGCCCAACCCAACGAAAAAGAACTAAACCTGACAAACACATCTTTTTCCTTTGGGGAGGGTACTTCGAGTAGTGGGTACCTCGTCGGACCTCGACCCGCCTACTAGGGTCTTGTATTGATATGCAGGAAGGGGTGCTCCTAGGCGTGTGTAGGGGTTGTGTTTGTTCGGGAGAATGGATTCCTCGTCAAGTCAGTTTGGGGGGTGTGGACAACCAGTACTGCTTCTTATGATTCTCAGTTGAGGGTGGGTTGACCCGAACCCGGCCCCCCCCCCCCCCCCCGGTATAGTGACCGGTTCAATGTTTTCCCTGAATTTCATCAGTCTGTTCAAAAATACTTGTATGCATCAAAAACCCCAGGTTCGACAGGGTAAATGCATATATATATATATATATCTAGTTTTATAATATAATAGTTTTTTTAATTTTTAATAAAAAAATGATAAAGGTGAGTAAAATGACCTTCTAGTTAACCTACTTAACGAATGTTTTAACGGAATCAGGATATATGGACCAAAGACGTGTGAAAAAGTAAACCGCATGGACCAATCATGTAATTTACTCTTATTGTTATATATTGAATTTGTAAAAACAAATTTTAGAAAAATCTATATTAATTTATGATTTTAAAGAACCATTACGTATAACATAAATAAATAAAAAATCCATTAACTAATATTTTTCAAAAATATAGTCAATAATTAAATTAAGTTTTTTATTAAATGCATTTAACACAGTTATATTGTCTATGAAACGAAATACGTATCACTTTAACTTTTATACAACTTAAATAAACATTTAATTTTTTATTAATAATTAAATATATTGAATAATAATTAGAAAAATAATAATACAAAAATAATTGATATGATTAATAATGATTCTAATAATCATTATTAATGTATAATTAAAATTAATTAATAATTTCAACTATTACAATTTATTAATATTAGTAATAATTACTTTTATTAGTATGTACTGATAATTGATAATTATTATTATTTATTTATAATAAATAATAGTTAATATTAATGAGAATTGTAATTGAAAAAAATAGTAAAAAAAAATTATAACCTACTCTAAATTAGTTCATCAATAAGTAAAATTATGTTTATCTATACTCAAATAGGCTACTGTATAAGTTTTTTTTTTAAAAGCAACAGCAGGCTCCAAGGAGGAGGCCAAAGTTACAAGAGGGAGGGGGGAAAGGGGGAGCACGGCTTAGGAGCCGAAGCAGTCAAGGGGGAGGGAAACCCAGGTATCCCAGCCAATTGAGCCGGCTTTGCCTCTATTACCGATCCAGAGGGCGGATTGGCGCTGAATCCCCAGAAAGATATCCTTCTCCAGCAAGTTTACCCGGATATCCAAGTCCTCACAATGAAGAAAATGATTCTGCCAGATCCAGATACATCAGAGAGCAACCATACAAATAGACTCAAAGCCTTTAACCTGTTTCGACGAACCTGCAGTGGTAAAAGATTTGATCTAGAACTCATTGACAGATTTTAAGCGATCCCCCGTAATCCTCATCGAGCTCCAAATTTTCCGCCCTAAACCTTCTAATTTCGGACAAGAAAATAGGCAATGGTCAGCCTCATCCACCCACGAATTACAGAAAATGCAAGTAGAAGACGGGATCATAATTTTGCTACGAATGAGGTTGGTCCTAGTTGGAATGTGTAATACCCGGAAAATGTGTATCTAAAAGTTATGAAAATGGCCTTGTAATATTACAATTTATGGTTAAAAGGAAGGGTTAAAAGTATATTATGTTGGGTTACTTCTGGATCAGAGAAAAACGAACGAAAACGAAGCAAAACGCGCGCGGGACGCCCCGGCTAGGCTGCCAGGCGATGCTGCCAGTGGCAGCATAGCATGGCAGTATCGCCTTTGGCTCAAAATTTGAGTTTTGTGGATATAACCTAAGGTACACTCTCGGCTGTTGTTGGTCACCGGTGATTTGGTTATGAACCACCTTCCTTTATATGATTGATTTTTTACAAGTTCTTTTGAAGGTCTGAAATATGCTTCAAGTATTGAAAAGTCAAAGACTATTCAATCAAGGATTGTACATCAAAAGGTAGAATTTTGGATGTACCAACTAACTTCAATATTCAGATCATTTTGCCAAAGTCAAGATTAGGTCACCAATATAGTGGGTCACCGATGGTACACTTAAAAGTCATCAAAAGTACTAAGGACTTTAATACAAGATGAGGTCATCAAGTTTGAAGTCATGGTCACCGACACTATAATCTTGGTCACCGAAATTGCAGGTATATTTTCTAAGGCTGTGATATCAAGTCACAAGTTCAAGGGTGTACACTTTTAACACTTAGTGAAAAATGAAGTTTATCAAGAAAAGTGTACACTTATCATTTCCAGCCTTACAAGGTATCCACCGATGTGATACATAGTTTGATGTATCACTTAGCAATTTCAAAGAGATAAGTTCTTGACTCACATCAAATGCAAGACACGTGAGCAGCAAGAACTTGGGCATCAAGCCTTAAGTAAAGACATTCTCTTTTATTCTTATAAAAGGAATATTTGTCTTTTAGCTAAAAGGTTTGATGGGACTTCACAGAGCATGAAGAAAAGAAGATAAAGTTATCTGACATTACGTGCTACAAGGAATGGTTCATCCATTATTCTAGTACAAAGGGAGTGGTCTCTTCCTTTGTCCAGCAGATACACTTCCAGCTAATGAAACCTTGACAGCTGTCCACATGCATCCCATGCATGGGCACTATAAAAGGAGATGAAGTCCTTCCCATAAATCTCACGCTTTCAACAAATCTTCTGTGTGATAGTTTGTTTGACTCCAGCAAAGCTGTGTGCAATAACAGTCTTGTTTTAACTTCCTTAGTGTATAAGTTAATTACTGTTATCTCGTGTGTTTAGTTTGATAGAATAGTGTGTCCGTTCTTTTCCGCATCAAACTACCTGTGTGTAAATTTTTTATATTTATATTAAAAAAATTTAAAAAGAGTATATTCTGTGTGTTTTATATTCAACCCCCCTTCTACAAAACCCTCACTTAGTTAGCCATCTCTCCTTGGGGACTAACAAGTGGTATCAGAGCAGTTGGTTTAATTCAATAAACCAGATCTATGATGGCTACTACCTCAAATGTTGATGGTACCTTGCAGACCTCTTCCAGTAATACATATGATTTAGGATCCTTGGCCAAACCTCCAAGGTTCAACCCAAGTAACTTTGGGTTATGGAAAAATCGCATGTTATTATTCTTGGAAGGGATCGATTGCAGGTATCCCAACATTCTCAGTGAGGGACCTATTGTTCCTAAAATATGGGCTCGCTTTGGCCCTCAAAAGAACGCTGAAGGAAAGGACATAGAGTCAGATGATGAAAGAAGTGAGAAAACTGGTAGATATATCATCAAACCTTCAAACAAATTTAGTGAAGATGATAAACGCCTAGTTGCTTTAGACACTAAAGTCAAATCTGCTCTTGCTGTATCCCTTCCTGATGAAGTGTATCACTCTCTTCTTAACCTTCCCACTGCTAAAGAAATGTGGGATACTTTGAGTGTCTTATATGAAGGCACCAAAGAAGTCAAGAAATCTAACAGGATCTGTCTTGTTAGAAAGTATGAACTCTTCTCCCATGAAAAAGGAGAATCTCTCTCTACCTAATTCAATCGTTTTAACTGTCTTCTCAATGATCTCAAAGTTCTTGGACGAGTTTATGATAATGAAGAAGTTCTCTGCAAGTTCATGGATTGTCTCCCAGACTTGTGGGAAACTATCTGTACTTGCATCAAGCAAACCAAGGACTTAGAAATAATGTCTTTAACTGCTCTCTATGGAACTCTTCTCCATTATGAACAAACTAAGAACCAGAGAAAATCTCTTATAAAGGATATCAAATCCTCTTCTGTTGCTTTGATAGGTGATTCAAAATCTTCTTCTTGTGTTCCTAGAATCACCTATCCTTCTTCTGATTCTGAGAACAATATTAAGGAAGACTCTTCTCATCTATCAGATGCACTATAGTGTTGCTGATGATGAAGGAGAAGAATCAGCCATTGACATACTTTCTGATAGTATGGCAATGATTGCTGGAAACCTTAAGAATAAAAGATTTTCTTCAAACCGCTCTAAATTTAATAGAAAACCTTTTTCTCAAAAATCCTCTTCTGATAAAGCAAATGAAGAATGCTTCAAATGTGGAAAGAAAGGTCATTTTGCTTCTGAGTGCAGATCAAAAGCTTCCTCTTCTCTCAAACCTTCTTCTTCTTATGGCCATGACTTCTCAAAATCAGCTTCTAGGAAGCATGAAGAGAGAAATAGCCAATCCTCTAAAGAAAATTCTGAATCAAAAGAAACCTCCAGATATAAGAAGTACAAAGCCAAATACAAGAGGGAAAAAGAAAGAAACCAAAGTAAAAATAAAACTTTGGTTGCTGAGGCTCATTGTTGGGAGGATGAGCAAACCTCTGAGAGTGAAAGTGAGTATGTCACAAAATGCCTCATGGCCAAAATCGATGAGCTGGAAGACATGGAAAAGTCACTCTACACTACCCTTGTATCTGCTGAGGGATCTAATTCAGGAACAAAGCCTCAGGTACATCCTTTTACCTTTCTTTCTGATGATCAAAAGGCTGATGCCTTTGATTCTTTAACTATTGACTTCTGTGACTTAAAGATTCAAAAGAAAAAGGCTGACATGCATATAAAATGTCTAAATGATCAACTCCTCTCTTGCTTTTCTAAACTAAAAGATTTTGATAAAATGAAAGTTGATCTAGAAAACCTAAGGTATTTAAACGACAGCCTTTCTGAGGAAAAATCAAAAATCTCTTCCACTCTTGAAAAGGAACAAGAGGTTCTGTCTAAATGGACTAAATCCTCTAAGAATCTTGAAAGGATTCTTCAAGATCAAATCACTAGCAAGGATAAGTCTGGCCTAGGTTATGGAAAAGATGATCCTCAATCTTTCGACCTTCCACTTCCTTCTTCTGAGTGTCAATGTTTTCCTGCTGGTTTCTTTTCCGATGACGATGATGATCTCTTCGGTTACTCATCTGAGGATTCTACCTCCGTTCACTCTATAGATCTACTTGACATGCTCAAAGTAGAATCTAGTTCTAAGAAGTTTGGAGTCTTTGTTAAAGCTAAAGAAATCTCTCCTGAGTCTTCAAAAGTTTCAACTCTTCTAAGCTCTTCTTCTTCTCCCAAACCTATTCAAAGACTTTTAAACTCTTTAAGTCTTCATGAGTCAAGGTACTCCCAGGAGCAGCCATCTAGTCTTGCTGAGTATCCCTCTCCAAAAAGATTTTCTCCTCAAAAGAAAAAATTTTCTAAATCAAATTTTTCATCTAAAAGGAAATCTCAAATAGTTACTGATTTTATTACTCGGTCAGTGAACTTGAAGAAGTCAAGAAATCCTGGTAAAGGTATCCTTGGACCAAGACCAGGTGTCGGTCACCCCTCCTCTTCTCAGTCATCAACCTCTGTCCAAAGTTGGATTTTAAAAGGGCCTTTTCTTTAAAGAAGTGCTATAATTGTGGCAATACTCTTCATATTGCTAAAAATTGCCCACAAGGCTTGGATGTTCGCAAAAATAAAATGCCTTCTAATCCCAAAGGACCCACCTCAAAATGGGTACCAAAAGTCTAAATTTGTTTCTGGGTGCAGGTACCAAACAAAGATCACATATGGTACATGGACAGCGGGTGTTCAAGACACATGACTGGAAACAAACTTCTTCTCTCTAACTTCTCAAAAGAAAAGGGACCCACTATTTCCTTTGGAGGAAATGGAAAAGGGGTCACCAAAGGATATGGTACCATATAAAATGGAACCATCACTTTCTCTAGAGTAGCCCATGTTGAAGGGCTAATGTACAATCTTCTAAGCATCAGCCAAATATGTGATTTGGGCTATAAGGTCATGTTCCAGCTGTGTGTATGTTTGGTCTTTGATGTACAGAATAAGATTGTACTAGCAGGAACCCGACTTAATGACGTATACATAATCAACATGAAGGAAAGTGCACTAGGAGAAGTTGTGTGTCTCCTCTCTCAAAAACTAGCCAAACAAAGTTGGCTGTGGCATAAAAGGTTTTCTCATCTAAACTTTAAAATCTTGAACAAACTTTCCAACAAGGAACTGGTTGTTGGAATGCCAAAAATAGTTTTTGAAAAAGAAAAGTTGTGTGGAGCATGTGAAAAAGGAAAACTCACTAGAACTTCCTTTAAAACAAAACAATGCTCATCTATCTCCCAACCTCTTCAAATGCTTCACATGGATCTGTGCGGTCCAGTGAGCACACCCAGTCTAGGTGGTAAAAAGTATATGCTAGTAATCGTCGATGAATTCTCTAGATATACTTGGATGTTCTTTCTAAAACACAAGAGTGATGCTGCTGAAGAAATCATCAGGTTTACAAGAAAGATTGAAATTTTGAATGGTAAACTGGTGAAGTCCTTCAGAAGTGATAATGACACAGAATTCAAGAACGCTGCTCTGGAAGATTTCTTTGACCTAAAAGGAATCTCTCAGAACTTTTCTGCCGTACGCACTCCTCAGCAAAATGGTGTTGTTGAAAGAAAGAATAGAACACTGTGTGAAGCTGCAAGGTCAATGCTGAGTGAATTCAAGTTGCCAACCTATTTTTGGGCAGAAGCAGTTAACACTTCATGCTTTACTCAAAATAGGTCTATCATAGTCAAAAGGCATGACAAGACTCCTTATGAAGTTTTTCATGGCATGAAACCTGCAGTTGACTTCTTCCATGTGTTTGGATGTGCGTGTCACATGCTAAATGACAGGGAACAACTTGGAAAATTTGATCCAAAGTCTGATGATGGAATTTTCGTGGGCTATTCTCTCTCCTCAAGAGCCTTCAAAATCTTCAACCTAAGAAGACAATGCATAGATGAATCCATGCATGTGAAATTTGATAAGTTTGAAACATCTTCATTATCTTGTAATGAAGAAGAATTAAACCTATGGATAAATTCATGTGTTGGTGAAATTCCATCTTCCTCTCAACCCAATCCTCCAGATAGCAACCCTTCTCAGCCTCCCATAAACACCACCTTATCTTCATAACCCTCTCTTTCTTCTCCACCTCCTGAAACTAACTCTACATAAGACCTTACCCACCAAAACACCATATCTCCCACTAACCTACCTTCACCATCTCAAATTCCTACCTCATCCTCTTCTCTACCTCTTACCTTACCTCCTGCACTAAACTGGACCATGGATCATCCAATAGATCAAATCATAGGTGATCCACAAGTTGGTGTAAAAACAAGAAGAGGCATAAGCAATCTATGCTTATATGTCAACTTTGTTTCTATTGTTGAGCCTAAGCTGATAAATGAAGCCCTAGCTGACCCTAGCTGGGTAATTGCCATGCAAGAAGAACTCTCACAATTTGAGAGAAACAAAGTCTGGAAGTTAGTTCCTCGCCCATCCAACAAAACTATTATTGGAACAAAATGGGTGTTTCGAAACAAGATGGACGAAGAAGGAACTGTCATAAAGAAAGAAAGCAAGGTTGGTTGCTCAAGGATATCGGCAAGAGGAAGGAATTGATTATGATGAAACTTTTGCTCCTGTTGCCAGATTGGAAGCTATCCGAATATCTCTTGCTGATGCAGCTTACAAGAATTTTCGGGTATTCCAAATGGATGTCAAGGGTGCCTTCCTGAATGGTGAATTAGCTGAAGAAGTGTATGTGAAGCAACCTCCTGGGTTTGAAGATCCAGTCCATCCATATCATGTGTATCGGATGGATAAAGCTTTGTATGGACTGAAGCAAGCTCCTCGTGCCTGGTATGACACTCTCTCAGAATATCTACTTAGAAATAAGTATATACGAGGCAAGGTTGACAACACACTCTTCTTCAAGAAATCACAAGGTAATATCATTCTTGTTCAAATCTATGTTGATGATATTATTTTTGGAGCCACCGATGAATCCTTTTGTGATGAGTTTAGCTCCCTCATGCAAAAAGAGTATGAAATGAGCATGATGGGGGAGTTAACTTTCTTTCTTGGTTTGCAAGTAAAACAATCTCCAGAAGGTATTTTCATTAATCAAAGTAAATACATTAAGGATCTTCTGAGAAAGTTTCATTTTGATACTTGCTCTACCATGAAAACTCCTATGGCTCCTCCCCTTAGACTCTTTTCTGATCCTGATGGCATTTCTGTTAATATTACAAATTATAGAGCCATGATAGGATCCTTTCTTTATCTGACTGCAAGTAGACCTGACATTATGTTTGCTACTTGTTTATGTGCCCGATACCAAGCAAATCCTAAAGAATCACATCTGGCTGCTGTGAAAAGGATTTTTAGGTATCTGAAAGGTATCATAAATCTGGGTCTTTGGTATCCCAAAGACTCAGGTTTCGATCTCATCGGGTACTCTGATTCTGATTTTGTAGGTTCAAAAATAGACAGAAAAAGTACAACTGGAAGTTGTCAGTTACTTGGTGGAAAGCTTGTGAGCTGGTCAAGTAAGAAACAACATTCGGTGTCTACTTCTACTGCTGAAGCAGAATATGTGGCTGCTGGAAGTTGTTGTGCACAAATATTGTGGATGAAAAATCAGCTGTGTGATTACAATCAGATTTTCTCAAAGATCCCAATAATGTGTGACAACTCAAGTGCAATAGCTATTGCCAACAACCATGTGCTTCATTCAAGATCTAAGCACATTGATATCAGATATCACTTTATAAGAGATCATGTCTCTAAAGGTGATGTGGAACTTCATTTCATTCCCACTGATTATCAATTAGCCGATCTGTTCACAAAACCCCTTGATGAATCAAGGTTCAAGTTCCCCATCGGTGAATTAGGTATGATAAACATAGACTAATATATTTTATAAATTTATATAAATATATGTTTTATATATATATTCTATATATATATATATATTATATACATTTATATAATTTATAACTTATATATTATATATGTTATATATATAAATAATAAATAATAAAAAATAAAATATATATATATATATATATAATGTCGGTGACAGGGTCACCGACGTATCTCTCTCTTTCCCCCCTCTCTTATCCAAATAAAACCCTAACCCTAAAACCATCCAATTTCCGATAAACCACCGACCCACTGCCACCATCCACCGACAAACCGCCGTCGCTAACCTCTACCACCATACACCGACAAGTCACCGACGCCGACGTCGGCATCTCACCCACCGACATCGCCGTGACCATACACCGACGTTGTGTCACTTTCCGACGCTGACATCATCGATCTAGCCATTGACGATTGCTCTAGCCACCGACGTTTTCCCTAAGCTTCTAACCACCGACGTTTTCTCTCAACACGAGCCACCGACGTCATCTTCTTCACAAACCACCGACGTCTCTCTCTCTCTCTTTCCCAGACAACGAGCCACCGACGTCTCTCTTACCCTCTCCCAGATCATCCACCGACGTTGTACAAGTCACCGAGGTAACCGTTACGACCCTTCACATTCTTAACCCCTTAAAGATACTCTTGACTTACCACTCTTGATAAGCAAGATCCTTTGTTCTTATCCCTAATGACATCATCAACGTCATTAATGTCAGAACATGCACCGAATTCAACCCTAAAACCCTTAAAATTCTGACCTTTCAATCACCAAAAGTAATCATTATTTTTGAAAATTGAAATTCTCTCTCATATATAACCTCCTTCCCCACTACCTTACCACCTTTCTCGCACCCTCTCTATTCCACTTATACAAGAGCATAACCTGCAACCTGCAACTTTCTTCACTTCTTCAATGGCTTCTCCTTCAAGAACTTCAGAAGAACAAACAATTACCTTTGGATCTCTCTCCTTTCCAGCATGCAACTACTTTGGACGCATTGGAACTGACAATGCTCATCATGAGTATAATGATGTATGTTGGTTTCTTCAAAGGTGTCCTCTACAATATGCACTCACAGCTAAACCCAAAATGAGTAAGCTTCTTCTTGGAAACTTTTGGTTGACATGCACATTTGATGCTTCATCAGATCAAATTCTTGCATTTGTTCTCAGTAATGATGAACATGATGTGGTTTTCAATGTGGAAGATGTTCGAAGCATTCTCAAGCTTCCTTCCTATGTTTCCTATGAACCTTTTCCCCTTGGAAATGAACACCAAATGGTGGTTGATGTTTTGAACTATTTGGAAGAGAAGAAAGGCTCAAAGTCAAAGGGTCCAGGTACTTTACTGCGCAAGAATATGGGAAACATATGGCACTTTCTTTTTGCTCATCTGATTTTGTGCCTAAGCAAAAAGACAGGTGGCCCGGATCAGTCACCTTCCCAAGTGACTGAGTTGGCACATGCTCTAATTTTTCAAAGGAGGATAGACTTTGCAAGCTATTTCTTTAATGAAATTATCTCCTCCTTCTCTACCATCCGACGTCCTCGGGTACCATTTCAACGCCTTTTCTCCCTTATCATTAATGCTAAATTGGCTGATAAACTTGAGAAAAGGGATGACATCATATATGATCTCCCTCTTCATCAAGTGGGAAATCAGATTATGAAAAAGGCTGTCTTAGCGTCAGACAACCCTCTCCGACCTTCTATGGTTGAGTTTGCAAGGAATGCAACTCTATCTTGGGGAGAAAATGAACCCCGTCTCCAAAGAACCTCAGGTATGTCTTCTATCCCTTCTGCACCTAGAGTAACTGATGTGCCCAAATCTCGTAAGAGATCCAAAGCGTCGGGCACATCTACCTCCGCACCCACCGATGCTACGAAGCCAAAAGAACCTTTGGCTTCTACCCAAGCATCTAAAACCCAAAAGCGGAGACACTCAAAAAGCCCCCCAAAGACTTCCTCAAAGAAGTCTAAGGGTACCCAAAGGGTCTCACCTCACAATCCACCTACTAACTCCCAAAAGTTAGTAAGTGTTGAAAAGATTCCTACCCGACCCAAGGACCAGTTAACCCAACCTAGCTCCTCCATGCCCTCCCAAAAGGACATGGTTGTACAAAGGGACATCCCTATTATTCCTTCATCAACTTTCTCTCTAGTTGATGAAGATGACTTGGAATCTCCCGTCCAAGGTACCTCTTCACCACCCCCGGAGCTCTCATAGCTCCTTTTCCACACTCCACGTGAGAGTGCACCACAACCAGGTGCATTTGATGGAGCATCCCATTTTACCGATTTTCTTATGTCCGACACTACACCTTGGTCAGGTACGTCTCCCGTACATGCAAAGGTTGTGGAGGAACCCATTACTGAGGAATCCCCTCAAAGACACTCTCCTAAACGTGTCTCCCCCACATCTCCTAAATCCCCCCCCCCCCCCAAGAAATCCTACAGGTTTGGTGGATTATTCTTCTAGTGATGATGATGCTGATCAACCACCAAAGCCTCAACCTTCTGCTCCCATGTCTTCCAAACAGGGAGATGATCTTCTCCAAGCTTTCACCAGCTTTACCCGTGACACTATACGTCGGGTGGAAACTCTTGAAGATCATGCTACAAAAGAAATGGAAAGAATGGCTTCACTTTCCTCATCTCTTAGATCAAACATTGAGGAGTTGTCGGTGAGTCACCCAACTCTAATGACATGTTTAGATCTCCTACACTTGGATATCCTTGATCTTCAGCAAGGGTTTTCTTCAAGTCAAGCATCTGTGCTCTCTTCCATCCTGGAACTTCGAAGTTCATCTTCTCAGCAAGCCACCGAAATATCTTCTATTATTGCCAATCAGAAGGCAATTATGGAGTCTCTTTCCAGTCTTCACACCAAGGTTGATAAAGTTCCAACCTCTTCTCCAACGGTTGAACTTGATGTTGGTGATTCATTCTTCCAGGACAAAGATAGATTTGTCCTTCAAAGAGTTGAGAAGAAAATTGGTGCTCTCTGCTCTGATATGGGAAGGATGAAGGAGTTTCTCTCTTCAGTGGGTTTCAAGGGTTCAACCACTGAGGGGGAGAAAAATAAGAAGGCCACTGCATCCACCTCCACAGCCGCCGATCCAATCACCACCACCATCCCAGCCGCCGATCCAGTCACCACCACCATCTCAGCCACCGACGTGGCTCTCACAGCCACCGATGGTGGTGTGGTCACCGAGGTGACTCCTCTCGTGGTCACCTTTGTTCCTTTAGTCACCGAGTTTTCTGGAGCAGCTGTTGAGGGGGAGAGTATCAATGCTCAACCCCTTGAATCTGAAGAAGAAAAGAAGAGAAAAGAGAAGGCCAAAGGAAAGAAGCCTGTTTCTTTTGAAGAACAACAGGAAGAGAAAAAGAGAAAGAAAAGAATGAGAAGTCCTCAAGCAGATACTCTTAGACTTCACCGCTTCGCACCGACCGATCCTCTTGGGGTAATTTTATCTGAAGCTGAAAAAGAAGAAGCCATTAGAGCACAACTTGAGTATGATCAAACAAATGTACTCAAGTTGGCTCAAGATGAAGCCACCCATGCAATGGTAAAGGATGTTCTTCAAGCTCAGAAAGATGAGCTTGAAAATATTAAGAAGAAATCTGAAGCTGCAAAGATGCTTGATGAAGCCAAGAAGGCAAAGGAAGTGGAGTGGTTTAAAAGGAGATTAAAGAACAGGAAGGATGATTCCAAGATTATCAGTGCCACCATCCAACCTCCAACCAAAAATTCTCCCAAGTTACTTGTCACCCTTAAGAGAACTGACACTTTCTCAAAGGTATATGAAGCTGAATGGTTGGAAGTTCTTGGGATGACTGAATGGATGGAAGTTGGTAAATGTATCTCCAAGAGCAAAAGCAAGTACAAGGAGCTGGTACTTAATATTCTCAGAAAACTTTTCATTAAGATGCTCAACATCCAAAAGGAGAATGATATTCTTGTGACATATCTTGAAGCACAGCAAATGTACTTCATACAACAGGGTCTTAAAGGAGAGGTCATCACAGCTCCTAAAAACAAAAAGAAGGGACACTTTGTTATGCTTCATGAAAGAGGCATCCAGATAAATGCTTCGGGTATAGATCTTTCCATTCCTACTCTTATTGCTTACCCGGAGCAAACCATGCTGACTACTCCTGAGCTTGGGGTTTTCTTTGAAGACATCTTTGGAAACATCGGTTTCTTCAGAGCTTCTGATATCCCAAGGGCTCACAGCTCCTTCCTCTCTGCTATTCTAAGAGTACCTCCGGTTGAAGACCATGGAATCACCAGGCTTATCTTGGATGAGCTAAAAAGAAGAGAACCCACTCCTTGAATATTCTTCATATAGTGTGAACTTTATTTTTCAAAGCTGTGTGTTGATTAATAAAAGTTCATACTCTTCTTCTTTAAAAATTCTTGTTAATATCTTTATTTTTCTTGCACATACTTATACTTACACTTATACTTATACTGTACATACTCAGTCAAAAAAAAAACAAAAAAAAACAAAAAAAACAAAAACAAAATTTGAGTCAAAAGAACCCAAAAGAAATAGAAAGGGTCAAAAAGAATTCTTTTCTAACTTACAGGTATCATCATCAAATAGGGGGAGATTGTTGGGTCACCGATGATTTGGTGATGAACCACCTTCCTTTATATGATTGATTTTTTACAGGTTCTTTTGAAGGTCTGAAATATGCTTCAAGTATTGAAAAGTCAAAGACTATTCAATCAAGGGTTGTACATCAAAAGGTGGAATTTTGGATGTACCAACTAACTTCAATATTCAGATCATTTTGCCAAAGTCAAGATTGGGTCACCAATATAGTGGGTCACCGATGGTACACTTAAAAGTCATCAAAAGTACTAAGGACTTCAATACAAGATGAGGTCATCAAGTTTGAAGTCATGGTCACCGACACTATAATCTTGGTCACTGAAATTGCAGGTATATTTTCTAAGGCTGTGATATCAAGTCACAAGTTCAAGGGTGTACACTTTTAACACTTAGTGAAAAATGAAGTTTATCAAGAAAAGTGTACACTTATCATTTCCAGCCTTACAAGGTATCCACCGATGTGATACATAGTTTGATGTATCACTTAGCAATTTCAAAGAGATAAGTTCTTGACTCACATCAAATGCAAGACACGTGAGCAGCAAGAACTTGGGCATCAAGCCTTAAGTAAAGACATTCTCTTTTATTCTTATAAAAGGAATATTTGTCTTTTAGCTAAAAGGTTTGATGGGACTTCACAGAGCATGAAGAAAAGAAGATAAAGTCATCTGACATTACGTGCTACAAGGAATGGTTCATCCATTATTCTAGTACAAAGGGAGTGGTCTCTTCCTTTGTCCAGCAGATACACTTCCAGCTAATGAAATCTTGACAGCTTTCCACATGCATCCCATGCATGGGCACTATAAAAGGAGATGAAGTCCTTCCCAGAAATCTCACGCTTTCAACAAATCTTCTGTGTGATAGTTTGTTTGACTCCGGCAAAGTTGTGTGCAATAACAGTCTTGTTTTAACTTCCTTAATGTATAAGTTAATTACTGTTATCTGTGTCTTTAGTTTGATAGAATAGTGTGTCTGTTCTTTTCCGCATCAAACTACCTGTGTGTAAATTTTTTTTATTTATATTAAAAAAAAATTAAAAAAAGTATATTCTGTGTGTTTTATATTCAACCCCCCCCCCCTCCTTCTACAAAACCCTCACTTAGTTAGCCATCTCTCCTTGGGGACTAACAGCTATGCTGCCGGCGATGCTGCCATGGCAGCATAGCATGGCAGTATCGCTCGTGTGGTCCAGGAGCTCAGTAAAGTGCGATTTTCAACCCTATTTCTCATTTTTTTTTATCAGTTACGAAGTATCAGTGTTGGGAGCAAAGGGCAGAGGCAATTTTTAGGGTTCCACTTTCTTCACCAACCTCCTTCCAAGCATTTATTTCTCCATTAAAGAAGAGAGATCAAGTAGAGCTTTGGGGTTAAAAGCTTAAAGTAGTGGTGTTCTTGTTTCCTTTCAGATTTCTTGATCACCTCCATCCTCGTAGGAGCTTTTCTAGGGTTTTGTCAAACTCTAGCTTGTGAGTTCATTCTTACCTTTAAAACTTTATACATGTCAAAATGAAGTATTTTACCTTAATATGATGTTTAAAATGAGTATTTCTATACTTGGAAGATTTTGGTAAAACTAGGTCAAAATGTGTCATTATGGTTTTCTTTGAAATGATGAATTGGATGTCAAGAACGGTTTTGGAATACTCTTATGAGTTTTAGATGCAAGAAAAATGATGTATGAACCTAAATGATAATTTGACCTAATTTTGGAAGGAAGGTTCTTGGAAGCACGATGTTATACTTCACAAAGGTTTGTGAAGAGAAGCTAATACATTGGAAACAATTGTATTAAGATGTTAGACTAGTGTAATGGATCCATAGGCACATATAGTCAGAAGTACTAGGGGAAGGCACTTGCAAGAGATCCCGGTTTGGGGTTGAGCTTGTGGGGTCGAGCAATCGACCAAATGACGGGTCATTCCCGTAGAAGTTCCCCCCAAGAGAAGTAAAGCGTATCTTTCAGGTGTAAATCGTAGAAGTAAAGAAAAAGAGATGTTTGGGAAAAGGCTTTCGATTATATGGTTATTTACTGCTTTCGAAGTTTAAATGGTTTTTCTGTATTTTTGAACTGTTTGTTCTCACTAGGCTTTAAGCCTAACACTTTTTCTTAAAATGACATGTATAACAGGTGATCAAGCGGATGTGGCTTGATGGGATGAGAGAAGCTAGGTGCCGGTAGTGGCATTCTTTTTGAAGTGCACCTCGTGTGTACAGATGGAGTTGCATATAAGATTATTTTGAGGATTTTAGTGACACCCGTACTTAATCTGTATTTTGAGTTATATAGATTACTAGGTTGTCATTTAACTTTCCTATAGATGTTGTAAACTCGCTCTAACTTTCTCCCCATCTTTATGGGTGATGTTTTATGAAGTAGAAGTTGTTCCGCATTTTCTTTGGTTTAATTTAACTCCCATTTTTTAGGGGTGTTACAGAATGGCGTTTAGGAAAAGACGCCAGATGAAGATATTAACCTTAATCAGGACGAGGGGGGACCATTTGCATCCCGCCATAGAATTAGGAAGAGGATCAAGCGTTTGTTGAATGAAATTATACAACTTCTTAACCGAGAATATCCCGTTGGGATCTTGGGACCATCTCCAGTAGTCTTTACCCTTTGAAGAGAAGCTTGAATTATTAAGAAAAAGCTCCAAGTTAAGGAGATCATCCAAGGCTCGGCTACGGATGTTAGATCTCCAGGACCAACTTCCTCTCCACACACCATTAGTGAGAACCCATCTATCCTTGAAAGGGGCATCTTTGTTAAACTCTTTTGCAAAAAGGCGCGGGAAACGAGTTTTAAAAGGCACCCCCGATCCAACCCATCTATCTTTCCAAAATGGAACCATGGACCCAGACGCGATTTTCTATTCGAAGGATTCGATTAAGGGTGGAGCAGATCCCGTGCTTTTTAAGACGTCAATAATTACAGCCCACGATGAGTTCTTTCGCGACGAAAACGTCCAAGAAACCCACCCTCGCTGCCGTAGAGCTCAGTAATTACATCTTTCCGTAAAGGATTTAGGCCCTCTTGAAATTTCCAGCACCATTTGGAGAGAAGAGTTGTTCATCAATTTCAGATTTATCACCCCAAGACCCCCCCCCCCCCTATCCTTCCCAGCTAGAACTCTATTCCAAGCAACCCACCAAACCTTCTGATCACCTTCTTTGAACCCCCAGAAAAACCGTCTCCGAATAGCTTCAAGTTTCTTAAGGATGCCGTCAGGAACTTTGAAGATGGAGAAAAAATATAACGAAAGGGCAGTCACAACCGACTTAATTAACGTCAGTCTTCCCTCTATCGACATTACCCGAGCCTTCCAACCGTTAAGTTTGGATTTCATACCTTCCACAATTCTTAACCAAGGCTTTGTCTTAGACATGTTTTCTCCAACTGGCAAACCCAGGTAAAGAAAAGGCAATTGGTCCGCTTTGCATCTTTCCGAAGACGCAATCTGATTAACTTCGTCCATCGATACTCCAATTCCGAAAAGACGGCTTTTTGATAGGTTGATTTTAATACCTGAAACATCATGAAAATAATTAAGCAAATCGACGAGGTTAGCAACGTTTTTCTTAGACCATTTACCGAAAAAGAGGGCATCATCGGCAAATTGAAGGAGCAACAGATTCCTCTGCTGACCCAATAAATTCAGACCCTAAAACAAGTCTTTATTACAAGCTTCTCGAACCATAACTTGCAAAACTTCCCCAACGATCAAGAAGAGATAGGGAGAGAGGGTGTCTCCTTGCCTTAGGCCCCTTTCCATTGAAATTCATTAGTCGGTGAGCCATTTACCAAAACTGAGACCGAGGCCGACTCAAGGCAGCCTTTAATCCAAGAACACCACTTAGTCCCAAACCCCATTTGACTCACTTTGTAAACACAACCTAACAAACTTATAGGTCTGAAGTCATTGATTGCAAGTGGGTCGGAAACTTTCGGAACTAAGGCGATGAACGAAGCATTTCATCCTTTTGCCAATCTACCAGAGGTTTCGAAATGCGACACACAATTGAAGAGATCTTTCTTGATAGAATCCCAGAATTTCTTTAAAAAATTAAAGTTCAGCCCATCAGACCCCGGAGCCTTAGAGCCTGCGCAAGACTACACATCATTTTTGACTTCGTCCATTAAAATTGGGGATTCCAGAAGTGTGGCATATTGAGCCGAAAGCTTATTCATAACCTACTCCGGAATAGTGATCTTAGCTTCCGGTGCTCGGCGAACCTATTTGCAAAGCGGTCTTTTGCTATATTCTTGATCTCATCAGGAGACTCAATCCAAATACCATTTGAAGAGAGGCCTTTGATGTAGTTTTTCTGCCACTGCTGATTAACGATAGAATGAAAGAATCTAGAGTTCTGGTCTCCATCGGAAGCCCATTTTAGACGTGACTTTTGTCTAAGGTCATACGCCTTTCGATGTTCCAACGAAAAATAATTCTTCGAAAAGGGTTTCCCTGATAGATGCGGCTTCACCTGACAGAACCCCTCTTTCGACATCTCGATCCCAGGTTTGAAGTTTACCAACCAAGTCTTTTTTCTTCTGAGGTCTTTCCTCCCGTTCATGGATTGACCAGCCGCAAATAACATGCCTAAGTCTCTTGATCTTGTTCTTTAAGATAATGTCAGGAGTGCCTCCAAAAGTGCCTAATCCCCAAGAATTTTTAACCAGCAGCTTCAAGGAGGGAATGGACAGCCAAGAGTCAAAGATCCTAAGAGGTTTAGGGCCGAAGTTCAAAGCTCCTGATTTAAGCACCAAAGGGCTATGATCAGATATGTTCCTAACCAGAACCACCGCTTTGGCATCACCCCATCTAGAAAGGAAATTTGAAGAGACTAAAAAGCGATACAATTTACTTAATTTGGAGCCATCTTTGTTGAACCTGGTGAATTTCTTCCCTCCTAATTGCAGATCATGAAGGCAAGAATTGAGGATGAAATCATTAAAAGCAGAGGCATCTCGAGAATCAAAAACCGATCCCTTCCGCTCCTCTATAGTTCTGACAGCGTTAAAGTCTCCAAGAACAACCCATATAATATTAGACGCCAAGATAATGCTCTTAAGATCATTCCAAAGTCCCATTTTTTGGGAGCTCTGTTGAGGACCATAAACACATAAAAAACCCACATTTAGCTCCACACTAGTCCAAGAGCCAATAGCACCACAGAAGTGTTCGCCTTCAAAAGAACACTCAGAGGAGAAGAGATCAGAATTCCACGAGAGGACAGTACCCCCCGAGGCACCATTCGATTTGCCAAAAACAAAGCTAAAATTGTCATGGCCCCAAATTTGCCTAAGACACCTACGTTCCATGACCTCCAATTTAGTTTCTTGAAGACCAAAAATGCTGCAATTTTCCTGTTTAACCAAATTTTTGATAGCATCCATCTTGCCAACGGAGCTAATTCCCCTAACGTTCAGAGAAAGAACAATCATCAGAAAATTGAAATAAACCTGAAATCGAAAGACCCTGCATCTAACGAGGGGCCGAAACTTCTCTTTCTTGCTCCTCATAGAGAATACCAATCGCATTCCCCATGTTTGTCAAACAATATCTTAATATATTGATCAACATATAATTTGTTTTATAATATATATATATATATATATATATCATATATATTCGTTTCAAAATATGAAACTTTTAATTATATATTTTGTTTCATTAACATATAAAAACGATAACTTTGTTAAATAAATATATTTTAATCAAGATATTAAGTTCACACCATAAATAGAAAAACAAATCATGTAAAATAGTATATGATGTACCGGTTCCTAATTAAGTTTATCACATTTTCATCAAAAGAAGGGTACCCAACCATGCGAAAATAATTGTTTATATTTATATTTATTTTAGGTTTTTGTAAATTAATATTTAATTTCAAAAGCAAATACATATTTTCCAATTATATTTTTTATTATTAAGAAATGTATTGTAGTTAAAGGTAAAATTATCATTTTAATATTTAAATTTTGTATGTATTTTTAAAAATATGGTTTTTTCATTATGGAAATTTATTTTAAAGACGGATCGAATGGATGAGCATGTTAGAATTCATCCAAAATATTTACATCAATAAATCGTTAAAAAATATGTTATTATTTTAATAGTATGTTTTTTAAGGGAATTTATTTATTTTAGGCATTTTAGAAAATGTGTTTACCAAAATGACCAATTTCTTTTTGATTTTACCAAAATGACCAAAATCTCTATGAAATACATATCGATACACACCTCAGATCGAGTGGACTTCAAAAACACCCAAAACGACGTCGTTTTGGCCAAAATTGCTCCGCCAAATACCGAATATCTCCGCCACATGACGGAGGGGCCCAAAACGACGTCGTTTTGGGCCGTTTTTCACGTATCCCTTGACCGTATACCATTTCCTCCTCCACGCCGTATAAATACCTCCGCCACATGGCGGAGGGGACCCAAAACGACGTCGTTTTGGGCCTTTTTTGCCTGGAAACCCTAATCCACCGAACCTAAAAACCTTATATACGGTCAGGGATACGTGAAAAACGGCCCAAAACGACGTTGTTTTGGGCCCCTCCGCCATGTGGCGGAGGTATTCGGTATTTGGCGGAGCAATTTTGTCCAAAACGACGTCGTTTTGGGTGTTTTTGAAGTCCACTCGATCTGAGGTATGTATCGATATGTATTTCGTAGAGATTTTGGTCATTTTGGTAAAACCAAAAAAAAATTGGTCATTTTGGTAAACCAATTTTAGAAAATGTCCAAAATAATTAAATTCCGTTTTTTTAATCATGATTACTTCCTTAATTATCTATAAAATTCAAATAGTATCGACGGGTTAATATGACCCGCCTCATTTTCACTTATTTAAAAAAAATCCCCATATTTTTAAGGTCCACATGGTCAATTTTTGAAAAAAATGCCTAAATAGTTTCTGAATAAATAAATTCGGATATGTGTCATTCTTGTAAATTCATCATTAAATAGTTTTTGTATTACGATGTTATCTTTTAAAACCTAATCTACATATATGTTTCCCAATTAAAATTGATAAATAAACATGGATGTTAGTGTATTACCAATCAAAATAGATAAATACAATAGAGTAGGGTGTATTTAGGAATTAGAGTAAAGTGTAACAAGAAAAACCCTTTGTATTAACATACATAGTTTTTTATAAAAACAAGTAGATACGTATTTTCATATTGAAAAAATATTATGAAATTACCTACCACAGTGAAATAATTACATATATGATTTTGACTTTTGATCCTTCAAAATTAAAACAAAAAAATGTTTAAAGGTTTATTGTTAAAAAAGTACATGCAATATAACATCGATAATAACGGAGAATATCGAAATCAGAATTCAATAAAAAATTATACTTTCATACACAACTGCATACACACATTATACATGTGTGCATGTAAATATGTGTATCTTTATGTATTTGCGTATTTCGTAATAATAATAAGAGAAAATATATAGATTTAGTCCTTGCCTTTTTTTATTTCAGTTGTATTTAGTCTATAGGGTTTTTGTAACAAAAACGGAGCAAGGGATCTTGATGGATTCGTGTATGAAGGATTTTTAGTGGTTTTTTAAGACGAAAAGATTTTAGACGTAACTAACTTTATGATTTAAGGTGTCTTTAAATGTTGGTTTATCATCATCCTCAAGAACAACATAAATAACATGGATCAAAAGACCAAGATACCCCTTATTAAAACGAAGTTAACAAAAAAAATTATCAGCTATTAATGAAAAAGACAAAATCCAAAAGAATTTGTAAACATGAGCAACAAAGATATAATAAAATAATTGTAAAGACCAATTTCTTAAAGACGAAAATTATAATTTACTCTAATAATAATGACATTAACGAGCCGATTAAACATTAAAAATAATTTTTTTAGAAAGAAAATTTTGCCATGTAGATATATTCACACTTATGTAAACGTATTTTTCACTACTAGAAAAATGAGTATTTTCAAACGAAAATGTCGTTGAAAATTTTTCTACGAATTTTAGAGGGATTATAGACAGAAAACAAATTTTCAACGAATTTCCGTTGAAAATCTCTCACAGACATGCATTTTCAACCAAAATTTTCAACCAAAAAATTTTCAATGGAATGTCTCGTCAAAAAAAAAATTTGGTTGAAAATGCATGTTTGTATATTTGTGAGAGATTTTCAACGGAAATTCGTTGAAATTTTATGTTCTGTCAATAATCTCTCTTAAAATCGTAGAAAATTTTCAACAACATTTTCCGTTGAAAATACTTAATTTTTTAGTAGTGTTTATAACATAGACAAAATAAAAGCATAATGTGAAGAAAAAAATATGTTAAATGTATGCTTATTTATTAATATTATCATTACTATATTATTTTAACATTTTATGAAAATATATTTAAGAAGTACAACGTTTTTATTTAATAATCGAATGAAAACAACCCTAAAATTCATTAACTTTTTATGCTATTATTCCAAATTATTGAGAGTATTTATGTGAGTCCACAATCTCATAAATGTTGGTTGGTACAATACTTCAGTTATAACAGTAAAATTCATATGCAATTACATAATTGACATTTAACATCCTTATTAGATTTAGCTGTACAATTTTTATTTTATTTTGTCATTATTAAAAATCGTTTTAAATATGAAATTAAGTACATATGTACAACTACACACATGCAAACCATGTTCATTGATGATTTGTACCTTTTAAATTATAATTTATTTCCCATAATTTTCTTTTTTGCTAATTATTTTTGTCTTGATGAAGTAATAGAATTTAGAATGAATTACATTGGTGGTCCTTGTGGTTTGTTTAAAACTGGATTTGATCCCTAAATAAACTGTCTGTATTGAATGTTCATAACATTTTAATATCATAACATTCATGGTCCTTGGAGTTAACGTGAGATATGCAAAGAAAATATTAGAAGTTAAGTACATATAACGAGAGAGAGAGTTATATATAAAGTAAATTGTGCTTTTCGTACTTGTAGTTTGTTAACAAGAATACGATTTTTATCTGTAGTTTAGAAATTGTGTTTTCCGTACTTGTGGTTTGTTAAAAAAATACGATTTTAATCTGTAGTTTAGAAACTGTGGTTTTGGTCTTAAGGTTTGCAGTTTATGATTATTTTTGTTCTTAATATTTATAATTTATTGTTGTTTTAATCCTTGTGGTTTACCATGTTTTACTGTTTTGGTCCTTTGTACTTAAAATGTAGGAATTGGTTTAGGTACGAAAATAACAATATATTCCAAATCATAGGGATGGAAATCACAATTTCTAAACCATAGGGACAAAAATCATATCCAAGAGTGGAGATTTCTTTTTATGCTTCTCACAATAACTTTCCTTCTTGTTGGGAATCGCAGTTTTGACTGGTCAAGATTTGCTGCTATGTGAAAAATAAAGAGGGTTGTTTTGTAACTTTTACAAAGAGATGGCAAACGGTTTCATATGTAAACACGTGCGATTCACATATGAACTAATTGAATGATTCGTATATGAACCATTGTGATTCACGTATGAACTAATTTAATTGATTCACATATGATATATAGTTCATATTTGAATCACACAGGTTCACATAGCGTGCGTTTGATACATGGGACAGAACATGACAAGATGAGAGAGAACTCATTGTCCCACGCTTGGTGTGACATGACAAGAATTTATTGTCCCACGTTTAGCATGACATGTGATAGGGAGTCAGGGACAGGAATTGGGACAAGGTGGGACAAATAATGTTTTTTCTTGTTCTTCCAAAATAGTTGAACAAGATGGAACAAAAATGAGATAGAAACTAAAATATCACTAATCTACCCTCATTTGATATATAACTTTAATATGGTATTTGTTTTAATGGTCACCACCACTAGTCACGGTTGCCACTACCGCCGACAACATTCGGTAGCCACTATTGGCTACCAACCATCATCGTCCATCACCACCACCACCACCGTTGGCCACCTCCATCTTCTCCTCTACAACAAAATCTCCTCCTCCACCACCCCCACAACCACCTTTGACCACCAACCACCACCGTTCATCGTCACTACCACCATCGTGGGCCACTTCACCTCCATCATAACCACTACCACTGTCGACCGCCACCACCACCACCATGACCACGACCACTAAACATACACTTGTTCTGTCTAGTCCATTACTCCCGTCCAGTCTTACCCTCTTATCCTGTTCTGTCATGTCTGCGTACCAAACGTTACCATATGAACCTGTATGTCGCTTGTTTGTAAAAGTTAAGAAAACACTAGAATGAGAGTTAAGGTGTGAAGCGTAAGAAGGGACCTGGACCCTTGATCACCTTTAATCTCAAACCCACCCATAAATCGTGTTTGATACAGGGATTGATCTGGTGCATCGTATCTCGATGCATCTCATTCTAATGTACAAGAGTGGAGATCTGTTCTTACGCTTCTCACCTTAACTCTCATTCTTACTGGAACCCAACACAACCCTATATATATGTGTATGTGTGTGTGTGTGTGTGTGTGTATATATATATATATAGAGAGAGAGAGAGAGTGTGTTTAGTTACAAACATATTTCCCGTTGTGAACTAAGAGATAAAGGAGAGCATGACACATGTACACAATAGTTCTTGTTTATCATGAATAATGAACGTGAAGTCTTTACGACATTCATGATGAACGTTATACCATTCATAATGAATCTCACATTAATGTCTACGACACGCAACCCATTCTCCTTTATCCGACGATTCACATAAAATTTCCATTAACAACCTAACCTGCTCCTACACAGTACACACAAACACATACAACAAGACTGAAATAAGCAAGACGACATATTGAAACCATATAAATCATCAATAGATAAAAGAAAACGTGGGTTCACATAAACCAAATCGAACTACAAACTAGGAGTGTTCATCCAAACCGCCCACACCGCACCGCAAAGTGCGGTTTAGAACTTTGGCGGTGCAAACTGCACTATGCGGTGCGGTTTGCGGTTTTGAGCTATCAAACCGCGGTTCAAACCGCCCCGCCCGCATGCTTTATATATTTTAATTTTATATATAACAGATACATATATATATATATATATAGAATAATTTATCATTTATGTAATATTTTTGGACTTTGTGTTTTACACTTTTAGTTTGATGTAATATGACAATTGACGATATTAATAAATTAATTGGACATGTCACAACTCACACTTCCAATCTACTTCGGAATTCATTTATTTTACTTCTTAGAATATTTTTAATTATGCAATATGTATTTAGAATCGGATATATTGAAACTCTTTATTTTTTTTGAACTACGGTCACTTTATCGTTCATATTATAATGTATTTTTAAACTTATAAATATTGGATTGTAGACATAAAGTAAGATAGGTACAAACCGCATAAACCGCACCGCACCGCATTTTGTGGTGAGGTTTGAGGTTCATGCAGTACGGTTTTTGGAAAAATGTTCAAACCGTATATACAGTATGGTTTGCAGTTTTACCCCAAACCACCCTTACTAGAAACCATGATACGAACTTGAGTAAAAAACATAGATAGCATAAGGAGAAAAGTGTAATTTTAGTGTAAATGGTGTTGAGAGGCACGTGAGATGTGGGAGAGTGGGGGTGTTATGAGCATGTGACTAGCCAGACCTCTTTAAGGGCTTTGTCGGCTATAAGCCCAAGTGAAAGTGAAAAATAGCCCACCAATTACAACCTAACCACGTGTCCATTCATCCCTAAGTGGTCCGTTGTGTTGTGCCCATGGTCCTAAATTCAAATACTTGTCTCCAAATCCCTTCTATCAATTTATTTATTTTTGGATCTAAACATTTATAAACTTTGTTTTATTTTTTTGGAAGGTATAGTGGCATCGAACCAATAAACGACTTCCATGAAACACACGCACGCACACCTTTTCGGCGGTATCGGGCATCCACGGGCAGCCCACTAATCCGACATTATCCCGGCCCAGCTTACGCTGAACCTAGGGCCCAACCACAGTCTAAGACTAGGCTGGGGCTTGGGGGGCAGCCCGGTCAAAGACTGGACCAGCTCAAGGACTGGGTACTCCTTATTCCCTCAAATTGATTCCCCTTGAATTCGAACCCGAGTAGATTGGGATACCATCCACAATTCCCCCAGGATGTTACCGTCCTTGGGAAAACCAACTAAGCCAGACATGATTTGTAACTCTATTTTATACTTAATTATTAAGTGATAAGGTCCCGTTTAGTTTGTAAAATTTGATAGAATTTAAAATCGAAGTTTATTTCAATTTTATATTTGGTTTGAAAAATTGTTTGGATTTAAAATTATGAGACTTTCTCAAACAAGGGGTTTCTCTATTGAACTTGTTGGTATTTCATGGAATTTGTTAGTAATAAATTTCTTAAATATATTAAAAACGATTGTTTTATATTAATTAATTAATAAAAATGTAAGTTAATAGTTTTTATAATTTATTTTTATAAATTAGTTGTAAAAATGAAATTCAGTTTAATTTCAAATTCGACAAAGCAAATACACCAAAAATTCTAAATTCTTCTAATTCCAAATCTTTCATGAAATCTAAATGCTTAAAAACATACCGTCAAACCAAACGGACTATAAGTTAATTGTTATATGATAAATTATCTGATAATCTATTGATGAAAATTAGTTGATAAGCTAGATGATAGTGTAACATAGTGTAAAAGCAAAAATATAAGAAGAGCATTTGTGTACTCTATTCGTTTCAAAACAAGTGTTCACAATCGAAATTACACATAGTTTTAGATATGCATGATTACTATAGTTTTTATTAACTAAATAACAACTTTACCCTTGTTTAATTTATTTATCTTAAACCCGCTCTTGTATATATGTGCATTGATTAAAGATATATTTTTTGGAAATTTAATTATCTATTTTTGGAAATGGAAATGCTCATACTTATTTTATTGGATGGAGGGAATAAAATATAGGAAGCATAGTTGAAAAATAAATTCCCAAATACCTAGTTCACATAATCAGATATTTGCATGTAATGGTTACATATTTAACACTCAATAATGATAGAACGTATGTGTATCTTTTATTTTATAAATTTAATATTGTTATCAATTTCTTTTTCTAATTTTGAAATAAAATGAGGCAAATTGCAAATACTTTCATTTAATTTTTTTATTTTAGGACATATATATATATATATATATATATATATATTCAAAATGCACATTACAAATTTATAGTTAAAAATGTCGGGTTAATACTCTATACATTAAAATGTCCATTTTTAATAGTGTGCTTTTTTAAAAATCTCGGTTTACATGTGAGTACGTCAATACTAATATTTTTATTATATTGTATCTGACATATAGTTCAGTTGATAAAGAGGTGGAACAACTTTGTCCAAATATATTACCGGATAATACAACTTTCTTAAACCCACTCCGTTTGCACTTTACGAAGCTAAATGATGACCATCTAATAAATAAATTCAAATACACAATAGATGTTTGTGCTAATGCAACGTTACGCTTTATAAAACTGATAACCAACGATGACTCTTTTGCTCTCTCAAAACCACAGAAAACCATAAAAACCAAAATCTAGAGATACCAAGAATAGAATGAAAAATGAAACACGTTTAAGAGTTTATATTGGATCGTACAACATTGTGCGAGTACACTTCTAATATATATACATAAAAAAGACTACATGCAAAATAATTTACTTTCGTTCTTATCTTAGAGAACCTCCTCTCAAAAGCTCTACTTGTTGGAACATACTATGTTTTTTTATGTAATTAAGTGCATTATGTTTTTAATGCAATTAAGGAAACATATTATTGGTTTATAATTAAAAAAAATGTTAATTTTTTTCTATTTAAGATGTTTTGACATAAACACAAAAATTAAATAAGTTTCATAAATTATAAACGATAGAAAAATTACATATTTTAATACAATTTGAAGTTGATAAAACCGAAGACCAACTTAAAATTGAATTAGATTTTTAAGAAACATATTAGTAATTTTATTAATAAATTAATCATTATACGTGTTAAAACATCGATTTTTATTCGTTATTTTTAAATTAATCATTATACATGTTAATATCATTCATTTTAAAAATATTTTAGTTTTCTAAAAATTTAGATAAATTATTTAGTACAAAAGAAAAATTAATTATGCAAAACCATATAAATGTTTGATATAACATCTATACCACTTTAATTTAGATAAATTATTTAGTGGCCTAAGAGCATCTCTAAAATTCTTCAAAATAAAGCCTTAAAAAGTGAAAATCTCTAAAAAAAATATACATTCATCTTCATTTTAAAGAAATCAACATTAATTATACTATTTAAACATTCAATACATTAACTAACTTTTAAACATATTTATATTATTTTCAACAAACTTTTTATAGAATGATAACTTTTAAACATATTTTTTATAAATGATTATTTTCAACGATTTTTCATAAAATAATAAGGTTCACAAGACTTTATATAAAATTACGATTTTTAACAGATTTTTATAAAATAATAATTTTCAATAAAGTTTTTATATTAGTGGTAACTTTTAACTGATTTTTTGGTGGGAAAGTGAGATCATGAATAAAATATTAATTTCTATCCCTTGGTAATCATTTTTGGGGTAATCTTCAAATATGGAGAAAAAAACACCATCTATCATACTTTCTCCATTTTGGAGAAACTTATGAAGATGCTGTTGGAGCATAAATTTCATTCAAAATCTCTATTTTTCTCATTTTCTTCATTATGGAGATGCTGTTGGAGATGCTCTAAGTATACAAATTAGGTCTTTTTAGTTATATACTATAAAATACCAAAATATAGTAACATATTATAATAATATATTAATCTCATAAGGCTAGTTTAGTTGATGATAAGGTTTGGGTTTTTAGAGGACTCTATTCATAGCTCATCGGTTCGAGTCTTGCAAAGTCACTAGATAATTTTTTCATCTGCTTTCCAAGATCTCTAGGATTAGTCGAGATGCGCACAAATTGACTCAGACATCCACGATTAACAAAAAGAAAAGATATTACTTCAATTTACATTTCAGTTAAGTTGTTTTTATATAAAATTAGCAATACAACTTAATTTCCGCTCTTGTAAACCCTTTACAACTGGTTTAATCATCAAATTATAGTACAATGCAACAATTAAAAATGATTGAATTACATTTTTGCTCCCTCGTCTGTATCTGTTTATTTGTTTTTGTTCCTCCTATTCCTAAAGTACAGTTTTGGTCCATTTTTCGTGTATTGTAGCCCAATATAGACTCTCTCAGCCAACACTGCTAGTCTAGAGTCGGTTAAGTGAGTCATGTGCTCCTCACTTGAGGGGCATTTTGGTCAATTTAGGTGAGGGACCAAAAATGCAATTCACTCTGTAACCTTTGTGTCTTATTTTTCTTAGAGTGAATTATATTTTTGGTCCCTTATCTACGTCAACTTTTTTGGTTTTTGTCCCTCATCTATGTTAACTTTTGATTCTGGTTTTGATCCTCGAATTACATTGTCCCTAAAATAACATTTTTCCTCCCTTACTTTCATCTTCATATTTTTAAGCTTATGTACAAATAGTTTCTTAAAAGATTAACTTTAATAAATTTCTTCTTTTGGAATTTTAATATTAATTATGTAACTAAAAAATATTATGTAATTTTATTAGCTTAATACATGTTAAAAAAAAACTTTATATAAAATAATAATACATTCAATACTATTAATTAAAAGTAATTACTGTACAAAATAATTTCTCTTTCCACTTTAAATTTTTGAATTTTATTTATCTTCTCTCTCTTTTTCTATATTTTAAAAAAATGTTGAAGTACAAATATTATCAAAAATCTCAATTTTTCTATTTACATAAATATATTGACGATGGTCTTGCAATAGAAACAAGAATTTCGGAACCCAGTTAAGGATTTTTTTTATTTTTTTCATTAGTGATCATCATTTGAAAATATACGAATAATTATTAAAATAATTCAAATTAAACAAACTTGAAGAATCAAATGGTAATTAAATAAATTTAACGTTTAAAAATGGTATAGGTGAATAGTAAAGCAGATTAGACAGTGAATCCATCCAACCCAAAACATAAATAACGTGATTAAATTTAACGCGTCAAACCATCAACCTGTAAATAATTCAATATTTCATCCATTCACTAACACAATTTTTCATAATTTGTCGAACATATTAAAGATTAGATTTAAAGCATAACCTCTATATTATTAAGAGAGAAATTATTATTCAGATAAACGTATAAGTTTTCATAATTTTTGAATTCTTTATATTAATAATACTGAATGTATTATCATTTTATATTAAGTTTTTTTAATATGTATTTTGATGATAAAATAATAGAATATCTTTTAGTTATATAATTAGTATTGAAAATTTCAAAATAAGAATTTTTTACAGTTAATTCTTTAAGAAATTATACGTACATAAGCTTTTTTTTATTAACCTGGATATCCACCGGCTATGCAAGCCGACTAATCCCAGGGTGACTACTTGTTTTGCGGGTAGCCCGGACTCACAGCATTTGAACCTCCGTGGTCACAAGGGGATTCTTAATTCTTTCTGGATTCGAACTTGAGACCTCCTGTTACCTATGACGTTTGGAGCCCAAGCTCAAAACCAATGAGGCACCACCCTTGTGATTATATGTACATAAGCTTAAAAATATGTACATGAAACCAAAGGGCATTTGGCCTAGCGGTATGTGAGCCCCTTGTCTTTTAGGAGGTCGGGGGTTCAAACCTCACCATAGGCGAGGAGGGTGTGTGAATTTGTTTGTTTATTCCAATGCCGTATATAAATATTATATACTTCAAAAAAAATATCTACATGAAGATTAGCGACGAAAGATGTAATTTCAAGGACTAAAAATGTAAATCCAAGGTTCAAAGACAAAAACAAAAAGTTGATACAAATAAAGGACCAAAACCAAAAAAGTTGACGTAGATGAGGGACCAAAAATGTAATTCACTGAAAGAAAAATAAGACAATAAGACACAAAGATTATAGAATGAATTTCATATTTGGTCCTTCACCTAAAATGACCAAAATGCCCGTCACGTGACCGTCACGTGAGGGGCACATGACACACTTAACAGGCTCTAGACAAACGGTGTTAGCGAGAGAGACTATATTAGCCTCTGAAACATGAAAAATGAATCAAGAGTGTACTTCAAAGATGGAAGAGATGAAAACCAAAAAACAAGTATAGACAAAGGACCAATAATGTAATTCACTCATTAAAAATACATAAAATTGTTATCAACCGAAAAAATAGATTATCTTGTTATTTTGTGTAAAATGACGAAACTGTATCACCTAAAATGAGATGAAATGGAAATATGTTGCTATCTGACGCAAGAAAAAAATGAGGACATAATTTGAAAATGAAATTTGGTTTAGGCCATGTTGCTATTTGGTATAAGGAAAAATAATAGTCCGATTTAAAACACGTTGTTATTGTTGTATTTAATTGGAATACTGAATTTTTTCCCCAACTCATAGGAAATGGATGTTCCATGTATTTTTTTTTTTGAACTAGTTTAGTTAGAAACGTATTTGTTCTGTAGCAGATCCTTTACAAAATCAATTTGAATTGGCCTTGATTCGTTATGTAAAATATCGTAGTCAATAAATACATATTGTATTGAACTTTTTGGTATTTATGTTATCGAAAAATACCCATATATATATTGAACTTTCCACACACATATATTAGGTATGTTTAGTTTGATTTTGTGTTGTTTACTTGTATGAATAAATAACAATAAAATCAAAAAAAGCAAATCAAAAAAAGAAAAAGGAAAAGAGGAAAATTTAGGTTGAAGAAAACTCTTGATTCTTCATGTGCATTTAACTCTCATTGATCTCTCTTACCAAACACACAATTCAAAGTCCCAAGTTCTTGAAAGTATGGTTGCATTTCAAACACTTCTTCTTGCACCATGTTATCTATGTATGTCTCTCTTTCATCCCTTCTTTATTACATCAGATATTTTGATTACAGTAATATTGATTTTGTTAAAATGAGCAGTACGACTGAAATCATATCAATCAGTATAATCTTGAATTTTTGCAATCAGAGTAATTATAATCATATTATTTTGGTTCAGTTTTATGTTATTTAGGTGTATTTTGTAGTAACAAGTAAAGTTCTCGATTTGGGTGATAAAAGTAATCTTTTTCGAAAATTTTCGTTTGGGATTTATGTTTTTTCTCGTTTTCAGTTGCATTATACGAGCTTTTTTAAATGACGACCGTTTGCAACATTGGCATTATGAGTTAAAGTCATGGAAATAATATTAATAATTCACATTAAAATAGTGGATTATTTTATCATGAACATGCCTTTGATAATTCACATATGTCGAGTTGAAATGACGTTTGAGTTGTTTTTATGTTATATTGCTATAATTTTTTTAATTTCTGAAGACACCAAAATAAAAGCATGTATGCATGGCTCGTGATATCGTCTGATTCTTTTTCTTATGACCTTCTTTTTGGTTGATAACTTGAAATCGAGTTCGAAAAGTCATTTTGCACCTTTGACATGGTTCTCGAGGTTAACCGGTTAATAAGAGACAGTATGTGTGTAAATGTGGCTTGATATATATTGAAATAACTGCGTTGAGTTAAATCTGGTATTTATTTCTAACATGTATTCTAAATTAAGTTCGGGAGTTTGTAAATAACTAATTTACACCCTCAATCATGTATTATTGTCAGCTAAAATAGTCTCTCTTATTTCAACCTACATATTTGATTTCACAAAGCATTGGAGCTCCAAATATTACCCTTCATTCATTGGAATCGGATTTTACCTTTTCATATATTTCATATTTTTAGCAAAACTTTGTTAATTTTGATATTATTAAAATTACTAATTTACCCTTTACTTATTACAAAAGTCAAATCTATTCAAAATACTTATGGTTAATGTTTATAAAACAAACCAAATTAAGATTAAAAAAGCACCCGTCTTTATATTTTATATTTGCTTGGTTTTCCACTTGTTACTTCTAAAAGTTTCATTTTTCATATTTATTGGATGGGTTTAGTTTTTCTTTCCTTATGTCAATAAATTTTTGTTAGGCAAAGATGAATAATGAATGGTCTAAAAACAAGTATTCTGTATTATTATTTTTTTGTATTTTGTAGTATGATTTTTATTTGATTTATTAATCCACCGTCACATACACAAACTTCAATCGAATAATTGGTTTTGTTTATGGTTCCTTGAGGGGTCAATTTGGTCACATGAGGGGGGCCTTTTAAGAAGCCTACAAAAGTGACTACACAATATATCTTTCTGTGTGCTCCTTATTGTCTAATGATCATGGCTCCACTTTTATATATATATATATATATATATATATATATAGGGACGGGTTCATAAGAAGACAGTAACAATTTAGTATATGTATATATATAGGGGCGGGTTCATAAGAAGAGGGTAACAATTTACGAGAATGCAAGAAGTTGTTTTCATTTACAAGATCACATGTAATTTTGCATTAACTGTAACGGGCAACTTTTTGGCCACTTAAGTCGCATGGAAAGTCGTTCGCATCATTTATGATTATGTACAAAATCATATATAAAGGAGGTTCAAATACAAAAGACAAAAATGTTGAAAATGTAAGGATAAAATGATTTATACGTGAATTATTGGTGAAAGAAAAAATATGAGTTCACATATGCATCTTCATATGTGAATAACTGGTAAAAAGAAGGTAGGTGATCAAATTTGAATTCACATATTCATCTTCAAATGATTTCTTTTTTAATATACCAATAATCTATATATGAATCATTTATTCTTACGTTCTTTACCCTTCACACACACACACACACACATATATATAGGTGTGTATATGTCGTGCTTTGAATGAAAATACCATCATTTTACAAAAACGTGAAAACACTTATATCAAATGTGATGCTACATCAGAGAGCTAGACGACATAGATCGCATGCACACACCTATTTCCTTCCAGTATAGCGTTATATGTTCTCACATTTTCATAAAATGATGGTGTTTTTAAGTATTATATGTTCTCACATTTTCATTAAATGATGGTGTTTTTAAGTATTATATGTTCTCACATTTTCATAAAAGGATAGTGTTTTTATTTGAATGTCCACCATAGAGATATCCCTTACAAACCAGTCAATTCGTACACACCGTACAAATACCATTCAACCAATCATTTTTTTTTAAAATCTTAATTATAAGGGTTGATTAGTCAATAATGTATGAATTTTTTTATTAAGGATACATGAGGGTTGATTAATCAAGAATATATGAAACAAAATTCATCAAAATAGAATACATGAAACAATTTCATTTTCATGTAGAAACAAAAATATATGAAATAATTTCATGAAGAAAAAATATTATATGAAACAATTATATCATATTAAACACTTTCTAGAATCAATTTTATTCAATAAAATAATGAAACCATGGAGTTTGTACGGTTTGTACGAATTAACGGATTTGTATTTGAAATCCCCCCCCCCTCCCACACACACACACATATATATATAAAGAGGTTCATGCGAGGACAATAACAATTTACGAGAATGCGAGGACAATCCTTAGTCAATCATTTTGTACATATAAATTTTCATGTACAAAATCACATATGATTGACATACAAAATCATATACGATTAACCGCGATTTAACCCACGGGAAAAGTCGTCCGTGTCCTTTTGATGATAGTATGTGATTTTGTACATGAAAAAAAATTCATGTACAAAATCATTGACTGAGGCTTGTCCTCGTATTCTCGTAAATTGTTACCGTCCTTCCATGAACCCGTCGCTCTCTATATATATTAAATATAAAATTTTATCCAAATATGATTGTCAAAACTGTAAATTTTGACAATTTTTAGTGTTCTTTTTTGCATTTCAACAAGTTAATATTTAGGTATCAACAGAAATAATGTAGTTTTAACTAATACGAGTATTATTGTTAAACAAGTTTCTTTTTGAAATACATAATATTTATATACGACAAATGCAACAAATAAACTCACACACTCTCCTCATCGGTTTAAATCCATGGCTTCCTAGGAGGACAAGGAATACAATACCGCTAGACCAAAAGCCTTTTGGCTTGTTAAACAATTTTCCAAAGGCAAAATGATCATTTTACAATCTTTATACTTTTTAAATGCCACAATTGCACATTTGCACTTACGCTTGCTCTCTTTTTATTTTAGGAGTCATTCTAAAAAAGTACATTAATTTTCAGTAAGATACTTTTTAACAAAGTCATATTACGTTGCGATTTTTTGTAGATGTTGTGATGGTAGGGGCAATAATGGTAGAAGAAAGGGTGGAAGAAACGTTATTATCGCCACCAGAAGGTAATATGACATTTTTAGGTGGTACAAACTGGTGTGTGGCCTCACCTGGTGCAACCCAATATGATCTACAAAGCGCATTAGACTGGGCCTGTGGGTTAGGCATGACTGATTGCAGTCAGATCCGACCTGGAGGCCCATGCTATCAACCTGACACACTGTTTTCCCATGCCTCTTTCGCTTTCAATAGCTACTACCAACAGAATGGGAATTCAGATGTTGCTTGCAATTTCGGAGGCAGTGCTACTTTGACCAAGAATGATCCAAGTAAGTTTATTTTTGTACCAAACTCGTCAAGTTGTAAACTTAGACCAAATAGAACAGACCAGTTAGGTTTTGTTAGGTATTGTTTCGTTTCAAACGTAAGTGGTTGGAAAAAACGGTTATTTCTTCCCTCTTGTTAAGAAGGTTGAAATTGAATTCTGGTCAAAATCAAATAATTAGTGGTTGTCGACACAACATATCAAGTATATTAATTTCTTTGGTTTGTTGTAAATGACAGGCTATGGAAAATGTGTCTACGCTGCATCCGGGTAAGCTTCATTCTTGATACTCATTTTTTCGCATGTTCATTCTGGCTAAAAAATAATTTTAGAAACTAAATTTATGATTAAAATTCATTTTTTTCAAGAATTTGATGATCCTGGATTATATTTCGGACAAGGTTCAATTTATTTTCAATAATCATATATTCTCTTATCATTCTTTCTTTGACGTAAAGCCAACACACATCGACAAGACGAAATGGTTTGTCTACCCTACCAAAACTTTATTGAAACACATCTGACAGGAAATTTTATGTTTTGATTTACAAAACATTTTAATTATTGAATAAAAAAAGGGGGCCTATATTAAACCTTAGAGATACATAGTAGATTAATTCCAAACTTCTGGCTCTGATATCTATACTAGATATCAGATAAAGTTCAACAATAAAAGTTAAAGAGGGTGTCTTGGTATCATTTTGAAATGATTATTACATTGTTCAATGATCATAATTGAATATTTAGTTGCAACTACCGAGTACCGACTATTGTTACATTAGAAAGAGTTAGCTAATTTCACGTTTACATTTATATACTTATTTTTTATTGCAAAAAAATTACATTATTTTCAGATTCCGGTAAAAAAAATCCTAATCGAAATTTTCAAATATATTGCAACTTCAAGTTGTTATAATCAGATTTCCAACACATCCAAAAACCTGTTAAATCGACGTGATATATCTACATCACAAAAAAAAAGATGCTCATGTTTGTATAGTAGAAATTTTTAGCAATTATAATTGATTCATCTTTTGTACTGTTTCGATAAAGGGAGTTGATGATCAACAACCACTAGATAAATTTCCATCACTCATTCGGTTTGTACATAAACTAATTGCACCATATGATCAACATGTTCAATATTTAATAAATACTTGTATGAGGTAACTATTCATGAAATATATGATATGACACTTACTTACTTTTATATTTTTAACTTTTTTATTTTTTTACTCCTATTAGGCCAGCAAAATCTGGAGGGGGATTGGTATGGAGGTTGAATTGGAGGAAAAGTGGTGGGATTCTATTGCTTTTGTATATGGGAAGTTAACAATGCATTAAAAGGTAGTATTGAGTTATGGTGTCTTTGTTGTTGGTTTAGGAATCTTATTAATTATATGTCATTTTTGTAAGATACTTTTGAAACAAATTAAACTTTTATTCTTGTGTTTCTGAGTAGGCTTATGTTTCGGATGTGATGAAGGTGCTTTCCGTTCTTGGTGTTTATGTTATTTGGTGCACCAAAAATGGAATGAATGCAGCGGGAATTGGGTCATTTGATCTGAACATAAAGAAATTAACATTTGTTGGTTTTGTTTACGTGAACTTTGGGCGTTTTTGCTTTTTTGGGTTACTGAGTTTAGTGATTTATTCGTTCAGTAGCTGAAAATAACTTAACTGGATAAATCATCATGTATGCGATGTCTACATTAAACCATTTTATTAGACAAATCTTAATGAGAAAATAACAAACATCTCCTTAGATGTATAATGTTGTTCTTTTTAGAATTTGTGAGGGTTTTTTAATCTAATCAAAATTTAGAATCCGCTATGGTAGAGATTATCGAGCAGTATTTCTTCGATTTTTACTACATGAAATCAGGCTTATGTTGCCGACAAAAGTTTCCAAATTCTCGGGTTTGAATCCAAAAGTTGTCAAAGCTCTTATGGCCATAAGGTTCACCTGTGATGACTCCAGGCCATTCGTGGTCGCTCGGGGGATTAGTTCATATGCGTAAACTGACCCGGAAAATCCAAAAAGACTGTTGACACAGAATAACCATTAATGAAACTTTTGCCAACAAAAAATAAGACCCACCGGCAAAACCATCTTTACTGGCAAAACAAAGCCATCAGTAAATAAGTGATCCCACATGATTATAGGACCACCTTTTCTAGGCAGGTTGATGTCTTTTCTCAGCTTAAAAAATTGTCGACAAACATCTATTTTGGTCAAAAATTTATCAATGCAAAATTGCGTTAGGATAAGACTTTTTCATATATTTTTTTTAATTACCATTTTTTTTAAATTTTTGTACATTCTTTTTATAATTTATCTCATCTTTTTTTAGAAAATAATAGATTCAATTTGTTCATCTTCATTCTCTTAATCAAAGGTTTTCATGGTATCATACATCAATTAAGTCCTTAAGTCATCTTCTCTCTCAACAAACCATGTGTGAAACATTGGATCTTCACAACAATGGTCATTGAGGGTATCCAATAATCATTCATTTTGATCCATTTCACAAATTACATCCCCCCCCCCCCAACCCTACTTGTTCCATTATCAAATCAAACCAAACTAAACGAACCAAATAAATTACAGACAGATATATGGTCTCAGGATTAGAGGTAAAATATACGCAAATTTTGCTTCTACCCCAAGGTGTAGAGAGGTTTCCATGAAGACACTACGTTTGCCAAAAAAAACAAGCAAGCATACTAAATATGTGAGTGGTTACAAATAAGTAATCGAGTATAGCTAAAAGAAAATGCATCACACGCGACTCAAATTCAATTAACCATTTTACTTTAAAAGATCATAATTATGAGCCACTTGGGTTGTGGCGTACCAGTTAAAGCTCAGGGGGATGTAGTGAAAATCTCATCTTTCCTGGGTTAGAATCCAACCGCTCCCCGGGTTCAAATCCATCCACTGCAACAAAGTCATTGTCGCTGTTAGTCCCCAAAGAGAGATGGCTAACTAAGAGAGGGTTTTGTAGAAGGGGGGGTTGAATATAAAACACACAGAATATACTCTTTTTAAATTTTTTAATATAAATATTAAAAATTTACACACAGATAGTTTGATGCGGAAAAGAACAGGCAGACTATTCTATCAAACTAAACACACGGATAACGATAATTAACTATTACACTAAGCAAGTTAAAACAATACCGTTATAGCACACGGCTTTGCCACGGATCAAACAAATAATCACTCGAAGATTTGTTGAAAGCGTGAGATTTACGGGAAGGACTTCATCTCCTTTTATAGTGTCCATGCATGGGATGCGAGTGGACGGTATCAAGGTTTCATTAGCTGGAAGATTATCTGATGGACAAAGGAAGAGACCACTTCCTTTGTACTAGAATAATGGATGAACCATTCCTTGTAGCACGTAATGTCAAATAACTTTATCTTCTTTTCTTCATGCTCTGTGAAGTCCCATCAAGCCTTTTAGCTAAAAGACAAATATTCCTTTTATAAGAATAAAAGAGAATGTCTTTATTTAAGGCTTGGTGCCCAAGTTCTTGCTGGCTCACGTGTCTTGCAATTGATGTGAGTCAAGAACTTATCTCTTTGAAATTGCTAAGTGATACATCTCACTATGTATCACATCGGTGGATACCTTATAAGGCTGGAGTTGATAAATGTACACTTTGCTTGATAACTTCTTCTTTCACTAAGTGACAAAAGTGTATACCCTTGTGAGTTGATATCACGGCCTTAGAAAATATACCTGCAATTTCGGTGACCAAGATTATAGTGTCGGTGACCATGACATCAAACTTGATGACCTCATCTTTTTTTGATGTCCTTAGTACTTTTGATGACTTTTGAGTGTACCATCGGTGACCCACTATATTGGTGACCCAAACTTGACTTGGCAAAATGATCTGAATATTGAAGTTGGTTGATACATCCAAAATTCCACTTTTTGATGTACAACCCCTTGATTGAATAGTCTTTGACTCTTCAATACTTGAAGCATATTTCAGACCTTCAAAAGAACCTGTAAAAATTCATTCATATAAAGGAAGGTGGTTCATCACCAAATCATCGGTGACCCAACAGTCGCCATGGAGGTTCATCTACGATGACACCAAGCTATTCATGATCATCTGAGAGATTAATCGGTGCGTGCAAGTTGACTCGGATATGCAGAGTTATCCTAATAAAAAAACGTAATTATAATGGTGCACCTAAATAGATAAGCACAGTTTTTAAGATACCTCTGCCATCTTTATGTTGAGATCTTAGAAAGCTGATTAATAGAAGTACTTGTATCCACAACATAAATTCCTTCAGCCCACATTACAATATAGTCAGTCGTTTTTTTCTCAATTTCCTCATTGTATATAACAAACATGGCCTTAAATCAGAAATATATAGCAATCATTATCTAATGTTATACGTGGCTAGAGTTATGATAGCACTAAACTATTCAATGTACAAAATGTTATATCTAACTATTGAAATAATTGCATAACAATCATATAAGTATTTTATATACAATAAATGAAACTCGCACATGTTCCTTAACTTTGATGAGAATTAAATCTTGATCTCCAATAAAGTTGAGATCTACTGGTAATTAAGGTATCGCTGAGTCAATGACCGTTTGTTAACAATCTTACATTATATCTACAATAAAGGGGGATTGAAATTTACTTTTATCTCCATAGCAAATACTAATCAGTTGATACTTAAAGATTTTATATCAAGAAAACGGAGTTGAAAGTTGTATGCAATTAACCTTTTATTCAGAGATGATTTTTGTAACTTATTTTTTAATTATTAATTATATGGCTTTCTTTTTAATCCACATAATATGTGCTTAATTAATTAATTTTGACATACCAGGTTTCTTTAATCAATAGATTTGTCACGTCAGATTGAGATGACCGGTTACCTACTAAGTCAATTAACCAAACCCTTAAATAAATGAAAAGTTTACCAAAACCCCAAAATAGTGATTTTACAAGTTGGTTCCCTAAAATAGAAACGAGACCAAAATTTGTTTCATTTTAATATAATTTCTCTTCAGAAAATTCAAGATCTAACTATATTAAGTGCAAAATACATCTAAATGTAATGAAGTTTAGTTTAGTTGCTATTTAATGTAAATGAGTTTATTTTTTCTCAATATATATATATGGTTGATTTCCGTTACAAACCACGTCAATTCGTACAAACCGTACAAACTGCATGCAATCAATATATTTTTTTTCACTTTTTCTTAATTATTAGGGTTGATTAGTCAATAATATACGAAAAAAATTCATCAAAATACATGAAGGTTGGTGAATCGAGAATATGTGAAACAAGATTCATCAAATTGAGAGTTTCATTAATCAATTCATTTTCATGTAGAAAGAAAAATAATTTCATGAAGAAAAGAATTATATGAAACAAATTGATCATATTAAACACTTTCATGAAAAAAAAAATTATTCAAAAAAAAAATGAAACACGCGGTTTGTACAATTTGTACAAATTAACGTGGTTTGTATTTGAAATCTCCCCTATACATATAACAAACTTATTTTTTTCCCTATTTTATACATATTTTACCTACTAAACAAATTACTAACCTACATGCCACCAATGTGTACATGTATCGGATGAAAACCTAATTTGGAAAAAAATTATTAATATTATAAATAATAAAAACTTACTTATATTATATATATACCGGGTACGGAGCGGGTCAGGGAATGTACTATCCGGCCCCTGCCCCAACCCCGGTTTTATCTTAAGAGGGATCCCCGGCCCCGATACCCGGTTGAGCGGAGAATCCCTCCCTGTCAGGTCGGGTGAACAGGGTTCCCCACAGGGTCGGGGTAAATCACCATGCGTATTCAGTAGGTGAATGTGTAGGTGTCATTTATTTTTTAAGATGAATTTATGTTGGCCAGGTGAATTTTTCTTTTCACTTATTAAACATTGTCAAGTTTTACTATCCCCATTTTACCTGCAGTTGTTCCACGTCCTCCTCTTCGTCGTAGCTTTCCTTTACCATTCTTGTTCACCTTTCGATACTCACAGTTCACCCTTCAGATTACGATTCTAGATTTGTTGGTTGATGTCTAGTTAAATACTATTGAAAAGGGTGATGAAAAGAGGAGAAGAAGATAACCCAAATATATGGGTGCATTGGTTATGAATGTTATAAGCTCTCTTGGAATCATTATGGCCATAAAAGAAATCATGTCTCCATGGATTATGCTTTCACCTTCAGTCGATCACTTTCTCTTATAATTCCATCAACAGAATATTATTCTAAACCTCTAAAACTCACATATATGTTCTTCTCCTTAATTTAATTATTATTAAAACATTTAAAAAATACAAATCATTATCTCTAAATTGAATTTATTTTCTAAATTACTTAAGTACCTTTCAATTTAGAGATAATGATTTGTATTTTTTAAACATTTTAATAATAATTAAATTAGAGAGAATGACATATATGTGAGTTCTAGAGGTTTAGAAGGATATATACGTAGTTTCAAACTTTACAAGGATATATACGTAACATAGGAAGTTTTAAAGGATATAGATGAAATTTTCCCATTTTTTAATGTGTGCTAGTCCTTGAGGTTTTGGAGGCTCAACCGTTCGCTGCATACAGACAATGCATCCTAACCCCTAAAACGATGTTGTACGTCAACTACAACATTTCTTTTTTTCTTTTCTTTTTTAAATATTTCAAAACAAGTTTTATTTATTTATCAGTATGAAAACAATACAGTCAAATCTAACATGAACCTGTTCACATGTTGTAAAGGGAGGCTTGGGCTCAACTTGTAGCTTGAGGCTAGAAACTTATGCTCAAGCTCAACTCACCCGGAACAAAGCTTTGATCTACTCGAAGACGAGTGGTTCTCATTTGCACTTATACACGTAAATTACATCGATTGTGTAATTTGTATAAATAAATTTGTTATTGTTCATGTGTTTTTAAATTAAATACTCACATAAAAGGATTTATTAATTGCATGGCTTTAATTTTATAAGTACACATTTTTTAACACTAAATAGCCATCTTTGTACAAGAGGACTAGAAGAAAAATAATTTCATGAAAATGATATAAATCATTAAATACTCAAAAGTAAATTGTTATCTTTAAACTAGGTATGTTTTATTAACGATTTTTAAAAATCATGTAAGTAACTTATAGATAAAGTGAAGCTATATTGTTATTTATTGTAGTTCGTCCATTTAATATTTTATTCGACTCATGTGATCCTAGGTATTTAAATATGAAATTTTGGACCTTGACTTTCTTTCCATATCTATTTATTGGTTTTAAATTTTATCTCAATTTGGGTGAAAGCCAAACTGAAATTATGTAATTGGTATGGTATGCCATGGCTATTAGACTATGAGTATTATATTAACAAATATTAAAATAAAACAACTAAAAGACAATAAAAGATAATTATAATTGTATCTGAGTTTAAGAGTTTACATAATTTTATATAAGTGTGTCTCGTTTAAGTGTTTATAGCAAACGGACTTGAATCCCATTCTAATCAGAAAACACAATAACAATTCACTATTTATAACTTTCACATGAAAATTGAACATGTTTTAAATATTTATCATCACTCATTCCTTCGACGACAAAAATTTTAATATCTTATGATTGTTACTTGTTAGAGTCTAAGATAGTCATACAAAATATACATACATAGATATATTATATATGTGTATTTCAGTTGTGAACCAAACTTCTATTCTGAACCGGAGGACAAACAAAAGTGTGTCACGTGTGTCGGACATTCACATGATACTTCTACATATTCTTTTTATCATTCATCATGAATGGTATAACATTTATCATGAATGCTATAAAAAAAATTATTCATTATTCATGATGAACAGAGACAAATAGAAACACGTGTCGCACTCTTGTTTGTGTCTCGATTCGCAACTGAACTTCATCCATGCATATGTGTGAATACCAACGGTAATATAAATACACAATATGTAGAATAAGTATCAATAAAACCAATTTGGTAGAAGCGTAGTACTGAATAAGATGCAAACCTGCAACATATAAAGGCCTCCAAATGCAATGTCCTATACAAAAATTTACCCCTACAGTTGATGTAGTTTTCAAATGTCTGTTTAAAGATGCAACTACCATATATAAGTAATAGAAACCTAAATCGGACAAACTGTTTTATACCTCCATGAAGAACTGATGAAGAAACCAACGGGTTTTTTTATATAAATCATGTTATAAATTGAACAAATTTTGGGTATTTAGACGTTTTCCTCTTTAACCTATAAGTCATTTTTAATAGTTAAAAATTGATTGGTTTAATTATTCAGAAATAAAATTATATACATAAACGAATTTGTATCTCATTTTAGAGCCACAAAAAAGCCCAACATCTTATCATATATGTACATATCTAAAAGCCCAAAAAAGTTTAATCCAATTCACCAAGCCCAATCTTGGATATTGATCCAATTTGTAAACCCAAACATTTGAAATGATGCTAAATTAATTATGTTTTATCAAATATAATTTTAGCGCGATAATCAAATAAAAACCATAAAAATGTTATGAACTCGTAAATCACTATAAAAATAATTTTTTACCTGATTTTTTTTTCATCAAAACCTATAATTTAATATGGTGTTTCACATATCTTTGGGTTCACCTTATGAAATAATTACATGTGAATTTTTTTTTTCGGATTCACCTAGTGAAACCAAAATTATGCGTAAAAAATATTCATACGGTGAAACAAATACATGTGAAGGTTTCATTTTATGAAACAAATATATATGAAATAATATATTTAATCTTAACCTTTGATGAAAAAAATTATAAAAAAAAATTATTTTTATATCGGTTTTCACGAGTTTGTAACTTTTTTATGATTTTTATTTGATTACCGTCATATAATTTTGATGTATATTTTTGAGATCGAACGGATTCATGTGAATAAGCATCTTGCAAAGGTCTCAATAAACTGGTTGTGCCAAATATACCACAAATCACGGTGTAAAAAATCTAATCCATTTTAGTCCATGTATTTTTGTCATTTTTATGCATAATAAAAGCATTGTTATCAATTGATAATCTTCCTTTTAATTCTAATTGTTGTATTTTATTATAACTTAACAGTTAAAGTAGATGTAAATGTATAATATATCCGACTTAACAAAAACAGATAAAAAGTCGATCTTAAAATTGACCAAAATTTAAAGTAAACATGATTTTTCGTTTTCTTTTTCAATGACCGGCTCTATGAGTGAACAGCCCGAACAGTGGCCCAGAGCATCTCACGCCCAAAGGTATCACTATCTGGAAGCACGAAACCAGATCTATAAGTATGATATAGAGGATCTTTACCACTAAGTTAGAGATGATTTGTTTGCTTTTATTCCAAATTCGTTTTTAATATTTTGCTTTCTATTCCTCATATTTTTATCTTCCCCGTTAAATTTTAAAATTCATTTTTCTCTTGTTTTTATAACAACAAATATTTATTTGAATTAAAATTAATCTCATCGAACAATTAATATTTCTATCATTTTTTATTTTAAGAAGACCCTTTAATAATACTTGAAAACTTATTATTTTTGTCATAGGATCAAAGGAAAAGAAAGCAAAAGCGATTCCCATAGTAGCGGCGAGCAAAATGGAAGCAGCCTAAACCGTGAAAACGGGGTTGTTGGAGATCAATACAAGCGTCGTGCTGTTAGTCAAAGCAGTAGAATGCTGCACCGTAGATGGCGAAAGTCCAGTAATCGAAAGCATCTTTTTATCAAACATGTTTGGTGCGGATTTGTTGCTTGGTAAAAGGCATCTCCACCGATAGCAACTCCCATTTTACATCAATTTTTACACAATTTCACTATAATCCAACATCAATTGGTGTTGGTAAAATGTATCACAATGAATTTGGTATTTGATGTTTATGCAAGTCTAACCCCTATATGGTTTTAGTTATCTAATTATAAATGTTATTTTAGTTATGATACTTGTGAATATTATATTATAAATTATATCTATATTAGTTTATATCTATTACTTCTAACAAATAAGTAACATTTTAGGTACATGTCGCGCTTTGGTGAGTCGGTTTTAGTATTTTCCTGCCTAAACATGTTTCTAGACACAATTCAACATGTATCTAGACACAATTTAAATTAGTAGTTCAATATGACCAATTTTCCTCTTATTCAATTAATCCCACTAAGTTAGGATGCAATTGATTTTATTCTTTGTTGGAGATTTATTATATTCAAAATAAATGATTCTAATCGAAATCGGATGATGGTAGTCCAAAAGTTTGTTTGGAATTATTTTTTTGGGCTGTCGATTTTGTCCCGATTTTCTATCGATAAATTAGGGAATTTGGTCTTTTTACTGTTTTATCTTATTTTTCATTAAAAAATATATTTATCTTTTACGATATTTTTTTCATATTTTTTACTATCAAATATGGAGAGGGGAATTCAATGGAAAACTAAAAAAAACTGAAGAACACCCTGGGAGCCTTCCATCTGGAGAATGTTCCTATCATTACATATGCATTGATGCATATTCACAACGTACGTTACAAATTACCTAAGATGCATTAACGTATATCGTTCATGAAAGCGCTTAGGACGTTTCTTGGCTTTTCTCTTTGGCGTTTTTCCTTGAACCTGACCCTAAATATGGATATCTATATATAAGTTAATATATTATTTAATAGCAAATATATTATTAATATAGAAAGTGTCTCTCGATTTTAATCATAATCACCTACCACCAAGGTGTGACTCTTATTCCCACCTCCCCCTTTATCGACGCAACCAACCACTATCATTGTTGTTGATGATAATTTTGAGAAAATAAAAAGAGAGTCAAAACCCTAATTTTAACCCACCCTTTCTCTTTACGTTTTCACCCTGCTGGCATGCTCCCATCTCCCTTTCTCTCATTCTCCATCGTTGTCGCCTGCCACCACCATCTTCTCCCGCCCGCGAGTCAGCCTCTAGCCATCGCCGCCTGCTACCACTACCACCCCCTCCCCATCACTCTCGATCGACAATAGTCGAGAACCACCATTCAACCTCCATCTTTGCCGACGAAAACAACAACCACCGTCGACTACCCTTCCTTTCATCTCGAACCAGCAACCACTGTCGACCATCACCACTATCTACAATCGACGACTCCAGCAGCAGCCACTTTTGATTGACCACGATCTCCCTCTCCCTCACCGATGGACCATCGATCTCCCTCCCCAACGAACCACCGATCTCATTTTCCTTCCCCGATGGACCACCGACCTCCCTCTCCCTCCGATGGACCGCCGATCTCTCTCTCTCTCCTTCTGCGATGGACCACCAATCTCACTCTCCCTCCGAATCCGATGAACCACTTATTATAATATCCAGCTCCAACTGGTATATTCACCTCCGATGAGATTTTTTTACGGTCAATTTTTGTGAAGAACAAATATACCGTGGGAAAACCAACTTGTATATTGGCGGGGACCACCCCCATCAACAATTAAATATTACCTTTTTTTTTATCTTTAAGTATTATATATCCATTAAATAGTATATATAAATTAACATATATAATGCAATAAATTATAATAGCACAATTATTTTTTATTGTTTTATATGTTTTTTATCAGTATTATTTATGTGTTTTTTAATTTATATTATTTACAATTAATGTAATGTTTTTAATATAAAATTTTTAATTTAAAATTGTCGTTTTTATTTATTAAATAAATAAATTATTTATTATTATAATATGTATTTATAAATTATAGTTTTGTTATTAAAAATAATAAATAAAGGTTGGAGATGGTCTAATGTTGAAATCAGACTGGTAAGTTTAATTTATATATTTTAAACAATAATGTAAAAAAGTACTCAGCATTATTTATGTAAAAAATATTAGCCTCAAAAGTGGTACCTTTAGTTTAAATAAAAAGTTTAAACACTTTTAATTAAATAAAACAATCATTTATCTCTTTTCACATAATGTTTTGATAAAAAAGTTAAACTTAAGAGTTTTTTCATGTTTTCTCTAGTTTAAAGAACATTATAGAAAACAAAAAAGTTGATTTTTAAATTACCCTGTGTAATACACATGATCGAACATAGTATGATATATAACAACACATAAAAACTCTCTCACACACATGTATGTATATATATATACATATTACGATCCAATAAAACAAAAAGAATACATAACGGAAGATGAAATTTAAATGACATAGTAGAAATTTAATTGCATGTACATTGTTTGTTCAAATGTGTTGTAAAATTATTGTAAAAAAATATGTATCGAATATGTAAAAAAAACTAATAATGAAAAAGGTATATGACTTACGGAATTATACTTTTAATATTTTGTTTTTGTAAAAAAATGATGCAACGTGCTATTGCAATTGAATTACTACAGTTTACAAAAGTTTTACACCAGTTTGTAGAAAGAAATTGTGTAAATGATTGGATATGGACTAACACCATTGGAACATTGTTACAAATTCAAAATATTTTGTGTTTTTTTTTGTTGGGGGCATGTTCTGACGTTTTCTCCCAAGGCATCAAAAAACTTTGGACTAGTCCTGACAATGATTTACACACACATTAACAGATTAACTATTTAATTTCAACAAGTTTGAGGTTTGAAACACAATATAATTTTTAATAAACATATGGCAGTTGATGTCTATTCTCACATTTTCTGGATCAAATAATTTTAGAGTTGGTATCTTTATATTTATTCTTATGTTCTCAACTTCTTTTCGCATTCTCATTTGAACATCTACTTATATATATATATATATAGGGTTTATATACACATGTCTGGGTTACAATGAAAACAATTCATTTCTATGAGAAGGTAAGATCAAACTCTAAATGTATGTTGTAAGATAAATGAATATACTTTCATATTATTTGAAAGTTACAACATTCACAATTCACACAATATAAAACAACATTGATAAAGTAAAGGTGACACTTTCATTTTTCATCATGTTATAATGAAAATGAAAATTTCTCACACGATCATAGAATACATATCTGTGTACACATGTGTATATGAAGGTTTAAAGGAAAATGACAAAAAAAATAGTTGAGAGCGTGAAAAAAAATTAAAAACTAAGTAGTTGTTTGATCGGTTTTTCATTAAGTTCTGTAAGATAAAGTTTTCTATGGATAGATAATCTATCTGTATAGATTGTGAATATTTTTGTTTGATATGTGTTTTTTCATAGATGCTTCAGAAGTGTGTTTTTTAATTTGGAAGGACAATGTTCGAAAAAACTTGACTTTCTTCACAAGTATCCCCTATAAGCTTATTGAATAAGCCACTTTCTATATCATAAAGCCATCATCAAACAATTGTATACAGGTAGTCGAATAATTTGTGAGTCCCATTAAATTAATTAAGTTACTAACAAACAAATCCTAGAGATACTTAGTGGTTGTTTGGCAGTTGCTGAATAGTTTTGTGCAAAATGATTAAAAAGCTCTTATAAGATAGTGTAAAATGAAATATAACTGTTCAAAATAAAATTAGAGCTCTGAATGGTTAAAGTGGTCCATGATACAAAATGAATCAGAGGATTTTAAAACCATCAAGAAGCAAATTTATTTTTTTGCCAAACCTGATTCACTTTGAAGCAATTCTATATACTACCTCTTAATAAAACTGTTCAGATGTAAACAAACAACCCTAAAGTATATTTCACTTAAAAAACAGGATGCAAAGAGTAATATATACACAAATCTTTCATGTATCGTGTATAAAAACTCATCAATCATCCTTAACCAGATAATTTAACTTGAATCATTATTCATTACAAATGGTTTGTGTTAAATAATTTAATTAAAAGCCATAAAAAGACAATAACTCTAAAATAAATATTTATACTTTGGTCGAAAATCTATAGGATAAAGAGTTGACCAACCATAAAATGCCACGTAAGCAACAAGGATGATATATTATCCCACTTCAATCTTCCATAGCCACAAACCAAGCTTCTGAATCTTTAAAATACTTGAAAATCTCCAATTTTTCAAACTCAATTTTTCTTCTTTGAATTATTGAAAAAATGGCAACTGCTGTGATGGCTTCTCTCCCTCAATTCACTGGTCTAAGGCCATCTTCTTCATCAACCTCCCCAATTCAATCCATGGTTAGTTCCCATCTTAATTAATTTTGTTATGTTCTTAATTATCTGTTATTTACGTATTTTGTTATCTGTTAAAAGCCATTGTTGTTACTGAACACCTTATGTCATGTTTATTGACCAGAGAAGTTGGAGTTGTGTTTGTTTTTTGATTAGTAATTAGTCGGTATTATCTGTAGAAGTGCTTTAGATATATATAGTGAGCGGCTTTAAGGAAGACTACATTTATGTTTTTTATTTATTTGTTAAAAACAGTTGTATCGTAGACTGAAGTGTTTATTGACAAGAACTTTGGCATTGTTTTCATTTTTTGGTTAGAAATTGATCGATGTTATTGCAGAATTAGATAATGGGTGGCATTAATAAAATTATCAATTATGATGGTTTTTTCACATTTACGTATTTCATAATTTGTAAAAAAAGACTACTGTCGTTGTGGATGTTAGTATCCGTTTACAATAACTTGGCGTTGTGTTTGATTTTTTGGTTAGAAGTCAGTGGATGTTACTATGGAAGTGCTTTAGATATTGAGCGTCTTTTACGTAAATTGTTGATTATGATGTTTTTTTTCATATTTACGTTTTCATAATTTGTCAAAACCGTTGTTAGTGCATATTGTAGAATTCCTTTAGGATAACTTGGGTTTGTTTTTTTCTCCTTAGAAAATTAGTCGAGTTTTCTCTGTTAAAATTGTTGTACATTATGAGTGCTTTTGGCAAAAGACTGTTTATTGCGATGATCTTTTTTATATTTACGTTCTGATAATGTGTTAAAATCCGTTGTTCATTTATAAGAAATTGGTGTTGTGTTTATTTTTTTTTGTTAGAAATTAGTCGATTTTTTTGACAAAGTGCTTTTGTTAGTAAGCAGATTTTACATTAACGATCGTTTGCAAAGGTTAATCATAAACGTTTTTTTATAACAAATAGTCAACCATTATGCTAAAAAAGTCTTTAACCTTTTCTAGAATGGCAATGAAATTTTATTAAACTAGGTCTAATATTCATCAGTATTATCATTTACTAATTACATGTCCTATTTGTTGATCATATATATTAATTTAACTGTCTATTTTGTAAATATAATATTTATGTCTAAAAGTCGACGAATAAAATGTAAACACAACATAAAATAAAATGGTCAAATAAGTAATTTCATAATGTGAATATCATAAGGCCGTTCAAAATTAAACAAAAGCAATCAAATCAACATTGTATTTTTTATGGTTTTTCTAGTCATAATGTTTTGCATTGTGAAAGATACTTTAATACAAAATTACACATTTACCCATTGATAATTATTACACCTTTTTTTTAAATCTATCATTAGTTATTGAGTCAAATCAAAAGTCAAATGTCGACAGATGAAAACTAAGTCGTTCCACCATTTCAGGTGGCATTTAAACCAATGAAGCCCAAGGGAAAGGGAGCTCTAGGCGTTCGTTGTGATTTCATCGGCTCGTCCACAAATTTGGTACTTATATTCATTGAGTATATGCTATATTTTAAAAATACATAAATAAATGAAATGAGAATTTTGATGTTTTGTTTGGATAGATAATGGTGACTTCAACAACGTTGATGTTGTTTGCTGGTCGATTTGGATTGGCACCATCGGCAAACAGGAAGGCAACTGCAGGGCTAAAGCTTGAGGTAAGGGATTCAGGACTCCAAACCGGTGACCCTGCTGGCTTCACCCTTGCAGATACATTGGCTTGTGGAACCGTCGGTCACATTATTGGTGTTGGTGTTGTTTTGGGGCTTAAGAACATTGGAGCCATCTAGACTTTTCTTTTGAAACAAGTTATCATGTTAATAACATTGTCGTAATTGTTTTCTCCTTCCAATTATGCATGTTTCATTATGGAGTTCAAGTTATTTGTGTAAAGGCCACTAACACTTGTATATCAACCGATCATGCCCGACCAATCCATCAACCATCCAAATCCTCTCATTTATGTCTTCTAACACGAAACGTAAACAGGGGGGGGGAATAGTTCAAGCTAGAGTGAGTCTTATATTAAATATCACAACAGACTCCCCGAATTAATCCAACTTACTTACAGTCATAACTCATACCCTCAAATATAATAGCACACGAGTTATTTGATTTTAATCAAATACGATAAAATTGAATGTAATGGTTGGATGTGCTACTAATGCATGAAGTTGTAACAACGACTTTTGATTGTGTTGATAATTTATAATTATTTAATCAGATGATTGATAAGGGTGTATAATTAACTTTTACTGTTTATTTGATAATCAATTTTGTTGTAACTTATATCAAGTTGATTATTCCACCTATAGATAGCATAATATTCATAACTAGAAGCAGCTTAGGTAAGTGGTGACCACTGATTATTACGATTTCAAAGTCTCATCAGTTAGATAATTACATTTAAAACATGCATCCAAACAACCTTATGAATGTAAAAGTATACCCACTTTTAGCACTTTTTAGGATTTGTTTTATATTATTTTTATTTTCTCAATCACAATTCGAGTCTTTTTATCCTTATTTTAGTTTTATTGAGCCTATAACTATGTTATATATATATATATATTTTTTTTTGTTATGGTTGTGTTGAATAATATAAAGAAAAGTAATGATGCAACAACCTTTCTATCATCTGAAACAATCCTGTTGATGGTTCGGTCAAGTTATGACCCCTTACTTGTAATTCCTACATATCTACATGTTTGTAATTTTTAGGACAAATTACAATAAAGTAGATTTTAGTTTGTTTTCATTTCTATTTTGAGGAGCCTATTTAAAAAAAAAACTGTATATTAAGTAATATGCCATATATCTGACACCATACAAGGAGATACATGTATTTGATTAAAGTAGGGGAACTTTTTAATAAGAGCGTTTATCAAAACTATGAAACCCTCTAAATCGTCCTCACACCATAGTACCACAAACTTCCAGTGATACCGTAATTCTGTAAACAAAATATCATTATCGCAAAAAATTCAGAAAATATCATTTTTATCCATATTTTCCGATAAAATGTATCTTCTCCTCAGCAAAAGGGATAGCACACTCAATATAGGAGAATTACCTTCGACAAGGTGCTTTTATTGCCATTTTACAAATGCATGTTATGTACACAATTTATAAACTCGAGGAATATTCCATCATGCAGAAGCGTTCATATAAAGACGATTTTTCTGCACAAAAATACAAAACAACTTCAACATGAGATTTCCGATTTATATCAGTTAAAGATCGATTTCCAACGAATTTATTATTTCTTGTCGGTTTTTATATCATTTAAGATCGATAATACTAATCTCAGTTACAAAGTTTTCCTTCTCATTAAAGGTCATTTTGTGCATGAAGTCATTAATAAACACACACGTGTAGACACACACATATACCATATTAAACCTTGTATTTTTTAAACTGAAAAAAACTAAATTATTGTTTTTTGTCTACAATATCAACATATTTGGTTTTAATTGATGGGTGTATCGTATTTTATATTTAACCGAACGACCTTTTTTTCTTCAGAAGACGAACTGACAGAGGGTATAGTATGATACATATCCAACTCACACTCTGTTTCTTGCCGCTTTGACTACCTCTAAAGGGTTACTCACAAGATATAGAAATATACATTTTCGACGTCAATATGCAACGTTCAAGAATCAGATTCAGTTAATCATACAAAATTTGACACAGGAATATCTGAATTATCGAATCTCAGCAATGGCGTAAAGAGTAAATAACTTACTATATACATACATTATATTTATTTTTTTAAATCAATCTCATTACAACAACTTAAATTTTATTTATAAACCTAACCATTGTAATAAAAATATATGATAATTTACACATACCTCAAAGAAAACCTTCTAAAAAAAGCATTGGTTGGGTTGGGGAAGAATTGGGCCTTGGAACCCCTAAGTACAAAAACGATGTCGTATAATGCATCCCCATCGGCGAAATAAGTAGTCTCGGGGACTATCGGTAGTGGCTTACAGAAATCGAAAGAGGGAGAAGAAGAAGAAGAGGGAGAAAAGGGTTTTAGGGTTCCATTTCAGTGATCTTTAGTGGTATATATATACATATAATTATATATATTCACCGGAAGAGAGATGAGTACATATAATTACGTTGTTACGGCTCATAAGCCAACGAATGTCACTCATTCATGCGTCGGCAATTTCACTGGTCCACAAGAACTGAATCTTATTATAGCGTAAGTTTTTTTTTTCACTGTGTTTTTTGGTTTTTAGTTTCTGTATTTGATTGAAATTTGATTGTTTTACGAACATATAAAAAAAAGATTTGAGTTTCGTGAATTGGATGCAAAAAATTAAGCTATTATGTGTGAAAATTTTGATGATTTTGGGGGAATGAATTGATGAAAGAGGGTAGAATTGTTCTTGATTTTCTGTTAGAAATCCCACAACCGGATGCTAAAGGGCTCATGCTAGAAGCCTAGAAGGCTCGGTTAGTGTGGGAGATGGTGAACGTATTATTACTTTAGCTAGGTTTTCTGTTAGGGATTCTAGAGGCATCTCCAGGTGATTATATTTTCTGTCAACATCTCTAGTTGCTCTAAAATGTATGAAGCTTAAAGTATCTAGAATATAACATCTGATATGGTGGGTAGAAAGAATCCTGTTGTTAAATTTGAAGTAAAGTTTATATGTATCCATTTATTTTTTGCATTTGATCAATACCAGGGTTGAACTAAGATTTCAAAGTTTATACTCTTTTTTGCAATTCAGAGAGTAGGCTGCAAATCCATTGCAAAAGAAAAAGATACTGTGTGAAATATGTTTTTCTGCCTGCCATTTTGTGCAGTTCTTTTAATTGATGTCCAAGACTTTTTTCCCCTGTATTTTTTGCAATTTATTCTCCAAAGCAAAAACCAATTTTCGAATTGCATCATCTTGTGACTCATTTTTGTGCACTGTGCAATTTTTTTTTTCAGGAAATGTACCCGTATCGAGATTCATTTACTTACTCCTCAAGGTTTGCAGGTGGGTTTGTGCTCAAGTGATATTTTTATCTCTGATTCTTTTACATTCAATTGTTTCTGTTTGTTTTAACAGGGATTCTATATTTTTTTTATGGTTCTAATTACATGGGTGTATGTCTAGTTGCACAACGTTGCCCTTTGATTTACCTGTATGAGTAAAATACCTTTAGACAAAATCATTGAACTTTTCTACACCAAAGTAAAAACATCATAATTTCTAGCCAGAACTAGTTGAGGGAAGATGAAATTGAAGACCTTCAGGAATATCATTCTTTTAGTTCAGTAGCAAGCAGATAGAAGGATTAGTGCTTTTACCCTCAAGGAGTTGGACTAGTCAGTTAAGCAAATCATGATCTGCTTCAGTCTCAAGAAGCTTTTGGTGATTTTGCCATAAAGTAATACTATTTTTATCTGCTATTTGGATCCAATTAATATAACTGCATTATACACACAACTGTGTGTATATATATCCCTCATTTTTTCTCTGTAAGGAATCCTTCTTATTTGTAATGCTATTAACATTACATATCGTCTGATCTTTTCATTTTGTGGGTCCCATCTTAATGATTCAAGGATAAATTGATAGGCAACTCACACAAAAGGAGATGGATGATGTTCTAAATTGATTTTTTTCTATAAAATTTACAAAATCAAATGTTATGTGAGTTGTTAATTAGATATGGGGCATTCATCTGAAGTTGGCGCATCTTCTTTTGAACCTATGGATAACAAAAACTTGGAGATTTATAGTTCTAAAGATTTAATAGAGTATTTGAATTTTGATACTTTCAGACTCTCTCTTGCTTTAGGTTATTTTACAACTACAATTTAATTGCATATTTGTTTTTATGCAGCCTATGTTGGATGTGCCGATATACGGAAGAATTGCAACCTTGGAACTTTTTCGTCCTCATGTGAGTAAATGATTAATTTCTAGTCTTTTAAGAAATAATTTATTATGTATTTCTTGCAACATTTACATTGTGATGGTGTATTTTTTTTTTTGCTCTATTGAAGGGTGAAACACAAGACCTTCTATTTATTGCAACAGAAAGATACAAGTTTTGTGTTCTTCAGTGGGATGCTGATGCAAATGAGGTTATTACAAGGTTTGATTTTATATGGAAGCTAAACTATGTTTTCAACAGCATAATCATAGTCTTTTGTTTAACAATGGATTTGTTATGTATCCTATTTATTTTATTACATAAGTAGATGTAATCTTGCTTTATATAACTTTTCTGTGACTTTTTGTAAATTTATTAACGATGTAAGTACACCATTTGTAACAAAAACTATACAATTTATTTCTGATCATAGTTCTTGGTAAGAGGCAATTATCAATGGACTTTATAATACATCTCGGCCATTTTACACATGGACCTATTGATTGTTCCTTTTATAGGACTCGATTATTGGTTACAGCCTTTTTCAGGTAGCTGAGTTTATTCGTATATATGCTATACCAGTTACAGAAAATAGCGAGTTTAATAAATCTTATGGAATTTCACTTAAAATAATTGTTAGTAAAAAAATAAGAGCTTTGGCTGTACTGTTAAGTTGTTGGAAAATAAGTCATCTCCTTTTAATTAGGTCTGTGAAACTATCAATACTCATAACTATAGATACAAGGTTGCATAAGATGACTATAGACCTTAAAAACAAAACAAGCTATTAGATTTTTCAGTAAATGGATGTGCTTAATGGGATCTTGTAATTTGATAATCTTGATATCTGAATGATCTGATTATTACTGACTTGTTTTTACGAACGTGCCCTGAACTGTGTAGAGCAATGGGTGATGTCTCAGATCGAATAGGCAGACCTACCGACAATGGCCAGGTACATATCAAGTTGCTTGAAAAGTAAATATTTTATAAACAAAAGCCTACTATTTATCTTTTAACGTTATATCTTCCTTCCCACTTGTTTGATCCTTGTAGATAGGCATAATTGACCCGGACTGCAGACTTATTGGGCTCCATTTGTATGATGGATTATTCAAGGTAGTTGCTCCTGATGTTAATTCTTCCATGTTCCATATATATACATATCCTATTATTCATAATCAACTTTCAGCATTATTTTGCTTTCAAGTCCCACTTCACTTTTTCAGTGTGCTTATGCCATTGTTATACTTATACCCACACTATTCTTTTTCTTCAGGTCATTCCATTTGATAACAAAGGACAACTGAAAGAAGCATTTAACATCAGGTATGTGTTACTTGCAGGCGCTTAATGGTCATGGACAATCACACTCATGAGATTGATTTTTGATATGCCCCTGTAGTGGAATACCCTTGCTTTTAGACACTCGCATTACACTCACTTTTGGTAGGGTCTTAAAAGCAAGTTACTCCCTCCGTCGCAAAATAAGTGTCTACATTTCTATTTATGTTTATCCCAAAATAAATGTACACACTTTCAAAAGTAAATAACCAGATTCTCAAATTTACCCTTAATTAATGCACAAATATCTAAGAGTTGTGAAGAGAGATAAATGAAATAAGGGTAAAGATGTCTTGGTTAACAAAAAAATGTGATTATTATGCATGCCTAAAACTGTGTACCATTTCAATTGTGGACACTTATTTTGGGACAGAGGGAGTATATTTTTAGGTATGTAGTGATCTAAAATTTGGCATTGTAAACAGATTGAAAATTTGGTTAATTCTGCTATGATTACATTTGATAGGGAGTTCAACACTTATGAGGCCATTTAAAAATTAGCTACTGCAGATGAGGCTTGAATCGAGAGCCTTCAGGTTCCTCAATGTTTGTCCTAAGTGTTGATGCTTGAGCTATAAAAGCAATAATTTAGATTACAGATGAATGGCTAGAAATGGCTTTAAACCTCTCTTTCCTCGTCTCCCCTTGATAACATTGTAACAATCAACATTGTCACCAAGTTCAAAGGCAACATAATTGATCCTTTATTTTTGTGAATATCAGACCCAATTATGTTCTCTCTTCTTGCATTTATTCACTAACGTACTCAAAAATCCTGCACATTCTCTAATGTATATTGATATACTCAATCTCATTAGAACTAGAATACTCTTTTCGGGGATAATCGTATTAAATGCCATGCATTCTTTAGGCAAAGATTATCATTAAATACCTTAGTTTCTTCCAAATCATCATTGCTGAAATCTTAGGCTAGTGATCTTGACACACACTATTACTTTAGTTTCAATGAAAGAAGATAATTTGAGCACTTATGTATTTTGTCATGGTGGATACTCTTCTTATGAGTTGGCTGATAGTCAGGATACTTTATTTAAGATGCTTCTAGAATCAATTATTGCAATTTCTTGGGACAAAGGGAAGTTATACTTGGATTGATAGCTACTGACTTCTTGTCCTTTTGTATGCATGTTGAGTTGTTTTCAGGCTAGAAGAGCTTCAAGTTTTGGATATCAAATTTCTGTATGGTTGTCCAAAGCCTACAATTGTTGTTCTTTATCAGGTTGGATTATTTACGAGCTTTCTACTTGCAATCAGTTCGACGGGAATTTTTTATTTTTTTATAACTAACTTTCTGGGAAGTATTATTATCATTGCCTTAATGATGGAAAAGAAAAAAACATTAAACGTTATTGCACATTCTAGATTCTGAGGTAATGCTAATCGTGGATATTATCAAAGGCTTTCTTTTTAGTATTGTATCAAACATGAAGTTATTTCCAAATTTGCAATGACCAACTCTGTTATTCAAAGGTAGTTAAAATTCATTTTCAAGAGTGATGAACATTAAAAGTGTACTTATCCTTGTTGCTTTCTTGGTTTCAGGATAATAAGGATGCTCGCCATGTAAAAACTTATGAGGTTTCTTTAAAGGATAAAGATTTTGTTGAAGGTCCATGGTCTCAGAACAATCTTGATAATGGGGCTGATTTGCTAATACCAGTTCCACCACCATTTTGTGGTGTGTTAATTATTGGAGAGGAGACGATTGTGTACTGTAGCGCCTCTGCATTTAAAGCAATACCAATTAGACCTGTAAGTCAGTGGAGTTTCTACGACTTTATTCTATGTCATCCATAAGCGCCTTTTATTTGGTCCTTGAGCAGTTAATAGCGTGCTATAGCAGCGCTATAGCGTGTAGCAGCCCTGCAAGAAATAGCGGTGTACGTGTAGCGGTCCAAAATATTGGGCCGCTATTACGGATATCTGCGGCTATTTTGGTATGAAATAGTGGCCTGCTATATCTGCTATATCTTTTCGACTGTTTTGGAATTTTTTTGTTGGACTTTTTTTTTATTCTTTTGGGCTTTTTGTGTGGGCCATTTGTAATGAAGCCCGGCAAACAGTAAAAATAATTAAATTAGGTCAAAGACATATCAATTCCTTCCAAACGTAGCCTGAATCTCTGCTCAACAGATTCTCGATTCTACACTCCACAGATCCTCGATTCTGCTCAAGTTTCCATAGATTTGATTCCACGGATTCTGTTCAAACCCTTGATTCTGCAAATTATATATGATTATCTTCTTATTCCCCTCTCTCCCGAAACCCCCAAAAAGGAAAAAAAGAAAAATAATGATACACTGCACACAAAAGAAAAAACATTCCCTCCACTTAGATTTATGCTTCCAAGGATTTATAAGTTGTCTTTGCCAATGAACCTTCCTTTCCTTTTTATATATTTTTGTACTTTTTTATATTTGCGTATTTCTAGTTTCATCATTTCTCACTTGACACTACATTTTCTTAATGCTTATTCTTGATGGATGATGTTTGTGTTGTATGAACTTGTAGTCTATTACTAGAGCCTATGGAAGGGTGGATGCGGATGGTTCCAGGTATTTACTTGGTGACCATAGTGGGCTCCTTCACTTGCTTGTCATAGCCCATGAGAAAGAGAAGTAAGTTATGATTCTATTTTTGTTATATATATATATAAGTAGACTTTGTATTTGTTTAAATATAAGTTATCTTACATTCTTTTTAATGTTAGCTAGGATGCTCATTTAAGCCTGCCTGATGTTATTGTGATTGATTGGTCTGAAATATGCTTTCTCTCTGTTATTTCTAGAGTTACTGGACTCAAAATCGAGCTTCTAGGGGAAACTTCAATAGCATCAACTATATCATATCTTGATAATGCATTTGTATATGTTGGCTCGAGCTATGGAGATTCCCAGGTATGTGAACATTCAGCTTATAAACATTTTCTGATAATTAGTTAACTTGTGCTGTGCTTTTCTCCATTATAAAGATATAATAGATGAAATATTGATGTGCCAAAGTTTTAGACAAAAAACCTTTATAACTGATTACTCAAATAGCTGGCCTTGTGATTTAAGTTTCTATGCCTCTTCATCGCTTGATTTTCTTAATGTCGTCTAATTAACCCTAAATATCTTTTTTTTTCACGACACCTGTCCTTCCGTCTCTCTCACAGCATGATCCTCCTCCCCCCCTTCACACTTCCTTACAGCAGTTGATATGCACTTTAATGTCATCTCTTGGCTGTAATAATATATTAATATGTAATTTGTATTTATGCATTACAATTTACAATGTTTCTGCCTTTAAGTTAAATTTGAGGTATAGTAGCTCATTCAAGTTGTTTTCTCCATTATCCGTTACAGCTCATTAAGTTGAATCTCCAGCCTGATGCAAAAGGTTCTTATGTGGAAGTGCTAGAAAGATACGTCAATTTGGGCCCGATTGTTGACTTCTGTGTGGTAGATTTAGAGAGGCAAGGTCAAGGGCAGGTTGTGACTTGCTCAGGAGCATATAAAGACGGTTCCCTTCGCATTGTTAGAAACGGGATTGGGATAAACGAACAGGTATGAACTTCTATTTTGGTTGGCCTTTTTTGTCTTTTCTTTGTCCTTATGTTCTTATTCAGCTAGTACTTAGTAAGTTTGATTATTTATTATTGATGACAATTTCCATTTTTAAGGCATCTGTGGAACTACAAGGTATCAAAGGAATGTGGTCACTAAGATCAGCAACAGATGATCTGTATGACACATTCTTGGTTGTTAGCTTCATTAGCGAAACTCGGATATTGGCAATGAATCTTGAGGATGAGCTAGAGGAAACTGAGATCGAGGGTTTTTGTTCTCAAGTACAGACTTTATTCTGTCATGATGCTGTGCATAATCAACTTGTTCAGGTATGCATAAGCATTTATTATTATTATCCCTGCTGATTGTGATGGTTGATTTTGTTTCTGGTAAATCTTTTATATGATGATTCTTCTTCATCTTTCAAGTTGATCTAAAGAAAATCACCATAAAATAGGTAAGATTTCAAGTTGGCTGGCTTAGATTATGCCCTTTTGAATGGCATAACTATGTTTTTTTTAATCAGTTGGCACTTCTCACTTATCATCTCACTTGGAAGGTATTCCATACAAGTGGGTAGCATATATGCAATCCAGTTTTGTGGTTTCTCTTATGCTTGGTAGTTATACTCTTTAGACCTATGTAAGGATACCTTCATATGCTGCCTTCTTATTTCTGTCTGCTATTATGCTATGCGATGCTTGATTGACTTTCTTCTAAATATTTTTCTTAACTTAAACATGTCTGTAAATCATATTTCAGGTTACTTCAAGCTCGGTGAGACTGGTGAGTTCAACATCAAGAGAGCTACGACACGAATGGCATGCACCTGCTGATTACTCTATAAATGTTGCCACAGCTAATGCTACTCAGGTGCTTTACACTTATTCATTGAAATTTAAATTAAAACATGTCTACTCCATGTGGTGTTTGGCAATGGATGTCTTACGTATTGTTATTCCATCATGACATTTTATGCATCTAAGAATCACTTGGTACATTGGTTTCTTTTTGTTTCGCCAATTGCTGTTTCTTCTTTGTTTATTTCCTGTTGTAGCCAGATGCTATCCTTGTCAGTTGTGACACTGGTTTAAACTTTATGTTTAAGAGTCAAAACAGTGAATCAGTTACTGTATACGCTGGTTCATTTTGTTTTCACATTTGGGTGCATGTGAAATAAAATGATTAATTTCCAGTGTCACTTTGTTATAACATTCAGAATTAAAGCAATTGGAATAAAATGATTGAGAGAACAAAATGATTTGTTAAGCGATATGTGTCAACTAATGGAGTAATTGGAATAAAAGAAAATTAAATATAGACATTATCTTAGGATACCTTTTGAGATTGTATCCCATATGTTAAACCTGCATAATATTCTTTAGAAAGAACATACTGACCAACGTTAATGAGGATATTGGTTGTTTGTTCATAGGAACAAACAAGCCCAACTAGGATAATATCCCCCAATCTTCTCCTTTATAAATGATTGACCTCTCTCTGCATGTCTCTTTTGTTCAGCCAAAGAAGATTGTGAGCTATACTGTCAAAAATTTCATATATGAATGTATTGTCTTGATGATCTTAATGCGAAAACAGGATACTTTTAAAACATTCTGAAGCCCCAATAGCTCTGATATCTTTCAGCCACAATTAGGATTTAGGATCAGATCCCCACCCACCCCTTGCTAGAGGAATAAAAAAAGAAGGCAAAAAGACTGGCTTTCTGGCCTTGTGCCAATCAGCAAATTTCATTTGGAGGTTTCTGAACTTCAGATGTTTATTACTATATGGTCGGAATGTTATATAACTTATTATTGATAATCTTGAATGTACTCTTTTCTTTGCTAATAATTGTGTTGCTAGTTGCTTTGTCACACTTGCTCAATGTGTCCAGTTGTGTTCTCAAATGATATATCCATGAAGCATTTGAAATTATCAGTGTTGTAAAACTCGGCCTAGTACTCCCCGAGTAGTAGGTCCTCGGCCAGCTCGGTCAAAGGGGAGTACATAATATATGGTCTGTGCGAGCCCGAGAATTTGGAACTGCATTCGTGTCCGCAGATGCGCACGCACATGAGTTCGGTCGATTTAGCCTATAAAATCGACAAACCGCACCCCCCCTGCGCGCGTGTAGGTGTTGGAGGAAAAACTTATCAAAGAGCTTGTAAGCCCTTTGAAGGTTTTTACTTATAAACTACTCCAAGTTTACTCCTCCCTCCTATGTGGGACACTTTCCAAGTCATCAAGATTTGCTAACATTTCTAACCGAATGCTCTACTTTGAGCATCAATATCTCATTCACATAATCTTCATTTTGGACACATAATATATGGTTTCGAAGCTCTTATATAGGAGAACACAAACCCATAAAAATATTATTATATATAACACATATACATATAATTAATTGTGTTCAAAGTTAGTTAAAAACCACATTTTTAACTAAAATTTCCAACAATTTATAATTTATGAACATGCTATATATGATAAATTTTGGGTACTATCTATGATAAATTATCTTTATATTTGGTTATTTATAATTTATGACATGCTATATATATATATAAATATATATAATTTTAAAATTTATATAATCCGAGTACTCCCCGCCTAGGCCGAGTACTCGCTACAAGGGGGTCGGCCGCCTAGGTACCGCGTAGCGAGTTTTACAACCTTGGAAATTATTATCCCAAGTGTTCTTTATTCAATGGATTTGAGTTCTATTTGATAGGATGCGCTTAGGAAGTTTTTAGTTGGAATCTAATTATTCTCTCAATAAATCTATTTTGTTCTGTTATGTCTGATAAGCATTGCCAATAATTTCTAACTTGATGTTATTTCTATGCGAACTGTGTTTGATTTATTTAATTCTCCATTTTTATCTGAAGAAGACAAGCTGACTCATTTTAAAATATTTCTGTAACAGGTTCTATTGGCTACTAGAGGCGGCCATCTTGTTTACCTTGAAATTGGTGACGGAATCTTGGTAGAAAAAAAACATGCACAATTGAAGTATGATATCTCATGCCTTGATATAAACCCCATTGGTGAAAATCCAAACTTTAGCAACCTTGCTGCGGTTGGTATGTGGACGGATATTAGTGTGAGGATATTTTCACTCCCGGACCTTAATCTCATCACTGAGGAACATTTAGGCGGTGAAATAATACCCCGATCTGTTCTTCTTTGTGCCTTTGAAGGGGTATGATTCTTCTTTAGCTCTATTAATGTATAGGTGAAGGATCGTGTGAGAAGAAGAGTTAAGATGAGAAGCGTAAGAAGAGATCTGAACCCTTGATCACTTTTAATCTCATGCCCACCCATGAATTGCGTTTTAGAAGGGAATTGACCCGGTGCATCTCGGTGCACCTCATTAGTGTTGAGATTCAATTTAGGATTGATCCAAGGGTGGAGATCTCTTCTTACGCTTCTCAACATAACTTCCCTTCTCATCGGAACCCACCTTTAATATATATATATATAGGGGCGGGTTTAAATGAGGACTCAAATTTGGTTGTGAACATGAGGACAAAGGAGAGCGCGACATGTGTCATATTCAGACTGAATGTAGTGTTACTCGGTCTGAATATAGTATTATTCGGTCTGAATATAGTATTATTCAGTTTGAGAGTAGTGTTATTCAGTCTGAATAATGTATGAACTTAACCTTCATTATTCGCTCTGAATGCCCTTCATTATTCATACCGAATGGGACACGTGTCACGCTCTCCTTTGTCCTCATGTTCCCAACCAAATTTGGGTTTGCATTTGAACTTTCCTCTCTCTCTCTCTCTCTCTATATATATATATATATATATAGATTTTATGGGCATGCAAGCAGGAAATTTTGGTTATATTTTGAAGTTTTAAAACTATATATTTTGAAATCAATGAAAAATATAAGAGGGTCTGTGGTCGCCTTTGGACCAAGCAAAAATATAAGCATATTTAGTAGCCTTTTTCTGCATTTCTTATGAATCTTGAAAGGATTAAGTTGATTCTTGGCTACAAAACCTCATGCCTTTGATCTTCATAAGTATAAGCTTTTGGAGAATACTATTGCGGAATTTTCTGGCCTTTATCGTTTTTGAGTGTTTAATTTTTATTTTCAGATACCTTACTTATTATGTGCACTTGGAGATGGCCATCTTTTGAACTTTTTACTGAACACAAAGACGGGCGAATTAACAGATAGGAAAAAGGTGTCACTTGGGACCCAGCCAATAACGCTGAGGACATTTTCGTCAAAAAATACGACACATGTGTTTGCAGCCTCAGATAGGCCAACGGTTATTTATAGTAGTAACAAGAAATTGCTCTACAGCAATGTTAACCTGAAAGAAGTCAGCCACATGTGCCCTTTCAATTCAGCTGCTTTTCCAGACAGGTGACCATCTTTCATGCTTTAACTTAATTGTTTTTCTTTACGTTACTTGTAATAGGATCATCTGATTTTTGCGTTGAGCTTTATATATCATATGCTCTCTAAGTTAATCTCCTGCTGTTTGGTTGGTTTACCATTTAATCATATATGGATAAAGCTGTCTGTGTGAATTAATCTGTCTTTATAGATTGGGAAGGTTTTTGTGTGGGAGGTTTTTTTTCCATTAAGTTATGGATAAAGCTGTCTGTGTGAATTAATCTGTCTTTATAGATAGGGAAGGTTTTTGTGTGGGAGGGTTTTTTCATAGACGGAAGAAGCAGTTTTTAATTGGGAAGGGCGGGTTTGAAAAAAACTCGTCTTTCTGCATAAAGCTCTTCCCTAGAAGCTTACCGAATAAGCTATTTTTAATATCATTAAGCCACTACCAAACAGTTATATATATCTGACCGAATAAGCTGCGAGTCTCATTAAGCTCATTAAGCTGCTAACAAACAGGCTCTTAGTTTGCCGTGTGATGCACTTCTAAAGATGATGGAGTATTACATCCTGTTGAATATGTTTCTAACGATCCCAATTTATTAAATTATTAACTACATTTATTCGAAAAAATTAGGATGCATATGATAAATCTAGTGTATTTGATGAATAATATTTTAAAGTTCTATTTAGTAACATCTTTTTTTTCTTGTGGGTAAACAGCCTTGCCATTGCGAAAGAAGGGGAATTAACAATTGGCACAATTGACGATATTCAAAAGCTTCACATCCGTTCAATCCCTCTTGGTGAACATGCACGACGTATCTGCCATCAAGAACAATCTCGTACTTTTGCCATATGTAGTCTAAAGTACAATCAATCTAGCACTGAAGATGCCGAAATGCACTTCATCCGCTTGTTAGATGATCAGACGTTTGATTTCATATCGACTTATTCACTCGACCAATTTGAGTATGGTTGTTCCATATTAAATTGCTCTTTCTCAGATGATAATAATGCGTATTACTGTGTCGGAACTGCTTACGTTATGCCAGAGGAAAATGAACCAACAAAGGTATGATGCCCCCAAATACGTTATTTTAATGTTTTCAGTAGAACAATATTTTATTCCTTGTAGGGCGGGTTTAAATGATAACTCAAATTTGGTTGTGAACGTGAGGGCAAATGAGAATGCGACATGTGTCATATTCAGACCGAATAATGAATGAAAATATTCAGACTGAATGTAGTATTATTCAGACTGAATAACACTACATTCAGTCTGAATGTAAATGAGAGCGCGACACGTGTCATATTCATATTCAGACTGAATAACACTACATTCAATCTGAATGTAAATGAGAGCGCGACACGTGTCATATTCAGACTGAATAACACTACATTCAGTCTGAATGTAAATGAGAGCGCAACACGTGTCATATCAGACCGAATAATGAAGGAAAATATTCAGACTGAATGTAGTCTTATTCACAGACCGAATAATACTACATTCAGCCTGAATAATACAACATTCAGTCTGAATATTTTCCTTCATAGTCTGAGTAATACAACATTCGGTCTGAATATTTTCCTTCATAGTGTGAATAATACAACATTCGGTCTGAATATTTTCCTTCATTATTCAGTCTCAATATGACACCTGTCGCGCTCTCATTTGTTCTCACGTAACACAACCAAATTTGAGTTCGCATTTGAACTTTCTTCATATTTTTTATTTAATAGATATCTTAATGTTTATTATATTTATTTTCTTGGATGGACAAGTGCAGGGTCGTATTTTGGTTTTCATGGTTGAAGATGGGAAGTTACAGCTAGTTGCTGAGAAGGAAACTAAAGGTGCTGTCTACTCCTTGAATGCGTTTAACGGTAAACTTCTTGCTGCTATAAATCAAAAGATTCAGTTGTACAAATGGATGCTTCGTGATGATGGTACACGAGAGTTGCAATCCGAATGTGGACATCATGGCCACATACTTGCTCTTTACGTACAAACTCGTGGGGATTTCATCGTTGTTGGTGATTTGATGAAATCAATTTCACTTTTGATATATAAGGTAACCCAACTCTATTTATTACTTCTTTATGGTACTCTTCTATATTTAGTGCATCTATTTAATACAATAAAACTATAAAAGTAACATGTATACTTATGGATACTTCTAGTTAACTAAAGGTTTAAGTTCATTCTTGCTGGTTATTCTTTGAGATCCTATAGCCGACCATTAAGATTTAAGCTCATAAAGTTTCAAATATTGCATTGTATTTGTGTCTGTGATTCAGTCGTATTTACTTGTTGTATGTATAAAACGACACTGTATGTATAAGTGTCCACATTTCTATTTTAGTTTGTCCCGAAATAAATATATTTTCTGATTCTACCCTTAATTATGAGATGGAGAAGTTCATTACTCTCTTTGTTGTTAAAGGTAAAATCGTCATTTAGTTGCTTAAAATGTGTAATAACTACATAATTCTGAAACTGTGTGCCTTTTTTATTACGATCATTTATTTTGGGACTTAGGGAGTTATAATAGCGGTATATGAGTTATAGGGTCAGGTTCAGGGGAAAACCTCAAAAAAAAAAACTGAAGAACACCCTGGGAGTCCTTCATCTGGACGGCATGCACAAATGCATACTGGTAATTTGTAACATGCATTTGTGCATATGCACTAACGCATATATATGCACCGATGCATAGAAAAAAAACAGCTTCAATCGCTTGTAAGCATTTGTGCATGCCGTCCGGATGGAGGGCTTCAAAGGTGTTCTTCAGTTTTCTTTTTTTGACGTTTCCCCTAATATATGTATATATACACATATATATAGGGTCAGGTTCATGGGAAAACTGAAGAACACCTGGGAGTCCTCCATACGGACGGCATGCACAAATGCATACCGGTAATTTATAACATGCATTAGTGCATAATATGCACTCGTGCATAGAAAAAAAAACACCTTCAATCACTTATATGCATTTGTGCATACCGTCCCGATGGAGGGCTCTCAGGGTGTTCTTCAGTTTTCTCAACTATTCTAAGGTTTTTCTCTGAACCTCCCTCTATATATATATATAGGGTTAGGTTCAAATGTGAACTCAATTTTGGCTGTGAACGTGAGGACGAATCTCAGCCACACATCTTCGGTTATGGTGGACGCGATCACGGAGGATTGACGCGATTCATGGGAGGGTGGAGATTATTAAAGGAGGGGAACCAGGTCAAAGCCGTCTTTATTGACCGGATAAGTGGCTGAGATTCGTCCTCACATTCACAACCAAAAATGAGTTCACATTTGAACTTTCCTCTATATATATATATATATATAAATATTTGTGTGTCTTTCCATGTTACTTACATGATTCCTTTGCTGTTTTACCTTCAGCACGAGGAAGGTGCTATAGAGGAACGAGCCCGTGACTACAACGCGAACTGGATGTCAGCCGTAGAGATTCTCGACGACGACATTTACCTCGGTGCTGAGAACAACTTTAACCTTTTCACTGTCCGTAAAAACAGCGAAGGCGCCACCGACGAAGAACGCGGCCGTCTAGAGGTAGTCGGCGAATACCATCTCGGCGAATTCGTCAACCGTTTCCGACACGGCTCCCTCGTGATGCGGCTCCCGGATTCCGACGTCGGCCAAATCCCGACCATCATTTTCGGAACCGTCAACGGTGTCATCGGAGTCATCGCTTCCCTCCCACAAGACCAATACGTTTTTATGGAAAAACTTCAAACAAATTTACGAAAAGTTATAAAAGGAGTCGGAGGGTTGAGCCACGAGCAATGGAGGTCGTTTTATAGTGAAAAGAAGACCGTGGACTCGAGAAACTTTTTGGATGGAGATTTAATAGAGTCGTTTCTGGATTTGGGTCGGAGCCGAATGGAAGAGATTTCGAAAACTATGAATGTTTCGGTGGAGGAGCTTATGAAAAGAGTAGAAGAGTTAACAAGGTTGCATTAGTTGCTTCTTTTTTAAGGTTTTTTTTTTTTGTTATAAAAAAGTCTTTTTGAAACCTTTGAAACTTTTGAACTTTTTTACTTTATGTTTGGTTTGTATCAATGTTATCTCTTGTTGCATAATGAAAGAAACAAAAAACTAAAAAGAATGAGGGTGTGGACTTTTTTGTATTTTGCATGTTTATTTTTTCTTGGATTTTTGAAATATTTGTTATAGGGGTTAAGTGTAGAAATTAAGTCGTTAGTTGTAGGTTTTATTTTAAAAAGGTATTCTAGACATTTGTCTAGACTAATTCTTGACAATTTTAAAACTGTTAAAGTATGCAGCCCTGAGATAATTCCTTAGTGGCCACAAGTTGTTTGCGTCTGGATTTAAACCTGAGGTAGATGGGTTATCTAGCCTCATCCCCTACAAGTCTTAACCAGTACGTCAAAGTCTTGTGGTTTAGTTGTGGGTTTTTATGGAAACAATTTTTTTATTTATGGGGATAAGGAAAAGACTGGTTAGGCGGGTTTTAGTTCTGGTTATAAAATGCGATAACTTGTATAACTGTTTCTGGTTATAAAATGCGATAACTTGTATAACTGTTGCCTAACGTGTTAACCGTGATAATTGATTCTTTAAATTGGAGAAAATGAAAATTTTAGGAATTATGGGCTATTTTTATGCTTTTATAGATTTTCTAAAATGAAGAAATAGAAAAATATTTGATTTTTGCAAAACTATATAAAACTTAATGTTTAAAGATAATTGTCGTTTTATTGTTTTTACCAATAAGAATGAATGAAATATAATAAAATAGTTGGAAGTTTATTAAAATAGTAACTTTATAAAATACTTTAATAATTAATGTTTAGTTTTCTTAAATGAAGAAAATATTGAAGTTAAGGATATTTTTTTAAAAAAATTAATTTTTATATCTCTATTTTTGAAATATACGTAATAAATTCTCTTGGAGTTTCTCCTTGTAACTTCTTAGACACGATATGGGTTCTTAATATTGTCATCCCACTTTTTGAAGTTATTCAAATAATGTAACTTTTAAAATAATGTAACTCTTATAAATTATATAAATCAATATTTTTGTAAAGTTTAAAACTATATATTTATTATTTTAAACTTTTAGAACTTACATATATGTTCTTTTTCCTAATTTAATTATTATTAAACCATTTAAAAACTACAAATCATTATCTTTAAATTGTAGGGTATTTAAGTAATTTAGAAAATAAATTCAATTTAAAGATAATGATTTGTATTTTTTAAATATTTTAATAATAATTAAATTATGAAGAGTTCTAGAGGATTAGAGGATATATACGTAGTTTCAAATTTTACAAGGATATATATACATAGTATAGGAAGATTTAAAGGATATAGATGAAAATTTTCCTATATTAAAATGATAATGGTTTATTTATTATGAGTTGAATATTTATGAAAAATGTTTACAGTTTATTAATTATGATCAATGCTTTATATTATAATACAGTTGAGATATTTTTGAAACCACGTATTCATTTGAGTAGATGGATGATTGAGATTGGTTTGTATGAATTACATAATTTGTATTTGAAATTTTCTCTATTTATACATGTATTTTAACTATTAGTTTTGAGGAAAAGTGTATTGAATTCCTTGTTGTATACTTACCATCAAGATTTCTTTTTTACATTTTCAACATATGATTTGATAAAAAGAAACATGGATACATTAACACCCTTATATTATGGCCATTGTCAACTTTTGTTTTTAAAGCAACAATAAATCTTGCACAATAACCCGATTAAATATAGGAAAAAGTTCAAAAAAACTCAACTAACTATCATGTTTTAAGTGGTTAAATTCCTAAACTATTTTTTTGAATGAAAAAACCATTAAACTTTCTAATTTTGAATGATTAAGTACTTGAACAATTGTTTTGAATGAAAAAACCATTAAACTTTCTCATTTTGAATGATTAAGTCCTTAAACATTTTTTTTCAATAAAATAAACCATCAAACTTTAAAATTAGTTACTTACATTCTTTTAACCCAAAAAAAATATTGGTAACCAACTTGGAAAGTTTTCAAGTGAAAAACAAAACTTAAATCAGTTTTACCGTTCCTAAACCTATGCCAGTCAAACTCCGCGTAAACATCGTTATCACTCCCCCTCACCATTCCTTGTCATCCCGTCGTTGTATGTTTTCCATATCGTCTATCATGTTGTTGGCTTCTGCCATCGATCTACTCTTTTTGATCTGTTTTTTTTTATCTTTTTAATTTAAACATTTCTAGTCGATTACAAATAGTATTTTTGTTAGAAGAATGCAGATAACCAATTTTTAAAAGTTCGATGGTTTATTTTTTCAAAAAATGTTCAGGGACTTGTTCATTCAAAATGAGAAAGTTTAATGATTTTTTCAATCAAAATGATAAAGTTTAATGGTTTTTTCATTCAAAATACAGGGACTTAATCACTCAAAAATAGAAAGCTTAATGGTTTTTTCATTTATAAAAATAGTTTAGGGACTTAACAATGCAAAAACAGAACAGTTCGTTGCGCTTTTTTGAACTTTCCCTTTAAATATACTGAAAAATTAACTTCACCGTTGCTCTTTTTTGTGTTAAATGTCAAGTTTTCGCACAAGAATTTCAAACGTGGATGGTTTTTTGGAATTGGCTTATACCTACGAGATCGTGACCCTTTATCCGAGCCATTGTACCTATAGTATATGTGTTTAGAGACGGGTAAACATAACTAGTTCGTAAGGTAGGTCAAGTTAATTGAATTGGGCCCAATCCAAAACAATTAAGAAGAGACTCGTGGGTCGTAACTGGTTAGGCCCACTCGATTCGGTTACACCAAGTAAAATTAAAATTGGTTGTACATCGGGGTATATTGGACCGATTGTGAGAACCAACTAGGGGCTATTTTGTCAAATGACGTCTTATGAAAATAACTTTCATAACTAATGTAGCGTTTGGTTCTGACAAGGGAATGAGAATGAAAATTGCAGAGAATGAAAATGAGAATGAATTTTCATTCCCTCCAGTTTAATCAGGAACGAAAATTTGGGCTTCTGAAAAAATAAGTCCATTATATTATATATAACCAAACTATTTTTTTTTATTATCATTCTCATTAATTTATGCTTAATAACTCTAAGCAAACTGTTTAACACATGAGGAATTTCATTGATATTGAGTTGAAAAAAGGTTTTAAAGGTCATTTAACAAAATCATCCACTGGCTAAGGAATTGGTCAGAGGAAACGAAACGATAACTTTTTTTAAATTTCTAGTTGCCATGTGGCAGCCTATCATTGGCAATTGATATTTTGCCGTCTTTTTCCAGTTTTTTTTAATACACTAAAACTACTACTTTCAAATTACCGGAACAAATCACACCAATTTTCATCTCTCTAAGATGCGTAAAACTTATGCTTACATTACATTACAGGTAAATTTTCATTTTAACATAATTTCAGTTAAAAAGTAGTATCGGAACCGGATACTCGTCTTTGGAACCGGAACCGCTTCGGAACTGTTTGTTTCGGAACCGGAACCATCCGGTTCCGGTTCCTAAAATATGGAACCGATCAGGACTGGTTCCAGTTCTCATTTTTTTGAAACCGTTACCTGCTGGGTACCCGCTACATGCCACTTTTAAATAAAAAATATTTTATATATTTATAAATAATAAATAAAAACTTAAACTTTCTAGTTTGTTTATGTAATAATTAGTTTTTATCGGATTAATTTTGACCATTTGTTGTATTTATTACTTTAAGTCAGTATTTTGTAGTTTATAATTATATTTTTATCGTGTGCAATGTAAAAAAAAAATTTTAAAAAAAGTTGAAACCGGGTATCCGGTACCGGTACCGGAACCGGAACCAGTTCCCATCGGTTCCCGTTCCAAAATATAAGGAACCGGTGTTAGCGGTTCCGGTTCCGAACTTTCAAGAACCGCCGGTTCCGGTTCCATGGAAAATGGCCGGGTACCCGGTTATGCTCACCCCTACTCTTCTTTGAGTCTCAAATTCAAGCGAGTAGTTTTCACACTAAGTCTTCGGTAATACTATGATTTGACATAATTATGAAACATTAAGTCACTGACCGAAAAAACTTGGTTTGGTAATACTATGATTTGACAATTATGTAAGGTGGGAACATTGTGGCACATTGCTTACGACAGAGGGAAACTCAATATGTTAAAACGTCACATCGAAAAATATTGTCTAGGAATGGATCCAACACGAATGCAAACTGATGTAACCGGATTGGCATGGGCTTACAACGTAGAAATAACTAGGATGATTGATGCAACCAAAGTTGGTGATCATGAAAATTTTATTTTTACACGAGTTTGTACCTTTTGACTGGTTTGTAAATGAAGATGTATATATATATATATATATATATATATATAGAGAGAGAGAGAGAGAGAGAGAGAGACTTGGGATTACGTAGACGAGCATTCCGTGAGACCACTTTTTTACACTTAAAATTTCACAGCAAAACACTATGAAGGTAACCTTCGTAGTGTTTTTGTTGTGAATGTTGGATATTTTTTTACCTTTACGGTGATCTGCTGTGAAGTTTCAAGTGTAAAAATATAGTCTCACGGGTCTCACGAAAACAAGTTGGTCTCACGAGAACCCAACCATATATATATATATATATATGTAGAGAGAGAGATGAAGGTTCATACGAGAATGATACTTACTTTAAGAAAAATAAGAGAATGACCAAGTCACATGTGATTTTACACTAACATCACAAATAAAATAATACGTGATTCCCTACGACTTGCCCCATGACATGCGGTTGCGGGAAAGGTCGCTCGTGCCCCTTTTTTTGCCCGTTAATGTAAAATCACATGTGGTTTTGTACGTAATTTGACAATTCTCTTATTTTCTTAAATAGTTATTATTCTCATATGAACTTACCCCTCTCTTTCTATATACACACAAACACACACACACACACACACACACACACACACATATACAGGGTTGGGTTCACGTGAAACCATCATGTTTTCGTGAGACCATACACTTGAAACTTCATAACAAAACACTGTGAAGGTAAAAAAAATTGAACCTTCACGGCAAAAACATTGTGAAGGTTACGACACAATGTTTTGCTGGAAGTTTCAAGTGTAAAAATATAGTCTCACGGATGTCACAAAAACAGGTTGGTCTCATGTGATGTAACACCCCTAAAAATGGAAGTTAATTTAAACCAAATAAAATGTGGAATAAGAATTAATGAATAAACATCACCCATGAAAATGGGGAGGAGTAAGAGAGTTTACAACATCAAAATGGATACTAGATGACAACCTACTAATCTATACAGTTCTAAAATACAGGTTTAGTTTGGGTGTCACTATATCCTCAAAATATATGCTTCTATGTAACTCCAACCGTACACAAAAAGATGTACTCCATAAAGGATTCCCCTACCAGCATCTAGGGATTTACACCTAAAAGATACGCAATCGAGGGAAACATACGGGAGCGACCCGCTAATCGTACTGATAGAAATCAGTAATTAAGTAAGCTCGACCGGATAGAAATCTTCGGCTTACGGATGAAGAGTTCAACCCTAAACGTGGATTTATTACTCGATACCCAACTGAGCAAGTTCAACCCCAACAAAGATTTATTACTTGCCCCATCCCCAATAAAACCGACTACGTGCCTATGGATCCATTACACTAGTTTAAGATATTTAAATACGTCAATACCGACGTACTAATCATTTCTCACACAAAACATTTGTATGATAAGTTGTTTGTTCCAAAAACCTTCTTTCCAAAATTAGGTCAAAATAGCATCTAGTCCCAAGTAACATACTTCTTGCATATAAACTCATACAAGTGTTTTAAAACCATTTTTATACTCATTTCATCATTTCAAAGAAAAACCCTAGATGACACATTTTGACCCAGTTTATCAAAATCCACCAAGTATGGAAATACTTGCATAAACACCATCTAGTAGGTAAAAGATATCATTTTGACATGTATAAAGTTTTAGAAGGGTAAGAACTCACAAGCTAGAGTTTGAGAAAACCCTAGAAATATCCCCAAAATTATGAAAATGGTGGAAGCTAGATGTAGATAATGAAGAACACAACTATTGAAGCTTAAACCCTTGATTCTTGACTTGAACTTTCACTTAGATGAAGTAACAAATGGTTTGGGAGGAGGTAAGTGAGAGCATTCAATGCCCTAGAATCGCACCTAAATGGGAGAGCCCAAAACACGCTTTTGATATCTAATAAAATGAGAAGTTGGAGTTGAAAATCGCACTTAAACAACCATCTGGATGATCCGGGCGACCATGCCCTACGATCATGACAAGGCATGATCGTCTGTCATGATCGCTAAACATGTACCGAGAGTTTGGAGCTGGTTTGGCCTCCTAGTGAGTTCGGGCGATGATACCCATGCGATCATGACAAGGCATAATCTCCTGTCATGATCGCCGAGAGTGTACCGTGAGTTTGATCTGAATTTTTTGCTATATGATGCCTCCTGCGATCCTGCCATGCGATCATGACATGTCAAGATAGACTGTCATGATCGCCGAGATGGTACCGAGGCTAAAATCGGTTTCGGTTTCCGCTCCTTTCTTCCAATTCATTGTGAACCAGCATTAAACCCTTGAAACACTCAATCTAACTTAAAATATGTTACCTAGCAACCATTATGAAGGACTCACTGCTATTTGGTCCTATAAAATAAGTTTTATAAATTGGTCTATTAGAACGCTTAATTTTGTTGACATCATATAAAGCTAATTTTGTTGTTGTGATGATTTTTTTAATTATTTGAATAATTAGTTTTTTTATAATCTTAATTTATAATTTCTATTTTGTTGTTATCGTAATTATTTGTAGTTCGACTATATATTAACATTCTCATGTTAACCGAATTTCATTTTCAGTATTTTGCTCGTATATATTAATTCTCAACTCAATGAATTTATCTCGAGTTCCTTTGTTTTTCTTAACTTAAAATTTTTTAACACTATTTTTTGTATGAATTTTATAGTTTTTAAATAAATATGAATATTTTGATTTAATATTTATTTTATTTAAGATAATTGATTTGTGATTGTATACATATAATATTTTTCTAATAATTTTTTATATAAATCCGTGAGTTACATTATACTTTACAGTAGATTGCATTTTCGGTCCACATAGGTAGTTCAAATACCAATGAGTGTTTTACAATGTCGTTAATTAAGATTGTTAAGTAGAGACCAGAGAGACCATGAGTGTTAAAAAAATAAAAAGTTACGAACCATCGTTGTAGACAGTTTATTTTAGGGATCAAATCAATTTTTTTAACAAACTATAGGACCACCTGTGTAATTCATTCTTCTAAAAGTAATATGTTTATAAATGCTGTAAATATTAGAGATCTTGACCAAAATAGCCATATGTAAAACTGGTTTTATAAAATAATCCTCTTTCTTCTGGTTTCATATTTTAGCCACCGAATACGCACTACTGTAACACGTAAGGGGATTATAAAAACATAAAAAGAGGGTTATTTTATAAAATCCAGGTTTACACATGACTATTTTGGTCAAGATCCGGTAGATATTGCCAACTCCAAACGGTTTCTTTTTTGCACTTCTTTTCACAATGAATGTCACTATCATTTTTAATGTTAGGTTGAATTACATATACTTCTGATTTATTTTTTTGCCTTCTTTTTTTATGTTCTTATTTGATATTCCAGAAAAATTGGTGTTTAGTGAAATAAAAATACTTAGAGCATCTCTAACACCTATTGTAAAATAAAAAAATGAAGAATTTTAGCAATTTAAGTGCTTCAACAGCTATGATGTATCAATTGCTAAAATAGAAAAATGGAGAAAAAAAACAAGAAAAATCTCTAAATTTAGAAAATCTCTAAAAATATATAGAAGAGAGAGAAACAATTTATATTCAACCAATCAAAATAATTGAAGTTAAGTGTGTAGGAGAGATAAATAATATTTTATTAAATGATGAAATATTTTATTAATATTGTTAATGATAAAGTTGCTAAAATAGAGTAACTGTTGAAGTTGGATGCAAATTATTATAGAGATTTTGACTTTTAATATATCACTTTAGAAAAAAAATTACAATAGCTATGGGAGATGCTCTTGTTGAAAGGAAAAACATATTATAGTTATGTTAATTGATTTTAATCGGAAACAAAAATATGAGGATGTGCAAATATTAATTTCTAAGGCATACGCAATAACAGAAATGCTACATCATTATACAATATAATAAAATGTTATAACAAATTAAGAATTATATAACACGTGCAACATATCCTTTGCAACTTTTTTATTATTATTTTTGGAAAGGGTATCTTAGTCATTTGCCTAACTAATCCCTGATAATTTTAAGACTGCTAAAACACACAGCTCTGAGATAATTCCTCAGTGGCCACAAGTTGTTTGCGTCTGGATTCAAACCTAGGGTAAATGAGTTATCTAGCTTCATCCCCCACAAGTTTTAACCAGTACGCCATAAACCTTGTGGTTTGCAAGTTTAGTTTTGTTAGCAAATCCAACTTGGAACTCTTCCAAGTTTGCAAGTGAACTCAATCTTAGAGATGGATCATATTCGTACATGATTTTAAACTAAGATAATACAACTTACTGATTGGATATCTATGCAAATGACAGATATTTCTATGTTTCTAAAAGTTCTTTTAAACTTATTTTGCATCATTCAAGTAAAGTTGCTCTAATCTCTTTGGAGGCCCTGTTACACCTATATTAGAATAATATATTATCTAAAATGAGTAGGGATGAGCGGAACGGACCGAAATCCCGAACCGAACCGGTCCCGTACCGGTACCGAATGTCACTACCGGTTCGGAATTTCGTATTCGGTTTTTCCACTTTTGGGATTCGGTACCGGTACCGGTACTAGTCCCGGTAAATCCCGAACCGAACTGAACCGAACCGAACCAAGGAATTTAAAAGGTCATTTTTTAATTTGAATTGGTAACAAACCCTTTCCTTTTTTTATAGAAAATCCACCTAAATATATTACAATTTTCGGTTCTTGAATTTTCCACTCAAATACCGACTTTTTTCTTGCAATTCTTCGTATTTCGGTTCTTGCAATTCTCCAAAATTGGTTCCGTAATTTCTCCAAAACCCGGTTCTTGCATAATCGGCTCCTCCAATCCGGTTTCCGCTTAAGTGATTTTGTTTTTTGTTATTGTGTTTAATGGTCAAAGGTGAAAAACGTTAGTCGTCCCAAAAAATGGTACCAAACGGTTCTAGTCCGAAAATCCCGGTACCGAATTTCTCTTATCGGTTCGGTATTCGGTATTGGTTTTTTCCACTCCCGGTTTCGGTACTACAGGTTCGGTACCGGTCTGGTACCGAGCTCATCCCTAAAAATGAGTCGTAAACAAAATAAAATATAAAATTTAACATCATATTAGAAATCTTACAAATTAAACCAACATAAAATGTTTAAATGGCAAAATGGGAAGGATATCAAAGACTCGTTTTTGTTTTTGATCGGTAAATTCTGAAATTAAATACCCACTTTTGATTTCGAAAGAAATTATATAGATCTTCACTGAGGTGAGTTCATAGGTTGGGCTATATAAATCCAGGCTCCAAGCACAAATAAAATTGGGTTCCAAAATTTTGGGGGCATATTAAAAAATCAATATTTAACATGCTAATAGGTGGCTCTGATACAAGTTAATGTTATTGATATTAACTTCATTCTTGAATTTTAACTAAACTTAAAACACTGAACAATGATTAATTAACTTGTTTGCATTTGCTTAAAATTTAAACCTAAATGAACTCAACTTGGTTGCAACAACTATCGACATCATTTATCTCTTGTTTGTTGTTTATGGCTTCATTCACACCCATATCAAAATGGGTGTTAGCCGATAACCAGAACTAAAAGTAAATAACAGTAGAAATAACTACAAAACAATATTGCATTAAATGACTGGAAGTACAAAACAAAATTGACATTAGTTAAGCCAAATAGTAAATACATAAAAGTATATGCAATGAAATGTAAAACACTAAGAAATAAAACTGGTGTTTCTTTAACAAGTCTAAGATAACAAATAAAAACGTTTCTTCTTCTCTATATCTAAATATCATATACTTTAAAAAAAGTGTATTCAAGTATTGCAACTTAGAAACATCAAACTCTTTTCTAATACATGCATCTTCTTTTATAGTGGCCTTCCTTTTTGTTGTTGGCTTTCTTTGAAAGAGCTTTACGTCTCTAAGCTTCTATTTTCAAAACGGCCTTTTCACCAACCCTGATGTATTCATGTTTTCTTTACCAACTTTGAGGAACGTGTTATCCTTCTTCTTCTCTATTCTATTACCTTCTTTTCACAAAAATTGACTTGCAATATGATCTATCTTTACATACACTTTAAATATTCAAATGATTATGTGTCAAATCAAATGTTACATCCTTAAAAAAGTTAAAACAAAACAATATTTTAGAAAAAGTAAAATATTCAACAAGAGTTCAAGAGACAAGATTGATATACAATTCGTTACATCCGAAATAAGATCCAACGTATGGTGATTCCATCCAATAGCAAGAGAACTTTCACATAAACAATCATGCCAGTTTATTTGTAATGATTATTGTGAAAAATTTAATTTGTAATTCCAAATATTTCAAGAAAGATAACAATGTATAAAATATTCATCGTCATATTGACTAAAAAACTAGCATCTATACAAAAAAAATGATCTTTGAGTAACCATGTTAAATAATCATATGTTGAATTATCTGAATTAAGAGAATATTTTAAAACTGGGTTTTTTTTGTATCGGTGCAGATTGATTTTCTGATTATGAAGGTCAACCGACTCAAACCCATTATGTCTATCGCATCTCCAACAATTTCTTCAAATATAATAAAAAATAAATCTTTCGAGGTTTTAACCCACTTTTTACTCCAATAGATTCTCCAAAATGGAGAAACTAAGAAAATTAAGCTAAAAATCCAAATTTGGATAACCCTCCCAAAAAATGATTGCTAACTGCTAAGTAGGGGTGTTCAAAAAACCTGTTGAATCAAGTTAAAATGGACCGTATTTTGCTGTTTGAACGGTCTAGCAATCTAGTTTGGTATGAAAAATAGTCAAACCGTTTGGTCTGGTCTGGTTTGTTGTTTGAACGATTATTTGAATGGTTTAAACCAAGCCAACCGCAAAAATAACATGTATTAATTATTTTTCAACTGTTTCATACTCAACTTTTATGACACACTTAAAAAAAAGTCCATCCAAAATTTGGTATTCATTTCCTGTTTCTCAATGTGCTCTAAATCGGAAAAATTCTGAAATTGATCAAAAGTCAATTAAAATTTCAAGTCGTCTTCGACTTGCTCGATATTTATCCAAAATTTCAACCATTGTTGATGAAGTTATTAATTTTTTTCAACTAGCTCAATTTCTTTTAATTTTAGAGAAAGACGTTTCTATATAACTTAGTATAATACTTTTTTAATAATTTATATTGGCATACAATTTATTTTGGAGACATATGTTATGTTTTTTAGAAGCCCAAACCATCCTTTTGTAGTAATTTGGAAAACTTCTTAAATCGTCATTGCGGTTTAGTGGCGGATCTAGAAAAAAATATAGTAGAGATCACAATATAAAATGAAATAACAATTAACTAAAAGATACGCTTTCATTAAAAAGATAAAAGGTTACCTCTTACAACGGTATCCTACGGGTTTTCATCGTTTGAAATTCGCTAATTACAACATTATTTGTAACATTGAGGAGTGCTTCTTTTTCGATGGTACATACCAACGCAGCATTCAAAAATTCATCACCGATTTTGTTGCGCAAGTCAGACTTCACAATCTTCATAGTAGAAAATCATCTTTCAACTGTTGCGGTAGCAACGGGCAAAACCAATGCTAATTTCAATAACCGATATACTAGAGGAAAAGTCATATGTTTTTTTGTTTCCACAATCAATCTAGCAAGCTATGGAATACCACTCAAATCGGAAAATCTTTCATCTTGACGCACAATCACATAGTACATGTTAAGTTGTTTCTCAAGAGCGATCTTTTCCATACGACTAAAATCATTAGGATAAAACTCACTCAACTTCAATGAATCTGATACACTGAACTGCGAAAATGAATCACGTGGACTCAAAGCTGCTGTATTTTTAAACAATTCAGTGCTTACCTCACTAAATCGATCCCCAAACTCTTGAAGTTGCATGTCCATAACGGTGTTGAAAATATCAAACTCGTAATAATGACGATTGGTGATGTTGGTCCTTTGTCTTCCGTTTTTTGAATAACAGCCTGCCATATCCAAAGATTTAATACCATTTGCTTCACAAAAAGAATACATTTTCTTCAAAAGTGGATCAAAAACGATTTCTCTAAATTGTTGCAATAGTTGTTTGGTTCCTCTTACCAATGAAACCCCTTCCAAAATATCTTGATCATTTTTTTGAAGAGCCCGTGATAACAAATCTGTGACCTCTAAAATATGAAACATTAAGTGCAAATAAATCACAAAATCAAATGTCTTCAAATAAGCTAGAATACCAGTTGCTTGAGTGCGACTAAAACCATTACTGCCATCCTCTTCAACATATTGGAGCACTTCAACAACATTCGGAAACAAAGCAATCAAACTCAAAATGGTTTTATAATGAGAACCCCATCGTGTATCACCGGCTCGTATAAGAGAAATCTCTTGGTACATCCCCGTTCCAGTTTCAATTTCACACTTACCAATTGCTTCATGCACTCTATCTTTGTAACTTTGTCGAAGCATGTCTTTACGTTTGCAAGAAGCGTTCACCACATTGACCACCATGCTTAACATATTAAAAAAGTTCTCAACCCCGTCATGTTTCTTTGCAACCGCCACAACAACTAATTGAAGTTGGTGAGCAAAACAATGGATATAATATGCAGAGCTATTATCATTTAAGATCAAAGATTTTAATCCATTAAACTCACCGCGCATATTGCTAGCTCCGTCATAACCTTGCCCTCTTACCTGTTTCAAACTCAATCCATGTTTGGCAAATAAAACATCAATGGCAGATTTAAGAATTGAAGAAGATGTCTCTGTCACATGAACAATACCAAAAAGCCTATCTTTAATAATACTACGTGCACCAACATATCGCAAAACTACAACCATTTTTTCCTTTTTAGAAACATCACCCGACTCATCAATTAGCAATGCAAACACATCATCACCAATTTCTTCACGAATGGATTTAAGTATTTGATTTGCAAAGCAATTAGCAATATCTTTTTGAATACTTGGAGACACCATTTGATTATTTTTTGGAGCATTTTTTAATATAACCTTACCAACATCCTCATTGCAATCACCAATTAAGCTTAATGTTTCCAATAACATGCCTCTACAAATAGACATTTCAGATTCATCGTGACCACGAAACGGTTGTGCATTCTTCAACAAGAATCTAGAAGTCGTAACTGAAGCATTTAATCTTATTCGGTGCTCATTCGTCTCAATCTTTGTTGGCTTATGAAAGGCATTGACAATCAATCGTTTTTCTCTCATTAGATCCTCACTTCTCCTACTATATTGTGAAAACTATTAAAGTCACCAACATGAAGACTAAATCTTTCAGTTTTATTCCAATTACTAAAGCCTTCCGTCACAAAAGCATCACTCCCACATTTTCCCTCGTGATGATCTCTAAACAAGTAACAACACAAGCAAAATGCTTTATCTACTTGTACACTATACTCTAACCAATTGGCGTATTGATCAAACCAAGATGGACAAAAACGCCTTCCCTTACCAGCGATAATTTTTCTTGGAAAGTTATGGTCATGTGGTTGGAAAGGTCCTTTAATCAAATATTGTCTCCTTATTTCATCTCTCTGATTAGGATGATAATCTGAAATCTTTTTCCTATCGGCCGAATCCCTAGGAAGTTCATTCACATCAATTTCACTAGGCATCGAAGGAGCCGAGCTAGATTCGGGTGTTGGTGATTTTCGTTTAAAGAATTTTTCCATTTTGTCTGACAATAATAATAACAAAATAAAATCAACAAATCTATACTAAATTAACATAGAGAATCAAGCATGAAACAACAATAACATAATATATTAACATATAGAATCAAACAACAATTCTGAAATCTTCAAAGAATTCTAAATCAAAATCAACAATAAAAACTAAAAAGTTTAGATTAGGGTTTTACATAATGCTTGTTCAAATTTTTATTGCAATATGAAATCTCTTTAAATAGTATCATAATATAACTAATTTTGTAATCTTCAAAACTAAAAACCAATGGAATTAAATATAATTCTTTTTACGATCGATTTTAATTTTGACTATTTATTTTTATTTTAGTTTAAAATTTGTTAAAAATATTTGCCTTTAAATCTTTAAAAAAAACAAGAAATGTACTTATTTATTCTTTATCAGTCATTCTACTTTTATGTTAAATGTCACTCCTATATTTAGGACATCCAAACCCAACCACTAAAAAATAAACACTAGTTAACTAACAAATTGTAATAACCCAAGTTCCTAAATTAAATAATCTCGGGCTCTAGATATTAATTGTTGGGCTAGAGGCATTTTGGGTCCTAAGCCTATAGTATAAGTATGCCGAGGAAGAGGGATTATCTCATTTTCACCATTATTTGAGAAATTCGGCATTGAGTGTGTGTGTGTGTGTGTGTGTGTGTGTGTGTATGTGTACGTGAAGAGCAAGCAAAGAGGAGGAGAAAGGGCTGAGAAATTGTAACCATTGTAGAGAAGGTTCAACTTGGAATTTGGTAATCTTCAGATATATGCTTCTGTAACAACCAAAAACATATAATAAAGATAAGTTATTGCTCTAAAATAGCAATTACAATACTCAATCGGTCATAAAATATAACTTAATCTCAAGAGTTTACAGCAAAACAATAAGTAGCTACTGAGATTATTACATTACTAGATTTAAAGCTAGGCAACTATCTAACTAGGAGTAGCACCCTCACTTCAGGCTGCAACGCTCAAACCTTGCCTTTGCCCTTGTTAGAGCTCTCAGCCATATACTTCCCTGAAAATGTTTTTAGTTTTATAAAAAGCGAGGGTTAGACCAAAGGCCTAGCGAATTCCCTCAAACCACAGTTAAATAATGCATGACAGTTATAACAGATATAAGAGATTAGTCATGAAGCAATAACTCACATACACCACATTATAAATACAAATACATGTTGGAACAGTAGGGCACGCTAATCGTCACTCACACTTGTGACAAGTTATTCGGGATCACACTTGCCTTATAGTTAAGGTCATATGAAACATATTCATATCCCTTGGTCGGGTATACACTTCCCGAAAATTGATTGTTTGCAATTTAATGCATAAACGAGTAAAACCACAGATTCTCATCACATAAGATATTCATTTGTTCAAATAAAAAGCTCATGAAGGGAACTCACCTGGATTCCAAGCCTAGAATACTCGCCTTAGACTACGATCACACCAACCGAACGCCTGAATTAGATCAATTAAACTACGAATTAATGACCCAATTATACTCTTGTTTACTCTACTACTAAACCCCTAAGGCTAGGACTTCACTTAACACCCCAAATACCACTTAGGCAAAAAAATTCAAAAATAGGGAAACAGTAAGTTGCACGGTTTACCGCATGACTTAGGTCACGGAAAAAGCCACGGGACTCTTTGTTCCCTTTGCACTTTCCTGCTCGAACCACAAAACCCAAAATCCAACATTTTGATGATTTCCACCCTAAAAATGAATTGAGACTTGCCTCAACTTATACAAATCAATCCTCATGACTAAACAAATCTATTCCAACCACAAAATCAATGGTTTTTACTCACATTAGAAGATCATGAAGTCATTCATGGGATTTTGATTGATTTCATCCCCAACATAAATGTGATAACTTAACTCATGGGGAAAACATCAATACATTAACCCAATAGCTTATTGATTTATGAATCCCAATCAAACATTCCACCAATATAGTTTACATAACGCAAACCCTTTTCACCCAAAGGTTCTAATAGAGAAGAAGAACATGGAAAGAGTGATGATTATACCTGAAATTGATGTTTGCTCACCTTTCCTCTCCTCCTCCTTTTCTCCTCAAAATCGTACCTCAAGAACACACACACACATACACACATTTTCAGTCGTCTCCTCCCGAATGAGGAGGGGTTCTAACCCTTATTGGCCCTTAGTTTCATTTTCAGTCCCTAAAGATTGAGAATTAGGACCCATCAATACCTTTTAACATAATAATTGAACTTAACAAGATTTTAGGTTATTACATCTTCTTCTCTTTAGTCTAAGCTCCATCAAATGGTGTTTGGGTCATTGGTCATTCTAGGGTTCTAAACCGTTAGTACTTTTGGAGTAGAATTAATAATGATGATTTAAATGTTAATCTTTGAGTATTTCTTGATTTAGGATTTGCCCTATTGTTCCTTCATAGAGTTATCCACTCACTTGGAGAGTTTATGTTGGTAACTCCATTGTTATTAAACCTCAAGCTTTATTTGGAACGAATTAGTGGTTTAATCTTCTAATCATGGTTATAATTGGTTTCGGTTTGATTTGGGGAAGTATCAAATCTTTAAATTTGGTTTTTGGGAGTTAGAAATCAACCTTTGTATGTTAGGATTGGATTTTGGGAGCTATTTTGTGCAGCAGGGATGAACATCGCTCAACAATGAGTGTCGCGGGCTAGGCCGTGATAAAAGTCGGGCAACTCACTGTTGTGGCGCGACTTCGTCTGTTTCGTTTTTTGTCTCGGGTCAGGGCTTGGATCATCGTTCTAGGGGTTCATATTAGGACCTTTAAGGAATACTTTTGAGGGTATTATTTTATGTTAACATCCATTTTGTCTTGGTGAATTTATGCTTTCGATTTGGGAAGTTCAACCGATTGAGCTTGGGGCTAAGTGTGGCAACATCAGGTGAGTTCAAATCACAAATGGTTTATATGACGGTTGGATAATTGCATTAGTTTATGTATCATGATATGCTTGATTATTTAGATGTGTACAATGGTAAGTAGTGTATCTTGAGATAGTGCAAATCTCTTGGGAGTAATAATTCGTATACAATGAATCTATTTCAAGTATACATTGTATGGGTACCACTTGGGGCCATATATGAGTATTCGCATGTGGAATTGTGCGAAACTCTAGATTCTCATCGCATGTGGAATTGTGCGACTTATATTGTTTCTCTACGAACATTGTACATTATCCACTTTTGGTTTACTTGGATTTCTTTATTTTATGAACTTCTTATCTCTAAATTTGGGTTCTATAACTGTGTTATTACTTGAGGAATTCACTAAGCCTTTTGGTTTAACCCTCGCTTTTCCAAAACTAAATTATTTTCAGGTAAGGGGTTGGTTGAGAGCTCGTCTAAGAGCAAGGAGAAGCTTTGAGCCGATCGTTATAGAAGAGTCGGATATTTAAAGACTTTATTTAGCTAGATAATTCTCAGTTGTGGACCTGTTATTTTTCCCTGCAAAACTATAAGATGTAATAGACAATAGATTTACACATGGTACTTGGTTGTTTATCTTGGCATGGTTGTTTTATTGAGTTTCGAGTTGTTACAAAAATGTAATAATTATACATTTTAAAATGTGTGTTACTTTCGTTGTTGACATTTATTTTGATACAGATAAAATATTTTATAGTTAATATTTACAAACGTTTTGTAAACTGATTTGATTTTCTAAAAGAAATCAACGTAAACATACAAAACATTTTTTTTAATTACTTCTTGTGAACATAAATAAAAATATTATCAGATGTAATCTCATAATCAATTGTCAACGAAAACAACCATAATTAACTGTAGGCGTTGGTATCAAAGGATTGATATATATAGTTATATACTTATAGAGGGAAGTTCAAATGTGAACTCATTTTTGGTTGTGAACGTGAGGACGAATCTCAGCCACTTATCCGGTCAATAAAGACGGCTTTGACCTGGTTCCCCTCCTTTAATAATCTCCACCCTCCCATGAATCGCGTCAATCCTCCGTGATCGCGTCCACCATAACCGAAGATGTGTGGCTGAGATTCGTCCTCACGTTCACAACCAAAAATGAGTTCACATTTGAACCTAATCCTATATTTATATAGTATCATCACCAACGGAAAAAAAATATTATCTTATCGTTAAGTTACAATCATTTTGTCTTTTTATTTGTATTTCAACGTTTAAATTTTAATTGATATTCACAAAATTAATTAATTAACCATATGACATTTTTGTTTTATATAAAAAATAAAAATGAAAATGATTCTACCTTTTTCATAATGTCTATTTCATATAATTGAATTAAATATATTTTCATATAGTTTATAAATAAATTATTTATAAAAAGTAAAAAAGGTGATAATAATAAACCGGAGCATGGGCCATGGGGTTTTATATTTGATTGCATAAGCGCTGACGCAATTGACTTCGACAACTTCCGTAATTCTTTGGTCAACCTTTTTATACAAATAATAATAATAATAATAATAATAATAATAGAAAATCCAATCGAGATCCAAAATTTAATTTACTAAATTAATATTTAAATTTATTTAATTTTAAAATGGGATTTCACGTTTATTTAATAATAAGAACAATAATAATAATTCAGTTATGATTTTTACAAACAAAGTATAATAAGGTTTTTGAATATCTGGCGTCTGAATCAGCTTATGTATCACTCGATTAATTTTAGGGGCGGACCTGACATGGTTCATACGGTGGCATGAACGACCGTATTATATCTTTATTGAAGGTAATTTTTTGGATTTATTAACGGTGCAACCGTACCGTTTTAGAGTTGCTCTTAAATAATTTAAAACTAAACTTATGATATAAATAAGGCAGCTGACGTAGTGACTTTTTTCAAGTTAATTAAAACTTCTTATAGACATTGTCCTAGATTAATAATTAATTTTTTTTGGGTATCAATTCTATATAACATTTAATAACACACTAAGTACTTTATTAATTTTGTATTTAAATAATATTTAATAAACATCTATTAATTTCATATTTAATCGATAACTGTCCCAAAATTATTTTAATTTGCTTTTAGTTATTAAAGACCGCCAATATCAAATATTAAAACCGAAAAAAACTTTTGAAATCAACAAAAAAAACCCGAATAAGTCTCTCGAAATCGATAGAAGGCTTAAAAATCCAAAAAAAAAACTCTTGAAATCAACCAAAAAAACCGAAAAAGTTCCTCGAAGTCGATAAAAAAAACTTAAAAGTCCCTCGAAATCAAGCAAAAAACTTTAAAAATCCCCCAAAATGGTAAAATTAGGTTAAACACACATCGAAAGATATTGACAGTTAGTAAAAAACGTAAAGGCACGTCGATAAAACCGTATTTTTATAATTAGGTTTTGTCTATATTATATAGTGTCACTATATCAAAAAATCTATGGGATGGTCCTTGATTAACGGATAGAACAATCTTCAGTGTTATTAAGGCGACTCGAACTATCGATCTTTGGCAAAGAGTTCCAAGACTTAATTTTTATTTATCTTCAGTGTCTTCTTATTTTCCCACCAATCATACAAAAACACATAATTATTTTAGAGTAAACTACGATTTTCGTCCTTGTGGTTTGATATTTATAACGATTTTCGTCCTTGGTCTTTGAAAACTGCTTTTTTCGTCCTTATGGTTTCCATTTTGTTTCGCTTTTCGTCCCTGAGACTAACTTCATATTAAAAGGTCAGTTTGGTGAAGGGTATTTTTGTCTTTTTCTTCAATTGTTTCTATTTATCCTTAAATTCTTATTCAGATAATATGGGTCAATATTATTACCCCATATGCCCTCTCTCCCAAAAACGTCTTCTTCCTAAAAAGATATCGGTGATAGATGAACTTCACCGGTCATCTTCTCCGGTGATAAAAAAAAAATCGTTCATGTTAAACCAATAACATTCTCCCTCTAATCTCAAAGTTAATACATGTTAAGCCGATGATACCTTTTGCATGATCAAAAAAACTGAACAAACCTAGATTCCTGATTTCTTGAATAGGTGAACCGAAACTCAGATTCGTGATTTAAATAAAAAAAGTGAACTGAAACTCAGATTCGTGATTTAAATAAAAAAAAGTGAACCGAAACCCGATTCGTGGTTTCTGGAAACAAGAGAACCAAAACCCTAGATACCTCAATATTCAATAAAAAATAGTCAATATAAAGGCAAAGATTGATTTTTTTTTAAGTGTCCAATTTTTAAGAACCACCAATCTTTAAAGAACATCAACGGTGATTTTCAGACTAGAACTTGAAATCTGGTTCTTTTTTCTTTTCTTTTCTTTTCTTTTCTTTTCTTTTTTTTTGTCAAAAAAAAGGGGGAGGGGGGATCGGTGTAGCCAAGGAATCATCGGGAAGAACCTGCAAGAGGGAAACCCGTATCCATTTAAGATCAGACATACAACGAGGTGGTGGTGTTCGCCAGATTGAGGGGAGGAGGAGGAGGGGGGGTTGTCTAGTCGATGGTCGAGGATGGTGGGTTTTGACTAGAGATGGAGGATAAGGGGTGAAGAGAGGTAGAGAGGGGTGGAGAAGATGGAGGGGTGATGGGGAAAATGAGAAATTACAGGTTTCCAGGTGAGAAGATTCCAAGATGGGTTTTTCTTTTTGGAGAGGATGTTCACGTAGGTTGTGTGGGAGGGGTGTTAGGTTAGGATTTATTTTATTTTATTTTTGATAAATGCTTTAGTTACTTGTAAGTAAGCTTTAATAGCTTGTACATAATAATATCTTATTCTATTGAAAAATAAGAAGAATAAAATAAAAGTACAAAGACTCTACTACCCCTGGCTTAACAAACTTTTTCTAACATTTTTAGCTTTAGGGACGAAAGTGGAAGGAAAAAACAAACCACAGGGACGAAAAAAGCAGTTTTTAAAGACCAGGGACCAAAAATCATTATAAACATCAAACTACAGGGAAAAAATAGTAGTTTACTGATTATTTTATTTAAAATAAATTTAATTAATTAAATTTCATTCTCCGATTATATATTTTTACTTGATTGGTTGATAAAAAAATATAATTCAAGAACAATAAATTTTTATGGGAGTGCTAATGGCACCCCTTAGTAGAGGTGTGCAGAGAATTTTTTGTAGGGATGAGCATACGGACCGAAATCACGAAACCGAACTGGTCCCGTACCGAACCGGTACCGGTACTATCATTACCGGTTCGGTGTTCGGTACCAAGATTTTCCATATTCGGGATTAGGTAGTTTCGGTACCGGTACCGGTACTAGTCCCGGTAAATCCCAAACCGAACCGGGGAATTTAAAAAGTCATTTTTTAATTTGAATTGGTAACAAACTATTTCCTTTTCTTATAGAAAATCCTCCTAAATATATTATAATTTTCGGTTATTGTATATTTCACTCAAATACCGATTTTTTCTTGCAATTCTTCATATTTCGGTTAATGCAATCCTCCAAAATCGGTTTCGTAATTTATCCAAAACCCGGTTCTTGCACAATCGGCTTCTCCAATCCGGTTTCCGCTTAAGTGATTTTGGTTTTTGTTATTGTGTTTAATGGTCAACGATGAAAAACGGTTGTCATCCCAAAAAATGCTACCAAACGGTTCTAGTCCCGGAAATCTCGGTACCGAACCGGTACCGAACTTCTCTTATCGGTTCAGTATTCGGTATTGATTTTTTCCACTCTCGGTTTCGGTACTACCCGGTCGGTACCGGTCCGGTACCGAGCTCATCCCTAATTTTTTGTAATTTTATAGCTTTAGAAATGTAAAAAGAAGGTTTTGACATTGATGTGTGTGAGAGGAATTCAATTTTGTAGGGGCGTCATTAGCATACTATAAGGGTGCCATTAGCCTCCCCCATTTTTATTCTCACATGCGTACAATATTTGATAGTTCAATCGTTTAACTATCATATCCTATTGAAGTATAGACAATCAAACATATTTAAATATAAAAAAATCAAATATAATAGAGAGTAACTACAATTTTAGTTCTTGTGGTTTACATCTTTCTTTAAAAGCCGTCCCTGGACTTCAATAACTGCAGTAAACATCCCTACTGTTTACATTTTGCTTTAAAAATGGTCCATGATCGTTATGTCCGTTAATTGTTGCTGTTAAGTTGGGGGTATTTTAGTCTTTTTACCTTTACAGAGATTAGTTATACACTTGTTTAAATCACAGGGACCAAATTGTAGTTTGCTCTAATTTATATTCATATAATATATTAATATTAATATATGTATATATATCGACGTACAGACACGCATGATCAAACGACCATCTTCGGTGACACCATTTTCGACAGTCTTCTCTGGTGACCAAACTCATCCCACCCTTCCCATCCCTAGATGATTCCCACCCCCACCTCTTATGGTTCTCTTCGGCCCTTCTTCATTTCTAGTACCATCGCCAATATAACAACATTGATGAATACATATACTCCGTTCACAATCTCCGGCAACCTCACTTGCTCCGATTACCATCTCCGACGACCTCACCATCTCCGGTTATCTTGTGCTACCTAAATCAACGCCAGTGAAACCATATCCAACCTAAATCAAATCTAAAACCAACTCAAAACGCAGCCTAAAACCTAAATCAAATCTAAAACCAACTCAAAACACAGCCTAAAACCCAAATCAAACCTTAGATCAAATGAAAATATGTTACCCAAACTAAATCACACCTAAGATCAAATGGATGCGATGTGTTGAGATCTAACAAGGACAAAATCAAACAGTGTGTATATACGTATTCAAAACAAAATTTTGAAACCAATCAAAACCTAACCTAATTCAATCAAAACAAAAATCAAAGATGGTGATCAATGAGGGTATATGAGGGGGAGATTGAGGGGAGTGTCGATGAAGATGGTGGTCAGTAGTGGGGATGGGTAGTAAGAAGGCGGGGGTCGGTCATATGGACGAACTAGGTAAACGGGGAAGAAGGTAGTGTGGGAGGGTCGGTTACCGGAGATGAGCGTTGGTAGTGTAGGAGGACCGGTGATATGGTAAACGACAGTGTTCTTGGTCTTGGTGGCCGGAGATGGTAGCTTCATTTGTCGCCGGAGACAGCGTCTTGGAGAACATAATGTGTTTAGGATAACGATGGAAAGGGAACAGGGGAGATGGGTGGTGTGAATGAAAACACAAAAAGAGAGAGAAAGAGAGAGAGAGAGAGAGAGAGAGAGAGAGAGAGAGAGATGGTGTGTGTGGTGGTGGTTCATGGCACTCACAGTCTTGGTCACCAGCGGTGGCATCTTGGTGCAACAATGTAAACAAGCAAGCGTCAATATATATATATATATAGTACAATATAAATTAGAGCAAACTACAATTTGGTCCATGTGATCTAAACAGGTGTATAACTAATCCATGTAAAGATAAAAAGACTAAAATGCCCTTAACTCAATAAAAAAAATATAACAGAGATAACAATTAGGGACTATTTTCAAAGCAAAATACAAACAGTAGAGACGTTCACTGTAGTTATTGAAGTCCAGGGACGACTTTCAAAGAAAGGTATAAACCACAAGGACTAAAATTGTAGTTTACTCTATAATATATAAAATGATTGAAAAAAGACCATGGTAGATTAGTAGGAGCCTAGCAGGACCACAAGAGTCACCATCAACTATTATCATTATACAAGAGAATTTGAGGGCATTAATGTAATTCACTCTTTACTTTAAGGTATTGTTTGACAAAAATAAGGTGACTTATAAGTTACCTTATTTTTAATGTAGTTGTTTGGATGACCATATGTTAACTTATAAGGTACCTTATTGAGAAGTTAATAAAAATGAGGTTTTGATAACCTACCTTATAAGGTACTTTACCCAAACATATCCTAAATCTTTAAATGTTAGATCTAAAGAGATTCAAAATTTATAATATGGGGATGTGCATTATTAATTCCTAGTAAAGTTGACTTTTGATTCCTTAATATTTATATTTTAAATAAGGAAAAAGTTTAAAAAAGTCAACAAATTATCCTGTTTTGAATGCTTAAGTCCTTAAACTATTTTTATGAATGAAAAAATCATTAAATTTTTTCATTTTGAATGATTAAGTCCTTAAAACATTTTTTTTCAATAAAATAAAGCATCGAACTTTAAAATTAGTTACTTACATTCTTTTAACCCAAAAAAATATTGATAACCAATTTGGAAAGTTTTAAAGTGAAAAACAAAACTTAAATAAATTTTACCGTTCCTAAACCCTACGCCAGTCAAACCCCGTGCAAACATCGATATCACTCCCCCTCACCATTCATCGTCGTCCCATAGTTGTATGTTTTCCATATCGTCTGTCACGTTGTTCACTTCTGCCATCGATCTACTCTTTTTGATCTGTTTTTTTTTATCTTTTTACTTTAAACATTTCTAGTCGATTACAAGTAATTTTTTTTGTTAAAAGAATGTAGGTAACCAATTTTTAAAAGATCGATGGTTTATTTTTTCAAAAAATGTTCAGAGACTTATTCACTTAAAATGAGAAAGTTTAATGGTTTTTCATGCAAATTTAAAAAGTTTAATGGTTTTTTCATTCAAAATAATAGTTCAGGGACTTAATCACTCAAAAACAAAAAGTTTAATGGTTTTTTCATTCAATAAAATAGTTTAAGGACTTAACCATTTAAAACAGAATAGTTCGTTGAGCTTTTTTGAACTTTTCCCTTTAAATAAGTATTGTTTTTAAATTTTAAAAACAGGATTTGATCTCTTATATAGTTATATTTAGTAATTATCAATAATTTATGTTTTTTTGTCTAATGATAATTAACATGTTTTCTTAAGTCTAGTTGATTAAATTTACTTTAATTGTTTTTACTATTTTTTTAATTTCATATTGAAATTAAAAAACATATTATCCTTAGTTTTAAATTATAAAAGAAAAAACGAAAAGGAAAAAGATAACCACCCCTTATGTTTTTTGCTTTTATAATTTCAAATAAAAAATATAATGTGTTTCTTATATTAATATAATAAAAATAACTAAAACATCCCTAATTTAATTGAACTTAATAGAGAAAGTTAATGATCATTAAACAGTCGAACCACAACTGTTGGTAACAGACAAATGTGAGGGACCAAATCGAAGTTTTGAAGTTTACTAACAATATTCATTAAAAATTACAAAACGTTAGGAAGGAAAATTAAACTTTACTCTTATTTATTATAACAAGTATTTATTGAAAAAAAACATAACATCTCATAAGTCTTTAGTTTTTTCTTTATGATGGTTGTTTTGCAGTTTGTTAAAATAATCATATTTTTAAGGGCAAAATGCAAGAAATAACAACATACTTTCATAAATTTCTTTATTATAGCATTGTACTTTTAGTTTTACTTATTACAGCAATGTACTTTCAAATTATTTTTTATTAAAGCATTGTACTTTGAAAAATCTACCCATTATGCAAGAAATAACAACCTACTTTCATAAATAATTTGAAAGTACGTTGCTGTAATAAGTAAAACTGAAAGTACAATGCTATAATAAAGAAATTTATGAAAGTAGGTTGCTATTTCTTGCATTTTGCCCTATTTTTAATAAGTGGTTATGATCAGATTTTTATTTGTTTAGTCAATATAATCAAATTTAGAAAGACATGTGAAAAATAATTATTCAAATGGTGGCTTAACGTGACCAGGTCACGTCTCAAGACTTATGAGTTACGGCGAGGCCATGATGTTTTCCAATGATGGCTTAAGAAGGAAAATCTATAATATATATATATATATGTGTGTGTGTGTGTGTGTGTGTGTGTGTATGTGCGTGACCTGAACAATAATGATTGAGTTATTAACAATTTAAATTTATATAAAATGATAAACAAATAAAGAACCATTAATAGATAATTTGATATCAAATATACAAAGTTTACAAAAATGATACCAAATATACAAAGTAAGTCACTATTTTACAGCTCGTGTTTGGTAATCAAATAGCAAAATCAAAGTAATGAAATCAAAAACAACAAATTAAAGTAACCGAACAATATTTTTTCGTATGTTAAGAAATATTTAAGGTCTTTTCTTTCCCTCGATTTTGTTCCTTAAGTAATTGGCCCATATAATATATAAAACTTATATTTACATTTACTTTTATTCAAATTTTAAAAATTGCAAATTCCCCCCCCCCCCCCCCCCCCCTCTCTCTCCTATAACGCCATAACGAACTTCACGCCTTATATCTATGCCAAAGAGGTTAACATGGCAGCAAGGCCATTCATACCCAAATAAAAAACATAACCTTACATTCATTTCCAAGAGCATTCATACCTAAATAAAAAACATAATCTCAAGAAATCAAAATTGAACCGTAAACGTAAACATATTTAGATTTCAAAATCAATAGCGAATTCAAAAAATAAACTTATATAAATCCATACATGAAATCAAGTAATCAACAACCTACTCAAACTTGTACAAATCTATTGATTTTGGGAAGTGATGACTTACACATGAGGTGTTTGTAGAAAAAGAGGTTGAATACAAACACAATAAAATTTCACTTTTAAATTATATATCCTATATTTTGTATAAAACAAAGAGTTTACTCTTTGTTGCTGAAGTTAGAAAAGTAAGACATGTTATCCTATGCAATTTGGTTGTGACAAATTTGCTAACACTGAAAGAGTGGGAGGGGGAGGAAATGCTCTTTCAAATCTGAAGAACTCAAGAAGTTCTTCATAGGATGACGTTGATTTTGTCTAAGAAACATTCACAAATATGTTCAATCAAAACGGACGAGTAACATTGAATGGCAACGATGACCTTTTATAGCCACTATCGCATTAAATGCATTATGTCCAACTTTAATGTGTGTCTTATCTTGATTTGTTTATTATATATGTTAGTACTTTTCATTCAGTTTTTGAGTTTGATGTAGACATGTGTTAACTTATCACATCTTTATGTTTTTGTACTTAATTTGACTAACATGTTGTGCATGTTCTCATACCAAAAAGTGAGTAAGAGAGTTCGCGAGCCAAACTTGTTGGCCAAGTTTGTACTTCAAGATTAGGTTTGCCAATAGTAGTATTTGTTAAACTACTAGTTGATATTATCTTGTATTGATCTTCTTTTTTGCTAGATGACAAATCAATCCGCATTAGTGACGATTTCGACGGTGGTTCAGATCGGCAGTGGTTCAGAACGATGGTGGTCGACGATGGTTCATATTGATGGTGGTCGACGGTAGTTTTGATTGGCAGTGGTCAGCAGTGGTTCAGACTGAGAAGAATGTGTGCAACTATTTTATCATAAGAGGGTTAAAAGGCATATTTGGGATTATCAAATTAGAGCATTCCATTCCATCAAAATACCATCTTATTCCCAAGGAATGTTTAATTCATTTATTTGTGGAATTCAATAAAATTTGAAGATTTTTTTAAAAATAGAATGACAAACGAGGGAAAATAATTTGGTCAATGAATTTCAACATTCCAATTTCATTAAATTCCTCCAAAATCTATGAACCAAACACAATCAGATAGTATGCTAGAAATTGAAACATTTATCAAAACATTTAATGTTTATAAGCTGCATTAAATATTTTTATATTGTAGTTAAATATAATTTTTAATGCTAGAATTTCAAAATAAGGAGAAATTATTAAAGTTAAAATATAATTTTTAATTGAAAATTCTCATTTTTGCTTATTTATTTCGAATAATTTATATCCTGTCAGATCATTTCTAAAAGTTATAACATAAATTTTAGAGATTTAAAAGATTTTTTTTTTCCTTTAACAACTATGTTATATTGTCTGATAAAATAAAAAAATAAATTTAGAATACACAATATAGAAAAAAAAGAAACAATACTTTGATTCTTTTGCATCTATAAGAGATAATGAAAATAAATATTAGTGGAGATAAACAATAGCAATAAATGTATATAATATTTTAATAATATAATTGATGTTAAAATTGATAAAATATAATAACTTTTGAAGTTGAATGCAAATTTTTAATTGTTTTTTATTTTTATGCTGTTTGAAATATTTTAAACAATATGAAAAGAATCTTCAATAACTATGTTAAGACTTAGTATCATGTGAGGCCAAACTGTTTCGTAAAACCACATTTTATACTTGAATTTTCATAGCAAAACATTGTAAATGTTTGAATTTTTTTTACCTTCATAGTGTTTCCATGTGAAATTTCAAGTGTAAAAATATGGTCTCACGAAAACACACTGGTCTCATATGAATGTAACCCACTGTGTTAAAATATAGATTTTAAAGAAGTTATTACTATTTGAACCCCTTTTAAAGATATTCAACAACTATAGATTATGAAAAGTCAAAAACTCATAGCTACTTTATTTTATCAATTACTAGAAGGGCGCTCGCGCAATGCAGCGAAATATATCTCGATTTTAAGTTTTATTTTAATTTTTGTTTCTATCGATGTATAATGATTTTATGTGGTTTTGAGAAAAAGATTTTAGTATTTCAATTAAAACTTTTCTTTTTTTATTTAATTTATTTAATTCAATTTTTTATCATAATTTAATTTAGGCTTAATAACCAAATAATTTATTTTTAGTTTAATAATATAATTATTTTATTTGTTAGAAGTCAATGATTATCTTAATCATATTTTAGATTTTTTATATTTAAAATTAGATGTTTATCCTGTAGTTGGTCAGAGTTATCTGTAGTTAGTTACACGAATTTAGAGATGAAACTTTAATAAGTTGTACTTACGCACAATTTACTTGTAATCTTGAAAATTAAGTAATGAGCATTAAATAGCAGTAACTAAAGCTTAAAAAGTTATTTTTAAGAGTTTTTGGCCGAATGTTTTATAATATAGTATAGATAACATTAATTATAACAATAAAATATTCATTATTTAAGTACTATTTTTCTATACTACATATTTAATTTCAATAATTTATTTTAATAAAAAAATTAAAATATTATTTATCTCTCTTCTATACAGTTTTAGAAATTTCTTTATTTTTGTAGATTTTCATCTAATATCTCTTTTTTTGGAGCAAAAAAAATTCTTAAGTCCGGAAAGTTTTCTATTTTAGTATAATTGTTTATATCAGAATCAAGTTAATTCATGTATTAAGAACGTAAAAAGTAAGTATTAATGTTAATGTATATGAGAAATAAATTTATAAGTACGCATTTAACAATATACAAAGGTATAAGTTAAGAATATACAAAGGAATATTTTAAACCACACCACCTGTATTTTTTTTTCTTCGGCAACTATACTAAAATATAAGTTCAGAAAAAATAAAAATCTTCAAATATGAAGAAATCTTTAAAATTTAATATTGAGTAAAGAAATATATCATTTTAATTGTTTTCATTGATGACATTATATATGCTATAATCTTAATTAAAAATATAGTAAAATAACGAGTTTATAAAATATTCTGCTAATATCATTAATGCTAGAATTACTAAAATAATTTGGAATTACGTGAGACCAAACTATTTTCGTGAGACTTGTGAGACCACTTTTTTACGCTTGAAACTTCACAGCAAAATACTATGAAGGTAACATTCACAGTGTTTTTGTTGTGAAAGTTCAAAATCTTTTTACTTTCATAATGTTTTGCTATGAAGTTTCAAGTGTAAAAATATGATCTAACAGGTCTCACGTAAACCCAATCTTTACTAAAATAGAGTAACTTTAAAATTAAATATAATTTTTTATAAAACCTTTAAATTACTTTATTTAAGAAAATATAACATAACTCTAAAAAATAACATGATATTATGATTTATTGATATTGGAATATCATACATTAAACATCTGAATCTATTATAGAGTATGTGAATGGAAACATTAATGGTGGGTGGTGGGTATAAGAGCAACTCAACATAGACCATAAAGTAGAAAAAGAGTGGCGATCTTTACTGGATTAAAAAAGACCCTTTGTCCATTTCTTCTTCCCACTTCACAGCTGCATCATAAACCATTCGATTCGATTCTATTCCCTTTTCTTTTCTCCGCCGAATCACATCACCTTTTTAACCTAATTATCATCATCATCATCAAATCGATCCGTATGTGTGGTGGTTAACGGAACCCTGTTCGTCTATCTATCTCTGCTTGATCTCAATTGGTATGTACTGACGATGATGATGATCTATTGAACACTACTAATAGTAATAATAATATTCATAACTTGTGGATTTCTTGGAACCAATGGGTTTTTGGTTTTCTTTTTGATGTTCGTTTTGGTAGTTTATTTTGTTCAAGAGATTGAATACGATGACTATTATTATTATTGTTCATGGAAATCCCACAAGTGTTTTCAGTTGTTTGAAGCTCAAATCTGATGGTCGGTTGTAATATATATATATATACATATACATATACACACATGGTATAATCTGTTCGTGTAAATGAATTGAGGTTTGGATAGTTAGGTTGTTAATCTATTTAATGTAAATCAAAGATGGAAATTAGCAGCAGTTGACTTTTTTTTTGGATGAACTGATAGCTGCATCTTATATGCTTGTTTCTTCTGATATCAATCAAAAGCATGATATCAAAATGTGCTTTTGGTACTGGAGCTCATTTTTGTCTATATTTGTTACTGATTTTGCTTTAATTCCACACACACACACAGTGTTTCTTCTGATATCAATCAAAAGCATGATATCAACAGGTGCTTTTGGTACTGGAGCTCATTTTTGTCAATATTAGTTACTGATTTTGCTTTAATTCCACACACACACATATATATAGGGTCAGGTTTTGGGGAAAACCATGAAAAAATGAAAAACTGAGGAACACCCTTGTAACCGTTCATCTGAACAGTATGCAATTAAAGCCAAGCAACAACTTCAATCACCTGTATGCACGTGTGCATATCGTCCAGATGAATGGTTATTAGGGTGTTTCTCAGTTTTTCATTTTTTTGAGGTTTTCCCCCTGAACCTCCCTCTATATATGTATATCCTAAATCTGTATGATTTTGAGTGTTTTAAAATGTTCTTCTTTTTTTGCAGGAAAGTTAAAAGACGAAAAATGAAGTTAACAATCTAGAAGCAGTTGTGTAACTTTAAGTAGGGAAGATGGGGTTTAATCCCTTTGTGTCATATTGCCGTCCTGTCGAAAATGGGGTGTGGGAGACGGCTCTGGAAAATGAATTTGGGACTTATACACCCTGTGCAACTGACTCTTTAGTCACTGGCATTTCCCATTTGGTTCTTTTGGGAACGTGCTTATATCGGATATGGGTGACAAAGAAGAATTTGAAAGTTCAAAGGTTCAAATTAAGATCAAATATCTACAATTATTGGTTGGGATTATTGGCCTTATACTCTACTGCTGAGCCTTTGTTCAGATTGATCATGGGTGTTTCAGCATTTAATGTTGATGGAGAGCCTGGTCTTGCTCCATATGAGGTTTGTTTATTTCTTATTGACTTGGTATCCAATTTGTATAAAGTTTCTACTTTTCTTTAACTTCCTTGTTTGTGCTAAGCTATTTAGTGGTGATATTATTTGGAAATTTGATTGTGTATATAGGAGTTTTAGGTGGATGGGGGAGGTTCAGGGGAAAACCCCTTAAAGAATGAAAATTTGAGGAACACTCTGGTAACAATTCATCTGGACGATATGCACATGTGCATGATACAAGTAATTGAAGTTCTTTCTTGGTTTTTATGCACGAGTGCATGTTATGCACTAGTGCATGTTATGCACTAGTGCATGTTATGCACATGTGCATAACTGAACAAATTGCTTCCAACTACTTGTATGCACATGTGCACTTACAGATTACTTGTATGCACATGTGCATACCATCCAGATGAACGGTTACCATGGCCTTCCTTAGTTTCATATTTTTGCAGTTTTCCCTTGAACCCGAACCCGACCCTCGGGTGGATTTTTGGTGATTATTGATTCGAGAAAAATGATTAGTAAGAACATTAGAGTTTCCTTGTGTAGTTTGACAATTCTATTATTATTTTCTCTTTCCTTTTCTTCTTGTTGTTGTTGCTTGTAAATATATTTTTGTAAAGTAAACCTGATAATTGATACCTACACTATATGCATTATCTCTTTACTGCAATTTTTTCACCTAGCAACTTGAATTGACTCACAAGTTGTTAACACTTCTTTCATGTACTTTTGAAAATTGAAGTGCATATATTGTTTGAAAACATAAGCATGGTATAGAATATCGTGAAGGGCTATGCAATGTGTTATTGGTTGGCCTTTCTTTTTGTTTTTTGCTTAATGTTATTACATTTATAATAACAAATAGGTAGAGAGACTATTCCGAGAAGATCCCCCTGCTTGCAAAAAAGATTTGAAAACCATAGTTGGAAGCCAGTCTTGCAAAACATTTTATTTTTATTATTTTCTAAAGGAAAATTTAGAAAAGATTGCAAAGAGTCTGAAACATGTCCAAAGTCCATTTCGTTTCTGCTGTATAGGATCTTGGTGATTGGGGAAGAAATTTAAAGTTACCGCCTTTACTTATATCCTTCAATTCATGTTCTCCTAAGGTTATATCCATATGGGGAATATTTTATATCGGGTTGGATGTCAAATTCGGATATTAAAACAGTTATGGTGGTTATTAATCTTAGATGGAATGAAGACTGTAGTAGTTTTGAATTTAGTGGGTTTTTGCTATGTTGTTTTAGTTGGGATTAAATTTGTTGGATTTGGAAAAAGATATCAACAAGATGATTAAATGAGTGCTAAGAGTATCGTATATATGGACTCATGTTTCCAAAGAGACGTATTAACTATTAACGTTTGTGGAAATTGGAGTATAATAAGGAACAACGAACAAATAAATATTATATTTACACCATAGACGATTATCATGAAATTCTTATATGATCTTTGATTCGTTTGTGGTTGTTTGTTTTCGATATCTTATTTTTCACCAAGGATGTCACTTTTTCAAAGCTTAATATGCTAATTTCCACCTTCCACAATGACTGGATTGCATTGCTGCATGCTGATGTTGTTCTTTTCCCATTTCTTATTCGTAAATTTATCAAAGAACCACCTCACGAACTAATTTCTTCTGATCTTTATTACGTCTTTTATATCTATTATTGCAGATTGTTACCTTAGTTATTAAGGCTGTTGCATGGGGCAGTATGTTTGTTGTGATTGGCCTTGAAACGATGGTTTATGTTTGTGAAGTTCGTTGGTTCGTGAGGTTTGGTGTCCTCTATGCTTTGCTTGGGGATGCTGTGTTGTTCAATCTTGTGCTTTCCGTTAGCAGTTTTTACAGCAGGTTAGTTTTTTTACGCTACTTGAAAATTGCTTTTTTTTTCGGTTGGTATATTGATACCATATGCTAAAGGCCTCTTGGTATTAAGATGCTGTATAAATCTGTTTATTTTGGCTCGTTGTAATGGTGTATAAACTATAAAGTCAAGTGACATTACAATGATTAAACTACAAATAATGAACAATGTATAAAGTGAATACTAACCCTTCAAGATTATTGTGAAACTTCATCTTGACTTGGGACAGATCATCGATTTAAGTTCTAAACTTCTAAGTAAGCAGGTTATTTGTGTGAATTTTTGATTAAAAAATAGTATATGGTTTGATGAAAAGCAGAAGGAGGTAGATGCTGTTTGTAGTTCTTCGTGTCTTAATGCTCCCTGTTTTTATTGGTGAACATCTTAATTTATGATTGAAGTTGCTTTTTGCAGATATGTACTGTATCTCTATGCCAGTGAAGTTGCCATCCAGGTTAGATGTTCTCCTGTAGTCCTGTTTAGTAGTTTGTAACTTTCACATGAGTTGAAGAATACCAACGGAAAACTTTTATTAAAAATAATCTGCAGATAGTCAGGCTCAGGGCCTGTTTGTTAGCAGCTTAACGAGCTTAATGGGACTCACAACTTATTCGGTCAACTATACATGATTGTTTGGTAGTAGCTTAATGATATAGAAAGTGGCTTATTCAGTAAGCTTCTAAGGTGAAGCTTTATGCAAAAAGCCAAGATTTTTCCAAACCTCCCCTTCCCAATTAAAAAAATGCTCATTCCATCTATGAAAAAACCCTCCCAAACAAAAACTTCCCCAATCTATATAGACAGATTAATCCACAGACAGCTTTATCCATACAGAACCAAACAGCCCCTCAGTATTACCAGATTCAATTAGCATTCCTGTTAACTTTGGATTTCTGTTAAAAATATTGTAGTTTTGTGAGATGAGTCAAGCAATCTGCAATAATACTACCTTGTATGTATTTCAAATTCTCATTTCCCTTGAAAACATCAAGAATGTCACGTATGTAACTTAACTTCTACTACTTATTTCAAGCCTATTGGGATTTTTAACTTTGATATTGAAATTTGATCCTACCCATTTCTTTAGCCTCCCCACCTTAAATGGGAATGATTTTTTTTCCCTTTCAATTTAATAAAATTAATCTGCATAATTTTCTTGCAATTTACGTAAATGAAGCTAGTTCTACTATCATAGCTAAAACTAGTATCCCTAGTTTAAGTTTGAAGAAAAGTCTCTTGTTTCATGGTCGCAAAATGAATTGGTTGACTCGTAGATTTATCAACATCAAGTTTGTTTTCTAGATGCCTCAAAATCTTCCACTTATATGAACCACGATTATAACCTGAATGCATGTTGCATTATGAATCCCGGAGTTCTAGAGATGTATTGCAGTCATTTGATAATGGGCTTTTCTCTGATGTAGGTTCTGTTTGGGGTATGCTTGATTGCCTATCTTCCTTATTTGGATCCTTATCCGGGTTATACCCCAATACGGGGAGAGTCTCTGAGTGATGCTGAATATGAAGAACTTGCTGATGGAGAGGAAATTTGTCCTGAGAGGCACACCAACATTATTTCTAGTAAGTGCTACTAGTTTAATTGCTGAAAGCTGATATATGCAATCCGTATATTATAACCTTCTGATGACATACTTTATGTATTTAAAAATATTTAAGATGGAGCATTATCAACATGTATATCATATATATATACATATAGAGAGAGAGAGGGAGGGAGGGAGAGGGAGGTTCATGGGAAAACCCCCAAAAAAATGAAAAACTGAGGAACACCCTGGTAACCATTATTCATCTGGAGGGTATGCATATATGTATATAAGTAATTGAAGTTGTTTATTGGTTTTTATGCACGTGTGCATGCTATGCACATGCACATACCGGACAAATTGCTTACAGATTACTTGTATGCACATGTGCATACCATTCAGATGAACGGTTACCCGAGTGTTCCTCAATTTTTTATTTTTTTGTGGTTTTCCCCTGAACCTAACCCTATACAATATATATATACATATTATATAGAGGAAAGTTCAAATGCGAACTCAATTTTGGTTGCGAACATGAGGACAAAGGAGAGCGCGACCACGTGTCTCATTCAGTCTGAATAATGAAGGGAATTCGGTATGAATAACGAAGGTGGAGTTCATACATTATTCAGTATGAATAACACGCATTCACTGTGAATAACACAACATTCAGTCTCAATATATTCAGACTGAATGGGACACGTGTCGCGCTCCCCTTTGTACTCACGTTCACAACCAAATTTGAGTTCGCATTTAAACCCGCCCCTATATATATGTATGTATTATGTATGTATATATATATATATATTCATGAGAACGTGTCCGGTTCTTCTTGCCCTATTTTGGTTTGATTATGGGTAAGATTCATGATTCAAATTGAGGGCCTGTCCACCCATTGTATTATTAGCAATTTCACAATCATGTACAGTTATTTCATTTTTGTACCTTCATATGATGTGGTTGATATCTAGTTTACAAAGTTTATGAACATTCAAGTTGATTCATGTTGTCTTGAACAATTCTTCTGTTTGCAATTGACTTGTACTCTTCTTTTTTCACTAAATATTCTTATATTAATAACTTGAATCTATTTATAATATCTTTTCTTGTTTCTTTTTAGATATCTTCTTTGGTTGGATGGATCCACTCATGAGTTTGGGTTACAAAAGACCTCTTACAGAGAAGGATATATGGAAATTGGACACATGGGATCAAACAGAAACACTAAACAGCAGGTATCTTATTGTTTCTACTTGCATGTATTATAAAATATAAATGGTGGGATTTAAAAATGGATGATAATTTCTTTCTGCACTTCAGTTCAGCTTAATGATGACTCTGTTTTTGCTCTTCAGATTCGAAAAATGTTGGGCAGAAGAGTTGCGAAAACCTAAACCATGGCTTGTAAGAGCTTTACATAGTAGTCTTGGAGGAAGGTTTGTATAAAGACATGTTCTTACAAAGTTTTGTTTTCTTGTTATGAATGTTTCCATTAAGCATGAGAAGATCTAAATATATATAAATGTTTATTTGGTTACAGGTTTTGGTGGGGAGGATTTTGGAAGGTATTGAATGAACTGTTTTGAATCTTACATGTTATTGGTTTCTTGGAAACATTCTAATTATTGATGTGTTGAATAAAATAAAATGCTCGACAAAAATGAGATTTTGATGAGTCTCTTGAATGTTGACTTTGTGGTCTATTTTATATTCCAAGTCATCTATTTGATCTGTTAGATATGGTAAAAAGATGAATGAAGAATACCCTAGTAACCGTTCATTTGGACTGTATGCACATGTGCACACAAGTAACTTGTAAGCAATTTGTCCAACATGCACATGTGCATAGCATGCACGCGTGCATAAAAAACCAAGATACAACTTCAATTACTTGTATTCACATGTGCATACCATCCAAATGAATGGTTACCTGAGTGTTTTTCAGTTTTTCATTTTTTTGGGGTTTTCCCTTGAACCTCTCTCTCTCTCTATATATATATATAGAGAGAGAGAGAGAGAGGAAAGATTATGCGAGAAGTTAAAACATTTTACGAGAAGTTTCAATATCATATATGATTACACCCCTTTAGGTGTGTTTAATCATATATGATTAAGCGTCTATGTGTTGTCAATGCAACATGTGTTTAATTATATATGATTAAGCTTGTGTATCATGCGTGTAATTATATATGATATTGAAACTTATCGTCTTCTCGCAAAATGTTTCCAAAGTGAACCTTGAAAAAAGAAAGAACCGGAGAACCACAAAAAAACACAAATATGAAAAATTATATCAAAATGGGTGTCAAATTAAGGATAATAAAGTGGTTCTAAGTTTTCGGGTAACAATAACTTTACCGATTTAGAACTTCCTCATGGTCCGAGGCATTGTTTTTATAAAAAATAATTATTGTTTGGTACTATGTTGACATTTGTTAATATGCCCTTTTCAATTGTTTTTATGTGAGCTTTTAGTCTTGGTTAATAAAGATTTGTCTTTCAATTGACATGAGGCCGATTACAAATTTGTAATGGTGTGTTCTTGATATATTTGTTCTTCCATGGCCATTTGTAGATTGGTAATGATCTTTCTCAGTTTGTTGGGCCTCTGATTCTGAACCAGCTATTATTGGTGAGTTTGCTATTTCCAAACATCTCCAATTAAGATCTTTAATCTTTTTGAGTCTCTAATTCTATATATAAATATTGTTGGTTCAAGCCATTTTTGTGAAAATTTAATTTGTGATGGGTGATGCAATAGAAATAATAAGATTATCTGAGTATTCTTTTAAATATAAAAAGTGGTGTCTATTTTGTAACAATAGTATGAAGGCATTCTTATAGCGTCAAATGTTGTAAAACATTCCCATTTTTGTACAATCAATTTTAAAACATGACTATAAATTTTTCTTCATAATAATTATGAATAGTTTCATAATGACAATTTCTTTAAAATGTGACTTTCTGTTTGAATTGATTTTTTTCAAATATGAGTGCTTTTGTGACAACAATTATGAAGATGCACTATGTTTATGTGACACATATAATGACAAACTATTCAAAATATGATTCGTTTTATGTTGCTAAATTTATAAGGTTGTGTCTATATTTTTATGCAATGAATATATAACAACTTATTTTCAATATATGACTACTTTTTTTTACAACTTTTAAACTATGGCTAGTTTCATGGCGTTGGTTTTTTTTTTCTTTCTAAAATTTGACCATAATTATATATTCTTTCTAAAACTAGACCCCCTTTCTTTTTCTTTTTCTAATTTTGGATAATTTGCAGGCTATGCAAGAACGCGCTCCAGCTCAGATCGGTTACATCTATGCTTTCACAATCTTCGTTGGAGTGGTACAAGCTCGATAACTTTATTTTTCGTATTATTCTTTATTGTTTAAAAGATTTGTATGACTTTCAAACTGTTAAATATTAGTTGGTTGTTTACCTCTTAACAGTTTCATTAAGAAACCTCTGAATTGCTAAGAGGTGAATCCTGTTTGGCAAAAAATAAGTCTGCCTCTTAATGGTTCCAAAACCCTCTAAATCATTTTGTATTCTGGACCTCCCTTAACCATTAAGAGCCCTGATTACATCCTGAACAATTACCAAACAATTATACTTCATTTTGCACTATATCATAAGAGCCTCTTAATCATTCTGCACCTAACCATTCAGCAATTGCGAAACAGAATATGTAATTTTTGCATCTTTTACTTTTATGTAGTTTCCTACATAAAGGAAAAAAATATAACACACACACATATATATATATATATATATATAATGCATGAGATGCTTCTTCTGATAAGGTGATATGCCTTATGGATTGATGTGAATAAGTTTTCATTGGCATTCTACTTCTAGGGAGTGCAGTATCTAAAAGTTCAGTTAATATCTAAACAGATAGATCATAGTCATCTCCCCTATCTTATATTCTAGATTTTGATAGTTTAATGAGATTTGGGCTCTCTCATACTTGTAGTTATATTTGTTATAATTTAGGTACTCGGCGTGTTGTGTGAGGCTCAGTATTTTCAGAATGTGATGCGTGTTGGTTACCGTCTTCGTTCAACTCTGGTAATTACGTCACTCTCATCAAGTGCAGTAACTTCTTGTTTTTTATTAAAGTTTTTGAGATTCTTTAAAGATTGGTACAACTATTGAACCTGTGATTCTTTAAAGATTGCTGCAGTTTTTCGGAAGACTTTAAGGCTAACCAATGAGAGTCGCAGAAAGATTGCATCCGGGAAGATAACCAACTTGATGACAACCGACTCTGAATCACTCCAGGCATGTTTCTACATTAGTATTTGTGTCCATTTGAGTCGTATATTTGGAAAGTGATTTGCTCATTTCTCTTTCTAAAGCATAAAGCATTTCGAGGTTCAGGAGAAAACCCCCAAAAAAATGAAAAACTGAGGAACACCCGGGTAACTATTCAACTGGACGACGGTATGCACGTGTGCATACAAGTAATTGAAGTTGTTACTTTCTTCATTTTTATGCACATGTGTATACCGAGCAAATTGCTTATAAATTACTTACATGCACATGTGAATACCGTCTAGATGATGGTTACCAATGTGTTCCTCAGATTTTCATTTTTTTTGCGGTTTTTCCCTGAACCTGACCCGATCCTTGGGAAGTATTTATAACTTCAACTTGCAATGATGATGATGTCACATGCAATCTCTATACAAATGAGCTACTCAAAATATGGGCCATCGAGTGTAGGGGTATTGATGCTTCCAATTAGTTCAACTTCTAATTTTATTTTCTTCTTCTATTGTGCAGCAAGTATGCCAGTCACTTCACACTTTGTGGTCTGCCCCTTTCCGTATCATTCTCGCTTTGGTTCTTCTTTACCAACAATTGGGTGTTGCTTCGCTCCTTGGTGCACTATTGCTAGTTTTCATGTTCCCCATACAGGTACTATATGTTGTTTTCAGTATGCATTCATATGGGCATATACATGCTACAGACATGCGTACAAATATATATATATATATATATATATATGTATATGTATATATATATATATAGAGAGAGAGAGAGGAAAGTTCAAAAGCGAACTCAAATTTGGTAGTGAACGTGAGGACGAATTAAAGCGTGACATGTGTCGTATTCAGAGTGAATAATCAAAGAAATATTCAGACTGAATAAGCATTATTTCAGACTGAGTTATTCAGTCTGAATATTTCTTTGATTATTCACTCTGAATACGACACGTGTCGCGCTCTCATTTGTCCTCACGTTCACAACCAAATTTGAGTTCTCATTTGAACCCGCCCCTATATATATACATAAATATGTAGATATACTGACATACATACATACATTTTGATATCTTCAATATACATGCATATAGGGGTGTGCTTGTATCATGGCTTTTTTGCTACAGTTTGATATATCTTCAGGCCTTTATTAGGGAGTCCATTTTTAGCCCGTTTAGCCTGTGGCTTTGTATCATCTATACGTGTTAGAATAGGCATACTTCCAAAGTCCAACTTTTGCAAAAATACTTCTTATCTATACGACAAAATGTACTTTCATTCAAAGAAACATACTCAAACAATGGCAAATTTGACTTAACTGTTTGAATAAGCCACTCGGGTAAGTACAATATCTTCAATAATAGGCAAGATAAGTCTGGGCAATCTATGACTTGTATGTTGCTTATGTAAAGTTGCCATCAAAACTTATCATTTATCTTTCTGGAAGCAGACACTTGTTATCAGTAGAATGCAAAAAATGTCCAAAGAAGGACTACAACAGACTGACAAACGAATTGGCTTAATGAATGAAATCCTCGCAGCCATGGACACCGTGAAGTATTCTTTCTCTCTCTCCTCCTGATATCTTTTAATTTTTCGTCTTCAAAAAGACCAGCTTTTTCAATGTATAGTTCGAGTAATAAATAGTTATTGTGACGATATTTAAACTTTGTTTCAGATGCTACGCTTGGGAGAATAGTTTCCAAGAAAAGGTCCAAAGTGTTCGAACAGAGGAGTTGTCATGGTTTCGGAAAGTGCAAATGTTAGGATCGGTATGTTTCCAAACAAAGATCATGGACATCCTTAATAGATCTTTCCAATAAATAAAATATATAAATAATGTATTAGGGATAAATTGGTCATTTTTTAAGGTGACATACTTTTTCCACATTTTTCATCCTATTTTGTGACTTTTAACATTGTTGCTTCCTTGTTTTGCAGTTGAACACTTTTATATTAAATAGTATTCCGGTCGTTGTGATTGTGGTCTCATTTGGAATGTTTACGTTACTCGGAGGAGAGTTGACGCCTGCCAGAGCCTTCACATCGCTCTCTTTGTTCGCCGTTCTACGTTTTCCACTCTTCATGCTCCCGAATATGATTACCCAGGTTTGGTATATGAGTATATATATCTATACACACTTATATATATGGGAGATTTCAAATACAAACCACGTCAATTTGTACAAGAATGTATATTATTTTAGTTATTATATCAAGTGTTATTTTTGGACCGCTTTATTTTAAAGAAGTTTATTGTAGAAGAAGTCACGTTTCTGGACTTATGACTGTTTTTATTCGCAGGTAGTAAATGCCAACGTGTCCTTGAAACGTCTGGAAGACCTACTGTTAGCTGAGGAGAGACTTCTTCTTCCAAATCCACCTCTTGAACCAGGGCTTCCAGCTATCTCAATTAGGAATGGATTCTTTTCATGGGATTCAAAGGTCTTATATTATTATTATTATTATTATTATTATGTTTGTTTTTCAAAATATTTAGTTAGCATGCATGATTTAGTTTTTGCAGGTTCAAGATTATAGTTATTACTTATTATATATAACCCAAATGATATTAATTGATTTTTACAATCATATTTCTCTCTAAAGTGTCTTTAATTGGTTCTCTTTTTATTAATCCTTCCGCCCTAATTTAAGTGTCCACATTTCTATTTATATCTGTCCCACAATAAGTGTCCACTTTCCAAAGGAAATTAACCAAATTCTCAAATTTACCCTTAATTAATGCATAAATATTTAAGAGTTGTGAAGAAGGAAAAATTAAATAAGGATAAAGATGTCATTTGGTTTACCAAAAAGAGTATTAATTATACATGTCTAAAACTGTGTGCCATTTCAATCGTGAACACTTAAATTGGGACGGAGGGAGTATTATATTATATCTTATACATCTATGCATGTACATATTTCTCTCTAAAGTGTCTTTAATTGGTTCTTTTTTATTCTTGTTGCAGCCTGATAAACCCGTGTTATCAAATATCAACTTAGATATACCAATTGGTAGTCTCGTAGCAATCGTTGGAAGTACCGGGGAAGGGAAGACATCACTCATATCTGCTATGCTTGGAGAACTTCCTCCAGTTAGCGATGCACATGTTATTATGAGAGGAACCGTTGCTTATGTCCCACAAGTGTCGTGGATTTTCAACGCAACTGTATGTCACAGTCACGGCCTTTTGTTAATTTTGACACGTTAAATTGAAGTTTCTTTATTCATGAATTCTTTGCAAAGTCATTTTGGTGTCATTATTCTGGTGCGATCTTTTCGTTACTGATGAATATTTAAAGTGCTAGTGAGGTCTAATGAGTTGATTTTGAACTCGAGGTCTGTTTGGTTGGTTTTAGTTGGTTTTTCATTAAGTTTTGTATGTATAAAGTTGTCTGTGTGGATTAATCTGTCAGTATAAATTGAGGAGTGTTTTTTTTGGAGGGACGGGTTTGGAAAAAACTTGGCTTTCTGAATAAAGCACCCCTTTAGAAACTTACTGAATAAGCCACTTTCTATATCATTAAGCCACTACAAACAGTCATGTATAGCTGACCGAATAAGCTGTGAATCCCATTAAGCTCATTAAGCTGCTAACAAACAGGCCCTAAGTCCTGTTTGGATAAAGTTGTCTGTGTGGATTAATCTGTTTGTATAGATTGAGAAGGTTTTTGTTTGGGAGGTTTTTTCATAGATGGAAAAAAACATGTTTTTTTGGGAGGGACAGATTTAGAAAAACTTGACTGAATAAAGCTCCCCTCTAGAAGCTTACTGAATAAGCCACTCTTTTACCATTAAGCCACTACCAAACAGTCATGTATAGCTGACCGGCATAAAGCTCCCCTCTAGAAGCATACTGAATAAGCCACTTTCTGTATCATTAAACCACTACCAAACAGTCATGTATAGTTGTGAGTCCCATTAACCTCTTTAAGCTGCTAATGGTGATAGACAATAGAACACTAGACCATCTATATCTTTCATTTTCCCTTGTAGCCATTTCAGATTTATATGCTTATATTTCAGGTACGTGACAACATATTGTTTGGATCCGTCTTTGAACCTGCAAGATACGAGAAGACACTTGATGTAACAGCATTGCACCATGACCTGGATGTGCTTCCAGTAAGTATCTTTTTTATTAAAGTCGAGCTCCAACTTCCATATCTTTGATGTAAACGATATATTATACGTTCTTATTCTAGGGCGGTGATCTTACCGAGATTGGTGAAAGAGGGGTTAATATTAGTGGAGGGCAAAAGCAAAGAGTTTCCATGGCTAGAGCTGTATACTCTAAATCAGACGTTTATGTGTTCGATGATCCTTTGAGTGCTCTAGATGCTCATGTCGGTCGACAGGTAAAAGTTCCATATCTAGCAGACAGAGGTTACTTAAATCTTGGTTTTTTTCCCTTATCCACTTTTTTTTTTTAAATATGAAATGGATGCAAGGAGTCATTACTATGAAAACCCCATCACCAACATAAATTCTTGCAATTTTTATGTCTGAATGTATGAAGTTTACCAATTTGTGTGGATGTTGTATACTATAGATGGTAGTCAAAATGTCAACCAAATGAGGCATCTGTTTGGTTGGTTTTCCATTAAGTCTTGTATGAATAAAACTGTCTGTGTGGATTAATCTATCTGTATAGATTGGGAAGGTTTTTGTTTAGGAGCATGTTTTTTCATAGAAAGAGCATGTTTTTTTAATTGGGATGGGCAGGTTTGGAAAAAAATATTTGGCTTTTTGGAGAAAGCTCCCTCTAGAAGCTTACTGGATAAGTCACCTTCTCTATCATTAAGCCACTACCAAACAGTCATGTATGGCTGATTGAATAAGCTGCGAGTCCCATTAACCCTAGAGTCTCTTAGACGTCAAGGCATGGAATGGGAATCCATATTACTAACAAGGCATGTTGAGTATTGACGTATGGTGATAATAATTCCCCAATATTGAGGTGAACAAAAGGTTGAGATGCCAAAATAGTAACGAATAAAAGCTATAAAGATTAATCAAATAAAAACAAAAACTACCATTCAAATTCATTCTTGATTTGAATTTGTTATCCATATTATTTTTTTCTAAAATGAATGAAGCACCCATTCTTTTGTATTCACATTAATGAGACTCTGTCCATGAAGTCTTAATTTCATTCATCATCATCATTTAGTGTTCATCTTGAAGTTATTTAATTTGGGATATGAATTTATTTTAAAATTCTCAGGTTTTCGAGAAATGTATTAAAGAAGAATTAAGAGGAAAAACACGCGTTCTAGTTACAAACCAGCTACATTTTCTTTCACAAGTGGATAGGATCCTTTTGGTCCATGAAGGCATGGTGAAAGAGGAGGGATCTTATGAAGAACTCTCAGAGAATGGTGTACTCTTCCAGAAGTTGATGGAAAATGCAGGAAAAATGGAAGAATATGTGGAGGAAAAAGAAGAAGCAGTAGAGGCTGATACAAAGACATCAAAACCTGTGACTAATGGTGTCGCAAGTGAGTTGGCTAAAGATTCTGATAAAAAGAAAGGACCGAAATCTGTTCTTATTAAGCAAGAAGAAAGGGAAACTGGTGTTGTCAGCTTTAATGTTTTGAAGAGGTAAAAAGCTTATTTGTAGACCAAGATTACAACTGTACATGAACTGCTATCTGATTATATCTGATTGGTTAAGCTATCATCTAGAATAAAGAAGCATACCCAAAACCTCAAGGTCTATGGGAATGGATGTGATGCTCTTCTACATGTGTTCTTTAAAACTGATCTGCAAATTGCGCGCCTCAACCCACCTATGACCAACACTCTATTAATTATTTTTGATGTAGGGTCAGGGTCAGGTTCTGGGGAAAACTGAAAGAAAACTGAAAAACTAAGGAACAATTTGTTCATCTGGACGGTATGCAAATGTGCACACAAGTAATTTATAAGCAATTTGTCCGGTATGTACATGTGAATAACATCCACACATGCATAAAAACCAAGAAACATCTTCAATTACTTGTATGCACATGTGCATACCGTCCAGATGAATGATTACCACTTACCAGGTTGTTCCTCAGTTTTTCATTTTTTTGGGGGTTTTCCCCTGAACCTCCCTCTTTTAATGTAATACCCAAAAACCAATTTTAATCATCAAACCTTACATCTAAATCCTGCTAATTTTACCAACTAAGATTGCAAATTAGAAGAAATATGTTCTTGTGTGCATGTTTTAACCAAGTTTAGATATTTATCGGGGAATACAAACTATTTATTTACTGTTCTTTTTTCTGTTCTTCTTTCAGGTACAAGGATGCATTAGGAGGCTGGTTTGTTGTGGTTATATTGTTCGGGTGCTATGCTTCAACAGAAACTTTAAGAATACTGAGTAGCACGTGGTTAAGTATTTGGACAGACGAAAGCTCCCCGAAGACACACAGCCCATTATTCTATAATCTGATCTATGCACTTCTATCACTCGCTCAAGTATGTTTCTGATCAATTTTAAGAGTTGTGTTTCTTTATATAGAAAATGAATATAAGCTGGACATTAGTGCAGTAAGGGGCTGTTTGGTTGGTTTTCGATCAAGTCCTGTATGGATAAAGTTGTCTGTATGGATTGACAAGCTTTTTGTTTGGGAGGGCTTTTCTATAGATAGGAGAGTGTTTTTTAATTGGAAGGGGCATGTTTGGAAAAAACTTGACTTTCCATATAAAGCTCCCCCCTAGAAGCTTACTGAATAAGGGGCTGTTTGGTTGGTTTTCCATTAAGTTCTGTATGGAGAAAGCTGTCTGTGTGGATTAATCTGTCTGCATAGATTGGAAAGGTTTTTGTTTGGGATGTTTTTTCATTGATGGAAGGAGCATGTTTTCTAATTGTGAGAGGCAGATTTGGAAAAACTTGGCTTTTCTGCATAAAGCTCCCCCTAGAAACTTATTGAATAAGCCACTTCCTATATCATTAGGCCACTACCAAACAATTATGTATAGCTGACCGAGTAAGCTGTGAGTTCCATTAAGCTCACTAAGATGCTAACAAACAGGCCCTTAAGTCACTTCTATATCATTAAACCACTACCAAATAGTCATGATAGCTGACCAAATAAGCTGTGATCCTATTAAGTTCATTAAGCTACTAAAACACAAGCCCTAACTTGTCCTATTGTCAAGTTTGTGTATGATCTTTTTTTTCTGTACTTGCAGTTTTTTCAAAAGTTGAGAGCATCTATACATGGGTTGATTTACTTTCTTGTCCACTGTAAAATTCAAAACTTACGGATTTACAATTTGGTTTTCAGGTTTTGGTGACATTGGCGAATTCTTTTTGGTTGATCATAACAAGTCTTATTGCTGCTCGGAAGTTGCACAATGCTATGCTTAACTCCATATTGAGGGCTCCTATGGTCTTTTTCCACACGAATCCCCTTGGACGTATCATTAATAGATTTTCAAAAGATCTTGGTGACATAGATCGGAATGTTGCCCCATTTGTGAACATGTTTTTGGGCCAAGTATCGCAACTTTTGTCGACCTTCGTTCTAATAGGATTATTGAGCACCATGTCTCTTTGGGCTATCTTGCCACTTCTGTTGCTGTTCTATGGAGCTTATCTGTATTATCAGGTATGCGAGTTTGTTTACTAGTAAATATTTTATATTTGATTCATTTAAGTTATAAGGATCAATCATAAAAAATGAAAAACTAAGGAACATAACACCCTTATAACTATTCATCTGAACCGTATGCACATGTGCATGGATGTAATTGAAGTTGTTTTTTGGTTTTTATGCACATCTGCATCATTGGATCTCAATAATTTGGTTGAAGTAGCATCAGTTCTATGTTGAATCAGAAAAAATATTGGATTTGGTGCTATTTCGTTCCCTATTGCTTGTTTGATACACGTAAATGATGGTCCAAATAATGAAAGGGAGGTCCAGGGGAAAATCTAAAAAAAAAAGAACTGAAGAATAACCTGAGAGCCCTCCATTTGGAAGGTATTCATTTGTGCATAGACGCATGCACAAATGCATTCAAGTGTTTTTTTTATCCATGCACAAGTGCATATGCACGAATGCATATTACAAATTAGCAGTATGCATTTGTGCATACCGTCTAGATGGAGGGTTGGCTCCCAGATTGTTCTTCAGTTTTTTTTTTTTTTAAGTTTTCACCTGAACCTGACCCTAAATAATGATATATCTTCTGCTAGTTTCTTCTGTACTTTATGTTATGATTTACTTTGGTTATTCGTTTCTTTCAGAGCACCGCCCGTGAGGTAAAGCGATTAGATTCCATCACAAGATCTCCTGTATATGCACAATTTGGGGAAGCACTCAACGGTTTATCCACCATTCGTGCATATAAAGCTTATGATCGAATGTCAAAGATTAACGGGAATTCCATGGACAATAATATCAGGTTCACATTAGTCAACATGAGTGCAAACCGTTGGCTTGCAATCCGTTTGGAAACTGTTGGTGGGCTCATGATTTGGTTAACCGCAACTTTTGCCGTTATGCAAAATGGAAAAGCAAGAAATCAAGAAGCTTTTGCATCTACAATGGGTCTTCTTTTAAGTTATGCATTAAATATCACATCTTTATTAACCGCTGTTCTTAGACTTGCAAGTTTAGCCGAAAACAGCTTGAATGCTGTAGAGCGTGTTGGTACTTATATCGAATTGCCTTCTGAAGCTCCTTCAGTTATTGAAGATAATCGTCCGCCACCTGGATGGCCTTCATCGGGATCGATCAAATTTGAAAATGTTGTTTTACGTTATAGGCCTGAACTTCCACCTGTGCTACATGGTTTGACTTTTACAATTCCGCCAACTGATAAGGTTGGAATAGTTGGAAGGACTGGAGCAGGGAAATCGAGTATGCTTAATGCTTTATTTCGTATTGTGGAATTGGAAAGAGGAAATATTATAATCGATAATTGTGATATTGCGAAGTTTGGGTTGACCGATCTTCGTAAGGTTCTTGGTATTATACCCCAAGCACCTGTTCTTTTCTCAGGTACATCAAAGCTTTTGATCTGTATCATTATTTGTTTTTTTGGGTATATTTGTTAATCTTTAATATCCTAAAACATGGTTTTTTTTTCTTTCTGTATTGTACCCTCGGGTCAGGTTCAGGGCAAAACCGCAAAAAAATGAAAAACTGAGGAACACCTTGGTAACTGTTCATTTAGACGGTATGCACATGTGCATACAAGTAATTTGTAATCAATTTGTCCGGTATGCACATGTGAATAACATGCACACGTGCATAAAAACCAAGAAACAACTTCAATTTACTTATATGCACATGTGCATACCGTCAAGATGAATGGTTTCCAGGTCTCAGATTTTCATTTTTCGGGTTTCCTTGAACCTCCTCGGTTTTTCAAAAAAAAAAAGTTGGAACCTTTGTCCCCAGAAAATGCAACTTTTGATGTAACACGGTTCAATTATAATGTTCGACTATTGATCTAATGTCTAAAATACCCCTTAACAAGGACAAACTAGAGGAAACTTAAGGACCAAAATAAAAAAATTACTAATTCCATGTAAGAATTATAGTGGGCAAAAACGAATCAAGATTTGAAAAATTATCAACAAAAATAGATTGCATTTCTTTTACAGGGATGGAGCAACTTGTAAGATGGTATATTCTTGATGTATTTGTTTTCACCAAGGATAATCTGCATTAAAGTTCTTTCTATACCTTTTCGGATAGGATAGATGTCAGATTTGCATACATCCCTCCCCCACCTTCGGGATACTGTGTTTATTTGGGTTTGGTTTATACTTCACATTTAAGTTCTTTTTTTCCTGATGTATTTGAATTGTTTTTGTAAAGGAACTGTAAGATTTAACCTTGATCCTTTCAATGAGCACAATGATCCTGATCTTTGGGAATCTTTAGAGAGAGCCCATTTAAAAGATGTCATCAGGAGGAATCCATTGGGTTTAGATGCTGAGGTACATCTTCATTTCCTTTTTTCCACTTATTTACCAAAATACCCTTTTCTCGCCTTCTCAAATTGTGTTTAGATTCAGAAAAGGTTTTAAGGAGTCTACACATAAGTTACATTATGATAATAATAATAATAATAATTATTATTTGTTTCTTGTAAATAAAGGTATCAGAGGCCGGAGAGAACTTTAGTGTTGGACAACGACAACTATTGAGTCTTTCGCGTGCATTGCTTCGAAGATCAAAGATTCTAGTTCTTGATGAAGCAACTGCTGCTGTTGATGTTAGAACAGATGCACTTATTCAAAAGACAATCCGCGAAGAATTTAAATCGTGTACGATGATCATTATTGCTCATCGTCTGAATACCATCATTGATTGTGACCGAATTCTTCTCCTTGATGCTGGTCAGGTATCGATCGCTTTATATAAAAGTTTTCCCGAATGAATCTTTTTGATGAAATAACTGGATATTGAAGTGTGTTTATAGTTACCCTCCTTTCCAAACAAAGTGGTCTAAGTTTACTTTTGGTATTCAAAAAACTAATTTAGGTTTTTTCACTTTAAAACCTTTATAACTGGTTATAGGTAGCTTTTTTGGGTTAAAATGATGTAGGTAACCAATTTATAAAAGTTTGATGATTAATTTATTTTAAAAAAATGTTTGTGGACTTGATCATTTAAGATGAGAAAGTTCAATGGTTTTTTCATTAATAAAGGGTTTAGGGACCTAATCATTCAAAAGCAAAAAGTTCGTTGGGTTTTTTCAGACTTTTCTCTAGATTTTAGTTAGGCAAAAGGCAACAAAGTTTGGCTAAGTTCCGGTTTAGTTTAAGGACTAGTTTATTTTCTCATTTGATGTTAACAAAGTTTCCACATTTTCTATTTTATAACCATTTTGACCTGTAACCTACTGATCTTGTAACATTTGATGACATGGATACTTACTTACTAAAGGGTTATGACGTAGTGGACGATAAACATGACACCCTCATCATCAAATGTTACCGGTCAAAATGGGTAGAAAATATAAAATTTTGAATCTTTTTTATATTGAGCGAGGAAAAAAAACAATTCTTTGTTACACTAAATAAGGAACCAAGGCAAATTTCGTTGCATTTTTTCCATTTAAATGCTACGAGTAAAAAAGTAGTGTTGTTGAATAATATAAAGGGAGGTTCACGGGAAAACCTCCACCCTAGTAACCATTCATCTAGACGGTATGCACATGTGCATACAACCAATTGAAGTTGCTTCTTGGTTTTTATGCATGTTATGCACATGTGCATACCGGACAAATTGCTTACAGTTACTTGTATACACATGTGCATACCGTCCAAATAAACTGTCCAAGGTGTTCCTTAGTTTTTCGTTTGTTTTTTTCCCCCTGGACCCGACCCTTTTAAATTGATCCATACAGAGAAATTATAATCAAAGGAAAAAGGTCAAAGGGTTTGATCTCAAAAGCCAAACTGTAACTCCCTTTTGGAACTAATCCATTCTTCTTTAAAACCCTCAGGTTGTTGAGTATGATGCACCAGCAAAACTTTTGGAAGACGAACAAACGTCTTTCTCGAAAATGGTTCAAAGTACAGGAGCCGCAAATGCACAATATTTACGTAACTTAGCATTTGGAGCGGAAGGAGATAAGGCGGAGAAGGCGGCAATAGATGGACAAAGGAGGTGGCTTGCCTCTTCACGGTGGGCGGCTGCCGCCCAATTTGCACTTGCCGCTAACCTCACTTCATCGCAAAACGACCTTGTTCACATGCAATTTGAAGATGATAACAACATCCTCAAGAAAACAAAAGATGCGGTTATAACTCTCCAAAGTGTTTTAAAAGGAGAACATGATAAAGATATTGAAGAGACTCTTGAACGATCCAACGTCCCAAGGGAGAGATGGTGGTCGGCTCTTTATAAAGTAATCGAAGGTATGTTAACATTCTCTCCATATCTAATTTTCATTTTTTGGATTTTTTTTCTTTTTTATTAGTAAAAGTAAACCAAATGTACTCAGTGTATCCCACTCAAAAGCATGGTCCGTGAGAGGTAAGATGTACGCAGACCTTTCCTCTGTCTCAAGGGATAGAGAGGTTGTTTCTGTGAAAACCCTAGATTTTGAAAAATGAAAATGAAAGTCGGATCTGTGAGAGGTAAGATGTATGCAAAACTTTCTTCTACGGTTAGCTTATTTTTTAAGCTTACTGAAAAACCTCATTTGGTAAAGCCATAAACTAGCTTTTGTTTACCTCTTAACAGTTCCATTAAGAGGCGGTCTCTGAATCGCTAAGAGGTGAATCATGTTTGGCAACAAAAAAAAAGTCTGCCTCTTAATGGTTCCAAAACCCTCTGAATCATTTTGTATCTTGGACCTCCCTTAACCATTAAGAGAGCCCAGATTACATTTGAATAGTTAGCAAACAATTATATTTCATTTTGCACTATGTCATAAGAGCCTCTTAATCATTCTGCATCAAACCATTCAGCAACTACCAAACAGCCCCTTATAATCTTCCGGATAAGGTTATTGGGGCTTTTTTCACCTTTTTTTTTTCCGACTATGCCTCTCCTATTTGACATAAATGGTTCTTATGTTCTTCTTTTAAGTCATTTTACATTGTCATCTAGCTTATCATCTAATTATTTACCAATGTGATTAGTTTATCAATGAGCCTAGTTTATTAAACAACTAATAAAGCTAGCTTTTCAGCTAATAGCTAGTTTGCCAAACATAATAGTTTCTTTTTTTGAAATCCCATGGCCCGTATGTTTAGGTACCAAGTAATTCCAACTGTATGCAACATTGATATTGTTTCTTCATTGTGTTTATAATATTCAAAAGCCCAGTAGTTTTTCACGTAAACAGTCGCTCTACTCTTTAGAGCAGAGTTCATGTCTGCATACATCTCACCTCCCTTCAGTATCCACCTCCAAACGGGATATACTGAGTTGGTTTGGTTTATTGTAATTCAAACGGGATATACTGAGTTGGTTTGGTTTATTGTAATTATCATATGTTTTTGGTGGAAGGGTTAGACTCGTAAATATGACACTATTATTTACTTACACTTTTTGTAGGTCTTTCGATGATGAGTAAGTTGGGTCGTAACAAGCTCCAATCCGAATACGACTTAAAAGACGAACCGATTGATTGGGATCATGTTCAAATGTAATACATTTCTCAAATCAAGATCCATGTTAAACTTGGAATTAATGTAATTTTGATCACTACTATTTTCATACTCTTTTGAAGCTATAGATATCAGACATTTTTTTGTTAATTCAGGTTTTAGATTCAAATAATTTACACCAAAGGTGGATTTTTTATTTTTATTTGTGTATTTAAAGTTTTTGATACTTCTTAGCAAACAAATTGGTTGACTTTTTTTCTCTTTTGACCTGTAAATGATAACCAAAATATTCAATTTGTCGATTGATTTTGATGTTGGTATGTTTGAATTTTAATATTGTTTTTGGAAAGGAGACTAATCTCTGGCAATTTTAAGACTGCTAAAGCATGCAGCCCTGAGATAATTCCCCAGTGGCCACAAGTTGTTTGCGCCTGGATTCGAACATGAGGTAGATGGGTTATCTAGCATCAGCCCCTACAAGTCTTAACCAGTACGCCACAAGCCTTGTGGTTTTGAATTTTAATATTGTTATTGGGTATTTTGGTTTATTACCCGATAAAAATACCCCCTGAATTTTAATATTGTTATCGGGTATTTTGGTTTATTACCCGAATGGTGTGTTATGCTCATTTTCTTATTGTAATCATTTTATAATAATAACATTAAGTAATTTTTTTATTGTAATTATAAAATAATAATAATATTAAGTAATTTTATAAAACCTTGTTCAAGTGATAAAAAAAACATGATGTACTTCAACTAGAACATAGAAAACTAATATTTATGTTATAACAATTCCTATATTGTGTGTTCTATTCTCGTATCCACATATATTTTTAAGCAAATATATTTGTCGGGTGATTACTAAGTATTAATATATGCAAATTATATAAACAATTATCGCGCTATGATCATGTTATAGCTACATGTTTGATGAAAATATGAATGTTATATATGACCAAACCAACATCTAGTTTGTCGGTACATATTCTCAAAAACCAACATATCTTTGTAAAGACAGGGGCGGACCTATGAAACCCTGAGCAGGGTCTTGTACGCCCGTTCAACTTATTTTTACAGGTAGAATTCTTTTCAGGATATAAAAGATACACCTGTTAAACCTCAAACCTATTAAATTTCGAGCTACGCTCTTTGAATATTAGAAAAATACAAAGGAACATCAACTAAAAAACCGAAAAAATCGTCCAAATTCACCAAAAACTCAAAAAATATCCATAAAAAAGGTGGAACTAAAACATATCGAACGTCTTTACAGGTCTTTGATCCACCTTAAAGATGTAACTGCTCGATAAAATTCTTGGATCCACCTATGGTCATAGATCTTTAAGTTACGTGCACACAAGCATGCAATGAATTTAAGATTCCATGTTATATATATATATATATAAAAATCACAAACATGATTCATAAGTTATGTTTAAAAGTAAATATATCACCTTGATATTATTTATGTATAGGAGAGACTTCAACTTTTTGTGCAGAATTCTTTCGTTCTTTCCCTTCTTCTTCTTCTTCTTCTTCTTCTTCTTGTTGGTCTTATTTTCTTGTTTGTTGGATATTAACTATAATAAGGTGAAAAGTGTGTGAAAAAGAGAAGGTTTATATAATAAGTGGTATTAATTGCTTCTAATTGAGGTGTCATTCACATCTTTACTCCACCCTTTTCACTGCATCCACGTATTCCTTTTTACAAAGCCACCTAAGACTCAACTTATATACATTTATTTATTTAAACCTTATTTTGTTGTTGTTGTTTCCCTTTTCAATTATTTATACATATACTTATAGGCATAGGATCATGTATGTAATGATATAAGAAGTATAAGAAGGAATTTTGACTACTGATATTTTTAATCTTAAACTCATGAATCGCGTATTTGATACAAGGATTGATCGGTACATCTTGGTGTATCTTATCTCGGTATATTTCATTATAAGGTGCATCCAAGGATGGAGATCCCTTCTTACCCTTTTTACCCTTCTCACCATAACTTCACTTCTCATCGAAACCTAACCCCGTATGCAGTGACGGATCTAGAATTTTTGTCCACTGGGTGTTCCATTAAGGTAGACTAAAGGCGCGTAAAGTCACCCGACGTGTTTCGGGAAAAATTAAAAGTTTTTTAGTTGATTTCAAATGATTTTCTTACTGTTTTTGTCGATTTTGAGGGATTTTCTTAGTGTTTTTCTCGATTTCAAAAAAAAAATCGGTTTTTTATTGATTTCAAGAGACTTTTTTTAGTATTTTTGTCAATCGTCGATAAGATGGGGTCCCTTGAGACGAGAAGTAGATTAATTTATAGGTGTCCCTATAACAACACTTTTATCATCTTTAATTCATTCTTTTGTTTTCCCACAAATACTCCTTTTCTCATCTTTTATTCATTCTTTTGCTTTTCTAAAATATCTCTTTTAGTCTTTTAAATCTTTATTTTGCATCTTTTATCACTATTGAAGTTTAGTGTAGATTTTAATAATTTTATTGGACTATAATGCTAATTAGGCTTTAAACAAATTTTTGACAGACTTGAGTCGATTCTGTACAATTCGATCCTACAGAATCTGAAGTTGTTGGACTTGTGAAGTTACTGGATTATGGAGTATCGAGCTTGGGCTCCAAATTTCATTCTTTTGGATCGTATTTGGTGATTTAAAGATGATTGTGAGGCTTACATCATTTTGCATTGCTCTTTTGTACTCTTAGGCTAGTAACTTGGGGCCAAATCTCCCTTTCCCCTATGATAGCCTTGTTTAAACCATGTTTTTTTTAAGTAATCTTATGTTCATGTACTCTTAAGTTTATTAGTCTAATATTATTTGCTTTCTAAGTTGTTAAATTCTATCAAGTTTGAACATTCCAAAGCCTAGATCTTCTTATGATTTCATAAAGCTTCAAGTGTTCAAGTATTTTCGATTTACATTCGTTTTAACTTTAGGTTTTAATTTTGGCCTTGAACTGGTAGCTTACGATGAATTCTCAATTCATTTGTGGCTCGTGGCTAGTGTCCAGTAGTTATAATTTCGGTTTTCTAAGTGTTTGATACATTCTGTTACAATTTGAAGTGAAATTTTCCATGCTAGTTACGTTAAGTCCTACAGTAAGGGGCGGAGGGAGTTAATAGCAAAGGTTGTTAGCATATGCTAACCCTCAAAATTCAAAAAAAATTATATATGATAAAATTTTGATGCTAAATTAATTAACGGAATCATAGTAGGCTGAATTTTTTATGTATTTACATGGTTTTTACCCTTTGGCTCACTAAATTAATATTTATGGCCTTAATTTCTAGATACACACCAATCCATTATCCATACATGTTTCTTGATTTCTTATATTGAAAAAAAATGTTTTTATTGAGGTAGATAATGAAGACATCGTAGATAAGTTTCAAAAAATGAAAACTCGTCGAGACCATTGTTGAAACTGTTTAAGTTGGTGTTTCAAGAATAGATAATCGTTATTTTTGCATGCTATTTTCAAAATATTAGTATTTATTTAATTTATAATTTTTGCTCTCCCTAGACCAAAATTCTGGCTCCGCCTTTGTCTACAGTACCCTACAACACTATTTTTCGTTTCTTTTACCGCTTCGAGCTTGACATTTCCAGTATTACATTCTTGTCATTTACATCCTACACTTCAAGTTAGTCATTTAAATTTCCGAGCAATTTACTTTCAATCCTCTACAATAGTTAGTAACTTGGGCTCTTAAGTTTCCCTTCTCGTCTTTAATTTATGCAATTTACTTTCGGTACTTTCCATATTCGTTATTTACATAATTACATTTCAGTCTTTACATCTTTCGCGAGAAAAATTCGAGCGATGATAGGTTAATCGCCTTAGCTTGGGTGTAAGGGAAAGTTAAGACTAAAATTGATGTGAAAGTAAATAGGGATTTAAATATAGCATTGCTATCTAACTATTCATTTCTCTATTAATGTTTAACTGAAGATTACATCTAAATAACTGACAACTACTTATATGTATGAAAATATGTTAGATTACAGAGCTACGGTAAATAGGGAATTATCTCAGGGTTGCATACTTTAGCAGTCTTAAAATTGTCAGGGATTAGTCTAGACAAATGCCTAGGATACCCTTTCCAAAACAAAAACAAAACGACTTGTACGCTTTATATACTTGTCCACTCAAGTTTTTTAATAAAAAATAACAAAGAAAAAAAAACAAAGGAATGTGTAAAAAGACAGAATTGTCCCTCTCTTCAACCAAAATTATTAACGAGGTTAGTGACCAGGGACCACTTTCAAAGCAAAATGTAAACCACATGTGACGATTTCTATACTTATCAAAATTCAAGTCCATATTTTTAAAATTTTCACAAAACCTCAAGAACAAAAATTGAACTTTACTCTAAAATTCACACCACATGGACCCTTTCTATAATTACTTCAATTTAAAAACCTAATCTGTAATTTTTGATAAAGCACAGGGACCGAAAGTAAAATTCTATCTTGTCTTTATTATTGAAGGATACTTTAAGAATTCACATAGTCTTTATCGATGGACCTACATTGGAACTTTGGATGCCAACAAAGATGCTACATTTAAGAACATGATGCCATAAATCCTTTTAAATATATATTTTTATTTGTAAAAATAGAGTAAACTATAAAAAAATGTTCATAAAATTTATGAAAAGTCTGGTTTTTATTTCTAACTTTTTGGAATTACAAGGAAACTCATTAAGATTTCGACTTCTGTCACGGTTTTGGTCGTAGCCTCTAACACCTATTACCCTTTGCTATTAAATGCTCTCATGTGCTATTCACGTGAGGGGCATTTTGGTCATTTTACGAATATTTTTTATATAAAATAATGATTATTGTACATGCTATTAAAAATATATGTACAAACATTTATAATATATGCAGAGAAAATAACAAATTAAAAAGCAAAACCATATCCTAATAAAAATCAACGCAACCTACTTCTTGAAAATGAAAACCTCCATATATTTCTTGGTATGAAGCAACCAGGGCCCTGACAAAACAGATCCAACAACAATTTTGTGTCGCCTCCTTGCTTCTGCCCCCATCTCGTCTACCGCCAACTATGATACAGCTTTCTAATGATATTGTGATTATCATCTTGATTTAGGGAGAGATCATGATCACAACTTCTCGTCTCCACCTCTAAATCATATGATCGATTTATGATGGCCTCTTTATCGTCTCCCCTCCATTCTGGTTGTGTTTCAACTTTCAAGACGATGCAATGTCGCACGGTAAACATGAAATCAAGCACCAACTTTTATTTAAGGTTCTTTTTCTTTTTTGTTCTTAGGGTGTTTGGAATTGGTTCTCAATTTACTTTCTTGTTCTTGATTTAGGGTTTTGGATTTGTAATAAATTTGAAGAACATATATGAAGAAATCAACTATAGTTTGTCCCTCGTAGTTGTATCTTGATTTTTGGATTTCACAACAGTATTCGTTCTTGGTATATTTATAGTTATTATACTAATATGTTTCCCTTAACTTTATTTGATTTTAGATATCACAATAGCTTCTTGTATTTTACTTTGTATTGAAATGCTTTCCGAATTTGAATATTTCTGGATCGAAAGTTTTATGGGTTTGAAGTTGAAGATGGTGTTATGGGTTTGAGTGTTTTTGATAAGAAAGAAGAGTAAAATGACTGAAATGACCCTCAATTGATTAGCATGTGAGAGCACTTAAAGACACCTTTTAGTTAGAGTTTGGTACGTAGACTGGATGGGACGGGACTGAACATGACAAAATTGAACAAATAGTATGTCCTACATTTGGTACAATTAGAACAGGATTGAACTAAAACAGTAAAATAACTATATTACCCCTAATGTTGTTTAATTTTTTTTTAAATAATAGTTATACAAAACTAAAAAATATATTCAATTATACTTATATTTTGGTTTTTTATCCATTCTTTTCATTTAAAAAATAAAATAAAAAATATAGTATTTGTAATTCTAAATAATCAATAATTTACATTTGAAATTAACTACTAAATTAAGATTAAAATGAATTAATACTTATAATAATTTAATAATTAAAATCAATTAATAAATAAAATTAAGTAATAAGTAAAATTAAAATTAATTATAATTTAATATTAATTAATAATAAAACTGTAAATTAAAACTAATTAACAATTAAAATTATAAATTAAAACTAACTAATAATCAATTACAAACTAAAATTAATTAATAAATAAATTAATAAACAAATTACAAATAATATTTATTAATAATTATAATGGTTTAGTGAAAAATGTTTGAGTTATAGGGATAACATAGTCATTTTATGTTTTGTCCTATGTTGTTCCATCTTTTTTGGTGGAACAAAAATATTCAAGAATAGTCCCATAAAAACACATTTTTTTCATGTTGTCCAACCTTGTTTTTGTCCCATGACATGCCAAACATGATACTTTTTTTTGGTCCCGTCCTGTCCCACCCAGTCTACATACCAAACACACCCTTAAAAACTTAACAGCCGTGGACAAAGACCATAATAAATTACTAACATGGATAATAGTCTCTATAATTTTTAAAAAGTGAGGAAAAAACAGAATTTCTATAAACTCCAAGGATGGTTTCTTGTAATTTACTCAAAAAATATTTGATAAAAATATGAACATTTATATAAATTTACATACTTACAAAATTTGTGGTCTTATTTCCTACATGTGAAACTTTTTGTTGACATGTACATCTTACATACAAAGTTGTGCATCATGCCCAAAACTTATTTTCTAGAGTGATTCCATTAACACCAATAATATAAGTGTGTTGCTTAAGTATAACTTCATATAAATAACTACATTAATTAAATATATTGTTTTTTAGTTTAAGTTTAAATAAGTTTAAATAACTACAAATCATACAATTGGAACACTAGGCTTAGTTGGCGAGTCAGTAGAAATATGGTATTTTAGACTCCCTTTTACAAATCTTCATATTTCATTCAATGGCGCCCTAATGGTTATATTGTTATATACCTTTAAAGTCGTTCGTGAACCAATTGTATGATTTGTTTCATCTTGTGTTTGACATACACAATTGTAAAGGACATAAATGTTTCGTATTAGTTTCATTGTTTGATAAAACTTAATAATGATATAATTGCTTTGATATGCTTTATGGACTTGTAATGTGACAAAATATGTTTTTGATTGTCTAAAACAATAAGATCGGGTAACACATAGTAAATATACAAGAAGTTGTGGCTGGTTTTTATATTTATTTGTGCACACCTATAACTAGGGATGAGCTTTTCATGCCATTTCCCCGAACCGAACTGATCCCGTACCGAACCGGTACATAATTTTCATATTCGGTACGGTATTCGGTTCCAAAAATTCCTCCGAATCGGTATTCGGTATTTGGTGCCGGGATTATACCGAAAAAATCGGTACCGGTACCGAATCGGGTAACAAAGGACATTTCGATTTCCAATTTCATCTCTATCTCCTAACTAATCATATTTTCCTAAAACTAAACAATATCTATGCGTAATAAATCCATATCTTCTCCATTTGAATTCAAAAAATCGTCCATTTCAAAAAAATCGATATTTTTGAAGAGGCGATAAACAACCAAAAAAGGAAAAGGGAGAAATAGTACTGAAGATTGTTGAACTTTTGGGATTGGTTTTGATACACTGAACATTTGCGAATGTTGAACTTTTGATTCTTGAACTTTAGCGATTTGGTTTTGATTGTTTTGTTATTAATTTTAAATTTCGGTACTAAGTGGTATTGTCACCGAATTTCCCGTCCCGATACCGATCCCGTATCGGTACCAAACCGGTAAATTCGGTTCGGTTTTCGATACTCGTATTTTGTTCAAAAAGTTTCGGTACCAACCGGTTCGGTACGATACCGGTACCAATCTCATCCCTACCTATAACCATTATTTTTATATTAGTTAGGAGCATATGAATAACAAGTTAACCACTTGTAGAGGGGGTACTACATGTATGTCGTTGTGACGCCAATGACGTGAAAGTATATGTGACAGTGTGATTAGTCCACGACACATCCTTTTCATTGTGAGAGCAGGCCATGGTATGGCAGCTGATTTTATTTCGGATATACCTAGAGTCATGAATCTAGTGTATTATAATTTGTTTGGATACCATGGACCATACTTTGCTCCTTAGAAAGCTCAATACGCATAAACTAACCCCTCGTGGTTTAAGCGTGATATCTTATTGTTGATTACTCTAGAGTTGGGTGATGATATCTTATAGGGAAACATTGAAGTTATCTTTCACCTTATTCAAAATTGCGCTCCTCATTACATTTTGCTTTGCTCATTCTGTAATCTCAATCCATACCGGACCACATACTCACATTGTATAGTTTCTTCTATCAATCAAGGGAAAGCAAAGATTTTGTGAAGAAAGATGCACTCAATGTTGGAGAATATCTATTTAAAAGTTTAAATTTCGTTTCAAATAACAATAATGTTTTAATATTTAAAGTTTAGTTGATGCTTACATCTATCTTTTGATGTATTCTTTTAATTTACAATGAAACAAAGTCCTTTTGATACAAATGAAAATATATTGGAGTTTTGTTATGTTCGTTTGGCGATATTGTTTTCGTTGCAAAATTAAGGTATTGTAGCCTTACAGGGATCATAAATATATGAAGTGGAATATCTTTAATCAACCAAGTATGGAGACATATACAAGTCATAATGTAGAAATAGGTGATAAAAGTACGAATTGACTTTTATTATACTTAAACTCAAATGGTTATAAGTTCGAGCTCATTACTTGACTCGAGAAAGTTTAACTCGGTCAAGCTAGAATTATCCGATGATGACTTTACTTGTTTGGTATAGTTTTGTTATTGGTTTCCATTTAGTTTGGAAAGCATTTGGAAACATAGACCATTTGAATATTTACTGTTCATTTACATTTTATGTCTTATTTTCCTTTCAAACATTTTCTTGTAATGAATCTAATGTCTTTAATTTTGCCTTTAAAGATAAAATGGGTTGGACTACCTCAACACCTTAATTTTGGGTGTGAGAAAAAGTTGGGAGATTAAAACCAAGGGTTTGTGGAAATTGCTTTCTTCTCTAGCAATCAAATTTATTTTTCACTTTATTGTTTCATTTGAGCATTAATCTACTAGTTGATAGTATGTTATTTTTTTGCAAAAGTGAGTTGGATTTGTAAAGAAGCCAACATAAACATAATGATTTTTAGTGTTATAGAAATGGTATAGCATGTTATACCAATTTAACACCGTTGTGCTCTATATAGAAAGAAAAACAAGTTATGTGCCATTGCTTGGATTTGTGCTCGTCATAAAGAGATGAGAACACTGCCACAATGAATGCGTTAATCGAACTTGGAAAGGAGACTTTTTAATCCAACTATTGGGAACTATTGCTATAACAACCTTATTGAAATATCTCAGGCTAACCGTACCAGACATTGTCTATTTTGTCCACACCGGACTCACGATTTTAAAACATGTCTAATAGAGGAAGTATCCAGCCCCTTACAAGATAACCTTTGTTCCCCTCCCCAACCTACGTGGGATCTTATAATCCGCCCCCTTGGGAGCCCAACGTCCTCGTCGACTCATTAGTCCGGTTTCGAGCTCTGGTACCCTTTGTAACATCCCAAGCTAACCATACCAACTATTGTCCGATTTGTCCATATATAGACTCATTGTGATGTGGGATCTTTTAATTCACCCTCCTTGGGAGCCTAAGGTCCTTGTCGTCACTCAATCCTAGGATAACCGTATCAGATATTTTCTGTTTTGTCCACATCTAGACTCACAGTTTTAAAACGCATCTGATAGTGGAGGTATCCAGTCCCTTATAAGGCAATATTTGTTCCCCTCCTCCAACCACTGTGGGAACTTACACTCGTGTCATGCTATAATAATGTTTTGTTGCACTTTGAGTTGAAATGTTAACCAAACTTTACATCTATGATTTCTTTATTTATCGTTAGAAATCATTAGTTGATACCCAATCAATCAATTTCATCAAATTCGTCATCTAAAGTCAGTTTTTACATTTAACCTGCCGAAACCTTGTTGCCGTAGTAGACATATATGACGTTCTTTCCATTATTACTTGTTTTTAAGATGATATTTGACTGTTTTGTAATTGCATTGGATTCTAGTTGCTACAATCTCAAAGTTGCATAAAACAACACAATATTAGTTAAAAAATTCAATATCGTCATTAGTGAAAAACTAAGCCCAAGTAAATAAATATCACTTCAGCCCACAAAAGGCCCAAACATTTTGTAGGCGTTAAAGTAATAATGGGTCACGTGGAGATCCTAACTTAGATAATAATAAATGTTAAAAACTAGGGGACACTGGTTACCGCCATTCATATGAACAAAATCCAATGGACGTAGATGGTTTTACAAGCATCCATCATGCAAAATTACAAAAACACCCTCGACAGGTTGAACAAATCCAATCGATTTAGATGGTTTTGCGATCGTCCGCCATGTAAAATTACAAAAATACCCTCAACATGTTGAACAAATCCAATAGATCTAGATGGTTCAACGATTGCCCGTCATGAAAAAATTACAAAAATACCCTCAATGGACATCTTTGATGCCAAGCTTCCATAGTCAAATTTCCCATCATACCCTCCAACACTGACCCTCATATTGTTTTTATCACATGTAACCACCAGGGTCAATTTAGTCATTTTGCATCCAAGAAATTGGTCACACCATGGAGATGAGTAGATGAAAGAACTAGTAGAGTATAAGGGGGTGTGATGAAAAAACAATTTCAAAATCAAGAAAAACCCACTTGATTGCATGCTCCTCTTTGGCAGCCAAGAGGAGAGAGTCCTCCTAAATCAGACACCATTTTCCACACTTCTTCTTTCTTTTCTAGACTCTTTGAAAACCCTCTTTCACTTTCACCAAATTCTTCACACCAGCGATCGATAAAACGGTATATTTTCAAGGGTTTCTGACCGATTTTTTTGTGCACATTTTGCAGTAGCATTTCACTCAAATTAGGGTTTCTGTCAGAACAGTTTTTTCTCGGGAAAGTGATTTCGGTCTGGGGTTCTGTTCTGTTTTGTTTCTTGTGTTCTACTGCTCGCTGATTTTGCACTTTTCTTCTTGGTACACAAATGCATGTTCTTAATCTGCTGATTTTCAGCGTAAATGTGTGTTTTGATTGTTAGTGTTTTTATAAATGTTTTTATTTATTTTTTTGCTTATTTGGTAGTTGAAATGTTGCAGGGTTATGGTTTCTGCTCTTCTACTTGCTTGTTGGAAATGTTATTTTGAACGATTTTTTTCATTTTATGCTTTTCTTTGTGATTCTCTTGTTCTTTTTAGGTCAAAATTTTGTAACATTTGTGAAATGTTGCACAAATCTGTAAAAATAAACATTGTCTCTTTCTTGATTTTATAAGGTATGTTGTTAGTTGCTTCGCTACTGATTTCAGTAATACAATGCTACTTTTTAAAGTTTTTTTTATTATACAGAATGTTGAAAATGGAGAGTTATTACACCTTGTTGGTTACCTTGTTTCTTGTAGTGGAGCTAGAAAATCTATGGAAGCAGAAACTTACAAACTGATAATTATGTAATTTTTGGGTGTGAGAAATTATTTAAGTTATAATTTTATACAGTAAAACTTTTTAAACACCAAAATTGTAGCTGGTTCTATTACTTTGCATTTGCATATTTTGACTTGATCTGCTTTTATTTCTAAGGCTGCTTGTTGTTCATACCTTTGGTTGTAAGTTAAGCTTAATGTGCTTGAAGAGTCTTTTTTCTGTTGTTGGAAGTTAAACATCACTGTTTGACTGTAGAAGTAGCTGCTGAAAGTGTGAAAAATTCTGTTTATCAACAAATAAATATGATTTAGAATTTATCTTTTTGTTCTTGGGTACATTTTCTGTGTTATATAGACTGCATATATAAATTTTCGTCCTGAATATGATGTTTCTATAATTGGAATTTTGGACAGTGATGTAGTTTGGAAGTAAAACAAAAATATTCATTTTCTGTGTTATATTCTTCGAATGGTGGTGTAATGCTTGTTTTCATCATTAGCTGACAAATGGTTTGGTTTGTTTCTATGAAGAAACAGGTCTTGATAGATGGAAGAAAATCCGTCACCCACCATTTTGGAAGGGAGGATAACTGGAATCAGTTTTTCTTTGGCGACCCGTCAAGAAATTGTTAGTTTTTTTGTCTATATTTCCCTTTTTATTAAAATTTTCATGAAATTCTTAATACACCTGTTTAAAGCTAGCAAGCATGGTATTCAAGCTTCATCGCCTACCGGCATAGAAATTAGGGTTTTGACCTTACCTGAAACCCCAACCAAAAACTAGAGTCCTCTTTTCTTATGTTTGAAATGCAATGAACTTTTTATACATAAAAAAATTCTATTTAACTAGCTACACTTTATCGTTGCCCATTTTATTTTTCATAATGGATTCAAATCTAGTCAGGCTACCTTGCATAAGATGATTTGGGTAATCATCCTAGTGTTTCACTTCATGGAATCAGCCGATCTACTCTTTGGGGGTAGAGGCTAGGTCTGCTTACATCTTAACACCCCCCTCCTCTCTGCTGCACAATTGGGTCTGTTTGTTAGCAGATGTATTTCTTCACTCTTAAGTCTTATCTATCTAAGGGTCTGTTTGTTAGCAGCTTAATTAGCTTAATGGGACTCACAACTTATTCAGCCAGTTATATATGACTGTTTGGTAGTGGCTTAATGATATAGAAAGTGACTTATTTAAGCTTTCAGGAGTAGGCTTTATGCAGGAAGCCAAGTCTTTTCCAAACCTGCCCCTCCCAATAAAAACCACACTCCTTCAATCTACGAGAAAATCCTCTCAAACAAAAACCTTCTCAATCTCTATTAATCCACACAGACAACTTTATCCGTACAGGACTTAATGGAAAACCAACCAAACAGCTCCTAATAGTGTTAAGAATTAAACTGATCACTATGAAATGCTCACTAGAAAAAGCTTTTAAACACTTCCTTTTCATATATAATGATCGTTAATTGATTATCTTGGTAATCTTCTTGTCTGACCCTACTCTTTTTTGTGTGTGCTGAATGCACTTCAAATCTTTAGTGTTTGTCCTCCATCAGTGACTGTCCCATTAGCCATGCCAGTCAGCTGACAAATCCTTTTCTTGGACTTCCACTTGAAGCCGGGAAATGTGAAGCATGTGGAACTGCAGAACCCGGGAAGTGTGAAGGTATGATATTTGCTATCCTTTGCTTATCTGTTCCCAAATGCTTTAAATAACATAAGTTATGTTAAACTTATGTCATAAAGTTAATTTTCATGACCATATTACTTAAATTATATCTGGTTTTCTCATTTCAGGCCATTTTGGGTATATAGAGTTGCCGGTTCCAATATATCATCCGTCGCATATTGGCGAGTTGAAGCGTATCTTGAGCTTGATATGTCTCAAGTGTTTGAAGTTCAAAAATAGAAGGGTATTTATTCTTTTGAGTTATTTTCTTCTTTGTGTTTATCGAGATGGCTTTCAATAGTTTATTTTCTTAAGCAAAGTAACACTTTCTTGGTTGAGTTGATCTCTTGTAGAAATAATTCAGAAGAAAATTGTAGTACATTTGTCAAATGCAGTTACCTCTCTTCCCAGTGATCTTTAGAACACCTTCATTTGCGTACATAATTTTGTTATCTTTATAAATAGACACAAGTGCACATGTTACTATAGTTCTTAGTTGTGGTTAATGGCAACAAGGTAAACGTTGAGGAAATTATCCTTCCACTAAAGTTCAAACTTCTTCAAAATAATGTAAGGCAAATTGCATTAAAATGGAACCAACTTTGTCTTCGATCCTATTTTGGGGAACCATGTTTGTTAAAACTTCTTATTTGGGAACCAACTTTGTCTTCGATCCTATTTTGGGGAACCATGTTTGTTAAAACTTCTTATTTGGGGAACCAACTTTCAAAACTTTTCATTTCGGGGAACCAAAATGGAACCAACTTTGCTTTTGTTTATATGTTGGAACATGAATTTGGTCATCGGGTCCCTTGGATGAAAAGTTTATTTATTCCAGAAGGGTTTATTCGATCTAATCATACTGCATAATCTTTTAAAAAGCGTTCTTAGTGAGTTATTTCTTTGAGAGTCGGTTCCCTAAAGTGAAGGGGACAAGTGCTAAGGTGGTTCCATTTTGGTGCAATTTCTCCAACAATGTATTAATTGAACTTTATATGCTTTTAGAGACTATAATTTAAGAATTTTATAATAGTTTGTTTGTTAATTTGAGAATAGATTTGTGTGCGAATACCAACTTGGTTTTCAAGTATATTTACTATTTTATAAGCCTAATTTAAGATATATTAGTAGCTGAGTTATGGCCTCAATGACATAGAACAATCGTGCAACTTATTTCTTATGCTTCTTTATATTTTCAGTTGCAGAACAAGAATGCTGGTGTGCTTGAAAGAGCTTTTGCCTTCTGTTGTGAGGTAAAACATCCTATGTCAAACTTTCAAATTTGATAAAGAGTTTAAAAGCTTTTTGTTCTATATACATATTATATTGGAGGCAATTGTTTTTGTGTTCCATCACATATTCACATGGGAAGGACCCACCATAATATTAATTAATTTTTTTCTTTAGTACTTGGTTGGACATTTGAGAAATGACCTTCTAGATTTTATATATATACATGATTGTTTGGTAGTGGCTTAATGATATAGGAAGTGGCTTATCCAGTAAGCTTTTAGGGAGAGCTTTATGCAGAAAGCCAAGGTTGCTTAATGTGGTTGCATTTGTTAGCTTATTTTTCTCACATTGTTATATAGGAAGCTGCACAAGTTACCGTCAACGAAGCTAGATCCACAGAAGGTGCATGCTATTTGGAGCTTAAACTTCCATCAAGAACAAGACCTCGAGAAGATTTCTGGGATTTTCTTGATAGATTTGGTTATCACTACGGTGATGGTGTTTCTCGGCCATTACTTTCATCCGAGGTAATACTTAAAAGCTAGTCGACCTAAAGTAGAAAAGTTTAATCTTTAGATTTCTGGATTGGGTCTGTGAAAAGTTTCAAAATTTCCTATTTAATGTAACAAACTTTCAAATTTTCTTATTTTTTTACCCATTTTGACCGGTAACTTGCTGAAACTTTGTTACACTAAATAGGAAATAAACCAAACTAAATGGCTACAATATAGAAAATTTTGAAAGTTTGTTAGATTAAACAGGAAATTTTACAACTTTGTTACATTGACTGGGAAGAAAATTTATTTGTTACATTTTTTCTTTCCTGCAATGATATCAGGTGTTGGCAATTCTAAAGAAGATTCCAGAAGCAACCAAAAGAAAGCTAGCTGGGAAAGGGTGTTTTTTCCAGGAAGGGTATATCATGCAATATCTTCCCGTCCCTCCAAATTGTTTGTCGACACCAGACGTATCTGATGGCATGAGTGTTATGTCTTCGGTTTGTTGCCTTTTCTACTCTAGATTCCTCAAATTAATCAAGATTTTTATGCACCAATGACCATTATATTATTAGCTTTATGAAAATTATCATTATTTTAATATTTTTCTTTATGTATGTAAGTATGATTGCTTAACTTTTTGAAGTGCAGACAAACTACCAATTGAATCTACTTTTAACCAAATTGGATCATGTTTCCATCACATGACCGTTCTTGAGGGGCAAAATTGTCTTTCTCTTATGCTGCCGCTGGTAGAAATTTTCTGGTGGTTGGCAAACCTGCTAGATAAAGGCCTAATTTGGAAAAAGATTTAAAGGGAAAAACACAGTAACAGAAATTCACATCTAGCATGTTCATGTTAACTTTAGTAAAAGGGTTTATTATCTAATATGTTATGTTCGTCTGGTTCCTAATTTAGAAAATCGTTCAAGAAATTAAATATCATTCACTCAAGTGAAATCTAGAAAGGAAATTCTCAATCTCCTCCCAAATTCCATTATCTGCCTCATTTTGAAATACTCTTGTTAAAAGTTGTTGATTCCTGTTTGAAAGAACAAATTGAATTAAACAAAATTTACAATATAATGAAAGAAAAAATAAATAAATAAAGAAAACACACAAACATAATTGAAAGCAAGTCTTGAACTTTGCTAACTATAGTTATATATATTTTTATCTTGATAAGATCTAAGCCAAAGATATTATAAAAATCGGAAAGAGAAAAATAGAATAGGAGATCAGGAAGAATATGGCATTGGGTCGACCAATAAATTGAGGCCCAATGACAAGTTGTCGAGTTTTATTATTTTGGAGTCAACTATATAAAAAACTAGTTGGGTTTCCAAATTTGAGACAAATAAAGGAGGATACCAAGAGTTCTTGTAATCTTCTGTTATTTATGAACAGAATCTCACATTCTACCAACTCTTCTATAATTATTATATAATTGCAATAAAATCCTTGATAAATCTTGCTGATTGTTACTTGCTTCACTCACTTGTATATAAACTTTATGTGTATGTTTCTTATTCCCATAATTCCAATATAATCATCGTTTGATGGGTTCATTTGATGATTTTGACTGTGAAAATACGGCCATGTTTGGACGCATGATCAAGTATGATGCAAAACATGTATAAATGAAAGTTCACATACATCTTTAAAAAAGATATAGTGATTATATTTTCAAAAAAGAACTTTGTTCTTCATGCAAAAGGCATAATATTATAATGGTTATTGGTGTGTACAATCCATTTTTCAACTGGTGGCTTACAATGCAACATTATTGTTATTATTCTGCTTTTCAGGATATCTCAATGACTATGCTTAAAAAAGTTTTGAGGCAAGTGGAAATTATCAAGAGTTCAAGGTCTGGGGTGCCAAATTTCGAGTCTCTTGAGGTTGAAGTAAATGATTTGCAAGCAGCCGTGGCCCAATATCTTCAATCCAGGGGTGCTAAGGTGCTCCTTTTTCAGATTTTATTGATTTTTCCTAATCGTTTTACACTACTTTCTCTTATACTTTCTCATGTTGAAGGACAATCGCTTTTCCGTTGGTTCATAATTTGGCTTTAGTAATTGACTTTTAGCCACCAAGAAATTTCCCAAATTGACGTGCTATTTCTTGTTTATGGTGTTATAAACATTTTCTTCATGTCCCACATATATTGCACTAGGGTCATGTTCAGGGGAAAACCGCAAAAGAAAATGAAAACTAAGGAACACCCTTGTAACCGTTCATCTGGATGGTATGCACATGTGCATACAAGTAATCTGTAAGCAATTTGTCCTGGATGCACATGTGCATAAAAACCAAAAAAACAGCTTCAACTACTTGTATGCACATGGGCATACCGTCCATATGAATGGTACCAGGGTATTCCTCAGTTCTTCTTTTTATGGGTTTTCTCTTAAACCTCCCTCTATTGCACTAATAGTTTATCTTTTCTATTTCGAAATAACTATATTTGTATTATTAACGTCTTCTTTTGTTATCTTCACATGCTACTTTTAAATTCTTCTAGGCCTCCCCTAACAGAAATACCCGATATGGGATGGCTAAAGAGCTAAACGATTCTTCTTCCACGAAAGCATGGCTTGAAAAGATGAAAACACTCTTCATTAGTAAAGGGTCCGGATTTTCTTCCCGTAGTGTCATAACCGGAGATCCCTATAAAGGTGTTGGTGAAATTGGAATACCGTTTGAGATAGCTCAGAGGATAACATTCGAAGAGAGGGTCACTGAACATAACATGAAGTTCCTACAAAAGCTAGTAGATGACAAGTTATGCTTAACGTATAGAGACGGCCAATCGACTTATTCACTAAGAGAAGGCTCCAAAGGTCATACGTTTTTGAAACCAGGCCAAATTGTCCACAGAAAGATAATGGAGGGAGATGTTATATTTATCAATCGGCCACCAACAACCCACAAACACTCACTTCAGGCGTTATCGGTTTATATCCATGATGATCATACTTTTAAGATCAATCCTCTTATTTGTGGGCCACTTAGTGCTGATTTTGATGGAGATTGTATTCATATATTCTACCCTCAATCTCCTGAAGCTAAAGCCGAGGTTTTAGAGTTATTTGCGGTAGAGAAACAACTTTTAAGTTCTCATAGTGGGAACGTAAATTTGCAGCTTGGCACAGACTCTTTGTTATCACTTAAAACTTTATTCAAGACTTATTTCTTTACCAAATCTCAAGTCCAACAGTTAGCATTGTTTACATCGAGTTCATTGCCTACACCATCAATGTTAAAAGTTCATAAAAATGGCCCATTGTGGACTGTTTTAGAGTTGTTAGAGACTTCTCTACCACGTGGGTTTGATTGTTCTGGGGATAAATTCTTGATTCGTGATAGCAAAATCTTGAAGATGGATTACAGTCGGGATGTGATACAGTCCATTGTTAATGATGTTATTAGCTCGATCTTTTTTAGTAAAGGTCCGAAAGAGGTATTGAAGCTTTTCAATTCTTTACAACCGATGTTGATGGAAAATCTATGTTGTGAAGGATTTAATCTAAGTTTGGAAGATTTCATTGTTCCCAAGAATGTTTTAAGAAGTATTGAAGCTGAAATCCAGGAGGTTTCTTCGTTGTTATATCATTTGAGATCAAACTATAATGAGGTTATAGCATTACAACTAGAGAAACATCTTCGTGTTGTGAAAAACCCCATTTCGGATTTCATCTTGAGATTTTCGTCAATGGGAAATTTGATAGATTCCAAGAGTGATTCAGCTGTTACTAGAATCGTTCAACAAATTGGGTTTTTGGGCTTACAGATTTTAGAAAAGGGAAGGCTTTATTCTAGAACGTTGGCTGAAGATTTGTCTTCCCATTTTCTTGGAAATTATCCTTTTCCCGACAAATACCCTTCTGAGGAATTTGGGTTGATTAGAAGCTGTCTTTTTCATGGGTTGGATCCTTATCAAGAGATGGTTCATTCGATAGCTAGTAGAGAAGTTATGGTTCGATCTTCTAGAGGATTGACCGAGCCTGGAACGCTTTTCAAGAACTTAATGGCTATCCTTCGTGATGTTGTGATTTGTTATGATGGAACTGTTAGAAATGTCTGTAGTAATTCGATTATTCAGTTTGAATACGGAGTGATGACACAAAATTTGTTTGCTGCTGGTGAGCCCGTTGGAGTGTTGGCTGCAACTGCCATGTCGAATCCTGCATACAAAGCAGTTCTTGATTCGTCTCCAAATAGTAATTCTTCTTGGAATATGATGAAAGTAAGTTGCTACTTTTAATTAATTTAAGGTTTTTTTAATCTCACTTGCATGCCCTGTTTTTTTTTTTTTTTATAATTCTTTCTTTGGTTTCCGTTGTTTAGGAGATTCTGCTTTGTGGAGTGAATTTTAAGAACGTGCTTAATGATCGGCGGGTTATTCTGTATTTAAATGATTGTGATTGTGGAGGGAAGTATTGCCTTGAGAATGCTGCATATCTGGTCAAAAATCATTTACGAAAAGTCAGCCTCAAGGATGTTGCTTTGGAATTTCTCATAGAGTATGTCTTTCTTATTTCACCTTTATATATAATTATAGAGGAAAGTTCAAATGCGAACTGAAATTTGGTTGTGAACGTGACGACAAATGAGAGCATGACAAGTGTCTGAATATAGATGAATGTAGATTATTCAGACTGAATAAACATTATTCCGACTGAATATATACTATATTCAGTCTGAATATTTCTTTGATTATTCAGTCTGAATATGAATATGACATGTGTCGCGCTCTCATTTGTCCTCACGTTCACAACCAAATTTGAGTTCTCATTTGAACCCGCCCCATACATATATATATATATATATATATTAGCTTTTGTTTATTATATTCATCAAAACATCCTGTACGTGATTCTTTATGAACTTTACATGGTTCATTCAAGGACGAGTTCTTACAAAGTCGTTCATGACCTCTCTTTTCTCCCCCATCAAAAAATGGAAATTAGTGTTCTTATAACATTATTCACCAAAAGGATTTGTTTCTTTTTTGCATGGTGGTATAAACCATACATGTTAGCAAGTTCCTGTATGTATTTCTGGATATCTCACTTTCTCAAGTTAAAAAGATCAGTTTTTTTATTGACTTTCTATTTTTAGTTATTGATTTATTGTCACTTTAAGCATGTTAGGAAATTGATCGTGGTTTTATTTTTATACAGATATAAGAGACAGCAAACAACATATGAGAATGCTGAAATCGATGCCGGACTTGTTGGTCACATTCACCTCAATAAGGTTCTTTTTTTAAATATATGAATCAATCAACGAATTCAATTTCTTTGGTTTCACAAGTTATACCTGTGTGCATACTTTGTTTGCATTATTTATATTTTCTCCTTATTTTCCCTTCAATGTTTGAGCAGACACAGTTGAAAGAATCAAATATCAGCATGGAAGAGGTTCTTACAAAATGCGAAGACACCCTTAACTCTTTCCGCAAGAAGAAAAAAATTGGCCAACTTTTCAAAAAAATAGCTTTGTCTTGCAGGTCTGTGACACATATATATACACACACACACACACACACACACATATATATAGAGGAAAGTTCAAATGCGAACTCAAATTTGGTTGTGAACGTGAGGACAAATGGGAGCGCGACACGTGTCTGAATGTAGATTATTCAGACTGAATAATCAAAGAAATATTCAGACTGAATATAGTATTTATTCAGTCTGAATATGACACGTGTCACGCTCTCATTTGTCCTCACGTTCAGAACCAAATTTGAGTTCTCATTTGAACCCACTCCTATATATATGTATATTACTTTGTGGATTTAACTTTCTTCTAAAGCGACATCTTATTTACTATCTTCTATTTTCTTACTGTTTTGCAGCGAATGTACTTTCCAACAGTCATCCGAAAGCAAATGGACACCATGCTTAAAGTTCTTCTGGCAAGATAGTTCTGATATTCATCTAGAGAAAACGGCACATATATTTGCTGACACATTCTGCCCTGTTCTATTAAATTCGATTATAAAAGGTATTTAATGATTCTTGTTTATTTTTTTCGTCCTTGAATTGTTCATATATAACGAGTTTTACTTCATTTTATCATATAATCATTTTCAAAAAACCTTTTATTTTAAGGTTCCATATTGTAAGTTTATCTGATATTTCTTTCTTCTAGAGTTTCTTGTTTCAGTGCTTTATATATAATTTCCTACAATTTATTTATCAATTTGATTTCTTTTTTGGTACTGAATTTGTGATGGTGTGTATTCATAGGTGATCCAAGGGTTAGAGAAGCGAATATTACTTGGATTAGTCCAGAGACGACAGCTTGGATTAGAAATCCAAATAAGGAAACAAAGGGTGAGTTGGCAATAGATGTTGTTCTTGAGAAAGAAGCTGTTAAGAAAAACGGTGATGCATGGAGGACAGTTATGGATTCTTGCCTTCCGATAATCCATTTGATTGATACAACGCGTTCCATTCCATATGCTATTAAACAAGTTGAAGGTCTTCTTGGTATATCTTGCGCTTTTGAGCAAGCTGTTCAGGTCTCTCTCTCTCTCTCTTTATATATATATATATATAATTGTAGGGTTCAGGGGAAAACAGTAAAAAACTGAAAAAACTGAGGAACATCATGGTGGTAACCATTCATCTGGACGGCATGCACATGTGCATACAAGTAATTTGTAACCAATTTGTCCGGTATTCACATGTGCATAAAAACCAAGAAACACTTTCAGTTACTTGTATGCACATGTGCATGCCGTCCAGATGAATGGTTACTACTTACTAGGGTGTTTCTCAGCTTTTTTTTTTCATTTTTTGGGGTTTTCCCCCGAACCTCCCTCTCTATATATATGCTTCTTTCAATTGAATTTCAACTTTGAGAGGGGTTTTCAGAAATAAACGAAAAGTTCTAAATTTTTTCACTCTCTACCCATTGGGGTCTGCTCACAATTTCATGTCTTATGGTTTTAGTGATTTTCAATAAAACATGGTGTGGGACCCGTTACCTTGATCGATTAGTTGTTTTTATAGTCTCTTTTATTTCCTGAAAATCCGCTGATTGTTGCTTATTATTATTGTAGCGCCTCTCGACCTCTGTTTCAATGGTTTCCAAAGGCATGCTGAAAGAGCACCTGCTTCTGTTGGCAAATAGCATGACTTGTGCCGGAAATTTGGTTGGTTTCAATCAAGCTGGAATAAAGGCGCTCTCTAAAACACTTAATTTCCAAGTACCCTTTTCAGAAGCAACATTATACGTAAGACCATTAACTTTATACATTTTATCTAACTAATTAATTTATGTTTAACTTTATACTTAAGACTTTCTTGATTTTGTTACTCTTGGAATTATCAGACACCTAAAAGATGCTTCGAGAAGGCAGCTGAGAAGTGCCATTCTGATTCATTATCGAGCATCGTGGCTGCTTGTTCTTGGGGTAAACCAGTGGCGGTGGGTACAGGATCGCGGTTTGATATTCTTTGGGACACTAGAGAGGTTTGTATCTGATTCAAGATTTATGCGGTTTTTTTGTAGGTTTAGATTCTTTAACCAAATAATTTTAAGTTTTGATGGTATCTTTGTGATACATGTTTTTTCTAGGTTGAAATGAACCAGACAGATGGTATCGATGTCTATAACTTCCTTCATTTAGTAAGAGGCGGATCTGAAGAAGAAGTTGATAGTGCGGGTCTGGCTGGTGAAGTCGATAGCTTTGAAATGGAGGATAACTTTATGGAAATGGGTTCTCCTGAAAATGATTGCGGTTCTACTAAACCAGTTTTTGAGGATGGTTTGGAGATGGATGATGAAATGGATGACAATAAGGGTTCGGAAGGTGGGGCGTGGGGAGCTAAGATTCAAACAGATGTTGAGCCGTCTGGAGCCTGGGGAGCCAAGACCCAGAAAGAGGTCGAGCCTTCTGGAGCGTGGGGAGCCAAAACCCAAAAAGAGGCCGAGCCGTCTGGAGCCTGGGGAGCGAAGGGTCAAAAGGACGCCGAGCCGTCTGGAGCCTGGGGAGCCAAGACCCAAAAAGACGTCGAGCCATCTGGAGCCTGGGGAGCCAAGACCCAGAAAGATGCCGAGCCGTCTGGAGCGTGGGGAGCCAAGACCCAAAAGGACGTTGAGCCGTCTGGAGCCTGGGGAGCCAAGACCCAAAAAGACACCGAGCCGTCTGGAGCCTGGGGGGTAAAAAGTCAAAAAGACGTCGAGCCGGCTGGAGCCTGGGGTGCGAAGAGTCAAAAAGATGTTGAGCCGGCTGGAGGGTGGGGAGCGAAGACTCAAAAAGACGCTGAGCCGGCTGGAGGGTGGGGAGCGAAGACCCAAAAAGACGCTGAGCCGGCTGGAGCCTGGGGAACGAAGACCCAAAAGGACGTCGAGCCGTCTGGAGCCTGGGGAGCCAAGACCCAAAAGGAGGTCGAGCCGTCTGGAGCCTGGGGAGCCAAGACCCAAAAGGACGTCGAGCCGTCTGCAGCCTGGGGAGCAAAGACCCAAAAGGACGCCGAGCCGTCTGGAGCCTGGGGAGCCAAGACCCAAAAGGACGCCGAGCCGTCTGGAGCCTGGGGAGCCAAGACCCAAAAGGACGCCGAGCCGTCTGGAGCCTGGGGAGCGAAGCCCCAAAAGGGCGCCGAGCCGTCTGGAGACTGGGGAGCCAAGGCCCAAAAGGACGTCGAGCCGTCTGGAGCCTGGGGAGCCAAGACACAAAAAGACGTCGAGCCGTCTGGAGGCTGGGGTTCTTTTGCGAAGACAGATGTTAAAGCTGATGAAGCTGGTTGGGGTAAAAAGTCCGCTACACCTAGTTGGAATGACGGCGGAAAGCAAAAAGACGACCAGATGGGGGGGTCACGAGCCTCATGGGGGAAAAAGGATGCCCAAGCTGAAGGGGCAGATACATGGGGCAAAAAAGATTTTGGGAAAGCACAGGCGGGTTCATCTGGTTCGTGGGGTAAAAAAACCGACACACCCAGTTGGAATAAGGGGGGCGAGCTTAAAGTAGATGTAGCCAATGATTCAGCTCCTAAATGGGGATCCGTGGAATCTGATAAAGGTAAGTCGGAGGGGTCTGATTGGAGTAAAAAAGTGGAAGAAAAAACCGAAAAAACCAATTCAAAAGACGGTTGGGGTGCTCCATGGGGAAAGAAAGAACAAACTGCTGAAGGGTCGAGCGGAAAAGGGCAGGAAGAGACTACTGATAAAGCCGGTAATTGGGGTTCGGCTGAATCTGAAAAAGCTCCTGAGAAACCGGGTTCGTGGGGATGGAACCGGAAAGGGGAACAAAAGCCGGATCAAGGTGGGTGGAAGAAGAAGGAAGGGTGGGGTCCGTCTGGTGGACGAGATGGAGATTGGAAGAATAAAAGAGATCGGCCGGCTAGACCTGTTGGCGGGCCGAATGATGGTCCGAGACCTGGTGGACCGTATACAGCCACAAGACAACGGCTGGATATGTTCACATCTGAGGAACAAGAAATTCTCACGGATATCGAGCCTATTATGCAATCAATCCGAAGAATCATGCATCAGAACGGGTAATAATCTTTTAACCCCATCTTTATTTATTTTGAGTTTATCTGACAATAAGTTTCTGTTTTTAAAAGGAAGTGCTTACTTTCCAATTCTACCCTTAATCAGGAGATGGAGAAATTCATTAATCTGTTTATTGTTAAGGGTAAAATTGTCATTTAGTTAATCAGAAGGCGTAATAATTACACATTTTTTTTAAAAGTAAGTGCTTACTTTCCAATTCTTCCCTTAATTAGGAGGTGGAGGAATTCATTAATCCGTTAATTGTTAAGGGTAAAAATGTCATTTTGGTTAATTAAAAGGCGTAATAATTACATTATTTTTAAAAGTAAGTGCGTACTTTCTTTCCAATTCTACCCTTAGTGAGGAGGTGGAGGAATTCATTAATCCGTTTATTGTTAAGGGTAAAATTGTCATTTTGGTTTAATTAAAAGGCGTAATAATTAGACATTTGCTATTTTGTGAAGGTATAATGATGGTGATCCACTGTCTGCCGATGATCAAACTTATATTATCGATAATGTCTTCAATCACCATCCGGAAAAAGCTCAGAAAATGGGCACTGGAATCGATTATATCACGGTAAACCTACTTGATTTTATTTTATTTTATTTTACCACTTATATAAATTATAATTCCATTTTTTAATCCTTCATATGAATTTTGGGTGTTTTACATATATATATATATATATAACTTATTGTAGGTGACCAAGCATATGAAGTTTCAAGATAGTAGGTGTTTTTACGTAGTGTCAACGGATGGGCGTAAAGAAGACTTTTCATACAGAAAATGTTTGGAGAATTTCGTTAGGGGGAAATATCCCGAAAAAGTGGACGAATTTATGCCCAAATATTTCAAGAAGCCTCAGCCTCGCCCTCCTGCTGCTAATAGAGAGGGTGGCGGTGGTCCAGAAGAAGGTGGGACCCCTCGGTCTCAGTCGGGATGGAAACGTGACTCTTCTGGTGGTGATGAAGCCGGGACCCCTCGGGCTCGGTCAGGATGGAACCGTGACTCTGGTGGTGATGAAGGTGGGACCCCTAGGGCTCAATCGGGGTGGAACCGTGACTCGGGTGTGGCGGCAGATGAGGCTGGAACTGGAACGCCGCCTGTGCCAGGGTGGAACAAGGAGGCGAGCACTGCGGCACCACCAAAGGAGGGTGGGGCGGCTGGTGGTGGTTCGGGGTGGAATCAGGCGGCACCAAAGGAGGGTGGGGAAGCTGGTGGTTCAGGGTGGAATCAGGCGGCACCAAAGGAGGGTGGGGAAGCTGGTGGTGGTTCGGGGTGGAATCAAGCGGGAGGTAGCGGCACGGCGGCGGCACCAAAGGAAGGTGGGGAAGGTTCGGGGTGGAATCAGGCGGCGGGATCTAGCGGCAGCAAGGGGAAATCGGGGTGGGGATCTTAAGAGTTGTTGATTTGTGGGAAACTGGAGATAGAAGAATAGTTTGTACTTTTGTACTTGTAGGGTCAGGGTCAGGGACAGGGTGGTCATTTTGTTTTATCTCCAGTGCACAGCAGTAGTTAAGTAGTAGATAGGAATGAATGAATGAATGAATTATTAAGTGGTAGTTTTAATTGGATGATTATGATTAGTGATTGCATGATATCTGTAATTTGTATGCTATGCAGATGGAGATGGATGGGTGTGTTCTTCTTCAACTTTTTTACATACTTTCTGCAATCTTTATGTTTACTTTTTATTTTATATGCTCATCTATGATGATATGTACAACAATTACGTTTATAGTTGGGTAAAGTGGTTAATTGGTAGATACGCGACTCTTGTTCTAACCTCCCATACTCTTGAACCGGTTCTTCTGTTACCATGACCAGTATTGGGTGAGTGAGGTAGACAGGTGAAAGAATTGTGTTAAGACCAGTATTGGGTGAGTGAGGTAGACAGGTAAAAGAATTGTGTAAGATTTAAAGGTTTTAATTTTGAAATGAGTAGTTTAATAATTTACAGATCTTGTATCATTTTTTATGATTTTAGTTCCATCTATTTTGGTGGGACAAAAAACTTTTGTCCTGCATCGTCTTGGTTTTAATGTCGTATCAAATATGGGATAATAAGGTGTCGTTTGTTTTTTAAGATGTGTTGAAGTCTGAAGTCTAATTTCACTTCTAATTTATAAGGGGTGGTGCTGAAATCTGAATCAGTAAAACTGTTTGTTTTTACGTCTGAAATCTGAATCAATATGACTATTTCTTTTCATCTTGTGTGAAATAACCGGGGGCGTGAGAAGATAATAAGATGGATTTAAGAGGTTAGGTTATCACTTATTTATTCAGGCCATATTAAGTGATAAGAGGCTCTGAAAATAATAGAAAAACAAACAGTTTGAATTATGAAACGTCTAAACGAATCAGACATAACTGGTGATTAAGAGCTTAAAATGAAAAAACAAACAAGGCCTAAGTTTTTGTCTTGTCCTGTATATGTATACCAAAGATATGTGATTGGTTTGGACCTGTCTCTAATCGTTAGTGGTTATATGGCTCTATAGTCTTGCCCAAGGAACCATCATGGCAAGCTAGGATCAAGACCGTGGTTTCCATCTGATCGGTTAACATTATTCTAAAGGTTATTTGGAGGTAACGACTTTGACTCTTAAATTATTCGGGTGTTTAGGTTATTAGAAATCAAGATTTTTTTGGGGTTCATTTGCTTGTCTCGAGTTTAATTAGTTCAAAATCTAGGTATGTTTTCACAAGTAGATCAGTGAAACATTCACAGTGTAATGTTTTTTAATGGCATTACATATAGGGGTGTAAACGAGCCGAGCTCAAAAAAGTAATACCGGGCTCAAGCTCGAATATTTTTTGAGTTATCGAGCTCGAGCTCGATGCTCGTTTATAGGTTTGAACTCGCGATCGATGAACTCGTTCATCGGCTTGAGCTCGATAATTTTTATAGTTTTATTATATAATTAATAAGACTATGCTCGACTCGGCTCAATTCGACTCTAAAAATTGAATCGAGTTTTCGAACGAGCCGAGTCGAACATTAGTGTTATAAAGCTCGGCTCGTTTAGTAAAACGAGTGCTATTTTGTGTTTGAGATTGACTCGGACTCGAGAATTATTAAGCTCTAGATAAACGAGCTCGAGCTCGAATAGTTCGTTAAAAGCTCGAATCGTTTACACCCTTAATTACATATATACCCTTACAATTCTATGATTGCTTCTTTCTTTTTAATTTTTCTTTGACCATTATAAAAGTAACATTTATTTTATTTCTTAGAATAAAACTATAGAAATGTCATTGAGGTTGAGAACTGAACTAAAAATTATCTTTCTTTCATGATCAATCTGATCACTATTTGTAACTTAAGATTATATTTATCGCCAATCCGGTCCTAATTCACCTTTTTATCTCGACACTAGCTTTTCACGAGATTTTGGGTTAGTTTGATTTATACTTTATAAGCTCATATTGGATCCCTACAATTGAAACCTTAATTGGATTTTTGTGGGAACCATCATTAATACAATAGTGAATTACAAATTTGGTCCTTGTGGTTTGATGAAATTTGCATTAGGTCTCTTAAACACATTTTATTAGGGTGTGTTTGGTTCGCGGGATTGTTTTCAAGGGAATTGGATTTCACGAAGGGAATTGGATTTGGAGGGATTGGATTGGATTTGAAATCCTTCATTGTGTTGTTTGGAGAAAGAACGACGCGCTGGATTTCAAAATTAGGGCAAAAGATAATCCCTCAGGATTGGATTTGAAATACCAAAGCTTTGGGAAGGATTATTATATCCAATGTTCACGGGATTTTAAATCAATCCAGGGATTTTAAATCCTTACCATTTTGCAAGCCAAACACAGGAATGGATTGGATTTGAAATCTAAATCCCTCTAAATCCATTACAATCCCGCGAACCAAACATGCCCTTAGTGTTTTTTATTACGGATTAGATCCCTACTATTAGTTCCATTTTTTTTTGTCATTAGATGTCTCAGAGCAAGCTTGTCATTTTAATCCTTCCATCCAAGCAACCCTTGTTCTTGTTTTGCTTTGGAGAACCAAACCCATATGTGGCAAAATACGACTTGTTCATCACTTTGAAACATTGGCTATGTTTGGTATAAGCTGACTTATAAGTGAGCTTATTTTTAGTGTACACGTTTACCAAACTATAAGTCAGCTTATAAGCTAACTTATTGAAATGCTACTTGGAGTAGCGTTTTAAGAGCTTATTGTCATTTTTTCCAATTATAACCCTCGTTAATATTAATTATTAATTATTATTTTTATTTTTAAATATGTCTTTTTTGGTCATTTTACATTATTATACGCTAGTTTTGCCAAACATGATTTTTTCATCAGCTAACTTATCAGCTACCAGCTAGCTTATCAGCTAGTTTGCCAAACATAGCCCTTATCTTTCAAATATTTAAGTACTTTTATTACACAACAACTTGTAACTCCAGTTTCTTTGATATGGTATTGATATATTTATTTTTCTAAATGCCAACTAATAAAAAGTCCAAGTCACCAATTTCTTTTTTAATACAACTTTTTAATATATTTATACGAGTTGTTTATACTATAACAAGTTTTACAACCATTTTAGAAAATAAAGATTCAAACATTTTTTTTGTTTAGTTTGACATTTAAAAAACTGAATTATCAATATCACATCGACGTCATATCCTAATTAACATAAGTCATTAGGTAATGATGGAGATATATCATCTGAGGCATCAAAATAAAAGTCTTAACAGTAATTAATCTAAAATAAAGACTGAAACGAAACACAATAATTTGCATATAAATTGACCATTTTAAGAACTTGTCAAGAATACAACAATATTTCTGCCTCCCAATTGAAATGCATAAAAGGATCGCAGATGGGATGGCAGTTCGCAACCCTGATTCTCATTACTACCCTTTCCTGTGTCATGTGCAGAATCTCAAATGGTTCTAATGAATTATAAACCATGAGTATGCCATTTTATGGTTTTTCTTAAATGACTATTGAGCATCTCGTGGATCTCTGTAAAATTTAACTACTATTGAGCATCTCGTAGATCTCTGTAAAATTTAACTAATAGCTTCTCCAAAATAGAGAAATAAAGAGATTTTGGAATTCTTTTATACAATAGCTTCTCCATTCTTCAAAATAGAGAAAGTATTAGAGATTTTAAAATGCTTATGTATATTGCTGATGTTTTGGATCTTCTATTCAAGTTAGAAATGCTCCAGTATCAATTCCCAATGATTTATGATTAGGAAAAAAAAAAGAAGAGAACATGTGAAGGTGAAAGATTTGTTGTGTGTAATTTATGATGAGTATGATTATTTGTTGAGTATAAGACATGAAACCTCATCGATATATTCTTCAATCCTTTCGAGTCAAGAAGTTGCCAACGAGTGTACTACTGAAAACCGAGGATTCTTAGCATTTGTTTTCATATGAAATAAATTGAAAGTTATGATTGGGGAAAATATGATTTAGAAATGCATACATAGAAGAGGGATGTGTTACCTTTATGATGATGATTCAACTATATCATTCGATGTTCTTAATTAGCAGAAATCTTGTGAGACAAAATTTCGATTTTTTCAAAGATGGATTTTAGCTATTTCTATCACAAACACTGGCATCTAAAAACTACTTTTAGTGTCGTGGGTCTAGTGATTGATACATAACATGGGATAAAAATCTGTTGTCACAAAACCACACCTCTCATCCCTATCCTACCAATGAAACGAAGACACATCAGATTTTTATATATTTTAAATTTATTTTATTCAGATTCACATTTTTTAATGATATATATTTATTGGTGAACATGAATAAGATGTCAAAATTTGAGACGTGACATCATAACATCTTTGATTTGTGGTGGACATTTGTTTGTAAGCTTTATATTGTTAAAATAAAACAAGGTGATAACATCAATATGTTAATTAGTTATCATTGTTTAATTTTTTCTAATAATTTTATAAATTAAAAAAAGAGTAAACTACAATTTTTACTCCTGTGGTTTATCATTTATAACGATTTTGGTCCTTATGGTTAAAAACTGCCTTTTTGGTCTCTGTGTTTTCATTTTGCTTTCATTTTCTTCCTTACATCTAACAGAGTTAACGGAGCTGTTAAAGAAGTTTTAGACATTTACATATTTAGTCCTTGTATTATATAAATTGTAAATATTTAATCCTAAATTCCATTTATTATATTAGTAACTATAATTTGACACTTATATATATATATATAATTATTTTTGTTTTACCTTCTTTAATATATTTTAATATTATATATATATATGTTATTTTTTATATATATTTTGATACTTTATTTATATACTTATAATTACTAAAAATATATAACTTTTTTTAATATTTTAATTAATAAATATTTTTATTATTTAATCAAAGTTTTATTATTTATTTAAAAGCGGTTGATTTTTTTTATCAATTTTTTTAAAAAACTGATTGGGTTTAAAATGAGAAAAAATTGCGAACCATTAAAATTATTGATAAATAAGTGATATTTTTTTAAGTTTTATATTTATTTTAAATTATCATTTGAAAAAGTTTTAAATAGAATTCTGATAAAAAAATAGTTTATTTATACCCAATCGGTTGTTTTTATAAATGCATTTTTTCAAATGATAATTTAAAATAAATATAAAACTTTAAAAAAAGATATCACTTATTTATCAATAATTTTAATGATTCATAATTTTTCTTCTCATTTTAAACCAATCTGTTTTTAAAAGAAGTTTAATAAAAATACCAACCGGTTTTAAATAAATAAATAAAACTTCGATTAAATAATAAAAAGAGTTATTAATTAAAATATCAAAAAGCTTATTTATTTTTATTAGTTATAAGTTTATGAAGAATTTTTTTTATTAAAATATATATAAAGAAAGAATAATACACATATATATATATAGTGTAAAATGATATTTATATATAATATTAAAATATAATAAAAAAAGAAAATAATAATAATAATATATATATATATATATATAAGTGTCAAGTTAATAGTTAGTAATATAATAAATGAAATTTAGGATTAAATATTTAATCTTTATATAACACAAAGACTAAATATATAAAATTTCAAATTTTTTTTAATAATTTCGTTAACTCTGTTAGATGTAAGGATAAAAATAAAAGAAAAAAAAACTACAGGGACCAAAATAGCAGTTTTTAAACCACATGGACCAAAATAACGATGTTCTTAAAAAAGAAAAAAAAACGTCCGCCCCGGAATCCTGATCGGATCGGGTGGGTGGACTTTTATCCAGGTCCCGAATAATCACCGACTTATCGATATTTTAGTGAATCTTTCAAAATTTGGAGACAAGATTCCACCAGAAGAAGAGTATCATCGCAGTGACGGAACCAACGAGACGCCATGAATGCTTGTGTTGTTATCTCAGCTTCACTCGTTCTTCTTCTATCTCTGCTACTCTCAATTCATATCCACAACAATCACAGTTTAGTATCGTTCCAATCTCTTCCAATTTCATCAATTCATCTCCATTTCTCCTGTTTTACAGTGTTAATTCGTACTATGAGCAATTTTCTTTTTTGATTCTTGCAGATGAATGGAGATGGAGCAACCGGTTAGGGTGGTTGCCATCATTATCAACGTTTTCTTCCACTTCAGGAATTGTTGCTGATTTGTTGGTGACGAATGGGACGATATACACTAGCGATTTATCTCTTCTTTTTGCTGATTCCATGGCTATTCGTGACGGAAGGATTATCCGCATTGGTAACTATTCGTTTGTTCAGGTGAATTATAGTCGCTTCCTGTTTCAGAAAAAGAAGTGTTATATTTGAATGATGAAAGAGTTTTAATTTTCTGACATTAAAGTTGTGGTGTTTTTGAAGACATTCAACATCATGAACTGCACATAATATACTTATATTCTGTATTTGGCATCATAAAAAGCTGTTGAATAACTAAATTATGAGATGTATAAAGTATTGATGATCCAAACTGTAGTTATATGTGTGTGGGGGGGGGGACGCATTTTAATGTGCAATTTTCTTCATTGGTTGTGTTGTTTCACCATCTGTTATGCCGTGGTGAGTTTGGTTTTCGGTACTTTGTCCTTGTTATGTGATAATTGAACTGGAATATATTCTCAAATGTTGTTATATGTGAGTGAACTTGCATGTAAATATGGACAGATTTTATATTTACACAAGATTGTTGAAGTTGAATTAGACTATGTGTTTGGTAAGGGTATATCCTAGGATAGCTTTTTCTGATAAAAAAGTTACTACAAATGGACAGACATTTTGCACTTCTAGTTATATAGGTTTCCATGTAGTTATGTTCTTTTGTGAGTTCGACGATATGTGTCAGCTTCGTAGACAAAGAGTTATGTTCTGTGTACCTGTGGTGGTGTTGCAGATTTCTAAGTTATTATGCGTCTGTACAGTGTACACCTGATACTTTTGTTAATTGTCATAGAATGTCTTCAGCTGCATGGCAAGCAAGTATGTGATGGCTAGCAGCGTAGCCTTGTTTACTTTTTCTTGTCCAGATGATTTACTGTTCTGATTTTTACTTAAGGATATTTTCTTCCATTGATGTTGAATGGCATATAATTTTCCTTCATCTGAGGAGTACACTACATGTTTAAAAATTCGAAGTGGTGTGGCTCAAGTAGTAACACTTACTTATTGGGCTTGTTAAGTGCATTTTGAAAGGCTTTTTTTACTTTTGGCTTCCAACTATCAGCCTTCAACATTCTGTCTCTGTATGTGTTTATAAGAAAAAAAGTGGGGGAAGTCGAACTGAGCCCAAATTGGACTATTGTTGGCTACTTTATGTGTGTCCATAGTTGAGTTAGTTGATGATTTCATTTTGTAACCAATAAGTTAATATGTTGTAACTCTAAATAGGCCATGATTCGATTAAATCTTGTTTTATTTGTATATATTATTATTTTTTATATATTTTTATGCTAAAGTTAGTTTAGTGGTTTATAAAAATGGAGGGCAGCGTGCTAGCACCATGAACCACACTCTTTTTAGAGTTTGTGCTTAAGCCTTTGAATTTAGATTTTATTAAAAAATTTAAGAAACTTGTGCACAAGGTCCATGTTTATAAGTTTCTCATGGGTGCCAAGGAACATGTTTTAGTTTTGATCACCTATAATTCTTGTAAATATATACTGCACTTCATTTCCTTGAAGATTTCACTTGCACTTCATTTTGTTTTTCAATTCTTGTGTTTCTATACTCGAATGCAGGAAGTGTCTGGGTATGGAACGAAAGAGTTAAATCTTGAGGGAAAAGTAGTTGTTCCTGGATTTATTGATTCTCATGTCCACTTGCTTTTTGGAGGACTCCAGGTTCTGCAATCCTTCAGCTTCCTTGTATATATATATATAAATTTTTAACATGTGTCTTTTGTTCTTTTTAGTTTATAAGTTGAACCCTTCCCTATTAGATTTCAACTTTCAAGTTAGCAAGTCATTCCTTTTATAATTGCTCTCTACTTGTTTGCTTGGGTCTTGTCATTTAATAATTGGGTAAGTGTATAGCCTGTTGAAACAAAGTGCATCTCCTGTATTCTCTCAGTTTTAATAAGTTTCAATTTCATGAAACTATTAGTATTAGGTGAAATATAGTTGCAGGAACACATTTGGCAATAGATTTGAGATAACCTAAGAACCAAGTGTTTCTGAATTGAACGGACTAAAATTATCTTCTAGAAACGTTGAATTTGCTATTTATTCATTAATCTTTTAGTTTTAGAATTTGTTATTTACTCTAGTAGGTGTTCGTGTTTTACCCACATGTATGCCAGTCTTACCAAATTGCAGTTACCAATAGCTATTGCTATTTACCATCTCAATTACATTTATTCAAAACGGGAATAGGTAAATTTTCTGATGCTATGTAGGAAACTAGTGTTTATCCATAGTGTTTTATTTCTTTTAAAAGCTTATTGGTTCTTCCACTTTTGTGTCCAAGTTTGACCTCTACAAAACTTGTTCTTGTTCTCAAACTCAGTAACCCATAGAGTTTGTATGAGGGTTCAATTTTACTGTTTCATACTAGTTTGTGAAGTATGAGTTATCTAGATGGAGCAGAGTCCAAACCAACTGACTCATTTAATCTACTGAATTGGAAATAGCTTATGAAGAAATACTAGGCACACTTGTTATCTCCATAAGTATGACTGAATTTACTTTAGGAGGTTGGTACAGAGAAAATGATTAGCTTTTTGTTGTCATGACTCATGAACAACATCTACTTTTGAAGAACAAGTGGATTATATATAATGAGGGTGATTGGTAATTTACTACGTGTTATGCATGAAAAAAGTTTTCCCCTTACTTTCCTTAGTTTTCTTTTGCAATTGGGATATTGAATGGGAAGTGAAAACAGATGGCACGGGTGGAAGTGCGAGGCATGAACACAAAAGATGACTTCATTGGAAAGGTTAAAGAAGCAGTGAGAAGTAAGTGTTCCTTTTGCATTATATAGATTATAACTCTGCAATCTAAGCATCGCTTCAAAAAGGAGCACCTCTAGTAGCTGAGTATGAGATAGTTTTACCTTTTTAAGACAAAGGGGTTCCCTTGCATTTTCTGTATTTACACTTGCATTTTGCTTTTTTCTTCACCATGGATATTTTAGAAGTTGTAAAAATGGTTCTGAAATCTACGTGATATGCATCTCAACATCTCTGTAGACATGAAAGAAGGTTCTTGGTTGTTGGGTGGTGGCTGGAATAATGATCTTTGGGGAGGAGAATTGCCATCAGCCTCTTGGATTGATGATATTACAGCTCATCATCCTGTAAGAATAATTACCACATACAAATTATATGAAGTTTAAAACTCGATTTTTGATCTTTTTGACTCCATATGCAGGTATGGCTTTCAAGGATGGATGGTCACATGGGCTTGGCTAACTCTCTGGCTCTAAGAATAGCTGGGGTTACCAGTAGTATGAAAGATCCAGTTGGTGGGACTATTAGCAGAAATGCAGATGGAGGTAACTTGTTTATCACTGTTTGTACTTTTAAAGTATGGGACTATTAGCAGAAATGCTTGTTTTTACAAGTTAACATGCCAGAAAGGCAGAAACTAGTGGATATGGTTCATATTAGACGTTGTGTGTTGACATGGTTAGTCAGTTAGGTTGTCAAGTCAGGAAGTGTAGTGGTTGTTACTTGTTAGTAGTTAGCTAAATGTTTGTCTATATATAGAATGAGTAGCATAGTGGAAGAATTCGATACCAACAGAAGGAACAATTTGCCTTCTTGATAATTGACAGTTCATTGGTTTGAAGAATAGGAAATGGATCTGGTTGAGTTGTAATATGTTTAAACTTGTGGCCTAATAAATAATGAGTAGAAGAAAGCTTCGGCTTGCCCACTCATGTTTTTGGAATCTCTATGTGCAGAACCTACAGGCCTGATGATTGATTCTGCAATGAAGGTTATTCTTTCCTGCATTCCAGAGGTCTCAGTTGAAGAAAGAAGGCAAGCATTGGACCGAGCTAGTAGGTATGCCTTGACAAAGGGTGTCACAACCGTTGTTGATTTTGGAAGACATTTTCCTGGAACTCCATTAAAACATTCATGGGAAGATTTTACAGGTTTATTAGTTTGTTTACTACTACATTTATATCTATTTATATCTTTAATCCATCAGTTATGTTACCATATATGGGTAGGATAGGATAACTCAACATGGGAATAAATACCAACTGTTGGTCTGTTAAGAATTTAAGATCATTATTATGTCTTTATAAAATTAGAATGGGCATTATACTCCGTTATATGGGGGCAGAATCAATCCATTTTTATGCCATCTGTTAATCAATTCAGCCACTTCTGTATACTATTATGCCGGTTAAGTGGGTCTACCTTCTAGCATTGAAAGCCTGAACTACCATTGACCAAGTGTTGACTTACATGTTAACTGCAGATGTTTACAAATGGGCTGATTTATCTGGAAGAATGATGATCAGGGTTTGCCTTTTCTTTCCAATGCCGACATGGTCTCATCTGCTTGTATGGCTCTAGTTGAATCCTACTTCATGATAACCTTTCTATGTCATAGCTATTAATTATCAAACCTAGTGTTCGAAAACAAAGCTCATTTAGATGGATTTGAATGCTTATGTAGTTCTATTGACTAGTTAGGAATTCTTACTCTTCGACTCTCATTCATTCTTTTACCCATACTAATAATTAGGAAGCATCTGTAGTCAGAGCTGATCAGCACACTATATATATTTGTGTACATATATCAGTTTTTGAATAACATTCGGATGAATGGCATGCCATCACCATTTCTTATGAAAGTGGGTCAACTTGGTTATATTTTATTGATAATGGGCCAAATGGATAAAATAAAAAAGTTTAGCTGCAAAGGAAGCAGGTCAAATGGGTCAAACAGTTTAAAAGTCATCCCAAGTATAGTCAAGTGTTTACAACCTCCTAAATTTCTTTTATTTGAGAAAAATGGATTATTATTTTAGTAATAGTTTTTGTAATCATATTTAATATTGTAGTTATCTATGAAATTAAAAAATGGACAATGAAATTGTTGGATGGTCAACTCAACCGGTTCTATTCTAAAAGTTTACCCATTTTCACCTGTAACATATTTTAACCCACCCACCCATATTGCCACCTGTATCAATTTCAACAAAATAGGTATGTTCATACAATCTAGACTACATTTTTGTTTATCAAATATAGGCCTATGCTTTAAACCAATTTAGATGTATTCTTTTCCTTCTCTCCAGCGCTGATTTGCAATTACCTCTTTAATTTTCTCAAAGGTTCTTCATTGGAATATAAAGGTTTCGTATATTCTCCAGTTGAGTCAAAAATCATGAAATTTTGTGCCATTTGTTTTCTTTATTCATGTCACAACTGCCATATATTCATAAGAGCATGTAGGGAGCCACTAATGCTTCTTACTCTTAGTCATAACGGATAATATGTTCACCTTCACTGGGAATTGCAATTTAGCAGACTTTTTTTGCTCTTACTTTTTATGAAGTGTACCAATTCTCTGTTCTGCAATACCAAGACAACATTTATAAAAAGATAATAATATAACCGTTATTTATTCTTTACTGCTGACAGTATCTTACAACGTTGTGTATGTTTGATATCTTCCACTTTTTCCTAGTACTCTTTGCCTTCTTTTACTGTTGCTTGAAGTACTGCTTATCTATATTTAGCCAATATGCTTTCCATTCTTCCTTTATTTACACTTCAAAACTATGTTTACTTTTGTTAAAATAAATTACATATTAACACCAACTTTGATGGCCTTGTTTCTTTCTTAGGATATTGTACAAACAACAGGCCGTAGGCTGAGCCAGTGGATATTCTTAGGTGGCGTTAAAGCTTTTGCTGACGGGTCCTTGGGGTCTAACAGTGCACTTTTTCATGAGGTAAGAATAATTCTAATTTGTTTCTCTTTGACGTATATGGTTATTATTTCCGTTATGGGAATACATTTTCATTGTTTTCTAAAGTTAAGGCTTTCTAACTTATTATCGAGTCTATATTAGATAACAGCTCATTCATGTTTCCTGCAGCCATATGCTGATGAGCCATGGAATGTTGGCCTCCAAGTTACAGACACCGAAAGTTTATATAATATGACTGTCCAATCTGACAAATTTGGCCTTCAGGTACTTTTTTTTCTTTTATCCTTAAATGTGTGCTTCTACCTGCATATGTAACAACTTTTTAGTTAACAACAATTTCTTCATCAGGTTGCTATTCATGCTATTGGAGACAAGGCCAATGACTTGGTCTTGGATATGTACAAATCAGTTGTTTCAACAAATGGGAAGAGGGATCGTAGATTTCGGGTATATGTTATTTAAAAACTATTATAATCGATAACCAATAATTGTCTGCACCCACTGTTACATATGAAGTATATACATCTAGCAGTAAACTGGATGCACCCATACTTGATTCAGGGTACCCCATCTGTACTGGGTGCAGTATGCGTACCACTTGTCAGCCCATCATCTATTTGCTTTAAATTTTTACATGATGAACTAAATTAAGAGCCACGTACTAATGGTGGTCGTGATGATGATGATAATGATTAGTGAAATTAATGTGATCAAGACGATGACTAGTTTTTATTAATGCCTTTGTTTTGTTGTTTTTTTGTGATTACTAGTCCTCGTCTGTCCTGTATTCCTTTTCTTACAATAATTATACTATAACTAATTTGATGGACTATTATTATGGGTTTAAATACTTAAATGCTTTTCGCTTTTCATTTTATCTTTCTTTTACTTTTCTCTCTTTCTCTCTCTCTCTCTCTCTCACACACACAGATATACATATGTGCGTGTATTATATCTTATATGTAACAATTAACACAGATACACTGATCTTAGGTCTCATTTCCTAATGCTGCACCCAAGCGTCGGATATTGCACCTGACAATCCTGTGTTCCCAATTTGTCGTGTGATGATAATAAGTTAGCATCTTTGGTTTTGTTACAATCACTATTAGAAACCAAATCAAACAAACCAGTAAATCTCACACAGGTAAGGTATGGGGGTAGGATGTAGGCAAACCTTTCCTCTACCCCAAGGGGTAAAGAGGTAGTTTTCATGAAGAGCCCGGGTTGCAAAACAAAAAATATAGAAGGAAATCTTAGTAGACAAGGTATTGGAAATCTTAGTTGATACACAGTTTTAATCTAATTAGAAATGCCTTGCACTTAGGGTATTAAAAAACTCCCGGAGTCATTGGGGTAAATTAATATTTTTGTTCGTGATGGCACTGTTCCTTATTCCTTAATCTTATTGTTAGATAGAGTTTCTTGTAGAACTTTGCATGACCAGGCACTTACTTCAATCTGGCCTGTAAAATACATCTACGTGATTCTGTTTAAACACCTCTAGGAATTTACAAAACCCAGAATCCTATTTATCTTGTTTAACTTATTCTATAGTTTTCATCTCCAAGGTAAGGAGTAGAATGTTATAGCTTTTTCGTTCATTGTCACCACAACACTCGTACCTTTTTTGCATACTCTTTTATCTCTTTTACCATTATTCATCAAGGGGTCTTCAAGTTGCTTTCTGTTTCTAGTTATCACAGCCTTCACTTCCTCCTTTGGTTTCTTCTCTTTATTGCTGATCACTGTTCTCTACTGTATATGTAGTCTGCTAGCCGTTTATTTTTGGGGTTCTCCACGAAAATGCTATATGTATAAAAGAAGTTATAGGAGTTGTGGCTCACATAACTGTATATGTAGTCTTCTCTTTATTGCTGATCACAGCCTTCACTTCCTCCTTTTACACATTCTCCATGATTCCTTTGTTCGTCTTTATTGCTGATCACTGTTCTCTACTGTATATGTGCCAACTTAAACGTTGCAACTTTCATGGGATATGGTAGAGAGAGGGTTAAAATTTTTAAGATGCTATATGTATAAAAGAAGTTATAGGAGTTGTGGCTCACATAACTGTGCTAGGCTATGGTTCCTTCAAGATGACATTTTGTCAAAATTTTGCATAAGGCGTTAGAGGTACGGTGGCCATAGAGCCATACCCCCATGCCCTATGAATTTTTTTTTGCTAGAATGACATCATTTTGTAGGAACCAATACAATCTCGAATAACAAAATCTATATCTTAAAGGTTATGATAGTGAGTACAAAACTACAAATCCACTTGTGGTGAACTTTAGTGTGCATATCTTGTTGATAGCATAGTAGACACTTATGGAATGGAGGCCTTTTCTTGTGCAAGTAATAGTGGTGTAGTCCATAAATGTTTTCATGAATTGTTAGCCATTTTTTGCAGATTGAACATGCTCAACATTTGACTCATGGAAGTGTAGCCAAGTTTGGAGAACAGGGGATTATTGCTTCAGTGCAGGTAATTAAAGTAAATGATTTATTGTATGGCCTAGTATGTTCTTAAAGTAGTCATCATATCAATCTGCTGCGGAACTTAGAAAGCATCCAAAGAGACAATATTGAATTACCAAGGAAAATATGATAAATGATATGGGTTCGGCTAGAGAAAAGAGATTAATGGATAAATAATACTCCCTCCATCCCAATTTAAGTCCACATTTCTATTTATGTTTGTCCCAAAATAAGTGTCCATTTTCAAAAGTAAATAACCAAATTCTCAAATTTTACCCTTAATTAATGCACAAATATTTAAGAGTTGTGAAGAGGGAGAAATTAAATAAGGGTAAATATGTCATTTGGTTTACCAAAAAGTGTAATAATTACACATGTTTAAAACTGTGTGCCATTTCAATTGTGGACACTTAATTGGGACGGAGGGAGTATAAACTAATACCGACACCCCTCAACTTGCACATGTCCTTATTGTGACTCGACTCTAGAATCATTGGAGGATAAACACTGCAACTCTATAACAGGCCAATCATTGATGGGTCATGGGAACACATTCTCTCTGTAATTACAAAAATACCCTTGAAGGACTAAGAGATGAAAAGACGGTTTCCAAATTAGGCTTACGAGTTACGATCGCTTTCCATGGATTTATTCATTTGAATAATTCACTTTTTTTGCCATTTGACATTTGCATCAAATTTTTACTCTTATCGAGAATGACAACATGAATCTATTCAACAACTGGTTCATGTTGCCTTTCTAGATGTGTTTTATATCTAATGCCTACTTACAGTTCAACATTTATTTGTCCTCCATTTACAATTGCTGTCCCTGTTGTAAAATAAATACACTTCTCCTTCCTTTACAACATGTATTTGAAAATTTAATAATCTTATGTGAAATAAAGAATAATAGGGTACTCGTGATTTCAAAATTTGCACATATTTGTTCATAATGTGAATTGAAATCAGTGGTTTAAAATCCCACCCAATGTTGCACATTTTTTATTCGTATTTGCTCAATCTTCCTTTGCACCTAATGATCATATTTTTCATTGTTGCTTCTCATTTTTGGATCCCAATTATTTTCAGCCAGATCATTTGCTGGACGATGCCGACTCTGCAGTTAAAAAAATCGGGTTAGAGAGGACGCAGAAAGGATCTTATTTATTCCAGTCACTCCTTAATAGCAATACGCTTGTTGCATTTGGTTCTGATTGGCCTGTGAGAACTCTTTTGAACTCACCTTTTAGGTCTATAGAATCCATGGATCATTGATTACTTTGATGATCATTATAATCACTTTTTACTGATGGTAAAATTTCAGGTAGCAGATATTAATCCTTTGAATAGCATAAAGACAGCGATAAAAAGGATACCTCCTGGTTGGGATAAAGCTTGGAATTCAGCAGAGTGCATGAAGCTAACGGATGCATTAAACGCGTAAGTAAACATGAAATAATATCTATATTATGTTTTTCTATCTCTCTTAAATGCATGGACATCTGCCATTGTTTATCTATCAGTTGCAAGTGCCTACTTGCCTAGAAACTTGCTGTTTTCATAACTCAAATATCGCATAGCGTGATTTGCATGTGGGTAAATATGCAATTGAAGATCAAGTTGGTTAGAGTATGTGATATTAAATAGGAACAAATAAAAGATTTAAAAAGGTGTAAAAAAGATTTTAAAGCTTAAAAAGGTGTAAAAAGATTTAAAAAAAAAAAAAAGACTAGTCATCTCTTTTAGTCAATGGAGCATTGGATTATAGATCTCTTATGCATTCCTTTGAAAGCATTTCCCCTTTGATGATGTTGAAGTTCCTTTGGTTTTTCCATTGTGATCATCTACTACAAATTGTTAACCCTTATAAATGTGATCTTCAATGAACTTGATATTTGCATTATTGTTTTGCATGTCTTCAATGAGTTGGAAATGTTTTGGAACTTGGTTCTCTTCTTGATGCAAGTATTAATAGATCTTTTTTCCCACACACAAAACAGTACTGAACGTTTCAAATATGAAACAACGCTGTATAAACACTGCATTTTCACACTCACACATGAAAACTGGTTTGTAAGTTTGTATGATTTATTGGGTTAGTAAATGATTATGTATCTATATATATATATATATAGAGAGAGAGAGAAAGAGAGAAAGAGGGGGGGGGGGTTCCGGGAAAACCCTCAAAAAATGAAATTTTGAGGAACACCCTGGTAACCATTCATTTAGATGGCATGCACATGTGCATATAAGTAAGAAAAGTTGTTTTTCGGTTTTTATGCACGTATGCATACCGAACAAATTGCTTACAAATTATTTGTATGCACGTGTGCTGTGTGCATACTGTCCTGATGAACGGTCACTTGAGTGTTCCTCATTTTTTTCATATTTTATATATAGGGGCAGGTTCAAATGAGAACTCAAATTTGGTTGTGAACGTGAGGACAAATGAGAGCACGACACTTGTCATATTCAGACTGAATATAGTATTTATTCAGTCTGAATATTTCTTTGATTATTCCGTCTGAATAACCTACATTCAGACATGTGTCGCGCTCTCATTTGTCCTCACATTCACAACCAAATTTGAGTTTACATTTGAACTTTCCTCTATAATATATATATGTGTGTGTGTGTGTGTGTGTATATCTTGTCATGTGCCATGAACGCTTCTACCAAGTCTTGATGTGTATTGTGTAGAGATGGGCATTTAGACCGGGCCTGACAGACCAAACTAGACCACAGAGACCGGTTTGTGGTGTTTTCAGACTACACCAGGCTGGACTGCAGGTCTTTCTCCGAACCAATTTATTTAGGCGGACTAGATAAATACCCGTCCTTTTTCAAATCAGATAAAGAATGTAGACAAACTGCATAAATGTCATCACATATAACCAATTAACCAGGTATTCCTATGGCTGGTGAGAATCACCACCACCTTACGCATGTAGAGCTTCCTTCCTCCATAACTGAATTTTTGTTTGTCCAATGATGATCAGAAAGGACTATCTTGTTAAATTCAGTTCTTAGTTAGAAATATGAACCAAGAAACAAAGAGAAATCCTAAAGTGTCATTACTTGCTATTGAAATATAAAATGTTAAATAGGAGTTTTTGAAGATTATATCTATTTTTTATGATGAATGGGAAACGGTGATTCTTGACAGTATTGCACGAAAAACATCATCAAACAACTGAAATTTTTACTATTTCATTTACGTTTCCAAGAGTTTACCCATCTTCCACAGGCACACTATTTCCGCTGCTCGTGCATGCTTTCTTGACGACGATATAGGCTCGTTATCCGCTGGCAAAATGGGCGATTTCGTCATTTTGACTGCTCATTCATGGGACGATTTGATAACACAAGGAACCTCGTCAGTTGCAGCCACGTACGTTGGTGGCTTGCAGGCTTATCCTTGAGATCAATTTTACCATCCAAGAAGAAATGTCGTTTTTTTTAAGTACACGGCCTGCAAAAGGAAGATTACTATGCATATGTGATTATGGTCTCGCATGCTACTTACCAACAATTATATAATCTCGGAACACGCTGGAGAGCGATGGATGCAGCCATAACTACCGAGGTAATTATCTAAACGTTTTGTGTATCTTTACTTCTTGAAAAGTGATATGCTCTATTTTTGGGATTAGAAATTCAGATAGTTTTTTACTGCTAAACTACAAAGGGTCCTTTGGTTCCTTCCTTTATGATGTGTTTTATTTGTTAATGTGGTAGATAATAGCTTATGTGATGTTTAGATATGCGTACAATTATATATATATATATATATGTATGTATGTATACACTATACACAATAGAGAGAGACTTGGGATTGTGTGAGAATAACAGTTATGGTAAGAATGAAGAGAACAATACTGATTCTTTGGATGAGTTTGATATTTTGATGTAACTTCATCTACCTTCAACTACTGTTATCTATACATTTACCTACTTTCATGAACTTTTACATACATCATCACTTTTACATGCATGAATTTGTTTTCGTCCATATTGATAAAAAAAATAGGTAAATAAAGGTAGTTGAAAATAGATAAATGTATATGAAAGTTTTATTCTCGCGTTCTCACCATAACTCTTGTTCTCCCGAAATCCAACCCTATTATATATATATATATATAGAGAGAGAGAGAGGGGTTCTAATGAGAATTTTATATATTTAAAGGAACACCATTAGGACCACATATGATGTGGGTCCCACATAATAAAAAATCATATCTGATTCAATGGTGGGTCCAATTGAATCAGATATGATTTTTTATTGTATGGGACCCACATCATATATGGTCCTAAGGAGTTCCTTTGTTCTTTTAAAGAGGGGTGGTTCTCGTATGATCTCTCCCCTATATATATATATATATGCTGAAGGATCCTGTGAAAATAGAAGTTAAGATGAGAAGAATAAGAAACGATCTGGACCCTTGATCACTTTTAATCTCACCCCCATCCTATGAATTGTGCTTCTCACGGGAATTGATTCACTACATCTCATTAGTGTTGATCTTGAATTAGGATTGATCGAAGGGTGGAGATCCTTTCTCGTCCTTCTCACCATAACTTCCATTCTCACCAGAACTCATCCTTAATAAGTTAATATATATACAGACACACATAGAAGGTAGGACTTCAAACGAAAACCCCTGTGATTTACGAGAATGCGAGAACAGTTGTGGTTCTCTAATCTTTTTTACCAATATAATGAATTAAAATAAATCAATAAGGGTAGTAATGTAATTAGGTATTTTTCTTAATTTTTATGTTATTTTAATTAATTGTAATAATCCCATAATTTTATATTGGAATGATGATCACATCCCCATTGTTTTCTCCCCATGGTTTCAGTAATAATCGATTGTGATAAACAAGTGATAATCGAGTTCTAACGTGATAACATTGAGTGTGCAAATCGGTGTGATAAACTAGCCCCTAATTTCTTGTGATAAAGGAATGTGAATGTGATAGTGTGATAATCAATTGTGATAAACAAGTGATAATCGATTATGATTTATATTAAGGATGGATTGTGGTGAGAATCTCGTAAATCAGAGGGGTATAGCTTGTTTATAATCACCTTAGGCTGTGTTTGGTACATGGAATAGGACGGGACAGGACAAAGCTGTCTGTCGCATGTTTGACGCGACATGGGACAGGACAAGAACTCACTGTCCCACGTTTGATGCGACATGGGACAGGACAAGAAATCACTGTCCCACGTTTGATGCGACATAGGATAGGGATAAGAACTGGGATAAGGTGGGACAAAAAGGCTTTTTTTTGTTCCACCAAAATAAGTGGAACAAGATAGGACAAGAATGAGGCAGTATCTAAAATATTACTAATTAACCCTCTTGATATATAACCTTAATATGATATTTGTTTTAGTGGTCACTACCGCTAGTTGCGGTCGTCGCGCCATCGGTAGCCAACGTCGACCACCTCCACTTCCTATTCCACTACAAACACCTCCTCCGCCACGTCCACTACCACCATTACAAGACCTCCACCTCCTATTCCACTAAAACAACCTCCTCCACCACCTCTACAACAACCGTTGGCCACCGGCCATCGCCACTACCACTACCACCATTAGCGACCTCCACCTACTCTTCCACCACCAATGCCCACCACCATTATTGACTACCGCTACTTGTGCCCACCACAACCACCACCTCTAGTCCTCTAATATATCAGTCATAACTGCCTGCTCCACTATCGTCAACTACAACCATCTCCACATCCTCTACAACCACTATCGGCCACCGACCACCATCGTTCATTGCCACCACCACTAGTACCATCAGCCACCACCATTATACATGTATGTATGTATTTATGTATATGAAAATTATGTAAAAATGTTTATAAATTAAATTATTTTATTATTATTTTATCTTTGTTGATTATAACTATTATATGATATATAGGATTATCAAATAGTTTGTGGAGGCAACTTGTCTAGTTATGTTTTGTCCGGTCCTAGTCATATCAAACACCATACATGCATTTGTTTTGTCCTGTCCTGTCTGCATACCAAACGCTACCTTAGAGTTTTGAGTTCAAATCTCACGCTAGTGTATTGAGGTTGCTTTATGAAATTTGAAGGAAGTGTTTTCATAAGGATTTTTTTTTGTGAAGAACAAAGTGCTTGAGAAAGTTTGGAGGAAAATAAAAGGTACGGTGGACGTATGCCATGTTGTGACATCTATTAGTTGTTGTTCTCAAGCGCCTCCGGTCCCTTTATGAACTTTGTTAACTCTTATATGCACAACAATTTATTAAAAACCAACCGAAGAAAAGATACAAAGCCGATGACCATAGATCCCAACCACACGAACAAAACTGTGAGGTGCAGTAAAGAAACAAAAGACTTCAAAAATAGATCCCTTACGGAAAAGTAGATCACAAGTCCCATGAAATAGATCCCTTACGGAATCTACTTGAAACCCATGTGAAGGAACAGACTTGTATATCGACAAATAATGTTGGGAGGACTTTCAAAAAAAAAGTGAGAAATGAAGAGTGTAGAAACCCAGGTAAAGAACTTGAGATCGTGTGAAAGTTTGCTTTCCTTAAGTGATATTTTAACCCTATTTTGCCCGGAGGTAATCTCAATTCTCGGTATCTATTTTGGCAAAAATCGATACTATTTAAACACACGAGAATCTTAACCGATCTCATATTAATACCAATAATAATTTTCCCATTAATTGAGATTGATTGCTGGACATAAATAGTGACAGTTAAAAAAAATTACACGATAAAAAAGACATTCCCCGTGCCATTTACAAGAGTAAAAACGGACTCCCATGCTAAACAAACATAAGCACACAGACAAAAAAACGCATGGCATGTGCCATTTCCAAAAGAAAAAATGCACGGCCTTTGCACAACCTTTTGTCGATAAACACATGGCCTCCATTTTCATTAAGAAAAACGCACTGTCCGTGCTCAGCATTATGTTTCAAGCACGGTTTGTGCTCTTTTTATGAACCAAAAGGCATGGCCCATGCTCTCTGCCTTATGCAACTTAATAACCCATCATATAACGATCTTAGGTTTTAGTTAGCTTACATGAGTGTGCAGTACACACTTCATGTTTTATGTTATAGCTTAGCTATCAACTCCATTATTATCATGTGAATCCAATTATTTAAAATGAACCATTAATTTTCACTAAAATCACCAACATTTAAGAGACTTTTATGGTATAGTATAAAAAAATATGGTTGTTTGGTAATTGTTCAGAATGAAATTAGAGCGCTGAATGGTTAAGGGATGCTCATAATACAAAATCATTCATAGGGTTTTAGAACTATTAAGAGACAGACTTTCTTTTTACCGAACAAGATTTACCTCTTAACGATTCAGAGATTGCCTCTTAATATAACTATTGAGAGGTAAATAAACAGCCCCCTTAATGTGTTCAAATGCTTAAAAAAACCCAACTCACATACAATGGTTTATATGCATATTAAAACATCTTCAACAAATTCTATAAAATAGAAATTTTGGGATTTTGGATATGTAAAATTTAAAGAACATTTCAAAAATGATTACAATAAAAGTGAAATATTTTCAATATATTTTCATCAGTAAGAACTTTGAAATTGAATATTTAAAAAGAAATAATATTTTATTATATGAATAAAATATTTTAATAATATAATCAAATATTGGAAGAATATTTTAATATATTTTTGTTTTAGATATTTTAAAGTTTTATTTTCTATTTTGAATAATGTTTTTAAGAATATGTAAAAGATTTTCGAAAATAACCATGTGAAAACGTGAGTTATTTTGAACACAAATGTTAATCCTCTTTTCTCCAATGTTGATGGTAAAATAGATGGACATCCGAAATGAATAACAAATATAATTTATATTTAAAACTTTATATCAAGTTTCGTATTTTGTTTATTTTGTGTTTTAAATCATTTATTATGTTTTAATACTTTAATTTTTTATACATAAAAAATATTGAGTAATTTTATCTATACTATATTATAAAGCATTTGGCAAAAACTCTTAAAAACATATTATTATGCACAATTGACTAAAGCATAATTACTTAAAATTTCAAAAATTGTATTATTTTGGTTATTTTGGTTAATTTTCTTATTAAACCTATATTATAATTTTTTTTTAAAATCTGAAATAAAGAAAGTTTACAAAATAAAATCTATTTTTGGAAAACTAATAAAATCGTATTATAACATTGATAAAAACAAAAAATAAAATACAACATTGAAATTAAAATGGATCTCGCTGCATTGCGCGAGTACCCTTCTAGTTATTACTTAAAAGATCTTCATTTTAATTTTAAGAATACCCAAGTAAATAATTTTAAAAATAAAGTGATATTATTTCTTAATTTTAGAAAATAACTTGCATGCTATTTTTATTATGTTCTAATAAAATAATAAATAAATAAAAATCATTATTTGTTATAATATTAAAAAATGTTGAAAAATAATAACATTATATTTTAATTAATATTTTGAATTTTGTGAAAAATATTGATATTCACTGATCAAGAAGATGATTGGCTTTAAAAGTATATAATTAAATCAAAAAATATTCAATATTGGTCTCATTTCAAAGATATTGACGAGACGATCTTCATGGTGTAACTTGTTAAAATAAAAACGTATTTTTAAACATATTTTAAATAATATACGATTATATATGTTAATGTGATAAGGGTGTAAAACGAAAATTAAAAAGGAAAGGGCGTAACGTAATTTATTAACTAACTCTAACAATGAAAAATGTAAATTGTAAATAACAAATTGATGAGTAAGCGGAGGTTCAATTACAAACTGCACGAAAGGTACAAACTTACAAACTCGTACAAATCAATGCAAAAATAAAAAAATTCATGATTTTTTTCCATCAAATGCTATGATGGAAGATATTATTACAAGTATGTTGGTTTCATCTTGTGAAAAAATTACATGTAAAACTTTTACACTATGAAAGAAATACATGTGAAACTTTTTCATAAAAAATATCTGAGAAACTTTCAACTTATGAAAACGAATACATGTGAAACTTTTACATTATAAAACAAACATACGTGTGTAATAATATCTTAAATAATAGCATTTGATGAAGAAAAAAAATCATGAAAAAAATTTATTTTTGCATTGAATTGTACAAATTTGTAAGTTTGTACCCTTCGTAGGGATGAGCTCGGTACCGGACCGGTACCGAACCGAAAATACCGAATCCTGAATATCAAAAAATCTCGGTACCGAAAACCGAACCGGTAATGGAAATTCGGTACCGGGATTTTCGGGACTAACACCGTTTGGTACCGTTTTTTTAGGGACGACTAACTTTTTCACCGTTGTGTCAACATTATTTAAATTAAGTCTAAGGGGTCGTTTACCAAACACTTATCCGGGTAAGCGCTTACCAAGTCATATTACCTTACCAGAGTAATATGACAAGTACAGAAAATCTTACCCGGTAAGAGCGAAGACAAGGAAATCAATGACCAAGACTCTTACCACGGTAAGCGCTTACCGGGTAAATTGTTGCATACGATGCCGTTTTGGTGGACTAAAATCTTACCCGGTAAGTAAGTGACAATGTTGAATTTTGCCGGTAAGCACTTACCCGGGTAAGATTTGGTAAACGGCTCCTAAGTCTTAATAATCACATTCTTAATATACATCCATGACATGTTTATATTCATTTTTAAAAGTTTTTTAGAGCTCAAAATGGTTTTTATAATTGTGGAGTAAAATGTGGGGAGGAAGTCATTCAACTTAAATTTGAATAAAAAAGATTAAAAACACCAGTAAAAAATAATTTTTTAATTCTACAAGTTGACATCCAAAATATGTAACGATAAGAAATTGGGATTCGTATATATATATATATATATATACACACGTATGAAGAAAAATTGATATTTGGATGGAATATTACAAGAACTAAAATTTTTAAAATATTTAGGTGGATTTGGTATAAAAATGGAAGATATAATGTTGGGAAAAAGAAAGGGTTTTTTTACCAATTCAAAAAGGAAAAGTTTTTTTTTTTATTTGAAAGTGTCCTTTAATATACCCGGTTCGGTGCGGGATTTATGGGTACCAGTACAGGTACCGAACCGAAAATACCGAATCCCGAATATGAAAAATATCGGTACCGAATACCGAACCGGTAATGACATTCGGTACCGGTTCGATTTCGGGATTTCGGTCCGTATGCTCATCCCTAACCCTTCGTCCAGTTTGTAAATGAACCAGTATATATATATATAGGGGTGGGTTCAAATGTGAACCTATCTTTGATTATGAACATGAGGATGCATCTCAACCATCCATTTAAAATCATATCAAAAAATCAATGCACAAAACGCACGGTGGCATTTTTGTAAATAAGTGGAAAACTCGAGTCATGGCTTAAACAATAATTAGCGCGTAGGGGCAACATCGTAAATATAACATGACCGTCAATTCTTCATCTTCGTCGTCCCCAAACAATGATTTCATATTTTAGCTTATATTCAGACTGAATATAAGCTACGATTATACAAAGTTCATATTTTAGCTTATATTCAGACTGAATATAAGCTACGATTATACAAAGTTCATATTTTAGCTTATATTCAGACTGAATATAAGTTACTATTGTAAAAACACATAATTGTAGTTCATATTCAGTCTGAATATAAACTACGATTTTACAAACTTCAAAATTTAGCTTATATTCAGTCTGAATATAAGCTACGTTTATACAAACTTCAAATTTAGCTTATATTCAGTCTGAATATAAGCTAAGATTATACAAACTTCAAATTTTAACTTATATTCTGACTGAATATATACTACAATCTGGTGTTTTTATAATTTATGTTTATATATTCAGTCTGAATATAAGCTACAGATCGACGCATCTTCAACATTAGAACCAAATTCTCGGTCTGTATTCTCGAAACATGTAACATAATCGCAATCAGTGAACAAATCACATGTTTGATCAACAAAAAGAGTAGAATTTTCAACTGGATCACAATCGATTGAATTTTCTGATGAAGAAACAGACTCCATTGAAAAGAGGGAATCAACAATTTAATTTCAGAAATCGCAAATCCAATTAATAAAGTTCTTCACAGCAATGAATCTGATTAATAGAGAAGAATTCGATTAACAGAGAAGAAGGCGATTAACATAGAAGAAAACGATTAACAGAGAAGAATTCGATTAACAGAAAAAAAGACGATTAACATAGAAGAAGACGATTAACAGAAAAGGAAGAAATAAGCGGGAGTGACATCAAAGAGCAGCTTGAATAAAAATTGCCAGAATTACCCCTCAAGCCGCATTTAAAGAGCAGCTTGAATATGGCTCAGATCAAGGGTTGAGATATGTCCTCATGTTCACAATCAAAGATAGGTTCACATTTGAACTTTCCTCTATATATATATATATATATATATGTAACTCTAAACGAGATATATATATATATATATATATATATATATATGTAACTCTAAGCGAAATGAGTGGGTATTTCGATGGGTTTTGGAATTCTTGTAAAGGTATGTGATTTCGATGAGTATTTCGCTGACTTTTTAGCTATTTTGGTAAACTCAAAAAGAAAATGGCTATTTAGGTAACAATTTTCTAAAGAATAGCTATTATAATTAAATTCCTTATATATATTTTTTTTGGATCCAATGGCGGTTTCTAATGTTTTGTTTAAATATAGGGCAAAATGTAAGAAATAGCAACCTACTTTCATAAATTTCTTTATTATAACATTGTACTTTCAGTTTTACTTATTACAGCAATGTAATTTCAAATTATTTTTTATTAAGGCATTGTACTTTGAAAAATTTACCCATTATAGCAATGGGTAACTTGTTACCTTTTAAACAAGCTAACCCCTACTTTTTTTTGCTTACATGGCTTAAATGAGATGACATGGATAACATGTCATCATGATTACATGACATTAATAAAAAAAATCTCTTGTAATTTTTTTTAAAAAAAATTCTCACTTTCTCTTCTGATTATTCATATCTCACCCGGTTTATATTATTCTTAACTATCTCAATTTTTGAGTAATTTCTTCACGTCATCACTTTTTAAAAAAAAATCACTCTTTTAAATTGTATGCAAATTAAATATTTTAGAGTTACATGTTTTTTAACAAATATGATATTTTTCTTGAAGATAAATATTTTATTTTATAAAAAACGTAAAACTTGTGATTTAATTTTTCTAGTTCAAAAAATACTTATTTTGTACTTTTAAAAAAAAATAAACGATATAAATTGTGTTTTAGAAATCTTCTTTAATATTGTTACATTTTAATAAATATTTTAGAAATAATCTAATAAATTTAATACATTTATTGAATGATAATGTCAATTCAATTTTTTAAGACAAATAGATATATTGTTTTCCATATAAATATTTTATTTGTAAAAAAACGTAATAATTCTTATTTTCTTAGTTAAAAAAAATACATTTTTAAACATTTTTTAATATTAGGGAAATAAATTATCACCTATAAATTTTCTTAATATTCTTATATTTATGAATAATTTAGTTTTATTTAATTAGTCTAATATATTTATTAAATAATATGTAAAAGACAATGCTATAATAAGAAATGTCACAACAACAATTACACGTGGACAACCTACATGGACAATGAGGTGGCATGAAAACCTAGTATAGTGGGTGAATTTAAAAGAAAAGGTTACCCAATGCTATAATGGGTAGATTTTTCAAAGTACAATGCTCTAATAAAAAATAATTTGAAAGTACATTGCTGTAATAAAAAAAACTAAAAGTACAATGCTATAATAGAGAAATTTATGAAAGTAGGTTGTTATTTCTTGCATTTTGCCTTTAAATATATTATTTTTTCTTTTTTCTTTTTTTAAATTTAAAGATTTCTTTATACTTCTCTTTTTTTTTCTTAAAGAAAAGTTTACTATAGTTATCGAAACCATTTTTTCTTAAATTTTCAAAAAACATAATTGTCAGAAATAGTTATAAATAAATAAAAATAAAAATAGTAGAAAAAGGGATGTTGTGCATGGGGAAGAAGCATGAGCATGGCTGTGTTTGGCACGAGACATACGCCGTGTCTACCGGCTCCACTCAACCCCACCTCATTTTCAGCATTCAATTTCTACCCTTCATTTTCTTTTTATTTATTTTTTTATAAAATATTATATTCTTAATTCATTACTTCTTTTAAAATAAATATTTATTTCATCTATATCATTTAAAATTTCTTATATTACGTATATATCCTTATAAAGTTTGAAATTATGTATATATCATTTTAGACTTCTACAACGTATATATATGTTCTTCTCCCTGATTTAATTATTATTAAAACATTTAAAAAATACAAATTATTATCTCTAAATTGAAAGGTAGTTAAGTAATTTAAAAAATAAATTTAATTTAGAGATAATGATTTATATTTTTTAAATATTTTAATAATAATTTAATTTAGACATATACATGAATTCTAGAGGTTTAGAAAGATATATACGTAGTTTCAAACTTTACAAGAATCTATACGTAATAAATGAAGTTTTAAAGGATATAGATGAAATTTTTTCATTAAAAAATGCCGTACAAATTAAAAAATGTATGATGATCATAATTTCCTCTTTTGTTTTAAAATAAATGTTTATTATTATTTTAGTTTGTCCTAAAATAATTATCTACTTTAAAAAATAAATGTCTATTTTTTAATTCTACCACTAATTATGAGGTGAAGAAAAATTCTCTTTCTATAATTAACGTTATGTTCTCGTTTTGGGAATACAATTATAGTTATTGTATCAAGTAGGGTTATAAAACGTTACGTGCCAATGAATCTGAGAGTCATGTCGAAACTCAACCAGATCTTAAATCCTACAAGGTTGAGATGGTTGGGTCGAAAAAGAGTTACAATTATATAGAATCGTTACAATTAATTTTGTTAAATTTACAGGTATTTTGTAATGTTAAAATCAGATGCAATTTATTACAAATATTCATCTTTGCAATTGAATATTTTTTTGCACGAGTTGGAAACAATAAATGTTTATATACAATATGTCAAATACGGTATTTGTTTATTACATGAACGAATGCATTGAAGAGTTTTTTCGACTTACTGAAACAATCGTGTTTACATTTTTTTTATGTACAATGATAAAAACCAGTGTACGCCAATCATCTGTTGTTTCATTAAAACGAAAGTGTTCATAAATTTTATAAACGTTAAATTTAAATTATAGATTTGATTTAATATTTCATGGTTTTTAATTTTACCAAGTGTTTCACCATTCATTTTAATTGTCGTATATAAATTATACTTAATACTCATAAAAGCTGTGACATTTTGGAACATGTTCCACTATATATACATGTATTATGACTGATGTCTCTAGTATCCTTTAATCGATAATTTAATTTTCGATCAATAGTAAATTTACTCTTAATGATCATTAACGTCTTTTAATCTGGACAAGAACCAAATGGTTGAAAGTAGTGCTAATGGACAAAAGGTGGTTGAAACGGTCAAATAGATATTTCACATTATAGTCGGCAAAATTTTATCGTACAAGATAACAAAAATCCTAACAAACATCTTTTTCATGTACAGAAAAGACATTCAATAAGTTTTATGAACATTTAACGTGTTGCTCAAATTAATTCACGACCCCTTTACTTTACTTTCAACACATTAAACCAAAGGTTAGAGCCAGGGCCAAGTACTCCAAGTATAGCATCACTCAAGCTTTATTATCCATGTTAGAGATAGGGCCAAATAGTCTAAGTATAGTGACATTCGAGCTCTATTATACACATAGAAAGGGACTTAAACATAATTTTTAAGAGTAGAAAATTTTATTTGAAAGCAAAGCCTGTATTATTGTGTGTCTTTATATTTTGGAACTGAATTTTTGGAAGCAGAAACTCTTCAATTTGGTTTGCCTTGTGACATAAAGGACAAAGACCTTAGCGTGTGCATACATTTGCACAATGGTAAGTCATTATACAGATGTCGAAGGTCAACTTTTAGGAGGTTGTGAACCCTTTACTTTAAGTCATAGTTATGAAGTTGGTCGTCGGATGTTGACCTCTTGGCCTTTACCACACCAAGTCTCAATCTAGCACAAGTCATGTCTAGCTCGATGGAAACTATGGAAACCAGTAGGGTCCCCAAGACTACTCTCACACATAACGAAGACAACTTGTCCATTAAATACAACAAACAAAGAAATAAGAAAGTCTCATTGCTCGGTCTACATTTCGACAAGGGCTCTATGAGAGAGCGTTATCTCAAGACCTAAGGACAAAAACAACAAGGCAAAACTCTAGTACCATAAGAAAGTCACATGCCCAAAGCAAAACGTCTTATCAGATGAAATGTAACTTATTTGTGATCGTAGTCTTTACTGTATCAAGAAACATCAATTGGTTATTGTGGCTTTATCTTAATGGATATGAAGGTGGGTGTTTTTGCAGAATGAGTGCAATATTCAGGGTTCGACTCCTGACACCATCCATATGGCTATGAGACCAGTATGGTAGATGCGTTTCAGAAAATGGCATTATTTATTATAACAAAACCTCAATTGAAGTGAATAAAAGTAAATTTAACCTTATTGATATTAATTGAATCTTTTAAACTCATAACTTGTACATTTAAGATTTGTTGACAAATGTGAAAATTTGAAATAAATATTTGCACTAAACATTTTCATTATTGGGATAAAAATATATATTTATCTTTAAATTAATTGTAGGGGGCCAAAAAGAAGATTGGACACATGTTTCCTTCACAAATGGGAGATGAGTTCATGTGATATTCCTCCCTCCATGTTGTCTTGTCTCCTTACACACCAATCTATTTCACACCTTCTTAAATGCACAATTTTTTATATAAATATTATATATTCTCAAGGCAAACTGTATTTTTCATTTAATTATTATTTTAGAAAAAGAAATCATTTTAAAAATTAGATTTTAGATTTTATAATTTGAAAAGGTAATTTTTATGGAGAGCTGATTGCCGACAACTTCAACCGACTCTATATGAAACCAGTATTTAATTAAGGACACTAATATCGGAGGATATTTTTTGACGAACTCAGCGATTGTGGCTCCCGAGCCCCAAGGGGCCTATGATCAATCTTGGGACTTGTTTTATATCTGGACAAAGTCACGTTATCTCTTTGCCAGATGAATTAGATGTCAGATGTTGAAAATGTCTAATTTAATACCCAATAATGATACAATGCTAATATGACATAGGTGAAAGTTGATATATTTTTTCTTTTTGAAAATAGAAAAAATTCAAATTACCGACTGTTAAATTCTCGTATTTTTTTAAATATAAATAAAATAAGTAAAAGTATATTTATTTTCAGTGAAACATCTAGAAAAAAAAACCCAACGATTTTAGTATTTTAAACGAGTAAGTAATTGTATTTCTTTTTCTAAGTAAATAAATTCCTGAGTTATTTAGAACCAATTAAAATCATCCTTGTGCCCTATAAAATTAGCGAATAAGATAGAATTGTGGAAAAACTCAAGAAAACCCCGGTTATATTCATATTTTAAACAATTAAGTTTCTTTTTTTAAATTAAAATCAAATATAATAATTAAATTTGTTATGTTTTACATTGTAACATTCTTTTAGGACATAGTTTGATACAAAATATCAAATATAATGGTTGGAAAAATAATTCACTCGTCTTTTCCTTTTTTGTCTATTTTATAATTTCTTAATAAACATAACAGCAAATAATATTTTAACTAGTGGTGTATGCATCACATACAAAAAACTTATAATTGATGCAAAAAATGATATATCATATACCAAACAAATTTATTTCATACTTTGGTGCCAACTTGATTGGTAACCAGTTTTTCAGTCGGTATTGATTCTATACTGATAGTGTGAATCTGTAAAAAATAAATACGTAAAAACAGATAAAAATATGATCAATTGCCAACCGAAGTCTAAAACTACAATGTCCAATACATCAAAGCTAAAACAAAATTCCAAACAAGGGTGCGTTTTTGTAAGATACTTACAAATTCAGATGTTTTATATAGTATCACAAATTCACAGTAATTAATAAATAAATATACAAAAATTTGTACCATACAGTAGTATCACAGTAACCACACATTTGATATAGTAATATCAACCAAATTAACTTAGTTTGTATTAATTGATTTGGTATGAATTTGATATCCCTGACCTCAACCATTATATATCATAATTAATTGTTAAACAATTGTCATATATAGTCAGATTCAAGGAAAATCATAAAAAACATGAAAACCCAAAAAACACTCTAATAACCATTCATCGTATGCAATGCATATGTGCATACAAGTAATTGGTTTAGTATGCACATATGCATATAAGTAATTGAATATATTTCCTAGTTTGTATACACACTCATGCATACCGAACAAATTACCTATATACAGATACATTGATACACATACTGTACAAATAAATGATTATCAATATGTTTCTAATTTTACATTTTTTTAGGTTATCCAAGTAACCTCATATATTAATTAAGCACATGGTGAAAGGGGTATTTTAGTATTTTCACAACAACAAAAAAAACAGAACATTATGTTTTTGATGTTTTCTTTCTCAATCTTTGTTTTAATTGGCACCAACCCAATTCCTTATGGAATTGAAAATTCAGTTTCAAAAAACATTACTAACACATTTTTAACCTCATATTTCATCATTTTTAACATCTACAAACTTCACTAAAACCTCTAACAAAACTAACCCTAAATCTATAACTCAATCCAGTATATATAAATACCGACAAAAATCGTACCGAAAACTGCTATACGTATAACGTATGTATGTATACATTTTACCATCAACTATCGAACCCGACACACGTAATCACGGTTAAGGTCAAATCCGTCTTTTAACCGGGGGCTGTACAATTTCAGGCTCACCAACTATTCAGCTGAAAAAACTTGAGCCCTTTTTAGCTGTCTTCTTTGAAAACACTAAATATGAAATCACGAAAACGTTTCGAGTACTGAATGGGGTCCACGGCGGATATGGAAGTCGGGTCGTATTGAAATGATTTATAGGCATGCTCGAGCTTTTTACTGATATCGTAATCTTGTAGAATGTCTATTATACCGAAGAAAAGGACAACTTTTTGGAATTCTCCGGTTGGTTCTCCGACTAACTGAGTTTCATGACTTCTTACGGTGGATTCGACCCGTGCAGGCATGTTAATCCCGAGCCTTACGGACGCCCACCTGCAAAATTTGTCGTTGTAATACAAAAACGTTAAGTTTATTCAAAAAATATACAATGGCTTAAGCCACGGGCTTAATCAATAAGCCGTAAACAAACACCCCGATATGGCTTAGCGAATAAGCTCTATAGACCATTAAGCTCATTATGTGAGGCAAACCAAAAAATATACAATGGCTTAAGCCACGGCTTAATCAATAATCCGTAAACAAACACCCCGATATGGCTTAGTGAATAAGCCTTACAGACCATTAAGCTCATTATGTGAGAGGCAAATCAAAAAAAATACAACAGCTTAAGCCACGGCCTTAATCAATAAGCCGTAAACAAATACCTTGATATGGCTTAGTGAATAAGCCTTACAGACCATTAAGCTCATTATGTGAGAGGCAAATCAAAAAATATACAACGGCTTAAGCCACGTGCTTAATGAATAAGCCGTAAACAAATACCCCGATATGGCTTAACGAATAAGCCCTACAGACCATTAAGCTCATTAAGCCACATTATCATGGTTTTACAAGTATAACTTACCGTGTAGGATTGAGAGTTTCGTCTGTATCTGCGGAAGAACCTCTAGGAGTTGTCCCTCTGCTATCCGGTTCAACGTTTCCTAAAATATCCGAGATAATTGTTAGCTCGGCTCATTAAGTTGTTCCTATTAGAGGGCAAAAAAGAGAAAAACCAACCTGTGGGAGTGCAAGATTCCGATAAACAGCCTTCATCGGCTGATAACTCCTGATTACGTTCTTGAAAGCTAATACCGACTAAAAGACTGTAATCCATAATCCTTTCTTGTTCAAGAAAATCGCAATCCCGCTCCACTTGTCTGAATCAAAACACAATCTACTTCAGCTCAAAAACCAAGAAATTATCAAAGACAGCAGATAAAGTCGTTTTTTTTAACAGATTTCCGTGTTTTAGAGCCTTTTTGTTAGCAGCTTAATGAGCTTCATGGGACTCACAGCTTATTCAGTCAGCTATACATGAGTTTGGTAGTGGCTTAATGATACAGAAAGTGAATACCTTCCCAATCCATACAGACAGATTAACCCACACAGACAACTTTATCCATACATGACTTAATGGAAAACCAACCAAACAACCCCTTAGTATTGCATACATGTGATAAGATATCAAAAAATCAATTCAAATAAAGAAGCATTTGGTCATTTAATGGTTAATGATCAACCTATATTCCCAAAAAAGTACGCATTTTTCCTCCGTTTTGCTTAATGTAATCAGCATAAATGGGAAGGGTAGTTTGGGAAGAATAGATGAGAAAATGGAAATAAGTTCACCTACAGAACTCTTGAAACCAATCTTTCTGCAACCGGAAGATAAAATTGAGATCAAGATCTTTGAGGGTAGTATTTGCATCGATTTCAGACTCGGGTTTATCCGTTATTCGGCCATGGGAAGATCCTTTTAAATCGAATCGCCTGCTAATAGGTACCTCGGTACAGAATAAATTTCCCATAATAACAAACCGGACCTGGCTTATTCATTAATCCAAAACATCAGAAATATAATCAGTAACCCAATGTTAATAAAATCTCAAATATTTAGTATTATTTATTGTGTTTTACTTTCGGTCATACCTTCCTTAGGGTAGGTCCACCCATCTTTACGCAATGTAATCCGAAAAATTTCGTCACGAGGGTGTTTTCAAAGTTTTTCACATGCTCGAAATATGATGGAAGCATCCTCTTTAGTACCTGAAAATGGTTATGAACAAAGATCATGAGTTTTGACGGTTGGATCTTTTGGATTATTTAGTTACTAAGAGGGAAGTTCCGTTAGGAACCCAAGATTGATTAGGAACCCGAGAGCCGCCCACAGCATGCCACGTGTCCCTCTTCACGATGAATATTCATTATGAATAACGTATTCATGATGAATATGGAAGTGCTATTCATCATGAATAACACATTCACGATGAATATGGAAGTGTTATTCATCATGTCATGCATTCATGATGAATATGGAAGTGTTATTCATCATGAATCACGCATTCATGATGAATATGGAAGTGTTATTCATCATGAATCACACATTCATGATGAATATGGGCGTGTTATGGACTTATTCATGATGAATAACACATCCATATTCCAGATGAATATGCCACGTGTCACACTGTAGGCAGTTCCCGGGTTCCTAATCAATTTTACGTTCCTAACGCAATCTGTCCCTAGTTAGCAATAACATTGGAATAATTGGAAATCAAGTATTAAATAAAGCAAATTGGATTGGAATCGACTCACTTTCACTTCTGACTTCTTCATTGTCTTTATCATATACTTATCATCATTCGTCATGTAAAAAAAGCTGCCACTTTTTCCCGGAGAAGAGAGCTCCCGAAGAGCCTCATTCCCACAAATCGATAACATGTAGTCAGCCGGATCCACATTAAATAATTTCCTAAGAGTCCTGAAACAATCCCCAAAAAAATGGCAACCATATAGTTGTATTAGCTTAACCGAGTATAAAACTATCTTTTACAAGATAAAGAAGATACAGAATGAACATTATTACCAAACACAATCCAAATATATCGTGATATTTGCAAATAATATTAAAAACTTTAAAGGGCAAACCTGAAAACCAATGGGCAATAGTCTTTCCATTTAAAATCGCATGATTGATGAGGTGGAGTATGTTTGGATCCTTCGGGTGGAAATCTGGTCCATAACTTCTCCTCAGTGTCAAAAGCTGTAGGCTTCAAATCAAGAGATTTAGTTGGAGCAGGCCTCCCTACAGAATGTCTGGAATCGCGCCATTAATTAATAACAACCATGAAACACTTCAGAAATGCATGAATATATATAAATACAGTTTACAACTATACAGATTCATATGCAATTGGGATGGTAATAATAGTCGATATTGCACAACTTTATAGCATTTGCTTCAAAATGGACGTCATAATGTTTTGCAAACGTTATAATCTATAATCTATATTTGAAAACCTAGTAATTGTTTCATCCTGTAAAAGAAACTCACTATCTTGTTATGGCATCTATGAGAATAAAAAAAGTTGTACATCATTAATATGGGCTTTTCTTAAACTTTCCATTTTTGAGCAATTGGTCCACACCCTTCCCTTTTCACGGCTCTACTCTCCTTTCCACACATAACTTTTATGATCTTGAATTAAAAGAAGGCAAGACACAAGAATATGATGTAGCAAAGTAAGAGAAATATGCACATTATATGCCGATATATCTAAACATGCCAAAAGGTGGAAGCTTGAAGAGGAAATGACACTCCATTCTTGAAAATAACGAAAAGAACTATTTTTAGCACATATATGTAAGTAAAGATGCCGATTTTAATAACCATCATATGAATGAAATTTGGTTATCCAGTTAGTAATACCTTATCCCAAGCTGTAAATTAAGCATGAGCTCATAATTCTTATGGCCTTTGCCTATTGTGATCCCTTGCCTTTCTGCCAGATGTGGTCTAATTCCATTGATGCCCACCCCATCTAATCCCAAACCATCACCACCATTACTAACCCTTCCATCAACAGATTGTCTCCCACCCTTATTCTCATTTCTAGAATTCTTCCTTATTTGTCGCTTATGATGCTTCCCTTCACCATTCAGCCAACTAAACACCTTATCCGAAGGGAATTCTGTAATGGACTCACCCTCACTAATCACACATTCATTCAATTCAACCGAAAACAGCTGATTAGGTTCCCAATCATCATGAGAAACCGGTGGAGTTGACGGATAAAACTTAACATTTTGCTCTTTTTGATCCTTACCCCAAACACCCACATAAAAACTCCCATCTTCCCACTTAAAAGTACCATTTCCTTTCGGCAATCCGCCTTCCCAAGTCCCATCATACCGATTCCCATTACCCCAAATCAAGGTTCCATTACCATTCATCTTCCCTTTCTTCCATTGACCAACATATTGATGACCACTATTCCATTGATACATCCCTTGACCATCCATTAATCCCTTCCTCCAATCCCCTTCATAATGATCACCATTAGCATAACTTGTACTCCCTTTTCCATTTTTCTTATTCATAACCCAACAACATTTATAAGTATCATTTAGAGAACCTGTAAAAGTACCTTCACCATTCATATAACCATTCTTGAATTGACCTTCATAAGTAGCACCAGAAGGCCAACTAAATTTCCCTTTTCCATTGCTTTTCCCCTTATACCACTCACCAAAATACATACACCCATCTGCCCATAAGTACTTTCCATCGCCGTGAGGGCAGTTTTCAGCTGACCACTGACCGATATAGATGTCGCCATTGGAGAAGATCTTTTCTACATGAGAAACCTCAGTGTCACTACTAGCTTCTTCATCCACATGGGCCACAGACATTGTGGTGAAGATGCTGACTGCCCTTTTCTTTGCAGCTGCTTGTGATTTCTTGACTTTCACTTCCCAAGACTTCAAAATGCCAGCCAGCTCTTTGCTCATTATCCCACCCCCACCCCCCACCCACCCACCTAAATTTTTTCTATGTTTATATGGGCTTCTTCCTAAACTTTTTTACATATATATATATACACATATATATCTCATAAAACAGTAATGGTATTAACCCAGATCAAGCTCTCCATGTATCAATAAAGTAACTCTCAGGCGCAAAACAACAAACATCTGGTAGGCAATCCAAAAAAAAGACACAAATTTCTAGGACCACAGGAATGAGGAAACAGACCCCAAATCTTTAAAAACGCCAATGAGAATGATGAAATCTTTTTGTAACGCGCAAAAGAAACAAAAAGGGAGGAGAAATAAACAATGTCAGAAGGAATTCTTCCGATCGCCAAGAAAAGGTCTACGACTACGAATGAAACTGACTATAAAATTTTCAAATGAAAGTGCCGAGCTGTTCCATTCTATTGATTCCAAAAGGCAAAAAAAGCTGTAAACGGGAATCAAACAACGACCCTTTTCTTTCTTTCTGTAAATATTATATTGTTTATATATATATATATATATATGGTGGTAAAAAAAGATTTTTTGTCAAAAATCTTGGCGGGTGGTGATGGATTGGTGGGGTTGGGATTGAAGACGACAATGCTTCTTGATTTGGGGATTTGGTGTGTTGGAAATCGTAAATGGAGATTAGAGATTTTAGGTTTTTTAGCAAGCAAGATTTGATCTTTCAAGAAACAAAGAAAACGATGCGTAATTGATGTGTCTCTTGGTTTGTCGATCTTTTTTTTTTCTTTTCTACTGTGGTCTTTATTCGGATCTCCCACCTACATTATCACACCCTACATATTCTCTTTCATAATCTATGTTTTTGTGTATCTGGTTTAAAATAAGTGTCTACGTTTATATTTTAATCTGTTATAATATAATATAGTGTTTGTTTTCAAAATTATTTGTTTATTTTGTTATTTTGAAGGAGGTTCGGATGAAAAAATCTTCAAACAAATGAAAAAATCTGAGGAACACTATGTTGTCTTTATCTGGATGGTATGTACATATACATAAAAATAATTAAGTTGTATTTTTTGTTTTTTGCAATTGTATATATTACAAATTAGTTGTATATGCAAATATATATTGTATAGATGAAAAGCTATAAGGATGTTTTTCAGATTTTCAATTTTTTTGAGGCAACTTGAACCCTTCTTATTTTATCCTTAATTATGAAATAGATAAAATATTCTTTCTACATTATCAAGGATGAAATTATTTTTTACTTAATAAAATGATGTTAAAGTTATATATTCCTTTATTTTCTTATTTTACCGTTAATTATTAGATAGAGGAAAATTTTATTTCTATTATTAAGGATAAAATTGTTTTTTATATAATTAAAAAAATATAATAATTACTTATTATTAAAGTTGTATTTTATTTTTATTATGGGTTTTTATTTTAAGAATATTACAATATTTCTTTCGTTTTAAAATAGGTTGTATTTTTATTTTTATTTTGTTTTAAAATAAATATCCTCTTCTAAATTTAATATTTATTTTTTAATCCTACTATTGATTATGAAACATAAAAAAATTATTCACTCGTTCTATTATCAAAGATAATAATTATATATTTTTAGAATTATGTCTTTATTATCATAAACATTTATTTTGAAAAAGAACGAACAATTTCAAGATAACATAACCTCTTAAATTTCAAGGTCATAAATAATAATTACATACAAACAATTTTTAAAAAATATTTAACCTCTAATAATCAACTCATAAATACATTCTAAAAAAAACAATCATCAAATACAACTAAAGAATATTTCTATCATTATTTTTATCCATTTGGAAAAGAAAACTCTATTGTTATCCTAACGCAAAAAAAATGTTTAATCATCAAAAATAAATTAAATTAATTCGCTCTTTTAATTCTAAAATATCCAAAGTACAATAAAGTATTGAATTAAAAAATTATATAAAAATAACGAAACTTTTATTTTATAGGATGTTCAAGTTGCAATATTTATTAAGCTATTATACGTTATTTTATTTTTTTCCAATATAGTATTTAAATTTTTGTTTTTTTATATAAATTTATATTAATTTTTTATTCCTAGTTTATATAAATCTTGGAAAAGACGATAAAGTTTAATAAAAACAGAACATTTGAGAAAACTTCATTAACCACGATAATTGTATTAAAAACCTTGAAAATTGAAATACTAAAAAACCATAAAAAAGAAATAAATAAATATATCAAAAAAGATGTTAAATTAAAAATAAGAAAATAATCGGGGTTTTTTTTTGTAATCCATTTCACTATGGTTTCTGTTATATTTTACTAATCTTCGATTTAAAAAAAATCATTATCATGTTTCTAACGAAATCTGTTGTATCATCTCTATTTAAATAAGTTATTCGGTGGATTTTTTGAAGGGCCCTCTTCCGATTTCATCTCTAATTTCATAAATATCTTATGATATTTTTAAATACATATATTTAAGATAAAGATTATGCACTTAAAATATTCTTAAACAACACATAAACATGGCAAAGCATAAAAGTTTGGTAACTACAAAACAGATAATTTTTAATATAGGTCCAAATAGGTCACTTTGGTTTGACCCAACAACTCTATATTTATTTATTTTAATTTATATATAATTAATATATTAAATATCATTAAAAACAATGTTACTAAAACTAGTATTTTTTAAATTTCATCTGCGTTTTTAATTTCTATTCAAATATAATGTAATGAAACTTAGGATGCTTAAATATGATGAAACTTTGGATTGCAATCAATTTAATAAATATTTTTAAGTATTTTGCATAGATAATTACACAATTTCTAAATAACTAAAATACCCTCAAACAAAGCCTTTGGATCACAATTCACAAACAATCTCATAAATATCTTAAAATAATTACCACCGCCCTAAACCTTATATTTAAATTGAAATAATTCAATAATTAAATAACTTAAATATCTTTTAATAAAGTAACTATAAAACAAACAATTAATCTGATAAATATCTTATTGTGATTGTCTGTAAATATGTAGATGTAAAAAGGTGTGACGTTTTTTTGAAACATTTCACAGTACAAACTATTAGAGGTGTTAATCGAGTCGTGTTTAGATTGGCGGGTAATAACGCCATTTTTTGGCGTTATTCTAATACCACTTTCCATGTAGTTTAGCTTGTTTTCCAAGCAAACGATGCGTATTTCTAACGGTTTATTGTAAATTTGTTCAGAAATCGTCCCATCAAGAGGAATAGAAGAAATCTAAGATTTTTGGCTTAAATTCAATATTTTATAGTCTCATTGAATAGAGGATTGGAATACGAGTCTAACGAGCCTTTCCGGAGCCAAATTGGAGCTAAAATGAACAAGTTATACGCAAAACAGTGTCTAAGCCTAGTTTTCACGTGGGTTAGGCCGGAAGTTAGTTACAGAAATCTCACGCTAGTTATAACTAGCGTCCACAACTGGCTTCGGGCACTGTTTGCTTTGATTTGGTCTGCGTGGTTTACAATGCTAGTTGTAACTGGCATCCAAACTGGCGTCAGGGACTGTTTGTGCACATTTGTTCCGCGTGGGTTACAGTGCCAGTTGTAACTGGCGCCAAACACTGGATACATTTTTTATGCCTTTTCAGCTAGGGATTTGATTCATTCAGCATCCTATCTTCTAGAGGACGACTTGAGGCGACTTTGGGGAGATTTTCAAGGTGATTCTGGAGCGATTGAAGTGAAGAAACATCAAGGGATTAAAGATCTAAAGCTAATTTCATCACCATCTCACGAAGATTCATCACCGAAAAAGGGTTTTTTGTTCTTGTTTAGATTTACTTTGATTTTCATGTCTAGATTAGAACTTTCTTCTCTTTTAGTTTTGATTTCAACCACCTCCAACATGAACTAATCTTTAGATGTTGGGGGTTGAATTACTTCTGGTTTGAAGCATATGAACATGTAAAGTTGTGATTTTTATTAGGTTTCTTTTTAATCAATGAAGTATATGAATTTGTGCTTAATGCCTTTGTAAAACTGATCATTTTACAAATTGATTTCATTATTACAAATTAGTTCGAGAGAAATAATTTGTAATTAAATGTGTGATTCATGTGCCTAAGGTGAGAACCTGAATAGAGATATACCAGTTAAATCTTAGTATTTTTGTACAATTTTGCTCTTCATAAATTCCTGGGTTTATGTATTAAGATCAAGAGATAAAATATGCATTTTTCGGGAATAAATCTGTTATAACTCGAGAGAGAGTAACAGTAACTTTTGTGATTGTGTGTTCATTAATTGTAGTTTACTTGATAATTAGCGCAACTGAAGTGTTTTGTGTGGAAAACCATTAGGACCCCAATTCCCAAATGCTTTTCTCCTATAAAGTTTCCAACTTTCTTTGTTCTTAAATTGTTAAGAATTTTTAGTTAATTAGTAGATTAATCATTCAACCACTTAAAATTTCGATTGTCCAGTTAATATTTACCATAGTCATTGTGTTACTTAGTCCCTAGTTCCCTTGGTTCGTTCCCGTACTTTTAGTACATTATTACTTGATTCGACCCGTACACTTGCGGTTAGATTTAGGGGGGTGTACCCGCCTATCAGTGGGTTGGCGGGTTAGGGAGTATTAACCCTAATCTGACTCGTTTAGCTAATCGTGTCGAGATATGCAACCCTAACACGCACACGCTCGGATTGACGGATCGTAAACGGGTTGACGGGTCATAAACGGGCTAGAGTTGAAGGTTTTTTATTTTACTTAAAATAAAATAGTGAGGAGTACGTTTTTTTTAAATAATCGTTTTTTTTATTAAAATTGCAGGGAAAATATTATAGGGTGCAAAAACCATGGCCTTATTAAAATTTAACTACGAAAGTAATTATTATATTTGACATTAAAACTATAGTTTTTAGCAAAAACATATTAGCAAAACAGAATAGTATATCTTTGTATTGTTACCTTTTTTTCCAGTTACATACTTAAAACAGTAGGATTGACCAACCACATACTCATATGCGGCACATGTTTTCCGTTCAACTTTTATATATGCCCTAGTTGTAACGAGTACAAAATCATTTCTTAGAGCATCTCCAACAGCTTTTTCAAAATGGGGAAAATAAAGAATGGAGAAAGTAGGAAGGAGAGCGGTTTTTTTTCCAAATATGGAGTTCACTCCAAAAATGATTACCAAATGAGATAACCAATAGAAAACTTTGAAAAATAAATAGAGAAATAGAGTAATAATATTTTAATAGATGATGTTTTTGATATTATAATCGATGTTAGATTTTTGAAAATAGGGAATTTGTTGGAGATGAATGGAATTTTTTTTGGAGATTTTGTCTTTCGATTCTCCATTTTGGAGAAATTTTAGGAAATTTGTTGGAGATGCTCTTCTGTTTTAGTTTTGGGAGATTGGCTCGAATAGCCATTCTATCCACATAAACTGGTCACCTAGTCATTCCTCTATCGGGTTGACCCAAATGTCACTATATATGTAACCAAATCTGTAACTTCCGGACCTAACTAAACGACAAAAAGATTTTACAGAATCGGCATACATTCGCACATGAAATGTGCTTCTTGCGAGAATTGATCTGGTGCATCTTTTTAGTGGCAATCTTCAATTAAATTGATCCAAGGGTCCAGATCTTGTAACAACTCGTCTTACATGGATAAAAAAAATGAGATTTGTTAGCTCCTTATAAGTCTCAAGTAGTGGGCTACTATTAACTTCCACCAACCGGTAAAATAAGTTTTAAATCAATTGGACAACTGGTATCGGACCCAATCCTTGTACCATCGGGATGGTGGAGCAAACCTCATCAGGTATGATGAGTCCTTGAGAGAGGTGTTTGTAACATCTTAGGTGAATCTTACATCATCGATGACAAGGAGGGAGATTCTAGGCAGGCCTAACGAGAAGGGCATGAGTTTAAAAAAGGGGGGGGGGGGGGGGGGGGGGGTTGTAACAACTCGTTCCACATGGATAAAAAGTGAGAATTGTTAGTTCCTTATAAGTCTCAAGTAGTGGACTACTTCTATCATAGTTGTAAGTTGGAGTCGAAGTTATTAGGTCAATCTGTTGCTTTGGGCTTTGGGGGTGTTACAGATCTCTTCTTACGCTTCTCACATTAACTTTCATTCGCACACGATGATACACCTATATATACATATATACATCGGATCAATTCTCATATGAAATGCAATTCATGGATGAGTTTGAGATTAAAGCTAATCAAGGGTTCAATCTCTTCTTACGCTTCTCACCTTAACTCTATTTCTCACACGATTATGAACATATAAAAATATTTCTTTGTTCCTTTAAATAGAGGGTGTTCTTATATGAACCTTCCCCTATATATATATATATGGGTGGGTTCAAATGAGAACTCAAATTTAGTTGTGAACATGAAGACAAATGAGAGTGCGACACGTATCTCATTCAAAGAAATATTCAAATTGGATATAGTATTTATTCAGTCTGAATAATCTATATTCAGACACGTGTCGCGCTCTCATTCGTCCTCACGTTCACAACCAAATTTGAGTTCGCATTTTGAATTTTTCTCTCTCTAGATCTCTCTCTCTCTCTCTCTCTCTCTCTATATATATATATATATATATATAGGGGCATAATCAAATGAGAACCCTCTAAAGGTTGATAACCATGAGATCCACTCCTAACCATAAATAAAAAAAGGTAACTTGGTAAATTAACAAATTTAATAATGAATCATTTTAATATTAAATTTTCTGTTACAAATCAGATAAAGATTAAAAAGATTTATTTCCTAAATTATATAACCGAATAATATCAAAATATATCGGATTTCCAGACCACATCTTCAACTCCTTTAATTTCCAGACCACAATCTCCATGTATAACTCCCTGCAAAAATCTCTAACTCCATTAATTTCCAGACCACCATCTTCTCCTTCACCATTCTTAAGCGTGTCGACAACTGTTTTAGATTTTTGTAGTTATTCCGACCATGCTTCGATGCTCGTCGGCTATAAATGGGTATTGTATGGTACATCGTTTTTCCTGTGTTCATATCATTTCACATGAACACATGTGGTACCTTTTTTATGAATATGTATGGTACATCGTTTTTCTATGTCAATTGTATACCCAACCGACAAGCAAATGGTAATTAATTATGGTGGATATAAAAGTCTAATTTTTATACTTCAGTAAGGTATATGCGAATTTGTTTTTTGTATGTAAAAAATATATGAGTACATATGGTACCTTTTGTATGAATATGTATGGTACATGTTTATGAATATGTATGCGAATTTGTTTCATGTATGTATGGACATGTTTATGAATAAATATGATACATTCTTTATGAATATGTATGCGAATTTGTTTCATGTATGTAAAAGATATATGAATAGATATGGTACCTTATTTATGAATATGCAGCGAAGGTTTGATTTAAATCAATTTCAAAAAGGATATTTGTTTTGAGTTGTTATCATAACATACCTTGAATATAGTACTCGTGTTATTTAGATAAAGATGACTTTCAATGTAAAATTACAATGATACTTTTTTGATAAAATTTAATTAAATTATGTTTGCTTTATTTTAGGTAGTGTCATTAAAATTAATTCAGTTAATTTTGGACTCTTGATCAATTAATTCAATGGATTAGATTGGATCTCATTGTTATCAAGATTAACTTAGATCTCCAACGAAGAACCCCCTATATATATATATATATATATTGGACTTAGGATTACGTGAGACCAGCCTGTTACCGTGAGACAATCTTTTTACATTTGAAATTTCATAGCAAAAATACTATGAAGGTAAAAAAAAATATGAATCTTATAGTGTTTTTGCTGTGAAGGTTCAGATTTTTTTTACCTTCACGGTGTTTTGATGTGAAGTTTCAAGAGCAAAAAGGTGGTCTCACGGGTCTCTGACGGGTCTCACGGAAACAGGCTGGTCTCACATGAACCCATCAGATTTTTTTTTACATTCACAATGTTTTTGCTGTGAAGTTTTAAGAGTAAAAAGGTGGTCTTATGGTCTCACAGAAACAGACTAGTCTCATGTGAACCCAACCAATATATATTGTGTGTGTAGGCCGTGATTATACATAATATTGTATAATTTATTTATTCTATTCGTATAATCTATGGACACGTTTTATCGTGCTCCCCTCTTCGTATTAATTATGTCTCCAAAACATAAAATATAACTTATCGTTGACCTTTTTTGGCTATTATTTTATTTAGTTATAATTATTAATCTTGCGGGGTGATATTGTAATTCTCATATGTGATGTTTATAAATTATATCATCCTTTTCTTTTACTTTTAAAAAAAAATAAAAATAAAACAAATACATGATGTTTACATCATTTCTTTAAAAGAAATAAAATATATTCTGAAATTTAAATATAGATTAAACTAGATTAATGTTTTATAATTTATATTTTTAGTTCCCAAATTACTTCAGCTCAGCCTTATTACATATTTCATTAAACTTTAATAAATAGTATTTCTTTCCTTGTTTCATAATTCATTGACTTTGCGATAAAGACTTACATATGGTTTTTTTACTCAAACAATTTTTTTTCTTTTACGTGCACATTTTTATAAGATATTTTTCTGATATCATCAGATAAACACTTGTGAACATCTGACATTTGGGATGATTTGTGCAGATCCCTAACTTTAGGAGTAAATCTAATCAGTATGGTACGTAGATACAATTTAAGAGAAAATTTAACTAAAAGAGAGAAAAATAATGAACGACAACCAATGCAAATGCTACCACTGAGGGAATACGGGCCTTATAAACCATAAGTCTGATACTACTATTTTATAAAAATGTGTCGAATTAAGATAAGTGTTAAACATATGGTGTTTCCTATCCAAATGTTGGATATATGATAAGTGTCGGTTGAAAAACGAGATTTATATAAGTTTGTCGAGATGTATCATGCAATTAATTTAATAATTATAAGGTTTGAAAATGCAAACCGAGTGCCTTTCTAGCGTACTAAAATCAGTATCATCAAACTCAATTTGAGTCTTTTTGAAAGGGTTATCAGTAACTGAAACATTACATATAAGGATATTCTCAATAACCAACATAATTTTTGTTGTCTCTTCAAGCTCTTGAGAATAACTTGCATAATTTATTTTAAAAAACCTACATATAATCCCTATTATAGAACTAATTACATATATGTAACTGTCTTACTTTTATTCATAATTTGGTATTAATTTCGTTACAACTTGATATGATCCAAAATAAGACATTTTTATGGGTTAAAGTCTACTTGATCTAGTTTGTTTAGTAAATAGATTTGAAGCACACTGGACAGGCGTCAGCCCTCATACATGGTCTTACAACTTTGCGAAGACCTGTGTTTTTGGTAAACAGTTGCCAATTCCTATAAAATGTGAAAATTTCCTATACACCCGCCTTCACAAGAACTAATATATGGTTTTGACATTATAAATCAGACACTTTATATAATAGATCGTCTATTAATATTGTTTTATGAACGATTATAATTATGATTACTTTATTAATCCTTATGCTATCAAAGCTTTGGTTCAGCATTCAACATTTTTTTAACCAACTATAAGTCTTTAATATATATGAATATGATATATATATATATATAAATTTAAATATAAACTTAATATTTTATAAATTTAAATCTAAATCTTGTAGTTGTTATGTTAGTAACGTTGCACAAATCATGTCTAGCTCAGTTGGTTTATCCAAGCGCGGTAACATCCTGGGGGATTGTGGATGGTATCCCAATTTACCCGGGTTCGAATCCAAGGGAGTTAATTTGAGGGCATGAGGAGTACTCAGTCATTGGGCTAGTCCAGTATTTAACTTGCAAATTAAAAGAAGTCTCTAATATCGGGCCATGAAGAGACCATTAAAAATTAAACTTGGGCCTAGATTCTCTAAAATTGAAAGGCCCAATACTTATATGTCAACTTTTATAAACGTTGGAGATAAATAATTATTATTGTAGTGTAGGATATTTAATTTGATTTTTAAGTTTATTAAAATAATAATTATATGCTTTCAGAAATAATAATAATAATAATAATATGTCATATAAAGATATTGTAGTATTTATGTATTTGATTGTTATAGCGAAGCTGATCAACCTAAAGTCATACTTTTGTAAAACAAAGTCCTTATGAAGAATTAAAAAACCTCAATAAGTTTCAACAGGTAAATCGTTTTATTAACCTTTTAAGTGATTTTTAAAAAAAAATGTTAATGTTATATAAAAGTTTCCAAAAAATACCATGTGAAAGTATTTAATAGAATAACTTACTTTTTGAGTCTTATTATATTGTTCAACTTCGTTCTAACAACTTATTGTTTTATAAGGATAATAGAACTTATTAGGTCGTCTGACTTAATACGAACAACTTATTTTAAGTTTGTAGCCATTAATGATGCACAGTTATTCGTCTTTTAAATGTGAAAGCTTTATTAAGTACTTTATTATGATGATTAGGCGTCACAATGTCAATTTTGTTAAACTAAAATAAGCTGCTTTCTAATATTTTACTGGAGTCCATGTTATACTTGCACCAAGAATATAAATCGATGGGATAAATAATAAATAAATAAAATATATATAAAAGTTCATACCATATATTATATTAAAAGTCTTGTAAAAGACAACGAGTCAACAAGTATTACAAAGTAACTGTATCATATGATATTTACATAAATAGAATAAGTCTTCCAACATTCTTCAAAAGCCGAAATTGGGAACCGCCAAATCGACTAAAAGAGAATGGGGGTTGTTTACCAAACACATACGAGCAAAAGTTACCACCTTCACTTACCTTATCGGGTAACATTCTTGACCGTAAAAATGGATTGTTGGTAAACGTTGTTTATATGGTAAGAGTCTTCGCCATCACTTACTAGGTAAGAATGTCGGTCTCTGTCATGCCTCTTACCGCGTAAGAACATTGATCCTTGTGTGCTGACCTGGTAAGGAAAATGACAGCCAGTAAGCACTTACTTGGTCAGGTCAGAGTATGCAAATAGCGCCTAAAAGTTTACAATATTGTAATGAGCTCAAACATATATAACTAGGTGAAAGATAAAATACGTATAACGAGATCCCAAAAAAATTGTGAACCTGTTCCATATATCATATTGGAATACCCTCTTACACGACCTTGAAGATAACAAATATAAATGCAATTTTTTTATCATTCTCATGGATGAGATCATAACACTCGTTTCAAGACTCAAAGATATTGGTATCTACCATTCAAATACGATAAATCAGAAAGACCATTCAGTATAAAACGTTTTTGTCCTATTATGTAAGGACATCATACTTGCATCATTTCAAAAAGTTTTGTCTAATATTTCATAAAAACACCATTCAATATATTTATCACCAACCTTGTATTGATGTCATGTGGGTCTATAATTGTTGCAATATTCAATTCCCTATTTATCATGCATGTTCGACTAATATATTATATCAATAGTCAAGAAAATTTGCATACAGATTTTCATAATCCAGATATCGTATGAAATATTGGACCACAATGAATCAAAGGAACGAAATTGATTACAGTATCAACAAATCAACACAATATTAAACCAATTGGTCTCGCATGAATAAAAACTTATCTTAGTCCAAAAACAACAAATAGTCGACGTGAGTTCCTAATTTACAAAATGAAGCATAATGAGCATCTTAGGTTCAAAATCGTAGTTAAAAACATGACATATAAGTTGAAAATAATCGGATAGTTATGTAACTATCTATAATATATATATTTATCTATCCTTTTAGAGGAAAAGAATGTTGCGTTAATAAAGATGACCTCTTAATGAAAAATGTATTTTAATTTGGTATCCATGTAGCATAAGCAAGTCGGTCCTAAGTATGTAGCAATCGTTTTCCCATGAGATTCTTGATCTGACCCTATAACTGGATCAATATCAGTAGTTTGTGATTTAAGTTGCCAAGAATACATACTCTTACACACCCACGCAAATACCCATACATGCCATAAAGCATCTTTAAGACAAAACATTGGAATTCGTATTAATTAATTAACACCAATGATCTCAAAGCGTATATAGCAAAATACTTAAACATCACTTTCTTTACCCATGTCAAAATATGTTCGTCATTTCCGCTTAACTGCAATACATATAAAATAACACAAAATACAATAAAGATAAGAAAAAAAGTTACATGGATTATCAAAAAATTGACAAATGGAAAGATATTTCATCAGATCATATTGTTAATATTTTATATAAAGCCATATATGACTTGTCGAGTCAAAGGTTTGGTCAACGGGTTTGATTAGGAAAACCGATGTCGTATGATGAGGAAGGAAAGTTGTTAAAAGTCTTTTTGGCTGTTTATTGGGTTTTTTATTGCATGGAGTTTATCGGACGAAAATGATGTAATTGATATAATTATGAAAATATATGCATGTCATTGATAAATCTTTTTATTTGTATAACACAAAATTGAAAGACAATGATATTTTTATACATTTAATTATCATCTGATTATTAATTATCAAACTATTTCCTTTTCTAAATAAAAAACTTTTAAATTGCACGAGACAAAATTTCTCACGCTTTTCACAAGGATTCCTCAAGATTTTACGTATATTTCGTTATAAGATTTCCAATATAATTAGAGTAATTATGATTTAGGCCATTTTACAAAATAAGAAATAGTGTTTTTTTTAATACTAAACATTATATCATATTTATTAAATTATTTTAGTGGTAACACATTTAAATTAAAAAATCTAATTTGACTCGGAAATTTTATATTTCATTTATGTTTCGTTAATAATAAAAGGTATGCAAATAATTACAACCAACATTATTTTAATTTTTCAATTTATTAGCAAAATTAAAAGATTCACCAAAAAAATAAAAAGTAATAAAAGCCAATTTGGTTGCTATCTTTTTCATTTAATCAAAATCGAAAATGAAAACAAATTGTGTTCGTGTTTTCCATTAATAAAACTTTTTTCATTATTTATCAACTTATTTGGCAAATTAGCATTTTGGGGAAAGTTGATTTTAGTTTTATTATTTAATGATCTATTGATCCAATGGGCTCGTTTAAGCCCACTAAGAACCCCCAAAGGCCCAAAGCTCATGAAATAGATCACAAATAAGGCCCAATATTAATATTGAACAAGGTCGGGTTTGAAGGTTCGATTGTCATTTTTTCGTAATCGGTTTTTTTATAGCCGACTACAATTTGGAGCGATTTTCTTTCATAATCGTTTCAATTGGGTTGTTGATTTGAAAAATAGGACTGAAGTGAGTGGACGACCGACTGCTTATTTAATCAGGTTTTCTTTTTCGAGTTATTGTTTTATAATTACTCTTATCATTTTATACCCAAGTTACGTCTTCTTTGTATGCTCTTGAATTTTGTTGCCAAGAACCATCCTTGGAATTTATTTTTTGCACGATCTTCATTGTAAGAATAATATTGTTAGGTAAAATATGTTAGGTAGATCATGTTACTATGATGTAAAGAGAAATAAGTAATTTAACTGTTATATTTGGCCTTTTTCCATCATCCGTTCTTGTTCCACATATCCATCCTCTTCATCACTTTCATCATATATGTTCATGTTCATCTTCCTAACGACAAACACAAACTTATAGTAGAATAAGGTCGTTGTTACATTATGTTATTATTATTATTATTAAATAGCAAAATCGTATTATATTTTTTTTTTGGAAAGGGTATCCTCGGCATTTGCCTAGACTAGTCCTTGACAATTTTAAGACTGTTAAAGCATGAAGCCCTGAGATAATTCCCAGTGGCCACAAGTTGTTTGCGCCTGGATTCGAACGGGGTAGATGGGTTATCTAGCCTCATTCCCCACAAGCCTTAACCAGTACGCCACAAACCTTGTGGTTGCAAAATCGTATTTTGGTTAAAACAATTCCATTTTATGTTATCAAGTGACGTTTTATTTTGAGTACTAAAATCATTTATCAAACTGTTACCCAATCAAACGACGATGAACTAACTTGCGAAAGACAATGAAATAACTTATATGCACATATAAATTCGAGAGCAATGGAATACAAAAACTCTCTTCCTATTTCCTTAAAACTCTGTGTTGGGTCACCGATGATTTGGTGATGAACCACCTTCCTTTATATGAATGAACTTTTACAGGTTCTTTTGAAGGTCTGAAATATGCTTCAAGTATTGAAGAGTCAAAGACTATTCAATCAAGGGTTGTACATCAAAAAGTGGAATTTTGAATGTATCAACCAACTTCAATATTCAGATCATTTTGCCAAGTCAAGATTGGGTCACCGATGGTACACTCAAAAGTCATCAAAAGTACTAAGGACATCAAATAAGATGAGGTCATCAAATTTGATGTCATGGTCACCGACACTATAATCTTGGTCACCGAAATTGCAGGTATATTTTCTAAGGCTGTGATATCAAGTCACAAGTTCAAGGGTGTACACTTTTGGCATTTAGTGAAAGATGAAGTTTATCAAGCAAAGTGTACACTTATCAATTCCAGCCTTACAAGGTATCCACCGATGTGATACATAGTGTGATGTATCACTTAGCAATTTCAAAGAGATAAGTTCTTGACTCACATCAATTGCAAGACACGTGAGCCAGCAAGAACTTGGGCATCAAGCCTTAAATAAAGACATTATCTTTTATTCTTATAAAAGGAATATTTGTCTTTTAGCTAAAAGGTTTGATGGGACTTCACAGAGCATGAAGAAAAGAAGATAAAGTTATCTAACATTACGTGCTACAAGGAATGGTTCATCCATTATTCTAGTACAAAGGAAGTGGTCTCTTCCTTTGTCCAACAGATAATCTTCCAGTTAATGAAACCTTGACAGCTGTCCACTTGCATCCCATGCATGGGCACTATAAAAGGAGATGAAGTCCTTCCCAGAAATCTCACGCTTTCAACAAATCTTCAGAGTGATTATTTGTGTGATTTGTAGCAAGCGTGTGCAATAACGGTATTGTTTTAACTTCCTTAGTGTATAAGTTAATTACGTTATCTGTGTTTAGTTTGATAGAATAGTGTGCCTGTTCTTTTCCGCATCAAACTATCTGTGTGTAAATTTTTAATATTTATATTAAAAAATTTAAAAAGAGTATATTCTGTGTGTTTTATATTCAACCCCCCCTTCTACAAAACCCTCTCTTAGTTAGCCATCTCTCCTTGGGGACTAACACTCTGTAAAAGAGCTAATTTAAACACGTCAAAAATTACACCTAAAAACCTGAAATTCTAAAATTCGATTTCCTGAACTCTTTGACATTAACCGTGACACCATCTCCAACAAATTCAGAACCAATATCCTTTGCTTTATATTCTCACGTTTCATGTTGCATTATTTCTGTCGTATTAGAAACTTCGATCTTGTCAGCAAATTTTGAAACGAATATACATGTCTTGTAAAAATAGTGCATTTTTTTATTTTGCGAATATGATAGTTGTTCTAGATACAAATTACATATGTCCTTTCGAACAACACATGTGACAATCACATAATCTTTGACTTTAGGGACGTTGTACAAAAACCGACTTTTGTGGATGGACAATTCAAAAGTCGAGGGACGAAAGAATGACTAATTTGACATTAGACGCAACTATTTTGATCAGTTACCTAAAATCTGTTCACTTTGAGTTATTTTTTGGACTTTCTTAATACCATATTTGTTATAGATCCAAATGACATTTTTGTCCTTCCAAACAACGCATGTGATGATCACATAAATCATTTAGCGCAATCTTTTTAACTTTAAGGGCGTTGTACAAAAATTGACTTTTATGGATAGACAAATTCATCCAAAAGTCAAGTGACAATAGAATCACTTTGCCATTAGAACCACAATTTTGATCAATTTACTCGACAATGGTTTGATTTGGCTTTATATTTTATTTCTAACAAGTGAAATGGCTTAAAACAATAGCAAAAAAGAAAAGGGTTAAATGGGTTGAAAATCACTAAAGGGGTGTTCGGGTCGCTGAATGGGATTTGGAAAAAAATTTGACTTTGAAGGAACTGCAATGGAATTCGACTACACATTTGGTTGGTAAGAAAGTAATGGAATCTCTCAAACGAGTTGAAATCTCCACGTTTGTTTGGCATAATGTAGCTTTATAATTGGAATAACATAAGAATAAATGACCAAAATACCCCTTTATTACATTTTCCTACCTTTTGTTTATATTATAACTATAATATAATAACATTAATTGGTGAGATGGGGGTAATGATTGTGACGAACACAATGGTGTCATGGTGGTGGGTGGCGGCCGTGACGTTGACGATAGTGGCATGGTGGTGGGCAGTATGTGGGTGTGGTAGGATGGGTGTGTGTATGTGAGGAGGGGGTGGCAGTTGTGACAAAGAAAGTAGTGGTATGGTGGTATTAGTCGTAGGTGGGTAGGATGGTGGGGGCTTGTTGGGGGTGATGGGGTTGCGGGGGCAAGGTGCGTGGTGGTTGTAACGATAATAGTAGTGGCATGGTGGTGGGGAGCATGTAGGGTGGGGTTGATGTAAGGGTTGAGGTAGGGTGGCGAGCATGAGTGCATGACAATGTGAATAATAACGTGGTTGTAGTGAGGTGTATGATAGGCAGCTGTTGTGACAACAAACAATAGTGGCGTGGTGGGGTTAGGTGGTTTATTGGGGTGTGTATGTTAGTTAAATTGGTGCAAAAATGTTATTCTGTCTTTTTACACTAGATTATAAAAGTTATTACATATCAAATGGATGAAAATCAATTCATCAACTTTTGTCAAAGAATGATGAGATGATTAATATGTGGAATTCAAATGAATTCAAAGAATTATATCCATTTTAAAAAGTTCACCAAACAAAAGAATTGAAATTTAGTCAAATAAATTGATCTTTCCAGTGTCCTTGAAATACTGGATTCCATGAACCAAACAACATCTAAGGGCCGGTCTGGTTGTAGGATTTGGAGTTGGAGAGATTCCATTCTAATCCCACATTTGATTTAAAGGAAAGTCCAAAATTAAAATGTCTTGATTTAAATGAAATCCCAAGCCTTTTATAATAATGTTTTAAAACATGTTTAAACATTCTTTTGTAATAACAAATTAATAAAAATTAATTTGACTATTTATAATTTAGTTTTTATAAATTATATATAAAGAAACACAATTTAAGTCCCTCTTAAATCTTATCAACCAAACACACTAAGGTGACGTTTGTTTTTTAACAGATGCTAAAATCCGAAGTTTGATTTCAATTTTATGAAATGATTATGAAACGTCTAAACAAATCAGACACAAATAATAATTAAGAGTTTAAAATGAAAAAAATGCCTAAATTTATTAAATCCTTCTTCAAAATTATAACCTTAATAAACCATCATTAGGATAAATAATATTTTACTACTTTTAATGAGTTTTATGTATTTTTCACCATCAATTTTTAGTGACTTTTTATAAGCAATTATTTCTATCTATATTAAATTATTTACTACATCATAAATTGCCTTTAATAAAAGTTTAAATTATTATTTTAACAATATTTAATATATTAATTTATTCGTTTTATAATAACCAGTCAGTATCGATATAAAGTAATTTATTATTTTTATAATTATTTATAATGTATTTTTATAAATTATCCATAAAAAATATATTTAATTCAATTTTAAATCTTACAAATCAAACTCAAGAATATGTATCATACACATGCATACGAATATGTATTATACACATTCAAAAACCCTATTATGATAACTACTATGATAATCAAAAACCTATTGTAATACCTATTATGATAATCAAAAACCCTCTCCCTTCATACGAGTATGTACCATACACATTCATAAAATGTAACACATATCTTCAAATATTTTGTAATTCTGGTGGTACCTTTTATCTTCATAAAAGGTACCATACATTCAAAATATTGGATCAAAAAATATATCATACGAATATGTACCATACACATATATAAAAGATATCACATATCTTCAAATATTTTGAATCCGGACTATGAGGGAGTCGATTGAATGAATAGTTTTTCCGATTTGTTTTGATATTATTCGGTTAGATAATTTAGGAAATATATCTTTTTAATCTTTATCTTATTTATAACAGAAAAATAAATATAAATATTAATAATTATTAAATTTGTTAATTTACCAAATTACCCTTTTTTATTTATGGTTAAGAGCGGATCTCATGGTTATCAACCTTTATAGGGTTCTCATTTGATGGTTATCAACCTTTACATTTTTTTCAAATCAAATGTTAATATATTATTCTTTATACTTGAATTTTTATAAAAAAAATATAAAAAAGAAAGGGTATTTTTGTCATTTTCTATCATTCCATTCCAATTCTGTTGCAAACCAAACAGACAGATTTCAAATTTTACATTTCATTCCCGCAAACCAAACACTTGGTCAAACCAGATAACATTTATTCCAATTCCTTCCAGATTCCCATTCCTTTGACATATTCCATTCCTATAGATTCCATTCGGCGAGATCAATGGTTTCCGACAAGCTACATGGTTTTCGGCCATCTTCTATCTTTTTTTTGGTGAGCACCATTGTTTTTATTAATTGTTTCTAATTTCATACGGTGAAATAACATGTATATAAACATTATGTTGGATTTCAAAAGGTGAAACCACATTTTTGTAAAAAAAAAGTTTTATTTCATGAGGTGAAATAAGGTAAATACGCGTTTTATTTGATGAATTATTACGTGTTTCATACGATGAATGTGTGTGTTTCATATGTTGAATCGTGTTTCATATGGTGAAACAACATTTTTGTAAAAATAGTGTTTTATTTCATGAGGTGAAATAAGGTAAATACACGTTTTTGTAATGAATTATCATGTGTTTCATGGGATGAATCTGTGTGTTTGATATGGTGAATCGTGTTTCATATGGTGAAATTAACTTGTATGTTTCATATGGTGAATTTTGTGTATTTCACCAATTGAATATATTTGATATGTTGAAATTAATTTGTATGTTTATGGTGAATTTTGTGTGTTTCATCAAGTGAATCTGTGTGTTTCATACGTTGAAATTAAGTTGTATGTTTCATCCGGTGAATTTGTGTATTTCATATATATGGTGAAATTAATATGTATGTTTCATATGGTAAATCTTGTTACCAAAATGAAATAAAGGAAAATATATTATTATTAATTATAAAATATAAATATTTGTTGTCAAAATTACCATAATACCCTTTTTTATTAAAAAGGACCTTCAAAATTAGAGCCATATGATTAATTTAATCTAAAGTTTAGATTAGTCTTCAAATTTTTAACTTTTTTTTGGTTTTTATTTGATTAAACCCCTAATTCCATATATATATATATATATATATAGTAGAAGAAAGTTCAAATGTGAACCTATCTTTGATTGTGAACATGAGAACAGATCTCAGCTCTTGATCTAAGCCATATCAGGATGCTCTTTAATTGTGGCTTGAGGGGTAATTCTGGCAATTTTTATTCAAGTTGCTCATTGATATCACTTCCGCTTATTTCTTCCTTCTCTGTTAATCGTCTTCTTCTCTGTTAATCAGATTCATTGCTGTGAAGAACTTTATTAATTGGATTTGCGATTTCTGAAATTAAATTGTTGATTTCCTCTTTTCAATAGACTCTGTTTTTTCATCAGAAAATTGAATCGATTGTGATCCAGTTGAAAATTCTACTCTTTTTGTTGATCAAACATGTGATTTGTTCACTGATTGCGATTATGTTACATATTTCGAGAATACAGACCAAGAATTTGGTTCTAATGTTAAAGATGCGTCGATCTGTAACTTATATGCAGACTGAATATATAAACATAAATTATAAAAACACCAGATTGTAGTATATATTCAGTCTGAATATAAGCTAAAATTTGAAGTTTGTATAATCGTAACTTATATTCAGACTGAATATAAGCTAAATTTTGAGTTTGTAAAATCGTAGCTTATATTCAGACTGAATATGAACTACAATTAGGTGTTTTTATAATTATAACTTATATTCAGTCTGAATATAAGCAGTAAGACTTTTAGTGCTTATATTCAATCTGAATATAAACTAAAATTTGAACTTTGTATAATCGTAGTTTATATTCAGACTGAATATAAGCTACGATTATACAAAGTTCAAATGTTAGCTTATATTCAGAGTGAATATAAGCACTAAGAGTCTTTATATTCAGACTGAATATAAGTTAAATTTTGAAGTTTGTAAAATCGTAGCTTATATTCAGACTGAATATGAACTACAATTAGGTGTTTTTATAATAGTAACTTATATTCAGTCTGAATATAAGCAGTAAGACTCTTAGTGCTTATATTCAACATAACATTGTAATAATACATTGTTATGTTTATATTCAATTTGAATATAAGATACAAATATACAAACCCCCAAATCTTAGCTTATATTCAGACTGAATATAAGCTACAATTATACAAACAACTAGTTGTAGCTTATATTCAGACTAAATATAAGCATAAATTATAAAAACACCAGATTATAGGTTATATTCAGACTGAATATAAGCACTAAGAGTCTTAGTGCTTATATTCAGACTGAATATATGTTACTATTATAAAAACACATAATTGTAGTTCATATTTAGTCTGAATATAAGCTACGATTTTACAAACTTCAAAATTTAGCTTATATTCAGTCTGAATATAAGCTACGATTATACAAACTTCAAATTTTAGCTACGATTATTAAACTTTAAATTTTAGCTTATATTCAGGCTGAATATAAGCTACAACTATTCAAACACATACTTTTAGCTTATATTCAGACTGAATATAAGCTACAATTATACAAACCCATAATTGTAGCTTATATTCAAACTGAATATAAGCTACAAATATACAAACCCGAAATTATAGCTTATATTCAGACTGAATATAAACATGACATTATGATATCACAATGTCATGCTTATATTCAGACTGAATATATACTACAACTATTCAAACACATAATTTTAGCTTATATTCAGACTGAATATAAGCTACAACTATTCAAACACATAATTTTAGCTTATATTCAGACTGAATATAAGCTACAACTATACAAATCCATAATTGTAGCTTATATTCAGACTGAATATAAACATGACATTGTGATATCTCAATGTCTTGCTTATATTCAGACTGAATATAAACTACAATTATACAAACCCATAATTGTAGCTTATATTCAGACTGAATATAAACTACAAATATGCAAACCCGAAATTATAGTTTATATTCAGTCTGAATATAAGCTACAATTATTCAAACACCTAATTCTAGACTATATTCAGTCTGAATATAAGTTACAAGTATACGAATTCCAAATTGTAGCTTATATTCAGTCTGAATATAAGCTACAATGGAACCAAAGGTTTTGAAAAACAAGAATTCAAGCAAATGTGTTTCACAGAAGCTTCCTGTGATAAAATGATGAACAATCATATTAAAGAAAAAAAACATTTGAATAACCTTTTAACACTTTATCAAGAAAAAGAATCTGGATCTGAAAAGACTTGTGATTCAAAGGAGGAACACAAAGCAAAAACAAACTTGTGCGAAAATTTATTTTGGGGAAGATGAAGAAATTTGGGGGCGGAAGTGAAATTTCTTTTGGGGAAGACGATGAAGAAATTTGGTGAAGATCATGAAGAAATTTGAGTAAGATGATGAAGAAATTTGAGGAAGAAGATGATGTCTGGTTCTTATTTAAATCGTCAGGTTGTATTTATGATTTAAGCTATGACCTGAGTTTTCCACTTATTTACAAAAATGCCACCACAAATTTTATCCCTTATATTTTGATCTGATTTAAAATGGATGGTTGTGATTCATCCCCATGTTCACAATCAAAGATAAGTTCACATTTAAACCCACCCCATATATAGTATATATATATATGTTTCCTTTCAACTGATCAACATCATTACAACAAAATAATAATTTTAGTAGAACATTAAAAAAATTACGACTTTTTAATGAGTAATATATTTTCACCATGATTTTTTATTGACTTTTATAATCGATTATTTCTGTCTATATTAAATTCAAATATTTACTACATCATAAAGTGCTTTTAATAAAAAATTTGAATTACTATTTTAACAATACAAATTTGATGATATTTAATGCATTAATTACTATTTTAACAATACAAAGTTATTTATCATAGTTTAAAATGGATTTTAGTTAATAATTACCAGTATTTATTAATAATAAATATCTGTTATAGATCTTATTAAAATGTCACTAAGGTGGCGTTTGTTTTTTAAGAGATGCTGAAGTCTTAAGTCTGATTTCAGTTATGAAAAGGTTATGAAACGTCTAAATGAATCAGACATAAGTGGTGATTAAGAGCTTAAAATGAAAAAACAAACAAGGCCTAAAAGTTACGGATCAATAAACTAACATCTCCAAGAGTTTATCTAAAATGAAGATTCTGAGGATTTTTTTTAAACTGCAACAAATTTTTTTACCCACCACAAAAAATACAACCACCAACATCGTTTAAACATACGTTCGAAGGGTGCCGACGTCTCTGTGAAAAGGGGCTTATTTGTTCTATGAAATTAGATAAAAGCTCGAGGTTTCGACGATGTGGTTTGGTGTTGTTGCACTTTCTGTGTTGGTATGGGTATTCAAACAGTGGGTGGTGCAGTTTGGTTTGCACCTTGCAAACTTCTTGCTTCATGCTTCTGTTTTGATTACTTTTGCTTTAGTGGCTTTGGATTTTGAGAGTTTCTGCTTTAAGAGATTCTCCAAAACCTTCTCCACCATGAAAATATTAGGAGAGAGAGAGGGTGAGCATCTCCGATGGAGGTTATTACAATAACCTTTTTTTTGTATTTTTTGTTGCCAACTCCTCAGGCATTCTTTTTGTTGTATCATTGATTCTTTTAACATAAATAATTATTATATTAATAATTATATAAAGTCAATAAAAGAAAATAAGAAAAATGTCATTTCTCACAAACTTCGTGATAAGAAACAAAGTTCTTGTTGAACTACCTACAGAGTATAAGAATCTCTTTACAATGGTAGTTCTTATAGACACTACACTTTTTGCTAATAAGAACCTTACGTAGATATTCTAAATTTAAAGAACTCTACAAAAATGATTATCTATGAAAAAGAAATTATTTTTTTATTCTTCCGACCAACAAGATTACTTGAAATTAAATGCACTAGAGAGAGACATAATATTTTATGAAAGATATTGGATATTTTAATTTATAACTCATATCTTAATCTTCAAAATAAAGAAGCTGTTAAAGGTAAATTATAAATTTTCTTTCAAATTTTTGACTTTTTATTCTCCATTGTAAAGAATCTGTTAGAAATGTTCTATAAACTATTTTTTTCTTCATCCAAACAAGTATTTTGAAATAAGCATAATAAATAAATAAACTTATGTTTGTAAAGATAGGCTAGGCGAAAAGTCGTGTGAAAATAAGAGTTAAGGTGAAAATCATAAGAAGATATATGAACTCTTGTTCACTTTTAATCTCATGTCCACGACCTACCCATGAATTGCGTTCTTTACGAGACTGATCCAATGTTTCAAATCCCTTTATCTTCTCGTCGTAAACCAGCACATAAAGACGACCTTATAACTTAGGGGTGCCAAAAAGTGACCCAACGCGCTAACCCAACCCAAGTTTAGCAGGTTGGATTGAAATTTTCAACTATTTAAGTTAATTGCGTTAACCCGCCTAACCTATTTAAATAAATGGGTTTGGTTGAAATTTTCGACTTGTTTACAACCTATTTTCAACCAAGTTATAACATGTTTTCAACATGTTTTTAACCCATTAAAAATATTATATATTATTATTTTATTTTTGATTATAATGTCTAATACTATGTATGAAACATTAAAGATTTAAAACTCTCTCAGTTTTGTCAAGTGTAAAACTCTAATAAAGTAACATCTATCCGCCTCCAAGTCTCCATCTTGGCTCTCTCTTTCTATCGTCTGCCTCCAAGGCTCCAAGAAAAACTAAAGTAACTTAAGTAGATGCTTAGATATTTGAACAATTTATTGCATATGTGGTTGTGTTTTATTCAAAATTTGAAAATTTTATTTTTATTTGTGGTTGTGGTTATATTTTATTCATAAAATTAAATAGTCCTAGTATTTTATTTTAAAAAATTAAATGTGTCAATCCAGGTTCAACCCATTTATTTAATATGTTGAGTTGAAAAAATATAAACAGATCATCCTGTTATCAACTCATTTAACTAGCAGGTTGAATTGGATTAAAAATTAATAGCTTGGATTGAATTGAAATTTACAACCTCTTTAAGATTGAATCCAAATTCAACCTAACCTAATGTATTACCAAACCTACCTTTTATTGTTAGGTGGCGTTTGTTTTTTAAGAGGTGCTGAAGTCTGAAGTCTTATTTCACTTCTGATTAATAAAAGGTGGTGCTGAAGTCTGAAATCTGAATCTATAAGACTGTTTGTTTTTGTAACCTAATAAATGTCTGAATTTGTTTAAATTGTCTATTTTACCCATTAGAAAATTATAGTATTGAATTTATAGATAAATTTATACAATCTCACGTATTTATTCATCATCATTACGAAATTTAAGTTTAAATTATATAATTAGCATTCAGTTCAAGGAAAATATGTCATTGACGGTATTTAACATATTTAAATCCTATTAAAACATATCAATTAAGAGAGATGAGGATCGATTTGGTAAGGATCGATTGAGAGAAATGATCAATTAAAGTCATCGATAGAGAAACGTTGTTACTTAGGAGTTGGAGAATATTAAGAGGTAAATAAGAGGTTGGTTGACCTCTTAACAGATAAGAGGACAATAAGACATAAGTGCCTCTGAAAAATTGAAAAAAACAAACAGTCTAAATGGCATTGAAAATGTTAACTATTTTAATTGCTATTTATGACCTACAAAATGTATGTATACATACATACATGTACCTACACACACATACATGTACGTACACACACATATATATATATATATATGTGTGTGTGTATATATTCACTGGAAAATAGAGACGACCTCCAAACTTGCGAAGAGAGAAGAATGAGAGCACTGACCCAAAAAAGGTTAAAGAAACAAAAACCCTTTTTGTCTATCATGGATCTAATCTAAATTTCAGCGTTGAATGTTCGTGGGGGCATTTTGCCAATAGGCAAACCGCAAAAGCATCTCGAGATTTGAAAAAAACCTTAAAGCTCAACAACAACCTTCTTCAAGATTCTGCTACTTTCTTCCATTTGTGCCTGAAACGTTTTTTCATTCTGGGGAACAAAGAATCTTCTTCTATAGCTTCTTCGCTTTACCACCATTTTGGTTGATTAAGGTACAATAAGTTTCAAGATTTAATCGGGGTTTTATGGTAGCAATACTTCTATTTTTGTTGACTGTTAACTGTTAAGAGTTGATTTCTATGATTCACATGATGAATGATGATCGTTTGCTTCTTCGTCACGAAATCTCCGTTGATTTGACTTTGCTTGTTGGTTTTTCGTTTGTGAAATTTGGGGTTTATCTGGCAATTACTAACTAAATCCTCGATTGTATGAGGTTTTCCCTTCATAGTTGTTTATAATTTGGGATTGAATTAGGACTCAGGAGCTTATGATCTGGTTGTTCACTTGTCGTAGCTACATTATGCTTAGGGCTCGTTAAGCTAAGTTTGAATTTGGTTGCTATGGATTTTGTATGCACACCTTTATCATTCTATTGGTTTTAGTGATACAATTGACTAAATTTATAGGAAGTTTGTTTTTAGTTTTGATGTTCATATGTTATTGTTTACAAATATTTTTATGTGATTGTATTCAACCTTTTAATTCAAATTCACCTCTCAAAAATAACCATTTACTTGTAAAAGTCCCCAAGGAAATTGTTGGAAGATTTGTACATTTTTGCCCTAACTTTTATTACAAGATTGCTTAAAAGCTGGGAAAGTACAAAGATTAGCTGGTTACACACATGTTTTCCAATTATAGTATTAAGTGATTTCTGCATTTGTAATAGTTTTTTTCCGTAAGATAAAGCCAAAAATTAATGGTTATAATTGTTTTCACTCAATTATTCATGTTGCTAGGATTGCTTTATGGGGCTTGAATCAAATCAGTATGTTAATTTTCTCGATTCTATGATAAATTTTAGAGCTAATTTGATGTAGTTATATGGAGTACTTTGTTAGACTTTATGCTTATGTTTAGGTACATTCTCATGTTTAGGCATTTCTGAGGCATGAGCTCTGTTTGTTAGCAGCTTAATGAGCTTAATGGGACTCAGCTTATTCGGTCAGCTATACATGACTGTTTGGTAGTGGCTTAATTATAGAACGTGGCTTATTCAGTAAGCTTTTAGGGTGGAGCTTTATGTAGAAAGCCGATTTTTTTCCCAAACCTGCCCCTCCCAATTAAAAAACATGCTCCTTCCATCTATGAAAAACCTCCCAACCAAAAACCTTAAACCAATTTATGCAGACAAATTAATCCACACGGACAGCTTTATCCATTCAGGACTTAATGTGTTCCTTTCGTTTTTATGTATTAGCCTGTTAATGTATCTATATGATTAAAGTCAACTGGTTGACTTATATAACATTGACCTTGATTATGTCTAATAAACAGATTGATTTGAATGAATGCTACTTTGTTCTGAAAGATATTAAGAGGCTGCATATATCAAATAGTTGCTGATGTTTCTGGAATAGAAGTTAAAAGATGGCAAGGAAAAATCTGAATTGTACATCATTGTCGTTTCTTGTTCTTTTGGGTTTCGGTTCGTTCTTTGCAACATATAATTTAATAACAATGATAGTGCACAACAAAAGGATGAATTCTGAACGGTTATCTCTTGATCCTCTTGTTGAGATGCCGGATAATATGAAGAAACCAGGGGGTGCCAAGGTGTTATTCCATGTTGCATTGACAGCTACAGATGCTCCTTATAGCAAATGGCAATGCCGTATTATGTATTATTGGTATAAAAAGCAGAAAAATATTGTGGGATCGGAGATGGGAAAATTCACTAGGATTCTTCATTCTGGACAACCCGACAATTTGATGGATGAGATTCCAACTTTTGTAGTTGACCCCCTTCCATCTGGTTTGGATCGAGTAAGAAACCCGACTCTTTCTTTATTTCTTTTTTCTTTTTTCTTTTTCCATTATATAATATAGTTTTTGTATATGGTAATATGTGCTTTTTGTGTTGATAAGCCTATGCAACATCAATTATAAATTTATAATATGGTTAATTGGCAAAATGCATCAAAATGCAACAAAGTTTAGTTGAGTTCCTATTTGGTATAAGTTATAACGAAGAATTTTGTTTCTCAATTGTTGTAACAGTTTCAAAATTCAAAATTTCTGATTTTGTATCCATTTTGACCGGTAACCTAATGATCTAGTAAAATTTGATGACATGGATACCCATTTACGAAAAAGTTATGGCAAAGTAGACAATGACATGAAAAGTTACAAGATCAACAAGCTACCGGTCAAAATGGGTAAAAAATAGGAAATTTAGAAAATTTGTTACATTGATTAAGAAAAAGTTTTTCTCACTAAATTGGAATTGAGGCAAACTTCGTTGCATTTTTCTCGGGTTTATATTACTCTTCATGTCCCATGAAAGTTGTCATATTCATTTTGGGACGTCCATAGAAACTGAAATTCCATGTTGGACCAACTTTTTAAGTTAAAATGACACATTTACCCACTATCGTTATTACAAAAAATTAATGATATTGACCCGAGTCCGCAATATTCTTTTTATTATGTCATTAATAAGGGTATTAAAGACATATGGTTAGCATTAAAACATTTCTCTTGGACTATGTGTGTAGTCGAATATTCTGATTTTCATGGGACAGAATGAATATGATGTAAGACTGCCTTCTACTGGCTTCTAATTCGAAATTTCGAACATATGGAAATTACTGTTTTCTAGCATGTTTTGTGATTAAGCAGGGATCATGTGTGTTCGGTTCCTATTATTTTCTTTTTTGAAAGCTACATGGTCTATTCTTTCGATAAACTTTGAGCCATGATCAAAATGCATGATTCATTTTGGGGAACCAACTTTGAAAACTTTTTATTTAAGGGACCGAACAAAATCATGTTCCCAAAATAGGAAGAAAATCAAAGTTGGTTCCCCAAAAATGTAGTTTTTTGAAAGTTGGTTCCCTAAGATAGGAACAAAGACAAAGTTGGTTCCATTTTGCATTGCCCTATTTTTGAAAAGGTTAAGTTTTATTTGATTTCATGGACAAATTTTCTAAAAGAATGCCAAAATGAACATCAACAATCAGGTATAGTTATAGTTGTTGCTGCCTTGCTGGTGCACTAATTCTTTGTAATAGATTTATTTATGTTATATTTGTTAAATGATTTCTTCGAGTCCTTTTTGGGTTTGTAACTAGGGCAAAGGCAAGTTGAATTGGTTTTAGATGAAAACTTGAATTATTGTTTTCAAAATTGTGGCACTCTTATTTTTAATGTTTCCTTACAAGTACTTTTGTCTTGTTTAGGGAGTACACACATTTATGTGTGTGTATATATACACACACATAAACATGAACACGTGCATGCAATTGTATATGTATGTACATCTATATATGGGCCGGAAGGTCTTTGGTTCAGTGGAGGATTATGTGTTACTTAGCTACTAAATCGACATATGTGTATCACTTACAGTTTCAAATCGATGATTATGTTGGATTAAGAAATATGTAATTATTACACTTTTTAATTATCTGAATGACAATTTAACCCTTAATGATAGTGGCACACCTTTTCTCTCTAAACCATCTCATCAACTCTTAAACCTTTGTGCGTCATAATTAAGAGTAGAGTTGGAACTTTAATAGACTATAACTATCTACTTTTTAAAGTGAATGCTTATTTTGGGATAAAGTGAAATAAAAATGTGGACATTTATTTCAGGAACGGCCAAGTATGATAAACTGATCATTATAAACTTGTCTACGGTGCATTCTCTTGGCACAAGGCAATAGAGATACTTAGGGCCTGTTTTTAGCAGCTTAATGAGCTTAATGGGACTCACAAGTCACACCTTATTTGGTCAGCTATACATGACTGTTTGTTTGGTAGTGGTATAATGATATATAAAGTGGCTTATTGAATAAGCTTCTAGGGGGGAGCTTTATGCAGAAAGCCAAGTTTTTTTTCCAAACCTGCCCCTCTCAATTAAAAAACACGCTTCTTCCATCTATGAAAAGATCCTCCCAAACACAAACCTTCCCGATTTATATTCTATACAGACAGATTAATCCACACAGACTTCCCAAATCCCAATCTATACAAAACTATTAGAGTCACTCAACAAGATCTAAGATATTTAAATAACCGGATATCTTTTATCATATTAAATTGGTACATTTTTATTCAAAATTATTAGAGTTTGACATCAAATTTCTTTCCCTCCTCTACTCTATTTTATTTAATCACACACTTGTCTTTTGCTTTTTTCTACCCCCTCCATCCCAAAATTAACGCTCAATGAAAATGGCATACAGTTTTAAGAATGTGTAATTATAACATTTTTCATCAACTAAATGACACTTTTATCCTTAATAATGGAGGGAGAAAATTTCTCAATCTCATAACTAAGGGTAGAATAGGAAAGTAGATACTTATTTTGGGACGGAGTGAGTATTGTATTGTCTTTCTCCTTGTTTATGCTATACGTCGCCTTTCCTCCCTATATTCTTTTTGTTTCCAGTTCAGTTTTTCTTAATATTTCTATGTTTTTTGTTTATATGTTTGTAGGATATTATACTATCTTAGAGTTTGATTAACAAATACTTTGATGGATATTAAATACTTCGATGATGTTTCTTTGTTATTATTCATCAAAAATGTTGCTCTTTTCAACCATTCTATCACTTTGTTCCAAATTTCAAGACCCTTTTATTCAAGAACTTAATTAACTTCAAATTTTGTTGTGTTTTTTTCCTCTACATACTAAAGTTCAAATCATTATGAGTAACTGCATATGTAAAACAAATATACAACAAATATATTATTATATATTTTAAATACAATTTTCCTTTTGTATCATGGATCTCATTTGGTATACAGGGGTACATAGTTTTAAATAGACCTTGGGCCTTTGTGCAATGGCTGGAGCGGGCTACTATCGAAGAGGAGTGAGTATTCTTAATCCGATCCAGATTCTTTTTCATATTAATTTCAACAAAAGTTAAATGTCTATTTTACCCTTTTTTCAGTTACATATTGATGGCGGAGCCTGACCATATATTCGTAAATCCACTGCCTAATTTGGCTCGTGGAGAATTTCCTGCCGGATTCCCTTTTTTCTACATTAAGCCAGCGGAAAACGAAAAAATAATCAGGAAATATTATCCTCAAGAAAATGGGCCAGTGACCAACATTGATCCAATTGGTAATTCTCCTGTTATTATAAGAAAGGTACTACAGAAATAATTTTTAAGACCCCATATACCTTCGAACGTATAAAAGGCGAATTTAGTCTACAAGAATGTAATTAAAGTTGATTTATGCAGGATCTAATTGAAAAAATTGCTCCCACTTGGATGAATGTTTCTTTGAGAATGAAAGATGATCCCGAGACTGATAAAGCTTTTGGATGGGTATTAGAAATGTGAGTCGAAATTCATGAAAGATGATCGACCCTTTTTTTCGCACGTTTGTAAGATTAGTCAACAATTTTGACTTTTTTTTAATTTGAATTTTGTATTAGGTATGCATATGCCGTGGCATCTGCTTTGCATGGCGTCCAACATATTCTTCGGAAAGATTTTATGCTCCAGGTGTTTAAATCTACTTTTCTTATAATTTATGTATTAGGCCATGTTTGGCGGCCATAAGCTAACCTTATTTTTTGAGCTTATTGAAAAAGTCACATTTAGTTAGCCATAAGCTAGATTTTTGAAACGTTTCAATAAACTCTTAAGGGGTTTTTCCCACTTTTTTCCTAGTATGCCCCTTATATTTTTCCAATTAATTTTCTTAACATGTTCTTTTAGGTCATTTTACATTGTTATCTAGCTTATTTGCTAGTTTTTACCAAACACGACTAGTTTATCAGCTAGATTATGACTATCGGCCAATAGCTAGCTTATCAGCTAATTTGCCAAATATAGCCGTAGTCATGTGTCTGAATTAACATTTATAATATAATGAAATGTGTTCTTAAAGTTTATTGATGACTTCGATTTGTCAGCCCCCATGGGACATGGAAACCGGCAAAAGGTTTATTATTCATTACACGTATGGATGTGACTACAATATGAAGGTAATTTGCTTCCCTATTGTTCATCTGTTCTAAATAAGTGTTCACATTTCTATTTTAGTTTGCCTCAAAACAAGTGTCCACTTTCATAAGTGTCTTAGTTCCAATTCTACACTTGATTAGGGATGGAAGAAATTCATTACTTCTATTATTAAGGGTAAAATTGTCATTTTAGTTGATTAAAAAGTGTAATAATTACACATTTCTAAAACTGTATGCCTTTTTTCAAAAGTAAGTGTCATACTTTCCAATTCTACACTTAATTATGAGATGGAGAAATTAATTCCTCCTATTATTAAAGGGTAAAATTGTCATTTAGTTAATTTAAAAGTGTACGTATTTTTTTCAAAAGTGTGATACTTTCCAATTCTACACTTAATTATGAGATGGAGTCCTCTTATTAAGGTAAAATTGTCATTTTAGTTAATTAAAAAGTGTAATCATTACATATTTCTAAAAGTATATGCCTTTTTTTTCAAAAGCGTGATACTTTCCAATCTACACTTAATTATGAGATGGAGTCCTGTCATTAAGTGTAAAATTGTCATTTTAGTTGATCAAAAATTGTAATCATTACACATTTCTAAAACTGTATGCCTTTTTCTTGTGGACATTTATTTTGGGACGGAGGAAGGATTAAAGACTAATGTTTCAAATTGCCGAAGCTTTAGTTTAAGTGTTTCTTTGTTGGAATATAGTTTAACTTGTTGATTTTGCAGGGTGAATTAACATACGGGAAGATTGGAGAATGGCGATTTGATAAGAGATCACATCTACAAGGACCTCCACCAAGAAATATCACTTTACCCCCACCCGGTGTTCCTGAAAGTGTGGTAAGTATATTGAACAAAATCGTCTAAATCATTCATCCATAATTTGACACCATTATCGATCGCTATAAATCCCTTAACCTACATACATACATATATATATATATATACACACATATATATATAGGGGCGGGTTCAAATGAGAACTCAAATTTAGTTGTGAACGTGAGGACAAATGAGAGCGTGACACGTGTCTGAATATAGATTATTCAGACTGAATATAGTATATATTCAGTCTGAATATACACAGAAATATTCAGAAATATTCAGACTGAATATAGTATTTATTCAGTCTGAATATTTTTCTGTATATTCAGTCTGAATAATCTATATTCAGACACGTGTCGCGCTCTCTTTGTCCTCACGTTCACAATCAAATTTGAGTTCGCATTTGAACTTTTCTCATATATATATACACACACACATACACATACACATACACATGGTTGAGTTCAGTGAGAACAATGAGAAAAGGTTTGTCATGAAGACATGTGAAGATACCCTTATACTATGTGAAGGTTACAATATAATGTAGTATTCACACAATATTAAGGCACCTTTCGCCTTTTCTCATCTTTTTCACAAAAATCAAAATTTCTCACGTGATCCTGATTCTATACACACATACAAATATAGATATATACACACATATTCATGCGTATTTAGTTGAATGATTTTATATGGAAGGGGCAATTTAGTTAAATGACCTTAAATGAGGTTTTAATCGTCACCATAACCTTTAAAAAATATAACTCAAGATAACCTTCTAGTGTTTTTTCAAAATTTTACAATAGTAGGGTCTTTAATGTCATTTAAAGATTATTATGTTGATATAATAATATATATATTTTTCTATAAAAGGCCGTGCTCATAAAAGAAACTCATTTAAGCTCATTTAACTAAACTGAAGATATATATTCACGTTCTCTTCATACCTATAATGTAGGTTACACTTGTAAAGATGGTGAATGAAGCTACCGCTAACATTCCGGATTGGGATATTTCGTAACAAAAGCTCGTTATCTATAGAAGAAAGAAAACGTCGAGAGTGACTTATACGAAGAAACAAAAAACCCGTGCTTAAAATAGTGTCTAAATTGAACCAAACACCTCAAATAGCATTTTTTGAGGAACTAACATGAACAAATATGCGTATCGTTTTGTTCTTCTAGTTGTTGGAACGACTTGTGAACGTATGATTATGAAATTTTGGTCGGTGGTTTGGTTGTCGAACTTTTACCATGTTTTATACAAGAGAGATATATGTTTGGGTTCTATACTATTAAGTAAAATAAGTTTTTGTTACTTATTTGTACTGGCCTCATGGTTATTTTTTTGGAAAGGGTATCCTAGGCATTTGCCTAGACTAATCCCTTATAATTTAAAGACTGCTAAAGCATGCAACCCTGAGGTAATTTCCCAGTGGCCACAAGTTGTTTGCTCCTGGATTCGAACCTGGGGTAGATGTGTTATCTAGTCTCATCCCCCATAAGACTTAACCAGTACGCCACAATTCAAGGCAGGGTCGGATTTGAACCAAATCTTACCCCAAGACCTTGTGAAAACTTCGACTTCTTTTGGTTTGGACAATTCAATTGGGATAATGCATTTCATTTTCTGCAGTATATGTTTATATACAACAAATACTCATATACACGTCTTACCTATGGTGAAACTTGAACCCTCGACTTTCAACAAGTTAGGAGTTATCGGTAACTCATACTGTTGGGTCAATGACTCCCCAGTAATTGTACCTCTTGTTCCAACAATGTTTTACCAAAGGGGCCATTGGTTATGAAATTTATTGAGTTCGTTTTTTGTTGCTAATGCCTTTGATCTGTAACTTTCTTCTTATTCTTTAACCTCTTGGCTACGATATGTTTGCTTTGATCATGTACGCTCTGTTCTCGAGTTTTTGAAGGAAAGAAAAAAAAGGAAAGGGAAAGGAAAGAAGAGAAAAGAAAAGAAAAGAAAGGGAAGAAAAAGAAAGTAATTTTTTTATTTATGTTCATTGAAGGGAGGGGAAGGAAAGAGAATAAAAGAAATAATTTTTTGTGTTATTGAGTAGGAGAAAAAGGAAAGAAATAATGTCATTTTTATAAATATATCCTTATTTATTTTATAGAAAAATGTAATTGATAGGTAAAGATGTAATTTTGTAAATGTATTTAATTATTATAAATTCTTTTTCTTTCCTTTCCTTCCCTTTCCTCCCACATTTGGGAGTAAAGTTTTGGTAGGAAAATTAACAGTATTTTTCTTCTGTCTTTAAAAAAACTCGAGAACACAAGATTTTTTCCCCTTAATTTCCTTCTCTTTCTCTTCCTTTCCTTCGTAAAAAAAAAACTTGAGAACACACCCGCAGAGACGATGACAAGAAGGAAGAGGAGAAAAAAAGGGGTGGAGTGGGTGGGTTTTATTGAGATTAAGAAAGAAAAATATAAATAACTGAAAATTAGTGTTACATTCAATTATTAGTTTAGATATTGAAAATTAGCACTTGGAATTACGTGAGACCAACTTGTTTTTATGAGACTCGTGAGACTATTTTTTTATATCTAAAAACTTTACAGTAAAATACTGTAAATATAACACTTCACAATATTTTTACAATAAAGGTTTTGATTTTTTTTCTTTTACCTTTACAATATTTTATTATAAAATTTATAGTATAAAAATATGGTCTACGGATCTCATAAAAACAACTGTTGTTATTGACTATTTATGTTACATTCAAGTATTAGATTAGGCTAAAGCCCAACAGCCCAACAGTGTATGAATAGGTTTAATGTAGGCTTAAAAATCACTACGATTCTCTTGGACTCTGCCGTTTGGCTCTCATCTCTCGAACCATCGAGTAAGATTGTGACTCTGGTCTCTGGATTTCTGCCTTTGCTCTGGCTCTTGCAGTCTCGATTTTATCTGGTAAATTTTTGATTTCCAATGTGTTATATATATATATGTGTGTGTGTGTGTGTGTGATATTTTGAATTTATGATGTGCCGATTTTTTAGACCATAAGTTTAGTAGTTTGTTTATTAGATAGATTATTAGGGTTAGGTTTATTTTCACTATTTGTTTAATCTTTAGACTTGTAAACAATTTCTTACTAATTTGAATACCCATTATCGTGAAAACAGAGATTATTGTTGTATTGAATACATAGGAAAATGGTGAGACCGTATGCAATTAAAGGGCGTAAGAGGAAGAAGAACAAAACTGAAAGATACGATAAGGAAGAAGAAGATGAAGAAGAAAATTTAGGGTTTGTTGAAGAAGAAGAAGAAGAAGGGGAAAAGGAGGGAGTTGAGAAGAAATTAAAAGGTGGGGTTACGGAATTAGATGAGGAGAAAGCAGAAGCAGCTGCACAAGAACTTGCAGGTATTCCAGTAAACCTGAATGAGCAGGTGGGAAATGACAAGAATACCCCTGGTGTTATTTTCATTCTTGAGAAGGCTTCTTTGGAAGTTGCTAAAGTGGGAAAGGTTTGGTTTTTTCTTTAATCTTTTTGAATTTTATTATGGTGTTTATTTGTGAGTTTTGATTGTTCTTAGCCTATGAAATTTACAACAAAATGTGCAATGGAAGTTGCAATCTTGGAGGTAGAATCTGTTAATCTAATATGATGCTAATGTATTGGAGGAGGGTATTTTAGACATTTAACAAATTGTTCAAAGCTTGTGATAGAAAACTTTTATGAGTTCATGCTTATTGTTCAGGAGAGCATGTATCCTTAAATTCTCAGGGGATGTTTGTTTACCTCTTAATAGTTCCATTAAGAGGCAGCCTCTGAATCGTTAAGAGGTGAATCCTGTTTGGCAAAAAAAATAAGTTTGTCTCTTAATGGTTCCAAAACCCTCTGAATCATTTTGTATCCTGGACCTCTCTTAACCATTAAGGCCCCTAATTACATCCTTAACAATTACCAAACAATTATATTTTCATTTTGCATTATATCATAAGTGCCTCTTAATCATTCTGACCACTTAATCATTATGCACCAAACCATTCAGCAACTGCCAAACAGCCTCTCAGAATTTCTCTAGAAAAAGAGTCTTGATCTATAGGTTTCACCTTTTTTGTTGTTGAAATGTTTTAGTTGAAAAGTGAATTTTATATGGTTTTGCCCTTTTGATATTTCATTGTAATTAGTTTTTGATTTCTAAATGCTACAATGTATTGATGTATTTTTATTTTTATTTGTATATGTGTTTCTTTAGAGTTATCAATTGTTGAACTCAGAGGACCATGCCAATTTTTTGAAGAAAAACAACCGGAATCCGGCTGAGTATAGACCCGACATTTCTCATCAGGTTAGTTAGTCTTATCTTCAATTTACTATCTTGGAATTGCTATAAACTTTTTGTCGAGAATTTGGTATGGTTTGAAGAAGCTTATTAAAGCGTTACATTGGCATTCATGTTCTTTTTTGGTTTGTCATACATATACATATCATGTAGAGTTTATTTCTAGAAAGTTAGTTAGTTGTATAAGTAGATTTCATCATCATCGTGATATTTAACTTTTTTATTTTTTCATATATGGTGTTTCTCGTTTGTTTTTGTTTTGGGTTATCAAAAATAAGTTTAGAGCGGATAATTTGACATTTGTGACTTTGGTTGTATGATTGTATCCCTTAATTGTTGACTGCAAAGATGAGAGCGTATAAGTGGGAGATGTGATGTTCGTTCTCTTGTCAAAGAAACGGAGGGATGAAAATTGACAAATTTTAAGAAGTAGAAGGTAGAAACTAGGGTTCAAAGTAGAAGTAAAAATTTACATGTTATGCTTGTGTGTGTATGAGTGATATATATATATATATATATATATATGTATGTATGTATGTATAGAGGAAAGTTCAATTGCGAACTCAAATTTGGTTGTGAATGTGAGGACAAATGGGAGTGCGACATGTGTCTGCATGTATATTATACAGACTGAATAATCAAAGAAATATTCAGACTGAATGGGACACGTATCGCGCTCTCATTTGTCCTCAAGTTCACAACCAAATTTGAGTTCTCATTTGAACCCGCCCCTATATGTATGTATGTGTGTGTATATATATATATATAGGGTTAGGCTCAGGGGAAAACCTTAAAAAAAAACTGAAGAACACCCTGAGAACCCTTCATCTAGACGGTATGCACAAATGCATACCGGTAATTAGTAACATGTATTCGTGCATAGGAAAAAAAACGTTTATATGCATTTGTGCATACCGTCCAGACGGAGGGCTCCCAGGGTGTTCTTCAGTTTTCTCCTTTTTTGAGGTTTTCTCTTGAATCTCCCTCCCTCTCTCTCTCTCTCTCTATATATATATATATATATATATATGTAGGTATGTATACACACACGTAGGCAAAAATCAAATTAAAACCATAAAAAATCAATTTCACATGTATTTCATATATAATGGGATTGTTTCACATGTGAAACAAAACATGTAAAAACGTTTCATATATGAAACCCACACATACAAGAAGAGAACATGTGAAATACCCTAAATCGTTGCTTAAAATGAAACTATTTGAATAGTCGGGATTTGATTTTCAAGGGTTTGTAACATTTGAGTGGTTTTCACTTAGATTAGCCTCATGTATAATATGTGTGTGTACATATATATATATATATATAATTATTGATTTGTTTGGTGCAGGCAATATTGAATATCTTAGATAGTCCACTGAATAAAGCCGGTAGACTACGAGCTTTATATGTGAGAACCGAGAAAGGCGTACTTTTTGAAATCAAACCTCATGTTCGTATTCCAAGGACATTTAAACGTTTTGCCGGAATCATGTGTAAGTTCAACTCATCGTTAGCAAGCAAATCCTATAAATATATATACATATATATATATATATATTATTTAACTTTGTTGATACTTTCAGTACAATTACTTCAAAAACTAAGCATTTCCGCCGTTGGAAAACGGGAAAAGCTTATGCGTGTGATCAAGAATCCCGTAACCCAGTACCTTCCGGTCAATTCTCGCAAGATAGGTTCGCCAATCACATCTTAATCTTATCAAGCCGTCTGATTGGTCTCATGCTTTTTAATGGGAGTAATTGCTTAATTTTGTTTTTTTGTGGATCGATTAGGGTTTTCGCATAGTTCGGAAAAGTTGGTTGATATGCATGATTATGTGGCTACATTGGACAAAGATGCAACACTTGTTTTTGTGGTATGTATATATATATATGTACGTATATATATACATGATGTCGATATGGTTTTTATTTGAAAAAACGGGTAATTGACCTTTTGGAAAACGATATCTTATGCTTTAGGTTGGTGCAATGGCTCATGGGAAAATCGAGAATGACTTTGTAGAGGATTATATTTCAAGTAAGTTGATTCTATATTTTCATTAGATTCAAACTTTTATACAAATAAATCTCTTTAGGAGGCTTCTTGAGGAATGGACTCATTATATTATATAAAACCAAACAGTTTCTTTTTAATGTTAATTGAGACAAGGCTTGTGGCGTACTGGTTAAGGCTTGTGGGGGATGAGGCTAGATAACCCATCTACCCTAGGTTCGAATCCAGGCACAAACAACTTGTGGCCATTGGGGAATTATCTCAGGGCTGCATGCTTTAGCAGAGTCTTAAAATTGTCTGGGGAATTATCTCAGGGCTGCATGCTTTAGCAGAGTCTTAAAATTGTCTGGGGAATTATCTCAGGGCTGCATGCTTTAGCAGAGTCTTAAAATTGTCTGGGGAATTATCTCAGGGCTGCATGCTTTAGCAGTCTTAAAATTGTACGGGAATTATCTCAGGGCTGCATGCTTTAGCAGAGTCTTAAAATTGTCTGGGGAATTATCTCAGGGCTGCATGCTTTAGCAGTCTTAAAATTGTCTGGGGAATTATCTCAGGGCTGCATGCCAGAGTCTTAAAATTGTCAGGGATTAGTCTAGGCAGATGCATAGGATACCCTTTCAAAAAATGATTGTGCGTTCTAATCTATTTTAAATGTTTTGCAGTTTCTGGGTATCCGTTAAGTGCAGCGTACTGCATTACAAGGATCACGAATGCGTTAGAGCGCAAACACAAGATTCTATGAACGACATGATATGTATTTGTAGTAGTAATATTTAAAGATTTATATAGATGACATTTAATGTTGTTTTTATTTGTGATCCATTTGAAAAGTCTATGGCATTTTTGACGAAGATCTATATATATATATATATATATACTTTGATCGCTATAAGTTGTTGAACGGCGGGATGGCAAATGTGGAAACATATTATTCGAAAAAATTCAAAAGTATTTTAGTTTTTTCGTCACTTTGTAGTATTTTTTTTTGTCATATAATGTTAACATGAAATATTAGTTTGTCACATTTGTGCCTTTTTAACGAAATTGATGAATCCAATGTTTGTATTAGATGTTCCTACATATAGAAAAAAGGAAAAATGCAAAACCTCAACGAACTATTATTTTTTGAGTGATTATATCCCTAAACAGTATTTTTGAATAAATAAATTATTATGCTTTTATGAAATCTAACAATGAATCCTTAAAACCTAGAAAAAACATCCATCGAACTTTCATATTTTGAACGATTAGAACAAATAAATCCTTATAATTATAAAATGAAAGCAATATATCATTTTTTCAATCAATGTATCTAGATCGATAACAAAGTATAACAATCTAAAAACGATTAAGTATTGTTCTGTACATTATTTATTTTTCAGATTCGAATGAGAATAATAATAAATCTAATAAGTAATTATTTTTCAAATTCAAATGACAACAGGATCCTAACAAATACTTGCAATTGTTATTTAAATATGAAAAATAATAAAAATGGTGTATTTTCTTTTATTTTATTGGTTTTGTTGTACTTTTTTACTGATTTATTGATACATGGAAAAAGAAAGGGTAAATTTCCTACATTTATAATGTAAGCATTTACTCATTCAGAAAAAATGTTCAAGAATCTAGTCACTTAAAATATGGAAGTTTATTTGGTTTTTCTTGATTTTAGTAAGTTTAAAGATTTATTTGCAATAATTTCATAAAATTCAGATACTTATGATCACTAAAAATGTAATAGTTTTTTTGTTTGGACTTGTATAAAATACATTTTGCCATTTAAATGTTACAGTTTCAACCTTCACAAATAGAATTTATAAGAAATGAACCTGAAGAAAACAACTGAAAACTAAAACCTTATTATTATCCTTTAAAATCTAAAATCCTACCTCCAAACATCTACATTTTACTCAAAAAAGATGAACAAATTCAAATGAACACAAAAAATGATATCATTCATTAGATATGTTTTCCAATTTACAAAAAAATTATACAAGTTTAGGTTTACCCTTTTAAAGCAAGCTGTTTCTTGAGGTTAAGGATTTCGCTTCTAGTTGACTTTTCAATGTAGTTGTAGCATCTTCAAATTGCCTATGCATGTAGTCTTTCTCCTACATTTCTTCTTAGCATCGCATCCGAACGCTATTAACTTCCGTTGTAGCCTCATTCTTTGTTTTCGCTTTCTCTATGCCATTTTCACGTCATCCTGTTTAAAAAATAGCATTTGAGTTACTAGACGTATTATAAATGTAAAACTAAACCAAACAAATCCAATAAATCCAAATCCGACACATGTGTCGGGTCTAGAGAGGGTAGGATATAAGCAGATCTTTCATTTAGAAATGTCGAGATGAGAGGAGAGTTTATCTGATAAAGGGAGAACTTAAAAGATTTCCAATGGTTCAGTATATGAGTATCCCGTGTAATGGTGGATGCTGCAAGCCCATTAAGGGTATCGATGCTCGTAATGATATAATAAGTAAAATTATATGGTATAATAAGCTTCTTCTGAAAACCCTGATTAACGAAATATCCAACAATGGAGCAATATACTGTCTGCTTCATTTAGCAATTAATTCATACTCTTGTACCATATCAAAGGAAACGTCTGATAGAATAGTTTAAGGGAAAATTGCGTTAAAATGGAACGAACTTTCACCTGATTCCTATTTTGGGGAACCACCTTTCAAAATCGTTATTTAGGGGCTTGTGTCAAACTTTTGGTTTATTTAAGGGTCTGAGTAACTTGTTTAACAGGTAACCGATAATTAAAAGTGACTTGGCAAATATTTATTTAAAACAATAATAGGTGGATATTAGGTGGATATTATTTATAATAGAAATTAAAACATTAACAAATAAAAATAAAGAAAACTGATGGTCTCCCCCTCTTCCTATATGATCTTCGTCTCCTACGTCGCCTCCCTCTCTTGGTCGCAGCCCTAGCTGTCTTTCCATACATCTTCGTCTGCCGTCTTCTTCGTCACTCGTCTCCCGTCTGGAAGGCGCTGCTCCTGATGAAAGCTTTTCTTTCCAACAAAAGTTGTCTCCGGCAGAAGCTACTATCTCCGTCTCCGGCGAAAACCATGGACCAATCTCTCTCGCAGCCTTCTTCTCCGGCGAAATGAAAACCATTGACAAATCTCTCTCATTCTCACACTAAAAATTAACTCTTTCCAGCCATCTCCATCTGCTACCATCCTTGTTTCGCTTCTGCAACCCCAAAACTGTCCATTTTTTGTTCCTACTCAAACCTGCAACTACTTCTCCTACAATAAATCCATACAAAAAACGTGACTGGGTTGAAAACTAAGATCCCTAAGCAAATTGGATTTTTATCCCAGCCCTAGCTCTAAATGATTTGCTTTTCTTTGTCCATGTGTTCAATGGATCTGAATGAGGTTTGAATGATTTTGATTTTATTTTTCCCTGTGTTTATTGTGTATGGATGAAGCCAGATCTGGGTATGGATTAGGAATAGGACTTTTGGAGTTGGTTAATGTGAAGTATTAAGAGTGAAAAAAACAATAATAAAAGAATTTTTTTTTGTTGTATTTTATTTATACTAGATTACATTTTTTTTGTTTTTTTACCTTAAATGAGTGACTCATGTTGGATTTCAATTTTGAGTCCCTTGTCACTCATCCCTCTTTTACATTTACGAAATACCGGGTTTTATGCTTTTTTCGAAAACTAAATACCGGACTTGAGAGAGAGAGAGAGAGAGAGAGAGAGAGAGAGAGAGAGAGGGAAGCAGGTTCATACAAGAATGATACATATTTAAGAAAATAAGAGTATCCTAAAATCATATGTGGTTTTGCACTAACTAGAGCGGGCGACTTAAGTCGCATGTGAAAAGTTGCTCGGATCATGTATGATTTTGTACAAAATCGAAATCATATATTATTTTGACATGAACGGTCATTCCCGTAAATAGGTACCATTCTCGTTTGAACCTTTCTCTTATATATACATATATATATATATAGAGAGAGAGAGAGAGAGACAGAGATAGAGAGAGAGAGAGAGAGAGAAAGAGTTGGATTCCGATTGTGTAACACCCTAAAAATTTAGAGCAATTTTGAACCGAATAATAGATGCGGAAATATATAAAATCACCCAATAAATGGGGAATGAGTATGGGAGTTTATATATACGGACGGAATACTAAAACAACAACCTAATAATCTACATGGTACAATACATAGATTAGACTCGGGTGTTGCTAATACTCCTCAAAATAATCTTTCTAGTATCTCCAATAATTACACTATAAGGTGTAATCCCAAAAAGAGTACCTTCACCGGAACGCCACACCGCTCCACTCTAGGAAGCCTCCTTAGCCCGATCATGTGCTAGACAACATTTAAGATCAAGTGTTAGGCTTACGCCTAGTGAGAACAAACAGTTAAATGGATAAAGCTATAAAATATTTAATTAAAAGAGTAAAAAACTTTATCCCAATTAACTCAACTTGAAAGCTTACTCTTGGTGAGCAGGTCATTTTAAAAGTAGTCGGGGATACCCGATCATACCATTTTTGGTGACGGGATACAAAAGTATGTCCCTACTCGATGTTGCCTTAACAAAGGAACCAATGGCAATTGGAAACCACCAATTAATGTAAATACATCTAAAGCCTCCAATGATTCCAATAAAAGCCCGTGCTAGGAGTCAATGACAATTGGTGACAACCAGTTAATGTAACAACATCTAAAGCCTCCGATGACCCTAATTCGGCACGTTCGCAAGAGTCAATGGCAATTGGTAACGACCAATTAATAAAATAATATCTAAAGCGTCCGATGGCTCGAACGAATATAAAGGGGACAACAATCCCGAAACGAAACCGACTAAATGCCTATGAATCCATTACATACTAGTCTATAAATCTACTACATCAAACCAGACACAGTGATAATTTTCCATTTACCGAAAAACCTTTATATAAATGTTTCCCTTTGAAATATGAACTTTACCGGAAAATTAGGTCAAATAATTTTAGTTCCATATTCAAAGATTTTCTCATCTAGAGACATTTCCAAGTAAGATAAAACCATTTAAATTACTCATTTCATAACCAAGATCAAAATCCCCAAAATCCTCATTTTGACCTAAAATTACCCAAACTTAACTAAATGCAATAATACTTGAAATCATAAGTTAATAAGAGTGAACATTAGCATTTAGAACAAGTATTAGGTTTGTAAAGAGTTGGAAATGAACTCACAAGCTAGATTTAGGCTAAATCTAGGTTTTATCTCAATACCGAGCTTCATTAGGTGAGGAATTCAGATCCACAAGTTTCCATCTATATAAACTTCATCTACATCACAAACAAACCCAACATACACAAAAATCAAACCCAAATAAAAAATCATGGAACCAAACCCTAGATATGGTGTAAAAATCCTAAAATCTCACCTTTCGACATAAGGGAGCCACATATATTTGAGAAATCACGAATCCTCCTTGCTTTCATGTTGAAGAGCTTTGAAATACGAAACCATAACAACTTGAATCGCTCAAAACGAAGCTGTGATGAAGAAGTTATGGCCAAATGAAACCTTTCTCCTATTTTTCGGTCTTTTTGTGTAGGTCAGTAGGTCATCCGAGTATCCACGCGACTAGGTCGCATGAAAAGTCTCCCGGTCCCTCTGGAACACCCAAACAGTAGGTGAAGCGGCTTGGAAGGCGGCCTGGTCGCGTGCCAAGTCCCGGGAGGTCGTTTCTTGCTCATTTTACGCCGTTTTTCGCGTTTTTCGACACCGATTTGAATCCTAGACTTCCCAACATGATTTCTATATGAAACTTCTCATATTTTATCAACTACCCTTAGATGAAGTACTTACCGAAATAAGAATTCCTAAAATTACGGGTGTTACAATCCTCCCAACCTTAGAATGATTTCGTCCTCGAAATCTAATACTGATCCACAAACATTGAACGTCATACAACTCGGAGCACAAGCTCGACAGATGACTCATTCCATCCATCCCAACAGGATGACAGTAACACGAAAAGGAGACCTCAAAATACTATACCTCAACTACGATACGTAATACTTCTGCCACGACGGACACTTCGTTTCTCATAACGAGTCATCACTATCTGATCGCTATATTCAATACATCACATTAATATCTGAAGGAACATTGAACCACGTTGAACCAAACTTCGAATCTACGCTCGATGCTGCCTCCCGACCTTAGGTGATTCATATCACCTTAGGAGTAGCATAACACTTTAATACTTCAATTCTACAATTGATGCCCAAAATGTAAAAATTCTTCAAAATTTCAAACCACTTTTATTAAGTCGGATGCTCTTTACCACTGCATTCAACATTTCGATTTCTTTCGCAACAGTTCATCTGGATATAACCATTCAGATTTCCTTAAAATCATATTACTCATTATCATATCGACTTTACCTAGGTGGTAAAGGAATCCGAAATAAACAGTTCCGAATAGACCACTACCACATCAATACTTTAACCTCGACCAATCAACGTCTCCTTAAATAAATGATTTCAGTTAAGGTCTACCTTAATAATCACACTAAATTTCTCGAATAAACATTACCGACATAAACTGAGAATTCAAACTACCGAAGTACGACGACTCCAAAACTTCCGCAAATTCTTAACAACTCAAAAAATTTCTAGTATTTAATACCAATTATTACGACTCATCCTTTTCAAGATCACCACATAAGGTCTTCAACGCTATTTGGAATTCAACCGAAGTGCTACAATCGCTCTAATGTCATATGCCCCTAAGAACAATCAACATTGACGTCAAGCCAAACACTCCTAGAGGCAAATAATTGCATAAAAGATTTCCAATCCAAAGATTGATGACACTAGAGGATCATCACGTAACTAACTCGAATTGACCCAAAAGTCCAATCACTCAAAAGTTCCTATATCCAACGGTCGTTCAAATCGAAGTCCCAAAAGTTGGAAGTGAAACGACTATCACGATTGACACAATAGTCAAAGCGTGTCTTGAGACGATCTCATTTACACACAACTTGGCAAGTTTGTCAACTGGTCGGCTTCCCGCATTGTTAAGAAGTGTGCACTCTTCGTCAAACGGTCTACTACTACCCATACGGCATCATGACCCTTCGAGGTCCTCGGTAACTTAGACACAAAATCCATTGTGACATGCTCCTATTTCCGTTCCAGTATTTCTAAAGATTGGAGACTCCCATATGGTTGTTGATGTTCCGCCTTTTCTTGCAAGCACGTCACACATCCTTCTACATAGTTGGCCACATCCAACTTCATAACGACCACCAATATGTCACTTTCAAGTCTCTATACATCTTAGTGCTACTCGGATGAATGGAATATTTTGATTTGTGTGCATCTTCTAAAGTAACTCACTGTTGCCCTTGATATTGGGCACCCAAATACGACCTTGGAACAATTTCAAACCACGACCATCTTTCGTCAAAGGTAGGTGTTGCTTCACCATCACCTCATTCTTGAGGTTTACTTCCAAAAGTGCCTCCGTTTGGGATACTTTAATCCAGTCAATCAAACTTGACATCACGTCTATTCCTGTAAGCATGACACACGTTCCTCTGCCATACTCTTTTCTACTCAAAGCATCCGCCATTACATGGCTTTACCTGGATGGTAAAGGAATCCCGCACAACAGTTCCACACGAATCAACACCGCGTAGATGCTCTAACTTCGATCAATTCAACGTTTCCTTACAAATTATAATTTCCTCTTACGTCCTACCTTTACATTCACACTCAATTTTTCCAACAGACATTACCGTAGAAGATTTACCGTCATTTCCATGAAGAAACACTATTCACGAGTTCGATCTAGGTCAACTCCACCGTAAGCTAAAACCAGAATAACACAATGTATGTCAATCCCTAAAGAACTATCAGACTTATTTAGCAACTTAATTGATCCTTATCAAGCATCACCATTCACTATAATGAATTCTCCTCAAGTTCATCGCGTAAAGCTTTTGAACATTTACTAGAATTCAACTTAGGTACACCAAATACATCAATGATTCTTGACCTCAAGAAAAGTAGGAGTTGACACCTAAGTTTGTAAAAGGTTAGTACCACAAGTATGCATCGACCGACAATGTCATCTCAAAGTTGACACTTAATATGAGAAGTCGAATCCCATAATTACCACATTTTAGTACTTGATCCCGTGATTCTTTCCAATCGCGCTGAAACATCCAAAACTATACTCCCCAATGGACAACCCAACAAGTTGTCCTCATTCACTAAAACTCGCCAAGATGAAACATCCTTATAACACGAACACCAACACCAATCAGACAACTCCTTGAAGCAATCAATCCCATAAACTTCAACCCGAAGGTTGATTAAACAAGAAGACCATCGCATAAAATAACTCGGAATATCTCAAAGTCCAATTCCTCAAAATCTCTTTTTTACGCCGACTGTTCATACTGAAGTCCCGAATTTTCAAAATCAACTACCAGTCAACGTATTCGACGCTAAATTTTGCATAAACTCAAGGTTCTACATCCGCAATACTCACTGCAGCATAATGTTTACATCCAAGGTTTCCTAATGAGTTCAAGGTTTTACCGGTATGTCTAAGCAATTATGCCAATTTTATTTAATTCTCTATAGTCAATGAACATCCTCATTGTGCCATCTTTCTTCTTTACGAACAACACTGGTGCTTCCCATCATTTCTTGCATCTCGGATGGTGCCAGCCGGTAAGGTGCTCTAGCTATTGGAGTGACTCTCAGTACAAGGTCAATCCGAAACTCTACTTGTCTATCGGGTGGTAAACCGGGCAAGTATTCGGGAAAAACATCTGGAAATTCATTAACAACTTGAACGTCTTCAAACTTTTTCTTTTCTAACTTAGCATCCAGAACACACGCTAACAATGAAGGACATCCTTTGGTTAGGCACTTGCGTGCCTTTGTCAAAGTCAACAATGAAATTTCCCTTTTTCTTCTTTCCCGTGGACTACCACTATACCGCCATCCGATAACAGGATCCGAATCAATTTCTTGGAGCTTACAATTTTGGCATAATTCTCGGCCAACCAATCCATTCCTATTATCGCATCAAATCCTCCTATTGCCATAGGCACAAGATTTAACCCAATCTTATTCCCTTCAACCTCTAACGTGCAACCTTTGAGAATATCTTGAACTAAGACTTGTTTCCTATCGGCTATTTCAACAACTTAAGCATCTTCCAAAATGCTAAAAGGTGTATGAAGTCTCGGGTAGAAAGTAGAAGACACAAAAGAAAAAGTAGTACCGGAATCAAAAGAACATGAACAAATATACCCTCTCACCGTCTTGTTCCCTTTCTTGAGAGCCCGAAAATTCCTCCACGATACAATCGATAGCTCTCTCATTGCAATATTGTTCCAAAACCTTCACTTTGAACATCTCCCAAGTGAGCATAGAAAGGATGAAGGACCTAAGAATAGCCGCGTTCCACCATGTTAGGGCCTCGCCTCGTAGCATTTGTGAAGCAAACTTCACCTTTTTCCCTTCTTCACAATCACTCGAACCAAAATCTTGCTCGATTGTCTCACAACCACCTAATGCACATTACCGGGTCATCTGAATCAAAGAACTCGGGTGGTTTAGTACACATCAATGTCTTGTATGAACAAACCCTTTTTGTTCTTCTCACTTCTGTCACAAGTGTCTCTTCAGTAATGGGACCTGTCCCGTTATCCCCGGGGCCCACTACTATGTTCTCAGCCGTTACAAACATAAAATCGGAGTTAGACAAGGCTAACATAAATACGTATAACACATTCACCAAGCATCGTAACTATAGTAAAATAAGCATACTCACATAACAAGATACCCAAAATAGCATTAGCTACGTGATATTTTGGATATATCATACATATAAGAATTCTTATTACCAAAGTCACATTTCATAGTTAGTGCATTTCCGTCGACTCTAAAGCTCTCTTATCTCAACAGTGTCTACCCATACTCACAATTTAATACTTAAAGTCTCTGCTTGAGTCTAGGCATCTTAAGTTCATACCTAGTTCACTTAAACTAGAGCTTTGATACCAACTTGTAACACCCTAAAAATTTAGAGCAAATTTGAACCGAATAATATATGCGGAAATATATAAAATCACCCGATAAATGGGGAATGAGTATGGGAGTTTACATATACGGACGGAATACTAAAATAACAACCTAATAATCTACATGGTACAGTACATAGATTAGACTCGGGTGTTGCTAATACTCCTCAAAATAATCTTTCTAGTATCTCCAATAATTACACTATAAGGTGTAATCCCAAAAAGAGTACCTTCACCGTGGTAAGATCCGTCGCAATCACTTACCCGAGTAAGACTCTTGGTCATTGTTTTCCTTGTCTTCGCTCTTACCGAGTAACATTTTTGGTACTTGTTATATTCCTCTGGTAAGGTAATATGGCTTGATAAACACTTAACCGGATAAGCGTTTGGTAAACGACCCCTAACTCTCCTTCCTCAATGAAACCCAACCGTATATTTCACCACCTCCCCTCCCACTCCCCCTTCCTTATTCTCATCTTCTTCTAGACTCAACTCATCAATCATCACAATCACAATCAACATATGTACACATTTCATGGTCCTAGTTTTTTTTCCTTGATATGGACATAAAGTCACAAGACTCTTTCATTTAATAAAAACTCAAATAAAAACATAAGTTGTGTTATACCAATTCTTTACTTTTTAATATTCTCTAGGATAGAATTTATCCATCGTGTTTGGAGTAGGGGTGTTCGTGGTCTGGTTTGAGCAGTTTAACCCCTCAAACCACAAGCCAAACCACTATGACGGTTTATAAAAATTTCAAATCGAGCGGTTTGGAAGAAAAAGACTAAACCGGTCAAAGCGGACCACAAAAGACGGTATAGTCGGACTGGTTTAGGCGGTTTGAGCCTCTTATGAACCTTAAACTAAAAAAATGACATCTATATCTAAAATGAAATTTCTATCAATATCGCACAATTAGAAAATCTCATACGGAATTATAAAAAAACGTCTATCTCTAAAATTACAAAAAGACATTGAACAAATAGAAAAAGGTTAAATAAATCCACTAACAGTAGTTGGAATTTTGGACAGAAATTGAGCAAGGAAAACTACTGTTTGGAATTTGATTTTTGAATGATTTCAGAATTTTGACAATTTAGAATGAAAACTAAAATAACATAATATCTTTGAAGAATTCTTTATAAATGGACTACAAAAGTAAAAACCTACAACATGTCAAAAAAATTAATACATTTTTTTGACGGTCGGTTCAGTCCAGACCGCTCAAAAAAACATTTAAACCACATACCAGACTGAACCAAGCAATTTGACTATTTTTTAGACTAGACTGGACCGTCAGACCATTCAAACCGCCAAAAACTGTCCAGTTCGACTGGTTTAAGCGGTCCAACCGTTTTTTTAAACATCTCTAATTTGGAGCAATGATGGAAATTCTTAACCACAATAGTGAGGCTTTACCTCACTTAGCAGATACTCTTTAACATGCGTTTGAGGAAGGGACCACAATTGTGCAAAAATGCATACCATGGTGAGGAAAACCGTAAATAATGCATAATAGGAACGAAAATGATGAAAATTGTAGACCATGGGGACCAAAATTGTAACTCTCTAATTATTTTCAATTATGCTTCTTGTATTTTTCAGTTATTTCTTTATTTTACATTATCATTTAGTTTATCGGTTAACTTTTGGCAAACAATGATTACTTTATCAACTAATAATTACTATTGTTCAACAAACAACTATCTTATCAACCAACAATTATTTTTTAGGGAAATTTACACAAACAACCAAAGTTGATAGGTGGTTTCACCTTTTAGCCAATTTCTAACCCAAATTCATTTTTCAGCCAACCCTTAGTAAACTACTTATGCATATGCGTATAGAGGACTCCGTTCACGTGAGACCAACATGCTTTCGTGAGACCATCTTTTAAACTTGAAACTTCACAGCAGAACATTGTGAAGGTTCAGATTTTTTTTACCTTCACAATGTTTTGCTGTGAAGTTTCAAATATAAAATTTGGTCTCACGAAATCAGCTTAATTTCACATGATTTCAAGTCTGCATAAAGATTTGTTTTCAGCAAAATAATAATAACAATAATTCTTACGCAAAAAATGGAATTCTTTAAGTAGAAAATGGAATAACTATGCAGAAAGTGAGATACTTAGGCATAAAACCACTTTTTTTGGAAGGCATAGCGACATCGAACCAACAAATGACTACCACAAACACACGCACACACGCACGCACACCTCCCCTGCGGTATCGGGCATCCACGGCGGCCCCACTAATCACCCGCGTCGTCCGCTCGGCCTACGCTCGAACAAGAGCCCAACCACGCCCAAGATCGGGGTGGGCGGCCACTAAAGATCGACCAACCCAAGGACTGGGTACTATTCATGCCCACAAATTGACTCCAATTGGATTCGAACCCGGGTAGATTGGGATACCATCCACAATCCCCCCAAGATGTTACCGCCCTTAGGAAAACCAACTAAGCTAGACATGATTTGTCACAAAACCACTTTTTGCTAAAAAAAATCCATTTTTTATGCAAGGAGTCTTATTTTTTTGTTTTTCAGGTCGAAACCAATCCTTACATATATGTGTAAAAAATAACTGTTTAGTAAAATTAAGTCATGTCATTGCTATAAAGTGAAAAAAGTTAAACAGATCAACTATTTTGATTAATTTTTCTTATTTTTCAACTATAATTGGTATAAACAACAAATCCAAAAATAAAATCATATTATTTGACTTACAAGTCAAAGGAGATATAAGTGTGAATGGGACAAATTAAGAGTGGGATGATATTAAGCAATTGGTCCTGCACATGGTGAAACCACTGCACCCATCACGGGTCCTTTTGACTTCTTTTCCCCACCATTTATTATTTATTTATTTTTCTAAAACAACATTGCACGTTATAATTTCTCTTTTTCTTTTAAAGGTGTGTTTTAAAGGTATTGAAGGGACGATTATAATAGTGTAACTTGTTAAAATAAAAATAGATTTTTTAGACGTATTTTAACTGATATACGATTATATAGGTCATGTAATAAGAGTGTAAAACGAAAAATTAAAAAGTAAGGAACCTAAAGTAACTAATTAAATAATTATAGGGATCAAAATTGTAAATATTTAATAAAAAATTCAACAAAATAAAATTTAACGGAGGTTTGGATGTATTTAACGAAGGTTTAGGGTATTTAACGGAGGTTTAGGGTATTTAGAGGAAGTTTGGATGTATTTAGAGGAGGTTTAGGGTATTTAACGGAGGTTTGTGTATTTAATGGAGGTTTTGGTTATTTTTGTCAAATAAGGAAAAAGATGGTCACTAAATACAACAATTTATCAAAATTGGTCATTTAAGCCAATTTCCCTTTATTTTTTATTTATTTTTCTAAAACAACGTTATAATTTCTCTTTTTCTTTTAAAGGTGTGTTTGGTTCGTTGGAATTGAAAGAAATCTGGTGTAATTGAAATTTTGAATTCATTTGACCAGATTCTATTCCCTTGTTTGGTTGAATCTTTTTGAGAGATGAAATGTTCAAATTCCTATCAATTCCACAAATAGTTGATTTTTTCCATTCCTTAGCAATTTGCTAGGATTTTGATGAAATGAAATCTTAACATTTCATAATATCCATTATACCCCTCATTTAATATACCTAAATTACTAAAATATGTCTTGCCCTAATCTGATAAAGAAGCCGACATTTTTCATCCAAAACCAAATACGTTCTCCAGCAGCTAGGTTGTCCATCGTTTCCTACAATAATTAAAACATGTTTTGCCCTAACAGATGTTGTTTTGCTGTTTTTCTGCAGTTTTTTGCTATTTTTGCTGTTTTTCTGCAGTTTTTTGCTATTGTTGCTGTTTTTCTGCAGTTTTCTGCAATTTTTAGCTATTTTTGCAGTAAAAAAATTATGATTTTTGCTGTTTTAGCAGTTTTCTGCAGTTTTTAGCTGTAAAAAAATCAAAGTATTTTTAGTGTTAAAAAAATTGAAGTAATTAATAATTATTTTATTAAACTAATTTTAGTTTTAAAAAATTTAAATTTAATAAAAAGGGTATTTTAGTCATTTACCGGAATTTCATTCTAATTCCAAAGTTACATTCTGTGAACCAAACAGACATATTCAAATTCCTTCAACAGATTCCATTTCATTCTGCCAGTCAAACAGCTGGTCAAACTTGACAACATTCCATTCCAATTCATTTTAAGTCAAATTCTTTTGACATATTTCATTCCATCCAATTTCATTCTTCGAACCAAAAGTTCCCTTAGAGTAAACTACAAATTTGGTATCTATGGCTTGTTAAAAATAACAATTTTTGTTTTTAATATTTTGAAATTACAAGATAACCGTCATTGTTTTAAAATTGTTTGGATTTAGTCTCTCCCTCTAAAGAATGTTAAAAGATTTTGTTAAATGAGAGACATTTTCATCATGTTATCGATTTTCTTTTGCGCAATCAAAATCGATTTTATGATTTTGCTCTCGATCGTTTTTATTAGTTAAAACTTAAAATACAAAAAAGTTAATAAAATGGTGAAAACGTCCCTCATTTAACATAACTTTTAACGATCGTTAAAGAGAGAGATCAAATCCGGACGTTTTTGCAAACCACGATAATTATCTTGTAATATTATACTGGTTAAAAGGGTTACTTTTTACAAACCACAAGGACCAAATTTGTAGTTTACTCTATTTTTTTATCTATGCCTTTTAATAATTTTATTACGTAATATTTAATTACAAGTCAAAAACCAAAAACCAAAGGGACATTGACTCTATAGTGCCCGAGTTATCGGTAGTAGGTGGACCCAACCTTCTAAGAAATCAAGAATTCAAGCTTCATCAATGATGAAATTGTATTTGTCATATATAAATATTATATATAACTTATGTAAAAATCGTGCAGTGTGAATAATTTAATTATTAATGTGTAGTTTATTCATATAAATAATTTGATTATTAATAATTTTATTCATATACATGTTAGTTAGCAAATAAAAATATGTGTTAACATAATAAATATAAGTAACAGAAACAATTCGTGATTCTTTATATAAATTTAGTTTATATAATACGAATGTTTAACTACTACATTAAATGTTTGTCATGTAATGAATAATAACTATTTAACCTAAAAAGTGGATCAAAATTAGGATGAAAATTCAAGCTCTATCTTATATTTTATGTAGTCACTTGCACTTCCAACATTTCACTTTTGTAACAAATGTTGGATACTCAATAATACACCATAAGTCACCATTTGATCAATATTTGATTCTAATTATGTCATTTCATCATATATATATATATATTAATATTGATGATACCTATACGAAATGTTATATCATGTAAATAAAAGTTAACTATTTAACCTAAAATGGATCAAAATCTAGATGAACATTCAAACCATATCTTATCATTTATATAGTCACTTAAACTTGCAACATTTTACTTTTGTCACCAATGTAAGATAATCAAAATGCACCACGATTCACCATATGATAATATATTTGGTTCTGAGTGTGCCACACAATTCATCATTTGATAAATACTTGATTTTTATTGTGTCATGTCTTCATGTTAAGGTCTTTATATACTGATAAATTAACTATTGATATTGATGTTTGATTCACTTAATAAATTATTTGATTTATAAGCAGCGTTATCACTTATCATACTATTAAACTTTTGGCTACGTAAAAAAATGAACCACAATTCACCATTTGATAAATACTTAATTCTCATTATACGATAATATCATCTTAAGGTCTTCCTTTATAAATTGATATTGATATTGATATTGATTTAATAAAAGATTTGATTTATAAACATTTTACCATAATATTAAAATTTTGGCAATACAAAAAATGAAGAAAATATATCAAATGAAAATATATGTTAACATAATAAATAGAAGCAATAGAAACAATACGTGATTCTTTATATAAACTTAGTTTATAAAAAATGAAAACGAAATGTTTAACTATTACATGAAATCTTTGTCATGTAAACAAAAAATAACTACTTAACCCAAAAATAGATCAAAATTTGGATGAAAGTTCAAGCTTTATCTTATTATTTATATATAAAATGTTTAACTATTTCAGAAATGTTTATCATGTAAACAAAAAATAACTACTTAACCCAAAAATGGATCAAAATTTGGCTGAAAGTTCAAGCTTTATCTTATTCTTTATATAACCGATTGCATTTCTAAGATTTCACTTTTGTCACCGATGTGGGACACTCAAGAATGCAAATTCAATCTTTATCTTGTCTTTTATATAGCCATTTGCACTTCCAACATTTCACTTTTGTCATTGATGTGGGACAATCAAGAATGCACCAAAATTCACCATTTGTTGTCCTTTATATAGCCATTTACACTTCCAACATTTCACTTTTGTCACCGATGTGGGACACTTAAGAATGCACCAAAATTCACCATTTGAGCAATCCTTGATTCTCATTGTGCCATATCATACCTTTCATATCTTCCTTATATATATACATATATATAGATATATAGATATAGATATAGATTCTAACAAATCATACACGACCATGCTAAAGCCAATTATTTTTCAATTTCGGTTCAACTCCATTACCAAACTAGTAATTTATTGATTAGTTTTTCAAAGTAGAAAAATGAAAAACTGATATATGCTAATTATACATATGAATCAAAGCGTGTAGTTAATTCATTTTTCAATTTGAGGGTGAACCAGTTGTTAACCGAACTGAACCAATATGTAAGTATTTCATGTCAGTTTGTTTTTTGGTTCCATAAAATTTGATTTTGATTATAATAAGTTAGATATAGATCCAACAATGATTGAGTTATTGGTAAGCCTGTCTTGGGTCGAGGGTTCAAATATTACCAAAAATAAGTCGTGTAAAACGAACCCGATTAAACTAAAACCAACTATAGGTTCAGTTTATTGACATCAATATCAAACATATCCGTTTATTTATTTATTAGTTGTTTTAAAGTAAAAAAAACATATTTTTTTTAACTTTACATAAATTTTGAAATAAAAGATCAAAGTTCGTATTCAATTCACTTTTTAATTTAATATCAAACCATTTCTAAACCGAACTGAACTAATACATAATTGTTTGATGTTGGTTTGGTTTTTTGTTCCATTATTTTTTCTTTCCGATTCTAATTATGTTCGATGTAGATCTAATGTACAACCTTGTCGTTAAAGTTCCTGTTTGGCCATCAAATTTTTAGCGTATCTCCTGGAGGTTACAATCATTCAACTTATTATCAAATAAAATAATTTTTTTTTCATTTTATTATCAGGTCTATTTATTTGATTTCATGTTTCAATCATCTTCCGTTCATTGATCCATTTCCGGTGAAAAAAATAAAATTACAGGCAAACTTACACTTTATGGGTACTACAATGCTATTTTAGAAGTACAAAATCACCAGGTAACTTTTTTTGGACCAGAAAATGGGTCCGACCGACGAAAATAAACAAAATACAAGAAAAAAATGGTTTGTAGATTGTTGAATGACATCGATGCTCACATAAGTATATATATTTTTATGAAACAATGATTGTGTGTGTGGGCCAAAAGTTTCACATGCGTGCACTAAGCGTTTTGTATTTTTTGAAGTTTCTTCAGTCGACTTAAAATCAGTTGGAAAAATTAAGAAATTGAAAATCCGAAAATTTGGCATGTATGTGGATTTGACCTTCACAAGATATGAAATTATTATTTTCAGACTATTCATTTTTAATAAAAACAAAGATTACATTACTATGAGGTCAACCAAAGGAGCTAAGGAGATTCAAGCTCAAAATCACTGTGTGTTTGTCGAAACGTAAAATTAAATTAAAAGAGAATACTGATATTTAAGATTTATAATCCCAAAGTTTTGAGGAAAGGCGAACCAAAATTATACGACATTAATAATTTGAAATCGTTGATGATATTGATCGTGAAATATCGATTGCTTGTTGAACCCTGTGAATTGTGTGAAAGTAGGATACTCCAAATTTGGGAGTCAAAAAGTTTTATAAAACGTTCATGGAGGAAAAAATGTGAATGAAAGATTTCACTGAATCTCCAGTTATGACATCATAAGTTTCACGATATACAAAATTATTACATACAACTTAACCATGCACAGTGGAATATCTTACGATCTTTATGGAGAAATCATTTCGAGACTTAGACAACCTTGGTTTCAAGTCTAATACTAGATAGTCCTTAATGAAATATAACGCTGAATACTAAGCAATTAAGTAATATTGTTAAACTTTAAGGAGAAGAATGTTGAATCCGTGAATTATTTGTTCTTCGAATGTCATTTAGCTCGAGATATTTGGAGGAATTTAGGGCGTTGGTGGAATGTGGACGTCCCTACTTTCAACAATGTCGCAGATTGGAAGGAGCGGACGCATGATTTAAGACTTAAGAAAGGGAAACAGACTGTGTGGAAGCGGTTGCCTATACAGCTTTGTGGTCATTCTGAAAATTTTGGAATGAGACAATATTCAGCGCAAAGAAACCTAAAAAGACGGTGTTGTGAGATAGTATTGTCACTCAATCATATTTCTGGGTGCACAATAGGAGTAAGAAATTAAATATTAATTGGGTAGGGTGGATGCAAAACCCGCTTTTGGCAATTTCTATTATGTAATTGCTTCTCTAGCGCCTTGCTAGTCTTAATAAAATTCCGTTGTTCAAAAAAAATATTGTTAAATTTTAAAGTTTAACCAAGTCTAACCAATCCTAGACCTTCTTTTAGCCTTGTCAACTCCAAATTTTTACGTTGTCCAGATATACATATTTAGTCAGCTGTTAATTTCAATGAGTTCATGGTTATTCATATCGTAACGAATACTCCAAACAAGCAACATATTAACTCACTTATTAGAACAACTTGTTACAACTCCTCATATACAAAACATATGAGCTACAAAAAACTCCATGAAGGATTATCTATTTGATGTTTAACTCTTTTTAAAGATATTTTCCCTTGTTGTATGGTATGGGCCACCATTGATACTCATTTTTGCTTAGATGGGGGTTGGCCCAACATAGTTTGGTACTTGGAAGTTAGAAATAGAGATGGATAAATGGGTCTGGTCCAGGACCGACAGAAGACCAGGATAGGAACCGACTTGGGAAGAATTGGGATTGGTTGGGGACTGTTGGTTCTATACCGGTTACGGGTTTGATTAAAAAAATAATGCCCAGCTTGGGACTGACCCGATTTTTCCAAAGAAAATGTATTGTTATATGTATTTTTAACTTTCTAAGTGTCATTGAAGATTACTTACAAATTCATAATAAAACATATTTTGAAGTGTATCTGATTGAAAACCAATTAAAAAATATAATAAATATATTTTTTAGGTGTATATGATTGTAATCAGTTATAAAACTACAATAAAAAGTATTTTTTAAATGTATTTAAATGATCCGATTACATATATTAAAATAGTTAAAATTTTATCAAAAAAAATCACAAAAAATAAAACTACAAAAAATGTTTTTTTTAACTATATTATAGTATAGTTAACATTTATGTTAAAAAAATTATAAAAAAATTGTTGAAAATGAATAATTAGAAAAAATAAAAATAAAATTGTTAATAAAATAATTCTTAAGAAATACCACAATATAGACACATTAATTATTTTAAAAAAAAGGATTTATTGAGATTTGTTGTTTTCATTCGGTTCCACCTACTCATTAGGATATCATTTTCTTAAATTGTCGCTTTCTTTTTTGTACCATCTCTAAAAGTAGAATAAATATTTATCAGTCTAATTTAAACATTTTATACTAATATTTACTTATTTTTTAAAACTTAAGTTGACGGAAAAATGTACACCGACATAACATTTCGAGTGTTTAACTTTTAATTCAAAATAATTTTATACATATATAAATACATAGTCTGGTTTTGGGGAAAACCGTAAAAGAAAACCAAAAACTAGGGAATATCTTAACAAGCATTTAACTGGATGGTATGTATATGTAGGACTGTAAACAAACCGAACGAACACGAACGGAGGCTTGTTCGTGTTCGTTCATTTAACTTAACCGAACAAACGAACGAACACGAACGGTAAACGAACAAATTTTTTTGTGTTCGTGTTCGTTCGTTTAACTTAACCGAATGAACACGAACGATAAACGAACGAAATTTTTGTGTTTATTAAGAAAATTTGTTTGTTCATGTTCGTTTGTTAAGCTGTTAAACGAATGTAAACGAACAAATATAAATGAACGTAAACGAACGAACGTGAATGAAGATAAATGAACGTAAACGAACGAACGTGAATGAAGATAAATGAACGTAAACGAACAAACATAAATGAACGTAAACGAACGAACGTGAATGAAGATAAACGAACGTAAACGAACATAGATGAACATAAACGAACAAACACAAATATAGAATAAAACCACCATTACTTATCATTTTGTTCCTAAAAAGTAACATAACAAAATGAAAAACCGGGTAAACTTAGGAGCCATAAAAAAAATTCTAAAAATTTAATTTAATTAATTATTTTACATATTAATGTCATAATATATAAATATATTTATATATAAACGAACGTAAACAAACATAAACGAACGTTCACGAACGTAAATGAACAAACGAGACCATTGTTCATGTTCGTTCGTTTAACTAAACGAACGAAAAAATGTGTTCATGTTCGTTCGTTTATTAAATAAACGAACTTCCCGCCGAACGGTTCACGAACGGTTCGGTGAACGTTCGGTTCGTTTACAGCCCTATGTATATGTGCATACCGTCCAGATTCACGGTTACTAGGGTGTTCCTCAATTTATGATATTTTTGAGGTTTTTTCTCTGAACCTCACTCTATAAATCCATACTGTTTTTTTCCCGTTTTTAATAGTTAATATCGTAGAGGTTAAATCAAATAAAAACAAAAAAAAATTGAAAACCGCAAGAACCAATCTAAGTCTTAATTTGGTTTTGATCTTATGGCTTTAATTGAAAGCAATGTTTAGTTAAAAATGACATAATCGTCATTTTGGTAATAATATTTACTAGATTAAACATACATATTAACTTATCATATGAAAGACACAAATTCACCATATGAAACACATATTAATTCACCACATGAAATCCAAATATAGTTTATCGTCATTTATAGAACACATAGTAATTCACCGACATACTAATTCACCAGATCCATCATATGAATCCAGATGTAGTCAACGATGAATTAGAAAAGTCATATATGACGGCTCTAACAAAATTACTATTACGCCCTTCTTTTTTATTAATATTACAAAAATGTCACAATGATTACTAACATTTGATTAAACTCTTTAATTGCTTAGATTAGTTCTCACGGTCATCACTTTTTTTAAGGTTTTTATTTGATTATTGACTGAATATCGTATTTTCTAAAGATATCAATAATAAAAAAAGCAATATATTTTTAAAATGAATTACTTTACTTTTGTTGTATTAAATATTGACGGATCATCTTTATCTCCAACCAGTAACCACCCTAGTTCAGTTTGTATATATCTTGATATCATTTAGGAGAATTTCACATTACACGTATCTACATCAACTAAATCAAGATATGACACATACCTTTACCTATATTGTTTCTTGGGTATACGTGTGCCAAAAATATATATCCTAGAAATAGATAAAATTTTGAAATCCATAGAGAAGTTAGAAAACTTGGACAGTCCACCATTCATCGTTCGAAGACGTGTGCCTAAAATATAAAAGGAAAACCTTGTCCACGAGTGAAAAAGAATATGAAGCCGGTAAGCTCCCAAGTAGCACTTTAAAATAAAAAAAATTGCATCTTGTTTTTTGCTTATTATACTTTTCATAAAGGCATGATAGAGATTTCGTTAAAAAGATAATGTAAACATAGTTGTACCTATAAAGAAAAAAATGTACAAACGTATAAGAAAGTGTCATCGTCACGCCCCTTGTGTTGCTACCAACCTCAAAACAAAAAGAAAACGAAATACAAAACACACACACACACACACATACAAGTGCAGTATGCCACCAATGTGACGACGTGATCGTGGTTAGGGAACTAGCACTGGAAGATGATTGTTGGTCTTCCAAACTGAAGAACCGTAGTGAGGGATCAAATAAAGTGGCGAGTGTTTTATGTTAAATATATGAACTTTAGAATCAAGTCTAGATCTCATTCACCATCGTTTTATATAAAGAAAACCTTATAATATCCACTCCTGGTATTGATTTTTGAAAATCAGATACGATATTAAATAAAATTAGTTCTAAAATTCAATGAATATTGAAATATGGTTTCAATTTTCTAAAGGATTGTAATTGTGGTACCTAAATCTTAAGGCATAACGAACCAAAAGTTCAAAAGGTAAAAGGTAGCATCACAAAACGCAAAATAAAATATATACGGGGATTAAAGTTGGTGAAACTTGAAACCAAAATTGAATACATATCTAATTAATTTGATTCAGAACAACAATATAAAAAAAACCCTGATTCGACAGTTTAGTTTGTGACATGTTTGAATACAAATAGAATTAGGGCGCATTTGGTTCGTGGGATTTGGAGGGATTTGGATTTCAAATCCAATCCATTCCGGTGTTTGGTTTGCCTAATGGTAAGGATTAAAATCCATGGATTCATTTAAAATCTCATGAACATTGGATTTTGAAATCCTTGACGGATGCTCGGGATTTCATGGGATTTCGTAGAATTTCTATGAAATAATGTTTTAAAAATATTAAAAATATTTGTTTTGTAATAATTGATTAATAAAAATGTAATTTAATTATTTTTATAATATTTTATATTTTTATATAAATTATTTATAAATAATGGAATTCTAATTCCATTGCAAATCCTATAAAACAAGCACACCTATGATTTTCAAATCCCTTCAAATCCAAATTCTTCCATTAAATCCAAATCCCTCAAAAACAATCTCACAAACTAAATGGATCCTTAGTACATTTTTCTTAAAGTTACATGGGATTTTTTATTATTATTTTGAATCTATTTTTCTTTAAAGATTTGTGATTTTTTGTATCACTAGGCAATTGGTGCATACTAAAATCCATTGACATTAAACATTAAATTCAGTGAAACTGAATATCGAAATCCAAAGTATAATAGTATAATGGTTTGTACATCGTGCATTACAAAGTGTGCATTGCATTAGATAAGTATCTTTGTTCGAGAAAAAGCCGACCCTTAAAATTTATTTGATGCAAGTTTTATGCTATTGTGTTTATAAGGTTTTAAGTATGTAACTGATAAATTATATTGTTATATATATATATATAATCGCTTTATAATCACCTATTTATAAATAAACATAACTCTTTTTATTTTTCAAATGAAACCGATGAAATATAATGAAAATGGTACCGAAACAATTTACAACAACAAAATAAATGATCCCTTTATAAACTTTAATTTGACATCCATTTTGATATATTCTTCACACGATTTTCGGTTATTTCTTCTCTTTGCATCTCACCTTATATATACATATATGCATATCTAATATACCCAGTTAGCGGTTCATTTGAGAACCACAAAAAAAATTGACAACTGGAGAACTTGTATATTCATTTATACATATCCGTTAATAAATTTTAGTGAATACTTGTATTAATGGATATATATATATATATAGGGGGTGTATCCGTTGCGAACTCCCCATTTTATGTGTACTTTGCAAACTCCTCTCATCCAATAGGAATTCACCATTTTTTTGATTTTATAAATATTATTTTATTAACAAACAAGGGTATGTAAGTAATTTAACATTAATTAAAATCAATAAAAAAATTACTAAATCATAATAACCAGATTGTTAATTCAATCGTATTAGATATTTTAGGAGTAGATAGTGGAAGACCAAAACAGTTTCCTATCTTTGATCTCAATCAACCATAGCAACGAAATCAAACAATATCGAAAATCTGCTATCATGTTTAACGTGAACCAAGTTTTTTCAGCTTCATGCAAAGAATCGATTAGTGAGAAGCTTCAATTCAAGAATCTAAAACCTGTTACTATGTTTAACATGAACCACGATTCTGGAAAATTAAACATTCACAAATCGAATGAAGAAAACAGCAACCGGAATGAAGAAAGTTGTGAATTCGAAGGGCAGAGGGATTTAAGTGAACAGATTCATTACAAAAGTCGAGAAACTGATACCGTAACTTAAACTACTTGCATTATGTAACACGAATTGTTTTGTGAACAACAACATCAGATACATAACAAAAAATAGAACCACACTATTCAAAAGTAAACTCTGAATAACCTTAGAAAATGTATAAAATGGTAATACAAAAAACCCACAAACATAGACCAATAGATAATCTATATGATTCTTATTATGATGGAAATTAAAATAAAACTTTAAAATATTGTGTATAGGTAAATGAACCTGCTGTAATATGTAAATTATGACTAATAACAATAAAAAATTAGGAATAAACCAATTGAAACATTAAATAAGTTGATCGAAACAAGTAGAAGTTCTAAGCACTAATTTACTTAACATAAAAAAAACAACGACTAACAATTCAAAAAATCCATCCAAAACCAAATTCAAATTCTAGTTTCATGAAACAATATCAAAATGGCCGACCCATAATCAGTTATTGATCCTGTCCCATAAAGAATCAGCAGCGGTCTTATGCATACGAGCTTTAACGTCCGGAGGAATCGATTGGAATCGTTCAACTTCTTTGACAATCTTATGTTTCAACATGTTAGCATCGTGCAATACTATCTTCGCCACGTACTTCTTTCGAAGTTCTTGAATTTGGTAGTTCTGTCGATCCCCTTCAACAGACAAAGAAGTTTTCCATCGATATGGATTGCCCATATACGTCTCCATATGTCGCATTGCAAAAACTCCACTGTCATTTGTATTCTTGCGTGTTTGCCAATCCATTAATAGTCTTTCTTGGCCAACTTTTTCTAATCGATGACTAGTAGTGTGACCAACAGCCTTTAAGTGAACAACCATCATTTTATGTTGTTTTCATTTCAAGAAAATAAATTACAACATGTTGATTTTAAATCGATTCATAAACAGCTAATCTTAAATAAATTATTTGGCTTATTACTTACCGTAATATCGGCTACATATCCATACTTTATTAGTAACCTGTCATCATCAGGTACATCAGGTAAGTGAAGTGTTCATGAATTAACTAAAAAGTGACGTGTTCATGAAGTAATTGAAGTGAGTTGTTAATACAATAATTAGGAAAGTCTAGGGATTCATGAACAAACGAAGTGTGCATCAATTACATGAAGTGTGCATGAACAAATCAAGTGTGCATCAAATATATGAAGTGTGCATCAATCAAATGAAGTGTGCATGAATCTAGGTAACTGTGCAGGAACTAATTTGTTTGTTCATGATTTAGGTGTAAGTGTGCATTTACTGCTTAATATCGCGGTGAACTACTTCATGTGCACACGAACAACAACGTATTGAGTTGGTTTTAAGATCATGTTTCAACGAGCATAATTCATTTGTATGAATACTTATGCAATAAACTGATTTTATACCTATATAGGGTTGGTTTCCGTTACAAACCACATTAATTCAATTTCAAGATTTTATATATATGTAGGGTTGATTTCAGTTACAAACCACAGTTTAATGTTTTATTTCACTTAACAAAAGTTGGGACATAATTCATGTTTTTTAATACTGATGCAACACACCAAGAGAAACATTATGGATTACAGAAGTGAGTTATCCTGTTCTGTAGTTAATTTCATCATTCAATACCAGTAGCACTAACTACACAATCTTCATTTTGAACTTTGACTCAACAAGTCAAAGTTATTTTCGCCAATACCAGTAGAAGAAAGCAACAGGTTCCAATTTCCCCAAATTATTTCCATATAGAAGGGCAGATATCTATAATTTCAGTTAAAAATTTAGTTTTATTGAATTTTGCTTCATTACCTCGTTTGTGCATCATGATGAACACAAAAAAGATTACAATGGAGCCACTTATATATAAAATCAACTACTATATATAATTTTAACCATACCATTTTCAAATGCAATCCCTTTCCCCTTTCCCTTTACACGATCTTTCAGCGATGGTCTTTGTGTACAAACGATTTCAACTTCTTCATCTGTATTGTCTTCATCCAACATGAAAGGATTATCTTCAGTGTTCATTCGACCAAAAAAAGATTTATGCATTCGTTCAAAATCAGAAAACTGGTGAAGCGAATCAAGAACCCTAATTACAAAAAAAAAATTGATTGAAATACAACAGGAAACAAAAAATTTGAACCTTGATTTTGTTATGAAATACTAAATTATCAGTTTCTATATTCAATCCCATTATTCTCGGAAACAGTTTAGGGGAGATATCGATTCAAATCTTATTTGTAATCTGATTATAAAATTTAATTAAATTAATAAAAAAACTCTTCATGATTAAAGGACGAGAATACCCTCCAGATAAATAACAACCTTAATATTAAATCAAAAAAGTCCTCTAAATTACTAAAAATGCCACCGTTAAATTCAGGCCATAGATCTATAAAATGAATGGATGAGATTGGTTTGCAAAGTACACACAAAATGGGGAGTTTGCAATGGATACACCCCCTATATATATATATATGTATGTATGTGTTTGTGTGTGTACTGTGTAGGCTTAGGATCGTGTTAGAAGTTGAGTTAACGGTGAAAAGCGTGAGAAATGGATTTAAATTATTGATCACTTTTAATCTCATCCCCTCCCATGAATTAGGTTTTATAAGAAAATTGATCTGGTGCATCTCGATGCACTTTATCCTTGTGCATCTTATCCTAATGTGCGTCCATTTTTCATCCAACGGTGAATAACCATTTCTCACATCTCTCATCGAAACCCCACTATATATATATATATATATATATATATATATATATATCTGTGTGTGTGTGCGCGTGTGCGCGCGCGTAAAGAGGAAAGTTCAAATGCGTACTCAAATTTGGTTGTGAACGTGAGGACAAATGAGAGTGAATATATAAAGAAATATTCAGACTGAATAACCATTATTCATACTGAATATATATTATATTCAGTCTGAATATTTCTTTGTATATTAGACTGAATAAATACTATATTCAGTCTAGATATTTCTTTGTATATTCAGACTGAATAAATACTATATATATTCAGTCTGAATTTTTTTTTAATGGGACACGTGTCGGTGTCACACTCTTATTTGTCCTCACGTTCACAACCAAATTTGAGTTTTCATTTAAATCCGTAATGTGTGTATATGTATATTTGTATTGATAGTAACTATGCATTGATGAATATATGAATCCACGAAATACATAGTTTGATAGTACGTATGTAACAATAAATATACAATTTCATTAGTTCTTAAAACTTTTTAATATATATAATCAATAACTTTTTATTTATTTATGTTAGCAAGATTTATTGCACCAAATTCAAGTATATTTGTACACTACCATGTGTTTGCCACATGGAGTCTTATTATTAGGTTGAAAATCTCTATATTTAACTGTTTTGCACAAACTCAAATTTTCAAGATTCAGTGCCTTCTAAAGCTGCTTTTTTATACCTATTTGTTTTTATTCATAACAAATTAAAAATTCATTATTTTTTAAATGCTATAAAATTCAATATACACCATAAAATGAATATCATAATTTTTAGAGTAAACTACATACTTGGTCCTTATGGTTCATTGATTTTAACACTCTGGGTCCCTAAAGTGAAATATCTATGACTTGCATCCTCATGGTTTCCATTTTATAACGTGTTGGGTCCCTAAAAGCCATTTCCGTTAGTTTTTGGCCGTTAAAACCCACATGTGCAAGCACATGATGGGTATTTTGGTCATTTCACTCTCTTTTCCTGCTATCTCCTTTCTGATAAAGAACACCATGAAGAACACCTTCATAATAAAGAACACCATGAAGAACACCTTCATGATGAAGAACACCATGAAGAACACCTTCATGATGAAGAACACCATGAAGAACACCAACAAAATCAATAACAAAATAATGAAGAACACCAAGAACAACCACCCTTTAATCATCATCACCACAAAATCAATAACAAAATCAAAAATCCTAAAAACAAAACACAAACTCACAACACTAAATCTAAATCCATAATTTGTTTTTTATAAACTTTTTGTTTATAAAAACTAAACATTTTTTACAAACCAAATCCATGATTATTCATACAAAATTCAAATAAATCTTAAACATTTTTACAAATCTTAATACAAAAAGAACCCTAAATTATAACCAAAATTTGAAAAAAAAAACAGGATGAAGATGAAGATGATTAACCCAGAAAGATTTTAGAAGAAGGAAGGGGAGAGGTTTTAAAGATGAAGATGATTCACCCACCACCACCACCACCGTCGCCACCAGATCCCACCGCCACCACCGCCACCACCAGATCCCACCACCGCCGCCGCCAGATCCCACCGCCACCACCGTCGCCACCAGATCCCACCACCACCGCCGCCGTCGCATCCCACCGCCACCACCGTCGCCACCGCATCCCCCCCTACCGCTGCCGCCACCAGATCCCACCGCCACCACCCTCGCCACCAGATCCTACCGCCGTCGCCACCAGATCCCGCCGCCACCACCGTCGCCACCAGATCCCACCACCACTGCCACCACCAAATACCACCACCTTTTCAAGATCTGAACTATAGTTTGAAGAAATTCTTTTTTGAGGGAGTTGAAAGGAGAGAAAGAAATCTCAAGGAGTGGAGAGAATTTCAAGAAAAGTAATGGTGATTTGAGAGTTTCTAGGAAAAATTAATGGGGGTGGAGGTTAGGGGAGGGTTTCAAGAGAAGTGATGTTTGATTTAATTTTTGAATTTATTTAATTTTTATTAAATTAATACTAAACCTGAAATGACAATAATACCCATCATGTGCCTTGCACATGTGGGTTTTAACGGCCAAAAACTAACGGAGTCAGTTTTAGGGACCCAACACGTTATAAAATTGAAACCATGAGGATGCAAGCCATAGATATTTTACTTTAAGGACCCAGAGTGTTAAAATCAATAAACCCTAAGGACCAAGTATGTAGTTTACTCTAATTTTTATTTTAATCATGCTTTTGAGAGAGTGAAAAAAAAAACAGAAATGTTAAAAGATGGGGAAGAGGGTGTAAAGTGATATTGTGAGAGCCAGAGAATGGGAGTATCTCCATTGGACATGAGTGGTTATCATTCCTCCAAAAGCAAATGGAATACAGTCTGTCTATATTTCACACACACACATATATATATATATATAATTAGAAAATAAAATAAATGAACTATTAAAATCAATGTTGTATTGATTGTACAAACATGTTGTATTCATAACATTCTCTCTCTCTCTCTCTATATATATATATATATTTATATAACAATATCATTTCTTTTGTATATTGATGTATTTATATATCATTTGTATATTGATCTATTTATAAAATGACAATCAAAAGGTGTTGTCATCTGTAATATGGAAAATGCATAAAAAAAGCCAACTATTTGAAGAAGTTTTATACTAAGTGTTTTGTTTAGAGTTTATTAGGTGAGACATAGGGGCGGACCCATCCTATGGGGAGGGGGTTCCCTACTACTGTTCAACCGTGTTTCGTAAGGATAAAAAAATCTGTTTCGTAAGTTTTACATGAGGTGCACCCACTAAACTTTTGATATTTCAAGGGTTAAAGTAGCACTACTTTAAAAAATCCCTCGAAATCAACCAAAAACTTTTAAAAAATAATTCGAAATCAACTAAAAACCATAAAAAAAATCACTCGAAATCAACCAAAAACCTTAAAAAATCCTTCGAAATCAACCGAAAAACTTAAAAAATTCCCCAAACGAGGAATTTGGCTAAAAAAATCCCTCGAAATCAACCGAATAATACATCAAACAACATTGCAGACATTTGATACAATTTAAGGGTGCACCTGCTCGAAAAAAATTCTAGGTCTCTTATTGATTAGACACTTATGATAATATCAAATCTCCACTCAATTAACTTTGTCATGAAAAATTAATGATTGATGAATTCATAAATGTCAAATAATCTTGAAAATGCATGGGATTTTATAACCCCGATTCATAGGGGTTGATGGAATTTTGTTTATAAAACTTCTCCAATAATACCGATAAGGTCATAACTAACCTGTAAATCGGAGTTTAAAGTTTGTACTAGACTTAATTCTAGTAGGGGTATCCAAAAAACAATCTGATCCAATTTATTTCGACCGATTCAATCAGAACCTACTTACCATAACCTAATATCCAATTGTAATTAGATCAGATTGGATCCAAAATTTAACATTCAAATTGGTCCGTAGATTCTTGGATGACAATTCGGAGTCCAATAAAACCGAACCAATGCAATCCAATTACCCATCCAATTAATAATGGGAAATGTTTGAAAAAACCCAACAAACTATTCTATTTTGAATGGTTAAGTCCTTAAACTATTTTTTTGATTGAAAAAACTCTTAAACTTTTTCATTTTGAATGATTAAGTCCCTGAACTATTGATTTGAATGAAAAAACCATTAAGCCTTCTCATTTTGAATGATTAAGTCCGTAAACTTTTTTTTTGAATAAATAAACTATCGATCTTTTAAAAATTAGTTACCTACATATTTTTTTAAAATAAGTTACTTGTAACTCACTAATTTTTTTTAAAGTAAATAAACTTAAATCGGTTTTAACGTTCCAAAAACCCTACACAATTAAAACCCCTAGCAAATAATGGTATTGTTCTTCCTCGTCACTCCCCATACCCCAACGTTGTCCGTTTTCCATTTCGCCAGCACGTTGTTGGCCTCTGTCATCGATCTTACTCTTTTTGATCTATTTTTTTAACCATTATAAGATAGATAATCAAAAGATAACCGGTTAAACGTGGTTTATTTACCCTGAATTTTTTGTGAAAAAAGTAAACCATCGAATTTTTAAAAATTGGTTACTTACAACTTTTAAACATAAATAAACTACATTTAACCGGTTATCTTTTGATTATCCCTTTTATGATAGATAAAAAATATATCAAAAAGAGAATGAAATATGGCAGGGCCAGCAACATGCTAGGCGAAACGGAAAACGGACAACGTTGGGGTAATGGGGAGTTGACGAGGGGGAACGATATCATTGTTTGCTAGGGGTTTTAATTGTGTAGGGTTTTTGGAACGGTAAAACCTATTTAAGTTTATTTTACTTAAAAACTTTTTAGTGAGTTACAAGTAACTTATTTAAAAAAAATTGTAGGTAACTAATTTTTAAAAGATCAATGGTTTATTTATTTAAAAAATGTTTAGGGACTTAATCATTCAAAATGAGAAAAATTAATGGTTTTTCCATTCAAATCAATAGTTCAGGGACTTAATCATTTAAAATAAGAAAGTTTAAGGATTTTTTTCAATCAAAAAAATAGTTTAAGGACTTAACCATTCAAAATGGGATAGTTTGTTGGGTTTTTTTGAACATTTCCCATTAATAATTATATATAATTATTAACATTATATGATATTGCTTTTTAATTAATACTTATACATATTGTTTTTGATAAATGAAGAAAATAAATTAATAGTTAGTTAAAATGGTGGATTAATTGGTTGAAAATTGTATCAAAATATTGGATTGATCCAATGGATGGAACTAGTCCGATCCAATCTTGTACTAGATTGGATCAAATGTGCAATTACATTTACATTGGATCTGATGACATAATTCAACATCCATTGGATGATTGGATCAGATTGGATTCACTCAAATTCATTGGATTTCAACTGATGAATACCCGTACTTAAGATTTGGTGAAAATATCTAATGTATATGTATTGGCTATGCATTAACACTCGTACCTCATGAGAATTAGTGCTTTTTAAGATACATTTTTTCTGCCTTAAAACCCTTTAATTTTTTTGGAAATTAGTTAATCATTTTGTAAAACAAAAATTAAATTAAGGATTAAAGAGTTTCAAAACAAACTAATCATTTTTCGATATTATTACAAATGTGCAAATCCGAGTCTGACAAAACCGAAGAACTAAAAGCATGGCCCGAAACCAAATTTTCGCCTTTTTGTTTAATTTAAAGTGGTTTTCGATTCGGTTTTTGTTTCAAGATTTTTTCAAATTGGTTTTTGATTACCAGATTTTCAAATTTGAATTTTTTCTTATTTTAGGCTAGTATATTTCAATTTAAAACAAACTGAATTACTTTTTTGGTTCACCGTCGGGTTTTGGGAAGAAACCATACGGTTTTCAGTTGCATTATTATTATTTTTACTTTATAGTTCTAAGTGGTGTAGTTTGGTCCCAGCTCGATGCACAACCCTGATAACTGTATACATATATATTCTTAGGGTTGGGTTCACGTGAGACCAGTCTATTTTTCGTGAGACCCGTGATACCACTTTTTTACACTTGAAACTTCACAGCAAAAACACTATGAAGGTTACCTTCACAATTTTTAGTTGTGAAGTTTCAAGTGTAAAAAAATGGCCTCACGGGTCTCACAAAAACAAGCTGGTCTAACGTGATCCCAAATCTACATTCTCATATCTCATATTAAATAATTAAAAATATACATTATCGTATGATTTACACTACAATAACAATTTGTATATTGAATCTTTAGGAAACTAGCTTGGTTGTACCCATTTGTATACATGATTCCATTGATATGGATTGCTCCAATTGAATTAAAACAATTATACACATTTCACCAATGACTTTTGAATTTTGATCCCCTTAGATATCTATTGGGGTTTTATGCTTGAATGATTACAAGATTAATACTCAAGAATCAAGATTGACATGATTGTGTAAAGTGTTTTCTTTATATCTATATCTGTAGTTGTCTTTTTTTTTTAAGAAAACCCTCGATTTTCAAACATCTTCTGCACACCGACTATATACTTCATCTCTATGTATGTTTTTATCTCCGTATTGAGTATAATACAATCAACTTAATCATTTGTCTATTCTAAAAGATAGGTTTTCAGATCTTGGCACATTGATTAAAAGATTTAGCTACTATAGCTATGTTGCCATTATTGTAGGATTTTATTTCATCATTACCTTAAAATATTATACAAGTTGATAGTTGAAATACTACATCATACAACGAAACTCTTGTCGTTCTTGTTGATATTTGTAAATAAAATAACAACATACTAGCAGCCGAATCGAAAGACAAAATCATAGATAGGGGGCATTTGAGTAAATATGTGTCTTCTTCGATTCATTCAAGTCACATGAGTCTTTCCTTACTTGGACAACCCATGTTTACAGTATGTCTTTTTCTATAAGTTTTTAATGCTAAAATTACATATTTATCCATTATAATATTCGGCCAGTTGACTAAAGTTGTATCACACTTTTAAGTCACTTAGTGGTATGTAATATAACGCGTTTTTATAAGCAAATATAAATTTATCTAAAATTATAACTATTTTGGTAAAACTAAATCAATCCATTAAAGGCAATTTGGTTTGAAATCAATGATAAATCTAATTAATATATTTAATAAAAAATATTATTTTATTTACTACCACAAATATCAATTATCAAACAAAGATCTTGTCCGGATTAAATAAATCTCAACTTGTCATTTGATGAGGGACTTAATTTGTACAAATTAAAAACTAAGGATTGTGAATGTAAATATTTCAAAGATGAGGGTATAAAAGTGTAATTACCCCAAATATATATACCCAGCTACCAATGACCAAATCTCACACCCCAAACTCACTACAAAACCAGCAGCCACCAATGGAGGCTTTCCACGTCACCCTCCTCTTCCTTCTCTCTTTGACCCTAGTTAACTCACTGAGTCCAAATTGTAACTCACCTAGCCAAGGGTCAACCCTTAGGGTCTACCATGTCTCTAGCCCATGTTCACCATTTAGGCCAAAAACAACACTCTCATGGGAGGAGAGTGTGCTTCAAATGCAGGCCGACGACAAGACCAGGCTTGTATATCTGACGAGCCTGGTTGCTGGCCGGTCATTTGTGCCAATTGGGTCGGGCAGACAGATCATCCAGAGCCCGACCTACATTGTGAAAGCTAATATTGGAACGCCAGCTCAAAGCCTGCTTATGGCTTTGGACACCAGCACTGATATGGCTTTGGTTCCTTGTGCCGGTTGCGTTGGTTGCTCGTCTGTCACTTATGATTCGGCTAAGTCGACCAGCTTCTCGTCACTTGCTTGTGGTGCTCAAGAGTGCAAACAAGTATGTATAATCTCTATTGCAAAATTCAACATATGTGTTTATATTCAATCACTACTTATTTGCACATATATATTTTAAGACATGCATTTTAAATATTGTTTTAAAAGTTCCATAAAATCATTACGGGTACAATCACTATGGTTATTTTTTAAATAAAAAAAGATACAACTTTTTATAATATCATAATTTGGTATTGATTATTGGATTTTTAGTTACCACATGCAAAGGGATTTGGACCTTCCAAACTCGATTCAACAAATAATTTTTTTAGTAGAGAATATAACTGTTTAAAATAAAATAAAACGTTTAAAAACTTGCTTACGAATTACGTTTTGAAGTTTAGTTATTTATTGTTGCTCTTTGAATATCGAACCCATATAGGTTGTCGGCTCGACAAACCGGATTTTAAGTTTATCAGTTTGTTGACCCTATCTGTACATGATCATTATAGTTTCTGTGTCTTAAAATAACTTATAAATTAAAATAAAACAATTTTTTTAAATAGCCCATATCAGTAAAACTGATAAGATAATGACAATATTGATTAAGTTAAGCGGAGTGGTAATGGCACCCCTTTAGTAGGGGTGTGTACATAATTTTTTGTATAATTGTAATATTAAGAATGTAAAAAGTTGGTTTTGATGTAGATGTATGTGACGAGAAATTCACTTCCAGAGATGTCATTAGCAACATCTAGGGGTGTCATTAACCTTCCCTAAATTAATAAGACTGATAAGATATTGGTTAAATCTTATCGAGTTAATTCAACATATAATAAGAGTTAGGCTTTTAGGGATTCTCCTCAGAAATTATAGATTCAAGTCTTACAAAAGATTTTGGGCAATGTTATTGGCATATATCAGTAATATATAAGGATGTCATTAACCTCCTCCAAAATTTTTACAGTCTGTTTTCAAGGTCTTTAGAATTAGTTGGAACATGCACAAACTAACCCGAACACAAATGATTAACAAAAAAATAATAAAAGTAACTATAATCATATAATTAAATAATATATCAAATAAAAGGTTATTATATTCAGAAATGGTACAAAAATATTCCATTTTTTATTCCATATAAAATTGACAAAAGGATGAGGAGATCAAGGCAAATCCGTGAGTAGGTTTTGGTTGGATTCCTTTTGTGGGACCCATCCCTTTTATCTCGTGACATCTCGTTTGTTTTTGCTTTTTTAAACACACCGCTGTCTTTACGACATATTATACACAAAATACATTTGTTTTAAAATATATTTAAAATAAAATTTTATTTTATAAAATATATAAATTATAATTATACATTTTCTAAAACTGTATGTTTATTTTAAGACGAATTATGAAAATTCGTTGGCCTTATTACGTATCCTTTTGTGGTTTTACTTTTACTGTTAATATTCGTTGACAGAAAGTTCAAATTGTATATACATTATACGTATTTAAATTATAGTTTTTATGAAGTGTTTTTCTCTTGTTTGACGGTTTTACTGTAACTAATTATAGGTACAAAGTTCAAACTGTCTTGGGACAACGTGCTCTTTGAACGTGACATACGGAAGCTCAGTCATTGAGGCTAACTTGGCACAGGACAACTTAACCCTAGCCACAGACTCGGTCGTCGGCTATCCTTTTAGCTGCATTAAGAAAACCACTGGGGGTTCGTTCCCACCACAAGGTGTTTTAGGTCTTGGTCGTGGTCCGTTGTCGTTTGTATCTCAGTCTCAGACCTTGTACAAGTCCACGTTCTCGTACTGTCTTCCTAGTTTCAAATCTTCCAATTTCTCCGGAACCTTGAGATTAGGTACAAACGGGCAACCAATTAACATCAAATACACACCACTGCTTGTAAATCCGAGAAGAACCTCTCTTTACTATGTGAATCTTATTGGAATCAGAGTCGGCTCGAAGGTCGTCAACATCCCCCCAAGTGCATTAGCCTTTAACCCGAACACTGGTGGCGGCACCATCATCGATTCAGGTAATTCTTTGAAATTCAAACAAATTGTTTTCATAAATATATTGACCATCACGATGCATAGGCATGACATCATGATGACATCACACAATACAAGTTAATTGAGAAAATTGTATTGTCATTTCCGATCGATCAATTATATTTATCAATTTAAAGGGGGCGAAGGCGATTTTGCCCAAATACAAGACAGATCCCGACCCTCAGCTACCCGCGGCCACTGTCCTTTTATTGGTGTTATTAGAGACGGGTTCTATTTAGAACTGGTTGGGTTGTCAATAATCAACTATTCACCCAAAATTTAGTTTATCAATTTAAAACTGACACAAAATTTTACATTGATAATTATTATTCAGTTTTTACTAAAAGATATAATTTATGATATTCAATAATTGAAAAAAATAATTAACTCTAATAAAGTGGTTAAAATTATGAATAATTAGATAAATTTACACTTTAAAAGTCAATTTGATTGCAATAATTAGTTACATGTTCTTTTAAATCTATCATTTTAATCCTAAAAGTATCATAAAATATATCATATCAAATGTTGCATTTTTTAGGGACCGTATTCACCAGGCTGGTGGACGGAGCCTACACTGCAGTAAGGGACGAGTTTCGAAGGCGGATGGGTCCAAAAGCAGTAGTGTCGTCCCTTGGCGGGTTCGACACCTGCTACACTGTCCCGATCGGAAAGCAAGTCCCGACGATGACCTTCATGTTCCCAGGACTTAACATGTCGTTGCCGCAAGACAACTTCCTGATCCACAGTTCCTCTGGCGCTACCACCTGTCTTGCCATGTCATCGTCACCGGCACTGAACGTCATCGCGAATATGCAACAACAAAACCATCGAATCGTATTCGACATACCTAATTCCAGGCTGGGGATATCACGTGAGATATGCTCATGAGTCACGTGACAATTGGTCACACTTGTATGTTGTCTTTTATTTATGTATGCTTAAGTTGTACTATTATTCACTTTGGAAGTGACTTGTCGGAAATCAAGAAGGGTCTTTCCCATAAATGTGATATTGAGTATGTTTTTAATTTATTTTAATGTGATATTTAGTCAAAAACTCTAAAAAAAAGAGCTTGGCCTAATAGTTTCTATTTCAACTTAAAATCATGATGCAAGTTATTTATAGCTTATATCGAATGGTTCTCAGAGATGACAGTGGTACCGCTACTAAGGGCTTATATAAATTTGTTACAACTATTTTTACATGTTAATCTGTAGTGTGGTGATTGGACCCCTAGGCTTTTTAATAGAGATTTCTAATTTATTTTGTTTAATATATTGGACCCCTAGTCTAAGGGCTTATTTGTATCCCAAATCTATTTTTCAATCTTTTTTTTTCTATTTTCTATTAATCCAATAATTAAATTATATTATTGTTTTAAATAAGTTCATTCTATGATTTATTTTTCAATCTCCAACTCAAAGTCTTTTATTTTGTTCTTTAATCTCGGTGAAGTATAACAACATTACATTTATTGAATGTCTAAAATATTTAGACGTGTCAATAGAAAATTTTACAAGATTTTAATTTATAGGAGAAAAAAATAGTCCTATTTAAAAGTGTTACAATAGGTTTATATATCGTTTTTAGGCATCTTTGCAAAGTTTTTTTACAACGCTTTTAAAATAAAATGTCACATTATTTATTTCATAGAATACTATTTGAAAAATTATTCTCTTAAAAATATGGGTTTATAGAACAATTTTCAAAAATGTCATATAAAATAGTTAATACGACATTTTATTTTGAAAGCGTCTAGAACGTTTTATAGGTTGGTCGTAGAGATGTAAATTGACCGGATTCAGGCCAGATCGGATCGGGCTTTGACCGGATTCGGGCTGAAACACTATTCCGAAAAACCGGATTTGCCCAAATCGGACCGGCTTCGGGCCGGGCCCCGGGGGTAAAACCCCGATCCGATTAAGCTATACTCGAAACCAGATTCGGATCGGGCAGAAAACCGGGCCCAAATCAGATTTGACGATTTTGAATTTTTTTTACAATTTTAATTTTAAAGACATCTCATTGAGTCACTCAAATACACTTTAAAAATACGTTTTATTATAATTATATTTAGTAACAAACTAACATCTTTGCAATATTACATATAAATTATTAAAAAAAAAATTAAAAACTCGGGTTTTGACCATGGTCGGTAATAACTTTTACGATCGTTTCGTTGGATGCATCATGTGAGGAAGCGGCCATCGTGATTCTTGAAAATAATAAGTAAGTTATAACAAAAATAAAGAGAGAAAGAGATGAGAACTAGGAGGAGATGTTATAAACCGAAATCGAAAACGAGTCGAAAACATAGAGATTTATGATCGTTTTTTGCCTTGTGAGTTTGGTGTCTAAACCCATTCAACATATATGGTATATATAGTGTTTTGGGGTGAAAAAAAACCAAAAAAATGGTCAAAAATGCATCTAACGGATCTATAAAACAGCAATTTTTCCAAAATTTCCGGATCGGGCCAAAATCCGGATTCCATTCGGGCCGAGATCCGAATGCAGATCGGATTGGGCCGGGCCGAGAAAAAACAGTAATATCCAAACCGGATCAGGCCCGCGGGCCTCAAACCGGATTTTGATCGGACCGGATTCGGATTCGGGCTTTGACCGGATTCGGATCGGGTCGGGCCGAGATTTACATCTCTAGTTGGTCGTATGAACTTAACTCCCCTATAAAATATCTTAATTATAATTTTTAGAGATTTTAGACATCCTACAAACCCATTATTGTTGGAGTGTTTATCGTTGTCACCGACTAGAAGTGCTTCTCTTTGATTCTTCTACTTTCAACATTCAATGTAGATGGATTTATTGAACTTTCATTATTTAGGTGAACTTTTTTTGAAGAGTTGATGAAATCGGAAATCTTATTTCATTTTTTATTGAAAACAGGTTGTGTTGAAGTCTGAAATTTGATACAATAGGATTTTTTGTTTTTATAAATTAATAAATGCCCGAATTTGTGTAAATTGTCTATTTTACCCATTAGAAAATTTTAGTGTTGAATTTATAGATAAAATTATACAATTTCACATATTAATTAATCATCGTTAAGAAACTTGCATCTAAATTATATATAATTGACATTCATTTAATGAAAATATGTCATTAACGATATTTAACACATTTAAATCATATTAAAAGTACATCAATTGAGAGAGGTGAGGATCAATTTGGTATGGATCGCTTGAGAGAAATGATCGATTAAGGTTAATAGATTGAAAAAACGTCGTTTCTAATTAAGGGTTTGGAGAACAATAAGTGGTAAATAAAAAGTTGGTTTACCTTTTACCAGCAAAGAGAACAATAAAACATACGTGCCTCAGAAAAATTAGAAAAACAAACAGTTTGAATGGCTACCTCTTAAAGAATCAAACAAAGAGACTTAGGTGTCGTTTGTTTTTTAAGAGATGCTGAAGTCTAACTCTGATTTCAGTTCTAAAATGGTTATGAAACGTTTAAACGAATGAGACATAAGTGGTGATTAAGAGCTTAAAATGAAAAAACAAACAAGGCCTTGTAAAAACTTTTTTCTTAAACTAACTAGGCCTTAGGGGCCGTTTACCAAATCTTACCCGGGTAAGTGCTTATCGGCAAACAGGTACGGACCCATAAATTTTTTCATACGGTGACACCATAAAAAAATATTTATCAAACGCACGGTTTTCATCGACGTGTCTTCGTGTTTTTACTAAGGTTCAATATCACTCGATGTGTTTTTAGCCTAATCCAACCGGTTCGAGGGATTTTTTAAGTTTTTTGTTTGATTTCGAGGAATTTTAAAGGTTTTTTTTTATCGATTTCGAGGGACTTTTTCGGTTTTTTGGTTGATTTCTATAGTTTTTCGGCTTTTTTGGTTGATTTTAGGAGTTTTTTTTTGGTTGATTACGAGGTACGGTTGCACCTTCCTTGAACTTCTTAATAGCATACGATAGCACCTTCTACAACGATACGATTGCACCTTTCACAAACCCAAAAAAATTACCTTTCGTCGGAGAGATAATACGGTGGCACGTGCCACCGTATGCCACCACACAGGTCCGTCCCTGCCGGCAAAATTCAACACTGTCATTTACATACCGGGTAAGATTTTAGTCCACCGAAACGACATCGTATGCAACAATTTACCCGGTAAACGCTTACCGTGGTAAGAGTCGTCGCCATTACTTACCAGGTAAGATTATTGGACCTTGTTGTCCTTGTCTTCGCTCTTATTGGGTAAGATTTTTGGTAGCGGTAAGCTTTTGGTAAACGACCCCTTAATATATGAACACCAGTATTTTAAATTTTTGCTTTTAAGATGAAAAAAATGAAATAAAAAATATTTTAAAACAGGTTGTCACGCAATTAATCCTCCTATACATAAATAAACAATCAAACTTCCTTTTTAAAATTATAAATTTACCGGTTATTATCGCTACAAATAACTTGGTATTTTTTTTTTCTTTCGACTTTATTTAACAGTATTATCTCAACAGTCGAATACACTATTACAAACCTCCATCGATATCCATATCGGTATCAAATAAACAACTTTACACATCTACATTTCCATAGACGTATAAATTCGTTCGTTTTCTTGTAATAATTAATACATAAAAAAGTATACGTAAAAACGGTCGAAAAACCGTAAATTAACGAACACCCCATTTTAACTCCTTCCGATCCTCAAAGACGGATCTACCCCTTTCCCCAAACTGGCGGCCAATAGCCTAGCGATCTCTAATTGTGTGTGTGCAATTATCTCGGTTCTTTTTAGGTCGATTTCGCCTCTTTTAACTTCGGCATCCGCTCGCATTTTCTCCAATTCCCGCATCGTTTCGGCTTTCGCTTGCTCGGAACGCACCATTACTTTCGCTAACCACCGTATGCTCTCGGCCACATCCCAGTTTTCGCTTTTTCTACGTCTTTTTCTACTGTCGGTTATTCTTGTTTTTGGATTTTTCGAGTGTATCTTTTCCTTTTCGTTGCTATAGAGTGCGGGGGTGCTACAATCGGTCTCGATTTCCATTTTTTCGGATAGTTGATGGTCGAGTATTTTCGTACCCGCCATATCTTCCTATTAAAAGTTTAAAACAAAAAGATATGTAAACCTAAATAGCTGTTTGAGAACCCATGAAATTGTGATAACCTTGAGAAACTTGTGAATCATGTGTTATTTCATATATTTTTTTTCTATCTACGCATATTATTATTTAATGTATTGATTAACATAATGTGAAACTTTTTTATGTGTATTTGTTGTTTCACAAACATTCCAAAATGTTTCACATTGTGGACCGAGTACATGTAAAATAAATAGATTGTGAAACAATTATATGTTAATCAATACATTAAATATTATGCCTAGATAGAAAAAAAAATCATATGAAATAACACATGATGCACAAGTTCTCAAGGTTATCACAATTTTATGGATTCTCAAAAGAAGGTCCCCCAACCTAAATATACCCAAAAACATAATCTACTCTCAATGTGCCAAAATAAATGTCCGTACTAAAATGAAAATATAGTTTTTTTGTAACTGTTTCACTTTCTAATTAACTAAATGACAATTTTACCCTTAATAATAGCAAAAATTGGAAAATAGACGTTTATTTTAGGACATACTAAAATAGAAATGTAAACCTTTATTTTGAGATGGATATAGTAGTAAATCATTATAAAAAATTCATTTCGAACACGCTCGTTTATTGGGGGTATAACGGTAATTTTCAACTATGTACCAAATACATGTTTGATGATTGACAAACGGGTCCATATAGTTTGGTAGGCTTCGGGTTTGGTCACAAACCTACTCTCAGATATACGTTATCGGATAATCGTCCAATAAGAATACGACACGTTTCACATTTATATCAGAAACACGATTTAATACAACTATTATGACATCGTTATTGAACTTGGCCCGTGTTCATAAAACACGATCATTTATTACTTTCTATATAAATACGTCTGACTTGAACAGATAAAACCAACGAATTTAATTGAAACCAAACTCGATCGATCAAAATTGACTTGTGGTTTCTTTCTCGACACTCGGGATTGTCGGGTCTAGTGGCAAAAACCCGAATTAAATCCATACCCGAACCAATATCGTCCTATTGGGTTCTTGGTTCTTCTAATCGACCAATGAAATAAAATATTGTACTTATTTCAAAACAGATAATTAGTTTAATGTTATTAATTTATCGATTTTGGTTATATAAATTAAAATTTGAGTATTTACCTCCCTTTGGAGTTTCGAATTGTGGTATTTTTTTGTTTTACACTATTCACAAATACGCCCTAAATTTTACGTATATATATCATCGATCTGTTATATGAAATTTACTGAATTTGTTTGATTTAGTAACAGATACAAGATACTGATGAGATTGGAGGTGATTTAAGGACATTTGTAGTGAAGGGTATTTTAGGTATTTAATTATTAATCTTATACTATATTCCTCTCAAAATAAATGTATACATTTTTATTCATGTTTATTACAAGTATTTCCAAAAATATATAAATTAATATACAAATATATAATATATAAATTAATCAGGGTAAAATTGTCATTTGGTTTACTAAAAACTGTAATAATTATACATGATTGAAATTACATATACACTTACGAAAAACTGTTTTCGTGAGACCACCATTTTACACTTAAAACTTTACGGTAAATCATTGTGAATTGCTCAAGGCTCGGATTTTTTTACCTTCAAAATATTTTTACACTTAACAAAATATTACAAAAGGTAAAAAAATTCCAAACCTTACCAGTAAAAATACTGTAAAGTTCATGGTGTTTTACCGTGAAGTAAGTGTAAAAAAATATCTCACTGGTAGCCTCATCTCAAATAATCCCAAATCGGCATGTATATATTATTTATTTATTTATTTTGACAAAGGTACTTCAGGGCTTTGATTTTTAATTAAACAAAATACTCAAAGTGTGTGTGTATACACATATGTATATATATATACACACACACAGACCATGAATGAGAATTTTGTAAGAACAATATTGCAGGTTTTCAAAGGATTTTGAGTATAAAGAATTCAAATTCAAATTCAATTCACCAAAAGAAACGAAAACAACTCAACTGACCTTGTTCTCCCGATCGACGCCATTAGAATCGATTGAATTCTGTCCAATTCCTTGAGCTACCGGATTCGAAACCGGCACCGGCGCCGGTACAGTCACCGGCGTACTCGATGAGTGAATCACCGTCGCATCAGGCGGTTGCTGCGGTGCTTGCGGTGGTGGCGCGTGTTCAAAAACCATCAGAGGAAGATTACTACCGATCGGAATCGAAGAACACGGCGGATCTCCGCCAGATGCAGCCACCGCGGTAACCGGACGAGGAGGAGGACCACCACCGCCACCGCCGCCGCTGCCGCGCAACAACAGATCCAGCCGCGGATACAACGGCCACGACGACACATCGGCGGTTGCGGACTCAGAACGGTACCGTTTCTTCATAGACTCGATCTTATTCTTACACTGCGTTTGTGTTTTAGGTGACTTGCTTGAATTGGCGCGTGAAGACACGTGCTTAGCCACATCTTCCCAGTCATGACCCTTTAGCTTGGCTCGATTTCGTAGCACCCACTTGGCTTCATAAGCCTCTAGTAGGCTTGAAACCGCACCTTCACTCCACTCATCTCTCTTCAACCTATCTCCACCACCACCACCACCACCACCGCCGCCACCGGCGACGGTGGCCGGAGTAGGTTTTCTAGGGGAAGAATCATGATGATCTTTATTGGTGAGGAGAAGAGATGGGTTTTCTTGCTTATTTGGTTTAGTATTATTATCCATGGTGATCTCTTCTCCTTCCTCTCCTCATACTAAGTGTTTTTTTCCCCCACTAAGCTGCTAACATGAAAGTAGTAGGGGGTATGTGTCCTTTTTGCAATGTTAAGAGACTAAAAGAAAAGGGAAAAAAGCCACTAGCATTTAGAAGGGGGCAAATTAAAGATAGAAAAAGAAAGCTACTTTTAGTTAGATTACCAAATTTTATGGACATTTACTTTCCTTTTTATTGTATTTTGTTTCGGTTCTTATATTTTAATACGTTACAATAACGTCGTTTTTATTGTCAATAGTGTTTTTTGTAATAATTTTATTGTAAGTTTGTAGTTATTCATTGTTTTTAGATAATGATGAGTAAAGAAAGAAAGTTGGAAAAATGATTCCTGAGAATAAGACGCATTTTATGCACAAATTACAAGTCTAGGTCATAGGAAAAGAGGGGTTTGTGTGCATTTCCGCACACCTAAAGAACTACTCGTTTTGCAATAAGGTTAATGATCGCCCCAAAATTTAGATGTTATTGTGAAGTGAACTATCATCATTTAGGTTTATCTGAAGAAAACAAAAGATAAATATGTTTAAGTGAACAAAGTCTAAGAAAATGCATGTGGCTAGGTCTTTAGGGGCATGGAGGTACGTTTGGTAGCATATGGTTGGACTTTTGTTGAACTCTACGGTGTTGGTTGGTCAAAAAATGGAACAAGTAGCATTTGAAATTTTATAAATATGTTAAGTTGGAATAAAACCGTTTTATTTAATTTTGTCTTGAATTCTTGTATATTAGCCATTTTTCATAAGATATTTCGCAAACTAAAAGTGGATGTATTGGAGAAGGAACATAAGTTTAAAATCTTTTCAATTGTAGAAACGATCGTATTTTAAAATAACACGTATCTTTAGGAGGTTACTTGAGGTTTCTTCTAATCGGTGATGTTTGTAAAAAAAAATTAGTTAATGATTCCATAACATTATGGCTTCATTTAAATAGACTAGTGCATAGGGGTTGCATGCACAAATCAACCTTAAGTAAGTGTGGAAATTTCATGACACGTTAAGTATAATTCATAGCACGTCAAGTATCAAATGATCATGAATCCCTAGTTAGGATAACTATTATTGAAGACTTGTTGTCTATTATAAAGAATACATGATATAGGGTCAGTTTCTTGAGAAGGGTCTCGGAGAAAGGATATCTACATTTGGTGAAACGCTATAAATCTTGTTTCTCTCTCTCTCTCTCTCTATTGTTCTTCAACATGTATATGTTGTGTTTGTGGTTTTTCTTCCAAGACAAAACATTCATTTTGTGCCACAACTAAATGCATAGAGACAATAGGGCACCTGGAATCAACCAGAAACAATCTTTCCACCCCAAGGTTGATCAACAAATACCTTTCATGTATCGTGTGTTGTAACTTTAGGTATTGGGTTTCATGAAGAAGCAATGTCAAAACAGACTTGGATAAGAATCTAATATCGCGTGGGAAATCATTTTCCATAAGTAATGCTTCGACCATGTATTTACCTTGACTACACGAAAATTACTTGAGGATAATCTTGATGCACGCTTACGCTTTAGGCAGAAAATCAAGAGCAAAACACATAGATGTTCTTGATTTTGTATGTCAAATCGAGAATGAAAACACCTTTTAAATAAAGGTGATTACAGATGTTATCAGGTGGTTATGGAAGGTTTGCACAATGGTTATGAGCATTAATGGTGTACCCATGATTCACATTAATGGGTAAACATTCATTGATCAACTTTAATGTCTATTGTCACTAATGATTACCACTAAACACCTTTAGTATTTAGTATCGCTTATGGAATCCACTAGTAAATCATTATTGCTAGTAAACCTTAAACGTTGAAATACTAAGTAAACGGTACTGCACATAAACCTTGAAGTTATTAAACGCTAAAGTCATCGCAAGGGGAGCAGACTCTTTGCCCTCGTCATTTGGCAATATCTGGCGTTCCCACATTTATATTAGATTATACAAGTGTATTTTCAACACCCCTTAAACCTATGTTATTGATTTCTTAAGAACCATTTCATTCCTTTGTAAATCCAATCACACTAAATAGCCTTGTGACACTAAAATCACCAAGTTAGCTAAATATTGTATTTCTACAACATTATGTGGTAACCTGTGTAAATATTGAAAGAGATTAAACCGTGTCTTTCTCATTCATCAAAGGGACTATAAACAGGAACAATATAAAACATAAGCTATTCCTATAATTACAGAGATCCTAGTTACCAATAATACATAATCCTAATTGATTTACAGCCATTATACTAATTGATTTACAGAATCACAATTACCTATTCTAACACACCCCCACAATCAAAGCGGGAGGTAACCGGACGCTGAGACTGTCTCGAAATTCTTCAAATAATATTAATGGCAGTCCCTTTGTAAATATATCGGCAATTTGAAATCGGGATGGAACATGTAGAACCCGAACTTGCCCCCGAGCAACTTTTTCCCTAACTAAATGAATATCCATTTCAATGTGTTTGGTTCGCTGATGCTGTATCGGATTTCCCGATAAGTAAATGGCGCTGACATTGTCACAATATACCAACGTAGCTTTCTGAATAGGACACTGAAGTTCCAAAAGAAGGTTATGTAACCAGCATGACTCCGAGACCACATTTGCCACACCACGGTACTCGGCCTCCGCACTGGAGCGAGATAATGTAGCTTGACGCTTAGCCGACCACGAAATAAGGTTATCGCCCAAGAAAACACAATAACCGGAAGTGGAGCGACGGGTGTCCGAACATCCACCCCAATCAACATCTGTGTACGCCATAAGTGTGGTTGGGTATGACGGGTAGAGGTGAAGACCATGATCTAATGTCCCCTGAAGATAGCGAACCACCCGCTTGAGAGCATTCATATGAGCCTCCCGAGGGTCATGCATGAACAAGCAAAGTTGTTGGACGGCATACGTAATGTCGGGGCGGGTGAAGGTGAGAATAAGAAGGATCTTTTAGATAAAGACGCTTGAGAGGTGTTTGAAATGCCAAGTGTTTGTGGGGAAGAATGTTCACCAGGTAAGTGGCCTGTTGCAATGCGTGTGGCCAAAACATGGGTGGATGAGAAGCGTGATGAAGAAGAGTGTGAACCATATTATTAACGGTCCGGATTTTTCGTTCGGACTTTCCATTTTGAGAAGAGGTATAGAGGAATGAGAAACGAAAAGATAAACCACTTTGTTGACAAAATTCTCAAAATTGGGAATTATCGAATTCTTTCCCATTATCACATTGAAGTGTTTTAATATCTCGTTCAAATTGAGCCCGGATTAAAGAATGAAACGATTTGAATGTAGAAAACACTTGTGATTTACTTGCCAAAGGAAAAGTCCACAAATATTGCGTGAAATCATCTAATAAAAGAAGGTAGTATCGATGACCTGCAGTACTAGCAATAGGAGATGTCCATACATCACTATGTATAATATCAAATGGCATAGTAGTGCATGAATTAGAAGAGAGAAATGGTAATTTTATTTGTTTCCCAAGATAACAAGATGAACAAGAAAAACTACTAGAAGAGTGAGAACGCTCGATACATTTATTTTTCTTAAGAATTTGAAAACTAGATGCACCCTGATGACCAAAACGTTGGTGCCATACGGTGGAGGACAAAACGGAAAAAGCGGAAGGTGAGTGGTCTTGACATGAGCGGATGGTGTGGATAGGATATAGATTTCCATGAATCTCACACCTCATTAGACGAGTCCCCGTTCGAAAATCCTTCACAAAAAAACCAAACAGGTCAAATTCCACAGAAACAGAATTATTATGTGTAAATTTTCTGACGGAGATTAGATTTTTTACTATTTTTGGAACATGAAGAACGTGTTGTAAGGTGAGAGGTGGGTGTGGTTTAGGAAGGGTGGCTTGTCCGGAACCGTGAATCGGAATAGAACTACCATTACATTTTTAGGTTTGCTCAAATGAGAATAAGACGTGAGAATACCTTATATAGATGTCATGTGCGAGGTAGCTCCCGTGTCCATGTACCAATTCTCATCTGGTGGGTTAAGACCGAGAATATACATGGCTGCCTCGATATCGGTCGGGGTAAAAGCATGCTGGACATGGTGGCCGTAAAAGCATGCTGGACATGTTGAGGCCTCGGACCAAGGAGCCATTGTTGGGCTGGTGGCTGTGGACGGTTCGATGTGGGCCTGTACCAAGGCGCCGTTGGATAAGGGCACGGTGGAGTGGCCCATTGCAACCATGGCCACAACCATTGTTGTGGGTTGTATAGTTGTTGTTGTCGGCCGCCATGTTGACCGCTTCGACCGCCACGGCTGTTTGTTCCACGCCCCCCTCGGTGACGACCACCACGACCTCCCCTTCGACTACCCCCATTATTGTAACGAGTTAAAGAGGGTGTATCTTGAGGTGACGGTGGTTCGTCCGTATCTCGGTACATCGCCGCCATAGCCGTGGTTGCGGCGGTTGCCGCCTTCTTGAATAGCCTAGCTTCTTCGAGAATTAACCTCGATCTGGCCTGATAGAACATAGGGAGGGGGTTGGTTTGCCGAATAACGGTTCCCACCCCATTGTACGCTTCCGTTAGACCGGCCACCATCTGTAGCACCAATCGATCATTAGTAACCGTCGCACCAACGTTTTTTAGTTGGTCGGTTAAAATCTTTAGCCGTTGACAGTAGGCAGAGGCCGTTGGATAATCTTCCATATGAGTATGAGAGAATTCTTGTTCCAATGTGACGGCTCGGGAATTTTTGTTGTCATGAAAAATATCCCGTAACCGGTTCCATGCCTCCATTGCCGTAGAATCCGGTTCCAAAATGGTGTGCAACAGATCATGAGAGATGGTTGCATAGATCCATTGAAGGACCGTAGCATCCAACGTAGCCCAGAGTTCTTTTTCGGCATCCGTGGATGGTTCTTTCAACTTACCATCCTCCGGTTTGATGATGTGATGAAGCACCTTATGGGATCTGACATGTATTTTGAACAGTTCAGCCCATGTGGCATAGTGAACGTTCTCCATTTCGAGAATGATGGAGATATGGTTTTTGATATTGGACACCGTAAGGGCAGGATGAGGTGTGGCTGGAGTGGCTGCAGGAGAAGCCATGGAGGGTGAAGGGAGGATAGGATCGAGAGAAGAAAGAAAACAAGAGAAAAGCTATAGGATCAGTTACAGCTGTGATACCATGAAAGAAATTAATCCGTGTCTTTCTCATTCATCAAAAGGACTATAAATAGGAACGATACAAAACATAAGCTATTCCTATAATTACAGAGATCCTAGTTACCAATAATACATAATCCTAATTGATTTACAACCATTATACTAATTGATTTACAGAATCACAATTATCTATTCTAACAAATATATTGTAACATCCTGATTTTTGGTGTAGTTGAGAAAGTGTTAAACCAAACGACTCAATAAAGAAAAGTTAATTTCAGAGTTTGAGCGATGATGTCATGAGATAGTGGCATCTGTCGCAATAACATCGATGGTACTAAGAGTATGGTCATCTCGACTATTGTGCCATGCGGTTGTGACATCTATCCCAATATCACCGATGGTACTGAGAGGATAGTCATCCCGACAATTGTGCCAAGCTATAGTGAGAATGGTACATTGTAGCAACCGGATCTTTGGTAATGTGAAATCCTTAGTCCTCTTTGGAGGCTATAGTGCCCGGTGAAAGTGACAATGTCACTATTGCAGGTTAGGATCGCACAAAGGAGAAGGAGGCTCTCGGTACATTTGGGGCTATTGTGCCATGTGATAGTGATATTGGCACAATCGCATGTCACTATCGCGCATAAAATCAAGATCTTCTTCATTTGGTCATAACTTGTTCATCACAACTCCGTTTTGGGAGATTCAAATTGCTATGGATTCGTATTTCGAAGCTTTTCAAGATGGAAGCAATGAGATTTAGAGTTTCCTCAAAGATATGGGTTTCCTATAAGTCTAAAGTAAGCTTTTGGGTATTTTGCATCATATCCAGGGTTCAGTTAATGGATATGATTTAAGGATTCTTGTAGTGTATTTTGGGTTTTGTTAGTGATTTAGCTGAAGGTCTTAGTGATGAATGTTGAAGATCCGAAACTCTCACCAAAGGGAACGTGAATTGTGGAGTAAAACCTAGATTTATCCTAAATCTAGCAAGGTGAGTTGAAGTTGCTTTGTGAAAACTATGTACATGCCAAAAATGTGTATTTTGAGGTATTGAAATGTTTTTCTCATTATTTATCAAATATGTTGAGTATTTGATAAAACATTACATCCTTGATGTTCTTGAGTTAATATATCTTGAAAATGCATATTATGTGTTATGGGAAATTTTGGGGAATATAAATGGTATGATTTATTTAGAAAATAGTTTTCCTCAACTAAGAGTGTGTTTTTTACTTAATCATACCCTTGAAGCATGTATTTTCACAAACATTGGTTTAAATACGTTTTATTTATTTTGATGACTTTTATGGATTAGTCATTCGTGTTGTTGAGCTTTTGGTTCGGTTTTGACACATATGAGTATTGGGGACATTTATTCGGTTTGTTTTACTCAATGTTGAGCTTTTGAAAGGGTTGAACTTGCAACTCCTTGAGTGAATAGAGAATTATAGAGGACCAAGGTAAAGATCCAGATAGGGTTGAACTTGCAACTCCTTGAGTGAAAGACTTGGATAGAGTTGGCCTTAATGGCATGTTGGTTAAAGACTTGGAGATAGTTGATGCTATTTGACAAGGTTTGGCTATAGACTTGGATAAGGTTGATGTTGTAATAACCCGGAATCTAGTTTAATGTAATGGAATTTACATTAGTGTGTAGAAGGGGTCTAACTTCCTAAGTGAAGGGACTGGATGTGTAATTATTGAGAAGTGGGTCCATAAGGGTTTGAAAACCCTCTTCATTTGGAAGAAACGACTGAGAAATTATGTGTGTGTTTATAGTGTATGCGATTTTGGAAGAGAAGAGTGGAAAAGAGAAGGGGTTCAAGAAGGAACAAGTGTTCAGCAAGTTATTCAGGTATGGAACTTCATCTTCTTGCATTGTTGGGTTATTTGAATGGTTAGAACTTTGGGGTTTTATGGTTTGGGGTTGTTGAATGATTGTGGAAAGTCATCAAATCAGTAAATATATAATGAGTGGGTGTTATAGAGATTAATTTCTTCATATTTAGTGTTTTGTCTTTTCCATTTGGATTTGCAATCAAGGAAAACCCCATGGATGAACCTTAATCATCAAATGAGGCTTTTAATCCATGGATTCCCATGATTGGAATCGATTGCTAAGTGTTTGGGGATTGTTCTTAGGTGTTTTGGGTGAGTTTTAAGTCATAAAATTGAAGGAAATCGAATCAGGATTTGGTTTTGGGGTTTTGTTCACGATTGGTTTTTCTGCGGGCGAAACAGTGGATAAAGCGGGTTCCTGGTGGGTTGCAACCCGCGTGAACCTCTGTTGAGGATTTTTCAGTTTCTCGTTTAGGTCCGGCTCGGGGTTGTACTTTGGGTACTTGTTTGAGGGGTTTGTAAGTGAGTCTTTTGGGGTTACTTTGGGTTTGTAAACTCATGATTTTGTAACCTCAATTCAGGTGTTCGGTTGGTGAATCCTTAGGACTTAAGAGGCTGCAACTAACAAATGCAGCTAACAGATCTTGGTGGCTTGGCAATTCAGGTGAGTTTCCTTCGTGTGCTTAAATTTCAAATGAATGTTTTGTTTTTTATATCATTTAAATCATTCAATTACGGGAAGTGTGTACCCGACTTTTTGGGCAAGTGTGGGCCGTTTAATAGTCACGGTGTGTGTTACTTTAAGTGTGAAATATCGTTGCAACAGGTACAAATAAAGTGTGTTCATGTGTAAGTTAATATTCATTCAAGTAGGTGTGTGTAGAATGGCTTATTCCTAATTCCATCACGCATTAACACTTTTAGCAAATGGCCAACACGTCAAGAAGTGTTGTATGATCATTATAAACTTGAATAAAGAGTTGGAGAAATGGGTTATTAAGAAATAATCTCCGCTTTCATGTAGTTTGGGTCTTAACGCTCGCTTACACCCAAGCTAAGGATTTAGCCTCATTATTTGGATTCGTTGAGTATTCAATGTAAATAAGAAAAACATTAAATACTAAAAGTAAATGGTTGCAAGTATTGAAGAGAACGGATGTAAATAACAAGTAAAGTAAACGTAAGAGAAGTAAAAACAAAAGTAGACATTTTACTACTTTTAATGCATTCAATATTTGAAGACAATTTAAGACAAAGTTTAGGGAAAACAAGTAGTAAGGTACAAGTAAATATATCTAAAATCTATCCAAAACCTTCTTGAAATACTAGAAGAATGTTGTTTGCAAGAGAAGCTAAGAAAGACAACTAAAGGGAAACTCCAATGCTTAGCTATCTTCTTTAAAAGTCTTTACCTAGATGCATGATTCATTGTTCGTAGAATTATGCAACCCAAAAATCACAAATGGAACATCATAAAAGTATACATGCTAAACCACTGTTGTTTTTTAAACGCAAGTAATAAAGTGGTACAACATATCAAGTATCGATCCACCGGGACAATAAAAACACTTAAAAGAAATCAACGGTGCAAGTTAGGTTGGAGTTTAGCAACTAAGTGCAAAGAACCTTGCTACAACATGACATGGTATGGTGTTACAATAATAGTTCTCAACTACCAATACTAGATTGAACAATCCTCTTTCGAGTCTAGCAGTGTTTAAAAGAACAAAAATCTGAGAACTGTTACAATTCTTTCCATATAGTTTGCAACCCATGAAGGTTGATGCAACTCTTTATAGTCATCTATAACACTTGGTCGTCTAAAGTTTGCACTGGCTTACATTTTAGTCCAACACATGCAAGTGAAAAAACTTGTGTCAATTTGTCAAGAATTATTTGGATGAAAATAGCAACAAGGAGTGAATAGCGGAGTTGATAGCTATTCACGAAAGAAATTATCCGCTAATACATAGGCCTTTATGTCCCAAACCTTTACTCACACCTAAGCTATTTAGCCTATCATTATGTGAAATGAAATACAAGACATGAATGTAATGGTTGAAGGTAAATGGATAAATAGTAAGTGACAAGAATAATAAAGTGTTGTGAGAATATAAAATATATATTGTAGCAACATGCAGAATAGCACTTAGACCTTCGGAATTGATTTAAAGACTAAAAAGTGACAATAACTAAACTAAATAGTTAGATGAGCTACTAGTTACTTGCTTTGTCTACCAATGTTTACAATTAAAGAAGAAATGCTCTCCTATTTATAATAGGAGAAGAGACTTAACAACATAATATTATACAAGTCACATGTTCTTTTACCTAATGGGTAATACATAGTTACACACAAGGTCAACTTTTAAAGTACAAAAGATGTCTTCGTAACAAACGCTTGTGATCTCACTCCATCATCACTATTCTCTTACAGATTCTTCAACTTTTCAACATCAAATAGTGGAAATCATCACCGACAATCGATTGCTCAAAAAGTTCATGAAGTGATAGTCATCATCTGCTACTTCTTGTTGCGATATTCCTGTTACAACAACCAAAATTTTAACTTTAAGCATAAAACAAGATCAATTTTCTCCATTAGCTCCAGACTCAATAAAATGATAACATAAAAATAAATTACTCAATTCTATTGGTTGGAAAATTAAAATAAAAAGAAATATTAAAATACGAAGTTACCAAAATGTGCTAAATTATGAAGTTATCATACATCAATGTGTTGTAGTTGTTCTCGTTCAAGTTGATGTTGTTGTTGCGGCATCACGTTTCTTAATCAAATACTCACTTTTTAGCTGAAAATACATCATTTCCGCTTTGAAGCTTGAAAAGCAATAAAGATATAAAATAATAACAAATAAGAATGAAATCATCCATTTAAGGTTGTAAACCAGAAGAGAAACAAACGAAACGATAATGTATAATTGACATAAATCACACACATCAATTGTAGATGACACAACTTATTGTTAGCCTATGAAAAGAAGTATTTTTTGTAGCTTGGTTATATCTATCGGCAGCTCTTAACTCAATTAATGTCACCTAATGGTCATGCCAAAACATTTAGGTGGCGTTTGTTTTCTAAGAGGTGTTGATTTCTGAAGTTTGATTTCACTTCTGATATATAAGAGGTGATGCTGAAGTCTGAAACCTGAATCAGTAAAATTGTTTGTTTTTACGTCTAAAGTCTGAAATCTGAATCAATATGACAGATTCTTTTCATCTTGGGGTCAAACCTGTATTGTTAATGTTGTCGGCTAGGAGCCTATCAACTACTCAACATTTATGAGAAGATGGTTTGAAAAGTCAAAGACTTAGAAAATAGAAGTAAAGTGAAAGAACTGGAGGCATGGGAAGATAATAAGAGAGATTTAAGTCATTAAGTGGTTAGGTAACCACTTATTTATTCAGACCATATTAAGTGATACGAAGCTCTGAGTATGAAAATAAAACAAACAATCTGAATTATAAAACGTCTAAATGAATCAGACATAAATGGTGATTAAGAGCTTAGATTGAAAAAACAAACAAGGTCGTAGTGATATTTTACGTGGATAAAATTCAACATATCAAGTCTTAGAATGTAATTGTGTTTGCGAATACTTATTAAAGGCATGTCTATTTACCAAGAGTTTTTGTTGGTACCAAAGTTGAGAACTCATGTTTCTTCGAAGGACATGATCCCATCTCATTATAATTCCAATTCTTGAAGGGTTGGGGGTATGAAATATCAATTCTATAGGTTCTCATTAATCATATCATCACTTCACATGCATAGTGGTTGTGTAAGTTCTCGATCAGTAAAATATATAACCGTGAGGAAAAGATATACACATTTGCTAAAAGCCTGAAATTTAGTTGGTCATATGGACATCTCACCAGCGATGCGGTTTGCGTCTTAACAACCTATAGTATGTTCTTGAAGATAGAATGACACTCTGTAGGCCGATCAAATCATGTATAAAACTCTATTTGATATTTTAGTATGTTGATTATTGTATGGAAATAAGGTTGTTCAAATGCTAGTAGAGTTAGAGTAACAAGCTCATAAGGCTATTACATCCTTTAAACTTTGGAATGACGTGTATAAACAAACTTAAGTAGCTAGACTTGATGATTTGTAATGAAAGGCTTACCACAACACTATATTGACAAAGATATGACGACATTCATTCAAAATCATACGAATTACTCAAAGTTCAATGTAACACCCCTAAAAATGGGAGTTAATTTATATCAAAATATAATGCAGAATAAGACTTAATAAATGATCATCACCCATAAAGATGGGGAAATAGTAAGAGAGTTTACAACATCAAATGGATACTAGATAACAACTTACTAATCTAAAATCCTCAAAACAAATGCCTCTATGTAACTCCAAATGTACATGCGAAGATGTACTCCCAAAAAGGATGCCTCTACTGGCACCTAGCTCCACTCAACTCTTCGAAGCCCCACTAGGACGATCACGTGATATACATGTCATTTTAAGAAAAAGTGTTAGGCTTAACGCCTAGTGAGAACAAACAGTTTAAAATAAGAAAACCGACTACTTGTGCCTATGGATTCATTTCACTAGTCTTATATGTTAATACATCATTCCAAATGTATTAACCATTTCTCAACACAAAATCTTTGTATGATAAGTTTCCTTGTTCCAAAACCCCCTTTCCAAAATTAGGTCGAAATAGCATCTAGTTCCAAACATCATATTTCTTGAAATTAAACTCATACAAGTGTTTTAAAACCGTTCTTTACACCTAGTATAGAAATACTTGCATAAACACTTTATCAGAGGTAAAATACATCATTTTTGACATGTATAAAGTTTTAGAAAGGTAATAATGAACTCACAATACTAGAGTTTGAGGAAACCCTAAAAAGATCCCCAAAATGGTGAAGATGATGAAACTAGGTGAGGAAGATGAAGATGAAGAACACAACTACTTGAAGCTTTGACCTTGAATCTTCAACCTTTAGGGAGTAATAAATGTTTGAGATGAGATAGATGAAAGCAATCAATGCTCTAAAATCGCCCTTGGGAGAAAACTTGGAGAGAAAAACAGGTGTGGTTCTTGAATGAGAAATTAGTAGCTGAAAAACGACTTAAAAGGCCTTCTGGAGCGTCCGGGCGACTGTGCCTTCATGATTGTGACATGGCACTATCGCCAATGTCACAATCGTCCGTTATGTACCGCGAGCTCTCAAATTTCCCTGATTTTCCTCCTTGGCGATTGTGCCCTCGGCGATTGTGACATGGCACAATATCCAATGTCACAATAGCCAAACATGTACCGTGAGCCTTCATTTTGTATGATTTTCTTCATTGGCAATCGTGCCCTCGGCGATTGTAACATGGCACAATAGCCAATGTCACAATAGCCAAAATGGTAAAGATGGTGTTTTCGTTTTCGTTTTATCGTTCTTTTCCTCCGATTCATTGCAACCCAACATTAATTACTTGAAACACTCCAAATAGCTAATTATGATAACATTAAGATGCAAAATTTATTAATATCTTGCATACAAAATTTCCGGCTGTTACATTCAATATGGGGAAACATGCTAAATGCACATAACTTTTCAGATGTAACATCCCAAAATTTGACCTAACTATAAAAATATATCAAGTGAGGGACTAGTTAGTTATTACCTTAAATTTGAGGATTTAATGTAATTTACAAAACCCCACATTTGAATTTGAGCATAGATAGCGATTGAAGCCTTGAAAATAGATTGAGAAGTTGAGAGGGATTGATAAATCCCGTATACAAATGATTATTAGAGAAAACCACCAATATGTACTTGCAGCAGTAAGGCAAGGCAACAACAGGTTCGAGAAGCAATAAGTCGATTTACTGTATGATGTTAATGATAAATTCGGATTTAATGTTGGGTAAAATATTTTAGTTTGAGTTTGAGGTGACAATGATAGTCATACAACAACAAAACCAAAAGGCAAAAGCTTGAAACAGAGCATAATATGTTGTTATTAATGATATCTAAGCATCATATGTGATAGATATGCATGTTAGTCATGTGCTAGACGAGGATTAGTCACGATATGTTTGCATTGAACGTGTTTTAGATTTAAAAGAACAAATAGTGTATTTAAATACGTTTGTCTAAAATAAATTTTATGTTTAAATTTCCTAATGTGATATTCATATGTTTATTTATGATACTAATCAATATCCTGATGATGGTTTTTAAGTTGTCATTGACTCTTAAAAAATAAATTGTGATATTAGTATCTCTAACAGATAATCTATAATTTCTCTAAAATAGAGAACCAAAAGTTAAAATCTTTTGAAAACTTACACTTCGCTTGAACAGAAATATCATTTCCATAATATCATGGGTTTTGAATCTTGTAGCGTACAAGGGAAAACATTTTTCGAGAAATATCCTTGACTCATTTTTGTACAAGTCAACACAAATGTTCGTCATTTACAACAACAATCATATTTTACTTCAGAGTTATATTATTGTTAGAGGTCTACAAACTCCCATAAATGACCAAAATGTTTTCCAACTTTTCTCTCATCATTTAACAATATTCGTGTTCTCAGTTGATCGCTTGTGTTTTCAACACAATATTTCAAAAGTGATCAATTCTTTTTGTACGTAATTCAATATGTGACACTATTATACGATCATTGAACCAATTTTCATTGTTCATTGGAACAATCTTTTAAATGATCATACACAAGGATCAAATCAGGAGGCGTTGTCAAGTGCCAACCCCTTCAATTTTGTAGTTAATAGTCGTGTTAAAAAATTATTATAAAAACTGCCAATTAAAAAATTCCATCCCTTTCCTCTCAAACAAAATTGTAATCGACTAGTAAATTTCACCCATTCCTCCACATATTTTATGATTCCACTGTTGAATCAACTTTTTTCAGAAAAAGTTGTTTTTATGGATGTTCCATTTCGTGTGCAAGGTTTATAGGCTTCATTAAGTAATGTATTTCAACGCATTTAAAGACCAAGAAGGCTCTAGGATGTAGAGAAAAATATTTTAACGGTTATTAATTACAGTATCGTATTTCTGATTGTGAATTTTTATTTTGCAAGCAAATCCAAGGGGGGGGGAGGGGATTTCAAATTACCTAAGAATTTAATCACCTTTTAGGTTGTCTGATATGCTTGTTGTTCATACCATATTAAAGTGTTTCACTAGAAACTAGGGTTCGGCAGAAGTGGATGTGAAGTGAGTCGTATTTAATCATCAATGTCTTCCACCACTAAGTCATTGGAATCGAAAACATGAAAGGTGGGAGATGTAATGGACGATGACTCAAATCTTATATCATTAGTCTTGTCAATAGTTAGATGATTGAGAGCATTTTCCCAAAAAAAACACAACAAATATAATCATTACATAATGGTCTATCATGGTTAGTTCTTTATGAACATAAATGAGACAAACCATGTTCGTTATTTGATGATCTAATAGACTATCAAACATTCCAAGTGCACTCATGAAATTGGTCGGGATTTTTATGGTATTTTTAATTGTAAACTGTAATGACTAAGTGTCCCCATGAAAGAAATTACTTTGCCTCCGTTGACCCAATCTTCCTAGTTGTAACCCTCATTTCTTCTCTCCATGGATATACTCCTTCAGAGCATCTCCAATGGCCATTTGAAGAAGGCTTGAAGGAGATTTGAAAAAGACTTGACTATTGGAGGAAAGACTTGAAGAAGACTTAAGGTTCCTCAAGTGTTTGAAAAAAAATGATGTGTAAGACAAAGTGCAGGGCTCTTAATGGTTAAGGGAGATCCAGGATACAAAATGCTTCAGAGAGTTCTTGAACCATTAAAAAACAAACTTAGTTTTTGTCAAACAAGATTCACCTCTTAACAATTCAGAAAGTGCCTCTTAATAAAACTATTAAGAAGTAAACAAACAACCTCTTAATAGAACTATTAAGAGGTAAACAAACAACCTCTATCCTTAATTGCTAATTTACTTTTGTCAGTTTTTGTAGTATCTACATATCTCTCTTACTTACTTGAGTGCAATATTGCAAGCCCTAATTTACTTAATTTCATTTTTGTGTTTTCTATTTCAGTTTTTACTATTGATGATTTTTAATCCCTCTTTTATAATTACGGATAAAATTAGATTCAAAACAAATAAAAATATTTATTCTTGAGAAGAAAGAAGTATTTAGAATACTTTTTTAATTTAAATTTTAAAAGAAAGTAGTTGAATAAATGTGAAAAATGGTATATATTAAAATAAACGGTTGGAAAAGAATAGAATGGTGGAATTTGGCGGTTAGCGTAGATAGAAAGCCAACTGACACGTGACACTGTCTTTCTCTCACCCACTCCAACGGTCTAATGCTAGTGCGCTCCCCTCACTACTCCAATTTAAATTCTACACGTCATTACTCTTAAAAGTTAGTATAAGAATTTATTATATTTTTATATATATTTTTGTCAAAAAGTTACATAAAAGTATTATTTTTAGTATTTTGTTTGGATGACCACAAGTTAACTTATAATGTACTTTATTGAGAAATTAATAGAAGTAGGTTTTGATAAGCTATCTTATAAGTCATAAGATACCTTATAAGCTACTTTTGCCAAACATAGCCTAGGTCTGCAATAATCGTAAATTTATTAAGCAGCAAAATTTTCAAGTTTTTTTTGGTCTAGGTCTGTAATGTTATTGTGGACCCGCTATGGTGTCATCACTAGGAAGCCTGAACTTACAAGTGTCAGGCATTTAGTCTCTTTGACATTATTGCGAACTTGGTCCGATTTTCTTGCATTTCTTTGTCATTGAGCTAGATTAGCTAGATCCTTGAGTATTGCGGACCTAGTGACATTTGGGTAAAGTCCGAATATAAGTGGTTATGAGAGCAACTTGAATGAGGAAAATAATTTGGGGAAAAGTTGATCACCGGCAACCCAAACCGGTCTCATGTGGAACCCACCTCCAAGGACATGAATGTAGGAGAATTTTTTTGGCTCACTCAACGGCTAGGGCTAGTGGTTGGGGGGGGGGGGGGGGCTAGGATTGAACCCCATATTTAGGTAAAGTCGTCCCACCCCTTTGCCAACTGAGCTACACGTCAAAAGCGATTATGTGATATAATTGGATACTATTTTTTTTTTTTGCATAATTAGTTACATTAAATGTGTTTCTTTTTGTTAATCATGGATGTCCGAGCCAGCTACGTGCACCTTGACTAATCCTGGGGGTCTGGACAAGAAAATTCCCAATGGTTTCCCGGACTCAAACCGGTGACCTTTGAGGAGGATCCCAAGACCCAAACCTTGAAAAATTGTTTTGTTGTAATAATTCTTAACTTGAATCTCAAAATCTAGATTTTTTTTCTTTACTTGAAAAACTGTTTTGTTAACCATGGATTTTTTTCTTTGGGTCCCCACGTTCTTTCAGATCCCCATTGGGTAATCCGTTAAGGGTAAAAATCCCATTTTCCCGTTGGTTTTTCCCGTTCACCATCGATTAAACCAAAAAATTACAGTATGTTAATTTTTAAATTACATTTTTTACAGATGTAAGTGCAAATATCTCAACCTAATCAAACTAATAACAAACAATATCTTGGATTAAAATATAAAAGTAAATAGAAAGTCAAACATCATACAATCAACATCACAATATCATGATTGGATAAATAAACTAGAACTTCGAGTTAATGACCAAATGGGTGTTATTTTCAAACATAATTACCAAACAAGTGTAGTTTTACACTTATTTACCAAATAGGGGTTCTTTTCCTTGCTAGGTTAAAAAAATTTCTTTTACCAGTATTTTTTTTTACAGCCTCTTTTTACCCTACCTGTGCACGCTCCCCTCCCCTCCCCTCCCGTCGATCTGATCTACTTCCGGTCGCAAGCTTGCATCTCCGGCCATCCTCCGCCTGCCGTCCGTCGCCTGCCGTCCTCCGCCTGCCATCGCACGCCTCCGTCGCACGCCTGCCGTCCGTCGCTGCCGTCCTCTCGCTCGCCGTCGCACGCCTCCGTCGCACGCACCGCCGTCCGTCGCCCGCGCCGTCCGTCGCTGCCGCCGTCCTCCGCCCGCCGTCGCACGCCCGCCGTCCGTCGCCGTCGCCGCCGCCGTCGCCGCCGCGCCGGACGCCACTCCAGTCGCATTTTCAGAATCAAAGGTTCGATTTCTTGTCTTGTAAGTGGTTCGATTTCTGAGTTTCGAATCAAAGCTTCGATTTCTTCTATTAGGCTTCTTGTTCGATTTCTTCTATTAGGCTTCTATTAGGCTTCTTGTTTGTTTGATTTCTATCAAAGATTCGATTTGTTACCTTTTACTACTTGTTGGTTTATGTATTTTACTACTTGTTAGGATTTAGGACTCCTCAAATATGTCTCTGTGATCTCGATTTGTTTGATTTGTTGGTTTCTTCTCATTTAGGTGTTTTTACACAGTTAATCAAGTATCCTTCGTGGAGTGTATTGGGTTTGAGAAAAAGGGGCTCCTGGAATGAATATATGTATATATATTTAAATGTATTTGTCTTATTTGTTATTGTTTGATTTTGTTCATTTTGTGCTTACTATTTTCTATTAATTTATGGGTGTATTTTGATAGATGGATCTTGTTACGTTGATTCAAAATGAGGATTTCTACGCAATGTCTCAAGTTGCTGTTGCAAGCAATGCAATAATTAATGATAATGACGTTGATGAATATGATGACATTGGAGATGAAGAAGAAGAAGATGGAGTTGAGATCACTCAAGAACATGAAGTACCCTCAACTTTTACTAGTATGGAAGAAACAAACACGACTATTGATGGAAATTGGATTGTTTCACAATCAAACAACAAAAATGATATTACAAGAGAGTTGGAAAAAGATTCTTTTAAGGATAAAGAAGAACTTATTAGAGCCATCAAGCTCCACAGCATAAAGACACATAAACAATTTGAGGTCACAGAGACACGCCCAACTTTATGGAGCATAAAATGCAAGTTAAATTTACAATCCGGATGCAAATGGCACCTTCGCGCTTGTAAACGAAAACGAAGTGGATATTTTGAAATTACAACATACACCGGTCCACATACTTGTTTACATAATGCTATTTCTCAAGACCATCCAAACCTAGATGCAAGCTTGATCGCTCATGAAATCAAACACCTTATAAAAGAGCAACCTTCTATTAGTATTTCTGCTTTGAGAGCCGAAATAGTGGAAAAGTTAGGGTATACTCCTTCATACGTAAAGGTTTGGGTCGGAAAACAAAAGGCAATTGAACAGGTGTTTGGTAATTGGGAAGAATCTTATGCTACTTTACCGAAATTTCTAGGTGCACTTCAAAAGTTCAATCCGGGGACTATTGTCGAATGGTATGTTGTGAGATCAACCGATGAGGAACATGTGGAGTTTAGACGTGTTTTTTGGGCTTTTGCTCCCTATCAAAGGGTTTGTGCATTGTCGGCCCGTGATTAGCATTGATGGTACACATTTGTATGGTAAGTATAAGGGAAAGATGTTGATTGCAATGGGAGTTGATGGTAATAATCAGATTTTTCCACTTGCATTTGCTATTGTAGAAAATGAATCTTATGATAGTTGGGATTGGTTTCTTTCTCATGTCAAGAATCATGTGGTGAAAGAGCGTGATGGCATTTGTTTAATATCTGATCGTCATATTGGAATCCTAAAGGTAGTGAATAAGCATGGATCTCCATGGTTAGAGCCACGTGGTTTTCATAGGTATTATTACAACTCATATATATGAAATGTATATAACTTCTTTCACATAAACCGTTTATGACTCATATTATTTTGTTTGTTTTATAGGTATTGCTTACGACATTTCATCAGCAACTTTAATGACAAGTTTCGTAATTCAGAGTTGAAGTCTTTGGCTTATCGTGCCGGGAGTCAAAATCAAGTTCGAAAGTTCAACTCCACAATGGAAGAAATTGGGAAGCTAAATCCAGAAGCTCGACAGTGGTTAGAAAGACATCCACTTGATAGATGGACACTTGCACATGATGGTGGAAAGAGATATGGGTTACTCACAACAAATCTGTCTGAGATTTTTAATAGTGTACTTAAAGGTGCTCGTTTTTTACCCATCACAAAGATGTGTTCAACTTACTTTTATAGATTGGTGCACTATTTTGAGGTGAGACGTCCTTTAGGATCTAGTGCAAAAGCTAATGGAGATGTGTATACTCCCCATGTTGTTTCAAAACAAGTTGCTTTGATGTCAAAAGCAAGTGCACATTTCTTGAGATCGTTTAATCGAGAGAAAGGTATATTTGAGTTGATAACTCAAAGAGAAAGAAATGTGCAAGTAGTTAATTTGAAAGAAAATGTTTGCACGTGTGGTAAGTGGGAGATATTTAAATATCCTTGTTCTCATGTCTTGGGTGCATGTGCCAAACTTTCCTTGAATAGTTGGCAATATGTTGATAGATGTTACTCAATTGTTGAATATTGTGCTACTTGGGCATCCGAGTTCTCCCCGCTTCCTCATGAAGCGTATTGGCCACAATCATCGATTAAAGAATTGCTTCCAAATTTAGAGCTCTTACGGAATAAAAAAGGTCGTCCTCGCTCAACGAGACTACGAAATGAAATGGACACCAAAGAAAGAAAAAAAGCGAACCTTTGTGGAATTTGTAGGCAAAGTGGTCACAACCGAAAAGGATGTCCATCTAGGCCACGGTATATAAAGAAAAATTTTAGAAAATTTATTTGGTTAATTGGTATGATATATCTCTCATTTCTTTGTTTTATTTTTGCGGATAAAGATTGGTCACCGGTTCAAGATATTTGGAAGAAATTGGGAATATGTTATTTGTACTATGGTTTTTGTAAAAGTTTATTGTCGGTTTAGTACCTAAAACAATAACTTTGATGATGTTGGTTTTAATTTTTTTTTTATTGTTAGCATTGTTCAAAAAATTGTTGTGATTGTTACATAAAACATAATAAAAAATGCAGTAAAACACACAAAGAAAAAAACGATAAAAAAATTGTAAAAAAATTTAAAATCGCTTAAAAAATAGTTTATAAAAGTAGTAAAAACAATATATAAAAGCAGTAAAAAAATAAAAAATAATTTAAAAAAAACAAGAAAATCGAGTTTTATAAAAACACTAAATCAAGAAAAAAAGAAGTAAATCAAGTAAAAAACAAGAAAATCAGTTAAAAACGGTAAAAAAAGCAAGTAAAAAAGCAGTAATATCGCTTAATAACAAGAAAAAGCAAGAAAAAAACAAAAAAAAAAGCAAGAAAAAAGCAGTAAAAAAAGCAAGAAAAAAGCAAGAATATCAATTAATAACAAGAAAATAAAGTAGTAAAAAATTGATTTAAAAAAAACATTAAAATACCCATTAAATAGTCTACTACACCTATTTACACCTATTTGGTAAATAAGTGTAAAACTACACTTGTTTGGTAATTATGTTTGAAAATAACACTTATTTGATAAAAAACTCCTAGAACTTCTGGTAAGCATTATTTGGGGTGTTGAGGTAAAAGTGGATCAAAGCATTCTAAATTTTAATATTAGTAGTTTTCTTTTAATGATATTATATATAGATATATAAATTAAAATTAATATACATACACATATCGGGCTGTTAAAATCCCGGAATATGTCCCCGACACCCACCCCGTCCCGGATAAGAAGTCCACCGACCTGAGCCGGAAGTTTTGGTCTTCGGTTTTGACCATCAGCTTCGGATTTTTTTTGTCATCCCTATCTGTAAGCTCAAAATGTCACTTAAAATGTAAACAAAATAACAAGTTTTTATATATGTAACTTAAAAGTTTTTTTGTTGATAACTATGGGTTTCCAGGCCAGTTTATATGTACCGACTAATTCCCGAGAAACCATAAATGACCTAGAGTCATCGTGCAATTAAATTAGTACTAAATGGTTAATATACAGTGTAAGATTTTATATACCAATTATAACTGATTGGTACATAAAATTAAAGAGTAAAATTCAGTATGATTCAATCCACTTCTAGTCATAATCATAAATCTAACAAAATAATACCCTAAAAAATGCTTGGATTTGTGTAATCTATGTTTCAAAAATACTTGTTCATGATAAATAAACAAATAAATAACAAATAATTTTGACAATGAGTGATTATTACATTTCTATAACTTTAAATAACAATCTTATCTTTATAATAATAGAAGAAGTTATGAATTGTTCAATTTTATAATTAATAAAAAAAAAAATAGAGGGCTACTTTTAAATATAAACTATTATTTTAGGACAAACTCAAAAAAATATATAAACTATTATTTTGGGGGGAAAAAGTTTATCTTTTTTATAAACCTATTATAATTTCTAAAATGGTTAAAATAACAAAAAAATGGGAAAAAAGTTTATATTTTAGAAATTAATACGTATTATAATTGATTTTATAAACCTAACTAAAAAATGTTGGATTTACCTGAAAAGCCGGAAAAAAGGTCACTACAAAAATTTCAGATACCGAATATTGGTATTTCGTGATCTTTGGAAAAAATTGAAAGATTTTTCTAAAATGAATGAAAAAAAAAACCGAAATAATTTTATTTTATTTTTTTCTTCTGATGATTATTTTAAGAGCATTTCCAAAAGATTTTTTAAAATTTCTTCAAAATGGAGAAAAAAAAGCTAAAATCTTCAAAATAAATTACACTTATCTTTAACAAATTCTCCATTTTTGAGAACCAAACATTGATAATAATATTAAAATATTGCAATCATCTATTGAAATATTATTTCTCTCTCTTTATATTTATTTTCAAAGACTTTTATTGGTGATTTTATGTGCTAATCATTTTTGGAATGATCTTTATATTTGGAGAAAAACATATTTTCTCTCCTAATTTCTCCATTTTGGAGATAGTTTTGGAGAATCTATTGGAGCAAAATGTTTGTTCAAAATCCTTATTTTCACAATTTTCTCCATTTTGGGGAAGCTGTTGGAGATGCTTTAAAACTATTTTTCTTTAAGATGAATTTTTTTGGAGAAGAGAGCATGAAAGAACTCTTTAAAAACGATAACCGCCAGAGATAAATGTTTCTTCTGTTATATTCTATCAGTAAAAATATTTTGAAATTAAATATTTCGAAGAAAGATATAATGTTATCAGGGTCGGCCCTGGTCATGTGCAATACGTGCGGTTGCACAGGCATTAAAGTCCAATGGGGCATCAATTTGTCATTTATTACTGGTTTTTTCCTTCTAAGTATCTAACTGAGTATTATAAATTTGTGTCATATGTGGTTGTGCGGGTTACTACATACTACGCTAAGGCTAAGGACTTTTGTCATTTTGATAATGAGTCTTGTTCTTGCATATTGAAATTTGTAATGCACATTTTTCCAAATAGTGTCCTATACAATAATTAATATGACACTTAAGACCATCTCCAACCCACCACTAAAATCACAAAAATAGAGTTTTTTTCCATCTCCAACCCACCACTAAAACACTAAAAAATATAGAGGTAACCACAAGAGTGGTGCCTCAATGGTTTGAGTTTGGACTCCAAAGGTTAACAGTACTAGGAGGTCCCAGGTTCAAATCCAGGGACGGGTAAAAAAATCCCCTTGTGGCCACGGAGGTTCAAATGTGATGACTCCGGAATACCCACAAAGCAGGTTGTCGCCCTGAGATTAGTCAGCTCGCATAGTGGGTTGGATATCCAGGTTAATCAAAAAAAAAAATATAGAGATCCAAATTATTGGCCTCTATATTTGAAAGCCCATAAAGGTAGATCACTAAAAAATATACTAATATTTAATTCAAATTTCTAATTATATATAAAGATTAATAGTTTAATAAATGAGTAAATTACACTTTTGGTCCTTTATCTATGCTCGCTTTTTGGTTTTGGTCCCTACAAAGGTAAAAGTACATCCGTGGTCCCTCAAACGAGTTTTTGATAACACCCTTGGTCCCTCCGGCTAACGCCGTCCATATGGCTGCCGTTAGGCGTCCCATGTGCCCCTTACGTGAGGGGCATTTTGGTCTTTTTACTTTTCCCTCTTTTTCCCTTTTATATTATACATTATATTATTACCCGATAAAAACCCTCCAACGTTCTTCTCTTTCAGACCTAATCTGCTTATTCTTCAATTTCATTTCTCATTTGCTTCAAACTCAATCTGTTTCTTCATAATGTCTCTCCGATCAACGATGGTTCCAAATTCTATTTACTGCAACTGTGGTCTACCTGCCATCACTCGAACATCATGGACAGAAACAAATCCAGGTCGGCGATTCAAATGTTGTTCGGGAAAGGTAAGGATTTCACTTATTTAAACATTCAAGCTAGAAGATTTTTGTCTCATTTTGTGTATTTCTGTCACAGGATTGGAATTGTGGTTTCTTTAGTTGGGTTGACCCACCCATTTCTACTCGAGATATGATATTATAAATGGGCTTTTGAATGCAAAGAACAAGCTTGAAGGCTCTGTAGCATAAATTCAAAAAAGAAAATTAAGATGGAAGATTTTATGTTTTATCACTTGGATGTTGATGGTTTTTTTCTACTTTCTTAGTTGATGGTCAAGCTATGTATTAGACTATTTTGTAAGGTTATGTTGGTTAAGTTATGTAAAAGTCTGAAAAGTTAATGAAAGGAGACTCTTTTGCACTAAATGATGGAAATCTGTGTTCAATACATGTTCAAAGTGTATCCAGTACATGTGACCTTAATAAAAATGACATTTCATGCCAAAACAGATGGAAATCTGTGTTCAATAGGGTATCCAGTACATGTGACCTTAATTAAGACATGTATAGAACAACACAGAAGGAAATCCAATCATGTTCAAAAGAAATCTAAACCATTTCATAAGGAATCCAAGACATGTGTAGACCAAAACAGATGGAAATCCAATCTTGTTCAAAAGAAATCCAAGGCATTTCATGCCCAAATCCAAATCATAATAAACAAACAAGTTAATACCATAATAAACACATTGCATTGCATCAAGTTTACAAAAGATTAAGTTCCAACCACAAAGTTTACAAAAGATTAAGTTCCAACCATAGTTTACAAAAGAAAGTACAACAACCAAAATAACATTGAGCATAAAGTTTTTTGGTCCTAATACTGTGTCAATCACCTAAGCTTGACTTCCACTAGCTTGCCATTTACACGTACTTGCATTGTGTCCAACTTGCTTGCATCTGGTACATTTTTCTCTCATCCCAGCCCTTGGTACCTTGTTGCTTGCTTGACTTATCTCTTCCACAGTCTTGTTTCTCTTTTTCTTTGGCCTACCTATCTGAGTATGATGCTTTGGTGGAGTAAGTGTGGCGGGACACTGTGATTTAGGCCACATCAATCTACCATTAATTGGTTCCAGCTTGAACTTATACACATTCTTCCATGTTTCCATCCAATATGAAGCATGGACCAATCTTTCAGGTTCTTCAGCAGCAAGACCATTGCTTTCCATATCCCAGATAACAGCCACAACATGCTTGCATGGAATTCCATTCAGTTCCCATCTCCTGCAAGAACAATGCTTATTTTGGTAATCAACAATGCACTGGTCCATATTGGGTCCACTCACCTCATACATCTCACCCCCATTCTATATAACACTATACTTTGTTGTTTCCTCCTTTATTGAATCCAATATCTTTGTGGTTGTTGGTGTAAGGGGCCCATTAGCAGCATTTATCAACCTCTGAACTTTAGCCATTCTTTTCATTAGATACTGTCTAATGTATTCTAAGGCTGTTATGATGGATTTATCCCTTCCATCCACCAACTGCCTATTAAAGACTTCACAAAGGTTGTTAAAAAGAACATCACTGTGACACCTGCCTGTGAAATCAAGGGTTGATAACATTAGTATATTGTAAAATATAAATTAACTTCATACCAATTACAATTAAGTACCTGTGAAATGTGATCTTGTCCAATGTCGAGGGAGAATTTGCCTTAACCATTGAGCTACCTCTGTTCTCAACAACCTCCTTTCTTCCATGGCATGCTCAAAAAGTGGTACGGTTGTAGCTGTGGCACATTTCCAAAGTTGGTCTTTGAATACCTTTCCCTTCTATTGAAGTTTCATATTTTCACTTATATGTCTAACACAATACCTATGCTCAGCAGAAGGGAAAACCCTTTCTATTGCTAGTAGGATGCCCTGTAAATGAAATCCATACCTTTAAATAGAAAATTTAAACAGAAACTTAAAAAAGAAACTTGGATACATACCTTCTGTCTGTCTGATATAAATGTGAAGTTAGAATTTGGGGCCAAATCCAAGTCATCTCGAAGGTATTCTAGGAACCAGCTCCATGAACTTGTTGTTTCAGCCTCAATGATGGCATATGCCACCGGATATATTCCATTGTTACCATATAAGCCAACTGCAGTTAATAATTGCCCAGGAAATGGACCTTCCATGAATGTGCCATCTAACCCTAATAATTCTCTCAACCCAGCCTTGAACCCTTTCTTTAATTCCCCAAGACAGATGTAGATCCTCTTAAACTGTCTTGTCATACTAGCAGGATTAGGCTCTGTTTCTACCTCCAACTTCACAATGGTATCAGGGTTGGTTCTTTGAGTCTCACACAAATAGTCTCTTAGAACACTGTATTGACCAACATAGTTTCCTCTCAGTTTCTTGAGAGCCATTGATTTAGCCCTAAAACTCTTCATATGGGAGACCTTAACTGAATATTTTTGCTCCAAGCTCTGTTTAAGGGCTTGGGTTGGAATTTCTGGGTTATGCACCAGTTGGTCAATGATCTGTTGGAAAAGAAAGGTGGTTGTACAAGCTTTTATTTCCCTAGAATGAAGGCATTTATGTTCAGGCCTATATGTCTTCACCATCCACGTGTCATCATCCTTGCCCTTAGATATGAGTAGGACCCATGGACAGGGTTTCCCACTTGCCCTGACACTTTTGCCTTTACTACTCTCCCTTTTGTCTTTATGTAGTGATGGTAATTTTCCCAAGCATTTAGCCCTAACCCTCCTTTGGTCATTCTTGCCTTTTTTAATTTGTCTTCTACTCTCAATAGCATGATATTTGATTGCTTTTTTAATCCCTTTCTTTGTTCCAAACACATGTCCAATATAAAACCCACATTTACCTTGACTTCCATCTTTTGGTGCCTTTTCCCTTAACTTTTTCAATCCTTTTTCCTATCAACCACAAGATCATCATCCCTTATTGGACTTTCAAAGGCTTCAAGATCAACTGCAAGAGACTGGTCATCATGATCATCAGCCCTTATTTGATTATCATTCAACCCATTGTCCTCTTCTAATTCCATGTCAACATTGTTGGTAAATCCTGTCATGTCAACCTCTATATCGTCATTGGTGTGATCATCTAATCTAGGTTCATTATTAATGTGATCATCTAATTCAGGTTCATCATTGTTGTCATCTAATCCATCTAATTTATCATCATAATCCATGTCATTGTTGTCATCTAATCCAGGTTCATCATTGTTGTCATCTAATCCATCTAATTCATCCTCATAATCTATGTCACTACTGTCATCTAATCCATGTTCATCATTGTTGTCATCTTCAAAAGGTTCAAAATCATCCATGTCCAAAGAACTAGGTCTATGTTCTTTTCATTAGTATTGTTTTCCATCCCATTGTTATCATCTAACTCTGGTTCACCTACTAGGTAAGGTTCATCTACATGGCTTTCCATCCCGTTGTTGTCATCTAACTCAAGTTTACCAACCTTCTGATTTGCATCCACATTACTACCCATCCCATTGTTGTCATCTAACTCAGGTTCACCAACCTTCTGATTTGCATCCACATTACTTCCCATCCCATTGTTGTCATCTAAGCTAGGTTCACCAACCTTCTGACTTGTATCCACATTACTACCCATCCCATTGTTGTCATCTAAGCTAGGTTCACCAACCTTCTGACTTGTATCCACATTACTTCCTAATCTAGGGGTTTCATTAATCCATTCAAGATAAAGTTTTTTTGCATGATAAAGATTTATTCTTACATCTATTTACTTCATGTGACTGATCTTCAGGAATCTCCTCTATTACAACTTTCCTAGAGTTAGGTGACCTAAAATATGTGTTAAGGTTTGTCCTCCAATGCTTAATATATACATCAGCAATTTTGCATTGAGGAAAATATTTGAAAAACTCAATCACATCTTGGTCATTGCCTAGAGGCATCAAACCATAATCCAAATCTTGGTCAGGCACCAGAAAGTGATAATACATGGGTACAGGGTTGGAATAGCCTATTTCAGCAAGCATTGCATTTAACTCATGGACAGAAAAGACACACATCAGTGTCCACTAAATCTACATATTGAGTTTTACCACTTACGTATTGTCTTCCAGGTTTCTTTGTGAACACTCCTCCATGATGTTTCCTCAACGAGATTAGTGTCTGATAAATACCTGGAATTTTACATTCAAAATAATCATTAACCTAACCTCAATGGTGATTGCATGCTTTGATCAAGAAACCAAAATTGTTGAATAGTGTACATACCGTATATTTCAATATAATTTGTAGAATCGGTGCCAGCCCTTATTTCCCACCCCATGGAAACCTTGATTCCAGCTCGTATTTTAGGTGAAGAAGATGATGATCGAAGGGTTTAATGAGATTAGACAATGAGGATGAGGATGAGGATGAGGATGACAAAAAGATAAGTACTGAGTTAAGTTTAATGAGATTAGAGAAGAAATCGAAGGGTTTTATAATGTATAATATAAAAGGGAAAGAGAGGGAAAAGTAAAAAGATCAAAATGCCCCTCACGCGAGGGGCACATGGGACGCCTAACGGCAGCCATATGGACGGCGTTAGCCGGAGGGACCAAGGGTGTTGTCAAAAACTCGTTTGAGGGACCATGAATGTACTTTTACCTTTGGGGAGACCAAAACCAAAAAGCGAGCATAGATAAAGGACCAAAAGTGTAATATACTCTTAATAAACTAATAAAATAGTACAATAATAAATAAATATATTATTTTATTATTAAAAGTATTTTTAGTGTTTTTATTTTAATGTGTGATTGGAGTTGGATTTTTTTTTGTTTAGTGGACCCACCATTTTTAGTGTTTTTTTGTAGTGTTTTAGGTTGGAGATACCCTAAGAAGTCATAAAAAAAACTTGTTAAAACGCATAAAAGTGTCCTATAAAGCTATTGTAACACTTTTAGATATAATGCTTTTTGGTTTGGTTATATAAACTTAAGTCCTATAAAGTATTATTTTAGGGCGCCTCTATATTTTAACTCGTTCTATAAATCAATTTTGTTGTAGTGTTTGTACATCGGGATATCGGTTCATACGTCCGCCCTTTGTATATTTTTATCATAAATAATAAAAACGAGGGTGGGGATGAGATACCTAGCTTAACTCACTACTAAACGAAAAACTTTTTCCTACGGACTTTCCCTGGAAAATTTATCACAAAAGGACGATTCCTCACAAAACCGTCACAAAAGTTGGTAGGTAAATTGTTGGTAGGTAATTCAAATCAATGAGAGATTATCTAGGGATTCTCTGGGTGATCCGTTAGTATTTTCTAAAAAAATAGATTTTTACCGAACCATTGGTATTTGTTGGGTCACCGATGATTTGGTGATGAACCACCTTCCTTTGTATGAATGAATTTTTACAGGTTCTTTTGAAGGTCTGAAATATGCTTCAAGTATTGAAGAGTCAAAGACTATTCAATCAAGGGGTTGTACATCAAAAAGTGGAATTTTGGATGTATCAACCAACTTCAATATTCAGACCATCTTGCCAAGTCAAGATTGGGTCACCAATATAGTGGGTCACCGATGGTACACTCAAAAGTCATCAAAAGTACTAAGGACATCAAATAAGATGAGGTCATCAAGTTTGATGTCATGGTCACCGACACTATGATCTTGGTCACCGAAATTGCAGGTATATTTTCTAAGGCTGTGATATCAACTCACAAGGGTATACACTTTTGTCACTTAGTGAAAGAAGAAGTTATCAAGCAAAGTGTACACTTATCAACTCCAGCCTTATAAGGTATCCACCGATGTGATACATAGTGAGATGTATCACTTAGCAATTTCAAAGAGATAAGTTCTTGACTCACATCAATTGCAAGACACGTGAGCCAGCAAGAACTTGGGCACCAAGCCTTAATTAAAGACATTCTCTTTTATTCTTATAAAAGGAATATTTGTCTTTTAGCTAAAAGGCTTGATGGGACTTCACAGAGCATGAAGAAAAGAAGATAAAGTTATCTGACATTACGTGCTACAAGGAATGGTTCATCCATTATTCTAGTACAAAGGAAGTGGTCTCTTCCTTTGTCCATCGAATAATCTTCCGGCTAATGAAACCTTGACGGTACCGTCCACTTGCATCCCATGCATGAACACTATAAAAGGAGATGAAGTCCTTCCCGTAAATCTCACGCTTTCAACAAATCTTCGCAGTGATTATTTGTTTGACCGTGGCAAAGCCGTGTGCTATAACGGTATTGTTTTAACTTGCTTAGTGTAATAGTTAATTATCGTTATCTGTGTGTTTAGTTTGATAGAATAGTCCGCTCGTTCTTTTCCGCATCAAACTATACGTGTGTAAATTTTTAATATTTATATTAAAAAATTTAAAAAGAGTATATTACTGTGTGTTTTATATTCAACCCCCCTTCTACAAAACCTCTCTTAGTTAGCCATCTCTTTGGGGACTAACAATTGGTATCAGAGCAGTTGGTTTAATCTCATAAACCGGATCTGTGATGGCTACTACCTCAAATGTTGATGGTACCTTGCAGACCTCTTCCAGTAATACATATGATTTAGGATCTTTGGCTAAACCCCCAAGATTCAACCCAAACAACTTTGGGTTATAGAAAAATCGCATGTTATTATTCTTGGAAGGGATCGATTGCAGGTATCCCAACATTCTCAGTGAGGGACCTATTGTTCCTAAAATATGGGCTCGCTTTGGCCCTCAAAAGGACGCTGAAGGAAAGGACATAGAGTCAGATGACGAAAGAAGTGAGAAAACTGGTAGATATATCATCAAACCGTCTAATAAATTTAGTGAAGATGATAAACGCCTAGTTGCTTTAGACACTAAAGTCAAGTCTGCTCTTGCTGTATCCCTTCCTGATGATGTGTATCATTCTCTTCTTAACCTTCCCACTGCTAAAGAAATGTGGGATACTTTGAGTGTCTTATATGAAGGCACCAAAGAAGTAAAGAAATCTAACACGATCTGTCTTGTTAGAAAGTATGAACTCTTCTCCCATGAAAAGGGAGAATCTCTTTCTACCTACTTTAATCGTTTTAACTGTCTTCTCAACGATCTCAAAGTTCTTGGCCGAGTTTATGATAATGAAGAAGTTCTCTGCAAGTTCATGGATTCTCTTCCAGATTTCTGGGAAACTATCTGTACTTGCATCAAGCAAACCAAGGACTTAGAAATCATGTCTTTAACTGCTCTCTATGGAACTCTTCTTCACTATGAACAAACTAAGAACCAGAGAAAGTCTCTTATAAAGGATATCAAATCCTCCTCTATTGCTTTGATAGGTGATTCAAAACCTTCTTCTTGTATTCCTAGAATCACCTATCCTTCTTCTAATTTCGAAAAGATATTAAGGAAGACTCTTCTCATCCGTCGATGCATACTATAGTCGCCGATGATGAAGGAGAAGAATCGACCATTGACATACTTTCGATAGTATGGCAATGCTTCTTGAAACCTTAAGAACAAAAGATTTTCTTCAAACCGCTCCAAATTTAATAGAAAACCTTTTTCTCAAAAATCCTCTTCTGATAAAGCAAATGAAGAATGCTTCAATTGTGGAAAGAAAGGTCATTTTGCTTCTGAATGCAGATCAAAAGCTTCTTCCTCTAAACCTTCTTCTTCTTATGGCCATGACTTCTCAAAATCAGCTTCTAGGAAGCATGAAGAGAGAAATAGCCAATCCTCTAAAGAAAATTCTGAATCAAAAGAAACCTCAAGATACAAGAAATACAAAGCCAAATACAAGAGAGAAAAGGAGAGAAACCAAGGTAAAAATAAAACCTTAGTTGCTGAGGCTCATTGCTGGGAAGATGAGCAAACCTCTGAGAGTGAGAGTGAGTATGTTACTAAGTGCCTCATGGCCAAAATCGATGAGATAGAAGACATGGAGAAATCACTCTACACCACTCTTGTATCTACTGAGGGATCCACTTCAGGGACAAAACCTCAGGTACATCCTTTTACCTTTCTCTCTGATGATCAAAAGGCTGATGCCTTTGATTCTTTAACTGTTGACTTCTGTGACTTAAAGATTCAAAAGAAAAAGGCTGATATGCACATAAAATGTCTAAATGATCAACTCCTCTCTTGCTTTTCAAAACTAAAAGATTTTGACAAAATGAAAGCTGATCTGGAAAACCTTCGGTACTTAAACGACAGTCTTTCTGAGGAAAAATCAAAGATTTCTTCCACTCTTGAAAAGGAACAAGAGGTCTGTCTAAATGGACTAAATCCTCTAAGAATCTAGAAAGGATCCTTCAAGATCAAATCACCAGCAAGGATAAGTCTGGCCTTGGTTATGGAAAAGATATTCCTCAACCTCTTGACCTTCCACTCCCTTCTTCTTCTGAGTGTCAAGGTTTTCCTGCTGGTTTCTTTTCCGATGACGATGATGCTCTCTTCGGTTACTCATCTGAGGATTCTACCTCCGTTCACTCTATAGATCTACTTGACATGCTCAAAGTAGAATCTGGTTCTAAAAAGTTTGGAGTCTTTGTTAAAGCTAAAGAAATCTCTTCTGAGTCTTCAATGGTTTCAACTCTTCCAAGCTCTTCTTCTTCTTCTCCCAAACCTATCCAAAGACTTTTAAATTCCTTAAGTCTGCATGAGTCAAGGTACTCCCAGGAGCAGCCTTCTGAAGTTGCTGAGTATCCTTCTTCAAAAAGATTTTCTCCTCAAAAGAAAAAATTTTCTAAATCAAATTTTTCATCTAAAAGGAAATCTCAAATAGCTACTGACTTTATTCCTCGGTCAGTAAACTTGAAGAAATCAAGAAATCCTGGTAAAGGTATTCTTGGACCAAGACCAGGTGTTGGACACCCCTCTTCTTCTCATTCCTCAACCTCTGTCCAAAGTTTTGATGATAGGGATTTTAAAAAGGCCTTTCCTTTAAAGAAGTGCTATAACTGTGGCAACACTCTTCATCTTGCTAAAAATTGCCCAAAAGACTTGGTTCCTTGCAAAACTAAAATATCTTCTAATCCCAAAGGACCCACCTCAAAATGGGTACCAAAAGTCTAAATTTGTTTCTGGGTGCAGGTACCAAATAAAGATCACATATGGTACATGGATAGTGGGTGTTCAAGACACATGACTGGAAACAAACTTCTTCTCTCTAACTTCTCAAAAGAAAAGGGACCAACTGTTTCCTTTGGAGGAAATGGAAAAGGGGTCACCAAAGGATATGGTACCATTTCAAATGGAACCATCACTTTCTCCAGAGTAGCTCATGTTGAAGGGCTGATGTACAATCTTCTAAGCATAAGCCAAATATGTGATTTGGGCTATAAGGTCATGTTCCAGCTATGTGTGTGCTTGGTCTTTGACGTACAGAACAAGATTGTACTAGCAGGAACCCGACTGAATGACGTGTACATAATCAACATGAAGGAAAGTGCAATAGGAGAAGCTGTGTGTCTCCTTTCTCAAGAACTAGCCAAACAAAGTTGGCTGTGGCATAAAAGGTTCTCTCATCTAAACTTTAAAACCTTGAACAAACTCTCCAACAAGGAGCTGGTTGTTGGAATGCCAAAAATAGTTTTTGAAAAAGAAAAGCTGTGTGGAGCATGTGAAAAAGGAAAACTCACCAGAACTTCCTTTAAAACAAAACAATGCTCTTCTATCTCTCAACCTCTTCAAATGCTTCACATGGATCTGTGCGGTCCAGTAAGCACACCCGATGCAGGTGGTAAAAAGTATATGCTAGTAATCGTCGATGAATTCTCTAGATATACTTGGGTGTTCTTTCTGAAACACAAGAGTGATGCTGCTGAAGAAATCATCAGGTTTACAAGAAAAATTGAAAATTTGAATGGTAAACTGGTGAAGTCCTTCAGAAGTGATAATGGCACAGAATTCAAGAATGTTGTTCTGGAAAATTTCTTTGACCTAAAAGGAATTTCTCAGAACTTCTCTGCTGTACGCACTCCTCAGCAAAATGGTGTTGTTGAAAGAAAGAATAGAACACTATGTGAAGCTGCAAGGTCCATGCTGAGTGAATCCAAGTTGCCAACCTATTTTTGGGCGAAGCGATTAACTGCATGCTTTACTCAAAATAGGTCTATCATAGTCAAAAGGCATGACAAGACTCCGTATGAAGTTTTCCATGGTAGAAAACCTGCAGTTGACTTCTTCCATGTGTTTGGTTGTGCATGTCACATGCTAAATGACAGGGAACAACTTGTAAAGTTTGATCCGAAGTATGATGATGGAATTTTCATGGGCTACTCTCTCTCCTCAAGAGCTTTCAGAATTTTCAACCTAAGAAGACAATGCATAGATGAATCCATGCATGTAAAGTTTGATGAGTTTGAAACTTCTTCATTATCTTGTGATGAAGAAGAATTAAACCTATGGATAAATTCATGTGTTGGTGAAATTCCATCCTCCTCTCAAACCAATCCTCCAGATAGCAACCCTTCTCAGCCTCCCATAAACACCACCTTACCTTCAGAACCTTCTCTTTCTTCTCCACCTCCTGAAACTAACTCTTCAGAAGACCTTACCCACCAAAACACCATATCTCCCTTAAACCCTTCTTCACCATCCCAAATTCCTACCTCATCCTCTTCTCTACCTCCCTCCTTACCTCCTGCACTAAAGTGGACCATGGATCATCCAATAGATCAAATCATAGGTGATCCACAAGTTGGTGTAAAAACCAGAAGAGGCATAAGCAATCTGTGCTTATATGTCAACTTTGTTTCCATTGTTGAGCCTAAGCTGATAAATGAAGCCCTAGCTGATCCTAGCTGGGTAATTGCCATGCAAGAAGAGCTCTCACAATTTGAGAGAAACAAAGTCTGGAAGTTAGTTCCTCGTCCATCCAACAAAACAATTATTGGAACAAAATGGGTGTTTCGAAACAAGATGGACGAACAAGGAACTGTCATAAGGAACAAGGCAAGGTTGGTTGCTCAAGGATATCGGCAAGAGGAAGGAATTGATTATGATGAAACCTTTGCTCCTGTTGCCAGATTGGAAGCTATCCGAATATTTCTTGCCCATGCAGCTTACAAGAATTTTCGGGTATTCCAAATGGATGTCAAAAGTGCCTTCCTGAATGGTGAATTAGCTGAAGAAGTGTATGTGAAGCAACCTCCTGGGTTTGAAGATCCAGTCCATCCATATCATGTATATAGGCTGGATAAAGCTCTATATGGACTGAAGCAAGCTCCACATGCCTGGTATGACAATCTCTCAGAATATCTACTTAGAAATAAGTACATACGAGGCAAGGTTGACAACACTCTCTTCTTCAAGAAATCACAAGGTAATATCATTCTTGTTCAAATCTATGTAGATGATATTATTTTTGGAGCCACCGATGAATCCTTGTGTGATGAGTTTAGCTCCCTCATGCAAAAAGAATATGAAATGAGCATGATGGGGAAGTTAACTTTCTTTCTTGGTTTGCAAGTAAAACAGTCTCCAGAAGGTATTTTCATAAATCAAAGTAAATACATTAAAGACCTTCTGAAAAAGTTTCAATTTGATACTTGCTCTACCATGAAAACTCCTATGGCTCCTCCTCTTAAACTCTCTTCTGATCCTGATGGCATTTCTGTAAATATTACAAATTATAGAGCCATGATAGGATCCCTTCTTTATCTGACTGCAAGTAGACCTGACATTATGTTTGCTACTTGTCTGTGTGCCCGATACCAAGCAAATCCTAAAGAATCACATCTGGCTGCTGTGAAAAGGATTTTTCGGTATCTGAAAGGTACCATAAATCTGGGTCTTTGGTATCCCAAGGACTCAGGTTTCGATCTCATCGGGTACTCTGATTCTGATTTTGCAGGTTCAAAAATAGACAGAAAAAGTACAACTGGAAGTTGTCAGTTACTTGGTGGAAAGCTTGTGAAATTTGGTCAAGTAAGAAACAACATTCGGTGTCTACATCTACTGCTGAAGCAGAATATGTGGCTGCTGGAAGTTGTTGTGCACAGATATTGTGGATGAAAAATCAGTTGTGTGATTATAATCAATTTTTCTCAAAAATCCCAATAATGTGTGACAACTCAAGTGCAATAGCCATTGCCAACAACCCTGTGCTTCATTCAAGATCTAAGCACATTGATATCAGGTATCACTTTATAAGAGATCATGTCTCTAAAGGTGATGTGGAGCTTCACTTTATTCCCACTGATTATCAATTAGCTGATCTGTTCACAAAGCCCCTTGATGAAGCAAGATTCAAGTTTCTCATCGGTGAGTTAGGTATGGTAAACATAGACTAATATATTTTATATTTATATATAATGTATGTTTTATATATATATATTCCATATATATATATTATATACATTTATATATTTATAACTTATATATGTTATATGTTTTATATATATATATATATATATTATATGTATACTTTATAGATATATTATATATTATATTATATATTATATTATATTAATATATTTATATAAAAAGAAAAATAAAAGGAAAATAAAATTATATATATATATACCTAATGTCGGTGACTGTGTCACCGACGGCTACTCTCTCTCTCTAAAATCTATCAAACCCTAACCCTATTCACCACAAGCCAAGCCACCGACGGAAACACCACACGTCGAACCACCGAAGAGCCGCCGACGGTGGCTGTGTGCCCACCGACGAGCCGCCGACGAACCACCACCCAACCACCGATTCGCCGCCTGCCTTTCCGACAACCACCCCTGAGCCACCGACGTCTACTTGCTGACGTCATCACCCACCGACGTTTAACCAAAGCCACCGACGTTGCTTGCATCACTTTCCGACAAGCCCCTATCCACCGACGTTGGTTGCCTCGACCCACCGACGTCTCTCTCTCATCTTGGTTCGAGCCACCGACGTTGCACCTTGATTCAAGCCACCGACGTTTATCTCATTACTAAGCCACCGACGTTTGTCCCTTTTATGAAGCCACCGACGTTTTACACTCTCCAAGGTAACCATTACAAACCCTTCACCTTCTTAACCCTTAAAAGATAACTCTTGACTTACCATTCTTGATAAGCAAGATTATTTGTTCTTATCCCTAATGACATCATCAATGTCAGACCATGCGCCGAATTCAACTCTAAAACCCTTAGAATTCTGACCTTTCAATCACCAAAAATAATCATTATTTTTGAAAGTTGAAATTTCCCTCTCATATATAACCTCTTCCCCCACTACTTCACCACCTTTCTCGCACCCACTCTCCTTCTCCTTCAATAGCAAGAACTTCAAACCTGCAACTCCCATCTTCTTCAATGGCTTCTCCTTCAAAGACCTCTTCTGAAGAACAGACCATGACTTTTGGATCCCTATCCTTTCCTGCATGCAATTATTTTGGAAGAATAGGAGTTGACAATGCTCATCCGTAATACAATGATGTTTGTCGGTTTCTTCGTAGATGCCCTCTTCAATATGCAATCACAAAGAAACCCAAAATGAGTAAGTTTCTTTTTGGAAACTTTTGGTTGACTTGCACATTTGATGCCTCTTCGGATCAAATTCTTGCATCTGTTCTAAGTAATGATGAACATGATGTGATCTTCAATGTGGAAGATGTTAGAAGCATTCTCAAGCTTCCTGTCTATGATTCCTATGAACCTTTCCCTCTTGGTAATGAACATCAAATGGTGGTTGATGTGTTGAACTATTTGGAAGAGAAGAAGGGCTCAAAGTCAAAGTGGTCCGGTACTTTATCGCGCAAAAACATGGGAAGTATTTGGAACTTCTTCTTTGCTCATCCGATTACGTGCCCGAGCAAGAAGACAGTGGTCCGGATCGGTCACCTTCTCAGAATCGAGCGGCACATGCTCTTATTTTTCAGAGAAAAATAGATTATGCCAGCTATTTCTTTAATGAAATGATCTCCTCGTTCTCTACCCTCCGACGTCCTCAGGTACCATTTCAGCGACTTTTCTCTCTTATTATTCATGCAAAGTTGGCAGATAAATTAGAGAAAAGAGATGATATCGTATATGATCTCCCTCTCCACCAAGTGGGTAACCAGATCATGAAAAAGGTCATCTTAGCATCAGACAACCCTCTCAGACCTTCTATGGTTGAGTTTGCAAGGAATGCAACTCTTGCTTGGGGAGAGAATGAACCACGTCTCCAAAGAACCTCAGGTATGTCTTCTATCCCCTCTGTACCTAGAGTCACTGGTGTGCCCAAATCTCTTAAGAGATCCAAAGCGTCGGGCACATCTACCTCCGCACCCACCGATGCTACGAAGCCAAAAGAGCCTTTGGCTTCCACCCAAGCATCTAAATCCCATAAGCGGAGAACTCTAAAAGCCCCCCAAAGACTTCCTCAAAGAAGTCTAAGGGAACCCAAAGGGTTAAAACGCATGATCCATCTACTGGCTCCCAAAAGCCAGTAGATGTTGAAAAGATCCTCACAAAACCCAAGGAACACTCATCCATACCTAGCTCCTCCAGGCCCTCTCAAAAGGACTTGGTTGTAAATAGGGACACCCTTACTATTCCTTCATCAACTTTCTCACTAGTTGATGAAGATGACTTGGAGTATCCCATCCAAGGTACCTCTTCTCCACCCCCTGAGCTCTCACAGCTCCTTTTCCACACTCCACGTGAAAGTGCATCACAACCAGGTGCATTTGATGGAGCAACCCACTTTACTGATTTTCTGATGTCCGACACTACCCCTTGGACAGGTACGTCTCCCGTACATGACAAGGGTGTGGAGGAACCTATTACTGAGGAATCCCCTCAAAGACACTCTCCTAAGAGTGTCTCCCCCTCATCTCCTAAATCCCCCCCAAGAAAATCTACAGGTTTGGTGATGATGATACTGATCAACCACCAAAGCCTCATCCCTCTGCTCCCATGTCTTCAAAGCAAGGGAATGACCTTCTGCAGGCTTTCACCACCTTTACAAGTGATACTATCAGAAGGGTGGAGGTTTTAGAAGAACATGCAACTAAGGAAAAGGAAAGAATGGATTCCCTTTCCTCATCTCTCAGATCTAACATAGAGGAGTTGTCGGTGAGTCACCCAACTCTAATGACATGTTTAGATCTTCTACATTTGGATATCCTTGATCTTCAGCAAGGATTCTCTTCAAGCCAAGCTTCTGTGCTTTCATCCATTCAGGATCTTCGAAGCACCTCTTCTAAGCAAGCCACCGATATTTCTTCTCTCATTACCACTCAACAGGCAATTATGGACTCTCTTATCAATCTTCACACCAAAGTTGATAAAGTCCCAACTTCTGCTCCAACGGTTGAACTAGATATGGGTGATTCATACTTCAAGCACACTGATAGATTTGTCCTTCAAAGAGTTGAAAAGAAAATTGGTGCTCTCTGCTCTGATATGGAACGGGTGAAAGAGTTTCTCTCTTCAGTGGGTTTCAAGGGTTCAACCACTGAGGGGGAGAAAAATGAGAAGACCACTCAACCAGCTCCCAAAGCTGCCGACGCCGACACTGCCAAAACAGCCGCCGACGCCAGCCATCCAGCCACGGATGTGGCCTCTCAAAATCATCCAGCCACCGACGTGGCAACCACCAAAGTGGCTCTTACAGCCACCGATGGTGGTATGGTCACAGAGGTGGTCCCTGTTCCTTTGGTACCCGAAGCAGCTGTTGAGGGGGAGAGTGTCAGTGCTCAACCCCTTGAAACTGAAGAAGAAAAGAGGAGAAAAGAAAAAGCCAAAGGAAAGAAGCCTCTCTCTTTTGAAGAGCAGAAGGAAGAAAAGAAGAGAAAGAAGAAGATGAGAGATCCTCATGCAGACACTCTCAGACTTCAGCCTGCCCCAGCACTCACCGATCCTCTTGGGGTAATTCTCTCTGAGGCTGAAAGAGAAGAAGCTATCAAGGCTCAGCTTGAGTATGATCAGACAAATGTACTCAAGCTAGCTCATGATGAAGCTGTTCATGCCAAAGTCACCGATGCAATTCAAGCTCAAAAAGATGAGCTTGAAAATATAAAGAAGAAATCTGAAACTGCAAAATTGGTTGATGAGGCCAAGAAGGCAAAGGAAGTAGAGTGGTTTAAAAGAAGATTGAAGAACAGGAAGGATGATTCCAAGATTATCAATGCTACCATCCAACCTCCAACCAAGAATTCTCCCAAGTTACTTATCACCCTTAAGAGAGCTGATACTTTATCAAAAGTATATGAAGCTGAATGGTTGGAAGTTCTTGGGATGACTGAGTGGATGGAAGTTGGTAAATGCATCTCCAAGAGCAAAAGCAAGTACAAGGAGCTGGTACTTAATATTCTCAGAAAACTCTTCATCAAGATGCTCAACATCCAAAAGGAGAATGATATTCTTGTGACATACCTTGAAGCACAACAAATGTACTTCATTCAACAGGGTCTTAAAGGAGAGGTCATCACTGCTCCTAAAAACAAGAAGAAGGGACATTTTGTTATGCTTCATGAGAGGGGCATCCAGATAAATGCTTCGGGTATAGATCTTTCCATTCCTACTTCTATTGCTTACCCGGAGCAAACCATGCTGACTACTCCAGAGCTTGGGGTTTTCTTTGAAGACATCTTTGGAAACATCGGTTTCTTCAGAGCATCTGACATCCCAAGGGCTCACAGCTCCTTCCTCTCTGCTATTCTTGGAGTGCCTCCCATTGAAGACCATGGCATCACAAGAATGATCTTGGATGAACTTAAACGAAGAGAACCGTCAGATCCATGATCTTGCAGACGTATAGTACAGTATGAACTTTATTAATCATGTACTCTGATCAATCCTATGTGTTGATTAATAAAAGTTCATACTTTTCTTCCATCCCATCTCTTGTTAATATTTTTACAAGCTTTGCACATATTTAAACTTATACTTATTCTTTCATTTATTTTATACTCTTATACTGTACATACTCAGTTAAAAAAAAAATCAAAAAAAAAATGAAAAAAAAAAAATCAAAAAAAAAATCTGAGTCAAAAGAACCCAAAAGAAAAATAGAAAGGGTCAAAAAGAATTCTTTTCTAACCTACAGGTATCATCATCAAATAGGGGGAGATTGTTGGGTCACCGATGATTTGGTGATGAACCACCTTCCTTTGTATGAATGAATTTTTACAGGTTCTTTTGAAGGTCTGAAATATGCTTCAAGTATTGAAGAGTCAAAGACTATTCAATCAAGGGGTTGTACATCAAAAAGTGGAATTTTGGATGTATCAACCAACTTCAATATTCAGACCATCTTGCCAAGTCAAGATTGGGTCACCAATATAGTGGGTCACCGATGGTACACTCAAAAGTCATCAAAAGTACTAAGGACATCAAATAAGATGAGGTCATCAAGTTTGATGTCATGGTCACCGACACTATGATCTTGGTCACCGAAATTGCAGGTATATTTTCTAAGGCTGTGATATCAACTCACAAGGGTATACACTTTTGTCACTTAGTGAAAGAAGAAGTTATCAAGCAAAGTGTACACTTATCAACTCCAGCCTTATAAGGTATCCACCGATGTGATACATAGTGAGATGTATCACTTAGCAATTTCAAAGAGATAAGTTCTTGACTCACATCAATTGCAAGACACGTGAGCCAGCAAGAACTTGGGCACCAAGCCTTAATTAAAGACATTCTCTTTTATTCTTATAAAAGGAATATTTGTCTTTTAGCTAAAAGGCTTGATGGGACTTCACAGAGCATGAAGAAAAGAAGATAAAGTTATCTGACATTACGTGCTACAAGGAATGGTTCATCCATTATTCTAGTACAAAGGAAGTGGTCTCTTCCTTTGTCCATCAGATAATCTTCCAGCTAATGAAACCTTGACAGCTGTCCACTTGCATCCCATGCATGAACACTATAAAAGGAGATGAAGTCCTTCCCAGAAATCTCACGCTTTCAACAAATCTTCAGAGTGATTATTTGTTTGACTGTGGCAAAGCTGTGTGCTATAACAGTATTGTTTTAACTTGCTTAGTGTAATAGTTAATTACTGTTATCTGTGTGTTTAGTTTGATAGAATAGTCTGCCTGTTCTTTTCCGCATCAAACTATCTGTGTGTAAATTTTTAATATTTATATTAAAAAATTTAAAAAGAGTATATTCTGTGTGTTTTATATTCAACCCCCCCTTCTACAAAACCCTCTCTTAGTTAGCCATCTCTCTTTGGGGACTAACAATATTTTCTAGGTGATCCATGGGTAATCACCAATGGAAATTTCAGTGGGTAAAAGTCATTTGTTTTGTAGTGACTAGATTCCAACCCCTTCCAAAAATGGCATGTTTCATCGTTTTATTTGCTTAAAAAAGGAATAGGGGTATTTTTTAGCATTCTAGCACAGGGCATCAAAAACCCTAGGACCGGTACTGAATATTACACTTAAATGTATGAAATAATTTTAATAATATAAGCAATGTTGGAATCTGTAAAATAGAGAAACTATTGTAGTTGAACGTAACTTTTTTAGAGATTTTGAATTTTTATTCTTCATATTAGAAAAAAAATAGAGAATCTGTCGGAGGCATTTTAACATTATATTAGGCTATGTTTGGCAAAAGTAGCTAATAAGTTACCTTATGACTTATAAGGTAGCTTATCAAAACCTTACTTTTATTAACTTATCAATAAGGTACCTTATAAGGTAGATACCTTATACACTAAAAATAAGGTATCTTATGGTCATCCAAACAACTACACTAAAAATAAGGTACCTTATAAGGTGACTTATAAGTCACCTTATTTTTGCCAAACAATGCCTTAGTAGAAAAATATTCAAATTATGATTGATTTATAAATGTTTGGTAAAAACTTGTAAAAATAATTTATTATGTATTAGATACTTTCTACTAACGAATAATTTGTTAAAAAAATTATTTTAAAATTTTGGGGCAGTTCTGTTAGGAACCTTAAATTGATTAAGAACCTAGGAATTGTCTACAACAAGACACATGGTGTATTTATCAAGCTTATGGACGTGTTACTCGTTACGGTTGTGTTATTTATGATGAATAATATATCCACATTAATCATGAATGTGTCATTCATTATGAATATTCATCCTAAAGAGGGACACGTGATGCGTTGCGTATAGTTATCGGGTTCCTAATGAAACTTACATCTTACAGTTTATTATTGCATACGTATAATTTTATAAAATTCTGCGTTTGAAATCCATAAAATCAACTGATAAACACGTTCAAATACACGATAAGCATTGAGCTATGCTAATAGGGCATAATATTTCATAAATTTGGACTTTTTTGATAAATAATTGCATTAATTTTTCATTTTCTATATACAATAAAATTTACATTCAGCTTGATTGCACATTGAACAACTAGTTTTAAATCAATATACATAGTTTTTATGTCGTCAAGGTGTTGATAGTTCTTTAGATGTTATGAACGAAGATGGCATAGTGAAGTACAGTAGAAAACAGTACGACTTACAGTTTGATTTGTTGACGTACACCTCATATTCAAATAACGTATACGTTAATTTCTTACGAGTCAAGATCGATGGCGATAAGAGTGAAGATCTCTTATAATCGTCATTCATAAACACCATAAATTAACTGGTCAAACGTATATACCAACAATGTTTTTTTTTCCAAAATGACGTAACAAGATAAATCCAAAAATAGAACTGTATCTGGTTTGAAATTCCGACTTCATTAAATCAAACTTCTTTTTAATTCATGAAATTCAGTAAAACGATTTTGATTTCTGAAAATATCCATAAATTAACTGGTCAAACGTATATACCAACAATGTTTTTTTTTTCCAAAATGACGTAACAAGATAAATCCAAAAATAGAACTGTATCTGGTTTGAAATTCCGACTTCATTAAATCAAACTTCTTTTTAATTCATGAAATTCAGTAAACCGATTTTGATTTCTGAAAATATCCATAGTCATGGAACACAGTATTTTATACAGTTTCACATTTTTTATGACGTGAATATTGCCAAACGATATGTAAGCTTTATATTCTTAACAACAACAAACGATGAGATCGAATCGGATCGAATCGATCAAAAAAGATTTAGTAAGAATAAAATCAAAGTGCAAAAATGATGCAATTCGGTTTGTTTTGTTCATTTAATGCGGTTTTATGCCCTTTTTAGGTCTTTGGATTCCTCTTGTGATTATGCCCCCATCTCAAAAAGTACTACTTTAAGTTATATATATTTTTATGTAGGGTCAAATATATTAAAATGTAATGAATTTTGTCTTAATAGTCTCTCCAACGGTTATGTTGAGCATCTTCAATAATTAATATTTATGCTTTATTCTATGGGAAGATTAATGGCATCTTTATAAATGAATTCTTCTTTACATACATCTACTTTAAAACTCCTACTAAAGGGGTGTTTAGATTAGCTTATTTAAAATAACCTATTGTTTTTTTTTTATAAAAAGTGCTTATAAAAAGTGTTTGAATTAGCTTATTGCGGTTCCACACCGCAATAAGTCAATAAGTTGTTTGTTAGTGTTTGGCAAAAAAAGTGCTTATACATATAAAATGACCAATAAGTCATAAGCTGTTTTTATAAGCCACAACCTTTTAATTTATCAAAATCTCTTTTTCACCGGTGGGGGAACCGGTATAAGCACTTTTTTTCTTCCATCCAAACACTCAAATCTACTTTTCACCGGTTTCACATCGGTATAAGTTAATAAGTTTTTTTGATACGCTAATCCAAACACCCCCTGAGTACAAAAAATTCCGTACACACCCTATTAAAAGGGTGCCATCAGCACTCCCCTATTTTATACCTTTTTTAAAATTTTGGATATTTCTTCATCCTCTTCTTTCTTTTTCGTTTCTCTTTTAGAGAAGAGTTTAGCATAGGTGTAGAAACAATTTTTTCCCAAATCTTCAAAAAATTTAAAATAACATAACTATTACAGTTGGGATGCTAAAATAAAGAAAAAAAGATACAGAATGTGGAAATCTCCAAATTGTAGTAAGGAAGTAAAATAATATTTTAATTATTCCTACCAATAAGAGACTCTAATTAATGTTGTGTTCTCGAATTCGGAGAGAAGAGAAATAAAAAAGGAGGAAAAAGAAAGGAGACAAGAAAAAAACTACTTGTGAAAGAAAAGGAAGAAAATGAAAAGAAATAAAATAAGTTTTCATGTTCTTGAACATGAGAGAAGGTAAAAGAAAAAGTGGAATTTTTACTATGATGCCGTTTAAAATTATATCATACAGAATGAAAAATTAAGTAGTTTTGTAATTTTATTAATTTTTTAAATGATTTTAATTTCTTTCTTTTCTTTCATTCCATTTCCTCCCACATTCAGGCAAAAGTTTTCAAAGAAAATAATCAGTATTTTCCCTTCCTTTCTTTTCTAAAAAATTCGAGAACACAAGTTTTTTTTTCCACTTTCCTCACCTTTCATTTTCCTTCCTTTGCAAAAACGAGTTTCGAGAACGCAAAATAATTGTTTAGAGAAGAGAAATAATATTTTATTAAATGTTTGAAATATTTCATAATATAATTAATGTAAAAATCTCTAAATTATAGTAATTGTTGGAGTGGAGTTGTAATTTTTTTAAAAGATTTTGACTTTTAATACTTTATTTCAAAAAGGGAAAATTTAACATAGTTGCTGAAGGCCTCTGGCATGTATCTCAGTTGGTAAAGGGGTGGGGAAACATTGTCCAAATACATAACAAGTTTTGGGTTCAGTCCAGGCCCTCCCGCTAGCCTCAGTCGCTGAATGAACCTTAAAATGCCCCCTCACATTGGTGCCTTTGGAAGCAGATTATGTATGGGGCCCGTTGAGGTTAATGGTAATCAACTTTTTGCCCAAATAATATAGTTGTTGAAGGTGTTTCTATTTAGTGTAATTAATAAATTTTTCTCAATCAACATTACAAAGTCTTACAATTTTCTATTCAATGTAAAAAAATTCAAAATTTACAAATTTACAATTGTTATTAGATTAAGAAAAATATTAAAAATTCTTGGTTACACTTTTCCAATTTTTTCAAATGTTAAAATACTTTTTTTGTTACACTAAATAACAGTTAAACTATACTTAGTTTTATTTTAATGCATATTTTGTCTTGTTATATGTATAGTAGTTGTATATCTTTGTGAATTGCCATTCACCAAGTAAAATTTCATTACAAAAAGAAAATAAAATATTTATATAATTTCTTATTGAAAAGAATATGATAGTCATTTTTTTTTATCTTAAATGACAAATATGCTAAAACTATTTTCATATCATTTATTTATTTTAAAAAGACAAACCTCCAAAAGAAAAACCGTTATAAAAAAAATTACACCCATGTCATAATCAATTCATATATTTTTTTTCTTTCTAAAGAGTATCTTAGTCATTTGTCTATACTAATCTCTGTCAATTTTTAGACTGCTTAGCCCTGAGGTAATTCCCCAGTGGCCATAAATTATTCGCGCCTGGATTCGAACCTGCGGTAGATGGGTTACTAGCATCATCCCCCACAAGTTTTAACCAGTACGCCATAAGTCTTGTGGTTAATCAAGTCATATATTGTGAATGTAAAAAACAAACTTTGATGTTGATATTTATGAAGAGAAAATCACTCGATAGTTGTGCATTTAACAACGTATAGGGATGAAATTAGTCTTCCCCAGATCAGATATTTATAACGAATTTAATTCAGGCAATTTGAAACTAAGGGGGCGTTTACCAAATCTTACCCGGGTAAGTGCTTACCGGTAAAATTCAACACTATCATTTACTTACCGGGTAAGATTTTAGTCCACAAAAACGACATCGTATGCAACAATTTTCCCAGTAAGCGCTTACCATGGTAAGATTCGTCGCAATCGCTTACCCGGGCAAGACTCTTGGTCATTGTTTTCCTTGTCTTCGCTCTTACCGGGTAAGATTTTTGGTAGTTTTTATATTCCTCCGGATGATAATATGGTTTGGTAAGCACTTACCCGGGTAAGCGTTTTGTAAACGGCCCCTAAAATTTTGTACTTCTATAAGTACAAAACACAATTCACATTTTATTGCTCCGCGTAACAAATATCATAATTTTCAATACCGCATAACCTAAACTGTCTAACACAAACTTCATTAGATTTGGGTATGTATTCATGTTCAAATTTTTCAATACCCATTTGGTTAAGTATTTTATTGAAAAGTTATGGTCATTGACTGTGGTAAAAAAAATTGTGTATTTTGATATTTGATATCTTCCATTTAACTGATCCATAAGGTTCAAGTAAACACACTTTCATATGTATTAGGCAAATTATATTTCAATCAATGTATCCCCTAAAAAGTTGACAATATAAGGGAGATTCAAATGTAAGATCTTTTAAACCAAAAATTCAAATTTTACCTGTAGAGCCTGATACAAGGCAGAATAGCGTAATGAACAGTTATGCAAAGAGATAATGGTCTTAAACAGATCCCGGATAATTAACGATGTGCTTATATGGAGATGTCTACAATAGAATTTACTAAAATATCGTTCAAACCATCTAAAACTGAAATCTTAATTGATAACATGGAATAAAACGGAACCCTGAAAATAATTTATTAGCAATACTAGTCCTATAGATCTAAAAGAGAAAGAGGCAAGCGGTTCGAGGCAACAACAAGCCGATGAGATGAAGGTTTATTCATAGAAAGTTCTGTAAAAGAAAAGTGAAGCAGTTAAAGGGAAAAGAAGGGCATGGATAGGAAGTTAGGAATCCTGTGTACACAGGGATGTCAAAAACAAATAGAAACAAAATAATTCACCCGAACTGAATAAGGTTAAATGGTTTCAGGTTATTCACAGACTCAGAGTTCCATTAACCAAATAATGATACCTTATTACTTTAGTATCCAGTTATTTTTTGATATATTGATTAAAGAGAATTAGCATTAACACATGATACTATTACTTTTATGTACTTTATTTCATTCAAATTTCGACATCCCAAATTAGCACATGATGTACCAAATTGATATTTTTTTTTGCTTGATGTACAATGTGGCCTTAAGAGAATGTTTTTATTAGATGGCATATTTTGATTGATGCTAATTGAATTGTCGAAAATGCTACAATTATATATTAAAACAACCGAAAAGCCCCTAACACAATGATGATAAAGAAGGCGACCATGTTTTATCAAAAAGACTAAGGGCTAATTACTTGCTACTGATTATCGGTAATAACATCAGCTTGTTTACCTAAAGACTGACCTAACTAATGGTGCTAATCGAGCACCTACCTGATCAACACAAGATGGTAAAGGTACTTATCACTAAGCACTTGCTACAAAACAATCGGTAAACAACCATTTTTAGTCAGTGTCAACCCACACTGAACTCTTGCCCAGTTAACGCTTAACTAATTTCTGTTGGTAAACGACCCCAAAACCAAATTCCCAGTATATTTCACATAGAGGTAGGGTCTAGGAGCAAAATGTAGGCAGACCTCTATCGAAAGACTGTAGCAAGTAAATTTAACTCAATCATCATGTTTCCTCACCTATATCACCTTCACAACGGTCTAAAGGTTATATAAATCAACCGTCAATGTGACTAGATGTCGCTTGCAATTTACTACAACTATCATTACTTCTTCGTCTTTGGTAGATCCGAAATTAGGGCTAGGTCTTGTGGCTCCATCAATACCACATTCAGAATTGAAAAAAGTAAAATCCTTTTGAAGGATTTATGAGTGCAGATTGAAATTTGATATGAAAATAGTCAAAACACCAAAAGCAAACAACATTTATATAGCCATTATAGGAAATGAAATGGTCAAAACCCATAAAAGTCATAAAGGATGTGGACTGGGTTTTTAACTGGGAAATTGCACCAGTTGACCATTCTCCTCATTCAAATTATTCTCCTTTTCTCCAGATTTTACCCAAATGTCACTAGGTCCACCATAATTGCGAACCCACTAAACGACAGCATCTTCGAGTTTTTTGGCCTAGGTCCGTAATATTATTGCGGACTCGCCACGTGTCATCACCAGGAAGAACCCCTAAACTTACAAATTTTACATATTTAGCCCCTGTTGATTGCGGACCCGCCACGTGTCATCACCGGTAAGAACCCCTAAACTTACAAATTTTACATATTTAGTCCCTAGGTCCGATTTTCTTGCATTTTTTTTGTCATTTAGCCAGTTTAGCCGCAATTATTGCGGACCTGGTATTGCAGATCTAGTGACATTTGGGTAAAGTTCAGAGAGAAATGGTTATGAGAGCAACTTGAATGAGGAGAAAGAGAATGGTCTTTTAAGTCAAGCTCTCCTTTTTTACCGCATTGTACCGGCCTACCGGGTCTAGTAATACCAAAAATTACCATAAAATAACCATCCTTACCGGTGGTTAGAAGTTGGAACCGGTCTTGATCCTAACCGGGCTCCAGCAAGAAAAAGAGGTTTTTTTCTAGGTTATAGCCTTGCATTCATGTTTCAATCAGGTACTAGAATTTGACCATCTCCACCTGCAACTAAAGGAAGACAAGTATCTCATCCATTGCATTTGTGCTGGATGATTAATTAGAATAATCATTAGGGGATGTTTATTTGCCTCTTAACAGTCCCATTAAGAGGCAGTCTTTAAATCGCTAAGAGGTGAATCCTGTTTGGCAAAAAAAAATAAGACTGTCTCTTAATGGTTCCAAAATCCTCTGAATCATTTTGAATCCTGGACCTTCCTTAACCAACCAATAAGACCCCTAATTACATCCTGAACAATTACCAAACAATTATATTTCATTTTGCACTATATATCATAAGAGCCTCTTAATCATTCTGCACCAAATCATTCAGCAACTGCCCAAACAGCCCAACTCTTTTTCTTGATCTATGACCATGACCGGTCGGGTTTTCTGCAAATTTCTGAACCCTCTATAAGCCCATCAGAAATAAACTGAAACTTGGTAACCTTAACATTACAAACAACCTAAACATGATTTTCATTTCTGTTTGCAATCTTAAAAGGTAAGAAAATTGGAAAGTCAAATCTTCAAAATTCAGCTTCATCCACAATCACTAATCTTTTATGCAACATGTTTTTCAAAAAAAAATAATGATAAATTTATGTAGCTGAATTATTCAGCTAAACTATCGCTATTGATATAGGTGAAAAACACATAGTTAACGTTACCCACTACGCTTACTCAAGTAATTCTACATAACTTAAATTCAAATCTTCTTGGTGAATTACCAAGGTGCATTAATCGGCACGCAACAAGTGTTTCACCTTTTGGACAACTTTAACAAATAGAGTATTTTTTTTATATATATAAGGGGCAGCCCCTCCGATCAAGAAAAAAAGTAATAAAAACATTTTTTAAAGAGCAAGCAGAAAAATAAACCAAGGTCAGCGTAAACAAATAGCAATATGTGGTAGACATCATCAGAGATAGTCTTGACCACCATATCAGATGATCTTCTCTTATTCTTGAAGATACGATCATTTCTTTCCTGCCATATGTGGTAGACAGTACCAAGAAGCACTAAACAAATAGCAACTTCCTTAGTGATAAATATAGTCAAATGAGTATAAATTGAATTGTAATCTTAATACAAATATGCAGAAGTTGGAATTGCTACAACAAGAAAAAATGTCTAATTCTATAAGTATTAGCAAAAGGATTGTGAATATTCACACAAGTACAAAGAGGAAATTGTACAAAGATAATGCACAAACTAAAAGGGCTATCCTGGTGCACCTAAACTTCTCTGCTTTGCAAGACTCAAGGAAAGAAGTTTATGTGACTCTAAAATTGCCCACAAAATCTATATGTAATTTAGAAGCAAAAGGGATCTACAAACGGTAAATTTACGCAAATAGCCATATGGTAAAATGACTTTCATTTTTTAGCCACTTTTCATAGTGTTTTTCTTGAAATAACCGCATAAAAACCGCACTTTTTTACCGTGCGTAAGTCCATTTTAAGAGGAAAAAAATTAAAAGAAATTGGACTTTATTCAGAAAGTCTACTTTTTGGCATAAAGTCCGTTTTAAGAAAAATAAATGAAAAGGTTTTGGACTTCACGCAGAAAGACTACTTTCTGCATAAAGTATGTCTGCTTTGCATAAACTTTATGTGTCTTTCTTTGCCAACAAAACATAGTTCACATAGAAAGTTTATACAAAAAGCCAAGCTTTCTTCGTGAAGTCTAAAAATTGATTTTTTTAGTTTATAAAAATGGACTTCAAGCAGCGATAAAGCATAAAGTGCCGCTATTTCAGGAAAAAGTCTTGAAAAAAGCTTAAAAGGTGAAATCTATATTACAAAATGGCTATTTGAATAAATTTCCTATCTAAAAACATAGATGTAATGTAAGTAGTAGCAAAAATTCACAACAAAGATTCAATAAGAGTGCGAAATTACTGCCCCGAGTTGCAGTTCTTGCAATCGATTCATTCCAGCAGCAAGATCGATTACTTTCAACAATTCATTAGCTTTGTTCTTCCCTTTTGGGCTTCCATTCTCTGCAACATCAGAAATACCATTACAAACAATAGAAGCCATCTCTTTAACATACTCCCCAACTTCTGTCTTCCCACACTGCACCATGTTCAACAAACCTGAAACCGCATTCTCTTTCGTCCTAGCACTTGATCCTGTTGATAAATCCAACAAATCCACCAAAACTCCAACCCCTGAAACCTTCCTAAACGCATCTCCAGCCTCCTCGCACCCTGCGATTTGAGCAATCACCGCCGTAGCATCCTCCACAACCCCAACCCTCCCGTCTTTCACCACCAACGAAAACAACGCAGGCACCGCCCCTAGTTCGATCACGGTCGCACGATTCAACGGATACAAACAAATCCCAAACAGAGCTTTTAAAGCGTCTTTGATCGATCTCGGATGCGAAATAGGGTTTCTGATGATATCGATAAGCGCGTAAAGTATATCACGTTTTGAACCGATAATCGGTCGATAGTTATCAACAGTTAGGAGACTAAAGATCGTCGCGGCGGCAGATTGGGCGGTGAACGGAGAAGCAGGATTCCGGAGCGCGTGGGAAAGCGCGTCAAGTAAACCGCGCGTGGACATCAAAGGCTCCCGTGAAGAAATTGAAATGTTGAGAAGCGTAGCAGTCGCGTTCTCCTGTGCAATCGGTGACGGAGAATAGAGTATCTCGGAGAGATACGGAATTGCACCAGCTTCAGCAATTAGGGTTCGGCTTTCAGGATCGTTCTTCGACATCAAACGCAGCTCACAAAGCGATTCCGTTCGTGTTTGCTCCGACACCGAACTCAGTTTTCCGACCAGCGCCTTCGCCGTCCGTACTTTCACCTCCATTTCTACACAATCTTCTTCTTCTAACTACTTCTTCTGTAGGTCAAAATCTGTAAACAACAAAACACTTAACAGTTGGAGAAATCAGAGATGTGTGTGTATGTAGAATGAATGATCCGAATCTGTAAGTGATCGTAGATAATTCGCCGGAGAATATGGAGGTTGCGTGGTTGAATTATGAATATGAATATGATATTATGAATAAAAGGGAGGGTTATTGGTCAAAAGGGATTCATTTGCTGTTTTTCAAACCAATCCAACTAACGTCTTTATCTTATTATTAGATTAGAATGGGAAATGGTCACGTTCGTATACAGGAAGCACGCAAGGAGGGTTCAATGAAAATTTTTTGATCCACCCACAAAATATTAAAAGGAAAATTTCAATTTTATTAAATGATGTGTGAACTAGAATGATAATATACTGTATAATAATACATTAGGGATGAGATCGGTACCCGTATTGTATTAAACCGGTATCGTAGTGGCTGGTGCTGAAATTTTTTTGGACAAAATATGAGTACTGAATGTCTAATCAAATGTACCGGATCCAGGACGAGAAATTCGATGTCAATAGCATTTATAGCATCTTCAATGGTCAAATGAGGTTTTGATGTTAATAAAAAATAAAAAGTAATGGTCCCACTAGGGATGAGATCGGTATCGGTACTGTACCGTACCAACTGATACCGAAACCTTTTTGGACAAAATATGAGTACTGAATTCCGAACCGAATTTACCGGTTCAATACCAGTACATGATCGATATTGGACGGGAAATTTGGTGTCAATATAACTTAGTACCAAAATTTAAAGTTAATAACAAAACAATCAAAACCAATTCGTTAAAGTTCAAGAAATCAAAAGTTCAACAATTGCAAATGTTCAATGTATCAAAAACCAATCCCAAAAATTCAAGAATTTTTTAGTAATCTTTCTCCCTTTTTCTTTTTTGGTTGTTTATCGCATCTTCAACAATATCGAATTTTTTGAAGTGTGCGATTTTTTGAATTCAAATGGAGAAGATATGGTTTTAGTAGGAATATATATGTTCGACATATATATTGTTTAGTTTTAGGATGAGATAATTAGTTAGGATATAGAGATGGAATTGGAAATCTAAATGTCCCTTGTTTACCCGGTTCGGTACTGGTACCGATTTTTTCGGTATAATCTCGGTACCGAATACCAATTCAGAGGAATTTTGGGGACCGAATACCGTACCGAATATGAGAATTCGGTATCGGTTTGGTACGGAACCAGTACGGGATCGGTACGGTTCGGGAAAACGGTATGAAAAGCTCAACCCTAGATCCCACCATAATATTTTTTTGTCTCTCGCATCATTTCCTCAAAGTTCAAGCACTTGAGGAATCTCAAGTCTTTAAAGAAAAAAAAACTTCAAATCATCTTCAAATAATTAGTCCAATCGGTCAAGTCATTTCTTTAAATAAGCATTGGAGATGTTCTTAGTACCGAAATTAAAAGTTAATAACAAAACAATCAAAATCAAATTTCAATAATCAAAAGTTTAACAATCGTAAATATTCAATGTATCAAAAACCAATTCCAAAAGTTCAACAATCTTCGATACTTTCACTTTTACTTTTCTGGTCATTTACCGCTTTTTCAACAATATCGATTTTTTGAAGCGACCAGTTTTTTGAATTCAAATGAAGAAGATATTGTTTAGTTTTATTAAGAGATGATTAGTTAGACTATCTCCAACCAGCCTTAAAATCACACAAAAATACAAAAATGGAGATGTTTTCCTCTCCAACCTAACACTAAAACACAAAAAAAATGAAGGGGTAAAATATTGGCCTCCATATTTGAAGGTCAATAAAGTAGACCACTAAAAAAATTATTAATATTTTATCTCACTTTTCAAATTATATATATAGATATATAGATTAATAGTATTATATAAATAGTATAATAATGAATATATATTATTTTATTGTTAAAAGTGTTTTTGGTGTTGTTTTTTAATTTGTGATTGGAGATGAATTTTTTTTAGTGTTTAAGAGCATCTCTAACAGATATGCTAAAAATTTTCTATAATAGAGTAAAAAAAGCCAAAATCTCTATAAATATTTACATCCATCTCCAACAGCTACTCTATTTTAGCAATTCTACCATTAATTATATTAATAAAATATTCAATACATCTAATAAAATAATATTTCTCTCTCCTACACATTTTTATCTCAATACTCTAATTGGTTGATATAATTAAAATATTATTTTTTCTCTCTTTTAAAAAGTTTTAGAGATTTCTCTAAATTTAGAGAATTTTACAACTTCTCTCATCTTTTTTCTATTTTAGCATATAGGATAGAATAGCTGTTGGAGCAACTAAAATGCTAAAATTACACTTTTTTTCATTTTAGCATAGCTATTGGAGATATTGTTTAGTTTTAGGAAGAGATGATTAGTTAGGAGATAGATGTAGATCTAGAAATCGGAATGTCTCTTGAGTTACCCGGTTCGGTATCAATACCGGTACCGATTTTTTTCGGTATAATCCCGGTATCGGATACCGATTCAGAGGAATTTTTTGGGACCGAATATGAGAATCCGGTATCGGTTCGGTACGAGACCGGTACGGGATCGATTTGGTTCAGGATAACGATATGGAAAGCTCATCCTACAATACACTAAGATTCATCTTGATTTTTAATGTTTCGTTTTTTTTATCTCTATGAGTTTTATAACATTGATTTATGTGGTTTTAAGAAAGCGATAATGTTTTTATGTTTGAAAAAAATATATCGATATTAATATCAAATTAACTATTTAAAAGTTTTCATTTGTATGTATTTTTTTTTATTTTAGTTGTTTTATTATGAATTAACTTAAATTTAATAACGAAATAATTTATTGTTGGTTTAATAATATAATGTTTTTATAAAGAAAATAATTATGTATTTTGTATAACTCAATGAGTATCCTAATTATATTTTAGATTTTTTGTATTTAAAATGAGATGTTTATCGTGTATTTGATTATGTTTATCTGCAATTAGTTATACGAATTTAACAGTAGCTTTAGTTAGTTGTATTTATGCACAATTACTTATAATCTTGAATTTTAGTAGGCAGATCGCTTGATTCGATTTGCGGTTTAAACGTTTTTTGTGGGTTCGGACCAAACCGACCGACAAAATACACATGTACTAATTATATTTAGTTTTCATGTTGTAGACTTAACTTTTATGCCCAAAATAAAGAAAAGCGTCCAAGGCATGAAGATTTTATTTTAATTTTTCCATTTCCCAATTGTTCGTATTCTCTAAATCGACAAAATTCAGAAATTCGACAAAAATCAAAATTTTAAACTCCTAACCGTTCTTTGACTTACTAAACGTTTATCCAAAATTCCAATGATTGTTAGTGGACTTGTTTAAAAAAAAAATTCAAATTGTTCAATATTTTTTATAATTCTGAAAATAAATGTTTATTTTATAATTCGGTATAGTATTTTTTTTTTCGCGACATTGTAGAAATTTCATTTTGGAGACGGATTAAGTTTTTAAGTTTAAATCTCATATTAGGCCCAACCTGTCTAAATCGGTCATATCAGGCCGCGTTTTGGTGGTCCGGTTTGATCGGTCTGGTCACTTACTGCCAAACCACTCGGTTTGAATTTTTTTCTAAACCGTCATTGCGGTTTGGTTTGTGGTTTTAGGGTTAAACCACCTAAACAGAATCGTGAACACCCCAACCCATTTTTTGGCAGCTTAGTCGATCATCGCACCTACGGTCCAACCAATTGGGAGAGAATCAATAGATTCCTTTTCGGGAGTGATTCATCCTTCCCGAACGCAGCATACAACTATCCGTTGTACTGCACTCTCCAAGTGTGCCTGTTCCCCCAATAAGTTTCAAGATTCAACGAAAATTTTCCATAAGTACATTTTAGAATTCCTAAGATTTCGGTAAAGATTGAATCTCGAAAAGTAAACTAATTTATAATAAGCGTTACTAATTGATGCGATCGATTTGCTAATCGGTTAATATTAATGTACCAACGGTTAAATCGAGAGTATATTGTATTGGGTATAAATCACATTCTTATATTAATATGTAGTTAAAAATGATGTGATTATAATAATACTATTGTTATAACAAAAGGTTATTATTAACAATGTATTTATTATTTATAACAAGAATTTATAATAAGTATGATTCAAATAAGATTAAATAATAGTAATAACTATATGTATATATAAATATATATGTGTGTATAAAAGGAATATTCAATGGAAAATAATAATTAGAATTAAAAACATAAATTACAATCTTTAGTGGGATTAGTTGTCTTAAGTTGGTGAATAGGTGACCTAGTGGAGGATTAGGTGTCACTATATTGGGGATTATGTGGATGATGTAGATTTTATGTTAACTAAGAGCACGACACATTTCTATAGTCATTATGAGACTTTTATTTAGTGATCTAGAGTATAAATAGGATGATTTTATGTTATAATTCGTTCTAAAAACAAAAACTCAAGTAGAAATTTTCTCTTAAATACACACACATATATATATATATATGAGAGGGATCAAATGAGAACCATCACTCCTTAAAGGAACAAAGAAACAAATTGTGGACCACATATGATGTGGGTCCCACATAATATTAAATCATATTATGATGTGGGTCCCACATATTCTATATATATAGAGAGAGAGGAAAGTTCAAATGAGAACTTTACATTTTTAAAGGAATAAAGGGACACTTGTGGATCACATGTGATGTGGGTCCCACATAATATTAAATCATAAATGATTTAATATTATGTGGGACCTACATCATATGTGGTCCACAATTTGTTCTTTTAAGGAGGGGTGGTTCTCATTTGATCCCTCCCCTATATATATATATATATATAAATTTTCAAAAAAGAGGAAAGAGTGTTGAAGCAAAAGAAGTTATAAACAACATTTTCTAGATTGCCATATAACCCAAGGTGATTACATGTTTTTGTTTACAGTTGTGATACACAATATGCAGTTACTTACAAAATATATTTATGAATCATGCTTAGAGTTTATAATATGAATCTCATGTCATTACATGATTTTATGATGAAAACTTGTGAATCATGATCTCAATGAAACCATAATGTTTTTATATCCAAAACAAAAAGTTAAAGACAAATATCTCAATTTTTTGAGCATGAAAACATAGTTATGTTGTGAAAAATTCCATATATACATATGCATAAAAGTTATGCCATTCTTGAAAGAATGTTGATAAAAGATTACTTGGATTCATGAAGTCCTTGATTAGGGATTTTAATACATCCCCATACCTTAAACGAAATGCTTCGAAGTTATGTACCGACAAGCTATATGTGATAGTTGTTGGTTTGATTATGCATAGTATTCATGTGTTATAAAATGTATTACTAAGCATGATCATAACATCAAAAATCATTTTGAAAATGCATATAAATATGTATTGAAAACTTGTAATCATCCGGCAAATATATTTGCTTAAAAAATGTATGTGTATCACAGGTAAGGGTTAAGAGAGGATCCGGGATTAGAGCTCCCAAGAGTGGTCACAATAGTTGTATAGTTTTGACAACAATAGGAATCATTGTAATATGGGTATTAGTTATTTATGTATAATGGACAATCCATCTTTATGTGATCCGACGAACCACACTGAAAACAAGATCTTGCCGACGGGTAGTCTCCGGAGAAATGACCAGGTAATCCACACCGGTAGCATGATAGTGGTTTTAACACCCCTTAAAAACAACCGCAAGTGTACGATGTCAATCAAGTAATATACTACGAAGTACGAGAATCGATCCAAGGAACTAGGGCACTAAGTATCACAATGACTATGACGAATATTAATTGAACTATCAAAAATTGGATTGGTTTGAACATGTTGTAAACTATTAAACTAATAACAAGAGAGAATAAACTCAAATAACAAGGTCACACAAAGATTTAACTAACAAGCGGGAATGCTTTTGAAGATTAGGGAAGGTTAGGGGTTAGACTTCAATTGGATTCTACTAACAGTCATACAATATACACTTATTAGTTATTAAACAAGATAGACAATGGTTATTTCGCAAATACTTCCTATTCTTTCTCAAGCAATAGTAAGAACATCTCATGAAAATGTAAATATTAAATCTCTCTAATACAAACATGAACACTCAACTCATTAAGCACATGAATAACTTTGTAACAAGACTATGGTTTCATTGGTGTATCTCTACCCAATATTTCACCATAGGTTCAGATATCTTTAATCTAGTTGTGAAACCTATTTCTCAAAAGAAATCACAATCATGACATAGCAAGACGGCCTATCTAGCAAAATATGAAAAACAAGATATAAGAACTCATCTAACAAGATAAATAACTCAATAAATGCATTCATCATATAACTAGAAGTAAGAATCCAAAATCCATCATTACCCCCAACCCTTAGAGGGTTTAGTTCATGTTTCTAACAAGAAAAGAAATCAGGTAGTAGAAATAAATACAACCCAACATTTTTCTAAACTGAAAGACGCAGTGGAGTAAAAATAACTCCCTCAATAAGTGATACTAATTACCAATCTTGCATTCCAAGTCTTGACTCCACCTTTTGAATTAATTCACTCCCTCTTCTCAGCCTCAAAAACTCTGGAAAATGCTCTCAGAATCGCCTAGCCTCCACAGATCCCAAGATAACCCTAGCTGGTAGGTTTTAGGGTCTTTTTATAGTTTAGACACTATTGGCGATACTGCCAGGCGATGGTGCCATGTCAGTATCGCCGGCACACTCGCCCGTGTGCAATGTTCCAAAGCTGATTGCATCGTGACCTACGGTACAAGCTGTGCGATGGTGCCATGCGATGGTGCCCTGTCAGTGTCTCCGGGCACACTAGCCAAGGGTCCAAACTCGGTTTTCTTCGCTTGTTAGTTCGGTTCACCTCCTTATGCCTCCGGGATGTCAGAAATGGGGAAAAAGCAGACACTTTTCTCCTCTTTTGCCATCTTTTATGCCTATACGTTACTCATCAAAATATTAGTCCAAAACGTCAATTTTTACTTCAAGACTAGCCGCAAAACTTATTGTTTGGGGCTGAATAACCCGTCAGATAACGAAGTTATCAACAACTCCAAACCTAGCTCTTGCTTGTCCTCAAGCAAAAATTGATGTAAAGCAATAAACGATACAGCTACCCAAGTGATGGTTTTCGAAAGGGGACTATATAAATGATATTATATATTTATTTTTTTATAGAAGAACACATTGATAATAAGTTAATAGAGACCAACACATATCATATGACTTTAGGTAAAACTAAGATTGACATGAAACTATCATTAAATAAACTACTAATGAGATCAAGTTCATTATGCATACATTTAGTGGAGGATTTCGCTTCGACCCTAACCTCACAGGATACCCTCATTACACTTGAATCCTAGGTTCACACAATTAAGTAGGCACAAGTGGTAGAGTATAAATACAATGAAGCACAAGATTATCCACATGTGAGTGATCCACAACACGCACAATTCAAATAAAATAGGATCTCATGAAGGAATCAAGTAGTCAGACGTGTATTACACAACAAGTATCATTCATAAAAAAAATCCATTTTCCACAAGATCAACCGGGACTTTAAGGGATGTAACGGGGATTGTGTATATGGAGTGAAAAGAAGAGTCGAAGAATTCAACTAGTCATACGTGCATCGACTAAAAATTTTCTTGCTTGTCTTTCCAGCCATAGTTGCTACGATTTACCCTATAATACCCGGACTATTATAATGAACTTTAAGTGAAAAGTTAGCGTTTGGAGTTAGTCATTGCTTTGAATGCTTGTACATAAAGCATAAAGACTTGAATCCAAACTAACTTTGTCAAACATAACCATGTGAGGGATTAAACATGGACAATTGAAACTATAATTAAACCTAAATGTAAAAGAATTCACCAATTATGGTAATGTTGCAATTCTGGAAACTTGAGGGACTAAAAGTGAAAAATTGAAAAATATAAAAACAAAATTGAAATTAACAAAATCATTTTCAGATTTTCTTCTCCTTCTCCTTTTCTTTTTCACGATCAAAACCCTAGGACAAAAACTTCATCACTCAAATTAACCCTCAAATCTTGATGAAAAGATGAGATTTTGAAGTTTTTGAAGCCAAATCTTGAAGGTAAACCATTGGGTAAACTTATAATCCTTAAAATCTATGTTATTTGATGTAAACACATACTTAGTATGTGTGTAATTGTTGATTAGGGGCTGAAGTTGGGAAGAGATTGAAGAATTCAACACTTTGAAGAGGTTGTATTCATCCTTAAGGTAAGAATTTTGCAAATCTTTGAGTTAGATGTGGGTAACCTAAGATTCAATTGGGTTTTGATTTATATTGTGTTAGGGATTTCTCAATCAAATCTAAATGTTCTAAATTGGTCAATAGTTGGTTTAGAATGGTTACCAATTCAAGTGGTAGTAATTTGGTAGTGATGGTACCTTCAAATAACTAAAATGGTGCTGTTGGTAGCAAACAGTAGGTGCTGTTAGTTTTAAAAATTTGTATAAAATCAACCATTGATCCAATGAAGATGTATAATATGTCTTTGGAAAGCTTAGAACGTCTACTACAACTGTCATGAAGAGTCCGAGAGCTAATTCGGAGTTTAAGTGGGTCAAAACAGTGAATTACAGTAGCTGGTCACAGTGTACTCGGGATTTGCACACTGTTGGCAAAAATTTCATAATTAATTGGTCATACCTTCAAATGACATGAATCTTGTTGGTATGAACTCCTAACACATATGTTTACAACTTTTATTTGTTAAGCATCATTTAATTCAGCTTTTAAGTATAAGATATTTGTCCACAAAATTGATGGACAGAAGCTGAATTGTGCAGAGGATGAAATATCTCCTTTTGCAAGTTAATTTTTGTTTTACCCATTTCATTTCTTTATTGACACTAGGATGGTAACATAAGCTTATTGGTATGAAATTAAGGGTTAAGTAAGCTTAAAGGAAAGGTACACATAGGATTAGGATGGTTATACAAACGTAGGTACTTGGTACAATTCTAAGTATACATTAATTGTGATAGGATATCCGACTAGCAAAAATTGGAACGATTGGCATAAAAGCATCTTGCCTTGATTCACGACTATATAAGGTACGGATCTCTATTTTACCTTGATACGGGAGTGACCTATTGTTAAGGGTCATTCCACTCGAAGTTGATTTATCCATGTTAATCTTGAGGTACGAAATGACCTCAATGATGTTGTTTCTTGAGATTTCATTATGTCATTCTTTTGTTGAATTCCATTTGGTGTTCCATTAGTTGAGCATGACTTAGGAGTGTTCCAAGGTTGATTGCTCCTAATAGGGACCATTGGCCCGGTTCTTGAGTTTTACTCCGAACGCTGAGGCGCGAATGGATTGTTGCTATAAATGATTATTGATCAATTCTTGTGATTTCGTTACATCGCATTTGTTGTTGTTATTACCCAGACACTTGGTCGGGGGCACCGGCCATGTGATGTTTCCATGGTGGCTATAATCACTGTGGCGTCCTCGTATATGTGTGGTGAGTGCGCTGGCCTTGATCCGGCCATGGGGGCGGATGGATATCCTAGGAACCGAACATGATTATGACTACTTTAATAGTAGTCGAGGGCTAGTAGGTGTTGTGCCCACACTGCTAGTTCTCACCTATGCCCATAGGACCGTACATCCTTTTGGGAACAACGTGTTAGTGTATTCGGGTGATTATGTGAACTTGATAACACGAAACACGGAATTGGGTGATTATGTGAACCCACTTGTTATATCTTTCAGATTTCAATTGATTTCTATCATTTCATCATTTATCCATCGTTGATTATTATTCGTATTGAACATTGCTTATTATTCATATTGTTGATCTGTTCACTGAGTTATTGCTCAGCCACGTTTGTTATTCCGTGGCAGGTTCTAAAGACTGACTAGGGGTGTATCCGGGTTGAGAGACCAGGAGTGGATTTTGGAGGCTAACTTGATATACGACCCCCACTTTTGCATAGTTACTTTTTGGTTGTAAATATTATGTAACTTAACTTTTGGTGGTCTATAACCATGAATAGTTTGTTAAGCAAATTACCTTGGTTGCTCTATGTACTTTTAACCCGGTTTAGTATATATATGGGATGTTACATACCCTCCGCCCATCTCATGGGATTTCTTGACTATCACAATTCATATGCCCACTTGCTATGCAAGTTTTGTTGACATAAGTACTTTTGACGATAAGGATAGGTATTCTATATTTTCTTTTTCTCTTTTTTTTTTTGAAAAGCAACCTTCTGTGAATTGCTTGAACTGCCACACTATTTCTATGATGCACTTAGACTACTGACCTAGTGTATCTGGCTAGATCACAATACTTGGTTCCAAACATTTCTTATTTCAAAATTGGCTGCAACGTGGCTAGAGGGACAACGTATATCGACAATAGGCAGAGAAGTAGAGAAATAGGCCAAAGAGATTCGCATGCATACCCCGATATCATCTCTCCAGGTCCACAGATTTCATAAATGAATGACTTGTTTGTAAATAGATAGTGAGTCTTACTACTTAATGCAAAGAATTAATGAGATCAACCTGATACAAAACAATTGAAATGAAACGTGAATGAAGAGTGTGAATAAAATTCAAGCATCACTCAGAATAAAAGCATCACGGCTCAATACCTCTCTAGGGTGGTCTCCACTAATGTCCACAATTAGTATGCACAACTAATTAACTTTCACTAGCATGACTCAAAAATAGGTATTGCATGTCAATAGAAGTTTTTTTTTGTTTTTTTTTTTGTTTTTTTTTTGCAAGTCACATAACCAAAATCTCCAAGCATGTGTATTCATCTTGATTAACTCAGTATTCATGCATCCGACATAATTTCAAATATAGAAATGAAACTTATACAAGTCGACCCACAAACAAAATGCATCAAAAACAACAACTCCAAACCTTTGAGATACATTGTTCCCAATGTTCCCATTAGTTATAAAGCATTGTTTCATAAGTTTTAACCATCACATTTGGAAGTGCAAAACATAAACCTGCATGAAAGAGAGGTGAACAAAATGGAAAAGAAAGCAAAACCTGTCAATTTCCACCTTCGGGCGGCTGCTCGGATGATGAGCCAAAGACGTAGTTTCGGTGGCCCCTAGTGTACACTTGACGCAAGAAACGACGATCAATTTCTTGATGGACTCGACGTTGCTCCTCTCTCACCTCCTCCAAAACTGCTCCTTGGGCGGCTTGCCCGGCCCGAAGCGCGTCCACATTCTCGAAGAGAGGTGTAGCCCAACGGGGTGGATTTACCGGAAGGCCTTGATGCGGTGGTTGTCGGGCTCTTCCAGCCGGTGCTTCCGGTTGACCTTGAGCTTCGCGCTGTTCCCTTGCAAGGTATCCCCTATATCGGTAACCCCTCGCTGTCGGAAGGTGGTCTAATCCCAACCTTGAGCAAAATTGGTTGTATGTCACCGGGCCGATGTCTGCTAGGGGCTTTTCGAGGTTTACCCCCATCGAGAGCAATATCAATACCCGCACTCCGGCAAAAGTGTGTGATTAGGCATGGGAAACTTAGGAGACAATTTGCATGGGAGCCCGCCTTTAAGATGCTTGAGAGGATGATTGTTCCAACGTTAATCCCGAGGTTGTGCCGGATCGCATAAAGCAACCTTGCGGGCTCGGTAGAAACTCTGGTACGGTGAGAAGATGGGATCAGGTTGTGCTTCATGAAAATTGACCAACAAGCGAGCTCGGGAGGCATAGAGTTGTGTTCCACAATGGTATTAGGCTCACGTTCCCTAATGCGTTGGTGATCCCTACGGAGTTCGGCTGCTAAGTCTTCGGGAGCCTGAGGAAACATGTGTGCGAGAGGCATGCCACTAGGGTCTAGTTCCCAGTCCGGGTTTGGTTGCGTTCCTAGGTATTCATTGATGGTATTCACGGTGAGCTCCAATCGAACATTTCGGACCCAAACCCGTCCACTGGCTTGAAATACTTCAGGCACCATGGATGCATAGAACTCGCGGACCAGCTCCGGATGGTACCGCTCAGGGGTTTGTGTGTACCGGACCCACCCTCGGTCTTGGATGGTAGCCGGTATCGTGGTGGATTCCAACCCTGCGGTTTTAATACCTCTCTCCGTGATGATTCCGCGCCTGGAAACCTTTACCAACCTTTGTGGATAATCATCGTTCCGTCTTCTTGCCAGATTACGTTGTCGTTCTTCATCGGCTGCCAATCGCCTAGCTTGTTCTCTTTCCAAAAATCTGCTCCGTACCATGATGTATCTGCAAAGGAAACGTGAAGATCTAAGCCACGAGTATAGAACTCAGAAGGAATTGAAGCACTTAATACACAAAAGCATGTTGAATGACCATCCGCCTTGTGTAATAAGTGTAACAATTCCCACTAGTAGGCATAAACAAACATTCGAGATACCATTGCGTGACATGACCAAATTGATAAAATATGGGTCTAGCATCATGCCATCAGACTAACAATGTTCAATACCCACTTTAAGCATGCCAGGTGAATAGGACCATTCTAGCTTCATATGGCAAATAAACAAAATCATTTAAGCATAAGTGGGTACAAGATATCAATTAACAAGCATACATTGAGATGATGAGCATCTTTAGCACAATTGTATGAGTTCATCTTAACTTAAGAACATAGCAATCCATAATGAATAAAAGTGAGAACACTTGACACCTCTAGGTTAGAAGTGAAATTGATAATAAGACTTGGAAAGAGTTGGCTTTATCTATTCAAACAGTCAAAATCACCAACTATCCACAAAATGTACAAGTATTCAAAAATTTAGATATGATGTGTGCCCTAACTTGGAAAATCTTGGCTGATCAAAGCGAAAGAAAAAGAATGTAGAACAAGAGGAGAATAAGCATGTAATACTTCATCTTCAACCATGGAACTTTTGCACATTTGCTCAAAACTTGAAAAACCCACAAAGAAAAATAAATGGCCTAAACCTTGAAATTATCAACAATGGGGGAAATAAAGTTAGAGGAGGAAGAAGATACTTACAATGATGGTGGAGTCACAAGAAAAATCAACAAAATGGAGAAGTATTGAAGAACTTTGTCAAAAACGCTCCAAGAGAGAGTCAAAATCGCAGCTGGTGGAAGTCTGTGTTTGGTGTGTGTGTGTGCAATTTGATCGACCAAAAAGAGGGTTTTTGAACCCTAGGGCAGCCGGCGATTGTGACTTGGCGATGCTGCCTTGTCACTCTCGCATGGCAGCCTCGCACGCGGTGTACCGAAAATGGTTGACTGGAAGAAAAAAATGGGGCGGGCGATTGTGACTTGGCGATGTTGCCTTGTCACTCTCGCATGGCAGCCTCGCACGCAGTGTACCGAAAGTGCAAACCTGAGAGTTTTATCTAAAAAAATAAAAAATAAAGGAGCGGGCGAGAGTGACTTTGGCGATACTGCCTTGTCACTCTCGCATGGCACTATCGCCTATACTGTACCGAAAGTTGCCAATGGGTGCCAAATTTTTTCAGAACTCCAAAGTTTTAACAAAACAGACCGTGGTTCCCTTTTCCAACCAACAACCACAAACAACCAACTAGCTACAATTTTGATAAAAGAATCTTGTCACTCACAAATGGGCCTTTTCACTCCAACTGTATCGAGAATCAACAAAAAAAAGGGGTTCGCCACACTTACCGGAGCTGTACCTGGTGGCCAAAAATAAGCGGCTCGGCTGGTTTACCTGCAACAAAATTTCCAACACAAGCTTCGTAATATAGACAAAAATTACACTACCTTGGTGGGCTGCCTCCCACCCAGCGCCTTAGTTAGGGTCGTGGCACGACCTTGGTAGCACTCATAGTTATGGTTCTTGCAGATGGACGGTTTCTTCTAACGCCGTCTCTCCTCCAAAGTATTGTTTTATTCGCTGCCCATTCACTTTGAACGTCTCTCCATCTTGTCCTTGTAACTCTATCACTCCGTATCGGTAAGTGTTGATCACCGTGAATGGTCCGGACCACTTGGATTTCAACTTACCTGGAAACAAACGCAAACGAGAGTTATACAAAAGAACCTTCATGCCTGGGGTGAATGTCTTCTCCTTGATGTGCCGGTCATGGAATTTCTTCGTACGTTCCTTGTAGATTGTTGCGTTTTCGTACGCATCTTGCCTTAGCTCTTCAAGTTCGTTCAATTGTAGAAGCCGTCTTTGACCCGCAGCCCTAGGTTCTATATTCAGCTGCTTAATTGCCCAAAAAGCTCTATGTTCTAGCTCCACGGGCAAATGACATGATTTCCCGAACACCAAACGATAAGGTGTTGTACCAATGGGTGTCTTGAAAGCCGTGCGATATGCCCAAAGGGAGTCATCTAATCTCGAGGACCAATCTTTCCGCGAGGCACTAACCGTCTTCTCTAGAATTTGTTTCAATTCTCTATTTGACACCTCCGCGAGCCCATTTGCTTGAGGATGATATGGAGTGGTAACTCGATGTTTGACTGAATACTTCTTTAGGACGGCGTCCAAGTAGCGATTACAAAAGTGTGTTCCTCCATCACTAACCAAAGCCTTGGGGACTCCAAAGCGTGTGAAGATGTTCTTTTGAAGGAATTTGATCACCACTTTTGAGTCATTGGTGGGAGTAGCGATTTCTTCTACCCACTTTGACACGTAATCAACGGCTACAAGGATGTATTCATTTCGTGAGGAATTGGGGAAGGGTCCCATGAAATCGATGCCCCATACATCGAAAAGCTCCACTTCCAAAAAGATCTTCATCGGCATCTCATCCTTCTTTGTGATGTTCCCCACTCTTTGGCATCGATCGCACTTCGCAATAAAGTCTCGAACTTCCTTGAACATAGATTTCCAGAAAAATCCGGATTGCAAGATTTTTGCCACGGTCCGCTCACTACTGAAGTGGCCCCCACAATCTAGGCCGTGACAATGGTCCATCACACTTTCCTTCTCTTCATCGGGAACACATTTCCGGATCATCCCATCGGCACATAGTTTATAGAGGCATGGCTCATCCCAAAAATAAGATTTTGCATCGGCCTTGAATTTTTGCTTTTGATGAGAGTTTAACCCATATGGAATGACTTGGGCTACCAAAAAGTTCACCAAATCTGCGTACCATGGTTCCGAATGACAAACCGCAAACAAGTGTTCATCCGGAAATGTTTCATTTATGGCTAAATCATTCTTTGGATCCCGGTCCGAGTTCTCAAGCCTTGATAAATGATCGGCAACCGTGTTCTCCGAACCCTTTTTATCTAAAATCTCCATGTCAAACTCTTGGAGTAATAATATCCAACGGATCAATCTTGGCTTTGCATCTTTCTTGGCCATGAGGTGCCTTAATGCCGAGTGATCCGTGTAGACAATCACTTTAGCCCCAACTAAGTACGAACGGAATTTCTCACACGCATAGACAACCGCTAGAAGCTCTTTCTCGGTAGTAGCATAGTTCAATTGCGTGTCATCTAACGTTTTGCTTGCATAGTAGATGACATGAAGGCGCTTGTCTTTTCGTTGGCCCAAAACATCCCCCAACGCGGTTTCACTCGCATCACACATCAATTCAAAGGGTAGGCTCCAGTCGGGTGCGGTGAGAATCGGTGCGGAAATCAACTCCTTCTTCAATCTATCAAAGGCAGATACACAGTCATCAGTGAAGTCAAACTTGGCATCTTTTAAAAGTAAAGAACATAGAGGTTTAGTGATTTAAAATCCTTTATAAAGCGGCGGTAGAATCCCGCATGTCCCAAGAAGCTCCTAACACCCTTCACGGTTGTCGGATGAGGGAGGTTCTCGATGACGGCCACTTTCGCCTTGTCCACCTCTATACCGTCACTTGAAATTTTATGCCCCAATACTATACCCTCGGTTACCATGAAATGGCACTTTTCCCAGTTAAGAACAAGGCTCGTGTCTTGGCATCTTTGAAGTACTGCTTCAAGATGTGCAAGGCATAGATCGAAAGAATCTCCAAAGACGGAGAAATCATCCATAAAGATCTCAATCGAATGCTCCACCATATCCGAAAATATCGCCATCATGCACCTCTGGAAGGTAGCCGGTGCATTGCATAATCCGAATGGCATCCTCCTATAAGCAAATGTGCCATATGGGCATGTGAATGTGGTTTTATCTTGATCTTCCGGAACAATTGGAATCTGGTTATACCCCGAGTACCCATCAAGGAAATAGTAATAAGCATGGCCGGAGAGACGCTCCAACATTTGATCAATAAATGGAAGGGGGAAGTGATCTTTCTTTGTGGATTCATTGAGCTTGCGGTAGTCAATACAAACTCTCCATCCGGTAATCGTTCGGGAGGGTATTAGCTCATTATTATTGTTGCGAACTACAGTAATACCCCCCTTTTTAGGTACTACTTGCACCGAACTCACCCATGGACTGTCGGGAATAGCATAAATGATCCCCGCATCTGAAAGCTTCAACACTTCCTTTCTAACAACTTCCTTCATGTTGGGATTAAGTTGTCGTTGAGGTTGAACTACCGGTCGGTGATGCTCTTCAAGATTTATCCGGTGAGTGCAAAAAGCCGGACTTAATCCTTTAAGATCTACAATTGTCCACCCTAAGGCGGATCGATGTTCTCGGAGGATTCTCAAAAGTTTCTCCTTTTCTTCAGAGCTTAGGTGAGATGAGATGATAACCGGTAAAGTTTCACCCTCACGTAAGTAAACATACTCCAAATGTGGCGGGAGTTGCTTAAGTTCCAACTTTGGAGGAACCTCGGATGACGGTTGAGATTTTGGAATTGGGTCCCCCAAGCTTTCTATCACCGGTCGGAAAGACTTCTTAACTACCGGTAAGGCATTCAATTGCATCACACAATTACTTTCTTCGTCCGAATTCACCCCGGTTAGTATATCCTCCAATTGATCATAGGTACTCACTTGATATTGAGTTTCTTGCATAATAGATTCCAAGATGTCTATTCGGTAGCATGCATCATTCTCTAATCGATTTTTCGCAGCTCTAAACACATCAAAGATTGCTTGCTCCTCTCCCACTCTAATTGTCAACTTGCCGGCTTGGACATCTATGAGCGCTCTTGCCGTGGCTAAAAATGGGCGCCCAAGGATAATAGGAACGTCCTTGTCTTCATCCATGTCTAAAATCACAAAATCTACCGGAAAGTAGAAATTGTCCACCTTTACCAACACATCTTCAACAACTCCATATGGGTGCTTGATTGATCTATCGGCGAGTTGCAATTGCACACTAGTTGGTTGTACCTCGCCCAATCCAAGTCGCCTAAAAATAGATAGGGGCATGAGGTTGATGCTTGCACCCAAATCACATAAGGCCTTTCCAAGTTCAACATCTCCAATATTAACCGGTAAGGTGAAACTCCCCGGGTCTTTAAGCTTTTGTGGAAGTTTGTTTTGAATAATAGCACTACACTCCTCAGTAAGTGCAACAGTTGCGTGCTCCTCTATCTTCCTTTTGTTTGAGATGATATCCTTCAAGAACTTCACGTAAGAAGGCATTTGTGCCAACGCATCGGCAAAGGGAATGTTAATATGCAATTTCTTAAATACTTCAAGAAATTTAGCATAGTTCACATCATCCTTATGAGGTTTCAAGCGATTGGGGTATGGCACTCTAGGTGTGGGAGTCTTCTTGGTCGGTTCGGAGGATTGGGTGTCCGACTTCTTCTCCTTCTTTTTGGGCTCGTCTTCTTTTGGGTCACTTTCCATCTCTATATGCTCATCCATTGCTTCTTCATCTTCATCATCCCTTGCCCCAATAATAGTGACCTTTCTCTTTCGGTCGGTGTCAATAGGTGTATCTCGGGTGGGATCCGGAATTAGTTCTTTTCCGCTTCTCAGATGGATCGCTTTGCAATCGTGTGGCTTTGTCTCCGTTTGGCTTGGTAATTGCCCCGGTGGCCGATTTTTAAGCGTGTCGGCCAATTGCCCGAATTGCCTTTCCAAAATTTGAATGGATGCGGTGTTTTGATCCGTAGCCGCTTTCACCTTTCCCACCGTAGATGATAAGTTACCAACCGTTGAGTTTAATTCTACCACGTTGTTTTCCATCTTTGTCATAAACTTCATCATCATTTCTTCCATTCCTGGTTTCTTGTCTTGAGTCGGTGCCTCCTCGGCTCTCCTTTGATGATGACCCGGTGGGCGATAAACATTATTCTGATTTGAGTTAGAAGCATAATTATTTCCGGAAAATGGTTGTTGACCCATGCCTTCCTTGGGTTGACTCCAAGAGAAATTAGGATGCTTCCTCCACCCTTCATTATATGTACTTGAGAACGGATCATTTCGAGGTCGGCTCTTGTTTTGCATGAATTGTACTTGCTCCGGATTTTGAGCGTAGTATTCCGGTTGCCCTTCGTCAATTTGAGATGGTGAACACATGGAGTTGCCGTGTAATTGGCTAGTGAGGGCGGCAATTTGCGCCTTCATTTCTATCAACTCATCTCTTTCTTGAACGCTTGCCACCTTTCGAACCGACGCTCTTGGGGTGACATAACTATGCTCCGCCAAGTTCTCTATGAGCTCTATTGCTTCCTCATAGGTCTTGTTCATTAAAGCACCCCCAGCGGCTGCGGTAACGTCATTCTTATGTTGAGGGTGTAAACCACTAAAGAATGTTTGAATGATCACCCAACCCTGGAGTCCATGGTGAGGGCACTTGCGCAACATGTCTTTATATCTTTCCCATGCTTCATAGAAAGATTCGGCATCCCATTGCGCTAAGTGAGTTATGTCAGACATAAGTTGAGTGGTATGGCCTGGTGGAAAGTATTTTTGCAAGAACACCCCTAACATTTCGTCCCATGTAGATACTCTTTGGGTCAATTCTTGGATCCAAATTAGGGCTTTATCCCTTAGAGTGAACTCGAACAATCGCAACCTAATGGCATCATCGGAGACTCCGTTCATTCGAAAGGTATTGCATACTTGTTCAAACGAACGAATGTGACTGTGGGGGTCCTCGGTAGGGTGACCTCCAAACTGTCTCTGTTGTACCAACTGGATTGTACCCGGTTTGATCTCATAAGTAGTGGCCGCAATAGTGGGTAACCGTACCCCAGCGTTGGCCACATTGACTGTCGGGTTAGCAAAACTTTTCATAGGGATCCGAATAGGTGGTTGTTCCGGAGGTGGTTGTTCCGGTGGTGGCCGACCACGGTCTCCCGGAGGTGGTCCACCATTAGCAGCTTCCATTTCTCTTTGTTTTCTAGCCTTAGCTTCCTTCCTTAACTGACGGTTCTTTCAATTTCTGGGTTATAAGGTTCCAAATTTGAACTTCGGGAGCTTCTTGGCATACACCAATTAGTACCTGAAATACAGTATAGAGCAACCGTTAACCCAAAATGAGAAGAGAATACTGAAAAAAATAAAATGTCCAATGTAATAATGACTATAGCTGGTAGTGCTATCAGCGCAACACTAGTTCCCCGGCAGCGGCCCCAAAAACTTGATAGCGGTTTTAACACCCCTTAAAAACAACCGCAAGTGTACGGTGTCAATCAAGTAATATACTACGAAGTACGAGAATCGATCCAAGGAACTAGGGCACTAAGTATCACAATGACTATGACGAATATTAATTGAACTATCGAAAAGTGGATTGGTTTGAATATGTTGTAAACTATTAAACTAATAACAAGAGAGAATAAACTCAAATAACAAGGTCACACAAAGATTTAACTAACAAGCGGAAATGCTTTTGAAGATTAGGGAAGGTTAGGGGTTAGACTTCAATTGGATTCTACTAACAGTCATACAATATACACTTATTAGTTATTAAACAAGATAGACAATGGTTATTTCGCAAATACTTCCTATTCTTTCTCAAGCAATAGTAAGAACATCTCATGAAAATGTAAATATTAAATCTCTCTAATACAAACATGAACACTCAACTCATTAAGCACATGAATAACTTTGTAACAAGACTATGGTTTCATTGGTGTATCTCTACCCAATATTTCACCATAGGTTCAGATATCGTTAATCTAGCTGTGAAACCTATTTCTCAAAAGAAATCACAATCATGACATAGCAAGACGGCCTATCTAGCAAAATATGAAGAACAAGATATAAAAACTCATCTAACAAGATAAATAACTCAATAAATGCATTCATCATATAACTAGAAGTAAGAATCCAAAATCCATCATTACCCCCAACCCTTAGAGGGTTTAGTTCATGTTTCTAACAAGAAAAGAAATCAGGTAGTAGAAATAAATACAACCCAACATTTTTCTAAACTGAAAGATGCAGTGGAGTAAAAATAACTCCCTCAATAAGTGATACTAACTACCAATCTTGCATTCCAAGTCTTGACTCCACCTTTTGAATTAATTCACTCCCTCTTCTCAGCCTCAAAAACTCTGGAAAATGCTCTCAGAATCGCCTAGCCTCCACAGATCCCAAGATAACCCTAGCTGGTAGGTTTTAGGGTCTTTTTATAGTTTAGACACTGTTGGCGATACTGCCAGGCGATGGTGCCATGTCAGTATCGCCGGCGCACTCGCCCGTGTGCAATGTTCCAAAGCTGATTGCATCGTGACCTACGATACAAGCTGTGCGATGGTGCCATGCGATGGTGCCCTGTCAGTGTCTCCGGGCACACTAGCCAAGGGTCCAAACTCGGTTTTCTTTGCTTGTTAGTTCGGTTCACCTCCTTATGCCTCCGGGATGTCAGAAACGGGGAAAAAGCAGACACTTTTCTCCTCTTTTGCCATCTTTTATGCCTATACGTTACTCATCAAAATATTAGTCCAAAACGTCAATTTTTACTTCAAGACTAGCCGCAAAACTTATTGTTTGGGGCTGAATAACCCGTCAGATAACGAAGTTATCATAGCACAACTTCGTATTTGATCCACAATCCCCGCGGTGTACACGACGACACTTCCCACAGGGTTTACTAGTGAACCCTTGGTTCCCACGCGACTCGGGTTGAAAGACCTTAGCTTTCCTAGTATCATTTCCCGCTCCACCCCACTTCCGCTTGTCACCACTCCTCTCGATCACTTTCCGGTTCTTCTCCTTCTCGGTCATATCCGCCGCATCAACCACCGATTGAAAAGTCTTAGGATTCCTTGTCGTAGCCAATGTAACAACCACATTTCTAAAACAAAGGTATAACATACTATTGCTTTAAAAACAAAGTCGAAACTGAACATAAATGGTCTTAAAGTATACTTAATCTCAAATGTTTGCAGCGGAAAATAAAACTAGCTACTGAGATTATTACAATCATCTACTATCTAGGCTACTATTTCAACGCATAATGCCTCACTTCTATCACCCGGGCTTACAGTTTTCCCTTGTCCTTACCCGAACACTCTATCATGTGCTTCCCTGAAAGATTTTCAGTTTTATAAAAGAGAGGGTTAGACCGAAAGGTCTACTGAATTCCCATAAACAATCAGTTAATATATGCATGTCAATTATAAGAGGAAAACGGTTAGTCATGAATATTAACTCACACTTATCCACACACTTATGTACCTGTTGCAACGGTAATTATTAATGTCACACACACACGGTGACTAACGTGATCACACACACCGTGATCATTAGGAAGGACACACACCGTCCAATCAGAATGAATTAAACATTTCAATTTAAAGGTTTAACACACGAGGGAACTCACCTGAATTGCCAAGTCACCTAGCTCACTTTCCAAGTATGAATATACCAACCGAACACCTGATTTAGATCAATTAACTACAAGTTAATGACCCAATTATACTTCCACACATCATATCTATAAACCCCTTAGGCTAGGACACTACTTAACCCACTTAATAAACCTTTTAACAAAAAGTTCAAAATGTTGAAACAATGAGTTACGCGGCTTGCAGCACGACTTGAAGCCACGGGCCAAGTCGCGGGACTCACTGTTCGTCCTGCACTTTCCTACTCGAACCAAAAACCCCAAAAACACCATTATACCAAATTTCAGCCTCAAAACAGACACAATACTTGTCTAAACTCATACCAAAACCCTCCCCAACAACAAATAAACCATTTAATCCAATCCCTCAATTGATTCATGGATTTTCCTACTCATTGAAGAACCTTGCTCAACAATGGAGGTTTTCATTGATTTCAAATCCTTTAGAATGAAATACGAATCACCAAACTTGAAGAACACTTCAATATCCACTCCATTAACCCAAAAACTACTGATTTGAACTCAAAACTAACATTCAACAACTCAAGATATAAATCCCCAAAACAATAATCTTCTATTAGACTCAACAAGAAATAGAGATGATGATAATGAGTATTTATACCTTAGATTGATGGTTGATTCTTACTCCTTCTTGAAATCCTTCTCTTCTCCTTCTTTCTCCCCCAAATCGCACCAAACACACACACTTGGAACACACACAATTTCTCAGCCGTAATGCCCAAGAAATGAGAGTTTTTCCCTACTTTCAGACTTTTACACAACTAGTCCCTGAAGTTTAGGAAATTAGACTCCAGCCACCCATACTTACAAACATTAAAATACTAACAAGGATCCAGGTTATTACAGCCAATTCCCGAATACTACTCTTCAGTCCCCATGTATACCTCTCGACACGACACTCCTCGGTTAGAACATACATCTTGGCAAATCGAGACTTCACAACAAATTTGTAGGTGTATTCTTGCACCGTCATGTTTCCTTGTTCTAGTTTTAAGAACTCCTCCTCCAATTTCTTTATCGTCGCCAGATGTCAAAATTTAGCCTTAAACTTGCTCACAAACGATTCCCAAGACATCTTCTTAGCCGCCCCAATCCTTCTTTGACGAACTCAATATCCCACCAATACAATTCATCCCCTTCAACGTCGAGAAAGCATACTTCACCTTGTCTTCATCCAAACAATTGTTTGTATCAAAAGCCATTTTCGTCTCCCTTATCCACTTGAGTGCCAAGATCGGATCACGCTCTCCCTTGAAAGTGGAAGGTTTGCATGACGCGAGTGTCTTGAAGCTACAACCCACGGGTGGCTTATGGACAATTGTAGTCACCGGGGTCACTTGAGAATGTCCACCCACTTTAGACTTGGGTAAGCTAGACCCCTCAATTCCTTCACTTCTTTCACGACTCGCGGGGTTTGAGTTTTGTTGATGAGTCAACAAAGTTTGGATAGTGGTTTGTATTTTTCCATCTCATTAGAAAAAGTTTTTTGAGTCACAAAAGCTTGACTCGTGGTTCTCCCTTGACCTCTCCCGCGGCCTCATCCTCTCACACTAACCTAGCTCTCCTCCACGGACAACTCTAGTTGTTCCGGTGCTCCAACACTCCTTTCTCATCCTCGGACACGACCTCTAGTTGCCGATTCGGACGGAACCGGTGGTTCACATACCACTTGACTCAAGCTCCTTCCTCGACCCCTTGATCATCTTCTTCCCCGAGTTTGGGTACTCACCGCACCCTTTGGCTCCAAAGACCCATTCTCTTCCGGCTCAAACGAGTCCGGTCCCACAATTGGAGAGTTTCTACTCCTTGATGATCGAGATGCCATACTCCTATTCTGCGATATCATAACTGTTGGGTCACCGATGATTTGGTGATGAACCTTCTCTATTATTTGATTGATCTTTTACAGGTTCTTTTGAAGGTCTGAAATATACTTCAAGTATTGGAAAATCTAAGACTATCCAATCAAGGGTTGTACATCAAAATGTGTAATTTTTAATGTATCAACTAACTTTAAAATTCAGATCACTTGCCGAAATCACCAGTGTAGATTGGTCACCGACCTGACAGATTGGGTCACCGATCAGGTCACCGACCTGACAGATTGGGTCACCGATCTTGGATGAGGTCACCGACGTGACAGATAAGGTCACCCATGTATATTAGGTAACCGATGAATTGGGTCACCGATTCATGCGTTGGGTCACCGATAATGTATTGGGTCACCGATACATATGAGGTCACCAATGGTATACATAGAGGTCACCGATGGTATACATGGAAGTCACCGATGATGTATACATGGTTACCGAAAATTGCAATTGCCTTTACTTGAGGTTGTGATAACAAGTCACCAATACAAGAATGTACACTTGCCAACACTTAGTGAAAAATGAGGATCACCAAGCAATGTGTACACTTATCAATTCCAACCTTACAAGGCACTAACCGATGTGATACATGGTTCCATATATCACTTAGCAATTTTCAGAGATAAGTTCTTGACTCACAACAAATGCAAGATACGTGGGCAGCAAGAACGTGGGCACCAAACCTTAAATTCAGACATTCTCTTTTATTCTTATAAATGAGATGTTTGTTTTTTAGCTAAAATGTTTGATGGGACTTCACAGAGCATAAAGAAAAAGAGATAAAGTTATCTGACATTGCGTGCTACAAAGAATGGTTCATCCATTAACCTAGTACAAAGGGAGTGGCCTCTTCCTTTGTCCATCAGATATACTTCCAGCTAATGAATCATTGACAGTGTACACATTTTTCCCATTGCATTGACACTATAAAAGGAGATGAAGTCCTTTCCATAAATCTCACGCTTTCAACAAATCCTCTGTGTGATCATTTGTTTGATTCCGACAATCCTGTGTGTTCTAACAATGTTATTTTAACTTTCTTAGTGTACAAGTTAATTACTGTTATCATGTGTTTAAGTTTGTTAGAATAGTGTGTCTGTTCTTTTCCGCAACAAACTTCTGTGTGTAAATTTTTAATATTTATATTAAAAATTTTAAAAGAGTAAAATTTTGTGTGTTTGTATTCAACCCCCCCCCCCCCTCCTTCTACAAACACTCTCTTAGATAGCCATCTCTAAACAAGGACTAACAATAACAAGTATAACTTAAACAACAGTTCGACATAATAAGGTGAAACAAGCACGCACAAGCACCTGTAAATTCACAATTACATTAGCCAAGTGTAATTACAAATTTATCTTACATGATAGTTCTTACTATCTTATTATTAGGGTTGTAAATGAACCGAACATTCAGTGAACCGTTCGTGAACCGTTCGACGGGAAGTTCGTTTGTTTAATAAACGAACGATATAATGAACTAGTTTTCTCGTTCTTTTAGTTAAACGAACGAACATTAACAAAGGTTCCGTTTGTTCATTTATGTTCGTGAACGTTCGTTTATATATGTTCGTTTGTGTTCGTTTGTGTTCGTTTACATATGTTCGATTACGTTCGTTTATGATAATAAGTTAAAAACCAAATGTTAAAGAAATTAACATATAATTAATAATAATATTAAAAATAAACAATTAACCTTTTAAAAATTATTATTATTAATTATTAATAAGAACTGATTTGTAGGAATCGGGAATACGGATGAGCATATAGACCGAAATCCCGAAACCGAACCGGTCCCGTACCGAACCAGTACCGGTTGTAACACCCCGCCTTACCACGACACAATATTGTCCGCTTTGGCCTAAGCCGCACGGATTTGTTTCTAGCGACCTGGCGAGGACTTCCCAGGGGGTCACCCATCTTGGTACTACTCCCACCCAAGCACGCTTAACCACAGAGTTCCAAGAACCTGCATTGCGTGTGGCCCCAAAACGCGTTGTGTTTAGGAAGGCCAAAGTTTACTTATGAACCCAACATCACTCTTGTCCACGGCCGATATGGGAGCTGCCTAAGGTGTTACAAACACCCCTCCCCCCTTAGGGACTCATCGTCCTCGATGAGGTTTGCCCCACATCCCGAACGGCACAGGAGCGACTCTGATACCATTTGTAACACCCCGCCTTACCACGACACAATATTGTCCGCTTTGGCCTAAGCCGCTACCGGTACCGAATAGCATTACCGGTTCGGTATTCGGTACCAGGATTTTTTCATATTCGGGATTTGGTATTTTCGGTTCGGTACCAGTAAATCCCGAACCGAACCGGGTAATATTAACGGACATTTTCAAATTGAAAAAAATTCCCTTTTCTTTTTGGATTGGTATAAAAAACCTTTTTTCCCAACATTATATCTTCCATTTTTATACCAAATCCACTAAATATTTTAAATTTTTTGGTTCTTGTAATATTCCCCCCAAATATCAGTCTTTTCTTCATATTTCGGTTCCGTAATTTCTCCAAAACCCGGTTTCTTGTAATATTCCACCCAAATATTCCACACTTGTTTGACATGTATGTAACATTGTATACATACCAAATATACGTATATATACATATATACGAACGAAGCCCACTTTCTTATCGTTACATATTTTGGATGTCAAATTGTAAAATTAAAAAATTATTTTTTATTGGTGTTTTTTAATCTTTTTTAAGTCAATTTAAGTTGAATGAGTTCCTCCCCACTTACTCTACAATTAGAAAAATCATTTTGAGTTATGTAAAAAAGTTAGTCGTCTCTAAAAACGGTACCAAACGGTGTTAGTCCCGAAAATCCCGGTACCGAACCGGTACCGGTACTGAATTTCTATTACCGGTTCGGTATTAGGTACCGAGATTTTTTCATATTCGGGATTCGGTATTTTCGGTTCGGTACTGGTTCGGTACCGGTCCGGTACCGAGCTCATCCCTAATCGGGAATCCCTTCATAAATATGAGTTTTATCTCTTTCTATTTCTAATTTATATTCGATGTGGGAGGTACTCTAATCAGTTTTGTAGAATCTTGGGGAGTGATGACTCCTCTCATTGCTTGCTAAAAATTTTCATCCCACATCAGTGGGATATTCAATCCAAATGTTTTGCCCTTAAGTATAAATAAGGCACATCCTATTCTATTTGTCTCACCATTCTACAGCGTTCAGGCCTAAGGCTGTAAACAAACTGAACGTTTAGTGAACCTAATTAGTTTTGTTGAATCTTAGGGAGTGATGACTCCTCATTGCTTGCTGAAATTTTTCATCCCACGTCGATGGGATATTCACTCCAAATGTTTTGCCCTCAAATATAAATAAGCCCCATCTTATTCTATTTGTCTCATCATTCTACAGCCTTCAGATATAGAGCTGTAAACAAACCAAACGTTCTGTAAACCGTTCAGTGGGAATTTCGTTTATGTAATAAACGAACGAACATGAACAAGTTTTCTCGTTCATTTAGTTAAACGAACAAACCTGAACAAGTTTTCTCCTTCGTTTAGTTAAACAAACTAACATGAACAAAGGTCCCGTTCGTTCGTTTATGTTCGTGAACGTTCTTTCATTTACGTTTGTCTATATATGTTTGTTTGTGTTCGTTTAGATATGTTCGATTACGCTCGTTTGTTAATGTTCGTTTGTGATAATAAGCTTAAAACCAAATGTTAAAGAAATTAACATGTAATTAATAATAATATTAATAATCAACAATTAACATTTAATATTTAAAAAAAATATTATTATTAATTATTAATAAGACCTGATTTGTAGGAATCGGGAACCCCTTCTTAAATATGAGTTTTATCTCTTTCTATTTCTAATTTATCTTCGATATGGGAGGTACTCTAATCAGTTTTGTAGAATCTTGGGGAGTGATGACTTCTCGTTGCTTGCTGAAAATTTTCATCCCACATCGGTGGGATATTCAATCCAAATACTTTGCCCTCAAGTATAAATAAGCCCGATCCTATTCTATTTGTCTCACCATTCAACAGCCTTCAGGCCTCACCTGTTTAGTGAGCCTAGTGGCTCGAGCCCTTTGTCTTGAGCCAATGGCTTGAGCTTAGGTGAAGAGTTTAATTGGAGCACCTTAATAAAATGGGTGAACCTTTAGTTCTTTTTGAGTACTTTTTTTGTTTATGTTTTGTTTTAACGAATGAACATAAACAAACATGAACATGTTGACTTCTTAAACTAATGAACATGAACACCAAAATTTTTGTTTGTTTATTGTTCGTGTTCGTTCATTTATTTGTTTAACTTAAACGAACGAACATGAACAAGCATTTGTTCGTGTTCGTTTACAGCCCTAGTTATTATCCATATCCCTATCAAAACCTTAATCCTATGGTCCCTTATTTCTCAGTCGGGTTTCCTAAATTATAATCTAAAACTAGGCACCCCAAGGCCACCTAATTCACTCAAACTATGGCTATGATACCATTTGTAAAGACCCAAAGTCACCAAGAACAATAAATCATAAATATAAACCAACCATCAAATAATAAATCTGAAATCTATTACATCCCAATGTTTGCAGTGGGTAAAAATATCCACAACTGAGAAATTTATATAATTAAAGAGTACCAAGTCTTTTCATCCACTCTATCTATGCCTCAAAGCTTCCATTTCCCCTTCGACAAGCTCTCTACTAAACCCTTACCTGAAAATGGTTTAAGTTTTGAAAGCGAGAGTTATACCAAAATGTCTAGTGAATTCCCACAATGCCGCAGTTATAAACAATAGTTTAAATAAATGGAGTTATGGAAAACTCTCAATTGAATCATGCATGATAATAGTAGAACCCCACGCCTGTAGCACAATTCCCATGCGACTAAGCTTTGCGTTCGCACAATTCCCCATGCGAATCAAATGAAAGACCCCAAGTGGCGTCTACTCAATGTACCCACAAAACAAATTCAAGGTACACGATTTTATAAGCTCCCAAGAGATTTGCAAGATCTCATGGTACACTACAACTACTACTACTATACATGTCCAAACCACCACATTTATATTATGATATAACTCAACAAAGTGACCAAACAATTTATAAAACATTTACGAATGAAATATAACATGCTTATAAGTTCAAATACCATCAGTGTAGCAATTAAAGCTATTGGCAAAAATGTAGTTTAAAAGTCAAGGGAACTCAACTGATTCACGACACACCGCTCAAAGGCCTAAAACGGAAACTTGTTCCAAACCAAACACCTGAATTGGACGCAAATGAATTGATGTTAAACCACATTAAACATCCTAAAAGTGATCCCTTATAATCCATAGGACAATCACCTAACCATGCCTCGAAACAAGCACTCAACAAGAAACGGACCAAACCGAAAAACTACACCCAACAGTGAGTTGGGCGACCTTCCCCGTGGCTTCAAGCCGTGGGGTATCGCGCGCAACTCTCTGTCGGGTACAAGTCTGTCCCTTTTCTTGCACAACAACGAAAATCAACCCACAAAACACTTCCAACATCTAAAACTCGGTTTTAAACACCTAAAATCAACCAAGTTCAATCCCAATACTTGATGATTCATCCAAAAACAAACTCAATACTAAACCAAATCCAAAACATAGATTAATCTCATAATTTCTCAACTCAATAAATGCTCAAATGGGGATTTCCCAAAATACCATTGAACAATTCCATGAACAACAATGATAATGGATTTTCTAGATAAAATTCATTGATTGAGTCCATCTAGATTACTACCCAAACCAAAACCCAACCATTTTATCCAACAAATATAATACTATAAATCCAACAAAACCCATCAAAACTCCATTAATGGAGAGCTTGAACACAAAAAAGAAGGGTTATACTTTGAGGATGACGATTCCACATGAGAGACTCCAATCTTTGCTCCAAACTTCTCATTTATTCTTGATTCCTTCTGCCCAAAGTGCTATTCTTCTTGAACCCTTCTTTCTAAACCCTTAGCTCAAAACAAGAACACACACACACACACACTAGGAGCTGAAAATACAAGTGAAGTTGTGAATAAGGCAAAAACCCTTATTTTCTTCTCTTAAATACCATAGCCTTTGAGCCCCAAAACACTCCAACCCATTTATTAATATCTTAAGTCCATCATTAGTTTAATTAAAAGTTTGGGTTATTACGCTAGTAATGCTCAATGCTTTTTATATATTTAAACACATTTATTTGAAAGTCATTAATTAGTTTTATGAGGTTCAAACATGAAGTTTTAAAAAGTTCAAGCATGAAACTTTAATTACTTACACATATACAATAATAAATTATAAACTTAAAATTTTAGGAATATTGTAATAGTTTGAATAGACTTTTAATGATTTTCAATCTATTTACTACATTCAAACCGTTCTCATTTTGACCAATATATATATATATATATATATATATATATAAACTCAGCTTATTTAGAAAAAAAGTTCAATTTTCATAAAATTAAAATTTAAGGTAAAAATTATTAAAGTGATAAAACAGACAAACATATATAGTCCATGTTGAATTGTTCAATAAAATGGTTGAGTTTTCACAAAGGTTGTGAGTTCATTGACTTCTCCATATTATATTACAAAATATTTGAGCTTTATCTTTTAGAAATTCTTCTTTTAAAGAGTACAAATATTAAAGAACAATACATACAAAATCTTTTAAGTTTTATAATATTTTTATTTATTTTTAAACAATTTGAATGAAAGCTTGAAGGGTTGTAGAAACTCATACTATATTTATCCTTTCCATATAAAGGGATCAAGTTATAAAAATCCACCAATTTATCTCAACTTAAAAAATCTAAATTATACTAATTGTTAATTAAATAAATTATATAAAAACAAACATCTTATTCCTCTTTAATTTGATACCAATATTGATAAATATATTTTCCTCAAAAGTTTAACCCTTCATGAAAATATAAAATTTTATCCTTTAAATTTTCTCATTATTTAACTTAGGCCATCATATTTTTGTCCTTGAGCTTCCAAACCCCCCCTATTTTTATCAATACACAAATATAAAAGTAAAATAAATAAAATAATTGTATAATGTATTATTCGATTTAACCAAACTAATAATATAATCGGAATGAACTGTTTAACTTGAAAATCGATTGACCAAAACTCGTTTTGGTTTGGATGGGCCATTCGACTACATAATTTTTTACACTATTAGATGTGCCCCCAAATCTAATCATCTAGATTTCTAAATCTACCGCTACAAACTTTTTAAGTAAAATCGAGAGATACAAAAAAATGTATTACATTGTACTATACACATACATTTCTAGTTTTTATGTATCAAAGTAAAAAAAATTAGAGAGACTGTTTGACAGTTGTCAAATGACTTGGTGCTGGATGATTTAAGTGGTCAGAATGAGATAGGGAGTCTTAGAGCATCTCCAACAACTTCTCTAAAATAGATAATATTAACTTTTTGTTCTCTACAATGTTTCAACAGATTCCCTATCTCATTCTCTAAAATAGAGATTTATGAAGAAATTTCTAAATACAAAGATTTCTCTAAAACTCCAAAAAGAGGAGAGAGAAATGAGCTTTTATTTATTAATTCCACCAATGATAATTAAATTAATATGATTATATATATATATATATATTAAATTAATATGATTATATATATATATATATATAATTAAATTATAGAATGTTTAAATTATATAATCAATGATGTAATCTCTAAATTAGAGAATCTGTTAGAGTTGATTATAATTTATTTTAGAGATTTTAACTTTTAGAGCATCTCCAAGAGCTATGTTATAATATCTCTATAATAAAGTAATAAAAGTCAAAATCTTTATAATAATTTACATCCAATTCCAACAGTTACTCTATTTTAACAATTCTAGCATTAATTATATTAATAAAATATTCAATTAATTTAATAAAATATTATATTTCCCTCCTACACATTTTATCTAAGCACTCTAATTGGTTAGATATAATTAAATATTATTTTCTCTCTCTTCTAAAAGTTTCTCTAAATTTAGAGATTTTTAGAGCATCTCCAACACCTAGGCTAAACTTTTTCTAAAATAACATATCAAAAATCAAAATCTCTAAAAAAATTTGTATCCAACTCCAACAGCTACTCTATTTTAATAATCTTATCATAATTATATTATTAAAATATTATATATATATATTTAATATCCCAACAACTTTTTAAACAAATTTTCAAATAATTGGTGGAACTATTAAAATAATTATTTCTTTCTCTATTTAGATATTCTCTAAATTTAGAAAAAAATTTCCTCCTTTTTAACATTTCTCTATTTTAGCATATGGTATACCATAGTTGTTGGAGCCTAAAATTGCAAAAAACCTTCATTTTTCTATTTTACAATAGCTGTTGGAGATGCTCTTACAATCTCTCTCATTTTTTTTTCTATTTTAGCATAGATATTGGAGATGCTCTTAGAGCATCTCCAACAGTTATTGTAAAATAGAAAAAAAATGGTTTTTAATAATTTTAATGCTCCAACAGGTATGATATTCCATATGCTAAAATAGATAAATAGTAAAAAAAAAGGAAAAAATTCTCTAAATTTAGAGAATCTCTAAATAGAGAGAAATTATTATTTTAATAGTTCCCACCAATTGTTTGAAAGTTTATTTAAAAAAGTTGTTGGGATATTAAATGTATAAAATATTTTAATAATATAATTATGATAGAATTGCTAAAATAAAGTAGTTGTTGAAGTTGGATGCAATTTTTTTAAAGATTTTGACATGCTATTTTAGAGAAATTTTAGCCTAGCTGTTGGAGATGCTCTTAGTTCTCTGTTTTAGAGAAATTATAGAGAGACTGTTGGAGATGTTCTTATGATATAGTGCAAAATGAATTTGGTTGTTTGATAATTGTTTATGATAAAATTAGGGATATGAATGGTTTAGAGAGGCCCAAGATACAAAATCATTTATAGGGGTAGGTTCAAATGTGAACTCATTTTTGGTTGTGAACGTGAGGACGAATCTCAGCCACACATCTTCGGTTATGGTGGACGCGATCACGGAGGATTGACCCGATTCATGGGAGGGTGGAGATTATTAAAGGAGGGGAACCAGGTCAAAGCCGCCTTTATTGACCGGATAAGTGGCTGAGATTCGTCCTCACGTTCACAACAAAAAATGAGTTCACATTTGAACTTTCCTCATCATTTATATAGTTTAAAACTATTAAGAGACAAATTTTTTTTGTCAAATAAGATTCATCTCTTAAGAGCATCTCAAAAAACATCTCTATAATTTTCTTTAGAATAGAGAACTAAAAATCCAAATCTCTAAAAAATATTACATCAAACTCCAAGAACATCTCTATTTTGGAGATTACAAAATTTATTATATTATTAAAATATTTTATATTTATAATAAAATATTATTTATCTAATCTAAACATTTAATTTCAAATTTTCTTATTGGTGAAATATAATTTTTTTATCTCTTATAGTAATCATTTTTGGAGATTTCTCTAAATTTGAAGATTTTTGTAATCTTTTTCATACTTTCTGGATTTTGGAAAAAGTTTTGGAGATGCTGTTGAAGGAAAAAAATGCTGAAAATCTCTATTTTCTTCATTTTGGAGATGCGGTTAGAGATGTTCTAACGATTCAGATGTTGTCTCTTAATAAAACTATTAATAGGTAAAGAAATAGCCCCTAGAGATTAAAAATTTGGAAAATTGACCAAAATAATCAATTATCCCCAACCAACTTAACTTTTTAACTATTTAAACCAAAATTTCATTTTATCCCAAGTTTACACAAATGACTTACTCACTTACGTAAAGTCTATTTTCAGATAAAAAAGAAAATTATGCAAATTTGCGTAAGAATCCCATTTGCATAATCGTTTTTATTAGTATTTTTAATCTGAAAATAGACTTTATACAAATACATAAGCCATGACGTAAACTTTAAAATAAAATAAAGAGAAATTCAATGCCAAAAATAAATCACTCTTGGAATAAAAATGAAAATGACATCGTATAAAAATAAGAATTTATTTTCATCCCACTAGTTTAAGCTGAAATGAAAATGAGTATTGAAATGAATTTTCATTTATATCAATTGAATCTAAAATAAAAATTTGAATTTCTAAAACCATCTCCAGCCTACCTTTAAAATTATAAAAAATACAAAAATGAAGGTGTTTTTTCCTCCGATCCAACACTAAAACACAAAAAGATGGAGGAGTAAAATGTTGGCTTCCATATTTGAAGGTCAATAAAGTAGACCACTAAATTTTTTTATTAATATTTTATCCAGATTTTCTAATTATATATATACATATATAGATGAATAGTATTATATAAATAATATAATTATAAATATATATTATTTTATTGTTAAAAGTGTTTTTATTTTTTAGTGTTGTCTTTTTAACGTGTGATTGGAGATGATTTTTTAGTGTTTAATAGATCCACTATTTTTAGTGTTTTTGGTGTTTTTAGTGTATGTTTAGGTTGAAAATACCATAATAGTCTAAAAGCATCTTCAACAAATTCCTTATAATTTCTCCAAAATGGAGAATCAAAAGACAAAATCTCCAAAAAAATGCATTCATCTCCAACAAATTTCCTAATAATATTAAAATATTGTATCATCTATTAAAATATTATTTTTCTCTTTAATTATTTATTTTTCAAAGCTTTGTATTGGTCATTTTTAGAGTTAACTCCATATTTGAAGAAAAACCCACTCTCTCTCATAATTTCTCCATTTTAAAGATGATTATGAAGAAACTATTGAAATAAAATACTTGCTTAAAATCCTCATTTTTTTTTCTATTTGAATAAAGTTATTGGAGATGTTCTAATACATTTAATCAAACAATTTTTTTGTTTAAAAATTAATCAAAGAAATAGAGTATTTTAATCAATTTCCATGAAATTCTAAATTTATAAAGAGAAATGACATCGAAATGAAATGGGCATTATTGATGATGTTGAATCCAACCATGGTTTCAACAAAATTGTGACACAGCATCTGAAGAAGGCAAAAAAAAAACATAAAAATTAAACCCCCAAAAAAACCTTCTCTTTCTCTTCTCTTCTTCTGCTCTCCAGCTATTCTTTCCAAATCCATCCATCATTCACCCTTCTTGTTCAATGGATCTACTCCATTTTTAAGATCTTCAAATCACCTTCAATTCATCAATCTCATCACCAGACAACAAACAACAATTTCAGATTTTTTACTACTATGAAGATACCTTGTTGCACCGTCTGTCAGACAAGGTACAACGAAGAAGATAGGTGTCCTTTGTTGCTTGAGTGTGGCCATGGCTTCTGTAAAGAGTGTCTTTCTCGTATGTTTTCATCAGCATCTTCAGACACTAGTCTTTCATGTCCACGGTGTCGACATGTCTCCGTTGTTGGTAACTCCGTCCACGCGCTTCGGAAGAACTACGCTATTTTGGGTTTAATTTCTTCTGCTTCTAATGGAGATTTTACCGATGAGGATGACGATGATGATGGTGGTGGTGATGGGTTGGTGGTGGTGGTCGATAGGGACCGCCGTAGCTGTGGTTCCAACGCTTCCAGTTCTAATGGTTTGATTGAACTTGGTTCGCATCAGGATTTGAGGATGGTGAAACGGATTGGGGATGGGAAGGGGAAGGGGGGCGGAGTTGAAATGTGGTCGGCGGTGTTGGCTGGGAAATCAGGGCGGTGTCGCCACCGTGTGGCGGTGAAGAAGCTGGTGGTGATTGGGGAAGATACCGATTTGGTTTGGGTGCAGAATCAGCTTGAGGATTTGAGACTTAAGTCTATGTGGTGTAGAAATGTGTGTAGGTTTCATGGTGCTACGAAGGTGGATGGATGTCTTGCTTTGATCATGGATAAGTGCAATGGTTCTGTTGAGACTGAGATGCAACGAAATGAAGGGAGACTTACTCTTGAGCAAATCTTGAGGTTTGTTTCTGTGTAATTCAGATAGATGATCTTTGTGTTTGATTATGTTTTGTGTTCTTGTTGGATATGGTTGATTCTGATGACTGCATTTTAATTTTATTTGCAAAAGAACTTGACTTTTGCCTATAGAATTTTGAATCTATAACATTTGCAAACTTAGGATGAAGTTTCCTGTTGCTTAATTGAATGATCCTGCTCCACCTTTGTAGGTTTTAATTCTCACTTTTTACAAGAAAGAGTGGAAAAAAATTGATAGCATAGAAGCATGGTTAAGGAGAATTTTGAAATCCAAATTGGGGCCGAGAGACTTTGAGTAACGGTTTATTGGTTTATGCCCTCAGGATATATGCCAAACTGTGGGCTAATAAATCTGTTTCAATCTTGCTATTGCTCCTTGTATAATATTTATTTCGTTAAGCAAAAGATTGGGGTAAGATATTCTTCTGTTGTGAATGAACCCTAAAAAACCTGGCAAGTTGGTTTGTATTGCACTAGAAAACAACAAATATAAGATTGGATCTTGATATATCAATATATTGTTGATCAACCATTAAACCGTTTTATACTGATGAAGTGGAGGCTTAAGCTAATGAGGAATTATATAAATAAAGGGAATATCTCAATTAGGTTATTCCTGGAGGTATAAATGGTTACAGTAATGAAACATAGTATTGAAGTTATCTATAGATCAATGAAAACAAATCTGATTAGCTTCTAAAATCATGACCTACTTTCATGATTAGATGCACCATACAAGGAAAATGCATTGATCGGAGAAAGAAAATCTTTAAAATTCTCATGCAATTACGTTCCGAAACAAAAATATAAAGACTTGCATTCATGCTAGAAATCTTGTAAGTGTAGAACGAGAAATGGATTTTTGTGCATCGACTTTCTAAATAAAGATTATATCTTTTGCAAATAATAATCAAGAACGTTAAATTAGAAACCTTGTAGTCTTATCTTAACCCCCTCACTTACCTAGTAGAGTTCTGTTCTTTAAACATCAACCACATCGACAAAATACAGAGATAAAGGACTCCAATGTCTCACTGTAATTGAGGTTGTAAGATGGAAAGTAAAACACTAGAAGCATATTCGTATATTACTGACTTAGCCTCTACAACCACTTTCTTTATTAAAAAAACCTATATCATTTCTGCAGTGACGAGAAGCATGCAAAACATTGTTCTCCAATGCTTCTGTTTATCAGGAAACAAATTTAATTAGAAGTAACAAATTCTAATCCTAATCTTTATATGAAAAAAACACATCCTCATACATACGAAGATTCTAGAATATTCTTGATTTTTTACTTGCTAATTCGTTTAGGGCTTTATCTTGCGACTTGCAATTTTATGCATCAACTACTGTATTACTTTGATTCATCTTAATGAACAAGCATTTTCTAGCCATGTAATAAACTAGCCATGTAGCAGATATATCACTATTGTCTCATAATGGACAGAAAAGAAGTTCTCTCACTAAATTTTTTATCCCAATATGGAAAAAGTCGAGCAGAAACGTAAATGATAATGCAGACTTTGGCTTGATCATGTCTTTCTTCAGATAGTGATAAAATCCTGCTATTTCATCGTAAATCAAGGAAAGTTTCTCTGTCACATGACCATATCTGACCTTAATCTAAATGTCACCCTGGTCAAGTTCCTGCTCCACTTACTAGAGGTTATAAAGCCATCTGTTTCACAGTTCTTGTCGCCGATGATGCTTGTCTTACGGTCTGCAATTTGACTGCGTCTTAAAAGGGGAAAACTGAAGTTCAAGCGTACTGACGTTAGCTGTATACTCTTCAAGGCATTTGGAAGAAGAATTTTCTCATTCTTCTGACCTGGATAGCTTAACTACTACTCCTTAACTTATATGCCAGCAACCCCCATCCCCCCAAAAAGAGAAAAATCGAGAAAAAACCCCTGGATCTCCAACTTTTGATTCTTTACCTGCCACTGATGAACCAAGGCCCATAAACCCTATGATGCACATCCTTATCCACAACAAAGATACCAGTCTAAGTTAAACCTGTTTAGTCTGTATGCCAGGATCACAACAAAAACCGGAAATCACAAATACCCACCATTTGGATTAGCATTCTTCCCTCAAGAATAACACCTGATCTCTCCCTGTTCTACCTCTGCTGCTTGGATGCTGATGTTTAGAAAAATTATCTTCACTAAGAAAGTCAAACTGTTGCTCTCTGTAATCCCGTTCTCGACTTTTCTCATCTCTAAAGGCAAATTGACACGTGCAAGTAACTTCCTACTAATTGTTATTAAAGAATAACCAAGAAGAAAAAGTGAAAATAAAGGCTTCTTAACATTTTCACAAGGCCATACGTGGAAAATTGAAAAACATAAAGCTACATGTTTGAGATGATATATATTATATATATAGGGGCGGGTTCAAATGAGAACTCAAATTTGGTTGTGAACGTGAGGACAAATGAGAGCGCGACACATGTCATATTCAGACTGAATGTAGTGTTATTCAGACATTTGTCCTCACGTTCACAACCAAATTTGAGTTCGCACTTGAACTTTCCTCTCTCTCTCTCTCTCTCTATTTATATATATACATATATGTGTGTGTGTGTGTGCCGCAATGGTTTTATTTATAAATCTCTTAAGCCCAGTATCTAACCTGATATTATCATCAATCTTACGTCTTTGAGATTTCGTTTCTATGATATTTCAAATCTAGTATGAGCAGCTAACAAATATTTTTTTGTTTCCTTCTTTAAAGATATGGGGCAGATATTGCTCGTGGGGTGGCTGAGCTCCATGCAGCAGGCGTGGTTTGTATGAACCTTAAACCATCCAATCTTCTTTTGGATGAAGATGGCCGTGCCGTGGTTTCTGATTATGGACTTCCTTCCATTCTAAAGAAACCTGCTTGCCGAAAAGCTCGCTTAGAGTGTGATTCCTCAAGAAGTCATTCATGCATGGATTGTACGATGCTGAGCCCAAACTACACAGCTCCAGAGGCATGGGAGCCTGTAAAGAAAGCGCTTAATATATTTTGGGATGATGCCCTTGGTATATCTCCAGAGTCGGATGCCTGGAGCTTTGGCTGTACATTGGTGGAAATGTGCACCGGTTCTGTTCCGTATGACCTTTCTCTTATTGTGACATAATTAATAGTTTATTCTTTTTGATATTTAAAATCACAAGTTGATATTCTTTTTGTAGGTGGGCTGGCTTAAATGCTGAGGATATATACAAGGCAGTTGTCAAGGCAAAGCGACAGCCTCCACAATATGCCAGTGTGGTAGGTGTTGGAATACCGAGGGATCTTTGGAAAATGATTGGCGACTGCCTGCAGTTCAAGGCCCCTAAAAGACCGACTTTTAGTGCTATGCTAGCAACATTTCTTAGGCACCTACAAGAAATACCTCGTGGTCCTCCTGCTAGCCCAGATAAGTAAGGCTTTAAGCTTTCATAGAGACAGCATAGCCACACACACATGTTGCATATGACTCAAATTAAACATTTACATCTTTCTCTCTAAATGCAGTGACGTAACCATATTCCCTAGAGCAAATGGGATGCCACCTTCTCCTTCAACTGACTTAGAAGTTGTCCATGATTATCGGAGTCTACTACATAAGATGGTTTCTGAAGGCAATGTTTCTGGTGTCGGGTCAGTAGCGCTTTGTATGTACATTGTACATATATGTTTTTGCATTCTCTCTTTTCATTCTCTAATTTTTACATTTCCCCCTTTATGTCATCAATACAGCGAGTTGCTTGCAAAGGCTTCATCAAAAAATGATGGCAACTCATTTCAGTCTCTGCTTGAAGCACAGAATGCTGATGGCCAAACTGCCCTCCATCTGGCTTGCAGACGGGGTAGTGCTGAACTTGTTGAGGCCATTTTAAATTATGGAGAAGCCAACGTGGATGTGCTTGATAAAGACGGGGATCCGCCACTTGTCTTCGCTCTTGCAGCTGGATCCCCAGAATGTGTTCGTGCTCTTCTTAGCAGATATGCTAACGTCAGATCTAGATTGAGAGACGGGTTTGGTCCATCGGTTGCTCATGTCTGTGCATATCATGGCCAACCAGATTGCATGCGCGTAAGTTTTTTGACTGCTTCATATTAGTGGCTATATGACAGTCTTGTTATATATCAAACAAATAAGAATGCAGGAAAATAAGAAAGTACATGGTTTATGAACAAAGAGAGATAATTATGGTAAAAAATGGAACTACCAAAATGTACGTTGGGGTAAAAAATATAGAAAAGTACCCAACCAAGATAAGCATATATCCGCTACATACTGCCAATTCTGGAAGGAATAGAGGGAGGCAAGAACCATTTGTTACAATTTTGTTGTCATGTCTCCCTCCTTCCTACCACCCACAGATTGCATTTTGTTCCAGATGTTCTATTTTGATATGTTTATAAATGATAACAGGAGTTGCTAATGGCTGGTGCTGATCCAAATGCGGTTGATGATGAAGGTGAATCTGTACTGCATAGAGCGGTGACAAAGAAGTACACAGAGTGTGCTCTTGTTATATTGGAAAATGGGGGATGTAAATCTATGGGTATATCAAACTCGAAGAATCTGACGTAAGTACAAATCTATCTGCAATCTGTTTTGGAATAGTAATCACGATCAAAGCTATGAAATTTAAATGTCGAACTTCATCTTTTCACTGGGAAATAGCTAATACCAGTGCTGATCAAGATAGTTGAATTGGACTCTTTAAAGCTACACGATTTAGGATGAATTGCTACAAAAAGGATGCATCACACATTTGTGAACAAGGCAATATCTTGTGATGCAAATCCTACAAACAACTTACGGGAAATAGTTGTCCTTGCTGGCAACAACTGTTTTAGGATCTCCACCTTCTGTCATCACTAATTGTCTATTTCCCCTTTTAGCAGGCAGAATAATTTTGAAGCACATCTTGTAGACAGAATGAACACTAAATAATGCGTTCCTCATCATCAAATTGTAAATTTCTTTTTATGATACGATGGAGGAAGAATAGTAATACCCAACAATCGCCACCAATCGCACCCCCACCCCCACTTAAACATGTTAACACGGAAGTGTTTGTTTCCAAATGTAGCCCCACCCACCGTTTAACACTCACCACCAAAAGTGGATATCTTGGAGAAAATGTTGATAAGAAGTTAGATATTTCGATTTTTACATCGTTTTTCAGAGAAAAGGTTTAGGTGGATAAAGAGAGATACTGGAAGTCCAAGATGGGAAAGAGCTTCTGCTAGGTTAGGAGAAAGAAAATAGATTATCCAAAGGAGGAGTTGGGAGTCTACAGGTTTTAGATGATGGTGGAAAAAACTGGAGTAATCAAATTGGTCTGAAGGGGAAAAACAAAAAGAGCTGAATCCAATTGCAGAATGATTTCATTAAAGGAATGCATTTTGATTTATCTCTGTCTAAAAAAGTAAAAAATTAGATGGTGCATTGCCAAGAAGAGGAAGAAAAGGGAAAATATTCTTAGCTTCCCTTTTTTCTAATATTTTTCTCTCTGTGGTGGATCTTAGTTTCATTTTTTGGTTTTTTGGCACAATTTGTATGTGGCTAGAGTTTTGGTTCAATTTGTATTGTGGTAGCTTTAGTTATGGCTGGTTGGTTATGGTATGTTTCAGTTGTAGTTCTAGTCAAGATTGATATAGAGGCAATGGGTTGGTCATACTATATCTGTACGACTTATTATCCTTTTCAGCTCAGTAAAATTCTTTTTGTTGTTTTAGGAAGTTTTTTTAATGAAGAATTATATATTCATTCATACTTCTGTAAACCATCAACTCTCACCTTCATTAATAAACTAGGTAGTTGCATTCCCGTGGTTTCTATTTTTGAGTCATTGAGATGTCCTTTATGTAAGGAATTAAACAATTCAAAATTCACTGATAAGTATAAATGATCATATGGGAACAACTTGCACAATCAGCTTTGAGTTATATCAATGTTCATATACTCATATATACTTTAATAAGTTAATTGTATGATTGGACAGGCCTTTGCACTTATGTGTCACAACATGGAATGTGGCTGTTGTTAAAAGATGGATTGAAGTTGCATCTTCTGAAGAAATTGCCGAAGCCATAGATGTACCTAGTCCTGTGGGCACTGCACTGAGTATGGCGGCTGCTTTAAAGAAAGACCATGAAGCTAGTAAGTTTTTAATCTCATCATATTCATATTAACAGGTTTATTTGATTATATTTAGTGATTATTATTCTTTCCTCCATATGTTCTGTTCAAAATTTCTCATTTCTTTGATTAAATCAAAATCACCTGTTTATTGCTGATTACTCTAGATATTTTTATCTAACTGAAGTAAATAGAAAACAGATAGAATTTATTTATTTATTTATCTAATTTTTGTTGCAGGCGGTCGAGAACTGGTGCAGATACTGCTTGCTGCCGGAGCTGATGCCACTGCTCAAGACACCCAGCATGGACGGACAGCTCTGCATACTGCTGCTATGACTAATGATGTTGAATTGGTTAAGGTAAGGTGACGTTGTTTTTTAAGAGGTGCTGAAGTCTGAAGTCTGATTTCAGTTCTGAAATGGTTATGAAACGTCTAAACGAATCAGACATAAATGGTGATTAAGAACTTAAAATGAAAAAAACAAACAAGGCCTAAGTCATTTAGCTTCTGTAGTACTGAATGCAAGTGGTTGAAGGGCAATGCAATAATGGAAAAATGTTTAATTACATCCAAACTTAGTCTGCTTACTCCAAAACACTTGCTATATTGGTTTGTTCTCCCTATCTATCTAAAACATATTCTTCCACCCTAACTTTAACTTATAATTTTCTATGGCATTCCTCTTCAACCTACTCATAATCGTTGCATGTTTGAGTTGAATCAAGTTCTTAACTGCTCCTTTATTTGAACAGATTATCCTTGATGCTGGAGTTGATGTGAACATAAGGAATGTGCAAAATACCATTCCTCTACACGTGGCCCTGGCAAGAGGAGCAAAGTCATGTGTTGGATTGCTTCTTTCTGCGGGAGCAAATTGTAATTTGCAGGTACCTATCTCTTTTCCTCTCTATCTATTCTAAATTAAACTCATGATACTGAAAATAGTAAAAATGACCCGTAAGACAAATAGGTAGTTTTTGTATAAGAATTACATAGCCAGGATAATAAATGAATGCACCTCCAGAATTTCCTGCATTCCAGAAAATAATAACCTTTTCCTTAACTGGGAACTAACTCTACTTATGTTAACATAACCTATATAATTTTAAGGAGCAGTTGCTCATGTGCTTATGCTCAATTAATATGCGAAATAACGATAGTAATGCTTGTACGATGACTGTTGGCCACTTGGGTTCATGTCAACAGAGATCATCTAGACTGGCAATTCTTGTTGCTTAGTTTTGCAGATGGTGAATTTGATGCAAATGGGTGTTTTAATCACTTCATGTAGATTCAAATGGGACCTATAATAGCTACAATTTCTATAAGAATACTTTTTGGTTAACATATAGACATATAGTGAGAGGATTACTAATTGCAGATATTTACATTTATCCTTGGCACATAACTCTTGACGATTTTTCTTGAAAGTTCTGATGAGAATACATACTATTCAATTTTCAGAGTCGTTAATAGATTAGTCTACATTTGATTGATTTTAATAGCTAATAGTAGATACTTTATCCATCAATAAGCGAATGATGCCCTACATGTTGAGGTTTATCCTACTGTTCATGCAGATATTAATTAAAGTTAATGTGGTAGGTTGTTCTCTTGTCTCCTATCACCGCGATTAAACCAAAAATGTTTTTGTGACAAACTGATTTCTACGACTCTTTTGAAGCTGAAGTCGAATTGATAAAAATCAAGATTAAATAGTTATTATTATTATTGTTATATTGTCTTAAACCAAAATACGTCATAATTCCAGTTTATTGCTGATCGTGAATATGTATTGAATGATGTTAAAGACGATCTGTAGATACATTGTAACATGTTGCTTACTTTCAGATGTCTGATTTAATTTATTATTAATAAATAATAATTTATATCCTTCTAACCCAGGTGCTACTTGTTTTCAACTTATTTTTTTCAGGATGATGAGGGAAATAATGCTTTCCATATAGCTGCTGATACGGCAAAGATGATACGTGAAAATCTAGAGTGGATCATTGTTATGCTTAAATATCCAGGGGCTGCTGTAGAGGTTAGGAATCACAGGTAATATCCAGCTTACAGAATTGCCTTTCCAATGAGTATTAGAAATGGAGCTTTCATATGTTCTTTGTTGAAAATGCTATATTTATGTAACTTTTGATGGATGACAGTGGCATGACACTACGTGACTTTTTGGAGTCCCTTCCTCGTGAGTGGATTTCAGAAGATTTGATGGAGGCACTTGCAAACAAGGGGGTTCATTTGTTTCCAACAATGTTAGTCGATTTATTTGGTTCATTCATTTTTCTTGATGCTTTCTTTCCAATGTGCAACCTTTCTATAGATTTGACTTTGAGTTTTTGTTCCAAAACTGATCTTTAGATATCAAGTAGGCGATTGGGTGAAATTCAAAAGAACGGTTGCCACTCCAACATATGGGTGGCAAGGTGCAACACACAATAGTGTTGGTTTTGTTCAGAGTGTCCCAGATAAAGATAATCTTTTTGTATCATTTTGTTCTGGTGAAGCTCGTGTACTTGCCAATGAAGTTATGAAAGTCATTCAGTTGGATAGGGGGCAGCATGTGCAACTTAAAGCAGATGTCAGGGAGCCAAGGTATGATTTACAATTTTCCCCTGCTATAAAATCATGACCCTTTTAACTTTTCCCTAATTTGTTCTTTGTATATCCATGGTTGACCTTTTCAGTTTTCTGAACTCAAGTTAAGAGAGAAATGAAGGAAAGCCAATCTCTAACCTGAAACCCCTAAAACAACTAGAAAAGGAGCATCTGTGTGTTTTCTATTGAATAATAGAGGGGGTTATATATACAATAGTAGAGAGCCAAACTAGTAAAGTAATCAAGTCTAAATCGCTATGATAAAGGCTATATGATAGTTATTAATTGCATCAGAATTAAGAAATTTAGAAAAGCTCAACATATACATACACGTTTTATATTATGTCTTTTTATTAATAGTGCAACATCTGATAGGTTTGGTTGGCGTGGTCAATCGCCAGAAAGTATTGGAACCGTCCTTTGTGTTGATGATGATGGGATTTTGCGTGTTGGGTTTCCTGGAGCATCGAGAGGATGGAAGGCAGATCCTGCAGAAATGGAACGGGTTGAAGAATTCAAAGTTGGTGACTGGGTCAGAGTCCGACCTGCCCTTACTACGGCTAAACATGGTTTAGGATCGGTTACACCAGGAAGCATTGGTATTGTATATTGTGTTCGACCAGATAACAGTTTGTTGTTGGAACTCAGCTATCTTCCAAATCCATGGCATTGTGAACCGGAGGAAGTTGAACCTGTTGAACCATTTAGGGTAACAAATAATTTCATTTATGTTTTATATTTCTTAGGGTTAGGTTCAGGGGAAAACCACAAAAAAATGAAAAACTAAGGAATGCCTTGGTAACCGTTCATTTGGACGGTTTGCATGTGTTCATATTAGTAATTTGTAAGCAATTTGTTTGCTATGCACACGTGCATAAAAACCAAGAAACAGCTTCAGTTACTTGTATGCACATGTGAATACTGTCTAGATGAATGGTTACCAGTGTCGGTTTTTCATTTTTTAAGGGTTTTTCCCTGAAAACCTCCCTCTCTCTCTCTCGTTCGCTATATATAGGGTTGGGTTCCATTGAGAATGGAAGTTGAGGTGAGAAGGGTAAGAAGAGATACTCACCCTTTGATCAATCCTAATTGAAGATCAACCCTAATGAGATGCATCAGATCAATTCATGGGATGGGGTCAGATTAAAAGTGATCAAGGGTCCAGATCCCTTCTTACATTTCTCACCTTAACTCTTATTCTCACACGATCCTTCGTCTATATAATATAGAGGGAGGTTCATGGAAACCCCCCCCAAAAAATGAAAAACCGAGGAACATCGGTAACCGTTTATCTGGATGGTATGCACATGTGCATACAAGTAATTGAAGCTATTTCTTGGTTTTTATGCACGTCTGCATGTTATGCACATGTGCATACCGGACAAATTGCTTACAAATTACTTGTATGCACATGTGCATACCGTCCAAACGAATGGTTACCGGGGTGTTCCTTAGTTTTTTATTTTTTTTTGTGGTTTTCCCTGAACCTGACCCTATATATATACACTCACAATAGTTGTTAACATATATTAATAATGTCCACAGATTGGTGATCGGGTTTGTGTGAAGCGCTCAGTTGCAGAGCCCAGGTACGCTTGGGGTGGTGAAACCCATCATAGCGTTGGAAGAATTATAGAGATAGAAAGTGATGGTCTCTTGATAATTGAAATCCCAAATCGGCCCATACCATGGCAAGCTGATCCTTCCGACATGGAAAAAGTGGAGGAGTTTAAGGTAAATTAACATCCTGTATGTTGGTTCCCCTCATGGCTAAAGAACAAAAATCATTTGTCCCCAAACCCCATGTCCACCAATCATGTGAAGACACATCATTACTTTTATTTAAAAGAGAATAGAAAGACGAATTAAATAAAGTAATGATGTGTCTTGACATGATTGGTGGGGAACAAAAAGATTGGAGACGGGCGATCTTTACTGGTGGCTAAAGGGCATGGGATAATGCGAGAAGTGAAGTTAACGTGAGAAGCGTAAGAAGAGATCTTGACCCTTGATCACTTTTAATCTCAAACCCACCCATGAATCGCTCTTGGTATGGGGATTGATCCAGTGCATCTCGGTGTATCTCATCTCCATGCAACTCATCCTAATGTGCATCCAAGGGTGGAGATCCCTTCTTACCTTTCTCACCATAACTTCACTTCTCACCGGAACCCAACCCTGGCTAAAGGGCTGGTTGGAGCTTTAATTTGACAATTTATTAAATATGGCAGGTTGGGGATTGGGTAAGAGTTAAGGCTTCTGTGTCCTCCCCAAAATACGGGTGGGAAGATATCACAAGGAACAGCATTGGATTGATTCACAGTTTGGAGGAGGATGGTGATATGGGAATTGCGTTTTGCTTTAGGAGCAAACCTTTTTCTTGTTCTGTGACGGATGTTGAGAAAGTTCCGCCTTTTGAATTGGGACAAGAAATTCATGTGCTTTCTTCGGTTACTCAACCGCGGCTCGGATGGTCCAATGAAAGCCCAGCCACCGTTGGTAAAATTGTTAGAATCGACATGGATGGAGCTTTAAATGTACTAATTCTCTTCTCATACTTGCTTTTTATTCGTTTGATGTTTCTGTTTTTTATATCTTATCGTCTGGAAAGGGAGGGTATATATATACATATACAATATACAAATAAATAGAAGAGGAAAGTTCAAATGCGAACTCAAATTTGGTTGCGAACACGAGGATAAAGGAGAGCGCGACACGTGTCATATTCAGACTAAATAATGAACGGAAATATTCAGACTGAATATAGTGTTATTCAGACCATATAATACTATATTCAGACTGAATAACACTACATTCAGACTCAATAACACTACATTCCGTCTGAATATTTCCCTTCATTATTCAGTTTGAATATGATAAATGTCGCGCTCTCCTTTGTTCTCATGTTCACAACCAAATTTGAGTTCTCATTTGAACCCGCCCCTACAATATAAAATATACATTATACGACAGGGAACATACACACGCACACATCCAATATGCAATATACATATACAGAGGGAAGTTCCATTATGAACCCAAAGTTGATTAGGGGCTAATAGTGCCCACAACACGCTTGGTGTCCCTATTGAGGATGAATATTCATAATGAATATGGAAGTATTATTCATCATGAATCACACATTCCTGATGAATATGGATGTTTTATTCATCATGAATCGCACATTTGTGTTGAATAACATGTCCATATTCACGATGAGCATGCCCGTGTCACGTTGTGGGCGGTTTCCAGGTTCCTAATCACTTTTAGGTTCTTGATGGAACCTGCCCCACATATACATATGCATACACACACATATATGTATGTATATATATATATAGGGGGCTAATCATTTGTGAATCACAAAATCGTTGCAAACCCTTGAGAACCAATCTCAAAGTTTCACAATTTTTTCAATTGGACCGGGAGTTAAGGTATTGTTTCACATGTATTTGTTATAGGATACGAATCTTCTTTACCTGTATTTTTTGTTTCACAATGTGAAACACAATACCATAAGTTTTGTTTTCCCTTCCATATGCTTCTTAATCTATTTCTAAACAGAAAAATGGAATCGAGTTTAAATTTGGCTTCTTATCCTCTCACAAATTATCCTTAAAGTTACCAAGTAGAAAACTAATTCTAAATTATTATTATTTTTCAGGCAAAAGTGGCCGGAAGACACGGCTTGTGGAAAGTCTCTCCAGGAGACGCAGAAGTACTTTCGGGATTCGAAGTCGGTGACTGGGTTCGTTCTAAACCGAGCGTCGGAACTAGACCAAGTTACGATTGGTACAGTATCGGCAAAGAAAGTTTAGCCGTGGTCCATAGCGTACAAGATACCGGTTACCTAGAGTTAGCCTGCTGTTTCCGAAAAGGTAAATGGATGACTCACCACACCGATATAGAAAAGGTTTTAGGGTTCAAAATCGGTCAGCACGTGACCTTCCGAGCCGGGTTAGTCGAACCACGGTGGGGTTGGAGAGGAGCCCAACCCAACTCACGTGGAGTCATAGTGAACGTAAACGCCGATGGTGAAGTCCGCATCTCGTTTTTAGGTTTATCGGGTTTGTGGAGAGGTGATCCGGCCGATCTAGAAGTCGAACGAACTTTTGAAGTCGGAGAATGGGTTCGAATGACGGAAAACGCACCCACATGGAAATCAATCGGTCCCGGTAGCATCGGAGTCGTTCAAGGGTTCGTTTACGAACCCGAAGAATGGGATGGAAATGTATCGGTTGGGTTCTGTGGCGAACAAGACCAATGGGTTGGACCAAGCACCCATTTAGAACGAACCGATAAGCTCACAAGTGGTCAACGAGTCCGTGTCAAAACCACCGTGAACCAGCCGCGGTTCGGGTGGTCGGGTCACAACCATTCGAGCATCGGCGTCATTTCCGCAATCGATGCAGACGCAAAACTCCGAATCTACACACTGGCGGGTTCAAAGTCGTGGATGCTCGACCCGTTTGAGGTCGAGGTGGTCGAACAAAGGGAACTTTCCATCGGTGATTGGGTTCGGGTTCGACCATCGGTTTCCAACCCGACTCACCATTGGGGTGACGTGACTCATTCCAGCATCGGAGTGGTGCACCGGATCGAAGACGGTGACCTTTGGGTCGCGTTTTGTTTCTTGGAACGGTTATGGCTCTGTAAGACGTTTGAGATGGAACGGGTTCGACCGTTTGTGGTTGGCGATAAGGTTCGGATTAAAAAGGGTCTGGTTAGCCCGCGGTGGGGTTGGGGGATGGAGACTCACGCTAGCAAAGGTCAAGTGGTCGGGGTGGATGCAAACGGAAAGTTAAGGATTAAGTTTCAATGGCGGGAAGGGAAACCGTGGATCGGTGATCCTGCAGATATCGATCTTGACGAAATTCCGTCACCGGAATTGTGAAAAATAAAAAACCGTTTACATATACCGTGTACTTGTTTTTTCGATCATTCAGCCGAATTTTGCAGGTGCTGAATGGTTGAAATGTCGATAGAACGGAGCTGGATGGGTTTTATGGCCGGCCGGCTAAGCTATTTGCATAAAGATAAGAAAAGGGTATTTAGGTAAATAGTCTTATATATATATATATATATGATTGGTATTTAATTTTAGTAATATATACAGAGAGGAATAACAACCATTTGATATATGTTTTTGTTGTTAGACTTAGACTTTTAGACGTCTTGTGGTTTCCTTCCTTTTTTATGTATCTTTTTCACTCATATTATGCCTTGTTCATATTATTACTATACAACCTTTTTATGCTCTTTTTTATTTTTTGCTTGTTTCTTTTATTTTGTGTGTTTTGTAAGATAGAGGTCTTAATGAAAATAGTCTTTCTTACTCGTCGTTGAGTTAGAGATAAGGTCTGTGTACATCCTACTCTTTATACCCTGCCTCTGTCTGGATAGAGATTGGTTGGATTTTCATTAAGTCATGTATGGATAAAGTTGATTGTGTGGATTAATCTGTTTGTATGAATTGGAAGGGTTTTTTTATAAATGGAACGGAGTGTGTTTTTAAATTGGGAAGAAAAAGTTTGGAAAAAACTTGGTTTTCTGCATAAAGCTTCCCTTAGAAGCCTACTGCATAAGCCACTTTCTGTATCATAAAGGCAAAACCAAAATCATGTATAGCTTACTAAATAAGTTGTGAATTCCATTATGCTTATTTAGCTGCTAACAAACAGGCCTTTAGTGTGGTCTTTACGGAATTAGTCTATCTACCCTATGGGGTAGAGCCGTAGAGGTAAAGTCTCTAGGCATCATATTCCCTAAACCCTATCTTTGGCTATCTACCACTTGGGATAGAGGTAAGGTTTGTATGCATCATACTTCCAAACCCTGATTTTATCAAGTTATTATGTAGCTTGTGACATTCAACACTTATCAATCAACTTGGTGGGGTTGATTGTGACGTGCTCTTATACCAAGGTTCTTGCCTTCTTTATAGGCAATGGGTCACAGTTTCCACCATAACTATCTCAAGCTCTCAGCAACTATTAGAACAATCGGCAACACATGTTCAAACCCATAACTTTGGGCAAATCACATCATTTGGTATCAGAACCAGCTCTGTTGGTTGCATATCTTTATTTTATTTTATTTTTTCGTCTTCTTATTCTCGTATTGCTTTAGGAATCACATTTTGGTGATGGGTTTTGTCACTGGTTGGCAAAGTTCTTACTAGTGACTAACTGACTATTGAATTCTTAAGCAATCATCCTCTCATTTACTTTTCTTTTATTTGGATTCTTAGGATCAAAATTCAAGTATTAACAGTAGGTCTCATTACAAGTTGACGGAGTTCCTATTATTGAATCCAAGTTCTTTGAGAAATTCAAAAAAAAATTTAGTAGTTACTTTCATTTCTTACTTTGCTTTGTCGAAAAAAAGGGTATTCGAGAAAAAAGATGAAGGAAACAATGAAAAATATTTGGAATACAAAAGATATCTTTTTTTTTTGCTTTTTATGTAGATGAAGATTGGGGATGAATCTTTTTGAAAAGGGAGAGAATGATATCATCTACCAACGCTTGTAGTCAAGTTAATGGAGCTAATGAAAACTTTAAACAAACTTAAATGATGGGAAAAAAAAAGAACTTGGGTCAATTATGGAGCATAAAAAAAGTTAATTTCTTGAAAATTACCAAATATTAGGCCAATTCGAAGCATCATTTAGGGGGTCATCATTTTGATAGCTAAACTTAAGTGTTTTTTTCTTTTTTTTTTAGTCAAATTTAAGCCTAATAAAAATAATAAAAATGTCAATTTCGTTTTTAGGCCAAAACAAATTATTACATAGTCAAAAAATGTCAATTTCGTTTTTATGTTTAATCAAATATATGTTTCCTTTTAAAACATGATTGTACAAAAAAATGATCTCATTTCATATGACTTTGATGTTAATTAAGTCAATACAATAACTGAAATCTTTCTAAAACAAGAAGGGAAGGGAGAAAGTTTACTTTAAGGAAAAAGGGCCTTCTCTTCTGTTACGATTCTATTTTAATTGACACATTGGACCAGATATATGTTTTTTCTTAAGAGTATTTGTATGCAAATGATCTAAATTCATGCGATTCAATCCTTATTTGCTAACTCAAAATAATAAAAATACAATGCAATTGTTGGTCTTGATCATAATAATGCAGAGTAGAGAGAAGATACTTGTACGGATGATGACACTAGATACCACAAAAGAAAAGTATAAAGATTCAAGGATATTCTTCTGGGTTTTTATCCCACATCGAGTGTTAAGAAAACCATGGAATCAATGTGAAGTTGGTAAAATTTTTGTCCCACATCGAGCAGTTATGATTTATTTTATGAGAATCTTGCTCGTTAAATATCTCTATCTCATGCCTTCAATTTTCAAACTTAAGTATTTCTAATATTGATATAATAATATTGTTTATACTTTTTTCACCCATGGAGGAGAGAAGTATACCCTTCTTCTATACGGCAGCGCGTCATGAAAGGTAATTAACAACTTTTTCTTTCTTTTTTTTATTTTTTTTATTTTGCAATACTATTTATTATGTTTATTTTTATTGATTATTTATATTCCAATGTGGTTTTAGCTTACTTATCAAGACCGAAAACGTCTTTTCGTCAATGTTCATAGCATTTCTAGAGGAGAGAATCCACAAGAAGGTAACGTTTGAGATTCTGCTACGAGTTTACGATAATGTTACTAAATTACATCTATACACCTCATATTTGGAAAATATAAACAGTTAAAAGTTAAAATATGAACCCTGCGAACCCCAATAGTTTCTAAAAAACCATTTAACGATCATCTTTTAAAACACTTTACCATGGTTCTTCCACTCCTAATCCTATTGTTGTTAGTTGTTCGTCTACTCCCATATACAAATAAAGGAGCATGTGTGTTTCATGTTGTCTTGGTTTGCCATTATTTGCCATTTGTAGCACGTGAGATACAATATTGCCTAAACCCATAGCTTGGATGAGTGAATGCATTAGACATTTACATAAACTGTGGCTAAAATTATAATTCAATTAAAAATATGGCTAAAAAGTGAAGTTGTTTAGGAAGATCGGCTATTCTGATCAATTTGAGTATACCTAGCATCAAACTACATAAGATGAATTGAATAGTGGGAAGTTTCAGTTATTTGCCATTACCACAGTTCCTTTTCTGTTTTCTATTTTAAATACATATATATATATATAGAGAGAGAGAGAGAGAAGGTTCATATATATATATATATATAGAGAGAGAGAGAAGGTTCATGTGAGGACAGTATCTTTTTACGAGAACGTGAGGAGCTTATTTCATGTACAAAATCATTTGTGACAGAAGAAGCTGAGAGTAGTAGAACAAAAGTGACAGATTTTAATACTTGGCGAACTGTAGAGAAGGATCTTTTCGAAAAGGGTCTGGAGATATTTGGCAGGAACAGGTTAGTTCATCACTCCTATGTTACAATAAAATTGGTTTTATAAATGTTTAAACATCTTAATATAATACTTTTGTAAAACTCAAGTTTATAGAACCAAACTATAGAGCGTCTCATTTAAAAGTTTTATAATAGATTCATAGGACGTTTTTGAGCGTTTTAACAAGTTTAAAGACACATTAAAATAAAATGTCAAATTAGCTATCTTATTGGAAAGTTTTGTATAGGATTGTGGGAGGCTCTGGGTTACATATATCTTGTTTGTTCTTTCTTAGGATCTGTTTTTGGGATAAAAATCACCTGTTTCAGATTTACATGTCTCATTCTTCTCCTACCAATGAAATTAAGACACGTCAGCTTTCCATTTATTTTAAATTTATTTAATTCATTTTTATTTTTCTCTCTCTGCTTACGATGTATCCATATAATTGGTAGACATGGATGAGACATGAAAATTTGGGACAGCATTTTCATCCCTTTTTTTGGAATGGAGGTTTCTTTCAAAACCTGATTAAGTTATATATATTTTTGTCAGTGTAATTAATACATGTTATTTTATCATATTATTGCAGCTGTTTGATAGCTAGAAATCTTCTGGGTGGTCTGAAAACATGTGCGGAGGTGTTCGGGCCCGGATGACGGAAAACGCACCCACATGGAAAATCGATCGGGCCCGGTTGCATCGGAGTCGTACAAGGGTTCGTTTACAAACCCAAAGAATGGGACGGAAACGTGTCTGTTGGTTTCTGTGGCGAACAAGATCAATGGGTTGGCCCGAGCACCCATTTATAACGAGTCGATAAGCTCACGAGCGGTCAACGGTCCCAGTCAAGACCACCGTGAACCAGCCGCGGTTCGGGTGGTCAGGTCATAACCATTCGAGCATCGGTGTCATATCTGCAATCGATGCAGACGCGAAGCTTCGAATCTATACACCGGCGGGTTCGAACTCATGGATGCTCGACCCGTTTGAAGTGGAAGTGGTCGAACAAAGGGAATTTTCCAGAATTTTTTTTGCAAAAATCGGGGAGTTTTAGAAATGGTTTGTAAAAATAGGGTTGTTTTAATTTGCTTTGTAAAAATATGGCAGTTTTAATTTTTTTTTTTGTAAAAATAGGGTGGTAGATCCCATCATCCCACAACTATTTTAAATTCAATCTCTTTTAATATGATAATAAATTCTAATTACACTCTTAACTTCTTTTTAGTTATTATAATATACCATCGTTATATATTTTGTATAAATTTAGTTATTGTAAATATATAACTAAACTAATTTATTATATTTTTATAAAAGATATCTTATCAATACTTTTGATGACACCCCTTTATTTTTTTTGTTATATTTATCTCTAAGTTTAATTCTAATAAATAAATAGTTGATACCAATATTGAATATTATTTTTATTTGTATTGTTTATTACTTTTATTGATGTATAAAATCAAATAAGCTAAAATGATTAAAATATCTAAAATCAATTCATTTCAAAATGCTTAAATTCGTGTAAAATCAAATTAACTTAAAAAAGTTCAAAATCATATTAAATCAAATCAACAGAAAAATTGTGTAAATATTATTTAGTATAATGATGTAATGGTAAAGAATTATGAAATGGAATTTCTAACTTTTTATAATGGTAAAATATTTATTAAAAAGAATTGAGAATACAATATTTATATAACGGGTGTCCATATATTTGCCTGTATTTAACCCAATATCTCCTAAAATATTCACGTAATCTCATTTATGCAATTCAAAATTTAAATTTATAGTATTTTGTATTTTCTAAAATAAAGGTTTTAATTGAAAAAGAAATTATGTAATTGCATAGAAAATGATGCATAAAAATTGTCTAATTAAAAATAAAAATAATAAAATTTTAGATATATAAAAAAATACAACAAATATGAAATATAAAAATAAAGAAAATAAAATGGTGCAATTGAAATTTGTTTAAAAAGTTAAGGGGTTGAAATTGTACAGGTATCTAAACATTTAGGGAACACCCTTATTTTTAAAAACAAATTAAAACACCCCTATCTTTAAAAAGCATTTCTAAATCTCCCCTACTTTTACAAAAAAACTCGAACTTTCCATCGGTGACTGGGTTCGGGTTCAACCGCCAGTTTCCAACCCGACTCACCATTGGGGAGATGTGACTCATTCCAGTATCGTAGTGGTGCACCGGATCGAAGACGGTGACCTTTGGGTTGCGTTTTGTTTCTTGGAACGGTTATGGCTCTATAAGACGTTTGAGATGGAACAGAGAGAGGAATACTTTGATATCTGTTTAGGTTAGGTAAATATTCTTATATATGATTGGTATCTAATTATACTAATATATAAAGAGAGGAATAACAACCATTTGATATCTGTTTTTGTTGTTAGACTTAGACTTTTAGACATCTTGTGGTTTTCTTTCTTTTTATTTATCTTTTCACTTATACTATAATTTTGTTTTTCTTGCTTGATTTTACAATTTTCTTAAGATTTTCTTGTTCATATTATTTGCTATACAACCTTTTTTATGCTCATTTTTTGCTTGTTTCTTTTTAATTTATGTGTTATGTAAGCTAAGAGGTCTTCATGAAAAGTCTTTCTTCTTTCCACTCCTCGAGTCAGATGCAAGGTCTGTGTGTATTTTACTTTTTATAACCTACCTTTGTGTGGATAGAGATTGTAACATCCCAAATTCTAGAACCAAAATAGAACATAAATCATGTTCAACCATCCAAATAGATTTACCAACTATGGATTAATTCAATAAAAGTCTCAACCAAAATAAATAATAGCAACTGAAAGTCTAAAGTCAACAGCTGAATAAATAACTAAACAAACGCGGAAAGTAAACTCTTCGAAGACCTCTCTACATTCTGCCATTTCCCTTGTCCCCTTTCCCAGCAACATACATGCCTGAAAATATTTTCATTTTGAAAAGCGAGGGTTAGACCAAAAGGCCTAGTGAATTCCCATAAAAGCAGTTGATATTTTCAGCAGTTAATAAATCATCAAAACATGCAATGGTTTACCAAAGAATTTAACCCATTCCCAAAGTGGGAACAAAATACATATTGGAGTAATATGGCAAAGGTAAACACAATCGCAAACCCCTAGCGACACACCAGTCCATTAGGACCAAATCCATATAACCACAAACCCCTAGTGGGTAAGGATGTAATAATTAGGGCCTTGCCACATACTTCCAAGTAAAACGGATCGTGCACATGTCGACCCCAAAGCTTATAAAAGTGATCATTGTAGTTTTTCATATAAAGGAAACCATTTAAAAGACCATAATCAATAAGTAAGTATTTGAATTACACACATTGCATTTTTAAGGGATAGGGAACTCACCTGAATTTGGACACACCTTGTCTCGAGCTTAACCGACTAAATTCTCCAAACCGTAAATTAAATAACAATAAACGGATGTTAACCCCTCAAATTACCCCCAAAAGTCTTCTATTAGAGACTTAAGATAAACCCCTAAACCAATGGTTCGAGCCTTGACCATAAACAAAAAACGAGGCGAACAAGGTGGCGCCCAAACAGTAGGTTACGCGGCTTACGTCGCGGCCTATCCCACAGGGCTACCCGCGGGAGCTACTGTTCGAGGCCTCTCGTCCCTGCAGCTCAAAAACACCCAAAACACCATGCACAACTTCTCAATACTGATTCCAACCTCCCCAAAATCATATATAATGATTATATAAATCCTTAAATCAATCCCAAACCATTTGACATTAGTATTGGTAGATTTACCCATCAATTTCTCAACCCATTTCTTGGGTGTTTGACAATGGAGTTAAAATTAGGATTTCATTTCAATAGTTCCTTTGATGAATCCAAAATAAACTTTGCTCAAAGGAGATAGCTAGATAATCCTTACTTATAACACTCATTCATTTCCTCAATAACCAAAACAAGAGTTATGGCATTCATGGATCACCATTATCACCCAAAGAATAGAGAAGATGAAGATTCAAGTAATGGAAAGTGTGTTTACTTGATAAGAAGGATTTCCCAAAGTTGTTCCTTCAAGTTTTGATGATTCCACACCCTTCTTGTTCTTCACGTACTCACCATAAACACACACATACACACACTTGGTTTTCTAATAAAGCTCCCCCTAGAAGTTTACTGCATAATCCACTTTATGTATCAAGACAAAACCAAAATCATGTATAGCTTATCAAATAAGGGGGTGTTTGTTTTTAACTTAATAAGCTTAATGACGGTTAGCTTAATTGATTAATTATATCAAGGTGTTTGATTTTAACTTAATATTAAGACATTGACTTAACAGGTTAAGTTAGTTCATCATATCTTAATACGTTAAGTTAACATTTTTCCAAAATTACCCTTGTTCTACAATTTTTAATCACACGTCTCACTAAAAAATGAATAATTTACCAACATGTATAAATTAAATATTATAATCAAACAATAATACATTATTATTTTAAATATATTTTAAGTCATTAAATGTTGTTTTCTGAACTTGTTGAATTCATATAATTTATTTTATTTTAATAATTGATATTGTTTTAATTTTTTTGTCATTTTAAGTATTTATCAGACCATTTATTTTATTAAAGTCTGCAACATCAACTTTGTACTGTACACATCATTTATAGGGGGGGGGTCTAGAAAATCATGTAATGTAGGAGGAAATGAAAATTAGATATATAGACATGAGGTTAAAATGGTAATTTTTGATATTCAGATGTTCATTCAGAACAAAAATCAAACAACAACTTATCTTAATTTATTCAAAGAGATTAATGCTTAGAGGCACCTCAATAGATTCATAACTTAATGGATAAAAAATCAAACAACCCCTAAGTTGTGAATTCCATTAAGCTTATTAAGCTACTAACAAACAGGCCTTTAGTGGGGTCTTTACGGAATCAGTCTATCTACCCTATGGGGTAGAGGTAAAGTCTATATACATCCTATTCCCTAAACCCTATCTTTGGCTATCTACCACTTGGGATAGAGGTAAGGTTTGTGTGCATCCTACTTCCAAACCCTACGTTTAACTTGTCATAGATTTATTGTTAGAATTTATCAAGTTATTATGTAGTTTTTGGCGTTCAACACTTATCAATCAACTTGGTAGTTAATTGTGACATGCTCTTATACCAAGGTTCTTGCCTCCTTTATAGGCAATGTGTCATGGTTTCCCATAACTATCTTAACAACAATTAGAACGATCGGCAACACATGTTCAAACCCATAACTTTCAGATAAATCACATCCTTTATTGGTTACATACCTTTATTTTTATTTTTTTCCTATTCTTATTATCGCATTGCTTTAGGAATCACATTTTGGTAACGGGTTTTGTCACTGATTGGTAAAGTTCTTAGTAGTAACTATTAAATTCTTAAGCAATCATCCTCTCAAAATTCAAGTATTAATAGTAGGTCTCATCACAAGTTGACGAAGATCCTATTATTGGGTTTGAGTTATTTGAGAAATGTAAAACTTTTTTTTATTGTAGTTACTTTCATTTCTTACTTTGTTTTGTAGTAAAAAAAAAGATGAAGAAAACAATGAAAAAAATATGGAATACTAAAGATATTATTTTTCTTTTCATGTAGATGAAAATTCGGGATGAATCTTTTTGAAAAGAGAGAAAATGATATGATCTACCAAGGCTTGTATTCAAGTTAATCGAGCTAACGAAAATTTAAGCGAGCTTAAATCATGAAAAAAAAAACTTGGATCAACTATGGAGCATAAAAAGAGTTAATTTCTTGAAGATTACCAACTATTAGGCCAATTCGAAGGAGCATTTAGTGGGTCATCATTTTGATAGCCAAACTTTGAGTGTGTGTTTTTATCTTAGTCATATTTAAGCCTAATAAAAGTAATAAAAATGTCAATTTCGTTTTTAGGCCAAAACAAATGGTTACATAGTCAAAAATCACTTAAGTTATATGAATAAATATTGGAAGAATGTGTAACAACTGGGATTTTTTTATGGTTATTCTAAATTTTATGAAATCGGGTCTTTTGAGGAGTCGAGTAACCCTAAGTTGTGAATTTGAAGTAAAAAACCAATTTGTGTAAGTGGGTTTGAGTTGGGACGACTATATTCAAAAAAGGACCTTACTGGATGAAATGTCCTTCCCACGCAACTTGCCCCGCGACTTGAGATCACGTGGAGTATCACGTGACACTCTATTGTTTGGGCTCCTTGAATGCGCATGGCTTGCGGCGCGACCTAATGTCACACGCAGGTTGCGACGTTATTTCCTCTCATCTCACTTCATTTATTCTGATATTTGAAGTCTTTACTCCTCATCACCAACCATCGAGGAGTATTTAATCCTCCATCTAAGGCCAAGATCCAAGTCAAGCTTCAAGATTCTTGTGTTCTTCATCATCTACACCAAATGTTCTTCCCCAACCTCAAGTTGCTGGGTTTTCTAAGGTTTTCTCTAAGTCCAACCATTGTGAGTTTATTATTTACTTTTATAAAACCATACATTGGCGGATTTAAGCTTTGGCTTGGGGTCAACTGATCCCCATAAATCCCTTAGATAATTGTTTTCTAATTAATAAGTTTGTATTTTATAAACATATAATGTGTTTTGACACCCCATATTTTCTTTATTGTCCCCCTATTTTAACATAATTTCAATCAAACCCCTTGATCCAAAAAAACTATTGAGCCTAATAATTAAACCAACCCTATTTTTAACTTTTCATTCTTGTTTTTCTTTGCTTTGGTTATTAAGAAGAAACTTTTTATTATTATTATTTAATTTGATTTTAATGTTATTTTACATATAATTATCTAAATATCTATTTATAACATATTTTAAACTATTGCATAAAAGTATTATTTAATTAATAACTTAGTATCGGGTATTGTTTAGTAATACATAATCCATTAAATTTCAAGTAATTCATGTATATATTCAATTTCTTAAAAATCTTTGAACTTTATAAACCTAGCCAATAAATACGTTCATATAAAGAATAATCATTGAGCCATAGTAATAAGATAGAATATTGCATTATTATCTTTATAAATCAATATTCCATCATTAAAAATTGAAATAAAGTACATCTTCATTCTTAACTCTAAAATATTAACTGCCAAGGTTAGTGATTGTTATTTGATATATAGTTGTGAAGTTTTGGTTAATTGTTTAGGGTTAGTGTTAATTGTTTTATTATTTCGCTAGGAAAATGAAAAGATGTTAAACAAATTGTTATATTAATTCCCTACAAAAAATTAAAAGAATTAAAAAGAAAAATATAAATATTCAGACATGATAATTAATGATGGTAATAATTCTCGCAATATTATGTTGCTTAAACTTTTGACCCCCATCATCAAATTTTCTAGATCCGCCACTGAAACCATATACATGTTAACATAATGTATTTTACTTCCTCTATGTTTACATGTCAAACACTTATACATTTTGATGTTTGACTATCTAGGTCAAATTTGAGAAATTTAGCGGTTCTGTATATTTCAATAAAACATGTATGGGAATGGTTTTAAATACTTGGGAAATGTATATTTCAAACTATTGATGGGTTTGGAGCGCATAACTATTACGCTCTTATATTTAGGATTTTGTTAGCAAAATGGGACTATACTAATTGACGAGGACTTGTATTTATAGTTTTGGTATCGGGTAAATATTAACATATCTACCTAGATATACTCATAAATATGGCTAGAATGCAACGGATCCATATGCAGAGAAATCAGTTTTCTTTAATAAGATGTGCACCTTTATTATTTGACTATAGACTGGATTGGGTTGATGTCAATGTGCATTTGTCTTTTAGTTAGTTATGTTATTCAACTATAGATTGGATTGGGTTAATGTCAACAAGATTATTTCTAGAGCTCATTATATCCTTTGACCAAGGTACGTTTATTCATATGCTTACTATTCCATTTGACTATAGATTGGATTGGGTTGGTGTCAAGGTAAGTTTATTATAAATGATGTTTATACAACATTGGATTGTGACTTACTTATGTGGTATGTCACAATGAATGGTAAAACGGGTCTCCCCCATTATCTTCGGATGCTATGTGCCCTTCCAAGGTAAGCATGAGTTAAATGGTTTATTCAACTTGTTGTAAAGCTAAGTTTTCCGTTTTAAAAGTTTTATAGCTTTATTCAATAACTGTTTGTTCTCACTATGCTTTAAGTCTAACATTTTTTCTCAATTGACATATATATCTGGTTCTCTTAGCGGAGTGGCTCCCAAGGTTTGAGTGGAGCAATATGATCCAGCTGGGGGTATTTTTAGGGTTACATCTTTGAGTGTAACTTTGGAGTTACTAGATACGATTCTCTTTTGAAGATATTATTAACACCCGAATGCAATCTATATTTCGATGTAATATAGATTATTAGGTTGTTGTTAGTATCAAATCTTCTTATGTAAACTCTCATACTATTTCCGTTTTTGAGTGATCTTTACTTTAGTAAGCTCTATTTATGTTCTCATATCTCAAATTGTCTCATATTTTTAAGAGTGTTACAAAATGTCTAGATTCATGAATTTAAATTTATTAAGGATTAAAGTCTAGAATTTAATCGAGTCTTTTGATTTGGCTTTTGTAGCCTATAAATAGTTGCTTTTGTAATCATTTGGGATGATAAGAATCTTAGAAAAAATATATCTACTTTGTTTAGAGTTTTTAACATTTTATCAAGTTTAAAACTTATGAAGTCATTATGTATCTTGTAGCATTCAATACTTATCAATCAATTTGGTGGGTTGATTGTGGTGTGCTATCATACCAAGGTTCTTGCCTCCTTCATAGGTAATGGGTCGCGATTTCTACCCTAACTATCTCAACAACCATTAGAACAATCGACAACATGTGTTCAAAAGCATAACTTTTGGGTGAGATCACATCAGTTTTTGAAGCAAGCACTTTTTTAGTGTAATTTGATCGCTTACACCACTTGCTTTATGAAAATGAGAAATGTAGAATCCGAACAATAAAATGTTGCAAGTGAATGGATTCTGGGAAGCCAAATAGATTTCTAAGTCCATCTCTTGTGATGACATAGCCATATCCTGGTTTTTCATCCCCATTTCCAAGATCTATAAATCATCCACTTCATCCTCAAAATCTTCAGAAAATATGAGATGGCGTGAATGAATGGAGAAGTCGACAACAATAAAGATAGTTTTATATATGTTTAACCATGGATGTACAATGATATGTTTAATCAAATATAAATTAAATTAATATGAATGAATGGAGAAGTCGACAACAGTAAAGATAGTAATGATATGATGTACAATATGAGTCGACTAACGAAGTAACATAGATTTCAGAAGAAAAAAAAACATAAATTAAATTTGTGGATGTACAATGATATGTTTAATCAAATATATGTTTCCTTTTAAAACATGATTGTACAAAAAATGATCTCATTCATATGACTTGATGCTCATTGAGTAAGTAAGTACAATTTTAATTGACACATTGGACCAAAATATGGTTTTTCTTAAGAACATCTTTGTATGGAAATTATCTGATTCATGCAACTCAATCTTTATTTGCTAACCCAAAATAATAGAAATACAATGCAATTGTTGGTCTTGATCATAATAATGCATAGTAGAGATGATACTTGTACGGATAATGACATTAGATACCACAAAAGAAAAGTATAAAGATTTAAGGATATTCTTCTCGTTTTGTATCCCACATCGTACGAGTGATAAGAAAAACATGGAATCAATGTGGAATTAGTAAAATTTTGTCCCACATCGAGCGGTTACGATTTATTTTATGAAAATCTTGCTCGTTAAATATCTCTATCTCATGCCTTTAATTTTCAAACTTGAGTATTTCTAATATTGATGAATAATATTGTTTATACTTTTTTCACCTATGGAGGAGAGAAGTATGCTCGTCTTCCATATGGCAGCTCGTCATGCAAGGTAATTAACAATCTTTTCTTTCTTTTTAGTTTTTATTTTATTTTGCAATACTATTTATTTATGTTTATTTTTATTGATTCTTTATATTTCAATGTGATTTTAGCTTACGTATCAAGATCAAAAACATCTTTTCGTCAATGTTCATAGCATTTCATTTCTTAAGGAGAGCATCCACAAGAAGGTAACTTTTGAGATTATGCTATGAGTTTACGATAATATTACTAATTAACATTTATACACCTCATATTTGGAAAGTATAAACATTTAAAAGTTACATTATAAATTCTCCAAACCCCAATAGTTTCTTTAAAACCCATTCATGATCATCTTTTTAATACACTTTATTACCATGGTCCTTCCATTCCTATTGTTGGTAGTTGTTCGTCTACTTCCATATATATAAAAAGGAACATTTGTGTCTCGTGTTTTCTTAGTTTACTATTATTTGTCATTTGTAGCATGTGAGACACAATATTGCGTAACTCATAGCTTGGATGGGTGACAACACCTAGTCCAAGAAGTCAATTATAGCATCCAAGACTAAGGCCTTGTTTTTTTTAAGCTCTTAATCACCACTTATGTCTGATTCGTTTAGACGTTTCATAACCATTTCAGAACTGAAATCAGACTTCAGACTTCAGACTTCAGACTTCAAACTTCAGACTTCAGACTTCAGCACCTCTTAAAAAACAAATGCCACCTAACTTGTTGAATCATAATAGTTGGATTTGGAAGTAAATTTTGCATATAATAAGTGAATTTGATTTACTATTTTTATATGTAAAGCACAAGGGAGTAAATTTTGCAACATCCTGACAATTTAATAAAATATTATTTTTAACTTAATGTATATTACGTTATTTTTTTAATTTATTATTTTGAAAACGTAATTTATATTGGAACTAAAAGTATATATACAAAAATAAATATTTTATTTTATTTGACATCTATACATTATACGTTTTTTTGTTTAACTGGATCTTTAAAATTGATCAAAAGACTATTTAAAATGTTCAGTTATGTATTCACAGGTGAATAAAGTTTAGTGCAGAAGCAAAGAAGAAATATATAACAACAAATCACATATTTTGAATAATATAATTTTTACATGCCTATTTAGAATCTTTCATATTTCCTCAACTCTTATTTTCTTCTTCTCTCACTAAAGGAATTTCAAGAATTTCATTTTGTTTATTATTTCAATTTGTCATCTCATCTCTCTATGTTTCTCTCTATATATAGAGTAAATTACATGATTGGTCATGTGGTTTACACTTAATAAGAGTGTACATCCATATTTTAAAATAATTATGGATTTGATTTCTATGGTTTATACTTTCACACTTCTTTAGTCCCTTAACTCTAACGCCGTTAATCATACCATAAATTAACATAGATTTTTATAAATTTATTGTAACAAGTTTAAATTTTGTAATATATATATATATATATAATAATTAATTTAATTAACATATTCTATCATTTATTTATTTATTTTACTATTTTGTTTATACTAATTAACCTATTATATTATTAGATATTTGTTGTAATTATATTATAAAATGTTTTAACCGATTAATTTTTCAAGATACTTTTTTGGTTATTTTACAACTAGTTTATCAGCTAGTTTTTATATATGAATAAGTCATGTTTGATAAGTTTTTGTTGGGGAACTTGAGTGAAGAAGTGATGGATTTGAAGTTAAAGAAAAGGTAGAGGGTTGCACAGGTGTGGTGTGATTGTGAATTTTGGAGAATTGAAGTTGTTTGTGGATGTTGGATGGTGAGTTTTGGAGAATTAAAAGATGGGTGTGTAAGGGAAGGAAGATTGAGGTTCTTCTTTTCCCCGATAAAACGAATTAAAAACAAGTTTCACACACACAACCTCTTTTCACAAACGAATTAGGTTGATTTCTCTAAGGGTTATAACGTTTAATAAACGTCAATCCCTCTGCATATCTATATATCTATAGGGGTTTAATCAAATAGAAACCACAAAAAGGTTACAAACTCGTAAAAACCGATACAAAAATAATCTTTTTCATGATTTTTTTATCAAATGCTAGGAATTAAGATATTATTTCACATATTTTTTTTTTCATAAGATGAAATTTTCTCATGTATTTGTTTCACCATATGAATCTTTTTTATGCATATTTTTGGTTTCATTAGGTGAATCAATTTTTTTAACATGTAATTATTTCATAAGGTGAACACAAATGTATGTGAAATATATCTTAAATTATAAGTTTTGATTAAAAAAAATCATGTAAAAAAATATTTTTATATCGGTTTTCATGAGTTTTTAACTTTTTTATAGTTTTTATTCGATTATCGTCCTATATCTACATATCTATATCTATATATATATATAACATCCAATCGTGTGGTTTGCATCGAAAATCTAGTAATGGAAATGAATCGGCGGTTTCCTTTGTTGTCATACAGACCATCATCGTCGTCAATCGCAAATCCAAACTTGATTACGGCAGAAAATTGGGTCGCCGGCAAAGACCCGATTTGTGAAGTGTTAAATTGCATTTACCCTACTCTTGATTCTGAAGAGAAGAGGAAAGATGTAACTGAATATGTGCAGAAGCTCATCAGATGCTCGGTCGGAGTTGAGGTTTACTTCATTTCACTACACGTGGCATTATTTATTGGGTACAAAATATAAACTATTAAAATACAATTAGATGTAGAGAGAAGATTACATGTTTGGTTCCTGTAATTTTAATAAAAAAAATAATGAATAAAATTAAAAAGACTAAAATGCCTTTCAATTAACCTGCTTAACAAAAAATTTAGACGGAGTTAGATTTTCGGGTCCCAATGTGTTATAAAATGGAAACCACGAGTCCAGATTTGTAATTATTTCACTTCAGGGACCCGGAGTGTTAAACTACTAAACCATAGGGACCAAATATGTAATTTACTCTCTCTCTCTCTATATATATATATCTTGTTTGTTCTTTCTTGGGATCTTTTTTGGAATGGAGGTTTCTTTCAAAACCTGATTAAGTTATATATATATATATATATATATTTTTTTTGTCAGTGTAATTAATACATGTTCTTTTATCATATTATTTGCAGCTGTTTGATAGCTAGGAATCTTTTGGGTGCTTTGAAAACATGTGTAGAGGTGTTCGGGTCTGGATGACGGAAAACGCACCCACTTGGAAATCGATCGGGCCCGGTTGCATCGGAGTCGTACAAGGGTTCGTTTACGAACCTAAAGAATGGGACAGAAACGTGTCAGTTGGTTTCTGTGGCGAACAAGATCAATGGGTTGGCCCGAGCACCCATTTATAACGAGTCGATAAGCTCACGAGCGATCAACGGGTCCGAGTCAAGACCACCGTGAACCAGCCGCGATTCGGGTGGTCAGGTCATAACAATTCGAGCATCGGTGTCATATCTGCAATCGATGCAGACGCGAAGTTTCGAATCTACACACCGGCGGGTTCGAAGTCATGGATGCTTGACCCGTTTGAAGTGGAAGTGGTCGAACAAAGGGAATTTTCCAGATTTTTTTTTGCAAAAGTTGGGGAGTTTTAGAAATGCTTTGTAAAATAGAGTTATTTTAATTTGCTTTGTAAAAATATGGTAGTTTTAATTTGTTTTTTTTTTTGTAAAAATAGGGTGGTAGATCCCATCATCCGACAACTATTTTAAATTCAATCCCTTTTAATATCTTTTATCTATCTATATATATATATATATATATTAAAAGAATAACCAGGTCAGTTGACATGGCCTCTTCTAAAACCCCAATCCTTCTTTTTCTTTTTTCTCCTCCCTTCTGAATTCCTCTGCCTTTTCTCTCATCCGTGTTTTCCACTTCCATGTAACTGATGACGGTTTATCTCCTTATCTTTTCATCTTCCAAATCACATAGCCTGTTTGTGCGAAGACATGACAACAGATTAGGGCAACGGTTCACGATTGGGACAACAGACCGAGATTAGTACAAAAACATGAATCTACAGAGGAAAAAAGAACCTGTTTGCGAAAAGAGATGACAACAGATCTCCATCTCTCAATCTGGGTTAAGGTTTTTGAATTCTGTGTTTTTCAAGGTTATTAGCTTTGGTCTTTGAGGTTCACCATTGGGACAACAGATCGAGATCAGAGATATAAAGAAGGTTCCTATTTATTATACTCATTCCTCATGATATTCAACTCTCAATATGTTAAGGTTTTTCAATTCTGTGTTTTTTAAGGTTATATGCTTCTGTCTTTGAGATTCACGGTTGGGAAAACAGGTTGAAAATAAAGAAGGTACCTATTTATTATATTCTTCCCTCACAGTCTCCATCTGATACAGAGAGGTTTCGAGAGTTAACGAGACTTTTCTTCGATTTTTGGAAACGAATAAAACGGGCTCGAAAGAAGCTCGTAAACCTGCATCGGAAACTGAAAAATAGTTTCTTATGTAAATTAGGTTACGTATCGGATCACGAGCGCATCCTAACGAGTCCCGAAAGGATTGCGTTTATTTGTTTATTTAATTATTTTATTACTTAATTAATTTAGGATAGTAATTTAGTTTATTATTTATTATTTATTAGTTTTCTAGTTTGATTAGGATTATTAGTTTCCTTATTTATTAGTTTCTTTTATTAAATAGTTTCCTAGTTGGTTTAGAATTAGAAATGCTTTATTTCCATAATTATATTTCCTAGTTTTAGATTATAAATAGGATCTATTATTTTTAGTTTTAATCACAACATTATTATTGATTCAATTTCTTCTCCTTGAGAGTTTTTTAAGAGTTCCTCTTAATTTCTTGAGTTTTACTGTTTGTAATTCTCAACCCTAAAGGGTTTAGACGCTGCGTCAGTTTGCGGAAGGATCGACAAGAAGTCATTATTACTTTTCATTCGCGTTTTTATTGTTTTCTTTCTTACATTATAAAACTGTTCGATCATTAGTGGATAATATTCTCATACTCTTATTCCATTTCATATCGTTAATCTTTGATTTCACTCTAAATCTAATCGTTAGGATTACTATATGGATGTGATTCAATAAAGAAAATTTATTTTTATTATATTGATTTTTATTGTATTTTTTTTCATTGTATGTTTTTTCATTGTATTGTATTGTACTACATAACATTAGTTATCAATTAATGAATTACATTAAAAACCACTTTTTCTTTTTTCTCAACATTCCACAAATCTATTAAGGTTTAACTTAAACGGAAAAAATATAGAAATTAAATTGAAGATACTTTACTATTGAAAAGACCCACCATTATTAAAGATTCTTAATAGAAAATTGAAGACTTTATTCAAACATCTTTGTTCTTTCATCTTCCTTATTAAAGATTCTTAATGGAAAACATTGGGAGTTTGTGTAGTTTATTTGCATTACTTACTCATTTAATATATGTGTGTACATATATGTGATTATAAAGATAAATATATAGTTGGGTGTTGTCAAAGCAGCATAGTTGGGTGTTGTCAAGAAGTCATTAGTAACTAAACACAATCAAATGAAAAAAAGAGACCGGTAGCGGACTACAATCGTTATGCGAACAATATGACAATGATAGGAAAAAAAGAATAATCGATCATATTTCATTGTGTTGCTTTTGCTCAACTTTTCAAATTGTCAACCAAATGAAAAGAAAACAAATTTTAATTATATATGTGAGATGGTACTTCATTTGTTATAACTTTTTGATTCATATTTTTATTGTTTTCTCCTTCATTATACAATACATGTGTAATTTTTTAATATATGAGTTAATCTAAAATAGTTTATTACAATTATTCGTATGTATAAATTAATTTGTTTTACTTTTCTAATTTGTATTATCGGCAACATCTTCCTTTCTCTCTCAATGGTTTTAATATATTGACGATGAATAATATTAATCGATTAATATTTACCAATTTACATAGATTTAACTTATAAAATGCAACTTCTCTCAATATAATATATATATATATATATATATATATAATTAACATAAATATAAAAATTAGAATATTAATGATATTAAATAACTATTATTGATTAGTATTTAAAAACATTTATTTTTATATTGATTTGTAACCTTAGAATTTGTATTAATACATCTTTAATATTTACATGTTCATTTATAGATATATATCATTAATCTTTTAAGTTAGTTATCGTCCATTTTGTGTGATTTATTTATTTCTTAATAAAATCGATAGAGCTAATTGTCCTTTTTAAGAAAAAGTTTAATGAAGATAATCAATCATACAAACAACGTATTAAGGCGTCCCTCTCCTTGCGGTTAAGGTAATTGACCCTCTCTTTCAAGAGGATTCACGACATGTCAAGCGATGGTAAGGTTCTTCACTTATCCACATTCATATTTTTATTTCATTTTACAACTTTATTCCTTAACATCTCTCTCTTTCTCTCTTTCTACTAACTTTTTTCGAATCATTTAAATACCATTGTTGATAATTATATTTAACAACTAACATATATTTTTATAGACAATCTCTTAATCATTAACCAAATTACTCACGCTACCGACCTACCGCGCAAAGCGCGGTTGTTTCTCCTTTGTATAATTTATTTTCGGCTCATCAATATCGTTGTTTCTAGGTAACACCATCGTGAATGTGTAAAATTAATCATTCAACTTCTGTTTGTTTTATGTCTAAATACTTTACCCATTTCATCTTTTTTCCACTATATCATTTATAAGCTACAATCAAATGTTACATAAAAATGGAATTAACAACTTTTATGGTTTATTAAGTTTGTAGGTATTTTGTTGTTTTTCTTTTGTAGATTTTCTTTCCAACCCGTACCATTATTTATCCTATGTAAGTTAACGACTTGTGAAAATATGTTCATTTTTCACATTATATTTTATTAATTGTTAAATAAGAAATTGAGTTTCATTTTTAACTCGATTTTAATACTCCAATAGAAAATTTATCGTTACGCCGTGCAACGCACGGGCCCAACACTAGTATACATAAAAGCAAGAACCTCAACAATGAGGTGTCATCTTCTAAACAATCCAATCCTAAATTTCTTTTTTCTCAAATTTAACTTTTTTTAAATTGATGTAATTAAACCGAACTTTTAATTTTAGACTATTCATCTCTTTCAGTTATGTCTTTCTCTCTTTCTCTTCTTTAATTAAATTTTAATTGCAAACTATTCATCTTCCTCTTTGCCCTATAAATTATGATTCTTTTTCTTACTCATGTTGGGATTTTGATAATCTAGCATTGCACAAAACATTGTTGTTCTAGGTTTTGGTTTTCAATTTTGCCAGTTTTTAACATGTTGAAGATAAGGAGATGATATTAGCATGCGAATTTGGTCTGGAGGAATGTCTCATCATGTTTGTTTTTGTTGCATTTATGTTAATAATCGATTGTCGTCACATCCCAAATTGATTTGTTTTTCAATTCACAAACGTCAGTAGTCCTTTTTTCTTTACTGCTGTTGTGCTTTTAGGGGGTTTAAAATTTGTCTTCTACATTATTTATAGGTTTTATGGTTTGGTTTTCTCACCGTTGGATTTTTTTTTGTAGATTAGAGAGAAGAAATATATGGCTCATTAGTTTTTATAGCAACGATAGCAAGAGACTAAAACCACTGGGTTTTAAAGTTGTTGACAATAATTTGAAGGACGCCATCAAAAATTTAGTAGTAGAGAGAAATAATAGAGGGTTTCTTGGTTTCAACGACAACCCAAGAAATGAGTATTGGTTTTTTAGTAGTATGTTTTTTATGTTTTTTTTTCCGAAGTTAAAATTATTCTCTAATAGATATTTCAGTTTATATATTAGTCGTGTTCAATATATTTAATCGGTTTGAATGTGCTAGAATTGGATATTATCTTTACTCTTTAGATAACATTAATATGGTTTTTATTTTCAGGTTTAAGGCTTGAATTGTTGATTTTCGTCCCAATCGTCTTAACATTAGTAGTCTATACAAATCTATGGAATTAGAATCAAGTCATCCATTAGAGGCATCATTATTTGTTTGGGCTGTTGTACCTGTTACAAAAATGCTAAAATGTGTAACCAATCCCTTACTTAAACTACATTCAAATTGTAATATTTATTTTATTATTTTATTAGTTGTATGTTATATCCGATGTTGTGTTTTAATTAATTTTGGGGATCATGTAGAGGTTTAAAATTTAAGGAGTCGATTTGTGAAACTGGATGAATTCAATTATGAATTCATTCAGGTGGTGCGAATGCTCCATTAGCCAGCTTATTTCAGTAGTGTTACATTAAAAGACATAAAACAAATATTTAAAATGGTAAAAACTGAGAAAATAAAACAAGGGAATGAAGTAGGGTGTGAAGAACATTTAGGACAAAAATATTTAGTTTTTCATTAAAACCTAAAGCTTTCTACATATCAAAATTTCAATGTGAAAAAAAAAAACCATTCACACACACACACACACACATATATATATATATATATATATTCATATTTTTTTCAACAATCACACAAACCTTCAATTTTAAAATATGGTGCAAATTAGCAACATTGTGAAAAAGGCTTCTCTCTTTGTGACAGTCATCATTATTTACAGGCCACCTTCTCCCGACATAGGTGTGGCATTCTCTATCCCAATTTTTGGAGTTGTGATCTCACTTATGCTTTTGTATGGCATTGCAACCCATGATTTTTTTTTTACATTTTTTTTTTGCTAGCAAGAAGGCAAAAACATTCTCCCCGTCCTATAAACACTTAAAAGTTAAAAACAAAATGTATATGGATGGATGGCAAAAGATATATTGGATTCTCCAATCTTTTATGGATGATATATGATATTAATATGGATGCACAAGCTTAATTAACTTCAACATAGCATAAATTTTTTGTACCTTTCAGTGTCTACAAAAATAGTTTACACCTAAATCATGCAAATACAATGATATATAACATTTCATTAGTTGTTAATTAATGAATTAGGTTCATTTTAACATAGTTACATATTTCCTAAAAAACAATTCGTCACCACGCAACGCATGGTGCCACGCACTAGTGATAATAAATCTAATTACACTCTTAACTTCTTTTTAGTTATTATATTGTACCATCATCATATATTTTGTATAAATTTAGTTATTGATAACTAAACTAATTTATTATATTTTTATAAAAGATATCTTATCAATACTTTTGATGACACTCCTTTATTTTTTATTATATTTTTGTTATATTTACCTCTAAGTTTAATTCTTATAAATATATAGTTGATACCAATATTGAATATTATTTGTATTTGTATTGTTTTTACTTTTATTGATGTATAAATTCAAATAAGCTAAAATGATTAAAATATCTAAAATCAATTCATTTCAAAATGCATAAATTCGTGTAAAATCAAATAACTTAAAAAAGTTCAAAATCATATAAAACCAAATCAACAGAAAAATTGTGTAAATATTGTGTAGTATAATGATGTAATGGTAAGAATCATGAAAATGGAATTTCTAACTTTTTATAATGGTAAAATATTTATTAAAAAGAATTGAGTATACAATATTCATATAACGGTTCTCCATATATTCGCCTGTATTTATCCCAATATCTCCTAAATATTCATGTAATCTCCTTTATGCAATTCAAAATTTAAATTTATAGGAGTTTTTTATTTTCTAAAATAAAGGTTTTAATTGAAAAAAATAATAAATAATGTAATTAGAAAAATATTATGTAATTGAATAGAAAATGATGTATAAAAACTGTCTAATTAAAAATAAAAATAATTTTTTTTAGATATATAAAAAATACAACAAATATTAAATATAAAAATAAAGAAAATAAAATGATGTAATTGAAATTTCTTTAAAAAGTTAAAGGGCTGAACTTATACAAATATCTAAGCATTTAGGGAACACCCTTATTTTTACAAAACAAATTAAAACACCCCTGTTTTTAAAAAGCATTTCTAAAACTCCCCTACCTTTACAAAAAAAACTCTTACTTTCCGTAGGTGATTGGGTTCGGGTTCGACCATCGGTTTCCAACCCGACTCACCATTGGGGAGATGTGACTCATTCCAGTATCATAGTGGTGCACCGGATCGAAGACGGTGACCTTTGGGTCGCGTTTTGTTTTTTGGAACGGTTATGGCTCTATAAGAAGTTTGAGATGGAACATGTTAGACCGTTTGTGGTTTGGCGAAAAGGTTCGGATCAAGAAGGGTCTGGTTATCTCACAGTGGAGTTGGGGGATGGAGACTCACACTAGCAAAGGTCAAGTGGTCGGGGTGGATGCAAACGGAAAGTTATGGATTAAGTTTCAATGGCGGGAAGGAAACTGTGTATCGGTGATCCTGCGGATATTGATCTTGACGAAATTCCATCACCGGAATCGTGAAAAGAAAAATCGTTTACATATACCGTGTACTTGTTTTTCAAGCATTCAGCCAAATTTTGCAGGTGCTGAATGGTTGAATTGTCGATAGAATGGAGCTGAATGGGTTTACGGCCGGCCGACTAAGCTATTTGCATACAGATAAGAAAAAGGGTATTTAGGTAAATAGTCTTATATATGATTGGTATCTAATTCTACTAATATACAGAGAGAGGAATAACAACCATTTGATATATGTTTTTGTTGTTAGACTTAGACTTTTAGACATCTTGTGGTTTTCTTTCTTTTTATGTATCTTTCACTCATATTATGCCTTGTTCATATTATTTGCTATACAACCTTTTTTATGCTCATTTTTTGCTTGTTTCTTTTTAATTTATGTGTTTTCTAAGCTAAGAGGTTTTCATGAAAAGTCTTTCCTCTTTCCGCACCTCGAGTCAGATGCAAGGTCTGTGTATACTTTACGTTTTATAACCTACCTTTGTCTGGATAGAGATTGTAACATCCCAAATTCTAGAACCAAAATAGAATATAAATCATGTTCAACCATCCCAATAGATTAACCAACTACAGATTAATTCAATAAAAGTCTCAACCAAAATAAATAATAGCAACGGGAAGTCTAAAGTCAACAGCTGACAAAATAACTAAACAAACGTGGAAACTAAACTCTTGGGAGACCTTTCTACATTCTGCCATTTCCCTTGTCCCCTTTCCCAGCAACATACCTGCCTGAAAATATTTTCATTTTGAAAAGCGAAGGTTAGACCAAAAGGCATAGTGAATTCCCATAAAAGTAGTTGATATTTTCAGCAGTTTATAAATCATCAAAACATGCAATGGTTTACCAAAGAATTTAACCCATTCCCAAAGTGGGAACAAAATACGTATTGGAGTAGTATGGCAAAGGCAAACAAAATCGCAAACCCTTAGCGACACACCAGTCCATTAGGACCAAATCCATATAACCACAAACCCCTAGTGGTTAAGGATGTAATAATTAGGGCATTACCACATACTTCCAAGTAAAATAGATGGTGCACATATCGACCTCAAAGCTTTAAAGTGATCATGCTAGTTTTGCGTATAAAGGAAACCATTTAAAAGACCATACTCAATAAGTAAGCATTTGAATTACACACATTTCATTTTTAAGGGATAGGGAACTCACATGAATTTGGACACACCTTGTCCCGAGCTTAACCGGCTAAATTCTCCAAACCGAAAGCCTAAATTAAATAACAATAAACGGATGTTAACCGCTCGAAATACCCCCAAAAGTCTTCTATTAGAGACTTAAGATAAACCCCTAAACCAAAGGTTCAAGCCTTGACCTTAAACGAAAAACGAGGCAGACAAGGTGGCACCTAAACAGTAGGGGTTACCCGCGGGAGCTACAGTTCGAGGCCTCTCTTCCCTGCAGATCAAAAACACCCAAAATACCATACACAACTTCTCAATACCAACCTCCCCAAAATCATATATAATGATTATATAAATCCTTAGATCAATCCCAAACCATTTAACATTAGTATTGGAGATTTACCCATCAAAATCTCAACCCATTTCTTGGGTCTTTGACAATGAAGTTAAAATTAGGATTTCATTTCAATAGTTCCTTTGATGAATCCAAAATAAACTTTGCTCAAAGAAGGTAGCTAGATAATCCTTACTTATAACACTCATTCATTTCCTCAATAACCAAAACAAAAGTTATGGCATTCATGGATCACCATTATCACCCAAAGAATAGAGAAGATGAAGATTCAAGTAATGGAAAGTATGTTTACCTGATAAGAAGGATTTCCCAAAGTTGTTCCTTCAAGTTTTGATGATTCTACACCCTTCTTCTTCTTCACGTACTCACCATAAACACACACACACACTCACTTACTGGATTTCCTTGCAAAATTAGGACAATGAAGAAAACCCTTTTCTTCTAACCATATATACTTTAGGCCTGATAATAACCAAGCTCTAGCCCAAACAAACCATTTAGAGCCCAAATGATATAATTTAGAATCCAAAAATTAGTATAGAAATTTTAGGTTATTACAGAGATATTGGGTTAGAGGTTGTTTGGTTGGTTTGCCAGTAAGTCATGTATGGATAAAGCTGACTGTTTGGATTAATCTATTTGTATGAATTGTGAGGTTTTTTTTATAGATGGAAAGGAGTGTTTTCTTAAATTGGGAAGTGAAAGTTTGGAAAGACTTGGTTTTCTGCATAAAGCGCCCCCTAGAAGCTTATTGCATAAGCCACTTTATGTATCAAGGCAAAACCAAAATCATGTATTGCTTATCAAATAAATTGTGAATTTCATTAAGCTTATTAAGCTACTAACAAACAAGCCTTTAATGGGGTCTTTACGGAATCAGTCTATCTACCCTATAATATACGTGTCCCGTTAACTTGTACAAGTGGTGCATAACGTGTTGTACCTTACGCTTACCCGACTTGTATCTCGGACTAAATTGTGAAGTAATATTATACAAGGGGTCATACACGTACAAAACAAAACTTAACTTAACTTAAATTGTTAAGTTTATACCTATTAGGGCATAAAGTTTAGAACTTAGACTTTAGGGGCCAAAGTGGAAAATGAGAAAATATAAATACCACAAAATTGTTGTTAATTCTATAATCATAACACGTATCTACTTCTTCTATCGGTTCTAACATATTGCCACCGAGTAAACTCCTTACGGTACATAAAGTGCGACTGGGGCCCAGGTGCAAGAACAGCGACCCTAGGTCGCAGTTTACTCCCTTTTCGCGCATTTTGGGCTTTTCTTGCTTATTTTCGTCATCTGACTGGGTACCAAAACCCCTATTACTTAGCCAAAACATTTCATTGATGAATATCATAATAACACTTAAATTTAGGAACACCAAAATTTCCGGGTGTTATACATGTTCAAACCCACAACTTTCAAGTAAATCACATCTTCTATTGGTTACATACCTTTATTTTATTTTTATTTTTTTTCCTATTCTTATTATCGCATTTCTTTAGGAATCACATTTTGGTAATGGGTTTTGTCACTGGTTGGCAAAGTTCTTAGTAGTAACTAATAAATTCTTAAGCAATCATCCTCTCAAAATTCAAGTATTAATAGTAGGTCTCATCACAAGTTGACGAAGTTCCTATTATTGGGTTTGAGTTCTTTGAGAAATTTAAAACTTTTTTTATTGTATTTACTTTCACTCCTTACTTTGTTTTGTAGGAAAAAAAGATGAAGAAAACAATGAAAAAAATATGGAATATTAAAGATATTATTTTTCATACTAAAGATATTATTTTCTTTTCATGTAGATGAAAATTCGGGATGAATCTTTTTGAAAAAAGAGAAAATGATATGATCTACCAAGGCTTGTATTCAAGTTAATCGAGCTAACGAAAACTTTAAGCGGACTATGGAGCATAAAAAGAAAAAAACTTGAGTCAACTATGGAGCATAAAAAGAGTTAATTTCTTAAAGATTACCAAATATTAGGCCAATTCGAAGCAACATTTAGTGGGTCATTATTTTGATAACCAAACTTTGAGTGTGTGTTTTTATTTTAGTCATATTTAAGCCTAATAAAAGTAATAAAAATGTCAATTTGGTTTTTAGGCCAAAACAAATGATTTCATAGTCAAAAATCACTTAAGTTATAGAGTAAACTACGATTTTGGTCCCTGTGGTTTAATGTTTATAACGATTTTGGTCCCTATGGTTTAAAAACTGCTTTTTTGGTCCTTGTGGTTTTATTTTACTTCTATTTTCGTCCTTATCACTAACCCAGTTAAAAGTAGCCGTTAAAAACTTTTGGAAAGTTACATATTTAGTTCTTGTGTTGTTTAAATTTTAAAATATTTAGTCTTTGTGTTATAAAAAGTTTAAAATATTTATCCTTCAACTTTATTTGTTATATTAAATATTAATAAACTATAAATTTGATATTTATATATTATAATTTTTTTACTTTTTCTTTCTTTATTATATTTTAATACACATCACACACACACACACACACACACACACACACACACACATATATATATATTGTCTTTAATATAAATATCAAACATAATTGTATTACTTAATAAAGGATAAAGTTTAAATGAAATATAGAATAATAAAAGGAAAATGTATTTAATAAAAACAACCGGTTGGATGTAAATAAAACTATTAAGAAAAAAAAATTATAATATATAAATATCAAATTTATAGTTTATTAATATTTAATATAACAAATAAAATTGAAGGATAAATATTTTAAACTTTTTATAACACAAAGACTAAATATTTTAGATTTTAAACAATACATGGACTAAATATGCAACTTTCCAAAAGTTTTTAACGGCTACTTTTAATTGAGTTAGTGGTAAGGACGAAAATAGAAATAAATGAAACCACAGGGACCAAAAAAGCAGTTTTTAAACCACGAGGACCAAAATCGTTATAAACAGTAAACCACAGGGACCAAAATCGTAGTTCACTCTAAGTTATATGAATAAATATTTGAAGAATGTGTAACAGCTGGGATTTTTTTTATGGTTATTCTAAATTTTATGAAATCGGGTCTTTTGAGGATTTGAGTAACCCTAAGTTGTGAATTTGAAGTTAAAAAACAATTTGTATAAGTGGGTTTGAGTTGAGAGGATTATATTCAAAAAAGGACCTTACTAGAAGAAATGTCCTTCCCACGCAACTTGCCCTGCGACTTGAGATCACGTGGAGTATCACGTAACACTCTATTGTTTGGGCTCCTTGAATGCGTGCGGCTTGTGCCGCGACCTAATGTCGCATGCCAGGTTGCAACATTATTTCCTCTCATCTCACTTCATTTATTCTGATTTTTGGAGTCTTTACTCCTCATCACCAACCATCCAAGAGTATTTAATCCTCCATCTAAGGCCAAGATCCAAGTCAAGCCTTCAAGATTCTTGTGTTCTTCATTTTCTACACCAAATGTTCTTCCCCAACCTCAAGTTGTTGGGTTTTCTAAGGTTTTCACTAAGTCCAACCATTGTGAGTTCATTATTTACTTTTATAAAACCATATACATGTTAACATGATGTATTTTACTTCCTCTATGTTTACATGTCAAGCACTTATACATTTTGATGTTTGACTATCTAGGTCAAATCTGCATATTTCAATAAAACATGTATGGGAATGGTTTTAAATACTTGGGAAATGTATATTTCAAAGTATATTTGGAAACCCATCAATACTTATTACGCTCTTATATTTGGGATTTTGTTAGCAAAATGGGACTATATTGATTGATGAGGACTTGTATTTATAGTTTTGGTATCGGGCAAATATTAACATATTAACATATCTACCTAGATATACTCATATATATGGCTAGAATGCAATGAATCCATATGCAGAGAAATCGGTTTTCTTTAATAAGATGTCCACCTTCATTATTTAACTATAGACTGCATTAGGTTGATGTCAATGTGCATTTGTCTTTTAGTTAATTACGTTATTCGACTATAGATTGGATTGGGTTAATGTCAACAAGATTATTTCTAGAGCTCATTATATCCTTTGACCAAGGTACGAATATTCATATGCTTACTATTCCATTTGACTATAGATTGTATTGGGTTGATGTCAAGGTAAGTTTATTATAAATGATGCTTATACAACATTGGATTGTGACTTACTTATGTGGTATGTCACAATGAATGGTAAAACGGGTCTCCCCCATTATCTTCGGATGCTATGTGCCCTTCCAAGGTAAGCATGAGTTAAATGGTTTTTTCAACTTGTTGTAAAGCTAAGTTTTCCGTTTTAAGAGTTTTATAACTTTATTCAATAACTGTTTGTTCTCACTATGCTTTAAGTCTAACATTTTTTTCTCAAATGACATGTATATCTGGTTCTCTTAGCGGAGTGGCTCCCAAGGTTTGAGTGGAGCATTATGACCGACTGGAGGCATTTTTAAGGTTACATCTTTGTGTGTAACTTTGGAGTTACTAGATATGATTCTCTTTTCGAGATATTATTAACACCCGAATGCAATCTATATTTCGATATAGTATAGATTATTAGGTTGTTGTTAGTATCAAATCTTCTTATGTAAACTCTCATACTATTTCCGTTTTTGGGTGATCTTTACTTTAGTAAGCTTTATTTATGTTCTCATTATTCGTCTCGAATTGTCTTATATTTTTATGAGTGTTACAAAATGTCTAGATTCATGAATTTAAGTTTATTAAGGATTAAAGTCTAGAATTCAATCGAGTATTTTGATTTGTCTTTTGTAGCCTATAAATAATTGCTTTTGTAATCATTTGGGATGATAAGAATCCTAGAAAAAAATTATCTACTTTGTTTAGAGTTTTTAACATTTTATCAAGTTTAAAACTTATGAAGTCATTATGCATCATGTAGCATTCAATACTTATCAATCAACTTGGTGGGTTGATTGTGGTGTGCTATTAAACCAAGGTTCTTGCCTCCTCCATAGGCAATGGGTCGCGATTTCTACCATAACTATTTCAACAACCATTAGAACAATCGACAACATGTGTTCAAACACATAACTTTTAGGTGAGATCACATCGGTTTTTGAAGCAAGTACTTTTTTAGTGTAATTTGATTGCTTACACCACTTGCTTTATGAAAATGAGAAATGTAGAATCCGAACAATAAAATGTTGCAGGTGAATGGATTCTAGTAAGCCAATTAGATTTCTAAGGCCATCTCTTGTGATGACATAGCCATATCCTGGTTTTTCATCCCCATTTCCAAGATCTATAAATCATCCACTTCATCTTCAAAATCTTCAAAAAATATGAGATGGCGTGAATGAATGGAGAAGTCGACAACAGTAAAGTTAGTTTTATATATGTTTAATCGTGGATGTACAATGATATGTTTAATCAAATATAAATTAAATTAATATGAATGAATGGAGAAGTCGACAACAGTAAAGATAGTAATGATATGATGTACAATATGAGTCGACTAACAAAGTAACATAGATTTCAGAAGAAAAACAACATAAATTAAATTTGTGGATGTACAATGATGTGTTTAATCAAATATATGTTTCCTTTTAAAACACGATTGTACAAAATGATCTCATTCATATGACTTGATGCTCATTGAGTAAGTAAGTACAATTTTAATTGACACATTGGACCAAATATATGGTTCTTCTTAAGAACAACTTTTGTATGGAAATTATCTGATTCATGCAATTCAATCTTTATTTGCTAACTCAAAATGATAGAAATACAATGCATTTGTTGGTCTTGATCATAATAATGCATAGTAGAGATGATGCTTGTACGAATGATGACACTAGATACCACAAAAGAAAAGTATAAAGATTTAAGGATATTCTTCTCGTTTTTTATCCCACATCGTACAAGTGATAAGAAAAACATGGAATCAATGTGAAATTAGTAAAATTTTGTCCCACATCGAGAATCTTGCTCGTTAAATATCTCTATCTCATGCCTTTAATTTTCAAACTTGAGTATTTCTAATATTGATTAATAATATTGTTTATACTTTTTTCACCCATGGAGGAGAGAAGTATACCCTTCTTCTGTACGGCAGCTCGTCATGCAAGGTAATTAACAATCTTTTCTTTCTTTTTTGTTTTTATTTTATTTTGCAATTCTATTTATTTATGTTTATTTTTATTGATTCTTTATATTTCAATGTGATTTTAGCTTACTTATCAAGATCAAAAACATCTTTTCGTCAATGTTCATAGCATTTCTTAAGGAGAGCATCCACAAGAAGGTAACTTTTGAGATTATGCTATGAGTTTACGATAATATTACTAATTAACATTTATACACCTCATATTTGGAAAGTATAAACATTTAAAAGTTACAATATGAACTCTCCCAAACCCAATAGTTTCTTTAAAACCCATTTCATGATCATCTTTTTAATACACTTTATTACCATGGTCCTTCCATTCCTATTGTTGTTAGTTGTTCATCTACTTCCATATATAAAAAGGAGCATGTGTGTCTCCTGTTATCTTGGTTTATTATTTGTAACACGTGAGACACAATATTGCCTAACTTATAGCTTAATTGGATGGGTGACAACTGATAACACCTAGTCCAATAAGTCAATTATAGCATCCAAGAGCTAACTTTGTTGAATCATAATAGTTGGATTTAGAAGTAAATTTTGCATTTAATAAGTGAACTTGATTTACTATTTTTAGAGCATTTCCAACAGCATCTATAAAATAGAGAAAATAAACACTTTAAAGCAATTTTTTGCTCCAACAGTATCTCGAAAACTTTCTTCAAAATAGAGAAACCATGAAAAAAATTACAAAAAATCTCCAAATTTGGAGACATCTCTAAAAATGATTACCATGAGAGAGAAACTATTTTTTATTATGTTCCACCAATAAGAAAAATTAAAATTAAATGTTTAGATAAGATAAATTATATTTTATTATAGATATATAATATTTTAATAATATAATGGATTTTGTAGTCTCCAAAATGAAGATGCTTTTGGAGATGAATGTAATATTTTTTATAGATTTTTAATTTTAAATCTCTATTTTGAAGAAAACTATAGAGATCCTCTTACATGTAAAGCACAAGGAAGTGAATTCTGCAACATCCTGAAAATTTAATAAAATATTAATTTTAACTTAATATATATTACGTTATTTTTTTGAAAATGTAATTTATATTGGAACTAAAAGTATATATACAAAAATGAATATTTTATTTTATTTGACATCTATACATTGTACGTTTTTTATTGTTTAATTGGGTCTTCAAAATTGATCAAAAAACTAAAATGTTCACTTATGTATTCACAGGTGAATATAGTTTAGTGCAGAAGTCTAGTATGAAAAAGAAGAAATATATAACAACAAATCACATATTTTGAAGAATATAATTTTTACATGTCTATTTAGAATCTTCCATGTATTCCTCAACTCTTATTTTCTTCTTCCCTCACTAAAGGAATTTTAAAAATTTCATTTTGTTTATTATTTCAATTTGTCATCTCATCTCTCTATGTTTCTCTCCTATATATAGAGATGTAAATTGACCGGATTCGGGCCGGATCGGATCGGGCTTTGACCGGATTCGGGCCGGAACACTATTCTGAAAAACCGGATTTGCCCAAACCGGATCGGGCTTCGGGCCGGGCCTCCGGGGTAAAACCCCGGTCCGATTAAGCTATATCGAAATCGGATTCGGCTCGGGCCGAAAACCGGGCCCAAATCGGATTTGACGATTTTGATTTTTTAATTTTTTTACAATTTTAATTTTAAAGATATTTCATTGGGTCACTCAATACACTTTAAAACTACGTTTTATTATAATTATATTTAGTAACAAACTAACATCTTTGCAAAATTACATACAAATTATTAAAAAATTCAAAACTCGGTGTTTTGACCATGGTCGGTAATAACTTTTACGAATTACAGAGAGATTTGTAATCGTTTTTTGTATTGTGAGTTTGGTGTCTAAACCCATTCAACATATATGGTATTTATAGTGTTTTGGGGTGGAAAAAACCCAAAAAAATGGTCAAAAATGCATCTAACGTATCTATAAAACTGTAATTTTATCAAAATTTCCGGATCGGGCCTAAATCCAGATTCTGATCGGGCTTAAATCCGGATCGGATCGGGCCGGGCCCGGAAAAAAAACGGTAATATCCAAACCGGATCGGGCCCGCGGGCCTAAAACCGGATTTTGACCGGATCGGATCGGATCGGGCTTTGACCGGATTCGGATTCGGGCTTCAGTAAAAACCCGAATCTGGTAAAAGCCCGAATCGGCTGATAAACATGACTGGTCATGTGGTTTACACTTAATAACATTGTACATCCATATTTTAAAATAATTATGTATATGGACTCTATGGTTTACTTTCACACTCCTTTGGTCCCTTAACCTTAACGCCGTTAATCATACCATAAATTAACAAATTAACGTATATTTTTTTAAATTTGTTGTAACAAGTTTAAATTTTGTAATATATATATATATATATAAAAATTAATTTAATTACATATTATATTATTTATTTATTTATTTTTTTACTATTTTGTTTATACTAATTAACCTATTATATCTTTAGATATTTGTTTTAATTATTTTATGAATTGTTGTTATATTATAAAATGTTTTAACCGATTAATTTTTCAAGATATTTTTTTTGGTCATTTTGCATATAGTTTATCAGCTAGTTTTTATATATGAATAAGTCATGTTTGATAAGAATATCTGTGAGTTTCTTTTTGGGAATTTGAGTGAAGATGTGATGGATTTGAAGTTAGAGAGCTATACAGGTGTGGTGTGATTGTGAATTTTGGAGTTCAATTTCTCTAAATTAGGTTGATTTCTCTAAGGATTATAGCATTTGATATACGTCAATCCCTATATATAATCAATGATTGTATATATTATATATTTATAAGGGCTTAATCAAATAAAAACCACAAAAATATTACAAACTCGTAAAAACCGATACAAAAATAATTTTTTTCATGATTTTTTTTTATCAAATGCTAGGATTAAGATATTATTTCACATATATATATATATGTTTCATAAGGTGATATTTTCACCATATGAATCTTTTTTTGCATATATTTTGTTTCACTAGGTGAATCAATTTTTTTCCACATGTAATTATTTCATAAGGTGAACACAAACATATGTGAAATAATATCTTAAATTATAAGTTTTGATGAAAAAAAATCATGTAAAAAATATTTTTATATCGGTTTTCATGAGTTTTTAACGTGTTTATGGTTTTTATTCGATTATCGTTCTATATCTATATATATATATATACATACAATCGTGTGGTTTGCATCGGAAATCTAGTAATGGAAATGAATCGGCGGTTTCCTTTGTTGTCATACAGACCATCGCCGTCGTCAATCGCAAATCCAAACTTGATTCCAGCGGAAAATTGGGTCGCCGGCAATGACCCGATTTGTGAAGTGCTTAATTGCATTTACCCTACTCTTGATTCTAAAGAGGAGAGGATAGATGTAATAAATATGTGCAGAAGCTCATCAGATGCTCCGTCGAAGTTGAGGTTTACTTCATTTCACTACACATTAGCATTATTTATTGGGTACAAAATGTAAACAATAAAATACAATTAGGTTTAGAGAGTAGATTACATGTTTGGTCCATGTAATTTAATAAATAATAATGAATATAATTAAAAAAAAAAAGCAAAATGCAATAAATAGCAACCTACTTTCATAAATTTCCTTATTATAGCATTGTACTTTCAGTTTTACTTATTATAGCAATGTACTTTCAAATTATTTTTTATTAAGGCATTGTACTTTGAAAAATTTATCCAAAATAGCAATGGGTAACTTGTTACCTTTTAAACAAGTTAACCTTCATTTTTCTTTGCTTACATGGCTTAAATGTGATTACATGGATGACACGTCATTTTGATTACATGACATTAATAAAAAAATCTCTTGAATTTTTTTTTTAAATTTCTTACTTTACCCGGTTTATTTTTTTTTCTTAATTTTCTCAAATTTTTAGTAATTTTCTTACGTCGTCACTCTTTAAATAAAGCACTCTTTTTAAATTGTACAAATTAAATAATTTAGAGTAACATTTTTTAACAAATATGATAATTTTTTTCAAGATAAATATTTTATTTATAAGAAAACATAACACATGTTATTTAATTTTTCTAATTCGAAAAATACTTATTTTGTACTTTTTTTTAAAACATTTAACGATATAAAATGTCTTTTACAAATCTTTTTAATATTGTTATATTTTAATAAATATTTTAGAAATAATCTAATTAATTAAATATGTTTATTGAATGATATATCAATTCATTTTTTTAAAACCAAGTCGATAAATTTTTTTCAATATAAATATTTTATTTGTAATAATACGTAACAATTCTTATTTTCTTAGTTAAAAAATATTTTTTAAACATTTTTTTGAATATGGAGAAAATATATTGTGATCTACAAACTTTCTTAATATTGTTATATTTATGATTAATTTAGTTTCAGTAAATTAATCTACTGTATTTATTAAATACTATGTAAAATTAATGTTTTGAAAGTACATTGTTGTAATAAAAAATGTCACATCACACTACTAGAAAATTGAGTATTTTCAATGAAACTTTTCAACGGAAAACGTTGTTGAAAATTTTCTATGAATTTTAAAGGGATTATTGACAAAACATAAATTTTTTACGAATTTTCAACGAATTTTCAACGAATTTCCATTGAAAATCTCTCACAAAAAGCATTTTCAACCAAAAACTTTTCAACGAGACATTTCGTTGAAAAAAATTTGGTTGAAAATGCATATATGTTTGTGAGAGATTTTCAACGAAAATTCGTTGAAAATCCGTAGAAAATTTATGTTCTGTCTGTAGAAAATTTTCAACGTCATTTTCCGTTGAAAATTATTTTCCGTTGAAAATTATTTTCCGTTGAAAATACTCAATTTTCTAGTAATGTCAGCAATATATTACATGTGGACAACCTACATGGACAATGAGGTGGCATGGAAACCTACTATAGTGGGTAAATTTAAAAGAGAAGGTTACCCAATGCTATAATGGGAGATTTTTCAAAGTACAATGCTATAATAAAATATAATTTGAAAGTACATTGCTGTAATAAAAAAAACTTAAAGTACAATGCTATAATAAGAAAACTTATGAAAGTAGGTTGCTATTTCTTGCATTTTGCCCTTAAAAAAAAGACTAAAATGTCTTTCCAATTAACCTGCTTAACATTTGGGGACCCAATGTGTTATAAAATGGAAACCACGAGTCCAGATTTGTGATTATATGGACAATGAGGTGGCATGGAAACCTTCTATAGTGGGTAAATTTAAAAGAGAAGGTTACCCAATGCTATAATGGGTAGATTTTTCAAAGTACAATGCTATAATAAAATATAATTTGAAAGTACATTGCTGTAATAAAAAAAACTTAAAGTACAATGCTATAATAAGAAAACTTATGAAAGTAGGTTGCTATTTCTTGCATTTTGCCCTTAAAAAAAAGACTAAAATGCCATTCCAATTAACCTGCTTAACATTTGGGGACCCAATGTGTTATAAAATGGAAACCACGAGTCCAGATTTGTAATTATATCACTTTAGGGACCCGGAGTGTTAAAACCACTAAACCACAGGGACCAAATATGTAATTTACTCTTTTTCTATATATATATATATACATATACATATAAGAGACTTGATTTTTGCACCAAATTAAAAGATCCAGAAAATGTTTCTACCAGAGAGTTTCTTTCACATTATTATCGTCGGGTAGAACACAAGAAGTTTGATTCTTAAACTCTTTATTGATTTATATTGGTGTTACCTTGCTATGTTTAATGAATTAACTCTCTTTATGTATGTTTTGATTCAGGATGATTTTTTGTATAAGAGTCTGCTACAAGAATTGGCACAAAAGAAGGATTTTTTTTATGTATGTATACTACAAATAAACTTACCCCATCTCACATACCAAGTTCTGCCTCTATCATTAAGATTACAAGTAAATGCTTTATGATGAAAGAAGCTAGAACGAAGAAGCAATCGGAGATGAATGTTGCAAAGGTTGCTTATATAGCTCTTACCAAAGACAAGAAGTTGGAACAAAAAAGCAATCGGAGATGAGCGTTTCTTACAAGCCTTGTAATGTGTACAAAAATAGAGATATATTAATATATATATGGTACTGTATCTTGAATTATCTGTTTTGTGCTATAATCGAATACTTATGTTATTTATTTAAAGTGGCACATACCTTTGTTTTAGTTCCTAAGCTTCCACCACATAAGTGTCCTAATTGAAGACATTAGTTGTGTATATCGGTTGCCTAGTTTAATTGAAGTCAATTGTTACACGTATCCGTTGCTAGGGGCGGAGGCATGATATTCGATTAGGGTGGTTTTCTAAATTTTAATTATGTCAATACATAAATACAAAAATATATAGAGAGACATTATATATATTGATGAAGTGGTCAATCCAAAAATAAATGTATTTAACTACTATATAAAAGTAAAACACTCAACATTGATCTTTATAGATTGAACTATGAACATAGCGATTATTCATTTTGTAGAAAAAATATTTGGATAGAAACGAGCAATATGAATCAATTTGTTTGAATTGAGGTAAGTCATGGAAATAAGCAACTAAATGTTAGTTTCACTAAAACAACTATGCAGTTACACATTTACATAAATGTTCGTGTTTTTTATTGTGAACACTTATTTTGATTTTTAACATTTTTTCTATTTTATGTGTCATTGCAACAAGTATCAACTGAGACAGTCCCTCCAGTTATCCCGGTGCCTACAACTTTGGCTGAGGCGGTCAGGCCCCATATGATGGGACCACTAGTACATCTATCCTTCGAAATATCAACACCATCTTTGGAGAACCTTGCCTTATGGTTGCAAGTAGTCTTTCTTCTCATATAGTTCAACCGAAAAACTCAAATACATCATCTACAAGAGTTGCTACTCCACTTCCATTATCATCTCCTACTTTAGTACACACAATGGTTGTGAGTCAACTTCTGGCAAGAAGTGGAAAAATGCCCAAAAGAAATTGCGAGTTGAGGATCAATAAGTATTAACCGTCTTTTAAATATATGCTTGTTTTATCATGAGTAAACTCTTCTATCTTGTGTTTTCATATCATGGTGTACGGACATTCTTTTTATTTTGTCATTAAGTATTTTGAACTCGTCAACTTTTGACAGCGTTTGTCTTTTTTAATCAAATGTTGGTGCTGCAAACTGCAATATGGTAATAAAAATGTATTGTCAACATCAACAATACTAGTATTATCAATCAACATGCCCACAAACATTGCAAATGCAAGAAATCCATAGAAATTTTAATACTTGGCGAACTTTGGAGAAGAATCTTTTTGAAAAGGGTCTTGAGATATTTGGCAGGTTAGTTCATTACTGGTATGTTACAATAAAATTGGTTTTATAAAATGTTTAAACATCTAAATATAATACTTTTATAAAACTCAAGTTTATAGAACCAAACTATAGAGCGTCTCATTTAAAAGTTTTATAATAGATTCATAGGACCTTTTTGAGCGTTTTAATAAGTTTAAAGACGCATTAAAATAAAATGTTAATTTAGCTATCTTATTGGAATGGAGGTTTCTTTCAGAACCTGATGAAGTTGTATATATTTTTGTCAGTGTAATTAATACATATTTTTTTTTATTATATTATTGCAGCTGTTTGATAGCTAGGAATCTTCTGGGTGGTTTGAAGATATGTGCGGAGGTGTTCGGGTCCAGATGACGGAAAACACACCCACTTGGAAATCGATCGGGCCCGGTTGCATCGGAGTCGTACAAGGGTTTGTTTACGAACCCAAAGAATGGGATGGAAACGTGTTGGTTGGTTTCTGCGATGAACAAGATCAATGGGTTGGCCCGAGCACCCATTTATAACGAGTTGATAAGCTCACAAGGCGGTCAATGGGTCTGAGCAAGACCACCGTGAACCAGCCGTGGTTCGAATAACCATTCGAGCATCGGTGTCATATCTGCAATCGATGCTGACGCGAAGCTTCAAATCTACACACCGGCGGGTTCGGAGTCATGGATGCTCGACCCGTTTGAAATGGAAGTGGCCGAACAAAGGGAACTTTCCAGATTTTTTTTTTGCAAAAATTGGGGAGTTTTAGAAATGCTTTTGTAAAAATAAGGTTGTTTTAATTTGCTTTGTAAAAATATAGTAGTTTTAGTTTGTTTTTTTTGTAAAAATAGAGTGCTAGACCTCACAACTATTTTAAATTCAATCGCTTTTTAATATAATAATAAATTCTAATTACACCCTTAACTTCTTTTTAGTTATTATATTATACCGTTATTATATACTTTGTACAGATTTAGTTATCTATACTATCTATACTATATTATAAAGGCTACTAAACGGTTAGTTTACAAAATTTAAAAGATACCAACAATAAGTCTAATGTACAACAATCTAATCCATATTATCCTCCATTTATTTAAAATAAAATTAATTAAAATTTTAAAATTACATTTTGAACCCTTAGATTTTGTTAGTTAATTGACTTTATATCCTTTCCTTTTATAACTTTCATTTCGCACCCTTTTCATTTTAACATATAAAATCTTATATCAACTATATTGTATTTAAAAACATATTATATTTGGTAATAAATTATACCATTATAATCGTCTTCTGAATACGTTCGAAATGAGCCTAATATCAATTATTTTACGATTTATAAATCTTATATGAGAAAAGAAAAGGAACAGTTTGAATCTGAAAAATCAGTTTTGAAATCTGAACTGACGTCTCAAATATCTTATTTAACTATCAAACATGAGACGTTAGAGAGTGAGAAGAGTGCGCTATCACGTCTTTACAATACGACTCTTAAAGAACAAAATTACTTGACTGAGAAAATCAAAAAATTTGAAGAAAAATTATATAAGCAAGGTCAAACCGAGCAAACAATTCATCCAAACAAACCAAAGAAAACGTCGGTTAATGTTAATGAGGATTAGGATACGACAATCCTAAACATTTAAAGAAAGCACTTTCAGAGATTCCTACCTTATATGAATTTGATTTCATAAATCTCGGTGCCATATATCCCCAATATAAAACCAGGTGGACTAAATCTGATAAAAAGATTGAGCGTCGGGACGATTGGAATCGGAAAAAACAAGCGAAAAATGCAACTTTCTTTTAATTATGAGTTGTTAAATGATAGTTATTCTTCGAACAACTCTACTTTTCTTTCAAACGATTATTTTTCAAACTATTCAACTACTGAGCTTGAAGCTGAGCTAGTTGAAGGCAAGTTTTACGTTCCACCACTTGTGTTGGAAAGTAAAATTGCCAAGCTTGAAAAGTTATTGTCTGAAGAAAGACAAAATTTTGAGGAAGAAAATATTGCTTTATTGCAAAAGATTTTCGATTTCGAACATAAACTTCCTAGCAAACTTGAGGTCATACCAGAATCCATTAAGACGATGAGCGAAAGCAACGCTACGGATTCTGATGCGTCCTCATGCAAAGCTTTCATGGGTAATTATTTATTCAGAAGCGAACAAAGTGATTCAAATAAATCAAAAATTGATGAAGAATCTGATTACTATAAATCTGATTTTCTGCTTTCACAAATTTCTGATTCATTTGAGGATTTTGTAATTGATCCTTCTAATTTTACTACCTGTCTACCTATGATCGTGATAAACAATTACGAAAAGAATTTGTTGAATTTCTGTATGGCTCATATTGACTTTGAACCAACACTTTCAAGTCATTTGGATTATTTGGTCAAAGAGTCACATCTTAGAGACACTGGTTTTTTTAGAAGGGCTAAAATCTTTTACATTAAAATCCTCAGTAGTCGTTTTTTGTTGTCAGCAGTTTCTTGCCATCGTTTCTTGTTGTCAGTCTCTTTTGACATGAAAACAGATATAGGAAAGATTTTTTTAATTGAATTGCCTTTTTATTGGTCGATTATCAAACCCGATATTACAATAATGCTTTTATATAAAAAGCCAGAAACCATTAGACTCTTCCTTGAACACTAACTTTTTAATATACTACATGAATATAAGCTCCGGAGTTTTTTTTTAACTTTTATTTCAGTTATTTATTTATTTTCTTATATATTTTTTCATTTCATATTGTCATCCATAGCCATAGGTTATCAACTAATTCTTACCAAACACAAGAAATTTAGCCAAAACAAAATGAAGTAGACAAACCAAAATCATTTGTTCATGTTCCATATGTTAAGAAAAACAATATTATTCATGAATATGATGTATATATTGTGAAACTTTCTTATTTTCCAAAAATCATATATCCAGTACATCAATTACTTTTTTGGGCTCATGATAATATTAGTTGTTCTATATGTGGAATGAATGATTTTGTTGCTTTCCATTTGATTTATAAAGTCAAACCTCATTCATATGATTTTAACAAGAACTCAGGGCCCAATTTATTTCAAATGGGTGCCAAAATCTGATTTAACCAAGAAATAAAGGGACCCAAATTTCATTGGGTTCCTAAATCCAAGATTATGTCAAATCATAAAGGACCCATCTGGGTACCAAAATCTAAAAGGTTGACAAAATCAAAGGAACCCAATTACAAGTGGGTTCCTAAAGTCAAAGTGTCTTCTAACTCCGTAGGACCCATATTTATATGGGTACCTAAAACTAATTAGACACATTTTGCAGACCGGTTATGTGTGGCTGTTGGAATCTGGATGATTCAAACACATGACTAGAAGAAAAGAGATTCTCGTTAACTTCACAAAAAAATATTGCGGGAAAGTGCGATTCGGGAATGATTAATTTTCTCCGATACTGGGGTATGGCGACCTGATCAAAGATAACATAACGATAAAGCAAGTATCGTATGTAAAAGGACTGGGACATAACTTATTCAGCATCAGACAGTTCCGCGACAAAGACTTGGAGGTCAATTTTAAAGCTAAGAGATGTAACATCTGAAGAGAATGTGGCACTGAAGTCTTAGCTGGCTCAAGAAAGTCTAACCTCTATTCAATCTAGGGGTGAGCAAAACCCGATCATACCCAAAAACCCCGAAAACCCGATCCGAAAAAACCCCGAACAAGCCGACCCTAACCACCCAATCGTACCCAATACCCGAAGTCCGAAATTTAGGTCGGGTATATAGGTTCGGGTATGGTCTTAATATCCTCCACCTGATCCGACCCGAAACCCGAATTCTTAATAACTAAATATAAATTCTATTCTTTTATTACTTTTCCTAAAAAACTTAATCGCATTTTTTATCATCTATTTTGTAATTTGTATTGCTATTATCTTTATATATGCTAAATGTGGAAAACTTAAATTGCAAATTGGAATGGAGAGGAAGTGTTGTGCTTGCAAATCCAAATTCAAATTCAAATTAACTTTATATATACTAATTTATTTTGGATTTACCCGAAATCCGAACCGAACCGATCCTACCCGAAACCCGACCTAGAACCGACATCAAAAACCCGATTCACCCGATTACAAAATTCGGGGCTTCCATATCCTACCCGAACCCCGATCGGGTTTTCCATTTTCTTCCCCGATCCGATCCGATCCGACCCATGCTCACCCCTAATTCAATCAACCTGTCTGATCTAAAGTGTTAGTCCCGGAAGGGAGATGGCTAAGCTAGTAAGAGTTTGTAGAAGGGGGGGGGGGATGAATACAAACACACAATTTTTGCTCTTTTTAAATTTTTTAATATAAATATTAAAAATTTACACACAGAAGTTTGTTGCGGAAAAGAATAGACAACCTATTCTAACAAACTTAAATAACAGTAATTAACTTATACACACAGGAAGTTAAAATAAGACTGTTAGCGCACACAGCTTTGGCGAAATGAAACAAATACTTTCAGAGAAGTATTGTTGAAGACGTGAGATTTCTGGGAAGGACTTCATCTCCTTTTATAGTGCCCATGCAAGGGATGCAAGTGGATGTACTGTGTGGATTGATTAGCCGGAAGTTTATTCGACGGACAAAGGAAGAAAGCCACTCCCTTTGTACTAGATTAATGGATGAACCATTCTTTGTAGCACGTAATGTCAGATAACTTTATCTACTTTTCTTCATGCTCTGAGAAGTCCCATCAAACCTTTTAGCTAGAAGACAAACATCCCTTTTATAAGAATAAAAGAGAATGTCTAAATTTAAGGTTTGGTGCCCAAGTTCTTGCAGCTCACGTATCTTGCAATTGTTGTGAGTAAGAACTTTATCTCTTGAAATTGCTAAGTGATACATGAAGCCATGTATCATATCGGTGGATACTTTGTAAGGCTGGAAATGATAAGTGTACACTTTGCTTTTGCTTGATAAACTTCATCTTTCACTAAGTGTTGAAAGTGTACATCCTTGTGACTTGATATCACAGCCTTAGAAAATATACCTGCAATTTCGATGACCAAGATTGTAATGTCGGTGACCATGACTTCAAACTTGATGTCCTCATCTTGTATTGATGTCATAGTACTTTGATAACTTTTAAGTGTACCATCGGTGACCCATGGTGACCCAACAATCTTGACTTTGGCAATGGTCTGAATATTAAAGTTAGTTGTCACATCAAAAATTCCACATTTTGATGTACAACCCTTAGATTGAATAGTCTTTGACTTTTCAATACTTGAAGTATATTTCAGACCTTCAAAAGACCCTGTAAAAGATCAAACAAATAATAGAGAAGGTTCATCACCAAATCATCGGTGACCCAACAATCTCCCCCTATTTGATGATGATACCTGTAAGTTAGAAAGAAATACTTTTGACCCTTTCTATTTTTCTTTTGGGTTCTTTTGACTCAGATTTCTTTTTTTTTCTTTTTTTTGACTGAGTATTTACAGTATGTATGAAAAAAAATTATGTCCAACATATGAAAAAAATAAATAAATTTACATATATACCAAGCATCCGGGTACTTGAAGGGAATTGTTGCAGCATCTCTACTCTTGAGTTCATTGAAGATTAAATTGTAGAGAATTTCTTCATCTTTGCTGTAGAGGACCACACTTAGAATTTCTTGAAGGAAGCTGCTATCGGCAAGGGAATATTGGTAGCCTTAGAAGAAACATTTGTTCCTAAGATCATGTTTAGAGAACATACCATATTCTGGAGCAGTGATGATGGTTGTTGCTAATTGAACTAGCAAGGTTGGATTTGATAGATCAAAAATTTGAGATATCATGAATGCTTCCTTGTGGAATGGGAGAGAGAATAATCCAGTCTGCATCGGGGTTAACTTCTTGTCTGTCTTTGATTTTCTCCCCCTCAACAGTTGCTTTCGACTCATTGTTCTTAGAATCACTTAGATGCTCCCCCTCAGCTGATATCTTATCACTTAGAAGATTTGTTCCCTTTCAACTGAAATCTCTTTTTGAGAAAATTTCTTCTTCTCTGTTGATTTCTCATTTTCCTCCTCAACTTATAATACTTTAGCCTTAGTTGATTTCTTGAGAAGATTTCTTTTCTCCTCTCAGCTGCATGAGAAAGATTTCCTCATTCTCCTTCTCAGCTTACAATACTTTAGCCTTAGTTGATTTCTTGAGAAGATTTCTTTTCTCCTCTCAGCTGCTGTTGATTTAGCCTTATCAGGAACTTTGAATTTTCTCCCCCTCAGCGGCTGAGGGAAGAAGATGAGTAAATGAGGTGAGAAGGTGGAACAAATTTGGGGAGTCCACCAGAAGGATAAATAAGCTATCAGAAATAAAAATAAAAAATTATTTTTATTTTTATTTCTCAAACCCATATATCGGAGAGTTCACTAGGTGGAAACATTTCTGCCAGAAGGAGATATTGGTGAACAAGAAAAATGGGAGTCCCTCCAATTCGACCAGTTTCGCCGAATCTTCATAGAGATGTGCAAGGTCATCAAGATCATAGATCTTGGGTGCAAGGCTAAAAAGTGACAAAAATAGTCCTTGGATTGGGAAGGTTCCAAGTCATCCTTATCAACCAAAGAGAATGTTGAGAAGGGTTTAGTGAGGGTCCCCGAAAATATAATCAGGTCCTTTTAAGAGGTCATGAAGGAGCTAGGTGAGTTTTTAAAGGATTCCCTGGGTCTTAAAAAGGATATTGGCTTGGGTAGATACCGAAGGCTTTTTCGGTATCGTAGCCGTACAAGCAGGCGCGGAGGTGGAAATGGTAGAAGATTTATAAACCTTAGATTTCTTTTTCTTCTTAACCATGTCCATATGTCGGAGAGAGAAGTTTGTGAGCAAAATTTGTGGAATTTTATGCTCATGAGATCAGAGAGAATAAAGAGTGAAGGATATTAAGTATCCAAAAATAGAGAGAGAAACATCAGAGACTTTGGAGATTTTTGAAAGAGAAAGGATTGAAGAATTTTGACAGTCAATAGATGGACATTTTGACAGTCAACAATCAGGGGCCTGTTTTGACAGTCAAAGATAGGTGGGTATTTTGACAGACAGAATTCAAAGAGTAGTTTGACAAAATTATTGGAGGGAATTTTATCATGACAGAAATTAGAGAGAATTTTAACAGCAAGAGAATTCAGAGAGAAATTTCAAGAAATAGAATTTTTTAGAAATTTTAGCTGTCCAAACTCTCAGAGAGGGAGATAAATAAAATTTCAGGATATGAAATTTTGGAGGGATGTTAGTTGTCTAAAATCGGGGAGTCAAAATTCAGAGTATGAATTTTGGGGGTTACCGAAAATTTAGGAGAGTACCAAAATTTAAAAAATAAATTAATTTTTTTTTTGTCGGTGACAACAGCAACATCGGTGGCTGACGTCAACATTTTAATTTTTTTTTTGGGGTCGGTGACAACAACGTCGGTGGCTGACGTCAGCATTTTTTTTTAAAAAAAAATTTTTAAATTTTTTTTTTTTTTAAATTTAGAGATTGAAGGAGTGACATACCTAGTTTTCCGATCAGAAATTTGATTGACTTCATCCAATGATTTTGTTCATAGATCGGTAAGTTGAAAGTCAGAATGAGTGGGGTCTTCTAACCATGAGGTTGTTTCACATAGACTTTTTCTTGCCTTTGTCTTTTTGTTTATCCACCTCAGAGCTAACATCAATGTTGACATCTTCATCCAGTCAGACACTAGACTTTTCCCCCTGAGTATCGGCGCCTGTGAATTTAGTAGCCTCTTATTGAGCTATTTTGAGCACATTTCTTTGGTCAAACTCAAGTTGAGCTTTTACTGCTTCTTCCCTTTCAGCTTTAGCCTTTTTCATCTTTTCTTCTTCAGATTCTTCGGTCAAACTCAAGGGTTCGGGCACTGACTCCCTCCCCCTCAATTGTTGCTTCAGTTATCTTGGTGACCTAGGGTTCGGTTACATCATCGGTGGCTGTGGCTGCAGCATCGGTGGCTACAGCATCGGTGGCTGTAGCTGCTGGATCGGTGGCTGCAACATCGGTGGCTGTAGCTGCAGCATCGGTGACTGCAGCATTGGTGGCTGTAGTTGCGGCATCGGTGGCTGTAGCTGCAGCATCGGTGGATGGAGGAGCAGCTAGAATATCGGTGGATGGAAGAGCAGCTAGAACATCGATGGATGGAGTCATATAGGTGGCTGGAGTCACATAGGTGGATGGAGTCACATAGGTGGATGGAGTCACATAGGTGGCTGGAGTCACATCAGTGGATGGAGTCACATAGGTGGCTGGAGATGGAGAAGCAGCAGCTTTCTTGTTTTTCTCCCCCTCAGTGGTTGAACCCTTGAAACCCACTGAAGAGAGAAAGATCTTGATACTTTCAACATCAGAACCCACAGCATCAACCTGCCGTTCAACCCTTTGAAGAACAAATCTATCCTTATCCTAAAAGAAGGAATCACCAACATCAAGTTCAACCGTTGGAGAAGAAGTTGGTATCTTGTCAACTTTGTATCAAGAGTTGCAAGAGATTCCAAAAATTGCTTTCTGATTGACAAGGATAGAAGCAATATCGGTGGCTTGCTGAGCAGAGGCTCTTCGAAGTTCTCTGATAGAAGAAAGCACATAATCTTGGCTTGAGAGAAGCCCTTTGCTGAAGACCAAAGACATCCAAGTGCAGGAGATCTAAGCATGTCATGAGAGTTGGGTGACTCACCGACAACTCTTCAATGCTAGATCTAACAGTAGTAGAAAGAAAGGCCATTCTTTCCATTTCCTTAGTTGCATGATCTTCCAGAACTTCCACCTGGCGGATAGAAGCACGAGTGAAACTGGTGAAAGCCTTGATAAGATCATCTCCCTGTTGAGAAGACATGGGAGCAGATGGTTGAGGCTTTGGTGGTTGATCATCTTCATCATCACTAGAGGAATAATCCACCAAACCTGGGTGTGATGCACTCTCATGTGGAGTGTGGAAAAGGAGTTGTGAGAGCTCAAGGGGTGGTGAAGAGACACCTTGGATGGGAGACTCCAAGTCATCTTCATCAACTAAGGAAAAACTTGATGAAGGTATAATAGGGATATCCCTTTGTACAACCATGTCCTTTTGAGAGGGCATGGAGGAGCTGGGAGTGGCTAAGTGTTCTTTGGGTTTATGAGGTGACGTCGGTGAGTGAGAGAGATGGTTGCGACCGTCGGTGAGTGTGTGTGTTCCTTGGTGGTTTGTCGGAAGGGGATACGTCGGAAACGACTAGCAACCGTCGGTGGGTCAAAGGACGGCGTCGGTGGCTCGTCGGTGTATGAAGGGTCGACGATGGATGGTGATGAAGTGTATGGTTCTTAGGGTTTGGATTATATGAGAGAAGAAAAAGGTGTTTGGGACAGTTTACAGAGGAGAGAGAGAGAGAGGGGGCCACGTCGGTGACCCAATCACCGACAGTATATATATATATTTACATATATATATATATTTATTTTTATTTTTATATATAACATATAAAATATATAAAGTTTATAAATATATAAAAGTATATAATATATATATATATATCAAATATATATATAAATCATATATTTATATAAATATATAAAATATATATTAGTCTATGTTTACCATACCTAATTCACCAATGAGGAACTTGAACCTTGCTTCATCAAGGGGATTTGTGAATAGATCAGCTAATTGATAGTCGGTGGGAATGAAATGAAGCTCCACATCACCTTTAGAAACATGATCTCTTATAAAGTGATATCTGATATCAATGTGCTTAGATCTTGAATGAAGCACTGGATTGTTGGCAATGGCTATTGCACTTGAGTTATCACACAATATTGGGATCTTTGAGAAAATCTGATTGTAATCACACAACTGATTTTTCATCCACAATATTTGTGCACAACAACTTCCAGCAGCCACATATTCTGCTTCAGCAGTAGAAGTAGACACCGAATGTTGTTTCTTACTTGACGAGCTCACAAGCTTTCCACCAAGTAATTGACAGCTTCCAGTAGTACTTTTTCGGTCTATTTTTGAACCTGCAAAATCAGAATCAGAGTACCCGATGAGATCGAAACCTGAGTCTTTGGGATACCAAAGACCCAGATTTATGTTTTCACAGCAGAAAGATGTGATTCTTTAGGATTATCTTGATAGCGAGCACAGAGACAAGTAGCAAACATAATATCAGATCTACTTGCAGTTAGATAAAGAAGAGATCCTATCATTCCTCTATAACTTGTGATATTGACAGATACACCATTAGGACCAGAATCAAGTTTAAGAGGAGGAGCCATAGGAGTTTTCATGGTTGAACAAGTATCAAATTGAAACTTCTTCAGAAGGTCTTTAATATATTTATTTTGATTTATGAAAATACCTTCTGAATATTGTTTTACTTGTAGACCAAGAAAGAAAGTTAGTTCCCCCATCATGCTCATTTCATACTCTTTTTGCATGAGGGAACTAAACTCATCACACAAGGATTCATCCGTGGCTCCAAAAATAATATCATCAACATAGATTTGAACAAAAATGATATTACCTTGTGATTTCTTGAAGAAGAGAGTGTTGTCAACATTTCCTCGTATATACTCATTTTTAAGAAGATAAACTGAGAGAGTATCATACCAGGCACGAGGAGCTTGCTTCAGTCCATACAGAGCTTTATCTAGCCGATACACATGATAAGGATGGACTGGATCTTCAAACCCAGGTGGTTGCTTCACATATACTTCTTCAGCCAGCTCACCATTAAGGAAGGCACTTTTGACATCCATTTGGAATACCCGAAAATTCTTGTAAGCAGCATGGGCAAGAAATATTCGGATAGCTTCCAATCTGGCAACAGGAGCAAAAGTTTCATCATAGTCAATTCCTTCTTCTTGCCTATATCCTTGAGCAACCAACCTTGCTTTATTCCTTATGACAGTTCCTTCTTCATCCATCTTGTTTCTGAACACCCATTTTGTTCCAATGATAGTTTTGTTAGATGGACGAGGAACTAACTTCCAGACTTTGTTTCTCTCAAATTGAGAGAGTTCTTCTTGCATGGCAATTACCCATCTTGGATCACCTAGAGCTTCATTAATTATCTTAGGCTCAACAATAGAAACAAAGTTGACATACAAGCACAGGTTGCTGATGCCTCTTCTAGTTTTAACACCAATTTGAGGATTACCTATGATTTGATCTATTGGATGATCCATGGTCTATTTTAGTGCAGGAGGCAAGGGAGGAGGAATGGAAGAAGATGAAGAGAAGAGATTTTGAGATGATGAGGAGGGGTTAGTGGGAGATATTGTGTTTAGATGGGTAAGATCTCCTGAAGAGTTAGTTTCAGGAGGTGGAGAAGAAGAAGTGGGTTCTTGAGGTGAGGTAGTGTTGATGGGAGGCTGAGGAGAGTTACTATCTTGAGGATTTGAAGGGTTAGGTGAAGAAGAGGAAGAAGGAAGTTCACCAACACATGAATTTTTTCAAAGATTTAATTCTTCTTCATTACAAGATAATGAAGATACTTCAAACTCATCAAATTTCACATGCATGGATTCATCTATGCATTGTCTTCTGAGGTTGAAAATTCTGAAGGCTCTTGAGGAGAGAGAATAGCCCATGAATATTCTATCATCAGACTTTGGATCAAACTTTTCAAGTTGTTCCCTGTCATTTAGCATGTGACATGCACAGCCAAATACATGGAAATAGTCAACTGCAGGTTTCCGTCCATGGAAAACTTCGTACGCGGTCTTGTCATGCCTTTTGACTATGAGAGACCTATTTTGAGTAAAGCATGCAGTGTTAACTGCTTCTGCCCAAAAATAGGTTGGTAACTTGGATTCGCTCAGCATTGACCTTGCAGCTTCACAGAGAGTTATGTTCTTTCTTTCAACAACACCATTTTGTTGAGGAGTGCGTACGGCAGAAAAGTTCTTTTATGCCATAGCCAACTTTGTTTGGCTAATTCTTGAGAGAGGAGACACACAGCTTCTCCAATAGCATTTTCCTTCATGTTGATGATGTAGACGTCATTCATTCGGGTGCCTGCTAGTACAACTTTATTCTGCATATCAAGGACCAAACAAACACAGAGTTGAAAGGTGACCTTATATCCCAAATCACATATTTGGCTGATGCTTAGTAAGTTGTACATTAGCCCTTCAACATGAGCTCTTTAGAAAAAGTTATGGTTCCATTTGATATGGTACCATAGCCTTTGGTGACACATTTCCCATTTCCTCCAGAGGAAACAGTGGGTCCTTTTTCTTGCAAGAAATTAGAGATAAGAGATTTGTTTCCGGTCATGTGCCTTGAACAACCGCTGTCCATGTACCATGTATGATCTTTGTTTGGTACCTGTACCCAAAAACAAATTTAGACTTTTGGTACCCATTTTGAAGTGGGTCCTTTGGGGTTAGAGGGCATTTTAGGAACATCAGAATTCTTAGGACAATGCTTTGCAAGATGGAGAGTATTGCCACAGTTATAACATTTCTTTAAAGAAAAGGCTCTATTAAAGTCCATGTTATCAAAGCTTTGAGCATCAGAAGAAGAAAAAGAAGTAGATGGATGACCAACACCTGATCTTGATCCAAGAATACCTTTATCAGGATTTGGTCCAAGAATACCTTTACCAGGATTTTTTGATTTCTTTAAGTTGAGAGAGCGAAGGATGAAATCAGTAATTTCTTGAGATTTTCTTCTGGATGAAAACTTTTTATTTTGAGAAAATCTTTTTGAGTTGTGACAAGTTAAACAGAGTAGTCGGTGACTTGTGAAAGTCCCTTGACTCATGAAGACTCAAAGAGCTTAAAAGCTTTTGAATGGGTTTAGGAGAGGAAAAAGAAGAACTTGGAATTCTTAAAGGTTCAGTGGAAACTTCTTTTGCTTTTACAAAGACTCCAAACATTTTGGAGTTTGATTCTACTTTTAGCATATCTAGAAGATCTATATAATGAACAGAGGTAGAATCTTCAGATGAGTAACCAAAGAGATCATCATCGTCATCAGACAAGAAGCCAGCAGGAAAGCCTTGACATTCAATAGAAGGAGGAATAGGGTCAGAAGATTGAAAATCATCTTTTCCATATCCAAGTCCAGTCTTGTCCTTACTGGAGATTTGATCTTGAAGAATTCTTTCAAGATCTTTAGAAGATTTGGTCCATTTAGACAGAACCTCTTGTTCTCTTTCAAGAGTGTTGGAGATTTTTTATTTTTCTTCTGAAAGACTATCATTTAGATACTTTAGGTTTTCTAGATCAACTTTCATTTTATCAAAATCTTTAAGTTTAGAGAAACAAGACAGAAGTTGATCATTTAAACATTTTATAAGAATATCAGCCTTTTTCTTCTAATCCTTTAATTCATAGAAGTCGACAGTTAAAGAATCAAAAGCATCAGCTTTTTGATCATTGAAGAGAAAGGTGAAGGGATGTACCTGAGGCTTTGTTCCTGAAGTTGATTCCTCAGTAGATACAAGAGCAGTGCAAAGTGTCTTTTCCATTTCTTCTATTTCATCAATCTTGGCTATTAGACACTTTGTGACATACTCACTGTCACTCTCAGAGGTTTGCTCATCTTCCCAAAGATATCTTTGTTTCAAAGAACCAAGGTTTTTCCTCTGTTTTGGTTCTTTTCTTTTTCTCTTCTGTACTTTGCTTTGTACTTTTTGTACCCAGAGATTTCTTTAGAAGAGTCAGGACTTTCCTTGGAGAGATGGCTACTTCTCTCTTCAGACTTTTTAGAAGCTGATTTGGAGAAGTCATGGCCAGAAGAAGAAGGAGAAGAAGTTTTGAATTTAGAGAAAGATTTAGATCTGCATTCAGAAGCAAAGTGACCTTTCTTCCCTCAACTGAAGCATTCTTCATTAGATTTTTCAGAAGAAGGTTTTTGAGAGAAAAATTTTCTTTGAAATCTAGAACGGTTAGAAGAAAATCATTTGTTTTTAAGGTTTCCAGCAATCATTGCCATACTATCAGAAAGTATGTCAATGGCAGAATCCTCACCTTCATCATCAGATGCACTATAGTAAGCATCTGATAGATGAGATGATTCTTCCTTAGAGTTACCTTCAGAATCAGAAGAAGAAGGGTAAGTAATTCTAGGTACACAGGAAGAAGATTTAGAATTACTTATTAGAGCAAAAGAAGAAGATTTAATATCTTTTATAAGAGACTTTCTTTGGTTCTTGGTTTGCTCATAATGAAGAAGAGTCCCATAGAGAGCAGTTAAAGGCATCACATCAAGATCCTTGGTTTGCTTAATGCAAGTACATATGGTTTCCCAGAAGTCTGGGAGACAGTCCATGAACTTGCAGAGAACTTCTTCATTATCATAAACTCTTCCAAGAACCTTAAGTTCATTTAGAAGACAGTTAAAAAACGATTGAAGTAGACAGATAGGGATTCTCCTTTCTCATGGGAGAAGAGTTCATACTTTCTAACAAGACAGATCCTGTTAGATTTCTTCACTTCTTTAGTGCCTTCATATAAGACACCTAGAGTATCCCACATCTCTTTAGCAGAAGAAAGATTTACAAGAGAGTGATATACTTCATCAGGAAGGGATAGAGCTAGAGTTGCTTTAACTTTAGTATCTAGAGCAACCAGGCGTTTATCATCTTCATTATACTTATTTAAGGCTTTGATGATATACCTGCCTATTTTGTCATTCCTATCCTCATCAGACTCTATATCCTTTCCTTCAGTATCTTTTTGTGGACCATAGCGAGCCCAGACTTTAGGAATTAAAAGTCCCTCATTTACAATGATGGGATACCTGCAATCAATCCCTTCTAGAAAGAGTAGCATGCGATTTTTCCATAACCCAAAATTACTTGGGTTGAACCTTGGAGGTTTGGCCAAAGATCCTAAATCGTATGTGCTACTGGAAGAGGTTTGCATGGTACCATCATTTGAGGAAGTAACAGCCATCACAGATCTGGTTTATGAGATTAAACCAACTGCTCTGATACCACTTGTTAGTCCCGAAAGGGAGATGGCTAAGCTAGTAAGAGTTTGTAGAAGGGGGGGGGGGGGCGGGGGGGGAGGGGGATGAATACAAACACACAATTTTTGCTCTTTTTAAATTTTTTAATATAAATATTAAAAATTTACACACAGAAGTTTGTTGCGGAAAATAATAGACAACATATTCTAACAAACTTAAATAACAGTAATTAACTTATACACACAGGAAGTTAAAATAAGACTGTTAGCGCACACAGCTTTGGCGAAATGAAACAAATACTTTCAGAGAAGTATTGTTGAAGACGTGAGATTTCTGGGAAGGACTTCATCTCCTTTTATAGTGCCCATGCAAGGGATGCAAGTGGACGGTACCTTTCGTGATTGATTAGCTGGAAGTTTATCTGATGGACAAAGGAAGAGGCCACTCCCTTTGTACTAGATTAATGGATGAACCATTCTTTGTAGCACGTAATGTCAGATAACTTTATCTACTTTTCTTCATGCTCTGAGAAGTCCCATCAAACCTTTTAGCTAGAAGACAAACATCCCTTTTATAAGAATAAAAGAGAATGTCTAAATTTAAGGTTTGGTGCCCAAGTTCTTGCAGTACAACGTATCTTGCAATTGTTGTGAGTAAGAACTTTATCTCTTGAAATTGCTAAGTGATACATGAAGCCATGTATCATATCGGTGGATACTTTGTAAGGCTGGAAATGATAAGTGTGCACTTTGCTTTTGCTTGATAAACTTCATCTTTCACTAAGTGTTGAAAGTGTACATCCTTGTGACTTGATATCACAGCCTTAGAAAATATACCTGCAATTTCGATGACCAAGATTGTAATGTCGGTGACCATGACTTCAAACTTGATGTCCTCATCTTGTATTGATGTCATAGTACTTTGATAACTTTTAAGTGTACCATCGGTGACCCATGGTGACCCAACAATCTTGACTTTGGCAATGGTCTGAATATTAAAGTTAGTTGTCACATCAAAAATTCCACATTTTGATGTACAACCCTTAGATTGAATAGTCTTTGACTTTTCAATACTTGAAGTATATTTCAGACCTTCAAAAGACCCTGTAAAAGATCAAACAAATAATAGAGAAGGTTCATCACCAAATCATCGGTGACCCAACAATCTCCTCCTATTTGATGATGATACCTGTAAGTTAGAAAGAAATACTTTTGACCCTTTCTATTTTTCTTTTGGGTTCTTTTGACTCAGATTTCTTTTTTTTTTCTTTTTTTTGACTGAGTATTTACAGTATGTATGAAAAAAAATTATGTCCAACATATGAAAAAAATAAATAAATTTACATATATACCAAGCATCCGGGTACTTGAAGGGAATTGTTGCAGCATCTCTACTCAAAAGCCTCTATGCAATAAAAGTTGTTATGGCATAGACGACTCACCCATTTTAACTTCAGCAACATAAATGAACCGTAGGGTTAGTAACGGGCTTACCAGATCTGAAGTTTGAAAAGGAACATTTGTGTGCTGCATGTGAGATGGGTAAAATGAAGAGAGCTATTCACAAGTCAAATGTTGAGTCTACCACTGAACGACCTCTGCAACTACTTCATATGGATCTGTGTGGACCGATGTGAGTTCAGACCATCAATGGCAGGAAATACGTCCTTGTCGTTGTTGATGATTATTCTCGGTATACATGGGTAAAGTTTTGCGCACAAGGGATGAAGCCCTAGAGATCATCATAGATTTCATAAAGGGTGTACAAAATAACTTGCAGTTGTCAGTTCAAACTACCAAAACTGACCATGGTACGGAGTTCAAGAACAAAAGGCTAGGAGATTTTCTGACTTCAGTTGGATTTCTCATACTTACTTCGCGGCTCGGACTCCTCAACAGAATGGATTGGTAGAAAGACGCAACTGAACTTTAGTTGAAGCAGCACGCATGATGTTGGTTTAGTCCAAGCTACCTCTCTTTCTGTAGGCTGATGTTATCTCCACTGCTTATTTTACACATAATCGCTCAATCATCAATAAGCGGTTTGACAAAACTCTATATGAACTGATAAATAAACGCTTCTAACATTAATTTTCTACATAATTTTTTTATGAATGATAGGGAAGATCGTGGCAAGCTTGATCCTAAGGGTGATGACGCTGTCTTCATTGGCTACTCAACCACCTCTCCAGCATACTGTGTTTACATCAAATGGACAAGAGTCGTCAATGAGAGCGTAAATGTATCATTCGACGAGAAAGCTGAATTGTTTTCTGAATAACACCGTTCATAACCCGTATTAACTGGTGTTCAAGCTTTAGATCACATCCGAACAAGTTCTTCAATAGCTCCAGTTGATCCAAATCGTGCATCTACATCGACCTCTCATATTTCTGATTTGGATTTATTTTTATTTTTTTAAAAAATTGTGAGACACGGAAGACGGAATAGGATTAGTATTATACAAATCATCGTAAAAATATTCAAATAATAAATCCAAATCAGAGACCCATCCTTCTACAAATCTTACTACGGTTGACAGTGCAAACTCTACAACTTCTAGACAACAAGAAGATCATTTATCTGTTACTCCCATTATGTTGCACCAACTACAATTTATACAGATGAGGCTTTTACATCAGTGTCTACACCAGCAGTTGCTCAGGAAGATAACCCAACAGTTTCCCCGACTCGGTTTGTTGACCCTAACAATGCTCAACAGATCTACAATCCACTTCCTCATTCAAGAAAATGGACAAATGCACATCCGATACATCAAATAATCGGTGATCCGTCCGCACCAGTACGAACCAGATCTGCTACATCGAATGAGTGCATTTTTGCATCATTGATGAGCAAAGTCGAGCCAACCAAAGTCTCAAAAGCATTAGCTGACCCTGACTGGATATTAGCGATGCAAGAGTAACTTAATTAGTTCGAGGCTCTGAAGGTTTGGTGTCTAGGTCCGCGTTCGAAAGAAAAGACAATTATCTGTGCGTAATGGATTTTTAAGAATAAGAAAGACGAATATGGTGTCATTGTACGGAACAAAGCAAGACTGGTTGCGAAAGGATATCAATAGCAAGAGGGTATATATTATGATAGACGTACGCCCCGGTGGCTCGGATTGAAGCCATCCGGATGTTCCTAGCCTATGCAGCACATAAGACTGCGTTCTTGTATGACGTACTGAAATAAGAAGTATTTGTCTCTCAACAGGAGGGTTTTGTCGATTCTGATCATCCAAATCATGTCTATATACTCGATAAGACTCTCTATGGTTTAAAACAAGCCCCGCTTGTGCGGTATGACTACTCAACTACTTCCTAACCAAGTCAAAGTTTTCCCGAGGTACAATTGACTCTACTTTGTTTATTAAAAGAGAAGGTGAGCATATTATACTTATAAAGATATATGTATATGATATTATATTTAGGTCGACAAATCGTCAAATCCTAAATTTTGTAAGAACTTTTCTGGCTTGATGACCAAGCGTTTTAACATGAGTATGATGGGGGAAATGAATTTTTTCCTCGGATTACAAGGGAAACAGTTGTCAACGAGGATTTTTATAAACCAATTTAAGTATATCTTTGGCATATTGAAGAGATTCAATATGGAGAAATGTACTTCAGTTGTTACCCCAATGGCAACAGGTTCTAAGATCGGAGCTGATTCTACCGGAAAAGCTGTTGATCTGACGAATTATCAAGTTATGATTGGTTCTTTGATGTATTTAACCTCAAGTCGACCAGATATAATGTTTGTTACATGTGTCTGTGCAAGATATTAGGCTACTCCTAAGGAGTTTCATCTTTCTGCGGTAAAACGCATCTTTAGATAACTTAAAGGTAAACCTGATCTTGGTCTTTGGTATCCTAAGGATACATGATTTTGACTCAAAGTCTACTCAGATGCTGATCACACAGGCTGCATGCTAGACAGAAAAAGCACCTCGGTCACATTCACTTTCTTGGTGATAAACTAGTAAGTTGGGCCTCAAAGAAACAAAACGGTGTTTCTACTGTTTCTACCTCCACCTGAGGTGGAGTACGTAGCTGCTGCCAGTTGTTGCTCTCAAGTCATGTGGATGCGAACACAGTTGCAGGACTACGACTTCTTCTACAAGCAAATTCCTATATATCGTAACTCAAAGAGTGCAATTGCCATCTGACAGCTAATTACTGTTCGTGTACAAACAGTGGGCACAATGTCCCCACAATGGCGGTGCAAATGCACGCCGACACTATGGTCGTCTTCAAGTAATAAAGTGGTGAAATACCAGTATCGTTCCCACAAGGACTGGAACTACTGAGAATATGAGATTTTTATGAACTTCTTGGTTTTCGGTTTTGGTTTGATTTAAATTTACTTTGAGAGTTGGTGAAAATTGTAAATAACGAGATTAAAAAATAATTAAAAGATAGGTATGGGTGCAAGTTTTCCTTAAGATAAATATAATAAAATGGTTGGAAAGTTATAAGAGATCTACAGAGCCGCACCACTTTCTCGAGAGTGAAGTTCTTATAGACGACTTATAAATTTACATAAAGTTCTCATAATTAATACTTTAACATTTGCCGATTTAATTTCAGATTAAATTTTCCACACGGAATATATCCAAATCTCTTTGTGATATAAAGTATGACTTCCAATGAAATCCTAGTTAAATACATACAAAGTCCGCATCTCTGCGTTACTATTCAAAGCCCTCTCAAATCTTTGTGCATCACTTAAACCGTATTTCGGATCCGCCCATCTTTGGGTCTAAGATATCATATTAACACTTCAAAGTGATCGGCTTATCAGCGTCAAGTTTAAGTCCCAATTTAAGTGACCAAACGTTAAGGTATTAAGAACGAGAACACCCACATATTATACGAACACTTAAGTTAAACTCACACCCACACCCATAGAGACAATTTAGCTACTACGAGACATGGAAAGCAGTAAATAAATAGAAATGAACTGAAATGTAATTTGCGTTAAAATTAATAGGATAAAACTGTCACCATAGTGTCGAGGTTGTGGCGACAGGAGTACAATGCAGAAATTAGAAGACAAGAAAATAAAACTAAAATAAAAAGAAGAACCAGCAAGTGCTGGAAGGAGAAGAAGAGACAGAGTGTTCTAAAAACTCTTAGAGGTGTGTGGAATAATGAGACCCAAGGTTCCCTTTTATACTACAAGGGAGATTTTGCCTAGAGGTCTTTATCCAACATACAAAGATTGCACCATCCCCTATCCAGACTAACCCATGACTCTAAAAAGTCTTCTTTATTGCCTTCTTTCCAGCTGGATTTTGTCACCTGTTGCCTTCATTTTACAGCAGAAAATAACTGGACACTTCAGCAGCTTATTCATTAATGGTGACTTTGTGGTGACAAACAGCCAAAAATAGTAAAAATAACTAGAAATTTATCTTTTGGTATGGAATTTAAGGGAAGTAAAGTGAGGAACATAACCCGAAATAACTCTCATACTCGAGAGTTATCACCATCTCAGCCAATCCAGACCAACATACCAAAACCAAAAACATTGACATCAGATACCATTTTATTAAAGATCATCTTGAGAAAGGTATTGTAGAACTTTATTTTGTGAATACATAATTTCAACTTGCTAGTTTGTTCACTGAGGAATTGGATGAGAAACGATTCCAATTTTTAGTGTCCAAGATTGGCATGTCGAATATGAGAATATGATAATCCATATTATGTTTTATCAAAATATTGTTCTTTAATTTTCTTTTATTGTGTCTTTAATTTATTTATCTGTTGTTAATGTGTGCTATTGATTTGATTTCAGGGGGAGCTAACTGATCTAATAATTTTTTTGAGGAACTCAAAGTTTTCAACTAACATCTTTGCTTTGTGAGTCTTATTTTTTTTACAAATCATTGTCAAAAGGGAGCAGGTAAATTTCTTAAAACCTGATAAAAGTTTTTTTGCTACCCGAACTGATGAAAAGATTTTTGACAAATAAATTTTTCACTGACATCAGTTAAGAGGGCGCAAAAAAAAATTGTGCTAAAATCAGTTAAAAGGTGGACATCTTTTACCTTGATAAAATTTTTGGGCTAAAATTGTAAATTTTTTAAAATGTCAAAAAAATTTCAAAAAGTCAAAATTTTGTCAAAGGGATGCACCTTCGCATGACCTTATCCAAGCCGTCGTTGGCTTCACATAAGGCTCATGCGAAAGCAAGGGTGAACAGTAACCCTCGCACAAGCCTTGTGTTGGCTTCGCATAGGCTTATGCGAGCCTCTCATGGCCTCGGACAACATATTCACACATGGCTTTGCATATATGTTGTGCGAAGACATTCTTTCCCTTCGCATATGTGTTGTGCGAAGGCAAACATCACCTTCACATATGTGCTGTGTGAATGTGACTGTTCTTTCCTCAAACCGCCCTTCACATCTAGTCAGCATTTGCAACGTGTCCTTGTCAGACACGAACGACCATTCTCTCTCTTCGTGAATATAAATACAATCAACCGTTTCTTTCATTTTTCACTTTACCAACTTCAAAATACTTATCCATTCTCTAAATTCTTTTTGTGATACCTCATACCTTTCAAGTCTTTGCTCGAATCTATGATTTCATTCAAGGTTGGTTAATTTGTATTCGATTTTAATCCTTGCACCATCTTTATACACACTTGATTTGAGTTTGTGCCTTTAAACAATTTTTTTTAACTTCCTTGACAATCATTGAGTTTTGGTCACATCTCTGAGTTGGTACAATTTGTTTTCGTATTAGGAATCCTTTGAAATTATTTGTGTGATTTGGGGTCTTGAAAATGACTAAAACATTTTGGGATTAAAGGGTTTGAAGCAAAAAAAAAATTAAAGTTCATCAAAAAACCTGGAAATGAGACTTAAAGGTTCAAATCTCAAAACCCTCAGATGACACATGCCATCATATATTCAAAGGCCTCGCACGAAGCTTGTACTCATGAGCCTTATATAACCTTGTCCGAAGTTGTGTTTCCTTCGCATGAGTTTCATCTGAGCCATCCTTCGCATAGCTCCATGCGACGACTCGCTTGAAGTGTTATTCGAAGGCTCTAGACTTGGGCAATTTTTCAAAAAAAATTCCAAAAGTGTGTGCTGACATTTTCTTTGCAGGATCATTATGGCACATCAACACGATGCCTCCGATGATGAAAACCCTATGGTTTCCCACCATTCCTCTGTTCCATCAATGAATGCTGCAAATCTTGATGATGAACTTATTGAGGAAGATGGCAGACTAGATCTTCAAAATAATAACAACCGATTGGATTTTCATATGGCCTGCCAGTTTCCTGTCATTATGGAGATCCTCCGCCATCATCTACTCAACACCCTGTTAACCAGAGATGCCACTGTTCCACTGATATACCATCAACAATTTTGGCATACACTGAGATTCCATTCATCTGATGATGATCCACACTTCACGACCATGATTAATTATTACCAGACCAAACTCACACTGAACAAGATGCATCATCTTCTTGGCCTTCCGAGATGTAATAGATTTCCAAACCGAGTGGAATTTAAAGATTTAATTTCAGAAGAAGAGTTGTGCCAAGACATCAGAGGTTTTGGATATGTTGCAAACTTACCAAAACCATCAATGTTCAAGAGGAAGAATTTACCACCTGTCTGGTATACTTTATTCTCTATCCTCAACCAGTGCATAACGGGAAAATCAACCAGAATGGATAGTTGCAGGGTTAGCTTTCTCCGGATCTTTCATGTTGTTGCTTATCACAGACACATAGATTATGCTATAGTAATCTGGCAAGAAATCATAGAGGCAAGAACATCAACCAAGGCACGAAAGTTTATTCCATTTTAGAGGTACATGCAGATCTTTGTAGCTAGTATGATGGAAGGCAACTCAAACATTCCCTGACGGGAAAATCATGAAATGACACAATCAAATGTGATGCATTCACTTGGAAGCTCAATGGGTCATTTTCCAATTGTAAGGCCTATTCCAGAAGCAGTATTAGCTTACATTGATCAGAATGTAGAGTGTGTTATAGCATACATGCGTGAGAATGAATTGATGGACCAACCAGGACCGGTTGGCCCTACCCACAATCCCCCCCCCCCCAAGATAAACGAGGGTTTAGGTCTAGGTGAGTAGAGTCAAGGACTTGGGGTCCTTGATCGGGCAGAGCAGATGGAAAATGAAAATGAGAGAGGAATGGAAGAGGGTGCATCTGATCATGCAGTTGATATTTCTGTTACATCTGCAGTTGTTATTCCTAAAATTCCTCTAGTCACTACGACTATTGAGACAGATATTCCAAGATCTGAACCACTAGCAACCGGTGCTGGTGAGACTTCTGATATTCCTGCCCATGATGGTGCAGATCATGGTGCAGATGATGATGATGATGATGGTGATGAATATGATGATGACCATTCTTTGATACATAGGATTCCAACGAGGATTGCTGACATCCTTCACTTGATGATGCCACTTCAAACACTGAGTCTGAACCACATATGGACAACATGGAAATGGAAGTGCCTAAAACAAACGTTATTACTTCTGGATGTCCAGCGACCATTATTCAGAATATGATGTCTTCTTTACAGACATCAGGTGATATAAGGACAGATGAAGGAGCAATAGTCGAAACAAAAAAAATATTAATGTGAGCTTGAGTGAAAGGGGAGCAAAATAACATGGTGAGAGTGAGAAAAGGTCAGAAACAAAAATACCAAACCTTCCCCAAACCATTTCTAGTCGGGCAACCACATACACTACTGTGATGCATCCGTTACAATCTAGCATTGAAGTAGACATTGTTTGGCCAACAATGCAATTGCACGCCCCTCCCAGCCACCCAATAGCTTCTCAACAAGCTATTGTTTGAACTTCTCACGGATACTTAGCACATACTCTATTGACAACTCATTTGGTGTTTGCGTGTATTGAAACATAGAGGAATCAACTCTGGCCGTCGACTTCATTTGTTCACTTATCTAGTCTAGAGCCTGGTTCTCAACCGATTAGGACAAAGTCTATTCAAACTACGTCCGTTAGGAGTCTTCGTGCCTCAATCAGAACATCCATAGTGTTGTCATCAATTGTTGGTGCTACAATTGATTATCTGGTGGACTTGGTTGAAGATTTCAGAGATATGACTATAATAGAGATAAACATTACATGAAAATGTATGAGAAATTACTGAGCTTCATCATGTACTATATCTATCAGGCATATGTTCATGACTTGCAAATGGGAATTGAAAGTAATCAGCCGAAGTTGAATCTTCTTAAGCAGGATCAGAGTTTAACTGGTATTGAAACCCTGCCTTCTTATCTGATTTTTGAACAACTGGAGTTTGGGGTCATCTACAAGGGTATTGCAAATGAAAAGTTGTATATGCGGTTAATTGAAATAACATGCTATTGTGATGGTACTCTGAAGACTGGACAACTTCAGTTGAAGGGCAAGGTGAATTTAGATGATCAAGCTGAAAAGAAGATGTTGAAGAGAGATAGAGACTAGATGGTTGAAGCTTTGAAGGTGGTCAATGAAAGATTGGATTATCGGGAATCAATTAGAATATTGGAAGCCCTTCTTCTTCTCCAACCAAAGTACACAAGGGCACTAAAAGGATGAACTTAGTACACGTAGTGTCAAAGTTCATAACCGAAGTGTTCCAAATTTTCAAGAGATGGTCTACTTTCACAAAAGGAGGAGATTGTTAGAAGTTTTAATTGTTGGAAGTAGAAGGACTTAAAATGTAATTTTGTTTCCAAGTATAAATACTTTAATTGGCTTGTATTTCCTTATAAGATTTCATTTGTACGTTTTGAAAATTTCATATTGTCAAATACTCTCTCTATACTCTCGTATTCACATCAATAGATATATACTTTTGGAGCAATGGTGGTTGATTTTATTGTTTGATTCTTGATATTTTGGATTGTTTGCTACATTTTACATTCACAATCTTCTTCTTTTTAAGTTAGAGTTTGGTGTGTTCTTCATCTCCACCTTTTTCTTCCATCTTCGTCTTGGGTTTTGGGTTCTTGGTAATGGAGAAGATGTTCTGGTAAGATTTGACGTTAGTATTTGGAAGATTTACTTGTGGATCTAAGTCCTTCACCAAAGGAAGCTTAAAATTGGAGTAAAACCTAGATTGGGTTTTTGGACATCTTGAAATATAAAGCATGTGTGTCGGTTGCTTTGATAATTTACATCATAAATGGAAGTTATTTGGTGTTAATGCACTTTGGTGTGTTTTTTTATAAAGCATTGGAAAAGACACATTATTGCATTATGAGGCGTTTTGGAAATATATGAACATCATTTTATTTGGAAAATGGTTTGTCTCAATCAAATATGTTGGTTTCGAGAAATCACTTAAGTGTTGAGTTATTAAGCTTTTACTCGATTTTGCCTAAAAAGAGTCATGGGGACATTTGTTCGATTTAAATTGTTATATGTCAAACTTTTGGGTTACATGCAGTTATGACATAATTATATGACATATTACATGCTTTTAGTGTGTTAGTCATTCATTTAGGGAATTATGTAATTTAGACTGAGTTGCATTGGATCCATATGCACATGAGTCAGTCACTTGGTTATTGAAAGAATTTCGAGTCCTTCGTTTCCAGGCCACACGCCGTTTTGACTTGGGTAGTCGATATTACAGAGATGAACCCATATAAGGATGCCTCTGGGACCTGGGTATTACAATGATGAACTCATTGGAGTATGCCATCGGAACCCATGTTTAGAGGTTAGTGCCTCTCATAGTTCACGACGATATTTTCGGGATGAACCCATGTCGGGCCAGGCCCCAGTGCCATTGGGTTTTAGTGTGAGTCTATGTCATCTAAGTAGTCATGGGATCGAGGTGTTACGGAGATGAATCCATACGGGTCGGGCTCCGGGACCTTAGGTATTACGGTGGGTACACGATAAGGGGTCAGATACCGTGATCGTGATCTTAGGGTGCTACTCGATAACGTTGAAAATATGGTTTACTTTGTGTTACGCCATTATCAATGAAAACGGGTCTCCCCCGCCACTGAACGATGTTGTTTTGGGTATAAAGTTTTATCCATTGTTTTTGATGACCTATTTTGGAGTGTGGAGTATTATCCATAAATTATAATTATTTAATTATTGAGACTTAACCATGTTTTGGTGTTTTGGATTTTAGAGCCTTATCCGAGTCGGTATTTGTGCATTAAACCTTGGTCATGTTTCAAGTAAGCTTTGGATGTTAGGTACATATTTGAATGAGTATTTCGATTTTAAAGCTTTCATCACTAATAATATTCGATTAAAATCTTTTATCACGAAAATAGTGATTTTGGGAAAGATGTTGCTTTTATAATGAAGTCATTCCATTTGAGAAATTATTATTTAATTAATCAGTATTTCGACTTCTACCATTTATAATTACGTTATAAACTCTTGAATTCACTATGTTATAATATGAAAGACTAGACCGTGTCTAAGTTAAAAGTTGGAATTTCACCGAAGTTAGTCATGGGGACGAAAAGCGAAAAGAAACAGAAATAGGCCTACTACGGGCACCTGTAGGGATTAGTGTGTGAGACCGCGATCCACAAACTGACGCGTGGGACTCACCCTTTACTTGGTAATAGAGAGGGGAAACATAGCATGTCACAAACTCTACTGCGAGAAAGGTGTTATGCTTTCCTGGTTCTATTGGGTTAGTGTTAAGTAGGTGATTTAGCCCTCTATCGAGAGGGAAGAGGGAAGCAGGGCGACAGCTAGTTGCTTTCTGGTGAGTTGCTATCTCTCCTACAATGACAAAAAAAGATTTTTGAAGACCAGGGACTAAAATAATTATCAACAACAAACCACAGGGATGAAAAACCGTTGTTTACATCAAATAATTTTGTGAAAAAGAAACCTCAAGTTCAGGGGTCTGAAATGATTATCTTTTAAACTTATGGGCCAAACTATATAAACTATGAACAAAATGTCCAAAAGTTCAAAGTGTACAACTCACAAAACCTTTGTACTTAAAACCCTAAACCCTAATTCTGTTTTCCCCTTCCTCCGTAAGGCATTTGCAGTATCATCATCACTTCCATACGAGGGAAGAAATGCCGATGAAAGCAGAAGCACAAGCAAGGGTTTCAGGAAGGCATAGATTGACGCCACACCTACCGAACGATCCCGATTATGAACCGTTAAGGGAGCTCTTCAGTCACCATATTCATTCATTCGATCACTTGGTTGAGTATGGTTTAGAGAAGGCACTCATGAACATAAAGCCCGTCGAGATTGTCGATTCTAACACCAAGTTGAAGCTAAGAAATATCCTTTTTTGCTTGTTTTCTTTGAAGTTTTGTTATTGTAGAAGAATTTGAATTATTACTCTAGTTTGGGGGCAATTTTTCTTCTTTTTAGTTATTTAATTTTGATTCTGGAATAAATTGAGGAATCTTCATTTGCAGGTTTTTTGATTTTGTTAAACTAGAAGGTTTTATATTCTTTAGATTGAACTACATATCTTTCTACTTACTGCTTTATTGATTTATATGGATTTTTTTTTTCAAGAAGTGTTGCAGAATAAATTGGGTTTATTTTGTTGGCGTTCTAGATTTCAGTTGGCTTCCTTTTAACTTTATGAATTAATTGTCTTTCTGAAGAAAGAAGAAATTTCTGATTAAGTTGGCTTGTTTTTAGTTAATTGAAAAGGGTTCTGGAATGTAACACCTTTTTTACGAATGTCTTACTTGAGGAGCCCGTTAGAGATTCTTTTGTTTGATTGGTTTATCTAGCAATTCTATGCAGTATGTAATTTTTTGTTATTATGTTTCATTCTTGACCCACATCATACTCTGGTTTGAAAAACCTGAGCTATATCCACCGCAAAAGGAACGTGGAACGATTCGTGAAGCTCTCTCTCCGTATGAGGTAGAACTAGTGCAGCAACATAATTTTACTCTCTTTCACAAAAAGTAAAACTATGTAAACTTATTGGATTGTTTCTCTTTTTTTTTACTACAGTGTAGACAGGCTAAAATTTCTTATACTGGCAAATTTTTGGTGGATGTCTGCTTCAAATATGGCGATGGTCCTGGTGGAGCTGTTATAAGAGAGAAAATCAATTTTGGCCAGTTTCCTATTATGTTAAAGGTAAGGAATGTGTCCATTGATTTTTTTAATTTGCGTCATATGCACTCAGTCAGAAACTGGAAGGTACATTCAGTTATGTTAAAGGTAAGGGAATGACGTCTTAAATTAGTCAATTGTGAACGGGAGCCTTTATCCTATGATCGCCTCTACTTTATATGCTCTAGATGGGCCATGCCATTTTTATGTTAGACTTATGTGGCTACAGAAAACTATAGAGGAATAAAAGAAGAATATAGTCGTCCAGTAATGCAAGTTGTTGGATGACTGTTGAAGAAATGTAATGAATACTTGTTTTGTAATAGACTTCCAGTTGCAGTCGTTTAAGTTATACGTGGAATTGTAAAGGGAGTAAATTTGTTATGAACATAGGGGAAGGTGGGATTTGAGTGGAAACATATTGGTAAAAGAAGGTATGGTAGGCTTGTGGTGGACCTAGATGGACTTGTGTGTTTAGTTTTATTACACAAATACTGCGTGATCTTTAAAGCCATTTCTCATATGTATGTTTATTGCATACGCAATATATACTATAGCATGAAGGTGTCTAGGGTTAACAACTTGTTTTTTTGAAGTATATAATAATATTTATATACGGCAAATGCAACAAATAAGCTCACACACCCTCCTCACCTTTGGTGAGGTTTGAACCCCTCACTTCCTAGGAGGGTAAGAGCATCTCCAACAAATTCCCTCTAATTTTTCCAAAATGGAGAATCAAAAGACAAAATCTCCAAAAAAATTTGCATTCATCTCCAACAAATTCCCTATAATTTCTCCAAAATAATATTAAAATATTGTATCATCTATTAAGATATTATCTCTCTCTTTAAATATTTATTTTTCAAAGTTTCCTATTGGTCATTTCATTTGGTTATCATTTTTGGAGTGAACTCCATATTTGGAGAAAAACCCACTCTCTCTCCTACTTTCTCCATTTTGGAGATGATTATGGGGAAGCTATTGGAGCAAAATACTTGCTCAAAATCCTCATTTTCTCCATTTTCCCCATTTTGGGGAAGCTATTGGAGATGCTCTAAGGGCTATGATACCGCTAGGCTAAAGTCTCTTTGGTTAGCGTTAACAACTTGATGATGCTAAACTAGCTTTGATATGAAACATTCTTCTTACAACATGTTATGCACCATCTTTGTGGTTTCTTGCTATTACCTGAGATTTCAAGGGTTCCTGTAAACTTTTTGCAGTCTAAACTTTGTCACCTCAGAGGTGCTGATCATCAAAAGCTGGTGGCTTGTAAAGAAGAACCAACAGAAATGGGAGGGTGAGTAATTTTATACTTTATTACCTTTTTATGGCGTATGAAGGAACTTTAAAGTTTTAGCTGCTGAATTAAAGGATGTTCCATTTGCCACTGTTTTCATTAGCTGCCACCTTTATTTACATGCTTATGTTTCTACATTTTTTTCGTAGTACTTCTAGTAATCACCGTTTTTGTATATGACCGTATGTGGTTTCTTCTTCCCCTGTTGTAGGTACTTCATATTAAACGGGCTTGAGAGGGTTGTCCGATTATTAAATGTGCCAAAGAGAAACTATGTAAGTTACTCCTTATGCTTTACAGAACTTACTACAATCTGTTTAAAGATGTGTGAAGACCTCAGCTAAATATGCATTGTAACAATGACTTTATAGCCAACCAATCTCTAATATTAGAAAAAAGTTTCATTAGGTCGGATATAGGAAAAGGAAAATCTTCCAGTTTTTTGAAAAAAAGCTGGGAATGGACGTTTTCTAGAAACTTTTTTGTTTTTTTGTTTCTTTATATTTGCCACTTTCTCACTCATCAATTTCCATATATGCAGCCAACTAGCATGGCCAGAAGTGCATTTCGCAATCGACGAGAAGGATTTACCGATAAAGCTGTGGTGATAAGGTTTTTTTCTTTAAAGCCATTGTATAGTTATATTTGAATCATGTGGTCTTCTTGCTTTAATGCCTGATAATTTCTTCACATTTAACAGTAATTATGTGTATGAAATTGTTGATTAGTTTTTTGTGTTATTATCCCAGATGTGTTAGAGAAGATCAATCTGCTGTAACCGTTAATTTATATTATCTTAGCAATGGGAGTGCAAGGGTCGGATTTCGGTTAGTAATGATTTTGGTCTAGTAAAAGGTTACTTTAAATAATTAGACCCGACTATTTTTAGTATGCAACATTTGCAGGATACGTGGGAGGGAGAATCTGTTACCTATAGGACTTGTTTTAAAGGTATTTTAGTGCACGTTTGTTGAATATCTTATTTGCCTTGCTCCTTTGATCATGATTTGCTTAATGGGTTATCTTGTTCCCTTGCAACAGGCACTTGTTGATACTACTGATCATGAAATTTTCATGAGTTTGACATCCGTGTACAATGATAAATATGAGAAAGCAAAGGGTTCTGTTGGCACTCAGATTTTGGGTGAAAGGGCAAAAATCATTCTTAATGAAGTTAGAGACCTCTCTCTTTTTACTCGCATCCAGTGCCTGAATTACATTGGTAATTGTTAATTCTGTTATCACCATTTGTTCAGATTCATATTTCATTGTCAACTCATATTTTAGATGCGTAAACTCCATTCTACTTTTCTCACTTTAATCAGGAGAGTACTTTAAACCTTTCATGGATGGCATGGAAAACGAAAGTCACTCTGCTGTAAGTCTTTAGGACCTTTAGGACTCTCTGTAAATGTGTGTGTGTGTGTATATACTTCCTTAATTATCTGTTACCAATCTATCTTTCCATCGATTTTTGTGATCTAACTTTCTTTCTTTGTAAGCTTACTTCAACTTCTTTCTTTCTGTAGGTTGCTGATGCTGTTTTAAGAGAATTCGTATTGGTCCATCTTGATAACAATCATGACAAATTTAATCTGCTGATGTAAGCAACTCTCTCATTATTATTATTATGGTTTGGTTATTTGGTAATTTGGCAGCAAGGTTATGCATGCATATTTTTCATAGCAACTATGCATGACCTTAACTTTTTATTTTTCCAGCAACCTTTTCATTTCGTGTTTTTACTTGGTTAAGTTTGTAACTGAGGGATGGGATTTCTTGATTTTGAAAGTATCTGACATATGTTCTTACCAGCTTCATGGTGCAGAAGCTTTTTTCTTATATCGATCAAACGTCTGTACCAGACAACCCTGATTCATTGAACACGCAGGAAGTTCTGCTGCCAGGTCACTTGATTATAATATATGTTAAGGTACAAGTCATTTGCATCCATAATTAATATATATATATATATATATGCTTGAATTCAGTCTCTGAGGTGATACCTCATATACTCTTCCCTTTCCATCCAATAGAAAAGGAAAGTACATATTTGTCATTTGACTACCAAATCAAAATTTAAATATATCTTTTTTATCAAGTGAATGAGCAGAAAAATACAATTTGATCATAAATGTGAACTAAAAATACCGAATATTAGCTTACATTTTTGTCATACATTTGAGGATGTGGGAAGGTTAACGACAAAAATTTAATTATATCATGAAAGGTCATTACGCATCTCTTAATATGAACTGATTAAAAGGAGATCTAATTTCCCTTTGAAATTTAGCAAATGTTCTTATCTTCATTTCACATGTATTCTTTAAATATAATATGTGTTGGGCATTAGGACTGGGAAAGGAGGGCTGTAACTGTTAATAAATGAACGTTTAATTGACATTTGTGTATTAACATCGTTGCTTTTTCATTATCAGGAAAAGCTACAGGAATGGCTGCTAAAAGCTAAAAGACTGCTTCAAGACGAAACTAATAACAGAAAGAAGAACTTTGAGTTTGGCAGCTGTATGTTCGATGCCAAGCTATTACTTATTTTCCAGCCGTAGATACTATTTAAAATGAAAATTATCGCACAAATCCCATATTTCTCTTATGTCTTTTTGGTTTGAATTACCGCAGTAGCTGATGTGAAGAAGGCGTTGGATAAAAATCCTGCAAAACAAGTTGGTTTATCTGTTGAAAATATGCTAAAAACTGGAAGATTGGTTACACAGTCGACTCTTGATCTGAAAGAGGTACTGTTTTTCTCGGTTTACTCCATTTAATCTTGTAGAAAATGCTATCAGTTTAAATGGATGCTTTTAATAAATTCACTTTATAGTGATGAAAATAAGCTATTTTATGTGATCATTATTGCAATTTATTTTTACATGAAAACATCACTATTGACCTCATCTGAAATAGAACTAAGAGTAAGTTACGTTTTTCGTCCCTATGGTTTGTTAAAAATTGCAGATTTCATCCTTGTGGTTTAGATATTGCGATTTTCATCCCTATAGCTTGTAAATTATTGCTATTTTCGTTCTTAGGATTCATACTTTATTGAAATAGAACTAAGAGTAAGTTACGTTTTTCGTCCCTATGGTTTGTTAAAAATTGCAGATTTCATCCTTGTGGTTTAGATATTGCGATTTTCATCCCTATAGCTTGTAAATTATTGCTATTTTCGTTCTTAGGATTCATACTTTATTGCTATTTTCGTCCCTGTGGTTTATAATACTTTACTATTTTGGTCCCTTGTACTTACAAAGGTAAGAATTGTTCAGGGACGAAAATAGCAATAAATTACAAACCACAAGGATGAAAATAGCAATTTCTAAACCACAGGAACAAAACTGCAATTTTTAACAAACCATAGGGATGAAAAATGTAATTTACTCTAGACCTAATTAATTGTATCTTTGTAAAAGAAAAGGGCACGAGGCTCAATTTATGGCTGGGATCGTCTTGTGTATAAGTTGTTAAAATTAACTTTAGGTGTGATGTTTTCTTTGCTAGAAAGCTGGTATGACGGTTCAGGCAGAGAGGCTCAATTTTCTACGTTTCATATCACATTTTAGAGCTGTTCATAGAGGTTCATCACTTGCTGGGCTCCGCACCACAAGTGTCCGTAAGTTGTTGCCAGAGTATGTATAAGTTTATGTATTTCAATTTTTTTTCATGTATTTAATGGTATCATATCTTTTCACTTTCTTTCCCTTATTTGGTATGTATGCTCTTTCACAGGTCATGGGGATTTATATGCCCTGTTCACACACCAGATGGGTCTCCATGTGGACTGCTAAACCATATGACAGCCTCATGTCGTAAGTTTTCACATTTGTTTATATTTTTTATGTTATACATTTGAAACTGTTGCCTTTGATAAGAATATTCTTTTAAACTGAAAGTCATGGAGGAATGTACCAACAAGAAGCCTTCTATCACTAACTAGTTGTGTTTGTTGCTATGTGGAATTAAATGCATTAAGCACATTATATATATATATATATATTATATCTGTGTACACTTTCATAAGATGTATATGAGCTGTTCTTTTTCCTCCTGTCTCCGTCTCTGTTGATTATTATATATACCAGAATGATGCTCAACACTTATATTATAGAATCTATAATATATTATAGGCTCACCAAAATGTGTATCATGCTTAATTTTATCAATTTTTTCTAATATTTGTTAAATTTTCCATCGAGAATATGGCATTATGGTGGTTTTTTGTTATATTGGATGATGGAATTTTACTAGTCGTTAGGAAATTTAGATGGCAGAGCTCTGCATTTTAACCTCCATTACTTTTTATTTAATGTTTTCCTGCTTCTCATCGTCCTATTACTGCATTGATGATCAATTGTAGGTATCACCTCATATTATGATTCGGAAGGAATAATTAGAGATTTCTCAAAAATACAAAAGTCTATTCTGAGTGTTCTAGTTGCGGCTGGTTTGATCCCTTCATTACCGAAACTTGTAAAAGCTGGTCCTCCTGAAGTTCTTCATGTTTTACTTGATGGCCGTGTCGTTGGTGTTATACCCACTGATAGAGTGGAGAAAACAGTCAGCCACTTACGAAAATTAAAACTATCAGCAACTTCCGCGGTTTGCTTCTTTTCAATGTCAACAGTTATTTTTATTTATTTATTGCTCTCCAGGTCTTAATTTATTTATATAAATAAACAGATCCCTGAAGATCTGGAGGTGGGATATGTACCTATTAGCATGGGGGGAGCGTTCCCTGGTCTGTACTTGTTTACAAGTCCTTCACGGTTTATCCGACCTGTTAAACAGAAATTTCTACCTCATGAAGACACCAATAATATTGAATTAATTGGACCCTTTGAACAGGTAAATTCGTTAATTTTTAGTTTCATAAAACTAAAGTTTTAGAAATATTTAAGGAAAATATTTATTGAATTTTGGCAGGTTTATATGGAAATAGAGTGTGCAGATGGAGGAAATGGTGGAAGGTTAAATGAGTTTCCTGCCACTCATGAAGAAATTCATCCAACTGGAATACTTAGCGTTGTTGGTAATCTTACCCCATGGTCTGATCATAATCAGAGTCCAAGAAATATGTACCAGTGTCAGGTTCTGATTTTGTGTTTGTTATATATATATATTGGATATTTTGTTTTATTTGTTAACAAAATTGTGACAATTTTCATTGATTGACTTACAACTTGCTTCTCGACTTGCAGATGGCAAAACAGACAATGGGATTCTCTTCACAAGGGATCAATTGTCGTGCAGATCAAAAGCTTTATCACCTTCAGGTTTATTTATATCAATATATGTCTATATGTTGATTTTTTTCCCACTTCCATGCTCCGCTTTACCTATGCCCCCATCTTTATGTAAAAAGTACCAACATTCTTGTGTCCATTGTAGATCCGATCATTTGCGGGCTTGGGTCGGGTCCCGGGCGGGGCCTAATCTAATTTTTTTGTTCTACGGGCCTAATATAGCAAACCCAATCCCTTTTTTACGGGCATGAAAACTTGCCCATACCTGTCCTATAAACGGATGGGCTTGCCCATGGGCTAACGGGACTAAAGATAATTTTTATATTTTTAAGAAAATAGAACTTATATAAAATCACAAGTTATGTAAAATAATTCAAAATACATAACAATTTTTCCAACTTAAAATTAAACGTAAATACATAACAATTTACATAATTTAGAAAAAAATTGTTCTGCAAAATATGGAATATCGATAAAGGAAATGACAAAATGAGATAGTGTTGTTATTATGAGTCATAATTAAATGTGAATATATAAGTATAAAAAAAATTAATTTTAATTATCAAAGTTAATTAATATAAAAATACCAACCACCCGGTCGAGCTTGCCCAAATTTTTTTCCCGCCCATTAATTTTGACTGTCCAGATGGTTAGATGTCTTCTTTATCGTGTTTTTTTAAAATTGGTTATTGCAGACTCCTCAGACCCCAATTGTCCGTACTGCTACATATGAAAAATACAGGATCGATGATTCTCCATTAGGAACAAATGCAATTGTTGCAGTTCTGGCTTATTCAGGGTAAGTGTTTTGTAGGACACGTTATTTATCTTTTTGGTTTTTTGATTAATGCTGATCTATTTAATCTATGTCATGTAGATATGATATGGAAGATGCCATGGTGTTAAATAAATCATCTGTTGATCGTGGTTTTGCTCATGGGTACATTTACCAGGTATATTTACAAGTATCTTTATGATTTACTAGTCTATATTCTTTTAAAAAATCGTCGTTTTTCCCACCATACACTTTTTTGCAAGTTGGGGGTCTTCACAGAAACAACTGTTCTACTGTCTGCATATATCTGACTGCCGACTCTACTTCAGAGTGGGATATACTGGGTTCATTGTTTTGTTAAGGCTGTGTTCTAGAGTTTTTTTTACGAAGGAAAGGAAGGGAGAGGGAAAGAAAGTAGGGGGAAAAGGAAAAAAAATTGTCCTCTCGAGCTTTTTTAAGGAGGGAAGGGAAAGGAAAGGGAAGGAAAATCATGATAATTTTCCTCCCAAAACTTTCCTCCCAAATGTGGGAGGAAAGGGAAGGAAAGGAAATAAAAAGTATCTATAATAATTAGAAATATTTATAAAATTACACATTTACCCATCAATTATGTTCTTCTATAAAATAAATAAGGATATATTAGTAAAAATGACATTTTTCCTTTCCTTTCTCTCTCACTCAAGAACACAAATAAAAAAATTACTTTCTTTTCCGTCCCTTTCTTTTCTCTTCTTTCCCTTCCCTTTCTTTTCTTTTCTTTCCTTCAAAAACTCGAGAACAGAGCGTAAATTCAGCCATTCAGGAAATTTTTATTCTTAACTATATATATATATAGTGGAAGCTTGATGTCAAATAACCTCTCTGAATTCTATTTGCAGACCGAGTCTATTGATTTTGCTGATGAGAAGGTCAAATCTGATCGTGGTCAGAGAGTATTTAGAAGAAACTATGGAGAGCCGAAAAACAATCAATTCATTGATTCAGACGGGCTCCCATATATTGGGCAGGTTTGCTTATGCTTTCCACTTTTTATGTCTTATGATGTAACTTTTTTTCATTATAATTTAGAATGCCGACTGTTAAAAGTGCTTATCACCAACAACTTTCAGATGATAAAACCAGGCGACCCATATTATAGCATGTATAATGAAGTGACGAGTAAGGCATCCGATGCAAAGTTGAAGGGCTCGGAGACTGCCTATGTTGATTATGTTGCAGTGGACGTGAAAAACAAAAAGCAGTTACAAAAGGTGATTTTCTGTTTTATTATTAACTGAAGATGGACAACTATTTTATCTTTGCTACCTTTGTTTGTTATATATATTCAGGGGAGGAAAGTTCAAATGAGAACTCAAATTTGGTTGTGAACGCGAGGGCAGATGAGAGCGCGACACGTGTCATATTCAGACTGAATATTTTACTTCATTATTCAGTCGAAATATGACACGTGTCGTGTTCTCATTTGTCCTCACGTTCACAACCAAATTTGAGTTCTCATTTGAACCCACCCCTATATCAGGGTCTCTATCTCATAATAAATGTTACATTTATCCATTAATATTATCGTAGAACAGAAGGGGACATAAAATTAAATAAAACAAAATTTGATGATTATTACAAGTAACTAGTGCTGTTCCTTTTAGTTTGATCTGAGATAGTGAAGATATAAGTGTTCCAGGGCCGGTTAAATTTTAATTTTTACCCTTAACTTTCTGAAGTCGTGTGGAATGTTAAAGTTAAATACATCAATCAATTTTTTTTAATCTTTTATGGTTATTATTAACATTTATTGTACGGCCTTGTTGTTTCACTTGAACAGGCAAACATACGTTTACGTCGTGGCAGAAAGCCTATAATTGGTGACAAGTTTAGTAGTAGACATGGGCAGAAAGGTGTATGCTCTCAACTTTGGCCAGATGTTGATATGCCGTTTTCAGCAGTTACGGGAATGCGACCAGATCTTATTATCAATCCGCATGCTTTTCCTTCAAGAATGACAATTGCTATGCTTTTAGAATCTATTGCTGCAAAGGTAAAGCTATCTGTGTGGATTAAATATTAATATGTCTGTATATAGATTAATTGGATGGGAATGAGCATGTTTTTTTAATTGGGAAGGGCAGGTTTGGAAAAAACTTGGCTTTCTTCATAAAGCTCCCGCTAGGAGCTCACTGAATAAGCCACTTTCTATATCATTAAGCCACTACCAAATAGTCACGTATAGCTGACTGAATAAGCTATGAGTCCCATTAAGCTCATTAAGCTGCTAACAAACATGCCCTACCTCTGGTGCATGCTACAAGTAAAACCATATCATTGAACTTCTTGTGTGGTACTTTAAAATATGATTGATTTTTTTTCCTTACTAATGGACAAATTAGAGGGCATCACTGAGTATATTTTAAATCAAGAGTATATTACGGATATATATATATATATAGATGAAGGATCATGTGAGAATAGGAGTTAAGGCGAGAAGCGTAAGAAGGGATCTGGACCCTTGATCACTTTTAATCTCACCCCCACCTCATGAATTGTGCTTCTCACGGGAATTGATCCGGTGCATCTCATTAGTGTTAATTTTCAATTAGGATTGATCCAGGGGTGGAGATCCCTTCTTATCTTTCTCACCATAACTTCCATTCTCACCGGAACCCAACCCTATATATATATATAGATATTTAATTTGGGGGTAATTTTGTCGTTTTAAAAAAATGGGATTGAATGAGTATCAATTTCTTCTCCCTTGTGATGGTTTGACCAAATCTATGAATGATGTAATTTGTGAAATTCAATTACATTCCTTAGGTAAACCAAACACTGAAATGGAATTCGGTAATCAGAATTGACCATTAGCTGCCATCGGTGTTTCGAACTTGTAGAGCCAATACTATTTTTAATTAAGTGTTGGCAAGAAAATTGATAGACAATTATAGTTCGATGATTTTTAATTGAAATATATATCTTTTTGACAAATTGGTATTTTTTTTATAGCTATAAAAACGTGTGTAAATTTGTTTTGTTACAGGGAGGTTCTTTGCACGGGAATTTTGTGAATGCAACACCTTTCTCTAGCTCGGTTAAGAAACCAAATGGAAGCCCAGAAGATGAAAGTGATTCGCTTGTTGATGAACTTGGTTCTTTGTTAACTGCTCGTGGGTTTAATCACTATGGAACGGAAGTTCTATACAGCGGAGTTTATGGAACGGAATTAACATGCGAGATCTTTATTGGTCCGGTTTATTATCAAAGACTTCGGCATATGGTTTCTGACAAGTTTCAGGTACATCATCTTCATAAAAGCTATAGCATTCTTAGATTATATATATATATATATATATATATACAAAGACTTCGGCATATTGTTTTATATATACGATACTCTTTTTTTCTATTTTTACTTTGTCATCAATTCGGACATCAAATCGATTTGATATCAATTTTCTTTTTAGCACTTCATATTTCATTTCTAAACAATCAACTTATTTGCAAAATGAAAGGCAACTTTCACACTTTATGAGTTACTATACATATTAGTTCTTACTACTAATTTTCATGACTTTTATTGAGTAATCGATTTGATGGATCATTGCTTTAGACGTTTTGAAGGGAATTAGTCATCATTATGGTGAAAATACTCGAAAAGCACTTTTGTCTCAAATCACTTTATTGCAAAGTGCAAACTATAGTGTTTGTTTTTGGAAAACATTTGCTCTACTTTTTAGGGCAGATGTCAGATCTGCATACTACATGCAATCATATTTCACTCGTTTTTAGTTCTTTTTGGGAACTTATTAAAGAATTGCAACGAAAAATCTAGTGCGAATAGTGATCTAGTATGAAAAATATCACATTATTTTTTTTTTGCATACTCGAAGTTCTCTGTGGGCCCTTGGTGATGATATCATGTAGAGTAAATTACGATTTTCTTCCCTAGTTTATTAAAAAAATTGATTTTCGTCCCTATAGTTTGTAATTCATTGCTATTTTTTCGTCCCTATAATTTACAATTTATTGTTGTTTCAGTTCTTATGGTTTACTATTTGGTCCCTGGTACTTAAAGATAGAAATTAGTTTAGGGACTAAAATAACAAAAAAAATGCTAACCATAGGACAAAAATGGCAATTTCTAAACGACAGGGTCAAAAATCAAAACTATTACTTGAAGTTAATTATTTCTAAATTTGCCAAGCTGATAAAAAAACCGTCACTCGGGTTTTCAGGTCAGATCAACCGGAACCGTAGATCAAGTTACACGACAGCCAATAAAAGGAAGAAAAAAGGGAGGCGGTATTCGTTTTGGAGAAATGGAACGTGACTCTCTTCTTGCACACGGAGCTGCATATTTATTGCACGATAGACTTCATTCGAGTTCAGATCGTCATATAGCCGATATCTGCTCTATTTGTGGAAGCATTCTCACAACGACACTAATCGAACGTCAGAAAAAAACAATGAGGGATAACAAGGGTTTACCCCCTGCAAGGGAACCCAAAAAAGTTACGTGCGTTTCTTGCCAAACAAGTAAAGGTATGGAAACCGTTGCTATGCCATATGTTTTTAGGTATTTGGCTGCGGAATTAGCGGCCATGAATATACGAATGACGCTCCAATTAAGTAATGGAGCGGGTGCTTGAAAAAACCAATTTCATACGGCTTACCGTTTTGATCCCGATTTTGAAACGTCTTTAAGATATTCGATGGCTTATATGCACCAATCGTGAAGCGATATTTGGAGCGGAAAAAAGGCGTAAATTTTTTTGGTTGTGGAAGGTGTTCTTTAGTTAGTGTATGTGAACTTGAATGTTTATAGTGTTATTGTGTATGATCCATTGTTTCTTGGTTTTTTTTTTTTGAATATTTAAGAGTTTTATATTATATGAACAAATTAACACATTTCGGCCGTATTGGTTTTTTCCCCTTTTGGGACATTTTGGTTTTTTAGAAAGTGTATTTTAGGCATTTGTCTAGACTGATCTCTGACAATTTTAAGACTGCTAAAGCATGCAGCCCTGAGATAATTCCCCAGTGGCCACAAGTTGTTTGCGCCTGGATTTCAGGGAATAAATGAGCCAAGTTGAGTCGAGTAATAGGTTGTTGAAGGTTGGAGTAATAAGTTGTTAAAGGTCGGATAAGAAAATAGTATTATGCTCGAATAACTTTTTCAAAGTAGAGTTAGAGCTCAGATACTTTTTTTTAATGTTCAAACTCATGATGTTTGTTTAACAAATTTGAGTTATACTTTATATCTAAAATTCAAACTCTATAAGCTCGTTTATAGATTCAAACTTGAAACCAATTAACTTGTTGAGTAGCTGATAATTTTAATATTGCTTGTAAAAATATGATTATGTCAGCTTAAAAAAGTGTGTTTTGAATGGTTTGCTTCAAAAAAGATTAATTATAGTATTTGTTAAAATATATAATTATAAAAAAATTTATATTTCATTTTTCAAATTTCCATTTTTTCCCAAAAAATTAGATCCAAACATTTTTCTAGAAAATAATATTAAAGATAAATAAGCAAAGTCGAAAAAAAAAATGATCTTAATTTATATTGTAAGGCTTTGGTAGTTTAATATAGAATTTTACCCAACCATTTCGATCCGATTTATGAGTTTGAAATTGAAATATTACTATGACTATGATTACAAACATCTAGATTATGAAATATTAGAGTTTGTAGATCTAAGAAAAATTAAGAAGATTACAAAAATCACCTCAATCCAAATTAGAAGTCGGTATGGTTTCTCAAAGTTGAATAAGAATATGATTTTACAAAGGTGCTATGAAATTAGTTACGAACCTCTAGATGATGAAATTTAACCAAGTTGCTGATATCGAAAAGAATATAAGCAAGTTAGGGGTTAAAAAGTCATGATCTTCCAAATTCACCAAGAATGTAATTACGAAATTTAAGCAATTTGTAGATCTTAAACGATAAGTAACTTAAAAAGTGTTATCTCGATCTAAGTTACGTGTCAAAAGTTTTGGTCTCCAAAGTTTTCTACAAATATGATTACAAAAGTGATTACCAGATGGTTATGAACAATTTCGCTTGTAGACCTTTTTAAAAAAGAGCAACTTCAAAAGAATCATCATGAACCAAGTTACGAGTCAAGTAATGGCTTCCCAAAATTTACTACAAATATGATTACAAATAACATCTCAATCTAGTCAAAAGTTACGGTATCCCAAACATTTTATAAATATAATTACGAAATGCTTATTGTTAGCGTATGTATCAGGCCCATATGGCCCTATTGTATGTTTCCATGTATAGCTCGTATATAATCTCTCTTGTATTATTCTAGGTTACTAACTATTCTATTCAATATTGTATCGTATGCTTTTCCCTCAAGTCAATACAGAAAAACCTTCAGCATCATCTGTGTTCTCAATCATCAACTATGTCATTCATGGTTTCTAACATGGTATCAGAGTTGTAGGTTTGTCTCTCGTACTCCTCCATTCATCTAATCTCCATTTGTTTACTTAATTTTTTTTCTCGTTTCAAGCCCTAGTCTCGCCTCATCATATTACGAACATCGACTCTCATATTGAATCAATTCACAATCAATTTCACAATCGGACCACACATCAGTTTCACAATCGATCCACAATCAATTTTTGATTCACTGTTGATTCGATTGTTTATCGACTTTCTTAATCGGCTTCACTGTTGATTCATAATCGATTCACTATCGGACTTTCATAATAAGACTTTATCGGACTTCATAACCCTATCAGAATCCGATAACCTCAACTATCGGACTTCCTGCCACAACCTTTTAATCCGCTACCCACAACATATCAACTATCGGACTTCCTGTCATCCTTTTATACCAAGTCCGATCACCTCAATCTCAAATCCGATAACCTCAATTCCGATAAGCCATAATCTGATAGCTTAATCCTTCAATCTGCTACCTTTTCCGATACCCAAGCCAGATCAATCCACTTTTCCGATACCCTAGCTACTATTGGATTTTCTCAAAAAATTCGATTACTCTTCTGTTACTATCGGACTCCTCCTATCGGGTGTTCATTCATTCACCAGACCACTATCGGATTTTTCATAATCCGATATCAGTATCCACATCCAGATCGGAAGACAATAACCATCTACTTCAGAAGAGATGGCTCAGGTATCCAATCATACCAATCCCATTTCAGTTGTTCTCAATAGGAATAACTATATCCTATGGCATCATCATATGACTATCCTTCTCAAGTCTCATGGCTTGTACACTTACGTCACTGATACATCTATCCTACCTACTCAGCCCCCGGACGAAAATGCGGTTGATTTCGCTAAACACATGAATGAGTGGGATATTAACAATGCTCGTGTTATGGGTTGCATTAATGCCTCCACAACTCCTGAGATAACCAACAGTTTCTTGGCTATACTACTGCCAAGGGTCTCTGGGATTTTCTTGCCAATCGATATACCTCTACTGGTTTAGCTCATCAATATCAATTGTGGGCCACTTTTCAAACCAAACGTCAACTACCTGATTAAACTATCAACTCGTATATCTCCGAAATGCAAGCCTTACGAGATCATCTAAACCTTGGAGCACCTCAGATTTTTGATGACACGGCTAAAAATTTCACCGCTTACTTCAATCAGCTTCATCTCATCACCATCCTGATGGGACTCACGGATAAGTTTGAAAACGTTTGTGCCTCTCTTATTCACAGGCACCCTCTACCCACTCTTGAAGAAGCAATCACTGAACTACTGAGTGAAGAAACCCGTTTGCAACTGCGCCCACCGGTACCTATTGATACTATGCTCTACACTCGCCATTCAGCAAAACTAAAAGGTAAATGGAACAACAATGTGCCGTTCAAACCTGCCAACAACACGCAGTTCAAAGGCCCAGTTAAACCGAACAACAATGAATGTACGTTTTGTCATTCTACCTCACACCTTCCTCTTGAGTGCCATATTCGCAAGTGCCGCTGGTGTGGTATTACTCATCCTCCTCACTATGCGGCTGACTGTCCACAGAATCCTAGAAACCCGAACCCGGTCAACCAACGGCGAACTCAGCCCGTTGTGGGATCAGTTTTTCCAGATGTTACTGCACCTGAATCTTCACCACCGGATCTAATGGAACTCATGCGTCGAAATCAAGAACTTATGGAACAACTCATGACAGGTTCTATGGGTATGAACTCCCCGCACTCGTCCACTTCAGGTAACTTGTGGCCTTTTGATTCAGGCTGTTGTAACCATATGACCCCTTGTAATGATGGGTTTATTTCTAAACAACCCTCTCAGAACTTTTCATCAGTACGAACTGCTGATAACACAGGGTTATCAGTATCTTTCAGTGGCAACTTCTCCCCTACTCACATGCAACTTCCCGATGTGTTACAAGTTCCCAAATTATCTATAAGTTTAGTTTCCATTGCTCAACTTATGGAATCTGGTCTAATGATTTTGTTTCATCCTTCTGGTTGTATTGTGCAGGATCCAAAGACCAAACAGATTCTTGGACTCGGCCGTAGAGTTAGTCGTATGGTTGAAGTCACTCATCTTCGTCTTCCCTTATCGTCATCAAATCTTGTTGTTTCCGTCTCCAATGCACCCTCTTTTGAGCTATGGCATGCTCGACTAGGACATTTATCTTTAGCTAGAATAAAAGTGTTAGCCAGTTCAGGATTATTAGGAAACACTTCTTCTGAAAATGTTTCTTGTTTATCATGTAAACTTGGCAAACATCATGCTTTACCTTTTGCATTAAATGAATTTCAATTTACTTCTTCTTTTGATCTTATTCACTCTGATGTATGGGGACCAGCACCACATCCATCTATGGGTGGTGCTCGGTATTTTGTTATTTTTATTGATGATCATACTCGTTTCACATGGATATATCTCATGAAACATCGTTCTGAATTACCCCAAATCTATATCACGTTTTCCCGTATGATCCAGACTCAATTCTCCAAACCTATAAAGGTTCTTCGTGCGGATAATGCCATGGAATACAAAGAGTCTTCTCTTCTTACTTTTCTTCAGTCTCAAGGTACTCTCTCTCAGTACTCTTGTCCAGGTACATAACCCTAAAACGGCCGTGTTGAACGCAAACATCGTCACATTCTTGATATTGTTCGTACAATCCTTATCTCTGTAAAATGTCCAGAACGGTTTTGGGGTGAAGCAGCATTTACAGCTGTCTATACCATAAATCGTCATCCCACTCCAGTCTTGAAACAAACATCTCCCTATGAAGCATTTTATGGAGTCTCTCCTGCATATGACCTTCTCAAAGTGTGGGATTGTTCTTGTTTTGTTCAATTACAACCTCATGAACATACCAAACTCGAACCTCGCTCTAGGTTATGCTGTTTTCTCGGGTATAGTATTGAACACAAAGGCTATCGTTGTTGGGATCCAATCTCTAAACGCTTACGCATCTCCCGTCACGTCACCTTCTGGGAACATGTTTCCTTCGCCACCATATCTAAATTTCAAGAGTCACCCAACTCCCCAGTTCCCTTCTTCACAGATCCTTCTGTCTCACTGAGCTCCACTCAATCAGAGGCTATACCATCCTCTGTCTCTACTCAATCTTCAGAATATCCCAATCTATCCTTACCCACACATTCAACTCAGACTCAGTCATCTGTATCACCTCCACAACCTACATCCGAGCCATCTGCTGAATCTACTGATCCTGGACCATCTCAATCACAGAATGTACGACGTTCAGACCGGGTAAGACAGGTTCCTTCTCATCTTCGTGATTATCACTGCTATGCTACTCTGCTAACCAATCATGAGCCAACTTCCTATAAAGAAGCCTCGTCTAACCCAAATTGGCAGAAAGCAATGCAGGAGGAACTTCTGGCTCTTGATAAGGCAAACACATGGGAACCTGTTCCTTTTCCATCAGGAAAGTCACCCATTGGTTCTAAATGGGTATTCAAAATCAAGACAAAATCCAATGGTTCGATTGATCGGTACAAAGCTCATCTAGTGGCTAAAGGCTTCAATCAGGAATATGGCATTGATTATGAGGAGACTTTCGCCCCTGTTGCTCGCATAACCTCCGTTCGCAGTCTCCTTGCGATCGCTGCCTCTAAACAATGGCCACTCTTCCATATGGATGTTAAGAACGCCTTTTTCAATGGTGATTTATCAGAGGAAGTATACATGACACCCCTTCCCGGTGTTCATCTTCCCGAAGGGCATGTTTGTCGCCTTCGGAAAGCTCTATATGGTCTCAAACAAGCCCCTCGTGCATGGTTTGAGAAGTTTAGCACAACTGTGATCTCTTTGGCCTTCTCACCAAGCAATCATGATTCCGGCCTGTTCACTTGGACTACAGATGCAGGCACAATCTTACTTCTTTTATATGTGGATGACATGATCATTACAGGCAGTGACTCTACAGGTATCACCCAGCTTAAACAGTCTCTTAGTTCATATTTCGAGATGAAAGATCCCGGCAACCTACACTACTTTATTGGTCTTGAATTTTTGTCAGATACTTCTGGACTTTATCTCTATCAAGCAAAGTACACTTCAGATCTTCTGGCAAAGGCGGGTATTATCGATAACAAAGTGGCCTCCACACCATTGGAATATAATCTTGAATCTTCACATGGCTCCTAACGATGGACCTCCTCTACGCGACCCCATGTTGTATCGTCAATTAGTGGGCTCTCTTGTGTATCTAACTGTTACCCGCCCGGATATTTCCTATGTCGTTCATATAGTCAGTCAATTTATGTCGGCTCCGTGCTCCGGACATTATGCTGCAGTTCTTCGCATCCTTCGGTATCTCAAAGGTACAATGTTTCACGACCTTCACTTTGCATCCACTTCGTCCTTAACTCTGCGCAGATTCTCTGATGCTGATTGGGATAGTGACATAACTGATTGCCGATCCACCATCGGCTATTGTTTCTTCCTCGGGGAATCTCTTATTTCTTAGCGCAACAAGAAACAGTCTCTCACGGCTCGTTCCAGTACTGAAGCAGAATATCGAGCTTTAGCCGACACGGCGCAAGAACTTGTCTGGTTACGGTGGTTACTATCTGACATGGGAGCTCCTCAAAACTATCCAACATCGATGTGGTGTGATAACAACAGTGCTATTCAGATTGCTCACAATGTGTTCCATGAACGTACAAAACACATAGAGATTGACTGTCATTTTGTTCGACAACATGTGGTCAAACACACTATTCAACTTCTCCCCATTTCCACCTTGGATCAGCCGACCGATATCTTCACCAAAGCTCATCTTCCCGGGCGCTTTCGAGATCTAGTTACCAAACTCAATCTGGCTCATTCCTCCCCCGATTGTGTTTGAGGGGGGGGGGGGGGGGTGTTAGCGTATGTACCAGGCCCAAAAGCCCATATGGCCCTATTGTATGTTTCCATGTATAGCTCGTATATAATCTCTCTTGTATTATTCTAGGTTACTAACTATTCTATTCAATATTGTATCGTATGCTTTTCCCTCAAGTCAATACAGAAAACCTTCAGCATCATCAATGTTCTCAATCATCATCTATGTCATTCATGGTTTCTAACACTTATAATGAGATCAAGAGAAGGTTAAAAAAAGGGAAATTTTTTAATAAAACCAAACGGACTTTTGTGTTTGGAATGATTAAGTCTTTGGACAATGTTTTGCAACAAATAAATCATTAGACATTGTAAAAATTGTCAAATATATTCTTAGATATTTTAAAATCTATTAGATTAATCCTTATAACTAAAATTTTAAAACCTGTAACCTGCTATGTAGGTAAACATATAAATAAATAAAAAACCTTAAAACTAAACAACTATCAATTTGTCGCTCTCATCAGGAACTCCCCACGCTCACCGTCGCCCTACACCACCGCACTCTTGCCCTTCCCGTCACTGTCACCACTGTCTGCGGTCGTCGTCGTTGACGTCGCGACTGTTTGCGATCGTCGCCGTTACCCCCAGCGACGTCGTCGGCTATGTGTGTCGACTTTACTGTTCGATTTTGCTCTTTGTTCGATTTTGTTGTTTGTTGTTCGATTTTAAAAAGTAGGTTGGTTCGATTTTTAAGTTTTTGGTTCTATTTTTCTAAAATTCAACAGGCTTGGTTCAATTTTTGTAAGGTGTAAATCGATTTTACAGGCGTGGTCGATTTTCTAAGGTTCAACAGAAGTTCATATTTTCAGGTAGCAAGTTTGATTTCTCGCTTTGATTAGTCATATATCAAGTATGTAGCAAGTTCCTACAAGTGAGTTTGATTCCATATTTTGATTTCTCATTTTGTTTTATGGATTTGAGATATGTAGATAGCTTAACGTTTGTTTTCTTGAATATACACTATGTTTTCATGAATATATGAACGAAATTTATTTGGTTTGTCATTGGTACTGCTATGTTTGTTTTCTTGAATATACGCTATGTTTTCTTGTTTACAGAATGACATCTGACTGCAATGATGATTGTAGTGATGACCTTAGCTATGAAATAAGCGATAATTCATGTGAACATATGCCAAATTCTTTATCTTTAGACCTTGAAGATGAGAATGATGTAATAGCTTAAACAAAAAAAGTTGGTGACCAATTTTTAAATAAGCTTTGTAATGTAAATACGATTGACGATGTTGCGTTCAATATTGATGAAGATGATGATAATGAGGGAGATCGGACTATACAAAAAGGTGCCCAATGTCCGATACATGATCCTAATATTCCTTGGAAGCTAATGAAGCCCAGAGTTGGTGAAAGGTATGTTTCAAAGCACTAAGAGATGGGTGGATTAGTGGATATAGATAGGTTATAGGACTAGAAGGTTGTTTTTTAAAGGGGGTGTGCAGAGGAGAGTTAATAGCGGCTATAGGTCGAGACGAAATAATCAAATTTACCCTATAGGTATGTACATTCGAACTATTCTTGTTATATTACTGTCAAGTGTTCTTATTATTTGTTTAACCACTAACAATATTGAATGTAGCTTGGGTTGTAGTAGATGTGGAGAACAAAGGGAATTGGAAGTGGTTCATTGAACTTTTAATAGAAGATATTGGTGTTATCGAAGGATGGCTTACCATCATGTCAATATACAAGTTATGCGTTTTTTTAACATTAACAAGTGTATGTTTTATGTCAATATACAAGTTTATGCACTATCATTCTTTTTATGCAATAGGGAATTGTTGAAGCTGCAAAAGACTTGGCACCATATGCAGAGTATAGGCAATGTGCAAGACACATATATGCTAATTTCATAAAAGGTTTAATGGGCAGCAACTACATCCATTTTTGAAGCAGATTTCATATCACACGTTTCATTCCATAGCTGCAATACACTATCAATAAGTATCCAGAGAATTTTGTTGGTAAATGGTTTACTAAGTATATCTTCAAAATGGCATATGCAAATACTATAAGACCATTGAATGGGAGCAACATGTGGACTCCAATACCTTACATCAAACCAAACCCACCTAAGAAGAGAAGAATGCCACTAGACCATCTATTAAAAGAAAAAGATCAGAATCGGAGAGCCAAGGTACAAGAGTGACTCAATCTGGGAGGCAATGACATGTAGCAATTGCTTGGAGAAGGGGCATAATACCAGGACTTGTAAGAATGAAAAGATTAGACCCACCACCTAAACATGTTAAGCCAAAAGGTAGACCAAGACTCAACATTCCAAAGCCGACTACAACAAGAAGAGGCTCTAGAGGTGGAAAAGGCAATAAAGGTGGAAGAGGGACTAGAGGTGGGAGAATACCATCATATATGGGTGTTTCTGATAATCCAACGACAGGAGAAACAATGATTGGGGTAAGTCATTATTTATTTTCCATATTCAAGTACCATTTTTAATGACTATTACTTGCACATTATCTTCATCGTTGAAGACATCATTAGGTGTACCGCAACCAACATGGCTCAAAGGCATCCTAACGTATTCAATTTCAAGTGAGGTTGTTGTTAATGATGAAGAATGTGATGAAGGTGACACTATTGTTGGTGATGAAGACCGTGATGAAGGTGAGACTATTGTTGGACATCAACAGGGGTTACAAGAAAGTCAAATGGTTGTATCTCCACCAGAAATCAATGATACAAATGAAGAATAGTTCAAAACACGACCTTAACATAGATTAGGCATTAATAATTGGCACGGGACGTATTTTAAAATGCAATTTGGCACGGGACGTATGGAGGAATCTAGGTCGTTGGTGGAACATTGATATTCCTGGCTTTAATAATTTTGTTGACTGTAAGAGATGGGTTGTTGCGGATCATGAAAGGAAAGGAGAGACAAATTGTTTGGAGGCGGTCGTTTACACGACGCTATGGTCTATATGGTCTTTCCGAAATAGGACTCTTTTTGGGTCCACTAAACCTAGAAAGGCGGTGATCTGGGATAATATTGTAACCCTTTCGTTTTTTTTTTGTGTATAATACAAGTAGGCGTTTTAAAATTAATTGGGTAGGATGGCTGCAAAATCCCACTCTTGCTATTTCTACTTTGTAATGCTCTCCTAGCTTCTTGCTAGTGTTTTTTTCCCTTCTTACAAGTTTTAATAAAACTGCCGCTGTTCAAAAAAAACATAGATTAGGCGTTACTTTGGAATAGTTTGGCACAACTTTTGGTATATTTAGCAAATTTGTTGTTATTTTTGGGGCAACTTTTGGTATATATATTTAGGTTCAACTTTTGGTAAATTATGGCCCAATTTTTGTATATAAATTATTTAGGCGTTGGATACAACTTTTTTATGTTTTTGGAATGATATATTTGTTTCGTTTCAAAAATATGAAGTATTTTTTTCATTCAAAATGACTAAAGACTTTATCATTCAATTATGAAAGTACGTTGGGTTTTTTCAGATTTCTTCCATTATTTTACTACATTAACCAGTTTTATAGGTCATAAGGGTATATCTAAGAGGTTTTAGAAAGTCCAAAGATTTATTTAACAGGTTTTGAAATGTTCAATGGTTTATTTGTTCCAAAAAATCGTCCAAAGACTTAATCATTGTAAACACAAAAATCCTTGGGTTTTATTGGACTTTTCCCTACAAAAAGATCATATTACAAAGTTTTACTAAGCAATTTAAAAAATTATCTCGATGTAAAAATTTACAACCTCCCAAAATTTTACTACAAAATTGATTACAAACAGATTACGAGACGCAATCTCTTCCTAATCATTTCTAACTCTTCGTGATCTCCCCGTTACCATTTCATAACGACTAGGTCAAAATATATTTGATACTCAACTGAGGAATCAATTTCTTTTTATACAGTTGTGACTTTATCCTTGTTAGTGCTATCTGTGAGAATATGTGAAACCTTTAAATCAATCTCCAAAAGAGCCCTTCAAGAGAAAGCGGAGGTTCCAATATATATACAGAAGCAATGGTCCAAGTCTAGTCGATGTGGGACTCTAACACGCCCCCTCCAACTGTGGCTAGATGGACACAAATTGTCCCAAGGTGTTGAAAGGAGGTTAGCCAGTGTTCCGGTTTGCCTTCCTCTCTGGCAGCCTCCTTACCTTACCCCCGCTACACTCTCACTCCAAGCTACGCCTGCGCGCTAAGACAACCACTCATGTCTACTTCTAAACATAGGATCATGAAATCCTTCATTTAGAACCTTTCTGCTTACTTGCTATATCCCCGCGTCCTTGCACGGCTCGGCTCGTTCTTCCCCTTAGAACGGTGGTAGCAGGGCGAAAGGCAAGGTCACATTCTGCCGTCATAGCTTGCCTCCCATTGCTTCAAGTCCCAGAAGTGGCAGACCTTGGCTCTGATACCATGTAATCACTCAAAAGAGGTGATATGTTTCTCATTTTCACTAGAAGGGAACTCTACAAATATATATACAAGTAAACAACGTAATTAAGGAAATGATACTAAGAAAAATAAGCCCTAATTTACTAATCTAACACTATCTACAATGATGATAGATGAATCAAAAAACTTATATGATCCCCCCCCCCCTCCCTCTCTTTAACCGGTGAAAATATAACCGGTCCCAGTCCAGATTCAGGTCTTAAGCGGTTTTTGAGCCTTCATACCAACCAAATATTATCCTACTCATAATCAACATTAACGATCAATGATGCACTATTTTCCTTATAGATGTTTATAAATGTACACGGCCAGTGGTAAAATATCAACCAAATATGTATATTACCATATCCAAATGCTCCATTATTAGCCAAAGTACATGTACATTGCTCAATATATTTCATGACTCAACTAGATAGAATACATACACAAATTTATAGCAAGTACCTATTGATTCATCTCTTGCTTGCAACAATTAGCCTATTTTGAATTTGCCACAAGTCCCTTTTAACTTCTATTGTTGTTGGTCTTATCATGTCTCAGCCAATGAATGGGTGGTCATTTATGTCTGTCTTCACAAATCACAACCGTAAGTACCTGCATACCATAAAAATGTGGTATCTGAGGGTCATTGGTCCAATGGTATCTGAGTTACTGGTAGAGCCTAGTCTCCATAGAAGTCAAAAAGGATTCAAATCTCACCAAAGATAAGAAGTGTGCATCAGTATTTGTTGTATATATATATATATATATATACGGTCAGGCTCAGAGGAAAACGTCAAAAAAAACTGAAGAACATCATGGGGGCCTTCCATCCGGACGGTATGCACAAATGCATACTAGGGCGTTCTTCAGTTTTTTTTTTAGGTTTTCCCCTGAACCTCCCTCTCTCTCTCTCTCTCTCTCTCTCTTTATATATACATATATATACTATATATTATATATTTCAAGAAAACTGTGCAGGAAACCAAAGTTTTCATTTCACTCATTACCCATAATCAACTCATCTTGTTAAATGGTGTTAAGTGTTAACTGATAAAAGATTACTTCTTTCATTAGACCCTTGACGCTCTTGATGCTTTTTTAAGCAAATACTACACAATCAAAATTTGAAAGAAAAAAAGTTGTGTTTATATCATCATAAACAACGATTATGTTGGCATGATAAGACTCTAAGATGTGGAATATTATTAACCTAAAAACCGAGTTCCCAAGAAACATACCGCATGGTTGGTCTTCATCCGAGCACTAAGCCAAATTATCATATGATCTAGAACGATTAAGTCGTTGGCATTGTCATAGTGTGGGAACCTCGACCCACAGGAATAACACCAGGAAGACCACCTCCCACATATTCTTCATCTTCTGTAGAACCTGCATCAATAAAATACGTTAAATCTTAATATTATTATTTATTAATTGTTGATACATAATATAAAGACACGTTAGGATTATATAAAAAGAAATACGTTTCAAGACCTCATGAACATTGAACCTTTTTAAAGAAAATGTGAACAAAAATGACATTTAAAAAATTCTTATTTAAAGAAAAAAACGAACAAAAATGGCAGTATGGTTTCACCTGTAACTTCATCACCAGCTTGAGCACCAGCTACACCGATACAACAGTACAAGGACTGGTCATCAATCTTTAATTGTTCGTATGCCAGATATACGTCCTCAATACTCGCAACTCCATACAGCATTGTCATATCTTTAATGCATGATATATCCTAACAAATACATTCCCAAAAAAATAAGAAAAATTGAATCATTTGCAGCTGAATGGAGAAAGATATTGTGGTAGATAAATAAAAATAATGGATTTTAACATTATAGTTATAATATAGGAGAAGACTTTGAAGGGTAAATAGTATATTCGTTAAGATTATAAAAAACAAATAGTCCATCCAGTGAAGTAAAATATAAAAATAATATATCACTATATCAGGTGTATTGGGGTGGATATATCTCGAAGCAATGTGGAGTCAATTTTAAAAGGGTAAAATAGTCTATTAACCAATCTTTTTGGAGTAATTGAATATCACCTTTCTATGGACAGAAGTGGCTTGCAAATGAGCTATCAACCCAAGCCAATAGGCATTTGATTTTGTTTCAGCTTCATGTTTCATCAGCAAGGTCCGCTTCGCCTGTCATATATACAGTGTTATAACTCAAGGATCAGATCCATAATTAAAAATAGAGTAAATTATGTTTTTATTCCCTGTGGTTTGTTGAAAATTTCTATATTCGTCCTTATGGTTTTGAAATAACAATTTTCATCCTTATGATTTATAATTCTTTACCTTTTTTGTCCTTATGATTAAAGATTATTGCTTTTTTGTCCCTATGATTAAAGATTATTCATCCCCAATACTTAATAAAAAAAAGGACAATGAAAGAAGACATTATGTTTCTAGAAAATATATGTAACATATATGAGCTTAATGTAGAGCTTAATGTAGAGGCTCTTTATCATCAACAGTAACATCAAATATGTAATCCAATATGGGCTTAATGTAGAACGAACCCGATCCAATTCATGTTCAGCTATCCGTTTACTATGCAAGCCTCTTAAGACACTCTTGCAAGCATCAACAGCCCTATGTACCTGGATTAGACTCCAAATGGTTAAGACGATCAAAACATATTCTTTCCAATATAAGAAACTACTTAGCTGAACTGACTCACCTTGCTCGGTGTAGATGTTACTGAGATAACATACCAACCAAGATTCAGCCGATCAAATAAGTTTAACTCAAAAGATACGTCATATGTTAACCCTTGGGAGTCTCTGACTTCAGTGAAAAGCCTGGAAAAAAAAACATCAGTTTTGTATAACGTGATCAATACCACGAGATCTATAAATGTATATATATATATAGAGGGAGGTTCAAACATATATGATGTGGAAGACAAACAATGGAATTACCTCGAATTAATTATCTCTGCCAACAGCCCCACGGCAATTGCAAAATATAATGGGTGATTCCGAGGTCTTCTTTGCATGTCAGTATTGATGTTCTCTGCCTTCACGAGCTGTCCTTCAGTTTCTGGTTGTATATCTGTAGAGAAAATTTCAAATGTTTGTATCCTTGATAGATAATATACAAATCCCTATTAAGCTAAGGGGCTGTTTGGCAGTTACTGAATGGTTTGGTGCAGAATGATTAAGAGGCTCTTATGAAATAGTACAAAATGAAATGTAATTGTTTGGTATTTGTTCAGGATGTAATCAGGGCTCTTAATGGTTAAGGGAGGTCCAGGATACAAAATGATTCAGAGGGTTTTGTAACCATTAAGAGGCAGACCTTTTTTTTGCCAAACAGGATTAACCTCTTAGTGATTCAGAGGCTGCCTCTTAATGGAACTGTTAAGAGATAAACAAACAACCCCTAGTTGAATAAGACCCTGTTCAATTGAGAAGAAACACATACAGCAGTCGAGAGATTTGTTAACACAACTTGATTTATGAACATATGAGAATATGATTCAGGTTTATATACCACGCTCGGATTATCCTTTTTGAGTTTCTTTAGGATTTTGTATTTTGGCCTGTTGGTCAGTCTTGTATTATATACAGAAGCAAATTAATTGTATATTGAGAATACTTACCATTATTAACCGACATATTACTTATGGACTCAAAAAGGTCTGTTCCATCAACTCTAAATCCCCAGCGGTTTGGAGCAGGGCCCGCAATATATGCACATGCTCGCTCATCAGTGTCCTTCAAGAACACCTATTAAGTAGTAAACAAGAAATGAGACCAAATATTCAAAAATAACCACAAATGATAATCAAAGAAATGTAATTAAGACAGCTGAATACTAATTCAGATTCTGACCAAAATCTGAATATAATATTTATTCATGCAAGAATAATATAAACGGGTAGCAAAGGGCCTTTGGCCTAGCGGTATTGTAGCCCTTGCCCTCCTAAGAGGTCAAATCTCACCAAAGGTGAGGAGGGTGTGTGAGTTTATTTGTTGCATTTACCCTATATAAATATTATATACTTCAAATATATATAGGGGCGGGTTCAAATGAGAACTCAAATTTGGTTGTGAACATCAGCACAAATGAGAGCGTGACACGTGTCATATTCAAACTGAATAATGAAGGAAAATATTGAGACTGAATGTAGTGTTATTCAGACTGAATAATACTACATTCGGTCTGAATATTTTCCTTCATTATTCGGTCTGAATATTTTCCTTCATTATTCGGTCTGAATATGACACGTGTCACGCTCTCATTTGTCCTCACGTTCACAACCAAATTTGAGTTCGCATTTGAACTTTCCTCTCTCTCTCTCTCTCTCTCTATATATATATATATATATATATAGAAACGGGTAGAAATATTTTTGCTCACTTGCTGAAAGTGCAACTCATTGGGAGACGGTCGAAAGAGGATTGGGGTATAACTCAGTGCTCTCTCGGCACCTTTTGTTGGTCTAACTGTACCAAGGTAATCCATTACACAAGACTCGATATCCTCTTCTGAAAAATCTCCGACAAGGCTCACCTATTAGATGGAAAAATTTAGAATAAATATCAAAAAGAAAACTAAAGTTCCATTCAGAAGATTCTAAAAGGTTATAAAAAACTAAATTATATAAAACAATAAAACGCACCTCCATGTTATCACTGACAAACTGATTCATCACTGCATCTCTTACGCTTTGCAATGTTAAATTTTCTAATGAATGTGGTGTGGGCTCCACAAATCGTTCATCTTCATCCAACATAGCAATCATGAGCTTATGAGCAGTTGAGCGTTCCAAGCTTTTCGGAATGGAGCGATAATATGATAAATATAGTTGTCTTGCTCTATCAAATGCGTCGTCCAACCAGACACTATGCTGTATGATGATCAGAAATGTAAGGGTACAAATGAACATATAATATTAACATTTTATGTAAATGTACTCTGTTAAACATACAAAGAAAAGACAACCAGCTAAAATCAAAATAAATTGACATCAAGGATCCAAATAAAGGTGGTCGATATCTGGTTAATCATATCATATATGTTTCCACATTCCCTTCCCCACATATAAATAGTTCTAATGGTTTCAGAATAGCAGCTTAATGAGCTTAATGAGACTTGCAGCTTAGTCGGTGAGCTATACATGACTGTTTGATAGTGGCTTAATGATATAGAAAGTGGCTTATTCAATAAGCTTCTGGGGGGAGCTTTATGCAGAAAGCCAAGTTTTTTCCATACCTTTCTCTCCAATTAGAAAACACATTCCTTCCATCTATGAAACAACTCTTCCAAACAAAAACCTTCCCAATCTCTACAGACAGATTAATCCACACAGACAACCTTATCCATACAGAACTTAATGAAAAACCAACCAAACAGCACCTTATTTGCTCCCAAACCCCAAAAAACTAGTAATTTGAGAATTGAGAAAAATAAATTTGGTTAAGAAATGATATTTACCTCAAGTACCATATGAAGCAACTGGAATGCAGCACGCATTCCATCGTCTCTTGTGGTAAAACGGAACTCCATACAAAGGAATTCTTCTGTGGACTCGAGTGAACAGTTAATCAGATGATTCACGCAGAACAGCTCTACCTGAAATAGAATTAAGATATGTAAAATAAACCTGTATGTATAATTGTATACACATAATGCATGCATACACAAATGATTTTAGACAGATCAAATTATAAATATAAATTGTTAGTAGATATATTATATATTTACCTGTTCCCTTGAAAAGTTCCCGACACGTCCACCCTCACTCAAAGTTCGAACACCCAAAACAACGGCTCCCCTTGCTTCTGGGGTTTCTGCTGCTCGTCCACCACCTACTATAAGCCGCATCACCCCACCACATGTTTCACTTTTGGAGATCTTGTGATTACAAAGAGTATTCATGTCACATACATGATAAATAAAAAGAAATTTGAAAATTCAGAAGTAAACACATGTGAAGTTGTGAACAACCTCAGTTTTTGTGAAAAAATAATCTATATTATATTATATTATAAAGCATTTAGGCTAAACTTTAAAAACTATTTTTTATGCATCAAGTACCACTTATTAATGCATATTACTTAAAATTCAATTCAAGATTACAAGTTGATTAAACATAGGTACAACTTATAAAGCTTCATGTTTGAATTCGTGTAACTAACTGCAGATAAACATAATAAATACTAGATAAACACTACGAGATGGAACACTTATTTTTATTTTCTAAAATTTTAAAGCTCTTTATATAACTAATCGGTAAACACAAGAAAATTCGAGATAAAACACCCCATTCTTATTTTTTTTATTAAAAAATATTATCTCTTTAAATTTAAATATAAAATATCTTAAATATAGTTATCATTTAAATCAAACAATATTTGACTCCTAACAGAATAATTTATCATTATTTTTATTAAGAATCATAATTAAACTAAAATAATATATATTTCTATTTTAAATCTAAAATATAATAAAACTTAAATTAAATAAATTAATCAAAAAAATTAAAATTTAATAATCTTTAGTTTGAAACCCGTATTGATATATATATAGGGGCGGGTTCAAATGAGAACTCAAATTTGGTTGTGAACATGAGGACAAAGGAGAGCGCAACACGTCATAGAAGGGAAATATTCAGACTAAATGTAGTGTTATTCAGTCTGCATAATGTATGAACTTCACCTTCATTATTACTCTGAATGCCCTTCATTATTCAAACTGAATGGGACACGTGTCGCGCTATCCTTTGTCTTCATGTTCGCAACCAAATTTGAGTTCGCATTTGAACTTCTCTCTCTCTCTCTCTCTCTCTCTCTATATATATATATATATAATCAACCAATCTCTGGCTTTCCCAAACCCCTAAAATAAAATCGAGAAAGGCAAATAACAAAACAAAATATGAATCGTGATTAAGGGATCCGATTTCTAAATTTCTGAACTGCGGTGCATTGCGCGGGTACACTTCTAGAAATAACTGAATACATTGCTCTAAATTTAAAATAAAAGTAAACCCAAGTAAAACTTTGGCTTCTAGCAGTAACCAAGCAGCCAAGTTTAAACATGGACAATATGTACCTTGTAGTTTATAGAAATCCCATTTGAGAGACGACGCTGGGTGATCCCTGTTTCTCTGTCATGAAGCTTAGTATCATCATTCAAATCTAAACTAACAGGTACAAAAGATGGGTTAAGTTGCAACTTCAAATCATTCAGCTCTGTCGAGGTTATCAATTCCTTCGGTACCTCAAACTGCATACAAAAGATGGTAAAAAAAGTCAATAAAATGTAGTCATAAATCATAATGTCACAATGGAAGTTCTAAAAATCATAACTTTAAATTTAACTATTTAAGCAAGCAGAACAAATACCTCTGCCTCGGGTTCTATGGGTTCCTTCAAACCTTCTTCGATTGCATCTGTTATCTCACTTGGGGATATCTTGAAATCCATTTCACCTGCTCCATCAACATGTACTTTCTTTGGAACACATGCAACAATGGCTGCAGGAACTGGTGCAGATGCTTTTCCAAAATCTGATATGTACTCCAACACTTGTGCACCGACAAAATTCACCTGCATACAATATGTTAAAAGATATTCCAAAATGAGAAAAACAGAACGACACTTATGATGCTCCCAAAGGACTACAGAAACATAATCTTCACACATACTCTAGATTAGCTTTTATGGGTCAGGTTCAGGGAAAACCGTAAAAAAACAAAAAAAAAACAGACGACCTAGTAACCATTCATCTAGACGATATGCACATGTGCATACAAGTAATTCGTAAGCAATTTGTCCGGTATACACATGTGCATAAAAACCAAGAAACAACTTCAGTTACTTGTATGCACATGTGCATACCGTCCAATCCTCAGTTTTTCATTTTTTGGGGGGGTTTTCCCCTGAATCTCCCTCTAGCTTTTTATTACCCAGTATAATGGTCCAGTTTAGTGCAAATAATCAGAGGACAATGCCAGATGTACCCGGCCTTTTTTGATATATCCAAAGATTTTGGACATTTTGTTTAGTAAATACATGAGGGATTAGACCCAATATGTCACTCAAAACATAATAATAGCCAAATAGAATCAGCAAATACTATAAAATGAACATTACTTCTTCAAGAGTGATTGTTCCAGCAACAGCAAGTAAACTTTCATGACTTTGTTTATGATCCATAACCCGATGGCCAAGTGCATCACTCTCCATAACAAAATCCAAGTTATCCACCGATGATATATTATCACTCATAGCAGCTAGCTGTTCGCTGTCCTTTAATAGAGCATCCAAATAACGCGCCAATTCTCCTTTTGTAACGCCAAACTCCTTAAGCCTGCGAACCTGAATCACATCAAATGTCATAAATTAAGAACCAGAGCATATAAAGATAAAAAAAAAATGTAGTCAATTAACAAAAGTTACAAACCTCTTGCGTAGCCACTTTAATTGCACCTTGCCAACTCTTAGGTTCAGCGCTTACTGTAAGAGTAGTAACAGTGCATCCCTCTCTTCCAGAGTCACTATGATCCAACTCAATGGACGTAAATGGTGGGCTAGAACTCTGAAAAATGTTACCTATTAATTAGAAAAATATTTGCACAAATAGCAAGTCGTATGTTCACGTTACTAAGTACTACACTTTCAGATATCGAATAAGTTCTTTAACATTAGCATATTGATGCAAGAATCATTTCAATAGGTTCAAGGGTTTGTACTATATATTCAACATGCTGGCCCATCGTGTATTATTTATTCCCTCTTTGAAACAATAAAACATAGATTTAAGAACTATTATGCACACTAATTGACACTTTACACAAGTAGGTATATGGAATAACTAGCTTTTGACTCTTGTAAGACTGGCTTTACACAATTTAAAGAGGTTTTCGAGATAAAAATAGTTGTATAGAATTTTTGTTTTCCAAAAGTCTGAGAGAAAACCAAACGAAGCCCAGTAACCGGTGAACATCATCATGCATTACTCTTATGCATTCAACTTTTTGATTAAAAGACCGACACTACAATAGCTCCTTGTGGACAATCTTGACCAGTAGTGGATTTATTATTGATGATAAAAACTAGCATACAATTGACTATGTATTTGAAAGTATGGAACTTTTCCAATATGTCGATCAATGTTAAACTGAATCACATAAGTTGGATTCAATTGTATATTTTTCTTCAAATACAAAAGAAACCAAGAAATTGGCGATGAACAAGCAAAACAATTGTAAAGCAAATTAACATGAAAGATGATGTCCATAACAAGGTAAAAAAGATATAACATGTGCAAAATACCTTATATCTTGAGTTGATGCGAAAATGCAAAGCTGAAAGAAATATCCTCTTCATAAGAACATTACGCAAATCACCATATGTCTGAACCTTGTTCACAGGAATCTGCCAAAAGATAATCATGCAAAAATTCAGGATAGATGAACAGATGGTACAATAAATGGATGCAGCATAAGGGTATAACAATACAAAATACCCATGTGCCAAGATGACCTTTTTAACTCGCTTAAGCAAAGCTCAATAATCCATGATATACCTCTTTCTTAGATATATACATATATATATACATATTATACACTGAGATTCACTCATTCACACAAAGCGAAATACACACACAAACCACAGTGAGTTGGCTATCCATCAAGCAAAGTTTGCTGTGCCATTCATGGGATGCAAATAAAATGTCATTGTCATTAATAATGGGGCTGCTTAAGCCAAATGATACACACCACAGTGAGTAGCACAATGGAAGACGCATAACTGGCGACAGATGATATCTATGAGTAAGGGACTGTTGTTAGCAGCTTAATGACACTCATAGCTTATTCGGTCAGCTATACATGACTGTTTGGTAGTGGCTTAATATTCAGTTAGCTTCTAGGGGGAGCTTTATGCAGAAACCCAAGTCTTTCTCAAACCTGCCCCTCCCAATTAAAAAAACACGCTCCTTCCATCTAAGAAAAATCATCACAAACAAAAACTTCCATCTATATAGACAGATTAATCCATACAGGACTTAATGGAAAACCAACCAAACAGCCCCTAACATTTATGCACATAAAAATCTGCAAGAGCAATAACAATTGGTGCAAAATACCATTAAAAAGTTGGCGTGTATGATTATGAGAATATGTGTGTGTAACTGTGTGTATATATATGATTGGATGTTTCTGGGTTACTTCATACCTTACAGAACATGTTAATTGAGAAATTTTGAAGTAGTTCATGCTGAAATATCTGGGGAGTCTTCGGATCTTCGTTTCTCCCAGGAAGGGACCAATTATGCTCAACAGGAGGACGAACTGCGTGCCTTTCTTTTTTAATAACTTTTGTTTGGTCCACTGAAAGAGGTGATCTGTCATGTGATGAATCAACAGATATACCTCCTGTGAACTTAGGAACAAGAAAATTAGCCATTGCACCAAATGCACTAGGTTTAGGTGCTACAGGAGTCTCATTGTCAACATGTTTCTGCCCAAAAACAGCCTGCAACGAAACTTTGAATTAATTTAATTCAAAAAGTCACTAAGATGAGAAGCCATTTCTTCTGAAAACACTACTTTAACCAATTTTAAAAATAAAAAATGGGCACGTCAATCATTACTGATAAGGCAGAAAATAGCATACCTCGATGTGGTGAACAGTCTTTGCAATGTTGTCTATATCCCCAACAATATACAAAGTCGCATTAGCTGGGAAGTACCAACGCTCATGGAATTTCCTGATTTTATCTGCATCCCACTTCTTAATCTGCTCTTCTAGTCCAATTGGGAATCTTTTACTCAGCTTATTCTCAGAATGTAAATGTTGCAACAACTGTGCTTAGAAAACAGTAGAAAGATTAAAAATTCTGGCAAAACTAACAATACAAGTGATTATTCTGCAACTTTTAGCAAGGAAAAAAGTATATTTGCTATTGAAATTGTTCATAAGGGAGTCAAATTCCCAGCTCAGTAAAGAAAAAGAAACTGACTGCATTGTGTGTAACTTCCCAGCAGCTAAGTTGAGGGGTATAAATGGAAAAAGAAAAGGGAAGGAAAACACTTATATTTGCAGTATCTACCTGGCAATCAACACGGTACTCAATAGTGTTCATCATTTGCAGCTCTGATAGTATGGCCCGTCTTTCTTTTTCAACCCGTGAAGTAAGGAATTTCGGGAAAAAAGCAATCTACAGCATAAAAATAATAGGCATATAATAATACATATTGTTAGAGATTTTATTTAACAAAGTGAATTAAATAAAAATTGTTGTGATGAAAAAACAAAAGGATTACACTTTGCCACAAACTATTTTTTTGAAGGAATGTATTTCTAAACTGGATCATACCTCGTTTAAAGCGTCCAAAACAATTGGAAGTAGATCATCATCAACATCCTATTAAGAAAAGCAAAATTTTATTGTGTAAATAAAAATAGAATGCATATAGAGGTTGGTATACTAGAAGATAAACAAAAAAGCTTTAAAATTCATTGTTTTTATAATGACTAGCTAGCTTCTACGTCTAATCAAAAGATCCTTGGTTTTCTCAGGCACGTGATAAAATTAGGTATGGTTCATAAATGATTATGACTACTAGATCTTCTGTAGACAAAAACACCAATGGTTATTTTGGTCTTTTACCTTAAAAAGCCATATTGTTAATATTGGATGACTCCATAGGTTTTCCAGTTTGGCCACTAAAGTTTCCTTTGTACACATTTAGTCCTTAACTTTTAAAAGTTAGTCTCAATATTGTGACTTTTTTTGATGCAGATCACCATAATTCCTCAAAGAAGTTCAGGATTAACTTCTGCAAGAACTAAAAACTTCATTAAATTTTATAAATTACTTTAACAACCCCCCCCCCCCCAAAAAAAAAACTGCCTTTGCCATCAACGCTGCTGCACTTTCTCAATTTTACAAGCAATAAACTTGGATCTCAAAAAGAACAACGATGAAATCAAACGAAGAAGAGGCTGTAGAACTTTATCGGGGTGTTATGCACATTTTTTCAAATATTCCCCAATATGAGACTTTTACTTTTCGGAAGGTTATAGCAGCCAAAGCCATTGGAAATTTTAGTTTATACATTGGAAAAAATCCGTTTTGTTGTCAGGTATTACAGACTAAATGTGTACAATAAGAACATTAGCGACCAAAACAGACTTTTGTGAAAGTTAGTTGCTATTTAGTATTTAGTGATATTATCAACCTAAAAAAGAATTACAAACCTTAAACTTAAAATAGTTAAATAAACTACTACGATAATTAGAGAGCATAAACGAGAACAGCAAGTACAAACCTGCGTACAAGTTGGTGAATGGATATGAAACACTGTGTGATGAAAATCTGTATAAGCATTTGAGCGTGCACCAGTTCTTAGGAGTTTCTCCCGCTTCTTACTTCCAAGAAATGCGACGTGCTCAATCATATGTGCAATACCTTGCTCGTCATCTTCCTCATCAATTGATCCCGCATGAACCTCCATGTGGGCTTCAAACCTTCACATAATAAAATTTAAAGTATGTTAGGTATGCCAAAGAAAAGAACTATAATGTCCACGCATATCACCAAAAACCAATCTTATAGCTTCAGGACCACAAGTTGGTAGATAAAATTACCCAACTGAAGTATTTTGTTCTCAAGTAAAATTCAATATTAATAATCCCAAATAAAACAATAAAGGATTAGCTCTACATAGAATCAGCAAAGCAAGAACCAATCAAAAAAGGAGACTAATAATGATGAATGACAGACATCTGCATGAGCAATAAACAATGAAAAAAAGACTAACATATTAACAACATGAATCTTCTGTACTTATGTGGATAGCGATCACTATCTCATGTGCATGCATATTTAGATCAGTGTGTGTGACAGAGAAAGAAGGAAGGAATAACTAACGAGGTCTCTATACTCAATGAACAGAAAAAAAAAGTTTTGCATACTAGATACACTATAACTTTCTATTTCCTATTACTAATATGACCCATATGCAGCAAACACAATCCATTTCCTTAATATCGAAGTTCAACCCAAAACTCTGTTTCTTTTGATTGCCAAGTCCATAAAGATCATCACTGCTCTATAAGAAAAACCATCATCGGTGTACAGGAAGTGGGTTTAAGCATCCTCAAGGATAAGATTGTGCTTCATGTTGAACAACTGAAAATAGCTACACATTAAGTTCCATATGCATATAAGGAAGGGAGAATTTCATCTACGTCCTTAAAAATTTGATATATTACGTATATGTCCTTGTAAAATTTGTAATTACGTATATCATTCTAAACCTGATAAACGCACATATATATCCTTCTCCTTAATTTAATTATTATTAAACATTTAAAAAATACAAATTATTAAAACTAAATTGAATTTATTTTAGAAATGACTTATATACCCCTCCCCTAATCTTTTCCAAACAACAAGCAATCCCGCCCATCTTTTCCAAACGACGCCGGTTTTCCTACCTCTCACCGATGGTTCAGGTTCGCATATTAAGATCCTTGTTTCCTCCCTTATTGTTAGAGCTCTGCAAAATCCTCATTGCGCCTATTGCTCAAGGGAAATTGGCTGCTCTCATGGTAGGTGAGTTTTTCTTTTTCTTTCAACATATATGTATTTAATCTTGTGAATGTTAGTATTATTATTGTTGTTTTGTTTTCTGGAAGCAAGGGTGACTGCACTATCTTGTCCATGGCTCATGGGTAGTTGCACCGTTAACTCTCTGGATCTTCCCGATGGATTCTCATTGCCGACTGGGGTGGGTAATTTATTAATTTTCAACTTAATTATATATATATATATATATATTCAATTAATGATATCTTTGTGATCTAATTAGGTGTTTGTTGAAAGATGCAAGCATTAGATAGAATCTGATTTAGAAATGATTGCTTGTTGTTCTGAAAAAATTAGGGGAGGGGTATATAAGTCATTTCTAAAATAAATTCAATTTAGTTTTAATAATTTGTATTTTTTAAAATGTTTAATAATAATTAAATTAAGGAGAAGGATATATATGTGAGTTTATCAGGTTTAGAATGATATATACGTAATTACAAATTTTACAAGGATATATACGTAATATATCAATTTTTTAAGGGCGTAGATGAAATTCTCCCTATAAGGAAAGCATAAGGTATGCATCCTGTTCATCGAATCACATGCATGTTGTCTGTACAAAGTTAGACCTGTTTTGTGGAACTTTGTTGGGCAAGATGAGGTAGCGAAGTCCATTCTCGAGTTGCCCCCTATACAACTTTGGATGGGATGGAAGTTCAGAACCCAAAAATCCCTGCAACTCCCTCCATTCGCTGCTTTCTGTGTCAACCAAATAATCAGAAGACTGCTGCTCCAAAACACCCTCTGGCCAGGCTGTACTTGCTGCATGTGGCTCATCGGGACCTACAGCTGCACATCGAACTCGAACCTTCTTTTCCTGTGGATGCACAATGTATAGATCAGATACATACACTACAAGGTGCAATGAAAATTTGCAGTTCATTTTAATGTTGGCATGTAAAACCTTTTCAAGTAGCTAAAATTGTCAACATTTTAATGTAAAATGCACAAATAGCATGGAAAAGATAAGTGCAAATATCATACACAGAAAACATAATTTGGATTTGGATACAGATGAGGGTTATTGCGGGTTATTGCTTCTTCGTGTTACGGAGAAGTCAACTACAAACCAGTTTCACATTTCTTAGAAAGGATCTGCATAGGGTTGTAATTGTCAAGAAGATAAACATGAATTTTAAGAAAAGCATTGACACGAGTCAAATGCAGAAAGAACGTAAGACATTGCAAGACAGGTCATCCAAAAACCAATTTCTCCAGATAAGTTGATTAAAACAATAAAAAATCCCTAGAGTTTTTCATGATTAGTATCAAGCTTTATAAACTCCCAATTTCACTAGAGATTGACTTTCAAGGTTATATGGAGTAACCAAAGGACCTATGGCCTCCCAGAAGGTCAAGGGTTCAAACGGCACCAAAGATGAGGATATTGTGTGAGTTTATTTGTTGCATTTGCCGTATACAAATACAATATACTTAAAAAGAGGTTATACGGAGTACAAGATACACAACGTCACAAAAAATGACATATAATACCCAATTGAAACACAATGTTGTGTTCTCACACTATTGTAAAGCATTTGAGGAGTTGCAAGCTTCGGTAACATATGGTAGACTTTGGCATCCTAGGTTCTAGGAAACCACCATGTGTTTACTTATATCTAGTTAATTTAGGTTGCTAGGCTTGTCTAGTCACGTTTGGTTGGCAAACGAGATTAAAGATGAAGGCTACTGAAATTGGCTAAAGAAACCATGAGTTCTTTTGCCAAGCTTTTCTTGGTGGAAGGAGTTCATCTAATAGTGGATGCAATCTTGAGAAGGCCACAAAGAGTGCACGTAAGCAAAAGTGCACGTAAAAAACTTGTGCTAGAATCTCTCTTCTCCTATTCTTTATTTACTTTATTTACTCACTATCATATACAAATATAGATCCAAATGTCTCTACGAAAAACGGAATCACCTCTGGCCACAATTCATGCAAGAAGTTTATCATGTATCTTTCCACAAACACAATCTAGAATTTCTTCATATCATATAAAGCACCCATTTTCCTCCATTCGTGTAGGCTCCTTCATAAAGAAACATCTAACATGTCTAAGACTCTAAGAAAAAGATAAATATGCCTATAGTTCCTAGGGGTTTAATTTAATGTTCATTTAGGTGGAATTTATATTGGCTTAGTTTCGTGATACCTAGGGATCTAGATTATTCAAAAAAAATGCATGTACTTTCTTTCTCCAAGTGGTATTCGGGTTTCTTTCTTTATGAGAATTGTAATCCAAAGGTTTATTATTTAGTTAGAGAACATTTTTATTGGATCCATAGACTTCTGTGATTGCTTAGTTGCAATATAGCTTTCTTGTCTCAAAAAGAAAATGTAACAAATATAAAAAGAATGGGGTATGAGCTTGCAATAAGGTCATGACAGATTGACATCTCATCAAACAGAAGTGTTCGTTCATATGTATATAAGTGATTGTGGTTTTATGTTGTGTGATTTCATAAAGAAAAGTGTGTGGACTTCAGTAAATCAAGGTTTCATTTCAAACTAGCCTCCTGGACTGCACCTACCTTCTTAATAGGTTATAACTATCAAGAAAGTAACATAATTAAAGAGTTTGGTAGTTACCTTCATATCCTTGTTTCAGCATGGTTTAGATCAAAAACACGAAAACTTTCATGTTGAAAAGATAGAAGATATAAAGGTAAAAGAAGATGAAGATATAGAAATATAGCATAAACAAGCACATGCCATGCAAAAATAATACCGAATTGTTACCCATCCAACTAACTACAACTAGCGAACTTACAAATACATTGTCTACTCCATGCTTTGACAGATGAAATGTAGATTTGTCCGAGAACACTCTTGGAGTAGATTTGCATATAAGACCTCGTTTTCTCCGCCCGTGATGAAAGCAAGAGAACCGTGTACATTGATCTAGCAATGGCCTTTGGATCAACGGTTTATCCAAAGAAGAAGCACATCTATCCCAAGCAGTCTACAGATATAAACATTAGATTTAGTCGGATAAACTAAGCAAAAAAACTCCACAAAGAAAAAGAAAGTATATATATACCTCTCAAAATAATCAATTTTAATAGAGAAACAACTATGCAATTCAAAGAAATACATAAAGGCAAAAAATAGATACATCAGGTATATATCAAATTCTCAAACTTTGGAACTTAGTTGGGTTGTTATCAAAGGCATCATCGATAATTTGATAAAGAAGGTGATTATGTTGTCTTCAATATAAGTTTTAAGACATCTGATGTCAATCAAGGTGTAGAAACCAACAGTCTTGCCTCTTTTTGTTCTTGGGGTCATTACTCATTTCAATCAAGATCATCTGATATGTTGAGATATCAATATCATGGTTGTAATTGCCCCTTTGCCCTTACCCAAAACTGGCAAGAAATTTTAGAAATGGGGCAAAATCTATCTTCCAACATTTATTTCCACTGTTCACAATCATGTCACTATAATATATACACTTCAATTGAAACTTCTCATATAATCAATCACCAACATCTACAATTCCAAAGTTTGACCTACCAATAGTTCAAACAAAATGTTTTATTGCCTATTGGTCAAACTTCTAAAACACACATCAATAACTTTTAACCATCGCCATAGTCTAAAAAGTTCACTTCAGCTTCAAAAAATCCATCCAAAAAACAAAATTTCTCTACACTCCAGATACGATAAACAACCACCGCCAAACAAGATTCCAATAATTTTGCTTCCTTTTACCAAATTAATCAACAAAGAGAACAAAATTAGATACATCAAATACCTTGGTAGTAAAGTAACGAGGCGGAGCAGCGGCGGCACGGCGGCCATGTGAATGAAAACACCTCAAGGTAACAGTTTTCTTGTTCTTGGTAGGTATGAATCGATTCGACGGAACAGAATTTGGGGTTTTTGAAGAAGATGAGGTGAAAGGGGTTTTAGACTTCACTTGTAATGGGGCGGAAGCGGATATGATTGATGAAACCTCCATAATCGTTTTTGTGAAGGAGAGTTGCAGAGGAGGAGGAGGAGAGCTCGAGAGGAAAGAGATGAAAAAATGGGAAGGAGCGACTTTTATCCTCACATAAAAGAAGAAGGTGTCTATTGAAGGCCAATTTTTGATTTTCTTTTTTGTGGCAATAAACCTTCCTTTCTTTTTCTTTTTTCCATTGCTTGTGGAATTTATAAAATTGGTCGGATTGGTTGGTTTGGTTTCAAAAGCTCGATATTGGTATCTGAAAGTTCTTGGTCCAACAGTATCTCGATTACTGATAAAAATATCACGGGTCTTAGATCTTACTGAAGGTGAAGATTGTATGTGAGTACTTTGTTGTATTTAAATACTAGAGGTAGCAATATCATGTGTTGCGAGTCAATATGGGTGTTTATGGTTCAGTTCAATTCGGTTAGTAGGGAATATGTGAACCGAATCGCATGAGGCAGATACCTGGTTACCCGAATCGAAACCGAACTGCGGGTTAAACTGGATCGAAAAAAGGTGGTTACCAACGGTTCGGTTCACAGTTGTCCGGGTTTATAAAAAAAAAATCATACACAATATAAAAGTTCTGCTGAAATATAATATTTAAAACAATTACACAACAATAATAAAACTAATCAAAACACTAATAAGTTTGATTGTTTAAAAACATCCGTTTTTTAGTTAATGTCGACTCTTTCACGACCTGATACCACCAAATTTAATCATCTACCATAGTTTTGACACCAAAACATAATAAAGATTTCACTCATTTAACTTTAAGTTAACAAATATATAAATAATAATATGAATATTTAATATCAAATGTTTGGTTCGGTTATCCACGATTACCTAAAATTCAAAACAGAAACTGACTAGTGAATACACAAGTTTTTCGGTTTTTTGAATTTCGGATTTTTTGGTTTCAGATCTAACGATCGGCTTGATTTTTCGGTTGTCTGATTTTTCTGAACACCCTATGTGGCGAATAGGAATAGTTTATTAAAATAAGTATGAGATAAATTGATATATTGAACAATCTAATTTTTTTATGCATGTTATTATTGTAAATCAATAATGTTATATGTATTTTATTCTTTTGACTCAACTGCAAACTTAATATAAAGAAAAAGATGGATATATAGAACTAAGGCCTTGCTTGTTTGTTTGTTTTTTTTTAATATTATTAGTCTTCTATGTTTGATTGGTTAAGAGGCACGGCCATTTAGATTGTTTGTTTTTTTTTTTCAGAGGCACTTATATCTTATTATACTTTTATCTGATAAAAGGTAAACCAACATCTTATTTGCCTCTTATTGTTCTCTAGACCCCAACAACGGCGTTTCTCAATCGATTAACCTTAATCGATCATTTCCCTCAATCGATACTTACCAAATTGATCATCACCTATCTCAAATGATATACTTTGAGGGTGTTTGGGATTGCTTATTTAAACTGCTTATTGACTTATTCTGGTGTGGTACCTGTAATAAGTAGTTTTTAGTGTTTGGGTGAGGAAAAAAGATATTGCTTATACCGGTGTCAAACCAGTAATAACAAAAGTTTTTGTTTAAGTTACTTTCTCCTGGCTTGTCAAAAACAACTTATTAGTTTTGAAAACCAAATCATGTTTTAACCTTTTTCAAACCCTAAAACTAATCTCGATTCTTTCCTCCTCCTCTCACAGCTTATACTATTCAACATGTATTTCCTTCAATATTTCATCTTTTTTTGTCGATTTCTTCCCCAATTTCTAAATCCATGATTCTCTGTACTTTTCAACTTTCACTTTCAAGAAAGCCCTCTCTTACCAAATAAATTATAATTCAACCAAATGACCCATAAAACCGTCTCCCCCATTTTGAATCGAATTGAATATCCTTCAACCCATTAAAGAACTCCCCATAAAGCCGCAAAAAATTGTAGCATACAAGTGGTTCTTAGCGACGGTTGGATAATTCAAGGTTTAAGAGATATTGTGGCTTCAAGGTTTAAGCGATAATTTAGGGGTGGCAATTTTCGACCCGACACAAAAATAAACGGGTTTGGGTTGAAGTTTTTGACGCGCCAACCCGTTTATTAAACGGGTTGCGTTTAGGTTTACACATTTGGGTCGCGTGTTGACCCGCTAACCCGTTTAAAAAATAAAGTTCTAAAAAAATTATTTTTATTAAGTCTCCTTATTCCTTATCCGGCTAATACAGTAAGTAAGAAGCTAAATGTAAAATGCCTAAAACTTAAAACCTAACTCACGGCCTCACGAATTCACGCTCAGACGCTCCTCATGCTCAATCGATCGATCTAGTCATCTCAATTCTTAAAGGTACTAACTCTAAATCGATGTCACTCAACTCTCAAATTCTTTAATCGATGGAATCGATGAAATTGGACCAACAATATGTTAATTCCTGCTCCTCATAAACCCTAAAACTTCTATTTTGAGATGTGTATTTTTTGCAACTTTTCCTTATTTACGTCAATCCATCAATCCGTTTATGACCCGCCAACCCGAGCATGTACGTGTTAGGGTTGAACATTTCGACATGATTAGTTAAATGGGTCGTATCTGAGTTGAACCTTCCTAACCCGCCAACCAGCGACCCAGCGACCCACCAACCCGAACACGATACGATTGCCACCCCTAAGAGATATTGTAGCTTCAAGGTTTAAGCAATATACTTACCCTGATATAGTGTGTTGACTTTGTTTTGTTAAGTCTCAGTTAGTTTGTTATTTTTCTTCACTTTTAGTCCTGTTCCGTTAGTTTCATTAGTTTTCTTACTTTTTGGTCCTTTTTCTGTTAGTCCTGTTAAGACTGTTAGAGTTAACTTTTTGTTAAGTTTCTTTTCAAAGTTAGTCCTTTTTCTGTTAGTTTAACTTTCTGTTTTTGTTAGTGGTGTTCGCAATACGGGTTGGGCGGTTTAATCCCTCAAATCGATATGGTGGTTTAAAAAACTTTCAAACCGAGTGGTTTGGAAGCAAGTGACCAAAAGGCGGTTTGTGTAACATCTGGAAAATTAAAGTATTTTGATGTATAACAAAATTTGTATTCATATTTATTTTACTTTAGAAATCCTAAGATATAAGTCCTTGAAAGTCTAAGAAGGTTTGGTTAAGAGTTTAAGAGAAAAACATATTAAATTGGTGAAAATGATCTTCCCTAGGCGTGAAAACGTGGCAGAAAGTCAAATATGGATGTTTTGTATTTTTCCCCGACCATAGAAACTCATCAGCAACTAGGCTAGGAAACTCCAACCTGAATTTTTGGTCCTTGTTCATTATTACAACAAGGCGCCACCTACCCCCTCATCTTTTAAAACCTATTTATTTCCCTTTTGCGCATTTCCACCTTCCCCCACGTCCTTTTTTGATCCAATCAAAAACACCGATTTTAAGAAGCCATACGAGTTTCCATTTTGGTCCCTGTATTAAGGGGGTGTTTAGATGAGCTTATTGACTTATAACTTATTACCGGTGTGGAAAAGTGCTTATGAAAATCTGATAAGTTAAATTTTTTGACTTCTTTAAAAATGACTTATTACCGGTTTGGCACCAGATAAGTTTTTTACCCAAACACTCAAAATGGCTTATTACCGGTGCCACACCTGAATAAGTCAATAAGTTGTTTTGATAAGCTCAAACAAACACCCCCTTAATGCTCACTTAATCCGTTTATTACCCATCTCATTTTCTTTAGTCAAAATCCTTGAAGCACCGATCTTTGGTTAGTAAATCACATTTATGAGCCACGAATTCTTATTTAGATGCAAGATTTGATTCAAGTTTTCTCCATTCTCATCTTCTCAATTAAAGCATCGCCTACCTTGTTAGAGTTATCGTTAAATCTGATTGTTAGGGTTCTTGGGTTATACATTTCCCTTCTCCAAGTATTTAAAAGCTTCTAACCATCAAGAGGCCAAGTTAGCTTCAAGATCCAAGTCTACCATCTCCTAATTTGGGGTTTTGCCTACTTTCTAGGGTTTTTTTTCAAAACCTAGCATGTAAGTATAAATATTTTGTAAAAACTAGATACATGTCAATATATTTGTGTTATTTACATTTCTAGATCTACTTCAAGTATTTACTTTCTATGTGATGATCTAAATTCATACATCTACGTTTTGGAACTTTTATGCATGATATGAGATTTCCTTATGTTTATTGTCTTTTTCATGATCAAAATTGTATTTATTAGAGATTTCATGATGATGGGTTTAAGGACATGGGAAAATGCTATATAATCTCATGTGAGGCATTTTGACCTAATTTTATGAAATTCTAGCATGTTGGGGATTATTTATAGATATGATTAATAATGTGGTTGGACCACTAATTAGACCTTGGAATGTGAAGCATTCATCATCATCTTGATTATATGTATATCCCTATTTGTTATAACATGTTTGGATAAATCTTCGAGTTGACACTATGATGGTTGAGTCCGGAAGTGATGTCTTAGTGACACACCAGGATCTCCGCCACTAGAAGTAATATCTTGGAGGTAGTCTTAAAGTGTGTCGGGCCTTGAGGTGTATCCTACAAATGTAGACACTAAGGTCAAACGTTCTTTTATGGTGAAACTTGTAAGGTGCTACAGGTCATCCCCGCTAGATCCAATTAATTGTACAAACCATTGCATCTAATGAACTGTATTTTTATGTCTTCTTCATGCTCACTAGGCTTTTTGGCCTAACACTTGTTTGGTGTCGACATGTATCTCAGGTTCTAACGACGTGGTCGCCAAGAAGGGTTAACCGATACTTTAGAGTGAGCTTGGGAACTTTTTAAAGCAAAAAATATTTTGAAGACTTATTTTGTTGGTTTTAGGTGACACTCAATTGTAATCTTATTTCTTTTTTAAATTAGATTAGGAGGTTGTTGTCCTCATAACCTATTGTTACGAATTGTAACCTAATAGGTGTTATTTAAGTTCCCTTTTTGGGAAGACTCGTATTCTGATATTTAAATACCATATTTCCGGTTTATTTGGAAATTTTTGTTTGTTCCATTTTTGGGGTGTTATAGTTTGAGCCTCTTATGGGTTTTAAACTAAAAAATGACATCTATATCTAAAATAAAATTTCTATCAATATCGCATTATTAGAAAATCATATATACTTTCATAGTTTGACTTTGTTATTAGTCAAGTATATAAATACTATTGTATTGTTAGTTTGTAAGGAGAGAGCTCATTTGTAATATTTCTAGAGGGAACTTAAAGAAAGAAAGTGAATGTAGAGAGAGATTCTTCAGTATACATATGATTTTGATGATAATTGTTGTTCTTAATTGTTTAGATTACTTTTACTTGATCATAGTTGGATTATCACTTTGAACTGAATACCATTTACAATGGTTACTGGATAGAGCCGAATACTAGTTATAATGGTTACCAGATATAGCCGAATACCAGATATCTCTGGTTACCGGGAATGAGATGGTAAAGTGCCTAACATTTTTATTCCATTACGACGCCTAATTGGACTAATCATCCATCAGGAACAACGTATCCATAATGATACATATGACTTTCTTGCCTTGAATTTTTAATTATATAAGTTTCAAGTTTAGATATTTACACTTAAATCACTTTCAATTTTTATCGGAATGTTTCCTTTTAGTTACCTATTTTCTTTATGGTATTCCTTGTGTTATTATTCGTTCACTGGACAATTTTGCTCAACCGAGGTTTGTTTCGTTTCACCTCGGCAGGTTCAGGATCTAATTCAGGGGCAAGATGAACGGTTGAGATGACTTAGGATGCTAAAAGACTAGCGGTTTAATTTAGTGCCTTTGTTATGTAATTATGTAGTTATGTAAATATGTTAATCGTATGAATTCTGATGGTTGTAATGTTATCTTTTAAGAGTTCCGTTAGAGCTCGATACTTTGAATGGTAGGCTTTTTATCCGCTTTCAGTTGTGACATGCCTCATCTTAGACTTATCTAGTAGGATGTGATTGTTACAATAGTATTGTCACAATATCAACTACCGAATTAGACGGTCTCCCAAGAGTACACACAACTCGGCGTACTATCAATACAATATCATTTATGTTAGAAATCGTGAATCCTAGTATGACATAGTGTTACCATCCTACACCGTAGGAATATAGTACTTGTCAGGTAGTAAAACTATTTATAGTCGTCTCCTATTATCTCAGGTTTTCTTAATTATCTTAACTTTGAAAGTTAATACATTTTCATACATAGAATTAATTGCCAATTAATGATATGGAATCTTCAATGAAAAAATAATCAACTAAAATAAATAGTTATAATAAATGATATAAGACACTGTGTTTTCACATCAGTTTCGGTCTTAATTTTCCCTTACACCCCAAACTAAGCCTCATAGCCCATTATCATTCGGTTTATTCCCACGTAGGATATAAAGACTGAATTGTAAATAATGGAAATGGAAAATACATAAAGTAAAGTGCAAAAATGTAAAGAACTTAAAAGTAAAGTACGAGAAAGTAAGGGGGCGTTTGGTTCGCCGGAATGGAATGGAATCTGGTGGAATTGGAATCTGAATTCCTTTGACCAGATTCCAATTCCCTTGTTTGGTTCGTTATTTTCAAGAATTGGAATTCGGTAGATTCCAAAGAATTCTAAAATGAGGCAAGATTAAATTCCTTACCTTACCCATAGGAATTCATTGGAATTGAATTGCTTTTTTTGTTAATGCCTAAAATACCCTTATCTAAAAAACAACTAAACCCTAGCCGACACCCCTTTTCACTTCGTATCTGCTCTTTCTCTTCTCTTCATCACTTCAACGTATCTGCTCTTTCTCTTTTCCTCTCATTAGTTCAACGTTTTCACTTCTGGTGGCTACTGCAACACTGATCTGCTGCTTCTCCGACCACCGTTACTACTTCTCTCGATCTGGTCTTCTACTTCTCATGTATGCTTCTGTTGCTTATCGATATGCTTCTCTTGCTGCTTCTCGATCAATTTATTCTTGATATGCTTCTCTTGCTGCTTCTCGATCTGTGTATTGTTGATGCTTCTCGATATGCTTCTCTTGTTGCTTCTCTCTTTCTGCTTCTCGATCTGTGTATTGTTGCTCTGGCACGAAGAAAACAACCTGGCAGGATTGCTTCCTGCAAGTGGTTATTTGTCATCTCAACATTTTCTCTTATGTTTCTCTTTGTTAACCCTTTTGTGGTCTTGATGTGTGTTCTAATATCTCTTAAGACTACTATCTAAATATAGAGTAGAAAGATAGAAGATTGTCATTTAACTACAAGTAAATTTTTAAATAAAATTGAAAATTAACCAAAATAAAGCACAAGTAAAAAAGTATGACCTCCAATGAGAATGAGACCAATTTATGCTAATGATGAGTGAGTTTTTGCAATATAACAAACAGATTAGCTACAAACAGACTTTTAATCATTAAGCTCTACAAACAGATTACCTACATGACTGATAGCTAACTGGGACTGATAGCTTATTCGTTCAGCTATACATGACTGTTTGGCAGTGGCTTAATGCTAACTGAATAAGTTGTGAGTCTCATTAAACTCATTAAGCCACTAACAAACAGACTTTTAATTTATAGTGGCTTAATGCTATAGAAAGTGGCTTATATATGTATATATATATATATATATCAATGGGACTGGTAGATTATTCGTTCAGCTATACATGACTGTTTGGCAGTGGCTTAATACTAACTGAATAAGTTGTGAGTCTCATTAAACTCATTAAGCCACTAACAAACAGACTTTTAATTTATAGTGGCTTAATGCTATAGAAAGTGGCTTATACATGTATATATATCAATGGGCCTGATAGATTATTCGTTCAGCTATACATGACTGTTTAGCAGTGGCTTAATGCTAACTGAATAAGTTGTGAGTCTCATTAAACTCATTAAGCCACTAACAAACAGACTTTTAATTTATACTGGCTTAATGCTATAGAAAGTGGCTTATACATGTATATATATATCAATGGGACTGATAGATTATTCGTTCAGCTATACATGACTGTTTGGCAGTGGCTTAATGCTAACTGAATAAGTTGTGAGTCTCATTAAACTCATTAGCCACTAACAAACTAGATTTACAATTGTTTCTAAACTAGAATTGGTAATAACAATTTATTTTTTATGCGGTTTCTAAACAGAAAATGGCTCGACTTAGCCTCACGACATGCAAACGTATGATTATGAGATTCTTTATGGATGAAGCTATGAGTGCCATTACTTGGTTTTTCATTACAGTTTGTTGTTTAGTAGCCAAACATAGAAGGGATAGACCACGTATTCAATATTCCATGTCAAGTGTGGATCGATCCACAATATTGCATAGGTACGCCTACGATAGTGATACCATGTGCATATCCCAACTTAGGATGGATAGAAGGTGTTTCAAAAAGTTATGTGATATGCTTGAAAGATTAGGAGGATTACGAGCAACTAGACATATGAGTACTGATGAACAAGTTGCCATTTTTCTTCACATGGTTGCTCATAATATTAAGAATAGGGTTGTCACATGTCGTTTTCATCATTCGGGAGAAACAATTAGTAGACTTTTTACTCGAGTTTGCAATGCCGTTAATAGATTGCATCCACATTTACTTAAGAAACCCAAACCTGTTCTTGAGGACTCCACTGATCGAAGATGGAAATGGTTCAAGGTAAATATAGTCCATACTTTTTTGGTATTCACATAGCACGTTACATACGTGTAATAATCTATTTTTTTTTTTGGTTTTAGAATTGTCTAGGTGCTTTAGATGGAACATACATAAAGTGCCTAGTGCCACTTGAAGACAAGCCTAGATACAGAACACGAAAGAATGAAATTGCCACAAATGTGTTAGGGGTGTGTTCACAAGATATGCAGTTTATCTATGTGTTGGCAGGATGGGAGGGGTCAACAGCTGATAGTAGAGTCCGTCGGGATGCTTTTCTTAGGCCCCATGGGTTAAGGGTTCCAAGGTCGTATTATTACTTAGTAGATGGTGGGTATACAAATGGAGAGGGTTTTCTTGCCCCTTATAGAGGTCAAAGGTATCACTTAAATGAGTGGCGTAATGGGCACCAACCAGCTACACCAAAAGAATTTTTCAACATGAAACATTCTTCTGCAAGAAATGTTATAGAACGATGCTTCGGTATTCTAAAGGCAAGGTGGGGAATTTTAAAAGATAATTCGTACTACCCTGTTGAACTGAAAGTTAAGGTCATAATGGCATGTTGTCTTCTTCATAATTTTATAAGACAAGAAATGCCAATTGATCCTTTTGAAAACATACCTTGCTCGAATGAAACCGAAGGCACTGATCACCAAGATGAGGATAATATCATTTCCGTAGATGGTTCCACCGAGTGGACAGAATTTAGAAGTAATTTGGCCGAAAGTATGTTTAATGATTGGAATGCTTCAATTTGATTTTTATGGTTTGTAATCGTACAATTTGATTTTTATGGCTTGTAATCGTACAATTTGATTTTTATGGCTTGTAATTATTATTAATTTTAGAGTGTTACAACTTGATCTTTAATATTAGGTATGTCGGAAAGAATTCGTCAATACTGAAATTGGACAAAAATTGAAGACACCAAACTTGTTGAAGCAATGGGTGGATGCGGTAAATAGTGGATTATATAAAGCCGATAACGGTTTTAAAATCGGATTTGTTACGTATTTGGAACAAGCATTGAACGTGTCACTTCCTGATAGTAAAATATTAGCTAAACCACACATCGAGTCAAGACTGAAGAGGGACTGGCAAACTGTCTATGATATGCTACATGGTAATAACACAAGTGGTTTTGGGTACGACAGTTCTAACAAGTGTGTGACTGCCGAGGAGTCGGTTTGGGAGGCCTACTTACAGGTACATATAACTATGTTTTACTTATATTATCATGTTAAGAATTGAATTTTTCAAGGTTTTTATGTCTTTTGCAAATTTAGTCACACAAAAAGGCTTCAAAATGGAAAAACAAGTCGTTTCCTTACTATGAAGACTTGTGTTACGTATATGGAAAGGACCGTGCTCATGGAAATCAAGCAAGAGACTTTGAAGGCTTAGAAGAACATGTTGACATGGAAGTTAGCCAGATCCATAGTGAAGAACAAGAATCTGATGAAAACAATCCGACTATAGATAGTCGAATGCCAAGTCAAGAATGTTCATCTCAAGGTAGTAGGAAGCGCAAGGGTCGAGGTGATCCTCTTGTGGATGCAATAAATAATGTTGCTGTCATTCTTGGAGATAGACTTGGAAAAGCATCAGAGAAGTTAGGGGACAGGTTGGTGAAAGTTGAGATGGAGTTGCATGAAAAGACTTCTATGGTTGGTTCTGAACTTGCAAAAATGAATCTTACTTCAATGGAAAAGTTTACAGCTCTGAGGAAAATAACACGTGAACCTCGATCCGTGTTAAATTTTTGGAACTATGAAGGGGAAGATCGAGAAGAGTTTGTGAGGTATCTTTTGCAAGAATGATTGTGTTTGATTGTTTAGTATTTTGTTGTCGTATGTGGATTGTTTAATGATGGTTTAGTATTTTGTTGTCGTATGTGGATTGTTTAATTATGGTTTAGAATTTTGTTGTCGTATGTGTATCTTTTGCAAGAATGTTTTGATGGATCTTGGAACAATTGTAATGAATGTTTGATGGATTGTAGTATTAAATAGCTTAAAAAGTTGTTGTTTTTGCAGTTTTGTTACTGATTTTATGCAGCTTTGTTACTGGTTTTATGCAGATATGGAAGTATATTTTATTAAAGTATTTTTTAGTGTTTAAAAAATTGAAATAAATAATAATTATTTTATTAAAGTAAATTTAGTTTTAAAATTATTTTTAATAAAAAGGGTATTTTAGTCATTTACCGGAATTTCATTCCAATTCCAAGGTTACATTCTGTGAACCAAACAGACATATTCCAATTCTGCCAACCAAACAGGTGGTCAAACCTGACAACATTCCAATTCCAATTTCTTCAAAGTTAAATTCTTTTGACACATTCCATTCCAACCAATTTCATTCTGCGAACCAAACGCCCCCTAAGTGGCTATAATGTAAATGACAATAAAGTAAATTGATGGAAATGTAAAAGACAATAAAGCAAAGTGCATGAAAGTAAATAACGGTAAAGTAAATGGAAAAAAATCAGCTGTCTCCAATTTATCTATCCCAAACCTATCCCCACCAATAAGGTATTTATACATCATTTTTATTTAAATAATTAATACATCAACATAACGGTGGCTAACTTACTTTCTTTTCCGGTTTCTCTCTCACCGTCCCTATATTTTTTAGTATGATTATCAGTGCATTTTTAGTCCTTCTAATTTATCAAGGTTTATATTTTAACCCTTTGGTTCATTAAAAGTTTTTTTGAGTTTTAATTTGATTTTTGAATGTACAATTTATGTTATTATAAATTTTTTATTATTTTATTTTATCGCCAATTCACTACAATAAATTGGGTTTACAGGACGTCGTCAATTTAAAAGCATCTTAATAAACTGGCCTATAAGACCAAAAAATAAAGAGTATCACTAATTGATGATTAAACTAAATTTGAAATTGAATTTTCTTTAAAAAAAATGAAACACTAACAATAAAAATATTTGATTGTTAATTGATTATTTACTTTTCAGTATAATAATTTTACGTTTATATATAAAAAAAGAATCAATAATTATATTAAACTTTTATTGTTTTAAAAATTTTAATTAAATAAATTATCTAAAATTTCAAGTTAAAAAAAAACCGAAACGTCATCATAGATCTTGTAAGTAGCTTGCAATTATTATTAATAGACAAATAAATTTGGATTTTTATTCTTACAAAAAAAATGATATATATTTTTAAACCAACTCAAATTATAAAATGTTATTTTTTGTATTAGTATAGACGGATATGCACTAATATGTCGGATTAATTGCAAATAATAATAACAATATTCAATATTTTACTCTTTCAAATGTATTAATTTCAATCAGGGTGGAAAATGGAAACTTAAGACGCTACAACAAAATTGGATTTATAAGACGCCACCAGTTTAAAAATGTCTTAATAGACTGCTTTATAAGACCAAAAAAATAAAGTATTCTATCTAAAAGCGTTGTAATAAGTTTATATTACGTTTTGACCGTCTTAACAAGGTTTTTAGGACACATTTTCAAACAGTGTCCCATAGAATAACTAATAGGACGCTTTGTATTAAAAGTATCATAAAAACCTTGTTAAGACGCCAAAAAAACATCATATAAAGTTATTATAACGCCTTTAGATATGACTGTTTTTTTTATTTTATAAGCCAGTCTATTAGTATGATTTTAAAACGCCGATGGTTGGAAGGGAAGGCAAGTGCCCTGGCATCCAAAGACTGGTTGCTTGATTGGACTCTCTTTGTACTAAGAAAGAAAAAGGATTTCAGCAAAGATGTTCATTTTCGATCGACCTATTGCCCTATCACATTGGTCGACTTGAACTTCCCTCTAGTCCTAGAATCACTACCTCTTTAAACCTCTGATGAGAAAGTCGTTTGGTGACGTTCTATAAACTCAATTTTGTTATAGTGAATTGGGAATAAAATAAATTAATAATAAATAATTTATAAAAAAATAAATTATACATTTAAAAATAAAATTGAAACTCAAATAAAAACTTTTAATGAACCAAAGGGTTAACATAGAATCCTTGATAAATTATTAGGACTAAAACTGCAGTGATAATCATAGGCCATGAGCGAGAAACTGGAAAAGAAAGTAAGTTAACCACCGTTATGTTGATGTATCAATTATTTAAATAAAAACGATGTGTAAATATCTTATTGGTGGGACAGGTTTGGGATAGGTAAATTGGAGATAGCTGATTTTTAAGTAAATTGCAGAAAGGTAAAGCTCAAAGTAGAAAAATAAAAGTAAAGAACTTGAAAACAAAACCGCAAGAATGTTGTGGTACTTAGTATCTTGGACCGCAAGTTACAAAACTTGCACAACAAGTCACGTCATGAAGCAAACACTTATTTTGAACACTTGAAAACAAATTTGAACTATAGAAAACAAATTTCTAGCCACAAAAGATTATAAAATCTAACGTATTGCATGAGAATAGGTTAGCTCTAAACAATTACCGAAAAATCAAAGTAACTTTCAAAGAAAGTAAGATGAATTAAGGAACGATTTTTTGAACAAATAAACTTCGATTAATACTTGCAACCAAAGTTTAGATCACAAAATACTTGGAAATGATAAACTATAGAGAGTAGAATAATAACCAAAAGGTTAGGTGTGTTTAATCATGGAAAACACACATTTTATACTAGTAATACACCTTGGACTCTAAGAGCATCTCCAACAGCTATTGTAAAATAGAAAAATGAATGATTTTAGCAATTTAAGTGCTCCAACAGCTATGGTATATCAATTGCTAAAATAGAAAAATGGGAAAAAAAGAAGAAAAATCTCTAAATTTAGAGAGTGTCTAAAAATATTTAGAAGAGAGAGAAACAATATTTTAATTATATTCAACCAATCAAAATAATTGAAGTTAAGTGTGTAGGAGAGAGAAATAATATTTTATTAAATGATAAAATATTTTATTAATATTGTTAATGATAAAGTTGCTAAAATAGAGTAGCTGTTGGAGTTAGATACAAATTGTTATAGATATTTTGACTTTTAATATGCTATTTAAGAAAAAAATTACAATAGCTGTTGGAGATGTTCTAAGTAACGAAAATACAACCCTTGGTGTCTTCTACAAGCTTCACTTCAACCACACCAGCGAGACTCGACTGCAAAATAAAATCGGCCCAAATATGGCCCAATTTTTTTAAGTCCACTATTAATTCCTCCATAGATGCTACAACTTTGAAATCAACAACCACTAATTCCTCAAGGAAGTTGTAGTACCAATCAGATTTACAAAAAAATAATTTAGATCCAAATTTATATTATTTTCATACCCTAGCATAAAAATACTAAAATTTATAAAAATAAAAATAATAGAGAGTCAAGTGGATATTTTGGGCAAATAAAAGAACATAAAAAGATAAGAAAATAAATGTAATAGGGTTAATAAATTAACATCTATCAGTGATCATAATGATTAAGATATGTTGTATGTTTTTAGTGTCGGTTAGAAATGATTGTTATGAATCAACAGATTGAATAGCTTAAAATTACCATTTTACTCCTAGTCTTGTGTTTAATGAAAATGAATGTATGACAAAGGTTCTGAATGAAATTTTTGAATGAAAAATAGAAAACAATTAATGGTCCACAACGATACTTGATTTCATATCATTCTAAACAAACATAATAATAGTTGTTTAAGTTTGGTATAACAAAACATCATATGAAATGCAAATTCAAATACAATATTAGATTCCAATCTCATCACGTATATTAGGTACATACTCATTGTACTGGGGACTCCAAAGCGTTGCATCCATTTCTTCTTCCCATGTACTCATTGTATTGAAGACTCTAATTTTTAGTCAAGGCAAGTCGATATTAAAAATTGGCTAACCAATAAGGATTGAAATCAAATCCAATGACCACATATGGACAAATCAAATATAGTGACCACATATACCAAGTCTCTTATAACTTCCTAGTAAATTACACAACTAGGTGATGTTGAAAACAATGCAATTTCTCAATTACTTGAATCCTTAAGTAGTTTCCATCAACATATGAAGAATGCTTCTAGAAATGCATATTGTTATGTCACACAATTTGAAGAAAAAAAAACATTCCTTCAATAATGATACCATTTCATGATAGAATCAAATATCCTAAATTAGGAAAGTTGTATAAAGAAGGAAATGATTTAATATAATATTCTAAATTGTGTTTAATTCCTTATAGTCTTGGGCTTACCATGTAATAGACAACTAGTATATAAAGGATTCTAGGGTAGAGGTTTCGTTAATGAGAGTCGTCTAAAGTACATTCACGTTTGTAATCTTTAATGCTTTCATCAATAAAACATACGACTCAATGATTTCCGCATGATTCCTCTATTGATCTTGTTGAATCGGACCTAACAAGTGGTATCAGAGCCGAAATCAAATCCATCTGATTTGATACGATCATCATATTCAGCAAAATCCAGGTATTATCGAGAATTTTTTTTCTCTCACTATGCGTCGTTCTTGAAGTTCGGGACTGCAAAATCGTTTTTCTGCTTTAATGTGCTGAATCTGGAAGCTTTTTTGTGCTCGAATTGAATATCCATCTGTTAGATATCGATCTCACCTTGCTGCATACAAACTTGATTCGTCGTTTGAAGTTTCTTGCTTATCAAGTTCGTATATTTTATATTGGAAAATCAATTTGTTTAAGATCTGAAAATCGTTGGTTATTCGAAGTTATCTGGGATAGAAGCAAAGGTCCAAACAGCCAAAATCGATCGAATAATTCTATGAGGTGCTGCTAAGTTTTTCTAGGTTTATTATTCTTCAAAATTCTCGGACCCAACAAATCTATATGTTCTTTATCGATTTCTTGGAGATTAAGTTTCCGGGCGTTCATCATATTTTGCATCAAACAAAAATTCTTATCGAACCTATAAGACCCGATATAAATTGTTATCGCACCAGTTTGAGCAGACATCATGTTTTATCGGGTCCCCTTGGCCCGACATCTGACCTTGTCGAATCTCCTTGGCCCGAGTTCCTCACTTATCGACTCCATATGACCCGACATATATTTTTCTCGAGTCCATATGACCCGACATATATTCTTCTCGAGTCAATATGACCCGGCATATATTCTTCTCGAGTCTATAAGACCCAACATAAATCTTTCTCGAACCTATATGACCCGAGAACTTCATACAGATCCCGACCAAAGCTTATCTCGTCGACCACAATTGAGTTTCAACCCAAGATTCCTTATGGTGTACAAAGAAAATATTCAAGAGCCCTACATCACTTTTTCATATAGAGAAAAAAGCGGAACCCCCGTGATGAGTCTCGGGAAAGAGATCATTGTTCATGGATTTCATGCAAAGCCGGATTTGAACAGTTTTCAGAACAAAAGTGATTATTTTCTGTATCTGGTTGGATTAATCAGAAGTCTGACTCTCTGCACTCATCGTTATGGAGTTTTCCTTAGATGCCAGTTTCAGTAAGTGTACGCTATTGTTATGTGCTTAACTCCTAACCATTTACCATCTGTAGGTTTGATTGTGATCTAGAATGTTGAATGACGATATTCATTCATCTGATTAAGAAGACTAGATCTGAGTTGGTTGCTTTCTGTTTTGGAAGTATTATGGAAATCGGCTATATTTTGAACAATTATATGTCAAAGAAGCAATGGTCATCAAGAAATATCATCTCCCAGTTCGTCATGATATATATTGCCTCGGTGATCCAAGTTCCTTGAGCTTGTCGTATTAAAGCTCTTTACACACAATTCTTATTCAACTTGCGGCTAAAGACAGTATCAATTTTTTTTTGCTGATTATGCACTGAGCGTTGAAGCTACCCGCACATGTACCTTTTATTTATGCGGCTAACAGTTGTGTCGAGTTGTCTACAAATTGAAGTTGTATTTGGTGCAATTAGTGACGGTTATAGCACATTGGATCTGATATTTTCAGTTGAAACCGAAGACTAAGAGCTTATTTCAAGGGGGAGCTTGGAAGACCGACGACACTAAAGCTTTTCCAAAGAAAGCAAGGGGGAGAAGATTTGAAGATCCTTCATTTATAAAACTTTAGGGGGAGATTGATAGGATCAAATATCCTAAATTAGGAAAGTTTTATAAAGAAGGAAAGGATTTTATATAATATTCTAAATTGTGTTTAATTCCTAATGGGCTTGGGCTTACCATGTAATAAACAACTAGTATATAAAGGAGTCTTGGGTAGAGGTTTTGTTAATGAGAGTCATCTAAAGTACATTCGCGTTTGTAATCTTTAATGCTTTCATCAATAAAACATATGACTCAATGATTTCTGTATGATTCTTCTATTGATCTTGTTGAATCGGACCTAACATTCCAACATGATGCATATCCTTGTGTATATCTAGAATTCAACTGAATTTATTGATCATTACATATAGTTCAATTAAAATATTGTATGAAAGTATGATTTCTTCTATTCTCCTTTGAGAATTGGAGGATTTTTTATTGGGCGAAAAAAGAAGGATTTTTTTGTCTACCTAACTTTCTTCATTTTTCCTTGTATCAATAACTCAATCAAAATGCAATTATCTCGACACCTTAACGTGGTGGAAGTCATCAGATCGAGCCTGATTATCCCTAAACCTGATGTGAGTTTTTATATTTTTATTTGTCGCCGTGATTGAATGAGAATGGATAAGAGGCTCGTGGGATTGACGTGAGGGGGCAGGGATGGCTATATTTCTGGGAGTGAGGCTCGAACCCCCCCCCCCCTCCCAGAAGGAGGCGTTCTTCGCCTTCCACCTATGCTGCGCAGGGAAGGCCCAAAGCCAATCCTAGAGAACAGTGAAGCTTCATATGGTCTTTCTGTCCAGGTGCACTTTTATCTGAAATGAAATAGAGGTTTACTCAAACCCTGTAACTTCCAGATGCAATTAGTAGTTTGATATTATCACCATACTCCAAGATTCAAATATGCTTTTTCATGTGTCCGATCGTTTTTCAACATAAAATATCTAACTCTTAATCACACAGCGCAAAATGGTGCATCGTGGTTTGTCTCATTAAATTAGGAAAACACGTACATTTGATAGGGACTAGTAATATCACATTGCTTTTCTAGGACATTGCCTATGGCATTGCTTTAGGAGAAGATTCTACCTAACCTATATGTGTGTCTTGTCAATTTAAGTCTAGTGTATATGTACATTTGAAGTGCTTATGTATAACATAATTTACACATGAATGTTACTTGAAGATTTTGACTCATTTCAATGGAATTTTGTCATTGTGATTCATCTAAAGTTATCAATTAAAAACACATCCAAGACTTAAATGTTTTGAGGTTTTAGGGGTTCATTTTGTTCTTCACATAACCTATTTGATTAATTGAAAATGATACTAAAACACATAATGGAAGACATATTATTGATTATAAGTTAGGTTCAATAAAACAATTAGTTACTGCAAACAAGGTAAAAAAAACAGGACGAATGCTAAAATAAAGGATGAAACACAAGGTAATGATAATAATGGTGATTGGAATGAGATGATTGGTGGTGTGTTTTCAACAATTGTTGTGGTGGTTTGTTACTCAACATGTGCGGTTGTATGCTTCAACTAGGGATGCAACGATAAGAATGGTGACTGGAATGAGATAATCGTGAGAAAGAAGATAATCAAAATGAAGGAGATAATTGAATCGATGTAAAACTCAAGCAGGTGAAAAATCGAACAAATGTTAAAATCAATGCTGAAAGATGAATATACTTTAACAAAGCGGCAGATTTGATTCAGAGCGAGTAGATTGTAAGAATAGGGGTGACTTCAGGGAGCAGCATTGTTGATCCAAACTCCTTTCAGTGATTTGAATATGATTCCTCTTATACTTAGTGAAAATTCCAATTATAGTACGATGTCCAAAATCAGCGATATCACACACTGACTGTGTTCAGTGATCGTTGATAATCAGAAACAACATCATATCCCTGAAGATCCGAAGAACAACACTCACACCATAAAGTAATTCAGCGACTGTCGAAAGCATAGCTGAAGAAAGAGATGGATAACTCGTGATCTGAAGTGGTTCAGTGATAGCAATGTTCATCTATCTAAAGTGTGAGATCTTGAAAAGCCTTAGTGATAACCGAAGACTTCATCCTTGAAGTTTCTGGTTCAGTGATCAAGTTGGGCCTACTCAGCAAGATCAATGTTCTTATCCTCGACGCACAAAAGTCAAAACCCCATACCTTGTTAGAAAAGGACGTACGGATTGTCTCTTATGTCTCTATCAAATCTGATTTGGTTATTGTTCATATTCGGCCAAAAGAATGGTTGTCTTTTGAACAAAGGACAAGTCTGAAATAGAAACTTGACGCATGGCATATACTTTTTGCTTTGCATTTAATGCAACAGATATAAATAGATGAAGAACCCTTCTTCATCTTCATGCATGCTACCTTCTCTCCTCAAACCTCCGCTTCTATTTCTTCGTGTTCTTGTGCATCAAATCTTAGTGATTTCTTTAGTTGTAATAGAATAGGTTTAATTACTTGTTCTTATTCCGCTTGCAACTGTAAATTTGTTTATTCAATATAAACTCATTTAAAAACCAACAAAAGCTTGTGTTTGTATTCAACCCCCCCCCCCCCCACAAACTATTTCTATATCCATTGAACTCGTGTAGACTCCGTTGAGACCAACAAACATGTTCTGAGAGAACAAGGGTACTCTTGAAAAAAAAGGCTCTGAATGGTTTTCGAGATACTCTAAAATTGCTCAAATGTTTTAGAACCATTATGAGGTAAGTTTTTTGTTGTTGCCAAACATGAGTTGCCTCATGGCGATTCAAAGTTTTGCCACTTAATGGAACCATTAGAGGCAAACAAGCACCCGTACAACATTTTTACACTAACTAAAGCAATTTGACAAGAAAAACATGATGTTCAAGTATATAATATTTAAAAATATAGCAAAACTCACAAATACTCCTCACATCTAGTAGGTTTGAACCCTTAACCTCTAATAAGGTTGAAATTTATTGGTAACCGGGATACCAAATACCCACTGGTAACACACGATATTTTTACATGTGAGTTTACAGGTTTGACAAGGTTTCATTTAAGATTTTACATTAAAAATATGAGTTGTGCCAATCACATGATTCGTAACAATACAAGGTAAGATAACTAGCTTATGGCGAGTACGGGGAATCCAATCCCGTCCCCGGATATTTTGTGTTTATCCCCGGTTAAACAATAAATTGTTTAAAAAAGGTTAAAAATATTTTTTTTATATAGTATATGCATACGGGGACGAGACGGGTTGAGGAATACATTACCTCGCCCCGACCCCGGCCCCGGTTTTCAACACTTAGGGGATCCCCGGCCCCGGTACCCATTTTAACGGGGAGTCCCCGACCCCGAACGGGGCGGATGAACCGGGTTCCCTTACAGGACGGGGAAAATCACCATCCCTAGCCTTTAAGTTAACAATGTTAACTGAATTGACCCAGTTTTATGTAATGAAAAGTTAATGGCCCGTGTTGTAAATAAGGGTTAGATTTACGTGAGACCAGAGTGTTTTTGTGAGATTTTTGAGACTACATTTTTACATTAGAAACTTCATAACAAAACATTTTTACATTAGAAACTTCATACCAAAATAAGCATGTAATCAGATAAATGATCAAACTGTATTTTTTTACGTTTTAAAATATAACTAGAAGATGTGTCCGTTGTAATGTAGCGAAATTTAAATATTTCATCAACATTAACTTTAGAAGTCTCAAACCCTTTTAAGATAGCAAATTGTCTATCATTATGAACTTATAAATCGACATCCATTATTTTTACAAAATTCAAGTACAATCCTAATTTAAAAAGAATAAAGTAGCACATCGTCAAATCAAATGGTCCTAAATGTGCTACCTTGTTCTTTTTAAATTAGAATTGTATATGGGTTTTATAAAAATAATGGAGGTCCATCTAGTTTAAGAATTAGAATTGTATATGGGTTATTGTTGATGAAATATTTAAATTCCGCTGCATTGCAGCGGGTACATCTTCTAGTTTAAGATTATATATGTTCATATGGAAAAAGTTGTGAAATGAAAATTGAAAAAATGAAGGGTTATAAACTAAAATAGATAACAAAGTTTAAGGGTATAAAGTGTAATTTTAAAAATCAAAATTAATTATATTCTAATTATAATATTGAAGGTGGAGACATGCATCAAAAGGTTGTACATGAGGCTACAAAACACGTACCTCTTAGTTTTCTAAACAAAACCAATGCATGCTTTATAAGTAATATAAATATAGATAGATAAGGGTGTAAAATAAAAACTAAAAATGAAAAATTAAGATGTTAAATTAAGTTTCAAAATTAACTCGATACGTATTTATCATTTTTAATATTATTAAATCCGAAAATATTAATATCAGGCTATTTTGAAAGTAGTGAAGAAACGAATATAACCGTATAATTTATAAAAAAGAAAGCGTTTTTAATATATTTTAGTTAATATACGATTATTTTTGTTATTATGAAAAGTGTGTTAAATAAAAATGAAAAATGAAGAACTATAAAGCAAACTATAACAAATAATTCACTACGTATTTATGTTATTTGATGATATGATTAAGTCATAAAATATTAAATATTGAGCCCATTTCAAATGTATTAACAAAACGATTATAATGATATAATTTATAAAAAAAAACATATTTTAATGTAATCTGATTCATATACAATTATTAATTTTAATATGATAGGGGTGCAAAATAAAAAATAAAATAGTAAACGATATTAATGAAATTTAAAAACTAATTATAATATAGATAAGAGTGTAAAATGAAAAGGTAAATAAATTAGATAAATAATTATGGGACATAAAATGTAAATTTTTAAAAAATAACTCGTTACATATTCATGTATATAATAATATAAATAAATCGAAAAATATTCAATATTAAGCTCATTTTGAAAGTAACGATGACATGATTATAATGATATAATTTATAAAAATAGAAACTTATTTTTAATTGATTTCTGATTCATATACGATTATTTAGGTTATGATAAATGTATAAAATGAAAAATGAAAAAATAAGTGACATAAAAAAATTAAATAACTAAATATAAGAGTGTAAAGTGTAATTTAAAATTTTAAAATACTTTGATTTATAAATTTATATGGGAACGAGGAGGTTGGTGTAAAATTGTAGAGCTTTAGATGTTATAGTTCATGCAAGAAATATTGTACGTCTTAAAATCGTAAACTTAACAGTTTAACATGTTTTATATAATAATATAGATATTAATAAAAAGGTGCAAACAAAATACAATATCAAAGTTAAATCATACTTAAAAAATAAAAAGGGTAAATTTTGCCAAAGTAGTGAAGAATAGGGGGGTGAATGTCATTTCTGATAGTTTAGAGGCTGGTTTTCAAATCCCCCAAAATTAAGAAGTTTGTTTAACAAAAAAAACAAGTATACAAGTCTATTTTGAAAGGTAGTGGCGGCAACTAGGAAGGGGTTGTGGTTATTTGTTTTTAGTGATTAATAACGTGTTTGAAAGTATTATTTAATACTTTTCTTATCGAGTAAGGAAAGAGATATTGATAATTAGAGGTATTAAAATTGTATCATGGCAAATCAGCCAACTATAATATCAACCGTATTAATTTAATTGGTATCAACTTAATTAAGTGGTACTGCGGTACCAACCTCATAAATTTGGTTGGTACGTGGTATTGAAATTTATATACCACGGTAATACCATATTGTACCGACTTATATATATATATATATATCTATATATTTTAATTATTTATTATATAAGAAATCAACTAAATGAATTATATTTGATTATTAATGTATTGTTTAATATTTAACTGTCAGTATTTTTAGTTTTTAAAGTTTTGAATTTTACACTTTTAGGCTTTGTTTGTTTTTTTCATTTTAAGCTCTTAATCATCACTTATGTCTTATTCGTTTAAACATTTTATAACCATTCCATAACTGAAATCAGACTTAAGAGTTAACACCTCTTAAAAAACAAACGTCACCTTAGTCTTTTATTGACTTCAGACTTGGACCACTTACCTTTTTACATTCTTATTGAAAATCCTATAGCATATTAGTTATATTTCCTTGAAAGTGGATGTAGTTTAACTTAGTTCATTTTAACATTACCGATTTAGTTTAGATTTATGTTTAAAAGTGGATTTAGTTTAGTTTTATGATGGTTAACTTTTTTGAAAGTGGTAGTTTAATTTAGTTTGATTTAACATTACGGATTTAATTAAGTTTCTTGTTACGATGTTGTTTTTTCCAACATTTATGATACTGTAAACTTTTGTTTTAAACTTTGTAAACTTTACACAACAAGTTTGTATTAAACTTTGTAATCTTTTGAGATGTTGGTACAAGTACCGTACCAACATGTACCAACCAAAAAAAGTTGGTACCAATTATAGTTGGTTGGTACAAGGTATAAATTTTTTAACACCAAGTATAACTGGTTGATACACGATATTGAAAAAAAAGAATGGCACTGTATCATGTTCACCCCTATTGATAATGGCTTCAAAGCAAGGAGGATGTTCCTAAAATATCAAAACTTGAATGGTCTGAAACCCAAATAAAAAATAAGGCATTTGTGTAAAATTTGAATGCCTCGAAATTTGAATCCTTACTTTTGGAGAGAGATTTGGATCCGAATTAGGTTTAATTTTTAGTTTGCATAGAATAATAGATTTGAACGGTTAAAAAAATATAGAAGTATTTTTAATTTTTTTTTTGATTAAGATAAAGTTACTTAATGAGAATAAACTATTTGAGATGTCTTATTAATAATAATTTTACATATGTTAATGTTATAGACAACTCAACGGTGTCATATAAATCAATATAGTTTGTTAAGTTTTTTGAGTTTGTCAGAGTTGCAAATTGTAACCAAGTGTTTCAATTGTTTATTGAAACTTGTTGAGAATATTTGTGATTGTAATATCTTTGTTTTGCAACGCAAACCAAATTTTTTATCTGCTAAAAGAAATTTTATGTGATTGTAATATATGCTAAAAGAAGTCATTCAAAATTGTAATCGTTTAAGACATATTTAAGATAATCAATGGCTGAAGGAATGTTAAACATTGAAGATGATATGTACTAAAATACATTGTCTTCTTGAATTTGGGAAGAAAAGAAAAGAACGGAACTAACAAGTGATTGTGGTCCTTGATTGGTTGTTTTAAAACATGTAAATTGATTCATCTGTTTTTAGTGATTAGAACGTGTTTGGTTAAAATTATTAAATAGCAACGAGTAAGAATAAGAGATATTGATATTGGCTTCAAGCAGAGGAGCAATACCTAAATGGCCTGAAACCCAAACAAAAAATAAGATATTTGTGGAAAATCTGAATGTCCCGGATTTCGACACCTGACTTTTAGAGAGATATTTGGATTCAGATTCAAATTGAGTTTGATTTTTGGTTTGCAAAGAATAATAGATCTGAATGGTCTACAAAAATATAAAAGTATTTTAAAATTATTTATTTGATTAAGATAAAGTCATAAACTATTTGGGATGTCTTGTTAATAACAATTTCACATATGTTAATGTTGCACACAACTCAATAGTGTCATATAAATCAATGTAGTTTATTAAATTTTTTGAGTTTGTCAAAGTTGCAAATTATAACCAAGTGTTTCAGTTGTTTATTGAAACTTGTTGATAGTATCATATCTACTAAAAAAAGTTATTAAAAACTGTAAATATTTAAGACATACTTAAGATAATGACACAAGAAAAGTTAAACAAATTGAATATGCTATTGCTATGTATCAAAATACACCATCTTCTTGAATTTGAAAAGAAAAGAATGGAAGGAACATAAAAGAATGGAAAAGAGAAGAGGAATTCTTTTTAATTATTATTTTTGTGAGAGAAAGGGAAGAAAATTTAATAAACTTTCATGTCTTTCAATAGCTTAAAAAAATGTTATTTTTATAAATATATTTTTGTTTATTTTAGGACTGTTATGATTGATAAGCAAATGTGTAATTTTACAAACAAATTAGTTGTTATTATTTCTTTCCTTCCCTTTACTCTCCTATTTAGAATGAAAATCATTTTTTTTCTTTTGTTTCTCTTCTAAAAGAAACTTGAAAACACTGTTTCTTTTTCCATTTCCCATACTATCCTTCGTAAAAAAAAGGAGTAAATTACATGTTTTCATGGTTATGTAACATCTCATGCTAACCGTACTATATATTATCTATTTAATTTATACCACGACTGATAATTTTAAAATACGTCTGATAGATGAGGTATATAGTCTCTTGTAAGGAAATATTTGTTCCACTCCTTACAATCAACCATCACGTCTAATAAAGGAGGTGTCTTGTCTTTTGTAAGACAACCTTTGTTCCCTCTCCAATTGATACAAGATATTGCACGTTAGGTGTTTTTAACGGTTATTGTCTTTTTTTCTTTTCTTTTTTAAATTCAATAAAACGTGTCATTCTGATTGCATTTTTTAATGAGTTGGATCCCATAGGATTACAATCTTTAATGAGTTCGGTCCCTAAATAAATCAACAACTCGTTCCATATGGTTGTGTTAAGGACCCAACTCGTTGTAATTTGTAAAGTGCAACCACATGAGACATGACCATGATCCATTGAATCAAGGATCTAAATGGCTTAAGGCGTGACGTGGCACGAAGCCAATCCTCAAGCCTTAGGAGTCATGGCGAGACCATGATGTTTTCCAAGGCGTGGCTTAAGGCGGCTAATGTGTAATATATATATATATAGGAAGGTTCAAATGAGAACTTTGTAAATTTAAAGGAATAAAGGAACACTTTGTGGACCACATATGATGTGGTTCACATAGTGTTCATTTATTCCTTTAAAAAGGGGTGGTTCTCGTATGATCCCTCCCCTATATATATATATATATAGAAAAGTTCAAATGAGAACTTTTGATTTATAAAGGGACACTTATGGACCACATATGATGTGGGTCCCACATAATATTAAATCATTTATGATTTAATATTAAATCAGAAATGATTTAATATTATGTGGGACCCACATCATATATGGTCCACAAATTGTTCCTTTGTTCCTTTAAATAATGGTGGTTCTCGTATGATCCCTCCCCTATATATATATATAGAGGAAAGTTCAAATGTGAACTCATTTTTGGTTGTGAACGTGAGGACGAATCTCAGCCACTTATCCGGTCAATAAAGGCGGCTTTGACCTGGTTCCCCTCCTTTAATAATCTCCACCTCCCATGAATCGCGTCAATCCTCCGTGATCGCGTCCACCATAACCGAAGATGTGTGGCTGAGATTCGTCCTCACGTTCACAACCAAAAATGAGTTCACATTTGAACCTACCCCTATATATATATATATATGGTTGGGTCCCGGTGAGAAGGAAAAGTTATGGTGACAAGGGTAAGAAGGGATTTCCATCCTTAGATCAATCTTAATTGAAGATCAACACTAATGAGATACACCAATATGTGTCGGATTAATTCCCGTCTGAAACCCAATTCGTGGGTGGACGTGAGATTAAAGTGATCAAGGGTAAATATCCCTTCTTACGTTTATTACCTTAACCCTACTTCTCATATGATCTCATGCATATATATATATACATACACACACACACACACATATATATATATATATATATAGAAGTTGGTTCATTTACAAACTGGATGAATCATACAAACTCGTACAAACCATATATAAAACTAGATGAATCATACAAACTCGTACAAACCATATATAAAAATAAATTTTTCATGATTTTTTTTTCATCCAATGCTATGATTTAAGATGCTATTACATATATGTTTGTTTCATAATGTAAAAGTTTCACATGTATTTGTTTTCATAAATACATATATTTGTTTCATAATGTAAAAGTTTCACATGTAATTTTTTCACAAGGTGAAACAAACATATGTGAAATAACATCTTAAATCATAGCATTTGATGAAAAAAATAATGAAAAAATTATTTTTATATATGGTTTGTACGAGTTTGTAGGATTCATCCGGTTTGTAAATAAACCAACATCTACATACATATATATAGGAGAGAGAGAAAAGTTCAAATGCGAACTCAAATTTGATTGTGAACGTGAGAACAAATGAGGCGCGACACGTGTCTGAATGTAGATTATTCAGACTGAATATACAAAGAAATATTAAGACTGAATATAGTATTTATTCACTCTGAATAAATACCATATTCAGTTTGAATATTTGTTTGTATATTCAAACTGAATGAGACACGTGTCACACTCTCATTTGTCCTCACATTTACAACCAAAATTGAGTTCTCATTTGAAACCCCCTATATATATAGAGGCCCCTTCAAGTATTAACTCAATTATTTGTGTTAACCGTGTTAACCCGTCGTTCACTGGTGAACACCATGCTCGTTCACTGGTGAACACGATGCTCGTATACTGACGAATGGTATTCACCAGTGAACGAGCATGCATGTATGGAACCATTCATTCACTGATGAATGGTGTTTCACCAGTGAACGAGCATGGTGTTCACCAGTGAACGATGGATTAACACGGTTAACACAAATTATTGGGTTAACACTTCAAGAGCCCTCCTATATATATATATATATACTATATTATAAAGCATTTGGTAAAAACTTTTAAAACCCATTTTTATGCATATAGTACTGTTTATTGATGCATATTACTTAAAATTTAAGATTACAAGTAAATTATGCGTAATTACAACTTATTAACTACAGATAAACATAATCAAATATAGGATAAACATCTCATTTTAAATATAAAAAATCTAGAATATAATTAGGATAATTAAGTTTTTACAAAATACTTAACTATTATTTTTATAAAAAGTTATATTATTAAATAAAAAATAAATATTGATAAAGACAAAAAATAAAACCATTATAACATCGATAAAGACAAAATATAAAATAGAACATTAAAATTAGATGTATATCGTTACATTGTGCGCGTACCGTTCTAGTATCTATACTATATTATAAATCATTTGGCAAAAACTCTTAAAAACATATTATTATGCAGTTAGTACAATTGATTAAAGCATAATTACTTAAAATTCAAAAATGGTATTATTTTGGTTAATTTCCTTATTAAACCTATATTATAATTTAAAAAAAAAAAATCTGAAATAAAGAAATTTTACAAAAAATAAAATCTATTTTTTCAAAACTAATAAAATCGTATTAACATTGATAAAGACAAAAAGTAAAATACAACATTGAAATTAAAATGGATCTCGCTGCATTGCGCGAGTACATTTCTAGTATATAAATATGTGTGTGTGTCAATGTTTTAAACAATAATGATTAAGTATTTAACCCGTAAAAATTATAAACTTATATTTACATTTACCCCTGTTCAAGTCTTAAAAATCACATATTTTCTCTCATGCCTTATAACGTCATATCACTTGTAAAACCGTAACTTAAAAAAATTTAAAAAAATTAAATTTAAAAACATTAAATTTAAAAAAATTAAAAATTTAAAAATTAAAAAAAAATTAAAAATTAAAAAACTTGTAACGCCATGGCGGGCCATGACATGCCATAACGAGCTCCACCCCTTATCTTGACGCCAAGGGGGTTAACTTGGCGGCAAGGCTGCGCCTCGGCACCATGGCGACGCTAAGACGCGTTTTTTAGAACATTAGAATTTTCAAAAAAAGATAAACATATAACCAGAGAAACAACACATATAATTTACTCTAAAAAAAGCAGGGCTGACAATTCTCGACACAACACGAAACTCGACATGAAAATAAACGGATTTGAGTTGAATTTCTGACCCACCAACCCGTTTGGTATATGTGTTGTATTCGTGTTAATATATTGGTTGATTATCATTTCAGGTTTTAAAAAAATTATTTTATCTAATGTCACCTGATGCCCTAACCCAATTATGACCCCTCCAACCCGATTATGACCTGTGAACCCGTATAGTTAAACGGGTTACACGGGTCGTATACGTATTAGAGTTGATAGATACCCCGGGTTCAAACCCAAGGGGAGTCAATTTGAGGGTACGAGAAGTACCCAGTCCTTGGACTGGTCCAATCTTTGAAAGTATGTATAGGCCTCAAATGAGGAAACCAACACCATCATTGTTTCTCCTGTCAATCCTAAGTGAAAACCTAGAAAAGAATGCAAATAAGGGGGTGTTTGGTTTGCCGGAATCCGGCGGAATCTGATGGAATTGGAATGGTCAATTCCGTTGACCAAATTCCATTCCATCGACTGGCTACCTCAGGAATGGAATTGAATTCCAAACATTCCCCCATTTAAGGATTTCACCATTACTTCCTAATGAGATGGAATTGAAATCCATTCCATCCAAAACTTCTATAATGACAAAAATATCCTCGTGATAACTTTAAAATGTTAATTTTATTATCATTTATAATTAAAAAAATTGAAAATAAATATAAATATAAATATAAATATAAAAAAATAATAATAAATAAATATAAATATAAAAATATAAAAATAAATAAATAAATAAATAAATATAGAATCCGGTTCTTCTACACCCCAGTTAAAAGTTACACCCCGTGCACCCCAATCAAAACCGTCCATTTTTTATATTTTCTGATTTTGACAACCTTTTAACCATTTTTTTTCATAACAATATTGTTTCATTTGATCCTAAATGATATGAAATGAAGAATGTTATGAAATTCACTATAATAGTGGGCGGTTTTGATTGGGGTGTATCGGGTGTAACTTTTAACTGGGGTGTAAAAGAACCTTCCTCTATAAATATAAATATAAATATAAATATAAATATAAGAAAGGGTATTTTGTCATTATTGATCATTCCATTCCAATTCTGTTGCAAACAAAACAGACATATTCCAATTTTTACATTCCATTCCTGCAAACCAAACATTTGGTCAAACCTAATAACATTCCATTCCAATTCCTTCCAGATTCCAATTCCTTTGACAGATTCCATTCCTACAGATTTCATTCTGCGAACCAAACGCCCCCTAAAGGTTTTGATTTGAACGTGTTATATGAATTATTAGTATTTTTAGCGCTGGGCCGGGACAGCAGCGAATTAGTGGGCTGCCCTTGGATGTCCGATATCACCGAGAAGGCGTGCGTGCGTGTGTTCGTGGTAGTCGTTTGTGGGTTCGATTCCGCTATGCCTTTAAAAAAAACGACACTATTAGTTATATGAGTCATGTTCGGATCGAGCTTTTCCTGACCCATCAACCCATGACCTGCCAACCAAAACACGATACGATTGTCACCCCTTAAAAAAACACCTTTAAATTGAAAAATGTACGAATAAAATTGTGTTATATGAATTATCAGTGTTTCTTAGATATATTTCAATTTAACTTTTATATTCATGGAAAACCTCTAAAATGTTTTGAATGGGCACCAATGAGTTGTATAAAATAATGGATTCTGCCAGTCTGGCCGTTATCTAACGAGCATCTGCTGGCGATTCCAAGATGCTTACAAAAAACCAACGCCATTGATTGATCCATTCTTCATCGCCATAGCCATCGCCATCGCCACCAGATTTCTTTCTTTCTTTCAAAATACAGACTCTTCTCGTGCATCACTACCATTACCAATACATACATATAACTACTGACACACAACCTTCTTTTCATCCAATAAAAGCAGGTTCGTTTTAGATACAATCGTTTTCTTTCTTGTTATTATTACACCCATTTATAGATCTATTTTGCTCAATTCGTCTGGTTTAAGGTCAGTATTTTGTTTATTACACCCATTTATAGATCTTGTTCTTGGGATTTGAATTTGTTTATGTGTTGATTTGTAGTTTTTAGGGCTTTTTTTTGGGTCGACATTGTGGATTTCTTATGCGTATTTGTTCGTGCGTTCTAGTTTTATTGGTGTAAATGGATAATTCTTGTTTATTATATCTTCTTTTGATTTTGATGGGCGGAAAATAAAGAATTTCGTTAAAAGTAATTCTGAAATTGATGCTTATTGTTCTTTACTAATCTGTTTTTTTTTGTGAACAATTTAGGGTTGGGGATCTCAGTTTCTAGTGTCTAAGTGTGAAACGTTAAACAATTTGTGTTTGAATTCGCATTGTTTTTGGTGTTGTTTCAATGTGTTGATTTGTGGGTTTTAGGGCTTCCAACTGCATGGGTGTAGATGGATAGATTCTGATTTATTTGTATTTTAATATTTTATTCTTTTGGTATTTGTTTATAGCTTTAAAGTTGGAGATCTCAAGTTACCTATATTTATTGGTAGTTAGGTACAACTTTTCCTAAATTTGTGAAATATTTGTGTTTGATTTCTGTTGAATTCTGTGTTATCGAATACAAAAATTAAAGGAAAATGCTGAGTTTAAAAGACTTCCATATCAAATTCTCTTAATGCTGATAAATTTTGAGGACCACAGTGTAGGTAAATTTTGGGACACAAGATAGGGGATTTATGTTCTAATAATGCATTTAAAGTTGAATTTGTCAAAAAGATAACTCTCATTGGGACACACGATAAGGGCTTTATGTTCTAATAATACATTTAAAGTTGAATTTGTGAAAAAGATAACTCACATCGCCATCACACCGAAGCCCAAACAACATAAACCATCTGGTCATCAGTGGAACGAATGTTGGGTCCGTTAAGTTGTCACTTGTATCTTTGCGATTTGGGTTATAAGAGTAGAAAATATTTGTTGATTTTGTGATGGCTCTTTGGTTCCCTCCGCCCCACAAAAAAGGGGTGCATGTGTTATCATCCCTAAATTATATTCTTTTCTTAAATAACTTTTTGTGTTGGTTTTTTTGCTTTGCTATAGACTCTAGTTGGTCTTTGGATGTCATTTTGTTGTTTGGTTTATGAATTACTGACTCCTTTTTTACTTCTAATGTTTTTAGATTTCGAGATGGTAGCACAAGAATTCACTGTGGATTTAGATAAGCCTCTTGTCTTCCAGGTGAATTTCTACCGTAATTTCTTTCTTGTTTTTAAGTCTTAATATAGACTTTCGTGTTGTATTTAGTCTTTCCAAGTTATTTTATATGCACTTGTTGGATGTGATGCTTGGAAAACAGAGGAATAGATCAAAGGGTCATCAACCCAATGGTATCCGAGTTAAAGGTAAAATCTTAGCCTCTCCGGAGGTCAAGGTCAAGGGTTCAAACCTCACCAAAGATGACGTGTGCTTGAGTATTTCTGTTATATAAATATACCAAAGGGTCATCTATTTAGCCATCATCATCGTCATTATATATAAATACTTTGTGTTAATCTGGTTTCACGAATAAATTCATTGTCTTTTGAATCTTGATCTGGTCCATAAGATTCTTTTATTTGTTTTTGTTAAAGGCTATCTTTGATATTTGCAAAATACTAAAAAAGATTGCAACTTGCATGAGCGCATTTGTTTCTTTTACTCCTTCGGTTTCCTAATTGTAAAAATCTTTGAATCTAAAGGTTGGTCATCTTGGAGAATCTTATCAAGAATGGGTTCACCAACCTATTGTTAGCAAGGAAGGCCCTCGGTTCTTTAAAAGTGACTTCTGGGAGGTACACATTCCTTTTTTATTTTATCTAAAATCTCCCACAATAATGACAAACTAATGGATAAATATGTAGTTTTACATTAAAGCCTTCTACAAAAAGGGAATGCTGCATTTATTTTGGTAATACTGATTTGTTCTTATATGGTTCAGTTTCTTACCCGCAATGAGTGGTATGTAATTCCGTCTATTTGGCTACCCGTTGTATGTTGGTATACCTCAAAGTCGTTCAAGATGGGACATACACTTCCTCAGATAGCATTAATACTCGTTATGGGTATTTTTGTTTGGTCACTTCTGGAATACACTCTGCATCGTTTCCTTTTTCACATCAAAACAAAGAGTTATTGGTGCGTTTTTTTTATTTCTTTAATGCGTGCACACACTATTGGAATGGCTGCAGTTTTTATGGTTTTTATTTACGTGATCTTTGTTAATTGTTTTTAGGGGGAACACCCTTCATTATCTTCTTCATGGTTGTCATCACAAACATCCTCAGGATGGATTACGTCTTGTTTTCCCTCCTACTGCAACAGCTATTCTCTTGGTGCCGGTATGTTCTCTCGGACTTTTCCCCCTTCTGTTGTTTTATGATTCAAGATATAATAGGGAGTCTAGTTGGTCGTGCAATCGTAATGCCTGGATTTGGCCATATATATTATATAGAGGAAAGTTCAAATGAGAACTCAAATTTGGTTGTGAACGTGAGGACAAATGAGAGCGCGACACGTGCATATTCAAACTGAATAATGAAGGAAAATATTCAGACTGAATAACACTACATTTTAGGGGCCGTTTACCAAATCTTACCCGGGTAAGTGCTTACCGGAAAAATTCAACACTATCACTTACTTACCGGGTAAGATTTTAGTCCACAAAAACAGCATCGTATGCAATAATTTACCCGCTAAGCGCTTACCGTGGTAAGAGTCGTCGTCGCAATCACTTACCCGGGTAAGACTCTTGGTCATTGTTTTCCTTGTCTTCGCTCTTACCAGGTAAGAATTTTGGTACTTGTTATATTCCTCCGGTAAGGTAATATGGCTTGGTAAGCACTTACCCGGGTAAGCGTTTGTTTAGCGGCCCCTTAGTCTGGATATTTTCCTTCATTATTCAGTCTAAATATGACACATGTCGCGCTCTCCTTTGTCCTCATGTTCACAACCAAATTTGAGTTCTCATTTGAACCCACCCCTATCTATATATATATATAGGCGCAAGATCGTGTGAGAAGTTGGGTTAATGTGAGAAGTGTAAGAAGGGATCCGAACCCTTGATGAACCCTTGATCACTTTTAATCTCAAACCCACCCATGAATCGCGTTTTATACGGCGATTGATCTGGTGCATCCCATCCTAATGTTCATCCCAAGGATGGAGATCTCTTCTTACACTTCTCACCATAACTCTCCTTCTCATCGGAACCCAACCATATATATGTATATATAGCCTAGTGAGTTACAATGTACTAAATGGTAGATTCACTCCAGTCTACCTCAAGGGGTAGGACCCTGGCTTGCAAAACAAAATGGACCAACTGCTTATTTTATAATCTGTTCAACGAAATTGTTTTGATCATCATTCGAATATCTAAAATACCCCTTCTGCTCGCAACAAAAAACCGAAATTTTCTGATGCAAAATCACTTTCGTAAAAACCCCTTGGTGTTTTTTTAACGACTACTAATAGTAAAAGAGTAGTAATTTTGGATTTAACTTTGAAACATACTAATTTCATTGCATGATTTGCAGTTCTGGCACTTTGTAAAACTGATATCGACCCCTACCGTTGCTCCTGCTTTGTTTGGAGGTGGATTGCTAGGTTATGTTATGTACGATGTCACCCATTACTACCTGCACCATGGCCAGCCAAGAAGCGAAGTTCCTAAAAATCTTAAGGTAAAATTATCCTGCCCCTACTCTTTAAAAAAAAAAAGACATGGGCATCATGTCTTAAATTTACCGCACTTTTCTGCCCTAACGAGATGCATACACAAACCTCTAATATTTCTTTAAAATTTCATAAGTAGATGATGGATCTTTTAATTGCAATAATTTCTAAGTGCAATATTCCATGTAAATAATACCTTCTCTTTTCAAATTTCGAACTAAATCAACCCAAATGAACCCAGTATACCCCACTCGAAAGTAAGGACCGGGAGGTGAGCATTGGGACCAGGTACCGATGTGATTGGTTCTGGTTTCCGGTTCCTAAAATACGGAACCGATTAGGACCGGTTCCGGTTCCAGCTCTCGTTTTTTTTTGGAACCGTTTCCCACCGGGTACCCGGGTACCTGTTCTGGTTCTCATTTTTTTGGAACCATTATATTACTTTTTATAATTATTTTATATATTATTAATTTATTTATGTAATAATTAGTTTTTATTTTTTACCAGATTAGTTTTGAGTATTTATTGTATTTAATTATTTATTACTTGAAGTGGTACTTTGTAGTTTATAATAGACTTAAAATTACATTTTTATCGTATGCAATGTAAAATTTTTATTAAAAAAAAATGAAACCGGGTACCCAGTTCCGGTTCCAAAATATAAAAACCGATGTTAGCAGTTCCGGTTCCATGAAATTTGGCCGGGTATCCGGTTATGCTCACCTACCCCTAGTCCTTTTACCCAAAAGGTTGATACTAATTGATTGGTTTGACACTTTTGAACTGAACCCATATCTCACCATCTTGAAATCAACTGAAACCTATGATTTTGTTTTGATTGTATTTGTATTCGATCTTGGAGTTAACGATTGGTTTTTTTTTATGTGGGTTATGCAGAAATACCATTTAAATCATCATTTTCGAATTCAAAACAAAGGATTTGGCATAACGTCGTCTCTATGGGACAAAGTGTTTGGAACATATCCTCAGTCGAAATCAGTTGAGAAAGAAAAGATGATGCAGCAGTGATGAAATGACTGAATGAATCAGCCAACGAGTTGTATGTTTAGGTCAAAAGATAGCAGAGCATTTTGAGCATGTTAGCAAGCATTGTTTTGAATGTTGGTTGGGGTGAGAGTGTATTTTTAGTCAAGCTTTTTTTTTGATGATATTTATGAAATTTATTTATACAGTTAAATGTTTTTTTCTTTTCTTTTTTGTATTTTGCCCATGGCATGAAAAAACTAGTTGTTGCTGGGCTGTTTAGAAGGTAAAAAGCTACTAATAAAACACACTCCATCTTGCTGCAAATGAAGAAGGAAGAAAATGGATGCATCTAAGTGTAGTTGTAAGTAAGTATGATGATATGGGGTTTTTGAACTTGAGATCGTTAGGTCGTTTTTCGTGTTGACCGTTTTGATGTTTTGATTCGTTCGTGTTTGTCTTGATCCTTTGATGGGTTTTGATACTTTTGGGATGAAGGATGAGTATTGATCTTGAATATAATTAGGGTTTTGTTTTTTCTGTTTGATTCAAATGTTTTTTTTTGATTAATCTGGATATCCAACCCACTATGCGAGCTGACTAATCCCAGGGCAACTACCCGCTTCGTTGGTAGCCCGAGTCCCTGCATTTCAACCTCCGTAGCCACAAAATGTTTTGTTATTGTGTTGATTTGATATTGTCTAAATTTTTTGAAGGTTTTTTTTACGGTGTCTATACTAGAGATACGGGTTGGTTTGAAAAAAGTCTGGTCTAGTAAAAATGACCGATCTAGCAAAGATTAAATTGGGACCGATGGTCTATTTTGGCCTGGTTTGGGAAAAGTCGGGTGTTAGTTTAGCATGGTTTGAACTTTATCTAGTCCAAACAAGACGGGTTATTCGCACATCCAACTAAAAATTTTGGTTCAAAAAAGTATCAATGGTGTGGTTTGGTTTGGATCAATGATGCCATGAATGGGTCTTTATTAGGTTTGTTAGAGCATCTTCAAGAGATTCTCTAAAATGGAGAAAAGAGGGAAAATTGCAATTTTGAGCTAAAATTGAGTTCCAATAGATTATCTAAAGGTGCGTTTAGCTAGTGAAAACTGTTTTCATTTTCCAAGAAAGCGTTTTCAGAAAATGGAGTTGAGTTTTCGTTTTCAGTTTTCTATGAAAATTTTAGGAAACGAGTTTAGTTGAAATGGTGGAGTTTTCATTTTTCATTTTTAGAAAATTAGAAAACGCGTTTGTTGTGCATTTTCTACCACTTTTAATTTTCTATTTTCCATTTTTTTTTTCAAATTAGAAAGCGTGCGTGAATGTGTGTGTGTGTGTCTGTGTGAAAGTGTGTGTTTGTGTGAAAATAAAAGTGTGTGTGTGTGTGTGTGAATGTGTGTGTGTGTCTGTGTGAAAGTGTCTGTGTGTGTGTGAATGTGTGTGTGTCTGTGTGAAAGTGTCTGTGTGTGTGCATGAAAGTATGTGTGTGTATGTGTGTGAAAATGAAAGTGTGTGTGTGAAAGTATGTGTGTGTGAAAATGAAAGTGTGTGTGTGTGTGTGTGAAAATGTAAGTGTGTGTGTGTGTGAAAATGAAAGAGTGTGTAAATGTGTGTGTGAAAATGAAAGTGTGTGTGTGTGTGTGAAAATGTAAGTGTGTGTGTGTGTGAAAATGAAAGAGTGTGTCTGTGTGTGAAAATGAAAGTGTGTGTGTCTGTGTGTGAAATGAAAATGAAAGTGTGTGTGAAAGTGTGTATGTGTGAAAGTGAATGTGTGTTAGAGTGTGTGCGTGTGTGTGAAAGTGTGTCAGAGTGTGTGTGTGTGTGTGAAAGTGAGTGTGTGCGTGTGTGAAAGTGAGTGTGTGTGTGAACGTGAAAAAGTTTTTAGAAAATAAAAAATTGGAAAAGTGGTAAAAGTAGGCTTTCTAAATTCAATGTAATTTTAGAAAATGAAAATTTTCGTTTTCTTGGAATTTTTTTGAAAACTGAACGAACTAAACACGTTTTCCAAAATTTTATTTTGTGGAAGATTTTCCTAGAAAACGGGAAATTTTTCTGTAACTAAATGCACCCTAAAAGTTTCTCCAAAATGGAAAAAGTAAGAAAAAGAAGAGGGTTTTCTCCAAATCTGGAGATTACCCAAAAAATGATTACCATGTGATGATGTGAGAGGAATAGTTTTTTATTTATTTCTACCAATAAGAAATTTTGAAAATAATTATTTAGAAAGATAAATACTATTTTAATTGATAATACAATATTTTAATATTTTAATCAATGTTGTATTTTCCAAAATACGGAATCTGTTGGAGATTAATGTAATTTTTTTTAAGATTTTAAATTTTAGTTCTCTGTTTTAAAGAAATTTTGGAAAATCTCTTGAAAATGCTCTTAGGCCCGGTCCAAATGCCTATATCTCTAGTCTACATGTGTATGAGTACGATCTCTAGAAGAGTAAAGTATTTATATAACTTGACCGTATGAGACTAAATTACATAACTATGTCCGAAGCAACTTAATTATCATAGTTTGTAAAAACATAGCATAAGATTTCATCATTATCTTTGTTGCACTCAACCTAACATTAAAGATATAAGTTGATAGTCAGCTTTAAGTTTTGTGAGTTAATGATAATCGGTAAGCAGTTAACAAACATTTTCGCAAAACATATGAAATCTAATATATATTTTCATAAAACACATAATCCAAACGTATTCATGTGAAAAACTAGTCATGTAATCTCGAAAATAAACTCTGTATACAGTTATGCAAGGTTGGCGACTCAGTTTCCTTAGCCTCCTTGAATTTGACCAATTATGCCACAACCGCGCAACCTATTACCTATTTGAGTATCCTCTCGGTCTCTATATCTAATTCGAGCATTTAATCGATGTTACATCAACTTATATGACAATTTCATGCTTAATTCATGGCCTTATGGCCTTAATTACAACTCCATAAATCATTGCAACGATTCTCCAACATCATATGCTACTAAATGTGAGCTTCTCTGATTTTGGCACTCAATTCGTACCTTAAATCCCTGATGATTTCCTTACATGCTTAAACTCTTTAATGATTTTAGAAACACGTTCAAATCAGAACCTTTATTTACATTATTTTCTAGGTTTTCTTTCGGAGTGACAAGAGAAACAATGGTGGTATTGGTTTCCTCGTTTGAGGCCTATGCACGCTTTCAATCATGCCTCACAAAAATTGTTGTTCTAAGCAGTTGCCATGAACGTGTTCTGACTTTTCAAACCCGTCTTATCACTTACATTCCAAGCCCATAACTTCCCACAGTCTAGTTATTACATAAATAATCTTATATAAATAATTTTCGTTGAGCAATTTGATTAGATCCAAGCTTTGAACGCTTATAAAGTTCAACAAAAAGTATTATGATTAATATGATTCCGAAAATATCTGTATGCACTTAATAACATTTTTAAATCACTCATGTCTTCGCCTAATTATATTAATATTAATTATCATAATTAGTAAGAACGAATTAATTGTTAACATTTTTTAATATAAATTCTTGTTGTTGTTCTATTGTTGTGAATTGACATTTATTTAGTGAATTCTTTAAGAAAAATCATGTAACCAATATTGTATTCTACTTATATAAATTATCAACAAGAGCAAATTGCATCAAAATGAAGAATACTTGTTTCATCTCTTTTTTTTTTTGCATTAAGAAATCGTTTAACTACTGATCTTGACTTGTATTTTATAAGGGTGGTTCAATTTCTTACATGTACATGCTTCATCCTGAAAGTATGATCCATCCATTTTTCTGTCTATTCATTCATTCGCTCATGGATCTTGGGGCAAGCAAAAATAGGTTTAGACCGACATAATAAATGATTTGAATGGGAATTGAACCAAACTAAACAAGGACCAACTATTTTAAATAAACTATTTTAAAAGCCGATTCTTGGATTGATCTGTCTAGTACTATATTGGAATTTTTTTTATTTTGAGAAAAGTGAAACCGCATTTAAATTTATATCTATCAAATTAAACTCGTCAAAATTTGGTCACAATATTTGTACGTTTTCAACTTCGATACGATTTCATTTGTCCAGTTCCAACCCGATCTATTGTTGATGTCAACTGTCATATTTGAGTCAAAGAATTTAAAGTGAATTGTACCAAATTACAAAGTGGTTTTATATTCTTCCGTTTTTTGAAATCCACTTTCAAAATTCTTATGTAGGCCCCTTGGAACCAAATGAAGTTTGTGATAAATAGTCGGGTTATTCGGTTTTGGTTATTTTTGTAAGTTTAAACTTTCAATGAAACTGAATAAAAAACGAATAAGGAAAATATTATTCTTCTTTTATGTTTTACATTTATAACTAAAATACGGGTTTGGTCTATTTGGTACGCTTATTTTTAAGAAATTAAGAAATTGGTTCTCATACTTCATTTATGACAAGTTTTATCCTTATGGTATGCATTTTTTTCATTTTTTGTTGGATTTGGTCTCTCGTTTGAACGTCCGTCCATCAATTCCGTTAAACTTGAGGGAGAAATGGTCTCTCTCCAAGTTTCCCCTTGATTTTAGAGGATCTTTTTTTTGAACTGCTTGATTTTAGAGGATCTGATGGACGGACATTGAGACAAAGGACTAAATCCAACAAAAAGTGCATACCACAAGGATAAAATCTGTAACAAATAAAGTCTAAGGACCAATTTATTAAAAATCACATACCACAGGGACCAATCTATAATTTATCCTAGAAGTCAAAAAGTTGTTAGTTATATTATATGATTTATATCTAGACTTTTTCTTTCCACCATTAATTCCGAAAATTCAAGTCTATATTTAAAATTTTAATTATATCTGTATTTATTAATTATCTTAAAATTTTAAAAATAAATAAATTAAAATAAAGCCTCCTTTAGTTTATCTAATAACCGAGTCAAATAACACTAAATCAAATAAATTGTTGGCGATTTTAGTAAAATTATCGGGTTTTTTTAAAGAGTAAAATCATCAGTTTATTTAGTTGTGAGTAAACTCTAATTTTGGTCCTTGTGGTTTACAGAAATCTTTGAAAGTGGGACCTAAACTTTAATAACTCTAGAAATCGTCGCTGTGGTTCTTATTTTGCTCTGAAAATAGTCCCAAATCACTAACTCCGTTAATTTTTCTGTTAGTGTCAAATGTATTTTTGTCCATTTAGGCTACTTCTCTAATTTTCATTAAAAAATTAAACATAAAATGTGTTGTATTTGTATATAATATGTATATGTGTACAAAAATTAACATAAATGGAGAAAAATGTTTTTGACACTAACAGAGAAAATTAACGGAATTAGTGACAGGGGACCATATTCAGAGCAAAATGAGAACCATGGGAACGATTTCTAGAGTTATCAAAGTTTAGGTTCCAATTTCAAAGATTTTAGTAAACCACGTGGACCAAAATTAAAGTTTACTCTTTAGTTGTATTTATAAGAATACATGGTTGTTAAAAGAACCAGAAGGTATAGGGTATATACTCATAAGCGAGCTAGAAACCATGATCGTTGGATTGTGTAAGAGCATCTCTACTAGATCCTCTAGAATAGAGAAAATAGAGATTTTGTTCTCTATTTTGCTAAGTCAGATTCTCTAAAGTGTTCTCTAAAATAGAGAAAACAAGATTAAATTCCAAGTTTAGGTAATTCTCTAACATTAAACTATTATCTATACTATATTATAAAACATTTGGCAAAAACTCTTAAAAACCAATTTTTATGTATGTATTACTGTTTATTGATGCATATCACTTAAAATTAAGTACAACTTATTAAAACTTCATTTCTGAATTCGTGTAACTAATTATAGATAAACATAATCAAATACAGGATAACCATCTCATTTTAAATATAAAAAATCTAAAATATAATTAGGATAATCATTGAGTTCTAACATAATAATTAATTTTTACTTTTATGAAAAATTAGATTATCAAACAAAAAATAAATTACTTTGTTATTAAACATAAATAAAATATAATAAAAAAACTGAATTAAAAAAAATTACATAAAAGAGAAATTTTATATGAAACATTAAAAATTGCTTTCTCAGAACCAGATAAAACTATTAAAACATCAACAGAGATAAAAACAAATAAAATAAAACATTAAAATCGAGATTTATCTCGCTGCATTGCGTGAGTACCCTTCTATTTATTTTAGATAAAGTTTTTTAAAAAGTGGATTAGGATGATAAACTATTAATATTTTAATAATATAATTCTTCTTGGAATCATTAAAATAGAGAATCTTTTTTTCTTTTGAAAAGCAAATAGATTAAAGGAAAAACGCAGTGAGGTGTAGAAAACAAATATCCGAAGAGAAATATACCAAAAGCAGCGACCCGGGAAAACAAGAGGGACCCAACGAAAAGAAATCCAAACTAGAAAAATCTAAAACGCAACAACATTTGGAGAAACAATCCAGGAATTCCAAGATTTATAGAAAGACTTGCACCTTAAAGATATCCAACCGAAGGACTGAGACAGAATTTCACCAAAAAGGTTATTGCTCAAAACAGTACATTTGAAGACAGGAAAGTTCCTTTTCCTTCAAAGAAAGTATGCAATGATCTAAACAACAACTTGAAAAATATGTTCAGAAGAATTCGCAATGCGGCTACCTCCATCGAAGACCATCATCTCTGGTAAAGAAGATGGGATGAGGTCCTTTAAGTTCCACCACTTAGAGATGTTTTCCTACAACTCCTTAGCAAATTTGCAACCAAGAAGACAATGTTCCACCGATTAGATGAGATCGTTACACATCAGACATAGAGTTGAGTGGAGATTGGTTTCTTTGATTTGTAATTGTTCAAGCACCGAAATCCTGAAATTGGAACCGGGAGTGTGTTGATGTCCACCATATTTATGAGAAATTTAACTTTGAAAAGACCATCTTCATGGAAAAACCACCGTCCCTTGTCCCTGTAAAAAAAAAATTATTCAAAGAGACATTATGCAAAGTCGAATAGGTCTAGTCAAAATTGACAACATTTATTTATTTATTTTAAAAAAATTATAGATAACCTGTTGAAGATGTTCTAATATGATAACGTTAAAAGCATCTTTAACAGCTTCTTCAAAATTGAAAAAAATTGAGATATTGAGTAATTTTTTGCTCCAACAGTTTTTCAAAAACTTTCTCCAAAATGGAGAAAATGGAAGAGAGGATGGAAAAATCTTCAAATTTGAAGAAATCCTAAAAAATAATTATCATGAGGGATAAACATTTTTTTTTATTATGTTCTACCAACAAGAAAATATTTGAATGAAATGTTTAGGTCAAAGAAATAATATTTTATTAAAATATGAAATATTTTAGTAATGTAATGAATGTTGTAATATCCAAGAAGAAGTTGAATGTGATATTTTTTTAAAGATTTTAGGGTGCATTTAGTTGTAGAAAATTTTCTAAGGAAAATGAAAATTTAGAAAACCCGTTTGGTTCATTCAGTTTGCAAAAAAAATTCAAGAAAATAAATTTTTTCATTTTCTAAAATACTATGTAAATTAGAAAACTAGTTTTAATAGTTTTTCAAAATTTTGTTTTCTAAAAAAATTTCCACACTTTCACACACACACACACACACACTTTCTAATTTGAAAAAAATGAAAAATGAAAAGTGATAAAAAATGCACAACCAAACGCGTGTTATATTTTTCTAAAAATAAAAAAAATAAAAACTACACCATTTCAACCAAACGCGTTTTCTAATTTTTTTTCTATAGAAAGCTGAAAATAAAAACTCAACTGCATTTTCTGAAAATATTTTTTAGAAAAATAAAAACAATTTTTTACAACCAAATACAACCTTAATTTTTGATGAAATTATGAAAATCATGTTGGAGATACGGACCGAATCCAAAATCCAAATAAGCCCTCATTGATTCGGTTTAATTATATAACTAAACTCAAGTCAAAAACACAAAACCAAATTTGATTCTATTTAGTTTTGAACATGAAAACCGATAAATTAAAACCGCTCGATAACACAAAAGCAAAGTTTTTCAATTTTAGAGTGTTTGGATGAGCTTATTGACTTATTACTTATTATCAGTTTGGAAAAAGGGTTTATAAAAAGCTGATAAGTTAAAAAATTTACTTATTAAAAAACAACTTATCTTCAATTTGGTATTCGAATAAGTTGTTTTATTCAAATACTCAAAATGACTTATTAGGGGTCCCCAAATAAATAAGTCAATAAGATTTTTTTGATAAAGATCTAACAAATACTATTCTGCTATTCACCAAAAATTGTTTAATTTGGATAAAATTTACCAACCATTTTCGTTCAGTTTGCCAGCAATTTTTGGCAACAATTATACGACGGAAAACCAGAAATTGTAGCACTCGAAATTCTTCGATTATCAATACTTCAATCCTATGTCTTGCATCACTTGTATGCGATTCAACACTCTACCTCAATCCCACCATGTATGTAGTGCTACCTGTAACCTCAATTTGTTGATTTATGATCCATCTGTTGCTAATTTGGGTGTTTTCTATGCAAAATGATGTAGGTCAGGTGTGGTTTTCATACATTAGACGTTCCTGTTGCTTCTTCTACTCGCTTTCACTTGCGGTTTCATTTGAAGCATGCTCAAATCACAGGGGAATGTCTACAACTCCAGTGCGTACGTGGTGGCGATGTGAGTTTGGTTCTAAACTTTTTTACATGATGTTCATACAAATTTAACAATTTTGATGTTTGAATGTGTTAAATTGTTTGATATTTTTAGCGAAATTTTAAGCTAAAATTACTTGTTTGAGCATTATATGAAGTTTTAATAATGTTGATTTTAATCGATGATATTCGATTACCTGGTCGTTATTTAGGGTTTAGATGCGTATATTAAATTGTGTATAGACTCATACTTTGCAATTTTCATGGAATTCACATAAAGGAACTAGGAAGAAACAGCATCACAGTAGTCCTAGTCCTGATGTGTATGTTTCCAGTGTAAGAGAGAAAATGAGTGGTGGTTTTACCTGTTTTGATAGCAGTCCTGTTCTTCATTGGTTTCTCCTTGCATGTATATCTATATTGGACCCTATTGGAACCTGGAATCTGCTAAGGTGGAGGATTTAGCAATATAAAATAGTAAAATACAATAGAGAATCTATTTATTGAATCTGTTAGAATATGCCGCATCTGTACCTTCGTGCCTAAGGGACGACCTATTGGACATCCCTTGTCAGTGGCTTCTATTTATCTAACTTAGATTCAAACTGATGTTCGTGTTGTTAAGTACATGTTGATTTGCAATTTAAGTTTTAGTATATTGCTAAGGTTGATTCTTTACTTCAAGGTTAGCCTCGCGAGTTATCAGATCTTCCCAGCAGCTCTATAGAGCACGAAGGTATTGAGTAACAAAATTTTGTTGACTCAATAGCAATGCTACATATGAGAACTTATTTCTAATGCAAAGCTTCTGAATATTCCACATGTTCTGTTTTGGATTCAGGGGAAAGCAATGAAAGTCAAGAAAAGTCATCCTCATCACAAAAGTACTAACTACTTTCCTTTCATCACTACAGCTCATGCTATCGTATGCATTATTAGCTCTATATTTCTGTTTGACATTATTAGTTGTTAACTCATTTCGTACATATATATATATATATAGAGAGAGAGAGAGAGAGAGAGAGAGGGGGGGGGAGGTTCAGGGGAAAACCTAACAAAAAAAGCTGAAGAACACCCTATGAGCCCTCCATCTGGACGGTATTCACAAATGCATACAAGCGATTGAAGCTGTATTTCTATCCACAAATGCATGTTACAAATTACCGGTATGCATTTGTGCATACCGTCCAGAAGGAGGGTTCCCAGGGTGTACTTTAGTTATTTTTTTTAGGTTTTCCCTTGAACCTGACCCTATAAAGGCAAGCCTATAAAGGAGGTTTTCTAGTTATCCTTATGTTGGGATAATAGTAGTCGGATCCTGGAAACTACCTTGCATTTCATATCATTGTTTAATATATTGATTTTGGAAAACTAAAGTATACTAGCTTTCAATGGCCATTAGGAAGACAGATTGCTCTCATGATCAAGCTGTTGGGAATGAGGGTTTGGGATTAAAAGTGTGTTACGAATGGTACTGGTAGGCAGCCTTCTGCACCTTGCCCTTCCCTCCCCCCAAAAAAACAATTTTTTCCTGTTTTTTAAACAATTTACGAATGGTCGACTTGTTTCAATCATTATATGAACTTAAGATTCCAGAATCTCAACGCTACCCAGCCAATTCAGTTTCATATTGTGGACGTGTTCATGATGAAGTTCTGGACACTTGTGGCGCATGGTGTTTGGGTTTTCTGGAATTGTTCAGATATTGCATCAACTGGCAATATGGCCCTCAATAAAACCCAAACATCAGCATGTTCTCCCTATTCGCCTTGTCATGTTTCAATATGTATACTCATCAAATTTCAAACATAATTGCTCAAATTTTTATAACATGCCTCATTTCATAGGGAACCTCAAAGTGGCTGCCCTAACTATGGCGGAATATTTCCGAGATGTTAATGAACAAGACATATTTTTATTTATCGACTTCTATAATTTTTGAGAGTTTTGGTGATAAAATTGAATTTCTATCCTTATGGTTAGTATTTGAATAGGACGTGTGATGATTTGCAAATAAAGACAATAAAGGATTTTTGCTGTTTGCTTTTTAAGCAAAATGCTCATTTATTATGGGATGAAGGCATGAAGCCATTGCGGGAATAATGAATATTATGGGATATATATTCTGAGATTTGTTTATTAACAGTGTTATTTTCTGTGGAATTCTCAGGATATTGGAAAAACTTAGAAGATATGGAATTTCAGGAATATTGTCCTACGGGCTACTGAACACTGCTTATTATCTTTCTGCCTTTCTCGTCGCTTGGTAACTGCTTTGTACCTAAATAGTTAATGGCTGTGAGTAATTCACTTCTAGATATTTAGGTAATACAATGACGCAATCACTTAGGACCTCCTTTTGAAAATTACATACAGGCTGTTTTCATATTATATCTGTTAAATTCATATGAACTTCCTTAGAGCAGCAGACAGAAATCCAGTTTTGGAGTTCATACTACCTTTGCATATCTTGAATTTGCACCCTTTAGAGGGGTGAAGACATTAATTGGGCTTTTCAACGAAAACTGACATTTACATCATGGAACTCGTAGACATGATTGAATAATAAAGAATTCAAGGGTACAAACACATTTATAATTTACTGCTTTGTCATTTATGAGCAATGATATTCTATGTCGTGAGAAAAGGATTTCATTTATTTGATTCTGCTGTACGACCCTCTGTAGTAAGTTCACAATTATAACCAACACTAACATCCTAGATGGAACCTGGGGTTCATATAAGTTGATTAATTAATGTCACTTAATGAATAGATGTTTAAAGTGTAGTTTGAAGAACCATTAATATTATTATCCAGTTTTCCTATCCTCAAAAGGTTAAAAATGAATTATATAAAAAGCAACCAAGTAAATTGATTCTTAGTAAACAAAAGGGGGAGATTAGAAATCTATTGCAGCAGAATCATCTTCCTCTTCTTTTATACGTTCTACACTCTTCACATATCCGCTTAATGGGAATTATGTTTATTTACGGTCTAGGTTCTACATTGCCCCAGCACCTGGGAAGATGGGTTATTGGATAGCGGTTAAAAGGTGTTTCTTCTTCTTCTTCTTCTTCACCACTTTCGTAGTCATCATCATCATCATCATCATCATCATCATCATCTATGAGTATTGGGGTGATAATTTGGATTGAATAATGATGTGCAGATTTGTGAAATTGATGGCCATGGTCTGGGCTGGAAGTCAAGTAACTAAACTTTTGAGAGCAGGAGGGTGAGCTACTTAACCTTATTAGTATTTAATTATTTAAGTTGATCACCATCTTAATTTATGCTAATCTCTCTCTATCTCTCTCTCTCTCTCTCTCTCACACACACACACACACATAAATACATGCTTTATGGCGTTCTGTTTAGACAACATCTCCAACAACTATGCTATAATTTTTCTATAATAGAATATGAAAAGTCAAAATCTCTAAAAAAAAATTGCATCCAGCTCCAGCAACTACTCTATTTTAGCAATTCTAACTTAACTATATTAATAAAATATTCATTACATCTAATAAAATATTATTTCTCTTTCCTACACATGTAACTTCAATAGTTTTAATTGTTTGGATATAATTAAAATATTATTTCTCTCTCTTCTATATAGTTTTATAGATTTCTCTAAATTTAGAGATTTTTATACTCTCTCACTCCTCTTTTCTCTATTTTAGCATAGAGGATAGCATAGCTGTTGAAGCAACAAAAATGCTAAAATCCATCTTTTCTCTATTTTAGCGTAGCTGTTGGAGATGCTCTTACAATTCTTTAACAAGTGGCACCTTTTGACTTAGGAAAATTTGTGGAGACCATATAACAGAACTTGTGATTTGCCTGTTTTCTTTCATCCAACTACAATTACTTTTGGTATAAGGATGTCTTTATCTGGCCTTAGTTTGCCTTATATTGACCATAGGAAGATCTGTAATTTTTTTATTGCCATTGGTGAAAGGATGTGGGATGAGCCGACCCATAGTAGGGGACCTATATGTTATAAACACATAGTCAACACACACATTTATACATATACACACACATACATAGAGGAAGGATCATGCTAGAGGTTAAACATTTTGTAAGAAGGGGAGAAGTTTCAATATCATATATGATTACACTCCTTTGGGTGTGTTTAATCATACATGATTAAGCGTCTATGTGTTGTCAATGCAACATGTGTTTAATTATATATGATTAAGCTTGTGTATCGTGTGTGTAATCATATATGATATTGAAACTTCTCGCCTTCTCGCAAAATGTTTAGCTTCTCGTTTGAACCTGCCCCCATATATATATATATGTGTGTGTGTGTGTGTGTGTATGGAGATGCACAAAATATCCCAAGCCCGAAACCTGGGTCCGGCTAAACCTGTAACCCGGGCGGAAAAGCCTGATTGGCCCTCTTTCAACCCCAAAGCCAGGCCTTTATTTTTTGCTAACTGAAAAATGGTCTTGGGAGGCCCAGGCCTAGTGTGTATATATGGTTATATACACTTAAATGCATACATATTACTGTATATGTGTGCTGCTTATAATATATATACACACATGTGTACAGCAATATACACACAAACATATATAGTTTACATATACATGTATGTATTACACACATACATGTACATGTATATATCTATGTATAACACACACACACACACACACACATATATATATATATGTCTATTTGTGTGTGCAGTTGCCAAAATATGCAGATAAGTATGCTGATGTCTTTGTGCTTATCTTAACAACATTGGACAATATATATGACCTATTTTTGTGGGTTATATGTTTTACCAGATAGTAGTTATCTTCAGGAGACAGATTGTCACTAGCTTTGACACCCACCCCCCCCCCCCCCCCCCCCCACCCCCCCTTCTTTCTCTTTTCTTAACAGTTAGTAAGGAAAAGTCAAATTGTCAAACAATGTTGGGGTTCAGTTTTAGTAGTCTTCTCAACTCTATTGTCATAGGTCTATGTGTTATTGAGGAAGTCAACAACTTGTACTTTCTTGGGTGAGAAAAACAGAGGTAATCAGAGAAGATTTCATTTCATATTAAAAAAAATGAGGGTGAGAGTTACCCGGTAAGGTAAGTGAGGGTGGTGACTCTTGGATAAGTGTTTTCGGCTTACTGGTAGACGGCCCCTAAATCTCAATGAAAATGGGCTTGTATTTTATGCAACTAGCTTGTACACATGTCAAAAATAATATCGTAATTGATATCTTAATATCAGTGTCCTAAAAGGCTTGGTCCCATGTCACGTTTAGCCCGTGGCACGCCTTAGCCTAATGCATGGTTTTAGTAACGCGATATTTGATTTTTCTTACCTTTTTAATGTTTTCCTTGTTAGTAAAAAACATGTATTTATATATATGTATATAATATTATAGAGGAAAGTTGAAATGCAAACTCAAATTTGGTTGTGAACATGGGGACAAATGAGAGCGCGACACATGTCTGAATGTAGATTATTCAGACCGAGTAAATACTATATTCGGACTGAATAATCAAACTACTATATTCAGTCTGAATATTTCTTTGATTATTCAGTCTGAATATGACACGTGTCGCGCTCTCATTTGTCCTCACGTTCACAACCAAATTTGAGTTCTCATTTGACCCCGCCCCTAATATTATATATGATAATGAGATTTACACTATAAGTCACGCCTTAAAAATTAGAGAGATTGTTTTTGTGAAGACCCATAACTTGTGCAATATATAACAAGGCTAACAAACATTCATAATCCGTTTGCTTATATGGGTTTTCCCAATTCTCCGGTGTCATCTTCATACTGTTTGTTTACCTGTTCCATTAAGAGGCAGCCTCTGAATCGCTAAGAAGTGAATCTGTTTGGCAAAAAATAAGTCTGCCTCTTAATGGTTCCAAAACCCTTCGAATCATTTTGTATCCTGGACCTCCCTTAACCATCCATTATGAGCCCTAATTACATCCTGAACAATTACCAAACAATTATATTTTATTTTGCACTATACTATGAGAGCCTCTTAATCATTCTGCACTATACCATTAAGCAACTGCCAAACAGAGACCACATTTAACTTTTCATTTCTTATCGCACGATATAGACGGAATGAAAATGATAAAACTACCCCATTGCTTATTATGCAGGGCTTTAGCACTTGCACCTCTGGTTGATAAAGGTTTAACCTGTTTCATGGCCAAATTCAACTTCAAATCACAAGCAAAGGTTCGTCACACTTAAAAAAATTCATTCCATTTTCCTTTCGCTTTCACTCGGTTAAGTGATCTGACTAATCCTCCTCTCGTGATTTGTAACGATCTCTCCAGGCCTTCACGGTGATTGTTGGGTGCTGTTTTGGGCTTGCGGCTGTGTTGTTTATCGTTGTTACGTTGCTTTCGGCCTGAACTTTCTTTGTTCGTATTTAACCTTCAAGACAACTTTCACCCCCATCTCTCTAGCATTTTTGGCTCGAGATTTTGAATCGTTACAAGGGCATTTACGTCTTTTCTTACTATGTTCATGAGTTAGTTGTATGCAACGGTTAAAAAAACCAAGTAACGATAAGCTAGCCTATTTTTTTTAGCTTATTGGAAAAGTCATGTTTGGTTTGAAGTGGCTTTTTAATAAGCTTCACGGGTGTTTTCCAACTATGCCTCTTATATCCTTTTCAATTATTTTTCAACATGTTTTGTTAGGTTATTTTAGTTGCCAGCTAATTTTCTTTTTACCAAAAATGATTGGTTTATCAGCTGACTTATCTGGGTAGATTTTCAGTTTGCCAAAGATGACCTTTTATTTTCTACCAACTCGCATGGGTGGACCTATGTATGTCCGAGTGAACTCCCATGCATCTGCTCAACTTATTTTTGGAACTATGAATTTTTTTTGAGTTATGAAAGGTGCACCTGCTAGGGATGCTCTGAGATATTAGAAAATATAAGAAATATCAACCAAAAAACCTAAAAAAGTACGTCTCAATTATGTTTGGCAAAACTAGCATATAAGAATCTAAAATGACCAAAAACGGCACATTGAAAAATAATAATAATTAATAATTAATATTAATGAGGGTTATAATTGGAAAAATTGACAATAAGCTCCCAAAACGCTACTTCAAGTAGCGTTTCAATAAGCTAACTTATAAGCTAGCTTATTGTTTGCCAAACGTGTACACAGAAAATAAGCTAGTCTATAAGTCAGCTTATAAGCTAGCTTATTTTTGCCAAACATAGCCTAAATCAACCAAAAAAATCTCTCAAAAATAAACCGAAAACTCTCTCGAAATCAAACAAATACTTAAAAAATACCTCAAAATGGTGGAACTCGACTAAAAACACATCGTACTACTTTACGGGCCCTTGATTCACTTTAAAGGTGCACGGAAAAAATCTTAGGTCCACCACTGCCAACTCGTTCCCTAAAGAATTGCACGATACCCATGATTGAAGCAAATCCAATGATTGCTGACTTTTTCACGAACTTTGTGGGTATTTTTAAATAAATAGAAAATTGATTTCATTGTCGCATTGTTAATTGAAAGATGATAATGAAATAAATTTCGGAAATAAGAGTCGAAGAAATCCATGTAAAATCTTTAAACGTTTACCCATCAGGTAAACAATCGAACCACTCTGTGTTGGAGGTTAAACTGTTGTGTCGCAAGACGCAAGCCATAGGTTTTAAGCAAGCCTTTTAAATCGGGTATATTAGAGGTTGTTCGGTAGATAGTTAATGATTTGATCCAGAATAATCAGAATACTATGATTTAGTATAAAATGAAAATTAAATGTTCTAAACGGATCGTACCATTTTAATTTTATGTATGAATTTAAGCTAACCTCGGTGTGTTTTGTATACTGGACAAGACATAACAGAATAAAACAAGGATCACTATTTAATGTTTGACATGACTTGTATGTGGAACAAAATGGAACATACATGTTCCACCTCCATCCTATGAACAAGGTAAAACAGACCTATATTTTACCAATATATAACCTCAAAATAAAACTCAATTCTTTTCTAAAACATCAAATACGTTTCACTCTTTAAATTTTATTTATTGTATTTTATGTTCTTTAAACTTTCATTTTACTATCCTCAAAATATTATTTTTATACGGTTTTTATATTTTGATTAATTTACGTGATGAATTAAATGTTAAATAATATAGAAAATGTATAAAATAAAAATTGAAAACTACATAAACCTTTTTTTGTGTCATTTTAGCTGTCATAATGAAAACGTTCTAATAATATACTTTGTTATAAAAATATTTATTTTATTATAATTTAATAAATTACATAAATTAATCAAAATATATAGAATATATAAACAACTCATTAGGGATAAATTGGTCATTTTATATAAGTCCAATTTTGTCTTATCCAACCTTGAACAATTGTTCTGTTATATCTTATCCTATCCTGTCCTATCCTATTCTATAATGTCTGCATACCAAACACACCCTAAGTGTTTTAAATTAACAAATTAATTTGCATGTATATAACTCACGGGTTTTAAGCAGGACTGTTGATCAGAATAATGTCACATTCAACACAAGACATTTTTGTGATACCATAGTCTCTGGTCTTGAACGTGACACCATTATATCCGATAAAACAAACAACCTTATACCAATTTCCTAAACAAACATTTATAATTCGATTCTGTTCGGTTTGGTTTTAGGGTTAATCTGAAATTGGGTCATCTATCATTTGTGCCAACTATTATGCTATCTAACTAGAAAAACGGTCATAACCATTATTTAAGGATCAAATTGACACTCACAAAAAGACATAAATACTATGAACCAACCATTATCTAACAATAAAAAAATACTACTAAAAATGGTCATTTTCTTACTCGTTCTGTCCCTCTTTGATATAATCGAATAGCTTTAAGGTACTAAAACCCATTATTCTCGTGTGTGTGTATATATATATATATATGGGTGGGTTCAAATATGAACCTATCTTTGATTGTGAACATGAGAATGCATCTCAGCCATCCATTTAAAATCAGATCAAAAAATCAATGCACAAAACTCACGGTGACATTTTTGTAAATAAGTGGAAAACTCGAGTCATGGCTTAAACAATAATTAGCGCGTAGAGGCAGCATCGTAAATATAACATGTTCGTCAATTTCTTCATCTTCGTCGTCCCCAAACAACGATTTCGCCATCAATCTCTTCATTGTCGTCGTCACCAAGTAACAATTTCGACATAAATCGGTTCATCGTCGTCGTCACCAAGCAACTTATTTCCTACAGAATTGTAGCTTATATTCAGTCTGAATATAAGCTAAAATTATGTGTTTGAATAGTTGTAGTATATATTTAGTCTGAATATAAGCTACAATTATGAGTTTGTATAATTGTGGCTTATATTCAGTCTGAATATAAGCTACAATTATGAGTTTGTATAATTGTAGCTTATATTTAGTCTGAATATAAGCTAAAATTATGTGTTTGTATAATTGTAGTTTATATTCGGTCTGAATATAAGTATAAAATGTTATGCTTATATTCAGACTGAATATAAGCTACAATTATGTGTTTGTATAATTATAGTTTATATTCAGTCTGAATATAAGCATGACATTGTAGTATCACAATGTCATGTTTATATTCAGTCTGAATATAAGCTACAATTATGGGTTAGTATAATTGTAGCTTATATTCAGTCTGAATATAAGTTAAAATTATGGGTTTGTATGATTGTAGCTTATATTCAGTCTGAATATAAGCTAAAATTATGTGTTTGAATAGTTGTAGTATATATTTAGTCTGAATATAAGCTACAATTATGAGTTTGTATAATTGTGGCTTATATTCAGTCTGAATATAAGCTACAATTATGAGTTTGTATAATTGTAGCTTATATTTAGTCTGAATATAAGCTAAAATTATGTGTTTGTATAATTGTAGTTTATATTCGGTCTGAATATAAGCATAAAATGTTATGCTTATATTCAGACTGAATATAAGCTACAATTATGTGTTTGTATAATTATAGTTTATATTCAGTCTGAATATAAGCATGACATTGTAGTATCACAATGTCATGTTTATATTCAGTCTGAATATAAGCTACAATTATGGGTTAGTATAATTGTAGCTTATATTCAGTCTGAATATAAGCTAAAATTATGGATTTGTATGATTGTAGCTTATATTCAGTGTGAATATAAGCTAAAATTATGTGTTTGTATAATTGTAGCTTATATTCAGTCTCAATATAAGCATAAAATGTTATGCTTATATTCAGACTGAATATAAGCTGCAATTATGAGTTTGTATAATTGTAGTTTATATTCAGTCTGAATATAAGCTAAAATTATGTATTTGTATAATTGTAGTTTATATTCAGTATGAATATAAGCATAACATTTTAGTATCACAATGTCATGTTTATATTCAGTCTGAATATAAGCATAACATTGTGATATCACAATGTCATGTTTATATTCAGTCTGAATATAAGCTACAATTATGTGTTTGTGTAATTGTTCCTGATGAAGAAGCAGGCTCCATTGAAAAAACAGAATTAACAATTTAGTTTCAGAAATCGAAAATCCGATTACTGAAGTTCTTCACAGCAATGAATACGATTAACAGAGAAGAATTCGATTTCCAAAGAGAGTTCGATTTATAGAGAAAATTTCGATTAACAAAGGATGAGAGAATTAAGCGGGAGTGATAAACTTGCCTAATTTACCCCTCAAGCCACATTTAAAGAACGGCTTCAATTTGGCTCAGATCAAGGGCTGAGATCTGTCCTTAGGTTCACAACCAAAGATAGGTTCACATTTGAACTTTTTTTTCTCTCTCTCTCTCTCTCTCTATATATATATATATATATATATATAAATATAGAGGCATCTTAAAATATAAATCAATCAAAAGTTACAACCTCGCACAAACCAATATAAAAATGATTTTTTTGATGATCAAACACTATGATTTAAGATGTTATTTCACATATGATTGTTTCATAATGTAAAAGTTTCACATGCATTTGTTTTCATAAGTTGAAAGTTTCACATATATTTGTTTCATAATATAAGTGTTTCACATGTAATTTTTTTACAAGGTGAAACAAACATATGTGTGATAGTATCTTAAATCTTGGTGAAAAACAATCAAGAAAAAAAATCATTTTTATATTGGTTTGTACGGGTTTGTAACATTTGATTGGTTTGTATTTTAAGAAGTGTCTAATTGTCTATAAATATATAGGGGCAAGTTCAAATGAGAACTCAAATTTGGTTGTGAACGTGAGGACAAATGAGAGTGCGACATGTGTCTCATTCAAAGATATATTTTAGTATATATTCAGTCTGAATATTCCTTTGTATATTCAGTCTGGATATTGCTTATTTTGACACGTGTTACGCTCTCATTTGTTCTTACGTTCACAACCAAATTTGAGTTCGCATTTGAACTTTCCCCTAAATACATATATATATATATATATTATTTTAAATATATAATATTTATATACAGTAAATATTTACATAAACTCTTGATATTTGATGAGGTTTGAACCCTTAATCTCCTGAAAGATTAGACTCAACCTACTCATGTACCATTGGCCCAATGACCCTTTGGTCTATTCTCGTATTTCTTTGGCCTTTTGGATGCCCTTAAGAATTTGCAAATAACGATAACAACGTTAAGCAACCGTTAACTAAACATATATTGTCGGGCAACTAAACATTTATCGCTTTTGACTGGGTAAGAGATCAACAATATTAGTATCTTACAATACCATTTTTGTTGACCAAGAATCTTAGTAAGTAGGGGGCGGTGACTCTTGCCATGTTGACGCTTACCATTACCGACGTGGCTAGAAATAATGTTGTTTACCAACAACCTTAGCTAATAAGGTAATGACTCTTACCTGGTAAGAGCTACCCAATAAAAATGTTAGTAAACAGCCCCGAAGTATGTGATAGATAAAGATTATTTGTTTGTTCCACATATAAAGCCTCAATGGTTTGAGCTTGGGCTCCAAAGGTTAACAGTACCAGGAGGTCTCAGGTTCAAATCCAGGGAGGGGTAAAAAAAATCCCCTTGTGGCCACGGAGGTTCAAATGCGGTGACTCCGGGTTACCCGCAAAGCGGGTAGTCGCCCTGGGATTAGTCGGCTCGCATAGTGGGTTGGATATCCAGGTTAATCATAAAAAAAACAGCCAAAAAAATCATCCAACATACACTACTTGACGCATAAAAGAAATTGCAAAGCCGATGCTTGTAGTTACACAAGATGATGTTGCTATCTTTCGCATACAAACAAAACAACCGCTTCCCTGTTGAATTGAGCATCTCTAACAGATTCTTCAAAATGGAGCATCAACAGTCAAAATCTCTAAAGAAAATTTACATTATTCATCTTTAACAACTTCTTCATTTTGGAGATTACAATATGAATTATATTATTACAAACATTCAATATTATTTCGCTCTTCTATACATTTAATTTCAAATATTCTCATCGGTTGAAATAATTTTAAAAAAAAATGCTCTTTCATTGGTAATTATTTTTGAAGAGTTCTACATATTTAGAGAATTAATTGTCCAAGTGGAAAGGGGGTGGAGTTTCTACAACATGGTCTTGTGTTCATGATGGTTGTGGGACTGATAACATAAGTGCACTCTAGAAACATAACAAAAACAGATCGGTTACGATGTATCTGTCTGCCCTTGCTAAATTATGTGTTGAACTTATCAAGGGCAAACGTGTCGAAAAAATGTGCCAATTTTTGGCTCAAAAATAGGAAAATGTTAACAAGTAAATACATCTAAAGTAGCGTGTTAAAAAGATTACTCTAGTTCAAGGTCGAACAAAATTTTTATATAAAAAAGGGTATGCACCACCCTCTAGAGCGCCCTCGCTACACGGGTCCCATGGTGTCACGGTTTGCAGTAGATGGTGCTCTGATTCGAACCCTAGGGGCCGTTTACCAACGCTAATCGGGTTAGCACTTACCAGGTAAGAGTCACCACCCTCACTTACCTTACCAGATAAGATTCTTTGGTCATCCAAATAGCATAGTACAAGTGTCTTTTACCCGATAACTTTAATCAGGTAAGAGTCATCACCCTCACCCAGTGGCGGACTCAATGTGTAAAGAGGGGGGGGGGGGTCCAAGGACCCCAGTTAATGTTAAAAAAAATTATATAGGGTAAAAAATATCAAAAATACTTAATTTAGCCTATCGTCCCCCCAGTAAAAAAATTCAAGGGACCCCATCTTGCCCGCAATTGACAAAACACTAAAAAAGTCTCTTGAAATCGGTAAAAAAACCGAAAAAATCTTTCGAAATCTAAAAAACACTAAGAAAATCCCTTGAAATCAACAAAAAAACTTGAAAAAATTCCCAAAACACGTCGGGTGACTTTACGCGCCTTTAGTCTACCTTAATGGGACCCCAGTGGACAAAATTCCTGGATCCGCCACTGCCCTCACCGGGTAAAATTTCCGTTCAACAAAATGGCACAGTATGATTGTTGGCAAAGACCATCATCTCTGATCGGGTAAGCATCTCTTACCGGGTAAGAGGCAGTAAATATTTAGTAAACAACCCCTAAGATTAAGACAAATGAGCAGTGACACAATTAATCTCCCAATAATATGCTGCCTTTGAATTAGCACCTAAAATAATAAAATTTTCATTACCTGAAAAACCATGATTTCCCATCCAACATGAGACAACAAAAGATGCTCGTTGTTACATAAGACGATGTCGTTATCATCGGATGAATCTCTGTCCAAAAACCATCCAACTACACAAATTATTAACCCAGGTGGCATAGACAGATTCTATTGGACAGTAGCTTTGTTTTTATCAAATACCAGCATAGATGTGGCTGTTTACAGAAATAATTAAACAAAGAATCATAAGTTTCGACAAATATGCTACTTAAAAACACAGAGCTTTTCTTGTTACAGAAATGTAAAAACTCGTCACAGATAGGATATGCGAAGGGAATGAACTCGAACTCAAACTAGGCTGCTTCATTATTCCTACCACCACCAACTCTATAAGAAGCAACTTCCAGTTTCTTGGTGCAAATTTTAAGTGAGCATTTGTACTATCCTCCCTTTTTCCTGTTTCTGTTAACTAACCGGTTAAATTTTAAAAGTTTATTCATATGTGAATATGATGATATAAGGGTTAAAATTCGTATGTGAATATGATGATATAAGGGCTAAAATTCATATGTGAATATGATGATCTAAGGGTTAAAATTCATATGTGAATTTGATGATCTAAGGGTGACTTGAATCATTGCCAACTGGTTTCGAGATGGAAGCCTAGAAGGTTCTCTATTTACCCAAGTGTATGCCTCAATGGCTAATATATCGACAAGATAATGTGATCCATAAGTTTATTTTGTTCTGATGAGGGTGTTTTAGATATGGGCAAAATGAATCTAAATGCAATAAAGTTTGGTTTAGTTCCTGTTTAGTGTAACAAGATACTTTTTTTCTCGAAGTACTAGAATTTTTTATTTAATCTAACAAAGTTCCAAAATTTCATGTATTTACACATCTGACTGGTAATCTGCTTATCTTGTAACATTTAATGATGTGAATGTCAATTTTATCGTCCATATCGCCGTAATCATTTCGTAGACCTAAATGGGTATTCGTCTCATCAAATGTTAAAAAATTGGTAAATTACTAGTCAAAACTGATACAAAATAGGAAATTTTGAAACTTTGTTATATCGATTGAGAAAAAAATATTATTTGTTACATTATATAAGAACTAAACCAAACTTTGTTGCATTTTCATATAATTTACCTGAAACAGTTTTAGATATCTGACTAGTTGTCGGAGATTTCCATTGAACTATGTGTAGTCGAAGATTGCATTTATCTTGGGATGACAGTTTTAAATAATGAAAAACCGAGGAACACTCTAATAGCCATTCATCTATCGGTATGCACATGTGCATATAAGTAATTGAAAATGTTTCCTTGTTTCTATGCATATGTACATGTTATGCACATGTGCATACCGGAGAAAACTACTTATAAATTACTTGTATGCAACCGTACAGATGAACAGTTACTAGAGTGTTCTTCAGTTTTTCATTTTTTTGCGATTTCCTCTAAACCTGGCCCTTTAAAAGGACATTTCATATAGAGAAACAATTAGTGAAACACAACATGTGGAGCCATTATCAGAATGTATAACTTACCATAAAACCTACCATATTGCAGTTTATACAAATTAGAAGAACATCATGTCCACAGGAGCACAAAAAGTGATGGTAATTCATGATGCATCACGAAATGATGGTTTGAACGCAATCATATGGGCCTTTACAAGCTTACCAATTACATCAGGCGACGAGCTCATACTCCTTGGAGTTATTCACCAGCTTCCTAGTCCTTGTGCGTAACCTATTATTCATCATTAGAACATATATAATGATTTCCAGAAATGAAACTGCAACTCATAATCATGCATATATATATATATGAGTTTAAGAGCTCTTTTATGTGAAAAAAACGAAAAGATATATATAATTATATATAGAGAGAGAGGAAAGTTCAAATGCAAACTCAAATTTGGTTGTGAACATGAGGACAAAGGAGAGCGTGACATGTGTCCCATTTCAGAGTGAATAATGAAGGTGAAGTTCATATATTATTCAGTATGAATAACACGCATTCAAAGTGAATAACACAACATTCAGTCTGAATATTTCCCTTCGTTATTCAGACTGAATAGGACACGTGTCGCGTTCTCCTTTGTCCTCATGTTCGCAACCATATTTGAGTTCTCATTTGAACCCACCCCTATATATATATACACATAGAGAGAGAGAGAGAGAGGAGGGGAGGTTAAGGGGAAAACGCTAAAAAAAGAGAAAACTGAAGAACACCCTGGGAGCCCACCATCCGGACTATATGCACAAATGCATACAAGTGATTGAAGCTGTTTTTTTTTCTATGCACCCGTGCATATATATGCATTAGTTTTTCATTTTCATTTTTTTGTGGTTTTTCCCTGAACCCGACTCTATGTGTGTGTGTGTGTGTGTGTATACATAGAAAAAGGAGGAAGGAGGGATTATTTTGTGTTGCCTAACTTCCATGTATTGCAATGTAGTAAAAATCATGAGCAAGGTCGATGGCAGTGGATCAAACACCAAAAGTAAGAATGATGGACAACAAAGAAAAGAAGAGTATCTTAAAAGAGATGAAGTAACACGATTGTCTACGATTTGTACAACAAACAAGGTTTAAATGTTAACCAAATTCCTACTTAAAAGTTAAAACAATCTTAATGTGTTAAACATAAGCTAGTAATGAAAGTACAACCAGAATGTCTTTCATGAGTCCTCATTCATGACACAATGGAAACATACTAGATTCATTGGATGCTAACCAGAGTTACTTACCAGATAACGTTCGAGATAATTGTGCAAGCTGGATCTTCTCCGAAAACCGTTGCTGCAAAAGCTGCCAAAAGTTTAAGGGTGACATGGGTGGTACTTGATAGGTATGTTAAAGTAACACTCTAATAATAATATTCTGAGTTTCTACAAATTTTATCAGGTACATGAATCTTCAAATATCTATTTATATATAACCTTAGTCTATTCACCTAATTCAATTGTCAATAGACAAGTGTCATTTGCATCTTTTTTATTCTGAAACCAAAGGGTCATATCCGGTTTAGCTGCGGAGCCCAGCCTCCCAAAGTTCTAGGGTATAAACGTCACCAAAGGTGAGGAGTGTGTGTGGGTATTTGCCGTGTATATATATATATATATATATATATATATATGGAGAGGGAGGGAGGGAGGGAGGGATGTTAAGGGGAAACCCCTAAAAAAGATAAAACTGAAGAACACCCTGGGAGCTCTCCGTTCGGACGGTATGCACAAATGCATACAAGCGATTGAAGTTGTTTTTTTTCTATGCACCAGTACATACATATACATTAGTGCATATTACAAATTAATTACCGGTATACATTTGTGCATACCATGTAGATGGAGGGCTCCCGGGTGTTCTTCAGTTTTCTCTTTTTTGGCGTTTTCCCTTAACCTCACCATATATATATATATATATATATAGAGGAAAGTTCAAATGTGAACTCATTTTTGGTTGTGAACATGAGGACGAATCTCAGCCACTTATCCGGTCAATAAAGGCGGCTTTGACCTGGTTCCCCTCCTTTAATAATCTCCACCCTCCCATGAATCGCGTCAATCCTCCGTGATCGCGTCCACCATAACCGAAGATGTGTGGCTGAGATTCGTCCTCACGTTCACAACCAAAATTGAGTTCACATTTGAACCTAACCCTATATATATATATATAGGGACGGGTTCAAATGAGAACTCAAATTTGGTTGTGAACGTGAGGACAAATGAGAATGCGACACGTGTCACATTCAAAGAAATATTCAGACTGAATATATATTCAGTCTGAATAATCTATATTCAGACACGTGTCGCGCTCTCATTTGTCCTCACGTTCACAACCAAATTTGAGTTTGCATTTGAACTTTCCTATATATATATAGACTTGGGATCACGTGAGACCACCCTGTTTCCGTGAGACCCGTGAGACCACCCTTTTACACTTGAAAGTATTTTTGCTATGAAAGTAACCTACATAGTGTTTTTGCTGTGAAGGTAACCTTCACAGTGTTTTTGCTGTGAAGGTTCTGATTTTTTTTACCTTCACAATGTTTTTGCTGTGAAGTTTTCAATAGTAAAAAAGTGGTTCCACGGGTCTCCGACGGGTCTCACGGAAACAGGCTGGTCTCACGTGAATCCATCATATTTTTTTTACCTTCACAATGTTTTTGCTGTGAAGTTTCAAGTGTAAAAGGGTGGTCTCACGGGTCTCACGAAAACAGGGTGGTCTCACGTGATCCCAACCCTATATATATATATATATATACACTTCAAAGCTTCTTTAATCTGTACATGAGAGATCTCTAAAAGTGCACAAGTGACGTACTATAGTCTTATTATTATTATTATCTCCAGGCATATGAAGAAAGACAAAAAGTACTTTATGGATAAGCTTACATGTGGAATACTAAGGATGAAACGTGATAACACAATCGAAAAGCTAAGAGGGCCAATAATAATGGAGGAAAAGAAACTTCCTTTAGGGAAAAGGACTACAAGCAATGATCATGTTTCATATGGTGAAATGATACCAGCAATGTCAAAAGAAGAACTCACCCCAAAGAGTGAGTAAAATATAAGTAAATATATTTCAAATGCACTATTTATCTTTGGTAAAATATTCATTAATCCTGAAAGATATATGGAAACTTCTCCAGAATAGTTTACCTATTACTGGAATCGGTCGATTATCTGATTTTTCAGTTACCATTTATTGGATTCATACTGTTACCACAAAAACGGTTGGCTGAATCTTCTATGAACTAGTTCTTCCAACTATATCTAAGGATATTATCTATTTTCTCTCAAAATTATAAGCACCATAATATATATATACATACATATATATACACATGGGAAAGTTCAAATGCGAACTCAAATTTGGTTGTGAATGTGAGGACAAATGAGAGTGCGACACATGTCTAAATGTAGAGTATTTAGACTGAATAATTAAAGAAATGTTCAGTCTGAATAATGCTTATTCAGACTGAATATGACATGTATTGCGCTCTCATTTGTCCTCACATTCACAACCAAATTTGTTCTCATTTGAACCCGCCCCTATATACATACACATACATACATACATATATAGAGGAAAGTTCAAATGTGAACTCAAATTTGGTTGCAAACATGAGGCCAAAGGAGAGTGTGACACGTGTCCCATTCAGTTTAAATAATGAAGGGTATTCGGATTGAATAATGAAGGTGAAGTTCATACGTTATTTAGACTGAATAACACTACATTCGGTCTGAATATTTCCCTTCATTGTTGAGTCTGAATAACACTACATTCGGTCTGAATATTTCCCTTCATTATTCAGTCTGAATATGACATGTGTCGCGCTCTCATTTGTCCTCATGTTCACAACCAAATTTGAGTTCTCATTTGAACCCGCCGCTATATATATAAACATATATATATATACACATAGAGGTTGGTTCATTTACAAACTGGACGAAGGGTACAAACTTACAAACTCGAACAAATCAATGCAAAACTAAATTTTTTCATGACTTTTTTTTTCATCAAATGCTATTATTTAAGATATTATTACACATATGTTTGTTTCATAATGTAAAAGTTTCACATGTATTCGTTTTCATAAGTTGAAAGTTTTTCTTATATTTTTTATGAAAAAGTTTCACATGTATTTGTTTCATAGTGTAAAAGTTTTACATATAATTTTTTCACAAGGTGAAACAAACATACGTGTAATAATATCTTTCATCATAGCATTTGATGGGAAAAAAATCATGAAAAAATTTATTTTTGCATTGATTTGTACGAGTTTGTAAGTTTGTACCTTTCGTGCAGTTTGTAATTGAACCTCCAATACATATAGAGGGAGGTTCAACGGAAAACACTAAAAAAGAGAAAACTGAAGAACACCTTGGGAGCCCTCCAGCCGGATGGTACGCACAAATGCATACAAGCGATTGAAGCTGTTTTTTTACTATGCGTCAATGCTTCTATAATTACATATGCATTAGTGCATATGCACAAATGCATGTTACAAATTACCAGTATGCATTTGTGCATACCGTCCATATGGAGGGCTCCGAGGGTGTTCTTCAATTTTCTCTTTTGTGGCGTTTTCCCTTGAACCTGACCCTATATATATATATAAAGGCCACTATTTTTGGTTTTGGCTCTTCTAAATCATTTCGGCAGGAGATTTCCTTCTTTTATAATCTTTTTGCTATCTTTCTTCTCCAGAAACTCCAAGTGCTAAAAAGACAACAAACTTAGTTAAACCAGAACGTAGCAATAGTGGTGTTGCACCTTCATGGGATACCGCCCCATCTACCGATCAGAAATCCTCATCTGCATCTGCGGTTTCCACCTCAAGCTTGGGAACTTTTGAAATCTCAAGCTCTACAGATGCAGGAAGCTTTTCAGCCATGTGTATTCAGCCAGACAAAAATGATCCTAAAAGCCCACAACTTGATACAGCTGGAGAACAACCCTCAAATTCAATTCATGAAAGTAAAGATGGGATTAAGATTTTAGCATTTAATTCAGCTAGCACATATGATGAACACGAGAATAAGCAGCTTATTAGCACAAGTGATAATACCTTAATAGAAAGGTGGCAAAAAGAAGAGAACTTTGAATATTCGGTTTGTTCAGTTTGCCAAAACAAACGACCTAGTATTCGGTTGACGAAAGACTTCAATTATGCAGAGCTGAATGAAGCTACAGGCTGTTTCTCTTCAGAGAACTTTCTATCAGAAGGTGGATTTGGTTCTGTTTATAAGGGAGAGCTGAAATGTGGGTTGAAAGTTGCTGTTAAGCAACATAAAGATGCTAGTTTCCAAGGAGAAAAAGAGTTCAAATCTGAAGTAAATGTGCTCAGTAAGGCTAGACATCCAAATTTGGTGATGTTGTTAGGATCATGTTCAGAAGGAACACACAGGCTACTTGTTTATGAGTTTGTCTGCTATGGTTCTTTGGATCAACACTTATCAAGTAAGAATAAATCAGGGCCTGTTTGTTTACCTTAAACAGTTCCATTAAGAGGCAGTCTCTGAATCGCTAAGAGGTGAATCTTGTTTGGCAAAAAAATAAGTCTGCCAACCGCAAGGGTTGTGGCGTACTGGTTGAGGCCCTGGGGGATGTGGTGGAATATCCCATCTGTCCAGGCATAGCCTGGGACACCCTTCCAAAAAAAAAAGTCGGCCTCTTAATGGTTTCAAAACTCTTTGAATCATTTTGTATCCTGGACCTTCTTTAACCATTAAGAGCCCTAATTACATCCTGAACAATTACCAAAAAATTATATTTCATTTTGCACTATATCATAAGAGCCTCTTAATCATTCTGCACCAAATCATTCAGCAACTCTGTCAAACAGTTTGAATATTCTTAGTGATGAAAACTGTTTACAAATGTGCAGAGCATGCACTTACTTGGGAGAAGAGAATAAAAATTGCACTTGGAGCTGCCAGAGGGTTAGATTATCTTCACAGAATAAAAATCATACACAGAGACATGAGACCAAATAACATCCTCGTAACACATGACTACGAAGCGATGGTAACATCCAAAATAGCATTTCAGAAAATAATCTGTTAAATCATAATAAGCACAAGCTTAATGAAGATTTTTCATATGATATATCCTCTTAGAGAATAGATCTAACAAAGGGAGGTTTATTTAGAAACTTTTTAAATTGTAGAAACTGTAGAAACCAATATAAAAATAATTTTTTTCATATTTTTTTTTCATCAAATATTATGATTTAAGATATTGTTTCACATATGTTTGTGTTCATATGAAAAAAAATGTTGGTTCACTTTCACATATGAAACAAAATTCATATGGTAAAACAAATAAATGAACCAACGTTTTTTTTTTCACTTGTAATATTTTTAACATACGAACACAAACATATGTGAAACACCGGGCAGGTTCAAGGGAAAACGCCAAAAAAAAAACTGAAGAACACCTAGGGAGCCCTTCATCAGGACGGTATGCATTAGTGCATACCGGTAATTTGTAACATGCATTTGTGCATATGCATCAATGCTTCTATAATTGTAGAAGCATTGGTGCATAGAAAAAAAAACTTGTATGCATCAACGCATACCGTCCGGATGGAGGGTTCTCAATGTGTTCTTCAGTTTTTTCTCTTTTTTTAGTTTTTTCCCTTGAACCTCCCTTGTGAAACAATATCTTAAATCATGACATTTGATGAAAAAAGTTATGAAATATTTATTTTTATATTGGTTTCCACAGTTTCTACTCTTTAAAAAGTTTCTAAATGAACGAGCCTCTAGATCTAACTTATTTCATATGTACATCAGCTAGGTGATTTTGGTCTAGCAAGAATAGCCTGTGGTGATACAGATGAGACTGGAGTGGTTGGGACTCTTGGATATGTAGCACCTGAGTATGCAGAATGTGGAAGAGTGTCAACTAAAACAGATGTTTACTCATTCGGTGTGGTGCTGTTACAGCTGATCACTGGATGTAAGACAAAAGAGAAGAAATTTGAGGGGAAAACCTTAGTAGAATGGGTAAGGCAGAGTATGCTGTATATTTTCTAAAATAGAGTAAGAAAAGTCAAAATCTCTAAAAAAAATTAGTTCCAACTCCAAGAGCTATTCTATTTTAGAGATTGTAGTATTTATTATATTATCAAAATAATCAATATATTAATAAAAAATATCATTTCTCTCCCCTAAACATTTTATTTCAATGCTTTTTCTTGAAGTATATAATATTTATATACGACATATGTAACAAATAAACTCACACACTCTCCTCACCTTTGGTGAGGTTTGAACCCCTGACCTCCTAGGAGGGCAAGAGCTACGATACCGCTAGGGCAAAGGCCCTTTGGTGGTTTTCAATGCTTCTTATTGGTGGAATGATTAAAATATTGTTTCTCTTTATCAAAAAGTGGGTTTTAGAGATTTCTCCAAATTTGGAGATTTTATCTTCTCTCTCATCTTTTTTCTATTTTATCATACAAGATACCATAGCTCTTGGAGCAAAAAAGTTGCTAAAATCTCACTTTTCTCTATTTTAGCATAGCTCTTGGAGATGCTCATCAGAGTGTATCATCTGTATTAGTTATTCCTAATCTGATCCCTAAACTTGGCGAAAACTTGGAAAACTTCTAAAATGAATTTCACTACTTTTAAGAGATTAAAGAAAAGAAATATAGTTTCTTTGCAAGTATAGAACATGATTTAATTTAGTTTCTTTGCAAGTATAGAGATAGAGCCCTTATGACAGGTTCTACACTTTCTTGCAGGCAAGACCACTTCTTGAAGATAATAATTATCCGGATCTAATTGATGAAAGGATTGTTGATTCTCATGATGTCCATGTCTTCCAACTTTATCTCATAGTAAACCTAGCAGAAGTTTGTCTCAAGAAAGACCCGGCCAAGAGAGAGACAATAGAACATGTAAGTTTTGATAAGCCAATTTCTACTAAAGGTTATCTTAAGATTTTGGTAAAATCACGGTTTTTATCGGCTTGTCTTTATGTTTTTACTAACGTTCAATATCGCTCGATGTGTTTTTAGCCTAATTCCACCATTTCGAGGGATTTTTAAAGTTTTTTGCTTAATTTCTAGGGATTTTTAAGGTTTTTTTTATCGATTTTGAGGGGCTTTTTCGGTTTTTTCGGTTGATTTCAAGAGTTCTTTTGGTTTTTGGTTGATTGCGGGGTACAGTTGCACCTTCTTGAACTTCTGAATATGATACGGTGGCACCTTCTAAAAAACGATACAGTTGCACCTTTCATAAAGGTAAAAAATAAAGTTGCCACCAGTCTGGTACTTGGATCTGATACCATTTGTAACATCTTAGGCTAACCTCGTACCAGATATAGTCCGCTTTGTCCACACCTGGACTCATGGTTTTAAAATGCATCCAATAGAGGAGGTACCTAGTCCCTTATAAGGCAACTTTACTTCCCCTCTCAAACCACTCTGGGGATCTTACAATTCCTCAAAATTCACAATTTATAAAAACATGCTAGAAAAGAATGTTGGTGTTATAGAAGTACCATATGAATGGAGTATCACTTGACAATATATGTTTAAACATGCTTTAAAGGTTTAATGGAATAGCATACAACACAGTACTTGTAAGAAAAACTAGTCTTCAACCATACTAATGACTCAAAATGGGAATGCAGGTGGTGGAGAAATTAGAATATATTATGGAAGTAATTCAATCTGCAGAGAAGTAAAGAGATGGTAAATGGATCAGATGAATTATTCCATATCCACATCCAAGTCTGTTTAATGATGAATATTTCAAATGTGACATCCATATTCATATCTTTTCAGATGTTTAATGGATTCAAATATATCTGTATCTATTTCTAGTTTAAAAATATATGAAATTTGATAGTGTACTTGAAGATTTGTGCCTGTTTGTCTAAAAAAATAATGAAAAAAGGGATATTATTAGATATTAGTAATTGTTATTGAACAAATATCCAAATTAAATAAAACAAACCAAATTGTACTCACCTATAATTCCTTCCATAATTTGGTGTACCGAATAAGACAAAGTCTCAATTAACACTAAAATTTGTGACTCATTGAACAGATCATAGCTTAATCAAATTAAGAACTTATCGTTACAATCTACTAGATTTTAATCAGACGCTTAAATTCTACTTAGCTACACTACAACTCTTCTCTTCTTTATGTAACAGTAAGACGTCCTTACCTCATAGCTCGGGTGAAAGACAACACTCAACAAGCAACTAAACACAATAAAGGTCAATGTATATGTATATATATGTATATGTATGTGTATATATATATACACACACAATAAAGGTCAATGTATATGTATGTATGTATGTATGTATGTATGTATAATATACACACACAATAAAGGTCAATGTATATGTATGTATATATACATATATATATATACACACACACAGGAAATTTACTAGACCACGATGAATCATATCATATAGACTTCATAAGAGCAATCAATCATGAAAAGAATTTCATACCTGCAGTAGGAAACATCGAAGAGGATCCAGTAGTAGGGCAAAATCAGCTTCACAAAATCAATCAATGAAATTCATTTCACCGGCACGATCAATTGATAATTGATTGTAACCCTAAAATCTACGATCGTTTATATTTCATCAACCGGCAAAATGAATGGTTTAATCCTTTTTTCGTTAACATTTTCTTTTCGAAAAGTTTGTTAGTTACATTACATGTTCTACAAAGTTTGTGATACAATTATACAGAGTGAATTGTACTTTTAGTCCCTGAGGTTTGGCGTTTTTGACAGATTTTATCCTTATTTTGAAAAGGTGACAAATTGGGTTTAGACACAAGAATGAGATCCGTCCTTTTTTTGATAGAAAACATTGAAGCTAAAAGAGCTTAATTTATTATTTAAAACGTAAAATTAAAAATAGTATACAAATAATAATTCATTTAAAATAAACTTTATTATAAAACGCAAAATTTAAAATAATATACAAGAGTTTAAATCGAAAATAAAATAATAAATAATTATTATTTTAAATACAAATAATTATTTATTTATTTTTAAATAACAATAAATTATACAAATAATAATCATCATTATTTATTATTTTAAATAAATAATAAGTTATTGTTTAAGTTAAATTAAAAATAATAACTTATTGTTGTAAATATTTCACTCTTAGGTAACGTATGGATAACAATTTCCTTGCACAAATGTCAAACATTGAATAGTATTTTGAGTTTCATCTTGTGTAAATTAATAGTTACTTTAGGAGTATATATACTCCTTCATGCAAATGTTGAAAGATGTACTTGAACATCTAAATCCTTCTCTTCTCTCTTTCTTCATATAATAGTGATCTTGTTATAATTATTGTTAATTTTATAACACGCTATCAGCACGAGACTCTAATCAAGAAAAGTTTTTCGAAGATGTTTCATCCAGTTCTAATTCTCGTATTATTGATACTTATGTTACTGATCATTCCTGTTAGTCATCTCCCACCGGATGAATTTTATTTTTTCTTGAGCATGTTTGTACTTCTAGTTCTTCCACTTCTTTGTATGTCAATTTTTATCGATATAAATGGATTCTAATTTTTATCTTGTTGTTTGATAGTTACAATATGTCGAACCTTGCAAAGATTGAGTTTGCAGCCCTTGACGTAAACGGAAAAAATTACATGTCTTGGATGACGGATGCCAAAATGCACCTTGATTCTATGGGCATTTTAGACACCTGAAAGGAAACCAATAAATGCTCATCGCAAGACAAAGCAAAAGCCAACATTTTTCTCCGAATACATGTTGATGATATGCTAAAATTTGAATATCTCAATACAAGTGATCCAAGAATTTTATGGAAAGATCTTAAGGATAGGTTTGATCACCAAAATGAAGTTTTACTTCCGGCTGTCAGGGATGAATGGAGAACTTTGAGATTTCAATGATTTTAAGAAAGTAAATGACTATAGCTCTGCGTTGTTTAGAATATGTTCACAACTTAGGTTTTGTGGACAAATTATTACTGATGCGGACATGTTAGAGAAAACTTATTCCACTTTCCATGCATCAAACATTACTTTGCAACAACAATATCGACTGCAGAAATTCACTAGATATTATGAGTTGAATTCATGTTTACTTGTTGCAGAAAAAACAATGAGCTTTTAATGAAAAATCATCAATCTCGTCCGACCGGTTCATTAGCATTTCCTGAAGCAAATGCTATAAATAATGATGGTCCTAGAAATAATTTCCGTGGACGAGGACGTGGCCGTGGACGAGGTCGTGGTTATTATGGTCAAAATCACTTTTATGGTCGGAACTACAACTTTGGCCGTGACCACCCTCGTGGTCGTGGTCGTGGTCGTAGTATTAATCGTGGTAGTGGGCAAAGAGCAAATCATCATCATGCTCCACGAGGAAATAAGACCCAACCACAAAATAAGCTCAACATGACAAAACATGATGCCAGTACGAGTCATTCTCAGAATCCTGAAGGTTCTTGTTATAGATGTGGTAGCACGGACCACTGGCCATGGACATGCCACATACCTCCACATCTCTGTCACCTCTATAAAGAATCCCTCAAAGAAAAGGAGAAGGAAGCAAACTTTGTTGATAATTTGGAATTGACAAACACTGAGCTAAATTTTTCCGACTTCCTAATTAACGATATAGAACTTTGAGTTATATGAGTACCGATGATCCTTTTTATTCCTAGTATGCATTTTCTTTTATAACTATGTAACGTTTCTTTTCCTTATTTAACTATGTTTTTCCCTTTTGTAGTATATTTGTATAATAATATTGTTTTATTATCATCATTGTCGTTATTATTGTTATTATTACGATTCTTATTTTTATACACTTACAATTTCTTTTTTCTTCATATTTTGAAGTTTGATATGAATTCCGTTGGAGCACAATATCAAGCAAATGTTGGAGATCTGTGTATACCGGATAGTGGTACTACACACACCATCATAAAAGATAAGAAATATTTTTCCGAATTAAAACAAACAAAAGGAACCATACATACTATATCAGGTCCTGCAGATTTGATATAAGGAATAGGAAATGCTCATTTTATATTACCAAATGATAAAAAGTTTTTATATATAAAAAATGCTTTATTTTCTCCCAAATCAAAAAGAAATTTATTAAGTTTCAATGATATATATCTTACCGGATATGACACGCAAACTGTGACTCGGGAAATGAGAAATATATGCATATTATTGATAGGAACAATGTACTAGAAAAACTACCAATGCTTCATTCTGGTTTACATTATACATATATAAATGTGGTTGAATCAAATATGGTAGTTCAGGAAAAATATTGTGATCCTGGTATTTTCAGTTTATGGCATGACAGGTTAGGTCATCCAGGATCAACAATGATGCGTAGATTAATTGAAAATACACATGGGCATCCATTGAAGGACCAGAAGATCCATCAAACGGGTAAAGCAATTCCATGTACATCTTGTTCACTTGAGAAATTAATTGTGAGACCCTCTTCAATTAAACTAGAAAAGGAATCACCTACATTTCTTGAAAGAATTCAAGGTGATATATGTGGATCTATTCATCCACCATGTGGACCATTCAGATACTTTATGGTCCTAATAGATGCATCAAGTAGATGGTCTCATGTTTGCCTCTTATCAACTCGTAATGTGGCATTTGCAAAGTTTTTGCACAATTTATTAAATTGAGAGCACATTTTCCAGATTATATCATTAAAAGAGTGAGACTTGATAATGCTGCTGAATTTGCATCTCAAGCATTCAATGACTATTGTATATCTGTAGGAATTGTTGTTGAACATCCAGTTGCTCATATTCACACACAAAATGGTTTAGCTGAATCATTGATTAAACGTCTCCAACTAATAGCTAGGCCACTAATAATGAGAACAAAGCTTCCAGTTTCTATATGGGGTCATGCAATTTTATATGATGCATCATTAATTCGCATGAGACCAAGTGCATATCATACATATTCTCCTATACAACTTGCTTTTGGTCAACAACCTAATATTTCCCATCTTAGAATCTTTGGATGTGCAGTATATGTTCCTATTGCACCTCCACAACGCACAAAAATGGGCCCTCAACGAAGATTGGAAATATATGTTGGGTATGAAACATCTTCCATTATAAGATATGTTGAACCACTAACGGGTGATGTTTTTACAACACGCTTTGCCGACTGTCAGTTTAATGAGGCAATATTCCCAGCATTAGGGGAGAAAAAAAGGACCAAAGAAAGAATGTTTAATGGTGCGAACCTTCATTGTTATACCTTGATCCTTGCACGAAGCAATATGAATCAGAATTTCAAAAGATAATGCATTTGCAAGAAATTGCAAATCAATTACCTAATGCATTCACTGATATAAAAAGAGTGACCAAATCGTATATACCGGCTGTGAATGCTCCAGCCCGAGTGGAAATTCCAGATGGATAATCTGATGCTAAAGTCACTCAAGAGTCCAAAACATGCCTGAAGCGTGGAAGGTGATAGGCGGGTTTACACCCCCCTAAATCTAACCGCAGTGTACGGGTCGAATCAAGTAATAGTGTATTGGAAGTACGGGATCGAACCAAGGGAACTAGGGACTAAGTAACACAATGACTGTAGTAAATATTAACTGGACGGTCGAAATTTGAATTGGTTGAATGATTAATCTGCTAATTAAACTAAAGGAATCTTAACAATTTAAAGAACGAAAAAGTTGGAAACTTTATAGGAGAAAAGCAGTTGGGAGTTGGGTCCTAATGGTTTCCACATAGAACACTTCAGTTGTAATTATTATCAGGTAATTTCTAATATTATGAATACACAACCTTAAAAACCATTGTTACTCTCTCTCGAGTTATAACAGATTTATTCCCGAAAAATACGTATTTTATCTCTCGATCTCAATATATAAACCCAGAAATTTGTAAAGCAAGATTGCCCAAAAATACTAAGATTTAACCGGTATATCTCTATCCAGGTTCTCACCTTACGCACATGAATCATACATCTGGTATAAATTATTTCTCTCGAACTAATTTATAACAATGAAATCAATTCGCAAGTTGATCAGGCTTACAAAAGCTTTAAACCCAAATTCACATACTTCATTAATTAAAAAGAACCCTAATAAAAATCACAACTTTGCGTGTTCATATGCTTCGAACCAAAAGTAATCCAACCCCCAACATCTAAAGATTAGTTCATGTTGGGGATGGTTGAAAATAAAACTAAAAAGAAAGAAATCTCAAACTTAGACATGAAAATCAACAAAATCTAAATAAGAACGAAAACCCCTTTTTCGGTGATGAATCTCCATGAGATGTGATGAAATTGGCTTTAGATCTTCAATCCCTTCGTGTTTCTTCGCTTTAATCGCTCCGAAATTGCTCTCAAAATCGCCCAAAATCGCCCAACCAGAAACCCTAGTCGTGTGTTTTCAGAAAGAAGAAGATATGTGCTGAAAGTCTGATTTTTCAGCTTTTTATATGGAGGACAGCCAACTGTGCGGGTTACTGGGCGGGTAAACCCGCTTTCTTATCAAAACAGCCAACTGGGCGGGTTCAACTACTTTCTTACCCGCTTTCTCCATTTTGGCTATAACTTACTCATTTTAGCTCCGTTTAGGCTCCGGAAAGGCTTGTTTACTTCGTATTCACGTCCTCTATCAATTGAAGACATAAAATCTTGGATTTTACTAGAAAAACATTGAATTCTTTTATTTGTCCAAATGGGTCAACTTCTGTACAACTCACACAAAATCGTAAGAAATTACGCCTCGTTTGTTTGGAAACTAGCTAAACAACATGGAATTTGGTATAATAATAACACCAAAAGTTGGTGTTATCAGAAGGCCATTAGGTTCCAAGGATAGAAACCCTCGTAAAAGAAAAGATGTTGGAACTGTTATTGGTAACAAGGGAAGTATTCCTGAAGAAATAGAGAATATCAAAACTACCCTAGAAGAGGAAGTGAATGATATTAGCAAAGAGATTGCAATCAATTATGGGCATACAAAAATATTATGGAACAGGAATGAAATGAGAAATATCGATGATATATTTTCATACGCTGTTGCATGTGATATTTTGAATGGAACTGATGATCCTGAACCAATGTCTGTCACTGAATGTCAAAATAGACAAGACTGGGTTAAATGGAAAGATGTCATCCAGGCTGAATTAAATTCTCTCAATAAGCGAAAAGTATTTGGACCTATTATTCTCACTCCCGAAGCTGTGAAACCCGTGGGAAACAGATGGATTTTCGTACGAAAGAGGAATGAGAAAAATGAAATTATGAGATACAAAGCTTCGTTTGTAGCTCAAGGTTTTTCTCAACGACTTGGGATTGATTATGAGGAAACATATTCTCCTGTTATGGATGCAATTACTTTTAGATATTTAATAAGCCTAGCAGTCTCCGAGAATTTAGAGATGCGTCTTATGGATGTTGTTACAGCATACTTATATGGATCACTAAATAGTGATATCTATATGAAAATCCCTGAAGGATTTAAAATGCCTGAAGCATTAAGTGCAAAACCCAAAGAAATGTATTCAATCAAGTTACAGAGATCTTTATATGGGTTAAAACAATCTGGACGCATGTGGTATAATCGTTTAAGTGATTACTTGATAAGTAAGGTTATGCAAATAATCTTATCTGTCTGTGCGTTTTTATAAAGAAAACAACATCAGGATACGTAATCATAGCCGTCTATGTTGATGATCTAAATATTATTGGGACAAATAGAGAAATCCATGAAGTACTTGTACTCTTGAAGAAAGAGTTTGAAATGAAAGACCTTGTAAAAACCAAATATTGTCTTCGTTTACAGATCGAGCATATGCACAATGGAATACTTGTGCATCTATCGAATTATGTTGAAAAGGTCTTAAAACGTTTCAATATGGACAAAGCAAATCCTTTAAGCACTCCAATGGTCGTTAGATCACACAATATTCAGAACGATCCATTTCGTCCTTGTGAAGAAAGTGAAGAGGTTCTTGGTCCGGAAGTACCATACCTCAGTGCAATTGGAGCTCTTATGTATCTTACTAACTGTACTAGACCTGACATTTCTATTGCAGTGAATCTATTAGCAAGATTCAGTTCATCTCCGACAAAGAGACACTAGAATGGAATCAAACACATATTTCGATACTTTCGAGGAACTATTAATTTAGGTCTATTTTATCCTAATAATTCGAAAGAAGGTTTGGTTGGTTATGCAGATGCAGGTTATTTATCTGATCCTCATAAAGCTAGATCTCAAACTGGATACGTGTTCATGAACGGAGGTACTGCTATTTCATGGCGCTCTCAGAAGCAAACACTTGTTGTCACGTCTTCAAATCATGTCGAAGTTATTGCACTTCATGAAGCCAGTAGAGAATGTGTTTGGTTGAGGTCAATGACGCAACTCATTTTAACTTCATGTGGACTAGAGAAGAATAAGATTCCAACTTTGATCTATGAAGATAATGCCGCATGTGTCACACAAATGAAAGAAGGATATATCAAAAGTGACAGGACAAAGCACATACCTCCAAGGTTCTTCTCATATACTCAAGATCTTATAAAAGATAATCAGATTGAAATGAAATATATTCAATCAAGCAACAATGCAACAGATCTTTTCACAAAGGCACTACCTACTACAACTTTCAGAAAACACGTTCACAATATCGGCATGCGACACGTGAACAACAAGTGATGATTCATGGATGTCTATATCAGGGGGAGTCAACTACCAGCTGTACTCTTTTTCCCTTAGCTAAAGTTTTTTCCCATTGGGTTTTTCTTTGGCAAGGTTTTTAACGAGGCAGTACTTCAAAGTTGAAACTCAGTTTTAAAATTGTCATCCAAGGGGGAGTGTTGTAAATATTTCACTCTTAGATAACGTATGGATAACAATTTCTTTCCACAAATGTCAAACATTGAATAGTATTTTGAGTTTCATCTTGTGTAAATTAATAGTTACTTTAGGAGTATATATACTTCTTCATGCAAATGTTGAACGATGTACTTGAACATCTAAATCTTTCTCTTCTCTCTTTCTTCATATAATAGTGATTTTGTTATAATTATTGTTAATTTTATGACACTTATTATTATTTGCATCGGTCAGTCTTTTGTTGAGGAAAGAGGAAAGAGGGATTGTTTTCTGAATATATTTTAGGGTTTATGTTGATGAGGGAGTAAAGAGAGGTTGTTTTTGAAAGAAAAAAACATCTAGAGTAAATTGCAAATTTGGTCCCTGTGGTTTGTCGATTTTTATAGTTTTGGTCCCTAGAAAATTTTTATGGCAAAAAAACCACGGTGGTGTGCAATTCTTTGTCGCCGGGAAATAAAGGCAGGGGGAGTTACTTGTATATATTAATATATATATATATATATATCATTATTAAAATATCATTTACTAATATATATATATATATATATATTATAATAAAGTTATTTAATATTAAACATTAATTTACAATTTTGGTCCCTGTGGTTTTTGTTTTGAGTTAAAAAAAAGTTAATTACATATTTCGTCCATGTGGTATAGTGGTTTTAACACTCTGGGTCTCTTAAGTGAAATAATTACAAATCAGGACTCATGATTTACATTTCATAACGTATTGGGTCCCTAAAATCTAACTCCGTTTAAATTCTCTGTTAAATGGGTAAAATGCAAGGGTATTTTAGTCATTTTACTTCTTTTTATATTATATCTTCATCTTCTTACCAAACACAACCCCAAACCTAAATTTGGAATGAATAATCAGAACCTAACAATCTGGAAGAATTATCAATGAAAAAAACATTGAAATCGAACTTCATGGAACCAAAATCAAACTTCTAACAATCTGAACAATCTAGAACAAGTATGGAATTTGAACAATGTGAAAGAAACAGAACATGAAATCACAACAATATGGAACGAAAATTGAAATGGAAACAAAAAGAAATCGAAATCATAACAATCTGGAATGATAAACCGAAACCGAAACAAACAGAAATCAAAAATTCAAAACAAAACGAAATCAAAACGATCAAAAATCGAGATCGAAATCTGGAACGGAGATGATCTAGAAACTTCAAATGAAAAGAAATTGAAACTCTGTCTCTCAGGCCAAATCCCATCCTCTGCAATGACCTCCTTCGCAACATTAGCACCCACCACATCATCCTCCGCCTCTAGCAAGCTCGCTCCCAAACCCCTAGGGTTTAATGTTGGGTTTCTGTCTTCACAGCCTTCCTCGAAATCCCTTAGAGCCCGAGCTTTCCCCTCCAATGGCGGTTCTGGATCTGCTCTTGGCGCTCGTATGGTGGCTGTCTTTGGGAAGAGGCGTGGTCATGGTGAGATCTGGATCTGGATTTCTGTGTCGCCGGAGAAGAAGGGGGGATCGTTGTGTTTGCCGGAGAAGAAAGGGGGGAGGGTCTCTGTTCGCCTGAGAAGAAAGGGGGTGGTCGCTGGTTTTCGATGATAACCGGAGAACCGGTGTTGGCACGGTTGGAAGAAGATGACCGGAGAACCGGCACGGTTTTGATCTGGTGGTTATGGTTTTGATTTAGTGGTTTATGGTTTTGATCTGATGAAGAAGATGATGGGTGGGGTGGGATGTTGGTTCATTTAGAAACTAGACGAAGGGTAGAAACTATAGAAACTTTGGCAAATCAATATATTTACATATTTTCATCAAATGTTATGATTTAAGATATTATTGCACATATGTTTGTTTCATAATGTAAAAGTTTTACGTGTATTTGTTTTTTATAAGTTGAAAGTTTCTCATATATTTTTTATGAAAAGTTTCATATGTTTTTGTTTCATAGTGTAAAAGTTTCACATGTAATTTTTTCACATGTAATTTTTTCACAAGATGAAACAAACATATGTGTAATAATATCTTAAATTATAGCATTTGATGAAAAAAAAATCATGAAAAAAATTATATTTCATATTGATTTGCTAAAGTTTCTATAGTTTCTACCATTCATCTAGTTTCTAAATGAACCAGCCTCGGTATATATATGTATATATATATATATATATGTATTAATATATATTTAATATAATATAATTAAGTAAATTACATATTTGGTCCCTTTGGTTTTAATATAATATAAAAAGGAGTAAAATGACTAAAATACCCTTGCATTTTACCCACTTAACAGAGAATTTAAACGGAGTTAGATTTTAGGGACCCAATACGTTATAAAATGTAAACCATGAGTCCTGATTTGTAATTATTTCACTTTAGGGACTCATAGTGTTAAAACCACTATACCACAGGGATGAAATATGTAACTAACTCAAAGAAAAGGTAAAAGGACCAAAATACCCTCATGTGCAAGTCACATGGGGGGTTTTAACGGAAGGAAAGCTAACGAAGTTAGCCTGAGGGATCCAAACCACAAATGATTGCATACCACAGTGGCTTTTTTGCAATAAAAATTTTATAGGGACCAAAATCATAAAAACCAACAAACTACAAGGACCAAATTTGCAGTTTACTCAAAAATCTATTTTAGGATTATATATGTAAATATTTTTTTACCAGTTGGTCATTTATTTATGTCAAAAACAGTTTCTGGTTGATTTGCAGGAATAAAATGACTAAAATACCCTTGCATTTTACCCACTTAACAGAGAATTTAAACGGAGTTAGATTTTAGGGACCCAATACGTTATAAAATGTAAACCATGAGTCCTGATTTGTAATTATTTCACTTTAGGGACTCAGAGTGTTAAAACCACTATACCACAGGGATGAAATATGTAACTAACTCAAAAAAAAGGCAAAAGGACCAAAATACCCTCATGTGCAAGTCACATGGGGGGTTTTAACGGAAGGAAAGCTAACGGAGTTAGCCTGAGGGATCCAAACCACAAATGATTGCATACCACAGTGGCTTTTTTGCAATAAAAATTTTATAGGGACCAAAATCATAAAAACCAACAAACTACAAGGACCAAATTTGCAGTTTACTCAAAAATCTATTTTAGGATTATATATGTAAATATTTTTTTACCAATTGGTCATTTATTTATGTCAAAAACAGTTTCTGGTTGATTTGCAGGAATAAAATGGAATTGAGGGATTTGGATTTTAAATTCATTTCAATCTTATGTTTGATTTGTTGGATTGTTCGAATTTAAAATCCTAGAATTTAGTTGAAATCCTACAAACATAAGATTTTGAATCCTAAGAGTGTGCTTGAAATTTCAAGGGATTCTGTAGGACCGTATGAAATAACATTTAAAAAATGTTAAAAACATTTGTTTTATAATAATCGATTAATAAAAATATAATTTAATTATTTTTATAATTATCGATAATTTTTTTATCAATTATTTTTAAATAATGAAATCCAATTCTATTCCAAATCCTACAATGCAAAAACACCAATGATTTCACATCCATTTCAATCCATATCCCTCCAAATTCAAATCCCTCGAAGCGGACCCTAAGGGGGCGTTTGGTTCGCAGAATGGAATTGAATGGAATGGAATCTGTCAAAGGAATTTGACTTTGAAGGAATTTGAATTGAATGTTGTCAGGTTTGACCAGCTGTTTGGTTGGCAGAATTGGAATGGAATCTGTTGAAAGAATTGGAATATGTCTGTTTGGTTCACATAATGTAGCTTTGGAATTGGAATGAAATTCATGTAAATGACTAAAATACCCTTTTTATTAAGTTTAATTTTTTAAAACTAAAACTAAAACTAATAAAATAAAATAATTATTAATTACTTCAGTTTTTTAACACTAAAAATAAGAGTAAACTACATACTTGGTCCCTAGGGTTTATTGGTTTTAACAGTCTGGGTCCCTAAAATGAAATATCTATGACTTGCATCCTCGTGGTTTCCATTTCATAACGTATTGGGTCCCTAAAACTAACTTTGTTAGACTTTTTCTGTTAAGTAGGTTAAGTAAGAGGGACATTTTAAGTTTAGGGACGAAACATGTTATAAAAACCACAGGGACCAAACATGTAACTTCCTCTCTATATATTTTATATATACTTAATAATTAATAATTAACGATATATATTGTATATAATTTATCACCATAATTTTCACAATTTTTTATAAGATTGTTTTTTTTATTACAACAATATATTTTTATTTTTGTATTTTTATTATGGCATGATAGTTAAATTTTTCTTTATTATAGCAATATATATTCAAATTATTTTTTTATTATGGCATTATAGTTACATTTTATTTATTATAGAAACATATTTTTAAATTATTTTTTTTATTATGGTATTATAGTTATATTTTTCTTAATTATAGCAATATATATTCAAACTATTTTTTTATTATGTCATTATATTTACATATTTTTCTTTATTATAGCATATACTTTCAAAGTGTTTTGTATTTAGGCATTGTACTTTTAGTTTTTTTTAATTAAATTATATGAAAATTATATATTTTAATGTAACATATACGAATGTTTTTTTCCTTAAAAAACATAAATTTTTTCTAAATAAATTACGTGGCATAGATAAAATGGAACATCAAATTTTTAGATAGTTTCCTCACTTTACCTTCCGAGTATCCATACATTTTTAAAGAATTCTTAAAAAATAGATGAAAAACATAATATAGGTGGTATATGAATAATCGGGAGAGAAAACGATGAAGTTATTCAAAAATAAAACAAAATTATTCATTAATATAACAATATTTAGAAAATTTGTAAAACACATTTTACATTGCTAACGTTTAAAAAATGTTAAAAAGTATGTGTTTTTTGAAGAAAAAAAAATGTGTCTGTTTAAAAAATTTGTTACATTAAAATATTTAATTTTCATACAATTTAATAAGAAAAATTAAAAATACAATGTGTAAAAAAAAGAAATAAAAGTATATTACTATGATAAAAAAATGTAACTATAATGCAATAACAAAAATACAATTTCAAAATATATTATTTTAATAAAAAAAACGAAAAAAATGTTATAATAAGAAAAATTGTGAAAGTATTTGATAAATTATAATATATATATATATATACCCACAATATATATGTTATAAATTATTAATTATTAAGTATATATAAATTATATAGAGAGTAAATTACATGTTTGGTCCCTGTGGTTCTTATTACATGTTTGGTCCCTGTGATTCTTATTACGTGTTTGGTCCCTATACTTAAAATGACCAAAATGCCCCTCTTACTTAACCTACTTAACAGGAAAAGTCTAACAAAGTTAGTTTTAGGGACCTAATACGTTATGAAATGGAAACCACGAGGATGGAAGCCATAGATATTTCATTTTAGGGACCTAGACTGTTAAAACCAATAAACCCTAGGGACCAAGTATGTAGTTTACTCCTAAAAATAATGAGTTTTTTACAACTAAAAACTGAATAAAACTGCTAAAACAACAAAAATCATAATTTTTTCACAGCAAAAACGGCTAAAAACAGCAGAAAAACAGCAAGAACAGCAAAAAACTGCAGAAAAACTGCAAAACAACATCTGTTAGGGCAAGACATAGTTTAGTTGTTGCAAGAGACGATGGAGAACTTAACTGCTATGAGTGAGCAAAAATCGAAACAAAACCGAAAAAAGCCGAGAAACCGAGAACTGAAAAGACCCCCAAAAAACCGAACCGAAATCGAAAAACCGAAAACTGAAAAAAAAAAAAACCCTCGAAAAAACCGAACCGAAATCGAAAAACCGAAAACTGAAAAAAAAACCCCGAAAAAACCGAATCGAAAATCCAAACGTTCGGTTTTGGTATTGTTGGGTAATGTGGTAAGGGTATTTGAGGAATTAAAAAAGGAGCAAATTCAATTCCCATGAAATCCCAAGGGAACCCAAGGAATCTCAAATTACCCTCTTTTGGAATTCTTTGGAATTTGCCAAATTCCAGTTCTTGAAAACAATGAACCAAACAAGGGAATTGGAATCTGGTCAATAGAATTCAGATTCCAATTCCACCATATTCCATTCCATTCCGGCGAACCAAACGCCCCCTAAGTTTCATAGCATAATTTCCTACCACCATATCATAGTTGAACTCATATGAATGACATTGTAATGCTATTTCAAGGGTTTTAAATTAGGTTCGATTTGATTTCATTCGGTACTAAAGCTCATGGTGTATATGTTTCATTATAAGTTTGCTCTTGCTTCAAACTCTGAAACTAATTCAAGTATTTAGATGCACAAACACAAAGATAGTTAATCTAGAAAACAAAAAAAAGTATGGTGTCGATAATACTATATAATATAGTAAAGATTACGATACAAGATACCTATACAAAGAAAATAAACTTCCGATCCTCAACAAACTAGAGAGCAATCATGTATGTAATGTTTCCTAGATCATATGCGTCGAAGAGAGGCAAGTCTCTTTTCAAGATCATCAACATCGTTCGACACAAAACTGCAAAATTCATAATAATTAGGAATAAGAAACGGTGCATCCATGGTGCTTGACAACTTAATGTAAACATTTGCTTGAAAAAAAAAACAAATAAAACCCAGTATACCTCACACAGAGGTAAGGTCTGCGGGTAGGGGGTGCTCATGGGTTGGGTTGATCAGGTTGAAGGCATTTCAACAACGCAGCCCATTGCTTCCGGTTTGAAAAATCTCAACCTTACCCAAACCAACCTGTACGGGTTGGTCGGGTTGATACTTTGATACAACAAAATATTCTCCTAACCTTGAATATGTTGTTTTCTCTAGTCTACTCATTATTTCTTTTTTCATTATCAGTTATTTGGTACAACTTATTAAATCTTAAGTATATCACATTCAAGAGAAGCAAGTATGTGCCTTCTTTCCAATTTTGCCCTTGATCATTAGATGGAGAAATTAATTACTCTCTTAATCCCTTTATTATGAATGGTGAAATTGTCATTTCATAATTACAAATTTTTAAAAATTATGTGCCTTTTTCATCGTGGACGTTTGTTTTCAGGACAAGGACAAAGACGATATTTCTTTCTTCAATTTCCTCCAACTCATAGTGTTCCTTTTCAAACTTTGCAAGTAAACTATGTTGGTTACTTAAAGATGAAGGGTCAAAGTCCAATGGCTCCAAATCTTGAATGCCAATGACTTCCATGTATGTAAACATATGTAAACCAATGATGGGGTGAGATGTATGCAGACATAACCTCTACCCTAGAGAGGAGAACAGCTGAATGACTTCCATGTATATATATATATATATATATATAATTTGCATAGTGTTACTTCTATTTTCTTTTAACCCGAGTGTTCTTTATGCATTGTTGCAAGTATGTCGGTTGTGTGAAAAAAAAAGTATCAAGAACCATGGTTTGATATGCAAAGGGCATACCTTGGAGCAGCATTATCGACCTTCTTGGGCCCGATTCGACCTTTTGGTGCAGATGATAACTGTAAAGAAATAAATACTATTAGAAAGTTGCCTCAACACCCTCATAACTCGAACTCGTATAACCTTTCCAATCACAATAGACTATAAAGATGCACAAGGCCTAGGCTTTTTCTCCATTCGGGCTTTTCTGAGCCAAGTTTTAATCGGGCTTTTTGGCCTAGTTCGGGCCTGGGCCCGCACTTGCAAGGACAGAGCTTTCTCGGGCCAAGGCTTTTTTGTGCATTTCAAGGATTAGCCACAGCCTCCATTTCTAAAAGTAAAATAACATATAGAAACCAACCTGTGATGCGATGCCTACACCAATCTCGTCAAGCACCTAAAATAGTGGATCATAAATATTAGATTTTTATACCGAAATGCTAAAAACTGAACTTCTTGAAATTGCAGTTTCTCTACCTGATTTGTGAGCTCTTCTGTTTCCTCTTCAGCCTCATCTTTGTCTAAAGTTTCATCAATGGATTCGGACATCATCTCAATCTGGTGATAAATATGTAACAAGAAGTTAGAAGTCACTCAAGAAGAAACCATCTTTTGGAGATGACAATACGGGTATGGTGAAAGATTGGGATAATATATATATGTGTATATATATATAATTACAACATAATGAATTTACCGTCATATCCAGCTGAGCTGACTGCGTCTGGAATTCTTTGATCACTTTAGCTTGTTTTGCAGGTGCCATTTCCTGAAAAGAAAATTATGGATCATCTCCAAAAGATCGATGCCAATATAGAATACATGTTTTCAAACATACAAGAATGCCTAGGAACTTGTCAGAAAGTCATGGATTTAAAAAGCACTTTTCAGGAGGTCATTCAGCCAAATAACCCTTCCTAGGCTTAGTGCAGCCTTTCAACTTGCATATTAAGAGGTCGTTTCTGTGATTCCAACCCACAGCAATCTCGTCTTGCTTTAAAGTACATTGGGTGTAAAATATACCCAAAGATCAATCATACAATTAGGACCTGTTTGTTAGCAGCTTAATGAGCTTAATGGGACTCGCAGCTTATTCGGTCAGCTATACATGACTGTTTGATAGTGGCTTAATGATATAGAAAGTGGCTTATTCAGTAAGCTTTCAGGGGGGAGCTTTATGCAGAAAGCCAAGTTTTTTTCCAAAGCTGCCCCCTCACAATTAAAAAACAGGCTCCTATCTATGAAAAACCCTTCCAAACAAAAACCTTCACAATCTATACAGACAGATTAATTCACACAGATAGCTTTATCCATACAGGACTTCATGAAAAATCAACCAAACAACCCCTTAATCATATACCCAAAGCTTCTTTCTTGTGGTTAAATCTCAAGTGTTGAGAAATATGTACCTTGTTCATGGCAACCATTGCTTTCGTTGCACCTTTCATTCCAGTTGATATCGAAGTGTTGGCATACAAAGCCTGCAAAAGAACACATACAATGCTAAATCTAGCAACCATATAAAATAAATCCATGGAATAATGGTCTTCAAGAATGTTGAAAATTGAAAAATAAATTAATAAAGAACAAATATTATTTATAGATTGAAATGAAGCGGTAGGTTCAGATTATAACGCATTGGGGTATTGTTACAAGTTTGAAGTGTAAAAGTAACATAATATATTGAGATGAAGATGGAGGTTCAGAATATTATATATATATATATATAACGCATTGGGGTATTGTTACAAGTTTGAAGTGTAAAAGTAACATAATATATTGAGATGAAGATGGAGGTTCAGAATATTATATATATATATATATTATAACAGTGTTTGAAGCATAAAAGTATAACTTGGTGAACATTTTAAATACCTGTGTATGAGTTGCTACGCCTCTAATCTGCGCACGGCTTCCCTGCAAATTAGTTATTTGTTGCCGAAGACGAACAAGCTGGCGAGCTAATATCTTGGTGGCAGCCTGATTAACCAAAAGGTAAAAAAAAAACTGTTATCATTATGATTCCAAGAGAGAAATCAATTAAAAGTAGAAAGTCAGTTTTGCCTAAAGCTTTTGACAATAACCTTTATTTACCTTCAGTTCGTGTTTACAAATTACATCCCATGTAAAAGTAATACATTTGTCTTACATAGCATTTCATTCAGCATTTAGCATAAAAAGATTCATGATGGGTGAACGGTGAACTCTGTTCTTTGCTAGAATGTTTCATTATATCAATGGTATCGTCTAATCTAGTAGCATTTTGTTTTAGCATCAAACCAGGAATGAGATATTGGGTGAACTTGTTCTTTTACTAGCATTTCACATTATATCAGTGATATCATAATTGTATATGATGAAAAACCTCAAGATTTTCGAACATCAGGAATACATCCTAGACCAGAGTTAAGGTGAGAAGCGTAAGAAGAGATCTGAACCCTTGATCACTTTTAATCTCATACCCACCCATGAATTGCGCTTTAGAAGGGAGTTGATCCGGTGCATATCCGTGCACCTCATCTTAATGCATCTCATCCTAATGTGCATCAAGGGTGTACATCCCTTCTTACGCTTCTCACCTTAACTCTCGTTCTCACCGGAACCCAACCCTATATATATATGTGTGTGTGTGTGTGTGCGTGTAAATATGCATATTTCAAAAGCAAAAAATGCACCAACCTCATTCCCGATTTTAGCTGTTTTTTTAATCTCCGCCACTAATTTCTTCTCCTGAAAATTAAATTCATATATGAACTTAGTGAAGATGAAAGAAATCGTAATTACTATAACATAACCTCAGCCATCATAGCACACCTCCATTTGTAAGGATGCAATTTCACGCTCAATACCTGCAGTTGCACCATATCAAAGCTTGATCAAGAGATAAAACATACGTTCCAATATATAACTTTAGAAATTCTGTAAAGATATCATAATCAAAATGGGATCTAAGAGTACCATATGGGTCACCATGCCAAAAAATAGAACCCTAAAAAGCTAATACCCAAGTTAAATCACATACCAAGAAACTGGGACTTAACCGATTTACACCTCATCAAGAACAATATTAAGATCTTTATTCGAAAAAAGAACAATACCAAGACACATGTTCTTAACATAGAGTGTTCCATGAGCAATCACGTTTCCTAGTAATGTCAACTAAGCCACATGACTAAATGTGTTTTCTTAATCATAATTGTAATTTGTACATGTGACACTTCAACTACCAACTCCACCTTCACACAGATTAGAGATCCATGAAGAGCTATATTGTTACACCTAATAAAATGATTAACGAAATAGGCATAGGATCGTGTGAGAAGTAGAGTTAAGGTGAGAAGCGTAAGAAGAGATCTGAGCCATTGATCACTTTTAACCCCATACCCACCCATGAATTGCGCCTTAAAAGGCAGTTGATCCGGTACATCTCGGTGCATCTCATCCTAATGTGCATCTAAGGGTGGAGATCCCTTCTTACACTTCTCACCATAACTCTACCCAACCCTACCAAAATAACAATAAAGATCCTAAGTGTTGTTCAACCTAAAAGAAAACATTTCCTAATGCACCATCTTCCAGGATAACCAAGCCACTCGACTAGATGTCTTCTCATCATCATCATCACCATCCATGTGAGACTTTATAGCTACCAATTTCACCCAGCATAATCAATCCTGAAAACTAGATTCTTATTGTCATTCACTTAAAAAGCAAACATTCCCTAATGCATGGCATATGTCCACCATCGAGGATAAGCTAAAGCCTGAGAAATTAGGAATACGACAATCATCAACAGTTGGGATAGAAGCATATCTGTTAGAAGACAAACCGGCATGAGTAACATGAAGGAAAATGACAGTAATGGCCTCAAGGTAGCATCAGAAGTAGGATGAACACATAAAAATAAACAAGTATACTAAGGGGTATTACAGGAAGTCACCATCATAGTCACAGATTAGAATGAGGCAATGAGAAACAAAGTAGCATCTCATAAACAAATATATCTAGTTTATCCTCAATAGACCAAAACAAAAAGAAGAAACTTCACTCTAGGCCCTTTCTTTAAACCAGAGTACCACTAAATTCAATTCTTATCATTGAACCTAATTGAAATTTTGACCATCTCCAACTGCACAATAAACAAGAACCATAATAGTATCACTAATTCTTCCTTTGTTTAACCCTTGATAACAACCAAAGTAGGAAAAGAAAATAGCAATAAATACAAGTAACAAAAGCAAATAGCAATAAACAAAAAAAGAAACCTTAGGCAACCAAAAACTAAAAAAAAAGTAAACTACCCACCCAAAAAACACATGCTTACGATTATTAGAAAGTGTGCACCGGTACAAAAACATAGAGACGACAAGTTTAACATTTCAAGGTAGTTGACACCCCTAATAACTATTAAGTTTTGAATACTTTATAATCAAGGGTATGAGACGACAAGCAATAACTTCGCCCAAACTCCAAACTGATGCTTAATGCCTAGAACCTTAACATTTCAAAACATTGTTTGCTACAAGAAAATGCAATAAAAATCATATGACAAACGGGATTGTAAGAAGGTATTGACATACAAGAAAATGCAATAAAAGATCGTATTAAAGTGAAGGTTACGAAGCAGAACCCATATGACATGATTGAGCCCATAGTATGTGTGGAGATAAGATACTTAGAATGGTGACTTAATTGGCCAATTAGAAGATCATGTATGATGAAGAGAATGTGATATGTTAACTTCTACACCAGTGTTTGTATGATGTTGGTAAGCAGAAATTCTCAGTTTTTCAGCATTATACCTAGAAACACATACTTGAATGATAAGATTTACATATACCAGAAGATGCTTGACTATTAATGGTGTAATGTATTTCAGGAATGGTATACAAGATAAGAGTATCTGTGTTTATTCTATCACCTAATATGTATTTGTAATTTTAAAACAAATGTACTAACCACATTACTTTACCAACTAAAATTGGTCCTTCTATAAAAAACAAAAACTCAACTCTGAAGATCATTTAGAGAAAGAACTTATAATTTTTCTGAAATTAAGTATAAGAAGAAATCATCTTTACCCCTCGTGGCGACTGCCATTTCTCTTTTGCTCGTTCTCAAGGCATCTGTAGATTAACATAACAAGAAGCAAATTATCATGAAAGAGATAAAATCCAAAGTTATACTCACACCATCCCATTCATGAATATTAAACCTTTTAAAGTTTTAATTGGCCACTACTGAACCATTACTCTGTTCATCAAAGACAACACAATAAATTTTCACAACCTAAATCACCAATTAGGTAAATGTAGCTTAAATGCGTTCCCAATTACTGAAATGTTGCAAACTGAAGCAATCATCGTAAGAACAACGATAACGATAACTACAAACAAACTAAAATTAACAATAATGGAAAGTTTCCCTCACAGCCAACACCATCATACTCACTCGTTCCGCAATTATAATAAATTTTGAAAAAGAGGGGTAAACATCCCCAAAAATGTACCATTTTGTCTAGAAGTAAAGAAATTAATCAACAAACCTCTTACCACTCACAATAAACAATAACATATATTTACTCAACCTTCAACGGAATTTGAAGAGTTAAGACTCCAATTAGGGCAAGACATTGATGAAATTCTGAAAAACTAAAAGAGAAATTACAGAAAAAGTAGAGAAATTATGCAACAAAAGGAAAGGAAAAGATAGTGCCTTTGGGTGATGTCTTCTTCTTGAAGATATTCATGGCTTTGGGCGACCCAGATCTGAAAAGCGATGAACACTAACTGGAGTTACTCTCTTCAGGTACCGACTATAAAGAGACGATGGTTTATGATTTTTTTTTTTTTTTTTTTTTTTCTTATGGAGCGTGGTGGGCTGCTTTTTTACAGGGTCGGCCATATAGCCGTTATACATGTGTGAAATTACTATTATACCCCCATGCTTTTCAAGTCCACCTTTCTTCCTATCGCATTGGCCCATTGCCTTTGCTAGTTTTTTATTAGAGAAAAGTGTAAAAAAAAAAAAAACATTCGTAACGGTTAAGTTTTTAAATTATTTTTTAAGTAATAAAATCTTTAAATTTTTAAAAAGTATTAAATACATCTTTGTAATATATAAAAAATAGGTTAATATGATAAAATTTTAAAAAAATCTTATAAAAATCCAACAAACTATCTGATTTTAAATGATTAAATTCCTGGTTTTTTTTAAATAAATCCTTAAATTTTTTTCTATATCTTTTTATTAAAAAAATTCTTGAACTTTTTTGAACAAATAAATCTCAAATCTTTTTTGAATAAACAAAAGCAATGAACTTAATTTTGAATGAATAAATCTGAAACTTTTTTGAAACAAAATCATGAACAAAAATATATGTATAACCCATCTTATTACAATAAAGCACAATTAACCAATTAAACAAAGAAAAAATATACATTTTCTATTACTAAATCTGAAATATATAAAAGTTATGCTTAGACATAAATAGATACATATAAATTTATTTATACACACAAAAATTAAGTTAATAGTACTCAAACGTCTTACATTTGAATATTATATGCATTATTATTAATTAAGTTAATAGTACTCAAACGTCTTACATTATTATTATTATTTATCATGCACATGTAGATATAATGATATATAAGTAAAAAAATAAACTTAAAAAAATTGTCGTTCCAATACTTCGTAGTTATTGACACCATCTATTAAACACATTTTTTGTGACATAAAACATATAGTATGAATTAAAGAGTCTTTTGATGAGAATAATCTTAATTATATACATAAAAAAATTAAGGTAATGAATTTAATTTATGTTTTTAGCATACTTTTGTATGCTTTGGAATTAGTACTGAAAATGATATTAATTGGTTCATTATACTTTGTTGTCGTTGAAAGGAATTGCATATATACTTTGTTCGCGGTGCGGTTTGGTGCGATTTGAGCATTTTCTCAAATCACAAACCGCACCGCGTAAACCTCAAACCACACCGCAAAATGCGGTGCGGTTTGTACCTATTGCACTTTATGCATACAATCCAATATGTATAAGTTTAAGAATACATTATAAATTTAACGATAAAGTGACCGTGGTCGAAAAAATAAAGAGCTTCAATACATCCAATTCCTAAATTTATATTGCATAATTAAAAATAGTCTAAAAAGTAAAAAATAAATAAACTTCAAACTAAATTGGACGTGTGAGTTGTGATGCATCCAAATAATTTATTAATATTATCAATTTTCATATTTGATCAAACTCAAAGTTCAAAACACAAAGTCCAAAAAATATATATGTGTTATATATAAAATGAAAAAATGTACAAAGTGTCAAAGTATGCGGTGCGGTGCGGTTTGAACCCCGGTTGGGTAAGTCAAAACCGCATAGTGCAGTTTGGTAAAAATGAAAACCACAAATTGCACCGCCAAAGCTCTAAATCGCGCTTTGCGGTGCGGTGTGGGTGGTTTGGCGGTTTGGATGAACACCCCTACAAAAAAAGTTCGGGAATTATTTGTTCAAAAAGTTCATGATTTTGTTTCTTCAAAAAAAGTTTGGAATTTATTTGTTCAAACAAAGTTTAAGAATTTATTTGATAAAAAGATTTAGAAAAAATAGGGATTTATTTGTTAAAAAATAATGACTTAATCCTTTAAAATCAAATAGTTTGCTGGATTTTTTAAACTTTTCCCATTTTTTATCACATTAACTTGTTTTTACAGGTTAAATAGATGTGTTTAACTATTTTATAAAGTTTAAGGATTTTATATTTAAAAAAAATTAATGACTTAATCATTCAAAATTAGATAGTTTGTTGGTTTTTAAACTTTTCTCTTTCCTTTACCCTTATTTTTTTCTTTTTACCAATTGTAACACCCCTAAAATTGGGAGTTAATTTAAACCAAATAAAATGCGGAAAAATACTTAATGAACAGACATCGCCCATAAAGATGGGAGGAGTAAGAGAGTTTGCAACATCAATTGGATACCAGATGACAACCTACTAATCTATACAGTTATAAAATACAGATTAAGTTTGAGTGTCTCTAAATCCTCAAAATAAAACTTCTATGTAACTCCAACTCTACACACGAAAATGTACTCCAAAAAGGATGTCTCTACCGGCATCTAGCTCCATTCAATCCCTCGAAGCCCCACTAGCACGATCAGCTGATATACATGTCATTTTAAGAAAAAAAATGTTAGGCTTAAAGTCTAGTGATAACAAACAGTTCAAATATGGAAAGTCAGTAAATAAGTGAAAACGGTAAAATCAACATCTAACCAAAAACCTTTCCATTTATCCTTTTTCTTTTGGCGCGATTTACACCTAAAAGATACGCAATTGAGGAAAACATACGGGAGCGACCCGCTAATCGTACCGATAGAAATCAGTAAATAAGTAAGCTCGACCGAATAGAAATCTTCGGCTTAAGGATAAAGAGTTTAACCCCAAACGTGGATTTATTACTCAATACCCAACTGAGCAAGTTCAACCCCAACAAAGATTTATTACTTGCCCCATCCCCAATATAAAGCTGACTATTGTGCCTATGGATCCATTACACTAGTCTAAGTTATTTTAATACGTCAATGCCGACGTACTAACCATTTCTCACACAAAATCTTTGTATGATAAGTTCCTCGTTCCAAAAACCTTATTTCCAAAATTAGGTCAAAATAGTATCTAGTTCCCAAATAACATTTTTCTTGAAGTTATACACATACAAGTGTTTTAAAACCGTTCCTTATACTCATTTCAACATTTCAAAGAGAAATTTTAAATGACACATTTTGACCTAGTTTACCAAAATCACCAAGTATAGAAATACTTGTTTAAATAACATATAGAAGGTCAAATACATCATTTTGACATGTATAGAGTTTTAAAAAGGTAAGAATGAACTCACAAGCTAGAGTTTGAGGAAACCCTAGAAATGTCCCCAAACTAGAGAAAATGGTGAAGACTTGATGGAAGAAATGAAAAACACTTTTCCCTTGATACCACCACCTTGAATCTTTACTTCTAGCCTTGATTCTTCACTTTAATGAAGAATAAATGAGTGGGAATGAGGTAGGTGGAATAACAAATGCCCTAAAATTCGTTCTTGAGAGAAACCATGGAGAGAAAAACGAGTGTGTTTCACGTATAAGAAATGGTAGCTGAAAAACGACCTTAAAGACCCTTCTGGAGCACCCGGGCGATCATGCCTCTGCGATATTGACATGGCATAATCGCCTAACATGTACCGCAGCTTCGAACTGATTTGGTCATCAGGTGTTCCTGAGCGATTATGCCCTGCGATATTGAGATGGCATAATCGCCATGTCATAATCGTCAAACTAGTACCACAAGCAAAACTCATTTTTTGACAATTTCCTCCTGGTGCGATCATGCCATGCGATTATGACATGGCATAACAGCCTGTCATACTCGCCGAGAGTGTACCGAGGCCCGTTTCGGTTTCGTTTTCGCTTCTTTTCTTCCAATTTGTTGCAACCTAGTATTAGACCCTTGAAACACTTCATATAGTTATAAATACCATAATATTAGGATGCGAAAATCATTATCTTACATATAAAAATTCCAGGTGTTACAATCCTCCCACCCTTGGAATTGATTTCGTCCTCGAAATCCCAAACTACTCGAACAAATTTGGGTATCTTCTCTTCATGTCCTCTTCGCTTCCCACATCACGTTTGACCCTTTATGATGCGTCCATTGAACCTTAACCATGATGATATCCTTGTGGCGTAACCTCTTAGACGTTCTCTATAAGATTGCCTCCGGTTCTTCCACACATCGGTTGTTGTTATCAACTCGAATTTCTGTGAGAGGAATCACACTTTCTTCTTCCGCCAAACACTTCCTTAAATAACAGATGTGGAACGTAATGTGAATTCCTGCAATCTCGGGTGGCAATTCCAATTTGTATTTTGACGCGTCCCCCTCGGTCAAGAATTTTGAATGGTCCAAAGAAACGTGGACTAAGCTTTTCGTGTTTTCCGAACCGAATGATACCTTTCCATGGAGATACCTTGAGCATAACTCCCTCGCCCACTTGAAACTCTATTGGTCTTCTCTTCTTGTCGGCATAGCTCTTCTGACAATCATGTGCCGATTTTAGACGCTCTCGGATAATCTTCACCTTGTCTGCCGTCTCTTGCACAATCTCGGGCCCGGAGAATTGCTTCTCGCCCGCTTCTAACCAACATACAGGGGTCCTACATTTCCATCCATACAAAGCCTCGAAAGGGGCCATACCAATACTTGAATGGTAACTGTTGTTGTAGGCAAACTCTACCAGTGGTAGATGTGTATCCCAATTTCCCCTGAAATCAATAACACATGACCTAAGCATGTTTTCAAGGGTCTGAATAGTTCTTTCACTTTGACCGTCGATCTGGGGGTGGAATGTCGTACTTAAGTTTATCTTGGTGCCTAACCCCTTTTGTAAACCATCCCAAAAGTGAGAGGTGAATCGACTATCACGATCCGACACGATGGTCAAAGGTACACCATGTCTCGAGACGATCTCATCCACATACAATTTAGCCAGTTTGTCAACTGTGTCGGCTTCTCGCATTGGTAAGAAGTGAGCACTCATCGTCAATCTATCCACCACTACCCATATGGTGCCGTGACCCTTCAAGGTCTTTGGTAGCTTTGTCACAAAGTTCATAGTGATGTGCTCCAATTTCCATTCCGGAATTTTCAACGATTGAAGGCTTCCATACGGCCGTTAATGTTCCGCCTTGACTTGTAAACAAGTCACATATCTCTCCATGTATCTAGCCACATCCAACTTCATGACAGGCCTCCAATAGGTTAACTTTAGATCTCTATACATCTTGGTACTACCCGGATGTATGGAGTACTTGGACTTATAAGCATCCTCCAATAGCAGCTCGCGATTGCCCCCGACTTTAGGCACCCAAATACGCCCGCGGAATAGTTTCAAACCACGACGATCTTCCGTTAAAGGAAGTTCAATTCTTGGGTCATCTTGTCACTCAAGCCGAGGTAAAAGTGGACTCCTCCAAAATTGAAGCAATGGTGAATTGGGAACCGCCAAAGAGTCTGTCAGAAATTTGAAGCTTTTTGGGATTAGCGGGTTATTATAGGAGATTTATTCAAGATTTCTCCAAGGTTGCTTCTTCTTTGACGACTTTGACAAAGAATAATGTGAAATTTGTATGGACCGAGAAACAAGAGCAAGCTTTTCAGATTCTTCAAAAGAAGTTATGTGAAGCTCCAATCATTTCCTTACAAGAAGGATCTGAAGATTTTGTGGTTTATAGTGATGCATCTAAAATGGGTTTAGGTTGTGTGTTGATGCAAAGAGGCAAGGTAATTGCATATGCGTCAAGGCAACTTAAAGATCACGAGAAGAATCATCCTACCCATGACTTGGAGTTAGCGGTGTTAGTTTTTGCTTTGAAATTGTGGCGGCATTACCTTTATGCTACCAAGTGCACTCTCTATACCGACCACAAAAGTTTGAAATATGTCTTTGATCAAAAGGAATTGATATGAGGCAACGACGTTGGCTCGAACTACTCACGGATTATGATTGTGAGTTACTTTACAATCCGGGTAAAGCCAACGTGGTAGCGGATGCTTTGAGCCGGAAGGAGTACGGTAGTGGAACGCGTGTCGTGCTTACACGGATTGATGTGATATCAAGTTTGATCGACCGAATCAAAGTATCTCAAGCGGAGGCATTTTTGGAAAAAAAAACTCAAGGATGAGGTGATGGTAAAGCAACACCTACTTTTGACGGAAGACGGTCATGGTTTGAAGTTGTTCCAAGGTCGTATTTGGGTGCCCAAGATCGGGGGCAATCGTGAGTTACTCTTAGAAGATGCGCACAAGTCAAAGTATTCAATTCATCCGGGTAGCACCAAGATGTATAGAGACTTGAAATTGACTTATTGGTGGACCGTCATGAAGTTGGATGTGGCTAGTTATGTGGAAAGATGTGTGACGTGTTTGCAAGTGAAAGCGAAACATCAAAGGCCATATGGGAGTCTCCAATCGTTAGAGATACCGGAATGGAAATGGGAGCACCTCACTATGGATTTTGTAACAAAATTACCAAAGACCTCGAACGATCACGATACCATATGGCTAGTGGTAGATCGGTTGACAAAGAGTGCTCATTTCTTAGCAATGCGGGAAGCTGGACCCGTGGATAAACTTGCTAAGTTGTATGTGAATGAGATCGTTTCAAGACATGGCGTGCCTTTGACTATCGTATCAGATCGAGATAGTCGGTTCACTTTAAATTTTTGGGAAGGATTGCAAAAGGGATTATGCACCAAAATTCACTTAAGTACCGCGTACCATCCCCAAACCGATGGTCAAAGTGAGAGGACCATTCAAACTCTCGAAGATATGCTTAGATCATGTGTCATCGATTTTGGTGGGAGTTGGGACTCGAACCTACCACTCGTGGAGTTTGCTTACAATAATAGTTACCATTCTAGTATTGGAATGGAACCGTTCAAAGCCTTGTATGGGCGGAAGTGTAGAACACCGGTGTGTTGGTTAGAAACGGGTGAGAAACGATTTGCCGGTCCCGAGATTGTTCAAGAGACGGCCGATAAAGTGAATTGTATTCGTGAGCGGCTAAAGGCGACTCAATACCGTCAAAAGAGTTATGCCGATAAGAAAAGGAGACTCATGGAGTTCCAAGTGGGGGAGCGTGTGAGGCTAAAAGTATCCCCTTGGAAGGTTATTATAAGATTTGGGAAGCGTGGGAAGCTTAGCCCTCGTTTCCTTGGACCGTTCAAAATTTTAGAAAATGTGGGACGACAACCGTATAAATTGGAGTTGCCACCCGAATTGGACGGCATACATCCTACGTTCCACATATGTTATTTGAGGAAGTGCTTAGCGGAAGAAAGAGAGTGTGATACCTCTCTCGGAGATCCGAGTCGATAATAGTCGTTGTGTGGAAGAGCCGGAAGCGATTTTGGAAAGAAAATCAAAAATGCTTCCTCACAAAGAAATTGTCATGGTAAAGATCCAATGGAAGCATCACTGAGGGTCAAACGTGACATGGGAAGTGGAAGAAGACATGAGGAGAAGATATCCTCAATTGTTCGTTTAGTTTGTAGAATTTCGAGGACGAAATTAATTTCAAGGGTGGGAGGATTGTAACACCCGGAATTTTATATGTAAGATAATGAATTTCACATCTTAATATCTTGGTATTTTCTTTCTAAATGAGTGTTTCAAGGGGATATTGTTGGGTAGTAATGAATTGGGAGAAAGGAGCGAGAACTGAACACGAAATGGGTTTCAATACACTTTGGGCGATCATGACAGGCTATATTGCCATGTCATGACCGCAGGGCATGATAGCAGGATCATCCTGATGATAAAAATTGAGGTGCAAACTCGCGGAACACATCTCGCGATCATGATAGGCGATTATGCCATGTCATGATCGCATGACATCATCGCCGAACGCACCAGGAAGCCAAAAATCAGTCCAAGACTCGCGGTACGGGTTGTGCGATCATGACAGGCGATCATGCCTTGTCATGATCGCGGGGCAAGATCGCCCGGGTGGTCCTAGATCACTTTTAAGTGCGATTTTCAACTAAAATTCTCATTTATCAGATATCAAAACTCAGTAACGGGAGCTCAGCATTTAAGGCGATTTTAGGATTCCATTTTCTTCCACCTACTTCATTTCACTTCATTTATTACTCCTTTAAGTTGAGGATTCAAGTTAAGCTTTTGGATTAAAAGCTTCAAGTGGTGGTGTTCTTCATCCCTCTCATTCAAGTTCCACCTACTTCATCTTCCTCACCATTTTAGGAGCTTTCTAGGGTTTACCTAACCTTAGCCTTGTGTGTTCATTTCTAAACCTTTACAAACCTAATACTTGTTCTAAATGCTATTGTCTACTCTTTTTAAGTTATGATTTCAAGTGTTATTGCATTTAGAATGTAATGGATCCATAGACATATAAGTCGATCTTTTATCGGGATTGTTGTCCCCTTTCCGTCAACGTATAAAATCATCGAGTGTCGTACATAAATTGTATTATTGGTTGACATCAATAGCCTTTGCTCCTTGCGTGGGTGCTAACTAAGATCATCGAGAGCCGTACAGTATTGTATTATTGGTTGTCACCAATAGCCTTTGATCTTTAGCACGAGCTCTAAGACTGGAATCATCGAGAGTCGTACATTAATTGTATTATTGGTCGTTACCATTAGCCTTTGATTCCAGGGAAGGCTCTTAACATGAATAGTGACTTATTTAATATCCGTCACTAAGAATGCTATTATCGGGTCTCCCCGGTTACTTTTAAAAAGAACATTGCTCACCAAGAGTAAGTTTTCAAGTTGAGTTAATTGGGATAAAGTCTTTCGCTCTTTTAATTAAATATTTTATGGCTTTATCCATTTAACTGTTTGTTCTCACTTGGCATAAGCCTAACACTTGTTCTTAAATGCCATGTTTAGCAGGTGTTCGGGATAACGGGGCTTCTTAGTGAGAAGCGTAGTGACGTGCCGGTGAAGGCACTCTTTTGGGATTACACCGTAGTGTGTAAATATTGGAGAAGATAAATACTTTATTTTGAGGATATTAGTGACACCCGAATGTAATCTATGTTCATGACTTATATAGATTATTAGGTTGTCATTTAGTATCCTAATTGCAGATGTAAACTCCTTAACTCTATCCCCACTTGTTGGGTGATTTTATATATTCCGCATTTTATTTTCAGTTTAAATTTACTCTAATTTTTAGGGTGTTACATCCTTGTCAATGCCGTCAGAGAAGATGCCACCTTTGAGAAATCTTGAATAAACCTTCAATAATATCTCGCCAATCCTAAGAAGCTTCGGATCTCGGACGGACTCCTAGGCGGTTCCCAATTCATCATTGCTTCTATCTTGGATGGATCCACCTTTACTCCGTCTTGAGTGACAACATGCCCCAAAAATTGGACTTCCTTTAGCCAAAAGTCACACTTAGAGAATTTGGAGTAAAGCTTATCCTTCCTTAACACTTCGAGAACTTCTCGAAGGTGTTGCTCATGGTCTAACTCGTTCTCAGAGTAGACAAGGATATCATCAATAAATACTATTATCGATTGGTCTAGAAAAGGTCGACATGCGCGATTCATCAAGTCCATAAACACTGCTGGCGCGTTCGTCAATCCAAACGGCATTACCAAAAATTCATAATGTCCATACAGTGTCCTAAATGTCGTCTTTGCCACATCATCCTCTTTCACCTTCACTTGGTGGTAACCCGAACATAAGTCGATCTTTGAGAAACATCCCGCTCCATGTAGTTGATCAAAGAGATCATCAATTCTCGGGAGTGGGAACTTGTTCTTCACGGTTGCCTTATTCAATTCCCTATAATCAATGCACATCCTCATCGTGCCATCTTTCTTCTTCAGAAATTAGATCGGAGCTCCCCAAGGTGACGAGCTTGGTCTCACAAAATCCTTCTCAAGAAGGTCTTGCAACTGCGTCATCATTTCTTGCATCTCGGATGGTGCCAAACGATAGGGCGCTCTTGCAATCGGAGCGGCCCACGGCACGAGATCTATTCGAAACTCCGCTTGCCTATCGGGTGGCAAACAGGGCAAGTCTTCGAGAAATACATCCGGAAACTCACTAACAATTCGAACATTCTCAAGCTTCTTCTTCTCTAGCTTTGCATCTAAAATGTATGCTAAAAACGAATGGCATCCTTTGGCTAAGCATCTGCGTGATTTTCTAAGGTCACTAATGCAACTTCGCCTTTTCTTCGCTCCCCATAGACTACCACTACCCCTCCATTCGACAACGGAATTCAGATTAACTTCTTGGAACACAAAATTTCGGCTTGATTCTCGGCCAACCAATCCATCCCAATCACCACATCAAACCCTCCTATCGACATAGGCATGAGGTTTACTCCAAACTTATTCCCTTCGATCTCTAAAATACAATCCTTAAGAACATCCCGAACTAGAATTTGTTTACCATCGACTATTTCAACAATATAAGCATCCTCCAAAGTACTAAACGGTACTGTAAGACTTGGGTAGAAAGAAGTGAATACAAAAGAAAAAGTAGCACCAGAATCAAAAAGAACATGAGCAGGTACAGAGTTAACAAGGAACGTACCCGACACCACGTTCGCTGATGCTTTCGCTTCATCCGCTGTCATCTTGAAAGTTCTCCCCACTGCCTTCGGAGCACTAGAAGCTTTTGCTTGAGAACCCGCGAGCTTCAACTTTGGGCACTCATTCCTGTAGTGGCTCGATTCTTTGCACTCAAAGCATATGGGTGCTCTGGTTGGGAAATCACGATTGAGGTGCCCAGCTTTCCCACACTTATGACAACCGCCAGAGGATGACTTGCATGCTCCAAAATGTTTGTTTAGGAATTTAGATCACCAACTAGCTTCCTTCCTAGAATCGGTCCTCCGATTGTTGTTGTTGGTGTTGTTGTAGTTGTAGTTCGTCTTAGAAGGCGCCCATGCCCTTCCCACTTTCTCTTTTCCCCGACTGCCATTTTCTCTTCTATGCTCAAGTTTTGAGCATCCTCGTTATGTTGGGCTTCTTCGATTGCCTCTCTGAGAGTAGAGGGCTTTGAAACTCGAACCATCTCCATCATGGCTGATGGCAAACCTTTGATATAGGTTTTTATCTTTTCTCTTTCATTCGGGGCCACATGCCCCACCAAACTCAGGTTTTCAAAAAATAAACGAGTGTATTCTCTCACAATCTTGCTCCCTTTCTTGAGAGCTTGAAACCCATCCACAATTCGGTCAATTGCTCTTTCATTACAATACTCCTCCATGATTTTTGCCTTAAACATCTCCCATGTAAGCATAGAGACGATGACGGACCCAAGGGTAGCCGTGGTGACATCCCATCAAGTTAGGGCCTCGCCTCGTAACATTTGTGAAGCAAACTTCACCTTTTGCCTCTCTTCACAGTCACTCGAGCTAAACGTTTGCTCGATCTCTCGTAACCACCTAATGCACTTACCGGGTCATCCGAACCAGAGAACTCGGGTGGTTTAGTACACATGAAAGTCTTGTATGAGCAACCCATTTCCACTCTTCTTGCTTCCACCACGGGTGTCTCTTTAGTGACGGGACCAATCCCGTTTCCTCCAGAACCTCCCACTTGGTTCTCAACGGTCACCTCATGCCTTCGATAACTGGCATCCCTTTCCTCGAACATTTTGAGGAATGTTTTATGTTGTTAAGCCATAGTGGAATTCATTGCCTGTATCACGCTAAGTCTGAGCTCGTCTTGTGAGCCCGCTACTACCATTACAGGGCCGCCTTGATTAAGGTTGACCTCCAGTAGTCGGTCTATTCTGGGCGGCTCCCTCCTTGGGATAAGAAGGATCGGTGGTAGTTGAGTGACATCCGTTGTACTGTTGTTTACGCTGTCAGCTTCATTTCGCAATCTAGTACGCATGTTAACCATCTTAGTCTGTCAAGATGATAGAGTAGAAGTAAGACAAGGCTAACATAAATACGTATAACACATTCACCAATCATCGCAACAATAGTAAAATATACATACTCAGAATACAATGTACCCAAAATAGCATTAGCTACGTGATATCTTGGATATATTACACACATAAGAGTTCCTATTACCAAAGTCACATTTCATGATTAGCGCATTTCCGTCGACTCTAAAGCTCTCATATCTCAAGAGTGTCTACCCATACACACAGTTTAATACTTAAAGTCTCAGCTTAAGTCTAGGCATCTTAATTTCACACCTACTTCGCTTAAACTAGAGCTCTGACACCAACCTGTAACACCCCTAAAATCGAGGGTTAATTTAAACCAAATAAAATGCGGAGTAATACTTAATGAATAGACATCGCCTATAAAGATGGGAAGGAGCAAGAGAAGTTACAACATAAATTGGATACTAGATGACAACCTACTAATCTATACAGTTATAAAATACAGATTAAGTTCGGGTGTCTCTAAATCCTCAAAATAAAACTTTTATGTAACTCCAACTGTACACACGAAGATGTACTCCAAAGGATGCCTTTACCGGCATCTAGCTCCACTCAATCCCTCGAAGCCCCACTAGCATGATCACCTGATATACATGTCATTTTAAGACAAAGTGTTAGGCTTAAATACTAGTGAGAACAAACAGTTCAAATATGGAAAGTCAGTAAATAAGTGAAAACGGTAGAATCAACATCTAACCAAAAACCTTCCCATTATCCTTTTTCTTTTGCGCACGATTTACACCTAAAAGATACGCAATTGAGGGAAACATACGGGAGCGACCCGCTAATCGTACCGATAAAAATCAGTAAATAAGTAAGCTCGACCGGATAGAAATCTTCGGCTTACGGATAAAGCGTTCAACCCCAGACGTGGATTTATTACTCAATGCCCACTGAGAAAGTTCAACCTCAACAAAGATTTACTACTTGCTTATGGATCCATTACACTAGTCTAAGATATTTTAATACGTCAATGTCGACGTTCTAACCATTTCTCACACAAAATCTTTGTATGATAAGTTCCTCGTTCCAAAAACCTTCTTTCCAAAATTAGGTCAAAATAGTATCTAGTTCCCAAATAACATTTTTCTTGAAGTTATACACATACAAGTGTTTTAAAACCGTTCTTTATACTCATTTCAACATTTCAAAGAGAAACTCTAAATGACACATTTTGACCTAGTTTACCAAAATCCACCAAGTATAGAAATACTTGTTTAAATAACATATAGAAGATAAAATACATCATTTTGACATGTATAGAGTTTTAGAAAGGTAAGAATGAACTCACAAGCTAGAGTTTGAGGAAACCCTAGAAATGTCCCCAAACTAGAGAAAATGGTGAAGACTTGATGGAAGAAATGAAGAATACTATTCCCTTGATACCACCACCTTGAATCTTTACTTCTAGCCTTGATTCTTCACTTTAATGAAGAGTAAATGAGTTAGAATAAGGTATGTGGAATAATAAATGCCCTAAAATTCGTTCTTGAGAGAAACCTTGGAGAGAAAAATGAGTGTGTTTCACGTATGAGAAATGGTAGCTGAAAAACGAACTTAAAGACCCTTCTGGAGCACCCGGACGATCATGCCCCTGCGATATTGACATGGCATAATCGCCATGTCATAATCTCCTAACATGTACCGCAGCTTCGAACTGATTTGGTCATCAGGTGTTCCTGAGCGATTATGCCCTGCGATATTGAGATGGCATAATCGCCAGATCATAATCGTCAAACTAGTACCACAAGCAAAACTCATTTTTTTAACGATTTCCTCCTGGTGCAATCATGCCATGCGATTATGACATGGCATAACAGCCTGTCATAATCGCCGAGAGTGTACCGAGGCCCGTTTCGGTTTCGTTTTCGCTTCTTTTCTTCCAATTTGTTGCAACCTAGTATTAGACCCTTGAAACACTTCATACAGTTATAAATACCATAATATTAGGATGTGAAAATTAGTATCTTACATATATAAATTCCAGGTGTTACACCAATTTACCATTATTTTTTTGGGATGTGGGTTTTTGACTAAAATAACCAATCAAAAAGCGGACTCATAAAACTAGCTAATAATTAGAGTGTTTTTTAGGGAAAATTTCATCTACGTCCTTAAAAACTTGATATATTACGTATATATCTTTGTAAGAATAGTAATTACGTATATATATTCTTCTTAACCTTGATATATTACGTATATACCATTCTGCTTAATTTAATTCGTATTAAACATTTAAAAAATACAAATTTTTAAAATTAAATTGAATTTATTTTAGAAATGACTTATATACCCCTCTCCTAATCTTTTCCAAACAACAAGCAATTCTTCCCAAATCAGATTAAATCCTTCCCATCGTCGATTGACCGAAGAAGAAAAAAAGGCATAATCCATCCCAAATCAGTTTATAAGAATCCCTATTTAAGGCTGCTAAGATTGCTACTGGTCATATCTGCTGGTCATATGCTGCTGTTGTTGATTTCTTAGAATCACAAAGACCAACCAAATGCATAATCCATCAGAGCATGGTGATTGGAGGTTCGTTTTTATATATACTTTCTAGGAAGCTCTGCTTCTATTCTAAAAACTACTACGCATCCTCCTTACTTTTTACAAGGGATTTAGGCACCAATATTTAGTACAATATGGCCTTAATAGGGATTCTCAGAAACTGATTTGGGATGGATTATGCCGATTTTTCTTCTTCAATCAATCGACGCTAGGGGTGAGCAAATGGACCGAACCGGCCCGAACCGGCACCGAACCGGTTTGGAACCGGAACTGGAAATGCGATATTATTAGAACCGATAACCGGACCGTATAGGCAATACCGGTGCCGGTGCCGGTACCGGTTCCGGTCCCGGCTTTCCGGTCAAAAACCCGGTTGGAACCGCTTTAATTCCAAATCAACTAACAAAAATCATACTCTAATTTTTCAAAATATTCATAGTTTAATATTTATAGCAATCTCAAAATATTCATAGTTTAATACCAAATCAAGTGTAAAGTAATCCCAAAATGTTCAAAGTTTAATACCAATTACAAAATCAAGCATAAAATAATCCCTAAATATTCAAAGTTTAATACTATACCAACCAACAAAAATCATCTTCTTGTCTCTTGAACTTACTTGATTGTCAAAAGTAATACAATGATCTTGTTGATTTTGATTGCCTCTTTTATAAAACCTTTTAAAAACAAATAAATAATAAAATATGCATTTAGAATTTCGTAAACATGACATGTAAATCACGGTGTTTTAGGATAGAGAGGTGAAATCTTTTTTTGTTACAAAAGATATACTTGTTAAATTTTGAAAGATTATTTTGAGATATTAGAAAACATAATAAATTAATTAAATTAGGATTAGGATTAGATACTCATTTAAGATTCCAGGCCGGTTCCGGTTAATTACCCGAAAAATTGGCACCGAACCCGGTTTGGAACCGGAACCGAATATAGAGGATTTGAAGAACCGAAAACTGGACCGGTTGGACTATTGGTACGTGCGAAACGTGATATCGAAATATGTAATCGCAGTGAGGTTAGCAACTCAGTCCATAGTGGACAGCGCAAGTATACACTGGTCACTATGATCGTTTACCAAGTAATAAAGTAGTAAGAACCAAATATCGTATCCTCAAGGACTGGAACTTAAATCAAGACACTATTATTTCATGAACTTCCTTTTACAAGTTTCGATTAGAGAGGAAACAATATTTTGAGTTGGTTTGTTGAAAGTAATTTAACAAAGTTCTAATAATTAAAAGGAGAGATGAAGTTGTGATTTTCCCCGGATTTTACATTAAATACTTGATTTATAAAAATGGTCATGGTACTGGAGCAGTGACCACTCTCTGTCCAGAATGCCGGTTCATCTATCACTCGCATCTTTTCTAACTAAAGCTTTATATATATAATTAACCTTCTTTGATTTGTTAGTAAGTTTTCTGAACTCGGTTGAGTTTCGATGGTGTCTACGCAGTAAGCAAAAAAGCCATAAGTATTTTTAATGCCCAAATGGTTGCTCCTACTCCAAATGGTGAAAACTTACTATGTAAAGAATTCTTTCAAATTCCTAGCATCATCCAAGCTCGTGTCACTACGTTCCGCCCAGGTATGGGTCTCGAATTAGACAGTAAACACTTTCAAGTTATTAGCTTGTCCGCATCATTGGCATTATCGAACAATGAATGACCAAATCAAAAAGGGGTAAAAAGGTATATATAAAAACTACTCAAGAATTTTACATAAAGTCCGGGTACTTCTCATTTTCTACATCTCAAAAAAGTTTAGTTCATAGCTAAGAAGGAGTAGAAAACAGAAATTAAAAGTTTGCAAGAAAACATACCGAAAGATTTACTTACTGCAAGAACAGTGCCCACTGTCGTGTTCACCGGAGTACAATACCGAAAGTAAAAATTAACTACTGCAGAAAATTAAATGTTAACTAATGAAAATTAAATGCTTCTAACTAAGAACATGAAAATAAATGCTAAAAACTAAATTATGCTCTCTAAGAAATTCTATCTCTACTTGGTTGTTGAATGATATGAATGCCTTGGCCTTTATATAAAAGGCCAAGGGTCTTCCATGTAATGTCTTCAAGGCAAGGTCCATGAGGGAGCATTGCGTCTGGAAGGTAAGGACCAAGGAGAAACACACCACCTTGAGGGTAAAGACCATGGAGAAAGCACAAAGATCCCTTGGATAATGAAGCTTTTCCCTAAAATGGGGCTAAGGAATAAAATAACATTTATAGTCATTCTTTTACTTTTGCTTTTCAACCACCAGCAGAAAGCATGCAAATGAGCTTCCTAATCCTGCTTTTGTGTTCCCCAGTCAGCACCATCTTGGCCTCCAGCCGTTTGGCTTAATGAATCAGCTGTTCGTCACTCGGAGTGGACACTTCGGATACCAGTTTGATGAAAACTCGTCTTTTAGGCATAAAAACGCCTTAAATGGTTCTAAGATATGAAAACACTCACAAATGGCTCAAGAAAATGTTTTAGACCAAAAATGGGGATTTAGGAAACAAAATGGCCGAAATTGCTTAAATAAAATGCAAATAAAAGGCATGTAATAACTCTAAAATATAGAGTTATCAACTATACCGGTGCCGGTCCCGGTTCGGGCCGGTTCTTGTGGGTCAAATGCTCACCCCAATCGACGCTGGGAAGGATTGAATCTGATTTGGGAAGGGATTGTTTGCTGTTTGGAAAAGATTAGGAAAGGGGTATATAAGTCATTTCTAAAATAAATTCAATTTAGTTTTAAAATTTTGTATTTTTTAAATGTTTAATAATAATTAAATTAAGGAGAAAGATATATACGTAATATGTCGAAGCTTAGAAGGATATATATGTAATTACAAATTTTACAAGGATATATACGTAATATATCAAGTTTTTAAAGACGTAGATGAAATTTTCCCTTTTTTTTAAATAACCCCTCTAAAACGTACAACTCACCACCCAATGCGTCCACGGATTATTTTACAAAAAAATAAAATAAAAACTAACATTAACGTGACCTAAGGGGAAAGGCCATGCCATCGGCTCATGTCGGGGACTCACGGGTCGATGTGCGGTGGGTTTGGGCATTTTTTCGTGTGTGCCTTTTGCTTTTGACTCTTAATTTGTCTTTTTCTTTATACCATATATATATAATGATTATGATTTTATAACAAGTGTCTTCTAATAATCTAATCCATCTTTTACATGATTATTTTAATCTTCTCCAAACTCTCATCAAGAATCGATGTCAACGATCATTGAGAAAGTTATTGTCTTTTATAGAGGTTGGTGGCAATCAGTTAATGAGTGGTAGATTATATTCCAGAAATGCAAAAAACGATCGTGTTATTACCGATAAACTTAATATTTTTGTAAACACTCTAACTGTTGGCTGGTTTTGTAAATCACCTTTTTTTTATTTGTTATTTTGGTACAAACACCAACTTTTATTTATTTCTTAGTGTTACCCTTTTCTAAATTATTGTGGGTATCCGAATCTCTTTGTAAATATTGGGATTAGTATTTTTTTTCTCAATAAGGTTAAAAGTCAAATAAACTTTTAATGTTTTTGGTATAAAGATAAGATTGGACGGGACGAGACGAGACTAAATACAACGAATGTGGCAGACAAAAGTGAGGGCTTTGAGGTAGGTGTGTGAAAAAATTGTACATAATTTTAGAGTTTTAGTTTTAAACATGTATTTTAGTAATCAACCACTTTTGTTTACCACCCTAATTTTTGTTCCAATATTTTGATCGGACAAAAAAAAGGGTATTTTTGTCAGGGCCGGACCTAGTGAAGGTCCCACGGTGGCACAGACCATTGTATTATTCGTCCGTCGAAGTGTAAAATTTTCAGATTTTTTCGAGGTGCAACCATATTATTTTCGATGGTGCTACAGGTAATATTCTGAAATGTACAAGGGTGCAACTTGTAAATCAAATTTAATTATTAGAGCCCAAAATGATAAATCTCAAATCTATATCTTTATATCTTTATCTATATATATATATATATATATATATATATATTAAAGGAACAACCGGGTAAGCTTACGTGTCATCATCTAAAAACAAGAAACACAATTTTCTTTTTTCTCCTTTATTCTAACTTTTCTCTACTTTTTCCTTCCATTTGTCTCCTACACTTCCAAGTAATCGATTTCTAATAAATATTAATTATTCATTTATGTTTGTATTTAACACCGTCTTTTCGCTTTCTCTAACCCCTCTTCATCTCCAATTGTTTCATTTTGCCAAGCTTTTGATTCTCTCCATCTATGAAGCAATCTCTCAAGAATTGCTCCATCAATTTAATATTCATATTTTACTTTTTTGATCGTGTTTTGAGTTCAAGTCATTTCACCGTCCCCTCCATCTCGACTCCGATCGATCGTATACAGAACGTCTTCTGTTTGGATCGTATACACAACGTCTTCTGTTTCTCTATGGATCGTATACACAACGTCTTCTGTTTCTCTATAGATCGTATACACAACGTCTTCTGTTTCTCTCAAACCAACCTATTGATTTCAATTTGTAGTTTATTGATTTGATCTGTCTTTTTTCTTGAAAATTTGAGTTCAAGAAACAACACCCAATTTATTTAGATTTCAAGCAATCGCAAATAAGATTTTTATATGTTTAGTATATTGTTACTATAAATCTCTTATCATCTACGAATTTCATTTGCCTACTATTATTTTCTTCAACAAAATCGTTTTCAGGTTTATTTCGAGAATCATAATTCAGGTATTATTCTTTTTTGACTTTTGTTGACATTCTAGATTTATATTTTTTACTTATGTCTTCTATATTTCTTAATTTGTTTTATATGGAACCGATGGTTTCTTATTGACAACGATTTTAGATTTCAGGTTTATTTCGAGAATAATAATCCAGGTATTATTCCTTTTTTACGTTTGGTGAAATTCTAAATTTTTATTTTTTACTTTCGTCTTCTATATTTTCTTAATTTATTTTCTATGAAGGCGATGGTTTCTTCTTGACAACGGTGGATTAGATGAGAACAATGGTTTGATAACTGAATCTTGAAGGTATTATAATATATGATATAACCTAAATAAGTCATTTTTAAATGGATATTTGTATTATTTTCAGGATTTATTCGAGACAACTAATTTGGGTATACATTTTTTTAGATTTTTGTTGGATTTTAAAGTTCTTTTTATTTTCGTCTTCTATATTGTTCTTACGTTTTTTATTTTAATAATTATTTATAATTTAATAAAATAAATAAATTTCTTTATTTACGTTACTACCATGTATATTTATCTATATCTATATCTATATATATATTAAATAACAACCGGGTAAGCTTACGTGTCTATCACCTGAAAACAAGAAACACAATTTTCTTTTTTCTCCTTTATTCTAACTTTTTTCAACTTTTTTCTACTTTTTCCTTCCATTTGTCTCCTACACTTCCACAAGTAACCGATTTCTCATAAATATTAATTATTCATTTATGTTTGTATTTAACACCGTCTTTTCGCTTTCCCTAACCCCTCTTCATCTCCAATTGTTTCATTTCGCCAAGTTTTTGTAAGGTAATACCTTTTTATTATTTATTTTATGATTTATATGTTGTTGATATGTGTATAGTACAATCGGTATCGTCGTTTTTTTTTCTTCTATTTATTTCCATATTTTGTTATGTTCAATGTATACTGCATATTATTATTAAATAAGTTTTTGGTGTTTTTATTCGGAATTTATTCACAATTGTTACGTTTGTTTTTGTTTTTTCTCATTCACAATTCCTAATTGCTATTATGTCGGTATTATAATTGTTCTTCTTCCATCAAATATTTCAAATAATGTTGATGCTTTTTGTGTATTATATATGATTGTTAATGAGTTTTTGGGTTTTTATTTGGAATTTTGTCACAATTGTTATTTTTGTTTTTGCTTCTTCAATTCATGTTTTCCAGTTAATATTTATGTTATACGAGTGTTTTATGTGGGGTTTGTCCTCATTTTATTTTGCTTATATTGTCGTAGATTCTTAAAAACTATTTTTTATTTTATGTTGACGATAATCAAACTCCAAAGTGTATTTACATGGGGGTTCTTTTTACTTTTTTTTATTTCTGTTGTGTGAAATATATATATATATATTAAAAGAATAATCAAGAGAATTGAGGTAGCGCCTTCTAAGGTCTAGAACTTTTTCCTATGTTTATTCTCAAATTTTTTATTTTTTTAAATGTCGAAATTGTTAAAGATTTTTCCGCCCCTGTATGAAAAATATCCATTGACGATAATTGTTTATGCGTGATTAATAATCACATAATTTTTTGATTATTTCTAGATTTTTCGTATTATTGTAGTGAAAATTTATGGTGTCTATGACTGCATCCTCAAAAAACGATTCTTAAATCTTAGTGGATCAAACATCACAAAAAGTACTTTTGTATAGAAACATATCATTAAAGGAATGTTTTTTTTCATTTCTAGACGCAACGGATTAATTATTAAACATTTTTTTACATAACAAACAATATGAATAATTTTTATCGTTCTTTATTTTATTATCTTAACAATCAATATAAGTTAAAAGTTTTGGTTGTATTTACAATTCCTTTTTATTTACACACCAATCAATACGTTAATGTAATATTATAAAAATGGCTAAAAACATATGTTGGCATTTTGAGAATGCGTGGATGGTGGATTTTATTATTTAACTAATGCTTAGTTTTTCAAATTTTTATTTTAATGTCTTATTAATTGATTAAACAGTTTATGTAGTTTTGTAATTATTACAAATTAACATACTCATTAATTGATCCAACATTTCACTTTTTTTTTTAATTATTACAAGTCATTGTATAAAATTGAAATATTTATGACAATTTAATACATTTATATTAAAAAGAATTAATGAGAACACTCAATCATATTTATATTTCTTTTTCTCTCAATCATATTTATATTTTTAATCTAAACTCAACACATTAATTTTCATTTTTTATTGCATAACAATTGATATATAAAAAATTCATTTATATCGGTGACATTTAATATAATCAAAACTACAAATATTGCGATAAAACACATTTTTTTTATTATTTTTCTCATTTGTTGAAGAAATCTTTCATCAACTTTTATAAAATATTTTAAGTATATATGATTTGATGATAAATCAAGAAAAAAAATGTGTGTAACAATGACGAATTATAAAAGACAAACGTGCTATGTGATTTATGTGGTGCTATATATATTCATTTTGCTGTTCAAAAAGGCAAAATATTAATTCACGCAGATTTCAAAACTATATTATATAATTTACATGATATAAATAATTCACTTTATGATAAAATATTTTTTAATAATGTAATATATCTATTATCTACTATATCTATTAAAGAAAAGAATTTACCAAACCTAAACATGTTTTATTTGTATTATCCCTTGGTAGAAAGATGAAGGTTAAGAAAGGAACAGTTGAATGTATCAAAAGAGATGATGGTTTATTTGTGTCAAATTATAGGGTTGAAGAAAATAAGATATATCAAAAGAATGAAACAATTCTTTTGGATACACTCAAAGGCTGCTTATTTAAACTTATTTTTATGAATGAAAAATTACTGTAATAATCTGCTATTGAGATTTTTAACACGATTCATCCGTGGATATTGGTCAACTAATTTTGCATTTTTATATTGTTTTCTATAACAGTGTTATCATTATTGGACATGTCGCTTGAGTTTTAATAACAAAATTATTACTGATGTAAAGTTATCGTAATAATAAACGAGAATGAATACATGCAAGTTAAATCACTTTATGAAGAATACCTTCATTTTTTATATTGTATTTCAATAATTATTAGCTAAGGATTACGCTTGATTTTAGCTCGGTTCAATATTCACTTTAGAAAACTATTGTCGCCGCGAAGAGCGCGGGCCTTACACTAGTCTATATATAAATTAAAGGAACAACCTCTAACAATGACTTGGCACCTCTAAAATTTAGAATCCCATTTTTTCTTTTTTCTCAATTTTTTCCATTTCTTTTTCCTATATTCATTTATTGTTGGAGACGTTTAGAGATGTTTTTACTTCCTTTATTTATGACCTCAACTCTTTGGATTCCTCACTTGATGTGCATATTTAGCCCATAGAAATTCACAACTCTTGCTATTTCTCATGGTTTCTTCTTCAATAGTCATGTGTTCAATTAATGTATTCAAAACACCAAATTTGCTCCATCAAATATGTTTTCTATTATGATTTCTCTCTATGTCATGTGTTCATCTCCTAATGGTTTAAATAATCGGTCGATGTAGTTTACAAATACTGATAATACAAGTTAGTTTTCTCTCTATTTCAATTAAGAAATTTGGTCTGTCAAGTATGTATTTGATTCTAATTCCTCTTTGTTTTAGGTTCAATCTCTCTTGCTCAAGGGCTCAATACCATTTGTTCGATGTATTCTACGAATATTCATAATATAGCTTAGTTGTTTCTTTTATTCTATCTTACATTAGTGTTTTGTGCATTTCAATTTTCAATGATCCATTTGATCCATCCATTGAAGTAATTATGAGAAACTGTGGGAAATAGTTATTAAGTTTTTTAGCATGTTCTTGTTGTTACATTTATGTTATATTCATCTATTTCTCACCATCCTCCAATAGTTGTACCACTTTCTTTCTTTTTTTTACTTCTAAAGGTGATCTTTTTGGCTTTCTAGCTTTAGTGTTTTTCAATTCCTTTCTTCTATATTTTTTTCTCTATTATGATTTACGCAGATTAATCCCATTATTTGGGTAATAGGTCATGGGCTAAAGAATGCAAACTTAAAATGGACATCACTCGCTTTAAAGAACTCAATGATAATCATGTTCAACATAAACCCATTTCCTTTATAAACAAGAGTCAATCAAAGATTTGGGCAAACTACTTTTGTCTTACCGATTATTATTCACTTCGAAAAGGACAAGGTTTCCTTATTATCTAGGGACTAAATGTGAATCAAAGTTTGATTCCATTCTCACTTTTCTAGGCTATGTTTAAGATCCAAAATCAATTCGAGTTTGCACATTTATAGCCAAATAAGCTTGAGATTGATTAATAATGCTTCATCTTGCAAAATAGTAATGACTTATCTTTCTTCGTGGATATTCTTTCGATGGTGAATCTAACATGTTGTTGAGTAAACGTAAGTGCTAATAATATAATACATATGACAAACACTTGACTTTTTTCATCTCTACAAATTGCTCTGAAGCTTCGAAGTTCTTTTATTATCAATTATGCAAATGAACTCGGGTTTTTTCGAATCCACATATGAACTTGGATCAGTGTAATGCGATGGTAGGTTATGATGTCTATATGTTGTTCAAGCCAAATTAGATATGGGAGCAAGAGTTGGTCAACCATGAAAGTTACGAATATTATGGTTTTTATATACCATACATTCAATTTGAAATTATTATAATCTTGAAGAAACCTTTGGGCATGTAGATTTTGATTTGGAAAAAAGAAAAAAGAATGTTTGAATGCTTTGAAACGTCACATGTGACCTGTACATGCTTATAGATAATACAACTTTTTAAAATTGATGCTAATAACTACAAATTATTTTTAAGATGATTATTGTGCAACTACCAATGTCAAGGTGTTAATAGGTCAACTTAATCGATCTTAATGCTTCTCATGTTCCTTCTGAATCTTTTGGCTTAATCCTGCATTACTTTTTCAGGCAAAGTCATGAAAACTTTGTTCTTATAATATATTACATAACTTTGTGGAAGTATACACCAAAGGGGTTGTTTACTAAACGCTTATTGAGCCATTTATCTTATCGAATTAACATGACCATGGCCGAGAAGTTTACCCGGTAAGAGGCAATGCAAGGAACGAGAGTATACCGATAAGTGATGGTGACGACTCTTATCGATAAGCACTTACCCGGTAAGTGAGTGCCGACTCTTACCGACAACCGCTTACCCAATAATCACTTTGCTAAATGGCCCCTAATTTCACTAAACTGAAATGGAAGGTTTTGGGTATCTAATAAGATACGATCTGAAGAAGAGTACGATATCCATTGAGCTTTGAGGTTCATATAGATATGAGTCTACGTTCATGAAACGTAGATCATGAAAACGATACAGATGTAGATGGACAAGCTCAACACACAAGAAGTGGTGATGAACAAGAAGATTGCAAGAACACAATCAACATTGAAAAATATGCAACAACATACGAAGGTGAAGATGGCAAAATCCTGTGAGTTAAAACACATGAATAACACGAGTGGGTCATGGTTGGAGTTTGGAGGTTAATATCAGTACTTCAACAAATGATACGGTCCAACTGGTCCAGTTAATGGCATTTATGTGATCATATTTTTCAATTTTATTAAGAAAAAAAACAAGTATGTATAACTCATGAATTGTAATTATATATGACCCATTCAAGATATACACAAATTATTATTTTTATAAAGTCGATACAATTAGTCTCTTTATTGTGGGGTTCTCTTGCAAAGTTTATATAGCCTCTTTATTTTTACCTTTTTTCTAACAAAAGAAATTCGTCATCGCGCAACGCGCGGTGGCACGTACTATTTTTAAAGGGTTTAGAACCTATTCAAAATAGATGTGTCATCCCATACTGATTTTATTAGTTATAATAAAAAAATACAAATGGGGACATTAAAACCAAAACCCCGAATTACAAAGTATGCTTCCTTCTTTTATATTATTTTAGAACTTATACTTCAATGTATAGAATTTGAAAAACAAGGAAAACTATATTTAGTTTTTTACAAAAATAGTAAATTAGATTGAAGTTAGTGTCATAGTAAGCAAATAGTAAAACTCTGAAAATTATAGGTATAAAAACTAAAGCTTAAAGCTAATTCGGCAATATCAAACCTCAAAGTAAACAAGTCAAAAGAACAATGATAAATTGTAAAATTCATAATATATGCTACACACTGCAAATAACAAGTGTCCAATAAGCCAATATCATAATTTGTTGTTATTGTTGCACAACTTGCTCCAATTGTGCTGATACACTGATATGCATGTGCAAGTTGATACAATTGTGCTGATACCCTGTTATTGTTAAACCTCTTTGTTCTTTCATAAAGAGAATCTTAATTGCAAACATTGCAAGTTGATGTAATTTCTTTGCATTAATTCTTCATTCAATATGTATGTGTATAAATATGTGATTATAAAAGATGAAAATATAGTTTTGTCGTCAAGAAACAATTAGAAGCTAAAACCCAAGCAAGTGAAAGGGAGGAGGCCGGTAGCGGACTAGAATCTATTCCAACAATATGATAGTGATGAAGAATAAGAGTAATCAATCATATTTTTTGATTGTTTTAATTACGTATGCGAGATGGTTCTTCATGTACTATAGTTTTTTATTCATATTGTTATTGTTTTTCCTTACATTATACATTTTTTCTAACATTAGTGGATATTCCTTACTCTTATTCCAGTTCATATTTTTTTAATCTTTGATTTCACTATACATCTCATCGTTAAGATTGCTAATTTATAAAGAAAATTTCTTTATAGAATATTGATTTTGATTGTATTGTATTGTATTACATAACATTAGTTATCAATTAATGAATTATATTTCATATTATATATATTTCATACCAAAATACTTTGTCACCATACATTGCAAATTGGTATAATTTATTTGCATTATTTCTTCCTTCAATATGTATGTGTGTGTATATATATGTGTGTGTGTGTGTGATTATAGAAGATAAAGATATAGTTTTTGAAATATTTTCAAAATACTTTGTCATTGTGCATTGTTTTTGAAATATTTCCAACACATAATTATATATATATATATATATATTAAAGAAACAACCAATGGTGAATGATGTGACATAATGATGTTTGAGAATTTCTCAAATCTTGGATTGTAGTGGTAAGTTGATTATCCCACATTGATAGAGAGAAGGAAATTTCACAAATGGTATACGTGTATAAGTAGGAGATCATGAGTTGAAAGTTGAAAGTTGAAAAGTTTGGGTTGGTCAAATTTACTTTTAGCCATATTTTTTACAAAAATTTCTTAAATTTATCAGTTGTGGTATTGAGTTGATTATCCCATATTGATAGAAACAAAGTTGGATAAATATTATGAGTATATAAGTAAAAGATGATCAATTGAAATTTCAAAAGTTTGGATTGGTTAAATTGTTCATCATCTTTTTTACAAAAAATTCTCAAATCTTCAATTGTTGTATGGGTTAGTTATCCACATTGTTAAAGAGAATGAAGTTTGACAAATGTTATTATTATATAAGTAGAAGATGATGATTAAAATTTGACAAATGTAGGTTGGTGAAATCTATTCTTAAATTTTGAAAAGTGGTAAGTTTGGTGATCCCATATTGGTGAGAAAATGAAAAATTATATGAAATATGTAAGTAAATATATATTGACAAAATAAGAGAATGTATGTTTGTGGCAATGCACATGGTTGCCTTTTTATCGGACTTTTTTTGGAAGGAAAAAAAATCTTTTAACTTGAATTCTAAATCATGAATGAGTTCCATTATCCTACATATATAATATGAAAAATTGTATAGAAAATGTGACTATATATATATAGACAAGAGGAAATGATGTTTTTTTGTGACAACTCATAACCAACGGTATTTGATATGACGTTGTGAGATTTATTATTCTCAAATCTTGCATTGTAGTATTGTTTTAGTCATCTCATATTGATGAGAGAATATTAGATTGTGGAATAAAGATGATTATAAGAAATGAAGAAGAAAGGGCTTTGTATAAATTTGAAATTAGTTTGGTAATCCTAATATTGGTGAAGAAATGATTTTTTTATGAAACATGTAAATATATATTGACAAAAGAGATGATGTTTATTGTGGCAACTCATAGGGTTGACTAACTTTAATCAAACATATTTTTTGGAAAACTATCTTCAAACCCTTAGTAATAACAATAGTGATATGGTTGTGTGCACATGTCGTTTCAGTTTTAAATAGTAGTATAACAACAAAAGTATCACTGACACAGCTCAAACTCTTCGTAGCAACAATCCACTATCAACATATGAAACTAAACCACTTATAGAGATACATTCTTCATTTTCGATTGTATCTCATTAATTATTGGCCGAATAATTATATTTTATCTTAATATGATCAAATATTTCCTTAAAATATTTATCACGACCATGCAACGCGTGGGGCCCACACTAGTTTATATATATATATATATATATATATATATATATATATATATATATATATTAAAAGAGTAACCAAACATAATGAGGTGTCCTCTTCTAAGCATTAGAAATATATCTTTCTTTTTTCTTAGATTTTTGATTTTTTGAAATGTTTGATTTGTAAAAGACTATTATGTCCCTATATTTAAAACATGAAATTCACTATGATAGGGATATTTTTGTAATTTTAAATTTTTTAACCTCCAACATTTTCATCTTTTTGAAACCTCCAAACCTTTCATATCCTCCTCCATGATTGTCCATCAATGATGTCTTTTTTTTCCTCTCTATAAATTGGTGAAATCTTCATTTTAAAAATCCTTTTTTTAGATTTTTGATTTTTGAAATGTTTGATTTGTAAAAGACTATTATGTCCCTATATTTAAAACATGAAATTCACTATGATAGGGGTATTTTTGTAATTTTAAATTTTTTAACCTCCAACATTTTCATCTTTTTGAAACCTCCAAACGTTTCATATGCTCCTCCATGATTGTCCATCAATGATCTCTTTTTTTTCCTCTCTATAAATTGGTGAAATCTTCATTTTATAAACCATTCTTATTCAACAAAATCTTTGTTCAGGTAAACTTTTTTTCTCTACTTCTATCAGTTGATTTGTTTATTTCGAGTTCTTTAATTTATTGTTGTTCAATAAGATCATTTTCGAGTTTAATATGAGAATACATCTTAGGTATGTAGAAATTGTATTATTTAAAAAATGTGTTTAGTTATTACATATTTTCTCTTTGCGTATTCTTGGATTTGTTATTATCATTGGACATGTTTGTGTTTACTTTGTTATTACACATTTTCTTTTTTGCAATATTGTTGGATTTGTTGTTATCATAAGATATGATTGTATTTACATTGTATCCTCCTTCTATCACTTGATTTGTTTATTTCGAGTTCTTTAATTTGTTGTTGTTCAATAAGATCGTTTTCGAGTTTAATATGAGAATACATCTTAGGTATGTAGAAATTGTATTATTTAAAAAATGTGTTTAGTTATTATATATTTTTTCTTTGTGTATTCTTGGATTTGTTGTTATCATTCGACATGTTTGTGTTTACGATTGGATCATATAAATTCGTACATTTCTTTGTCGAGGGATGAAGAAGATTTAGAAGATTCGAAGGTATGTAAAAATTGTAATCTTTAGAAAAATGTGATTTGTTATTACACATTTTCTTTTTTGCAATATTGTTGGATTTGTTGTTATCATAAGATATGATTGTATTTACGATTGTATCATGTAAATTCGAACAAGATTTTGACATTTTGTGATTACAATATATGATAAAAAGAAACGAAATTAAGCTCCATTGACAAAATAGTTTATACATTACTGATAATTATGTTAATATTTGACTACTTCAAGATTTTTACTATTGATAAAAACTGCTTTGGTGCGGATGAAGAAGATGAGAGTTGAAGAAGACTTGGAAGATTTTGATCATTATGTATAACATATTTCTTATTTACAATATTATTGGATTTGTTGTTATCCTATTAGATAATTGTGTTTACAGTTGGATCATATATATTTGAATAAAATTTTGATACTTTTTTTTTATTAAAATACATGATTAAAAAAATCAAATTTTAAGATCCATTGACAATAATTGTTTATACGTGACTAATAATCACATAAAATTTTGATTATTTCTAAATTTTTCTTATTATTGTACTGAAAAATTATGGTGTCTATGACTTCGTCCACAAAAAAAATTTCTTAAATTTTAGTAGATCAAACATAAAAAAAAGTACTTTTTTGAAAAATTTCATTGATTTGGTTTGTAGCGAACTAATTTTTTTTTTTTCTGAACGGAATCTAAAAAGTTTTTTACGTCAAGATTTTGTATCTATCTTATACGTTCTTTATTTATAAGTTTAAAAAAGATAGTTTTACGTTTTATTTTTTTCATAATAAGATATTGCATTTTGAGAGTTTAAAATTTATTTACTATTTTTTCAATATATGAATTATTATGTTTTTATTTTAAATTAATTCGTATATTGAAAAAAATAGTATAAATTTTAAGTCTATATGTTTTATTAATTGATTAAATATTTTATGTAGTTTTGTAATTATTACAAATTAATATACCCATTAATTGATCCAACATTTCATATTCTTTTTTTAATTATTGCAAATCATTATATATATTTGAAATATTTATGACAATTTAGTACATTTAAATATAAATGATGAAAAAAAATTAATGAGAAGACTCAATAATATTTATATTTTTTTCTCTCAATCATATTTATATTTTTAATATAAACTCAACGCATTAATTTTCAAAAATTTAGTTTACATTTTTATTTCATAACAATTGATATATAAAAATTCATTTATATCGGTGACATTCGTTATAATCAAAACTACATATATTGTGATAAAACACATTTTTCTTATTATTTCTCTCATTAATTGAAGAAATCTTTCATTAACTTTATAAAATATTTTAATGATATATGATTTGATGATAAATCAGAAAAAAAAATGTGTATAACAATAACGAAATATAAAAAGAAATCGTGCTATGTGATTATGTGGTATTATATAATATTGATTTTGTCGTTAAAAAGGCAAGAACATTAATCCTTCAAGATTTCAAAGCTATACTATATAGTTTACATGATATAAATAATTCACTATATAATAAAATATTTTTTAATAATGTAATATATCTATTATCTACTATATCTATTAAAGAAAAGAATTGACCAAACCTAAATGTGTTTTATTTGTATTATCTCTTGATAGAAAGATTAATGTTAAGACGGGAAAAATTAGATCTATCCAAAGAGATGATGATTTATTTGTGTGAAATCATAGGGTTGAAGAAAATAATGTATATCAAAAAAGGAAACGATTCTTTTGTATACACTCAAAGGTTGTTTATTTTAGTCGTAGTTATCCTACATTTGTGAAAACTTAAAATACTGGAATTAAAAAATGTATAAAATAAGTGGATTGGACAATGTGGCATCATAAGAATTGGGTAGGCTTAAACATTAAAATATATCATCGTTTTGGTCCATCCCATGTTGGTAAGATGTTAAATTGAAATAAGGATGTGACTATATATGGATAAGAGGATGCATTTATGACAACTTATAGAGTTAATAATAATCTTATTTCTATAGGGTAAGAGTTAATATAATAGTTAAAGAGGAAGAGATGCATTTGTGACAAAATCATAGAGTTGATATTAATCTTATTTTTATGAGGGAAAAATTACTGTAATAATTTGCTATTGAGATTTTTAACACGATTCATCATTGGATATTGGTCAACTAATTTTGCATCTTTATAATGTTTTCTATAACAATGATATCATTATTGGACATGTCGCTTGAGTTTTAATAACAAAATTATTACTGCTGTAAAGTTATCGTAATAATAAACGACAATTAATACATGCAAGTTAAATCACTTATGAAAAATACCTTCATCTTTTATATTGTATTTCAATAACTATTAGCTAAGGATTACGCTTGATTTTAGCTCGGTTCAATATTCACTTTAAAAAACTATTGTCGCCGTGCAACGCGCGGGCCTTACACTAGTATATATAAAAACAACAACCTCAAGGTATGAGGTGGCGTAATGAGAGTTTATTATTTTAAAATCTTGAATTGTGGTATAGTTTCATAATCCCACATTGGTAAGGAAATGCAAGTTTGGAAGTTGGAAGTGAGTATAAGAAATGAGGGGAAAAACCATAGATGATGACTTGACAATTCTCAAATCTTGAAATGTGGTTGAGTTCCATCATCCCACATTGGTGAGAAAATGCAAGTTCAAAAATATAAAGTGAGTATAAGGATAAATGGGTGAAAACTTTTGTGTCAACTTATTTGAGCAATTTGCCTACTTTATTTTTGCAAAATAAACCAATTTATATAAAAAATAAGTAAAATAATGATATTTTTGTTTATTAATAGACTTGACTAATTTTAGATTACATAAAAAATTACCCCTTTATATGGTTGGGTTTCATCATTCCACATTGGTGAGAAGATGGGATTCTAAAAATATAAAGTGAGTATAAGAATAAATGTGTGAATACTTTTGTGTCAACTCATATCTATATCTTTATCTATTTATATATTAAAGGAGAAACCACGGTTGATGACTTGGCTTCTCCTAAGAGCTACAAACTTATTGTAACGCCCTAAAAATTAGAACAAAATTAAACCGAAAGTAAATGCGGAATTAATTAAAATCACCCAACAAGTGGGGTATGAGTATGGGAGTTTACATCAAAGCATGGACATTAAAATAACAACCTATTAATCTATACTATTCGGAATATAGATTACAATGGGTGTTACTAATATCCTCAAAATAATATACTATACAACTATGTATATACTCTATGAGCATATCTCCAAAAAGGTGTCCTCTCTCTCGACACATCAACCCGCCCTTCTCTAAAGAGCCCCATCAAGCTGCTTACCTGCTAAACCACATTTTAAAAAAATCAAGTGTTAGGCTTACGCCTAGTGAGACAAACAGTTAAATGGATAAAATAGTTAAAACATTTACAACAAAGATACGGTGCATTTTATCCCATTTAACTTCACTTGAAATAACTCACTCTTAATAAGTAAAGATCTTTTATAAACAACCGGAGGAGATCCGATATTACCATTAGTCGTGACGGAACACAAGGTAGGCCACGAACCAATGTTATGGAGCGGCACATAAAGGTCTGGTAGCCATTGACATCAACCACAATACAGTCTTTAGTCATTTGTACACATAAGCTCGAGCCTCAAGAATTGCACGCTAACCACAATGCACATTCCGAGAGTGTGAAAGGATAGATTGGAAATTACACAATTTATCGCAATGCCTATTTCCAATTTAAAAGTGGGTTCATCCTATCCTTCACAACGTTACAAAAATACCGACTCTTATGCCTATGGATCCATATCATACTAGTCTAATAATCAACTACATCAAACGAGACGCATTGATAGTGTTCCAAACACTGAAAATCTTTATATAAATGATTTCCTTGAAAAACAAGTTTTACCAAAAATTAGGTCAAACTATTTTAGTTCCAAAATCAGATATTTTCTTATCAAGAGACATTTACAAGTAATATGATACCATCTAAAATGCCCATTTCAAATCCAAGATCAAAATCCCCAAATTTCTCATTTTGACCTAAAACCTCCAAACTTAGCCAAACACATAAATACTTGAGTTTATAACCTAGAAAGAGTAAATAAGAACATTTATGACAAGTATTATGGTTGTAAAAGGTTGGATTTGAACTCACAAGGCTAAGGTTAGGAAAACCCTAGTATTCTCCCTAAAATGGATGAAAATGGTGGAACTTGGTGGAGAAGATGAAGAACACACTTCTTGAAGCTTGAATCCCAAATCTCTAGCTTGGATGATGAGTAAATGCACTTGCGTTGGTGGGAATATGGAGTAAATGCTCAAAGGTTTGTGGTTGGTGAAGAAATATAGAGAGAGAATCGTGTAGGTGAAATGTGTTGGTGAAAATGAGATGAAAACCCACTTAAATGCATCACCCAACATAAATCCAGAGTCTGACGCCAGATATGGATGCTAGTTACGTTCGTAACTGGCATTGGTAACTCACGCGGCTCCATCTTGACCAAACAGACCCCGGCGCTAGTTGTGAAGCTAGTTACGTTTCGTAACTGGCATTGGTAACTCACGCGGCTCCATTTTGACCAAACAGACCCCGACGCTAGTTGTGAAGCTAGTTACGTTTCATAACTGGCATTGGTAACTGGCCCTAGCCAAACAGAGGCTAATGCCACTTAGTGGCGTGGGTTAGCTTTCGTAACTGGCACCGGTAACTGGTCCCAGCCAAACAGAGGCTAATGCCACTTAGTGGCGTGGGTTAGCTTTCGTAACTGGCATCGATAACTAGCCCGACCCATTTAAGTCACCCCGAAACTCCCAAACTTGATTTCCGACGCATAGCTTCGATCTTTTTCATCAACCAAACTAAAACCCGATTAAAATACATTTTTTTTAGCATCAAAATCATTTTACCTAAATTTCCGGGTGTTACACTTATTTATCATTTTTCTCATCCATCCTCTTTTTAACCTTTTTTTTCTTAATTTTCCATTCTAATTTATATAAACATTGATTATCATTTATGTTTGCATTTAACATCATCCCTTCGTTTTCCCTCGCTCCTCTTCATCTTCCAATGGTTTCGTTTTCTTTCTTATAAATTATTCTTTGTTCAATCTTCTTTTCTCCATCTCTATCACTTGATTTGTTTTCATTTCATAAATCGATATTTTCAATAAATCCATTTTCAAGTTTATTTCGAGAAGACTAATCTAGGTATGCATTCCAATTGTTATTAAGTTTCTCGCAATCCGAAAGTTTGTTTGGTTCCATGATGGAATCTTTAAAATATTACAAACTATAAACTTGAAAATGGATTTATTGAAAATATCGATTTATGAAATGAAAACAAATCAAGTGATGGAGATGGAGAAAAGAAGATTGAACAAAGAATAATTTATAAAAAAGAAAACGAAACCATTGGAAGATGAAGAGGAGCGAGGGAAAACGAAGGGATGATGTTAAATACAAACATAAATGAGTTTTAGTTGTCCCACATTGGTGAAACGTTACAAGTTTTGAACAAAGTGGTGTCTATATAAGAAACATGGATTTGATGTCTTTGTGTCAAATCATGTGTTTGGCTCATGGGAATGTCTTATTCTGGATGACCCCAATGTATATAACCATGGTTGAAAACCAAACCAACCGAATGGTAAATCTTTATATATATATATATATATATAATGAAAACTTGGGGTATTGAGGTGACACCTTGAGAATTGAGCGTTCTTAAATAGTGAATTATGGTGTTTTAATTGTCCTATATTGGTGAACAGTTAAAAGTTTTAAACAAAGTGGTGTGTATATAAAAAAAGTGGATTTAATTTCTTAGTGTCAATTCATGGGTTTGACTTAGGTAGATATCTTATTTTGGATAACTCTTTTTGCAATATTTAACCATGGTTGAAAACCAAACCAACCAAATGGTAAATCTTTATCTTTATCTTTATATCTTTATATATACAAAAACAACAACCTCAAGACATGAGGTGGCATAATGAAATTTTAGTATTGTCAAATCTTGAAATGTGGTAGGGTTTCATTATCCCACATTGGAAAGGAAATACAAGTTTGGATGTAGGAAGTGAGTATAAGAAATGAGGGGATAAACAATAGATGATAACTTGACAATTCTCAAATATTAAAATGTAGTTGAGTTTCATCATCCCACATTGGTGAGAAGATACGAGTTAAAAAATATAAAGTGCATACAAGAATAAATGGGTGAATAATTTTGTGTCAACTCATATGGTTGGATTAATTTGGCCTACTTTATTTTTGTAAAATAAGTCAATTTATATAACAAGTTAGTACAATAATGTTTTTTCATTAAATAATAGACTTGACTAATTTTAGATTATCCAAAAAATTACCATGAGAAATTGATGTGTTGGAATATAGTGGGTAGGTTTGTGAAAGGAGGAACAAAATGCCGGCATCTGTATTTGTATCTTTATCTATATCTATATCTATATCTATATATATATATATATTAAAGGAACAACCTTTAACAATGACTTGGCACCTCTAAAATTTAGAATTCCATTTTTTCTTTTTTCTCAATTTTTTCCATTTCTTTTTCCTATATTCATTTATTGTTGGAGACGTTTAGAGATGTTTCTACTTCCTTTATTTATGATCTCAACTCTTTGGATTCCTCACTTGATGTGCATATTTACCCCATAGAAATTCACAACTCTTGCTATTTCCCATGGTTTCTTCTTCAATAATCATGTGTTCAACTAATGTATTCAAAACACCAAATTTGCTCCATCAAATATGTTTTCTATTATGGTTTCTCTCTATGCCATGTATTCATCTCCCAATGGTTTTAATATCAATTGGTCAATGTAGTTTACAAATACTAATAATACAAGTTAGCTTTCTCTCTATTTCAATTAAGAAATTTGGTCCGTCAAATATGTATTTGATTCTAATTCCTCTTTATTTTAGGTTCAATCTCTCTTGCTCAAGGGCTCAATATCATTTGTTCGATGTATTCTACGAATATTCATAATATAGCTTAGTTGTTTCTTTTATTCTATCTTACATTAGTGTTTTGTGCATTTCAATTTTCAATGATCCATTTGATCCATCTTTTGAAGTAATTATGAGAAACTGTGGGAAATAGTTATTAAGTTTTTTAGCATGTTGTTGTTGTTACGTTTATGTTATATTCATCTATTTCTCACCATCCTCCAATAGTTGTACCACTTTCTTTCTTTTTTTACTTCTGAAGGTGATCTTTTTGGCTTTCTAGCTTTAGTGTTTTTCAATTCCTTTCTTCTATATTTTTTTCTCTATTATGATTTATGCAGATTAATCCCATTATTTGGGTAATAGGTCAAGGGCTAAAGAATGCAAACTTAAAATGGACATCACTCGCTTTAAAGAACTCAATGATAATCATGTTCAACATAAACCCATTTCCTTTATAAACAAGAGTCAATCAAAGATTTGGGCAAACTACTTTTGTCTTACCGATTATTATTCACTTCGAAAAGGACAAGGTTTCCTTATTATCTAGGGACTAAATGTGAATCAAAGTTTGATTCCATTCTCACTTTTCTAGGCTATGTTTAAGATCCAAAATCAATTCGAGTTTGCACATTTATAGCCAAATAAGCTTGAGATTGATTAATAATGCTTCATCTTGCAAAATAGTAATGACTTATCTTTCTTCGTGGATATTCTTTCGATGGTGAATCTAACATGTTGTTGAGTAAACGCAAGTGCTAATAATATAATACATATGACAAACACTTGACTTTTTTCATCTCTAGAAATTCCTCTGAAGCTTCGAAGTTCTTTTATTATCAATTATGCAAATGAACTCGGGTTTTTTCGAATCCACATATGAACTTGGATCAGTGTAATGCGATGGTAGGTTATGATGTCTATATGTTGTTCAAGCCAAATTAGACATGGGAGCAATAGTTGGTCAACCATGAAAGTTACGAATATTGTGGTTTTTGTATACCATACATTTAATTTGAAATGATTATAATCCTGAAGAAGTGTTTGGGCATGTAGATTTGGATTTGGAAAAAAGAGAAAAGAATGTTTGAATGCTTTGAAACATCACATGTGACCTGTACATGTTTATAGATAATACAACTTTTTAAAATTGATGCTAATAACTACAAATTATTTTTAAGATGATTATTGTGCAACTACCAATATTAAGGTGTTAATAGTCAACTTAATCGATCTTAATGCTTCTCATGTTCCTTCTGAATCTTTTAGCTTAATCTTGCATTACTTTTTCGGGCAAAGTCATGAAAATTTTGTTCTTATAATATATTACATAGCTTTGTGGAAGTATACACTAAGGGGTTGTTTGCTAAACGCTTATCGAGCCATTTATCTTGCCGATTTAACATGACCATGGTCGGGAAGTTTACCCGATAAGAGGCAAGGCAAGGAACGAGAGTATACCGATAAATGATGGTGACGACTCTTATCGATAAGCACTTACCCGGTAAGTGAGTGCCGACTCTTACCGACAACCGCTTACCCAATAATCACTTTGGTAAATGGCCCTTAATTTCACTAAACTGAAATGGAAGGTTTTGGGTATCTAATAAGATACGATCTGAAGAAGGGTACGATATCCATTGAGCTTTGAGGTTCAAATAGATATGAGTCTACGTTCATTAAACGTAGATCATGAAAACGATATTGATGGAGATGAACAAACTCAAAACACAAGAAGTGGTGATGAACAAGAAGATTGCAAGAACACAATCAACCTTGAAAAATATGCAACAACATACGAAGGTGAAGATGGAAAAATCCTGAGTTAAAGCACATGAATAACATGAGTCAGTCATGGTTGGAGTTTGGAGGTTAATATCGGTACTTCAACAAATGACGCGGGTCCAACTGGTCCACTTAATGGCATTTATGTAATTATATTTTTCAATTTTATTAAGAAAAAAAACAAGTACATATAACTCATGAATTGTAATTATATATGACCCATTCAAGATGCACACAATTTTTTTTATAAAGATGATACTATTACATTTGTTGTTGTAACTTTGAGTTTGTGGGGTTCTCTTGCAAAGTTTATATAACCTCTTTATTTTTACCTTTTTCTAACAAAAGAGTTGCGCGGTGGCACATACTAGTATATATATAAAAACAACAACCTCAAGACATGAGGTGGCATAATTAGTGTTTAGTATTATCAAATCTTGGAATGTGGTAGAGTTTCATCATCCCACATTGATAAGGACATGCAAGTTCGGAGGTAGGAAGTGAGTATAAGAAAGGAAGAGATAAACCATAGATGACGACTTGACAATTCTCAAATCTTGAAATATGGTTGAGTTCCATCATCCCACATTGGTGAGAAGATGCAAGTTCAAACATATAAAGTGAGTATAAGGATAAAGGGTGAATGCTTTTGGGTCAACTTATATGGTTGGATCAATTTGGTCTACTTTATTTTTGCAAGTTATATATATAAAAACAACAACCTCAAGACATGAGGTGGCATGATGAGAGTTTTGTACTATCAAATCTTGAAATGTAGTAGAGTTTCATAAGAATAAATGTGTGAATACTTTTGTGTCAACTCATATGATTATATTAAAAGAACAACCAAGGGAAATGAAGTGACATATTGAGAGTTTAGTTTTATCAAATCTTGAAATGTGATAAAGTTTCATCATCCCACATTGGTGAGAAAACGCAAGTGTGGAAGTAGGAAGTGGGTATAAGAAATGAGGGGATAAACCATAGATGATGACTTCACATTTCTCAAATCTTGAAATGTGGTTAAGTTTCAATTTTTCATCATCCCACATTGGTGAGAAGATGCGAGTTCAAAAATATAAATTGAGTATAAGAATAAATTGGTGAATCCTTTTGTGTCAACTCATATCGTTGGATCAATTTGGTCTACTTTATTTTTGCAAAATAAATCAATTTATATAACAAATAAGTAAAATAATTTTTTTTGTTAAATAATAGACTTGACTAATTTTAGATTACACAAAAAAATTACCATGAGAAATTTATGTGTTCGAATATAGTGGGTAGATTTGTGAAAAAAGGAACAAAATGTCGGTATCTATATTTGTATCTTTATATATATAAAAGTAAGATCCACAAAAAATGATGTAGCACCCTAAGAATTGAGTATTATGTATTTCTTGCATTGAGATTTTTGTGTATCCCACATTGATGGAGAGATGAAAGATTAACAATTGATGGTAGGTATATGAGAGAAGGTTGTTGTGTGTTTGTTTTAACTCATGGGTTTGGATTCTCTTGGTTAATCCTATAAACACATGTTGTTGGCTCATGTTGGCTATAAACCCTCCAAGCTCTTGGATTGGTTCATTTTGGCCAACCCTCTATTTGTAAAAAAGTTAACATGGTTTTCTATTTATGATATACTTTAATCCAAAAATGATTAAATAGTAAATTTTAGTTACAAATTCCATTTTCATGAAATATTGAAAAGAAAATTTTGTTTGGTGTTTTTTAATTACATGTTCTCCGTTTTCACAAAATATTGAAAATAGTCTACGGGGTTTTTAGTTTTTTTAATAATGTGTTCTTTGTTTTTTCAAGTTTATTTTGCATAGTCGATCAGATTCTTAATTCTAGATGATTTGTGATTATTTATTACGTAAGTTATTAGTTAAAACATATATGTTTGATGTCATTTAATAAATAAGGCTACAAAACAAATTAAATTTTAAAGATTAATTTGAAACACCTCTACCATGATACTTAATATTGTGTACGTTAGCCAAAATAATTTACATCTAAAACAGTCAAATAAAATGATACATTGCATTTTATTAGTTGTCAAATAATAAATTAGGTTTATCTTAACGTAGTTACGTATTTGTTAACAGTGTAATTTCGTCACCATGCAACGCGTGGTGGCACACACTAGTATATATTAAAAGAGAAACCACCAAGAATGAGTTGGCATTATGAGATTTGAGTATCCTCAAATCTTGAAATGTGATTTAGTTTGGCCATCCACATTGGTGGAAAGAAAAAAGTTGAAGGAATGTAGTGGTGTATATATATGATAGATGGATGGGAATTTTTTGATTCAACTCATGTTGTTGATTCAAATGAGTCAACACTTTCATTTGCAATTCTCATTATGATAGTTAAATATTTCTCAAATCTTGAAATGTGGTTAAGTTTTATCTCATATTAAAGATTACTTTAAAATATTGAGATGACATTTTGAGAGTTGTGTGTTTTAAAACCTTGCATTGTGGTTGATTTTTGGAGATCCCACATTGATGAAAAATTGATACATTGATACAGTGTGATAAGTATATATATAAAAAATAAGCATGTGACACTTTGATAATTAAAAGAATGATATAACTACATAAATCATCGTTTGTCCTCTAATTTTGGAGTAATAGTTATTTTTTATTATAAAGGAACAACAGTCTCTCTCTCTCTCTATATATATATATATATATTAAAAGAGAAACCACGAATAATGAGTTGACATTGTAAGATTTGAGTATTGAAATGTGATTTAGTTTGGCTATCCCACATTGGTGGAAAGAAGAAAGTTGAAGGAATGTAGTGGCGTATATATGTGATGGGTGGATGGGAATTTTTTTGATGCAAGTCATGTTGATTCAAAGGAGTCAACACTTTCATTTGCAATTCTCATTATGATAGTTAAGTATTTCTCAAATCCTTAAATGTGGTTAAATTTTATCCTACATAAAAGATGACTTTAAAATACTGAGATGACATCTTAAGAGGTGTTTTTTAAAATCTTGCATTGTGGTTGGTTTTTGGATATCTCACATTGATGAAAAATTGATACGTTGATAGAGTGTGATGAATATATAGATAAAAAATAAGCATGTGATATTTTTTATAATTAAAAGAATGATATAACTATGTAAACCATCGTTTGGCCTCTAAATTTGGAGTAATAGTTATTTTTTATTATAAATGAACAACAATAGGAGTTCTGGTAGTACTATAAGATTTTAAATTTATATCTTTATATATATAAAAACAACAATCTCAATACATGAGGTGGCATAATGAAAGTTTAGTATTGTCAAATCTTGATGTTAGTCCCCAAGGAGAGATGGCTAACTAAGAGAGGGTTTTGTAGAAGGGGGGGGTTGAATATAAAACACACAGAATATACTCTTTTTAAATTTTTTAATATAAATATTAAAAATTTACACACAGGTAGTTTGATGCGGAAAAGAACAGGCACACTATTCTATCAAACTAAACACACAGATAACAGTAATTAACTTATACACTAAGGAAGTTAAAACAATATTGTTATAGCACACAGCTTTGCCACAGTCAACCAAATAATCACTTTGAAGATTTGTTGAAAGCGTGAGATTTCTGGGAAGGACTTCATCTCCTTTTATAGTGCCCATGCATGGGATGCATGTGGACAACTGTCAAGGTTTCATTAGCTGGAAGTTTATCTGCTGGACAAAGGAAGAGACCACTCCCTTTGTACTAGAATAATGGATGAACCATTCCTTGTAGCACGTAATGTCAGATAACTTTATCTTATTTTCTTCATGCTCTGTGAAGTCCCATCAAACCTTTTAGCTAAAAGACAAATATTCCTTTCATAAGAATAAAAGAGAATGTCTTTATTTAAGGCTTGATGCCCAAGTTCTTGCTGGCTCACGTGTCTTGCAATTGATGTGAGTCAAGAACTTATCTCTTTGAAATTGCTAAGTGATACATCAAACTATGTATCACATCGGTGGATACCTTGTAAGGCTGGAAATGATAAGTGTACACTTTGCTTGATAAACTTCATCTTTCACTAAATGTTGAAGTGTACACCCTTGAACTTGTGACTTGATATCACAGCCTTAGAAAATATACCTGCAATTTCGGTGACCAAGATTATAGTGTCGGTGACCATGACTTCAAACTTGATGACCTCATCTTGTTTGATGTCCTTAGTACTTTTGATGACTTTTGAGTGTACCATCGGTGACCCACTATATTGGTGACCCAATCTTGACTTTGACAAAATGATCTGAATATTAAAGTTGGTTGATACATCCAAAATTCCACTTTTTGATGTACAACCCTTGATTGAATAGTCTTTGACTTTTCAATACTTGAAACATATTTTAGACCTTCAAATAACCTGTAAAAAATCAATCAGACAAAAGAAGGTGGTTCATCACCAAATCATCGGTGACCCAACACTTGAAATGTGGTATAATTTCATCATCCCACATTGGTGAGGAAATACAAGTTCGGATGTAGGAAGTGAGTATAAGAAAGGAGGGAATAAACAATAGATGATGACTAGACAATTCTCAAATATTAAAATGTGGTTGAGTTTCATCATCTCATATTGTTGAAAAGATGCGAGTTTAAATATATAAAGTGCGTATAAGAATAAATGGGTGAATAGTTGTGTCAACTCATATGGTTGGATCAATTTGGCCTACTTTATTTTTGCAAAATAAGTCAATTTATATAACAAGGTAGTAGAATAATGTTTTTTCGTTAAATAATAGACTTGACTAATTTTAGATTACCATGAGAAATTGATGTGTTAGAATTTAGTGGGTAGGTTTGTGAAAGGAGGAGCAAAATGTCGATTTGTATCTTTATATATATAAAAGTAAGATTCACAAGAAATGATGTAGCACTCTAAGAATTGAGTATTATGTACTTCTTGCATTGAGATTTTTGTGTATCCCACATTGATGGAGAGATGAAAGATTTAACTCATGGGGTTTGATTTTCTTGGCTAATCGTATAAACACATGTTGTTGGCTAACCCTCCAAACTCTTGGATTGGTTCCTTTTGGCCAATCCTCTATGGTAGGGATGTACATCGAACGGGTCGGGTTGATTCAGGGACCTAAATCCAAAACCTAATCGAATATCGGGTGGGAAATCATAACCCCAAAATCCGATAGAAACTGAACCAACCCGTAAACATTGGGTGGTTCGGATTCAGTATCCGATCCCCATATTTCTAAAAAACATTTTAAAAGTTCATGTTATAGGGCACTCTTAAGTCCCAACTAACCCTTTATACAACTCAAGCCCATAGAAAAAGCTTAAGGCTCAAGCATAAAGAGGAAGGAGGAACTCAAGGAAAAAGGAGACCCCCTATCCATATATATAGTAGAGGAAAGAAGCAAAAAAAAGCTTTGTAGGGCGATGTGGGATGAGGGCATCAGCGCCTCCCTCTCCCTTTTCACTCTTGAAGCGGTCCCACATCGATTTTTAGAAGAAAACTCGAGGTTTGGAAGCTACTATATAAGAAAGAAAGGGAGTAGCATGTATAAGCATAACAAATATTCGTGTTTTTCGGGTTTCGGGTTTTTCGGGTGGAGGTTTTTAGTGAAATTTACGGGTCGGATTTTAGGTTTTCCGGGTTTTGCTCACCCCTAATATTGTGTATGTTTGCTAAAACAATTTACATTTAAAACAATCAAATAAAATGATATATTGACTTTTATTAGTTGTCAAATAATGAATTGGGTTTATCTTAACAATTTAACGTAGTTACATATTTGTTAACTGTTACACATTTGAAAGTATGAACCATAAGATGAAGAATATGACGTGGCACACACATCCATCATGTCTACCTTTTGCAACTGATTAGTTTGTTACACGCTCCCATCTCACACGTGTCAGTTTATAATAGGTTAAGTTTTTGACTTTTACTTTATTCTATTTGTATAAATAGATCTTTTCTCTACTGTAAAAGTTGTCGATCTAATTGCTATATTGAAGAACTCACTGTGCGTCATTCCATGTATTTGTAATTGTCATTCAGGTTATAATACAAAGTTAATCTGTTCCTCAATCTTTGATTGATTCTTATTACCGTTGATTAATCGATATTAATTGCTTCCGCTTATACTCTGTTGTATGGATTAATCGATTAATCTTTGAAGAAGAGAATCTGGAACCAACATTAACAGTATAATCTCATCACCACGCAACGCGTGGTGGCACACACTAGTTCCTAATTAAACTAAAACCCAAGCACCAACCGAAATACTAAATTCCTAATTAGACTTAGATCCCAAATTCAAACTTAATTTGTAAAATCGTAGGGAACAACAGAGGCAGAGCTGGTCGACGTGAACATGAATTCTGCAGCAGCCAAAAACTCCCCTATCGTGCCTGAACTGAAAAGTCGTCGATCAGGCGATCACCACACCGGCGGCGACCTCCCTTGTCACCTACAACACCACCGGCGACCTCTCTCCGGTCTCATTGACGGTAAAACCCTAAAATTTCTAATTTTTAGCCCTAAATTTACAATTTTGACATTTTGTTGCTTTGTTTATTCTTTAGTTATTAGTCAATTTTAATTTACAAAACATCTTATTTAATACAAAAATCTTAGATGCATAAAGAAACAAAATTAGAGACCTAGAAAAAAAAGTAAAAGTTGATAATCAAATTCTTAAACTTGAAAATGTTATGAAACTAACCCAAAAAAACAAATAAATCCCTTCAAATAAAAAAACTGAAAAATTCTCTCGAAATCAACCTAAAAGTTGAAAAATCCCTCGAAATCAAACTAAAAATTTGAAAATTCCTTCGAAATCAACTTTAAAACTTGAAAATTTCTTTGAAAACGGTAGAATTCGGCTAAAAGCACATGAAATGGCTTTGCGGTGGTTTGATTCAATTTAAAGTTGCACCCGCTCACCAAAATTCCTAGGTCTACCACTGACCCAAATATTATATTAGTTATATGGTGTCACTGTATGAAAAAATTTATGGGTCCGTCCCTGATTTTTGTCTCACTCATTTTTTGTTCCAATATTACTGTCCTATCGCTCAAAACATTGGAATTAAGGTTTCCATCCTGTCATACATCATCATGTCCTACATCTAACTATAAACAAATTAAGAGTTCATTGAAGCGTTAGTGAACCATTCGACAAAAAGTTAGTTTATGTTCGTTGACTTAATAATGAACGAAGATGAAAAAAAAATTTGTTCGTTTAGTTAAATGAACAACCATGAACAATGGCCTCTTTCGTTTATTTATGTTCGTTCATTTATGTGCGTTTACGTTCATTTATGTTTCGTTATACATATGAATATTTAAACTATGATATTAAGGCGTATGATCGTGTGAGAAATCGAGTTAATGGTGAAAAACGTGAGAAGTGGATCTGAACCATTGAATCATTAATCACTTTTAATCTCATGTTCTCCCATGAATTGCGCTTTATAAGAGGATTAATCTGGTGCATTTTGATGCATCTTATCTCGGTGCATCACATCCTAATGTGCATTCGTCTCTCATCCACTGGTGAATAACCACTTATCACACTTCTCAACATATATAACACTTCTCACCGGAACCCAACGCATGACATTAATATGTAAAATCATTAATTAAATTAACTTTTTAGGATTTCTTTTTTGTCCCTCTAAATCTACTCGGTTTTTCATTTTGTTATGTTATTTTTAAGGAACGAAATGATGAGTAATGGTGATTGTTTTTGTGTTCATTGTGTTCGCTTGTCTATCTCCTTTTATGTTTGGTCATTTACCAACATCTTGATGAGGAAACATAAACGAACATGAACAACCACATTTTTTTAATGAGCAAACACGAAAATAAATAAAAAATTCATTTGTTCGACTAAGTTAAATGAACAAATACGAACGGACTTTTATTCGTGTTCGTTCGATTCTTTTACGACTCTAATATTACGTACCAAACAATTCATTAAAAGGACCCAAACGAGTGAGTTATGTTCTATTCTGCTCATTGTTTTTAAAGTTAATATAAAATTAAATAATATACTATAATAAATTGTATTGTGAAAAAATTATCTAAACATGTTTTTATTGCTTATAATTATAATAATCATTTTTAATAGTTTTTAAGGTGGCATTTTGGTTCGTAAATTTTGAAGAAATCTTAAATGTTGAATTATTTTTACCAAGTTTCATTTCTCGTTTGGTTCATTTTTTTTAGGGAAATAAATCTTCAAATCCATCAAATTCAAAAGATAAAGGATTTCAACATTAACAACATCATAGTATTTAATAGAATGAAATTTGAGGGCGGTAAAAACCTGAGGGGATTGTGGATGGTATCCGAATCTACCTGGGTTCAAATCCATGGGGAGTCAATTTGAGGGCATGAGGAGTATCCAGTCCTTGGGTTGGTCCAGTCTTTGGCTGGGTTGCCTCCCAGCCCAGTCATACATTGTGGTTGGGCTCTAGGTCCAACGTAAGCTGGGCTGGGACAGTGGCGGATTTGTGGGCTGCCATTGGATGCCCAATACCGCCGGTGAGGCGTGCGTGCGTGTGTTCCTGGTAGTCATTCGTGGGTTCGATGCCGCTATGCCTTTCAAAAAAAAAAATTAATGGAATGAAATTCTATTTTTTCATAATACTAAATATACTCCTAACCTAATATACCTTTAATATTCCCTACTTGATTTGAATCATCGTTGACCACCACCGATCTAAACCGCAACCAATCTAAACCACCAATCTGAACTATTGCCGACCAACATCGATCTGAACCACCTCAGACCACCGTCAATTTGAACCATCGCCGATCACCGCCATCAGAAACTACCACCGACCACCACTGATATGAATCACCGTCGACCACCACCGTTGACATTAACCACCGACGATTTGAACCATCTCGGACCACCACCGCCCACAAGTACCACTGATCTGAACCGCAAACGACCACCGTCGCCCACCACCAATCTGAACCACTACAGACCACCACCGATTTGAACCATCGCCGACCACCATTGATTTGAACCACTACCAACCACCATCGATCTGACCTATCGTCGACCTGAACTAAAGTCAACCACCACCGATCTAAACCATTGTAGACCACCATTGATCTATACCATTGCCGACCACCATCGATCTGAACCATGATAGTTGGATTTCGGTTTCAAAATTTACGCAAAAAAGATATTTTGGTAATTTACCAATATTTCATTCAAATTTCAAAGTTGCATTATGTGAACCAAACAAACAGATTCCAATTATTTTAACAGATTTTATTCCAATATATATGTCAACCAAACAAGTGGTCAAATCTAATTACATTCCCTTCTAATTCCTTCAAAGTCAAATTCCTTTGACATACTCCATTTCATCCAAAAACATTATGCAAACCAAACAACCCCTTAGGAAAAACCGTTAAAATACCAAATTGCTCATTAGTTAACATATTGGATTTTAACAGAGTTAGGGAAAATGGATCAATATTGCAACAAAATGCAAACCTTGAAGACGACAAGTGTAATTATTTCACTTTAAGGACAAAATCTGTAATTTGGTAGAGACCACAAGACTAAAATAATAGAATTCGGTTTTCATTTTATGGGTCGGATCGGGTCGGGTCGATTTACTTGCCGGTAAGAGGCTTTTGCTCGTTATGTTTCTTCATCGCATCAAACCTACAAGTTCTCTGCAACAGCCGTCGTCTTCTCCCACTCGCCATCTCCATCGTTGCTTACCAAACCCTAGCAGCTGTCATCGTCTCTCGATTTGCTAGCAATCAGGTATGAACTCTCTTCACTTCGCAATCATGCATTCACTTCGAAATTCAAGCCTTCCTTAGTTCCTTTTGTGTATGTCTCTTCCTCCGTTTGAGCTTTGCAACAGCATGTAAAGACTAAAAAAGTTGATTTTTAACGGAGAAATTGGTGTATGTATGTATGTAATGAGTTACAAAGCATTTGTTCAGAGAAAGCGAAGTAAAGGCAACATATGTTTGTTACATTATTTTTTTGTTGAAATAGAATATAGAATTTCTAGAGGAAGTTGCTTTTTAGGGAAATAAGGTTTACACAATAGAATATTGTTATTTACCAAATCAATGGAGGACGATGTTTAATCAGTATTTTTGTTATTGCTCTGTTTTACATTTTTTTCTGTTTATTGTATTGTGTTGGATGATAATTACTTACTAGGGAACGACTAAAGATTACATATTTGTTCAGAACCTTAGAACTTCATGGTTTTAGCGATCCAGAGATGGGTTTTACCAAGAGGATGATGCTTGTAGATTATGTATTTCTCCCTTTGCTGTTGGAAGACAAATGCAACCAAGTTTATCTGGTTTAATATAGATTTAGTGGCAGCACTAACTTAGTGAACTGTGATGTTTTCAGTTCCAAAGAAGAAACTATAATGTTTACCATTCGGAAAAAGAAATTACTGTTGTTTTGCAACTTGTGTGATGATTGGTTTTGTGTATGGATTATTGATTATGATGAGTCAATTTCTAGAAATGCAATTCATGCTATGCCTATATTTGAAGGCTGATGTGGAGGGGACGAATTCTTTTGTGAAGGCAATGATTTTTCATGTGAGATTGTGTCACCATGGAAACTAGTTCGTTAGGATGTACGAAATTGTATATTTGTGCAAAAATTTGATCGTTTAAGTAACTTACCCAAGTATTTGGATGGGTTACAAAGTTACAATCTCTACATTTTTGGTTGGCTACGATTCATCTGGTAGGACGTTCTCTTATGACAATATCCTAAATCTTTGTGTGATGCTCTCTGTAAAGATAGGACTATGGCAATGCTGGTAACAAATGTAAAAGCCTAGGATCTCACATCATATAGAATAGCTACTATTATAGTGGGTTTTACATTATTATATTTGATGCCTAATAAATAGCCAGGTCATATTTAAAACTTTGACACTCCCACACACTTATGGTCTGTACGTATATCACCATTAGTTCTCTGCTTGGATTCTCTTTTTATTATCTTAAGTTCTTTAAGACCACAAACAATATTTATGTGTTAGTTATAACATTACATTCTTTTTCTTTGCAGATCATTCATTATTGGACAATCAAACATTACTTAAGCTTTGTATAGTTTTCATTCCATCAGCAATTATGTAAGTATATGCTTAATTCTTCTTAGTTCTCTTTACTCTGAAGAATAATAGCAGTGTTTTGACCATGAAGTGCAAGGTGTTGTGATTTTTAAAAGTAAGATTGCACTAATATCTTATGTTAGTATGCTATTAGTAAAAACCTTAAGAGTCGCAAGGAATATTACCACATGTAACAGAAAATAACGTAATTTTGTATTCAAATTTTAGGAGCTGTTTTCTGCTCTCTCAATGTTTGTATGCTTGTTATTTGTAAATATAACTGGCTGGGGCAGAAAAGATGTAAATTCATAATGTGATGTGCAAATTTTGTACATATGCTTTCGAAAACTCATCCAAAAGAGAAAACCTGGTTATATACTGTTGCTGCACTCTATTCCTTAGATTTTTCTTTCTATTTAATTGTACCATTTAGCATTTTCTCTGTTTCATCATGAGTTTCCAGTTTGAGAGTCAAACAATCTGTTTTGCAGATTCAAAGTATGTATCTATATATTAGTTTTAGAAAAGTGTAATCACACGGTACAATTTTAAAGTTTCTAAAAAATATTTAGGAAATTGGCATGGGTTTTAATTTAAGAAATAAGTACTCTTTGATGTCTCAAAATAGAAAAGGATACTTGTGATGGAAAGGAGTTATTAAGATGTAGTCACTAGTCACATGATATGTTATGTACTCTTATTTCTCCATCTTACCAAGATTCGTTTTTGAAGGTCTCGAATATGTGTGAAAAATTTGCCGAAACATGCAACAGAGGAACGTCTTCGAGATTATTTCTCTCAGAAAGGAGAAGTGACTGATGCCAAGCTCATGCGAACCAGGTATCTCACTTCATAGTTTTCATTTATAAACATTAAACATTAAACATATTTCTTACAGTATTATATAACTATTGAATTTAATATTCTTTCAGAGATGGTAAGAGCAGACAATTTGGCTTTGTTGGATTTCGGAGTGAGAAAGAAGCTGCAGAAGCTCTCAAATTCTTCAATGGTTCTTTCATGGATACTTATAGGATTACTTGTGAGGTTGGTGATTAGCTTGACAATTCATGTTCTTATCTTTATGGTTTTTTCCATCATATTTAGTAACTAAAACAAAAATCGTTACTTGTTCTTCCCTTCATTGAGGTTGATGAAATAACACTTTTTTTTCTCTGCATCCGATCCAACTAATATAAATATGTGCTTTCTTGGTCTTCGATGATTTTTAGTGATTCTTGAATACTGATCAAGCTTAATTAACATACTTCGAAGGGGAGGATATTTAACAGTATATTATGCAATTATATACTGGATGCACAATTCTTAACAAGATGCTTATGTTCAGCATGTAATAACACTAAAGAGCACTTTATGCTTCTATTGCTTCTAATTTGCTTTGCCCATTTGTTTGGTGATCATAACTGCTAAGAGTTTAATCAAAATAAGTATATTTCTATATTCAGATTGCTCGCAAGGTTGGAGATCCTGAAATGTCACGTCCATGGAGCCGGCATTCTTTGAAGAACCAAGAGAAACCTACTGTTGAAAAAAAGGAATCTGTTAGTTCTGTAAAGTCAAGTGGCAAAGTTACGGCTGAGGTGAAAAATGACACCGAGAATGGTGATCTTCAGTTTCAGGAGTTTCTTCAGGTCATGCAACCCCGCACAAAATCGAAGTTATGGTCGAATGATCTTCTGGAAGCCACGGACCAAGGAAAAGATAGTAAAGGGGAAGGCAAAAAGAAGAAGCATTCAAAATCTGCTAAGTTGGATGAAATCAGTGATAAACAAGATGGGGTTTCAGATGATCAAGCAACTGAGAGGGCAAGTAGTGTGGAACATGATAAAGCTGTGTCAGATATGGATTACTTTAAAAGCCGGGTGAAGAAAGATTGGTCAGATACAGATAGTGATGATGATGATCTGAATGGTGATGTAGAGGAGGTTGAGAAAGATGAGGAAAATCTCAAAACAAGAATCAACAAACCTAGTACTCAAAAAGGCCAGGGAAAGGGGCAACTTGATTTTCCTAAAACAGATGCTGAAGAAACTGTGGATGACCGGTCAACTAATTATCCTGGTGACATGGATGACGTGGATGAACCATCATCAAGCTTAGAAGACGAAGATGACGTTTTACAAACTGGTCGTCTTTTTGTTCGTAATCTGCCATATACAGCTACGTATGTATCTCGCCTTTTTTTGTTATAATCGCCATATACTGCTATATATGTATTTTGTCTGATTCGAATTATGTGACACAAAATCTGCAGATTTTAAGATGATCTTATTATTATGCTGCTAACACTGACAACATTACCTATATTTTTTGTTATGAAAAACAGGGAAGATGATCTAAGAGAGCACTTCAGCAAGTTTGGCAACGTATCTCAAGCTCATCTTGTGGTTGATAGAGATACAAAGAGATCGAAGGGGATCGCTTACATTCTCTATGCACTCCCAGAATCTGCAGCGAGGTTTTTATATTTCTCTCCCCAGAGTTTCTATTTTTAAAATTATCACTTCTTATTCCAAAAGCATAAGACTGTGATTAGATGGTATGCTTATAAGCTTCCAATACCATCATTTGCAAGAGTTTCACAATCAATTTTGATCGCAATTAAATTGAATTCATTTAATTGGTTCACCGTGCTTGCTTTATGGTTTTGTTGTTGCTTCTGTGAATTTAAAGTTGATCTATACAGGGCACTAGAAGAGCTGGACAATTCTATCTTTCAAGGAAGACTACTGCACATTATGCCAGCAAAGCAGAAAATTGTTCCTGTGAAAACTGAGTAAGCATCATTAGAACATTTTTTTTCCTTCCCATAAGCTCATGTAGTGAAACTTTTACATCCATAATATTTTAACAAGTTAAATCATTTTTTTTGGATCAGTGATTCCGCCAATCATTCAAAGACATTTAAGCAACAGAGAGAGGAAAAGAGGAAGAAATCTGAAATTAGTGGAGATACAAGAGCATGGAACAGTTTGTTCATGAGACCAGATACTGTATGACCCATATTCTTTTTAATCATCTTTGAAGCTTAAGTTTTCTAACATCTCCTGCTGTTTTACAATTTCTGGTGTCTTAAGAATAGCATGGTGTTGGTGATTGATGTCTACTAATCCCTGTGATGTGTGATGTCAACTGCTATGTGATTGATATGAAGACTAACTTTTTATATGAATTGTTCTTTTAGCATATTAAATTCTTAATTATTGGTAAATTGCTGATATCTTGATCTAGTTTTGCGTGAAATAATGTCAATCATATCCAATAATAGCACCATCATCTTGCTCTTGTTTTTGGTTTATAGCGGTTTTGTGTCTTTTAAATAAAGAATATGCACTCATTGATATATAGTGTTTTAATTCTTCCTTGGTCTATCAAATTGCAAGTGCTAATATTTTATATATGGCGAGTGATATAATTCATTTATTACATGATTTATGAACATGTGATAAAGTTATCTGAAAATTCAACTTGTTTATCATGTTATCATATTCTTCAGATTATATTTTTCTGAAAATGCCACATCACTTGTTGTAACACCCAACATTTCCGTCTCTAAACCGAGACACAACGAAAGGTGTTACGAACCGAGTCTCATAGTTCATATATATAAATAAAAGAAAACCCGGTAGTAAAATACAGAAGCGATTAGATTTCAAAAGCCTAAGTTTATTTAATATCAAACATACCGCCATGGATCATAGTTACATAGCAAATATCTGCCCTTTATAAGTATTTTATCAATCAGGCTGTTACACTTGTCATGTTTTATGTCATATCCTTTTGCTGCATCTCTCAGGGGCTGTTTGTTTCCCTCTTAACAGTTCCATTAAGAGGTAACATCTGAATCGCTAAGAGGTGAATCATGTTTGGCAAAAAATGAGTCTGCCTCTTAATGGTTCCAAAACCCTCTGAATCATTTACCTCGCTTAACCATAAAGAGCCCTAATTACATCTTGGAACAATTTCCAAAGAATTATATTTTTATTTTGCACTATATCATAAGAGTCTCTTAATCATTCCGACCACTTAATCATTCTGCACCAAACCGTTCAGCAACTGCCAAACAACCCCTCAGTATTGGTGATTCATAGATTACCCACATTCTTATAGGAATAATACAAAGTTATCTGATTTTGGTACTTGTTTTCATAACAGGTTGTCGAAAACATTGCTAGAGAATTTGGTACAAGTAAAAGTGAATTACTTGATCGTGAAGCCTCTGATGTAGCTGTACGTATTGCATTGGCAGAAACTCAAGTGATTGCAAAGACAAAGAAGGCCCTTGTAAATGCTGGTGTTAACGTAACTTCGTTAGAGAATTTTGCCAGTCAAAAACCAGAGGGTGTTAAAAGAAGCAACCATGTTATACTAGTTAAAAATCTGCCTTATGGCTCTTCTGAAAGTGAACTGGCTAGCATGTTTGGAAAATTTGGGAGTATTGATAAAGTTATTCTCCCTTCAACCAAAACTCTCGGTTTGGTATGTTATTTGGGCTTCAATCTTTATGTATAACATGTTGAATGAGATATTAAAGTTACTAATTACTGATATTATATTTATTATATTCAGGTCGTTTTTCTTGAACCTGGTGATGCTCGTGCAGCATTTAAAGGTTTAGCGTACAAGCGGTACAAGTAAGTTCATGCTTATTATCAATTGGACCAACTGCTTTTAGTTACTAGAAGTAGGGGTGACCATAACCGGGTACCCAGCCATTTTCTATGGAACCGGAACTGCTAACACCGGTTCCTTATATTTTGGAACCGGTTCCGGTACCGGGTACCCGGCTCCAATTTTTTTAATTTTTTTTACATTGCATACGATAAAAATGTAATTATAAACTACAAAATCCTGGTTTTATGTGGTTTTGAGAAAGCGATTTTTAATGTTTCATTTAAAAGTTCTCTTTTTTTAATGTAGTTTCTTGAATACAGTTTTTTTTATTATATTTTAATTTAGGTTTAATAATATAATTTTTATAAAAATGATAATTAAGTAATCTGTTAGAACTCAATGATTATCCTAATTATATTCTAGGCTTTTTATATTTAAAATGAGATGTTTATCTTGTATTTGATTATGTTTATTTGTAGTTAGTTACACGAATTCAGGAATGAAGCTTTAATAAATTGTATTTACGCATAAATTACTTGTGATCTTAAATTTTAAGTAATATGCATCAATAAACAGCACTTCATGCATAAAAAGTGGGTTTTAAGAGTTTTTGTCAAATGCTTTATAATATAATAATATCGATATAGATATAGATATAGATACTTTGTTGGAGCAACTGGTGATTAACAAGTTATATTTTGTCTTTTTTATAATATTCAGAGATGCTCCACTGTATTTGGAGTGGGCCCCTGCTGACATTCTCAGTCAAGATCCAACGGCTGTTGCTGATGAAAATGAAACTTCCGTTGTGGGGGAACACGAAAACAAGCGAGCATTGCTAGAGCAACAATTGGAAGGAACAGCCGATGCTGATATTGATACAGAACGAGTTGAGGTCTGTCCGTGTCTTGCTTTTCGTAGATTATGTCAGAAGCTTTTCAACCATTTGATAGGACCTAAAACGAATTATATTGATTAAAGAGTTACATTTTTCGTCCCTATGGTTTGTTAACAATTGCAATTTTCGTCCCTATGGTTTAGAAATTTTGGTTTTCGTCCCAATGGTTTGTAATTTATTGCTATTTTCGTCCCTGAACTAATTCTTACTTTTTAAGTACAAGGGACCAAAAATAGTAAAGAATTGTAAACCACAAGGACTGAAACAACAATAAATTATAAATCATAAGGATGAAAATAACAATGATTTACAAACTGTAAGGATAAAAAACCGTAATATCTAAACCACAAGGATGAAAATCGCTATTTTTAGCAAACCACAGGGACGAAAACCGTAATTTACTCTTGATTTAAATAATCAATAACTAACAATACCGTAAACTCCTAAAGAAATATGATGAATTTTTCTACCTCTAATGCTTGCCCTACCCTTTATTCATAGTCCATTATGTGGAATCCTGCTACAATAAGGAATCTATTGAAATATTTAAAACACTAATTAAGTTGGATATGATAACAATTATCTTTACTTTCTTCTGAAATATGTTTTCTGGCCCTTGTTACCATTCAGCCCACAAAAAAGTGGTTTAGGGGAAAATCTTTGTACTTTGATGTTATTTGTGTTGTCTTTAACATTCTGTTCTCTTCTTGATCTTATCAGTCACGGTCGCTTTTTGTCAAGAATCTGAACTTTAAAACCACCGACGAGAGTTTGCGGAAACATTTTCTTGAGCACATAAAGGAAGGAAAACTCCGTAGCGTCAGGGTATTAATTTCATTCAGCCTTTTACACACCTGCATTAAGCACATTGGTCTACATTGCTTATCTCTCTGTCTTTTTGCAGATAAAGAAGCACTTGAAAAATGGGAAAAACGTCTCGATGGGTTTTGGATTTTTGGAGTTTGATTCTGTGGATACCGCCATACATATTTGCAGGGATTTACAGGTATGACATATCATGTGGCATTCTACATGTTTCCTCATGCCCATCCTCAACTTCCATTTTTATATAAAAAATATAAATAATTAATAAATATAATATTTTTTCAATAGTTTTTTTGAATTAGGAATAATTTATATTCACATTGAAAATTTGTTTTTACTTACTAATTCAATATAAATAATTGTTTCATTGCAATTTAAACATGTTAACTACTATATATCAATTAAACATTGATAATATAGTGTAATGACGTATTTAATTATTTTACTTATTTCATCTCCTTATTCATTTAATTACTTTTTATAGTATAATACATTGCTTCAAACTTATGTTTAGTTATGGTAAATATATGAACATGAACTTTTATTGAATAAACAAAGATACTATGATATTTTTCATGTATTTCAAAAGATTTTTATTGATTACGTGCGTAATTATTCATTCACACTTGTAGCCACATTTTGTGTGTGTGTGTGTGTGTTAATATAGAGATAGTTATGTATATTATTTAGCTCAATTTTGCATACCTAACTTTTCTCTAATAACTATTGTCTTTGAACAAATATATAACAAAATACCAACCTCATGAATTTTCTTACAATTTTTGGTGATTGAATGAGCCTGATGTTAAACATACTCTGTTTCAGGGAACGGTTTTGGATGGGCATGCTCTCATGTTACAATTATGTCACGTTAAGAATGATGAAAAAGTGAAAGAGAAGGTCGACAAGGATCAAAGTTCAACAAAGTTAATTGTGAGAAATGTTGCTTTTGAGGCTACGGAGAAAGAGTTGCGCCAACTGTTCAGTCCGTTTGGTCAGGTAAACATGGCTACATTACGCAATAATCTATTCCTGTTTACACTTCAGAAATATATTTTATTAAACTATAGGCGAGAATCTAGGAACTTATTTGAAATCTAAAAAATTTAAAAAAATTCCACCTTAAAACTTCTTAGCCTGTAAATTAGCTTGTGGAAGAACAATCTTTGCTTAGGAGAGTTTTGAACTTAAAAGTTATCAAGAAAAACTGAAGATATTCGGCCTTAAGAGCTTAAAAATGCATTGTTATATGAGGTTCGTTATACAAAATTTATTTTGGAAACTACCATTTTATAAAATAAAAAAAATTGGTGTATTAATGCATTGAATTTTTTAATAATATAAATAATGTCAGAATCTCCTAAATAAAGAAACTGTTGGAGTTGAATGTAATTTATTCGAGATTTTTGATTCTCTATTTTGGAGAAATTACAAAGTTCCACTATTGTCACTTGGAACATGATGATATCTTGCTCTTTATATGTTCTTGTTTTGTGATCATATCAAAAGATTCGACATTTATAAGCTACGGCAAGCTTTCATTAAATAAGGTTCTTAAACATTTTCTATGTATTTCCAGATAAAGAGTTTAAGGCTTCCAACGAGGTTCGGGAAGCATAGAGGTTTCGCTTTTGTGGAGTTTGTAACCAAGCAAGAGACAAAGAACGCCCTTCAAGCTCTATCAAACACTCATTTATACGGGCGCCATCTGGTATGCCACTTCACCTCTAATGAGAAATTATATGCTTCCTCCATCCCCTGAAAATGCAACATTCAAATGTTTTCATGTTTACATATTTACGCTTTATCATTATTCTGCAAAAAAGGGTATTATGACACTATTCTTTGACCCCCCCCCTCCCTAAAATAAAGTGTTTGGTACGTTGGATAGGTCACGACAGAACAAAACCTTGTCCTACATTTAGTGTGACAATCAACCGGACAGGGTCAAGTGGGACAAAAATGCATTTTTTTCCTATCCCATCAAAATAAGTACAATATAAATAGGGAGATGGACAGCTTGGTAAATTACTAAACTACCCATGTCAAAGTAAAACCACAAGGGTTGTGGCGTAGTGGTTAAGGCCCTGATGGATATGGTGGAATATCCCATCTGCCCCAGGTTCGATTCCAGGCGTACACAACAATTGTGGCCACTAAGTTTATCATGGCTGATATCTTGCGGTCATAATTTTTCAGGATTAGAGGCATAGCCTGGGACACCCTTCCAAAAAAATTAAAACCCTAAAACCTTCCCAACCACTTTTGCCCGCCTACCTCACCCCCCCCCCCTCTCCTGGCGGGTCCTATCTTGTGCGATCCACATACCAAACGCACTCTAAGGCCTAAACGGCATTTGTATTGAATAGTATTTTAGATATATAATAATCAAAAAGTTTCTTAAACTATGTCTAGTTGAACGCTACAACTTCTATCGAGTGGACTAATGTTGAAAAGAAGTCGAGCCTATAATTGCATATCCAACTGACCGAATTTACTTGCAGGTCTTGGAGAGAGCCAAGGAAGGAGAGAGTTTAGAAGAGCTGCGGGCTCGAACCGCTGCTCAATTTGTCGATGAGAGTACCAGTTTTCAAAACCCAACAAAACTATCTCTAAAGAGGAAGCAACTTGATATCTAGGAAAGCTATCAAGTTGGAAAAAAAAATAAAAAAGGTTAGTGCTTATATACTAATATACTTTGCTATTCAGTAGCTAAGTTCAGTTTTGTAGAATGCTACATTGGAAATTAGGGTCATTTTTGCCTCTTTTTTTTGTATTTCTTTCTTCATATATGTCGTCTTATTCTAGGCATATTATGCTATATAACCATCCAACGTGCCATAAACTTTATATGAACAAGAAAAAGATGTCGGAATACTCATTTTCATGACGTTTGCCTAGAGGTCTTGTTACTAAAAGTCTGATTGGTTGTAATTACGATTTTTTTGAAGTTGGAAAGGTTACCATGGTCCGTTATCGGTGGTGGGTGGTGCTGGTCTCTTGCCGACAGGGGAGCCAAGGGTGGTAGCCCTTGATTGGGTTTTCTGTTATGATTTTTTGAAGTTGCAACAGTTGTTGAATGGTTTGGTGCAAAATGAAATATAATTGTTTAGTAATTATTCAAAATAAAATTAGAGCTCTGAATGGTTAAAGGAGGTTCATGATACAAAATGATTCAGAGGGTTTTGGAACCATTAGGAGAAACTGGATTCACTTCCTATGATTCGGTGACTGCTTCTTAATGGAACTGTTAAGAGATAAACAAACAACCCTTTACTCAGTCACTTAATTGGGTGTTTTAAAATTTCTTTTTAACTAGTATCAGGTATAGCTAAAAAGACCAAAATGCCTAGGGACTCAATTCGTAATGAATTGCAAACCACACTGACTACTATAAGTAGAAATGCACAAAGGATATGTTTTAACTTATTTTTCGCTAAAAAGGACCAGTTAAGGCTTCATGTTTGTGCACCTCTAGCCATCAGTGTAATAAAATTGGGTGTAATTTTCACTAAAATATAGAAACAAAATATGTAGTTACTATATTACATATAGACGTAATATTTGTGAGTGAATTACGTTTTTGCCCCTTGTGATATGTCCAAAATTATGATCTTGTGATATTTTTTTATTCCCTTTTTTGGTTAAAAATTATCCTATTACGAAATATATTATTTTATTTTATGTAGTTTATGTAATCTGAATTTCATTTTTATCTGAAAAGAAGCATGCAAGATACAACCCAAAAGGGAAATTTCTACTATTATACACCGTTTTGCCAGCATATTAGAACTTTTATGAGAGTTGTTACTATTTTATTTATTATTATCTTAGAAAAATTATGTATACATAAATATAGAAAGTGGTGGACAGACTAAAGAGGGAGAGGGTTCTTTTTTTATTATTAAATACAACTTTTTCAATGAACTTATATAAAAACTCTTAAAATTATTAATAATTCAACAAGTGTTGTTGAAACTCATTTTACGAATAAAAAGAGAGGAAAATAAGGGAAAATTGGGAAAAATTTAAAAACTAGTGTTCTGTAAATTTTTATAGAAAAGAAATGAAATGAAAGAAAATGAAAATAAAGATTAGTCTCCTTCCAAAAGTTTTTTCCAAGGGAAGAAAAAAAAATTAAATTAAAATCATTTAGAAAATTACAAACTACTTGATCTTTTATTTTAAGTTATTTTATTTTGAATGACGTATTAGTAAAAATGATATTTTCTCTTTCCTTTGTCTCTTTAAGAACGTGAAATTATTTTCTTTTCTTTCATTTTCTTCATTTTACTTCACTTCGAGAACGTTTTACATGTAAAGGATCCTTTACCTATAAATTGAAATATTTTCAAAATTGCATAGAAAAATTAGTGTTAATTGCCTAAAGTGAGATGGGGGTTGATGTCTATCCAGTATTGGGAGGTCAAGGAAGTTGGTGACGACCTCCACCAGGGAGTCGTTGACCGAAGCCCCGATGATAAATGACTGTCGTAATCGTAACAGTCCTAAGGTAGCAAAATTTCTCGTCGGCTAAGTTTTAGGTGTAACGATCTGAACACTATTTCATAATTAAAATCTCGGAAAAACGTATAAGTATTTTACTCTATTAGACCTTTTAAAAAAAATTGGGTTCTAATGTAAATAGTTCATAATATAACCCTCCCTCTTAAACCCTATCAGATTTCGTTCAACCCCAACACCTTTGGTTCGTTCAAAAAATTCTTCGATTATTTCTTGGACGGAAACTTCCACTTCTTACATGGTGGATGAAGATGGTTCTAGAAAGAATAAAGTTAGATTTGATTCAGATGATGATTGAAACATGAGCCATTTGTTCGATCAATGAGATAAGTTTTTTTTTTTGAACGACAATCAATGAGATAAATACTTGATGCAGTTTTAATATACAAAAAGAAATTAGGACATATGTTGTTAATAATCTTATAAAAAAATTAGTTTAATACCTTCAAGCTTCTTCCTTCTACTATAGATTAACCAGTGTCCGTTCCTTCCTCCAACAGATGCGGGTGAATTAGCTGTTTTTATCTTATTCTCCGTTCGTCTAAATAGATAATTGATGCCCTTTGCTTCATCTGCAATTATCGATGTAATAAAGCAACATGAGAGGAGCATATAAGTCCGATTGAAAACTGAGATTTTTGGAAGGCAATTGTACTTAAACATGGATTTATGAATTAAAAAAAAATCCATAATGATTTATCTTGAAAACAGGCTATTGGGTTTCAATTAACTATTAAAAAAAGATCATGGATGTAGATTTGGTGCTTAAAGATTTACATAAGGATGGCGAAAAGGGAAATTGTATCATATGACCATTCTCCATTCTCCTCGTTTAAATTATTCTCCTAATCATTTTTTTTCGGACTTTACCCAAATGCCATTAGGTCTGCAACCCATTAAACGGCAATTTTTTCGAGTTTTTTGGCCTAGGTCCGTAATGACAGGTCCGCAATAATTGTGAATCCGTCACATGTCATCATTAAAAAGAACCCCTGAACTTACAAATTTTACACATTTAGTTCCTATTGCAGACCTGGTCCGATTTTCTTGCATTTTTTTTGTCATTTAGCTAATATTGCAGACCTAGTGACATAGTGACATTTTGGGTAAAGTCCAGAAAGAAATGGTTATAAGAGCAACTTGAATGAGTCAAATGATCATTTAAGTTAAACTCTCGTGATAAAAACTATGAACACTAAAATATATTTTATATATTTTTGTTAATTTTGTATAAGAAAACAGGATGTCTTGATATTCTTAATGCTAATTTAACTGATTATTTTAGGTTTATTTTTAAGAGGGAAGGTAGTCGTAGAAAATGACAATCATGGAGACAATATCAATAAATTCAATAAAGTATAAAAACTCTTAGTCATCATTCACTCTTATATAATTATACTAATACACAATTAAACTACAATTTTGGTTATAAGATAAGTGAAGGGAATTTCGTTATTTTATCTTATTTCTTTAAAAAAATCAAATTTAAAAACAAATTAATTTATATCATTATTTCACCAAACACACCATTTAACTACTTATTCATTTAGTCAACAAGCATTGTTTGTTTGTTTTGCTTAAATATTAAAACAATTGTCAAAAATAGAAGAATTGGATAAATCATCATTGTATTATTAAACAACTTTAATGGAAAAAAACACCCTGTAAAGGATTATTTTCTTTCTCATACTCTATCCATTTTTAGAGGATAAAACTCAAAAGAGTATATATTTGCTATTGATACTTATAAGATTTCTTTAAAGAAATGAAACTCAAAATTTTCAAGAAAATTACATCAATTTTAATAACTTCTTATTTTTAAAATTACAATATTATTTATATTATATAATAACATATTATTTATTACTTATAAATATTTGAAATTAAAGTTTTTTATTGATAAGAATATGATAAAATTTATTTCTCTTTCATGGTAATTATTTTTAGAAAGTTCTTTAAATTTAAAGAATTTTACATTCTTTTATATTTTCTTTATTTTCACATGTTGAAGCACAAATTTACATAAAATCTCAATTTTATTTATTTTGAAAAATCTTTTGGATGCCTAGCTATTTGGTGACCCCCCCACCTTTTTTAGAGATATAAGGGCCGTTTACCAAGTCTTACTTGAGTAAGTGCTTACCGACAAAATCCAACACTATAACTTACATACCGGGTAAGATTTTAGTCCACAAAAACGGCATTGTATGCAACAATTTACCCGGTAAGCGCTTACCGTGGTGAGAGTCGTCGCAAACACTTACCCGGTAAGCGCTTACCGTGGTAAGAGTCGTCGCAATCACTTACCCGGGTAAGACTCTTGGTCATTGTTTTCCTTGTCTTCGCTCTTATCGGGTAAGATTTTTGGTACTTGTTATATTCCTCCAGTAAGGTAATATGGCTTGGTAACACTTACCCGGGTAAGCGTTTGGTAAACGGCCCCTAAGAGTTTAAGTTTCCCTAGAGATGAAAATTTTGGGTTAGTTTAACTTATTGTATATAAAATATATATACATATACTTCAAAAAAGTATGTGGATATGCAAGTTCTAAATTTTCTTGTGCTTGAGTATAGGGTTGCACAAGGCTCAACTTAATGTTTATGATTTGAAAAATCTTAACTCAACCTAAATTATTTGGGTTGGGTTGGTTGCATTGAAACTTTGGTACATCATTTTACAATTTAGCTAAATGATTTTTTTCAAACGAAGTGAAATCAAAATAAGAACATTCAGAAGCTAACTAACTCAAATAATACAATTTAAGGTTCATGCATATAAGAAAGTAAAATTACGGTTGAAATTGTGATATAATTATGAATTGAGCTAATTATTGGTTGGTCTTGTGTCTAATGTACATGTATCAATCAAAAAAATAACAAACATATTAAATCCATGGTATAAAAAGACAACGAATTCATTGGGTTCAAATGACCCTAACCTAATTCCACCCCAATAACTATGATTTGAAGATTTTACAACTCATTTAAGTATTGAGTTGTTTCGAGTTTGGTTGGTTAGGTTATTCAGATTTTTTAAGTACCGTTGACAGAGTCTATACCCTATAATTATTTCAAGCTTAGCTGGTTAGACTTGTTGGTTATTAAGGGCAGGGACAGACCCAGGAAAATATTCAAACGGATGCACCGTTTAACTAAAAAAAATGTCAATATATTTTTCATAACATCATAACCGCCCTATTGATTAGTTCATTGATTTTCATACATGACGTCTTGGGTTCAAATCTTTTATTGCGATTTTTTGTTAGAAACATAGTAAATTTGAAATTAAAAGTAAAAGACTAAAAAAATGAAGCTAACAAGATTTGAACTTGGGTCTTGGGTGTAGAAAAAACCTTATAAACCAACTCTATCAAGGAAAACTTGTGTGCATATTCTAGTTTTACAATATATATGGTGCCACACAACAAAATAATACAGCTGCACCTTCAAAACTCTTAATTTTTTATATTCTTCGTCAGAGAAATAATACGGTGGCCCGTGCCACCGTAAGTAACACTACAGGTCTGCCACTGATTAAAGGCATGCCACTGATTAAAGGCATCTCTGACAATTTTTCTAAAATTCCACTAAAATGGATAATTAAAAATCAAAATATTAACAATTTCTCGATTTTTAAGATTATAACACCAATTTTTCAGAGCCGTACCACGAGTTTTAACCTGGCGGCATGGCCATGCCTCGACATTATGACACGTCATAACTCTGCCATAACATGATTTTTAGAACCTTATTATTTTCTCATTTCACCATTAGTTATAAAATGAAAAAGTTTCTCCATCTAAGAATACAATTGTTTTTTTATTAATTAAAAGACGTAATGATTTACAAAATTCTATATTTTTTTTATAGTGGACTTTTGGGGGGGGGGGGGGGGGAAGGAGTATTATTATAAATACTAAAATAAATTAGTTTAAATTACTTAAAAAATAAAAGCTTAATCATAGATCACCCTTAATCCTCTAATATATCACATGTAAGGTTTTTCCAAAAACATTTTCATGACAAATATTAATATAATGATTTTAAGAACAAGCTTTGTATTACAAACCACAATGTTATGGATATGCTTGGATGGACAAATCAAAATTTTGATTGGATTTCGTATATGGAAACTAAGTCGTAAATTTTGGATATAACATTAAAAAACTATATATGGACGGGTTGTTGGCCAAATAAGTCAAATCTAACCCAAATCCAAATATTCTCTTAAAATTCAGTTTTCAAATTTCTGTGTATTTAGGTTTTGCACAAACACCTTATTTTTTGTTCAAGTTTATGTTCGGGTTTTAGACCACTCGATTTTGCACACTCCTACAATAGATCATGTCATATCAGACTAATATAATTTCTTTTTATCGACATTCCTATATCGATGTTACACATGTTTTAATCAACCTTCAAAATGTATTATAGCATGTTATGACCGTAATTTCCTCAACATGAAATATATGAGATATATTCGTAAGCAAAACATGTTGAGTGATTATATGATAGGAGTTTCTAAACTTTTTTAATAAACATAAACAAATAATGCATTTATTAATTTAATCATGTAAATGCAACGCCAAGGATAGATGCTCGTTAAATTTGACCATTTTCAAAACTCCGACTAGGACCGTTAACACGACCTTTGCCATAGTGCTTTATTACGTAATGACTTCAACCAATTGACCATTGTTTTTCAATCGTCTTTCCACAATTTCAACTCAAACGAGTTGTTTTCTCTGTAGAATCATCATATCTTAATGTTTTACTCCGTAAATGGAGATCTGCACGTAAACTGTTAACTTATGAATATAACATGGTTTTCATACCAAATATAATTACGTAGATAAAATATTGCAAAACATTTTTAGGAAAATGTATAAATCACCTTAACATAATTTATGGAAATCACTGAACGTAGAACCAACATCACCTATGCGTTCCTCCCACAAGATAATCATGAATCCAGGGTTGTTATGTTGTTTCGACATTATAGTGTTGAATTCGTTTAATTTCTCCCCTCTGTCATTAAAGATCCGTGACTCTAAATTTTATCTTTCTATCATTAATGTTTTATGCAATTTGAATCGTATTGAGCTATGAAAATGAAGACAATATGCATGGAATAAGTTAAAATGTATTAAAATTAACACATATTGGTTTAAGTGATATTTAGTGTTAGGATACTGCAATAAAATTAATTTTATAAGAAGTTTAAAATGTCTAAGAGTCATAATATAATACTTTATAGCACTTAAGTTTGTAGAACCAGACAAAAAAAGTCACATATAAAAGTCTTATAATAGTTTAATCTTAAGTGTTTTTAACAAGTTTTTATGACAATTTTTAATATAAAGTATCACACTGATTATTCTATGCAAAGGTTTTTGCGGTCTGGTTTGGACGATGTAACTCCCCAAACCACAAATTAAACCGCGATGGCGATCTGAATTTTTTTTCCACACTAAACGGTTTGGAAGTACGTGACCAAACCGGTCAAACAAAACCACAAAAGATGATATGGTCTAACCGGTTTGAATCCATCGTTGATTTTAAACTAAAAAACATATTTTTCAAAATTTTACCAATATGATATTATTAAAAAAATACTATATCGAATTATAAAAAGAAACATATTTTATGGTTTAATCATATAAATTTATTTTTTTAAAATATTTTTTTCAAGACGCTTAAACATTTCAATTGTTTTATAAAAACCAATTTTCTTTAATGAGAACCATTATTTTTTAAAATTTAATGTAACAAAATTTTAAAATTTATCAAATAGATAAGATAACTTAATAATCTTTTAAATATGATAAATTAAAGGGAATTTAATTATAATAACCAATTTTGAAAACTGGTTTACCAAAATGACCAATTTCTTTTTGAGTTTACTAAAATGACCAAAAAATACTTGAAATACACCTCGAAATACAGAATTTTCGAGGATGTTTTTTTCAATTCGGGGAAATTTACATGAAACACCCTCGAAAATTGATGAAGACCCTCGAAATAGACCTCGAAATAGACCCCGAATTACCTTAATTTCGATCATGTTTTCGAGGCTCTTTAGTGCATTTCGAGCACCTTTTCGAGTGGGTTTTCCATTGTGTTTTCGAGCATGTTATCGAGGGTGTTTTCGTGTATGCTTTCGAGGGGGTTTGACAGAGGGTGTTATCGAGGGTGTTTAGTGTTTTTCGAGGGTGTTTTGTGTCATTTCGAGGGTCTTCGAGGGTGTTATGGAAATTTCGAGGATCTTTAGTGTCATTTCGAGGGTGTTCCATTGTTTTCGAGGGTGTTATGAATTTTCGAGGGTGTTTAGTGTCATTTCGATGGTGTTCAGCTTTATCAGTATTTTTTGATAGACTTTTTTGACCAAAAAATTTGTTTTTACCTGCATTGGGAAGAAGCAAGAAAGGTGCCATGCAAACTATTGCACCCGTGAAACCTCCCTCCCATCTACCTATTTAAACCCTCCTTCCTATCTCATTTTCTTGCCAAACCACATATTCTCTCCCATTGTGATCGTGTAAGATACGTGTGATTCTTTACGCTTCGAAGACATTGAAGTTGGCAAGGTTTCAAAATGGTTCATGCGCGTAATGTAAGTTTTTCTTATCAAACTTTATTTGAAAAACGGTTGTTGTTATATATCGTTACGTGTGTGTTGCTATGTATGCATTAAGTTGTATTATTTTAGATTTTATGTACCCGTAAATTTTGTATCTAATGTACGTATAACTTTTGGAGCTCGATATCAAATTAACCGGAAACTGTTACAATAAGTTATAGAATGTTTTTAAAACGTCTTAACATATATGTTAGTAACACACTTTAAAATATAGTGTCGTATTAACTATTTAATGGGACATTATTTGAAAATTTTGTCTTAGAAAAACAATTGTTCAATAAAAATGTGTATTATACTTCCTAAAAATGTCATATAAATAAATAACATGACACTTGTTTTTAAAATGACATAATTTTATTTGTTAAAAAGTTTAAAAGTGTCGTATAAACTGGGATTATGTAACACTTTTAGATAGCAACTATCCAATCAATTAGTCCCTTAACTTTTAAAAATTACCAACTTTTGAAATTTATGCATTAGGTTTACCAACTTTAAAAAATTTACGCATTAGGTCCGTTAACTTTTAAAATTTACAAATTAGGTCCCTCAACTTTAGGAATTGGCGGATTAGGTCACTCAACTTTTAAAAATTACGTATTAGGTCCCTCAAGTTATAAAATTACCAATTAGTCCCTCAACTTTAAAAAATTACGGAAAAGTCTTTGATTTTTAAAAATTACGGATTAGGTCCCTCAACTTTTAAAATTTATGCATTAGGAACTTTAAAAAATTTACGCATTAGGTCCGTTAACTTTTAAAATTTACAAATTAGGTCCCTCAACTTTAAGAATTGGCGGATTAGGTCACTCAACATTTAAAAATTACGTATTAGGTCCCTCAAGTTATAAAAATTACCAATTAGTCCCTCAACTTTAAAAAATTACGGAAAAGTCTTTGATTTTTAAAAATTACGGATTAGGTCCCTCAACTTTTAAAATTTATGCATTAGGAACTTTAAAAAAATTTACGCATTAGGTCCCGTTAACTTTTAAAATTTACAAATTAGGTCCCTCAACTTTAAGAATTGGCGGATTAGGTCACTCAACTTTTAAAAATTACGTATTAGGTCCCTCAAGTTATAAAAATTACCAATTAGTCCCTCAACTTTAAAAAATTACGAAAAAGTCTTTGATTTTTAAAAATTACGGATTAGGTCCCTCAACTTTTAAAATTTATGCATTAGGAACTTTAAAAAATTTACGCATTAGGTCCGTTAACTCTCTTTTGGTGGTAAGCTCACTCTCTTAAAATCAGTCCTTTCCCCTATTCCTATACATACCTTGGCCATGGTTGTCGTCAGCTCGTGCCGTAAGGTGTTGGTTTTTTTAGGGTTAGTATAAAAAACCAGCCCCGCGCTAGACGGCACTGTTGACGCCTTATTGTCTTTCCACCGAAAAAGGGTTCACGTGGACGTATTGGTTCACGTAAGAGTACATGTAAAATACCAAAGGGAGTTATTCATATTCAAGTGACACACTGGGGCCATGGGTCATGAAAGAGGTTGGCCCCCATCCTCACTCATTTCCCAGCGAGGACCATAGACCTAATAAAAGAGATATATGCCAGCTCGAGTGCAAGCCGTAGGTGTGATGATTTACTTTACGGGCGAGGTCTCTGGTTCAAGTCCAGGACTTGGAAGGGATATAAAGAAATTCTTTGATTGGTTCTTCCCAAAGGAATGATCTATTTTATTTCGATGAATCATTTCTTCGGATAGAAGAAGATTATGGAAACACTTACTCGAAATCTCACTTATCAGATTCCATTGTGGAAGACATAATTTTTTCTAAAGAATTCGCCAGGCCATGCGGACTTGACGTCATCCCCACCTTCCTCCAGTATATCACTGGCAGTCCTTCGTGAGTGCGTGGTCTCTAAGACAAAGTCTCGCTTAATCGTTTATCGATCTTTTTCTGTAAGGTCGAATTCCTTATGATATGCAACTGAAACAAGTTCTTACTAATGGTAAAAAAGGGGGCTCGACAAAACAGAAAGTATCATAGTACGTCGTCCTTCCCTGAAATGGAACTTTCATGCTAGGTCCGTCAACTTTTAAAATTTACAAATTAGGTCCCTCAAGTTATAAAAATTACCAATTAATCCCTCAACTTTAAAAAATTACGAGTTGCGCCTCTAATTCTACTTGAGCCTTTCGAGTATTTACCCATTCCTCTGCCAACCGCTCAATTTCTTCGTCTGCCTCGCGACACGAGTCTTTAAGTTTTGATGGCATTACTTGACTCGCCGGACAATTTGGATCACGGCCCACAAAGTACCTATCTGAATACAGTGTTGGAGTATTGCCGTCATGCGTCCTTCTATATTGCCTCCATGCCGCACTGTATTCATCTCCTTCCTCATCCGTTATTGGATGGTCGGCCCTAATTGGTAATTTTTATAACTTGAGGGACCTAATTTGTAAATTTTAAAAGTTGACGGACCTAGCATGAAAGTTCCATTTCAGGGAAGGACGACGTACTATGATACTTTCTGTTTTGTCGAGCCCCCTTTTTTACCATTAGTAAGAACTTGTTTCAGTTGCATATCATAAGGAATTCGACCTTACAGAAAAAGATCGATAAACGATTAAGCGAGACTTTGTCTTAGAGACCACGCACTCACGAAGGACTGCCAGTGATATACTGGAGGAAGGTGGGGATGACGTCAAGTCCGCATGGCCTGGCGAATTCTTTAGAAAAAATTATGTCTTCCACAATGGAATCTGATAAGTGAGATTTCGAGTAAGTGTTTCCATAATCTTCTTCTGTCCGAAGAAATGATTCATCGAAATAAAATAGATCATTCCTTTGGGAAGAACCAATCAAAGAATTTCTTTATATCCCTTCCAAGTCCTGGACTTGAACCAGAGACCTCGCCCGTGAAGTAAATCATCACACCTACGGCTTGCACTCGAGCTGGCATATATCTCTTTTATTAGGTCTATGGTCCTCGCTGGGAAATGAGTGAGGATGGGGGCCAACCTCTTTCATGACCCATGGCCCCAGTGTGTCACTTGAATATGAATAACTCCCTTTGGTATTTTACGTGTACTCTTACGTGAACCAATACGTCCACGTGAACCCTTTTTCGGTGGAAAGACAATAAGGCGTCAACAGTGCCGTCTAGCGCGAGGCTGGTTTTTTATACTAACCCTAAAAAAACCAACACCTTACGGCACGAGCTGACGACAACCATGGCCAAGGTATGTATAGGAATAGGGGAAAGGACTGATTTTAAGAGAGTGAGCTTACCACCAAAAGAGAGTTAACGGACCTAATGCGTAAATTTTTTAAAGTTCCTAATGCATAAATTTTAAAAGTTGAGGGACCTAATCCGTAATTTTTAAAAATCAAAGACTTTTTCGTAATTTTTTAAAGTTGAGGGACTAATTGGTAATTTTTATAACTTGAGGGACCTAATACGTAATTTTTAAAAGTTGAGTGACCTAATCCGCCAATTCTTAAAGTTGAGGGACCTAATTTGTAAATTTTAAAAGTTAACGGGACCTAATGCGTAAATTTTTTTAAAGTTCCTAATGCATAAATTTTAAAAGTTGAGGGACCTAATCCGTAATTTTTAAAAATCAAAGACTTTTCCGTAATTTTTTAAAGTTGAGGGACTAATTGGTAATTTTTATAACTTGAGGGACCTAATACGTAATTTTTAAATGTTGAGTGACCTAATCCGCCAATTCTTAAAGTTGAGGGACCTAATTTGTAAATTTTAAAAGTTAACGGACCTAATGCGTAAATTTTTTAAAGTTCCTAATGCATAAATTTTAAAAGTTGAGGGACCTAATCCGTAATTTTTAAAAATCAAAGACTTTTCCGTAATTTTTTAAAGTTGAGGGACTAATTGGTAATTTTATAACTTGAGGGACCTAATACGTAATTTTTAAAAGTTGAGTGACCTAATCCGCCAATTCCTAAAGTTGAGGGACCTAATTTGTAAATTTTAAAAGTTAACGGACCTAATGCGTAAATTTTTTAAAGTTGGTAAACCTAATGCATAAATTTCAAAAGTTGGTAATTTTTAAAAGTTAAGGGACTAATTGATTGGATAGTTCTTATCTAAAAGTGTTACATAATCCCGGTTTATACGACACTTTTAAACTTTTTAACAAATAAAATTATGTCATTTTAAAAACAAGTGTCATGTTATTTATTTATATGACATTTTTAGGAAGTATAATACACATTTTTATTGAACAATTGTTTTTCTAAGACAAAATTTTCAAATAATGTCCCATTAAATAGTTAATACGACACTATATTTTAAAGTGTGTTACTAACATATATGTTAAGACGTTTTAAAAACATTCTATAACTTATTGTAACAGTTTCCGGTTAATTTGATATCGAGCTCCAAAAGTTATACGTACATTAGATACAAAATTTACGGGTACATAAAATCTAAAATAATACAACTTAATGCATACATAGCAACACACACGTAACGATATATAACAACAACCGTTTTTCAAATAAAGTTTGATAAGAAAAACTTACATTACGCGCATGAACCATTTTGAAACCTTGCCAACTTCAATGTCTTCGAAGCGTAAAGAATCACACGTATCTTACACGATCACAATGGGAGAGAATATGTGGTTTGGCAAGAAAATGAGATAGGAAGGAGGGTTTAAATAGGTAGATGGGAGGGAGGTTTCACGGGTGCAATAGTTTGCATGGCACCTTTCTTGCTTCTTCCCAATGCAGGTAAAAACAAATTTTTTGGTCAAAAAAGTCTATCAAAAAATACTGATAAAGCTGAACACCATCGAAATGACACTAAACACCCTCGAAAATTCATAACACCCTCGAAAACAATGGAACACCCTCGAAATGACACTAAAGATCCTCGAAATTTCCATAACACCCTCGAAGACCCTCGAAATGACACAAAACACCCTCGAAAAACACTAAACACCCTCGATAACACCCTCTGTCAAACCCCCTCGAAAGCATACTCGACAACACCCTCGATAACATGCTTGAAAACACAATGGAAAACCCACTCGAAAAGGTGTTTGAAATGCACTAAAGAGCCTCGAAAACATGATCGAAATTAAGGTAATTCGGGGTCTATTTCGAGGTCTATTTCGAGGGTTTTCATCAATTTTCGAGAGTGTTTCATGTAAATTTCCCCGAATTGAAAAAAACATCCTCGAAAATTCTGTATTTCGGGGTGTATTTCGAGTATTTTTTGGTCATTTTAGTAAACTCAAAAAGAAATTGGTCATTTTGGTAAACCAATTTTCAAAATTGGTTATTATAATTAAATTCCATAAATTAAAAGTTAAAATGATTATAAAAAAACAAAAAATAAATTTATCCACTCATTCTCCATATACTTTATGTACTTTGGATTCTCTCTCCCATGATTTTTCTTTTTCCAAAGAAAGATGCTCTCATGCACTTCTAAAGTAGCAATTCGTGTAAAAGGTAAAAATTGATTTTTTATGTGTAAAACGTAAAAATTAGTAAATTATTACATAAAATATCAATTTTCATATATTATAAAAACTTATCGAAAAACATAAATTAATAATTACTTTAAGATATGTAAAAAATAAACAAGGTATTTATTTATTGAGGGAAAATCTTAAATAAATAAAAATCTGAAAAACATCTTATCAACCGTTAAATTAGATGATCTAATGGATGTGTTTAACTAGACGATTATAATATTATTTTATAAATTAAAAAATTTCCAACCCCTTACTTTTTATTTGAAAAAGACGAAAAATAAACAAAATTCGAACAAAATAAATTACACAAAAAATATTATATTTTTCTCGTTTAATTTGACATTTATAATTGATATATTTTTCATTCTTTTCTTTTTTCGAGATTTTCTAATTTTTTATTGATTTAGCGTAACGTTTTTCCCATAAATAAGAGGAAGGTTTAGGGGAAAATTGAAAAAAAAAACTGAAGAACATCCTACAAGCCTTCCATCTAGACAGTATGCGTTTATACATAAACGATATGTACAAATACATATAAACTATTGAAACTGTTTTCTTTCTATATACAAATACATGTTACAAATTATCAATATATATTTATATATACCGTCCAGATAAAAAACTATCAGGTATTTTTTTCCCCAACTGAACCTTATTTTGTTATTAATTAACGTGTGTATTATATGGCGCGCGCGAAAACAAAACTTATTGGAAAATTTTGGTATTTTCCCCCCGCCAGCCCCCACATCAACATCACTTTCCTCAATCAAACCCACCAATTCCTCTTTTTTTAATCCTAAATTATTACCATAATCAAGCCCTAGTTTAGCTACTACTTCTTCAAAACAATCTTTCCAAAATGGTTGTTCAACTGTAATCACTCTCCTCTACTCCATCGGATCCTTTCTAACATCCACCTACACTTATTAGGTATCCACCCACATTATCATTTACCTTTTTCTTTTAGCTCAAGTTCAACAAATTAGCTTAATTTCTGTCAAAAGATTGTTTGTTTTTGTTCATTGTTAGTGATACGTGTTGTAATTTAACCTTTTTATGTATATGAATCGTGTTTTTTTTACTTGCTATTGTGCTTCCACTGTCTCTTTATGTACGCAGGTATCAAACCCACATTATGCTTTCTGGTTTTTTGATCGAGAATTTAGCGTGATTTTGGGTCATGGATTGCTGTTTATGTTTATAAGTTTTTTACTTTTTATGTATATGGATTTACTTTCTCTTTAGGCACGCAGGTATCAAACCCACATTATTCTTTTCCGTTTTTTTCGCTCAAGAATTAGCATAACTTTTCTCGTTGATCATTACTCGTGTTTCTTGCTGTAATAACTGTTCCAATTTGTTCAGATTTTATGTGTATAAATTGAGGTTTTACTTGCGATTCATATTTCTACTGTCCCATTAGGTATGCAGGTACAAACCCACATTTTCCTTTGACTATTTTGCTCATGACTTAGCATAGTTTATCTCAGATTGTTTGTTTAATTTTCTTCTTGTAGCAGATTTCTCTAATATATTCTTCTGAATTCACAGGTTTGTAAATTTTATTTAACTTGCAACTTATACAGTTATACTCCCACTGTCCCATATAAGTTGGTTTATGTTTGATCTTAGTGAGACAAGCTTGGTAACCTACAAATTCTAATTTCCCTGGGCTTTCTTTGTGTTTTATATCTCCCAAAATTCTGTATTAAAATGCTGCATTCTTAAAATTTTTGCGAATGTGTTTCTTGTGGATTTTGTAATTAGAATGGAACTTATATCAAAACTGCTATATAATTTTGGGGTTTCCTTTGAACTGAGGTGGTATAAGGAAAGCACTCTATTTGCTAAGCTATGTGGACAATCATGAAAGTACAGCAGAGTCTTTGTTCATCTTGTTCTCAAATTAAATGTTTATTTTCTCTTGATTTAACTTAAAATGAAACAACTTCAACACTTAATTTCTTGGAGGTACAAACATGTGGGCCATCACTCCTATAACATGGTTAGAGTTGACTCTTGATAATTATAGGTGAATGGCGTTTAGTTATTGTGATTTTGACAGATGCCTATAGAGTTGATAATTACATCCATTTGTGGTTTCGAGTTTTCTTTACAAAGTTTCATAATCAACATCGGGTTTAGACTTGAAAAGTAGCTTTCTTTATTCACAATGTGAAGGACTTAAAGTATATTATTATTATCCGTCAGCTGTTGTTCATTTTGTGTTTTTCTGACCGGCAGGCAATTGATTTTAGCTGATTGGTGGTTGAGAGTTTGTTAATTTGAAGAGTGCAATGGAAAAGGGAGAGGGATCCTTAGACAAGGCCCTAACTTCCGAGTCAGCCGAGAGTGTCAAAGCAACAACAAAAATTGTTATTAAGCCAACTGTTTCGTCATCTTTGAAGGTCTCTGGTTCTGCTACTGGACCCACCCGAAAGAGGATAGAACCTAAGACTGTTTCAAATGTGGTCAAATCGACTCCGAGGAAATCGACCATAGATCATGGAAATACTACTTCTAACTCTACTCCTGCTACTAGAAGGAATAGCACTGGAAGTTTACAAGAAAAACAGCAGCAAGTCCCTGTTAAGAAAATTATCAGCAGTGTTAATTCATCTGTTGGCAGGAAGACTAGTTCTTCTGTCACAACTGACCCATTAAGACGGTCTCTTCCTGAAGTCCGTAAAGCTTCAGTTCGTGCAAGCTCCTCTGAGACTAAGAAGTCAGATCCTTCTTCTCCTGTCGTTAGAACTTCTAGAACCATGGGCAGTAATTCTAATGTTAAATCGTCTTCATTACTTTCTTCATCATCGAGAGTTCCTTCAACGTCCATAGACAGCACGGGGAGCAGCACGTCAAGGAAGACCATCTCAAAGCTCTCTTCTACATCAGCTCGATCATCTGCAGTTTCTAGTGGATCAAAATCCGGATCTCTATCATCTTCCCGAGAAAAGATGTCTACTTTATCGAGCCAAAGAAAAGCAGCAACTCCTGAAATTAGGGTTTCTCGTTTGATCATGCTTCCTCAAGTTGAGATCAAAGCTGGTGATGATGTGGTAAGCACTGTTTTTGGTCAGTGTTAAGTGTAAGGTATACAAACAAGTAAATGTGTTTAATGTAGAGTCCATAATTGAGAGGGAGCAATACTAAATTGACTATGTATAGAAATGTAAATGAAGCTCCTCACAAGCTCCATTGTTACATGCCTACATGATAAAGTTTTATTTTCTTTATGACACTATATGGGGCTGTTTGTCTACCTCGTAACAGTTCCATTAAGAGGCAGCCTCTGAATCGCTAAGAGGTGAATTCTGTTTGGCAAAAATAAGTCTGCCTCTTAATGGTTCCAAAACCCTCTGAATCATTTTGTATCTTGGACCTCCCTTAACCATTCAGAGCCCTAATTACATCCTGAACAATTACCAAACAATTATATTATTCTACACTATATCATAAAGAGTCTCTTAATCATTCTGACCACTTAATCATTCTACACCATACCATTCAGCAACTGCCAAACATCCCCTATGCCTATTAACCTTTGATTTGTTTTTTGAGAAAAACATGCTTCTAGTAATCGTTGCGTCCACCAACAATTGATTTAACTTCTTTGTTTTTACAAGTTCGTTTAGTATTTCAGTTTTGAAGAAATGGAAAACATCTTTGAATCCAAATGAAAGTTTACTTGCTATTTTTCTAGTCATATTAAGCGTACTAATCCCTGCTGTCTATATTTTGTTAAAATTTCTATGTCATGCTCTGCCTACTAATCCTCATTCTTTTTTTTTTCACTCACATTATCAGAGGTTGGATCTTAGGGGTCACAGGATTCGTAGTTTGAAAGCTAGTTCGCTGAACTTGTCTCCTAATTTGGAGGTAAGCTGATCTTTACAGTATGATATACTGGCTTTCTTTTGCATGCATCAGCTGCATATTTAATCTCTATTTAGTTCATAGAATAATATGATAATCTTTCATACTTCTGGTGTATAACACATCCAGGATCATCCAGTTTGTAGCTTGATTGAACTTGCTTTAAATTTTAATGATTATGAACACACATCTTGGCCTTTTATATGATGTTATGGCAAGCAATGCCATTCTTTTTATGTCTTATGCAACAAATGATTGCCAATTGTTCGTCTTTTTCTGAAATTCTGTTGGTGGTTCATGGGTATATTGACCTCAATATAGATTTCGAATAATCTTCTATGCCAACTTGTTTTTTCTACTCATAGGCTAAAAAATAACTGCTGCTTTCTGCATTTATCAGAGCCGCCTATGACTGATATTCTTTTGTGGCAGTTCGTTTATCTCAGAGACAACCTGCTATCTTCATTAGAAGGCATTGACATACTTAAGCGGGTGAAGGTTTGTATACAAATTTTCTTTTGCCTCTTCTACCAGACAATTAGGATGTTTGACTTTTTAAGTAATTCTTAATCATTTCCTCTGTATGATTTTCAGTTTAATGTGGTAAGGTTGTAAAAAATGTCTGTGCATATAGGTGTTTCGTAACATACCATTAGTTTGATTTGGAGTGTAGATCTTGCATTGCTGTTATATGAATCATGTGATTTTGTTTAACATTTCATTATCTTTGCTACTCATGTTCTCGAAATGGTTTTAGAAAGAAATAACTTATATCTTTCTCCGTAAAAAAACATATAATGATGGAATAGCAAAATCATTAATTTTGATTGGAAAGATATCAAAATCATTTCTCAAACAACCAGAAGGTTGTTTTTAAAAAAAATACATAAATTAAGAATTAAATAAAAAACGACTAGTCAGTGAAAAATCTTCATGATATGCCCGTTAATTTAACGTGAAGAGAGTCCAGATTCCGAATAACATTATGCCATTTTTTTTAATGATTTGAAGCATACTTCAAAGTTGGAACTTCCCTCTCTTCGTATGGGTTAAAGGAATAATGGTAGAGGCTGGGGTTCGGGGTAAGGAAGAAAATTCGGTGTGGGGAGTGGATTGTTATGTTTTATTTCTATTTCTTGAATATTGATCGAATTCTAAAAGAAGAAATAGAAACTATAGAAATTGATTATTTGCTTTTCACCAATTTCACCCCACTTATTAGAGGTAAGGCTAGAAAGGACCAATTTGGAGAATAATTCTTCTTTGACGGATTGCTAGTGTTACAGAATTAGTCAAAAGATGGCATCTGCAGGATGAGCAATAGTCTAGAGATGATTTCTGAACCCCACTCTTAAAAATGCCGCTGTAAAGCAAATTATAGTCTTATAGTTATATTTTCTGACAATATTATTGTGGCCTATTTGTAGGTTCTTGATTTGAGCTTTAATGATTTCAAAGGGCCTGGGTTCGAACCACTTGAAGCCTGTAAAGCCTTACAGGTTATTGCCTCACATTTTATCATATCTTAAATGTCCATAACTAATGAACTGTTTTTTTTAACCAGCAATAGAGTTTTTTTTCCTTTTCGATTCTTTAGCAACTCTACCTTGCTGGAAATCAAATCACATCACTGACGACGCTTCCTGCACTTCCAAATTTGGAGGTAAAACGTTCGGTCCATGCTCTTATATATATAGAGTAAATCCATGTGTGAAAAACAGCAGCAGTTTGCTTTGTCAACATTTCATGTATCCTACTAATTTCTTTCTTGTTTCCAGTTCCTCTCTGTTGCACAAAATAAGTTAAAATCTCTTTCAATGGCAAGTCAGCCACGACTACAGGTTTCTTTTATCCTCTAATTAGTTTTTTTTGTATGTGGGTTTGCTTTACGCCATCCTTTGACCTCTTTGGTTCTTTATAGGTATTAGCTGCCAGCAAGAATAAAGTATCAACACTGAAGGGTTTTCCATGTTTACCATCACTTGAGGTAAGTTCACTTTTATATTTTGCCATGTAAATTAAAATTATTGAAGTCCATTTGGCCGACCTTAGTTGAGGTCATTGCTTTATCTACTTGCGTTTTGTTTGTTGTTATTCTTAACAAGAACATCATAGTTGTCAATATCATACTGTGCCGGTGTGCCCTAAGATCGTACATGATCTCTTCTACTTGAGAAATAAAAAACTGGGTGTTGATAGTCGCACTGATCCGTTCTTTGGAGCATCTGATGTTTGATGTTCGTGAAACCACGAAATTTTTGCACCCGACTTAATAATCTTGCAATATTTTCTATCATGATCTTGGAGTCAATGAATTAAACTTCCTTTCCTGGACTCCTGTTCTCTTTTTTCTTTTGGGATTTGGGGAATGTTAGGGAGTTGTTCTCACAGAATGCTAAGGTCCCGTTTGGTTAGCGGGAATGGAATGGATTTGGGGGGATTTGGATTTCAAATCCATTCCAATCCCATATTTGGTTTGTTGGATATTCGGATTTGAAATCCTAGGATTCATTTGAAATCCTACAAACATAGGATTTTGAAATCCTTGGGAGATGCTCGGGATTTCACGGGATTTTGTAAGATTGTATGAAGTAAGGTTTTAAAAAATGTTAAAAACATTTGTTTAGTAATAATTGATTAATAAAAATGTAATTTAATTATTTTTATTCATTTTTAGAAATTATTTATAAATAATGGAATCCAATTCCATTCCAAATCCTACAACCAAACACACCTATGATTTCAAATCCATTCCAATCCAAATCCCTCCAAATCCAAATCTCTCCATGAAATCCAAATCTCTCGAAAACAATCCTGCGAACCAAACGGACCCTAATAATACAAGGTTCAGATTTTCTTGGTACCAAGTACAAGAGTCGTGGCGGACAAACACAAACAGCAAGCAAAGTCTTGGCTCGCTCTCATTGGGAGGCTGTTCAACCAGACTGACGAAGTTGAGTATTGACACAAACAATAAGAGGACGAGCTTCCCTAGCGTATGTGTGGTACTAAAGCTGGGATATGCTAGAGAAGATTGGAGATCTTGACAGGATGAGCGAAATTGTATCCCTTACTTTGTCTGAGGGATAAGTACATAGTTAGCACAATTGTATATTATATTGAGGGTGATTAGTTTTCGTATTAAATAGAGGGTTATTTGTGATATTATTGTTGAAGGTTTAATTGCTTGCATATCTGATGACATATGCAACACCATAGGTTTAACTTTTAAGTAGACTGTTTAGATAGATGGGCTGAATAACAAAAACACATACACAAAATGAAAAGAAGGCAAAGAGATTAAGCAACCCTGTTAAGAATTAGGTTAATGGAGTAATATTCCTTTTTTTTTTCAAATTTCCTTTATGTGAAATGTGTGGAATCTGTGGATGTAAGAGACACATAGTGTAAAAGTTTTGACTTCATGTTAGAATGTCCATCTTTGTTTTACTATTTGAGCTAATTAAGAACACCCTCACACAAAAATGCTTGAAGGCTTAATTGATATATCTACTATTGCTATATGCTGCAGCATTTACGGTTAGAGGAGAATCCTATACTTGAGATGGCACATATTGAAGCAGCTTCTATTTTGCTTGTTGGTCCCACCTTAAAGAAGTTCAACGATAGAGGTATGTGATGATTTATTTGACATGAAACCTGAATGTTTTTAGCTATGGAAAACCATTCCGCTTCTTCAAGTAAGAATAATTCTGAAAATATAAAAAGGCTTGAAAATATTATCTTCTTGTTGTTGTTGTGAGATACAACACTCGTTGTGGAGCTATGGAGCATTGCTTCTGATTTAATTGTTCTTTATTTACACATTTTATTCTAGCACCCTTTTATTATTAGTATATTTAACTAGTTTGCCCTTTTCATCTTGAAACATCACACTTCTTCCATTTCGTTCCATACAAATTGCAACTTCTATATCTTGGCATGCATCTTATGTAGAGATTCAAATTCATCATATTAAAAGTTATTTGAAAGTTTTTTTTAGTTGATTCTGATCTCATTCCAATCTTATTAACTGAAATTATGCACAACCTCATAACTTTTATTATAGTTAAAATTTTATTTACACCTGTTGTTTATATATTATGTTTATTATGTGAAAGACGTAATATATTCAACCTGCAATGTATTTACTCTATTAGGCAGTATTACTCCAATTTTTATATTTGTTACAATAGACTATTTTCTTACAAATCATTGTAACATACAATCAGATACATATCTTTTTTTTCCAATTGCTTCATATATGTAATTAGTATTTCCATTTAGTCAATTTTGCATTATGTAAATTTCACTTGACATATGTAAACCTTTTGCTGTTATTTGGACATTGCTGAAGGTTAAAACTTAAGTTTTACGAGTTGTTTGGTTTTTACGTTTTGATTATTTGTGGATGTATATATATATATTTAGATATTCATGCATGCATATGCTACACACAGAGGGAGGGAGATTTTTTTCTAGTCAAGCAATTAGTTGATGTTCTTGGCTCGGCTTGTGTCTAAGTCCCAGACGACCTTTGCACCTCATGTCTTAAGGAACATTGCTCTAAGTGTGTAATAACATTTTTCTCAAAGTTTATATTCAATTTTCTTAATTATATGGACCATTAAGCTCCTAAGGTTGCATGCTAAAATGTGTGGGGCGAAAGGAGTATCATTTTAGCTGTCAAATTCAGCTTAATATGGAATCAGATGTCTTATACTTTTCTTTTTGGTATCTGAAGTTTCTATCAGCTGCCCCACTAACGTGTATGTTCTATGGAAATTCTTCTAGATCTTTCTCCTAAAGAGATTGCATTCGCGAAACATTATCCTGCACATACAGCAGTTTGCATTGCAGGAGGTTGGGAGTTTTGCCGCTCAGAACAAGCTGTAGGTGAGCTTTATGGGGTTTCTTTTGTTGCTTGTATAATACTTGATGAATAAACTATTTAAAGCATCTTTTATAGAAACAATGCTCGTGTTCTATTCAATCATGATTGATTTAGAATAATAGATTAAACTTTCTGGGAGTAACAAGAAAGAAAAGATGTAGTATTGACTGGGATAAAAGGAAGGGTTGGGTTCCGGTGAGAAGTGAAGTTATGGTGAGAAGCGTAAAAAGGGATCTCCACCGTTGGATGCACATTAGGATGAGATGCACCGAGATGAGATACATTGAGATGCACCGGATCAATCCCCGTATGAAGCACGATTCATGGGTGGGTTTGAGATTAAAAGTGATCAATGGTCAAGATCCCTTCTTACGGTTCTTGTAACAACCCCTTTTTCCTTATACTTTTTTTTTAAACCGAGACCCAACAAAGGGTGTTACGAACATCCTTTCTTTTCATTTTACAACTAATTATATATAAATACATAAAATACATTTAAGTGAAGCGGAAACGTTTGAATACAACATAATCTTATTTGTATAAAGCCATTCCGATGGATCATAGTTACAACACACAATCTAAAGTCCTAATACATATACTAAGACACTATCTAATATCAAAACCATATAATACAAACCGAACCAAAAGTCGACTAAATGTCGTATGATACGATAGCTCCCTTGATCTATCTTTTATTGCCATCAAAGCCCCCAAATCTTTAATCTGCGATACATACTAACTTTTAAACAATTTGAATTGTTTAGTGATTACATGCTCTAAATGTTAGATGCATATAAAAGTCAATTTACAGCCTTATTCCAAATAGAAAACACATGCTAACATATTCATGTAATCAAAATTAAAGTCCAAATTTCCACCGGTGGATGTCAACTCCTGTCCGGTATTATTTAGGACCCTCGTCAAGAGTCCGGGATCATTTCTATGACCCCCAACCACGGTATTACCGCCTCGATGATTTACACGCTTGTCAAACCCCGTTTAATCGAGAAAGACATGTTCTAGCCTCTTTGATAGTGAAATCATCGGTGAACCATATTTACTTTAAGTTTTAGTGAATTACATGAACTATAACATAAAGTCACATAGTTAACATGTATGAGGCATGTTTTTATTTCAAAAGTCCAAGTAAAAGTCATGATAAAACACCGAATTTTAGTATGTGTCACAGTTAAGATAACCAAAATCAAAGCGAGGAAATCACCGTTTTAGCTATACTCTTCTCTTCTTGACTTTTGCTCTCTTTCCCTATCTCAACAAAAGATGGTTGTGCGTGTGTGTTTTTTTTCTTTGGAAGTTGTACTAAAATCAGCCAAAAACAAAGCATAAGGCTCCTATTTATACCAAAGGTTGAGGAGCTTGGAACAAGGTTAGTCACCCTATGATGTGGCCTCCTCCCAAGCACCACATGCCACCTTAGAACACCTCAAGCCGCCATTCCGGCCCTTTTTTTCCAGCCCCTTTTCCAGCCCCTTTTATTTTGTTTTTAGTACTTAAAATAATTTATTTTATAGCCCCTTTTTTTTATATTCTTTTTTTATTGACAACAACTCTTTTCCTTGTTTTTTTTTGAATTAGTAATTGACAGCTCCTATATATTTTTTTTTATTAAATTAAAGTGGGCATTACAAATCTTCCTCCTTACAAGAGATTCCGTCCTCGGAATCTACTTCCTTATAATAGATAGGGAAACTTCGCTCTCATTTCCTTCTCATTTTCCCAAGTGGCATTGCGACCTTTGTGATATTTCCACTGTACTTTAACCAAGGAACCTCTTTATTCCTCAATCTTCGGATTGCATGATCAACTATCTTTTCTGGTTGTTCCACATATGCCAGCTTCTCATTCACTTGAATATCTTCTAACGGCACCTTCATTTCTTCATCGGCCAGACACTTCCTCAAGTTGGATACATGGAATGTACTATGTATCTTTTGTAGCTCATCTGGCAGTTCTAACCGATAAGCCACTTTTCCAACCCTTTGAATTATTCGAAAGGGACCTATATAACGAGGACTCAACTTTCCCCGTCTTCCAAATCTAATCAATCCTTTCCACGGAGCAACTCTGAGCATAACCCGATCCCCTACTTGAAATTCTATATGCTTTCGTCTTTTATTTGCATAGCTTTTCTGTCGGTCCCTGGTCGCTGTAGCCTTTCACGGATTTGCGTTACTTTTTACGAAGTTTGTTGAATCAACTCGGTCCCGTCATTCCTTTGTTTTCGAAATTATTCCAACATACTCTTGGGGTTCGACACTTTCTACCATACAAGACTTCATATGGAGCAGCTTTTAGACTTGCGTGATAACTATTATTATACGAGAATTCTATTAGGGGTAAGTGGTCATCCCAATTACCACCTAAATCAATTACGCACGCCCTAAGCATGTCTTCTAACGTTCTAATGGTTCGTTCACTTTGCCCGTCAGTTTGTGGATGATAGGCTGTACTTAAGTTTAGTTTTGACCCCATTTCTTTTTGAGAACTTCTCCAGAATCTAGATCTAAATCGGCTATCCCTATCTGATATTATTGACAAAGGTACCCCGTGTCTTGAGACTATTTCATCAACATACATTTTTGCAAGTCGTTCTACTGTGTGACTTTCTTTCATTGGCAGGAAGTGAGCTGATTTGGTTAACCTATCAACGATTACCCAAATGGAATCATTACCTTTCTTGGTTCGAGGTAATTTCATCACAAAATCCATCGTGATGTGATCCCATTTCCACATTGGGATCTCTAATGGTTGTAATCCTCCAAAAGGTTTCTGATGCTCAGCCTTTACTTGAAGGCAAGTCATACATTTCTCAACAAAACTCCTAACATCCTTTTTCATTCCGGGCCACCAGTATAGTAACTTCAAATCTCTATACATCTTATCCATGCCCGGGTGAATGGAGTATTTGGACTTATGAGCGTCACATAACAAAACCTCACGATGACCGCTTACCAATGGAATCCACAATCTTCCATGAAATCTTCTACATTCCTTGTTATCAGTTTCTAGGAATTTCGCCTGTCCTACCATACGCTCTTTCTTAATATGTTCTTCGGTAAGTGCACTAGTCTGAGCTTCTTTTATTCTTACTAAGAATTCAGGCATCACATCTATTCTTAATGCTTTAACTCGTATCGGCTTCTCATGTTCCTTTCTGCTCAATGCATCAGCTACCACATTTGCTTTGCCAGGATGGTATCGAATTTCACAATCATAGTCTTTAAGTAGTTCCATCCATCGTTGTTGTCTCATGTTTAAGTCCTTTTGACTAAACAAGTATTGCAAACTCTTGTGGTCAGTATAAATGATGCAATGAGTACCATATAGGTAATGTCTCCAGATCTTTAGTGCAAATACAACTGCAGCGAGTTCTAAATCATGTGTTGGATATCTCTTCTCATTTTCCTTTAGTTGCCTTGATGCATAGGCTATCACTTTGTCGTATTGCATTAGTACACATCCTAGTCCTAATCTCGAAGCATCGCTGTATACTATAAATCCTTCCGTCCCCTCTGGTAATGACAGAATGGGTGCACTACTTAGCTTTTCTTTTAAAGCGTGAAAAGCTTGTTCTTGCTCTTTTCCCCATTCAAACTTTTTACCTTTTCTTGTCAATGCCGTTATTGGAGATGCTATTTTAGAGAAGTCCTGGATAAACCTACGGTAATATCCTGCTAATCCTAAAAAGCTTCGTATCTCAAACACACTTTTAGGAGCTTCCCATTTCATAACGGCACTCACCTTAGCAGGATCTACCTGTATTCCTTGCTCATTAACCACATGCCCGAGAAATTGAACTTCCTTGAGCCAAAATTCACACTTTGAAAATTTGGCATACAACTTCTCTTGCCTTAACAGACTCAGTATTGCATGTAAATGTTTTCGATGTTCACCCTCATTCTTGGAATAGATGAGAATGTCATCTATGAACACAATCACAAACTTGTCGAGATATGGTTTACATACTCGATTCATCAAGTCCATAAAGGCAGCCGGTGCATTTGTCAACCCAAACGGCATGACCAAAAATTCATAATGGCCATATCTTGTTCTGAATGCCGTTTTAGGAACATCTTCACTCTTAACGTTTAATTGATGATATCCCGACCTCCAATCGCTTTTTGAGAAGCACTTGGCTCCTTGCAGTTGGTCGAACAAATCATCGATTCTAGGGAGGGATATCTATTTTTCACTGTTTGCTTATTTAATTCTCGGTAGTCGATACACATGCGCATCGACCCGTCTTTTTTCTTGACGAAGAGGATTGGTGCTCCCCAGGGTGATGTACTTTCTCGGATGAAACCTTTATCGAGTAACTCCTGCAATTGACTTCTCAGTTCTTGCATTTCAGATGGAGCTAATCGATATGGGGTTTTGGCTATTGGTACGGTTCCAGGCACTAAGTCAATCCCAAATCGTACTTGTCTGTCAGGAGGCAACCCTGGCAAATCATCTGGAAACACATCTAGATACTCTTGTACAACCGGTACATCTTTTGCTTCTATTATTTTTGATTCCCTTTCACCGATGACATATGCTAAGAATATTGGGCACCCTTTCCTTATACAACGTTGTGCTCTTGCCGAACTTACTAGCATCATCTTGGTTTCCTGATTGTCCCCTTTTATTACTATTGTTTTCCCGCCAGAAGTTCTAATTTCAAGTTTCTTTTGATCACAAATTATCTTGGCATGGTGTTTCCACAACCAATCCATTCCTACTATCACCTCGAATTCACCTAAAGTCATGGGTATTAAGTCAATGGGCATCTGATGTCCATCAATTTCTATCGTGCAATCTCTACATATTTGGTTGATTCTAGTATGGCTGCCGTCAGCTAGTTCAACTTCAAAGCACGGTTTTAATTCCTTCTTGTCTACTTTCAACTTTTGAGAAAATGGAAGGGACATATAAGATCTACTTGCACCACAATCAAATAAAATTCGAGCGAGGTTGATTATTGATAAGGTGCGTACACATTACTACATCCGGTATTTCGTTCGCATCCTTTTTTGTCATTTGAAAGGCTCGAGTTTTTGCTTTTCCCCTATTACCTTCTTTGATATTCTTGTTAACCTCATGTTGAGGTTGGTTTCTATTTTGAGCCCCATTACCTTGAGGACAATCTCTTTTCAAATGCCACTTGCTTCCCACACCGGAAACATGCTCCAGTCTTTGCCCAACACTCACCAGGGTGATTCTTACCACAATGCTCACAAGGTTTCTTTTGATTTATGTTAACAAAATTTTGAACCCCAAGCTTTGGTTTCTTATTCCAATTCTGAGTAACACTTTGTTCTTTTCGTTTTGATTGGAAAGAACTCCGATATGTAAGTATCATATCCTTCTCGACTACTTTGGCGATGTTGACCGCTTTCTGAAATGTTTTTGGTAGTGCAGCTAGTACAAACCTTCGAATTTCGTCTCTTAATCCTGCAACGAAACAATCTATTTTTCTTGCTTCTGTTGCTACCTGATGTTCAGCAAATCTGGACTTCTTTATGAATTGAGACACATATTCTTGTACTGATAGGTTTCCTTGCCTAAAGCGAAGGAACTCTTGTTCCATGCGCTTACGGTCTATAGTTGAGCAATATTCATTCAGAAATATTTCTTTGAATTGGTCCCATAACAAAGGTGTAGTCTCCTCGGTACTTTTTATAGCCTTTACCGAGTTCCACCAAAGGTCTGATGCATCTCCCTGAAGTAAGGTAGTTGCATACCTTACCTTTTGCATTTCCAAACACTGGCATGTTTCAAAGTTGTTTTCTACTCCAGTTAACCAATCCATGGCTTTATGGGGTTCAGGTTCACCTTTGAATGTGGTTGGTTTGGTGCTCATAAAAGTTTTATAATTGACTTCTTTAGAGAGTATGTTATTTGGTTCTACCCTTGCACCTGGTTCTTTTGGAGTATTTATTAAACGAGCCGTCTCTTCCCGTTTTCTTTTAATATTGCGGGTAGAACATTCTTTAAGAGTGTTTCTAAATCATTGTTCTTGTTTGTACTTTCGAGTTCTATTGTTATCTTTCAACATCTCTAGTTCGGTGCTACTTGTTTACGTTCCCTACAATCCTTTTCCTCTTTGGTAAGTTTGTTGAATTTGAGATGCCATTTCCTGAAATTGTATATAGCAATATATACACATTACCTTACGTTAATCAATTCTTTCTAAGTATATATATATATATATATATTAATCTGTATAGGCATATTGTAATACAGTACATAACAAGTTATTCCAAAAACACAAACATCCAATCATACAACCTTTCTTTTACATACATATATATCTTACATCAGTAGGTGATTACATTCATTGAGGTGATGTCTTTCATAGTGTTACAAAAGATATTTACATAGAGCACACCTCATTTTTTTTTTACACACCGAGATGCCCTAGCCTATCTATGGCTTGTATATACAAAGACATCTCCAAAAATACAAGCCCATAGTTAATATTTTCACAAAAACCAACTTGAAGTCATACCAAAAACCTTCAAATTTCAGACCCTAGTTGATGGCTCGAATATACTTGAGTCTTACCCACTTCCAATATGACATCATATGGGTTTTCGCATAGAGATGGGTGCGAAAACTAGGTAGATGAAATATCCATTCCACTAAACTAGGTATATAAGTATATACACCAATAGCAATCTCCTTTGTCATGTCTTTTGCGTACTGTGCTTTATCTTTCAAAATTGTCTTAAATCCCCTGTCCTTTATGTATAATTCACGGTCCATCCAAAGACTAAGACGGCGATAATGGTTTCTTTGATCAACTAAACCAGCCATCTCCCGGGCTACTTCTTCATTTATTCCGTGGTTATTATTTTCTTCACCTTCGTCATCACTAATTACATTCACTTGTGGTTGTGGGGGTTCAACTATTTCCACATCTGCGTCATAGTAGGGGTCATCAATGTCCATACTAGGATCTGTTTCAGAAGAAGATGACATACCTGTTACACATGTCTAAGTTAGTTATGCGGTAATTAGATGACGACTATACCTTTATCTTTAGTTATTTGATACTTGCACACACTTTAGTATTCATAAAACATACTTCCAAATATTTTATACCATGTTAGAACTTAAAACAGTAGCACAAAACTCACTAAACATCCCCTAGACAGCCCCTTAGACACCCCTGGACAGCCCCCGGACAGCCCCTTAGACAGCCCTTTGGACAGCTTCCTAGACAGCCCCTAGACAGCCCCCCTGAACAGCCCTGGACAGCCCCGAACAGCTCCTGTTTTCACTATATATTCGTCATTTCACTCTACCCTCTTGTTCATTTGGTCCCTCCTCCATCCTAACACATAACTTGATCCATCAATTTTCAAATTTCTATATAGACTTCGAGTTTGAAAAGTTTCAAATCCCTCAAAAAGTTGGCTCTGATACCAAGCTTGTAACAACCCCTTTTTCCTTATACTTTTTTTTTAAACCGAGACCCAACAAAGGGTGTTACGAACATCCTTTCTTTTCATTTTACAACTAATTATATATAAATACATAAAATACATTTAAGTGAAGCGGAAACGTTTGAATACAACATAATCTTATTTGTATAAAGCCATTCCGATGGATCATAGTTACAACACACAATCTAAAGTCCTAATACATATACTAAGACACTATCTAATATCAAAACCATATAATACAAACCGAACCAAAAGTCGACTAAATGTCGTATGATACGATAGCTCCCTTGATCTATCTTTTATTGCCATCAAAGCCCCCAAATCTTTAATCTGCGATACATACTAACTTTTAAACAATTTGAATTGTTTAGTGATTACATGCTCTAAATGTTAGATGCATATAAAAGTCAATTTACAGCCTTATTCCAAATAGAAAACACATGCTAACATATTCATGTAATCAAAATTAAAGTCCAAATTTCCACCGGTGGATGTCACTCCTGTCCGGTATTATTTAGGACCCCTCGTCAAGAGTCCGGGATCATTTCTATGACCCCCAACCACGGTATTACCGCCTCGATGATTTACACGCTTGTCAAACCCCGTTTAATCGAGAAAGACATGTTCTAGCCTCTTTGATAGTGAAATCATCGGTGAACCATATTTACTTTAAGTTTTAGTGAATTACATGAACTATAACATAAAGTCACATAGTTAACATGTATGAGGCATGTTTTTATTTCAAAAGTCCAAGTAAAAGTCATGATAAAACACTGAATTTTAGTATGTGTCACAGGTTAAGATAACCAAAATCAAAGCAGGAAATCACCGTTTTAGCTATACTCTTCTCTTCTTGACTTTTGCTCTCTTTCCCTATCTCAACAAAAGATGGTTGTGCGTGTGTGTTTTTTTCTGCTGGAAGTTGTACTAAAATCAGCCAAAAACAAAGCATAAGGCTCCTATTTATACCAAAGGTTGAGGAGCTTGGAACAAGGTTAGTCACCCTATGATGTGGCCTCCTCCCAAGCACCACATGCCACCTTAGAACACCTCAAGCTGCCATTCCAGCCCTTTTTTTCCAGCCCCTTTTCCAGCCCCTTTTATTTTGTTTTTAGTACTTAAAATAATTTATTTTATAGCCCCTTTTTTTTATATTCTTTTTTTATTGACAACAACTCTTTTCCTTGTTTTTTTTTGAATTAGTAATTGACAGCTCCTATATATTTTTTTTTATTAAATTAAAGTGGCTGTTACAGTTCTCACCTTAACTTCACTTCTCACACGATCCCATGCCTAATAGGAAATGGTTCTCTTTTGCGGCTATTTAGGAACTACTTTTACAATGTCCTTAATTTTGAATGAAACAAATTATGGTCCACCAGAGTTGCTTAAAATATTATCACTATGGATATCAATGAATTAACTAACTAAACCTATAGCCTATACTAATAAGCCAATTCCAACAATAGCAAGCATATCCTTCAAGAATTAACAGAGCTAGCATTTGCATTGATGAAATGTTCAAATTTCTTGAACCCTTTTGGAAGTCAAATTATTCTATGGCAACTAAATTCGCTCAAAAAGTTACATTTGTTGGGAGACAACATTTTTGTTTTCCGATTAATCAACATTCATAGTGTTCTTATATGACTATACTATTTGACCAGTGGATTTTGAGTAATCAATAATGAAATTAGCTTAAAACTTATTGACCTGTCTATTCATTGAACAGAGTCAACTTTTCATTTTCTTGTTGAACAATGGAAAGATCATTTTCCTCCTGGTTATATGCTCATGGAAGCCTCAGTTGATCAACCATTTGAAGAAGATGCCTGTTGCTGCCACTTTCTCTTTACCAAAGATAAAATCAGAAATGACGAAACAGAATTAGTTTTGAATTATCAGTGGTTCATTGGAGGCACAACTCTTTCAAACTTCACCATGATTCCAGATGCTACTGCAGAGGTATTGAATTTATTGCTTTTATAATTGATAGATGTTTTTTGTGTAATAGCATTTCATCTTGTGAACCTTTTTTTCGTCAAGGTGTACTGGCCAAAACATGATGATGTGGGAAAGATTTTGAAGGTGGAGTGTACTCCTGTAATGGGAGATTCTAAATATTCCCCTATTTTTGCTATATCTTCACCAGTTTCCCGAGGTACATATTCCTGACATGAAAAATATAATGGAAGTATTTTTTTACTTTTGTACATAAGTGATGTAATTCATGGAGTCCGTTCAGTTTAATTTGAAATAAAATATGCAAGAGAGAATTATTGGGATTCGCTCTATGTTCTTTTTACCATCTTAACATTAAAATAAGGATGCTTTTATGCAGCCTTACAAAAAGTGCTCCTGAATCTAGGTTTAAACCACAATTTTTCACCGTTTTTGAACTTTTGAGCTTCAGTACCAGGGAAGGTTTGAGATCTTTGGGTTCTCTATACAGAAAATCTAAGAACTTTTTATGGTTTACACTAATGACATCCAAGCTTGGGTCATCTGAAGCTATAAATACCAAAATAACCTTAAAAATTTACAACGTGCTATCTCATTGCCAGTAACACACTCTAATAGTAAGCTTTTGTGCTTTGGTTTATGGGCATGGTTGATTTTTCAGTTCGCACGTTTACTTATACTGCTCATTTGTTTTGCATTTCTGAAGCTTTAAAGTTTCTATTTGCTTTTCTATTTGTTTTCAAGTTATTTTATCAAAATTCATTGAAAATGGTTGTTTGATAAATAAAGTTGTGCTTCTGTGGAGTCTTTTGTTTGTTAAATAGGAAAGAATTGAAAAGAAAAACAAAACAGAGAATACACAATGAACTATGCACTTTAATTTTTTATGCACGACAAGTGCGGTCATGTATGTTGTTGCATTTCCTTTTTATCTGTTCTCCTATTTGAGCTTGCAAGTATATAATATATATATATAGGCATAGGATCGTGTGAGAAAAAGAGTTAAGGTGAGAAGCGTAAGAAGAGATCTGAACCCTTGATCACTTTTAATCTCATACCTACCAATGAATTGTGCCTTAGAAGGGAGTTGATCTGGTGCATCTTGGTGCACCATATCTCGGTGCATCTCATCCTAATGCTCATCCAAGGGTGGAGATGTCTTTTTACGCTTCTCACCTTAACTTCTCTTCTCACCGGAACCCAACCCTATATATAGGCATGGGATCGTGTGAGAAGTGAAGTTAAGGTGAGAAGCGTAAGAAGGGATCTTGACCATTGATCACTTTTAATCTCAAACCCACCCATGAATCGCGTTTCATACGGGGATTGATCCGGTGCATCTCGGCGTATCTCATCTCGGTGCATCTCATCCTAATGTGCATCCAAGGGTGGAGATCCCTTCTTACCCTTCTCACCATAACTTCACTTCTCACCGGAACCCAACCCTATATATATATATATATATCTGTGCCTACAAGTACATTTTGGTTCAGGTTCTTATCCTCCCTCCACTTTCTTTAATGGAATACTCTGGCTGGTGATATGTATGCCGTTCTCGTTAATATGTAGTTTCAACTTTTTGGCATAGGAACTGGATGCCCGAAGGTTTTGAAACTTGATGTGCGTGGAGAACTTGTGGAAGGAAACATAATTACAGGCTACCCCGAGGTTGCATGGTGTGGAGGAACCCCAGCAAAAGGCATTTCTAGGTGAGCCTTTTTTTTAATAGACTATAGTTCGACTTTTTTACCTTTCTTTTTAACAGAAGCCTTGAACACTTTTTACTTTCCAGTTGGTTAAGGAGAAGATGGAATAGTAGTCCAGTGGTGATTGCTGGTGCAGAAAATGAGGAATATCAATTGACTCTAGATGACGTTGATTCATGTCTGGTTTATATGTACACTCCTGTAACAGAAGAAGGAACCAAAGGAGAACCTCAATATGCAATCACAGATTATATAAAACCTGGTTGGTTCTTTATTTGATTTAATATCCATACACTTGTTTTTTTTAAGTATATAATATTTATATACGGCAATTGGAACAAATAAACTCACACGCCCTCCTCACCTTGTAGATTTATTTTATTTTATTCCCATCCATTTTATGGTTCATACTCTCATTTTATTTGTTTCTCCATCTTATATGCTCTATTTATTCAATTGTTTGTGTTATAATTATTATGAAACAGTTCGGAGAGTCACATACTTATGATCTGCCACAAATTTTCATCTTCATATAACTTTTCCATTATATGTGTTTTCATTTACTCACCGAAAATAACCTCAATGGTACTTGAGTAGCTAAACTATTTTCTTATTGAACAGCTCCTCCATCAGTTAACAACGTGCAAATAATCGGAGACATTGTAGAAGGAAATACTGTTCGTGGGATTGGTGTGTACTTTGGAGGAAAAGAAGGACCGAGCAAATTTGAATGGTTGCGTGAGAATAAAGATACGGGGTCCGTACCCTTTTTTTTAACTATTTTATTTTCTCAGTTTATGTGCTATTTCTACAATAAAAGAAAGGTAAATCGAAGTCAACTTTACAAATAATCAAGTAGTCTAAAAGAGAAACAGAATGATATACGTTCATTTCAAGGAAGTAGTTCTAATTTAGTATAATTTCTATTAGCATTATCATTTAGTTTTTCTATCTTATGTTTCTGATATATTCTAAAATTATGTTTTCACAGAGACTTTGTCCTGGTGCTAACTGGCACGAATGAGTACAGTTTGTCCAAGGAAGATGTTGGTTCACAATTGGCTTTTGTATACCTTCCTGTAAATTTCGAGGGTCAGTCCACATATCTCTCGCATTTTAAAGTAGTTATAAAGCTGCTTTGACTACATATATATATATATATATATCATTACCATGCAAAAAACCTATCTTTTAGTTAACCCACATGTTGTTTATTCATTATACTTAGTTTTGTTCTTATTTTCATTTTTTATTTAACTATCAAGGGGATCAGGGTTTAACCAACTTCTTTCGGAGGCTTGAATATGCAGCAAACTTGATTGTTCCATGATTATAATTTGATTATTTATTGAACTTACAGGCCAAGAAGGAAAATCTTCGTCAACACTGTCTCCAATAGTCAAACGAGGTACTTATATACGTGTAATCTTATTTGACATTCAGTAAACATAACACTGAAGGCTTAGTACTTTTTCTTATTAGTATTATTTATTTATATTTGTTTCATAATGACAAACAATTTACTGCACATAAACAATAGTCTAGTTCCCCACTGAAATTACACGCATCTTATTTTGTACTATATTCCCATTTTCTTTTCTGAGTGCTCTTTTCTTAAGTTTTAACCTCCAAGGATTTATTGGTAACTCGATTATACATTATTTAGATAAATGATAAGTAGGATTTTGTGCAAGATTGTTATTAGAATATGTGCTCAAGCTTATTTGTCATGTCAAAAAGAAAAGAAAAGAATGTGCGCTGCAGCTTATATTAAGGAGAAACTCGGTGTGGAAGTAGTTTCACTCACGGTATGTTCTGTAAAACTAAACAACAAAGTGCTGAATTGATCTTATGAAAACATAAATAATAACTATAAATATAATTAGATAACAAAGTTAACAAAACAACAACATAATAGTCAAGCAGTCCTTGCCTCTCTTCGTATATATCAGATAATTTAACATTCAAAAAAATTGATTACCATACTCTACAAGAAGTAATACAAAAAGAAAAAGCAGGTGATGCCTTGGTAAAATCTATTTGGGGGAATACTGGGTTACTAGAATAAAAAGGTTTAAAGATGAAAAGAAATCAACATGAATAAATATCTTTTTGGAATAGAAGTCATCATGAATATACTTTCCTGAGAAAACTGTAGTTAAAAATGGAAATGATAAATAATGAATTAAAACAGTCGAAGCCAATGAATCATTGAACTCCAGATAGCCCCAAAGGTATTTTAGTTAATTAATGTTTAAAGTTCTCCCAGGACATGCCTGGATAGACCTAGAGTAAAGTGCTTAACCATTTAGACGCTACATGACAAGTCAGATGTATTTAATTTTTTTAACTAACATTCAAACCCTCTTATTGAATCAGAGGTCTAGACCATTCCGTTCTTTAAAGTAATAAACAAACACTTATGTCCCCCATGTTCATACATAGGTATGTATGTACATGCATGTTTATATGAATATATGGCTGCATAAATAGTTAAATACATGTGATATTGTGTGCTTGTTGTTTACATGTGCCATATATCTTCTGCTAATTTTTTATTGTAACACTTATCTCCCGATTAAAATTTCAGCTCCACCAAAAGTAACAGACCTGAAGATAATCGGTGATTTAAGGGAGGGAAGTAAGGTTACAGTTACCGGTAACGTGACTGGAGCTACTGAAGGATCTAGCAAAGTTCAATGGTTCAAAACATTTTCCTCAATTCTTGACGGTGAGAATGGTCTTGAAGCAGTAAGCACGTCTAAATTGGCTAAGGTTGGTGGTCTTATCATCTGTTCTTATTCTTAATACATCTATTCAGACATGACTGATGATTCTAGTTGAGAAATTATGTTCATTTTCAGGCGTTTCGCATACCTTTAGGGGCTGTCGGATGCTACATTGTTGCCAAGTTCACTCCTGTTAATGCAGATGGGGAATCGGGTGAACCAGCATTCATTATATCAGATAAATCTGTCGAAAGTAAGTGAATCTCATAATTTTTTTATGATTAATAATATGGTTCACAAATATAAGAAAAGAATTTGGGTTATAATTTAACATTTATTTAGACATATAAAGACATGTGAGCAAACAATTCTGATAATAATTTTGGCCATCAATAAAATAACCTTGGACCTGGATGCAATTTTAGCTTATTGATTATTTTATTTAGTAGTTAGATTATTGTTAGACTTGATATCAAAGTTTACGGCTTTTAATTACATGGTATCATTCACCTAAAACAAAGATTTAATTAAAATGTCAGTCTTGATGGAAAATACTTTTTAAACATGTTTGTTGAACCTTTGCAGCCCTTCCCCCAAATTTAAATTTCTTATCCATAACCGGCGATTACTCGGAAGGTGGAATGCTGACAGCATCTTATGGGTACATTGGTGGTCACGAAGGGAAGAGTATTTACAATTGGTATCTTCATGAGGTATTTAATTATTAAGTTTTTATATGAGATATATCATCACATGCTAGTGCCTTTTAGTACTCCCTCCGTCCCAAAATAAATGTCCACAAGAAAAAAGGCACACAATTTTAGAAATATGTAATTATTAACTTTTTAATTGACTGATAATTTTACCCTTGATAATAGAGGAACTAATGAATTTTTCATCTCATAATTAAGGGTAGAATTTGAAAGTGGACATTTATTTTGGGACAAATTAAAATAGAAACGTTTCCAAAGGTTAAGGGTTCAAGCCTCACAAGGGCGCGTGAGTATTTGCCGTATATATTATGTACACTTCAAAAAAATGGAAATGTTGACACTAATTTTGGGAGGGAGGGGAATTTTGAGATTGTATATCACATTCACACCTGAATTTGTACTTGCAACTGTTTAGAAAATTTGCCTAAATACGAGCAATGCTTTAAAAAGGCAGCGAAGGGGACATCCCCAGAAATCCACTATAAAACCGTATTGATTGCATTTGCCCTAAGTTGGGAATTATAACCCATGCTCCAACTTCAGAGCTCATTATTCCAAACTAAAGCAAAATAAGCAGTTTGATTCTATTTAGTCTGATATTTGTGCCATTCAGCCCATTTGGCTTATAATCACGGTCAACTATATTATCTTATTTACATATTCTAGCTTAGGTATCAATTTATGAATGAAAGTCATCCGTTTTCTATGTGCAGGTTGAGACTGACCCTGGTATGGTGATACCTGAGGTTTCAGGTCGTCTTCAGTATAGTGTCACCAAAGATGCCATTGGTAAATTTATCTCTTTTACATGTACTCCGTTACGTGATGATGGGATTGTGGGGGAGTCAAGAACTTGCATGGGGCAAGAACGCGTTCAGCCAGGTAATTATATTTTTTTCACTTTGCTTACTTGTCTGTATACACATCTGAAGGAATGGGAGGAAGTGATTCCTGTTCTCCTACTTAGACCGGCTTCTATGTGTAAAAGTTTGAGTTGTGTATGAACCTGGATTGAACTATCTTTAGACATTTGGAAATTGGAACTATAAATAAAAGGAAAGCAGCAGCTCTCTTTTTCATCTATTTAAGGTAAATAGAAGTTTACTGGGTTAAAAGTTGGCAACTTTTGACATACGAGATTAGTAGTTATTTGGATACAAGTGTGAATATGACATCATTGTTCATCAAAGTAATAGGCATCGAAAGACAGAAGTTTTGAAACTTCTCTTCAATCATATATATTGCATTGTACATATTTATCTTTGTGTTATGTTTATATGTTTTCTTAATTGCATCTTCTATATTTATTTTTTATCATAATTTTCTCTATCAGGAAGCCCTAGATTGCTGTCTCTACGAATGGTTGGGACTGCAGTTGAAGGCACTACACTATATGTGAACAAACAGTACTGGGGTGGTGAAGAAGGAGACTCTGTTTTCCGCTGGTTCAGGGTACTACTGATTATTTGGCATACAAAGCTCTTTCTGAAGTTTTGCTTCTCTATTTCATGATAATTTATCATATATTGGGTTGTAATCTTTTCTCCACATTATGAGGGGAAAACTTGGTTATTGGATTACAATCTTACATCATGGGAGAATAAACGGAAACAATATAATCATATGACTAAGGGGCTGTTTGGTTGGTTTTCCATTAAGTCCTGTATGTATAAAGCTGTCTGTTTGGAATTTGGATTAATCTGTCTGTATAGATTGGGAAGGTTTTTGTTTGCAAGGGTTTTTTCATAGATGAAATGAGTGTCTTTTTTAATTGGGAGGGGAAGGTTTAAAAAAAACTTGGCTTTCTGCATAAAGCTCTCTCCTAAAAGCTTATTGAATAAGTCACTTTCTAGTTTCTACATTATTAAGCCACTAACAAACAGTCGTGTATAGCTGACAGAGTAAGCTATGAGTTTCATTTAGCTCATTAAACTGCTAACAAACAAGCCCTAAATCATGGATGTATTTTTAAACACCCCTAAGTTGGAGCATAGATGGTACTCATGCCCGACTTGCCACAAATAATGAGGCTTGTAAATCTCATTATGAGGGGAACCCTGATTATATATTATACATCATGGCACGATAAAGAAACCATTAAAATCATCCCTAAATCATGAATATATCGTTTTTATCTTCTATCATACACAAAGTAATTTGGGTCGTTGGATCAGCTGATAAGAACTGCTAATCTCAATCTTTTGAACCATATTAAGACGATTGTTGCAGATTTATTCAATTAATACGCAGTCCTATGTGCAGACGAGTTCAGACGGCATCCAAAGTGAAATTGCAGATGCTACTACATCATCATACTTGCTTTCAGCTGAGGACATTGGCTTTTTAATATCGGTTTCTTGTGAACCCGTGAGAAAGGATTGGGCCCGCGGTCCTATTGTATTATCTGAACAGATTGGACCAATATCTTCTGGTATTCATCGAAATCTTTTGTAGTATTATTTCAATTCATTGATTTTATTTTATTATAAACTTGTTATCAAGATGGATCTAACTAGAAATATGTCTATGATTAAGTTTCTTTCAATGACGTCTTAATTTTAGTCAAATAACAGTTATGAAAACTCAGGATACTTTATTTTTTCAGGGCCACCAACTTGCCAGTCACTCGAGTTTAATGGCTCAATGGTTGAAGGAGGGCGTTTGATCTTCATTGCATCTTATAGCGGAGGGTAAGACATCGTTTACAAGCTTAATAAAGATGTGGAGGATAGAGATCTCATATTAGAGAATATAAATTTTACTATGTACATGATCCTCCACTCGGTTACCAATGTGTTTTAACCGAATTTCTACTGTTCCGTTTTTTTTAAAGTTTTTTGGTTGATTTTGAGATACTTTTTCGGGTTTTTTGGTTGATTTGAGGGACTTTTTCGGTTGATGTTTCTAGTATTTTCTAATATCCCGGAGCACCACTCAAAGTTTAGCAGGTGCACCACTCAAATTTTAGAAGGGACACCTTTAATTTCATACTCTAAAAAAATATTTACATGCAAAAATTTAGTTGAGCCGGTGCACGGAACCATGCTTGGGGGTGTGAATAGGTCCGCCCCTGCTTGCAATATATTGCTTCACGTTTACTTTGTTGTGTTGTTTGTAAAGTAAGTTTATTTGATTCTTATCAGGGAGAAAGGAGCTTGCTACTTTGAATGGTTTCGAGTGAAGGATAATGGGTACAAAGAGAAACTACCTTCTGTTGGTGAGTTTGCAGTTAATATATATATATATATATATATTATATAGAGGAAAGTTCAAATGCGAACTCAAATTTGGTTGTGAACGTGAGGACAATGAGAGCGCAACACGTGTCTGAATGTAGATTATCCAGACTGAATAATCAAAGAAATATTAAGACTGAATATAGTATTTATTCAGTCTGAATAATGCTTATTTAGACTAAATAAACATTATTCGTACTGAATAAATACTATATTCAGTTTGAATATTTCTTTGATTATTCAGTCTGAACATGACATGTGTCGCGCTCTCGTTTGTCCTCACATTCACAACCAAATTTGAGTTCTCATTTGAACCCGCTCCTATATATATATATATCATCACTTATAAGTACAGTTGGTTACCCTGATGACTTGCTAAACAAGTAATGCATATTCTCAGAAGAGCATTTAGATTTGACTTTAGAGGATGTGGGAGCATATGTGGAGCTTATTTATACACCTGTACGAGGAGATGGAGTTAAAGGGAGCCCAAAGAGTATTGTATCTGGTCTTATTGCTCCAGGTGAGTTGGTTTTACATATTTACCCTTCTCTTCCAGATAAGGGTAACATCATATTTTTTTATTTTGAATGACCGGCAGGTTAATTTGAACTTCACAATTTTATGGCTTTCAGACCTTTTATAACAAATTAACAATTAAGAACTATATTGAACTCAACATCCCTTCAAAGTGAAAAATGCTGGTGATAATCAAGAAATAAAATTGGTATAAAATTTGCCATCAAGTGAAGCAGCCAAATGGTGATGAAGAATTGAAGATAGAAGAGAGTGAGATAAGATGTGATATGCAATAATCATATTTTATTTAATGAGTTTGATTGATTTATTTTCAAAGCTTAAGTTAAAAAAATTTAATTAAAAGGAAAAATATTTTAAGCTCATACTTAATCATATAATGTTAAAAAAATAAAAAAATAAAGTTAAATCTTTATCCTTCTATTTAATACCTTGTGTAATCTATAATATTTTGAGAAGTACAAATTAATAAATCACTAGTCATCCTTACTGTTCACGAAGAAGTTTGAGAAATGAGGTAGTACGACACATTTATCAAATATAATAGTTATTTAAAAATATGGTTATTTTAGAGTTCTTTTATTTATTAATTATATCTTGAAATTTGAAATAATCAAGGATTTAGGTAATGATATAAATTTAAAAAAAATGTAAAATGGGGGTCTAGGATGAACTTGTAAATTTGTTGAATTAATATTTTATTAATAACTTTATGTAAATAATAATATATCTTGAATACCTTTGTATGCAAAAAAAGTTATATTTTATTGATAACTTTATATAAATAATATCTTCTAATGGCCATTGACCTGATACACTAAATCTCAGGTTACTTTTTAGGAACGAGTCTCTATCTTCCCTCCATAACTTACCCTCTAATTAGAATTATGTAGTATTTCACTCAAGGATTTGGGTGTACCATATAATAGGTAAACATAATGCCATTATACTTGTGGGATGAGAATGAAATACAAGTAGGAGAAGGAAAAGCAACCCTGATAAACATATACAGTATCACATATATATATATAAAATAGTACAAGTAAAGAAGCCAAAGATGCAACTAAATATACTCAAGTTGGACAATACGTATCTCTCACACCAAAAGTATCACATACAACTTATAATATTATGTTCTGGCGTACTAAGATGCTAGTTTTTAAAACCTCCTTATTTCACCAATATTTATTGTATCATGTTTGCATCATAAATTGCAGTAATATTGTTTCCATTGCGACTTTTTATATTTAAATATCTATTAATTTCTCGTCACAGCTGATCCCACGGGTGTGGAACTTCTAATTCCTGATTGCTGTGAGGACAAGGTTGTGGTTCCTCTGAAGACATACTTTGGTGGACAAGAAGGGGATGGAAATTATATTTGGTACAGAACTCGGTCCAAGCTTGATCCAACGGCTCTCAGGGATATATCAGATGCTTGTGAGGATGTGATTAAATGCGGGAAAACATTGTAAGTTCTGTGAGTGTGATTCTGCGTTTTATTCAGTCTGCACTCCTTTGGCTAACGTAATGTTTTTAACAGAACATACACTCCTTCATTGGAAGATGTGGGTGCTTATCTGGCTTTGTATTGGGTCCCAACTCGTGCAGATGGAAAATTAGGGGAACCTTTGGTGTCCATTTGCGACAATCCAGTGAGTCCAGGTAGCCTCATGTTCCTTTATCACGTAGTGGAATAATGCCAAGTTATATATATATATATATAGAGAGAGAGAGAGAGAGAGAGAGAGGAAAGTTCAAATGCGAACTCAAATTTGGTTGTGAACGTGAGGGCAAATGAGAGCGTGACACGTGTCATATTCAAACTGACTAATGAAGGAAAATATTCAGACTGAATGTAGTATTATTCAGTCTGAATAACACTACATTCAATCCGAGTATTTTCCTTCATTATTCAATCTGAATATAACACGTGTCGCGCTCTCATTTGTCCTCACGTTCACAACCAAATTTGAGTTCTCATTTGAACTCGCCGATATATGTATAGGGTGAGGTTTAGGGGAAAACCGCAAAAAATGAAAAACCGAGAAACATCCCGGTAGCCGTTCATCTGGACGGTATGCACATGTGCATACAAGTAATTTGTAAGCAATTTGTCTGGTATGCACATGTGCATGACTTACATGCGTGCATAGACACCAAAAAACAGCTTCAATTTCTTGTATGCACATGTGCATACCGTCCGGATGAATGGTTACCAAGGTGTTCCTCGATTTGTCATTTTTTTGGGGTTTTCCCCTGAACCTGACCATATATGTTTTTAACCTACTTTTGGTTATCTCTAACATATTCATGTCAAACGTTGTGACAGCCCTTCCTACGGTTTCAAAAGTTAGTGTAAAGGCGTTGTCCTTAAGCACTTATTCTGGTGAAGGAGAATACTTCGGTGGTTATGAAGGATCAAGCATCTTTAGTTGGTACAGAGAAACCATGGAGGGAACAACTATTTTAATTGATGGTGCGAACTGTAAAACTTATGAAGTTTCAGATTCAGATTACAATTGCAGATTGTTGTTTGGGTAATTACTCTACCTTTGTTTTTATTCACTGCTGATATTTGCGCATGTACTTGAAAATGGTTTATCTATTAATATAAATAGTACAAGTTTCAATTTTCTATAAATATAAAGTTCTTTCTAGTTTCTATCTATTGTGAAAAATTCCTGTTTAGATTATCATGAAAATTATAAAATAGTAGTGCTATATAGGTTGAACTCTCTAAACATAATACTCACTGAAAGTAGTTGAATTGTGAAGATTTTCTTATTGAATATATAATCGACTCATTCCACTCTATCCTAAACCCGTTCATGACATTGCAATATAAAAGAAACGATCAAGATGAAGGATTAACTTATTGGTATAAAAAATCAGTAGAAAATATCTCTTGCTCCACATTTTTTGTTTTGTTATCATTTATAGAAGCATCAAGCATAGGAAGGACTGCTTTAGAGAAATTTCTATACATCTATGATTTTTTTTTTTGCATTTTGAAGGTATACACCTGTTCGATCTGATTCTGTTGTTGGAGAGCTGAAGTTGTCTGAGCCAACGGATGTGATTCTCCCAGGTACTCATATCTTGTTGCAGTCCTGTATTTTCTCCTGAGGCAGTTGCATCACCTCTTCTTTAATCTGGAATTTAGTTTGCTTTAGTCTTTGTTGAGGCTTCTAATATACATATATATATATAGGGTCAGGTTCAGGGGAAAACCGCAAAACATTGAAAAACTGAGGAACACCCTAGTAACCATTCGTCCGTACAGAGTGAGGTTCAGGGGCCAAAAAAATGAAAAAAGTGAGAAACACCCTGGTAACGGTTCATCCGGACGGTATGCACATGTGCATACAAGTAATTGAAGCCATTTCATGGTTTTTATGCATGTGTGCATGTTAAGCACATGTGCACACCGGAAAAAGTTACTTAATACGGTCCAGATGAACGGATACTAGGGTGTTCGCCAATTTTTCATTTTTTGCGGTTTTCCTGAACCAAACCTTATATATATATATATAGAGAGAGAGGCGGGTTCATGCGAGGACGATAACAATTTACGAGAATGCGAGGACAATTCTCAACCAATCATTATGTACATGATTTTTTTTTATGTACAAAATCATATGTGATTTTGTACTAGCATCAAAACTGACACGCGCGACTTTTGCTGCGGTAGAAGTCTCGGCTAATCATATATGATTTTGTATGTGAATCATATATGATTTTGTATGTGAATCATATGTGATTTTGTACATGAATCATATATGATTTTGTACATGAAAAATTTCATGTATAAAATGATTGGATGAGGATTGTCCTCGCATTCTCGTAAATTGTTACCGTCCTCACATGAACCTCTTTCTATATATATATATATATATGTCTGTGTGTGTGTGTGTGGATTGGGGATAACATAACTGCATTTATTCTTTCACAAAGACTACCACCCTCAAGAGACTTGTACTTGAATGAAAATGCAGTCAAGTAGGTTGCATCTTAATGCAGGGTTTTTCCATTTTTATTACATGTATATGCAAGCATGCGACCTTGATATATTTTTACTTTTATTAATTAATAACCTCTCTTTACTTATATTTTTGTCCCTTTTCAACTTGGGATCAACATAGTAAATTAAAATTTTACCAACTATATATGGTAGCAATTTTTCAGAAAAACATCGGTCCTACAGACTTGATACAAACATTAATAATCTCCCTATTCTCTTGAAAGTTTTTGTCTCCTTGAACCTACTCTCGAAATTTTCCTAGTGCATTAAAGAACCTCGTGTTTATAGGCGTTCTCTTATGAGTTCTATGTAGCATTTTGTTATAAATGATGTGGGAATTATCTTTTTGTTATAGCGATTGAACGTTTGGTGGTTGATGTTGAACTATTTTTTTTGTGTTTTGATTTTCGGAAGTTTATCTAACAAGCTCAGCCATCTTTTTTGGCAATTATCTTTTTGTTATAAATGATGTGGGAATGGCTTGTAGGCATGGGATCATGTGAGAAGTGGAGTTAAGGTGAGAAGCGTAAGAAGGGATCTCCACCCCTTGATCACTTTTGATCTCATGCCCACCCATGAGTTACACTTTAGAAGGGAATTTATCCGGCGCATCTCAGTATATACTAACGAGATATAAGGGTGGAGATCCGGATTGATCACTTTTTAGTGTTGATCTTCAATTAGGATTGATCTAAGGGTGGAGATCCCTTCTTACCCTTCTCATCATAACTTTCCTTCTCACTGTAACCCAACCCATGGCTTGTAATGGACATGTAGGTGGTGTTTGTTTTTTAAGAGGTGTTGAAGTCTGAAGTCTGATTTCAGTTCTGAAATGGTTATGAAACGTCTAAACGAATCAGACATAAGTGGTGATTAAGAGCTTAAAATGAAAAAAACAAATAAGGCCGTAGAGTATATATGTTCAACTAGAGAATGCTGAAGCGTTATATTCACCTTTTCAATTGACCATTAAATTGCATTTCAGAGCTTCCAAGAATTGAGATGCTTGCTCTTACTGGTAAGGCAGTTGAGGGGGAAGTGCTGACTGCTATTGAAGTTATCCCGAAGAGTGATCCTCAGCAGAATGTCTGGCAAAAGTACAAGAAACACGTTAGATACCAATGGTATAGCTCTACAACTGTAGAACTTAATGGCATGACTTAGTTAAGACGCTTTTTCAAGGACTATCACGCATAAAACTATAACACATTCATGTAATAAACTACTTTTACATACATGTTTTGATTCTTTTGAATCACAAGAAAATGAAAATTTGAGGAACACCCTGGTAACGGTTCATCTGAACGGTATGCACATGTGCATAGAAGTAATTTGTAAGAAATTTTTCCAGTATGCACATGTGAATAAAACCCAAGAAACAGCTTCAATTACTTGTATGCACATGTGCATACCGTCCAGAAGAATGATTACCAAGAGCGCTCCTCGGTTTTTCATTTTTTTGGGGGTTTCCCCATGAACCTCCCCCAGTTACCAAAAATTGTTAATTGTTTTGAAAAGGTATGGTGATTGCAATTGCAATTGCAACTTTACTAACAATTTGAGTATCTCCTCAACATGTGTTGTCTTATCGATATTGAATATGCTTGTGGGACTTCTCTTTACCTTACATTTTTCGACAATTTTTGTATTGTTTCTTTTCTCTATTTTTTGAAATGTTCCCTTTTTTGTTTTGTTTTCTTTTGTATTTTCTGTGAGTGCTTATCTTATCATACTATGTAAACTAACAGGTACTTTTCATCTGAAATGGGAACCAAAGCCTTTGAGCCAGTACAATCACAAAGTTCTTGCTCCTATAAGTTGCGGTTTGACGACATTGGTTGTTGCTTCAAATGCGAGTGCATTGTGACAGATACATTTGGAAGATCTAGTGAACCAGCATATATCGAAACTGCTCCTGTTTCCCCAGGTCTTCTTGACTTTCTTTATTTTTGTTCTTATCTTTTGTTCCTCAATTTTATGATTTAAGTTTATCTTTGCGTGTTTGTAAGTATAATGCATATTTACCATTTGTATCTAACGACTTTGACGGAATTAATCTTTTTCCATAATTGGTTAATTCATAGGTCATACATGCTATATATATATATATATATATATATAGAGAGAGAGAGAGAGAGAGAGAAAGAGAGAGACTGGTTCAGATGAGAACTGCAAATATTTTGAGAACCAAGGAACTAATTTTAGTGTATATAAGTACATTCATTGTTAAATATACTCATTGACATAAAACAAATACAAGTGAATATATTCATCATTGAATATATGTTGACAATATACACATTTTGATGAATTTTATACAGTGTATATTTATTATTTAATCAATGAATACACACTATAAAATTAGTCCCCTGGTTCTCAAATCTCAACTCATTTGTGGTTCTCACATGAATCCTCCCATACACACACACACACACACACACCCCTACCTACTACTATAAATTTGATAAGGACAGTAACTTCTTAAAAACCCTTATAAATTAGTTAACATATACGAAGTTAATTTAGTTTCCTAATTTCTATAAATCAGGAAACTAATTCTCTCCCAAACTCTGGTCCCTCCTTTTATCTACTTGACAGAATTCTTCTTCTTCCCTAATTGATTAATTCAAAGACCATACATGCTATATATATTCCTACTGCCATACAATTTGAAATCAAGAATTGGGATGGTAATTTCATTCAAGCTAGCCAGACGAGCTATGTGCTCACACGTTGTCAGATTGGAAATTACAGACCGTCAAATTTGATTTCTTTATTATACTTCTTTTTTCTGTATTCGTTCTGTTTGTCTAATTACGGTAAGGTTTGTAAAACAACCCTTAAACAACCAATCACCTTGGCCACATAATATGGGTAGTTTAATGGTCGATTATTTTGACTACATTTCTGTCAATGGCCTCTTGAATTAATAGATTCTTTTAACTTAAATGTTTCTTGGATCATATTATTTTTGTGGGAGAACTTTTGTAGAATAGATAGATATCCAATCAAGGCTTTGTTTCTTTTCAGGGATTCCTAAAATAGAGAAGCTGGAAATTGAAGGCAGAGGTTTTCATACCAACTTGTATGCGGTGCGTGGTAATTATAGTGGAGGGAAGGAGGGTAAGAGTAAAATCCAATGGCTTAGATCAATGGTTGGCAGTCCAGATCTAATTTCTATTCCAGGTATGTTCTATCATATATTTATTATATCGCTATACTGATTTTTACTTATCCTACAAATATCATTTGCTGTTTGTTAGGGATCTTCACAATCATTGATGTATGTTTTATGTTTATGTTTGTGGAAGAAGGGGTCTTATGGTACCTTCCTGTTAGAAAATTACAAATGTTCTATTATTCTATATTTTGTCTGTTTAGGCCATGAAACCATATGGCATACTATATATACATATATATAGGCTAAGGTTCAGGGAAAACCTCAAAAAGTTGAAAAACTGATGAACACTCTAGTAACCATTCATCTAGACCTTATGCACATGTGCATACAAGTAATTGGTGTGCACATGTGCATAACATGCACACATGCATAAAAACCAAGAAACATTGAATGCACATGTGCATACCGTCCAGATGAATGGTTACTAGGGTGTTCCTCAGTTTTTCATTTTCTGGGGGGTTTTCCCCTGAACCTCCCTCTCTCTCTCTCTCTCTACATATATATGTATATAGAGGGTAAGGTTCAGGAGAAAACCTCAAAAAAAGAGAAAAATGAAGAATACCCTGGGACCCCTTCATCTAGAAGGTATGCACTTGTGCATACTAGTAATTTGTAACATGCACATGTGCATAAAAAACAACTTAAGTGCATACCGTCCGGATGAAGGGCTCACAGGGTGTTCTTCAGTTTTTCTTTTTTGAGGTTTTCCCTTGAACCTCCCTCTCTCTCTATATATATATATATATGTACATATTCTTTGCATTCCCTCTCTTTAAGATGTGTTCTTAATTGCATATTGTAAATTCACAAGTTCCTGGTTCTGTATAGAGATGCTTTGTTTTTTTAATCTCAGGCGAGACAGGAAGGATGTATGAAGCGAATGTTGATGACGTGGGCTATCGGCTGGTTGCAATATATACTCCTGTAAGAGAAGATGGGGTTGAGGGTTATCCAGTTTCTGCTTCAACTGAACCTATAACTGTTGGTATGTTTGGACCAGTTTTATTTGCCCCAAATTTAATCTTTAAATGTTTTAATTGTTCTATGTTGTGTTGTCATTTTTATGTATATTTTATCTCTATGTTATGTTGTCATTTTTACGTATATTTTATCTCTGTTTGATATTGTTTGAGTTATTGTTAATTTATTTATTTGAGTTTTTATTTAATTTCTGATTTTATAGTTTTCGCTGCTCATTGATTTACTTGAACAATTCTATTGCCTCTTATCCACCATTTTTTATATAATTAGTTGAAGCTTCTGCTGTTCTGCATGTGATTATGGATGACATAAAACAAATGATAGTTATTGTTCTTTTATTTATTTATTTTATTCATTGTTCATATTAACGAGAACTATTGGTTGAACCCCCTCACAAGATAGTTTGGTCAATTGACTTTACATGCTTAAAAGAAGCCTAGAGTCTTATTAATATTTAGTAAAATGGTCAAACAATTTTCACAAGGAAAGTTACAACTATTGGGACATCCTCAGAGGGAAAGTGCATATAAGTATGTTGAGGGAGGTTCAAGGGAAAACCCCAAAAAAATGAAAAACTAAAGAACACCTTGGTAACCGTTCATTTGGACGATATACACATGTGCACACAAGTAATTGAGCTTGTTTATTGGTTTTTATGCACTTGTGCATGTTATGCACACGTGCATACCAGACAAATTGCTTACAATTTACTCGTATGCACATGTGCATACCGTCCAAATGAACGATTATGAGGGTGTTTCTCAGTTTTCATTTTTTTGCATTTTCCCCTTAATCTAACCCTTAGTATGTGTGTGTGTGTGTGTGTATAGGGTTGGGTTAAGGGAAAATCACAAAAAAATGGAAGACTGAAGAACACCCTACTAATAATTCATTTGTCTGGTATGCACACGTGCATAAAATGCACACATGCATAGAAACCAGGAAACAATCATGTGCACACCAGACAAATGAATGGTCATTAGGGTGTTCCTTAGTTTTTCATTTTTTGTGGTTTTCCCCTGAACCCGAGTCTCTCTCTCTCTCTCTCTCTCTATATATATATATATAGGGTCAGGTACAAGGGAAACGCAAAAAAAAACTGAAGAACACCCTGGGAGCCCTCCATCTGGACGGTATGCACTAATGCATACTGGTAATTTGTAACATGCATTTGTGCATATGCACCAATGCTTCTATAATTATAGAAGTATTGGTGCATAGAAAAAAAAAAACGCTTGTATGCATAGTGCATACCATCCGGATGGAGGGATCCCATGGTGTTCTTCAGTTTTCTCTTTTTTTAGTATTTTCCCTTGAACCTCCCTCTATATATTATAATGCTCCAACTTTTTGCAATTATTCTTCTGTACCTGAGATGCGACTTTGTTGCGAGCTGCAATGTTTTCTGCCATTTCCTTTTCTCCAACTATCTAACACCATACCTACTTGCAGAACCTGACGTGCTTAAAGAAGTAAAACAGAAGCTCGATCTTGGCTCTGTGAAGTTTGAGGTATGAATAATGAATCTGTTAGTCCTCATTTGTTTATTGCTTGGTGTTTATTTCTACAAGTCTTGTAAGTGGTTGCAAGTTTTAAAGTGGAAACTAACATCATCCGCTAATTAGCATTAGATCATTTTATTAATAGGCTTCATAAAGCAAATCTTTTGTAGCATTAGGCTGTGTTTACTGGATAGATTGCCATTGATTGTAAAGATAAATTGACTAAAAACATTTGCATTTAATTCTAAATAAGTATGCAAAATGTTTCATACTTATAACATTGTCTTTTCAACAGGCATTATGTGACAAGGACAGATCTTCAAAGAAGGTAAATCGTAATTGATTTCGTATTCTTGATACATTCAAGGGTAAAGATGTCATTTTGAAAATATCCCGACTTACTTTATTTCGTGTACTATTTGAAGGTTCCTGGATTGGGTACTCTTGAGAGAAGAATATTGGAAGTTAATAGGAAAAGAGTGAAGGTTGTGAAGCCTGGTTCCAAGACTTCCTTCCCGACAACTGAAATTCGTGGAAGCTATACCCCTCCGTTCCATGTATGTGATTTCACTTAAAAAGTTTACTATTCTCTCCGTCCCAAAATAAATGTCAACGATTAAATGACGATTCTACCCTTAATGATAAGAGCGAAGAACTTCATATCCCACAGTCAAGGGTAGAATTGGAAATTAGACACGTGGGGCCTGTCTATTAACAGCTTGTTGAGTTTAATGGGACTCACAGCTTATTCAGTCAGCTATACATGACTGTTTGGTAGTGGCTTAATGAGCAATTTATTTAGTAAGCTTCTAGGGGAGAGAGGAGAGAGGGGGGGGGGGGGGGGTTATGCAGAAAGCCAAGTTTTTTTCCCAATTAAAAAACACGCTCCTATACATGACTGTTTGGTAGGCTTAATGAGCAACTTATTTAGTAAGCTTCTAGGGGAGAGAGAGAGGGGGGGGGGGGGGAGCTTTATGCAAAAAGCCAAGTTTTTTTTTCTACCAAACTTACCCCTCCCAATTAAAAAAACACGGTCCTTCCATTTATAAAAGAACCCTTCCAAACAAAACCTTCACAATCTATATAGACAGATTAATCCACACAGACAGCTTTATCTATAAAAGACTTGATGGAAAACGAACCAAACAACTACTTGTGACTGCGGACATTTATTTTGGGACAAACTAAAATAGAAATATAGACCCTTATTTTGGGACAAACTAAAATAGAAATATGGACACTTATTCGGGTATGATGATTTTTTAAGAGTAACAAATTTAGTTAATATAGTTGGTTTTGGGATGGTATAATTGCACAAACTGCCATGGGTTCATTTTTAACCGTATTGTATATCTAAGCTACTTGTATGGCATGAACTTATGTAGGTGGAGATATTTGGTAACGACCAACATCGGCTAAGGATTGTTGTGGATAGTGAGAATGAAGTGAGCTTAATGGTTCAGACCCGACACCTAAGAGATGTGATCGTACTAGTGATCCGAGGCTTTGCTCAACGATTCAATAGTACATCGCTCAACTCCCTTCTCAAGATTGAGGCATAAGCTATCAAGTGATCCAATCTTTTTGTATATTTGAGTCTATATCGATAATTATTTTGTGTGGTTTCTTTGTGTTTTATACTGTTTTTTTGTTTAACTTTGTTAAATATCCAATTGAAAATTAAAAAGAAAACAGTATATATATGTCCAAATTATGATGTTGCATCTAGTGATGTTTATTGTAGGATGTATATTTAATGTAATACATTTGCTTGTATGTGATGGATGGATGGATATGGATGTGAAATGCCTTTGAGATGATGTCTTATAATTTTTTGTACCTTTTCTTTTGTTTTATAACTTGTATCACTTGGGTGTATTTGATAACACTTTTGGTGTGTAAAAATCGGACCTTTAACCGGTTCTAATGGGGTTCGGTTCTTGTCAGTATTTTTAATACTGGGCCTGGTTGTAGACGGTTTTTTTTGGTGAAGGGTCTCCCAGGCGTAACCTGGGATAATCCCGGCAAATTATGACTGCAATACATCAACCCTGATAAACTCGGTGGCCACAATTGTTGTGTACGCCTAGATTTTGAACCCTTTGGGATATTCCATCACATCCTTCAGGTCTCAACCAGTACACCACAACCCTTATGATTAACTGGTCCCTCTTGAAAAGAACCGGTTGAAAGTTTTGTAGTTTCATCACAAAGAAGATGATAAACAAACAAAAGGGTATAGTTATATGTTATAGATGTGGGACTGTGGGAGCACTCACTAAATATAAAGTACTCAAAAAAGAAAAGGACTTGTAAAAGTGTAAGAATTACTCAAAAACCACAAGGGTGGTGCTTCAATGGTTTGAGTTTGGGCTCCAAAAGTCAACAATACTAGGAGGTCCCAGGTTCAAATCCAGGGAGGGGTAAAAAAAATCCCCTTGTGGCCACGGAGGTTCAAATGCGGTAACTTCGGGTTACCCGCGAAGCGGGTAGTCGTCCTGGGATTAGTCGGCTCGCAAATCGGGTTGAATATCCAGGTTAATCAAAAAAAAATGAACATCTGTTAAATATGAAGAAAATTCCGGTATCAGAACTTGAGAAGATATTTTATGTAGATACTCGAGAGAAAATAAAAAATAAAGTGTAAATTATGTTTTTCATCTTGTGTGGTTTGTTAAAAATTGCGGATTGTTCCTGTGGTTTTGAAATTTCAGTTTCATCCATATGGTTTTCTGTTTTCGTACCTAATGCAAAAACACTACTTTTAAGTATGAAGGACTAAAATAGAAAATAATTCTAAATCATAGGGACGAAAAAAATAATAAATTTTTAATCCTAAATTTTTAATTTCTAAACCATAAGGCAAATATAGAAATTTTCAGCAAACCAAAGGGACTAAAAACGTAATTTACTCAAAAAATAAATAAATAAACATTCCATATTTGAAAGAATTTAAAGATGAAGGGGGTAAAATGTAATATTTTCAGTACAAACTACAAAGTATCTTTCGAAAACTCAATTTTCAACCTATCCCGCCCTTTGGAAGCATTCCTCAAGGTGTGTTGTTTTCAGGTTCCAAATCAATTTCAAAAACTCTCCTAGGGTTTTCGCGAATTCAGGTGAAAATTTTCATTGGATTTGATCGCTTCTACCGTTGTTTCAGTTTCATTACAGAGTTGAATTCTAGGGTTTCTATTGCTCGGTTCTTTTTTCTTTTCATTCGATTATGCTTTTTTAGTTGCTCTTCATCCATCAATTGATGATTATGTTCGATTTTCCAGTTTCAAATGGAGGCGCTCTATTCCAAGCTGTATGATAAGTACACTAAGCTAAAGGTTTATCTCTTTCCTCTCGCTTCTCGTGCTCTACAATGTATAATAGTGTTAATTGGGAATGTTAAATGTGTGATTACTAGTTTTGGTTTATTGTTTGATTACTGTACAGGCGAAAAAGGCTTCTGAAATAGAGCAGCTTAATTTCGATCAAGAAGAAAAATTTAAGACCTATGTGTCTGGTATGTGTTTTTTTATTGGCAACTTAATTTTGTATTGAATTGTTTTCTGGAGATCAATAAGTGGATTTTGGACACCTTCATTATACAACCATTATGCTATTTTCTTTCCAAAAGGGGTTGCATTTTGAAATTTTGATGTCTAAACCTACTACCATGATATTCAAATCTGATATGGATTTTAGGAACTAATTTGTCTCCAATGTCTTAATTGGTAGTGCTTCTTGTCTAGCTTTTGAAAAACTATTACTGGTTGTAAATGTGGACTACAAGATTTTCTTTAACTTTATCCTAATCTAGTCCTTAACATAAATGTTGCAGCTGCAGACGAACTGATTGGCTATTTAACAAGTGAAAAGGATAGGTTATATGCACAAATCAGTGATTTGAGACAGGAAGTGGCTTCAATAAGGCAAGGAGTTTGCTGAAATACCAAGTCAATTTCTTGTCGAGAAGTTAACTGATACTTTGTTTGCAGGTCTGCCAAGGATGAAGAGCAAGAAAAGTATGAAAAGATGTTAATAGAAGAGAACCAAAAAAGTAAGGCATAATTTTATGTTATGGTGATTGGTGAATGAGTTGGTTAAATTAAATTCTAGTCATGAGGTAGCAATGCATAAGATAAGAATGCTATCAACAAACATTAAATTTTTATGCACTTAGAAGAAATCAAATGAGGTGAAGTCAAAGAGAATTTACCTCATGGATTAGCAATTGAATCAATTTGTAACCATTTCAAAGATATCAGATCATTATGTTGATTGAATTTTTGTTCATTAGAGATGATAGGTTAACATTGCAATTAAAAGTAATTTTTCATCAAGTTCAAAAAATATCATAATAAGATAAAGCTTAATTTGTCCATGAGCAATAATGTGAAATGAACCAGGTAGATCCCAAGTAGATAATTGTTGCTTTTGTACTTTGAGTTGGAAGTTTTGAATGAGGATCACCTCAGGTTGCTTGTTCATTAAGCCCGAGTGTTAACATTAATTTGGTTTAAATTCCATTTAGGTTCTTTAATTTGTAAATTGCCTTCTTGAGGAACGTCATGCCTGCACTGCTATTTGCCTAAGCATCCTTGATTAGATTCACGGTATTAAAATATCAAATTAAAGCTAGAATTTCTCTAGAAAACAACTACTTTTTATCTGTACTCTTTTCTTTTAGAAATCTACACCTTAGTGACAGGATCTAGAAAAAAAAATCAACAACTTATGTTATGGTCTGGCTTGGAAGGATGTTTCTTTAGTATAAGAGAGGTGTCTATATATGACCTATTAAATGACAATTCAAAACTTTATCTTATCACAATCACAAAGTAGGTCAGTTGATTTATTGAATTCTGACTTCTGAGAAACTCTATGGTTCTTGTCTTTGACAAATGTTATTGCCATCAGGCATAGGATCGTGTGAGAAGGAAAGTTAAGGTGAGAAGCATAAGAAGATATCTAAACCATTGATCACTTTTAATCTCATACCAATCCATGAATTGCGCCTTAGAAGGGAGTTGATCCGGTGCATCTTGGCACACCTTATCTAGGTGCATCTCATCCTAATGTGCATCCAAGGGTGGAGATCCCTTCTTACGCTTCTCACCTTAACTCTCCTTCTCACTAGAACCCAACCCATTGCCATCAAGGATAAAATGCAGTACTAACCTTACATCATTTCTAGATTTGTTTATGATCCATGCATTCCTATATTGATTGTCAATTACTTGGCTCAAATTTTTTGCAGACAAACAACTTTCAGAAGAAATCGAGAAGCTGCATAGAAAAGAATTTCATTCCAGCACTAGCAATGACATGCTTGCAATTAACCAAGTATCAGGTTCTTCAATTTCATCAGGGAGAATCAACAACTCAACAAAGAGAAAGCGATGTACGGATTTCATGCATGAAAAGGAAGTTGAGGTTGATCCAGAACATTCAGTAGATAAAGAAAACATGACACCTGGTGCTATTTATAGCGCTAATCAGGTACAGCTTATGAGTTTTAAATTCTTCAAATTTTGATTGGAAGTTTTATTTGTTTACTGACTATAGTAATGAAATGGTGTAGCCTAAATGCTGCCGCCGAAGGCTTGGCAGTTCAGGTATGTTTAAAAACTGAATATCTTTCTTTCTGGGTGCATTTGGTCCAGAGACAGATGAAATAATTATGAAATGTTTTAGGTTTTAATTTGACATGGGTAGTTTAGAATTTTAGATCATCTCCAGCAGCTTTTCCAAAATGGAGAAAATGGAGATTTTGAGCCAAAAGTTTCCCCAAAACTATGGAGAACACCCCAAAAATGATTACAAAGTTAGACCACCAATAGGAAAATTTGAAAACAAATATTTAGAGAGAGAGAGATAATATTTTATTAGATGAATTGAATATTTTAATATTATAATCAATGTTGGCTTCTCCAAAATTGGGAATCTGTTGAAGACGAATGTAATTATTTTTAGAGATTTTGACTTTTGATTCTCCATTTTTTTTGGGGGAATCTGTTGGAGATGCTATGTAATTTATCAATCTTGGCCCGTCTTCCTAAATTTTGTTCCACCTATTTTGGTGGGATAAAAAATGCATTTTGCCCACTCAGTCTTGTCCCAGCCCAGTCTAACAAACTTGTGAAAACAAGTTTTTTGTTCTCGCCTATCTCGGGTACCAAATGTACCCTCTATGTTCACTGGTGAACGTACAATATTCATATATTAGAATTTATCTGACCAAATTTAATTTGTGGTATAGTAGATGCTTCTGGTCCTACCATCTGCATGTTTCAAGAGCTTGTTGAGAGCCTAGTGGACCTCAAGTTTTCTCCTGTAGACCAAACTGATGACATACTCCTAACTGCAGTGCATGAATCAAGCGGTAAGTTTCTTGTTCACATTTCATGTTACGCATTTGAGAATTTATCTTTTTTTCTTGCAGTTTTGATCTTTATATTAGTATTATGCTTCGTCATTTCTCAAATCTCACATTTTGCATAGATAGTGACTTGAGTCTAGTGAAATCTCACTTGGAGGACAATGTTACTTTTTGTTTGCAATCGAATCTTTCAATTTGAAATTAAATACTTCTTTCGTTCCAAAATAAATGTCCGTATTTCTATTTAATTTTGTCCAAAATAAGTGCCCTCTTTCAAAAGTACATGTCTACTTTCCAATTCTACTCTTAATTATGAGATGAAGAAATTCATTACTCCTATTATTAAGGTTAAAATTTTCATTCGGTTAATTAAAAAGTGTAATAGTTATTTTTCTGGTAGTAATTCCAGGTACTATTGCATGTGACATATAGCAGCGTCCAAAATGCATATAAGAGCTCAATTCATCATTTCGGGATAAAAAAGAAATATATTATATTATATGTATAGTGTATAGAAATCCTTTTTTATTTTTGCAAATTTTTTATTTACAAAAACACATTTCTAAAGTCATTTTTGTGCTGTAATTAAGAACCCTTATGGAATAATATGGACATTACCCTTTCATTTATGACATCTGTTATCTGAACTATTTGATTTCACCGAAAGGGTGTCTTTATGTTAAGAAATCTAGCAAAAAGCATACACACCTACTATGAAAATGGCACTAATATTATCCTTGACAAGTAAATCCAACCGGTAAAACAATGTTCTAAAAAACTCGCTGTGGCTTAAGACTTGCGTCTGATGTCACACTATGACTGTGAGTCTGTGACACGCCATGGGCCCATGGCCCATTGCGTGGTTTTTGTAACACCATGTTTGATTTTTTTTTTTACCCTTTTAGTGTCTTATTTTTTTTTTGTTTTTAATATATATCTTAATTTAAACATTGAGTAATAGTAGAAAACAAAGGTTTATATATGTATAATATTATATATGATATACAAATTCGTCGCCATAAGACATGCCTTGAAAAACTCCATGGCTTCTAAGGCTTAAGGCTTGACTTTGCCGCCACGCTACGCCTCATGCTGTTTAGAACCTTCGTAAAACCTTAGGTTTGACTGACTGTCAACTTTAGGGATACCTGGGATAGGGATGAGCATGATTGTGGTTCGATTTTTGGCCGCAACCGAACCGAAAACTGAGCCATTCGGTATTTGAAAATCCAAACCGTTCGGGTTTTTTCGATTCGGTTTTAAAACCAGATGGCATAAAATGTTTTGGTTTTTGGTTTTTGGTTTTTTTCCGGTTTCGTTTCGGTTCTCACCCCTACGACCTGGATTAGTTGAGGTGTGTGCAAGCTATCCTGGACATTCACGGTTACCCGAAAAATGGCACCAATAATATTGGGAAAAAAATCTAATCATTCATATATATGTTCAAAATCGAAATCTGATATCTATTTTTTTTATAATCGGATTTGGATAGGCTACACATTTAGTTTGGGATGGGTGAAGAACACGAAAGGTGAAGAAGAGTTGATGTATCGTATGTCTTCATTGGGGACGTTTGAAAGAGTAGCACCGGAATGGATGCGTGATGTGATGTTATTTAGTAAGAGCATGTGTCGTGTGTTCTTCAAAAGATTATCTTCTATCGTCAAGCTTCATGACTGATGTGCAAACGGCCTCTGACTGGGTAAGAGGTGCTTACTCGGTCAGAGATGTTTACTATTAAGCCCCTCTTAACGATCTATGATGTTGGTTTGGTAAGCTAAGGTGGGATTTTTACTACTCGGTGTAATTAGTGTTAACATAGACTGTATTTGAAGTAAGTTGTCGATTGGGCCATATATCGTGTCCCTTTAGATGTGAAAATTGCTTTTATTTAGATTTGTTATTTAAAGTTTATGTAACCGGTTATGGCATAACCGGTCATGGTTCCAGGCCTAAAATGTTTTAACTGATATGGATTGATGTAATTGGTTCTTTAATCGGCCTCTAAGGCTTGGTCTATTTTTTATTTGAATAGTAAGAAAAGATATTGGTTCTATATGGTTCTTTAACCGGTTATTTAAAAAAATATCATATTTGATAGTTATATATGAGTTATAATGGTCCTTAATCGATCAAAATATAAATGGTTCTTATTTGAAGTTGTGGACCTTTTTATAGGTTTATGATTTTGTTACTTCAATTTTCTATTTTCCAACACTTGATATATGAATCTTTCATTTTCAATCAGAGATTGATTTATGGTTTAAGAAAAAACTATAAAATAAAAATTATAATGGTTGAGAATTACTTATTATAATTAAAAATTACTCATTTTAATTAAAAATTACAAAAATAAAAGTTGCAGTTATAAAAATCATAAAATTTAAAAAATTAGAATAAATGATTAAAAATAAATAATAAAAAATTGATACGAAAAATAAAAATTGTTTGTTAAAGCATTTACATTTTTATTAAAAGTTTAAAAGTTACTTTTATTTGTATAAAAATATGAAAACAATTATATAAAACAAAGAAATTTAATTTTTAGTTTTTATTTTATTATAAATGAAAGGAGGGACGATCCTTGTAGAGGAACCACTCCCCCTCCACCTATGTAGAACCGACACCTTAGTGAACAGGGGCGGCCCTGGGGTGTGCCGCTAGTGCCGCCGCATGGGGCCTCCGATTTTAGGGGCCTCTGATCTATATATAACGTAGTTAGTATATATATATCAACAAAGGCACAAAAAGAAACAAGTTTCCTTCCTGGTGGAGTGGCAAGCGCTTTCATTTAGTACCCAATAAACCCGGGGTTCTAATCTCCCTCACAGCCTTAAATTAACTTTTTAATAAATGATATTGTAGTCCCTGGTTTTATTACAATTTTGGTCCCTGTGGTTGCTATTTAATATCAAAAGTAGTCCCTATTTTAAACTATACGATTTTAGTTCTTATGGTTGTCACTTGATTTTAATTTTGGTCATTATGGAGTAAACTTTGGGGATTTTTTTTAAATGGCATCCTAATTTTTTTTTCTAATATCTCCAATTACTCTTTCTTTGTAATGGTACGTTTTCTCAATTCTTTAATTTCTCTACTTTTTCGTTAAGGTATTCTTGACAAATTAACTCAAATTGATTCAAATTATTTGAGTAGAAATTGATTCCATATATGTATTCATTTAAATCCTAAAACTTATATTAATGTTTTTTTTCCATTTTCTTTTTATTAGTTTTTTTCTATAATTTTGTTGCTTGATTATTTACATATGTTCTTTTAAGTAGGGGTGGCAATTCTCGACACGACACGAAACACGACACGAACCCGACACGAAAATAAACGGGTTAGGGTTGAACTTTTTGACACGCCAACCAGTCAACCCGCCAAATAAACAGGCCAGGTTCAGGTTGACACGAACGGGTCGCGGGTTGACACGCCAACCCGCCAAAATTTATTAAAAATAATAATATATATATTTTATATTTTATTTTAAAATCTAAAAGTCTAATCAATAGAGTTTCTTTCGTTTTGTTGTGTAAATTGTAATCCCGTCCGTCAAAACTCAAACGTAGAAATGTGAAACACGAACACCTTAACCCTAACTCAGAATACTCAACAGCAGCTACGACGGCACGCTACCTAGAAACAAGAGATTTCATGACCCCTCAACCCGCGAACGACCTGCCAACCCGCGACACGCCAACCCGACAACACGCAAGTTGACTCGCCAACCTGCCACCCCGCAACCATCCCGCCAACCCGCCAATACGAACATGTGCGGGTTAGGGTTGCGTATCTCGACACGATTAGCTAAACGGGTTGGGTTAGGGTTGAGCATCCATGACACGCCAACCCGCCAACCCGCGACACGCCAACCCGAACACGACACGATTGCCACCCCTACCTTTAAGGTTTTCAAAAAATTTATGTTAGCGTTCTTTTAATAACAATAACTCAAATAATTTTTATTGATATGTGTTATTGTATATACCAATAATGATTGAGTTGTTTTATATAAAATAGGATGACTCCAACTAGAAATTTTGAATCAGATTATTCTAAACATCAAAATAAAAAAAATGTGAACAATTTGTTCAAAGTCAAAGAGGTGCATCGATCGATTTTTTATTAAACAGACATCTAAATATACTTATTATGTGACTATCTTTAGCTTTGTAATTAATTAAATTTTTGTTCTTATTAACATCGTTGGAGATTTTTGAGAGTTGATCTAATTATATAATGTCAGTTTTATTTTTATTTGAATCTTGTATATATAAATATTTTACGTTTTCACACTTTAAATATTTGTTTTTTTAATTTAGTGATGAAAAATTGAATATAAATTTTATTTTCTTGCACGGGGCCTCTAAGATGTCAGGGCCGGCCCTGTTAGTGAATAATTTGGTGAAGCGGTTCTTAAACTCAACTCTCAAATATCACCATTACAGATGTAGATGCTCGAATGATTAAAAGTATATAACGTGCATTTAATATGATTCATTTTCTTAAGATTTTATTAAAGTAAAGAATACTCTTTAAGAAATTGGACATTAAATACATCTAATCATGTGTGTTTTAAGAGCAATAGAAAGAACCATTTTAAAACCTTTGACCTAGTTACAAATTGATGGAGGGAATGATCCTTTAAATGTAGTTCTCTTAATCCATCCCATTGAATTTTGTGGTAAACTTGTTATGAAGTTATATATGAAAGATCCAAAATGAAACAACTCATTTCCTCCTATCAGGAATGTGACCATGGATTTGGTTGCTAGATAGATCTAAACTTTGAAGCTTTTTCATGGCTCTTAAGGATTCCGGAAACACCTTTAGCTTGCATGAAGCTACTTATGATGTTATAAAAATGATTTATTTTTCTTATAAACAATAGTCCAGCAAAATAAAAAAGATTTAAAAAGTCAATTATTATGATAGCGATTTCATAAATAAGATTGAAAAGAGCCTATTAATATTTCTCCAAATAATAGCCATCCAAATACCATATCCTACTCATGTTGCAAGTTGCTAAGAGGGAACGGCCCTTCAATCAAGTTTGCACTTACCTATCTATATATACATATATATATATATATAGATACATGTACTAATGAAATCAAAGTCTCTACACAATTGAAGCATAAATAAGATCAGCTGATCAGGGTTGTTAACCATTGAAGCTTGTTCTGCACAGGTACCTTATGACTTATAAGGTAGCTTATCAAAACCTTACGTTATTTTTGGCTCAAGTTCGCTTCAATTTTAAGGCACCTTATCAGAACCATTTCAGAACCGATGAAATCAGACTTCAGCACCTCTTAAAAAACAAACGCCACCTAACTGTCCAACAAGGTATTCTGCCTATTCAACGTGGGGTTTTCTTTGGTGCTAAGTAAGGAGGTCGAGGTGGACATGGAAGCGATGGAGAGGTTGTGAATCATGGTTGTGTATGCACAAACCATTATCAATGCTTTAGAATATGAAACAATTGAGAAATTTATGGAAGATGATCATTCTTCATAATAATTTATTATGATCCAGATATTTATAGAAGATCATCGCTATTCATTTATTATTATGATCGATAAATTATAAAAGATGATCAAGGTTCATCATGATAAAAGTTTTAAATTAGGAAACAATGGGAATATTTATGGAATAATATGATCATTAGGTTTGGATGGTTGAGATTGATTTATAACATAAAATGAGTTCAGAATTCTTACATTGTGAAACAACTTTGTGTTTTCACGTGCACTTTTTCACAATGTGAAACAACACATGAAAACCGATTTGCACGGTTCCGAGCCTTTTGTGGTCCTTATTTCACTAGTCCACACACACACACATATATATATACATATATATATAGGGGGACCTTCTTTTGAGAACTCATGAATTGTGATAACCTTGAGAACTTGTGCATTATGTGTTGTTTAATGCAATTTTTTTCATCAAAGAGTATGATTTAGAATATTAATTAACATATTTGTTTCATAATGTGTTTGTCTCACATGTGCTCGGTACACAATGTGTAGATTTTTTATGTGTTTGTGAAACAAAAAATACACGCAAAAAAGTTTCACATTGCGAACCGGTCACATGTGAGACGAGCATATTGTGAAACAAATATATGTTGATCAATATGTTCAATACTATACTTAGATGGAATAAAATCATGTGAAACAAAACCTTAAAGGTTGAAGTTCTCACGGATCTCACAAAAAATGAGGTTCGATTAAGTCCTTATATACACACATATATATACACATACACACACATACACACACACACACATATATATATATATAGAGAGAGAGAGAGGGGGGGGGGAGGTGGGGTGGTTCCATTAGGAACCCAAAATTGATTAGGAAACCACTCACAATGTGCCATGTCTCTCTCTTGAGGATGAATATTCATCATGAATAGCACATTAAGAGCATCTCCAAGAGCTATGCTAAAATAGAAAAAAGTGAGATTTTAGCAAAAAATTTACTCCAACAACTATGTTATATTGTATGTTAAAATACAAAAAGAGAGAAGATAAAAATCTCTAACTATAGATAAATCTCTAAAACTCACTTTTTGAGAAAAAGAAATGATATTTTATTCATTCCACCAATAAGAGACATTGAAGTAAAAATATTTAGTAGAGATATATAATATTTTATTAATATATTGATTACTTTAATAATATATAAAAAAATACTACAATCTCTAAAATAGAATATTTTTGGAGTTGGAAGTAAATTTTTTAAAAGATTTTGACTTTTCTTACTCTATTTATTAAAAAAAATATAGCATACCTCTTGGAGATGCTCTAATGATGAATAATAGTGTCCATATTCCTTGAATATGTCACATGTAGCTTTGTTGGTTGTCCCCACTTCCTAATCTATTTAGGTAATATAAGAAAGAGTTCAAAAAAGAGCATCTTCATTTTATGAAAACATGATAAGAGTCTTTTACTATACTATTTTGTTCTTGTTTATATTGATTAATGACTTAAAATTTTATTTGTTTTAACAGCTAAATGTTGCATGTAATTGTTTAACAAAGAAGAAAAGAGTTGTGCATTTAGATAAATCAACATAGTCAATGTTTTTCCGGATGCCAAATTACTATTTAGAACTTAGCTTATAATTCTAAAGTTTGAAGAACTTAGGGCCCGTTTGGTTGGAGGGATTTAGAGGGATTGGGATTTCAAATAAGTCATTTCCAGTGCGAACTCTGGTGATTTTCTTGAAATTATATTGTACTATATCTTAATATTTATGTCAAACGCTGCGGTAAAATAAGTCGTCATGTCAGTAATCTGAGAACTATCCCCAATACAATGGATTGGATTGAAATCCCAATCCTTCCAAATCCCTCCAACCAAACGGGCCCTTTAGAGCATCTCCAATGGGGTTCTTACAAGAACCTCCTTTTGTAAACTTTTTTGCCAACTAATCAAATTAAGAACTCACCAATAATTCATTCTACAATGGAGGTTCTTATAACAAGATACTTTTTATGGGTTCCATTGATTAAATAAATTATATTATAATAAATAAATAAATAAATAAGTCAAAAAATAAATAAATAATAAGTGATAATGGTAAGCACCAAGGTTCTTGTTGTGGTACCTATGGCTTGTTAGCTTCTTATAAGAACCTCTCCATAATGGTGGGTTCTTATAAGCTAATGCACTTTTTGCTTATAAAAACCTTGCATTGGAGATGCTCCTGGTTACATGGGGTCATGTATAATAGGGATGAGCATACGGACCGAAATCCCGAAACCGAACTGGTCCCGTACCGAACCGGTACCGGTACCGAATATCATTACCGGTTAGGTATTCGGTACCAAGATTTTCCATATTCGGGATTCGGTACCGGTACCGGTACTAGTCCCGGTAAATCCCGAACCGAACCGGGTAATTTAAAAAGTCATTTTTTTATTTGAATCGGTAACAAACTCTTTCCTTTCTTTATAGAAAATCCTCTTAAATATATTACAATTTTCGGTTCTTGTATTTTCAACTCAAATACCGATTTTTTCTTGCAATTCTTCATATTTCGGTTATTGCAATTCTCCAAAATCGGTTCCGTAATTTATCCAAAACCCGGTTCTTGCACAATCGGCTCCTCCAATGCGGTTTCCGCTCAAGTGATTTTGGTTTTTGTTATTGTGTTTAATGGTCAACGGTGAAAAACGGTTGTTGTCCCAAAAAATGGTACCAAACGGTTCTAGTCCCGAAAATCCCGGTACCGAACCGGTGCCGGTACCGGCACCGAATTTCTCTTATCGGTTCGGTATTCAGTATTGATTTTTTCTACTCTCGGTTTCGGTACTACCCGGTTTCAGTACCGGTTCGATACCGTAACGTCTTCTTTCTTTGACGAGAGATCCAAAATCAGTGGCTTTTAACAAGCAAATTATAGATATCATATTGAAGTATTTATACGAGAAAATAAACGACGAAAAATTAAGTCACATAAAAAATTGGCACTGAAATATTCGTAACTGTAAAATGATTGAAAATTATGTCATGTGATTACTCAGTAATTTTGTTGCTTATAAAAACAAGTTTTCACATATCGCATGTTGAAAAGTTAAGAGGATTTGAGAATATAATGAGTTCTTGGAAGATAGATGTGTGTTAAATTATAGTCGTTTTACGTAGGAAAAAGTCTAAAAAAAAACCAATGAACTATCTGATTTTGAATGATTAAGTTTTTAAATTATTATTTTTTTTGAATAAAAAAACCCTTAAACTTTCTGAAACCGGTTAAATACATCCTTATAACCTGTAAAAACAGGTTAATGTTATAAAAATTTGGAAAAAGTCTAGAAAAACCCAACAAACTATCTTCTTTTGAATGATTAAGTCCTTGGATTTTTTTAACGAATAAATCCCGATTTTTTTCCTAAATCTTTTTTATCAAATTAATTTTTGAACTTTCTTTGAACAAATAAATCCCAAACTTTTTTAAAATAAAATAAAATCATGAACTTGATTTTGAACAAATAATGTGGAATTTTTTTTGAGCAAAATCATAAGCAAAAATATATATAATATTTCTCACCGACAAGTCGACAACAAAGTACGATAAATCAATTAAACATAGATAAATCATATCATTTTCGATCATAATTACAAAGCATATAAAAGTTTTGCTTAAAGCATAAATAAATTTTTCATTAATTTAATTTTTTTTATGTATCTATTTATGCTTTAGACATGACTTTTATTTTATATGTTTCATAATTAGTAATGAAAATGGTATAATTTTTCTTCATTTAATTGGTTTATCGTACTTTGTTGTCGGTGAGAGAAATTATATATTTTTTTTGTTTATGATTTTGTTCAAAAAAAAGTTCCACGTTTATTTGTTTAAAATTATTGAGTTCATGATGTTATTTTTCAAAAAAAGTTTAAGATTTATTTGTTCAAAGAAAATTCAAAATTTAATTTGGTAAAAAGATTTAGGAAAAAAATCGGGATTTATTCGTTAAAAAAAATCAAAGGACTTAATGATTCAAAATCAGATAGTTTGTTGGGTTTTTCTAGACTTTTTCCAAAATTTTATAACGTTAACCTGTTTTTACAGGTTCCAATGATGTATTTAACCGGTTTCAGAAATTTAAGGGTTTTTTCATTCAAAAAAATAATTTAAGGACTTAATCATTCAAAACCAGATAGTTCGTTGGGTTTTTTTTAAACTTTTCCCTTTTATGTAATATAATGTATTGGTATTAGTATGTTTTTAAAATACTCATTAATTGTTAATCGATTAGTTGTAAAATACCAAATTATGCTTTAGATGGTGTTTTAGAAATACTTTTCGCAATTTAAAGTTGAAAAGGAAATGTAGCACACCCAGAGGTGTTACGATTTATTCGTATTGCATTGTAAGGACCCGTTTGTTAGCAGCTTAATGGGACTCACAGGTTATTTGGTCAGCTATACATGACTGTTTGGTAGTGGCTTAATGATACAGAAAGTCGCTTATTCAGTAAGCTTTTAGGAAGGAGCTTTATGCAGAAAGCCAAGTTTTTTTCCAAACTTGTTCCTCCTAATTAAATAACATGTTCATTCCATCCATGAAAAAACTTTTCCAAACGAAAACCTTCCCAATCTATACAGGCAGATTAATCCACACAGACAACTTTATCTATACAGTACTTAATGGAAAACCAACAAACAGCCCCTAAATGTTGTTATTAGACATATGATACGCAATATATGATTCATCAATAGATATTGAGCAATCCATTTATTATTTTCAACTTTTTCTTATGTTCTATTTCTATAAATAAATAAAAAACATTTTGCACAAACCGAGATTATTCATAAAAACAAGGGCAAAATGCAAGAAATAGCAACCTACTTTCATAAATTTCTTTATTATAGCATTGTACTTTCAGTTTTACTTATTACAGCAATGTACTTTCAAATTATTTTTTATTAAGGCATTGTACTTTGAAAATTTTACCCATTATAGCAATGGGTAACTTGTTACCTTTTAAACAAGTTAACTCCCACTTTTTTTGCTTACATGGCTTAAATGAGATGACATGGATAACATGTCATCATGATTACATGGCATTAATAAAAAAAAATCTCTTGTAATTTTTTTTAAAAAATTCTCACTTTTTTTCACCCAGTTTATATTATTCTTAATTATCTCAATTTTTTAGTAATTTCTTCACGTCATCATTTTTAATAAAAAAACCACTCTTACTAAATTGTATGCAAATTAAATATTTTAAAGTTACATTTTTCTTAACAAATATGATATTTTTCTTGAAGATAAATATTTTATTTATAAAAAATGTAAAACCTGTGATTTAATTTTTCTAGTTCAAAAAATACTTATTTTGTACTTTTTAAAAAAAATTTAACGATATAAATTGTGTTTTAGAAATCTTCTTAATATTGTTACATTTTAATAAATATTTTAGAAATAATCTAATACATTTATTAAATGATATGTCAATTCAATTTTTTTTAAGACAAATTGATATATTCTTTTCCATATAAATATTTTATTTGTAAAAAAACGTAACAATTCTTATTTTCTTAGTTAAAAGAATATATTTTTAAACATTTTTTTATTATTAGGGAAATAAATTGTCACCTATAAATTTTTTAATATTCTTATATTTATGAATAATTTAGTTTAGTTTAATTAGTCTAATATATTTATTAAATAATATGTAAAGTACTATAATAAGAAATGACACATCAACAATATATTATATGTGGACAACCTACATGGACATGAGGTGACATGGAAACCTAGTATAGTGGGTAAATTTAAAAGAAAAGATTATCCAATGCTATGATGGGTAGATTTTTCAAAGTACAATGCTCTAATAAAAAATAATTTGAAAGTACATTGCCGTAATAAGAAAAACTAAAAGTACAATGCTATAATAGAGAAATTTATGAAAGTAGGTTGCTATTTCTTGCATTTTGCCCTAAAAACAATTACGCTACTCTTTGGAATAAAAATCAGATATGCGTACGTCCACAAAGACCACACCTACAGTGGGACATACCGAGCTTATATGGTTGATTGTTTATATTGAGCAATCCATTCCATATATTGACATCTCACAAACATCGGGTTTGGAATTGGGTTTGATTCCAATCTCAGGTTTTCGATTTGAAGACCTATTCACTCTAAAAACTGTGGATCATTCGGACATTTAAAGGAAAGTCTGAAACTGTAATCTCACAAACATTGAATTTAGAAATCCCATGTAGGTAGTTGGTATTTCACATGATTTCATATGATTTATTTGCAATAATGTTTTAAAATATATTAACTACACAAAGATAACATGATACAACTGTTGTATGAAAGTAAATGGAGCATATACTTAGCGGTAGAGCCAGAAAATTTATCTAGGGATACACAGAAAGTTAGAAACAATGTAAGAAAATTTATGATTTCAAGGTTGAGAAAACTCTTTTTAAGTATGTATGTTTTTTTAATGAATACTTATAAAAAAGAATTAAAAATCCAGAGTGAGCTAAACAACATAACTATTTCTATGTTTACACAAACAGATACAAAAAGTGTGTAGATAACCATATAAACAAGAAGAAAAAAAACCTTCGAAATACATAAAAATTATTGTAAAAAAGTATGTATTGAATAAAATAAGACGTGCTTATTTTAGAACAATCAGAAACTTTAGCATTTATAAAGGAAGAAAAAAAAGAAATTTTATGAGTAAATAAAGTTTCAAAGAGGTAATCAAGGTTCAAGACTATCAAATTTTATTATTACAATCATCATCGTTATTTCAGACAGTCAACCATCAACCATTTTTCCGATACCTTGTCGCACTTAAATCGCCTTGGAACTATTGATTCAAGTTTATGTCTTTAAATAAAGCCTAATAGCCTTCTCAACCATTTATAACAAATCCCATTCTTCTTTCTTTATAACTTATATCTTATATTCTTCTTGGATTGCAAACTAGGTGTTTTCACTGAAACAATCTATCTCTTGAAGTAGAAGCACGGCATGCATTCATCGTAACCCCAAACACAGGCGGACCCTACCTCTATGTGGAATATACCAGGTTAATTTGATTTGAGTTATTCTACTTCTTTACAACCAATCGCTAGTGGTTTTGGAATTTCTACACTTTTTAATAAGTTAAAAGAGTCTTCACATAAACCGTCTCTATATTCTTTTAAGTCTTTAATTAGTTGGGTAAAGGTAATGTAATATCCCATATTGGTTGAGGAGGGGAATAAATGTTGACTTATAAGGGACTTGATACCTCCTCTATCATATGCGTTTTAAAACCGTGAGTTCATGTGTGCTGACAAAGCGGACACTATCTGGTACAGTTGGCCTGAGATGTTATAGATAGTATCAGAGTTGAGAACCGGACTGGTGTGCCAGCAAGGACATTGGTTGGGGAGGATAATAAAAGTTGCCTTGTAAGGAACTTGAATACCTCCTCTATCAGACGCGTTTTGAAACCGTGAGTCCCGGTGTATGGACAAAGCGGATAATATCTCGTACAGTTGGCCTGGGATGTGACAGGTAACGTATGCGGTAGTTTGTAACCCTACTCCATGTGGGGTCCGTTTAGTTTAGTTTGGCTTGGTTTGCTTTAAATACCATGCAACTAAATTTAAGATAAAACATGATAAAGAAGGCAAAAAATCAATTCACAAAGAGATGGGCATTTTTTTACTATTCAAGTGATAGAAACTGCATGATTCTTTTCTCAATTGAGAAGTTACAGTTAAGGACTTAATGCCCAAAAAGATAAAGCTTAACTGGAAAGCACAAGTATTAAGTTGAAGACAAAAGGATGTTTATGTTGATTCCAATACAAAAACCCTTTGATAGTTTAATAAACCTACAAACATGAAGCAAGTAATCATCCACATACCTCATGTCCTCTAAGTTCCACTTCATTCCATTATCAAAATAGAAAATGTTGATTTATTGCTTCTTTTCTTCAGCTTTCCTTGGCTGTAAAATAAAAAGAAAGAAAATGCTGATCAACTTATGTCATTTATGAGAATATAAACATGAAATAAGTTTGGAAAAAGAAATGTAGAAAAACCGGAAGGCATATTAAACTCGATTAAAAGAAATTATGTGGTTTTGAGATGTGACCCAATGATCAATCACTTGAAAAGAATCCAAATGTCTCCCATTTCATACTTAGATGTTATCCATGCTTATTCCTAAACTAGTTTTGATGTTTATTTCCTATCCTAGAAGAAGTCTAAAGGGGCTGTTTGTTTACCTCTTAATAGTTCCATTAAGAGGCAGCCTCTGAATCGCTAAGAGGTGAATCTTGTTTGGCAAAAAAATAAGTCTGCCTCTTAACGCTTCCAAAACCCTCCGAATCGTTTTGTATCCTGGACCTCCCTTAACCATTAATAGCCTTAATTACATTATGAACTGTTACCAAACAATTATATTTCATTCTGCACTATATCATAAGAGCCTTTTAATCATTCTGACCACTTAACCATTCAGCAACTGCCAAACAGCCAAACCACAGTTTAGATGGTGACACAGAAAGCTATACATTTGGTCATATCAGACAGACAACATGTGATTGTTTGATTTTGGCTTTGTGGCTCACAAACAAAATCATGGTAAGGATTCATATGTAGATTACTACAAGGATGATAGAACATAATTAGTCATTGGCAGTGGCACATTTGAACTTGTCAACATACCAAACCTAAAAAAAGGATAAAGCTAAAAAAAGTTTGCGGAAAAGAACATAAGAAGAACAAGAAAGGCAGTGCTGAAATTTGAAAACGAGTTAGAAGTAAGCAACAAAATTCAATCAGACAAGCCAACAAAACATTACAAACACAAGCAGGCACTATGTAAAATACTAATATCTACAATTATAAACATAATTGTACTAAAGTTCTAAAACCCTTCAAATTTCTTATCTCCACCCTTAGACACAAAACCCTTCTTATAACAATACCATCAGCCTAAAACACACACACACACAATGTTATACAGCATGCCAATTGCTTTTGCTTCCTTGATGACCTTATGAGGCTACAATAAGGGCATGTTTGGAAGAAGAAAAAATTGGCTTTCGGCATTAAGCCCCCTAGAAGCTTACTGAATAAGCCACTTTCTATATCATTAAGCCACTACTAAACAGCCATCTATAGCTGACCGAACAAGCTGCGAGTCCCATTAAGTTCATTAAGCTGCTAACAAACAGGCCCTAAGTGCATGTTGATGGTGTAAGAGATCACTGGTGTCCCCACAAAAAGGAAAGATGGGTTTTTCACAGCATGACTCCATATATATAGATCAGACCAGTAATTGTCTCAACTTTCACATCCTTGTTCCAATTGCTTGGTGATTGATCCCAAAAAATTGATTTTTTATTTGCTAAGCTATAGTAGAAACCTTTTTCTTATTCATTTTTCGGTTCGTTATTTGTTAATTCGAACGAGTTCTAGTGTTCTGATAGGTCATCTAGCTTCACATCAGCTGATTAAGTGATGATACAAGACAAGGTGCCAACAGAATAACCCTTTAACGGAGTGTTTTTGAGGGATGTGGCTTTAGTAGAAGGATTTGGAATCTTTGGTGTGTTTGGTTTGTAATTTAATTCCATTCGAGCATATACTTTTTCGAACCAAACATTTTCATATGCTTACAAATTATATAATCAAATATAAAAATATAAACGAGTTAATCAATCTCGAATTCAAGCTCAAACATTGAAAAAATATTCGAGCTCGAGCTCAAGCCTGACTTTGAAAAAGTTAATCGAGCTTGAGTCAAGCTCGAATAACCTGCTACTCGATTCGACTCGGCTCGTTTACACCCCCTATACTATAGCATGAGAAAAACACATAAACGCCATAAGACAGGAAACTTCTGCTGCTCAGGTTGCAGCTTTTCCATTTATAAGTGATTTCTCCACACCCGAAAGTTACACATTGATTCTACCACCAACATAAGAAGTAATGCTTAATGAAGGCTTGTCAGTCACCTTAGAACAGCATAGCCAAACACTTGTAAATTCATTTGAATTATGTAAATTTTGGGCAAAAAATAAAAACTAAATAAGAAAAGACACCATTTAACATTTTAGCTGCAGAATTATAGTTCTAAAATAGTTCCAAACATGTTATAGATGTGGTAGTATATATCAAGCACCATCGAAGATGGCAGGATATTAACATAAAAACATTACAAGATGAAGGATCACTCAAATTTTTTGTTGTTATCTAAGGACATACAAACACAGAAAACGTGTAAGCTTCTTCCGACTGGAATGGGAGAGAACACAATGGAAAAACAAAGCTTATATAGGGATAGAAGGAATCCTACAGTTAAGATGATTATAGAAGCCTCCACCATGTTGATAACAATCCACACAGGATGAAGCTACAAGGGGATTGTCTGGGCTCCCTCAAATTTCATTTTCGCATTATGTATGTATATACTTCTTGTCACAAATTAACTTTAGACGATAACATTAACATATATAATTTTAACATACACGATCATATTTACTAAGGCATCACATTAATTTGCACTTTGCAGTTACAGGTAGTTGATGATGAAGGCATCATGGTAGCTTCACAGCCACCCCAAGCAAAATGCCTCAGCTATACATTCCAAAAGAAAGCTAGGGTTTTATTTTATTTACATCAACTATAATTCAAATAAAAATCTAATTGATTCTTCAAAGAGTAAACCAAACCAACCTAGTAAATCCCACATGGAGTGGTCTGAGAAGGGTAAAATGCACACAACCTTTCCTCTCCCATGGAGTAGAGAGATGGTTTTCGTGAAACCCTGGCTTGCAAAAAAAGTGAGACTAACAAAAGCAATAAATCTATCAACAATAGTTTCCAATTTCCATTGTCATTGTCATTGAGGTCAATTAAGCTACTAACTTTTTGTTAAAGAAAACTTTGCACAGATCATTTATGATAAGATTATAGAAGTTAGCATATGAATTATGTGATTCTATTAACTAATAGTAACCTGCAACTACGATTTCAGGTTATACGAACGTCACTTCAGTGCTTTGGATTTAGGCACCACAACAACAATTACTTAATTCGAATGGTAGATGAACGAAGAAAGCAATAATCAACAAAACCAGAAATGAGAATCAATTGATTTTTCTACCTTAGTACCAGGGAACGATTGATGGCGCTCTTCCTCTGGAATAATGACCGGCCACTTCTCGCCGGCTTCACGAAACATTTGCTCCGTTTCGAGCTGTAGACCTTTTTCCAGAATCATCTTCCGGATGGTCTGTGCAGGTGTGGAGGTGGCATCAAAAACCTCCTCCACTCCATTGACGAATGTGACGGAGATCTGCGGTGGATGGCTGTCAGTCCGGCGCTTCACCAACAACTGACATGAAGGATTCGATTCCTTTGCCGTTCGAGCATTGCACTGAGCCAAAAACTCCATACACGCCGCCGTGCGTGTATCTAGGGCATTGAATTCGATCTTCACTTTCGACAAGAACTTCAACATGATTTCTCTCTCTCTCTCTCTGTGAATCTCTCTGAGGGTTTCTCTCTCTCTCTCTGAGGGTTCTTCGAAAAATGGCGACTTCAATGGTTTGTTGGTTTTGAGTGAAGTAACAATAATGGTCCCTATATTATCAATTTATTTGCATATTTTTACCTTTGACTTTGAATGAAAGTAATTCCAGTCCTGGAACAAATTCGTCGATAGAACAATCGTCGGTAATCAATTGTAATAAAATGTCTTCGTATAAGGTAGTGTTTCGACTGTGTTTTATTTTTGTTAACTGTGGGTTAGAGGTGAGCAATTGATCCGTAAGAAACGGCCTGAACCAGGATCGACACCGGTATAGTCCAACCGGTCCGGTTTTCGGTACCAGTTCCAAATCGGTTCGATGCCAATTTTTCGGGTGATTAACAGGGATCGGCCCGAAAGTTTATGTGACAATCTAATCCTAATTTAATACGGGATAACGAATTTTTCAGCAATTTCCTTAATATGGGAGGTAGCAACTCGGATCCGATGGATAACGAGTTAAGTAGCTATTTGAAAGAGACTCGAACGACTTACAAAAAGAATTTTGATATCCTCGGTTGGTGGAAAGTCAATGTGATGCGGTTGTCGATAGTTGCTCGGATGGCAAAAGATAATTACTACTTCTTTTTTTAGTCTTTCATAGTTTGTTCGTAAATTAATATCGTTATAATTTTAATTCTTTTGTTATTAGACATATTGGCGATACAAATTTCAACTGTGGCGTCTGAGTCCGCGTTTAGCACTAGTGGTAGAGTTTTAAATGAGTATCGGACTAGTTTGTCGATGTTGATAGTTGAAGTTTTGTTGTGCATCCAATATTGGGTTAGAAAGTCGATAATAGACGACATCTTGAAGGACGATGATATAGCTTTGGGTATTTTTTTTCAATTTTTGTTCTATTTTGAAACGAATATTACTTTTTATTAAATACTAACAATCTTTTTCGGGTTTGTGTTTATATAGAGATTGCACAAGCTTTAAACAAATTATATGACAAAGCAATGAGGAAGAGGGCAATGGAAAATTAGAGTATGATTTTTGTTGGTTGATTTGGTATTGAACTATAAATATTTTGGATTACTGCACAGTGATGCTATAGATTAAAGGTGTTCACGGATTAGTGCACAATGATGTCATGAATTAATATGAATTTTGTTTAAAAAGCGATGCGGTTGATTAATATATTTAAAAAGTCGTAAAACAATGAAAAGAGATTGTATTAAAAAGCAAAAATACTAAATTCAAGAAAAGCAAATGGATTAACAATCGGTTCCAACCGGGTTTTTGACCGGAAAATCGGGACCAGCACAGGCACCGGTATTGCCTATATGGTCCGGTTCTCGGTCCTAAGAATCTCTCATTTCCGATTCCGGTTCCAAATCAAGTTCGGGCCCAATGCTCACCCCTTATTGTGGGTGTTTGGGTCAAATTGTGTGAACCTCAACTTCTTTTAGATCACGGAGAAGAGTTAAGAAAAATAGTGATCAGGACCCAAATAGATGACATGTAAGGAGAGTCCCTAAAAGGCTCAAACTTTATTTTCACAAGGTTTTATTGCTTCATAATCATATAAGAGCACTTGTGTAACAACCCTCGTTATTGTCTTTAAACTAAGACACAACAAAGCGTGTTACGAACATCCTTTCTGTTTTTCTTTGTTTTACAACTATTCATATGTGAATACATAAAGTATATTTAAATGAAGCAGAAACGGTTGAAGTGAAAACATGATCTTATTCATAAACAACCATTTCAATGGATCATAGTTATAATACACAATCTAAGGTTCTAATACGCATATAATAAGACACAATCTAACATCAAACTGGACCAAAAGTCGACTAAGTGTCATATGTTACGATAGCTTCCTTGATCTATCAGGTATTATTTCGGACCCCTCGTCAAGAGTCTGAGATCATTTATGTGATCCCACGCGCACGGTATTACCGCCCTCGATGATTTATATTCTATCAAGCCTCGTTTTAGCCACGAAACACCCTTTTTTAGCTTCTTGATAGTAAAATCATCGATGAACCATATTTATTTCAAGTTTTACTAAATTACATGAATCATAATGTAAAAATCACATTATTAACATGTGTGAGGCATGTTTCTAGTTCTAAAATCCAAGTAGAAACCATAGAAACAGTGGATTTTAGTATATGTATCACATGTTAAGACAACCAAAATCAAAACATGTAATTACCGTGTTAACTATCCTCTTTCTCTTTAGCTTCTAACCTTCTCTTATGTGTTCTTACTCTCATTCTCTACCTCAACAAAAGATGGGTGTGTATGGTGTATTTTTTGCTGGAAGTTGTAATAAAATCAACCAAAAAACAAGAATGAAACTCCTATTTATACGTTATACCAAAGGTTGAGGAGTTTGGAACTAGGTTAGTCACCGCATGATGTGGCATCCTCCCATGCAATACATGCCACCATACATACTCCATAGAACACCTCAAGCTGCCACTAACAGCCCATTTTCCAACTCCTTTTCTAGCCTTTTTTTTGTTTTTAGTACTTAAAAATAACTTATTTTACAACCACCTTTTTCTGTTTTATTAAAATTTAACAACAGCTTCTTGTGTTATTAACATTTGACAACTACTCTTCCTTTTTATGTTTACAATTTTCTTTACAAACATACTGCTATAATTTTTAGCAGGTTTCCTTTAAAAATGAAGATTTTAGAAGTCGTTAAGTGTTTACCAAACCAATTACCTTACCGGTTCAAAAACATCCTTTTTGTGTTCATTTCGCTAAGAATTAGACTGGTTTTAGGATGTATAATTTCTGACCTACTTGGAGTCAAAATTGAGGTGCCATCATGTCACAAAGATTTCTAGGTCACAACTGAAAGATTTCAGAAGTGTATTATATACCTTATTCTACTAAAAAAATTGTTATGATTTCACGACGGTTACCAAAATTTCTGGATTACAAAGGAAGTGTTCTATCTTATGGTTTATATCTATATGATGTACTACTCAATCAATCCTATATATACAATGCCTATAAATACCCATACGTATAAACCGTTTTCGTAACTTATCAACCCTTGTGAAGCTTATAAACCATCATTTGTTGCATTTTCTACGAACAAAATGATGGTTAAAGGTAACGGTGTTCACCATTCAAGTATTTAATGTGTTACTCGAGTTCAAGCTTAGTAATTATTTAGCTCAAGTCAATCTTGAACACAAAATAAAGCTCATTTAACTTAACGAATTAAGGTATGTGCCACCAATGTTAGACTCGACTCATAAAAAGCTCCATTAAAATTTTCTAGTCAAACCATATAAGCGTATATTTTTTTCGACCTGGCACATGTTCATAAATCATACAATCAGAATATAAAACATATTTTGCAAACCCGAGCTTTTGAATTTTATGCCATGATGAACAGTTCAAAATTGTTAAACGGGCATTAAGCTCGGACACTTAAAAAAATTATTTGAGTTCAAGCACTATTTTGAAAAAAAATATTCAAGCTCAATTATGATATTATTTTCTTGAACCGAGTCCAAACAACATTCTATTTGACTCGACTCGTTAACACCTCTAATTAAAAAGCAGAACTCTTTTTTCCTTTCTATGTGAACTTTAGCTACTATTATTACCATTGAAAAATATGTACAATGTATAGCTCAACAAATCAAAATGAAATATGCAAACGACCTCCAAAAGTACTTATCAGAAAAGTTGATAAATATAGCAGAACGTGACTTCATCTATTTTTCATTTGTTAACATTTTATTTCCCGCGTCATTAGAATTAACGATAAATTGTAAATGTTGGTTGTGTACGCATCACATGTGTTAAAAAGGACATTTTTGTCTTTTTTTTATCACTTCTTCAATGTTTTTTCCCTTGTATATGAAAAATGAAATCTTTATCTGATAAAATTTCTTCCCAAATTGAGTTTGACGATGATTATGTAATGGTTATGAAGCCACGAGCCAACGATCCTTGTTCCCTAAAGTAAAACGCAAATAAAGACTATGTCATCCGACTTTTATGGAACTTTAAGTAAACAAGTCATACAAATACAATAACAGGAAAATGGAACCCTCTTATCAATTTCATTGAAAAGGACCGAGTTCCAGTGCTTTCCAGATGGAGGTTGGTGAATCCCAATTGCAAAAATGGTTGCGTTTAGAGAAACCATCATTGCTTCACGTAGATCATGGCACTTACAAACCCCTGATTATGGTATGTGTTGATACTCTTGAGATCATAATTCACTCTTTGCGAAAGGACTATCTCCATTTGACAGAAGATCTAGATTGTATGGACCCTATAATCTGAAAAAGACAATCACATTACTATAAAACTCTTAAAAATTTGTATGGGTATTACACTTAATAAGTTTTGTACATTCATAATGTTAGTTTTATATAATAAAACATTGTGAAAAGTAACTATTTTGGATGAGCTAATGCAAAAAAAAAACCCATTAATGGACTAAAACTCTAAATTAGGGAATAATCTATATACAGAAGTGTTATTACTCTTATAGTGGGAGGTTAAAATAAAAAGACTAAATATCTTGAAAACATAACAAGAGAATATTCATATGTGAACAATTGAAAAAATCATTTGAAGATGCATATGTAAACCTATATGAATAATTTGTAACGTCGGTTCACATATACATCTTCAAATAAATATTTTTTTAAGGTTCCTTTTCCAGTCATTCACATATGAACTTTTCTTTCTTATTTTCTCACAATATTTAGTTTTTTTATTTGAACCAAAACCCTGCTACTATATCGTCATATAGGCCTACTCAAATATTAAGAATTATTGTCTAAAAATATGACCTTAAAGACTTGCGATTTTGCAAAGCTTCATATGTAACTCATAAAAATACTAATGAATTAAACATAATCTAATAGAAGAATCTCTTTATACTCAACTCAATTCAACTGATAGAAACAGAGGTGCACACATGGACATAGGCCCGACCCCTGCCTATATCATAAAGAAAATTGGTTGTAGGCCCGATAGATCAAATTTTGGTCTTGATATTTTCATGAGGGACCGGTTAGGTCCGATTTAAACCTTATGCTTTTTACGTATTTTTTAATATATTTTGCAAATTAATTTTTTTCTCACATAACTAACTGTACTTATAAATATATATATGGTTTATTTGAAGAATTCTTTTAAAAATAACGTGTTATAAGTTTATTATTGAATATTTTAAATTATTTTATTTTATTTTAGTTTAAAACCCTTAACTAAATAAAGTGAGATAAAAGAAAAATGATTGGTGCAAACATGTCGATATGGTTTATGAACCACCGAAAATGACAGATCGAGATCGTTCTCAATATTTATGTTCAAAATCAGTTATATCGAGACCAACCTAGGGACCAAACCCATTTTTGTATAAACCTAAACTTGTGCAGCTCTAAATAAATACATCAAAATTACATTCATTATATAAATAATTTTAATTTAACTTTCATGATTATTTTGCTTATAACAAAATTGTTCAGATATAAACTGAATTTGGATTAGAAAAACTAATTGATTTGTTATCATCGTATAAACTAACAATTTTTCTTGTAGAAGATACCAACGCATTAATGTATTTTATTTGTCATGATTATATATTTAAAAGAAACATTTATCAGTTGTAAAAAAACAAAGTAATTTTAATAATGATTTTTAAAATTTAGAGAGTGTTTGGTTATATGTATTAACATGTGATTAACACAATTTAATAAAAAACTGTTTAGTTTTATATAATATAACAAGCTAATTCCTTACAAACCAAATTTTTCATTATTGAAGAATAAATATCCATTTTCATTTTCGCTATATCATTTTCATTCTTTTACCTTTTGTTTACTTCTTAATAGTTGACAATATCTAATTCCTTAATAAGTAAATCAGTTTTTATAAAAAAAAGTCTTGGTTCTTATTGGTTCTAAAATTTTCTGAATTATTTTGTATTTTGGGTCTTCCTAAACCATCCAGCGTCCTAATTTCATTCTGAACAATTGACAAACAACCATATTTCAACCATAAGGGTTTATGCGTAATGGTTGAGGCATTGGGAGATGTGGTGAAATATCTCATCTGCTCAGAGTTCGAATCCATGCATACGAAATAATTGTGACAACTAAGCTTACCAGGGGTTGACGTCTTGCAACCATAATTTGCAGGGATTAGTGTAAGCAACATGGGTCACCCTTCCAAAAACAAACAAACAATAACCATATTTCACTTTGCATTATATAATAAGATGCTCTTAATTATTTTGACCACTTAATAACAGTGTTCAATAGCTTGTCGGTTGTCGTAACAGCCGCTATGGCACGACACGTTTTTTTAACGTAGTATTTGATTTTTCTTATTGCTTTAAGGGAGAATTTTATATACGTCCTTACAAACTTGCAACATTACGTATATATCCTTGTAAAATTTCAAATTACGTGTATATCCTTCTAAACCTGAAAAACTCACGTATATATCGTTCTTCCTAATTTAATTATTATCAAACATTTTAAAAGTACAAATAATTAAAACTAAATTGAATATATTTTAGAAATTACTAATATAACCTTCCCATATCCCTTCCAAAAACGTATCTCAAATCAACCAAATCAACAGGCGCCGACTAGAGGAAGAAAAGGCGCCGGCGGTGGGGTTTTTGATTTGCGAAAAGATTTATTGGAAGATTATATTAGTAATTTCCAAAATATATTCAGTTTAATTTTAATTATTTGTATTTTTAAAATGTTTGATAATAATTAAATTAGGAAGAAGGATATATATATGTAAGTTTTTCAGGTTTAGAAGGATACACACGTAATTTGAAATTTTACAAGGACATATACGTAATATTGCAAGTTTTTAAGAACGTATATGAAATTCTTCCCTTTCTTTTTAATGTTTTATTCGTTGGTTTATAATGCATACCTAATTTACGTTATTTAATATCATTGACTCATTGAGTAATTGTAGAAAATATATGTTTACAAGATATGAATATATGTTTACTTATCGAGTCGAGCCATTCGAGCTTACCCTTTTTTCGAGCCAAACATGCTAATATATTTATTAATCATACAATAAAAATATAAAAATTATCAAGCTCAAACCGATAAACGAAGTTAATCTATCGCAAGTTTGAACCCATAAACGAGCGTCGAGCTCGAGCCCAACATTGAAAAGTTAATCGAGCTCGAGCCTAATATTAATTTTTGACCCCAACTCGATTAATCTGCTACTCGACTCAGACTGACTCGTTTACACCCCTGATGAAATCATTCAGCATCCGCCAAACAACCCTAAATCAAACATTTCTTAGAGGCTGTTTGGTTGGTTTTCCATTAAGTCCTGTATGGATAAAGCTGTCTGTGTGGATTAATTTGTCTGTATAAATTGAGAAAGTTTTTGTTTAGAAGAGTTTTTTTATACATGGAAGGAACATGTTTTTTAATTGGGAGGGACGGGTTAGGAAAAAAACTTGGCTTTTCGCATAAAGCTCCCCTCCAGAAGCTTACTGAATAAGCCACTTTTTATATCATTAAGTCGCTATCAAACAATTGTTTATAGCTGACCGACTATTAAGATCGTTAAGCTGCTAACAAACAGACCCTTAATAATTAAATTAAAAGGAAAAAGAAGTAAATAGTTTTTTACTTTCTAAAATAATTATTGTATTCGGAATTTGAAAATGGATCGATGAACATATAAGGAGATAGTTTGCAACAGAGATATCGCGATTGCAGGTTTTTCTCTTTCTCTCTCTAACCCTTCAATCAATTAGCTCGGAATCTGTGGGGGAACAAACAAAAATCCAGCAAAATATTTCAATTTTTCTTTATTCCATTTTCGAATTCTAGGGTTTCGCTTTTACAGATTTTGGAGCTTCTTGCGGGGATCTTTAAGCTACGTTTCTGCCGCTGCAGATCTGGATTCAGACGATTTGAATCGAATTTAAGATGTTTTGGCGTATGACTGGGTTGTCCACCACGTCTCCGGTAAATCTTGGATTTTTCTTTTTATTTTTTTTATAAATTGGTTAGATGCTTGTAGATATCTTTAGATCCTGGTTTTGATTAGTTACTATTTAAGCTAATCATAAGTTTGTTTCTTCATTGGGTATGTTTGTTTGGTTGGTTGGTTGATGAGGAAAATGGGAGGAAATGAAATGAATTTGGAGAAGGTGATGTGAATTTTGATGTTGTTTAATTAAGGCTGTGTAGTAGTTTGAAGTTTTGTTATTTTCAAGAGGCCTAGAAGCTGGAAAGTGTATGTTTGAAAAGTTGAGTTTCTCTTATGTCTTAGATTGAGTTTCCAGAAGCATGTTTTTCTTTTTGGTTTTACATTGAGGAAGGAATTGCATCAGTTTGTGTAAATGGTGAACCAATAGCTTCGTAATGAAACCGTGTGATTATAGAGAAAAGCACCAAGTGACAGATGGTCTATTGTTCAAATCTGATACTAGTCCGTGTGTAAAACTGTACCATATTTACAGATGGAACATTTTGAACCTTTTGTGGTGCTTGATGATGGGTTTGGGGAAGTCAAAGGAAGTGTATATGATAGTCTACTACATAGAAGTGGTTTGGTATGTCGCAATTTAAAAGATCTACCTCATGTGTGGTTATACCTTAGCGATTACCTTCCTACTTACTCCATTATGTGTATTTGAACACGAGAAAGAAATATATGTTAATGCAAGGTAACCCGAAAGACTTAACCATAGTTAAGATCAAAATACGATTTGGATGTTCCATGTACCCACATCATTTTCTGTGTCATACAAGCCCAAAATAGTTGTTGCATGTTGCTCTTAGGTAACCCAACTATCAGCATACATATATACCAGTACCGAAATAGTAAAAACGAGCTTTCTTGCACTTCTGTTCCTAATCCTCACTCCCACCTCTTAGCATAAATCAGTACTATTTTAATGATGTTCTCTTCCCTCTCATTCATTTTACCATTCCCACCCTAAATGGTATACTTCTTGCTGTCTTTCATATTTTTCTCTTTCTTATTTTTCTTCCAAAATGCTGGGCCTTTTCTCTCTGGATTTTCTTTTTTTGCTTATTTTTTCTACAAAGGTTTTTCCCATCCTTGAGACACCCAAACCCATTTGTTTGAGTCCTAAAGCTGCTGTATACTTCATTTTTTTTCTTTCGTCGACCAGTCCCCTCAGTTTTCTCCTTGACTTGCATTCTTTCCCTTTCCAAGTTGTAAACATCACATTAGAACTCCTTTCCGAGTTGCTTCTTGTTTGGATTGAATTAATCTTTTTGTTCGTATTTCTTTTATCCCGGGACATGTGTTCCAGACAAATTTTGAATTTGATGAACTCAACTTGTTCTTGTCTGTTTCGTCTTGTATATGTGTTTCCTATTTCATTCTTGAAACCACTGCACTCCCTGATTCTCTTTATTTTTATTTTTGCTGTAAATACTTTACCTCTGAAAACAATTTAAGTTTAATCATTTATATTTTCCACCAACTTCGTATGAGTGAACATGAAAGTCATGGCACCGCTTATCAATGGTTCAATTGTTGTTGGCAAGAATAGAATTGTTCCCTATTTTGAGGTGAATTCCCAATGGTAAAACATATTCTTCAAAGTGGGGCCCAGTTGGAACTTGGAACAAGGTGAGATGGAAATTGGGCAACAAAGCATGAATTTATAAGATCTTATTATCGAATAAAGATCCACTGAAGGTATCTGTTTCAGTTACATACCTAGAGAAGTAGAGAGCATGACAGGAGGCACAAACCCTGGGTGGACTGAAGGGTTGGAGCATCTTTTAAGCAGGCAGACTGCTTTAGGAGGGTAGACTGGTGACTTCTTTAGGATGCATGTTTTTGGAGCTTATGCCTACGATATAAGAGGTGGTTGGGTGAATGGTTTTAGGGGACTGAGAGAATTAACTTTAGGGAGTGTTTGGTTCATTTGAAGGAAACTGAAATGGGAATGGCTTTAGTAAGGATTCAAGGAATGATAATATTGGGGGATGAAAAGTCATCCCCCCCAATTTAGTAGGGTATGGATAATTACCCACTTTTAAGTCATCATTAAATACATTATAGTGAACCAAGCACCATTATTCATTTCCATTCCCATTCCTTAACACCTATTACCCAAATCATAAACCTCCTTAAGTGGTAATGGGTGCATTATCTTTTGTCTTTTGCTCTCTATTGCATTGATTTTAGTGGCATGCTGAGAGGTTTTTGAAGTATTCAGCATCAAAAACTTCCTTTTCAATTGACAACACAACCTAACCTCCTCTGGTGTGAAAGGTCTTAATTTGACACATTATAATACATCTATAAAAAGGCTCCACTACTATAGACAGTTTGCAGAATGTGAGGTCCACAACTCAAAAAATTAATCCATTTTAAATAATACTCAATACTCGCTTGCAATTTCTTTGCTTCTAGCAAGTGCTTATATTGCTCGATTCATTTAGTTTACTTATAAAAAAGCGACCTTAGATTTTAGGTAGTTGCTTTACCATATGATAGGCAAGTGATCATACTAAAATGCTTAGGGAGCCTGGTTTTATAAGGCACTGTTTGTTTTTTCGAAAGTACCTCTTATTCACTACTTATGTCTAACCGAATGAAACCTTTTACCGTCCTCTTATTGGACAATAGGTTAAACCACCTCTTATTGGACTGCTGACTTTAGTTTAATAAAAAAACTCAAATCTACTGCACCATGGGTTGAACTCTAGACCTCTCACATCTTACTGTAATGTTTTAGCCACATTGCTGCTGCACCTTTTGGATTGAACTCACGACCTCTCACAATTCATTTACTGTTTGCAGACAAATATTATCTTTGTGATTCTTGATAATTATTGTTTTTGGCTAAATTTATTGTTTTTAGATAATAATTTTACATATTTATTAGTAAAGTGGAATTCTTTTTACATAAATCCAACATTATAATATTCTGAGGGGTAAAATAGACAATTACATACATCCAGACATTTATGAGTTTGCAAAAACAAACAGTCATAGGGCCTGTTTACTTGCATCTGTCTGCCTCCTACCCAGTTAAGAGGGTCTTACCGGAGTAAGAGATGTTTACCAGGAAAAAAATAACCTCTGACCGGTGTTTGACGCTGACTGTACATCTTACTGGAGAAAGAGATTGGAACCTTGGTGATTTTTCCTATATTACCTTCCCTAGTCCCTATTCCTTCTCCAAAAACCAACCCTTCCCCCTCAACCCATCATTTTTTTCTTATGACTGTGGAGACCATTATCCTACAACTACTACCCCATAAATAATCAAGAAAAACTGTTCGCCGGAAACATTTCTCCGTCGAGGAAAAACTCTGGGAATAACCACCAGACTGGCCGACGGAGTGCCAATGTTTTGCTAACGACGGTGGCGCCAAGCGTGGTGGTTTGTCGACTAAGAATAATATCCAAGTGGACGGACGATGAGAATAAATAATGTAGAGAGATGTGGACGGTGGTGTTGAAGCCTTTAGTGCATTGCTCCTTTCCCATGACCTCGTGAACTGCAATTCCAAGCCTAGGCTAATAAAGTATATTTAAATATATTCATTTAATTCAATTATAAGATTTGAACTTGCATTACAATTGTTCTATAAAATTATAATATTTTATTATGACGAGTATCAATATAAATTCGTAAGTGAAAAAGAAATAAAAAATGTATTTAAAATATTTTATAAACAACAATTTTTGATAAAAGAGTATAATAGTTTTTTTTTAATTTACTTAGCGCTTACTATAAAACATTTAGTAAACAATAATTTTTCACTCAGCAGTCAGCACTTACCTCAGTCGGACCTTTTACTCCGGTAGACCTCTTAACCCAATCAGTATTAGTGATTCTGCTTTCAGACTTCAGCACCACCTCTTATCAAGAAGTGAACTAAGACTTTAGAGTTCAGCACCTCTTAAAACACGAACATCATTTAAGTAACGTCAATTTCAGAGGTTATGCCATACACTAGGAAAAGAATAGACTGAGTTCATATAATATAATCTCTCTATGTAAGTGTAAGATCTGGGTATATACTTGATTATTAGTTTTTCTATTTGGCGCCTGCTGGATTTTCTTGAATCATGCTGATTAATATGTTTGGTGCAATTAATAATACATGGCATGCATCTAGTGAATTCTGTGATTATGTAGATACCTAATACCTTCGTTGAAAGAGCCTGATATGATTTAATTTTTTTCAAGGAATGGTAAAGAAGGATATGAATGCCGTATTATGTTCCTTGTGATCGAATTTCAATGCCAATCACTTTGTTTTTGAATGGTCAGAGATCATACTCATTTTTTTTAATCAATCCAGGTGGATACAATTTTGGACAAGGAAAATTTTACGCTAGAGGAGCTGCTAGATGAGGACGAAATAATCCAAGAATGCAAAGCTCTTAATAACCGGCTTATTAATTTGTAAGTCACATGGCTTGAGCTAAATTTGACTCCATGGTATCTTGTAGCATCTAGTGTTCACTTGTGCTGTCATGACGCTTTATAATATTGTTCATATGCTTAAATGTAGCATCAGTTGCTTCTTATTTGTTTAATCTACCTTTATCTATTTTAGCACATGTTGGGCTTTGTATTTTACATGGCAGACAGCTTGCTGCTTTCACGTATGGGTAGCAAGACTTGAGTCTTCATTTAATAAGCCAACCTCTTAATTGGCTTTTATATGTGCATATTAGTTGCTCTTGGTGCAGATATCTGTAATGTGTGAAGCCAAATTATCTTAATAGTACTGCACAATCATAATTTTCGAGCTGATCTGGCTGTATAAGCACCAAAAGAATTCTGGAAATAGGTTTGAAAAAGATGGGTGACAAACATTTTTATGGTTAAAATTTTGATGCTAAAGAAGAAAACGTTACTTTTCTAATATATTGTTGGTTAAAATTTTGATAATATATTGTTTTTATGCAATTACTTTTCTAAGTGTCTAGTTTCATTTTTTCACTGATACAATACAATCGCTAAAAAGATATGGAAATACTGCCTCTAAGTTGAGAAAATCGATTAAGGCATGCTTAATTGTTGAGCCAGTTCAATGATAATGACTAATCAGAGCATTGGGGGACACTTAACATCTAGGCGGTTCATTAAGCAGCCCTTTCTAGTTCAAGCGGTTGGGGACACTTAACGCCTAGGTGGCAGCTTAAATGGTCCTAGACATGGAGCTTTAAAAAACTATTTATGGGTTATTGTATGTATCGCTACGTGATTTTATGGTGCCTCTTGTTCATAGTTTTTTTTATGGTAGTCGAAACTTGATTTTTAATTCTAATAGTTCTTCATGGTAGTTGAAACTTGATTTTTTAATTCTAATCCACTTTCTTCATTTCGAGTTCATTACCATCTCTTCAGTTTGTAACATGTAGAATTTACTTTTAACTGTTGAATGCAGTTTGAGGGAAAGGACTCAGGTTGAACAACTCGTTCGGTACATAGTGGAAGAATCTCCTGAAGATGCTGAAAAGGGGAGAACTTTTAAGTAGGTTCCTCTGTTTCTATGTGATCTGCCCATATACTCGTTGTATTTCCATGCTTATAAGCATTAACCATCAGATAATACGTATTATTATGTTCCAGGTTCCCTTTTATTGCTTGTGAGATCTTTACTTGTGAAGTCGACATCATTCTCAAAGCATTGGTTGAGGATGAGGAGGTACGGAATAATTTATTCCTTTCTAGGTTATTAAAGTTGAAAATTAGAAGTGTTTTCAAGCTTGTTTGACTGTAATTGCCTGGTGGAATAAGTTTTTTTGTATATTTTTTTGCAGTTGATGAACTTGTTGTTCTCCTTCCTTGAACCAGAACACCCTCATAGTGCTCTACTGGCTGGTTATTTTAGTAAAGTAAGTTAACTCCAATCGTCATTTTGATTTTTTCTTATGATACGTTAATCTGACATTTTGGCAGAGATCTATACTTCATTTGTTCAGTTTTTATGTTCCCTTCTCAAATATGCATCGTGTTTTTAAGTTTATTTTCCAGATGGCTGATCTTTTGTTTACATTCTACAGGTTGTTGTATGCCTTTTGTTGCGGAAGACGGTTCCCTTAATGAACTATATTCAAGTAAGCTGTTAATTAATTTAAACCATTTAGGTAAATTAACTTTTTTGTTCTTTTTGGGTCAACATCTAAAGATTATGCCATATGCATGTTTTTGCTCTCCCTCTTTATCAATGGAACTTGGGGGAGGCTTCATTTTGTCTGAACTCTATATGAGTATATAATTATATATATACTATGTATACCATTTTCTTTCACTCGAATCTTAAGTTCTTTATGATTTGGTGGTCAGGCCCATCAGGATATCATCAAAAAGCTGGTTGACCTTATAGGAATTACATCTATCATGGAGGTGAATTCTTGAATATTACTATTTATTATTACTGTATATGTATATGTATATGTATATGTATGTGCATTCCTTCTAAATTTTATTCTTGTTAACAGGTTCTTATTCGTCTGATTGGTGCTGATGAACATCTTTACACAAGCTATGTAGATTCAATGCAGTGGCTAGAAGATACAGACGTATTAGAGATGATTGTTGACAAGTTCAGTTCTACGGTATGTTGTAATTTTATAAGCCACCAATAGTCAAGGTGTATTCTCTATAGGCAATTTGGAATTATGAACTAATAACTAAAATTTACAACTCAATTGTTCTATTGAAGGATTGTCCTGAAGTGCATGGCAATGCAGCTGAATCGCTTTGTGCTATAACCAGATACGCTCCCCCAGGATTGGCTGCTAAAATATCCAGCCCGAGGTTAGCATTTACATTTATTATACTTTTGAAGGAGAATGGAGGGTTCAACATTTAAATTTTTTTGTATCGCCTAATGAACATATGAACATTTTTATATATAATTTTGCAGTTTCATAACAAGATTATTTCGTCATGCTTTGGAGGACTCACGGCCAAAATCAGTTCTAGTTCATTCATTGTCTGTTTGCATATCTTTGTTGGATCCTAAGAGGCTAACCTCGGGGACATATTACATTTACAATCGGCAATCGACTCATGGATCTGTAGTAACGGCAAAACCTGAGACTGTGGAAGGCATGTTGGAGAGCCTAGGTATTGGTTATCTCGTTAATATATTTGTTTTAAGATACAGTCTTCATTTGTGAAATCAGAATTGAATCAAACACAAATGCATACACCAGATATATGTTTTTGTTAGAAATTAGAATATTCAAACAATCATCAGTTTTACAGTGAATTGGAATTTTATATCCCTACATTTGCTACATTTGGCATGTTTTTATCCATATGTTGTTCCCTAATGATAAAGTAGTACATTTTTTTTCCTACTGTAAAAGTGATGGTTTTGTGATTTTTTTGCTAATCGTGCCTTTAAATGTACAGGAAATTTGTTAAAGCTCTTGGATGTTTCAGCAGAAGATAATGTTTTATTTACAACGTATGGAAAGTTGCAGCCACCTCTTGGGAAACATCGTTTAAAGGTTATATTTGTACTTAGTCATCAGTAATTATGATTTGCTCACGACGTGATTGATTGGATATATGTTTTAGTAAAAAAAGCAAAGTAAAATAAATGAATCAAAAGTGGCATGCAAACTTGATATTATTGTACCTTGAGCTATTTATCTCTTTCTTAATTTTCTCTATTGTAAATGCAATAATGCATTTAAAATAACTTATTGCCATTCAACAATGGAAAATTTCAGATTATTGAATTCATCTCGGTCCTAATGACTGTTAGTAGCGACGCTGCTGAGAAGGAGTTGATCCGTCTTGGTGCCTTAAAACGTATTATAGAATTATTTTTTGAGTAAGTGCTCTCCACTTAGCCATGTTATCTCCAGAAATGTTCTATGGCAAAGATATACATATATATATCTATATTAACCCAACTTTTTTTTGATGATTATAGGTATCCATACAATAACTTCATTCATCACCACATTGAACAGATAATCGATTCTTGCCTTGAGAGCAAGAATTCTTCACTCACTGTGCATATTCTTGAAGATTGTCATCTTATCAGGAAAATTCTTGATGCTGAGAAGCATAGTGCATTGGATGTCGATCCAAAAAACGTAATGGTCAACTTTCTGAAACTTTGTTTATCTCTTAATAGTTCCATTAAGAGGCAGCCTCTGAATCGCTAAGAGGTGAATCCTGTTTGGCTAAAAATAAGTCTGCCTCTTAATGGTTCCAAAACCCTCTGAATCATTTTGTATTCTGGAGTCTGGACCTCTCTTAAGTCTTAACCATTAAGAGCCCTAATTGCATCCTGAATGATTACCAAACAATTATATTTCATTTTGCACTGTCATAAGAGCCTCTCAATCATTCTGCACCAAACCATTTAGCAACTGCCAAACAGCCCCTTAACATTAAATCATCTGGAAGGAACATAACAACCATGGGAAGGGCTACATCATACTTCTGATATCTTTTTCTGTTAATTCTTCATGATGCTTGAAGGAAATATTGTGTGTCCATAGTTAATTGAATTCAGTATATATATATATATACACACATATTGCAGCCAACAATCCCTGCTGAAGGAAGAAGCCTGCCAAGGATAGGAAATATTGGACACATGACACGTATCGCAAACAAACTTATTGAACAAGGGGCACATAACAGCTACATTGAGTCACATTTGCAGGTTTTTTCTTTATCAATGTTTTTGAAGTATTTCTTAACATGCGTGCTTTATAGTTCAAATGATTCCATAATGTTACTTTTTGACAGGGTAATAATGAATGGGTAGAGTGGCATGCAGATGTACTTACTAAACGCAATACGCTCGAAAATGTCTACCAATGGGCGTGTGGGTGGGTATTTCACAATATATATATATATATATATTATTTTATGTGAAATCATGTATACTTTGGTTTTTTGGCTAATACGTATGCTGGAATACAGCACAAGTTCCATCCGTGTTTAAAAGGTTTGTTGCTTGATTGTTCAATTATGCCTTTGGAAATGTTTGCATGGTATGGAGGGAGGTTCAGGGGAAAACGCTAAAAAAGAGAAAACTGAAGAACACCCTGGGAGTCCTTCATCTGGATGTTATGCACAAATGCATACAAGCGATTGAAGCTGTTTTTTTTTTCTATGCATCAATGCATATATATGCATTAGGGCATATGCACAAATGCATGTTACAAATTACCAGTATGCATTTGTGTATACCCTCCGGATGGAGGGCTCTGAGGGTGTTCTTCAGTTTTTTTTTTGGCGTTTTCCCTTGAACCTGACCCGCATGGTATGTATCTAATTCCATTGGTCTTAAGCGGAGGGACAAATAATAATGGACATGTAATGCATGCATTTTAGAATATAAGAATGTTCTAGAAGAAATTGGAACGTTGGTATATATATTAGCGAGTTAATGTCTTCTTACTCTGAAATTAGTAACACATTTTGCGTATTTACCTTTCAATAAGAATTTTTCTAGAATCCTGCTCATGATAATCTTTACCAAGGCATATTTATCTTTTCTATTAGCATCTTTGTAATTAGTAACACATTTTGTTCTCCATTAGTGTCTTTATTTTATGAGTTCTATCAGAGAAATATAAGTTTTTGGATTGCAGTCTATTATTTTGTTTTTGGTTGCTTATTGATTGATAATTGTATCTTTATCCAACCAAATTAAACAGGAGACCTACTACACTTCATGATCGTGGTAGAGATAGTGATGAAGATGATTACCAAGATAGAGACTATGATGTGGCAGCTTTGGCCAATAATTTAAGCCAAGCATTCCGATATGGTATCTATGAAAATGATGATAACGATGAGGTATAATATAACAAAAATTAGTCATGCTCTTACTTGCTAATGTTTCTTTTTTATCTTGTTTTTTTTGTTTGTTTATGTTTTTAAACCAATATGGAATTGCGTTTAAGGGAGACGAAAACTCTCTTGTGGCAAGTAAACGCTAGGATTCCATCATCACAATCTCAAAAAGGAGAAACAGAGGGATGTTCAGGGGAAAACCCCCCAAAAAATGAAAAACTGAGGAACGCCCTGGTATCTGTACATTTGGACGGTATGCACATGTGCATACAAGTAATTGAAGCTTTTTTTTGGTTCTTATGCACGTGTGCTTGTTATGCACATGTGCATACCGGACAAATTGCTTACGAATTACTTGTATGCACATGTGCATATCATCCAAATGAATGGTTACCAGGGTGTTCCTCAGTTTTTCGTTTTTCCCTGAACCTGACCCTGTGATATATATATATATATATGTGTGTGTGTGTGTGTGTGTGTGAAGCAGTAATTAGTCGATTACTTATGGTAACTGATGATTGAGACTTTAAAGGATCTCATAATTGGATTGGACTCGTTCTCCCATTCTTCTTTTCCTGCTTTTATTCTAGTCTAAAACTTATAAATTTTCACACATGAGGCTGCTTATTGTAGGGTTCTTATGTGTATTTTACCGGTTTTATTGATTATTTTGAAATAATTCTCCATTTGTTTTGACTACTGATCACTGATACTGTATTTTATTTTCTGCTGTATCCAGGCTCATGGCTCACTGGAAAGAGATGAAGAGGTACGTTTTTATCAGTAGGCCTGGATAATTTTTCCGACAAACATGAGTTGCCTTTATATTAGTTCTGTTTTGGTATTACTTGCTGAAGTTGGAACCCTCTTGTTCGAAATAAAAAAAATATATTAAAAAGTAACCTTTTTTTCTCGTGAAGTTAGTTGATGAAATTTGTAATTGTTAAGAAAGATAAAAGTCGTAATACTAATAAGCTAAATGTTATTCACCATCTCATTGTTTCTTATAAAAGAATGGGAAAACAGGGAGAAAGATGAGATAGCTGACATTCATGCAAAAAAAATTAAAATGGGGTTATACTTAAATTTGAAACTTTATATTATAATTCCTAAAAGTTTGTTTAAAATGGATGTGTAAACTTTTGCAGGATGTTTACTTTGATGATGAATCTGCTGAAGTAGTGATTTCTTCACTTCGATTGGGAGATGACCAAGAAAGGTGTGTTATTTATTTTATCTTGTCCTATTGATGATTAGACTTCATAATCTTGTGTGTCGGTTTTTTGTTTGGATACATCTTTGGGTTATGGAATAAATAGAAATTAAAAGTACAAAAAAAATTCATATAACATAGTTGGAAGATTTCTAGGTAGCATAAATAAAAAAATCTACACTTTTTAAAATCATTTTTTAGCATTGGAGTCTTGTGTCAAGTTTTAATCTCGAGTAGCCCTAAAGAACAACGATATTTCCCATCTATTTGTGCAAAAGCTTGAGCTGATTTGAAGTTCTTCTTTTGGAATATACTCCTTCCGTCCCAGAATTTTTTTCCACAATGAGAGAGTTTTAGAAATGAAGAACTCCCTCGGAGCCCTCCATCTTGATGCACAAATGCATACTGGTAATTTGTAACATGCATTTGTGCATATGCACCAATGCATAACATGCACTCGTGCATAGAAAAAAAACGCTTGTATGCATTTGTGCATACTGTCTATGCACAAATGCATACTGTTCAGATGGAGGGCTCCCAGAGTGTTCTTCATTTTTTTTTTACGTTTTCCCTTGAACCTGACCCTACATAATCTATATATATATATATACAAACAACAATTTGTTGTCTATCTGTGATTCTGAAATGTTTCAGATGCTGGGAATTGATAACAATTCCACATAAATTTATTTCCCCTGAATTTTTGTGTTTCAGTGGGTCACTTTTCACAAATTCAAACTGGTTTGCTTTTGAGGAGGAGAGGGTGGTTCATGAACGATCAACTGATGCAGTAGCTTCACCCTCACCCGACACCGAGGGTACCGCTGGCGGCAATACTGGCGGTGATGATAAGCCCACTTCCAACGAAAACGACAAAAACTTAGCCGATACTGCAACATCCGAGGTCCCTGAGTCAAAACCGGGTCCCGATGATACTACTATCGGGAAATCGGCTGATTACTCTAAACCAAATGAGACCGATAAGCCACCAGAATGGATCGAATGGCGGGAATCGGCTGAACCATCCAGCAAACCGTCTGTTGAACCATCAATTACGGCTGAAACATCTCAGGCTGCAACAGCTAGCCTTCCGAACGGTAATCTTGAAGTTAATCCACAGGTTGATATTGCTAACGATGTTCCGAAAAAAGGGGAGTCTGCTCCGCCATCTGCCGCCACCGAGAAACCGAAGGCGGTGGATGACAATGGCGGCAAGACCACTGTTGGAGGCGGCCCGCCGGAGTAAAAAGTTCGAAAGTCCACAACCTCACGGCACTGACGACAAGTTGGCTCGTTGACGTTTCTTGATCGGACATTACGTCTCGGGTGGGTCCCGCCCGACTCCAAGTGGCAAAATTGTAATTTGAAGTGCAGTTCGGTTTAGTTCAGTTCTTCAAAGATCTTATTAGCGTTATTCTGCTCGTAGGACAGGAAAAAAATGTGACATTTTTTCTCTCGTGTATTTTTCAGACTAATCGTGTACATTATTTGATGGCCGGGGTTATTTTCGGAAATAGGGATAATGATTCTTTCCCGTTGCCATCGGTTTACGGAGATCCGGCGACCGGAAAATGGTTCCGATGGCGGGTTTTCTTGTTTGAAGATTCTCCGATGAAATGGCTGTATGTTAATGATTCTTGTGCTCCTTTTAATGTCTAAAATTTCATTAATTAATGATAAAAATAAGTTAAGTCTTGTTGATTAGACAATGTGAAGATTTTGTTTTTTTTGGTATTGATGTATGATTAATGGTTGATTATGTTTTTAATTTTTTTATTATCTTTTTTATAGGTTTATTTCTTCTCTGGGTTCGAATCCAGATACTGTTAAAGTCCTTGTGGTGATAGATGTTTATGTGCAATGACTTTTGGCCATTTGTGTTTGTCCATGATTAATTAGTGCAGGTAAGCTGGTCTGGATATCTACAGTTACTAAGAAAATTGTCGTGATACATTCTTGATTTTAGTAAACTTGTTTATTAGTAAAATAATGGACGACAAGTATTATTTAAATTTAAAAACATAAATAGAATAAACATCAAGTATAAAAATTTAGAAACAGTAATGCGGGTACCTTCAGAATGAGCTTGAATATGAACCGGATTAATAACAGAAGATGAAAGACGAAAATTGGAGAAAGAAGAAGAATTGATAACAGGAGAAAAGATAAACTGAAGATCTAGAGATTTTGAACATTGGGATGTAGAGATTACAGATATCTTAGAAATACAATATAAAGCACTTTAAAAAATTTGATTTCTTCTTTGAGAATGCAAACCGCTTAAAATAGGCACGAGGTTGACTGGAAATGTTGTTTATCTTTGAGGCTTTGATAGATGTCCGTTGGTTGAATAATTGGTCATGTAGTGATGACTGCTCATGATCCATCTTTTGGACATGTTCTGATAATGGATAGTAATTATCTTATCTTTCGAGAATCTTCTTGAGTAATTCTGACAGTTTTACATGAACGATTTTATCCATTATCCATATTTTGAGAATCTTCAGTATAATGAAGAATCTTCTTGATACGGGCCCTTGACAATTTGATTTAACTTAGGAACTCGGTAAAAGGATCTTGAGCATCTTGAAAACAACTCAATATTTTCTGAGGGAGAAGTTGCAGGTGAAAAATTCTTTATTTCATCGATCTCTGGGGTGAAACAACTGTTATTTATTATCTTGTTTTAGACTTTGTTTTAAAATTCCTCCAAATCCTATATCGTTAGCATCCGTTTCTACAGTCAACTTGGCGTTAGGGTGAGGTCATAAAATAAAAATATATTTAGATGCTTAAAATTTGATCTAATGATTTAGAATATATCAATACATCGTCTATATATACTACAATAAACTCGCTTATTGGTGATATAAAATATTTTGAAAATTTGATGAAACATTTTTAAATCGTAGTGTCCAAATGGGACATTAAAGCCTGTTTCATATTTATCGTTTTCGCTTATTTATATTTGCCAGAACCCTGATTTCATATCAAAAGTTAAAAATATTTTTCAATCATACAATTTCTTTAACAAGTATCTTTTATTAGCTGGTGTCTGTCATTGTGCGTTAATCTAACTTCACTTTAAAATAGTATAAAAATCAGTTTCACTAATTATTTTTAGGGAATTTAATTAAAATAACATATTTTTCAAAAAATTGTTACCAAAATAATCATTTTTTCTTTAAGTTTACTAAAATAGCAAAAAACCCTACGAAATCGTAGCCTTCCTAAAAAAAGTGGCATACCCCACGATTTCGTGGGATGGGTTGAAAATCGTTCCCCCCCCTCCCGCGCGCGCGCACACACACACACACACACACACACGGTGGCATTTTTGTAAATAAGTGGAAAACTCGAGTCATGACTTAAACAATAATTAGCGCGTAGGGGCAGCATCGTAAATATAACATGTTCGTCAATTTCTTCATTGTCGTAAGTGGAAAACAACGATTTCGCCATCAATCTCTTCATTGTCGTCGTCACCAAGTAACAATTTCGACATAAATCAGTTCATTGTCGTCGTCACCAAACAACTTATTTCCTACAGAATTGTAGCTTATATTCAATCTGAATATAAGCTAAAATTCTGTGTTTGAATAGTTGTAGTATATATTCAGTCTGAATATAAGCTACAATTATGAGTTGTATAATTGTAGCTTATATTCAGTCTGAATATAAACTAAAATTATGTGTTTGTATAATTGTAGTTTATATTCAGTCTGAATATAAGCATAAAATGTTATGCTTATATTCAGACTGAATATAAGCTACAATTATGTGTTTGTATAATTGTAGCTTATATTCAGACTGAATATAAACTAAAATTATGTGTTTGTATAATTGTAGCTTATATTCAGTCTGAATATAAACATAACATTGTAGTATCACAATGTCACGTTTATATTCAGTCTGAATGTAAGCTACAATTATGGGTTAGTATAATTGTAGCTTATATTTAGTCTGAATATAAGCTAAAATTATGGGTTTGTATGATTGTAGCTTATATTCAGTCTGAATATAAGCTAAAATTATGTGTTTATATAATTGTAGCTTATATTCAGTCTGAATATAAGCATAAAATGTTATGCTTATATTTAGACTGAATATAAGCTGCAATTATGAGTTTGTATAATTGTAGTTTATATTCAGTCTGAATATAAGCTAAAATTATGTGTTTGTATAATTGTAGCTTATATTCAGTCTGAATATAAGCATAACATTGTGATATCATATTCAATCTGAATATAAGCTACAATTATGGGTTTGATAATTTTAGCTTATATTCAGTCTGAATATAAGCATAACATTGTTCCTGATGAAGAAGCAGGCTCCATTGAAAAAACAGAATTAACAATTTAGTTTCAGAAATCGAAAATCCGATTACTAAAGTTCTTCACAGCAATGAATACGATTAACAGAGAAGAATTCGATTTCCAGAGAGAGTTCGATTTACAGAGAAAATTTCGATTAACAAAGGATGAGAGAATTAAGCAGGAGTGATAAACTTGCCTAATTTACCCCTCAAGCCACATTTAAAGAACGGCTTCAATTTGGCTCAGATCAAGGGCTGAGATCTGTCCTTAGGTTCACAACCAAAGATAGGTTCACATTTGAACTTTCCTTTCTCTCTCTCTCTCTATATATATATATATATATATATATATTAAAAGAGTAACCAAGAAGATTGAGGTGACATCTTCTAAGGTTTAGAAATTCTTCTATCATTTTTCTTAAATTTTTGATTTTTTTAAGTGTTGAAATTATTAAAGACTTTTTCGCCCCTGTATGGAAAATGTGTGATTCATTGTTAAAAAAGATTTTTTTGTAATTTTACATGCTCAAGTTTAACCTCCAACTCTTGATTTACCCTTTCATTTATTTCTTAATTAATTTTTTTTCAAAGTTGAAATAATAAACAAATGAAATCCTATAAATTTCTTTGGTGGGGAATAGAGAAAATGAGAGTTGGAGAAGACTTGGAAGATTTTAAGGTGTATAGAAATTGTGTTTTTTAAATAATGTGTTTTGTTATTACATATTTCTTCTTTGCATATTGTTGGATTTGTTGTTATCTCTTGACGTGTTTGTGTTTACGATTGGATCACATAAATTCGTAAATTTCTTTGGTGAAGGATGAAGAAGATGAAAGTTGTAGAAGACTTGGAAGATTTTAAGGTATGTAAGATTGTATTATTTAAAAAAATGGGATTTGTCATTGCATATTTTCTTCTTTGCAATATTTTTGGATTTGTTGTTATCATAAGACATGATTGTACTTACGATTGTATCATATAAATTCGAATAAAGATTTGATATTTTGTGATTACAATATATGATTAAAAAATCGAATTTAGGCTCCATCAATAATGATTGTTTATACACGACTGATAATTATGTTAAGTTTTGACTACTTCAATATTTTTTCTATTGATAGGAATCCTTTGGTGGAGATAAAGACGATGAGAGTTGAAGAAGATTTTAATCATTATGTAAAAATTATCTTTGAAAAATGTGATTTGTTATAACATATTTTTTTTTTCAATATTGTTGTATTTGTTGTTATCCTTATACATAATTGTGTTTACGATTGGATCATATAAATTTGAATAAAAATTTTGATATTTTTTTATTATAATACATGATAAAAAATCAAATTTAAGATCTATTGTCAATAAATGTTTATACGTGACTGAAAATTACGTAAAATTTTGATTATTCCAAGATTTTCCTATTATTGTAGTGATAATTAATGGTGTCTATGACTTCGTTCTCAAAAAACATTTTTCAAATATTGGTGGATCAAAAATTGAAAAAAAAAAGATTTGTTGAAAAAATTCATAGATTTGGTTTGTGACAATTTAAAAGTTTTTTTTACTTCTAAGTTTTCTACCTAGCTTATAGAATCTTTATTTATAAGTTTAAAAAACATAGTTTTACGTTTTATTTTTCCATAATATGATACTGCATTTTGAGAGGTTTGAAATATTATTTACTACTAGTGTTCGACATCCCGCGTTGCGCAATGATCAAAACACATGTCAAATAAGATATATAAAAACGTATCATACAACATCAACTCAAAAGTTGTGAATATAAAAATTTCATTATACATTTGTTAATACTCTTCCGATATTTCAAGACACCTCTCGTCCGCTCATATAATCAACTATCTCCATCAATATTATGTTTTATCATCATATTTCAAGTATAATTCATTTTTTGAGAAATTCTAAATTCTCATTATCACAGTACCTTTTTGTCATTTTTTTTCATTATATTTGTATTTATATTTATGATTGTATTTATTTGATTATAATGAACATTTTCCATTTAATCAAACCGAAAGTGAAATGTGTTGTTTTTAACAAAATATTTTTACCACATAACTTTAAAATTATCATTTAATCCAAAAATTGGATAGCAAATGTCGCATCTTTAGCCAACCAATCAAGTCGTTCATCCTTCTTTTGTATACCCAACTAACTATTTCCAATATTTGTATCATTTGATGATGACATGTGAATCCCTTGAAATATGTTAAGTGTATGACTAACCCAATAACAATAGCTTCGCAGGATTCCTTTAGATATTTATATTGCTTTGGATTTTCAAGCATTCCCCCTCCTTTTATATATTAAACTATATTTTTCAATATTTCTCCTTCTCATCAACATGGGATAACCAAAATCAACCACTATTTGAGAATACTAAATTCTCACTCACCATGTTAATACCTTATAACTTTCATTTATAGACTCATATCTTTCTTGCTTAGCAATGTGGGATATCTTCACCTTCCTTTCATATACACAACTATATTTTCTAATATTTCTCAAGTTCATCAACATGAAATAACCAAATTCAACCATAATTCATGATTTGAGAATATTAAGTTTTCATTATGTTAATACCTTATAGCCTTCATTTATTTGTGTTGGACGGTAGCAAAAATATATTATTAGAAAATCCGTAATAAGTTAAGATAAAATACAATTTGATAATTGGTAACTAATTAAATGTAAAATAAGACGATAAATTTATTTAGATTGTTTAGATGTAAATTATATATTTCCGTTGATATTGTTTCTAATAACGAAGAGAATTTCATACATTATCTTATTTTAATTGTTGCGCGCAAATTAATGTTTTGGCATAAAGTTAAGGATCGTAGAAATTGTAAGCATATGTGCAATATTAACTATTATGATGAATGAATACAATATTAGTCTTTATAATTTTGCATTTTAGCTTATAAGGCTTGTTTTGCATCTTAATTATTAAAAAATTCTGAAATAATTTGTATATAAAAATTACAATTAATAACCATATAAATGTAATTAATTGAAGAGAAATAAAGTATTCCATACATAAAAAAAACAATATATTATAGGAATATTTTTATTATAAATTAAGTCCACAAAATGATGAAATATGCACTTAAAATGAGACATATCTAACTTGTAAAAAAATTCCATCATTTTGGAACCAAAGAAAATTTCTATTTATATTGCTATCTTAGTTACTTTTTGAGATATTAATAGATATAGAGATGGATAGAGTAAAATAAAACCTAAAGAAAGTTGGATAGTTTGGAGGTTAAACCTTATTAAACTGGACGTAAAATTAACAAATGAGCTTTCTTATAATGAAATACACATATTTCATTTAAGGGTAAAAAAGTTTTCTTATTTGATATTAAGAAAACAAATAACGAGAAAATTCCTTAGAAGATTAATGTACCACGTCATCCTTAGGTTTTTGTGAATGAAAATTAGTCTAGTATTAAACATGATTCAATCATTAAAGATCAAGAAAACAAACTTTGAATAATATTAGTTGATTTACATTCTCATAAAACTTCGATTTCTCAAATGTAACACTAAACATATCGATTAGTATATATAACACATTAATAAGTGAATATAAAAATGTAGATTTACGACACCTTTGTGAGTAGCAATGTAATATTTTAATAAACAATACACAAATATTCTTTTAGCGTTGTGGGTTATGGTCCTGAGGAAAAAAAATAGAAATAAGAGGTCATAATACATCATGTAATTATAAAATAGACAAAATCAAGATTAGATTGAAATTGAAGTAGTTGAATGAAAGACTTACATGTAGTAAAATATATGTCTATAGTGGTGATGAAGCTTTGATGCTATTCCGTATATTTGGCGATCTATAGAGCTTGTTCTTATTTGTGTCACTAACTATAAAAAAACCCCTAAAGATCATATGAAGTCAACACATTAGCAATGAATTTGACTATAAACAAAACTTCATACCTCTAGATCATCTTTTAGTTAGACAAAATGTGTTAAAGGAGAAATGATAGATAGGTTGTTGTATGACAAAGAAATGAAAAAAAAAACCAATAACACATCCAACAAAAAAAACCATTTGTGCTAAGGGAAAAAGAATGATTAATCAAAATAAATGTAGGAAAATGAAAGGTTAATAACATAAAGAAGTGGAAATAAATTATTAATTAACATAAATTGCAATAAAGCAAATGATTAAAAGATGGGAAGTTGGATGGTTTATGTATTAAAAGTCAATTAAAGTAGTGTCAAATTACTAAAGTAGCCTCCTTGTAAATAACAATACATTTTTCATAGAGGGGTATTATAGTCTTTAACATGTTTAACATTTTAAAATTTCAAAAAAACCACAAAAATCTTAGCTAAGAATCATAATCTAAGAAGTTGCCTAATCATACTCTTAGGATCTTCCTTTTATAGATATATAGATAGATTTTCTTGGATATATGAATTAATTTAAAATAAAAACATATCATTAGATGAATGTTTTTTTTCATTTTCTAAATTTAACACATTAAATATTAAACATTCTTCTACTCTATTAAAAATTCTAATTTTTTATCGTCTTTTATTCTATTAACTTAACAATCAATATAATTAAAAGTTTTTGGTTGTATTTACAATTCCTTTTTATTTATTTATACACCAATCAATACGTTAATGTGATATTATAAAAATAGCTAAAAACATATGTTGACATTTTGAGAATGCTTGGATGGTAGATTTTATTATTTATCAAATTTTTAGTTTTTAACTTTTTTATATTTTATTAATTGATCAAATATTTTATGTATTTTTGTAATGATTACAAATCAATATACTCATTAAAATTGATCCAACTTTTCATATAATTCTTTTAATTATTACACGTCATTACATATAAATGAAATATGTATGACAATTTAATACATTTAAATATAAATGATAAAAAAATTAATAAAAAAGCTCAATCATATTTATATTTTTGATCTAAACTCAACACGTCAATTTTCTAAACTTTTTATTTTTATTTTTTATTACATAACAATTGACATAAAAAAATTTATATCAGTGACAATCAATATAATCAAAACTATAAATATTGTGATAAAACACATTTTTCTTTTTACTTCTCTCATTAATTGAAGAAATCCTTCATTAATTTTATAAAACATTTTATTGTATATTATAGGAATAACCACAGATAATGATATATGATTTGATGATAGATCAGAAAAATATGTGTATAACAATGACGAAGTATAAAAGGCAATTACATGTGTTATATGATTTATATGATGTTATATAATATTCATTTTGTCGTTCAAAAAAAAGGCAAGAACATTAATCCATGAAGATTCAAAGCTATATTATATAATTTACATGATATAAATAATTTATTATATAATAAAATATTTTTTAATAATGTAATATATCTATTACTATATCAATTAATTGAAAAGAATTGACCAAACAATATTGTGTTTTATTTTTATTATTCCATGTTGATTGAAAGATTAAAGTTTAGAGTAAATTGCAAATTTGGTCCCTATGGTTTCTGGTATTTTGTGGTTTTGGTTACTAGAAAATTTTTATTGCACCAAAACCATTATAATATGCATTTCGTTGTGGATTTGGTCCCTGGCACTAACTCCGTCAGCTTTCCTTTCGTTAAGTCCCTGCATGTGCCTTGCACATGAGGGCATTTTGGTCATTTAATTATTTTTCACTAAAAACAAAAATCAGAGGGACCAAAATTGCAAATCACTGTTTACTATAAAATTATTTTCTTGAATACTCATCTTCTTCACCAAGAACACACCAAGAACATCAAGAACCAAAACCAAAATCAAACCAAAACCAAAACCAAAACCAAAATCAAACCAAAACCAAAACCAAAATCAAAAATCAAAAATCAAAAATCAAAAATCAAAACCAAAATCAAACCCACTTAAAAAAACCCAAAATCAAACTCATATCTAAAAACCAAAACCAAAATCAAACACATCCAATAACCATGATTTTTTTACCAAAAAAACAAAAATTATTCATGATTTTTTTACCAAGAACACAAATAATATTTTCTTGAATATTCATCTTCTTTACCAAGAACACCAAGAACACCATACACACTTAAAAAACCAAAATCAAACTCATATCTAAAAACCAAAACCAAAATCAAACACATCCAATAACCAAAATCAAACCCACTTAAAAAACCCAAAATCAAACACATCCAATAACCAAAATCGAACCCACTTAAAAACCCAAAATCAAACACATCCAATAACCAAAATCATACCCACTTAAAAAACCCAAAATCAAAATCATTAAAAAACGAGATCGAGATTTGAAAGAGAGAGAGATCGAGATCTAAAAGAAGAGTTTTTCCGTCGAGTTTTTTCGGCGACTTCGTCTTCTCCGACGAGTTTTTCCGGCGAGTTTTTCCGGCGACTTCGTTTTCTCCGATGAGTTTTTCCGGCGACTTCATCTTCTCTCTCTCTTTCAGATCTCTCTCTCTTTCAGATCTCTCTCTCTCTCTCTCTCTCTCGATCTCGATTTTTAATGAGTTTGATTTTGGGTTTTTTAAGTGGGTTTGATTTTGGTTATTGGATGTGTTTGATTTTGGGTTTTTTAAGTGGGTTTAATTTTAGTTATTGGATGTGTTTGATTTTGGTTTTGGTTTTTAGATATTAGTTTGATTTTGATTTTTTTAAGTGAGTTTGGTGTTCTTGGTGTTCTTGGCGTGTTCTTGGTGTAGAAGATGAATATTCAAGAAAATAATTTTTGTGTTATTGGTAAAAAATCATGAATAAATTTTGTTTTATTGGTAAAAATATCATAGTTATTGGATGTGTTTGATTTTGGGTTTTTTTAAGTGGGTTTGATTTTGGTTTTGATTTTTGATTTTGGTTTTGGTTTTGGTTTGATTTTGGTTTTGGTTTCTTGATGTTCTTGGTGTTCTTGGTGTGTTCTTGGTAAAGAAGATGAGTATTCAAGGAAATAATTTTATAGTAAACAGTGATTTGCAATTTTGGTCCCTCTGATTTTTGTTTTTAATGAAAAACAATTAAATGACCAAAATGCTCTCATGTGCACGTCACATGCAAGGACTTAACGGAAGGAAAGCTTACGGAGTTAGTGCCAGAGACCAAATTCACAACGAAATGCATACTACAGTGGTTTTGGTGCAATAAAAATTTTCTAGGGACCAAAACCATAAAAAACCAAAAACTATAGGGACCAAATTTACAATTTACTCTAAAGTTTATAAAGGAAAAATTAGATGTATCAAAAGAGAGGATAATTCATTTGTGTGAAATCATAGGGTTGAAGAAACAAGGTAAATCAAAAAAGATAACGATTCCTTAGTATACACTCAAATGTTGCTTATTTTAGTCGTAGTTATCCCACACTCGTGAAAATTTAAAATATTGGAATAAAAAATGTATAAAATAAGTGGATTGGATGATGTGGCATCATAAAAATTAGGTATGCTTAAACATTGAAATGTGAGTAATCCTATTTATATTGGGTAAGAATTATTATAATAGTTAAAGAGGAAGGGATCCATTTGTGACAAAAACTTAAAGTTGATATTAATCTTATTTTTGTGGGGGAAAGTTACTGTAATAACTTGCTATTGAGATTTTTAACATGACCCACCTTTGCATATTGATCAACTAATTTTTCATCTTTATAATATTTCTATAAAGTGATATGACTATTGGACCCGTCGTTTGAGTTTTAAGTAACAAAATTATTACCGATGTATCACAAACTTATCGTAATAATAAACGAGAATGAATACATGCAAGTTAATCACTTATTAAAAAATACCTTCATTTTTTATATTGTATTTCAATAATTATTAGCTAAGGAATTACGTTTGATTTTAGCTAAGTTCAATATTCAATTTATAAAATTATTGTCGCTGCGCAAAGCGCAGGCCTAACATTAGTACTCCATGAAATTCAATACACACCCCATGAAATCGTAGGGCATATTGTGGGTATGTCACTTTTTTGGGGAATACCACGATTTTGTGGGATATTTTGTAACACCCGGAAATTTAGCGAAATGTTATGTAAATTAGCATTGTAATATTCCAATTTATGGCTAAATGGAAGGTTTCAAGTATATTATGTCGGGTAAAATGGAAGTGGAGGAAAGCGAGCGTGAAAACGAAGCAAAACGCAACCGGGACACCCCGGCTATGCTGTCAGGCGAGGGTGCCATGGCAGCATCGCCAGGGCAGCATATCACAAGGGCATGAAGCAGATTCATTTTGGGAGTTTTGGTATATAGCGGGCTAGAGTGCCAGGCGATACTGCCATGGCACCATCGCATGGGCAGTATCGCCCACGATCTGATAGGGTTCCATTTTGAGAGCTACTGTACACATCGGGCTAGGGTGCCAGGCGATCCTGCCATGGCACCATCGCATGGGCAGCATCGCCCGTTTGGTCCAGAGGCACAATAAGGTGCGATTTTCAGCTTCCTTTCCTCATTTTATCAGATACCATTTTATCAGTTGTTGAAGAACAAGTCAGAGGCGATTTTTAGGGTTTCACCTTCATCACCAACCCTCTTCCAAGCATTTAATACATCATTAAAGAGGAGAGATCAAGTTGGACATTGGGAGTTAAAGCTTCAAGTGATAGCATTCTTGGTTCCTTTCAGATTTCTTGATCACCTCCATCCTCGTAAGAGCTTTTCTAGGGTTCTCCTAACCCTAGCCTTGTGAGATCAAATCTAAACTTATAAACTCAAATACTTGTTGTAAATGTAGCATTTTACTGATTCTTAAGCTTATTTTCAAGTAGTTGTGTATTTGGGTAAGTTTGGAGGTTTTAGGTCAAAATGAGGTTTTGGAGTATTTTGTTGTAGATGATGAGATGAGCATCTTAAATGGTTTAAAAATACTTGGAAATGTTATAAAATGAAATAATCTTTGGTTTTGAAACTCAAAATGGTTTGACCTAGTTTTTGGTAAAACTTGGATTTAAAAAGGAAATGGTTTATTGAAAGGGTTTCCAAGGTTGGAAAACTAGCGATACGTCTCGTTGATGTATTCGGTCATAGGACTAGTATGTAATGGATCCATAGGCATATAGTCGGTTTAAAGCAAGATTGTTGTCCCTTTTTGGTAGCATAGAAGTCATCGGGGGCCTCTTACCGTTGGGTATAATGCCGGATCATTACCGGATGCCATTGACTCTATGTATGCGCAATTTGGGTCATCGGGGGCCGTGTACTAAGGTGCATAATCGGTTATAAACCGGTTGCCATTGACCATTACGCGGGCTTTCGTAAGAAGTCATCGGGGGGCCATGTACTAAGGTGCATAATCGGTCATTGACCGGTTGCCATTGGCTCTTACAGTTAGCTCAAACATCGTGTAGTGACCTACTTCTGGTATCCGTCACTAAGGATGGAACACCGGGTCTCCCCCGGGTGCTTTTAAAAGATCCTTGCGCATCAAGAGTAAGTTATTTCAAGTGAAGTTGAATGGGATAAACGCACTGTATCTTACCTTTTAAATGTTTTAACTGCCTTATCCATTTAACTGTTTGTTCTCACTAAGCGTAAGCCTAACACTTGATTTTAAATATGGTTTAGCAGGTAAACAGATTGATGGGGCTCTTTAGAGAAGAGCGGGTTGATGTGTCGAGAGAGAGATGACACCTTTTTGGAGATATGCTCATAGAGCATATACATAGTTGGAGCAATAGAATATTCTTTTGAGGATATTAGTAACACCCAATTGTAATCTATAGTCTAAATAGCATGGATTATTAGGTTGTTATTTTAATATCCATGTTTAGATGTAAACTCCCATACTCTATCCCCACTTATTGGGTGATTTTTATATTATTCCGCATTTCGTTCTGGTTTAAGTTCCGCTCAAATTTTTAGGGTGTTACAAGTTGGTATCAGAGCTCTAGTTTAAGCGAACTAGGTGTGAATCTGAGATGCCTAGACTTAAGCTGAGACTTTAAGTGTGGATTTGTGAGATATGGGTAGACACCATTGAGATAGGAGAGCTTTAGAGTCGACGGAAATGCACTAATTATGAAATGTGACTTTGGCGATGGGAATTCTTACTGGTATGATATATTCAAGATATCACGTAGCTAATGCTATTTTGGGTATATTGTTATGTGAGTATGCTTGTTTTCCTATTGTTGCGATGATTGACAAATGTGTTATACGTATTTATGTTAGTTTTGTCTTACTCCTACTTTATCATCTTGACAGACTAAGATGGTAAACACGCGAACCCGATCGCGTAATGAAGTTGAGGGAGCAACCAACAGTGTCACGAATCAGGACGTGGCAGCAACAACGGAAGTTACTCAACCACCCCGAATTACTCGACCGCCACCAACCATCCCTCATCTCACAAGTAAACCCGTGCCTAGATTGACTATTATTCCACCACTCAATCTTAACGCAGGGGGTCCTCTAATGACGGAGGCGGGTTTACAAGATGAACTTCAGATTCGGTTGTTGCAAGCGGTGAACACTATGATTGGACAACAACATGAATCATTCCTTAAGGCGCTTGAGGAGAGAGATGCCAGTGTCAGGAGACATGAAGTAACTGCCGAGAATGCTATGGGAGGTTCCGGGGGAACAAGGGCTGCACCAAATACTGAAGAAACCCCGTGACCGAAGTGAGAAGAGCAGGGAAGGGTTGCTCTTATAAAACCTTCTTATGCACCAAGCAACCTGAGTTCTCCGGGACTTCCGATCCAGTGGTATGCATGAATTGGCTTCAAGAGATCGAGCAAGCTTTTGGCTCGAGTGAATATGAGGAAGATCAGAATGTGAGGTTTGCCTCATAGATGCTTAGAGGCGCGGCCTTAAGATGGTGGAATGTCACCGCCAAAACTCTTGGCCCGGTGATTGTATCGATGTTGACATGGGAAATGTTTAAAAGGAAAGTGTTGGAGGAATACTGTAACGAGAGGGCTATAGATCGTATTGTGGATGAGTTCCGAGCTCTCAAAAAGGGGGATAAGACTGTGAGAGAGTATACAGAATTGTTCGTGGAGAAACTGGATCTAGTGGGGCATGTGGCCCCAACGGAGAGAGAGAAGATGAAGGCGTACATCAAAGGATTGCCATCTGACATGATGGCAATGGTCCAAACGACAAAGACCTCCACTTTAAGGGAGGCCATTGATCAAGCTCAAATGGTGGAGGACACCGATGAGCTGAGGAAGGAGGAGAGGAAGTTAAGTGGAGAAAAGAGGAAGTGGGAAGGCAATTATGCGCCTTCCAAGAGGCCAAACTACAACAACAACCACCACAACAACCGGAGAACCGAGAATAGGAGGGAGCCTAATTGGTGCTTCAAGTGCCGGAACAAGCACCACGGGCCATGCAACTCGTCTGCGGAAGGATGCCACAAGTGTGGTAAGAGCGGGCACTACACTCGCGAGTGCCCGGTTAAAGGAGTTATTTGTTTTGAATGCAAAGAACCAGGGCACGTTCGAAGGGATTGCCCAAAGTTGAGAACGGGGGGAAGCCAAGGGAAGAGGGATAATGTCCCTAAGACGACGGGAAGAGCGTTCAAGATGACCGCGGATGAAGCTAAAGAGGCGGCATATGTGGTGACGGGTACGTTTCTCATAAACTCCGTACCCGCTAGTATTCTTTTTGATTCCGGAGCTACTTTCTCTTATGTGTACACTATTTTCTATCTGAAACTGCTTGTACCTGTTAGTACTTTAGAAGATGCTTATATTGTCGAAATAGCCGATGGTAGGAAGGTCTTGGTTAAAGATGTCCTTAGAAATTGCACACTAGAGGTTGAGGAGAAGCGATTCCCGGTGAACCTCATACCTATGGAGATAGGGAGTTTTGATGTAGTGATTGGGATGGATTGGTTGGCCAAGAACCAAGCCGAGATCTTGTGTTCCAAGAAATTGATTCGAATTCCGTTATCGGATGGTAGTATGGTGTTGGTCTATGGGGAAAGAAGGAAGGGTGAAGTCGCGTTGTTAACACTAGCCAAGGCACGCAAGTGTTTGGCCAAGGGGTGCCTATCTTATTTAGCCTACGTTGTGGAGGCGAAGTTAGAGAAGAGAAGAATAAACGATGTTCGAGTTGTCTGTGAATTCCCGGACGTATTCCCCGAGGATTTACCCGGCTTGCCACCCGATAGACAGGTAGAGTTTCGAATAGATCTTATACCGGGGGCCGCTCCGTTTGCTAGAGCACCCTACCGGTTGGCACTATCTGAGATGCAAGAAATGATGACGCAATTACAAGATCTCCTTGAGAAGGGTTTCGTGAGACCAAGCTCGTCACCTTGGGGAGCTCCGGTCTTGTTTGTAAAGAAGAAGGATGGCACGATGAGGATGTGTATAGACTATAGAGAGTTGAATAAGGCGACCGTGAAGAACAAGTACCCACTCCCGCGAATTGACGACCTCTTTGATCAGCTACAAGGAGCGGGTTGTTTCTCAAAAATCGACTTATGCTCGGGATATCACCAAGTGAAGGTGAAGGAAGATGATGTAGTAAAAACGGCGTTTAGGACGCGGTACGGGCACTATGAGTTTCTAGTAATGCCATTCGGTTTGACGAACGCGCCGGCGGTATTTATGGACTTGATGAACCGCGTGTGCCGACCTTTTCTAGACAAATCGGTAATAGTATTTATTGACGACATCCTTGTCTACTCTAAGAACGAGTTAGACCACGAGCAACACCTTCGAGAGGTTCTCGAAGTGTTAAGGAAAAAAATGTTATACGCCAAGTTCTCTAAGTGTGACTTTTGGTTGAAGGAAGTACAATTTTTAGGTCATGTTGTCACCCATGAGGGAGTGAAAGTGGATCCATCAAAGATAGAAGAAATGATGAATTGGGAACCGCCTAAGAACCCGTCAGAGATCCGAAGTTTCTTAGGATTAGCGGGATATTATCGCAGGTTTATTCAAGATTTCTCTAAGGTTGCGTATTCTCTGACGACCCTGACTAGAAAGAACGTGGAGTTCGTGTGATCGACAAGCAAGAAGAGGCTTTTCGGACTCTTCAAAAGAAGTTGTGTGAAGCACCAATTCTATCCTTGCCGGAAGGGACGGAAGATTTTGTGGTTTTCAGTGACGCATCGAAAATGGGATTGGGTTGTGTGTTAATGCAAAGGGGCAAGGTGATTGCCTACGCCTCAAGGCAACTAAAGGAGCATGAAAAGAACTACCCAACCCATGATTTAGAGTTAGCAGCGGTGGTCTTTGCTTTGAAGTTATGGCGACACTACCTTTATGGAACCAAGTGTACGCTCTATACCGACCACAAAAGTTTGAAGTACGTGTTTGATCAAAAGGAACTGAATATGAGGCAACGACGTTGGCTCGAACTACTCAAGGACTATGATTGTGAGCTACTTTACAATCCGGGTAAAGCCAACGTGGTAGCGGATGCATTGAGCCGAAAGGAGTACGGTAGTGGAACACGTGCCGTACTTACACGGATTGAGGTGATGTCTAGTTTGATTGACCGAATCAAAGCAACTCAAGTGGAGGCACTTTTGGAAGAAAACCTCAAGAACGAGGTGATGGTAAAGCAACATCTACTTTTGACGGAGGACGCTCGTGGTTTAAAGTTGTTCAAAGGCCGTGTTTGGGTACCCAAGATTGGAGGCAACCGAGAACTACTTTTGGAGGATGCCCATAAGTCCAAGTACTCCATACATCCGGGTAGTACCAAGATGTATAGGGATCTAAAGTTAACTTATTGGTGGCCCGTCATGAAATTGGATGTTGCTAGCTATGTGGAGAGGTGTGTGACTTGTTTGCAAGTCAAGGCGAAACACCAACGGCCGTATGGGAGTCTTCAGTCGTTGGAAATCCCGGAATGGAAATGGGAACATCTCACTATGAACTTCGTGACGAAGCTACCAAAGACCTTAAGAGGTCACGACACCATATGGGTAGTGGTGGATAGACTAACGAAGAGTGCTCACTTCTTAGCAATGAAAGAAGCCGGCCCAGTTGACAAACTGGCCAAGTTGTATGTGGATGAGATAGTTGCAAGGCACGGCGTGCCTTTGACTATTGTGTCGGATCAGGATAGCCGGTTCACTTCTAACTTTTGGAATGGGTTACAAGAAGGGTTGGGCACCAAGATAAACTTAAGTACAACATTTCACCCGCAGACAGATGGTCAAAGTGAAAGGACCATTCAGACTCTTGAAGACATGCTTAGGTCATGTGTTATTGACTTTGGTGGGAATTGGGATTTGCATCTACCGTTGGTAGAGTTTGCCTACAACAACAGTTACCATTCTAGTATTGGAATGGCACCTTTCGAGGCACTTTATGGACGAAAATGTCGGACACCGGTGTGTTGGTTGGAAGCGGGCGAGAAGCAATTCTCCGGACCCGAAATTGTGCAAGAGACGACTGACAAGGTAAAGATTATCCGAGAACGGCTTAAGGCGGCCCAAGACCGTCAAAAGAGCTATGCCGATAAAAAGAGAAGACCCATGGAATTCCAAGTGGGGGAATGAGTTATGCTTAAAGTGTCCCCTTGGAAGGGTGTTATAAGGTTTGGGAAGCGTGGGAAGCTTAGTCCTCGTTTCCTCGGGCCGTTTAAAATCTTGGAAAGAGTGGGACGACAAGCGTATAAATTGGAATTGCCACCCGAATTGGACGACATACACCCTACATTCCACATATGTTATTTGAGGAAGTGTTTAGCGGAAGAAGATAGTGTGATACCTCTCTCAGAGATTCGTGTCGACAATAGTCGTTGTGTGGAAGAACCGGAGGCGATCTTAGAAAGCAAGTCTAAGAAGTTACGTCACAAAGAAATCGTCATGGTTAAGGTGCAATGGAAGCACCATCGTGGTTCAAACGTGACGTGGGAAGCGGAAGAGGATATGAAGAGGAGATATCCGAGTTTATTTGGTTAATCTGTAAATTTCAAGGACGAAATTAATTTCAAGGGTGGGAGGATTGTAACACCCGGAAATTTAGCGAAAGGTTATGTAAATTAGCATTGTAATATTCCAATTTATGGCTAAATGGAAGGTTTCAAGTATATTATGTCTGGTAACATGGAAGTGGAGGAAAGCGAGCATGAAAACGAAGCAAAACGCAACCGGGACACCCCGGCTATGCTGCCAAGCGAGGGTGCCATGGCAGCATCGCCAGGGCAGCATAGCACAAGGGCATGAAGCAGATTCATTTTGGGATTTTCGGTACATATCGGGCTAGAGTGCCAGGCGATACTGCCATGGCACCATCGCATGGGCAGTATCGCCCACGATCTGATAGGGTTCCATTTTGAGAGCTACGGTACACATCGGGCTAGGGTGCCAGGCGATACTGCCATGGCACCATCGCATGGGCAGCATCGCCCGTTTGGTCCAGAGGCACAATAAGGTGCAATTTTCAGCTTCCTTTCCTCATTTTATCAGATACCATTTTATCAGTTGTTGAAGAACAAGTCAGAGACGATTTTTAGGGTTTCACCTTCATAACCAACCCTCTTCCAAACATTTAATACAACATTAAAGAGGAGATATCAAGTTGGACATTGGGAGTTAAAGCTTCAAGTGATATCATTCTTGGTTCCTTTCAGATTTCTTGATCACCTCCATCCTCGTAGGAGATTTTCTACGGTTCTCCTAACTCTAGCCTTGTGAGTTCAAATCTAAACTTATAAACTCAAATACTTGTTGTAAATGTAGCATTTTACTGATTCTTAAGCTTATTTTCAAGTAGTTGTGTATTTGGGTAAGTTTGGAGGTTTTAGGTCAAAATGAGGTTTTGGAGTATTTTGTTGTAGATGATGGGATGAACATCTTTAATGGTTTAAAATACTTGGAAATGTTATAAAATGAAATAATCTTTGGTTTTGAAACTCAAAATGGTTTGACCTAGTTTTTGGTAAAACTTGGATTTAAAAAGGAAATGGTTTATTGAAAGGGTTTTCAAGGTTGGAAAACTAGCGATACGTCTCGTTGATGTATTCGGTCGTAGGACTAGTATGTAATGGATCCATAGGCATATAGTCGGTTTAAAGCGGGATTGTTGTCCCTTTTTGGTAGCATAGAAGTCATTGGGGGCCTCTTACCGTTGGGTATAATGCCGGATCATTACCGGATGCCATTGACTCTATGCATGCGCAATTTAGGGTCATCGGGGGCCGTGTACTGAGGTGCATAATCGGTTATAAACCGGTTGCCATTGACCATTGCGCGGGCTTTCGTAAGAAGTCATCGGGGGCCGTGTACAAAGGTGCATAATCGGTCATTGACCGGTTGCCATTGGCTCTTACAGTTAGCTCAAACATCGTGTAGTGACCTACTTCTGGTATCCGTCACTAAGGATGGAACACCGGGTCTCCCTCGGGTGCTTTTAAAAGATCCTTGCTCATCAAGAGTAAGTTATTTCAAGTGAAGTTGAATGGGATAAACGCACTGTATCTTACCTTTTAAATGTTTTAACTGCCTTATCCATTTAACTGTTTGTTCTCACTAGGCGTAAGCCTAATACTTGATTTTAAATGTGGTTTAGCAGGTAAACAGATTGACGGGGCTCTTTAGAGAAGAGCGGGTTGATGTGTCGAGAGAGAGATGACACCTTTTTGGAGATATGCTCATAGAGCATATACATAGTTGGAGCAATAGAATATTATTTTGAGGATATTAATAACACCCAATTGTAATCTATAGTCTAAATAGCATAGATTATTAGCTTGTTATCTTAATATCCATGTTTAGATGTAAATTCCCATACTCTATCCCCACTTATTGGGTGATTTTTATATTATTCCGCATTTCGTTCTGGTTTAAATTTCTCTCAAATTTTTAGGGTGTTACATATTTCGTGAGATCTTTTTTTTTTTTGACCATTTTGATAAACCCAAAGAGAAAATGACTATTTAGGAAACAATTTTTTAAAAAATAACTATTTTAATTAAATTCCCTTATTTTTATTTTTGTACAAACTAACTACGTTGCAAATCTATATTTAATATTTATAACGATGAAATCGTTGTATGTAAAAATTACTATTACCAATACTATCATTATACACTTGCATCTTCTTAGTGAATATAAATATGTTGCAGGTAATATAAAAATTTAGAGGAAACTCTAATTTTGATCCCGTGGTTTATTAAAATCTTTGAAAATAGGACCCAAAGTTTATTAACTTTAAAAATCCTCCCCGTAATTCTTATTTTACTCTAAAAAGTGGTCCCAATTACTAACTCTGTAAACTTTCTTCAGGACATTTTTGTCCATTTACAAAGTTTATTTGTTCTTTTTCTCCATCAATTGGATCTTTATTATGCATCCTCATGTTATAAATAATAATTGTTTCAACAATTATATAGATAGGCATAGGATCGTGTAAGAACTAGAGTTAACGGTGAGAAGCGTAAGAAGAGATATGTGCCTTTTTAATCTTATATATACCCATGAATTGTACCTTAGAAAGTTGATCTCGGTACACCTAATCTGGGTGTATCTGATCCTAACATGCATCCAAGGATGGATGGAAATCCCTTCTACGCTTCTCACTATAATTTTGAGGATGTTTATCATACACACAAATACTTTTTTCTAATTGAAATTAAAAATATATAATGGAATTTAATTGTCAATCGTCATTCCATCACATTTGAGAAGGAATAGAAAATTCCATTCCGTCCTATATCCTAAAAAAGACAAAATTATCCCCATCTTCCCTTCTTGATCTGAACCACCGTTGACGACCGTCGACCACCGCCACCTCCGGTTTGAACCGCCGACATCGACCACCACCAGTCTAAACCACCATTGACGACCATCGACCACCACCGGTCTGAACCACCGTTGACCAGTGGCGGATCTACATATGTTTATAAAAAAGCACTTACCTGAATTTCCTTTTTTTGCAAAATAGGAGACGTTCTTGACAGCCCCATCTTTGTCTCAGTAGAGTCTTTCAGTGGCATGTTTCGGTCCTCTTCCCCATTACTTAGAAAAAGTGAGCCACCGGTTCAAAATATAAGATATTTTGATATAATGATAGAAAAGGAGTTCTTTCAGGAATGCTATCTCCTTTTTTATTTTTACCAGAAAAATACGAACTAAAAAATTTAGGAATTTTGTCAACTGGGGTCCCATTAAGGTAGAATAAAGGCGTGTAAAGCCGTAAAGTCACCCGACATGTTTCGGAATTTTTTGTAAGTTTTTTAGTTGATTTCAAAGAATTTTCTTAGTGTTTTTGTCGATTTTAAAGGATTTTCTTAATGTTTTTGTGGATTTCGAAGGATTTTTCGGTTTTTTTATTGATTTCAAGAGATTTTTTTAGTGTTTTTGTCGATTGCGGGGAAGATGGGGTCCCTTGAATTTTTTTTACTGGGGAGACGAAAGGCTAAATTAAGTATTTTTGATATTTTTTACCCTATATAATTTTTTTAACATTCAGTGAGGTCCTTGGACCCCCCCCCCCCTCCCCCATTTTGTACACTACCTCCGCCACTGCCGTTGACGACCATCAACCACCCCCATGGATTGATCGACTACAACAGGGAAGGAAACGTAGGGTTTTTGATCGACTTCAACATGAACGATCAATGGTATATGGATTTGTTTAATGGGTATTAAAGAAAAAGGAGTGAAGTATAAATGGACAAAAATGTCCTGCCACTAACTGAGAAAGTTAACAGAGTTGATGACGGAGGGTTACTTTCAGAGCAAAATGAGAGATATGAAAACGATTTTTAGAGTTATCAAACCATAAGTCCCACTTTCAAAGATTTCACTAAACCGACTAAAATTCGAGTTTACTCTAAAACTTAACATATTTTTATTATTGTAAATAAAAGTAAGTTATAATGTTCAAACATCAAGATTGGTATGAAATCAATATAAGTGAGAAACAACAGACAAAAAATGTTATATATTTTTTCTCTATTGTAAACAATCCAAAAATGATTATCAAGTGAGATCACCAATAGAAAACTTTTATATTTAGATAGAGAAATAAAATTTTAAGGTCAAGTTCAGAGGAAAACCTTAAAGAAAAGAAAACTGACGAACACCTGAAAGCCCTCTATCTGGAAGGCATGCACAAATGCATATTGGTAATATGTAACATGCATTCATGAATAGAAAAAAACGCTTGTATGCATTTGTGCATACCGTCTATGCACAAATGCATATTGTTCGGATGGAGTTGGGCTAGGCCCTAGGAAGGTGGTCCAAGGTAGATGAAGCCCCAATTCATTACTACCTCTATTAAGAGTAAAATTGTCATTTAGTTAATTAAAAGGTGTAATAATTACACTTTTCTAAAACCGTCTTTTTTTTTATTGACGGACATATATTTTGGGACGGAACACTTGCAAGCAGAATCAAAGCGAGAAGAGGAGAAAGCTAAAGGAGTTAATTCAGAGAATGCAAGTGAAAATCCCGATATCGTCCCTTTTGAAGACAACGAAGAAGAGGAAGAAGAAGAAAGTGAGGAAGATGATGACAGTTTCGAACCGGGTTTTGGCCTAGCGGCACAAGGCAGAGGAAGGGGCGGCAGAGGGATGATATGGCCGCCACGTATGCCTATGGGAAGGGGACCCCGCCCTATATGCCGGGGATGAGGGGCTTCCCTCCTCTCATGAATATGATGGGAGGTGACAGATTTTATTTTGGAGGTGTGGGACCCAATGGGTTTCCCGTGCCTGATCTTATGAACATGGGTCCTCGTGGATTTGGTCCATTCGGGCCTTGGTTCATCGGCGATTTCCAACAACCCCTGTTTGTAGGTATGATGTTTCAAGGCCCCCCCGGTCCCCACCAACATGGAAATTTTCCGGGAGGTGGGTTTGGGATTATGATGGGTCCTGGTCCTGGTTCAGGACCAGGACCTAAGTGGGTCCCGTTTATGGGTCTAGGTGATGGTGTGGCAGGAAGAGGTGGTGGCCGCCCTGTTTATCCACAACACCGGCTACAACCTCCACAGAACGCTAGTCGCAGTTATGGGCCAAGATATTGGTAGACCTGATGATGAGGGTCAACCTGATGGTGGTGAAAATACGTTCAAAAATGGTGAAAGCGAAAGTGAAGACGAAGCACCAAAGAGATCTAGACACGAAGAAGGAAAGAAGAAGAGGCGTGGGTCCGAGGGTGATGCTGCCACAACCTCTGATGACAAAACTTAGAAAAACTTATGCTATTTATATCTACGTGGGCCCTACCTCATAATATATACCCAAATGTATTTGTGGGTAGAGTTGGTTTCATCATTAATTATGGTTTTGTAGCACACAAACATGTATTGGTTTCTAGTTTCTTTGATAACCATATACATTAACTTCGTTTACATAGAAACCCTGAAAGCTGATACTGATATCAATACTGATCACAACAACAACACTAGGCATGTACTTTAAAATTTACAACAATTTTCATTTTGAGATGTTTCATATTCATTTAGATGTGGTGCTTGCTTCTCTATTTCTCAAGATAAGTGGTCATTCAATTAGTTCCTTTGGGAAAATCCAATTAGGTAGCTATTATTTACTTGATACTCAGTAAAGGTAGGGGAGTCATGCCAAAAGTCCATCAAGTAAACTTCTAATTTTTTCTTTCATAAAGAAATTAATTAAATACTAATTATGTATAAAATTTAATTAATTAAAATTATATGAACATGTCTGAATTTTTTTTTCTTTGTCCAAGTCTGCCCATATTATGACGGTCTAATATGAACTCGACCATTTTTTTAAAACAGTTGTTTAAACCCGTTTTTTAGTAAATTTTTTTAAAGTATATAGTATATATATACTCCCTCCGTCCCAATTTAAGTGTTCACAATTGAAATGACACACAGTTTTAGACATTCATAATAATTACACTTTTTGGTAAACAAAATAACATATTTACCCTTATTTAATTTCTCTCCCACTCATAACTCTTAAATATTTGTGCATTAATTAAGGATAAATTTGAGAATTTAGTTATTTACTTTTGAAAGTGGACACTTATTCTGGGACAGATATAAATAGAAACGTGGACACTTAAATTGGGACGGAGGGAGTAATATTTATATACAACAAAACTCGTACATGTTTTTTATCTTTGGCGAGACTTGAATTCTTGACTTCTAGATATGATTATTTTCGTATTGTTGGACCACTGATTCTTGACTTCTAGTTATTATTGTGGACCATTTATCAAATGCTTATCTTGTAAGCGTTTATAAGCAAGAGTCATCATCCTCACCTTATTAGATAATATTTTTGACCATAAAAATGGATTGTTGGTAAGAGTCTTCTCTCTCACTCAGCACCACCATGTATGTTCTTGATCTTTGCTATGTCTCTTACTGTGTAACATTTTAAGTTATCATGCTAATTAATCCACTTTTCAATTTAAAAAAAAAGATGAAGAAAACGGGCCTTATCCAAGTTGCTTAAGTAGCAAGTAAGTAAATATAGGGGGTCCACGTAGGCATTAGGCAAGTAGCACTTACACAGTTTGGGTAATGCTCATTTTTTCTCATTTTTTAATCTGAAAAGTGGACTATGTAAGTTGCGTACTGCCACTTGCGTAATTTCCAACTAAATTTGTCAATAAGGTCAAAAGGTGGCTATAAAATGAATTAGAGTTAAGAGGGTCCAAAATGGCAATTTTGATCAATTTTCCAAAAAAGATACTTAAATATTTGGGACAGGGATACTAGTAAGTTTTTAAATCATACAACTTCGGTTTTCAACCGACCCATATCATAAAATGTAGCCAAACTAATCGGTATAATATAGTTCTGTCCAGTTCAGTACAATCTACAGTCCAACAGTTTGGACTATTACAAGCAACACAACTACAAAAGATTCATGTTTCTAGCTAGGGGCGCTAACGAGTTTGCGCTTTTAACGAGCTCAATCTCGAGCATGCCCTTAATAAATTATTGAGCCAAATCGCTCTCAAATACGCACTAAGACTCGTTTAACTAAACAAGTCGACCTCCATAACACAAATGTTTTTTTCAACTCGTTCGAAAACTCAATTAACCCAAGTCAAGCCATGCCATTCGAGAATTCATTTTTTCAAGCCAATCATGTTCATATGTTCATTAAGCATATAATCAAAGTATAAAAGTTACTGAACTCAAACAAATAACTGAGTTAACCAATCTCAAATTCAAGTCTATAAACCACTATCCAGTTCAAGCTCGAACATTGAAAAAATATTTGAGCTAGAACCCTACTGTTATTAAGTTATTCAATATGTTTTTTTCGACCTAAACTCGCATAAATTGTAACTCATAACTCGACTCGTTAACAATCCTATTTCTAACTAATTTAATTGAAAGACCACTTATCTTGAGAAATAGAGTAGCATGCACCACATCTAAATAAATATGAAACATCTCAAAATGAAAATTGTTGTAAATTTTAAAGTACATACCTAGTTTAGTTGCGATTATCGGTATCAGTATCAGGTTTCAGGGTTTCTATGTAAATTAAGCTAATGTACATGGATATTAAAGAAACTAGAAACAAATATATATATATATATATATATATATATATCTGCCTGCTACAAAACCATAACTAATGATGAAACCAACTCTACCCACAAATACATTCGGGTATATATTATGAGGTAGGGCCCACGTAGATATAAACGAGCGTAAGTTTTTCTAAGTTTTGTCATCAGAGGTTGTGGCAGCATCGCCCTCGGATCCACGCCTCTTCTTCTTTCCTTCTCCGTGTCTAGATCTCCTCGGTGCTTCATCTTCACTTTCGCTTTCACCATTTTTGAACGTGATTTCACCACCACCACCACCACCACCAGGTTGACCCTCATCATCGGGTCTACCAATATCTTGACCCATGGGCTGAGAACCACCACCGCCGCCACCACCACTATATCTATCGTTACCGCCCACTGCCGCCTGATCCCTCTTACTGCGATTGGCGTTCTGAGGAGGTTGTAGCTGCTGCTGTTGCTGTTGTTGTTGTGGATAAACAGGGCGGCCACCACCTCTTCCCGCCACACCACCGCCTAAACCCATAAACGGGGCCCGCCCAGGTCCAGGTCCAGGACCCGGACCCATCATCATCCCAAACCCACCACCCGGAAAATTTCCATGCTGGTGGGGCCCAGGGCGGCCATGAAACATCATACCTGCAAATGGTGGTCGTTGGAAATCGCCGGCGAACCTAGGCCCGAATGGACCAAATCCACGTGGACCCATGTTCATAAGATCAGGGACGGGAAACCCATCGGGTCCCACTCCTCCAAAAGAAAATCCGTCACCACCCATCATATTCATGAGAGGAGGGAAGCCCCTCATCCCCGGTGGCATAGGGCGGGGTCCCCTTCCCATAGGCATATGAGGCGGCCATATCATCCCTCTGCCGCCCCTTCCTCTGCCTTGTGCCGCTAGGCCAAAACCCTGGTCAAAACTGTCATCATCTTCCTCACTTTCTTCTTCCTCCTCTTCTTCGTTGTCCTCAAAAGGGACGATATCGGGATTTTCAGTCGCATTTTCTGGATTAACTCCTTTTGCTTTCTCCTCTTCTCGCTTTGATTCTGCTGCAAGTGATATTGCCTACACAATTCACAATATGTAAACATTTAAGGTCTTTTTCTACCTTTAAAGATGATCCTTCAGTCCCAAATATATGTCCGTTAATCAAAAAGAGACGGTTTTAGAAATGTGTAATTATTACACCTTTTAATTAACTAAATGACAATTTTACCCTTAATAATAGGTCTCTTATTCTGATAGTTTTTGCAACTTTTGTTACTAGTTCTCAAGCTTGGAAACATTGAAGTACCATAACGACCAGTAAATAATTAACAGTTGACCAATTCAACAAAGAAATTAATTCTTTCAGCCCTTTGAGAAACATTCTGCCATTCGTTCGTGGGTTAGACCTACGTATCGATTTGATCACCAAAATTGTTACATGTCATATCATGTTGGATTTGTATGGTAATTTTCTACAAAAGTTAAAATGGAAAATGATAAAAAGGAAAAGCAAAAGGTGAAGGACTTCAAAGGAAGTGCAGGAACATTTAAAGAAGCAGATTCAGTTTAAAGATGAAATCATTTATTAGGAAGCGAAGATGCGACTCAACATTAGTTTGTTGTGTGAATGTTAAATTGTGATGTGAGATGTGTGATGATGGTGAGTTAGATACAGAAGAAGCAGATTCAGTTTGTTCATCCTCTTCCTCTTTTCTCTCAGATTTTCCTTCACTAACTCTTTAATTTGGCTTCTTAACCCTCTTTAAGTTTTTGTGGAAGAATTACCAACACAAAAACGCATATTCTAAGATATGACGCTATAAGTTTCTTAAGTTTTCGGCCAATTGGAAATTGGAATAACACATTGAAACACCTATAGATGGACACATTTGGTTTTCTCAATTAACCCTGAGATATATTACCATCTGGTTTGTGGATGAAGTCCTATATTCCGGCTTGGTTTCTTCTATTGGGATTGCCTATACTATTTGGGATGCTTGATTTATTCTCTACTCCAATTTTCTTTTAAGTAACCAATTGACTTGGATATTGGGTTTGGTAGTAATTTGACATGGGTAGTTTAGTAATTTACCAATCTTGTCCCATAAATTTGCTCGACCTATTTCGGTAGGACACAAAACGTGCATTTTTGTTCCACGCAATCATGTATGGATTTTAAGGATTTTGTTGTTTTGCTCGACCTAGAGTGTTTTTCTTGGCATTTTTACATGAATAATGACTTGTTTGCAATGAGAAGCCAATAAGAATGGTTCAAAAAGCCAAATTACTACTTAGACCTGAAGTAAATATCCTTTTGGGAACATTAGAATTATTTTAGAACAATTAATATATTATAATGATAGTGAAACAGAAAAGAAACAAGTGTACCATGAGCTCGCTGTCTGGTTCAAGATACAAAAGCGAAGCCAACTGTTCACCGATCGAGGGTTCTAGCTCTTGACAATCTCGGCTTATCTATCACCACAATGCAAACAGCACACAACAATTAAAAAATTAAATTCATTAAACCAAGTGAATAAAGTAAATATATATATTTTTGTATGTGTACACACACGTATTTATATATAATCAATTATGGTACAGAAAAACAACACATCCTTTGCACAGAAGATGATAAAGGGAACATGGGCAGCTGAAAGGATAATTAAATAATACTCCCACCATCCACATATAAGTTTCCACATTTCTATTTTAGTTTGTCCCAAAATAAGTGTCCACTGTCCATTTTCAAAAGTAAGTTCCCATTCTACCCTTGATTATGATATGGAGAAATTCATTGCTCCCTTATACTATTAAGGGTAAAAGTGTCATTTAGTTAACTACAAAATGTAACGATTACGCATTTCAAAAACTGCGTCTTTTTCATTGTGGACATTTGTTTTGGAAGACGGAGTAAACATATTAGTAATATAGAATTACACCAAAAAAATTTAAAATGTCAACTATAGGAATATGATGGGCCTTCTCAAGTGACCTTTGCCATTTAGCCGACATATATTTATATACAATTACTTTACCCTACAATAAATAATGTTAAAGTGCTCATTGCAAATTTTAAAATCGAAGGGACGATTTTCAGCTTCTACCTCCTACCTGACACAAGGCCTACTAGTTACAAGTCAGTCTCACTCATTTTTAATTTTTCTTAACAAAATAAATTCCAACACTACATAAATCAAAGATTCACTAACAAAAATTAATCACTTTCATAGTAGGTTTTTACAATTAAAATTCATACAAAAAAGAAACATAGCATTTAGAGAAATGAGAATATAACAAGAAATAGTACCTTCACGGGTAAGTTCTCATTGTAAGGGTTCCTCAGGTGTCTTGTTTTGTGGAAGGACAGTTCACATAGCTGATTAAAATTAACTGATTAAAATCCCAAGTAAACAGTAATCAAAAGAACAAAGAAAATCACCCCTAAATAAGATTCTGCCAATCATCTGAACATAAAATTATTCTCTAAATGTATATATAGAAAAAAAGCATTCAAATAGATTGATGAGCGCCATAAATGTTCAGGGTGGAGAAAAATTGTATTGTTGCAAAAGAAGTATCAAAATATAGGTTACATAAGACGAGCACTAGATGTACCAAAACATCAAGAAGTAGAACTCTTAATATATGTAACACTCCTTGTGTTGGAGAATATATGTGACTCATGCCCAACCAGCTATATTAAGAAACGTCACACACAAAACACACACAAGCCGAAAGCAAGAGAAGAACACGAGAGTTTACTTGGTTCACACGACCGAGGTGATCGTGCTAGTCCACAGGAGCAACTAGGGTTTATATTTTATTTAGGTGTAACAATGTTTACAATTACAATGAGATCAATTTATAGACTATCATAATTATGGTAATCTCCTAAATAAGGAATCTCTTAATTAAAGAAACGAGGGAAGAGGGCTTGGGCCGGCCCCTTTTTCTGCGCCTCCCCCTTTCTTTCTTTCTAATGGGTTGAAGCCTACATCCTAACAAGCTACGCTCCAACTTTCTATACATGAAATCTATCCGCAGAGATTTCTTTATGATGTCAGCAAAATGACATTCAATATGAATGTGAAATACCTGTTTCTTTGTGATGCCAAAAGTTGTTGCTATGAAATTCTCCATTCAAAAACAAATTTTAGACTAAGCACTTAGAAGGTCTCAACTACTTATGCATTAACATAGTAGGAATGATATCCTCATATCCATGCTGAGCTAGGAATGCTTATCAGTAGGGCAGCCCATGCTACAATTGTTCCCAATGTCGATCTCTATCTGGATGATGGACAGCTTCTAGAAGATTCAGGGTGATACTAGAGCCAATATCCAGGGTGCTTGCAAGTTGATGTAAGCTCATTGCTTGAACCAAAAGTTAGGGGAATCCTTGGTTTGTGAAATTTGAAGTTACTTATTAGTGTCAACGGATAGAATCATATTAGTTTAGAACTAGGCTTTAGAGTATCATATCGTCGTTAACCATATTTGCCTCTTTTTGTCATTATCTGCTAAATTATACCAATAGCTCACTAAAAATCGGGCAAAAACATTAGTCATCAATGCCTCTTGCCCTTTTGCTTTGAAAATTTTCATTTTTGATATACCAAGATCTGTTCCTAGAATAGGATCAAAGCATCGTCTAACTAGGGGTGTTAGAAAAACCGTTGGACAGCAAAAATCATTCAAACCAGACCATTTTTGGCACTTTGGAGTTTGGACGGTTTGGTCTAAAAAATAGCCAAGCCACATGGTTTGGTCCGGTTTGCAGATTGAGCCTTTTCATTTGGCGGTTTTGATATTTACAGACAGTTCAGGGACTAGTTTGCAAAATTCAGGAGGTTCAGGGGCTATTTTTAGAATCAGAAAACTCTGGAAATGTTGACCAACTCATCTGGTTCAGCCCTCCAAAACGTCAAGCTCGTATGTCCACTTACGTTCTTGGGGTACACTTCAACCCAGTTCCCCTTGGGAACCTACATTTGATTTCTAAAATGCGTGCATGGCAATTACTAATATCGGATGGAGAAGTGAAGTCATCATCAGACTTGTAATATGTTTTATGCCAACTCCTCTCAGAGCAGTTGAGGCTCTTCAGAGCTGCATATTGCTTTATTGCTGCTCTGCTCGATTCCAAGAAAAGTGTTTGGCAACTGGATGGAGCAGTGTGATCAATATGTCAAATTCGAGCTGCAATTTTCTAAAATGCATCTGGACCTACAGCTAATATCTTTGTCTTTTTTCCAGTTTCGAATAATTTGCTTCTGTTTAAAGAATTATATCTATGCTCATCTTGTCATGTTGGGAATGACTAATATCTACCCTCAATGTTGAAGTCAATTAGTAGGTAGAGATACAATATACTGAATCTAGAGTTTGAAACCATTTCCTATGTTTACGTATTAGGCCCATGGAGCTGTTATCCTTCACATTCGAAGTTTTCACTTGGTAATACAACAAAAAACTTAAACGGCAATGTCAGGTACTTAAAATAGTATATTTCTTAAACTCCGAACTCCAATTGTCACCTAGCACCTCATGTCACACATGCCAGAGGCAGACCTAGAAATATTTTTACAGCAGTGACACAAAATAATTACCGTAATATAAAATTAAAAAATAATTAATTATAGTTGCAAAATAGGTACAAACACTAAAAATTTAAGCAAATGGCCAGGCCAAATGGCGCTTTCCCCCTGCTTATTTAATTAAGTTCGGTCCATATGAAAGGATCATGAGATATCATAAATCATTGTTTATGTTACATAGGAGAATACCTTTAACCATTTCACACAGAAATTCCGTCCATAATGTGCAGTCCCATGTTCGTATTTCCAATTGCCTCCACCAACAGATCCACCAGTTTTTGAGGTCATTTTAGCACAGCCCTGGAGAACAGTAATAAGCTCGTTTTGAATATCTCATATGACACAAAGTGGATTTAAAAGATTGTCTTATATGACAGACTTCCAAATATAAGAAATCCACTTATTTTTCGTGTGAATTGTTTTTCTAACTCACCTGAAAATGCCGCGTCCTGTTGACTGAAAATATTAAAATAACATTCTCCACAGAATCAAATGCCTCATTTAGTTTAGCCTCATTGCTTCTCTGGGTGGCCCACACTCCTTGTTGAACGGATAACTCAAGATTTTCACGGTTGCAACTTTTTACAATGAAATACCTAGTGTTCCGGATGTAAAGTTCAAGAAGAAAATTAGCAACAAAAAGCTCAAAGAAGGAAGTTGAAACAAGAATAAGTAAAAGAACTATTGCAAATGGAAACTACAAAACATAGTGAATACGTCATTAAGAAATTCCACCAACATTCAAAAATGTGGAGAATCATGTCTTTTACCACAGACAACAACTACATTATTTTAATTTTACGATTTTTCAGCCTGAGTTGGAGCAATATTCGACTAATTTGTTTACCTCTTACCGGTTCCATTAAGAGGCAGCTTCTGAATCGCTAAGAGGTTAATCCTGTTTGGCAAAAAATAAGTCTGCCTCTTAATGGTTCCAAAACCCTCTGAATCATTTTCTATTCTGGACCTCCCTTAACCATTAAGAGCCCTGATTACATCCTGAACAATTACCAACAATTATATTTCATTATGCACTATATCATAAGAGCCTCTTAATCATTCTGCACCAAACCATTCAGTAACTGGCACTGCCAAACAGCCCTTAAAATCTATGAACTACTGAAGGGCACAATTTGGAATGGCAAATGTGGAAAGTTAAATACGATCATGAGATTGCAACTATTGCAAGTCTAAATTTCATATAACAGCGGTAATTATCAGTTTAGAAAATAACATTAATCTAATTAATGATTGTGTTGCATTATATATAACCAAACATCAATAATCATTTCATTCCCATTTCCGACATGAACCAAACACCATCAATCATTTTCATTCCCATTCCCTACCTCCTAATACCCTAACCAAACACCCCCTCGGAACCATACAACATAGTTGGTCTTATGGCTAGTTGTAGCATTTCCCTTTCAATTTTTAACGGTACCCTCTTATCACACAACAATCTCGTAGCCGCTCTCCACTTTAACCAACCGGCCTTAATGCCGTGTGCAAGGTCATCTGCAATCTCACCCTCCATATGAACCATTGAGCCTAGATACTTAGAGCATCTCCAACAGCTTCTCCAAAATGGAGAAAATGGGGATTTTGAGCAAGTATTTTGCTCCAATAGCTTCCCCATAATCATCTCCAAAATGGAGAAAGTAGGAGAGAGAGTGGGTTTTTCTCCAAATATGGAGTTCACTCCAAAATGATTACCAAATGAGATGACCAATAGGAAACTTTGAAAAATAAATATTTAAAGAGAGAGAATATTTTAATAGATGATGCAATATTTTAATATTATAATCAATGTTGGATTCTCCGAAATGGGGAATTTGTTGGAGATGAATGTAACTTTTTTTGGAGATTTTGTCTTTTGATTCTCCATTTTGGAGAAATTATAGGGAATTTGTTGGAGATGCTCTTACAACTATCCGTTTCGGTTATCCTTTGCTCCCCGATGCTTATTTCTATACCCTCATCAATTCATTCCTTGTTGAAACTACACCGTAGGTACTCTGTCTTAGACAACGAATGTGCAAGCCTGATGATTCTAAAGCTCCAATCCATTGCTCTGACTTAGCGTCCACCTCACCCATATACTCTACTACGAGTGCAATATTGTCGGCAAAAAACTGCACCAAGGAACATATCCTAAATGCCTGGTGTAATATCATCCAAAATCACAACAAAGGAGAATGGGCTTAGTATCGATTCCAGATGCAAACCTAACCTATTTGTACTGGAAAATGCTTAGTCCCATCTGATGAATTGCCCTAACATACATCCAAGGAAACCCTTTAACCTCCAGACTCCAAATCCTACGGTGTGATACACTAGTGTAGGCCATGAACACCATATATAGATCTCTACCATGCTCTCTACTATGCTCCATTAGTCCTAATAAGGTCGATCACGTTTGTTGTAGACCTCCCTATCATGAACCAGAAGTGGAGCTCGCAACACACCCTTACCTTGATCACTCTCTCCCTAAGTTTCATGGTGTGACTCAATACCTTAATACCCCTATAACTACCAACACTAAGTCCCCGCTCTTAATGCATTTTGAATGTTTTAAAGATGATATTAAAAAGATTAACAGCCAATGTACGCCTATCTTCCCCAAACAATGTTGTGCCTCATTGGGGGATTCATCAGGTCTATAGTCTTGCCCTTTCCTATCTTCCTAAGTGAACCCTTTACCTCCCCCTATAAAACGAAGGCAAAAACTACAGTTGCAAATGGATTGAAAACCTCCAACGCTCCCGTTGTCCCCTTTCCTCTGGAGTTATTAAACGAGCTATTAAAGTAGCTACCCCATCTCTCCCTACAGTTCTCGTCTTTCACTAAATTCCTTCATTTTCAACCTTCATATACCTTACACTTCCTATGTCACAACGCCTCTGATCCCTAGCCTTTGCCGGTTTGGAAGTTCCTATATCCCCCTTTTGCTATCCAAACGCCTATACATGGCCTCATAAGCCTATCCTTTACCTCGGCCACTCCCTTTTTGGCCTCTCATTTTGCTTCTTTATACAAGTCCCCTACCGTACTCCTCTCCCTTTCACTAAATTCCTTCATTTTCAACCTTCATATACCTTACACTTCCTATGTCACAACGCCTCTGATCCCTAGCCTTTGCCGGTTTGGAAGTTCCTATATCCCCCTTTTGCTATCCAAACGCCTATACATGGCCTCATAAGCCTATCCTTTACCTCGGCCACTCCCTTTTTGGCCTCTCATTTTGCTTCTTTATACAAGTCCCCTACCGTACTCCTCTCCCTATATCCCTACATGCTAAAAGATCCTTAAAACAATTATCTTTAGTTCTAACTTTCATTAAAAAACTCTTCATTCCACCACCATGACTCCTTATGGTCTCTCGTCCTCCCAAAGGTAAATCCTAGTGTATCCCATGTAACAACTCTAATTGTATGAGCCATCATCATATTCCATAAGTAGCGTCCTCCAATTACCCAACCTTATTATGACTACCTTTTCCTTGAATAAATCCTTTATCGGCCTCTTGAGGTTTTCCCAAAAGTATTTTTGGTCTCATCTTCCTCATTTGCTCCCTTTCTCTCGGTTTGTCTCTTTGTCAAAAGATCCATATCCAACACATGGTGTTGTAATGCACAAACTTCGCCCAGGAACGCCTTACAGTCACAACATGCCCTAAAATCTCGTCGACACAAAAGAAGATAGTATATGCAGAAAATATTCTATCTTTTCAAAAACTAGACATTGGGGCTTCCAAATAGTAGTAGCACTCTTCCTCGCCTCAATTGTTCGTCGGTTCCACTTGAGAATTCCTCACGTCCTGAAATTATGTTGATACTTCCACATAATATGAGTAACGTAGAAGACATCTCTATTTTTCCCCCGGGGAGTTTTGAGAAGTCAGCAGCACGGCCAGACGAGCCGTATGATTCAACATGCCAACTATTAAACAACTTATTATAAATACAAGACAACCGATTAGTTATATGCTCGATTATATCAACATTTGGTTAAAAATCAATTCAATTTCCACAGTTGATTCCATCAATTAAATTTAGTGTTGGCTTCACTTTTATTTTGCAACACCAGCACGACAACGATTCTTTCAAAATTAGACACAAGATTCAATTCAAATTCTCCTTTGGAGCATGAGGGGAAGCAGGATTTACTTTAGAAAACAATCAAGATCAATGGTTACAATTTTTAAATATGATAAAAAAACATTTGTAGCTTCTTTGAAAGGTTGGATATCCTAAGAAACACACTTTCTTGCTATAGGATCAAGTTTTGTCTTATTTTTATCTTGAATTTGAAATAAGACGCAAGATTCAATTGAATCTTGATCCCATTCAATTGAATCTTGCGTCTAATTTTGATCTTTCCAAGTTTGATAAACTTGTTACTCTTAGAAAAGGAGTCAAAACTTGTACCATCTAATATCCTATGTCTAACTCGATCCCCTTTCAAAACTTGTCCCCTTATTTTTCTTGTTTTATCTCACACCTTAATCATGTCAAAATTTCCAAGTCTATAAAGCATTACCATGTCCTAATTAGATGCAGAAGTTTTTGAGAAAATGATGCTCTCAAAGAGAATCTGACATGGGTAAAAATACCTCTTCAGAAAAGGTCGGTAGAAGAGTGTTCATGATCAAATACAAGGCAAGAATGATGGCAAAATCTTTCATTCAGACTTATGGCATGGACTAACTGAAATATTGCAACGGTGGTGAAACTCAATACCACAAGATGTAAGAGATACTTTCCTAAATGGAAAACTCAAAAGAGAGAGTTTTAATGGTTCCTCCAGGTTTTGAGATCATGTTAGTATCCAGTTGTGTGTTACAAAAGACCCTCTTATGATTTGAAGCAATCGCCTTAAGCTTGATTTGAAAGATTTATAAGTTCAATGAAACAAGGATGTTCTCAAGGTTGAGACGAGACTATTATTTAGATGGAAGAAATTTGGAAGGATTGTTCTACTAGTAAATGATGACATCATCGCCACTATTGACGATCATGAAGAAATCGACAACTTGAAGGCAAATCTATCTCGAGCATTTGAGATCAAAGACTTCGGACAATTGAAAGTTGAAAGATGATAGAAGGGAACAGTGGTAAGCCAACATAAATATATTCATGATACATATATGACAGGTTTTGTAAGCCAACTTGCACGCCTATAAATCCCAAGAAAAAAACTTAGTGACGTTGAGGGTGATTTAGAGGCATATTACCACATCTTAAGATACCTAAGGCTCAAAGAATTGTTCAAATGTTTACCGATGAAAATTAGGGACCTTTGGTTACTAATAGAGTATCTAAGATGGATACTACCAATTTGTATGTAAAAATCTAGTAACCTAGCAAAGTAAAAGCAAAATGTAATGGCTCGCAGTAATGTTGAAACGGGGCTCAATGCTATAGCTAATGGAATCCGTGAGGCACTTTGGCTCAAACGAGTACCAAAAGAGCTACAACTACCATTGAATAGTCCTATGAACCAATATTGCGATAACAAGGTTGTCATAAGCATTACTAGCAATCCTATGCAACATGATAGGAAAATTGACCGTCACTTCATCAAAGAAAAGTTGGAGGAATAGAGTGTTATGCAAGTCATACATCCTAACCATGCAACAAGTAGATATCCATATCCTTACAAAAGAAATGCTCAATTCAAATCTTGATGAAATCATGCCCCAACTTGAGGAGGATGTTAGTTTAGATTCAACTAGAAGTTAGCTAAATTTGTTTCCTACCTTTTGGAGATCAGTTTCCTATAAATAAGAAAGCAAATTTTGTATGTAAACACAACCCTATTGACTTCTAAAATATGCAAAAAATATCCTATGTTCTTAAAAGCTATAGTTAAACAATTCAGTAATCAATAAAAGATCACATGTATTAAAATACCAAACACATATTCATCCAACCGGATATGTTTTCACAAAATAAATTTAACTTCAAATTGAAGCTAATGCTCTACGTCCTCGAGGATGACTATTCCATGGAACCCTATGCTTGAGATAATACAAGATGCATCCTTCATTTCATTACAAAGGCAACAATTTCCATCTTTGTAACATCCTACTAAAATTGCGACATTTCCTCTCTTGAAATATGCTCTACTTAAAGTTACTTGTTTGCCGATAGTCATCATTACAAATTATTGATGCTCCAGATTTTGGTGAACAAGGCTTGTTTATTTGGTCGTTACTCAAGGGATTACACATTTAACCAATAGTCAAAAACCTCCATACCAATAAAGCACACCCAATGTTGCAATTTTCATGGGACAAAGGGTGTAGAATTCTTTTAGTTGCAATCTTATGGGGAAAAATCCGAATTGATACTCTAATTAGAAAATGAATTCTTATAATCCTTAAAAATGAAGGATTACCTTCACAACTTAACCCAAACCCTTGTTACATTACATGTATCATCTTAAACAACTGGAATCTACCTACAATATAGATTTCTAATGAACAAATTGTAAACACGCCTATCCTAATCTTCCTTGAAGTCTATCATGTTATTATTAATGACATGAACACTTCCTAATAAGGCACCTGTTAGTCTAATTACAAGCCCTTTCTGGGAAAGATTAAGGAAGTCGTATGTAAGAATATGTTATTGGTCCATGATCAAATTCACTTTCACCAAGTCAACTTATAAAGGGTTTTCCCAATGACAATTTCACTTTCACTATGTCAATTTATAAAGGGGTTTCCCAATGACAAATTCACTAATATCAATTTATAAAGGGCTTTCCCAATGACAGACAATCACTAATTGAAATTGCATCTGTTTATTACATAGGTTTGCATCGTAAGATTCACAGATAAAACATAAACTTGACTAAATTGAGGTTCTAGGAAGAAAGAAGAGCAATGCATTGAATTTATAACAATCAAAGCATAGAAGTGTCACCGATCACATAATTTCAAGCAGAAGAAATGTCATAAATGCTTTAGGCACTTGTATATACAACTCAACAACATCAATAGTTGTATTATAAAAGCACCCTGATTTATCTTGTGATATCTATGATGCCAAAAAATAAAACATGGCATTCTTCATCATCAGATTCATTTGAGTGGACCCCTTCATTCATTCGTTCATATTGCCTAAGCAACATCAGAATGGTAAAAGCATTGTAAGCCATATATAAAGCATTACCACAACTGCTAAAACGACGCTTAATGGCATACAAACACGACAAAGAAAGAGTATGAGAAGGTAATTATACAATTATGACAATGATAATGAAACCAAAAACTGAAATCTAAAATCCAAGGACAGCTATTCTCACAAGTGGTAGCGATCATAATTAACTACAACTAATATATTACGATGGAAGTGGAACTCCCAAATGGTATCCACACATAGAGTACACAAATTAATTAATAAGACCTAAATAAAATCTATGATCTCCGAACGCACCTTGATGTTCCTTGAGGTAGGGGTATTGAAGTTTTATTTGCTTGATTTTGTTGGCCATTTGATTGCGCTTGGGGCTGACCTAACTGGCTAACCTGTTGTTGCGACTGTGCAACCTGCTGCTGCTGCTGCTGTGGCGATGAAGGCGGCACAGGCTGCAATGCAGCAGAATCTGTTGTGGCAGGTTTAGCTACTTGATTTGTATCATTATTACCTTGTGGAAACTGAAATTTTTCAGATTGCTGAGTGTGGTTGGCATTCCGGTTCTGGAAAAACCTATTAGAATTCCCATAATTGTAGGAAGTTAGTTGCTGAATCTTTTGGAGTACTTCTTCCACTGACGGAGGGGGGCCCGGGAGCTTTGCATGTCTATAGCGGCAGTCAGGACCATTTGGACAAAATCCCAACTTGTACCTGCATTTTGTATATTTAGCATCAGAATAACTCCCTGATGATTTGTACAGACAAAAGAATCTCCATCACAGTTGCAGAGAAAAGAAGGGTAGAAGTCTGTGAGTATTTACTAAGATTGTCTATTTGTTCTTTTGTCTTCGAAAAAAAGATGGTCTGTATGAATCAAGTACATTATAAATAGCAAGAAAACAAATTATTCTCACTAAAAGCATGAATCTCACACTCACAAAAACATCCTTAGCAAACAAATTAAACAAATAGAATTATTTGTTTAGTACAACCTGTAAAGTGTGAAGATTGATGATCTCATTAAAGGACAGATCCCATTTGCTGATTTTATTATGTAAAACCATATAACCCATTGCCATATGTATAAACAGGGGCTTGATTATGTAAATGAAAAGAAAATATCATTTGTAGGACATAGCAATGCACCAAGACAAGAGTTGTTTAACTTGGTTTTTTACAAAATGAATGAAGAAATCGAGATTGAAATTTTAAGTAATTATTCAATTGATGGCTCTGACACAGACTTAATACGAGTTAAGATGAAAAGTTTTTGGCATACCTATCTATCACTCATGGCTTGAAAAGATAAGTTGATTAGTTTATTTCTTCTTATGTATGGAAATGATTTTACTATTGACTTAAAAATTTATCGTACAGAGAGAACAGAAGAGGCAAAACATCTGATCTTCAGAGAAAAAAATGGTGTCAAACAAGATTTATGTGGTTTTAAATTTAAGAAATGGATGAACTCCAAAATCCCTCTTTGAACAAATAGTCATTTCAAGTACATATTTGCATCTGTAGCTAGACAAGTTTCAGGAATGAAGATCATAGAATTGTAAACAGAAACAAAGAATCAATCTGTATTTTGTTCAAACTATCTTGAAGATTCCTATTTCACTCTTTAAACCATTGTATACCATCTAAAACTTCAAAACAAAACCAAGTAGCTGACAAACAGACCATTCTTTGCAAAATCACCATCTTATAACCCGACACCAATGAAAATAGCTAGCAAGTCAGAAAAGATACGTAGCCACAAAGCTTTAACAACGAAAAGATGTCATCAAATCCAAAATCGAAGAACAAATCAAGGATCACAGAGACTTAGTTAAGTAGTTCATTTCCTTCACAAAATTCATATGCTTCAATAAGCAAACAGTGCCACTAAGACAATACATATGCTTCAAACTCCATCTTTTCACTCTTCCGGTTCTAGCTATTGAGATTTGAGCACCAGTTTCATAAGATAAACCCCCAACAGAAAACAAATATTATAGTAGATTGATTGCTTTACATTTTGATTTATAGTTCAATTGTTACCAAATATGCTGCTTTGCAATTAACCTAAAGAATCATCCTTAAGAACCCTTACAGAAAAACACCATATTATGAACATATTACACATATATGTTACAATTGTACAATGCCTATCACAATATATACACATATGTAAATCATCTAATATTTTCTAGTTTGATCTACCCCACTTGCTGGGAATCAGATATGCCGGTACCTAATGTGAACCCTAAAAAGATTCATCTCAGTGAAATCAAAAGTTATGGGGTTAGTAATGATTCCAATAAACTAGCAAAAGGGGGTTCATATCATCCAAGAACATAAACTAAAATACGACAATATATAAAGAAAATTACATGTTACACTCCTTGATATCTTCGTTTGTATGCTTATAAACACAGTCCTGTTCACGGCACTCTCCATACAATCGAAAGAATCGACAAATAGGCATTCGTGATTTGTCGTATTGGTGAAGAAACCCGCAGGCCTCCCCTTTCATACACAAACTACGGAGCCAGTGACGGCATACAGTCTGACGGTAACTCCTCCTTCCGGCGAAATTGGCGGCGGCGGCACCGGCACCACCACCAGAAGCAGGGTCGGTAACAGCCGATGAAGGGGCGGCGGAGTAGCTGAGGTTCGCCGCCGCAGAAGCCGATGGTCCATTATCGGTGGATTGGTGGATTACAGGGACGGATGCGGTGGGTTGTGTGGGTGCTGCATCGAGGCCGCCTTCGAAGTCGAAGCTCAGACCTCCTTCACCGTCCTCCATTGTTCACTCTCCTGAAATCGCCTACTGTTGTGACTAAATAAATATATACTTTATATCGATGGGAAAAAGAAAACAAATACAAAAAAGTCAGCTTAATCATTTTATTTCGAGTAAATTACATATTTGGTATATTTGCATGTGTTATATTGGTTTTAACAGTCTGGATTTCTAAAATGAAATAATTATGAACGGGTATATATGATTTCTATTTTATAACGTGTTGGGTCCTTAAAATCTAGCTTCGTTTAAATTTTTTGTTAAGCATGTAAAGTACGGGGGTATTTTAGTCATTTACTATTTTCTAAATTATATTAGAGTAAATTACATATTTGGTCCATGTGATTTAATGGTTTTAACACTTCGGGTTCCTAAAGTGAACTAATTACAATCCGGACTCGTGATTTACATTTTATAACGTTTTGGGTCCCTAAAATCTAACTCCATTTAAATATTCTGTTAAGCAAATAAAGTAGAGGGGTATTTTAGTCATTTTAATTATTTTTATATTTTATTAAAACCACAGAGACCATATATGTAATTTACTATTTTATATTAAAACCACATAACCAAATATGTAAAACCCTAAATGACTAGTTGTCGGTTTCCTAAATGTGTAAACCCATAAGGGGTATAGCCACTGGATAAGAGGGAGGGGGTTGTGCCACGTCGGAGAAACCATGCTTCTCCTTGTCGCCTTCCATTCCATCTTTGTCGGTGTCCAAATGATGATGAACACAGATTTGTGACTTTCATCTAGGTGATGTTCTCTACTGTTAGCGGCCACGCCACCGCCACAATCGATCAGCAAACTCCGGTAAAAATAACGAGATCTACGAGCTCCTTTCGCCTCTTTCTTCTCCACCTACTTAGATCTGGGTTTTTTCTTCGTCTCTTCTTCTCCGGCGACAGTTTAATGGTGGTGGTTCGTGGTGGTTGGTGGCAACGGGGCAGTGGTGGTTCGTGGTGGTTGGTGGCAGCAGGGAAATGGTGGTTAATGGTGGTTGATTTCATGGTTAACGATTTCCAATGACAAACCAGGAACAAACAAGATCGAGATCTGGATTTCTTTGGAATATCGAGATCTATCTGCAATCTCCGGTAAGAATATCGAGATCCGGATTTTTTTGTATCGAGAATATCGAGATTTAGGTTTTTTTTTGTTCGATCTTCATGGTGGTTGGTTTCTTGGTTTCAAGTTTTTGGTTTAGGGTTCTCTTTTTTCTCAAATCTTGATTCAGTTTAATCGTTATCAGGAGTGTTAATCGTTACATACCCGGTTTTAATTTTGAATATCGATTTGTTTGGATTTAGGTAAGCATGTCGAATTTAGATTTTTTTTTTATAGATTTTTGGGATCTGTTTCTCCTATATTTTGTACCTGGGTGACCGAAGAAGATGATCGGGATGACCAAAGAAGATGATCGGAGAACTTGTTTGGTCCCTATTGTTTTAAAAGTGATAAAAACTCGAAAATGACCAAAATACCCATCATGTCACTTGCACATGGGTCCTTTAACGGAGGCAATATGGACGGTGTTAAAAATAGGGCCCCTAAACATTATAAAATGTAAACCACGAGTCCAGATTTATAATTATTTCACTTTAGGGACCTGGAGTGTTAAACCACTAAACCATAGGGACCAAATATGTAATTTACTCATTATATTAAAACCACAGGGACCAAATATGTAATTTACTCAATTATATTCTATCAAGAATATATATAGGATTTTGTTTAATATTAGTCTTGGTCTTTTCCTTTTTAGTCGGTGGTTCCTCCTATTTATTATTGGTTTATTTTTCAATTGTAATCACTTTTCAATACAAGAAAATATTGATTAACGAAATCTTTAATATCATTGATTTCTAAATGGTACAGAGCAGGTTCAAACCCTAATACTCTAATCGATTTCTTCCTTCAATCAAGATGGCTGGAAGCGATGACGGTGACAAGACCGGAAGCAAATCTGGTGGATCAATCGACTACAACTCACCATACTACCTCCACCCATCGGATTACCCTAAACAACTTCACGTCAACGATGTGCTTACTGACAACAATTATGGAGATGGGTCGCAGAATATATCGAACTTTCTGTTTGCGAAAAACAAAGTTCCGTTCGTTGAAGGCACCCTCAACAATTGTTCATGTGCAGGTTGTTGATGTGGCCTAAGTAAGAAGTTTGTTGAGCACCAAGAAAAGGAAAGACTCTATGAATTTTGCATGGGGTTGGACTCCGAATTCAATGTAATAAGAACCCAGATCTTGGCAACAAAATCAATCCCTATCTTGGGAATGGCTTATCACTTGGTAGCGGAGGATGAGAGGTAAAGAACAATCTCCGTCGACAAGGGGCGGGCGATTGAAGTGACTGCGTTCAAAGCCTTTTCGAAACGTGGTGTAGCATCAGCCCAAAATAGAGACAAAGTCCCTGTAAAATCGGGAAAAGAAAGCAGAGAAGGAGATCACTGCACCTTTTGTGGGAGAGACGCTCACAAAAGGAAGGGTGCTTCAAGCTTGTTGGATACTCGGATTGGTGGCCGGGAAAATCTAAAGTTGTAAGGCCAAAACCAAAAGCCGCTTGCATAGAGACCGGGTCCAGTGCGATACCCGGATTAACTGACGAACAATACCAAATGTTTGTCGGCCACTTTGCAGGAATCAACGACAACTCGGAAGGAAAATGCAACACCAATGGCAAATATGGCAGGCAAACAAAATGGTAACGAAGAATGGTTTGTTGATTCGGGTTGCACCAAACATATAACACATCGATCTGATCTCCATGAAAATAGGAGAAAGACTCCTCATGAGGCTCCCGTTATTATACCAAACAGTGAAGCTATTCCCGTCGAGGAAAAAGGCGATTGCACCTTGCCTGGAGGAGTAAAATTAAATGGAGTTCTTCATGTTCCAAATTTCAATTGCAATCTCCTTTCTGTTAGTCAATTGAGTAAAGATTTTCAATATGCTATAACATTCTTTCCCAACTTTTGTGTTATGCAGGGGTTACGTATGAGGAACTTGATTGGTGCGGGTAGATGCAAAGGAGGGTTGTACCGAGTGGGGATGGTGGATGGAAACAGGAGAGCATTGATAACGACGGTTGACACATGGCACAAGAGACTTGGACATGCCTCAAAGGATAAGCTTTCTAGAGTTGAACCCCTTAAGAGTATTTCTTTTGATCATAAAAATAATATTTGTGATTCTTGTGCAAAGGCAAAACTTGCCAGAACACCTTTTCCTATTAGTTCAATTAAAACCAATGAATTAATCCATTGTGACATATGGGGTGGTTATTATATTCCATCATACACACAGGCAAATTATTTCCTCATAATTGTTGATGACTTTAGTAGATCTGTATGGGTTTTTCTTATTAAGTATAAACACGACGCTAGTACATGTCTAATCAATTTTTGCAAATGGTGGAGGTTCAATTTAGAGAAGTTATTAAAAGAGTTAGATGCGATATTGGGGTGAATTCACATCCAGTTCTATGATGGACTTTTATCACCAACAATGAATCTTATTGGAAACCACCTGCCCACACACACCCCAACAAAATGGAGTCGTCGAGAGGAAACATAGGCACTTTCTCTAAACAACATGTGCATTAAGATTTGAGGCAAATCTTCCCAAAAGATTTTGGGGGAGAATGTATTTTGACAGCAACCTATATAATTAACCCTCTCCCCTCCAAAGTCATTCAAAACAAGACTCCCTACGAGTTGGGTTTCAATCAAAAACCCGAATATAATCACAAGAGGGTTTTCAGTTGTCTTACCTACTTTAAAAATAATAATACCAAAGGAGACAAGTTTGAAGAGAGGGGGAGTCCAAGGATATTTCTGGGTTATCCACAAGGGACCAAGGGATACAAGGTATACGATATCTAACATAACAAAATTATTATTAGTAGCGACGTTGTCTTTTGCGAAAACTCTTTTCCTTTCAAAAATTCCAAGTTCGATGAAAGGGATGAGGACACTGAAATTTTTGCAGTATCAAACTGGGATCATAGAAGAAACATAACCTATGGCTCAACCTAGTGAACCTACTGACAGCCCAACTGAGCCCAATGCTAGAGAGATGGACCTAGAGGCAGAGGATGATGTCACAGACTTGTTGGTGGATAATGAAAACTTCATTTATGGAGAAGATAGTCAACCACAGAGTGTTAACCTAGATTTTGTGGATCAAAATATTGATGGTCACAATGTTGATGAGCAAACATAGAACAGGAGCAAAAGGGCTAAATCACAGCCGAAACGGTTTCATGACTACATAGTCAAGCTTCCCCCGTCGGTCGACCACACACAACCCGCATCCGATCAAGCTTCATCTACGGTACACCCTATTGCAAATTTTGTTTCTTATGAAAAAATTTATGATGCTCACAAAGGTTTCTTATCGGCTATCACTTCAAATGTTGAGCCAAAGTGCTTCAAACAAGCATTGCAGGATGAGCGCTGGAAAGAAACCATGAAACGTGAAATTCAGGCCCTTGAAAAGAATGGAACATGGACCCTCGAAGACTTACCAAAGGGAAAGAGAGCCATAGATTCGAAATGGGTCTACAAAGTAAAATATAAGCCTAATGGAGAAGTTGAGAGATTCAAAGCCCGACTCGTTACTAAAGGATTTACACAGTTGGAAGGCGTGGACTTTCATGACACGTTTGCTCTGGTTGCCAAGTTGGTTATGGTTTGAACACTTCTAGAGGTTGAAACTAAGAACAATTGGATTATTCACCAACTAGATTTGAATAATGCATTTATACATGGAGACTTAAATGAAGAAGTGTATATGAAGATCCCTCAAGGTTTTTCTAAAGAAGGTGAGACTCGAGTTTGTCGACTTCGAAAATCCCTTTATGGTTTAAAACAAGCGTCACACAATTGGTACCAAAAGTTCACATCTTTCCTCATTGGCCAAAATTTCAAGCAGTCCAAGGCTGTTCATTCTCTATTCATACACAAATTAAAGGGTTTGTTTGTTGTTGCGCTCATTTATGTTGATGATGTTCTCTTAGTCAGAAATAATTCCTTGAAAATTCAACAAAACAAGAAACACTTTAATGAGGAATTTAGGGCATCAAGAACCTTGGTTCATTGAAATATTTTCTTGGCATTGAGGTGGCAAAGACGTCAGATAGCTTAGTCCTAAGTCAACGAAAGTTCACTATGGACATACTGAAGGATATCGGAATGATGGGTTGTCGACCAAGTACTTTTCCCATTGAGCCGGATCTAAAACTTGACAGGGGAGAAAAGGAAGCACAAGTTGATGCTGGCTTATACCAACGACTGATTGGTAGGTTGTTATACTTGCAGGTTACCAGGCCGGATATTGCATATGTTGTAAATGTCTTGAGTCAATTTGTTGTTGAGCCACGACAAAAAATCAAGTCCTACGGTACTTGAAGGGTACACCAGGGCAGAGCTTGCTCTTTCCACGGGCCGGTGAACCTGTCTTAACTGCTTATTGTGACGCGGATTGGATTGGGTGTCCTTACTCTAGGCAATCCAGAACTGGGTATTGTATCCCTTTGGGAGGTGCTCCTATCTCTTGGAAGTCAAATAAACAATCGCTTGTTTCACGTTCTTCAATAGAGGCGGAATATAGAGCTACGGAGACAACTGTGAGCGAGATTTTATAGGTCAGATGGCCCCTCAGTCATTTGGAGGTGGTCCTTACTATGCCAACATCGTTGACTGTGATAATCAGGTTGCTCGACACATTTCCAACAATCCAGTTTTTCACGAACGAACTAAACATGTTGAAATGGACTGCTATTTTGTTAGAGAACGTGTAGTGTCTAAAGAGATTGCTCCTATGCACATCGACAACAAGATGCAAGTTGCCGACCTTTTAACAAAGGGATTGGTATCTCGTCAACTCCAATCCTTATTAGTCAAGATGGGCATTAAAGACTTACATGCTCCATCTTGAGGGAGAGTATAGGATTTTGTTTAATTTTGGTCCGGATATTTTCCTTTTTAGTTGGTGGTTCCTCCTATTTATTATTGGTTTATTTTTCAAATGTAATCACTTTTCAATACAAGAAAATATTGATTAACGAAATCTTTAATATCATCGATTTCTAGAATATATATATATATATAGAGAGAGAGAGAGAGAGAGAGGGTTGATTTCCGTTACAAACCACGTCAATTCGTACAAACCGCATTCAACCAATAATTTTTTTAATTTTTTTTCACTTTTTCTTAATTATGAGGGTTCAATAGTCAATAATATGTGAAAAAATTTCATCAAGAATACATTAGGGTTGGTTACTCATGAATATGTGAAACACGTTTAATCAAAATGAGAATTTCATGAAACAATTTCATTTTCATGTTGAAACAAAATAATTTCATGAAGAAAAAAATTATATGAATCAATTTCATCATATTAAACACTTTCATGAAAAAAAATTATTCAATTAAACAATGAATCATGCGGTTTGTACGATTTGTACAAATTGACGTGGTTTGCATTTGAAATCTCTCCTGTGTATATATATATATATATATAGAGAGAGAGAGAGAGGGGGGGGGGGAGGGAGGTTCAAGGAAAAAAGGCCAAAAAAACTGAAGAACACCGTAGGAGCCTCCATCCAGACGGTATGCACAAATGCATACAAGCGATTGAAGTTGTTTTTTTTTCTATGCACCGATGCATATATATGCATTAGTGCATATGCACAAATGCATGTTACAAATTACCAGTATGCATTTGTACATATCGTCCAGATGGAGGGCTTCCAAAGTGTTCTTCATTTTTTTGACGTTTTTCCATGAATCTGACCTTATATATACATATATAGAGAAAGGGGGATGTTCAAATACAACCAGTTGAAGGTTACAAACTTTACAAACTCGTACAAAACAATATAAAAATAATTTTTTTCATTTTTTTTATCAAATGATATGATTTAAAATATTATTATACATGTGTTTCTTTGACCTTGTGAAAAAGTTACATGTGAAACTTTTACATTATGAAAACAAATATATGAAAAAGTTTCAACTTATGAAAACAAATATATGAAAAAGTTTCAACTTATGAAAACAAATACATGTGAAACTTTTACATTATGAAACAAACATATGTGTAGTAATATCTTAAATCATAGCATTTGATGAGAGAAAATCATGAAAAAAAATTGTTTTTATATTGATTTCTAGTTTTGTACGAGTTTGTAAACTATGTAACCTTCAATTGCTTTGTATTTGAACCAACATATATATATATATATATATATATAAGCAGAATTTTCGTTGCAAACTAATCAATATTTGCAAACTTTGTAAACTCTTTTCCAACCACTAATATCATTACACGTATACCTTTCTTTTTAATCAAATATATTCACTTCAAGGGATATTAAAGTAAATCAGTAAAATGAATATATTTATTTATTAAAGATTACTAAATTATTAATTAGTAAACCCCACTATTTATGGAGAATTTCTAACTAAAAAGATCCAGGTTCTGGAATTATAATTATCTTCACAATCGTCATTTTAATATTCGAAGAAATATCTTTTGTAGCCATTATCTTTTTCAGCATTAGAATTCCAGATCAAGTACGGTAGAGTTCATACGGCGATGGCCGCCGGTTGTAACGCTAAACTCATCGTCGAAACGTGGTCTCACGGCGGCTAATTGCAACAAGTATCCGATTGGCGGTGACGGCCACCCACATCGGCGGCAGACATGTTTGTATAGTTCCCGATGAGGATTTGAGATCGGAGTACTCCGCCGCCATGGGGAAAGCTAGATTGTCGCCAGAAGTTATTGTTGGAGAATCGACGACGGTGGTTAAGGAGAATCCAAAGATACTTAATATTGGGCTCAATTTTAAGATGTCGATAAGACGGTTATAATGGTATAATTTCTAATCCACCACCAAGAATCAATAATGGATGACGATTTATAAGGGGTGTTTGGGATTGTTAATAAAATAATTTATTGACTTATTCCGGTGCGGTACCGGTAATAAATTATGTTGAGTATTTGGATTAAGAAAAAAGAAGAAGCTTATACCGGTTCCACATCGGTGATAAGAAGTTAAACACTCCTAACTTATCATAATCTCATTATGAATTTTAACCCTTTTACATGTATAAGCAATCCCAAACACCTCCTAAAAAAACAACTTATTAACTTATTCCAGTGTGGTACCGCCAAAAGCTAATCCAAACAACTTTATAAACTTCTGGTACGCCACCACATAAGTTGATAAGTACTTTTACAGAAAAAAACATGGGTTGTTTTAAATAGGAAGCAGTATGGAAATTGTTTTAAACGACGGGTTCTTCTGCCCCCCCCCCCACCTTCTTCTTGACCGTTGCTGTATGGAAATTGTCCCGAAGCAAGCGATTAGAAGCAGAAAGAACCCGTCGACACAAATTTGCCTCCATCATTAAACCTTGTGTGCAAATGGTCCATGTTGCTGATAACCATCGAACGTGAAGACCTATCGACAAGGAGAGGCGTGGGATGGAAGTCGAAGTTGGAAAAGTTGCTACCGGTGATGTTATCGGCGGTGGAACACCGGTGAGCCATACCCGGGCTCACGGTGTTGAAGAACATACGAAACAGTTGCAAGAAGGAAGAAGAAAGGTTTAAAGGAGAAAATAGAAAACAAATCTTTGTGGGAGGTTTGGCCGGAGGGGAAAACAGTGAAGATTTAACCGGAGTTTTTGGCCGGTGACGGGTAGGCCGGAGGGGAGGGGTCGAGGAGCAACGATCGGAGTGGTGTTCACGGTGATGGTTGTCGTGGACGTGACAATTTGATACACACACACACATATATATATATATATATACATATATATGTAGAGAGAGAGAGAGAGAGAGAGAGAAAGGTGTTCAAATACAAACCCTCTAAATCTTACAACCCATGCAACCCACTTACCGTGTTTGTGAAAGTTTAAGACTTTTGTACAAACCGCGTACAAAAGACCCTCTAAATCTTTCGTCATTTTCGTCACTTTCTTTTTATTTAAGAGACCAATTTAATAAAAATCACAAAAACCACAAAGGACCAAATCCGTAATTAAATCTAAAAATAAAAAATAAATTTTCTTGTACTTTAAGTTTATTATATTAATAAATTATTATACTTTAAATTTATTTTTAACATGCAATATATTTTTTTGGAATATATATATATATACATATTACTTACGTGTGTCTATATATATATATAATAAGGTTCAGGAAAAATAATATCCATCAAACATTAAATTAACCGATTCACCGAATAGATTAAATGGACCTTTACAACTATATTTTTTAAATTAAAAAAACCTCGCCTTCTATTTTTATATTTGAAAAAATGGAATATAAGCAAAATAAACTATACCTAGAAAAATCATGTTTTCTTATTAATTTGACATTCATATTGATATATTTTTTTATACATACGTAAACTAAGGTAGAAGCTCTCACGGATTTGACAAATTTTTATAGTTCTCAAATGATTGAGCTTTTATTTCACAAATGTTATATTTTTAAAATTATGCGTACGTATGTATATATATATATATGTGTGTGTGTGTGTAAACATTGAAGTTCAACTGTCCAGAGGAAACCATTGTTTTTGGGAATAATTTATTTCGTTCGAGTTTTGTTTATATTCGGTTTTTTCGAATAAAAAACTACGGGGTGAATTTTTTTAATTTTAAAATGTAGTTGTAAACATCCATTAAATTGTATCCGTTGAGTCAATTAATCTGATGGTTAATAGATATTATTTTTTTTCCTTTAAATCTCACTATATATGTGTGTGCATGTACGTAATATATCATTTTTTTTAATAAAAATACTGCATATTAAAATTAAACTTTTAATTATATATAGAGTGAATTACATACTTCGTCCCTAGGGTTTATTGGAAATAACACTCCGAGTCCCTAAAATAAAATATCTATGGCTTGCATCCTTATGGTTTCAATTTCATAACGTATTAGGTCCCTAAAAGTGACTCCGTTAGTTTTCTGTCCGTTAAAGCCCACATATGCAAGGCACATGATGGGTATTTTGGTCATTTTAGTCATTTTAATTTTTTTACTCTTTTTCTTATTTTCTATTAAAAACTATAAGGACCAATTGTGTTGTTTACAAATATATTAAAGTAAAGTATATGACTTATATGGAAATTAATATCAAAGTAAATAATACTTATAATATATGGAAAATAAAAAACTCAGCCCTAAATCTTCTTCATCTTCCCAGAATCCCAACAACCTTCATCCTCCCAACCCCTTCTCCGGCGAACACCATCTCTGCACCACCATCTCTTCTTCATAAAAACCCAGCCCTAATTTGAGCCTCTGCACCACCATCTCTTCTTCATATCTAGTAAAGTAAAACCCACTTCCCACCCCTTCATCTTCATCTTCTTAAACCACCGTGAACACAATCGTTTCTTCTACGGCGAACACATCGAGGCCTCCTTCGTTTTTTTCTTCGGCGAAAACCACAAGCTTGGGATTTCTCCAGGATAGTTCCTTGCATCTCAAGATCTAGACACCATCTTGTTGCACAATAACAAATCAAAAACGGAGGTCGGGAAAGATTAAGAAGATGTGTGGCCGTGGGGAGAAGACCGTAACGGTGGCCGGTAACTTCATCTTCCCTGCAATACCTCACCGTCCCACCCCTTCTTCCGGCGACTAGACCTCCCATCAGGCCTATCGTCCGGATCCAGATCCTATCGTGCCTATCAACAAGGTTTCAAATTCGATCGAGATGCCAAAACCGCGAAATACAGGGACCATTCCCTTCTGAAGTGAACACATAGCGAACGACGATGATGGAGAAGTAGAAGACCGACGATTGGCAGGAGAAGCAGATCTGGTCGTCGGCGAAGGAAGTCCAAGAGAAGTAGAAGACCGGCGATTGGAAAGAGAAGCAGATCTGGTTGTTGGCCATCTGAAATCTTCTCGGAGGTTCGTCCCTGTGGTTAGATCTCCATGCTTCGTCGTTTGAAATCTTCCCGTTGTTTGAAATCGAAGCAAATCTGAAAAATTCTTTCCCCCGTGGTTTGATTCCCGTTATAGTTTTTGATGTTCTTAAATGGGTATAATTTATGTTTTTAAATTAGGGTTCTTGATTTGAAGGGTTTTGATTCCAAGGGTTTCAATATATTCAAAAAAGAAAGTTTGTATTTAATGTTGTTGCATTTGATCTGAATTTAGTTTTGATCTTCATTTGGGTTTAAGTTTGGATTAATTTTGGTTGTATTTGAGTTTGAAATTATTTTAAATATGGATTTGTTTGGATTTGGTTTAGAAGGTTGAATATGGATTTGTTTGAATTTGACTGGAGAAGATGACCAGAATGGCCGGAGAAGATCACCGGAGAACCTGTTTGGTCCCTGTTAAGTGATAAACACTGAAATGACCAAAATACCCATCATGTGCCTTGCACATGTGGGCTTTAACGGACATAAAACTAACGGAGTCACTTTTAGGGACCCAATACGTTATGAAACTGAAACCATGAGGATGCAAGTCATAGATATTTCATTTTAGGGATCCGGAGTGTTATTTCCAATAAACCTTAAGGACGAAGTATGTAATTCACTCTTATATATATATATATATATTAAAGTATAATAATTAATTAATGTAATAGAGTTAAAGTATACAAAATTATTATTTTTTAACTTTTAGAATTAATTACGGATTTGGTCTCTGTGGTTTGTGAGATTTTTTGAAATTGGTCCCTCGAATAAAGACAAAAGAAAGAAAAAAAGAAGACTAGAATGCCCATAAGGTTAACGGACTAACTGGCCGGCTGTTATAGGGAGGGACCATCTTGTTACAAAATGACAAAGGTCAAGCCCTAATTTGTAATAAATGAAGTTCAGAGACCATTTTTATAAAACCACCAAACCACAGGAATCAAAACCGTAATTTACTCTTTGTTTTTATTACAGTATTGAACTTTTAGTTTTTTTAGAGTAAATTGCGTTTTCATCCCTATGGTTTATTAAAAATTATGACTTTCGTTCTTGTGGTTTAGATATTACGGTTTTCGTCCCTATAGTTTGGAAATCATTGTTATTTTCGTCTGATTTATAATTTATTGTTATTTTAGTCCTTGTAATTTACAACTCTTTGCTATTTTGGTCCTTTGAACTTAAAAGGGTAAGAATTAGTTCAATGACGAATATAACAATAAATTATAAACCATAGGGACGAAAACCGCAATTTGTAAACCACATGGATGAAAATCATAATTTTTAACAAACCATAAGGACTAAAAATGAAATTTACTCTTTTTTTATTACCATAATTTTTTTTATTAGAGTATTCTACTTTGAAAAATGTACTTTGAAAAAAGTACCCATTATATCATGTATAACCATTTGATTTAAATTTATCTTATTATACCAAGTTTTCTTGTCACCTCATTGTCATGTAGGTTATTCATCCATGTGTAACATATTACTGATGTGAACTTTTTTATTATAACATTGTACTTCAAAAATATTTAACTTTACATATTATTCAATAAGGGATAATTTCACGGGAAAACCTCAAAAAAATTGAAGAACACCATGGGATCCCTCGATCTTGACAGTATGCACAAATGCATACCTGTAATTTCTAACATACACACGCGCATATGCACTTGTATGCATTTGTGCATACCGTCTATGCTCAACTGCATATCGTCTAGATGGAGGGCTCCAGGATGTTCTTCACGGGTTTTTTTTTAGGTCCTTAACCTCCCTTTATTTAATATACATATTAAATTAATTAAATAGAGGAAGAATCATGCGAGGAGTTAAACATTTTACGACGAGAAGTATGATAACATATATGATTATACGACCTTTGGTGTGTTTAATCATGTATGATTTAAACGTCTATGTATTGTCAATGTAACATGTTTTTTAATCATATATGATTAAGCTTGTGTATCATATAGGATATCACGCTTCGCGCTTTCTCGCAAAATGTTTAGCTTTTCTTTTGAACCTGCTCATAATTAAATAAATCATAAATATAACAATATTAAGGAAACTTGTAGATCACAATTTATTTCCTTGGCATTTAGAAAAATGTTTAAAAAATATATCTTTTTTGAACTAGGAAAATAAAATTTGTTATGTTTTTTACAAATAGTATATATATAGAAAAGAATATATAGATATATATATATATATATATATACGGACGGATTCAAATGTGAACTCAAATTTGGTTGTGAACATGAAGACAAAAGAGAGCGCGGCACGTGTCTCATTCAATCTGAATATATTCAGACTACATGTTGTGTTATTCACTCTGAACGTTGTGTTATTCACTTTGAATGCGTGTTATTCATACTGAATAATGTATGAACTTCACATTCGTTATTCATACCGAATTCCCTTCATTATTCAGACTGAATAGGACACGTGTCGCACTCTCCTTTGTCCTCATGTTCGCAATCAAATTTGAGTTCGCATTTGAACTTTCCTATCTTTCTCTCTCTCTCTCTCTCTATATATATATATATATTGTTGTAACTCATAAGTTATTGGTATTGACTGTCATCTTTAACACCACTATGAGAGACTTTATCTATGAGTTAATAGGTCATGTAACTCCAAAATATCATTTTGTCTTGTCATTATGTCTTGGCTCAACCCTTTCACTGTATAAAAGGGTTGAGACCTCACCATTGTACACATATTCTACTCTCAATATATGAGCTCTCTTACTTTCTTTGTAGTTGGTTAATTTCATCTACAACATGTTATCGGCACTTTTGCTCAAAGACGGAGGGATACAAGATGGCTTCTCGTGTAGATCATCATTTCAACCCGAAGGAAGGTACAATTTACTGTTAAAAAACACTAAAATTGTATGGTCAATCCAATATATATAACCGGAAAAATATCACATTTCGGATGTATATTCTTATGAACCATGTTTTTTTATGTCTATCCCAGAAACCGGGTTATATCTTGTATCCATGAATATACTCTACATTTTATATATATATATATATATATATATATACTTTCATCATATTTTTTGTTCGGAATTTTATCATGCAAACAAGCATAAATTTTGATTGTTAAAACTTCTAAAACTTGTAGTTTAAAAAAATCGTTTGCATTAAAATTATTCTTTATATGACATATTTTGTTTTAAACTCTTATCATGCTTATGTTTATTGTCAATAAATTGAGTAACTTAATTGAATTAAATCACATAAATGGCAAAGGTGACACTTTAGTTTAATTTTTATTAACATTGTTAAAGATTGCTTCACTTTGTCACACAAAGGAACTATTAATAACATATTGTTTGGGTTTGGACCCTTTTACTTTATTTGGGTTTTAGCCTTTTAGGTTATTGTCCCAATTGTTTTGTTCTATATATATAGGTTTTTCCCTTTCATTGTACTGTAAGCTTTTCATTATAATAAAATCCTAACAATCTTTCGGCTCTCTTTCCACATGGTATCAGAGCGCAATAATCGATCCAAGTTTTGATTGTCATAGAAGGCGTTGAAGCATGCATCAATTTTCGCGAACCGAAAGTTGATAGAAAAGTTCGGCTGCACTTTTCGGACATGCGCAGCCATATCATTTCGTCTGTTCCCGGAGTTTGAACCGTTGGATCTTCGTGATTTTTGGTCAGAATCTTTATGACATCTTTATCTACATTGTGAATGGTGGAGATTGGTTTTCGATGTCCGGAAGTTAACCTTTTGCTGTTCGACATATAACAGTTTGTTTTTTTTCCGGTTTTTCTTTCGGTGTTCGTTTCTTCGTCTCGTGTTGCTGCTTGATTTTCGTGTTTGTTGCTTTCTTCGTCTCGTGTTGCTGCTTGATTTTCGTGTTTGTTGCTTTCTTCGTCTCGTGTTTCCTGCTGTTTGGATACTTTGATATTCGTATTTGTTGCGTACAATTATTTGGCTACTTTGATTTTGTTGATAACATGGCTCGGAAAGATGATTCCCTTCAATCTATTAGCACTCAATTGGATGGTAAAAATTATGTTTATTGGAGTTATGTAATGAAGAATTTTCTGCGTGGAAAACATATGTGGGGTTATGTCTCTGGTACAACATGTAAACCTACGGATGAGAAGGACGCCAATTATGCTCAATTACTGGATACATGGGAAACTGATAAATCTAAGATTATCACTTGGATTAACAACTATGTGGTACAATCAGTTGGGACTCAACTGACTAAGTATGATACGACTAAAGAAGTTTGTGACCATTTGGATAGGTTGTACACTCAATCAAACTTTGCCAAACAGTACCAGTTAGAAACAGATATCCGTGCCCTCCGACAGAATGATTCGAGTGTTCAAGACTTCTATGCTGCAATGTCTGATTTATGGGATCAGTTGGCTCTTACAAAGTCTGCCGAATTGAAAGCATTCAGACTCTACATCTCTAGGAGGGAAGAGTAACATTTGGTTCAATTCTTGATGGCATTACAATATGATTTTGAAGGATTACGTGGAACAATCCTTCATCGCACTCCTCTTCCCACAATTGATTCTGTTGTTCATGAATTGATTGTAGAAGAAACTCGTCTAAAAGGCTCTAAACTGTCAACTACTCCTGCTGTCTTTGCTGTTCCACAACGATCTCATAATGTAAACCAGCCTATACCAAAAGTGGCCATTGATGAATGCGTCTTTTGCAAACAGAAGAATGATTGGAAATCTCAATGTCCCTTATTACTAAACAAGGGAGAACAACAGCAACGACCTTCCGGTTCTGCTCCATGGGCACCTCATCAACATAATAAAGCTCCTGGATTGTTTCAGCCACCATTTCAGCCTCATCCTTTCGGTTCGACCCCATGGGCGTTTCTGCCACCATAGTTTACTGCTGCTGTCGCTGCTCCTTCTTCAATAACGCATAATCTTCAGGACACCACCCCACCACCGGCTTCTTTGGATCCTCAGGTTTTTTAGCAGTTCAGACAGTTCCTTGCCTCTAATCCTGCTGCCATGTCGGCCTCTATGTCTTATTCAGGTCTGTCTTCATCCAGTACTTCAGGTATACCTTCCAACTTATGGATTTTGGATTCTGGTGCATCTCATCATACGTCACCTCATTTGACATCATTTGCATCCCTGTCTTCGGGTTCGCCCGAGTCTGTTATGTCCACTAGTTCTACGTCCATGCCGGTAGAAGGTGTTGGTTATGTTGTTACTCCTCACATATCTCTCTCTGATGTCTATTATATACCTACACTTGCTTTGAACCTTGCTTCGGTTAGTCAATTATGTAAAACTGGTTATTGGATTTTCTTTTCTAATTCTCTATGTTATGTACAGGACCCGCGGTCTTAGAAGGTGATTGGGATAGGCCGTAAGCTAGGGGATCTTTATGTCGTGGATGAACTCAAATTCGCTGATCTTGCTGCTTCTAGTGCTTATTTGTCTTCCTTTCGTCTGAATCATTCTTCTTCTGGTTTTTATCTTTGGCATTCTCGTTTAGGACATATTTCCGCGTCATGTTTATAGTTTTTAGCATCGACAGGCGTTTAGGGTCATTTGAAAAGTTGTGATATTTCTGACTGTAATGGTTGTAAACTGGCAAAATTTTCTGCTTTACCATTTAATAAAAGTATTTCTTGTTCTTTTGCTCCTTTTGATATTGTTCTTTTGCTCCTTTTGATCTTGTTCATTATGATGCATAGGGACCTTCTCCTGTGTCTTCAAAGGGAGGTTCCAAGTACTATGTGTCGTTTATTGATGATTACACCCGTTATACTTGGGTTTTTCTTATGAAACACAGGTTTGATTTCTTCTCAATATACAGTAACTTTAGAGCTCTTATAAAAACACAACATTCTGCTGTCATAAAATGTTTCAGGTGTGATTTAGGGGGAGAATATACCTTTAATGATTTCACTCAATTACTTGCATCTGATGGTACCATACATCAATCATCGTGTACCGATACTCCTTGGCAAAATGGTGTTGCTGAAAGGAAACATCGACATCTTATTGAAACTGCTCGTTCTTTGCTACTTTCTTCTGAAGTTCCTAGTGTTTTCTGGGGGAAAGCGCTTCTTACCGCTACCCATGTAATAAATCGAATTCCAACAACCCATAACTCTGGCTTGTCTCCTTTTGAAAACCTATATGGTGAGTCTCCTGATTACCCCTCATTACGTGTCTTTGGTTGTACTTGCTTTGTCCTACATCCCCATGTTGAGAGGAACAAGTTATCTCATCGGTCTGCCTTATGTGTTTTTCTAGGGTATGGTATTGGTCAGAAAGGATATCGTTGCTTTGATCCGGTAAGTCAAAAACTTTACATCTCACGTCATGTCACCTTTTTGGAGCATATTCCTTTCTTCTCTATTCCGGCTCAATCTCATGATGTGACACAATCAGATCTCTCCGGTCTATTGATCCTTTTGATGTTGATACTTATGATACTTCTCCTGATTTCCCCGTCCATGAGACATCAATGACTTCTGGTTCCCCTACGTCTATGACTGCTCCCTCACCTGATGAGACCACGGATGTCCCTCCGCATAAGTCCACTCGTACTCGTAAGTCTACCAAACTTCCTGATTTTGCTTACTCATTTTATTCTGCTTCGTTTGCTTCTTTTATTACCAATATACATCGTTTGACTAAACCTGAATCCTATCGAGAAACTATCTCCGATTCCCTTTGGCAGGATGCTATGGCTGAGGAACTGACTGCTCTTTACCAGACTCACACGTGGGATCTACTTCCACTTCCACCCGGAAATCATGCGATTGGTTAACGTTGAGTATACAAGATTAAAACAAAATCTGATGGGTCTGCTGAACGATACAAGGCCAGACTTGTTGCCAAAGGATACTCACAACAATATGGTATGGATTATGAGGAGACTTTTGCACCAGTTGCAAAAATGACGACTGTCCGAACCCTTATTGCAGTTGCCTCTATCCGTCAGTGGAAAATTTGCCAAATGGATGTCAAGAATGCATTCTTGAATGGTGATCTTCATGAAGAGGTATATATGACAACTCCCCCAGGTATTGCTTACAAATCGGGTGAAGTATGTCGACTTCGAAAAGCTCTTTATGGTCTCAAGCAAGCCTCTCGTGCTTGGTTTGAGAAATTCTCTACGGTTATTACTTCTCTTGGCTTTATTCCTAGTAACCATGATTCAACATTGTTTGTTAGATGCACGAATGCAGGTCGAATTCTCTTATCTTTATATGTAGATGACATAATTATTACCGGGGATGACTATGATGGTATCGAGTCTCTGAAATGGGAATTGGCTCATCATTTGGCTATTAAAAATTTAGAGATGCTGCGTTACTTCTTGGGTATTGAGGTTGCTCAGTCTAAGAAAGGCTATCTTCTGTCTCAGACGAAGTATATATTAGATCTATTTGAGCGTGCACGACTTTCTGAGAACAAAACTGTTGGTACGCCTCTTGAGACCAATGCCCAATATACTCCTACTGATGGTGTTCCTTTATCAGATCCAAGCTTGTACTGTACCATTGTGGGCAGTTTGGTTTACCTTACAGTCACTCGTCCAAACATTGCTCATGCAGTTCATGTGGTTAGTCAGTTTGTTACTGCTCCTACTACTGTTCACTGGGGAGCAGTTCTTCGCATTTTGAGATATCTTCGTGCCACAAAGTTTCAGAGTATCTTGTTCCCTTCAACATCCTCTCTAAAGTTGAGTGCCTATAGTGATGCTAGTTGGGATAGCGATTTTACTGACCGCAAGTCTACTACTGGTTTTTGTATTTTTCTTGGAGATTCTCTTATCTCATGGAAGAGCAAGAAACAGGATGTTGTCTCTCGTTCTTCCACTGAGGCTGAGTATCGTGTTATGGCAGTTACTACTTGTGAGAATGTTTGGTTACGTTGGCTTCTTGCAGATATGGGTGTTGATGTTTTCTAGCCAACTCCATTGCATTGTGGTAACAAAAGTGCGATGCAAATTGCAAAGAATTTTGTCTTCCATGAAAGGAGAAACATGTTGAGATTGACTATCACTTCACTCGTCATCATCTTCAGCTCCGAACTATCTCACTGCCTTATGTTCCTTCAGCTATGCAGATTGCTAATATTTTTACCAAGGCTCAGTCGGCTACGCGTTTTCGTTTTCTGTCTGACAAACTCTCAATGATTATTGTTGTTGCGTTGTAAGTTTGAGGGGGGATGTTAACATATTGTTTGGGTTTGTGCCCATTTACTTTATTTGAGCTTTTAGTCTTTTAGGTTATTGTCCTAATCGTTTTGCTATATATAGGTTTTTCCCTTTTATTGTATTGTAAGTTTTTCATCATAATAAAACCCTAGCAATCATTCGGCTCTCTTTCCATAGGAACTAGTAAACTTTAATTGTTACTAGAGTTTTTTTTAAACTTGAATATATATATATATATATATATATATAGGTGGAGGTTCAAACGAGAGCACCTCCATCTTACGAGAACCCAATAACACCCTTATGACATGTGATAATACACGTAAGGGGACTTGGTGGTGTGCGGACGACGTCTCCTATGACTTTGATCGCGCCAAAAGTCCTCTGGGTCTATGATTTAGTATCACAAGTGATGGTCTTGATGGATTATAATCACATCAAGACCACGCTTATCACATGTGATAATACATGTCAAGAGGCTTAGTGGTTTAAGGGCGACTTGACCCGCAACCTAGATCACATCAAAAATCATTCGTATCTCTGATTTAGTATCACATGTGTACCATATATGATGGAATAATAGTATCAAATGTGACTTTCTATAGTAAAAGGGTGTTCTCGCGTCCTCGTAAAATGAAGGTATTCTCGTTTGAATCCTTCCACATACACACACACACACACACACATATATATATATATATATGTATGTGTGTCTGTAGGGGTTAAATCAAACAAAAACCATAAAAATGTTACAAAGTCGTGAAAACCGATCTAAAAATAAAAAATTCATGATTTACTTTCATCAAATGTTAGGATTTAAGATATTATTTCACATATATTTGTTTCATAAGGTGAAATTTTCACATGTATTTGTTTCACAATATGAATATTTTTTACGCATATTTTTCGTTTCGGTAGGTGAATCAAATTATTTTCCACATGTGATTTTTTCATAAGGTGAACATAAAAATATGTGAAACAATATCTTAAATTATATCTTTTGATGAGAAAAAAAATATTTCTGTATCGTTTTTACAAGTTTGTAACATTTTTGTGGTTTATATTATATAGAGGGAGGTTCAACGGGAAGTGCTAATAAAAGAAAAAACTGAAGACCACCATGAGAGCCCTCCATCTGGACGGTATGCACAAATGCATACAAGCAATTGAAACTGCTTTTTTTTATGCACCAGTGCATATGCACAAATGTATTTTACAATTACCAGTATGCATTTGTACTTATTGTCCAGATGGATATATATATATATATATATATATATATATATATATCTGTGTGTGTGTGAGGCTTCTTCATTTAGAAACTCCTTAAAGAGTAAAACTCGTGGAAACCAATACAAAAATAATATTTTTTTCATCAAATGTTATAATTTAAAATATTGTTTCACATATGTTTGTGTTCATATAAACAAAAAATTACATGTGGAAAAAATGTTGATTCACTATCACATATGAAACAAAATTCATATGGTGAAACAAAACGTTTTTTTCCACATGTAATATATTTTTTTCCATATGAACACAAACATATGTGAAACAATATCTTAAATCATAACATTTGATAAAAAAATTATAAAAGATATATATTTTTATTTTAGTTTCCACGAGTTTCTACTCTTTAAAAAGTGTCTAAAAAAATTACATATAGGGTCAGGGGAAAACGGCAAAGAAGAGAAAACTGAAGAACACCCTTGAAGCCCCTCCATCTGAACGGTATGCACAAATGCATACCGGCAATTCATAACATGCATTTGTGCATTTGTGCATATGCACTAATGCATATATATGCACTGGTGCAAAGAAAAAAAACAGCTTCAATCGCTTTACGCATTTATCCATACCATCCGGATGGAGGGCTCCTAGAATGTTCATTAAGTTTTTTTTAGCGTTTTCTCCTGAACCTTCCTCTCTCTCTCTCTCTCTCGCTCTCTCTCCCCCTTTCTCTCTCTCTCTCGCCCTCTCTCCATATCTCTCTCTCTACATATCTCTCCCGCTCTCTCTCCCTCTCTCTCTCTCTATATATATATATATAGGATCAGTTCAAGGAAAAACGCCAAAAAAGAGATAACCGAAGAACACTTTAGGAACCCTCCGTCTAAATGGTATGCACAAATGCATACAAGATTGAAGTTGTTTTTTTTCTATGCACCAGTCCATATATATGCATTAGCGCATATGCACAAATACATGTTACAAATTACCAGTATGTATTTGTGCATACCTTCCAGATGGAGGGCTCACATGGTGTTTTCTTCAGTTTTTTTTGCCGTTTTCCCCTGAACCTGCCACTATATATATATATATATTGAGGATTCACGCACACACGCATATATATATATACACACACACACACACCCATTTAAGTTGGAAAAATTATGAATCAACTCCAAATAGGCTCACCTATTTGGATATGATGTCTAGGAAAGATATAGGCGGATAATTTCTATTCTAATGATATCGGTTTTTAAAATGCTTTTGCATTTACCGCCCTCATCGTCTTTCCTGGTTGTGTTCAAATAGAGCTACTATAACAACCCAAAATCCGAAATAGCTATAACAAGTAATATTTCACAACGGTCCAAATTATACCAAACCTACTCATCAATACAACCCAAGGTTCACAGTAGAAAACACAACAACAACTGAGAATTTATAACTAACTAAGCCATCTGATCCTTCTCTAGCGATAGGCTCAAAGCTTTCCCTTGCTCCTAGAAGAGCTTTAAACAAATTCCTTACCTGAAAATGGTTTTAGTTTTGAAAAGCGAGGGTTAGACCACAAGGTCTAGTGAATTCCCAAATAAACCGCAATTATAAACAGTACTTAAATCCGAAGAAATAAGTTGTAAAAATAAGGAAGCAAGTAATTCAAATACGGGACCACGTACAAGGTTCATAGAAAAGCTAAAGCTAAAGCTAGTCACACATTTTCACATGTGACATAAAATTCGTGTTCCGCACAATTCCACATGCGAATACACTAAATGGTCCCAAGAAGGGTACCTATCCAACGTACACACAAAACGGATTCGAGATGTATGGGATATAACTCCCAAGAGATTTGCACTATCTCGAGGTACACACACTTATCTATGTACATGTCCAATTTAGTAGGCATATCACGATATTTAGGCCAATTCAACAACCAACATTTATATAAACCGAAAGAATTATAAATCATTTAGCATGCTTCCAATTTAAAATACCATAATCAGTGTAGTAGACAAAACCTTTGATCAAAAATATAGTTTAAAGTCAAGGGAATTCACCTGTGATGCGACAACCGCTCAACACGCTAAAACGGCTAATCCTTCCAAACCGAACACCGGAATTAGACGCCATAAAGATGGTGTTAAACCACCTTAGAACATCCTAAAACCATCCCTCAATATCCCTAAGATAAAACCCTAAGCCATGCCTTGCATCTAGCCCGAAACGAGAAATGGACCAAACCAACCGGGCCAAACAGAGACTCACAGGACTTTTCCCGGGGGCAAGTCGCGTGGTTTACTGTTTATGCTGGTTTCCCCCCTTTTTCTACATAGCTCCGAAATTTTCACCCAAAACCTTTTCCAATGACCAAAACTCGATTTAAAAGCTTAAAATCATCCAAACTTATTCCTAATACATGAGGGTTTATCCAATAACAATCCAAACACTAAAACACACTCCAAAATATATTAATCTAACAATTTCCCAACCAAGAAATATCCCAAAATGAACCACCTTGAAGGACTTAATAATACCAATGAAAATGCCACCATAAGAAGATTTCTAAATGAAACTCATTGATTGAAGTCATTTAAAATCCCTTATAAACAATCCCCAATCAACATTTTACTTCTATCAAACCAAAAGAATAAAACCCAAAAATCCAAATGATGATTTAATAGAAAAACCCTTGATTAAAATTTGAAATACTTACAATGGTGGGTCTTCTAAATGGGAAATCATTGATTACTCTCTTGATTGTATTAGATGAAATGAAGAAATGAGGAAATTGCAAGGGTTTACTCCCTTTTAACCCAAATATTTACAAGACAAGTCCCTACAGAGAGAAGGGCTTAACACTTTCATCTAGAAATACAAATGTTTTATCAAATATGGTTTAGGGTTATTACAACATCTCCCCCTTAACAGAATTCCATCCCCGAAATTTCATCTGCAAATAAGTGCGGAAAATTTGGGTATCATCCCCGAACCTAAGTCCCAACTTTACCACTTTACCTCTTGACCCTTTTTGATGTTGCCATGTGTCTCCATAAGGCTAACTTATTTGTTTATCTACTTCTTGACTTTCCTGTCGTTGATTGTCTCCAACCCTACAATCAAACTCAGCTTCTCATCTATTTGCATCCCTTGCAATGGTATGATTATGTCAACTTCTGACAAGCACTTCTTAAAGTTACGCGAAGCGTCTTAATGAATTTCCCATAATTAACAGGTACATCAAATTTGTACACCACCTCACCACTCGTCTCATAGTTGTAAATGATTCAATATGACAGAGATTGTTTATTCTTTCTTCCCAAAACGTGCCATTTCTTTTCATTGAGATTCATATTCAGAGTCACGACATTCCCAACTTGAAATTCAAGCTACCTACACTCATTCCTGAGTCTGAATCATCTTAACTGTATTCAATTAAACCAACAATTCTTACCTTGTCAACTTCTTTTTTTCAAATCCTTCCACCTCAAAGAGATATTCCACCAACTTGGCCGTAAGGCCTCATACGAAGCCAATCATATACCATCTCGCTGCAGTTGCTATAATGACAATATCCACCTTAGCTGACACTCCCATAATCCATTGAAGTTAAAAAAAACGTGCCTGGTCTCAATTCCTACAATAGACTATCCTACTAACCTCTTCAACGACTAAGTTCCATGATCTGACAAAACTTGGTCAATTTAATTTCGACCCAAGATTACCTACTTAACAGCAAGATCGTTGAAGATTTAAAAAACTTCGCTACCAATTTCACCATAACATGATTTCGTTCTCACGTAAAGATGCCACAAAGTTGTGATCTTCCCAGAGAATTACCGTACTACTAAATCACTTATCGACAAACCAAACGTTGGTAAACATAGAGACTGTTAGTCCCTCAATAGAGATGGCTATGCCAGTGAGGGTCTGTAGAAGGGGGGTTGAATACAAACACAAATTTTTACTCTTTTAAATTTTTTAATATAAATATTAAAAATTTACACACAGAAGTTTGTTGCGGAAAAGAATAGACACACTATTCTAACAAACTTAAACACACAGATAACAGTAATTAACTTATACACTAAGGAAGTTAAAATAAAACTGTTAGAGCACACAGCTTTGCCGGAATCAAACAAATGATCACATAGAGGATTTGTTGAAAGCGTGAGGTTTATGGGAAGGACTTCATCTCCTTTTATAGTGCCCATGCATGGGATGCAAGTGGACAGCTATCAAGGATTCATTAGCTGGAAGTATATCTGATGGACAAAGGAAGAGGGCCACTCCCTTTGTACTAGATTAATGGATGAACCATTCTTTGTAGCACGTAATATCAGATAACTTTATCTACTTTTCTTCATGCTCTGTGAAGTCCCATCAAACCTTTTAGCTAAAAGACAAACATCCCTTTTATAAGAATAAAAGAGAATGTCTGAATTTAAGGTTTGGTGCCCAAGTTCTTGCTGCTCACGTATCTGCCATTTGATGTGAGTCAAGAACTTATCTCTGAAAATTGCTTAAGTGATATATGGAATCATGTATCACATCGGTGGGTCCCTTGAAAGGTTGGAGTTGATAAGTGTACATATTGCTTGGTGATCTTCATTTTTCACTAAGTGCTGGCAAGTGTACATCCTTGTATTGGTGACTTGTTATCTCAAACTTAAGCAAGGCAACTGCAATTTTCGGTGACCAGGAGTACAACATCGGTGACCTTAGGTACACCATCGGTGGCCTTGACTGGATCGGTGACCAGCTTCATGTTTGGTGTCTCTCGAGTGTACCATCGGTGACCCAATCCTCATCTTGATTCGGCAAGTGGTCTGAATATTAATGTTAGTTGACACATCAAAAATTCCACATTTTGATGTACATCCCTTGATTGAATAGTCTTTGACTTTTCAATACTTGAAGTATATTTCAGACCTTCAAAAGACCCTGTAAAAGATCAAACAAATAATAGATAAGGTTCATCACCAAATCATCGGTGACCCAACAATCTCCCCCTATTTGATGATGATACCTGTAAGTTAGAAAGAAATACTTTTGACCCTTTCTATTTTTCTTTTGACTCAGATTTTTTTTTGTTTTTTTTAAACTGAGTATATACAGTATAAGAGTATAAGTATGAGTATGTGCAAAGATTGTAAAATATGAACAAGAGATGAGATGAAGAAAAGTATGAACTTTTATAGGAGTGTCGGCTCTCTTGAGGGTGACAAGTAACTTGGGAGATTTTTTTTTTTTGTTGGAGAATGAATGGTGGCTCCAATGATCTTTGAGTCATCCTTTCGATTTTTGAGTCTCCTTGTGAACCAATTTACCTCCTTGGTTTTCTTTGCATCGGCAACCGTCTTTACTACTTATGACTTTTTCTTTATATTTTCAAGCTCTTCTCTTTGAGCTTGAAGAGCATCGGTGACCTTGTCTTGAGTAGCCTCATCTTGAGCCAACTTGAGTACATTTGTTTGATCATACTCAAGTTGAGCCCTTATTGCTTCCTCTCTTTCAGCATCTGTCAGAATTACTCCAAGGGGATCAGTGAGTGAAGGAGCGGGTTGCAATCAAAGAGAATCAGCTTCTGGACCTCTGGTTCTTTTCTTTTTCTTTTGCTCTTCACGTTGTTCTTCATAAGAAAGAGGCTTTTTTCCTTTAGCTTTTTCCAGTCTTTTCTTCTCTTTCTCTTCTTCAGTTTCAAGGGATCGAGCACTAACACTCTCCCCCTCAACTGTTGCTCCAGTTACCTTGGTGACCTGGGGTTCGGTGACCATGTGAGGAGTCACCTTGGTGACCAAGAGAGGGATCACCTCGGTGACCACACCACCATCGGTGGCTGAAGGAACATCGGTGGCTGGAGGAGCAGCTAGAACATCAGGGGATGGAGGAGCAGCTAGAACATCGATGGATGGAGGAGCATCGGTGGATGGAGTCACATCGGTGGATGGAGGAGCAGCTAGAACATCGGTGGCTGGAGGAGCAGCTAAAACATCGGTAGCGGAGGAGCAGCTAGAACATCGGTGGATGGAGTCACATCGGTGGATGGAGTCACATCGGTGGCTGGAGTCACATCCGTGGATGGAGTCACATAGGTGGCTGGAGTCACATCGGTGGCTGAAGGTGGAGGAGTCATATAGGTGGCTGGAGTCGCATAGGTGGCTGGAGATGGAGAAGCATCAGCTTTCTTGTTTTTCTCCCCCTCAGTGGTTGAACCCTTGAAACCCACTGAAGAGAGAAAGATCTTGATTCTTTCAACATCAGAACCCACAGCATCAACCTTCCGTTCAACCCTTTGAAGAACAAATCTATCCTTATCCTGAAAGAAGGAATCACCAGCATCAAGTTCAACCGTTGGAGAAGAAGTTGGTATCTTGTCAACCTTTGTATGAAGAGTTGCAAGAGATTCCAAAATTGCTTTCTGATTGACAAGGATAGAAGCAATATCGGTGGCTTGTTGAGTAGAGGCACTTCGAAGTTCTCTGATAGAAGAAAGCACAGAATCTTGGCTTGAGAGAAACCCTTGCTGAAGACCAAGGACATCGAAGTGCAGGAGATCTAAGCATGTCATGAGAGTTGGGTGACTCACCGACAACTCTTCAATGCTAGATCTAAGAGTAGAAGAAAGAGAGGTCATTCTTTCCATTTCTTTAGTTGCATGATCTTCCAGAACTTCCACCCGGCGGATAGTATCACGAGTGAAACTGGTGAAAGCCTTGATAAGATCATCTCCCTGTTGAGAAGACATGGGAGCAGATGGTTGAGGCTTTGGTGGTTGATCATCTTCATTATCACTAGAGGAATAATCCACCAAACCTGTAGGTTTTCTTGGGGGGGATTTAGGAGATGTGGGGGAGACACGTGTAGAAGAGTGTCTATGAGGGGATTCCTCAGTAATGGGTTCCTCAACAACCTTGTCATGTACGGGAGACGTACGTGGCCAAGGTGTAGTGTCGGAAAGTAGAAAGTCGGTAAAGTGGGATGCTCCATCAAGTGCACCTGGTGGTGATGCACTCTCATGTGGAGTATGGAAAAGGAGCCGTGAGAGCTCAAGGGGCGGTGAAGAGACACCTTGGATGGGAGACTCTAAGTCATCTTTATCAACTAAGGATAAAGTTGATGAAGGTAATAATAGGGATATCCCTTTGTACAACCATGTCCTTTTGAGAGGGCATGGAGGAGCTGGGAGCGGCTAAGTGTTCCTTGGGTTTAGTAAGGATATTTTCAACACCTACTGTCTTTTGGGAGTCAGTAGATGGCTTATGTGTTTTAACCCTTTGGGTACCCTTAGACTTCTTTGAGGAAGTCTTTGGGGGGCTTTTTGAGTGTCTCTGCTTTTGGGATTTCGATGCTTGGGTAGAAGCCAAAGGTTCTTTTGGCTATGTAGCATCGGTGGGTGCAGAGGTAGATGTGCCCGACGCCTTGGATCTCTTTCGAGATTTGGGCACATCAGTGACTCGAGGTGCAGAAGGGGTAGAAACCATACCTGAGGGTCTCTGGATTCGGAGTTCATTCCTTGCAAACTCAACCATAGATGGTCTAAGAGGGTTGTCCGTTGCCAAGGCTCCCCTTTTCATAATTTGATTGCCAACTGAGGACGCCGAAGAGTGGAGAAGGATGATATCATTTTATTGAAGAAATAGCTTGCAAAGTCTATCCTTCTTTGAAATATCACGGCATGAGCTAGTTCTGTTATCTGTGATGGTGCCTGATCAGGACCGCATGTCTTCTTGCTTAAGCAAAGAATAAGGTGAGCAAATAAGAAGTTCCAAATGCTTCCCATATTCTTCCTTAGTAGTGTACCTGGACCCTTTGACTTTGGGCCCCTTTTCTCTTCCACACAATTCATAACAGACACCACCTGTTGGTGTTCATTTCCAAGTGGAAATGTCTCATATGTATCATAGGATGGAAGCCTGAGAATAGTACGAACGTCTTCCACATCGAAGACCACATCATGTTCATCATTGCTAAGAACAGATGCCAATATTTGATCCGTAGAGGCATCAAATGTACAAGATAATCAGAAATTTCCAAGAAGAAACTTACTCATCTTGGGTTTAGCTGAGAGTGCATATTGAAGAGGACATCTCTGAAGAAACCAACATACATCATTATACTCAGGGTGAGCATTGTCAGTCCCAATACGTCCATAATAGTTGCATGCAGGGAATGATAGAGATCCAAATGTGAGAGTTTGGCCTTCAGAGGATGTTGAAGGAGATGCCATTGAAGAAGAGAAGAAGTTGCAGGTTTTTTTTTTGCTTTTGTATAAGAGAGAAGAAGGATACGAGAAAGGAGGAGAAGTAATAGGTGAAGGTGGTTATATAAGAGAGGGAATTTCAATTTTCAAAATTAATGATGACCTTAGGTGATTGAAAGGTCAGAATTCTAAGGGTTTAGGCTTGAAATGGGCGCATGCTTGTGACACTAATGACGTTGATGATGTCATTATGGATAAGTTCAATGAATCTTAGTCACCAAGATTGGTAAACTAAGGGTTATCTTTAAAGGGTTAAAGAATGTGAAGGGTTTTAGCGGTTACCTTGGTGACTAGGTGCGATGTCGGTGGCTTAGAAGTGATCGTCGGTGGATGAGGCTAGGAGAGAGAGAGAGATACAACGTCGGTGGCTAGTGCGACCGTCGGTGGCTAGGTCGAGAGTGCGACCGACGGTGGGTGTAGAGAGAGAAGGGGGCGAACGTCGGCGGCTTGATGGATGATGTCGGCGTCGGAAAGTGACGTCAGTGGTGATGGATGACGTCGGCGTCGGTGGATGATGGTATCGGTGTCTGGATGGACGGTGGTTACACCATCGGGGGCACTATGGATGATGTTGGTGGCTTGATGGTGAGTGTATTTAGGGTTAGGGTTTTATGAGAGAGAGTGAAAGTGGTGATGGGAATGGTTTAAAGTTTATATAGAGGAGAGAGAGAGAGTACCTCGTCGGTGACTGGGCTCACCGACATTATATATATATATATTTATTATTATATTTTTTTTTCATATATATATATAATATACACATATATATATAATATATATATAATATACAAAAATGTATATCATATATACATACATATAATATATAAATAAATATATATATATATATATATATATATATATATTAGTCTATATTTATTATACCTAATTCACCGATGAGAAACTTGAACCTTGCTTCATCCAGGGGCTTTGTGAACAAATCAGCTAATTGATAATCAGTGAGAATGAAATGAAGTTGCACATCACCTTTAGAGATATGATCTCTTATAAAGTGATACCTGATGTCAATGTGCTTAGATCTTGAATGAAGCACTGGATTGTTGGCAATGGCTATTGCACTTGAGTTGTCACACAATATTGGGATCTTTGAGAAAATCTGATTATAGTCACACAGCTGATTTTTCATCCACAATATTTGTGCACAACAACTTCCAGCAGCCACATATTCTGCTTCAGCTGCAGAAGTAGATACCGAATGTTGTTTCTTGCTTGACCAGCTCACAAGCTTTCCACCAAGTAATTGACAGTTTCTAGTAGTATTTTTTCGGTCTATTTTTGAACCTGCAAAGCCAGAATCAGAGTACCCGATGAGATCGAAACCTGAGTCTTTGGGATACCAAAGACCCAGATTTATGGTACCTTTCAGATACCGAAAAATCCTTTTAACAGCAGCAAGATGTGATTCCTTAGGATTAGCTTGATATCGAGCACACAGACAAGCAGCAAACATAATATCAGGTCTACTTGCAGTGAGATAGAGAAGAGATCCTATCATTCCTCTATAACTTGTGATATTAACAGACACACCATCAGGATCAGAATAAATTCTAAGAGAAGGAGCCATTGGAGTTTTCATGGTAGAGCAAGTATCAAGTTGAAACTTTTTCAAAAGGTCTTTAATGTATTTACTTTGATTAATAAAAATACCTTCTGGATATTGTTTTACTTGCAAACCAAGAAAGAAGGTTAACTCTCCCATCATGCTCATTTCATATTCTTTTTGCATGAGGGAGCTAAACTCATCACACAGGGATTCATCGGTGGCTCCAAAAATAATATCATCAACATAGATTTGAACAAGAATGATATTACCTTTTGATTTCTTGAAGAAGAGAGTGTTGTCAACTTTGCCTCGTATATACTCATTTTTTAAGAAGATAATCAGAGAGAGTATCATACCAGGAACGAGGATCTTGCTTTAGTCCATACAGAGCTTTATCTAGCCGATACACATGATATGGATGGACTGGATCTTCAAACCCAGGTGGTTGCTTCACATACACTTCTTCAGCTAGCTCACCATTTAGAAAGGCACTTTTGACATCCATTTGGAATACCCGAAAATTCGTGTAAGCAGCATGGGCAAGAAATATTCGGATAACTTGCAATCTGGCAACAGGAGCAAAAGTTTCATCATAGTCAATTCCTTCATCTTGTCTGTATCCTTGAGCAACCAACCTTGCTTTATTTCTTATAACTGTTCCTTCTTCATCTATCTTGTTTCGGAACACCCAATTTGTTCCAATAATAGTTTTGTTAGATGGACGAGGAACTAACTTCCAGACTTTGTTTCTCTCAAATTGTGAGAGTTCTTCTTGCATGGAAATTACCCAGCTAGGATCAGCTAGGGCTTCATTAATCAGTTTAGGCTCTACAATAGAAACAAAGTTGACATACAAGCACAGGTTGCTGATGCCTCTTCTTGTTTTTACACCAACTTGAGGATCATCTATGATTTGATCTATTGGATGATCCATGGTCCATTTTAGTGCAGGAGGCAAGGGAGGAGGTATAGAAGAGGATGAAATAGGAATTTGAGATGGTGAGGATAGGTTGGTGGGAGATATGGTGTTTAGATGGGTATGTTCTCCTGAAGAATTAGTTTCGGGAGGTGAAGAAGAAGAAGTGGGTTCTGAAGATAAGGTTGTGTTTATTGGAGGCTGAGAAGAGTTGCTATCTTGATGATTTGAAGGATTAGGTGAAGAAGAAGATGGAATTTCACCAACACAAGAGTTTATCCAGAGATTTAGTTCTTCTTCATTGCAAGATAGGGAAGATACTTCAAACTCATCAAATTTCACATGCATGGATTCATCTATGCATGTCTTCTGAGGTTGTAGATTCTGAAGGCTCTTGAGGAGAGAGAGTAGAAAATTCCATCGTCAGACTTTGGATCAAATTTTCCAAGTTGTTCCCTGTCATTTAGCATGTGACATGTACAGCCAAATACATGGAAGTAGTCAACAGCAGGTTTTCGACCGTGGAAGATTTCATAAGCAGTCTTGTCATGCCTTTTGACTATGAAAGACCTATTTTGAGTAAACATGCAGTGTTAACTGGTTCAGCCCAAAAATAGGTTGGCAACTTGGATTCACTCAGCATTGATCTTGCAGCTTCACATAGTGTCCGATTCTTTCTTTCAACACCACCATTTTGCTGAGGAGTACGTACGGCAGAGAAGTTCTGAGAGATTCCTTTTAAGTCAAAGAAATCTTCTAGAGCAGCATTTTTGAATTCCGTGCCATTATCACTTCTCATGGACTTCACCAGTTTACCATTCATATTTTCAATTTTTCTAGTAAACCTGATGATTTCTTTAGCAGCATCACTTTTGTGTTTTAGAAAGAACACCCAAGTATATCTAGATAATTCATCAACAATAACTAGCATATACTTTTTACCACCTAGACTAGGTGTGCTTACTGGACCACACAGATCCATGTGAAGCATTTGAAGAGGTTGAGAGATAGATGAGCATTATTTTGATTTAATGGAAGTTCTAGTGAGTTTTCCTTTTTCACATGCTCCACACAACTTTTCTTTCTCAAAAGATATCTTTGGCATACCAACAACAAGATCTTTGCTAGAAAGTTTGTTTAAGGTTTTGAAGTTTAGATGTAAAACCTTTTATGCCATAGCCAACTTTGTTTGGCTTGTTCTTGAGAAAGGAGACACACAGCTTCTTCAATAGCACTTTCCTTCATGTTGATGATGTAGACGTCATTCATTCGGGTACCTGCCAGTACAACTTTATTCTGCATATCAAGGACCAAGCAAACACACAGTTGAAAGGTGACCTTATATCCCAAATCACATATTTGGCTGATGCTCAGTAAGTTGTACATTAGCCCTTCAACATGAGCTACTTTAGAAAAGGTGATGGTTCCATTTGATATGGTACCATAGCCTCTGGTAACACCTTTCCCATTTCCTCCAAAGGAAACAGTAGGTCCTTTTTCTTTTAAGAAATTAGAGAGAAGAGATTTGTTTCCGGTCATGTGCCTTGAACAGCCGCTGTCCATGTACCATATGTGATCTTTGTTTGGTACCTGGACCCATAAACAAATTTAGACTTTTGGTACCCATTTTGAGGTGGGTCCTTTGGGATTAGAAGACATTTTGTTTTTACGAATATCAGAATCTTTAGGGCAATTTTTGGCAAGATGAAGAGTATTGCCACAATTATAGCATTTCTTTAAAAAAAGGCCCTGTTAAAATCCATGTTGTCAAAACTTTGAGCATAAGTTGATGATTGAGAAGAAGAGGGGTGACCAACACCTGGTCCTGGTCCAAGAATACCTTTATCAGAATTTGGTCCAATAATACCTTTACCAGGATTTTTTGATTTCTTTAAGTTGAGAGAGCGAGGGATGAAATCAATAATCACTTGAGATTTTCTTTTGGATAAAAACTTTTTCTTTTGAGAAAATCTTTTTGAGGCAAGGTATACAGGAGTAGTCGGTGACTCAGAGAGTTTAGAAGTTTTTGAATGAGTTTGGGAGAAGAAGAAGAAGAGCTTGGGATTTTTAAAGGCTCAGGAGAAACTTCCTTTGCTTTTACAAAAAAACTCCAAACTTTTTGGTATTGGATTCTACTTTTAGCATGTCAAGAAGATCTATAGAATGAACGGAGGTAGAATCCTCAGATGAGTAACCGAAGAGATCACTCTTCGTCATCAGAAAAGAAACCAGCAGGAAAGCCTTGGCATTTAGATGATGGAGGAATAGGATCAGAAGATTGAAAATCATCTTTTCCATATCCAAGTCCAGACTTATCCTTGCTAGAGATTTGATCTTGAAGAATCTTTTCAAGATCTTTAGAAGATTTGGTCCATTTAGAAAGAACCTCTTGTTCCCTTTCAAGAGTGTTAGAAATTTTTGATTTTTCTTCAGAAAGACTATCGTTTAGATACCTTAGGTTTTCTAGATAAGCTTTCATTTTATCAAAATCTTTAAGTTTAGAGAAACAAGATAGAAGTTGATCATTTAAACATTTTATATGCATGTCAGCCTTTTTCTTTTGATCCTTTAAGTCATAGAAGTGAACAGTTAAGGAGTCAAAAGCATCAGCCTTTTGATCGTCAGAAAGAAGGGTAAAGGGATGTACCTGTGGCTTGGTTCCTGAAGTTGATTCCTCAGTAGACACAAGAGCAGTGCAGAGTGACTTCTCCATATCTTCTAGCTCATCAATTTTAGCCATAAGACACTTTGTGACATACTCACTGTCACTCTCAGAAGTTTGCTTATCTTCCCAGCAATGTGTTTCAGCAACCAAGGTTTTTCCTTTGTTTTGGTTCTTTTTCTTTTCTCTTCTGTACTTTGCTTTGTATTTCTTGTACCCAGAGATTTCTTTTGAGGATTCAGGACTTTCCTTAGAAAGATGGCTATTTCTCTCTTCAGACTTCCTAAAAGCTGATTTGGAGAAGTCATGGCCAGAAGAAGAAGAAGAAGACTTAAATTTGGAGAAAGATTTAGATCTGCATTCAGAAGCAAAATGACCCTTCTTCCCACAACCGAAGCATTCTTCATTAGATTTGTCAGAAGAGGGTTTTTGAGAGAAAGGTTTTCTTTGAAATCTAGAACGGTTAGAAGAAAATCTTTTGTTTTTAAGGTTGCCTGCAATCATTGTCATTTTTTTTGAAGTATATAATATTTATATACGGCAATTGGAATAAACAAACAAACTCACACACCCTCTTCACCTATGGTGAGGTTTGAACCCCCGACCTCCTAGAAGACAAGGGGCTCACATACCGCTATGCCAAAGGCCCTTTGGTTGCAATCATTGTCATACTATCAGAAAGTATGTCAATGGCAGATTCCTCACCTTCATCATCAGCTGCACTGTAGTAAGCATCTGATAAATGAGATGATTCTGCCTTAATGTCACTTTCAGATTCAGAAGAGGGATAAGTAACTCTAGGTACACAAGAAGAAGATTTAGAATTACCTATTAGAGCAATAGAAGAAGACTTAATGTCTTTTATGAGAGATTTCCTTTGGTTCTTGGTTTGTTCATAATGAAGAAGAGTCCCATAGAGAGCAGTTAAAGGCATAATTTCAAGATCATTGGTTTGCTTAATGCAAGTACATATGGTTTCCCAGAAGTCTGGGAGGCAATCCATGAACTTGCAGAGAACTTCTTCATTATCATAAACTCTTCCAAGAACTTTAAGATCATTGAGAAGACAGTTAAAGCGATTAAAGTAGGCAGAGAGGGATTCTCCTTTTTCATGAGAGAATAGTTCATACTTTCTAACAAGACAAATCTTGTTAGATTTCTTAACTTCTTTAGTGCCTTCATATAAGACACTTAGAGTATCCCAAATCTCTTTTGCAGTAGAAAGATTTACAAGAGAATGATATACTTCATCAGGAAGAGATAAGGCTAGAGGTGATTTAACTTTAGTATCAAGAGCAACCAGGCGTTTATCATCTTCATTATATTTATTTAAAGCTTTGATGATATATCTGCCTGTTTTGTCACTCCTATCTTCATCAGACTCTATATCTTTTCCCTCGGTATCTTTTTGTGGACCGTAGCGACCCCAGACTTTAGGAATGATAGGTCCCTCACTTAGAATGATAGGATACCTGCAATCAATCCCTTCTAAGAAGAGTAGCATACGATTTTTCCATAACCCAAAGTTACTTGGGTTGAACCTTGGAGGTTTGGCCAAGGAGCCTAAGTCGTATGTGCTACTAGAAGAGGTTTGCAAGGTACCATCATTAGAAGTAGCAGCCATCACAGATCTGGTTTATTAGATTAAACCAACTGCTCTGATACCACTTGTTAGTCCCTGAATAGAGATGGCTATGCCAGTGAGGGTCTGTAGAAGGGGGGTTGAATACAAACACAAACTTTTACTCTTTTAAATTTTTTAATATAAATATTAAAAATTTACACACAGAAGTTTGTTGCGGAAAAAAATAGACACACTATTCTAACAAACTTAAACACACAGATAACAGTAATTAACTTATACACTAAGGAAGTTAAAATAAAACTGTTAGAGCATTCTTACGGAATCAAACAAATGATCACACAGAGGATTTGTTGAAAGCGTGAGGTTTATGGGAAGGACTTCATCTCCTTTTATAGTGCCCATGCATGGGATGCAAGTGGACAGCTGTCAAGGATTCATTAGCTGGAAGTATATCTGATGGACAAAGGAAGAGGGTCACTCCCTTTGTACTAGATTAATGGATGAACCATTCTTTGTAGCACGTAATGTCAGATAACTTTATCTACTTTTCTTCATGCTCTGTGAAGTCCCATCAAACCTTTTAGCTAAAAGACAAACATCCCTTTTATAAGAATAAAAGAGAATGTCTGAATTTAAGGTTTGGTGCCCAAGTTCTTGCTGCTCACGGATCTGGCATTTGATGTGAGTCAAGAACTTATCTCTGAAAATTGCTTAAGTGATATATGGAATCATGTATCACATTGGTGGGTGCCTTGAAAGGTTGGAGTTGATAAGTGTACATATTGCTTGGTGATCTTCATTTTTCACTAAGTGCTGGCAAGTGTACATCCTTGTATTGGTGACTTGTTATCTCAACCTTAAGTAAGGAAACTGCAATTTTCGGTGACCAGGAGTACAACATCGGTGACCTTAGGTACACCATCGGTGGCTACAAGCACACCGTAGGTGACCTTGACTGGAACGGTGACCAGCTTCATGTTTGGTGTCTTTCGAGTGTACCATCGGTGACCCAATCCTCATCTTGATTCGGCAAGTGGTCTGAATATTAATGTTAGTTGACACATCAAAAATTCCACATTTTGATGTACAACCCTTGATTGAATAGTCTTTGACTTTTCAATACTTGAAGTATATTTCAGACCTTCAAAAGACCCTGTAAAAGATCAAACAAATAATAGAGAAGGTTCATCACTAAATCATCGGTGACCCAACAGAGACATCTGACCTTCTCTATTCTCAGATGCAGAATAGCATCGACAAAGTCGGATACAGGAGTTCCTACGTACACCAAGCCTCAAAACACGAATATCTCTAACTTTATGAGTTCAACTCGCTTACCACCACTCTTTGATCCATGGTTGATCCCCTTCCAACATTCCAACAATTCACCATGATAACTTAACAATTATTCTCGATAAAAATCGGATCCACTTCATCCCTCTAATAACAAGCACTTCTTGCAGATAATCAATCGAAAACTGATAAACACAATGTTTACATATGTCGTTTACTAAACTCTACTCCACCTTCTGCGTTCGAACAACATCCTTTCACACGTACTGACGATAAATTGCAAGAATCAAAGTTTTCAAGAAACTAATCCACAAGCACCCACTGCCAATCCAATTCAGAGTCAAATCAAACATTTCTATCGACACTATGCATTGAAACCATACCTTCCTGCTCTATCCTCATAAGCCTACTTCAACCGATTCATCTTTCTAGACTGTACCACGTACTCCTCTATCCTTTTCCATCTTCCTTACCATAACAAGTAACAAGATTACGCTCATCTCAATGAGCTTGCACAAACAATAATACCCAATCTCAGCCTAATAATTTAACATGTATCCATTGGCGAAACATTTCTATGTCATTTTCAACAAACACATATGCCCATTTACGAAGTCTTACAACACTACATTTTTTCCGTGGATGACTACACCTGATAGCCACTTCATTACGTCCGCACTGTTGTCCCGACAAAATCTTAATCTCAGCCGAACTGTTGTAACTACGTGAAACGAGCCCAGGTAGTCCCAAGAAAATTACTCTTTCATGCAGGTCACAACGATCATATGCGCGATGTCTTCGAATTGGATACGTAAATTAATAACGATGACTCAAATTGTCATGCGAATATACATCTTTGTCGCACAATTCCACATGCGACGTAAAACTTGTATTTCACACTATTCCATATGCGAATATACAATATTAATTCGTGACCAATGCACCATCCCCAACAGAATTCACTTCCCTCAAATCTACTTAGCATAAAACTTTCTTTCCCAAACACCAAACGGTTCAATCAAAATGTTAAGTCTACAACTTTCCCGAACACTCATTTATCCTAGAATAATCTCAACAAATAACTTCACCGGGGTTACCTCTGAATTCCAGATTACAAGCAACATTTAACAGAATCAACAACAATCATACTAACCAATATCTAGCTATAAAACTCACAACCATGCACATTCTGATATTTCACCAACCGTACGGCTTCATAAGAGTACTTACCGAGAAAGGTCTCACATTCACGAATCCCTTCACATCTCAGATTGATCCCAAATCGAACACGTAATTTCACCAAGGTATAATAGGTGTTAACCTTAAGCAATGCCTTCCAAAGCCTTCTATAAAAGACCCCTAACGAACTCCTCGAAAGATGGTCCAAACATTGGCTTGAAACAAGAATTGAAACAACCAACTTCGCATCACCTCAGTAGGTTACGCGGCTTGCGCCGCGACCTAGCCCGCGTGAAAGGTCGCGGGACCTACTGTTTAGTGTAGTTCATCTCTACTGCACAAAATAGCTCCCAAAACCCAAATTCTTTCACTCCAAAACGATTTCTAACAACTCTAAACCACTATTTAAGATTGGTAACAATCCCCGAAACATACCCAACACACTTCTAAGCAATTATCATAACCCAGACAATGATACTAAGTATGAATTTAGTATCTCAGACCTCATTATGCACAACCCTTTTCCAAACTAAGAACAATAGTCATCACTCAACCACCACCTACTCAAGTGACGAGTCCCATCTCTCGAGATCCTCCATTGCCTACTCAAGTGAGTAGTATCAGATCTGCTGAAGGAAACGGTTGAGTAACGATGGTGTGAACACGGTGCACATTGTTATTCCACCACATAACCTCCACTTGCAAACTGACCTATACACAATATGTAATGTGCACTATGTGTTCACAAAAATTGGGTGTAGCAGAACGCATTGGGGACGACGAAGGAGAGATGAGAGAGAGGAGAGAGAAAATAAGGAGGAAAGAGGAGATTTCTATATACCCATAATACCATTTATTTGATATTTTATAAATTCAAAATTACCAAAATTATTAACTTTCTAATTTAATATAATTATGTGGCTTAGAATGGACCTTACAGTTTCTCACAAAATATGAAGTTCACAAAAGAAGACCTATATATATATAGAGAGAGAGAGATAAAGAGGTTCATGCGAGGACGTACGGTAACAATTTAAGAAAATATGATGACAATCCTCAACCAATCATTTGGGTAATTAAATTTAAGATTTTTTTTTCATATACAAAATTATATATGATCCGAACGACTTTTCTCATGCGACTTAAGTTGCCTCAAAAGTTGCCCGCTCCAGTTAGTGCAAAATCACATATGATTTTGTACATGAAAAAAATTTCCCGTATTCTCGTAAATAGTTAGCATTCTCGTATAAACCTGCCTATATATATATATATATATATATGTCCAACACTATACATATAATACACAAAATTACAATTTCAACCCTCCAATAAATTCTAGAATTGCCATGTTACCTTTCCAAACTTTAAGCATCACTCAACCCCTCTACATTCCTTCTTCAGCCAAAACAACCCTTAACCTATCAAATATTAGATAAAACCTCTAAATATCAAGATTGTGACAAACAAGTACATATTTCAAACAAACCCCCCTAGGGAACACCCAATACAATTAAAAAACTAGCCAAAAAACACCCAAAAGACCAAAACCAACTAACAAGGAGAACCCCTGGGTTATCGTTACAACACCATGAAGCCCATGAACCAACGAAGGCTTTAGTATGATACGATAACCAACGGAAAAAAAACCGAGATAGACATCTAAAATTAACACTTCTAAGATAAAGATCAAACAAAAAATTCACTTTGTCTTTATGCACTTAAATCAAGATAAATTAAAAATAACTTTTTTTGTCTTTTTAAACTTCTTTTAATTTAAAGTGTGAAATGAACTATTTATCAAGACAAAAGAGAATAAAAAAATGAATAATAAATATATATAGCATAATCTTAGATGCATATATTACAATAACAATATAAAACCCTCCATCACATATCTCAGTCAGATTATATGTGCATTAAAAAAACCCCATTAACTAATCATCAATCTATTATACAAACCCTTTTTTCCTTCCTTTGCGTATGGAATAGAACTCTCATATATCAAAAGTCAGCGACTTTCTCTCTTTCTACTTCCAAACCCTAAAAAAATCTGTCTTTTTCAACACCCATCAAGAAAGAAAAAAAAAACCCATAAAGCTTTCAAATCTTCACGTCTGTTTGGTGTAAAAAAACACACAAAAACTTGTTGGTCAAAAATCAAGATTTCTTGATTTATTTTCATTCTGATAGTCTCAGTTTTGCAGTGTGTTGAGATAATGGAGAACAATTATCAAGGTGATTTAGCAGACATTTTCCGGCCCGGAAGCGTCAACTCCGGCGATCCTCCCGGGGTTTCGGTTTCCGTTTCCGATTGGCAGTATTTCGATCAAGAAACACAGATGATCCAAAAGTCAATAAGAAGTAGCCATGATGAACAATTAGGTTTTGGTCAACCTTTTACAAGTCTCCTTACAGATCCACTTATTCATGAAGATCAAGGAACAACATCAAGTTTCTTTGGAACAACAAATCTTGATGATCTTGATCATCAAGAACAAGTAACAAGAACACCATTAGGGTTTGATCATCATGATCACAACAAGATCATCAGTGATAACAACAACCACCATAATGATCATAACATATTCTCAAAGATGTTGCAGATTTCACCAAATGTTGTAAAGTCAACTACTCTTTCATCAAGCAATAATCATGATATCATGATTACATCTTCTTCTTCTACTTCTCCTTCTTCTTCATCTGCTGTTGTTCCGCCATTAAAGCGTTGCTTGCTGGAAACTTCGGCGGTACAGATCTCGTCACCGCGAAATACGGGCATCAAGAGAAGGTAAATTAAACAAACTTGATACCTTGAATATTTATATATTTTAAATTCTTAATTTCTTTATTGGAAACTGCTTCAAAATGAATAAATATATAGGAGGGATCATATGTCTATTGCTTCTTAACTGATAATCCTATATATTTTTAACTCACTTTACAACTTCTATGGCATTTTTTAATCCTGTATATAGATACATACATTATATATACATGCATATATACATTTCTCTGTTGACTTGGGATCATATGAAACCAAACTGTTTTAGTGAGACCCGTGAGACCATTTTTTTATATTTAAACTTCACAACAAAATACTATAAAGATAACCTTATGTTCGGATTTTTTTTACCTTTACAATATTTTGTATGAAGTTTCAAATGTAAAAATATAGTCTCACATGTCTCACAAAAATATATTGGTTTCACGTGAACCCAACTCTTTCTTTGTTAGATTAATTATAGAAGTCTTGCATACAGTGCAAAATTACAGTAAATTCAATCAAATTAAAATATTAAAATATACCATTTAATTTGGTTTGACTGAAGTTTAAATCATTCTTTAAACCGCACATGATCATAATATTATCTTGAGTCTTAACATATTGAAAGATTGCTTCAAGAAATGTAGTCGGCAATACTCAAAAGACGAATTAAAGAAGTGTTAATTAATTAATCTCATACCGGCCAAAATTAAGCTTAATTTTTTAAAGATATATATATATATAGATAATTCAAATATAATCTTTTTGTAGCTCAGAAAGATTCTTTATTGTATATTTTATTTGATTGTATAATTTTCTGTGCATAATTGTATATGTAATTCATATCATTTCAAGATTATTCACTTTTTATTATTATTTTCATGAATATTATTCAAAAATCAAATTCCCAGCTTTCATTCGTCTACTTTTTATGGGTTCTGGGAAACAGAGAAATGTTTTATATAATTGGGACCCTTTAAATTAGTTTTAAACCTTACTAATTTATCATTCATTTGATTTTAAAATAAAAAGTTAATTATAATAACCACTGAGCAAAATCATATGTGTTTGATATTATTTTAGAGCTATTTTAGTTTTATTATAATTATTTCTATGATTAATTCTTAAATCATTCATAATAATCACTGAGCAAAATCATATATGTTTGATATTATTTTAGAGCTATTTTAGTTTTATAATAATTATTTCCATGATTAATTCTTAAATCATTCACACATATTAGAAAATTTTGTTAACATAACAAATTAATTGATTTAAATTTATTTATTATATTTATTTAATAATATTTCTGGTTACGTGGCTTTGATCATTTTTTACATGCATAAATATTTTAGTTAAGTTCCATTAATCTATTATATATATAATCATACTCATAATTTTTTCACAAAAAAAGTGAAAGACTCAGATTAATTTTTGGTCTTTTATTCATTAACACATAAATAATATCAAATATCATTTATCAAAGATTTCTAAGCATAACTGTTTGTATTTTCTCCAACCTAAAATAAATATTCACAATAATACAGACATAAAGTTTTTAAAATATATAATCATTATATTTTTAATTAACAAACGACAATTTACTCTTGATAATAGAGAGATAAATTTTTATTTATCTCACAATTGATGATAGAACGAAGAAATAAACATTTATTTTTAAAAGTGGCATTTATTTTATAAGAAATCAAAGTAGTAATGTAAATGATTATTTTAGAACAATTGAGTATCACTTTAGGGTCTTTTTCTTATAATATTAAGTTTTCCATGATTAATTTATTTACTTTTATAAATATCATAAAATAAAGAAATATTTTATTTCCAACATTTTATAATTTAAAGTTTACTAAAAAAATTTATGGTCAACCGGTTATAAGATTATTGAAATATGCTTAATTTTTGGTATATTTTATTTGTCCTACCATTATTTTTAACAGGAACTATATTTATTATATTATTTCAGTATTATTATTTTCCATCAATAAAATCTTTATTTTTAAAAAGTGAATGAAAAATTAGAATTCAGTGAGATACATTTTCGTTAATTTTCGCCAAAATTCAAAGTTTTACAATTTTTTAAGTAAAAACTGAAAAGATTCTTGTCATACATTTTATTTACTATATTATTTTATGAGAATTAATATTATATTCATTATCATATTATTTTCATGAATTTGCATTTTAATATTAATAATATGTAATTTAATTTTTCCAATTTCATATATCTATTTTTATGGGTCTTTAAAAATAAAAGCAAATTACCTACTTTCATTCCATTGTCATTTAATTTTTAATCTATTTATTCTCTCATTTTGAATGCAGTTTGAAATTGTATATTTAAGTATTTATGATTTAAAAATATTTGTTTTCAGTAATATACTTTAAAAAAAGAACATGTCAAAATATATATTCTTCAAATAGATTTTTTTTTCTCATACTATAAAACTTTAAACATGTATTTAAAACTATATTCTTTAAAATTACTTCAAATAAAATTATATCTTTTAAACTCAATTTTCCCTTTTCTTAAATGACTCTAAAACCAAATTTGGGAAGGTGAAATCTGAGTGAGATATCTTACTTGATGGATATCTTTGATAGAGGAACTTAGAGACCTTCAAGTTATTCCTAATAGGTCTCATGGTTATATATATAGAATTTGTTCTCATTGATTTATTGATATAATAAAGACACCGATAGATCTACGTGTATTAAGTTATGCAAGTTTATACCAAAATTATAACATTTTGTAGTGTAAAAGTAATTGTATATCACATTAATAAAAAAACGTTGTGATAATATGTTTATAGGTTACAAAACTTGCATCCGTTAATGAATAAAAGCTTTTTTTCTAAATTAAAAAAATGTCTCTATTTGGTTTTTCAGTTCTAATCTTATTATTTTCTGATTCCAACTATATATAATATAGGTATATTATTACATATACATAAATGCTTTTTTAGTTGAAAATATACATAGATCTTTAGTTTTGTTTACCAACAAATATTTTTGTTCTATTACTTTAATTAATGTAGTAATTGAACTTGTTCTATTACTTTAATTAATGTTGTGATTGAAGTTTTATTACAACCAAAATCATGCATTTTCTCAGATTTAACAATTAAATACATAAAAGGTAATATGAAGATTTAAATAATGAGTTACATAAATACATAATGAGTTACATGTATAGACAGTATTTCAGGAAAAAAAACCTAAAAATAAAAATTGAGAAACATCCACATTTGTATGGTATAGGCATGTGTATACCGTACACGAGGATAAACTTTTTCATGTTATAAGTTAAATGTCTAAAATGATATATGTTGTAATTTTTTGCTCCTCGATCACAAGACCTCTAAGAGTAATATGATAAGATTCCACATGTTTTAGATTGTATAAGAGACAAATTTTACCACTCTAAGAATTCAACACCCTATGCCTGTTTAGACCCCTCTCGATACTCTGAGATATATAATCTATCCTTCTAACCTCCCTTGGAGGGGTGTGTTTGAATCTTACATCGACTAGACTTGGACTATTTTTGTCGATATGTGTCCGAGCTCTTCTTTTCTCAAATACTTTTTTGAAGAATAATCTGATAGGTTCACATATTATCAGAACAATAACAAAAAGAACTTTACAAATCAAAATGGTTAAATTCAATTAACAAGTATAAAAAACGAAAGAACAAAAAATTCACCAAAACATTAGGAAAACTAAAGTAACAATGTTTATATATATATATATATATGTGTGTGTGTGTGGGGAGGGGGGGAGGGGAGGTAGGAGAAAGTTCAAAGGAGAACATGCATAATGCATGATTCAAATAAAAAAACACGAGAACGCTTATATCACATGCGATTTTGTATTGAAATCACATGTGATTACAGGCAACCTTGGCCGCGACCTACCTCACGGCCAATCCGACCGCACAACCTTATGTTGACCGTGTTTTATAGTCATGTTACTTTACATTAAAATCACATTTAATATAGGTGTTTTCGTGTTTTTTTATTTTGAACCTTTTCTCATTTCAACCCAACTCTATATACACACACATATATGTGTAGAAGAAAGTTCAAATGCGAACTCAAATTTGGTTGCGAACATGAGAACAAAGGAGAGTGTGACACGTGTACATTCAATCTGAATAATGAAGGGCATTCGATATGAATAACGAATGTGAAGTTCATATGTTATTCAGTATGAATAACATACATTCAGAGTGAATAACACAACATTCAGAGTGAATAATACACCATTCAGTCTGAATATATTCAGACCGAATGGGACACATGTCGCGATTTCCTTCGTTGTCACGTTCACAACCATATTTGAGTTCGTATTTAAACCCGTCCTTGTGTGTGTGTATGTGTGTGTATATATACATATATATATATATATATATAGAGAGAGAGAGAGAGAGAGAAAAAAAAAGAGAAAGAGATAGGAGGAGGATTCCAAATATAAACCATATTATTGTTACAAATCTTACAAACCAAATCTTGGCCCTTGATTTTGACTTTAAAGATGGTTATCAAATTAAAAATGTGGTTAAGAGTAAATTTAGGAATTGATTTTCACTACATCGTTGATTATATACACGGAAGAACAAGATTTATTTGTGTAGTTTGTAATAATGACATGGTTTGTATTTGAAACTCTTGAGTGTTGATATATGGACCATTATTTATGTCAAAATCATGTTAAATCATATATAAAAATAAGTTATTATGTTGACGTATCTAAAAAGGGTTTTTCCTTTTACACCTTACTCTAATTCCCAAATACACCATACTCTATTGTATTTATTTATTTTAATTGGTAATACACTAACATCCATATTTATTTATCAATTTTAATTGGGGGACATATATATAGATTAGGTTTTAAAATGTAGAGTATGATGTAAATGGTAACACCCATCTAAAAAAATAGAGATATTCTTAACAATTTATACTATATTATAAAGCATTTGGCCAAAAACTCTTAAAAACAACCTTTTAAGCTTTAGTTACTGCTATTTAATGCTAATTACTTAATTTTTAAGATTACAAGTAAATTATGCGTAAGTACAACCTATTAAAATTTCATCTCTAAATTCGTGTAATTAACTACAGATAACTATGATCAACTACAGGATAAACATCTAATTATTTTAAATATCAAAAATCTAAAATACGATTAAGATAATCATTGACTTCTAATAAATAAAATAATTATATTACTAAACCAAAAATAAATTATTTTGTTATTAAACCTAAATTAAATTATGATAAAAAATTGAGTTAAATAAAAAAAAGAACTTTTAATTGAAATACTAAATTTTTTTTCTCAAAACCACATAAAACCATTAGAACATCGATAGAAACAAAAATTAAAATGAAACTTAAAATCGAAATATATCTCGCTGCATTGCACGAGTACCCTTCTAGTATGTATAAATGCATTTAACCTAACTCATATATATCATAGTTTTTTTTAAGTTAAAATAGTTGTTAATATGTCATTTCATGATTGAACATGAGAACACTATCTTGGAACAGGACCACCATAAAACTATGCAACTTTGAGTTTCAATCAACTTTAGATTTTTGCATTTTTGATGGTCATTCATATTTTTACTTTCCCTATCATTCAATTCTTTTTGTCTCACCAATATTAGATTTATAATTACTTTTATTTTAATAAGGGTATTATATTTGATTTTATATGAGTTCTATTTATTTTTATTTTAATAAGGGTATTATATTTGATTTTATATGAGTTCTATTTATTTTTATTTTAATAAGGGTATTATAGAAAAGTTCTTAGAAAGTTGCAGCCTAATAAGTTTTATCTTTGTGAAAAATATAAGAACTTTAATTAATTGAATAGTTATGCATACAACTTATCTTTAAAATTAAATATTTGTTAAATAAATAAAGTATGACAATATATTTGCTTAAAATATTTCACTAATAATAAAACACAAAAACATAATCAACGAACAAGTTAATTAAAAATTCATAAATCATTGTAAGAAAATTGATAGACTAGTTAAATATTGATCCTCTAAGAGCATCTCCAACAGCTATGCTAAATTTTTTCTAAAATAGCATATGAAAAGTCAAAATTTCTAAAAAATATTACGTCCATCTCCAACAGCTATTTTATTTTAGCAATTTTATCATAAAATATATTAATAAAATATTCAATATATTTAATATCCCAAGAAAAAAGAAGGGTATGATTGGTGGGAAACTATTAAATAATTAATTCTCTCTCCATTTAGAGATTCTCTAAATTTAGAGATTTTTTCTCTCTTTCTATTCATTTCTCTATTATAGCATAAGGTATAGCATAGCTGTTGGAGAGTTAAATTGCTAAAATCCTTACTTTTTCTAGTTTAGCATAGCTGTTGGAAATGCTCTAAGATCTTCAAATGGTCCAAATGAAGTAGATGTAGGGGTTGTTGATGTTCTTCTTCAGTCATTTTCTGTAAAATTCATAATTGTGTCTTGGACCCACTCGTTCTTGGAAAGAAAAAAAAAGTTAAATGTTTGAAGATATATTAAAAATTGTAAGTTATTGACAAATCAACAAAATGTTAGTGTAACAGGTATGAACGTTAAAAATTTATTACATTAAGTGGTGATTTTAAATAATTATTATACATAACATAAATAAACTAATAAGGTTTATTAACTTTAAAAAATTATTTAATTAATATTTAAATATCTTATTAATAGGTTTCCAAATAAAATATATTATTTAATACTAAAAAGCTTAATAATTAATATATTTTATGAAATATATATATTAGTCGGTAGTAATTAATAATAATATGAGAGATAACTGAAAGCAAACGACAAAAACTTTTTAAAATAATTATTTAGTAATATTTCATTAAGCTAGAATATAGACCTTCGGTTTAAAGTTGCCAAACATGATATATATATATATATATATATAGAGGGGAGAGATCAAATAAGAACCACCCATCCTTAAAGAAACAAATGAACTAATTGTGGACCACATATGATGTGGGTCCCACATAATATTAAATCATTTATGATTTAATATTAAATCATAAATGATTTAATATTATATGGGACCCATATCATATGTGATCCACAAGTGTCCCTCTGTTCCTTTAAAAATGCAAATTTCTCATTTGAACCTTCCTATATATATATATTCCTTAGTTGATATACTTTTGTGGGAAATTACAATAATCATAATGTTTAATTGCATATTATTTTTGTATTTGTTTTGTAATATATTTTTTATTTTTTTAATGAGATGTTTGTTTTTGTATGATAAAATAATTTAGTTTATAATAAATATTATGTTGTTATAAAAACTATACTCATATATATAAAATTAATAAATATAAAAGTAATTAATTTAGAAAAGGATGTATAAGTGTAATATTGTAAATATATGTAAGTATATGTTTAGTTTTTTAATAGTTTTACCAATAAATGACATTATCTATTTGTATCAAAATTTACACTATCTTTTTAATGAATTTGGTGTTGTCCATTGATATAGGTTGTTTGATTGATATAGTTATTAGTTTTTTCATATGACATTTTTTTTGAAAATTATTATACGAGATGTTCTAAAATGAAGTTTTTAAGTGTTCACAACAATTTAATCCCGGCATCTAATATGTCATGTTAGTTCTACTGCCTCAAAGAACAACAATTGTGTTGTTTTGCATATATACATTTAAGTTATTATTTACCAGAGTAGCATTATATCCTCTGAATAAACATATGCAGTCGTAAAAGAACAAGTGATGTTGACTATTTTTATGTGTATCAATTTTTTTCATAAGTTCATTAAAACTATTTTTAATATCAAGTGTACGAACACTTCAACAAATTAAATCTTGTTTATAAGACGCAAAAATGTTTCAGTGTTATAATAGACTATTTTATAAACTTAAGTTTTATAAGACTAAACAATTGTGAGTCATGTGTAAAAACATTGCTATAAGTTTATATGACGTTTTTGGACATTTTAACAAGTTTATTAGGATATTTTTGAAATAGAGCTTCAGATTATTCATTTTATATGACATTATTTAAAGAAAAGAAATGTTAGGAAATCATTATCTCATAAAAAGAGATGTGTTAATAGGATACTCTCAAAAATGTCATATGATTCTTGTATTACCTACTTCATATGACATTTTTGGCTTTATTCTCAAAGTGTTTATAAAGCTTGTTAAAATGTTAAAAAACCATTCTAAAAACTTATTATAACGGTTTTACATAAGACGCACAATTGTTGGGTCATATACTCTTATGTAACGACATTTTATGGGTTGTTTGATTGGTTTCAATTAATTATATATGAATAAAGCTGTGTGTGTGAACTAATCTATCTGTATAAATTAGGAATGTTTTTGTTTTAGAGAGTTTTTTCCATGGATTGAACGAACATGTTTTTTTAACTGGAAACACAAGTTTGGAATAGAACCTGGGATAAGTTTGGAAAACTTGGCTTTCTACAAAAAGCTCACCTCTATAAGCTTCCTGAATAAACCACTTCCTATATTTGGAAAACTTGGCGTTCAACATAAAGCTCATCCCTATAAGCTTCCTGAATAAACCACTTCCTATATGATTAAGTCATTACCAACAATCACATATAACTGATTGAAGAAGTAATGAATCTCATTAATCTATTAAGCTACTATCAAACAGACTTTTATAAGGTCCCGACTTTTACAAAACACTTAATCGGGTAGCGCTTACCAAGTCACATTACCTTACCGGATGAATATGGTAAGGATCAATAATCTTATTCGGTAAGAGCGAGGCAAGGACCGAGAGTCATACCCGGTAAGTGAGGGCGATGACACGGTTAGCACTTACCGGATAAATTTTTGCATACACTGTCGTTTTTGTTGACTAAAAACTTACCTGGTAAATAAGTGATGATGTTGAAGTTTACCGGTAAACGCTTAACGGGTAAATGTTTGATAAACGACCTCTTGGACAATTTTATCGTATCGTATAGACCCGATTTTGTTATAAAGGAGGTTATTATATAGAACAATTAAAATTTGGTCAACCTAATCATGGTTAAATGATCAGGAAGAGCCAAGCTAAGAAAGTGGTGTGCATACCAGCACCGGCACCGGCAAATAGTAGACCCACCGGCGAAGTGGTTCCATCGGACCTCTGGGCCTGGAGGAAGTATGGCCAGAAACCTATTAAAGGATCTCCTTATCCAAGGTACAACTCTATAATGCGCCCAAAATTCTTTTTATTAAGCATATAAAGTATAAAAATATCACTGGACTATTAGAGTTTTTTTCTCTAATGATTATATCAATTATATTTTTAGCTCGTTTTTAGTCAAATTAATTAAAATAAACGATTAGTTTGCAACAAAATGACAATGAAAAATATCGCGATAGATATTTTATTTGATGATTTATATTAACTGATTTTAGAGTAAATCATAGATTTGGTCATTGTGATACGTGGATTTTTTAAATGGTCTCTAGACTTTATTTATTACGGATTTGGTCCATATGGTATGCATTTTCTGTTGGATCTAGTCCCTAGACCAAACGACAGTCTACCAGGTTCATTAAAGTCGAGGGCAAAAAGGTTTTTCTTCATTTTTCAGGATTTTAGTATTTTTTTTTAACTAACTTTTTTAAATAAGGGCAAATTAATATATTAAACTTGGAGGGCCAAAACATTAAAGTTCCATATTATATATATATATACACATACACACATATACACACACGATCATAGGAATGATCACCGACAATTTTTCACCAATCGGCTACGTTATCCCTCACCATCATACCATCGGTCACCTTCCCCCTCACCCTCAGACCATTGTGAACCCATCTTGCTCCCGGTTTCGGTCACAGCTACCCAGGACCATCGTCCCCACATCCTTCTCCGATGAAACCAACACGAAGCCCATCTTCTCTGGCATAACAACCGATTCCAGCAAAATAATACCCTTGTACAAACTGTCGATCGACCACCCCAACCTTCGCGCTCCTCCCCTTCTCAGTGAACTACCATCCTCCCTACACAATAACAACCACCTCCACCAACAGTGACCAAAATCTGGAGTTTACTCCGGTGACCCATTACTTTATGCACCCCTACTGTTTTTTCTTCGGTGACCCAAATGTTGCTCTGGTGGAGATGATGGTTGCTCTCTTTGTGTGTGTGTCGTGATAAGAGAAAGGTTAATTGGAAAAAGAAGATGGTATTCTTCTTTGGCCCCCAAGTTATTAGTAAATATATTTTGGCCCCTTTTTTAAAATAAAGGTTACTTAAAAAATGTTTTAGTTTAGGAAAATTAAAAGGATGAATTTTCCCACAGAGTTAATGGATCCGTTGAATGACCGTTTGGTCCAGGAACTAGATCCAACAAAAAGTGCATACCAGAGAGACCAAATCTGCAATTAATGAGATCTAGGGACCATTTTTACAAAAATCTACATTATGTAGGGACCAAATCCATGATTAATCTTGATGTTGTTATATTTGATGAAAATAATATAACTAATATGATTACATAATTAAAGATACAAAATACGTATATTTTTCTATAAATATTTTATTTGAAAATATTTGTAAAATAAAAAAAATCGGTTATCATCTGTTTTAAAACATGATCAAATAGTCGTTACAATTTTATAAATTTTCCGTTTCATTTTGTAACAAAAAGTTTATCATTAGATGGTTTTCTTAAATTACAAATTATTGATCAACTCCAAAAATCAATTTACCAATTTTTCTTTTAAGAAGTCGGTAGCTATTATGTGATTGAATAATTGACTTAACAATAATACTTCAAGTTTGGTTAAAAGATTATCTATTCGAATTTCACATGTACCGTAATTTTCTTAGGGATCACAATTATTGGTCACAAAGCATAAAATTAATTTGATCGGTTAGTGTCGATCAAAACCCTGCATGAACTTTATGAATTGGTTGCGTTAAATATCTCCGATACCATGATTATTAAAATATATTATACAAACAAAATTAAGCTTGGTGTTTTTTCTCGAGAACATTACATCAAAATCAATATAACACATTTTTCGTGTTTTATAGTTTAAGAAAATCTATTTCTAAAAGCTTTATTAAAAAAATGTATTATGTATTTGATACAACTTTAAAAAATAATAAACTTTGTACAAAAAATAAACCACACTATAATTTTATAAACAAAAAATCTCATTGAATAATAATTATTAAGCATTTTTATTGAATACTTCACTACAAAATTAGATTCATAGGGCGACAATAATTTTTAATCAAGCGTTCTAATAAAGCACTTTATAATACTTGAATTATATGATCGAAAAATAAAACGTCGTATTTAAATGCACTGTAATAAGTTTATAAGATATTTTTGGATGCCATAACAAATTGTTTAAAACTTTTTTAATACAAAACATCGTATTAGTTATTTTATATAACACTATTTGATAAGTTGTTTACAAGTGTGCTATAAAAAGATTGGTGTATGATATTTCTTAAAAGTGTTATATAAAATAGTTGATGCGATGTTTTGTATTAACAATGTATTAAAACCTTATTAATACGTCAAAAATCGTTTTATAAATACATTACAACACCTTTAGATATGACATTTTATTTTTTAATTAATTTTATAAACTATGTCTTAATAATGTAGCTAGTCTATTAGCTAGGGAACTTAAAAACTGATTTGTCCTATAAACTCAATTTTGTTACAATGTTTTCTTTTTTTTACAAAAACAATATATTAGTTTAAAAAACTTAACATCATAAAAAATGTTTACATTTTAAAATGTTCTTGTTATAAAAAAAAACTTTTCTTAAAAATTTTGTGGGTAAAAGAATTATGTGGTTTAGAAAAATTGTATTACTAAAAACAATTATGGTCTAAAAATTATTATTTATTCACGTTATAATAAACTGTGTTGTTAAAAAAAGTTATGTTAAAAAAAGTTATTATTGTATGCAGATAATAATACAAATTGATAAGGTAATTAAAAAAATTTGAATTTAAATTGCAGATTATCTGGTAAAATATCAACAAAACGTAAACATATTACATATGTATGGTAAATAATTCAACACGCCGAATTTGGGATGTCCTAGGATAAATTGTAATAAATAATAATGTATTTGTACTTTATTTCTAATTAATTTGGTTACTAAATTATAAAAATTGTTAGCAAAACCATTAATTTTGAAACCTTTATAAAAATGCTCAACTTAGTACCATGTGACATATTTTTTGTCAAAGCATAAAATAATCAATTTTGGAATGGGGTAGACTATGTTTTTAGTGATTTTTATAGTACAACGATCAAATACTACAATAAAATGGAGTTATATGACACTTGAAATGTTTAAATGTGTTATTTTTTTGGACCAAACTGTAAACCGACATATTTAAAAGTGTTACAATAAATTTGTAGGATGTTTTGGACTTTTCTAGAAGTTTTTATAACATTTTTATTGTAAAATGTTGTATTAACTACTTCATATGTCATTTTTGATAAATGTTCTATAAATTCATCTTTTTATAGGACAATTGTGTTTATATTAAGACATTTAAACCTTTTAGATGTTCTATAAACCCGATTTCGTTGTATTTATTCTAATTATTAAACTTGGTAAGAGCATATCCAATGCAGGTTTTTATTGGAACCTCATTTTTACACTTTTTATTGTCAACTCACCTCCAACTCATTAAATTAAAAAAAAACTAAAGACATTTGTAGGTCCCATTAATTATTTCGACATCAATAATTGTTATATCAATGTATATTAATAATTATAAAGCAACTAAAAGAAAAAAGAAAAATATCATTTCTTACAAACTTTATCATAAAAACCAAAGTTCTTGTTTAAACGCCCAGAGGTGATATTGAGATTTTTATAACCTGGGTTGGGTTTCGGTGAGAAAAAGAGTTAAAATGAAAAACGTAAGAACGGATCTCCACCCCTTGGATACACATTAGGTTGAGATGCACCTAATCAATCCCCACATCAAACACTATTCATAGGTGGGTTTGAGATTGAAGGTGATCAACGGTCCAGATCTCTTCTTACGATTCTCAGCGTAACTCTCATTCTTACACGATCTTTCAACCCTCTCTATAATAATAGTTCTTACAAGTCATTACAATTTTTTACTAAAAATCAGCTTTACATCATATATAGATGCTCTTAATAATAATTTAATATTTTTATTTTCTCTTAATTAATTAATTAAAGGATTATTATTATTATCCATGCATCATTCAGAGGGTACTACAGATGCAGTAGCTCAAAGGGTTGTTCAGCAAGAAAACAAGTTGAAAGAAGTCGCACAGATCCTAACATGTTGGTTATCACCTACACATCTGAACACAACCATCCATGGCCTACTCAAAGAAACGCACTCGCCGGCTCCACCAGAACCCCACAACCACCAAAGACCGCCGCCGAACAACCACCACCACCACCACCACCGGAAAAACAACTTCAGGTAAAACATGAAGATGATGAATCACAATCAATATTATTATCATTGGAAACAGATAAATTAGGGTTTCAAAGTAATTTCCCACAAAGCTATCGACCGGAGTTGCCGGAACACGGCGGCGGTAGTGGCGGCGGTGGCGTTGGACAAGTGGATCAAGATTTCTTTTCAAGTTTAGGAGAGATAGAAGTTGATCCAATAAGCATGTTGTTGAATCAGGGTTTCTTGGGTGGTGATGATGAAGATCAAGAATTAGCAGAAAATTATAACAAGGATTTGGATCCTTTTGGTTGAATTAATTAATTAAAACAAATTAAATATTTTGAGATTTGGATTAATTGAATTAATGTTTAAAAAGAAATTATTTCTTTGTTTGGTGTTTGTATTATTATCGTGTAAAATATGTATTTTTTTGTTTTATTTAATTTATTTATTTATTTGGTTGGTTGGTTTGTTTATTGTTTCATATATTAGATTTTAATTTATTGGTTGCATTTTTGTTAGAAGTTTAATAACGTTTTCTTAATGGTTGTTGTCTTTAAGAAATATAGCAATATATTATATAATGTAGTTTTATTGTGGTAAATTGGTTACCTTGATGTTATTATTTTGTAATAAAAAGAGTTTTTTTTACTCATTCATTAATTAGAATAAATTGACATTTTTCTTTCAAAATATCATTGCTAAATGAAACACTTTTGTATACGGATATTTTCTTAAAAAATATATTGCTAAAGAGTGATTTCTCACAAAACCATCATAAAAGTTGGTAGGTAAATTGCTAGTGGGTAATCAAATCAGTGACAAATTACCCAGGGATTCTTTGGGTGATCCGTTGGTATTTTCACGAAAACGTCGAATTTTACCCAACCATTTGTATTTTCTAGGTGATCCGTGGGTAATCACCGAGGGAAATTTTCCTGGATAATTAAATTCATAAATAATATTTAGAGGGAAATTAATTGGTCTTTTTGTAAATCTCTCTCTCCGCTCTCCGGCGAACATTACTCCGGTCAAACTTATTCCGAAGTATACCGCTGTGATACTCATTGTAATACCAATAACTTCTAAAAAGTATGATACACATCACTATGTGATAGCAATGTGATACCCATTGTGAATCACCATGATACCTTATGACTTCTGACTATCGGTTGAGATTAGATATGATCTGGGTTTAGATCACATATAACACTGTGAATTCCACTGTGATACCCACTATGATGATCTGATTAAGTTGGTTGTCAATAATGATATGATAATACCGTGATAATGATCTGATTTTATTGTAATAATGATCTGATTTTGCCGTGATGATAATGTGATGATGATTTGATAAATTAAAGACTTTTTATGATGTGTTAATCATCTAATAATTATGTGATTTTTGGTGTGATGACATGTGATAATGGTGTGATAATCGAAAACCAACAATGATCACGTCTACGTTTATCGTTCTATCGATTCTATGTGATTTTGCTGTGATAATAATGTGATATTTATTTAATACCGATTAACATATTAACTTTATGTGATTTTAGAGATAAGAATGTCACCAAAATTATATATAAACACGAAATCACATGATTATCTTTAATTAGTTATTTTATTTTAATTATGGGTTAAATAATTTAAAGACATATATATATATATATATATATATATATATATGGGCGGGTTTAAATGAGAGCTCAAATTTGGTTGTGAACGTGAGGACAAATGAGAGTGCGACACGTGTCATATTCAGACTGAATAATCAAATAAATTTTCAGACTGACTATAGTATTTATTTAGTCTGAATATTTCTTTGATTATTCAGTCTGAATAATCTACATTCATACACATGTTGCACTCTCATTTGTCCTCACGTTCACAACTAAATTTGAGTTCTCATTTGAACCCGTCCGTTATATATATATATATATATATATATATAGGTGGAGGTTCAAACGAGAACACCTCCATTTTACGAGAACGCGAGAACACCCTTATCACATGTGATAATACACGAGAGGGGACTTGGTGGTGTGCGGATGACGTGCATTGCTATTTAGGTCGCACCAAAGATCGTTTGCGTCTATGATTTAATATCACATATGATGGTTTTGATTGGTTATAGTATCACATCAAAGACACCCTTATCACTTGTGATAAAATATGTGATGGAGCTTAGTAGTGTAACAACGACTTGACCAGTAACATAGATCACGCCAAAAGTCTCCGCATCTCTGATTTAGTATCACATGTGTATTATATGTGATGGAATAATAGTATCACATGTGATTTTCTATAGTAAAATGGTGTTCTCGCGTTCTCGCAAAATGAAGGTGTTCTCGTTTGAACCCTTCCCTATATATATATATATATATATATATATTGATGTTGTGGACCATTATGTCGAAATCCTACAGAATCAAAAATTTTAATAGAATGATTTTGTTAGTAAAAATAATTAGAGATATGTTTCCATACTTAACTATGCTAAATTTAAGGAATGTATTAATTATATAATAAATTAATTAAATAAAAGTTATATATACAAATTACTAAAATACGAAATTACCCCTGCCAAATATAATTTATTTATTTAATTCCATAACTAAAGAAATTTTCCTATTGATTGGTTTTGGTTAGCATGGTTAACCCAAATTATTGGGTTAACACAAGAAGGTGCATACATATATATATATATATATATATATATAAAAAGGATGGATCATACGAGAACCACCCATCTTTAAGGAAGGGATACCTTGTGGACCACATATAATGTGGGTCGCACACATTATTAAATACATATTTGGTCACTGTGGTTTACAAATATTAACACATAAGGTCCCTCAAAGATTTTTTTTAACATCCAACGTCCCTGTGGTTTTCATTTTATAACACTGAAGGTCCCTCATCCTACTTTTCCGTTAAATACTAACCTTTTAGCATATTTTCTTTATTTTCCAAACCACATGGACCAAATTATATCAATATTTTATTAATTATATTACATATTTATATGCATCTAATATTTTTATTTTAAAAATTATTTATATATTTATCTTTTATAAAATGTATTTTATATTTATATTTATATTTATATATAATATAAATAATTTTATAAAATATATGGAAGATTCAATTTATATTAGAAACGAATGATTATACAAATTGCATATATGAAAGCTTCAAAATTCAAATACATAAACAGTAAATAAGACCACTATACAAATTACATAAACGGAAGGTTCAAGATTCAGATACATAAAATATATATAAATATAAATATAAATACAAGTACAAAATAAATTTTATATAATATAATCTTAAATTTACAAGAATTAATAATTTGTAGATATACATCTATACAAAATATATATAGATGGAAGGTTTAAATACATAAAATATATAAAAATACAAAATAAATTTTATAAAATATAATTTTAAATATACAAAACATTAATAATATGTAGATATAAATATATATGGTAAATATAAATATAAAAGTTAAATTCAAGCATGTACAACTTCGTTGTCATCAAAATGATCCTCATAAAAATCTATCATCTCACATTCTTCATCATCTCTATTCATGTATATATGTATATCTACAAATTATTAATTCTTTATATATTTAAGATTTTATTATATTTTTATTTTAAAAAATTTATTTTGTATTTATATTTTATATTTGTATATATTTTATGTATTTGAATTTTGAAGTTTCCATATATTCAATTAAAATAAATTAACTGTTTCTAATATAAATTGAACATTCCATAGATTTTATAGAATTATTTGTATTTTTTATATAAATATAAATACAAAATACATTTTATAAAAATTAAATATATAAATAATTTTTAAATAAAAATATTAGGTGCATATAAATATGTTATATAATTTATGAAATATAAAAATTATATAATTTATAAAATATTAATATAATTATATAGTTTAAAGTAAATTACAGATTTGGTCCATGTGGTTTGAAAAATAAAGAAAATATGCTAAAAGGTCAATATTTAACGGAAAAGTTGGATGGAGGACCTTGAGTGTTATAAAATAAAAACCACAGGGATGTTGGATGTTAAAAAAATCTTTGAAGGACCTTATGTGTTAATATTTGTAAACCACAGTGACTAAATTTGTATTTAACTCAAAAATTTATATATGATTCAATGGGACCCACCATTGAATCACATTGGGCTTACATCATATGTGGTCCACAAGATGTCCCTTTGTTCCCTTAAAATCAAAAGTTCTCATTTGAACCTCTCCTTATATATATATATATATATATATATATATATATAAGGTCAGGTTCAGGGGAAAACGCCAAAAAAACTGAAAAACACCCTGAGAGCACTCCATTTGGACAGTATGCACAAATGCATACTGGTAATTTGTAATAGGCATTTGTGCATTTGCACTAATGCATATATATGCACTGGTGTATAGAAAAAAGCAGTTTCAATCGCTTGTATGCATTTGTACATACGCATAGGAATCGATCCAAACCCATCGGGGATGGTAATCACACTCCCCACCTCGCACCTGTTATATGTATATATATATATATATATATATATATATATACATGAGCGGATCTAGATAGGAAAAGGTGGGGGAAAGGGACCTCACTCAATAGTTTAAAAACAAAAATATATAGGTTAAAAAAATCAAAAATATCAAATTTACCCTTAGTTCCTCCCAGTAAAAAATTTCAAGGGACCCATATTGCCGGCGATTAAGAAAAACACTAAAAAAATCTCTTGTAATCAATAAAAAACCGAAAAAATCATTCGAAATCGACAAAAACACTATGAAACTCTCTTACAATCAACAAAAACACTAAACAAATCTCTTGAAATCAACTAAAAAACTTTAAAAATCCCTCGAAACATGTCGGGTGACTTTACACGCGCCTTTAATCTACCTTAATAGGATCTCACTGAACAAAAATCCTGGATCCACCACTATATATATATATATAGGTGTAGATTCATGCGAGGACGTTATCTTTTTACGTGAACGCGAAGAGCGTTTTTCATGTACAAAATCACATGTGATTTTGTACCAACATCAAAAAATCACATGTGATTTTGTACTAACATCAAAATCACATATGATTTTGTATGTTAATCAAAATCACTCTATGTATCATATATGATTTTGTAAATGAAAAAAACTTCTCGCCCTCTCGTATGAACCTGCCCCTATATATATATATATATATATATAAAATTATAAATTATTTGTTTCAACTAAATTGGTAATTCATATTTCCTAATTAGGTTTAGAATCTAAAAGTGTTATTTATTTTGGATGTTAGTGTGTAATATTTTCGATATCAAGTCAAAATACAATTACGTATATGTTTTTAATGTTACTCATTATGTTTGTGTACGTGTAACATTAAGTATTTTTTGGATTAAATTGAATTTTCTTTTAGTTTTAGGTTATAAATTATTATATATTGATGTGATTTTTTAAAAATTAAATTAAATTCCTTCTGATTTTAGGTTTATTAGAAATATGATACATTTTAACGTGTGTGATCTCTCGCATACACTACAAATAAATGACTTTTACCCATAAAATTATCCAGGGAAATTTCCATTGGAGATTACCCACGGATCACCCAGAAAATACCAATTGTTTGGTAAAATCCAATGTTTTTCGAGAAAATACCAACGGATCACCCAGAAAATCTCTAGGTAATCTGTGACAATTTTGTGAGAAAATAGCAACTAATTTGAATTACCCACCATCAATTTAGCCACTAATTTTTGTGACGATTTTGTGAGAAATCACCTTTTAGCAACATATTTCTCAGGGAAAAGTCTGTGGCAAAAGTCTTTCGTTTATTAGTGATATTTAATTTAAAATGACTTACATAAACAGGGGAAAAAACCACGGTTTCCCTGTTGGGGATGGGGATATGATCTTATTCCCCAGTGGGAATAGGGATGAGGACGGGGACAGAGTTCAGGAATCGAGAACAGGGATGGGATCGAGGTTCCCGCCCCATTCCCATGCCTATTTGTGCATACCGTCCGGATTGAGGGTTCCATGGTGTTATTCAGATTTCTTTTTATTTTTAGCATTTTCTCCTGAACCTCCCTCTTGTTTGCTTGCTCGAATTTTACACATTCAAAGAGGGGGCAAGCTAAACAAGCAAGCAAGCCATCCAAGTTTCTTTTATAGAGTCGGATGTTAGAAAGAACTTGGGGTCTCTCTCTTTATATATATATATATATAGGGTTAGATTCAGGGGAAAACGCCAAAAAAAAAATTGAATAACACCCTAGGAACCCTCCATCTCGACAGTATGTACAAATGCATACTGGTAATTTGTGCATATGCACTAATGCATATATATGCACCGATGCATAAAAGAACAGCTTCAATCGCTTGTATGCATTTGTGCATACCGTCCGGATAGAGGGCTCTCAGGGTGTTCTTTAGTTTTTTTCTTTTTTTAGCGTTTTCCCCTGAACCTCTTTCTCTCTCTCTCTCTCTCTATATATATATATATTTATTGAGATACAAATCATTCATACACTAATTTGCTAAGTGGTAGACTCAGGAGTAACTCTCATGATGCGACTGTTAAAATATTTAAACACTCTTCTGTTTGTGACGATATATTATTCGAGAACCAAATATGCTACATCTTAGGGTTGTGGTAGTGTATAAGTTCACTTCACCAACACCCCACCACTGGCCCCAACCATCGACCACCTACCAGCATTGTCCCCGTGCTACTGCCCAACCCTTATTGTCCACCTACATCGTTGCATCCCAGACCGACCCCTTTTTTTATCGTTGTCAAATGTCATTATCTTGTTATTAAAAGATAAATAAATGGTAGGTTAGAAGAATTATGTATTCTTTCCTTCCTCCTGCTCCTCAGTAAGTTTCATAGTAAAATATTGATCATAATTAGACATCTCAATTCTCTACTCGAGAAACATATAACAATTTTTTTGGATTCAAATATATTGAATTCAAATTCGGCCCCATCCACTCTGTCCTAATGACATCGTGATTTGTCACCTCATGATCGTCATAGAACTAGTAAGTGGAAACTTTGTGGAAGGTAGTCTAAACTTTTTTTAATTGATAAACTTTTAATTCAAAATAACTTTAAAGTTAACAGATTTACCCAAAAATCGATGATACAATTTTTGTTCTTGAAAATATTTATCACAAAAATGGTTCTTAGAGATAGAGTCATTCGATTAATATGATTTTAAACTGTATGCCAAATTTTCAACATTTAGGTTTATCGATTTTATTAAAAATAATTATGATATAGTTTTAAATTTCGTTTTAGTATATTCAATGAAATTTATGATCAAGGTTTAGTAGTTTATTAAAACTAGAAGGGTACTCGCGCAATGCAGCGAGATACATCTCAATTTTAAGTTTCATTTTAGTTTTTGTTTCTATCAATGTTCTAATGGTTTTATGTGGTTTTAAGAGAACGATTTTAATGTTTCATTTAAAAGTTTTTTTTGTATGTAATTTCTCTAATTCAAATTTTTTATCATAATTAAATTTAGGTTTAATAACGAATATAACATTTTATATAGATGATAATTAAGTATTTTGTTAAAGCTCAATGATTATTTTAATTATATTTTAGATTTTTTATATTTAAAATTAGATCTTTATCTTGTATTTGATTATACTTATCTGTAGTTAGTTACACGGATTCAGAAATGAAACTGTAATAAGTTGTACTTACGCATAATTTATTTGTAATCTTGAAAATTAAGTAATTAGTATTAAATAGCAGTACCTAAGGCTTAAAAAGTTGTTTTTAAGAGTTTTTAACCAAATGCTTTATAATATAGTATAGATAAAAGTCAAATAATCAAAGTTGGTGATAGTGGAGTTCTATTTAATGGATATTTAAGATTTTTTTAAATATCGATCATGAGTTTAATTCATTATAATTATATTAATTGCATTTGTTATTATATTACTAGAAGGGTACTCGCACAATGTAGCGAAATACATCTTGATTTTATTGTTTTATTTTATTTTTTGTCTTTATCGATATTATAATGGTTTTATATGGTTTTGACTTTTGAGAAAGCGATTTCAATGATTCATTTAAAAGTTCTCTTTTTTATGTAATTTCTTTAATTCAGTTTTTTAATATAATTTAATTTAGGTTTTATAATGAATTAATTTATTTTTGGTTTAATAATTTTATATAAAAAATAATAATTAAGCATTATGTTAGAGTTCAATGATTATCTAATTATATTTTAGATCTTTTATATTTAAAATAAGATGTTTATCTGCAGTTAGATACACGAATTCAGGAATGAAGTTTTAATAAGTTGTACTTATGCTTAATTACTTGTAATCTTGGATTTTAAGTAATATGCATCAATAAACAGTACTACATGCATAAAAAATGGTTTTTAAGAGTTTTTGCTAAATGCTTTATAATATAGTACTAGAAGGGTACTCGTGCAATGCACCGAGATATATCTCGATTTTAAGTTTCATTTTAATTGTTGTTTCTATCAATGTTCTAATGGTTTTATGTGGTTTTGAGAAAAAGATTTTAGTATTTCAATTAAAAGTTCTATTTTTTTTATTTAATTTCTTTAATTCAATTTTTTATCATAATTTAATTTAGGTTTCATAACCAAATAATTTATTTTTTGTTTAATAATATAATTATTTTATTTGTTAGAAGTCAATGATTATCTTAATCATATTTTAGATTTTTTATATTAAAAATTGGATGTTTATCCTATAGTTGATCATAGTTATTTGTAGTTAGTTACACGAATTTAGAGATGAGGCTTTAATAGGTTGTACTTACGCACAATTTACTTGTAATCTTGAAAATTAAGTAATTAACATTAAATAATGGTAACTAAAGCTTAAAAAGTTGTTTTTAACAGTTTTTGGCCAAATGCTTTATAATATAGTATAGATAGATTGGTAATTAAAAAAAAACTTATACAACCATTTTGCTATGCGAACTAGATATAGTCAAAATAGAGTTTTGCAGCCACCCTACCCAAGTAATATTCAAACCCTTATTCCTATTGTGCACCCAGAAATACGGTTGTGTAACAATATTGTCCTATAACACCGCCTTTTTAGGTTTCTTTATTCCAAAAATTGACCCATTGCGAAAATTCCAAAAGACCACAGTTGTATAACCTACTGCTTCTAAGCACTCTGTTTCCCCTTTCTTCAACCTCATAGCTTGCAACCAACCTTTCTAGCCTGAGACGTTATTGATGATAAGGATACCATATTCCACCAGCTCCCTAAACTCTTACAGATATCGCAAGCCAAATGACATTCAAAGAACAAGTGCTTCACGGATTCAGCTTTCTCCTCCCAAATCGGGCAAAGAATGGAATGAACCTCAATTCCCCTTTTAGCAATATTATCCCTACTAGGAATTTTATTCAAACCTAACCTCCACAATATAATATTTACTTTAATAGGCACCAGTTTGTTCCAATTTGTTAGGCTCTGGTCAATCTCCAAGGTTTTGGAGTCAATATATTTTCGAACAAATGCCACCCGAAAACTCACCCGATCCATCCATAGTCCAAGCCACCTGTCTTGTTGGGTAGAAAACTGATGTATTTCCATGTAACTCTTTCAACCTCTCCATCTGATCACTTTTTGTCCCACCCCCTCTTGATGATCTACGTAAGGTCGAGTCCCAATCTTCCAGGCTCACACGATCTCTAACAGTATCCTTTTAATGCGAATCCAACATATATATTCTTGGAAATAGCGATTTTAGGGGGCCGTCATCCAACCACGTCTCCTCCCAAAATAGAGTTGATCTTCCATCCCCTACCTTTTTCTTGCACAGATCCAGAAGGTTTATACCTTTATTAGTCAACTGCCTAACAACCTTTAGTATCTCAATTCATGTTGTGTTCGCCTTTTTGTGAATTAGACGTTCCCCGATCATCTCGTTTTGTCCATACACTACTTTGATTACTTTAATCCACATGCATTTTTTTTCCTCCTAAAACCGCCAAATCCATTTAAATAAAAGCGCTTTGTTGAAAGCGGAAATGCTTCCGATACCAATTCCCTCGTCTTTGCGCTTAGTCATACATTTTTTTCCACTTCACCCATGTCATTTTCTGATTCTCACTATCACCTCCAATGAAAAACGATTTCGGAGCGATTCTAGAATCTTCTCTATCGAACTCAGGATATTGTAAATGGACATAAGATATATAGTAGACTACCACAAACAGATTTGATAAAAGTAACCATGCCCCCTACCGACAACGTTCGAGCTTTCCAACAGGATAATTTAGAAACAAACTTGTCAATGACCCCTTTCCACCCATCCGTTTTGGACATACTTTCTCTAACTGGCAACGTGAGATAACTGAAAGGTCTTTTATCGCATCCACACCCTACCAGATGCTGCTCTATTGAGTTCTCCTTCATCAATTCCCACCCCGTATAAATTACTTTTAGCTAGGTTGATTTTTCACCCTGACACTAAGTAAAAACATCTTAGAATATGGACGATGTTCCTTGCATTGTTCTGGGACCATTCTCTAAAAAAATGGCATCATCCACATAGAAAAGATAGAGATATAGAAACATTACATGTTCCCATTTTTGGCCCTAGAAAGATCATATTTTCTTCAGCTTCTTTAATCACCACATGAATTCCCCCATAGCTAGTATAAACAGGAATGACGAAAGAGGGTCTCCCTGTCTGAGACCACGACCAATCCCGAATTCCTAAGTTGGGGATCCATTTACTAGAACGGAGGCTGTTGAGTTATCCAAACACCCAGCTATCCATTTTCTCCATTTGTAGTTGAACCCCAATTTTTCCAGAACCAACTTTATGAACTCCCATCTCACAGAGTCGTAAGCTTTTTCGAAATCCACCTTAAGCACCATTAGCTTTTTCTTTCGGCCCTTGTACCAATCCATCACCTCGATTAGAATTATAGTCCCATCCAGAATCTACCTCCCCTTAACGAAGGACGAATTTCTTGCTGACATAATCACCTATTACTAAGCTAAGGCGATTGGCTAGAAGCTTACGAATGATTTTATACTGGCACCCGATTAAGCTAATCGAACGAAAGTCACCGATTAGCTTTGGACCAGCCACTTTCGGCAAAGCTATAAAAGAATGGTTGAACCCTTTAGGAAATCTTCTAGACACCACAAATTCATCAACTAGTTAACCACGTCATCTTCCACAATGTTCCAGAATTTCTTGATAAAACCAAAAGTGAAACCATCTCGGCCCGAAGCTTTGGTTCCTCCACAATCCCACGCCGTCCTTTTGATTTCCTCTCTAGAGAAATCTCCTTCTAACGCTGCAGCTTACTCTGCCGAGATGGAATTAGGGAAGCATACATCCAAATGAGGTTGTGGACGCCCTTCCCGGCAGAATAGAAAGCCGAATTAATTGAAAAACCCTTGTTTGACGTGACTCGGATCCTTAATCCATTCTCCATCACACAGGATGCCCCGAATAGCAAGCTTTCGCCTCTTTGATTGACAATGTTGTGAAAGAACTTGGTGTTGTCATCCCCTTCAATTCCCCATCTAACTTTAGCCTTCTACACGAGATTTGTTGCTTCTATACGATCCAGATCTCCCAGATCTTTCATGGCTTGGCATCTTTTTCCCAAATCTTATCTGGTCGCCTCTCCTTTGTCTTACTTGAGGTCAAATATCATCTATATTGGACTGGAGCCCTTTTTTCCTTTCAGATTTCCACCTACGAGTATCCCTGATCCAAACCCAAAGCACGTTTTTCAAAATTTTCAATTTCTTCTTAAAATCCACCATCCCATTATCATCGTGGCAAACGTAGTTCCTCCAAGTATCTTCAACAAACCTGCTAAACTGAAGAGAAAACTAAAGAACACCCTAGGACCCTCCATCCGGACGGTATGCACAAATGCATACAAGCGATTGAAGCTATATTTTCTATGCACCAATGTTTCTATATTTACATATGTATTAGTGCATATGCCCAATGCATGTTACAAATTACCAATATGAATTTGTTCATACCGTCCAGATGAAGAGCTCCTAGGGTGTTCTTCAGTTTTTTTTTGTTTTGCGTTTTCTCTTGATCCTGACTACATATATGTGTGTTTGTGTGTGACAATTATCTGTTACAAACTCGGTAATTTGAGCAAACTTTGTAAACCAATGTATAAAAATCATATTCAACTATTTGTATTTCTTTTTTTGTTTTCCTATTTTAGGCGTTTAGTTGTTTACCATGTTTTAAGGGATATCAATCAATTTCATTATTTAATTAATAAAAAAAAACACAAATGGTTGCATATGATTGATCCACTTTGGTTAGCAAAGTTTGCTCAAATTAACGAAATTGCAACTCAAATTTGGTTGTGAACATGAGGATAAAGGAGAGCGTGACACGTGTAATATTCACACTGAATAATAAAGAAAAATATTCAGACCGAATATAGTGTTATTCAGACTGAATGTAGTGTTATTCAGTTTGAATATAACACGTGTCGCGCTCTCATTTGTTCTCATGTTCGCAACCAAATTTGATTTCACATTATATATATACTAGAGTTTGGCTCCACGCGTTACGCGGTGACAAAATGTATTTTGTTAAGAAGTACGTAATTAATTTAAGATTAAACGTAATTTGATAATAAATTTTATATGGTGGTGAAGTTTATTTTATTAAGAAATATGTAACTAAGTTACAATTAAACATAATTTGATAATAAAAATGTAATCTAATAATGTATTGTGTGTTTTTTATCAAATGATTTTTTTTTTTATAAATTCATGCACATATAATTCATCTAAATAGTTAGATGTGTAATCAAAATTAAAAACGTCATATAACTAAATTTACAATACAATCATGTAATGCGAAATAAAGGAAGAGTTTTTTTATCAATAGTTGAACAAATGTAATATCAACTTACAATGAGAAACTGTATAATGCAAGACATATAAAGAATAACATGTATTAGATAAAGCTAAAGAACCAAAGAGTTTGTAAACTAAAAAACGCCCAACATGAGTAAAATTTAAAATCACACACACAAAAGTTGTAATGCCAACAAAATCATGATACAGATATACATAAATTTATAATTCGATCAAAATCAATAAACGAGCCTATATAAAATTCTTACCTTGTATCATAAAGTATCAAACTTGAAGAATATTCATGACATAATGCGTACAAATTATAATGCGATCCTAACCATGATACGAACATACATAAATATATAATGTGATCTATATCCATTTACAAACATACATAAAATTGAAATCTGATCAAAATCATCAAACAAATATATACATATAATTACCATTCAATGAAAATCACAACACAAACATACATAAAATTATCATTAAATCAAAATCACATTACGAACAAATATAAATAAATAATTCAATCAAAACCATAAAACAACATATATAAAATTATTATCTTAATTAGATCATAATCCAAAACTCTTAACAGCTCCAATTAAGCGAATACAATGACAAATTTTATCGTTGAGAATACTCCTCAAAATTCCGACAAAGCTGGGAAAAAGCTATATATCGATAATATCAGAAGTAAACAAAAAAGAAACCAAAGAGAAAATAATAAATTCAGATTTATAAATCTGACAGAATTTTGTCATCATTGACACGTGATTCAACTAAACTTTGAGATACAAATTCGAAGCCATTGATAAGTATATATATTTTTTTTATCATATCTCCTTCTAATCTTTTTATGAAAGTGAAAGTCAAAAAATGTATCTTGTACTTAGTTGATACTGGTCGGTATTTCCCTTGCTCTCAATAATCTCAAACATTTTTAGACAATTCACAACACCCTCGCTCAATAGATGACGAAACCTTGGGACCAAGTTTTTATGCACAGATGCATGCATTAAGTTTTCCTGTAAAAAACGTGGATAACAAATTAGAAAAATTAGAACAAATTGGTAATGCAACAGACAATTTCATCATACCTTTTCATCGATCAAAATCATGTTTAAACTAATCAATTCTCCTCCTTTCTTCATGTTTAGACTTTCTCACAATCTACAAATACTAAATAAACAAAAACTCATAATAAAGATTGATCTTTTAGCTATAAAAATCTAGTGAGAGAAAATGTTTTAGAATAAGAGATTGAGAGATGACTTGTTAGTAAAAAAATCCATAACACAACCAACAAAAAAACAAAGCATCATGTATACTTAAATAGGATAAATGAATGATTAATTAAAATAAAGAAAGGAAAACCAATGGTTAGTAACATAAGGAAATGAAAACAAAAGGTTAACCTACATAAATTGCAATAAAAAGCAATGATTAATTAAAATAAATAATGGTAAATAAAAAGTTAATAACATAAAAAAATGGTTACTTAACATAAATTACAATAAGTGTGTAACTTTACTAAAAAACCCCTCATTTTTAATGATGACATAAACCAATTGTAAAGTAATAGGTATAAAGAATTACCAAAATAACTTTGGCTCACATTAAAATACATACTTGCATAAAAGGATAGAAAAATCTTTTAACATATTGATAGATTTAAATTTAAAAAGGTGAAAAATTGAGAAATTTTCAAAGGATGTCACGTCATCAGCTTATGATATATAGATATAGATTAAAAACAAATTTCATAAAATAAATAAAGAGAAAGTAAATGAAGGCAAATCAAGAGTTGGAGGTTAAATATAGGCATGAAAAATTACCAAAAACCCGGGTTATTAATGAATCACACAATTTCTCTATAGAGGTAGAAATGTCTTTAACATATTCAACATTTAAAATAAAACAAAAAATTGTAGGATTTCATTTTCTTTATTATTGCAACTTTGAAAACAAATTTCATAAAAGACATAAAGAGAAAGTAAATATAGGCAAATCAAGGTTAATAATGAATTACACATTTATCTATAGAGGTAGAAAAGTCTTTAACATATTCAATATTTAAAATAAAACAAAAAATTGTAGGATTTCATTTTCTTTATTATTGCAACTTTGAAAACAAATTTCATAAAAGAAATAAAGAGAAAGTAAATGAAGGCAAATCAAGAGTTGGAGGTTAAATTTAGACATGCAAAATTACCAAAAACCCGGATTAATAATCAATCACACATTTTCTTCATAGGGGTAGAAATGTCTTTAACATATTAAACATTCAAAAAATGGAAAAAAAAGATAGAATGAAGGTGCCATGTGGACTCTTGTGAAAGTGCCACATGGACCTCCCAAAGTTTCTACTTTATATATATATATATATATATATATAGATATTGCAACTTTGAAAACAAATTTCATAAAAGAAATAAAGAGAAAGTAAATGAAGGCAAATCAAGAGTTGAAAGTTAAATTTAGACATGCAAAATTACCAAAAACCCGGATTAATAATCAATCACACATTTTCTTCATAGGGGTAGAAATGTCTTTAACATATTAAACATTCAAAAAATGAAAAAAAAAGATAGAATGAAGGTGCCATGTGGACTCTTGTGAAAGTGCCACGTGGACCTCCCAAGGTTTCTGCTTTTTATATATATATATATATATAGAGGCTCCTTCTTGTGTTAACCTAAGTATTTGTGTTAACCATGTTAACCCAATCTAGACCATACAGTCAATAGATCAACGGTCAAAAAAGAAGGTGGCATAATTGTAAATAAGTTTAAAAAGTGAAACGTGGAGAAATTTTTAAAAAGGCTCAAACATAAGTGAACAAAGGGCTAATGTGTCATTTTGCATTGAAAGATATTTTGAGAAAAAATAGAGTTTCCATCTTTTTCAATAACTGAAAGGGGAGAGGGTGTCTTCAACGGGATTCCATCCAGCGACAAATTGGGGGTCGATTTCATCATCCGATTTTTTGGGGTTTTTGTTCATGTCGTCGAATATGGATGAAGAAGGTGAAAATCTTGGCGCCAATTTGAGAAAAAGAGGTAAATTTTCGAGTTTTTTCATCGAATTCAAAGTGGGAAATCTCGAAAATTTTCTAGGGTTTATTGTGTTTTGGGGATTTCGTTGATCTTGAAGAAAATGGATGATAATGGTGAAATTATCGGCGCGAAATTAAGATTACGAGGTAAGATTTCAAACTTTTTCATACTATTGATAGCGGGAGATTTCAAAAAAATTCTAGGGTTTCATTTGTTTTAATCGATTAGTATATAAGGTTTTGTTTTATGTTCATCATAGTTCGGAAAACCAAGAGAACGTATTACCAAAAAAGCTTTATCTAACTATAAAAACACAATGGAAACGACTTTGGATTATTGAAGGATAATCAGTATACGACTGATGAAGGTATCCGGTTACTGTTATTGAAGATTGCACCAGTGAACAAGTTCTATGTTTATAAATATTGTAATATGTTCTTGGTTCACTAGTGAACAAGTTCCATGTTTGTAAAGATTGCACCAGTGACACGTTCTGTGTTTATAAAGATTGAAATATGTTCTTGGTTCACAAGTGAACAATTTCTGTGTTTATAAAGATTGCACCAGTGAACAAGTTCCGTGTTTATAAAGATTGCAATATGTTCTTGGTTCACCAGTAAACAATTTCTGTGTTTATAAAGATTGCATCAGTGAACAATTAGTTCTTATTTCACTAATGAACAAAGTATGCGTTTGTGATAAGTGTAAATGTGTTTTGAATTGGTGAACAAGTACTGTCTTATTAGTGAGTGTATTATATGCACCATTCATTGATGAAAGTATTATAGATAATTAGAGATATGTTTCCATACTTAACTATGCTAATTTAAAGAATGTATTAATTATATAATTAATTAATTAAATAAATATTATATATATAAATTACAAAATACGAATTTACCCTTGCTAAATATAATTAATTTATTTAATTCCATAATTAATGAAATTTTCCTATTGGTTGATTTGGTTAACATGGTTAACACAAATAATTGGGTTAACACAAGAAGGTGTCTCTCTCTCTCTCTCTATATATATATATAGAGGAAGGTTCAAATGAGAACTTTATATTTTTAAAGGAACAAAGGGACACTTGTGGATCACATATGATGTGGGTCCCACATAATATTAAATCATAAATGATTTAATATTATGTGGGACCCACATCATATGTGGTCCACAATTTATTTCTTTGTTTCCTTAAGGAGGTGTGGTTCTCATTTGATCCCTCCCCTATATATATATATATAAACCCATTTGGTAAGTATACTTTATGTTCATATCATAGATTTCACTTTTCAGAAAATTTTATAATTCTAACTACTTTAGATGATGAAATCTTTCTTGCTTTTTTGACTTCTGATTATTTTGTCATTATGTATCAATTGTCTATGTAAAGCCAACTGGGGCGGGTTATGTTCGATAAAGTGTATTACAATGTGTATTTTTCAAGGTGTATCAGGTTGGTCGCTTTACGAAGTGTATTGCAATATAAGTTTTCATTATTTTTGTTGTTTTATAAAGGGCATCACCGTGACATTTCGTTATTTCCGTTGTTTTACAAAGAGGATCACAGTATGCATCATGTATCATATAAACGTTTGTATGCATCTTTTTTAACAGTGTCGATGTTTTTATGTATATCTAACGTTCACATGATGTTTGCCGGAATCCATTTGCTGGAGAGAGGAGAGATAAAATTTCTAAATTACATAAAATGCCCTTTAATTAAATATTTAAGTCATGATCACCAAAATTATTAAATTTCTGATTTATCTTTTGATTTAATGGTTGAGATTAGATCTCACGATTACCACAAATTTCTGAATTCTATTTTGAATAGCTCGCTATATATATATATATATAGAGAGAGAGAGAGAGAGAGAGGAAAGTTCAAATGCGAACTCAAATTTAGTTGTGAACGTGAGGACAAATGAGAGCGCGACACGTGTCTGAATATAGATTATTCAGACCGAATATACAAAGAAATATTCAAACTGAATAAATATTATATTCAGCCTGAATATTTCTTTCAATGAGACACGTGTCGCACTCTCATTTGTCCTCACGTTCACAGCCAAATTTGAATTCTCATTTGAACTCGCCCATATATATATATATATATATAAGGAGGTTCAGGAGAAAACACTAAATAAAGAGAAAACTGAAGAACACCCTGGAAGGCCGCCATCTGGTAACATGCATTTGTGCATATGCACTAATGCATATTTATGCATTGATGCATAGAAAAAATGAGCTCCAACCACTTATAGGCATTTGTGAATATGTACTAATGCATATTTATGCATTGATGCATGAAAAAAAAATTATCGTCCAGATGGCGGACTCTCAAGGTGTTCTTCAGTTTTCTTTTTTTTAAGCGTTTTCTCATGACCTCCCTCTCCCTCCCTCTCTCTCTCTCTCTCTCTCTCTCTCTCTCTCTCTCTTTCTCTCTCTCTCTCTCTCTCTCTCTATATATATATATATACATATATGGTCAGGTTCAAGGGAAAACACACAAAAAAATGAAGAACATCGTGGGAGCCCTCCATCTGGATGCTATGCACAAATGCATACCAGTAATTTGTAACATGCATTTGTGCATATGCACTAATGTATTTATAATTATAGAATCATTGGTGCATAGAAAAAAACAACATCAATCTCTTGTACAAATGAGAATTCAAATTTGGTTGTGAACGTGAGGACAAATTCAAGCGCGACACATGTCGTATTCGGACTGAATAATGAAGAAAAATATTCAAACTGAATATAGAATTATTCAGACTGGATAATACTACATTCAGACTAAATAACATTGCATTCAGTCTGAATAATACTACATTCAATCTGAATATTTTTCTTATTATTCAGTCTGAATATGACACGTGTCACGTTCTCATTTGTCATCGCGTTCATAACAAAATTTAAGTTTACATTTGAACTTTCCTCTGTGTGTGTGTATGTAAGGTTCAAGGGAAAACACTAAAAAAACCTAAAGAATATTCTGGGAGTCCTCCATCCGAACGTTATGTACAAATGCATACTGATAATTTGTAACATACATTTGTGCATATGCAATAATGCAATATATATGCGTTGGGAGTCCTCCAGCCGGACGAGTGTTTTTCAATTTTCTCTTTTTTAGCATTCTCTCTCTCTCCCTCTCTCTCTCTCTCTCTCTCCCTCTCTCGGCATAAATCACACATTAAAAGACGTCGTGACTTCTAAAACCTGAGGTTTAGCCTCATCGTCACGTCATGCCTCATGTCGTTCAAAACTTTGTTTTTAACACGTTTTTATGGCAATCATGCACATACTAAAAGAAACGTATCTTTAATATTTTAACAATAATTTTTAATTATTATATTATTTCGTTAAATTATAAAATCATATAATGTAATTAATTAAAATATAATATTTCATTAAATTATAAAGTAATTAATTATTAAACTATTTCATTACATTATAAAATCATATAATGTAATTAATTACTATAACAAAAGAATAATTATCACACAATTTTCAACAAATTTATAGAATGTCGACCAGAATTAAAACAAAATTATACAATAGTTTAGATTTTGTTACAAAAATAAAATTAATTGCATATTATTTAAAATATAAAAATGAAAAATAAATTAATAACTAAACTTGTAAACAAGAAAGCAGAATGAAGTGCGATGAATAGTAACCCACCAATTTTGATGGTTTACTGTGGAAGATGGTATTTATTTTGTCGTCTGTTGTCGGGACTGAAATGTTGATTCAATATCAAATTGGACAATTTCTTAAGATCATAATTGTTGTATTTTTTTTATCCAAAAGTTAATTTAATAAATAATAATAAATCATCAAGTTTAGACAAAATTGTAATAAAAGAATAACTCAACGAAGTAAATGTTAATTATGCAAACTGTTGGTCATGATTTATGGTTAATTTGTTTAAAAGTTAGATAAAAATATACAATTATTTATAGTTTTGTTCAAACTTATAATTAAAAAAATATAATATCGTTTTTTTTTGCATATATATAGAAAAACAGTAAGAAGATAAGAGGAAATTGAAAGAGAGTCCCACATTTGTTTGGAGGAGGGGGAATATAATTGTGGTTTGATGAGACTGAAAGTTTGAGGAACAGAGCACATCAATAGTTGATGCAAAAACTCATAAAAAAGATTGATGTTAGATGGGATATAATATATATATATATATATATATATTTGAAATCATTTGAGACCGACTAAACATGTAATATTACGTAAATAACACTGAATCTTTATAGCAAAATATTTATTGGTTTTTATATCATCACAATGTTTTGTTGTGAGATTTTAGTGTTATTTTATGGTTTCATGTGTTTCATAAAAATAAGGTGGTCTCATGTGAACCCAACCCTATATATATAATAGGTGTTCATTTGAGAACCCATAAAATTGTGGTGACTTTTAAAACCGATGTATCATGTGATGTTTCACATGATTTTTTTCCATCTATGACTTGGATTTAGTATATTGATTAACATATATTTGTTTTACAATGTGTGTTTTTTTGTGTTTGTGGCCTAACTACAACTATTTTTTTTAGATTGTGAATTAAAACAAATATATATTAATCAATATATTAAATTCTAGCCTTAGATGGAAAAAAATCATGTACCACAATACCTTACGATAATAGTTCTCACAATTATTATATTACGGGGTTCTCATTTGATTATGCCCATAAATATATGTATAGTTGTTAAGGGGAAAACCATAAAAAACTGAGAAAAGCCCTAATGACCATTAATTTGTCCGATATGCACATGTGTATAAACTAATTAATCCAGTAGGCACATTTGCATAAAAACCAGGAAACATTTAAATTACTTTTATGTACATGTGTATCTACATAGGGTTGGGTGCCCGTAAGAAATGTTATTTTTAGTGAAAAGTATAACATTTATATAATATATCTGAAGGCACCATAATAGTGTCTAAAAGCGTGTGGAGGTGACTGCCTTCATAAAAACTGGTCAAAGTATACATTCGAGCCATGTAACCTTCACAACTTTCACAAATATAATAACGTTCACACAATATAAAGGTACCTTCATCACTTTCACACATTTCACCAAAAATCTTTTTCCTCACATGATACCAAGTACATATATAGATGAAAGATCGTGTGAAATAGGAGTTAGAGTGAGAACTGAGAAGTTTAAGAAGAGATCTGAACCCTTGATCGTTTTCAATCTCATCCACCCCCCAAGAATTGTGTTTCTCATATGAATTGACCCGGTGCATCTCATTAGTGTTGATCTTCAATTATGATATACTATGTTGATCTTAAATCTTAGATTACCATTATAGGTCAATAAATGTTGACTTTTAGAAAGGGATTAAATCCCTTTGGTGACATGTTGGACATGTTGTTCTAACACTAGGACTAGACTTGGTAAAAATTGGTGAGTGAAACTTGGTCCCTAATTACTCCAAACTAGTGTGCCAAATTTTATTTGTCAAACTATCTTCGACCCAACATTTGATATCATTTTGGCTAGATGACTCGTTGTCTGCTTTTGACTTTGATATAATTTATCTTTAACTAGTCTTTAGTTTTTGCTGAAATCGTTTTGCTTGGACTAGATGGGATTACAAAATAGAACTTAAAAAATATTACAATGAAAATCCTATATAGAAGGATGACTGGTATCCGAATTACAAGGTGTTTTTCTGATACGCCAAAATTGGATCCTTCATACAATTATGGATCTTGGACCATCGGATCCTATACAAATCAAATCCTCTAACATTTCAGATCATCTTTGTGAATTTCATAGACAAGTATAAAATACACTCTTAAAACATTCTAAGTGTTTGATTGGATGTTATATTTGTATTTATTATCAAATCCAAATAGCCGAATCCAACACTTTTCAGTAATTTTCTTTTCTTTGAGCTACTGGTTGGTTTAATTAGGTCGTTAAGTGTCTGTGTTCTGTTTAAAAAATTTTAATTATTGTGAAAAAAATGTTTTAGCTTTGACAAAGCTATCACAAGGGAGTATTACAGTTTTAAGAAGATGCAACCAGCTTGTTTGTATTTTCACTAAAAAACCAAGAATTTATAATCTTCAATTGTACTTTTAAAGAACAAGAACCGTCAATGCCGACATTTTTAGTTTTTTTTTTCTTTTCAAAGTTAAAAACTTTTAATTAATATAGTAGTATGTAAGACAAAAAAATGCAGTCAAATTGGCTGCAAATTCTTGCAATTCTGTCCTGAATGATTAAATAGAGACAAATCAGTAAATTCATTGATGGTCATCCAAGATTTTCATCGTGTTTTATTTTTTAATATGAACAAGAATTTCCGGTTATTAGAAAGATAATATTAACCACTTGATATTTATCTCGTATTTTATTCACATTGTTTGACTCTTAATTACATATCTGATGTACCCTTTAATAATAACTAAAAGGGTACTCGCGTAATGTAGCGAGATCCATCTTAATTTTAATGTTTTGTTTTATTTTTTTGTCTCTACCAATGTTATAATAAGATTTTATTTTTGTGTACTTTTTTAATTCCGTTTTTTTAATTATAATTTAGGTTTAATAATGAAATAATATATTTTGGTTTAATAATATTTTTTTTTTTAAATATAATAAATTAAGCATTTTGTTAGAGTTGAATGATTATCTTTATTATATGTTACATTTTTTATATTCAAAATTAGATGTTTATCTATATAATTAGTTGTATAGTTAGTTACACGAATTCAAACATGAAGCTTTAATAAGTTGTATCAATGCATGTATAACTTGTATTTTTGAATTTTAAGTAATTATGTTTTAATCAATTGTACCTATTGCATAATAATATGTTTTTAAGAGTTTTTTTTTGGCCAAATACTTTATAATATAGTATAGATAAGATAAAATATATTGTTATTTAACTACATTTTAATTTGTTTAGTCAAAAAATCAATTTCCGATCCTTAATTGGTCTTTAGGCTTGAAACTATGACCGATTTAAGCACTAGGGTCCTAAATCCTAATTGGTCATTGAGAGAGTTTGATTCAAATATTTTTTATTAAAAAAAAAAAGCTTCTATTGCTTTGGAAAGCAATGTCCCAAACTGGATTAATCACAAAATATTGCATTGTAGAACTCATACAAATATACAATAGACTTTTCCATATTTTTTCTTGTATTAATTCCCTAGAAATTCTTGGTTTTCCATTGGTGGTGGTTGGTGTAATATATAGAAGTTCTTAATTAAGGGGGTGTTTGGATGGGCTTATTAAAACAACTTATTAACTTATGTTGGTGTGAAACCAGTGAAAAACAGATTTTAGTATTTCGATGGAAGAAAAAAAAAGCTTATATCAGTTCCCCACCGGTGAAAAGGAGATTTTCATAAGTCAGAATATTGTGACTTATCAGAAATGGCTTATGATTTATGTGAATCCATTTTACCAAATTACCCTTTTCTAACCTAAAATACATGTATAAGCACTTTTTTGTCAAACACTAAAAAACAACTTATCGACTTATTCTGGTGTGGAACCGTCATAAGCTAATCCAAATACTTATTTTTAAAACTCTGATGTAATACCATATAAGTTGATAAGCACTTTATGTCTTTAATTAAGGCTGCTCTGTTGAACTTTGACCGTAACTTGGAATAAAAATCAACTTTTACCCATTTTCTTCCGAATCAAATTTCGACATAAATATATGAGGCTAATACGTAACACTAGGGGAATGTAAATAGGGATGGAGGTTTGCATATAAATTAAATGCTAATAGTAAAGATAAAAAGATGATATATGTGACATTTTATTAGTAAAACATGAAATAAGTAAAAATAAAAACTAATATGAAAGTTTCTTTTCCAATTACTTATCATATTAATTCCAATTTTATAAATCTAATCTTCAATTCTTTTGTGCATCTCTAGATAGAATCATCCCATGTGATAAATATAGATGCCAATTGATTAATACTTCTCTTTCATACTTAATCGTTTGAGTTAATCCCATGTGAGACCCTTTGACTAATTGCTACATAAGACAAACTATGTATAATTTTTTGTTAAAAATATATATATTTAAATGTATGGTTTCATAAAGGTATTATTTGTTAATTGTTATTATAAAGAATAAAAAAGTACAAATTTAATATTTGAATTGGTAAAACTACAAATTTAATTTTATTGAAAAACTTTTTTTTAAACAAAATAATATATTAATAAGTTCCAATCAGGCACGTAATGTTCATACAAGAAGTAAGAAAACTCGGCATATCATAATAAATCACGGGACAAGAAGAAAAACAGGATTTCTGTGCCAAAGTGTGAGCAACCCCATTAGCTTGTCGCCTAGCAAAACAGACAAAGTAAGAGTCTTGTTGAAGGAGCAAAATACGACACCTCGAGATAATATCTCCAAACTCAGAAAGATCATTTCCTGAAGTATGGATAGCAACAACTACTTGTTTGGCATCTGATTCGAATATTGCCTTGGGAAGCCCAAGTTCGGTCGCCCAAGATACTTCAAATAGTGTGAGAGCCTCATATTCCTTGACTAGCGGGATCCCTTCCACGTTAGAAGTTCGAGCAGCTAAGAAATTACCTTGATCATCTCGGAACACCGCAACTAGTCTTGCACTTGACATATCCTCTAAAATGGCCGCATTAGTGTTGCAATTCAAAAAATTCAGAGGAGGCTTATGCCATAGAACACAAGGGGTAGGGCTTGTGGTACTGTTCAAACAAGACTTCAGTTCTTTCGCCTTCCGCCAATCACCAAGAGCCACGCATATTGGATCGTCTGATGGGCTGTAATAGATTTATTTTCCCACGATTTCGCATTTCTCTGCCTCCAAATACTCCACATGATCATAAGGAATTTTGCAGTAATCATTGTAGATTTTGAAGCTAGAATAGAGAAGAAAATATCTGAAAAGTTACTAGCTTGACCCGCTTTATCATCAATCATTCCCCAAAGATCAGCTTCTCTCCACACTTGTTTAGTGTAAGGGCAGTCAACAAACACGTGCCACGTATTTTCTGGATTAGCATCACAAAAGATACAGTTGCACGACACATTTACGCCACGAGATTGCAGATTAACCTATCGGGTAACACATCACGAATCGCTCGCCAGGCAAGATTCCTAACTTTGTGAGGAACATTCGTATTCCAAATCTTATTCCAGTTGTCTTCTACGAAGTGGTGTTAGTTTGGCTCCAACACCTTTTGTAGCGAGATGATAACCACTTTTAACAGAATAAATGCCATTAGGACCACCGTGTCAAACAATTTTATCCATAACATTCCTCCTTGGAGGCAGATTACAGATCTCTTTCGCATCTCTAGGCGAGAGTAATTCCTCAAGAAGCTCCATATCCCACTTAAGAGAGTTAGGAATATAAAGATCACTTACTCGTAACCCTTGTAAGTCATCTCTTATCGGTGTCTCAATTCTCATTTTAAGCCCATCCCTCAACCAAGGATCTTCCCATACACGAACAGAATTCCCCGAGCCGATCTTCCACCGGTAACCGTTTTTTAGCAAAAGTTGAGAGCTCCAAATACTCCTCCAAATATAACCCGGAGAGTGCTCCAACCGAGCCTCGATAAAATCCTCATGCGGACAGTATTTGTCTTTGAAAACTCTACTAGTTCAGTGAGCTTGCTTGAAGCTCTGTCAAAGAATCCCTTCTTATTAACTAAAATAATCCTCCCTGCGAAGCTGTGGCGACTCGTGGAGTAGACAGCTAGCTCCGCATGAACAGAAAGCAGCAAGCTGCAATCACTACTCCAAAAGTAGTGAGCTCCGCAACAAAAGTGAAGCGAGTCATGGTAGCTTGAGCTGCGGACCTGATAAGGGTAGCTCGACCCGCCTTAGAGATAGGCCGCCGACCACAATTCTGCAGCTTTTTCCAAAGACGATCCTTTATATGGGTAAAAATAGATCTCTTGTTCTTGCCAACCAGGGATGGTAATCCTAGATACCGTTCAGTATTAAGAGGATTCGTAACTCCCGAGATAAAAGAAATTGCCTCCTTTAGCTCAGTAGCAACATAGTTACTACACATAAACCTAGATTTTCCATAGTTAATGGCTTGGCCAAAAGCCTCCTCCTAAGTAGTAAGAATATCTTTCAACATCTTACATTCGGTGATAGAAGCGCGACAAAACAAAAAGGCATCATCTGCGAATAACAGATGAAAAATAGTCGGCGCTCCTCTACCAACCTTACATCCATGCAATAATCCCCTCCTCCCTGCATCTTGGATCAAGACAGATAGTCCTTCGACACAAATGATAAATAAGTATGGGGATAAATGGTCACCTTGTCGAAGATCCAACTTAGGAAGAATCGGACCCACCAATCTGATCATTTATACGTACAAAGTATCTGACTGTATTAATACACAGCATGATCATATCCACTCACTAAGAACAGAAGCCTAATTTCAGCATAACATGTTGTAGATACTTCCAATAAATTCTATCATATGCTTTACTGATATCAATTTTCAAAGCTACCTCTCCTTTTTTCTTCATAGTATTCCTCTTCATACTGTGCAATATCTCAAAGGCAATAAGCATGTTATCAGTGATCAACCCGCCCTTTATAAAAGCAGATTGAGTTTCTGACACCACTTTAGGTAGAACACGCTTGAGACGATTTGCAAGAACCTTAGTTATTATTTAAAAAATCACATTGCAAAGTGCAATAGGACGAAGATCCTTCATAGTATTAGGTTCATCGCATTTAGGAATTAAAGTAAGAATCGTATCATTAAATCCAGAAGGAAACGAACCTTGATTTAACCATCCAACATTAGTAGTATAAATATCATCACCCAGAATCGGCCAAAACTTTTGGAAGAAGCCCGGATTAAAACCATCGGGGCCTGGGGATTTATCAGGGTGCATCTGAAACAACGCCATTTTAAACTCTTCTTTCATGAACGGGGCAACCAATGATGCATTATCAGAGTCAGAAATCTTTGGCAAGACAAGATCAATTACTCTCCTTGTGGATCCTTCACTGCCTGAAAAAAGTTGAGTAAAATAATCCTTTGCAATATCACAAAGACTCTTATTATCAATAACCCATCGATCTTTGCATCTTTAAACCCACGGACAAGGTTTTTTTGCCTTCTTCCATTGGCATAAGAATGAAAAAACTTTGTATTACTATCACCATCTTGCAACTAAAAAACTTTTGAGCGTTGCCGCCAGTGATCCTCCTCTTTAAGGAGAAGCGAAATTAATTTGGCTTTTACCTCGTTAAACCGGATTATATCATTGTCTGAACGAGATCCTCTTAATTGCTCCAGTTTATCATTGCACGATTTCGCTTCGTTCCGGAAAATAGAATTTAGATCATGTCTCCAAGTCTGAAGACTATCTGAGACAACTTGTAATCTATCCAGAAGCGCTAACGGAGATTACTAGCCCAACAATCTTCAACCAGGCCCTACAAATTCGGCTCCCGAAGCCATTTATTGAAAAACTTTTTATATATAGATAGAGAGGGTGATTGTGCGGAATACCTTAAAAAAATAAAAATAAAAATTGAGGAACACTTTGGTGACCATTTATCTAGACAATCTATATGTATATATAAGTATTGAAGTTGTTTCTGGATTTTTATGCGCAAGTGCATATCATACAAATTGTTTACAGTTACTTATATGCATATGTGTTTTACCATCCATATGAACGATTACCATGGTGTTCATCAATTTTCTTTTTTTACGGTTTTCCCTTAAACCTCATCCCCCCCCCACACACACACATATATATATATATATATATGTATCATATTGAAGGGAAACCGTAAAAAATGAAAAACTGAGGAACACCATGTAACCGTTCATCTAGATGGTATTCACATGTAATTTGTAAGCAATTTGCTGGTATGCGCATGTGCATAACATGAACACGTGCATAAAGCCCAAGAAATAACTTCAATTACTTGTACGCACATGTGCATACCGTCCAGATGAATGGTTACTAGAGTTTTCTTCATTTTTTTCATTTTTTAAGGTTCTCTTTCTCTTTCTCTCTCTCTCTATATATATATATATATATATATATATGTGTGTGTGTGTGTGTATAGAGAGAGAGGGAGGGAACTCAAAAGATGGAAAACTAAGTAACACATTGGTCGTTGTAAGGGAATATCTCGAAGTGTTTCCGGATGACCTGTCAAGTCTACCACCGGACTGTCAGATTGAATTTAGAATTGATTTGGTGTCCGGGGACACTCCAATGGCAAGTACACCGAATTGTTTGGCACCTTCGGAAATGAAGGAAATGATGGCTCAACTTCAAGAGCTTTTGGATAAAGGGTTTGTTCAATTGAGTACATCACCATGGGGAGCAATGGTACTAGACGGAACCATGCATATGTTTATCGATTATCGTGAGCTCAACAAAGTCACGATCAAGAACAAATACTCATTGCCGATGATAGATGATTTGTTTGACCAATTGAAATAAGCGAGCAACTTCTCAAAGATTGATCTACAATCGGCTTACCATCAATTGAAGGTAAAGGAGGAGGACGTACCGAAAACGGCTTTCCGAACCCGATATGGTCATTACGAGTTCTTAGTGATGCCATTTGGATTGACCAATGCCCCCAACGACATTTATGGATTTGATGAATCGAGTGTGTCACCCGTATTTGAATAAGTTTGTAAGTGTCTTCATAGATGACATCTTAATCTACTCAAAAACAGAAGAAGACCACAAGAATCACCTTCATCTAGTGTTGCAATTGTTGAAACGTGAGAAGTTTGTATGCAAAACTTTCAAAGTGCGAATTTTGGCTTAGAGAAGTTCAGTTTTTGGGAAATGTAGCATCGCAAGTCGGAATAAAAGTGGATCATGCAAATATTGGAGCTATCAAGAATTGGGAGCCTCCTAGGACTCCATCGGAGGTGGGGAATTTTCTTGGAATAGCGGGTTATTATCGCAAGTTCATTAAGGACTTTTCTCGATTGGCTACTCCATTGTCGTCTTTGACGAAGAAGAGGGTTAAATTCGTTTGGGCCGAAGAGCAAGAAAAATTGTTTCAAACATTGAAGGGTATTTTGAATAGTACCCCAATCTTGACATTACTTGGTACCGATGATTTCGTGGTGTATAGTGATGCGTTCAAGCTTGGATTAGAATGCGTTCAAATCCAACGTGGGAGAGTAATTGCCTACATATCTCGATAGTTGAAGGATCACGAGAGGCGATACCCCACTCACGACTTAGAGTTGGCAACAATTGTTTTTGCCTTGAAAATTTGTAGGTAATTATCTGTACGGGACCAAATGGCAAGTTTTCAAATCATAGGAGTCTTCGACACTTATTTGATCAAAAGTAACTGAACATTCGCCAAAGAAGGTGGATGGAGCTACTGTCATATTATGATTGCAAGATTGAATATCACCCCGGGGAAGGCTAACGTAGTAGTCGATGCGTTAAGTTTGAGGTGTATACCTTGGTGAGTAGTGTATCTTGAGGTGGTGCAAATCTCTTGGGAGTTATATCCCGTATATCTCGAATCCGTTTCAGGTGTACGTTGGACAGGTACCCTTATTTGGGACCAATTAGCTATGTTGTTAATTATGGCGCAATACCGCTTGAATAGCGGCGGAATCTCGAATTGCGGCCCTAAGGAAAATAGTGGTGGTCATATTGTAGTGGAAATAGCGGTAACGCAATTATTGGCGCAATTACCACAATTTTGACCGATATTTAGAATCAAATTGCCTTTGCAATACCGGTACAATCTTTCTTTCTCATTTAAACCCAAGTTGACTTGAAATTAAGGAGAGTAGGATCAAAAAATTATATGTATATATATATATAGGGGAGGGATCATACGAGAACCACCCGACTTTAAAGGAACAAAAGAACTTCATTAAGACCACATATGATGCGGGTCCCATACAATAAAAAATCATATCTAATTCAATGGGACCCACCATTGAATTAGATATGATTTTTTATTATGTGGGACCCACATCATATGTGGTCCTAAGGGTGTTTATTTGTTTCTTTAAATATACAAAATTCTCATTCGAACCTCTCCATATATATATGGGGCAGGTTCAAACGAAAACGCTACCTATTTAAGAAAACTTTTTTAATGTACAAAATCATATATGATTCACATACAAAATCGTATATGATTAGCCGCGACTTTTCCCACGACTTAACTCGCGGCAAAAGTCGGTCATGTCCATTTTTTCATGTTAGTACAAAATCATATGTGATTTTGTACATGAAAAAAGGTTTTCTTGTTTTCTTAAATATTTAGCATTTTCGTTTGAACCTCCTTATATATATGGGGTGGTATCCGTTGCAAACTAATCGATTTTTGCAAACTGTGCAAACTCGTCAGGAACACAATGATAAAGCACCAATATATATAATTCTAAGAAATATTACATGAACCGCTATTTTTGGACCGCAATACCACAACTATAGCCGTTATTGCAAATATCGGTCCTGACCGCAATTTTGTATTTTCACCGCTATAACAGCATAGCCAGTTAGTTGTATCCGCGTGTGGAATTCTGCGGAACACAAACTTCATGTCACATGTGGAATTGTGTGACAAGCTTTGGTTTTTCTAAAATCCTTGTACATGGTCCACTATTTGGTTTACTTGGCTCTTTTTTTATGAACTTCTCGTTTCTTGACTTTAGTTCTATACTTGTGCTATTACGGGAATTCACTAGAACTTTTGGTCTAACCCTCGTTTTTCAAAACTAAAACCATTTTCAGGTTTGAGTTATGTTGAAAGCACGTCTAAGGGTAAGGGGAAGCTTTGAGCCGATCGTTTGAGAAAGATCGGATGCCATAGAGATTTGACTTAAATAGATAATTCTCAGCTATGGACCTTTTTAATTCCGTTGCAAAACAATGAGATGTAATAGACTTCAGTTTTATACTTGGTACTTGGTTGATATTTATGCATGGTTATATTATTGCGTTTTGGGTCTTCACGGTTTATACAAGAATCTTGCGGAAGCGACTAGAAAAAACCGGTCCTGGGTCGGGTCGGGTAGGGCCAAATCGATCCTGGGCCCAAATAGTGTTTTCTCGAACCGAGCCTTTGCAACGGTTCTGGTTCTGGTTCACTCGAAAATTGTAGGTTCTCCGTAATCGGTTATGGGTAACCGGTTTTGGGCCGAGCCCAAACCGATCCTGTACTTAAAAAAATTGATAAATTTTTAATTTTATTTTAATATATTTAGTTGGTTCATTCAAATACACCTTAAAAATACGTTTTATTATAGTTTTGTAATTAATTAATTCTTAATCAAATACACTTAAAAATACGTTTATTATGGTTTTATAATTGATTTTTAATCAAATACATTTAAAACACTTTAGGTTCGTTTATCAAAAACTTATCAAGTAAGCATTTTTACGGCAAGTGTCACCATCCTCATGTACCTAATTGAATACTATTATCGGCCATAAAAAGGGATTGATGATAAACGCCTTTTACCCGGTAAAAGTCTTATCCCTCAATTACCTGAAAAGATTATCGGTCCTTCCATGCCCTTACCGGTTAAGATTTTCAGCCATTGTCATGCTCATCCATTAAGGTAAGTGATATCAGGTAAACATTTGGTAAACAACCCCTTAGATACATTATTATCATAAGTATATTTAGTTAACATGATTATAAGGGTATAATTGTATGAATAATGTTTTAGTATTTAATCAAAAATAAAACACTAAGGTGTCATTAATTATAAAAGCAGCTCTACTCTTTAGAGTAGAGAACAATTATGCATATCTTAATCCTACGATTACGTGAATACATATCATTATTTTATTTAATTCATCTTTTTATCCTCTTTTCTTGCCAGAATGGTATATGATTTTACGTGATTGGTAAATAGGAAGCTTGCAGACGGGTCAGGAAAGCTCAACCCGGACACGACCCGTTTAACTAATCGTGTCGCATTGATCAATCCTAACCCGTATACGCTCGGGTTCACGGGTTGGTGGGTTGAAACTGTGAAAACGTGAACCGACATGATTACTGATTAGGTTAGGGTTAGAATAAAATAATTTTAAACGGGTTGGTAGGTTAAAAATCTATAACTTTAAACGGGTTGGCAGGTCAACCCGCAAACATATACATCAACCCGAACATGACCCGTATAATAAACGGATTGATGGGTCAGAAAAATCAACCCAAACCCGTTTATTTTCGTGTCGAGAATGCCACCCCTAAGTTTTTTATTCGTCATCATATACATCTACTCCCTCACTTTGTATTCCGGTGGAATATACTAGGTTTGTTAGTTTGGTTTTTATCATGATAACATTATCTATTACTAGACTATAACGTCAAAAATGATCACTTGCAATAAACTAACGTGGGGGTCGTAGATAACGAATCAAATACAAAAATCCGTTATACAGATTCTCTCGATAAAAAAATGTGGTTGGGTTTAATATCGTTCCACATTAAAGATGACCAAAAAGACGTCGAGAAAACAGTACCAGATGTCGTTTTGCTTTGCTGAATGTGTAGTCAGTGGTCAACCAACCGTTTGTATGGCTCTATCGAAATTCTCTTGTGTGGTTAATTCCCATTTGATTAGCATGTGTTCTGGATCCGACAGTTTCAACTGGCTGCAAGAACAATTAAACACACGAAAACTCGATTTATGGAAATGATTTCGTAAACTATATAGCATCGTTGTCCTAGGTTACTTCTTTATTAGAAACATATGCAAGGGGCCCAATCAAATAAGAAATTATTAGTTTGTGGAAACTGTAGGAACTAATGTGGACCAATCATTTTAAATAATTAATGTTATTTACTAAAGTAACATAAAGGATAAATTGGTAAAATTGGATATCACAGTGGGTATCACAATGCATCTTATATTTATTTGTGTATCACACTGAGGGTATCATAATGGTATCACAGTGTGTATCACATAATTGTATCACAGTGGACTGTGGACGGAGAGAGGAGAGTTTAAAATGCCTAAAATGCCCTTTCATTAAAAATTCAATCAAAGTTACCTAATTTAACCATTGATTTGTGGTTAAAGATTGGTTCTTACAGTTTCCACAAACTAATCGGTTCTTCCTCGAATTGCCCCCTCCCCACATATGCAAAACCATAGAAACTAAGAACTCCAAAAGTTGAAGAAACTAAGAGCAAGCGTAGAGAGGTAAGAGACATAGCAAGAACCGAGAATCTTATCTGGTAAGTCAATGAAAAGAATCTTACCCAGTAAGTGCTTAACGGGCAAAAGTTGTTTACAGTCTATTTTGATGACCGAGAATATTACCCAGTAAGGTAAGAGGGTAGTGACTCTTGCCGGTAAGTGCATATCTGGTAAGTGTTTTGTAAACAGCCTCTTATCCGGGCAGAACACAAGAATGCCTTTTGACGGATATTTTTTAACTGACATTCCGACTTATGTAAAAACGTATCTCCTTAACACAAAGAATGCCTCAAAATCTATCATAACATCAAAATATCCGGTTTAATAGGGTACAACTAGCTTAGAATTAGATTAATTCAATCTATGTGAACAAGAGGCTTTTCTTTTACTATTATTTTATGTATTTTACTTTTTCAGTTAAACCGAAAGCAAGTGAACAAATAATGGACCAGGTGGCGAGAAGAACAAATCACTAAATTAATGTGTAATAAAATAACATGTTGGCACTAAACCAATTTGTAACAAATCTAATGAAACATCAGAATATTTGATAGTTAATCAACATATAAATTAGTAAAGTAGACACTAGCAAGAAAGAAAAAATCGGTAGCAGAATTGTGACACCATTTGAGTGCATAAATCTGAGAATTAGAATTATAATATTCATTAAGTTCCATCTCAACCACAAGTCTACAACTCCACTTCAATCCCCCTACCCAAAAAAAAAGCTTTGTGCACATAGATGTACAAAAAGACCTCATCCAAAGCATAACGCCAAATCAATGGTCTAAAAATCCGAAAGATTTGATAAATTACATAAACTTTGTACACAAATAAACCCAAGTCACTTGTACAAATACTTACTAAAGCAAAATCTACTACAACCATAAATGCAGTATTTTGATGAACTACTACATTTTTCTCGCTAAAACCAAACGGTGTTATTTCAAAACCATGGATAAAATTCGGATACGACTTCAATTCAAAGACCTCTATGAACACCCCCAATGAACAAACAGTCCATTTGACACTAGTAGAAAAACAGATAGCAAAAATTGAGAAATACTAGAATACCAGATGGGCGACTTGGGGTTTGCAATGGGAGAAGTAGAGAAATTGGCAAAAAAAATTAGGGTTTGTGAATTTTGCCATGTAATAATCCCTAATCCCTGAATTTTTTTTGTTGCCAGTTTCTCTAGTATCTACCTATCTACATCTTTGGCTAAGTCGCACTTTAGTCCTCCACAACCATCAGGTAATATGGTATTTTTCAATTTCTGCTTTTCTATTTTCCTCTTGCTTTCTGCTACTAGTGTCAATTGTATTATTTGTTTATAGAAGTCTCTGAATTGAAGACTTGTCCAAGATTTTATCCTTGTTTTTGAACTAAAAGTGTTTGGTTTTAACAAGAAAAATGTAGTAGTGTATCAAGATCAATTGTATTTAGGGTTGTAGTAGTTTTTGATTTTGTAAGTATTTATGTACGTGACTAGGTTTATTTGTGTACAAAGTTTTTCCAATTTACCAAATCTAGTAATTTTCAAACCATTCATTTGGTGTATGCTTTGAATGAGGGTTTTTTTAGATTGTGTGAGCATATATTTTTTTTGGGAGGGGGTTTGAAGTGGAGTTATGGTTTAGGTGGAACTTAATGACTATAATATTTCTAACTATCATATTTATTATACTCAAATAGTGTCATATTTCTGCTACTACTTTCTTGCTTCTGATTTCTTGCTAGTGTATCTTTCATTAGATTTGTTGTAAATTGGTTATTTTATTATGAGTTAGTTTAAAGGTTTGTTCTTTTAGTCATCTGGTCCTTCACTATAAATCACTCGAATTTTTCACTTTCTTTCATTTTAATCAAAATAGTAAGAAAATAATCGAAAACCAAACCAAGTAACTTATCCTTATTCAGTTAGCCGAACCATTTAACCTGAAAAACGAATAACCCAAAACCGTTTTTGTTCAGGTTAGCCATTTGGTTTCGGAATTTTTGGACACCCTTAGATGTGCCCCCGGTCACTTAAGGAATAAGGAGCAATATAAGATTTTGTATTCATACAAGATTCATAGCAGGAAGAAGGAATTTCCATACCTTAAAAACCGTGAAGAAGGTTTCCCAAGATGAAGACTGCATACAACCAGATTAGCCAACGTTTCTCGATCCTTTGCATCCTATTTCAGAAACAAGGCGTAATAAATGTTATGCATGAAATGAAACAAGGGTGGATCAAGAAAATCAAGTAAAAGAAGACACATGAACTCAATAAAAGAACAGATTCAATAGAACATAATTTGTGACAATAGTATCTCATCAAATAGAGTTACTTCACTGAATAAAAAAAAGCTGAATAAAAGTAAAATAGAGTTGGTTAGAAATTTACCTTGTTCAATGCTTCTAGTAAAAATGATTCAGCTTCGTCAAAATTACCCATCTGCATGCAGCTTACAGCCTTCCCATTAAGGATCAGACTCGTCATTTGGTACTTCTCAGAGAAGTCCTGAAAGATGAGATATGCTTCTTGTATCTTCGAACCACCCTACTTCACAAAACAGTATGAGAAGTAAGAATGGACTACCAAAGGGTCATTGGTAGAACCCACCTTCTGGAGGTCAACGGTTCAAGCCTCACCAAAGGTGAAGAGTGTGAGTTTTTCCGTATATAAAATATTATATACTTCAAAAATAAGTATGGTCATTTTAGCATTAGGAGGATATGTACCACAGCTAAATCAACCCATGCAGTTGCAAGCTGAGTTAGTGTGTGATCCTCATCAATCTGTTGCATAGCTCTCAATTGCTTCTCAGCATAATCTGATCTGTGCATCTTGATGAAAATGTGGATATTCAAAGCATATCTGGAAAGCACACATATATATTAGCACAAGAATTTTTGCTATATTAGGATCTTAAAAAGCACAGTTTTCCTAACATGCATTACTAGTAAACAGGGGTGGACCTCTAGTGGTTCACACGGTGGCACAGGCCACCGTATTATTTCTCCGCCGAAGGGTAAATTTTTTAAGGTTTGTGAACGGTGGAACCGTATCGTTTTGGAAACTTCAAAAGGGTGCACCTAAACCCTTGAAATCAACCAAAAAATAGTCTTGAAATCAACCAAAAAATAGTCTTGAAATCAACCGAAAAAACTCTTGAAATCAATCAAAAAACCGAAAAAAAAAACTCTTGAAATTAACCAAAAAGAACTCTTGAAATCAACTGAAAAACCGAAAAAGTCCCTTGAAATTGAAAAAAAACCCCGAAAAATTCCCTCGAAATCAAGCAGAAAACTTTAAAAATCCTCAAAACGGTGGAATTAGGCTAAAAACACATCGAGCGATATTGAACGTTAGTAAAAAACATGAAGACATGTCGATAAAACCGTGCTTTTTGTAATTATTTTTTGTCTATATTATATGGTGCCACCGTATAAAAAAAAGTATGGGTCCGTCCCTACTAGCAAAACATATTGATAAATGATAACATTTATATTCCGATCTTTATTTTCTGAAACAGAAAATCAACTCAAATCCATGTCTATGGAAAGACTCAAACTCGCTAACAGTTCAACTGATTCTAATTCTGACCAAGGATGAGTTAGTTACTATCCTCATCAACCACTTTTAAAGACTCAAATGGACTTCATTTCCAACAAGTTGGGCCAGATTTAATATATATGCTTCAACTTGAGGCACGTTAGATGCATTATTATGTTATAATATTATCTTATCTCTATCTTTGTTTGTTAGGACATAGTTTACCTTCATCCTATTCACATGTAAATATGTGTGTAATACATGAGATTTCTCCTTATTAATGAATTTAGAAACATACCTTTCTTTGTTTCCGTTCATAGTATTAGTGTCGTGTTCCTTGCATGAATTTAGAAACATACTTTTTCTTCTTTTAAGAATTCTGTTAAAACGAACCCTAACTTTCTTTAGCATTTAAGACATAATATTTTAGGTTCAAATATGCATTATCTAATGAGCATTGTTATTTTTATGTTTTACTTTTCAATTCAGAAGTATACTTCTGGGACAAATGTAAACTAGTAATATTTTATTCAAGATGTAAATCAACAATGTTCAATGTTAGTTGGTTAATCTAAATTGTGTAACTCTGTAGTGATGAAGTTCAATGTTGTTCCGTTTCAAAATATATTTTTGTCTTCTAGCAGTTGAATGTGATTTGATTTTGATAAATTTTAACTTTTATATATTTTTAGCAATTCATAAATATGATGTGGCATGCCAAGCTCTACCTCCGCCCTCCGTTACTCTGTCAGGTTGGCATCATTCTTGTGTCACATGTCCAAACTACTACACAGAGAATGGTGCTATGACATGAAGAGCTGCTCAGAAATTTACAGCTATTGTTATACATTACTGTAGGTAATGGAGCTTCTTGCAATTACTAGTGGCAAAGTATAATTGATAAAAGATTAACACACAGAATGTATCATCAATGTGTGGGAGGTTCGAATAAGAAGGCTAGAAATCGTGAGAAGATAACAAGGGAAGGTTAAGAAAAATATGTGAATCGTTGAAAAAATCCATTTGAAGATGCATATGTGAACCCATAAAAATAATTTGTAATGTCGATTTACATATATTCAGATAGATTTCTTTCAGATTTTTTCAATGATTCACATATGAACCTTCCCTTCTTACCTTCTCATGATATTTAGTCTTCTTATTTGAACCGACCCCTATGTGTGGGGATGCAAACAAATAACACTATAAAAAAAGATAAATGATTTTAGTAGAGAGGCAAAGTAAGACTCAACAGTTCCATAGTCCCCCCAGCATTTGTGTATTTGAGAGCCTCATTGTAGTCCTGCTCATGCATGAATATGGTCCCAGCAATAAGCCTGAGTATTGGATTGTTCCCAATAGCAGCATCACCCAACCACTCTTTTATACTTGATATCGCGTTTTCCTATCAAATTCAGAAACCAAATAATAATACAAGTTAGATAAATGGTCCATTTGATCCCCAAAAAAACAATAGATGAACATATACACTAACATCACACATGCTTTTATCCATTAAAAATACATCTGGTACTTTCAATTGTGTAGCCAACTCTAATGTCCAGTTTGTATATTGTCCATGTTGCAGTTCGTAAAAACTAGCCTACTTGTTGGACATAAAACTTAACCCTACATCTCCATTTATGTAAACTACCATAGAACAATTCATGAGTAAGCACAACATCAATATATAACAAAGTAAACCAAAAAGGTGGTGCCTGATTGGTTTGAGTTTGGGCTCCAAAGGTCAAAAGTGCCTGGAGGTCTCAGGTTCGAATCCAAGGAGGAATAAAAATCCCCTTGTGGCCACGGAGGTTCAAATGCGGTGACTGCGGGCTACCCGCGAAGCGGGTGGTCGCCCTGGGATTAGTCGGCTCGCATAGCGGGTTGGATATCCAGGTTAATCAAATATATATATATATATATAACAAAGTATGTGGTGTGAGTCCCACTTGGGGTGCTTACTAATTACTACATAAAATCTAATTGGTTTCTCCATTTCAGAAAAATGGAACAGCTTTGAGCTCAAAAAGCCAATGATCAATTTCAATGTTAACATTTTCTATCAATATCAAATTGATAGCTACAATAAGCATCAAAGAAAGAAACTTATACATTAGCAAGTGTCGGTGTTAAGTTTGTAACATAATGCATATCAACCATGATTATGTAAAATCTGATTTTTCTGTTCCATGGAAATTGCAATAATTTTCTTTCTGAGATGCAGTAATATTGAAACACTTCCTTGTTGGAAGTTACTATTGCAATTAGCATTGCTATAATCTATTGATTTGAGTACAGATGATTCCTTGACTTTAATTTACTACGTGATATTTTATTAGACAAACAATGAAATGAATTATTCAAAATAATTAATAAACATCTAAACATTTTGTGTACAGCCAAGTCAGGAGTTTCAATGTTATAGGTGCATACATGTTTATCGATCAAAACAACTATAACATTTTAACAAATTGATAACTATATCAAACATAGAGAAAGAAACTAAAGATAGCAAGTGCTTTTGATCATTTATGTCCTAGGTGCATACATGTTTATAGAGATGAAATAACATTTTTTGAATGTGAATTCAAATCTTGACAAGTAAATATCTACACCCAAATATGATGTTACTTCATCCCTATAACATTGAAACTCCTGACTTGACTCTACACAAAATGGTTAGAAGATTATAAAGTATTTTGAATAAATCATTTAATTATTGTCAAATAAAATATCGTGTAATAAACAAAAACCAAGGAATCATCTATACTCAAATCAATAGATTTGTAACAATACTAATTGCAAATAGTAACTTTCAGCAAAGGAAATGTTGATCTAAAAAATGAAAAACTATGGCAATTTCCATGGAACAGAAAAACTATATTCTACAGTTTCGTATGCATTCTTGATAGAAATTCTCCTTTTGTTTCACGGTGACACTGTCTTTAAGCTTATGTGCATACATGTTTATCGATCAAATTCAAAACACCTAACGAGATTGATCAAAAGAAATCTCACCTTCTTTTCAGGGCTCGAAAGATACAAAGCGAGCAATTTCACGGCTTGGAGAGACGTCGACGCAGATGAATCGATTTCATCAATCACAAGCTATCGAGGATCAAAAATTACAAACGGATCAAATAATTACAGCAAATGCAGATCAAAATAAAACAAAAATTCGAATCAAATGAATAGATAAATAACATACTTGATAGCTTCCAAGAGCGATATACGATCTGTACACAAGGCAATCTCGTTCGATTGAATCTTCTTCCGAGAGGTTTTTGATATCGCTGATGTTGATGGCAGCTTGGTATGCACCCAAATAGAAGTTATTTCGCAGATTAAACAACAAATCCGGTGTCATCGCCATTGTTAATCGGATCTAGATCGGAGATATCTACAGAGGAGACACGAGCAAGACGTCCGTTTCAGTAGTTCATAAGACGGTTGCAGAGGTGGATTGTGTGAATTGTGAAATGATCTTTTTATCAAACCCTAAATGGACCCTCATCTTTTAACAACTTGTCGTATTAGACCCTACTTTACAAAAACTAACAAAATAGTCACCTAACAAAGGCTCCAAAAAGATAACATTTTTCAAACTGGAGATTTTGGGAAAAAATAAAATTTCTATTCTTCTTGCTATAACATAATCTTTAGAAATGATGTATTAATTAATACTCATCTCATTACAAATTAAACACCCACAGTAAAATAAAAATAAAAGCACACAGTTTTAGAAATATGTAATGATTACATTTTTCAGTTAACTAATTGACAGGTTTACCCTTAATAATAGGGAGAGAAATTTTCTGCTATCACATAATTAAGGGTAAAATAGACCTGCTTCTCTTTGTCTGCAAGCTTGAATTCTTTGATCTAATCCATACCCTTTTCCGATCGTCAATCTAAACCATTGGAAGATAGAACATTATACGCTTGAGGAGAGGAAAATTGAATTTTTGTTAACAGGAATTTGAAAACTTACTTTTGAAAATAGACATTTATTTTAAAAGATAAAACTAAAATAGTAATATAGACACTTAATTTGGATCGTGGGGACCAATTTTTAATGTTGGAATCGACATTTTTGGACACATTTGCCCTTATCGGACATTGACAAACTACGGGTAAAACGATCACTTAGTTCCTTTTATGGGCGGAAAGTAAGACAAGGGTTATATAAAAATTAATCTCGACATAAGATACAACGACCATATAAATAAATTTTCTAATACAATAATCCAAAACCGTATTTTCCGGATATAATACATTTACCAAAAACAAATAAACTTTTATTCCGATTTTACCCTTCCCACGACAAATCCTTCTTGTGCTTTTGTACCTTCTCTCTACCCTTCTCAACCTTCCCATTTCCATTGTTTTGCTTAGTAACACTTCCCTCTTGTGCACTACACATTTGAGACTTCATCTTAAACCCAAACTTCTTCGACATATTGCCCCACGTGCTGCCCGAGCTGCCCGAACCCCCGCCCCCGGTCCCGCCCCCTTTAACCCGACCCAATTTCTCAATCTCTTGCTTCATATTCGAACACTCTTTTTCGAGCTCGGAAACCCTCATCCTCATACTATCCATACCCACTTTCAAAACTTGATTCTCCCTTACGGCTGTATTCCAACCACCCTCCTGGGACCCACATGGCCCGCTTCTTAACGGTCGAGATCCGTCCGCTAGATTATCCGAAAACAAAAAACATCCCGCAATCGAGGTCCGAAGCTGCAACTGCTCGAAGAAAAGAACTTGAACGATGATCCTTAACGGAAGTCGTTCGTTTTGTGCGGCATGCGTGCAAGCTTCTAACGATAGTTTTTGGCAGTCCATAAGTCTGCAAAGTTGTTCTCGATCTGACTCTGCTAACCAAGGATGAGACTGCATTTATAAAATATAAAAAAAAAACGAATTAGATTGGACGAAAATACCCTTTTCAAAGTACCCATCAAAGAAATGGTAATATGGTCTTTTACCGTTTTACGTACTCCCTTACGTCAGTTATTTATTGGCCCATCGTCGTCATTGAAGGGTATTTTAGACATTTACGTTTTCCTTATATTACGTGTTTGGGGTGAACAAAACCTCATATCCGAAATATGAACAAGTAAATGACAATTTTACCCTTCGACAAAAAAGAGAGTAATGCATTTTATAATCAAGGGTAGAATTGGAAAGTTGTTACCTACTTTTGAAGGGCACTTCTTTTGAAACAAATTAAAATAGAGTAAATTACGTTTTTCGTCCCTGTGGCTTGTTAAAAATTGCGGATTTAGTCGCTATGGTTTCAAAATTTCGATTTTCATCCCTATGGTTTGCAATTCATTTCTATGGAGTCCAAAACACTACTTTTAAGCATCAAAGAAAGGGTAATTTGGTCTTTTACGTACTCCGTTAAGTCCTTTTATGGCAAGCTTTCAAGTTTCAAGAATTATACTCCCTATATTCCAAAATAGATGTCCACAAATGACAAATTTACCCTTAATAACACAGAGAGTAATGAATATCTCCGTCAAATAATCAAGGGTAGAATTGGAAAATAACCACTTACTTTTAAAAGTCGACATTTATTTTGGAACAAACTAAAATAGAAACGTGATACTTACTATACAGTTTTAGGAATGTAATTATTACCCTTTTAATTAAGTAAAATGACAATTTTACCCTTGACAAAAGAGAGAGCAATGAATTTCTCCATCTCATAATCAAGGATAAAATTGGAAAGTAGTCACTTACGACAGCGTATACATTGTTAGGAATGTAATTATTACCCTTTTAATCAAGTAAATGACAATTTTACCCTTGACAAAAGAAAGAGTAACGAATTTCTCCATCTCATAATCAAGGGTAAAATCGGAAACTAGTCACTTCCTTTCAAAAACGGACACTTATTTTGCGACAAAATTAAAACAGAAATGTAAAACGCTTATTTTCGACTCAAAAACTAACATCATAAACCATTTACCTTCAAATAAATATCGATCGCCCGATACAATCCATCATCCAACGGTCGAGCATACTCGGGAACCGCAGCCGCAAGTGACTGAAACTTCGGTAGCTTCAAATTAACATCGGGTGCAACTTCCGCTAAATAACCATCGATCAACTTAGCCACCATCGTAACCGGGGTCAAAGACGGTGAACCCAACAACCGTTCATCATCATCATCATCCTCAATCGAACCCGGAGACCCACCACCACCACCGCCGCCACCTGCCGCCAGATCAACCGCCTTAAAATGCTCGAGCATCCTTTGCACACACTCGATATTATACAACGTTTCCATCGAATACGAAAAGTTCGGCATCAATAAATCTTCTAGTGTCGCTTGATCGAGCTGCAGCCCGATCCGTTTTTCCAAATTCGATACGCAAATCGGGTCGGCCCGTAGAATTAATGCGGTCCGTAAAAGCCCGAATAAGAATTTCGTTGAAACGAGCCCTTTTGCCATCGGAAGTAAACGGTCGATTTCTTCGAGTAAAAGTTTCTGATCGTCTTCCGATGGTGGCTCCGTGGGTCCCACCGCCGGCGGTGCGGTTTTCCGGCGGCTTAATCCCGGTAAGTACTTTTTAGCGTAATTCGTTAAAGAACCCGCGATGATTTCTTGTTTAATTCCTCGAGCTTCCATGGCCAAAATCAACCGTTTGTAAAGCGGTAAACTTAAACTCGAAGCTTCATCGTACCACCAATCGGAACTCACGTTTTTCGGGCGGGCCCCGGTGCTAATACCGTTCCACAATACGCTCCCCCCCGGGCTTTGCATGGGCCCACCGTGGTCGATAACGGGCCAACCAAATAAATTCGGGTCGGTGCTCGCTTTGACCGCTAGCGATTCGATGCATCTTTTTATAACGTTAAGTTCTTCGGCATATGGGAGGATATCGTTATTACACGATTGGAGTGATTTTAAGGAATCTTTCCAGTTTTTTAGAACGATTTGATTTAAAAACATTTCGGTTTGCGAGATTAAGTTATCTTCGCCGTATTCTTCGGTCATTTCAAGGTGTTCGGCGGCACAACGGAGGTGGACGACGTTGGCGGCGGTGATCTCGTGTTTTACTCCGTAGCAGAATTTTGCGACGAGTTCGAATGTTTGGGCCCCACCGGGGATGTCGTGGAGGGTTATGGTACATCCGTTATTATTATCTCCGTGTTGGGATGATTCCGCTATCGATCTTTCCATAACCCCACTTCTCGAAAGCAAAGGGAACTGCATTACGATTTATATAGAAAAAAGACGTTGAGATCGTGTTATTCGCATGTGAATATGCAAAATGTACACTATGTATTCACTTACGAATGCAAAAGGTACACTATGTATTCAGTTATGAATGCAAAATGTACACTATGCACAAGAAGGGAAAGTTCATTTAGGAATAGTATATATTTTGAGAACCATCTCTATTCATGATAAATATACATATATATTATTCATAATGAATATGATTCAAGATTCACCATGAATATTGATTCATTGTAAATATTCATCATGAATAGTTGATAATTCTTATGGTTTTCAAAATATTTACAGTTTTCAAATGTCAAATTTTCACTTGCTAAATTCCATATTTTGGTAAAGATGTTGAGATCGTGTATTCACATGTGAATGCAAAATGTACACTATGCAGAAGAAGGGAAAATTCATTTAGGAACGGTAAATAATTTGAGAACCATCTATTCATAATGAATATCATTCAAGAATACTCATTCATGATATTCACCATGAATATTGGATTCATTGTAAATATTCATCATGAATAGTTGATTCTTATGGTTCTCAAAATATTTATAGTTTTCGAATGTCAAACTTTCATTTGCTAAATTTCTAATTTTGGTACCTTATGGAGATGGAAAGACATATCCTCTACTTCAACGACAATATCACTTGGGAGACCGGTTGTACAAAACCTACAAAAGAATATTCATATTCATATTCATATTCGGCTGGCATAGCTGGTTGGATATCCAGGTTAATAAAAAATAAATAAATAAAGCCACAAAATCACGAAGATTATATCAACCCGCCAACAAAAAAAGGCATATGAATAGAATAACTCATAGGAATACACCAAATGAATCATTTTAAAGAAAAAGTTATCAAAACATTCAAGATAACTACTTAAGTCGATAACAAAAGCATACATAATGGAAATTCGCATTTAGATCTTATAGTAGTTGGTCAACAAGAAGTCAAAACAAATGCACACTTTGACTTTTGAGATCCGATGTTTGTTTGTAACTTCAACATTTATTTGGTCCTTTAAATTTCGAAAAACAAAATGGTAAATAACCGAGATACAAACTTTACAAATAGGCGGCTATGAGAAGAATAGAGGATAGTTTCGTAACTTTATAAATAGGCGGCAAACAGGTTCAAATATGAACCTATGTGATTCACATATGAATCATATGTGAACACGTGTGATTAACGTATGAACTATTTTAACCAATTCACATATGAACTAATTAACTAATTCATATATGAACCCATGTTCTGATTCACATATGAATCTGTAGGTTCATATATGAATCCATTTGACGCCTATTTGCAAAAGTTATGAAACTACCCTATAGGATCACTTCTTTACTTCTCAAATATTTATGCATATATATACATATATATATATATACACATACATAAATGTATAGTTCTTCACAGAAACAACCTCTCTGTCTCAATCATACCCTTTATACATATACATACAGCCATATACATATATCATACACACACATATACATATACATATATATATATACATATATGTTAAATAGATCAGAAAAAATGACAGAAATTAAAGAGATTGAAGAACATACCAAGCTTGTCCTTTTCTCTGAAATGCATCTGCTTTAGATCCTAACTTCATACACGCCATTTTTCAAACTTAAAAACCAAAATCAAATCCCACTGTTTGACCAAATGTACTTAGAAAAAGTCAACGATACACAAATCGAAACTCCAAGAACCCTAAAACTTGTAAAACCCAAAATCAGTAGCAGAAACCAACTTCACAAACCCTAAAACTCAAATCAAACATCAATCAAATCTACAAACTTCAAAAAGAAGAACAATAAAACCCACATTACATAACGAAAACGAAAACGAAAACGAAATAATCTCTAACCCACTTTGAGAAAAGTAGAAGAAAACCCCAAATTAAGACAATAAATTTAGGTCAACTCCTCCACAATTGAAGAACAACAACTAACTACCCACTTACAGCTATTATTATTATTATTATTATCTGACAAATAAAACCCACCAGAAGATTCCAAAAATCAACCCTAAAAAAACCAGCAAATATTAAGAGGGTCAATCGTCAAAGTGAGAAACCCCCAATTAAAGAAATGAAGGTGCGCACATGGTAGACGGATTGATTACTGCTAAAACACACAATCGAAAGATCCCTTTTTCTTCTTCTTCTTCTTCGTCTTCACTTGTTATTGAAAAACTCAAAAACGTGGGGTCCCTTTTGCCATAAACCTACTCATTGCTTTTTGCTAGAATTGAGAGAATATATAAAGAAATTGGCAAAAGGGGTGAGTGTAATTATGATAATCTTTAAAAAAATTAAAGAAATTGGAGTAGTTTAAAGTTATTATCCAAATTGAATTTTGAAAGTTGCTACAGTATTTAATTTAGGGCTCAAAAAAAAACTTTGAAAGTAACAGCAATGGTGATTGTACAGCTAGCCATGTGTGAGTGTGATCGGTTGAAACATATCAGTTTTTCTTTGTATAGACCGATTTCATTTATTTTTCTTGATAGCTTTGGATCCGTAAATTTGGTAAGTTGGATTTTTAGTATATATCTTTTTAATATTTTTATAAGGCAAAAGCATCTTTAATAATAAAAAATTACACTTTTCTTTGGATGAGCTTGTTGACTTATAACTTATTATCGGTCTGAAAAAGTGCTTATAAAAATCTGATAAGTTAAAAAAATTTACTTCTTAGAAAACAACTTATGGTTTGACACCGGATAAGTTGTTTTACCCAAACACTCAAAATGACTTATTACATAAGTCAATAAATTATTTTGATAAGCTCAAACAAACACCCCCTAAGGCTACGTTTGGTAAACAACGAATGGCTGATAAACTAGCTAATAGTTTATAAGATAGCTGGTAGCTGATGAAAAAAATTATGTTTGACAAAACTAACGTATAAAAATGTAAAATGACATATTGAAAAACAAAAATAAGAATAATAATTAATATTAATATTAATATTAATGAGAATTATAGTTGGATAAAATGACAATAAGCTCTCAAACGCTACTCCAAGTAGCGTTTCAATAAGTTAGCTTATGGTTTGTCAAACGTGTACACTGAAAATAAACTGGCTTATAAGCTGACTTATAAGCTAGCTTATTTTTGCTAAATATAGCCTAAAAAAGTATTTGTAAAATACAGTGAGATACATCTCGATTTTAATATTTCGTTTTATTAGTTGTTTCCTTCGATATTAAAATACGATGTGACTTTTAGAAAGCGATAATGTTTTTTTAATAACATACAATTTTGAAAAATATATATCCATAGTAGTATTAAATTAACTATTTAAAATTCTTGTGTATTTTGTGTGATTTATTTAATTCAGTTTTTTTATTATAGTTTAATTTAGATTTAATAGCGAAGTAACTTATTTTCGGTTTAATAATATAATTTTTTATAAGTTTGTTAGAACTCAATAATTATCTTAATTATATTTTAAATTTTTTATATTTAAAGTTAGATTTTATCTTATATTTGATTAATTTTGTCTACCGTTAATTACACCAATCCAAAATATGGAGTTTTATACTTTTAATAAGTTGTATTTATGCACAATTTACTTGTAGTATTGAATTTTAAAGAATATATGAATAAATAAATAGTACTTGATGCATCAAAAATGATTTTTAAGAGTTTGTCTTATATGTTTTATAGAGGTGTCTTTTTTTGTAAAACACTAAACCGTGTAGACCAAATAATTAAAATATTTATGGAAATGATGAAATTCATTTATTATTTTTTAAATATTTAAATAAATATGTTTAGAGTTTATTAATTATGATTAACGCTCTATATTAAGAAACAATCAACATATTTATGGAATCAGATATTTGTTAGATTTGATGAACGATTGACATTGGTTTATACGGTTTACAAGTTTTGGTGGCTTAATAAGACACCTCATGTTTTATAATATAGTATTGATAACTAAAATTAGAATTTTTAAAAGAAATTATATTGTATTTCAACGTATTTTTTATTTTAGATATTTTAATATTATTTATATTATCAGAATGATATATAATTATATTATTTCAATATACATTTTTTAAAACTTTATATAAAATAAGATAAGCGTACAGTAAGATATATCTTGATTTTAATGTTACATTTTTTTAATATCGATGTTATAATGGTTTTATGTGATTTTGAGAAATTGATTTTTCATTTTTCATTTAAAAGTTTTTTTATGTAATTTCTTTAATAAAGTTTTTTATTACTTTTAATTTAGATTTGATAACCAAATAATTTATTTTTAATTTTTTTATAAAAATAATAATTAAATATTCTGTTAGATCTCAATGATTATCTAATTATATTTTAGATTTTTTATATTCAAAATGGGATGTTATCTTATATTTGATTTTGTTTATCCGTAGTTAGTAACATGAATTCAGAAATGAAACTTTAAAAAATTGCAAGGTTCTAAATGGAGTTACAGCGAGGCCATGACGTTTTTTAAGGCGTGCCCTAAGGCGGCATATATACACACACATAGACACATAGACACTTATCCATCCTTGTATTGTTAGCGTTTTGAATAATTTAGAACATACTAAATTCGTATAAAGTAACAAAATTAAAAAAGAATGAAAAACCATTGATATCAAACATATCGAGTTTATAGAAAATTATATCAAGAGTGCAAATTCGGGATTAAATATCTTGAATCTCTACTCACTACTTTTTCCTAAATTCAAAGACTTTGTATTTGACGTTTCGTGTACGAGAATGTCATTAAGCATTTACCTATTTAAGGTTTTAGTTTTTAAATTTTTTTATGTTTATTTACGTTCTAGATCTTGTACATAATTATCATTTATCGTGCACATTATATATTAAAGTAACCTCAAACCTTATAAAATAACGCGTCATAACGTGCCATAACGTCTCGTAACGAGCCATAACGCGTTACAATGCAAGCCAAGCCTTAGAGTGGAGCCATAGAGGTTAACGCCGCGGCGACCCCAAGCCTTCATAACGCGCCATAACGAGTTATTTAGAACAATGATAAATTGTACTTACGCATAAATTACTCGTAATCTTGACTTTTAAGTAATATACATCAATAAATAGTATTACATGCATAAAAATAGGTTTTTAAGAGTTTCTGTAAATTGTTAAAAAAAATCATGTATGTTTAACAAACTAACTGATATGTTAGCTATTAATTGATAAATTAGTTATTTTTGGTTGTTAAATATATCATTAGTCCAATATTTCTTTTACAAGGATTTAGGACATATTTAGGAACCATACATTAACTTTCTTCAGCAATTTTTTTAAATTCTTTGTGCAATATAGAAACAAAAATAGAAATCTTTAGAAGTATTAATTCAACTCCATCGTTTTCTTATTTGGATATTAAAATATTATTAAAACATCTTATATATTTAATAAAAAATATTATTTTTAATAAAAAATATTATTTTTAATAAAAAAATAATTTTCAGGTTTCTTTTTGGTAGTAATATAATAAGAAAATGGTAATCATTTTTCAGAAGTTCTTTCAGATTTGGATAATTTCACACTTTTCTCTTACTTTGTTTATTTGGAAGAAATGTTTTAGTTAATCTCTTGGAGCATAAAAAATATTCAATTTTTTTTAAATTCGATATTTATTTTGTAAAAGAAAACCATAAATTTAAATGTGAACATTAATTTTAGAACAGAGAAAAATATCCATAATAGAGATTACATACAGTTTTGAACATACATAATTATTATACCTTTTCACTAATCAAATGACAAATTTTCCCTTAACTAGTTTACTTTTTTACAACCTTTAAACTATGTGCATTAATTAAGGGAGACTTGAAAGTTTACCCTTAATCAAATGACAAATTTATCTTTACCTAATTTACTTTATAATTAATAGTTTTATATTTAATCAATTTTAACTTTATATAATTTTTTTAGAATTTTGTATTTAATCAGTTTTATTTATTAATATAATCAAAATTATTATATTTATATAAAATAAATTAGTTATATTTTTTTATATTTAAACTAATGTATCAACTTTGACATATTTTTATAAAATTTCTACAAACAAAAATTAATAACCCAATTCTTATTTCTTTTAGCAGGAGTTATGAATGGATCGAGAGAAGGTATCGGAGAGGACGAATAGACTGGAATGTGTGGTTGGTCGATTCTGCGACTCTGTTGTGACCGTGTTGGTGCTGCTGAGGGCTAATCGATGTCGGGGTTTTGTCCTATCGTTTTTGTTCTGGTTACCGTAGCGACTCATGTAGTATAGGTTTGATATGGGTTTGTCTCTTGCAAGCATGCCCCTGTGTTGTAGTGTGATCTGTGTTTGATCCTTGGTTGTTTTTGTGGCAGCTAATGACCTTTTTGTTCTTAATAAGAATGCACGTCTATCAAAAAATACCTTTAAATTAACCTTTTTCTAAAAAAAATTGTACATGAATTTATAAAAAAAATTATATATTTTCTGATAGCCCAATTTTTATTTTTTAGGATATATGTTTTTAAATTAACTTTTTAAATTTTTTTATGGAACATACTTTTATACAATTTTTAAAGATTTTTTAATAACCTAATTCTTTTTTATTGTACGTACTTTTATTTTTATTTTATGTAGTATTAAAACATTTAATAAGTATATTAAAATAAATATATAATTAAAGTAATGATATGTTGCCGATATAAATAAATACGCATTTATATAAATTTTAATATATTGATTTTTATAAATAAAATTATAAATGATATAAAGTTAAAATACTGAAACTCTAGAAAATAACTATAAAAAATCTTAAGTAACGTTTTTGACACGGTAAAAATATGTTAAACCTTTTAGTTGTTAAATTGACTAATAATATAAAACTGTAAAAAAAAGACCTTAGATAAAAAAATCTCTAAGATTGTTACCAACGTTCTTACTGACCCCCACTTTTGATCATTAGTCAAAATGCTATTACAGTGACCAAATGCCAAATTCAAGACTGCAATTTTTGGGACAAAAAAGTGTAATAACTTTTTTGATTCAAAATAAATATTATATCTAAAATTTATTTGAATAAAAACAAAATCAAAGATATTTCTAGACAAAAATCAATAACAACGTTTCCCATTGTTACAAAATGACAAATAAACAATATCGTAAAGAATCTCTCGAAAATATGTGTTGTGGCTTTCCAATCAAAATCAAATATTGTTTTGTTTATTTTTAGGATTATACGATATTAATTTGTCGATTTCAATTTTATTTCATGATATTTATGATGGTCAATATATAGAGAGAGGATTGTAATTAACATATTATGCAATTCATTTTATTCCGATAATCTTTATAATTAAATTAGATCAGATCAGGGGCGGACCTAGTATGGTTCACACGGTGACACAGGCCACCGTATTATATCTTTATCGAGGGGTAACTTTTTTAGATTTGTTAGTGGTACAACCGTATAATTTTAGAGGTGTTCTTAAATAATTTAAAACTGAACTTATGATACAAATAAGACAGTTGGTGTAGTGGTTTTCCCCAACTAATTAAAGCCCCTTGTAGAGAAGGTCTTATGTCCAATCATTGCTTGATGCAAATAATTAAATTTTTTTGGATATCAAATCTATATAGCATTTAATAACATAGTAAACTATATATACTTTATTAATTTTGTACTTAAATAACATTTAATAAACACTCTATTAATTTCATATTTACTCATTAACTTTTCCAAAAATATTATTAATTTGTTTTTAATTATTAAAGATCATCAATATCAAATACTAAAAAGTTAAAACTGGAAAAAAAACTCTTGAAATCAACAAATAAAAAACCAAAAAATCATTTGAAATCGATAAAAAAACATAATTTTTTCCAAAAAACTCCTGAAATCAACCAAAAAACCGAAAAAAATTTCGAAATCGATAAAAAAAAATTAAAATATTTCCCGAAACGGTAAAATTAGATTAAAAACACATCGAAAGATATTGACGTTGGTAAAAACTTAAAGGCACGTCGATAAAAAACCGTATTTTTTACAATTATTTTTTGTCTATGTTGTATGGTGCCACCGTATAAAAAAAGTTTTGGGTCCGTCCCTAGATCAGTTCTATAGGGTTTGTAAAAATTATATGGTTTGTAATTAAAACTCCTTATATATATATATATATAGAGAGAGAGAGAGAGAGAGAGGAAGGTTCAAATGAGAACTTTGTAAATTTTAAGAAATAAAGGGACACTTGTGGACCACATATGATGTGGGTCCCACATCATATGTGGTCCACAAATTGTTCATTTGTTCCTTTAAAGATGTGTGATTCTCATTTGAACCTTCCTCTCTCTCTCTCTCTCTCTATATATATATATATATATATATATAGGGAGGTTTAGAATAAAACGCTAAAAAAAGAGAAAACGGAAGAACACCCTAGGAGGCCGCCATCTGGTAACATGCATTTGTGCATATGCACTAATGCATAGAAAAAATGAGCTCCAATCGCTTATATGCATTTGTGCATATGCACTAATGCATATATATGCATTGATGCATTGAAAAAAAAAATACCGTCCAGGTGGCGGACTTTTAGGGTGTTCTTCAGTTTTCTTTTTTTAGCGTTTTCTCCTGAACCTCCCTATATATATATATATATATAGGGAGGGAGGTTCTTCTATACCCCAGTTAAAAGTTACACCCCGTGCACCTCAATCAAAACCTCCCACTATATAGTGAATTTCATAACATTCTCCATTTCATAATACATTTCATATCGTTTAGGATCAAATGGAACAAGCTCGTTATGAAAAAAATGGATAAAAAGTTGTGAAATTCACTATAATATTTTAAAACCTTTTATATTTTCTGATTTTCACAACTTTTTATCCATTTTTTTTCATAACGAGCTTGTTCCATTTGATCCTAAATGATATGAAATGGAGAATGTTATGAAATGGACGGTTTTGATTGGGGTGCACGGGGTGTAACTTTTAACTGGGGCGTAGAAGAACCGGACTCTATATATAGGGGAGGGATCATACAAGAACACCCCTCATTTAAAGGAACAAAGGAACACATTTAGGACCACATATGTTGTGGGTCCCACACAATATCAAAATCATTTGATTCAATGGGGCCCACCATTGAATCAGATATGATTTTATATTGTGTGGGATCCACATCATATGGTGGTCCTAAGGGTGTTCCTTTAAAAATACAAAATTCTCATTTGAACCTCTCTCCCCCCTCTCTCTCTCTCTCTCTATATATATATATATATAGAGAGAGAGAGAGAGAGGTGGTATCCATTGCAAACTGTTGAATCTTTGTAAACAATGTAAACTAATCTATACCATTGAAAAAATCAATCTACGGCTCATTGCTCACGATGGCATTTATGTAATTATAATGAACTTTATCAATATTTGTTGACGTCCGCTCATTGACCGAAGGGTAGTAGTTTCATTTGTTCATCGACATATATTAATTCGAAAAAGGAAATAACTCAGCTAGAATACATCCCTGAATTAAACCTCCATTGATTTAACTTATATCTGATTACGCTGGGAGAATCCAAATCATCTATCGATATCATTCCTATATTCAAGCAAAATGTATCATCCAAATCGAGGTAAAAATATTTTCTCTTCCTTAGTTGCTATCAATATTCGATCAAATAAAAACTAGGGTTTTCCAAATTTCAGTCCGACGAACAAGTGAATGGATTCAGATGAGGCCTTCGTTTTCCAAGTTCAAGAACACAATCGATAATCCTCTATTACTTGACGCAGATGAAGATGAAGATGAAGAGATGTATGGTTACCAAAATTACGCATGTGTATTCTTTAAAGAAATTAGGATGATAATGAATCTGTTAGATTATGTGTTGCTTCAGCAGCAGTTGTATGTGATCGTATGATGAAATATGTGGCATTAGAATGAATGGTATGGTACTTTATTCATGAATACCCATTTCTGTTCATGAATTATATCTTTACTGTTCATGAATAAGTTCTTTAGTGTTCATGAATGTTGTATTCATAGAATGTGTTGACTACCTTTCATGAATGGGTTACATATTGGTAAGTTGGTAGGCTTTCTTCTAGTAAACTGTTACATCATTTTGGGTGCTATACTTATTGAATTCTGTTGGAATTACTGGTGCTTGATAACAACAAATAATGATTCGTCGCTTGATTATATCGGGACACTCGACTACAATTGAGTATGAAGAGATTGAGCGGGAGATTAAAACAACAGAAACCGAAACATGATGTTGGATTCATTTATGTAAGGAGCGGAATACATACCACATTTTTACATTCGTGCATAGACATATTTTACATGCACATAATTCTACTACCAACAAAACCCATCATCTTTAATCCTTACAATGAAAACAACCATGACCACAAAACCCAGCAGTAACCAAATCATGAACCCTAATAACATAGAACAAGACAAGAATATGAAAATTATCAGCAATGCGACAGGTGCATGCATCTGAGATCGATTTCATAGCATGCTTCATTGACTGATTCTTAATGAAGTATCTCATACGGTCTTCCATAGTTGCGTCATACTTCTCAACCAGATCTTTGTTATGCTTACGAGAGTGACGCAATGCAAGACGAAGATCATGAGTCTGCCATGATGTAGAGAGTTCATAAACTGAGAATATAAGGGAGTTCAATACAATTATTAATATACACAGTAACATGATACAACATATCATACCATTATATAAATCATGAAAATATACACAGTTAACCTAATACCTTCCTCCGGTGATGAGTTCATAAACTGAGAGTATTCATCATCATCACCAACAACGTTATGATCGTCCATATCATTTTCATTTGATGTAACACCATTATGTGTTCCAAAGCCGCTTAAACAATTGATACCAGATTCATCATTATGCTTTTTGAACGACTCTTCTTCAGCATAATCACTCATTGAACGACCATTTGCCATTTTTTCCTTCGACTCAAGCAACATCGATACAATAACAAAATGTATGATTTCACTGAAAAATATGAGATACATCATACAATATGTTAAAAACAGTAACCGAATACTTTCTGTTTCAATGATTCCATAAATCACGCAGTTTTCTAAGGATGGATATTTAATTAATTAAATATTAATATTAACTAAATTACTTAATTACCTAAATACCCATATTGTTTATTAATTGAATTAAAAACCAATTTACACGTGTCATCATTTAATTGGTTCATAGCAGTTTACAAAGTTTGCAAAGAATCAACAGTTTGCAACGGATACACGACCTATATATATATATATATATGTGTGTGTGTGTGTGTGTGTATAAGGGCGGGTTCAAATGAGAACTCAAATTTGGTTGTGAACTTGAGAACAAATGAGAGTGTGACACGTGTCATATTCAAACTGAATAATCAAAGAAATATTCAGACTGAATAAAACTGAATACAGTGTTTATTCAGTCTGAATAATGCTTATTGAGACTGAATAAACATTATTCAGACTGAATAAACATTATTCAGACTGAATAAATACTATATCAGTTTTATTCAGTCTGAATATTTCTTTGATTATTCAGTCTGAATAATCTACATTTAGACACGTGTCGCGCTCTCATTTATCCTCACATTCACAACCAAATTTGAGTTCGCATTTGTTCTCAATTATTCAGTCTGAATATGACACGTGTCACGCTCTCATGATGGTTATTGGGTAAATGGACATCCAGAAGGTGATATCAGTAGCCCAATTGATGAGGGGAGGCCCAAGTCGTCACTAAATACCCAAATTAATAGACAGAATGTGGAATCTCAAAACAAGGGCAAGGAGTAGGTGTTAGCAGAAATTAAGAACAGGTCAGGAAAGAGAGAACTCACTTCCAGAAGGATTTAATCCATGGCAGAAAAAACAAAAGGAAAATCGGGTGATCAGATGAGCTTTGGAAGGGGAAGGTGAGTTTCCACATGATCAAGCAGATGGATCGGCTTAGCAACAAGAAGGTAAGAGTAAGAAGAGGGTCGAAATCAAATGGGGGAGAACAATCGGGTAAGAGAAAAACTAAATCGGAAATTTCTTTAGTTGCGACACACGCCACTATATTAAACGAAATAAATAAGGTGAAGGAGAAGGAGGATTTCAAAAAATTTGGGGAGGCTATCGGCGTGTTATGGACGAACCAAAAGAATCAAACAAAGTGGGGGACGAAGCAAGGGATGCTACCATCGATCCCACAGGTAAGTGTCATCAGAAACCTGGATCATTATGAATATTATCTCTATTAACATTAGAGGACTAGGGTCGGGGAATAAAAAACATGGATAAAAGATATATGTAGAATGGTGAAACCGAAACTTTTGGGAATACCATAAACAAAAGCGAAAAATTGGGAGCAATGCCGGATTGGATCGATTTGGGGAGAGGATGATGCAGATTTTGCTAAAGTAGATGCTATAGGCAACTCGGGAGGCATCGTAACTATATGGGACAAGAAGAGTTTCACATGTGAGTATGTTATTGAGGTCCCATGTTACTTGGCAGTGATTGGATTCTGGGTGGGGGTATCAAGGATGGTGGCTTTGTAAATGTATATGGACTGAACGAACAAAAGGACATATTGGAATTGTGGGGGAATTTAGAAAAATTGGTAGATAAGGAGGGAGTGAAATGGTGCGTTTTCCGTGACTTTAATGAGGTTATAGGGGAGCATGAGAGATTGAATTCCATCACAAATATAAGAGGTGCAAAAGATTTTAACGATTTTATATCTAGAGCCAGTTAGTTGAAATCTCTCTTTATGGTCAGAAATACACAAGGGTAAGCGACGACGGGCTGAAATTTAGTAAACTTGACCGTTGGAAGCTCGTGGCGCAATTTGGGTGTCAAGGCATTGGATAGGAAGTGTTCGGATCACACTCCTATTGTACTCTATGAAGATTCAAAAGAAAATCGGGCCAAAACCATTCAAGTTTTTCGACTCATGGTTAAACTAAGACGATCTAGAAGAGGTGGTGAACTTGCATGGAGAAAAAAAGATACAAACTCAAACCGGCCAAACTGTATGTTTCGAGACAACATGAAAAACGTTAAAGAGGTAATCAAAGAATGGAGTAAAAAGAAGTTTGACAACATTGATTTCGAGTTGGGAAAGTGGAAAGAGGTAGCGATGGAAAAAGAGGTAGAGACGGATCAAAATGGGTGGGATAAAGAGAGTAGATCTAGATGGCGACAAGCAAGAAGATCTTGGTTAGAATTGGAAGAAAAAAATAATGGGATGATGAGACAAAAGGAAAAGGTTAAATGGATATTGGAAGGAGACGAGAACTCCAAGCTTTTCCATGCGACAGTGAGACATCAAGAAAGGAAGAATTCGTTAAGAGGCCTAAATTCCAACTCGGTTTGGATAGATGAACCAAGTCAAATCAAGAACTTTGTGTATGAATTTAGAGAAAAGTTTGCATCAAATAGAAGGGGGCCCTTCCCTTAGTGGTTACAAGTTCAAGAAATTGTCCGAAGAAGAATCCGAATTCTTAGAAAGGAGTTTCGAAGAGGAGGATGTGTGGAATGCAATACGGAGTTGTAGGAATAACAAAGCACCGAGACTAGAAGACTTTACTTTTGGATTCATAATATTTTTTGGAGCACTATAAAAGAAGATCTTATGAGGGCATTACGATGGTTTAGCGAAAAAGGAGAGATTAGCCGAGGATGCAATTCATCATACCTCACTTTGATTCTGAAAGTCCTAAATCCGACAAATCTAAGCGAATGTAGACCAATTAGCTTAATTGGTGTTTTCTTCAAGACGATTGCAAAAAGTGCGTTCATAAAGGGGTGGTTCATTCTTGATGGGATCCTCGTAACAAATGAAGTGATTCATAAGCTCCGAAAATAGAACCAAAAGGGCTTGATATTCAAGGTCGATTTTGAGAAGGCATACGATTGTGTGGAGTGGGAATTTTTGTTTGATTGCATGTATAAAATAGGATTCACTGGTAAAAGGGTAAAATGGATAAAAGTTTGCCAACACTCGTCTATGATGTCCATCTTAGTAAACGGTAGTACGACTAAAGAATTTGCTATGGGTAAAGGATTGAGACAAGGGGATCCGTTGGCACATTTTCTCTTCCTATTAGTGGCCGAAAGTCTAAGCATCCTAATGAAAGAAGTGGTGGGAGTCAGATTGTTTGAGATCATCAAAGTGGGAACAAATAAAATGTCAATATCGCACCTCCAATATGCGAACGATACGGTCTTCTTTGGGAATTGGAGTCTTGACAATCTCAAAATTTTGCTCAAGATCCTTAAATGTTTCTACTTGATGTCGGGTTTAAAAGTCAACGTAGGCAAGAGTAAAATCTATGGAGTTGGTGTCATGGAGGAAGAGGTAAACGGGTGGGCGAGGAGCCGAGGAGTATGGGATGTGGTGTGGGAACTCTTTCGTTCACATATCTAGGCCTTCCGATAGGAGTCTCAATGAAAAGAACGGCACATTGAAATCCAGTAATAGAAAAGGTAAAGAAAAGACTAGACGCATGGAAATCAAAATTAATCTCATTTGGAGGACGTCTAACCTTGACTAAATCCGTTTTGGGAAGCCTTCCGTTGTACTACTTCTCTTTGTATCGAGCTCCGAACGGAGTGTTGAAAGAATTGGAGAAGGTGAGATGTAGATTCTTTTGGGGAGGGGGGTCGGGGAGGTCGAGAGGAAAGGTATAGTGTGGGTGGGGTGGGAAAAGTCGATCAAAAATATTTAAAATGGGGGTTTAAATATCGGTATGAAAAGATCAATTGGGCTCTATTGGGAAAGTGGTGGTGGAGATTTCGTAACGAAAAAAGACGATTTGGGCTAAAATCATAAGCAGTTTATATAGGGAAGGGGGGGGGGGAGGCTGTTTGGTAACCAATGTTTCAAATAATGTTGTAGGTTCAGCATGGAGTAACATAGTGCGGATCGGGATGGAAATAGACACCCGTGACATAAATTTCACCAACTCGTTTCGGAAAAGATTGGCGACGGCACAAAGACAAGTTTTTGGAAAGACATATGGGTAGGAGAACGAACAATACAAGAAAAGTTCAGAAGATTTTATCAGTTAGAAACCGACCAAAACGCTAAGGTAGCCGAAAGGGGAGAGTGGAGGGATAGACAATGGGTATGGAATTGGAGGAGACCACCGAGACGAAGAGAGCTCGACGAAATGGAGAATCTTTCTCGAAAGATTGGGGCATTAAATACTACAAGAGACGAGAGCGACAAAGAGGTATGGGTACTCGATTTACATTCAGTATTATGCCCTAGATGTGGGACTTCAGCCGAAACGATCGACCACGCACTAGTAAATTGCCCAGATGTCAAAAAGCTGTGGGGATTAATAGGCAGATGGTGGCAGAGAGATTTGGACGCAGTAGGGACGATTCAAGAGCTAATTCAAGGAGAAAATAACCCGAGTAATGACAATTCGGAAGAGTCACTGTGGCATGGGGTGGTGTGGGTTGTTCTTTACCTGATATGGTCACACCGGAACAAGATTGTTTTCACAAACGATGAAGCAAAGTTAGTTGATCTCCTGCATAACTTCCAAATAATAAATTTTGAATGGATCAAGAGGCGGAACAAGAAGATGGCGATGGACAGGACAAGCTGGCTAGCAGGGCCGTCGAGGATGTAACAATCTTGAAGAGAGAAATGTCAAGTAGGAGAAACATCGATCGGGAGCAAACGTGAGGCAACAGTTTTGTCACTCGCAAAACTAAGCCTCAAGACATATTCAAAGCTTTTTTTGGTTCCTGGAGAGGTTCACTGGTTGCATAATTCGTCATTGCGCTTGGACCTTTTTCTTTGTTGTCATAGTGCTGTCAAATTAGGCACCAAGTGAGGAATGGTTTTGTTTGGTTGTAAGGTTTTGTGGGCCGTATTCTTGGTTTGGTGGTAACATAAATTTGCTTTTCAAAAAAAAAAAACTAAACCCGTCTTGAACATGTGGTCAAAAAGTGTTAACCATACAAGTACAACATGCATCATGTTATTATAAATGTTAATATACTCTATTTGTTTCTTAAAATGCAAGAGCCATGACCCTCCTTAATTATATGCTAACCTTTTTATGAATCAGATCAAATTATACATTAAAAATGTTAAAACTAAATATTGATGTTGATATATGTGAAAATAAAATTAGTAGATAAGAGTTCATCTAGCAATGTAAAAGTGTGCATTTAACCCAACCCCGATAAATATATTCAAATACATAAGGAGGTTCAAACGAAAACAATAAGAATACGAAAACGATCAAATCACATGCAAATTCACATGTGATTTTACATTAACAGTCAACGAAAAGATGTATAAATCACATATAATTTTAACGTAAACAGTTTTCTTATTTGGCTGTTGTCATAGGAATTGACATATCTCTAAACATACAACCGGATTTAATGACCATAATACCCTCTAAATTCTACGTTTTTATATAAAAATTGTACTAATTGTCAGGGGTGGAGCCAGAAACTTTCATGAGGGGGAGCACAAAAATGTAAATAACAATGACCTCGTCGAGTTTTCATTTTTTGAAACCTATCTATGATATCTTCATTATCAACCTTGGCAAAAAAACGTCCTTTTCGTTATCAATCTTGGGAGGTAAAAATAACATTTTGGGAGGTAAATATGATATTACAATTAATTGGTTAGTGACTTGGTGGGTTTTAGACTTATAGGAGGCCCAATTAAAAAATAAGATTGGATGGGACTAAAGGAAGAAGGTACAATAATAAATTAAATTAAAAAGTACATGTTAAAATGCGATTAGAACCCAGAACCACCTCCCTATGTATAAGGAGCACTAACCAACTATCCAAGGAGCTGTTGGTGTATTCAATTCAATTAAATAATATTATAGAATAATTTATTAAGTTATATCTATAGCAATTTTTTAAAAAATTAAATTTCAGGGGGTGCCCATGCCCCCTCTGGCTCCGCCCCTGCTAATTGTTTTTAAGAAAAATTAATTAAAATTGTCGTTTTGACCACATGGTTTCACCTCTTAGCCATTTCTCACTAGGAATCACCGAAATAGCCATAGGTCCGAAAATAACAGGTTTTCATTTTACAGGGAGGTCAAAGTATATAAAAGAAGATGTTTCTGAACCAAGTCCTCAATTGCAGAGATAGTCTAGTGGTTTGGTAACATCCTGGGGGGTGAGTTGATGGTATCCCTGACTACCAGGGTTCGAACCCCATGGAGAGCATGCGGCGATATCCAGACTTTGGTCTGCCACTTGTTGGAGGGTCTTGGTCGACGGAGATTAGTCGGGTGCCCGAATAGATCCCGGATACCCTGGGAACGTGTGTGTTTCTTGCCGTTAAAAAAAAAATGTAAATTTTGAAAACACATCCGCAATTTACAGACATATTTTTGCAGACGTAAACTAAATTTACATATTTGATCCCTGTAATTGTCGACATGATCCTAAAACTTTCTTTTTCTTACACTTTAATCCTTCGTAAATTAGACATGCCACTTATAAATTTATAATTATTTTGATGATTTTAAGAAAGAAAGAAATAGAAGGTTAAACACAAACCAAAAGTGACTATTTTACAAATCATGTGTAGCTCAGTTGGTTTCCCCAAGGGCGATAACATCTTGGGGGGATTCTGGATGGCATCCCAATCTACCCGGGTTCGAATCCAAGGGGAGTCAATTTGATGGCATGAGGAGTACCCGGTCTTTCGGTTGGTCCAGTCTTTGACTGAGCTGTCCCCCTAGCCCAGTCATAGACTGTGGTTGGGCTCTAGCGGCGGACTAGTGGGCTGTCCTTAGATGCCCGATACCGCCGAGGAGGTATGCGTGCGTGTGTTTGTGGTAGTCGTTCGTGCCACTATGCCTTTCTGTTAACCTACAAAGATTCTAAATATTCCCTTCCATGTATATTGGGAATATAATTAATGTAGATAGCATGATTATAGCTCTATAATTATTTAGAATAACATAATTGTAGGCTTTATTTTGGTTAACAATTGTATATATATTGAGTTTATGAATAGAAATCAAATCAAGGAATTCAATCCTAATATGGTATCAGAGAAAGGAAATCAACAAACCTAAAATTCTTTTCTTTTCACGTCTTTTTTTTTCTGTTCATACCACTACCAATTAGCTTTTTCTTTTCTCCACACCCACTTACATCATCTTTTTCCTCCACTACATCACCATTCTCCATCTTTTCTTCTACACAATCCTTCGAGACCCTCAAATGGCAGAAGACAAGAAAACTGTTCAACAATTTCACCCTGCACTGGCCGTCAACAATGTTAGAAACTCCATACCCATCCGTCTTGATACCGAAAAAGGACAATACGCCTCCTGGGCGGAATTGTTCAAAATTCATTGTCGTGCTTACGAAGTTTATGAGCATATCATCCCGCCTACAACCCCTACTATCGTTGAAGACAAAGTTCTTTGGTCCCGTCTCGATGCCATTGTTTTACAATGGATCTATGGGACGATTTTCAATGACTTCCTCATCACCATCCTAAAACCTAACTCTACCGCCAAAGACACGTGGGATCGACTCGAAGGTATTTTTCTTGACAATAAAAATGCCCGTGCATCTGCACTTGAAAATCGTTTTACACGCGTTTTTCTTGATGACTATCCGGATGTTTCCTCGTACTGCAACGAACTCAAAACGTTAGCCGATCAACTCGCTAACGTCGATGCTCCTGTCTCCAACCATCGATTTGTTCTTCAACTAATCAATGGTTTAAATGAAAATTACGATACGGTTGGCTCTACTCTCTCTCAAATGGATCCTTTGCCCGAGTTCTACGTTGCTCGATCTCGTCTTGTTCTGGAAGAAACCAGAAAATCACGCCAAGCAGACGTCACCGCCCGAACATCTCCTACAGCCCTTCTCTCTCAACACGGCTCCGACCAGCAGCCATGTTCAGGTTCCTACAACCAGCCCTCGCGCAATGACTCTAATCGGGAGTCTACAACTCATCTAACCCGCCGCCTCGCCATGGTTACTCGGGATCACATCGAGGACGTGGTCACGAAGGCTCTTATAACAGCTCCAAGTCAGGCCGTCATCTACCCATATGGCCTCCATACTCTTTTTGGCAACCCACTCCTCAACTTCCACAACCGTGGGCACCACCTCCTTTTCCATATCCGACATCTAATTGGGCTCGGCCACAACCATCCAGTCAACCTGGTGTTCTTGGTAGTCGTCCGCAACAAGCGTATGCATGCCAAACACAACCACCTTCGCAACTAAATCCGCCCCAACCTACAGCTTTGGACAAAGCTTTCCAAACGATGACATTAAACCCTCCGGATAATAGTTGGTATATGGATACGGGAGCCACATCTCATATGACAAACGATGAAGGTAATCTCACTTCTTATTTTAATCTGAGCTCTGAAAATAATATTATCGTTGGTAATGGTAGCGAAATTCCTATTAACGGCATTGGACACAAAAACTTCTCACATCCTTTCCCACCTTTAAAACTCAATAATATTCTTCATGCTCCTAAGCTTATTAAAAATCTCATCTCTGTTCGTCGATTTATAATTGATAACCATGTCACACTTGAATTTGATCATTTTGGATTTTCTGTGAAGGATATCAAGACGGGCAAGATAATCATGAGGTGTAACAGTACGGGCGATCTCTACCCTCTCACCACCAATCTCGGACATCAAAGTCCCAAGCCATCCACTTTTGCCACCATCTCTTCCAAGATTTGGCACAACCGCCTCGGTCACCCGGGCATTTCTATTTTGAATTATCTTAGAAATAAGCATGTTATTACTTGTAATCCGGTCTCAAACAATATTCCTTGTCAATCATGTGTGTTCGGTAAACAAGTTAAACTTCCATTTTATTCTTCTACTACATGCACTTTATTACCTTTTGATATCATACATAGCGATCTGTGGACTTCACCTGTCTTAAGTTCCGTCGAACATAAATACTATGTATTTTTCTTGGATGATTATAGTGACTTTCTTTGGACTTTCTCAATTGGCACGAAATCTCAAACCTTTCCTATTTTTTCCGCTTTTACCAATTTTGTCAAAACTCAATTTAATACTCACATTAAAAACTTTCAATGTGATAATGGCACTGAATTCTCAAACAACCTCTTCAAACAATTTTGTGCAACAAATGACATCAACTTTCGATTCTCATGCCCATATACCTCCCCACAAAATGGCAAAGCCGAACGAAAAATTCGTTCCATTAATAATATGAGAACGCTTCTTCTTCACTCCTCCACACCACCATCTTTTTGGCATCATGCACTTCAAATGGCCACTTACCTATCAAACATCATCCCACACAAACTACTTCAAAATCGGTCCCCAACTGAAATACTTTATCATCGTACTCCTGATTACACAAACTTACGTGTTTTTGGTTGTCTCTGCTTCCCCCTATTCCCATCCCAAACCAGACACAAACTCCAATCTCGTTCCGCTCCTTGTGTTTTTCTCGGTTATCCAACTAATCATCGTGGTTTTAAATGTTACGACCTTTCATCTCAACGTATCATTATATCATGTCACGTCATCTTTGACGAAACAAAATTCCCTTTTGCATCACCCAAACCCTCAATGGAATTTCCTATAATTTTCTCGACTCACCACTCTACCCATCCTTCTATCATCAATTTATATTTCCCAACAACCAAACACCACAATCCAATACCACAATCCAATACCCCAATTCAGATCACCTCCCATTCAGCGCCCACCTCCCCTTCGGCCACCACACCAAATATCCCTCAACCCACTCCTATGTCCCCCATCGAAGACCCATGTGCTCATGGTCCAACTCGACTTCAACCCAATTCGATATCGTCCACCTCATTACCTCCAAATGTTACTAGAAATCCACCTCCTCCCATGCGTACAATAACCACCCGAAGTATGCATGGAATTTTTTGTCCAAAACAACATTTTAACCTATCTTCATCTAGCACTCCATCACCTCTTCCTTCTAATCCAAAAGCCGCCTTGTCTGACGTTAATTGGAAGGCCGCCATGACTGATGAATATCAGGCTCTTATTAACAATAAGACGTGGGATCTAGTCCCTCGTCCATCTAATGTCAATATTATTCGATCTATGTGGATTTTTCGTCATAAAAAGAATTCTGACGGTTCTTTGAGCGACATAAAGCTCGTCTTGTTAGTGATGGCAGGTCTCAGCAGGTTGGAATTGATTGTGTAGAGACATTCAGCACCGTGGTCAAACCGGGCACCATTCGTACCGTTCTAAGTATTGCATTATGTCACTCTTGGTCCATTCATCAATTGGACGTCAAGAATGCTTTTCTACACGGTAATCTCAATGAAACTGTCTACATGCATCAACCAATGGGTTTTCGAGACCCCTAATACCCCGACCATGTTTGTTTATTAAAAAAGTCACTATATGGTCTCAAACAAGCACCTCATGCTTGGTATCAAAGGTTTGCCGACTATGTTGCCACTATTGGTTTTTCTCACAGCCAATCTGATCATTCCTTGTTCATCTATAAACAAGGATGCGATATTGCCTACATTCTCCTCTATGTTGACGATATAATTCTCACGACTTCTTCCGATAAGTTACGAACTTCTATCATGGCACTCCTTGCCTCTAAATTTGCAATGAAAGATTTGGGACGGTTAAGTTATTTTTTGGGTATTGCCGTTAAGCACACCAAACTCGGTCTATTTCTAAATCAATCCAAATATGCCGAGGACATTTTGGAACGAGCCGGTATGACAAATTGCAACGTTTCTCACACACCGGTTGATACTAAACCTAAGCTCTCTCATGATCATGATGCTCCATTCGATAACCCCATTCTATATCGAAGTTTAGCCGGTGCTTTATAATATCTCACGTTTACTCGTCCCGACATCTCCTATGCCGTCCAACAAGTATGCCTTCACATGCACAACCCGAAAGTCACCCACATGCATGCTCTTAAGCGTGTCCTTCGGTATATCAAAGGCACGTTGGATCTTGGATTATACCTTTACCCATCCACTGTTTCCACTCTCACATCCTACACCGATGCTGATTGGGGTGGCTACCCCGACACTCGTCGCTCAACATCCGGTCATTGTGTATTTCTTGGTGACAATCTTGTCTCATGGTCTTCTAAGCGTCAACCAACACTCTCTTGATCAAGTGCCGAAGCAGAATATCGGGGTGTCGCAAACGTTGTATCGGAATCTTGTTGGTTGCGAAATCTACTTTTGGAACTTCATTGCCCAATTCAAAAAGCTACTATTGTTTATTGCGGCAACGTTAGCGCCATTTACCTTTCCGGTAATCCCGTCCAACATCAACGCACCAAACATATCGAAATGGACATTCATTTTGTTCGTGAAAAAGTAGCTAAAGGACAGTTCGTGTTCTTCACGTGCCTTCTCGTCACCAAATAGCTGACATATTCACCAAAGGACTCCCTCGCGTGCTTTTTGATGATTTTCGAGACAGTCTAAGCGTCCGAAAACCTCCCGCTTCGACTGCGGGGGTGTGTTAACCTACAAAGATTCTAAATATTCCCTTTCATGTATATTGGGAATATAATTAATGTAGATAGCATAATTATAGCTGTCTCTACCACCTATGGGTGGACACCATCTATTCGATTCACGGTTTTTGTCGGCGTTCCCCAAGGGATCCTTTTATTTCTAAAAAAAGAGGAAATTGGGGCTCTATTCTTTCAATTAACAAATCAACTCGGGACCTAGACCTGGATCTTTTCTCTTTGTTCTCTTCGACTGAAAATGATCATTGGAGGTGGTCTCTCGATCCAGGCGGGGTTTTCTCCTCTCCTCTCTTCGTAAGCATTTAGACGCTAAACTTCTCTTTAATAATAGTGGTATACAGACATATTGGAGCAACCTAGTCCCGGGCAAGGTTAATCTCCACGGCTGGAAGTCTCGTCACAAACGGCTCGCAACCTTCGATAATCTCCTCAAGAGGGGAATTCTCAACGAGCCTAAACCGTGCCCCTTCTGTGATTCTGCAACCGAGACTGAAGACCACCTTTTCGTTGAGTGCAGGCTTGCCAATTCCGTTCTTAGGGAGATTGCCAAGTGGTGGAATATAACTCCCCCGGGTAACTCGCTGCCCGCCTTATTCTCTTGGGGGGAATCGCATAACTTCACTGGTATCAACCTGCAGGTGTTCAAGGCCGTGATCCTCACCTTTCTCTGGCAAATTTGGAAGGCAAGGAACAAGCTGGTTCATGCCTCTAAAATCGGGTCGATCCCCAGGCTGTTCTTCCTCATTCAGGGGCATTCCTTCTTCTGGATTAACTCGCGCAAGAAGCTTAAGTTCAATTTATTTTGGATTGATTGGTGTTGTATGCCGTATTCTTTTCCTTCTCTGTAATCTGTCTTTTCTCTAGCTTCTCGCTAGTTTCTTAATAAAATTGTTGTTGCCGTTCAAAAAAAAAAGCATAATTATAGCTGTAAATTTTTTTTTTTTTGAAAAGTAGCTGTATAATTATTTAAAATAACATAATTGTAGGCTTGATTTTGGTTAACATTTATGAATAGAAATCAAATCAATAATACTTTCTAAGAAAAAAAAAATACTATTTTAATTTATTTCTTTTAACATTTCTCTTCCCCCACCGACCTTGCGTTGAGATTTCCACCGTGTGCCTATGCTTGACACGTGTCCCCTACGTGTTCATTCAGCAACAAAAAAGTTGCAAATACATGTCGACGAATATTGTTAATGGAGCCACGAAAGAATTTGGTAAAGTTAAAGAGCAAATGCAAATCCAACGCTACAATTTTATCCTTCAATTCCTCCTACTAATACTGTCATCATTGTTGCTGAATTCATTCGCAAGTCAGTCCACTTTTCGTACCATCGAAGAAGATTTGTTAGATTCCAATCCCATGGCAACTACTCTTGGTGGTTTACAGAATTCATCGGCTTCCAACAGCGCCGATATCGATAATCTTGCTCGTTTTGCTGTCCAAGAGCATAACAAGAAAGAGGTTTGTGTCTGTGATGTGTTTGTTGATCGTTTATCTTAGTTTTTTTATGTTCTATGTTGTGATTATTCACTTATTTTGGTGGAAAATGATGGTTAAGATACGGACGTAACTGGATTTTGAAACTAGGGTTCCGATCATGCATATATTTGTTGATGAGTATCTAAGTTGGTGCTTCTAAGGAAGGTTGTAAAGTGTTTAGAATCAGGACATAACATAGTTGCAAAACTAGGGTTTTGAGTAAGGTTGTAAGAGAGGATCATCTAGATGAATATTTCAAAATCTGAGTGAAATTTATGAGTGTTTAAATTAGTGTTTATTTGTTGCTCCATGATTTCATGATCTAAGGAATTTCTGAGTATTACAGTTGTTGATTACTTGTTAATTTGTGTATCTGAAGAACATAGTTGATTTATGATTTAATAGGAAGGCAAAGATAATTTCAGGAATCAACAAAATGAATCATATATGGTGTAATTTAAGAACATCACTTGTTTTTGTTAGATTGTTATTTTCATGATGATTGTTGATTATTCATTTTCTGTATGCAAACTATGACAGCTTTAGATTCGGTCTTAACACAATTGCAAAACTAGGTTTTGAGGATGGTTGCAAGATGGGGTCACATTCTAGGTGAAACCCCCTTCTCTCCTAAGGGCTCTTTTGGAGATTAATCTAGGGCTCCACATATTCTCACTGTTGGTAACTTAAGAACATCTGCTTTGCTTGAAATACGACGGACTTTTGATTGGAGACAGTACTTCAATTATTCTTAAGAGTAGTAAGACCCTGATTAATGGGTAAAAGGTGTTATGACCTCCAGCTCTATGCAAGAACAATTTAATGGAGTCTCATTCTATTGTTATTAATCATGAAGGAAAAATGTTACAAGAATGTAGGCATAAATGATCAATTTTCTTTTATTGTCTAAATTTATTGAATAAATTTAGAAAGTTGATCTTTTTTCTTAAGTTAAAGAATTCATTTATAAAGCTTGGTTCTTCTTGTTTCAGATTCTCATGCTAGTGGTTTAGTGGGGTTAATTCTATTTTTCCCACTAGTATTATTTGTTATTCTCGTATTTCATCTTTCTCGTGTAATGCGAATCGAAAAAAGGAGAGAAGAAAGGCTATAAAATGTTGAACAAGAAGAGTAGTTTTTTAGCTGTTGAGACTAAAGACTAATCTCACATGATGTTTATGAACATAGAATGCATTGTTGGAGTTGGCAAGAGTGGTAAAGGTGCAAGAACAAGTGGTTGCTGGAACCATGCATCATCTTACATTGGAGGTCGTTGACGCTGGAGAGAAGAAAATATATGAGGCCAAAGTGTGGGTAAAGCCATGGATGAACTTCAAGGAACTGCAGGAATTCAAACATATTGGTGAACAACAAAACACTTCTGATCTTGGTAAACTACTAATCCTTGAATAAAACTTCAATGGTATCATATTAGTAAGGCGGTGGCCTTAGATTGCAAAAGAACTACACGTTCTTCATGTTTTTTGAGCTTTACACCCATCGTGGTCAATATTTGTTTGCTTGGAATATTAAAAAACAGGTAATGGTGTTTGTGGAGGTTAACTATACTTTTGAAGGTCTGAATTTGATGAGGTCTCTTCGGTTCTTTCGAGTTACACCTTATTTAGTTATAACTTTCATAGGGATGTTTCCTTTTTGATATATCTCTTATCTCATGACGCTATAGACCAGGTCTGCGTACCCCCCCCCCCCCCCCCGGTATGCACAAATGCATACCGGTAATCTGTTACATGCATTATTGCATAACATGCTCTAATGCATAGAAAAAAACAACTTCAATTGCTTGTATGCATTTGTGCATACCGTCCAGATGGAGGGCTCTCAGGGTGTTCTTCAGTTTTTTTTTGAGGTTTTCCTCAGAACCTCCCTCTCTCTCTCTCTCTCTATATATATATATAATAAAAAACCCTCCAGTGTGGATATACTATGCTTTTTGGGTTTGGTTTCTAGGGAAGTGCCAAAAAGTTGGTTCTGGTATACAGAAGAAGTGAATAATATCAATCACTTATTCTAGAGTTTAAACTTCGATGGAGTCCCTGAAGAGATTAGTTTTATCCCTATTTCAGTTTCTTGACACCATAAATTTTTTATATCATTATCTATCCTCACAAATGTTACCACAATCTTGTAACCAGATGGTGATGGCTCAGGATATCAGTCTGTGCCTGTCCATGATCCTGTGGTTCAGGATGCTGCAAATCACGTCATAAAGACACTGCAACAGAGGTCCAACTCGTTATACCCTTACGAATTGCAAGAGGTCATTCATGCAAAAACAGAGGTACCTAAACCCTTCTGTTTTCCGTTATGAAATTTTGTGATTTAGCCGTGCTTTTTAGTTATCTTTGTGGAAGTTTGATTTGCTTATCTTTTTGTAACATTGCAAAGATGTGGACAGAGATTTAGGTAGCGTTTGTTTTTTTTAAGAGGTGCTAAAGTCTTAAGTATGATTTCAATTCTGATTTATAAGAGCTGGTGCTGAAGTCTGAAATCTGAATTAGTTAAACTGTTTGTTTTTACATCTGAAGTCTGAAAAATATGAATCAATCATTGATTTATAAATCCCTAATAATGTGGAAGTACGTAAATAAGAGGAATTAAGTAGTGAGGTTACCATTTTTTTCAGATGATTTTCAGACTTAAAAGGGTCTGAAAAGAAAAAAAAAACCGGTCTGAATTTAAAAACATATGAGCAAATAAGTGATAAGTGGTCATTAAGAGGTAAAATTAAAAAAGAAACAAACAGGACCTTAGTCCCAAAACCATCATAAGAATTACAATGAAGTACGAATGTACTTTTAAGTGCAATATTTCTGCTGCATGATATCGTAAGTAATAAGTAATAACAACAGGACCTGAGTGGGACAAAAATGCATTTCTTTCTGTCCCACGAAAATAAGTCAACAGGACCTGAGTGGGACAAAAATGCATTTCTTCCTGTCCCACGAAAATAAGTCAACAGGACCTGAGTGGGACAAAAATGCATTTCTTTCTGTCCCACGAAAATAAGTGGAACAAAATCAGGGATTTGAACAAGATTGGTAAATTACTGAACTAACCCTTGTCAAATTAAAACCTTAAACTTTCCAAAATTCTTCTATGTATCACAGTGTGTAGAAGGATCTGCAAAATATGATATCCTAGTGAAGGTGAAAAGGAGCAGCAAAGAAGAGAAGTTTAAGGCAAATGTGCACAAGGATAAAGATGGAAACTTTCATGTGAACAACATGGTGCAAGACCACTCCTAATTTCAAAGCTTTATATATAACTATGTTTTATATGTGTGTAATAATAATCCTTTCTAACTAACTTTGCATATCGTACTTGTTATGTTTTGTTGCTCACTGATACCTACATCGGTTTATGTAACTGTTTTTTTCTTGATTGTGGATATACGTTTGCACCCTAAACGTTGGATTGTATCTTTTGTTGTCGTTTGTAGCATGGGAAAATTGTATGATAATGCAATACTTTTGTGGTCATTTTGGTATATCTTGGTGAGGTGGGTACTTCTTATAAAATATTATATAGTGGTTGGTTTTCAACTAATGATTAGCTCGGGTTGGGTTCTGGTGAGTAGTGAAGTTATGGTGAGAAGGGTAAGAAGGGATTTCCACCTTTGGATGCAAATTGGGATGAGATGCATCGAGATGAGGTATACCGTAATGCACCAGATCAATCCCCGTCCCCGTATCAAGCGCAATTCATGGGTGGATTTGAGAATTAAAGCGATCAAGGGTCAAGATCTATTCTTATGCTTCTTAACTTCACTTCTCACATGACTTCACTTCTCCTGTTCACATCTCACATGGTCCCATGCCTGATTAGCTGATGCCATCATGGTTGAAGGCTTGGAATTGTGTGAGAAGAAGAGTTAACGTGAGATAAGATCTAAACCCTTGATCATTTTTAATCTCATGTCCATCCATGAATTGCGCTTTAGAAGGGAATTGATCTGGTGCATCTCAGTGCACCTGATTAGTGTTGACATTCAATTAGGATTGATTCAAGTATGGAAATCTTTTCTTACACTTCTCACTATAACTTTCCTTCTCACCAGAACCAACCCCATAGTGGAAACCATCAATACCCATAAGAAACTATCAGTTGCATCAATGGGAAACTATCAACTCATGACCATCAACCGATAGCCGTCAATGTGAAACCATCAGCCAATGCCCATAGGTGGAAACTATCAATTGAGTAGGAAACCATTAGTTGATGACCATCAGTCGGAAGCTATCAACTGATACCTATAAGTGGGAACCATTAGTCGATGACCATGTTTAACAACCACAATTCTAAATCAAAGGTATGTCATGCCATTGTACTAAAATAGCAATTACAAGGCAAATAGATCAATGTAACTTGATCTCAAAAGTTTGTAGCGGAAAAAAAGTAGCTACAGAGATTATTACAAAGATTAATTTAAACTAGGCAACTATCTAACGAAATAGCGCCTCACTTCTAGCTTCCATACTCACAACTTCCCTTTGCCCTTACTCGAGCTTTCTACCATATGCCTTCCTGAAATTGTTTTCAGTTTATAAAAGAGAGGGCTAGACCATAAGGTCTAGTGAATTCCCTTGAAACAACAGTTAAATATGCATGACATTTACAAGATAAAAAGGTTAGTCATGAATATTAACTCACACATAACACACTTTGCAGGTACATGTTGCAACGGTAAAACACACTGATAGTCACTAACACTTGTGACTATTTAATCGGGCTCACACTTACCCATTGGTTGGGTACACACTTCCCGTAAAATGAATGGTTCAAATATATGTAACATAAAGCATTCATTGGTTAATTTAAAACGCACGAAGGGAACTCACCTGAATGCCAAGCCTAGATTACTCGCCTCAACTATGATTACCAACCGAACGCCTGAATTGGATCAATTAAACTACCAGTTAATGGCTCAATTATACTCTCAATAATCCCACTGTTAATCCCCTAAGGCTAGAACACCACTTAACATCCTTAGCAACCCTTTAAGCAAAAACTGAAGAATGGTGAAACAGTGAGTTGCACGGCTTGCCGCAAGCCGCGGGAAAGGTCGCGGGACTCACTGTGTACTGCATTTTTCCTGCTCGAACCACAGAACCCCAAATTCATCATTTCTACCATTTTCACTCCACAACTGATATGGAACTTGTCCCAAACTCATATGAATTCAATCCTTAAGACCAAATAAACTATTTCATCAATTGATTTCATGAGTTTACTCACATATTGAAGATTATTGACCAACTATGGAGGTTTTGATTGATTTCCATTTCCAAATGAGATATAATACTATAATATGAAAGATAACTCAATATTCATCCGATACATTCACAAAGACTGATTCAAAATCTCTAGCATCAATCAACCATCCCATAAAAATCCCCAAAGCTTTCAATCAAAATAATGACTCTATAAGGAAAGAAGATGAAGGAGATTAACATTCATACCTGAAATTGTTGATTGGTGTTTGTTTCTTCTTAAATTCCTTCTCTTCTCTTCCCTTTTCTCCAAAATCGCACACACTAAAGCACACACACTTGCGCCAGCCGACTTATTCCAAATGAGGAGGGTTTTCCAACCCCTATTGGTCCTTATTTACACCTTCAGCCCCTGCATTTTAGTATTTAGGTCATTTCCATATTAAATGTGACTTTCTTTTCAAGTAGCTAGATTCCAGGTTATTACACCATGAGTGAAAAACTATCAACTTATAACCATCAATTGATAACTCGTCACTAGGAAACCATCACTTGATGACCCATCAGTCTATCACTATCAGTTGATAGCACATCCGTGGATAGTTTCAAAACTTGATTCTCATCCGCAACTAACCATCTGACTCATCATTTATTAGTGTTTGTGAACAACAACAAATACCCATCATTAACCACCTAAACACAAATCTTTAGTTTTCGCTCTTTTAAATCTCATCTTTGTTTTAGGGCGCTGCCCCTTAGAATCCCGCAAGGGGGTACAACACCCTTACCCTTGCACTTCATACCTCTCATGCCGTGTTATAGCTTAACTAACAACCTCATATTCTTTTGTAATATAGCTTAACTAACAACCTTATATTCTCTTGTGAATCCAATTAAATAAAATAAACCGATGATTTTTACCAAACCAAAATCACCATCATATTATCGTATTTAAAATTTTATTACAAACTAATAATTATATTTTACTAAAATGTACCAAAAAATAGTATGTTGTAGTACGTCGATAGTCTTGCTATGTTGAAAAACGTTGGTTGTTGTAGACGATCTAGAATTTTCTTTCTACAATGATATCGCATCTCACCATGAACTGCAACTGTAACACCCGGAAATTTTAGTTAAGTTTATGAAACTTTGGAAAAGACTGATACAAGAATTCTGGTATTTCAGGCCTATTTTCAAGTATTTATATCATATTTGGTTGGAGAATTAAAGAAGGAGTCCAACGATATTTTTTGGAGTCAATTTGGAGCTAAGACGAAGCAAATATGGGTAAAACATCGTCTAAGGCTAGTTTTCATGTGGGTTAGGATGGAAGCTGGTTACGAGGTGAGTTTCAGAGTTGAAACTAGCTTGATAACTAGCCTAGGCACTTTTGCACTCAATTATGCTTAGCGTGAGTTACAAAGCCAGTTAGCAAATCGTAACTAACTTCACAAGTAGCCCTAAGCTCTTTTTACTTGATTTGTGCTTAGCGTGAGTTACAATGCCAGTTACGAAATGTAACTAGCTTCACAACTAGCGTCAGAGTCTGTTTGGTCAAGAGGGAGCCGCGTGAGTTACCAATGCCAGTTACGAACGTAACTGGCGTCCATATCTGGCGTCCATATCTGGCGTCAGCCTCTGTCAGCGTTTTAAAGACCGAAAATCGGGATCTTTCTCATTTGAACCATATCTCTCTCAATAATGCTCCGATTTGGGTGATTCAAGTTGCTATGGATTCGTCTCTTGAAGCTCTACAACATGGAAACAAGTATGGTTAGAGGATATTGGTTGATTTTGGAGATTATAGAAGTGAAGGTAAGATCTTAATCCTTGAATCTTGAATCTAGGGTTTGGGTTCTTCCACCAACAACTCTCATTCTCTCTTGGGTTCGTTCTTGTGTATGTTTTGGAGGTTATGTAGGTGTTCTTGAAAGACTTACACCATGGATCTAGAGGTGTAGCTCGAGGATCTAAAGTCTTTACCGAATGGAACTCGGCATTGGGGCAAAACCTAGATTTAGCTTAAATCTAGCAAGGTGAGTTCAAGATACTTTGTGAAAACTTTGTACATGCCAAAAACGTCCATTTTAAAGTATTAACATGCTTCACTTGTTATTTATCAAATGTGTTAGTATTTGTGTAAGTTTGCATATTTGGTATAAAAGGATTTATAAATCATGAAAGAGGCTTATACTTGGTTTTTTGATATTTTGACAAATAAAGTATAAGTGTGGGTTGTTTGGGTGCAATATCTTTAAATGAAAACCATTTGGTTGTATTTGCATCTTTGGAGTTTTGGAACTTATAAATCATTGAAAAATACAGATTATTGCATTATGGGTCATTTTGTAAATGCATAAGTATGAGTTCAAATCTAAACTTATAAACCCAAATACTTGTTGTGAATATAGTATTTTACTGATTCCTAAACTTAATTTCAAGTGGTTGTGTATTTGGGTAAGTTTGGAGGTTTTGGGTCAAAATGAGGATTTTGAGTATTTTGTTGTAAATGATGAGTTGAGCATCATTAATGGTTTAAAATACTTGGAAAGGTTATAAAATGAAATAATCTTTGGTTTTGAAACTCAAAATGATTTGACCTAATTTTTGGTAAAACTTGGACTTGAAAGAAGATGGTTTGTTGAAAAGAGTTTTCAAGGTTGGAAAACTAGTAATACGTCTCGTTGATGTATTCGGTAGTAGGACTAGTATGTAATGGATCCATAGGCATATAGTCGGTTTAAAGGCGGGATTGTTGTCCCTTTTTGGTCGCATAGAAGTTATAGTGGGCCTCTTACCGTTGGATATAATGCCGGATCATTACCGGATGCCATTGACTCTATGCATGCGCAATTTGGGGTCATCAGGGGGCCGTGTAATGAGGTGCATAATCGGTTATAGACCGGTTGCCAGTGATCATTGCGCGGGCTTTCGTAGGAGCCATCGGGGCCCGTGTACTAAGGTGCATAATCGGTTTTTGACCGATTTCCATTGACTCCTATGGTTGCTCAACATCGAGTAGTGACCTACTTTTGTATCCGTCACCAAAGATGGTATGATTGGAATTCCCCCGTGAACTTTGGATATTTCTATCCCTTTAAAGGTCCGCGTGAGTTAACGTTTTATAAAACATGGTTAAAAGTATGTTTTCTATCTCCACGTTTATAAACTCAATCATAGTCGTGTGAGTATTGGAATTGGTATTACGTTAAAAGAATATTTCTATTTAAAGTATTCTCTTCTAATGTCATTTTGGTCTAAAGCTTTTATTATGGGACTAGTGAATTTGGGGAAAGACGTTGCTTTTATAATAAGGTTATTTCCTTTGAGAATTATATTTTATCAAGCACATCTTTTGGTTTCAAATCAATCATAAATATGTTAAAAACTCTTGAGCTCACTAGGCGTTAAGCCTAGCCCTTTTTCTTTGTCGGCATGTGCATCAGGTTATCGTGGGGGTTGGTACTAGCGACACGTGTGGACTTGAGTGCTAGGAAGTGGCACGATAAAGACTCTTGGTGACGTTTTCCGCATTCGGAGATAGCGACTCTTATTGGTTTAGTAACACCCAACCGTAAGTAGGTCTTGTATAGGACTTGATTTGTTTGTTGTAGAGGCTTATTACTAATTGTGGTTTGAGGAAAGTTATTTATTGATGAAATATTAAAAAATTTAAATTAGTCGCTCTTTCCCGATTTAAGGGTGTTACAGCAACCACGAACCACCATAATTTTGTTGGCGATTTTAGTGTCAGCGTATCAGTTAATACGGTTGGATTTACCAGAGAATAAAGGGGTTCAAGTTGGTGGCATCGTTTGATTATAAGGGACAAATATTTGGTTATTTTTTCACAAAATCATCATTAGCATGTTGGTTAGTTCATTGTTTTTCATATGTGAGATCCTATGTTCAGGTCTTTTATTGCATTTTTTTTCTAGAAAAATAGTTAATTTGAAATTAAAAGTTAAAAACTAAGAAATTGACAGTAACATGATTTGAACTCGAGTATGAGGTCGAAGAAAAACTTTGCAAACCAACTCTATCAAGGGAAACTTATGTCTCGTTGTAGTTTCAAAATATATACGGTGGCACATAACAAATTGATATGGTGACATTTTTTACGACCTGTAAATTTTTTACACTATGACGGAGGAACGTGTGCCCACCATATCCAATAGAATGGGTCCGCCCTGATGAGTGTAAATTATTCTTGATTAAATTTTGTGTAAACCAGACATATACAAAGAGTAATTTTCTATACGATCCAGATTATTGATCCGAGTTTGTTATTAATTTCTCACGAGATCTTATATCTAGGGGTGGAATTGGTACGATACCAAGTTTTTTTCTCCAATATCATGTATCAACAAATTATAATTGGTATGCAAAATACTAACCAACTGTACCTGATACCGACTTAATTGGTACCAAATTTTTTCGGTTAGTAGATGTGGATATCGGTTTTGTACTAACTTCACATTACATATGAAAATATGTTTTTTTTCAAAATATAAGTGAAATTTTGAGTTTCTAGGTAACACATGTGATGTTTAACTTGGTTTAATTGAAAGGAATATACTTGCAAACGTTCAAATAAAATAATCAAAGTTAAAAGGTTTAATATCAAATACATAAAAATATAAAAGATAAATTAGTCGGTACCATGGTACTACCGTGGTATGCAACTTTCAATACCGTGTAGCAACCAAGTTTGCATATTTGGTACGATACATGACTAACCGACAATAATCTGTACCAATTAAATTGGTACGATTGGTACACATGTTGGTTGGTTTAGTTTGGTACACAATTGTCACCCCTACTTATACCCAGTCTTCTAACAAACTTCACCATCATTTTGTCATCAATCAAAGCTAATCAAAGTCAAACATGTTCAAACACCACATTTTTTTAAAAAGTTTTCAGGCCAGAGTGCGTATACCTCAACTGATCTCATTGGACCCTAAGTGTCCCTAAAGGGATTCGAAGTGGGGACCTCTGGGAGGAGCCCAACTAAACCTATGATGAAATCCCGACTGAGAGACCAATGAATCACAATGTCGATGTTGTAAAACTCCAATAGACAAAAAGCAAAAGGAGAAGGCACGAATGCACAAAGCTAATGTCAAGAAATTGAATGGTAAGGCAAAATGATGGTCGTAAATTAGATTATAAACCATCTCTGTAAACCAAATCGAACTAAACAACCCAGTAAATCTCATATAGAACCATAGGGCCATTGGCCTAACAATACTTAGTAACCCTACCTTCATGAAGGTCAGGGGTTCAACTCTTATCGAGAAGTATTTATGAGTTCAATTTTCCGTATATAAATATTAGAGTAAACGCTAATTTTGGTCATGTGATTTACTGAAATCCTTGAAAATGGGACCTAAACTTTGATAACTTTAAAAAATCGTCCCACGTGGTTCCTATTTTGCTCTGAAAGTGCCCCCCGTCCCCCCCCCCTCCCCCCGGGGTCACTAACTCCATTAATTTTCTCTATTTGTGTCAGGGGCATTTTTGTACATATACTGATACACACATATATTATATATAAACACAAAATATTATATGTTTAAATTTTTAAAGAAAATTAGGGAAGCAGCCTAAATGGACAAAAATACCCTGATACTAACACAGAAATTACCAGAGTTAGTGATGGAAGACCACTTTCAGAGTAAAATGAGAACTACAGAGACGATTTTTAAAGTTATCAAAGTTTAAGTCCCACAATCAAAGATTTCAGTAAACCATTATAGACCAAAATTAGAGTTTACTGAGATTTTTCCCATAAAGACTAGCAGAAAATGAGACCATAAAGCTTCTATCTTTCTATATCTAGCAAAAGATAACGATAGAAATTACAAAATCAATATGTATTATTAAAATTTCTCAAATACTTTCATGGGTTGCTCTCCTACAACTTCAACCCTAAATCATCAACAAATAACAATATCATCAAATCAAATTTTAGTAAAAACCGTAAACCGTACCATTTTTAACGTGTAAGATATAAGTCGCTATAACAATAAAATAAAATAAAATAAAAACCCGCTCCCAATACTGTATAAATTCACGAAACCCGGTCAAAATCGAGTGAATCTCCAACCAGCTTCAATACCAACCACAAAACTTACCATCACAATCACCATTTTTCCGACAAAACGTGCGTTAAAAACTCGTGCTTTTTTTTCTATCAAAAAGATAAAAAAAAAATCACGAGTTTGATGGTAACTTTTTAACGGTTTTTTTACAAGTTTCCCATTTAAGACGAAGCCTTTGCGGGCCCGTATCCATTATGATGTAACTTTTGCCATCTCCATGCCACCCGTAAACTTTTTTCGAGATCCGTGTATTTTGCGGACCAATTGAGTTCACGGAGGATCTTTGATGGATCACTGAACACTTCGGCGTAGTCACCGGGCCTACGTGGCAAATAGTCGACTTTTATCGAGACCCCTGTTGCCGATTTACAAGCTTCGACAAACTCGTTAACGGATCGGCCTCGGCCCGTACCGACGTTGTAGATTCCGACTTCACCAGGTTGTGCTTTCTCGAGTGCTTTTACGTGAGCGTCGACTAGATCGGTTACATCAATGTAGTCACGTATGCAAGTTCCGTCTGCGGTTTTATAGTCCGTTCCTCGAACCTATTTTTTTCCAGTGGTAGCACAAAATAATTAGCACAATATAAAGTTAAAAGAAGTTCAATTATATAATAAAATATAAGTTTTAACAAAATACAGTATTAAGAGAGGAGGTTCAAGGAAAAACGCTAAAACAAGAGAAAACTGAAGAACACCCTGGTAGCCCTCCATCCGGATGGTATGCACAAATGCATACAAGCGATTGAAGCTGTTTTTTCCTATGCACCAATGGATAGAAAACTGAAGAACACCCTGGAAAGCCCTCCATCCGGACGGTATGCACAAATGCATACAAGCGATTGAAGTTGTTTTTTCCTATGTGCCAATGGATATATATATATAGATGTTGGTTCATTTACAAACCGGATGAATTATACAAACTCGTACAAACCATATATAAAAATAATTTTTTCATTATTTTTTTTCATCAAATGCTATGATTTCAGATGTTATTACATATATGTTTGTTTATAATGTAAAAATGATTTTTTCATGATATATATATATATAAATATAGAGGAAAGTTCAAATGAGAACTCAAATTTGGTTGTGAGCGTGAGGAAAAATGAGAGTGCGACACGTGTCATATTCAGTCTGAATAATCAAAGAAATATTCAGACCGAATAAAATAATCAAAGCATTATTCAGACTGAATAATCAAAGAAATATTCAGACTGAATATCGTATTTATTCAGTCTGAATAATGTTTTGATTATTTTATTCAGTCTGAATATTTCTTTGATTATTCAGACTGAATATGACACATGTCGCGCTCTCATTTGTCCTCACGTTCACAACCAAATTTGAGTTCTCATTTGAACCCGCCCCTATATATATATATATATATATGCATTAGTGCATATGCACAAATGCATGTTACGAATTACCAGTATGCATTTGTGCATGTCGTCCAGATGAAGGGCTCACAGGGTGTTCTTAGTTTTTTCAGTTTTCTCTTTTTCTGGCGCTTTCCCTGAACCTGGCCCTACTATATAAAACATAAAGAAATGAGATCCAACTTTAACGATTTATAGTTAGAATTTTAGTTTTCCCTCGTCGTTAACCATCAAAACTCAAATTATAACAAAAGCTGAGAGTCTACCGAGCTAAAAAGCACATAACTTAAAACGAAAACGTTCCTAAGAAAGGAAATTTGCAATATATACGGGCCGTACCGAGAAAGAAAATCATTGAAGAGTTTTATGAGATGGCGGAAGTATTTGACAAATAGTTGAATCAATTTCCTTAAACTATATATATAACAAGTAAAACAAATATAATATGATTAGATTGGACGACACTAACCTTGAGGCCATTGGTAATTCCACGAGCTGCATCAAAGCATGCACCCGATATTCTTCCGTGTTCACGTAATTCTGGTCTCGGTGCTTCTCCCAACCTTCCTTCTGGATCCGACCCAATCACGTTGAAGTATCTGAACAAACGGTAAAGTGAAATAAGTCATTATTACAACTGCTAACCGACTAAATGACAATTTTACCCTCAATAACGGAGGGAGTTACGAATTTATCCATCTCATAACTTAAGGGTAGAATTGGAAAGTAGACACTTTCTTCTGAAAGAGAACACTCGTTTTGAGACAAACTAAAATAGAAATGTGGACACTTATTTTGGGACGGAGGGAGTAATAATATATATATATATATATATATATTATCTTTTAAATTGCTCGGGTCATGGTTTTCAATGAGCGAATATACGTATCAGCTAAGCTGTCTATCTATTTATGTAATTTCATTGTGAAAATACCAAAAAAAAATGCCAAAAATCATGCGCATAAGATTCAACTTTTCAGAAGATTAAATTGTTTAAACATCATTAAAGATGGATGTAAATATTTGTCGTTAATATTATATACTTAAAAAAACGTAACACCAACATCTACAATTTGCTATTATGTATCAAGATAGAGAAATAGTAAATACTAACCTTAATATCATGACCCCCATATCGGAGGTTTTATGGAAATCCAAGATAATATCTTCTGCCATCTTCTTGGCTTTTCCGTAAGGGTTAATTGGGTGCTAAAAAATGCAACAAAAAAAATTCTAAGAAAGATAACACGGGGTGCACCAGAAAGAAAAAAAGAAAAAAAAAACCGACTTTTGTACTTCAAAATACGCCAGAATACCTGAGGGGTTTCTTCGGTAATTGGCATCTTTTCAGGCTCCCCGTATGTCGCACATGTGCTAGAGTATATCAACGTGTTGACATTATGTGCTGCCATTGCCTCCAATACCACCAGGGTATTTGACGTTATGTTGTGATAATATCTGAATTACGACAAAAACACGAATTTGAGAAACGTATTTAAGGAGTGAAAAATAAGGTGGTAAAACTATATTCATTACATACAAGTTTATCACAAACACAAATGCACATTATTCGTAAGGAGAATTGTGTTAAGGTTTTAGGGTTTTAATTTTACATGGGTAGCTTAGTAATCCAATCTTGTATCGTCTCCCTGATTTCTGTTCACCTATTTTGATGGGACAAAAAAATGCATTTTTTTAACATGGGTATTTAGTAATTTTATAATTTACCAATCTTGTATCATCTCCCTGGTTTCTGTTCACCTATTTTGGTGGGACAAAAAAATGCATTTTTTAACTTGGGTAATTTAGTAATTTACCAATCTTATATCATCTCCCTGATTTCTGTTCACCTATTTTGGTGGGACAAAAAAAATGCATTTTTTAACTTGGGTAATTTAGTAATTTACCAATCTTATATCATCTCCCTGATTTCTGTTCACCAAGTTTGGTGGGACAAAAAAAATGCATTTTTTAACATGGGTAGTTTAGTAATTTACCAATCTTGTATCATCTCCCTGGTTTCTGTTCACCTATTTTGGTGGGACAAAAAAAATGCATTTTTTAACATGGGTAGTTTAGTAATTTACCAATCTTGTATCATCTCCCTGATTTCTGTTCACCTATTTTTGGTGGGACAAAAAAAAGGCATTTTGTCCACTTCCTGCTTTAAATGTCGCATCAAACATGGGACAACAAGTGTTTGTTCTGTGCATATATCTTCATACTAGAAGGGTAGTATAGTAAAATTGCTATTTTATCATTAAGTTTGTGTATATGCGTGTATCTAGGGTATTAAATGCTGCAATTTAATATAGACAGATTAAGGATTGATTTAATATCAGAGGCATGCTTACTTTAGGGGATCAAGGGTACTCTCTCCAACATATGCAACTGCTGCAAAGTGCATCACTGCATCAAATGCATTCTCAGAGAAGATTTTGTTTACCTGAAAATTATTTATTAAGGAAACAAGATATATACATGTATGGTTGTTTGTATGACATGGGAAAGTTCATTTAGGGCCCGTAAACATCTTGAGAACCAACTATTCATGATGAATATACCTATATATTCATCATGAATATGATAGATATTCATTATGAATAGTTGGTTCTCAAATGAACCTGCCCCTTGTATGATAAATATATTATATCTAGTATGTTATATGTATTGTGTTTTTTCAGCCTATGTTTCAAGGGATACAGCTTTCGGATCCCCCAAATCAGCATAAATGAATTGAAGTCTGCCAGGCTCTGGAAACAGGTCTTGAAGAACTCTGATTGCACCTAGGTTTCCCCGGGAGAGATTGTCCTATCACAGAAGAATACAATTTACGACATCAGTTTAGGTATGACACACATATGTATGTGTGTATACACATGCATACATGCACATGCATAGATATATATACACATATATATGTGCAGAGGGAGGTTCAGGGAAAAACCTGTGAAGAACACCCTAGGAACCCTCCATCTGGACGGTATGCATTTGTGCATAGACGGTACGCACAAATGCATACAAGCGATTGAAGCTGTTTTTTTCTATGCATAAGTGCATATGCACGTGTGCATGTTACAAATTACTAGTATGCATTTGTGCATACTGTCCAGATGGAAGGCTCCTAGGGTGTTCTACACTTCTTTTTTTTTTTTAGGTTTCCCTGAACCTGACCCTATAGATGTGCATATAACAATGCACATCAGAAATAAAAGATTTTAACACTCTAATTCATCATCACTGCTTCATAGAATATCGTTAAAGAGATGTTTATAGTTGAATATGATTACATAAAAATTCACGAAAATTAGAGATATACCACTATTGTGACGCGGTGAGAGTCTTTTAGAAGGCGTAGTGAAGCATGAGAACCAATATAGCCAGCACCTCCTGTTACTAAGACGTGCGTAATCCCTGCTTCATGACGAGAGAACTTCAAAACAAGAAACAAAAAATATGTCAGCTACCAAAACCAGGGGCGGATCCAGCTAACAAAAGGGGGGGTCCCATCCCCCCAGTGAAATGTAAAAAAAAAATTATATAGGCTAAAAAACATCAAAAATACTGTATTTAGGCTTAAGTCCCCCCAGTGAAAAAATTCAAGGGACCCCATCTTACCGGGCGATTGACAAAAACACTGAAAAACTCTCTTGAAATCAATAAAAAACCCAAAAAAATCTTTCGAAATTGATAAAAATACTAAGAAAATCCTTCAAAATCGACAAAAACAATAAGAAAATATCTTGAAATCAACTAAAAAACTTTAAAATTTCCCGAAACACGTCGGGTGACTTTACGCGCCTTTAGTCTATTTTAATGGGACCCCGGTGGATAAAAATCCTGGATCCGCCACTGACCAAAACTATGATAGATCGACACCATTTAAGAATCTTGATTAATACCCTATTCTAATACAGGTGAAATGTTAGTAATAGCATTGATATCATTTTAGGGGTAAATTAGTCATTTTGAGAAAAAATAAGACACCCATAAAAGTCATCATCAAGTTCATGATGGTTTCTTACTTGAAGAGAAAATGTGAATTATATACTGTTTAATCCACAAAAATGTAAAAGGATGAAATTAATGGTAACTTCTAGTTATGATGCTTTCCAACCCCATAATCAAATGAAGCAAACAAAGCAAATGCATAATACAACATTTATATATAAGGGACAGGTTCAGGGGAAAACGGCAAAAAAAGAAAAAACTGAGGAACACCCTGATATATATAACCGTTCATCTGGACGGTATACACATGTGCATACAAGTCATTTGTAAGCAATTTGTCCGGTATGCACATGTGCATATCATTCACACGTGCATAAAAACCAAAAAGCAACTTCAATTACTTTAATGCACATGTGCATATTGTCCCGATGAACGGTCAGGGTGTTCCTCAAATTTTCATTTTTTTGCCGTTTTCCCCTGAACCTCCCTCTTATATGTAAATGTTGTTCTAAATTAGATTTTTGTACAAGTAGAATCCCAGTTACAAGTTACAGCCATAAAAGCCCTTATCAATAAAAGCCCTTATCCCAAATTATCCCGATAGGCATCAATAGATTTTTATTGTGTCATAATATTTACAAATATGATACCAATTTGAACGTTCTTAGCATTCTGGGGTATCAATTAAATGCCGTAATTTTGATTTGACTTCCAAAATATTCATATCCTCCTATTTCAAGTGATTATAAAACTACATTTGACGAATGATTCATCCATAAGTATATAACGATCAATCCGATAAGGAAATACATAGATTTATTTTGTAAATATATAACATAAATCATATCAACTCACACCAAGATTGACCAATTGAAACCATGGTTAGTTGGGATTGAAACTTTTATGCAGCTAAGCGATAAAATTCAACTCATTACGTAAAACAAAGTAGAAGCCAACAAAAGAATGGATCAACTTAAAGCAAAGAAAAAACATATTAACGAACGAAATGTATCTCTTTTACTTACTGGGCTCGGGCTGCTGAAAGTTGGGAATATACTAATTATTGTGATGCACAACGCTGTAAGGCCTGCAGCCAAAAGAATCTTTCTTACAATATCAATCTTCTTCACCGGATCCGCAAAATCCATGCCTACAAACAAACCAAAAAGAAAATAAAAGAAACATTTTTCATTCTATAAAGTAGTTAAGATAAAAGAAACATCAATTGGCTGGTTGGCCGGCCTGCACCTGTTTTGACTTTATGTAAACTTTGCGATGAAGAACAAAAAGTCATCAATGAGCATTACTTATTTACATACCCAATTAAACAAAGATTACAAGGGTCAGGTTTACGGGAAAACCTCAAAAAAATGGAAAACTGAAGAACACCCTGGTGCCCTCCATCTGGACCGGGGTGTTCTTCAGTTTTCTCTTTTTTAGAGGTTTCCCCCTGAACCTCCCTCAAGATTACAAATATAATAAATTGACCATGAACATAAATTTGCATAAAATGTTTAATGAAATAATTAGCGAACGAAATTGTGAAGTTACCTCCTAAAGAATTGGGCCTATTAGGCCGAGTTCTTGATCTTGTAAAGTTTAGCATTTGTAGATGAATTCCTCCTCTCTGAAATTAACTATAGAAAAAAACCCCATGAGAAATACAACAAAAATTTTGAAATCAAACCCAAAAAGGAGATCAAATTCACAACAGTTTGATCATCAATCACTAGAAGCAAACATCAAATTGGTTGATCATTATCATTGAATCAAATTCCCAACACCCATATAAAAATGATAGTAAAAAAAAAAATGAAATTCAAACATGCAAATTGAGTCAAATGCTAACTTTTTTGTGATGATTGAGCAAAAGAGGTACCTTAAAAAAGGAAAAAATCTAAAGAACTGAATCCATAAGTGTATGCAAAAAAAAGCAGAAAACAAAGAAGATTATAAACAAAACTAAAAGGGGCCAAAATGCAAGGTTGTAGACTTTAGATTCCAATTGAAACCAATACATGTTATCATTTAATTTGAGTGAAAATTCAGAAAAGTGTAAAAGCTAATTGAAGTAAATACCACAACACCATTAAAGAAAACACTCAAATGAAACCCCAAATTGAATTACAAATTTCAAGTATACAAAGGGTTTCCCATTTCGAATATCAAAAAATTCAAACTAGCAATTAAGATAAACTGAATTGAAATTTGAATACAAACTTTTTCCGATGATCGATTATCCAACGAATAAAGTTGTGCCAGAAAAAGCAAGAACACAGAAGATCTGAGAAAGTGGGAATCTAGTTTTTGAAATCGAACACTTACACAACACACGTTATCATTTGATTGAGTGGAATTGCAGAAAAGGGTTTATAATCTAATTAAAGTAAATACTACACTACGAATTAAAGAAATCAAAAGAAAAATGGTATACATACCCAAAATTAGACACACTTTCCTCCTCGATTCTCTGATATTTTCTGGATTTCTGAAGAAGTTTAATGGAGGACTAATTCAAATTTCAATAGTTTATTAGTCCATGTTACGTTAGTTAGTCGCGACGTGGGGTAGGGTGGGTGGGGGTGGGTGGGGGGTGCGGTGGGGTGGGGCAGGTCGATTGAGAAGGGCTGCTGTTGTTTGTATGTTGTTTTCAAATGTTTGTTAGGGGGCGGATCGAGCATGGATTCAAATTTGAGGGGTTCCTTAAAGAACTTATAGAGACGCCATGGATGTACGGAAGGTGAGTTTATGAGATGGAGAAAAAAGAGACAAACAACGACTCAACAAATTATGATACTTTGGAAATTATAAAAAGAAAAAAAAAAACAATATATATTTAAACTTTGAGTGATAAATGTTTATATATACAGGGGCGGATTAAAGAGGGGTCTAGTAAATCTTTAAAAAAAAAAAAATTATAGGCTAAAAATTCTCAAAAATACTATATTTAGTCTTAGTTTCCCCAGTGAATTTTTTTAAAGGACCCCATCTTGCTTGCAATTAACAAAAACACTAAAGAAGTCTCTTAAAATCAATATAAAAACCGAAAAAATCCTTCGAAATCCACAAAAACACTAAGAAAATCCCTTGAAATCAACTAAAAAACTTATAAAAAATTTCGAAACACGTCGGGTGACTTTACGCGCCTTTAGTCTACCTTAACGGGACCCCAGTGGACAAAATTCCTGGATCCGCCACTGTATATATATATATATATATAGAGAGAGAGAGAGAGAGAGAGAGAAACGGGTTCAAATGAAAACTTAAATTTGGTTGTGAACGTGAGGACAAATGAGAATGTGACATGTGTCTCATTCAAAGAAATATTCAGACTGAATATAGTATTTATTCAGTATGAATATTTCTTTGTATATTCAGACAGGTGTCGCGCTTTCATTTGTCTTTATGTTCACAACCAAATTTAAGTTCGCATTTGAACTTTCCCCTCTCTCTCTCTCTATATATATATATATATATAGGCGAGTTTATACGAGAACGGTAACAATTTACGAGAATGCGATGACTTTTTTTATGTACAAGATCACATGTGATTTTGCACTAACTGTAGCGGACGACTTTTGGGGCCAGTTAAGTCGCATGAAAGTCGTCCGCATCATTTATGATTTTGTACAAAACCACATATGATTTTGTACATGAATCATATGTGATTTTGTACATGAAAATTTTCATGTACAAAAATGATTGGCTGAGGTATGTCCTCGCATTCTCGTAAATTGTTATCGAACTCGCATGAACCTTCCTATATATATACATATATATATATATAAACAAATATATGTTTGTTTTTATTTATATCTTTGATTTTAGTAAACTGATTATTAATTTATTATAGTATAAAATTATGGAAAAAATTCGATAAAATATAACAAAAACTTTTGTATTTTATATGAGGGCAAATTGCATTAAAATGTAATGTACTTTGTCTTAATTCCTATTTTGGGTAGCGTACTTTCAAAACTTTCGTTTTGGTACCTACAATGTAAACTTTCAAACATTTAAGTACCTGGATAACCGGTTCAACCATTAACCGGTTACGATGCTGATATGGCAAGTGATGTGTCATCCAACTCAACATTATTTGCCTACTAGACTAGTCCACATAGATTTTTTAATATAAAAATAATTTATTTACGTATTATTATATTATATTATATATTATTATAATATATATCTATATATAATACATTTCTTCGTCTCTACCCATCTACCCAGTACTCTCTGTCATCAAGAATCATAAGGGAATCACCATTCACCACCATCACTCTAGAACTAAAACCATTAACCACCATTACTATTTACTCATGAACTAAATCAAACACAAATGGTGCAAAATCTAAATCAAACACAATTTATACAAAAACTAAATCTGTGAAAAAATCTGAAAGGAATAATGATGGAGATCTGATGAACCAACTCAGGCTAGAGGGAGGTACATCTGCAAGATCTCAGGCGAGGGAAGGGAAGTTCGTCGGTTGAGAGGGCGATGGTGCAAAATCGTCGAGAGAAGAGGGGGATTCCGGCAATCGTAAAAATCGAGAGCCTTGGATCTGGATTATTGACACGATTTTGTGATTGGAAATGGAATGAGATTGGAGATTTGGTCTGGGATGTGACGATTTGGTATCCGGAAATGGGATGAAATTGGGGTTTTCATCTGGGATTCCGTCGGTTGAGAGGAAGAGAAGAGGGGGATTCGGGCGATGACCAGATTGTTCTTCCAACTCATCTCCATCAGCAAAAATGATGCAGGTCAACTAGAAGTGGGGTTGGTCGCTGGAGACGGAAGTTAGTCGCCGGAGAAGAGGGTCAACTTTTTTTCGAGGGTGGGTGAAAAAAGAACCAGTGTTTATATTATATATATATATATATATTATAGTAATATAATATAATATACATAACAATACATAAATAAATAAATTTTATATCAAAAAATCCATGTGGACTAGTCTAGTCAGCAAATAATGTTGAGTGGAATGACACATCACTCGCCACATCATCATGGTAACCGGTTAATGGTTGAACCGGTTATCCAGGTACTTAAATATTTGAAAGTTTACATTTTAGGTACCAAAACGAAAGTTTTGAAAGTACGTTACCCAAAATAGGAATCAAGACAAAGTACATTACCTTTTAATGCAATTTGCCCTTTATATAATTAAGGGTTGTTATTTTTTACCTCTTAGCAAGTATTATTAAAAGACAACATCTGAATCGTTAAAAAATAAATTATGTTTGGCAACAAAAAAATGTTTGTTTTTTAATGGTTCCAAAATCCTATTGTTTATCTTGACTCTCTTTTAACCATTCATAACGTTGGTTTAATTCTGAACAATTACCAAACAATTATATTTCATTTTACACTATATCATAAGAATCTCTAAATCATTTTGTACCGAATTATTCAACAAATGCCAAACAACTCTAAGTCTCCTGAATATTTGAATTATAAAACGAAAGGAATATATCTGATGTTATATTGTGTCAATGCCATCTTTTTTTTAAATGATTAATGGTTGATTTTGAAAATATATTCTTTTTAGGTAAAATTATTTAAGTCATCCCAAATATTTTACCAACTCAGTATACAATAGAAGCATATAAAATGGTAAGAGTTAATTAAATATTTGTGAATAGAATTGGTGGTTTGGACCAAATTTGAATATTTTTTAATTGCAATTTATTAGAGTTGTGATCATGTGAAATCAGATTGTATTTATGACACCTGTAAAACTATTTTTTTATATTTAAAATTTCACAACAAAAATTGTGAATGTAACATTCATAGTGTTTTTATTGTAAAAGTTCGGGAAAAAAATTATCTTCACAGTAATTTGCTTTGTAGTTTCAAGTAAAAATATGGTCTTATGAAAACAGTTTAATCACGTGAACCAACCCTATGTTCTTTTAAATAAATATAGATTGGTCTTCTTAATTTTTTTTAAATCTAAGTTATCTTAGATTTAATTCGTTACTTAAACAAATTATATTAAAATAAAACAACAATTAATTCCTTTCAAGTTAATTCTCATATTATCATCTAAAATAATGTTTCTTCAACTCATATTCACTTGCGAATACGGTCTTAAGAATAACGTTATTGGCTTGTTTGCATGTGAATAACTATGAATAATCAATATTTGTAAATATAGGCCTTTAAAAAATTATATGTAAATATACACGTGTATTCACATTTGAATATACATTTGATAACCATAAGTATATCTCACATGAATATGCATTACATGAAAAATCATATATATTCACATATGAATAGAATATCGTATATTTGGCTATTAATAATATTCACAACAAACTTTAAGTATATTCAGAGGCGGAACACAATAGGGACCTAGGGGGGCCATAGCCCCTGCGTTTTATCTCTTAAATACTAGATATTAGAAATATTATCAATGAATTGCGCTTAGCTCAGGTGGTTATGTGTATATGGCCCCTGTATATGTGGTCATATGTTCTATTATCCTGTCACACAATTTTTTTATAATGAATTGAGCTTATCAATGAAGATGTTTTGTTGGGTTCGGTCCCCTTAACTAGAAGGCTTGTGTTCCGCCCCTGAGTATATTCACATGCAAATTATATTACATATGTATTTATTTGGATATTGGCATGGGTATTCATACTTATATACGTATATTCACAAATGAATATAAATTATATGCGGCTCTTAATAGCATTCGCAAATGACTATGAATATATTCACATGCGCTATACATCACATTATGACATATGCATTTATTTGGATATTGGTATAGGTATTCACACGTATATATGTATTATGAATATGTGATTTACCATAAAAGTAGTTACAGATGAGGATCATAATAGTTGTATACATCTTCTTCTAAAACATCTCTTGCCTTCGAGTAAGGTATATAGGAATGAGCTTTTACAAGTCAGTAAATAAGCCCTGTTATTACAAATAGTGTCTACACATAATATACATTTAAATCAAAATATTAATATAGATGTTAAACTAAAGAAAATAAAATATTATTTTTTTATATTACTTTTCTCAAATCAATTTTTTTTATAATTTAAATATTTTAGATTTTAAAACAAGTATGTATGCTATTTTAGTTTTATAAATCAAACTTTATTTATTTACAATGTTCAAAGTACATCTATGCCGTTTTTATAAAGATTATAATTTAAATAAGTACGAATTTGTTATTTAAAATTTTATTTTGCATTATTTTTTTTTTATAATTTTGAAAAAACTAAAGAAGATGGTTGATCATGACATTTAACCTTATTACGTTTGTTACCACATCGTTTTTCTAGGTAGACGTTTGCCATTCACATTAAGGGGGTGTTTGGATTAGCTTAAACAACTTGTTAACTTAAACAGTTATAAGGTTTTGGAATCGATAAAAAGTAGATTTGAGTGCTTGAATGGAAAGAAAAAAAAGGTGTCTATATCTGTTTTCCACCGGTGAAAATGAGATTTTGATAAGTTAAAAGGTTGTGACTTATCAAAAACAACTTATGACTTAATTATGAACACTTTTTTTGGTCACTTTACATGTATAAGCATTTTTTTGCCAAACACTAAAAACAACTTATTGACTTATTTCAGTGTGAAACTGTCATAAGCTAATCCAAACACGTTTTTTAAAACTCCGTGTGGTACCATATAAGTTGATAAACACTTTTTGTAAAAAGTATAAGCTGTTTCAAATAAGCTAATCCAAACACCCTCTAAGTCATTAACGGGAAACTTACTATGGTTCGAATTTTGATACTATTAATTTATATTGTTTGATTAAAATTGAATTGAAGTATTCGGTAATGATTTATTGGTTGTCATGAGAAATTGGCTATTTGGTTGATGAGAAGTCCAAACTCGTCTCTAACTCGAAAAAGCTTGGACCTAGCCTTAAAGTCTGATCATATGCCAAAAATATAATAGATGCCAGTTAAGGCCTGACTTGAAAAGTCCTGAAAAAAAACTCAAAAAGCTCAGCCTAAAAAAGCCCGATCGAACCATCTTTCAACCCCCAAAGTCTTGTCCGACTCCGACGTAAAAAATCTAGGCTTTTTTAATGCTTACTGAAAAACGAGCATTAAGACCCGACCTTAAATCATGACATGTCAACTTTTTTTTTTCAGAGGCTAGTTAAACCCTTGCCTCAAAAACCCGATCGCCCCTTCTCTCAACCTCCAAGTTTGGCCTGACTCGCACATGAAAAACCTAGGATTTTTCTTGTTAGTGAAAAATAGGTTTGGAAGGCTCAAACTCGGACCTAAAAAAGTATGAGCCTTGTGCATCTCTAGTTTATATTAGGAGTGTGCATCAAGTTATAACCAACACTGAACCAAAACGAGAAATAAAACTAATTGGACCATTCTAAATTGGTATGGTCCCAAACCATGAATCGAGTACATGCTTGAATTTTTCTTAACTCAAAAAAAAATTGTAATAGTTTTGTCTAATGTTCTAAAAAAACGTTTTTAATCCTGTTGAATTCTTGCTTAAAAAATTGAACATAATGTAGCCACTTCCAGTCCTTGCTTAAATTTTTAATCCTTTTGAATTCTTTATGAAAATATTCATTTAAATTTGGTGCAAATTAGTCTAGTTCATTAACTTTACTGATTTCATTTGGTGCTATTTGTTTACCTCTTAACAGTTTCATGAAGAGGCAGCCTCTAAATTACTAAGAGGTGAATCTTGTTTGACAAAAAATAAGTTTGTCTGTTAATGATTTCAAAACCCCCTGAATCATTTTGTATACTGAAAAGAATAAGTTTGCCTCTTAATTATCTTGTTGAACGTGAAAGATTATGAAGCTTTTAAACTTGTACATGATGCATCAAGATTTGTACATTTTAAACATTCAACAATAACATTTTAGCATGTTTTATAATCCAATATAGATAATGTAGATAGATAAACATGTAAAATTAAAATGAAAAATAAAATACTAAGAGATATGAATGAAATTTAAAAATAAGTTATAATATATTAGTATAGACAAAAGTGTAAAATGAAAAAGGTAAATAAATTAAATAAATAATTATAAAACATAAAATGTAATTTTTTTAAAAATAACTCGTTGCGTATTCATCTATATAATAATACTAGAAGACGTACCCGCTGAATTGCAACAGAATTTAAATATTTCATCAACATTAACGTTAGAAGTCTCAAACTCTTTTAAAATATCAAATTATCTATCATTATAAACTTATAAATCGGCATCCATTATTTTTACAAAACCCAATTACAATCCTAATTTAAAAGAAACAAAGTAGCACATTTATGACACATTTGATCTGACAAAAATGTAAAAATAATGGATGCCGATTTATAAGTTCATAATGATCAATAATTTGATGTTTTAAAAGAGTTCGAGATTTTTAACGTTAATGTTGATGAAATATTTAATTTCTGCTGCATTGCAGCGGATACTTTTCTAATAATGGAATAATTTGTAAAAAAAGAAACATACTTTTTGATGTAATTTAATTCATATACGATTATTTATTTTAATATGATAGAGATGTAAAATGAAAAATAAAATAGTAAGAAATGTGAACGAAATTATAGTATAGATAAGAGTGTAAAATGAAAAGTTAAAGAAAATTAAATAAATAACTATAGAGCACAAAATGTAATTTTTTTAAAAATAACTCGTTACGTATTCATATATATATTAATATGATTAAATCGAAAAATATTCAATATTTGACTCATTTTGAAGGCATTGACGACACGATCATAATGATATAAATTATAAAAATAGAAACTTATTTTTAAATTGTCTTATGATTCATATACAATTATTTAGGTTAATATGATAAAGTTATAAAATGAAAAAGTGAAAAACATAAAATAGATTAAATAACTAAATATATGGGTGTCAAGTGTAACTTGAAATTTTAAAATAATTTAATTTATAAATTTATATAGAAACGGAGGTTGGAGAAAAATTATAAAGGTTTGGATGTTGTACCTCATGCAAGGAATGTTGTATCTCTTAAAAATGTAAACTTAACCGTTTAGCATGCTTTATATAATAGTATAGATGATTAAATAGAAAAATATTCCATATTTTGAAGGTATTGACGATATGATTATAATGATATAATTTACAAAAATAGAAACTTATTTTTTAATTATCTTCTAATTCATATACGATTATTTAGGTTAATATGATAAAAATATAAAATAACAAATGAAAAAAGCAAAAGACATAAAAGAAATTAAATAACTAACTATAAGAGTGTAATGTGTAACTTAAAATTTTAAAATAGTTCGATTTATAAACTTATATAAGAACTAGAAGGGTACTCGCACAATGCAGTAAGATCCATTTTAATTTTAATATTGTATTTTATTTTTTTGTCTTTATCAATTTTATAATACGATTTTATTAATTTTGAAAAAATAGATTTTATTTTTTGTAAACTTTCTTTATTTTAGATTTTATTTTAAATTATAATATAGGTTTAATAAGGAAATTAACCAAAATAATACCATTATTGAATTTTAAGTAATAATGTTTTAATCAATTGTACTAACCGCATAATAATATGTTTTTAAGAGTTTTTGCCAAATGCTTTATAATATAGTATAGATATGAGAGATTGGTGTAAAATTATAAAGTTTTAGGTATTATACCTAATGGGAGGGGTTCAAATGAGAACTCAAATTTGGTTGTGAACGTGAGGACACATGAGAGTGCGACACGTGTCTCATTCAAATAAATATTCAGAGTGAATATAGTATTTATTCAGTCCGAATATTTTTTTGTATATTCAGTCTGAATAATCTATATTCAGACACGTATCGCGCTCTTATTTGTCCTTACGTTTACAACCAAATTTGAGTTTTTATTTAAACTTTTCTCTATATCTCATATAAAAAATGTTATACATCTTAAAATCGTAAACTTAATTATTTAAGATGTTTTATATAATAGTATAGATTGTATTAATAACGTTTGAGTGAGTAGTCGAAGAGCATATGTCTAAGGGTTGGGGACCACGACCAAGCAACCTTTTTGCTTACAACTCATTTATTAATGTGATTTTTATTTCTTAAATTACACCAAAAAGAGAGTTTTGCACGTGACCCCCACTCTCTAACATCACGTGCAGTTTGCGTGACACCAATCCATCAAATTAGGAATTTAACGTCCCTTTAACGTTGTATTCTCGACTTTTATGAAAGGAAATGAAAATGGAAATAAAAAATGGAAAAGAAAGAGAATAGAAAGGAAAAAGGAAAGAAATAGTATATTTTTTACAAATATACTATTTTTTATTTTATATAAAAATATAATTGATGGGTTAATGCATAATTTTATAAATATTTTTAATTATAATAAAAAATCTTTTATTTTTTTTCTTTTATATTTAGAAGGAAAACTTTGAGATAAAAATCTATATAATTTTTTTTTTCTTTTTCCTTCCATCTAAAGAAAACTCAAGAACACAATATTTTTTCTCTCCTACTTCTTTCTCTTTTTTTCATTTCCTTTATAAAAAAAAGACCTGACAGTAAATGAAACAACATAAATTTACATATTTTAAGTTAATTTTTTTAGATCGGGTATTTTTGTCATTTCCAACATATACAGAATTTTAAAATATTGTTGTTATTTTATGTAAAAAATATATTACATAAAATAAGAAATGATTTAAATTGCGTTATGTAATTAATGTTTAAAACTTTTAACTTGTATGGTGTTTTATTTAAGGAAAAGTTAAAAAAAAATCCAATTCTATTTTGAATTATTAAGTTCTTAAACTATTTTTTTTGAATAAAAAAATCGTTAAACTTTCTCATTTTGAATGATTAAGTTCTTGAACTATTGTTTTAAATGAAAAATAAACTCCCATTTTGAATAATTAAGCTCCTAAACATTTTTTTTGAGTAAATATACCAACGAACTTCTAAAAAATTAGTTACCTACATTTTTTTTAAGTAATCTACCTGTAACTTACTTAGAAAGTTTTAAAGTAAATAAAAAACTTAAATCGGTTTTATCGTTTCAAAACCCTATGCAATTAAAACCTCTTGCAAACAACGATATCACTTCCCCTCGTCACTTCTCATTATCCCAACGTTGTCCATTCTCCATATCACCTAATACATTGTTGGGCCCCTACCATGCATCTCCCTATTTTTGATCTGTTTTTTATCCATCATTAAAGGGAGAATCAAAAGATAACCGATTACAGATAGTTTATTTGAGTTAAAAAGATTTAAGTAACCAATTTTTAAAAGTTCGATTGTTTACTTTTTTTGAAAAAAAATCTTCAGTGACTTAGTCATTCAAAATAAGAAAGTTTAATAATTTTTTTCATTCTAAATGATAAAGTTTAATATTTTTTTCATCTAAAAAAATAGTTTAGGAACTTAATCATTCAAAATAAAAAACTTTAATGATTTTTGTTATCCAAAATATAGTTTAAAGACTTTTTTATGAACTCTGCCCTTTTGTTTATTGTATCGACATAAAAGATGCAAAGAGGCACAAGAATGGGGCTTTTTTGAGGATGGGTCCGACTTTATGAGTCCATTTTTTGCAGGCAAAAAATAAAGTATGGTTGTTCAAAAGTCGGGTATTTGGGTCTGAAAATAAGGCCAATCAAACTGTTTTAGACCGGGTTTTTTCATGCTTTCTTACACTCGACTTTAACTGTAACTTGAAAGAAAAAATTGGTCCAATCGGGCTTTTTGGCTTGACGTGGCCATAACTCATGCTTATCGGTTTTAATCGGGCTTTTGTACATTCTAAATTAGCATGAATATATAGGAGATTTCTAATTGTTGTAACTTATATTAACCCACTAATATATACGGGTTAGGTTAAATGTTTTACACACTCGAAAAAATCCTTATTTTCATGGACAAAATCTTTGGGGGCTTTTAAGACTTGATATATAACATTCAAGTTGTATTATAAAAGGATAAATGATTCAATGATATCTACTATAATTTACCTTTGAAACATGTAAATGTAAAACAAAACACTCAGTAGTACAGCGGACAATATTTTGACTAATTGTTCCTATTTATACGTGTATCTTCGGATATCAAGAACTAAATTCGAATATCTCAAATTGTGAGTATTTTTATACATGTATAAGTGTGGTTGTGGATGTAGAAGGTATATTGTATCATAGAGATGGGGCAAAAAGATTGATCTTTTATATGAAAAATTACAATTGTTAAATGCTAAAATGACCGGTCTTGTTAGTCCATTACACCATTAAGCAGGAACGCCGGTCTTAAAATTTTCAATTTTTTTAGATTGGATAAAGCTCAGGTCAAATAAAAACTTAGACCAAATCAAACCTTGATTAATCCGTTTTAAAATAATCAAAAGTTGTTTTACAAATCTAAAAAGGAAGTCCGCCAAATAAAACAGACCCAATCCTAAGCTAAATTTGGACGGTTGAAGGAGATCACGGTAGAAGAAGCATCATGGTTAGAAAGAAAAGTCTCGGAAGAGGAAGCATTGAGGGCAATAAAAGAGTGTGGTAATAATAAATCGTCAGGTCCAAACGGTTTCACGATGGGTTTCATAAAAAGATTTTGGGAAGCTATAAAAGGAGATTTAATGGCAAAGGTGGATCACTTCTGGGAAAAAGGGGTCATAAGTGGAGGATGTAATGCATCGTTCTTAACCTTGATTCCAAAAGAACTCGAGCCGTATAGGTCTTAATGAGTATAGACCAATTAGTCCTTTTGGGATAGTATACAAGGTGATATCAAAAATATTGGCGGAGAGAATGAAGATGGTAAATGGATAAAATTATTAGCAAAGAGCAAAGCGCCTTCATACTAGGGAGGTCCATCCTAGACGGGATCCTAATCGCAAATGAGACGGTTGAATTTCTAAAAAGAAAAAGGAGGAAAATCTTGATCTTTAAAGTTGATTTCAAGAAGGCATATGATACGGTGGAGTGGATTTTCTACTAGGAGGGTTGAAGAACATGGGATTTCAGGGTAAGCGGTGACAATGGATAGAAACGTGCCTTAAATCATCAAAGGTCTTAGGGTTAGTAAAAAGAATCACCTACAAAGGAATTTCCAATGGAAAAAGGGCTTAGACAAGGAGATCCACTTGCTCCCTTTATCACATCCTTCCGCCATGTACCTGCCTGAAAATTATTTGTTTTGAAAAACGAGGATTAGACCAAAAGGTCTAGTGAATTCCCAAGTAAAACAGTTAACGTCAAGATTATTTTTAAAATACAACATGCAATGATTAACTTAACAAATAACCCATTCCCTTCGAGCTTAAAACAAACAATGGCGGTTACATGGCTAAGATCAAATTCCACGTCACATTCCCTTCGTGACAAACCCGGCCCATGATGAACCAAACCTATATGTCAACATTCCCTTCGTGGTAATAAGACTTAAAATATAAATATAACTTTACCATGTAACTCCACACAAAGCAAATAGTGCATACAAAGACCCAAAAGCTCGTAAAAGTGATCATGGTAAGTTTTTCATATAATAATCGACGAGTTAAAAGTGTATAAAGCTTTTAAAACACATCACATTGCATTTAGTGAGGAAAAGGAACTCACCTGAAGCTGCCACATCTTGCCCCAAGCTCAAACAGTCAAATTTTCTAAACCTAAAGTCTAAATTCATCAAGACAAAATGGGTGTTAACCTAATGTTATACCCTCAAAAAGTCTTCTATATAGGTCCTAAGATGAACCCCTAGAACGATGATCCTAACCCTGGCCCGAGACGAGAAATGAAACAGACGAAGTTGCACCAAACAGTGGCCTGCGCGACTTTCGTCGCGGCTTAACCCGCGTGGCAACCTGCGGGAGCCGCTGTTCGTGCTCCTTCATCCCTGCAGCACCTTTCAGCTCCAAAGATCCAATTTTAACATTTAGAGACTAATTTTTAATCCCCATAGATCATATTTAATGATAGGACACTTCACCAAATCAAATCCAAACCAATTCTAACCAAGATTAGAAGATTAAACCACTAATTCTATACAAATAATGGTTGAGGTTCAACAACAATGGAATTCCCAACATAAACACTCCAAAAGAGTGGATAACTCTATAAAGGAACAATAGGGTAAATCCCCAAATCAAGAAATGCTCAATGATTAACAACTTAATCATCAACATTAATCCTATTACAAAAAAACTAAGGGTCCGTTTGGTTTGTGGGATTGTTTTTGAGGGTTTTTGATTTCATGGAAGGATTTGGATTTGGAGGGATTTGGATTGGAATGGATTTGAAAATCATAGGTGTGTAAGTGTGTTTGGTTTGTAGGATTTGGAATGGAATTGGATTTTCATTATTTATAAATAATTTATATAAAAATATAAAAAATTATAAAAATAATTAAATTACATTTTTATTAATCAATTATTACAAAACAAATGTTTTTAACATTTTTAAAACATTATTTCATACAAATCCTACGAAATCCCGTGAAATCTCGAGCATTCGCCAAGGATTACAAAATCCAATGTTTATGGGATTTTAAATGAATCCATGGATTTTAAATTCTTACCATTAGGCAAACCAAACACCGGAATGAATTGGATTTGAAATCCAAGTCCCTCCAAATCCCGCAAACCAAACGCGCCCTAAGGGTTTAGAACCCTAGAATATTCAAATGACCCAAATCACCACTACTAGAAAATTGAGTATTTTAAACGAAAATTTTCAACAAAAAATGTCGTTGAATTATTTTTACGAATTTTAGAGGGATTATTGATAGAACATAAATTTTCTACGAATTTTCATTGAAAATCTCTCGTAAACATGCATTTTCAACCAAACTTTGTTTGGCAAGACATTTCGTTGAAAATCTGTTGAAGCTTACCATTTTCAACGGACTTTCAAGGGAATGGTCCGTTGAAAAAGCTCCTATATTTTGTAGTGCACCATCAAAGAAACTTTTAGATTAAAGAGATGAAGTATTATACCTGAAGATAATCAAATTCCAAGATGAATCTTCTCCAAGATGGCCACAATTTCTCAACTCCTCTGTGCTTGCTCTTCACATATTCCAAATATGATTTCTCAAATGTTAGTGAAAATGAAAGAATCCCTTCTCATCTTCATATTTATACTATGGGCCTAGGACCTAAAATACCACTAGCCCAACCAATTTCTACCTAAAACCCAAAGATTATTTGATATAGAAATTTGGGCTATTAAAAAAAATATTAAATAATTTAAACAAAACTTGTCATTTAAGATGAAAAACTAAACCAAAACAAAATCCAAAGAAGTTTTTTTCCAACAAACAAATAAACTCTACGGACAAAAACTTTCTAAAATAAGGTGTTACGATATACAACCTGGTCTATATAATGTCATCTAATTAGATTAAAGTGTTTATACCTATTTTGACTTTTTTTTTGTATGTTACCATATTCTTAGTGCATCTCCAACAACATCTCTAAAGTTTTCTTTAAAATAGAGTCATAAAAAGTTAAAATCTCTAAAAATATTTGCACTCGTCTGTCATCTTCAACAACATCTTTATTTTGAAATTAAATATATTATTAAAATATTCAATACATAACTTATTTTAAACATATTTTGTATAAATGATAATTTCCAACGATTTTTTCATAAAATAATAAGGTTCACGAGACTTTATATAAAATTGTGATTTTTAACAAGTTTTTATAGAATGGTAATTTTTATAAATTTTTTATAAAATGATAATTTTCAATAAATTTTTATAGAGTGGTTTTGTTAAAAAAATGTGAACTTCCAACAACTTGTAATAAATAAAAAATGTGGGAAAGTGGTATCATGAATAAAATATTAATTTTTCTCTTAGAGTAACCATTTTTAGGGTAATCTCCAAATATGAAGAAAAAAACATTCTTTTTCATATTTTCTCCATTTTAGAGAAACGTTTGAAGATATTGTTGGAGCATATTTTTCATCCAAAATCTCCATATTTCTCATTTTCTTTATTTTGGAGATGCTATTGAAGATGCTCTTTAGAGCATCTTCAGGAGTAACTCCATAATTTTCTCTAAAATAAAAAATTAAATATATCAAAATCTCTAAAAAATATTATCGTCAACTCCAACAACATCTCTATTTTAAAGATTAGAATATTCATTATACTATTAAAATATCTTATATTTCTAATAAAATATTATTTATATCATCTAAACATTTAATTTCATATTTTTTCATTGGATAAACATAATCAAAAAAGTTTCTCTCTCATGATAATCATTTTTGGAGATATCTTCAAATTTGAAGATTTTTGTAGTCTTTTTCATGTTTTCTTCATTTTGAAGATGCTGTTGGAGTAAAAAAAATGCTTAAAATCTATATTTTTTTTAATTTTAAAAATACTCTTATAAACTAGGGTGTTTCCATATACTAGGGTGTATTTAAAAATAACCCTAGAAAATATTATAGCACCACCAAAATCGACATGCATAATATATTATTTTTTTAATAAAATCAAAAAATATAATACTTTATTAATTATAGAAAATTTGATTGGCTCTAAAGCACAGCAATCCAGACCATGACACGTGGGAACCCCACAGAATTCCGCCATCTACACGTTTTCTATTTAACACCGTTGCCCTCATGGTTTCATTCTTTTCATAACGTTTACCCCAAAGTTTTAAAAGTTATAATCTGTGGACTAAAATTTTAAATATTTCAGTTTTTTGTTTCAATTGATAAATTTCTAAGCCAAAAACAGCCCCCTCACACGTGCCTCCACGTGATATGATGTTGGAAACTAAACCACATTGTTTTTATATATTCCGTTTTTCTTCTCTTTAATTGTATTTTATTTTTAATTTTTCTGACAATGTTTATAAAGTTCAAATTAGTTTTCTTTTAAGTAACCTCTAATTTTGGCCTTTGGAGTTTAATAAAAAGTTTGAAAGTGAGACCTGAATTTTAATACATATAGAAAGTATTTTATGGTTTTCATTTTATTCTGAAAGTGAATTCTATTCATCAACTTCGTTAAAAATGTCTGTTAGAATGAAGGACACAACTGCCTTTTTACTTTTTTTACTAGTTTAGATACAAAAAGATAAATAAATGATTATTTTAAGACGGTTCCAATGAAGGTTTTTTTTTATCACCAACTCCATCTCGCCGGCTTATCTCCTCCGTTTTATCAAGCCTTTCCTTTGTTGATTTGAATGGAAAATATAGCCATACACAACTTGATTACTTAAACTCACCAACACTGCCACGTTCAATCTTTGTACAACAAAATGAACTACACAATATATAGACCCAATTCCATCTCATCCAAGCTCCATTTGCATTTTGTTGTTGTGAGTGTGCATTGTCTGTGTCATTGTGTGTGATTGAGGGAGGGGGTGTCACAATGGAGTTTTGTCGAAGAGGGGATGGAGCGTCGTCGTTGGCGCATGAGGGGAAAGGGTTGGGGGGGATTATAGTGGAGGTTTTATTGGTCTTGGGATTTTACACAGGAGATGTTTGTAGAAGGGAGGGGTTGAATACAAACACATCAAATTTTCACTTTTATTATTATATTTTGTATTAAAACAAAAAATTACATATTTGTTGCGGAAGCTAGAAAGGTAAGACATGTGATCCTAAACAATCTGGCTATCGCAAAATTGCAAAGACTGGAAGAGTGGGGGAAGGAGGTACTCTTTCAGATCCGAATGACTAAGGAAGTTCTTCAGAAGTTGATGCCAATTTTGCCTAGGAAACTATCACAAAGAATTTCTTCAAAATGGGTAAGCAACAATGAATGACAAGGGTGACCTTTTACAGCCATCATTGGATTAAATGCTACTGTCCAACTTTAACGTGTGTCTTCATTTGATATGATGATCCATTCATGCTAGTACTCTTCATTTTCAGCTTTTGAGGTTGACGTAGACACTTGTTAACCTATCCCATCTTTTTGTATGCTGAGGGAACTGATAGACGGTTTATGCAACCCTCCAAATCTATCGCAAGTGTATGGTGCCAATCAAGTAATACGTACTAATTACGAGTATCGATCAATTGAACTATGAGATTAAGTACCACAAGGTTACTACAACCACTAAATAGACTGTTGATAAAGTAGTTTAAGTTCTAACTATTAAATCTACTTATCTGGAGAATGGAAGTAAGCACACAACACAAAGGTTCAAACAATGATTCAAACATATAAAAATCACACGTTCATAGGTCAACACACAAGATTGAACATGACAATTCCTTAACTACTCACTACTATTTCTCAAGCAATAGCAAGAATGTATCATGTAATGCATACCGAGATTCATCGATTAATAAACACACATTTAACTCATATCCAGTATATCACTATAGGTTCAAATATCTTTAATCTAGCCATACAACCGATTTCTCAAAATGAAATACAACTATAGAATTAGCAAGATGGCCAGTCTAGCAGACAAGAATAACAAGATAGATAAACTAAACTAACACAAAATAAATGCAATAATAATATTCATCGGTAAGAATCCAAAATCCATCCTTTTCCCAACCTCAAAATGTTTAGTTCATGCTACTAGTAGTAAATAACATCAAAATGTAGAAGATAATAAGATCCCAACTTATTGTTTCTTAATAAAAGGTACAATAAAATGAAAACTCCCTCAATAAATGATATCAAGTAACAATCCTTATTATATAAAATATCCCTTAAAATATTTTTCTCTTATGATAATATATATGCATATTATTAATTTTGAAGTTGCCACGTCAGAATACAACTGGATCATTTAAAAAATAATAATGTATTAATATATTATCAATATACATGCTTATATTTAAATGTATGAGAAAAATGCATCTTTTTGTTTAACATTCGTTTGCAAATGAAATAATATTTAAAATTATTATCTTATAGAGTTCTTATTATGGTAATTAACTCCATCATTTTCATATGACTTTAAAAAGGTAAGTTGGAAAGCATAAATTTCACATCTACAATCATATCAGTTATATTATTTTCCATCAATATATTCAACCTACAGAGCATAAATCATCAAAAACGATTAAATAGATTAACTTTTCTCTTTCAAACTATTATTTCTTGTCCTCTTATTGTTAAACAACTATTGAAACTTTCCGTTATTCGAAGGTTATGAGCTTTCATAGGTTTTCATACACCATATTTATAATGCATCCAAAAGTTGAGTTTTAAGGAGATTTTAAGTCTCATTATAGTACTAATATTGTTGGATCACTTCAAATAAAAAGTGTACTACTTCATCATTTTGTTTTTATGTATTTGTTTCATTTCATCTCATTGAATCAATTTCAAGACTTTATGATATCTTCATGATGTCCCGAAAATTATAAAGTACTTTCAACATTCTTGTGATTTTCTTAGTCATTGTAAATCAATTTCGATACTAGAGTAATTTGATCAGTGATTATTATCCAGATTGATCTTCAAATGATCTTTGATCCCTCTACTTGATCATCTACAAATTTTGTAGGAAGCACATTCATGAATAACGATAATATTTCACTTTTTTTTAATGATTTCACAACAACAATACTTGGTACTTGGTTTTTATGAAGCTTATGGTGATATCCAAAAATTAATACTTCCATATAATATCAAAATCATCCAATATTACATTACAACGGCATAAAATCTCGAACATTTCATAAAAGAAATATTATATACTTTTAAAATCTATTTTTTTAAGACTTGTCTTAAAAAACAGTGCATTGATCCGCAACCTTTGGGAGTGGATTGGACAAGAAAGAAGAAACCACCCAGGAGAGAGAAACAAGAGATAACAAGACAATTGGAGCAAGTTTTTCTATCTTAGTTTTGATCTCTTATAATGGGCTGATCATTTGATATTTCTGTTTCTTAATTTAGTTCTTAGTACGTGTAATTAAATACCTTTTTTTCTAGCAATTTGGCTAGTTTTCATATTGGTTCATATTGATTGCAAGAGTTGTTGTTGATTGTATTTTTTTTTTAAATTCTCCTATTTATATCAGTCTCGTAATCATGCCATCATTGTTTTAATCGATTTAGATGAATGTGCACTGTTTCAATTAACCAAGATAACAAATAGCTATTTGTAACCCCAAATTTGTAGTTGATTGGGTGTTTCAATTTCAGTAGCAAGACAACAAAATTGTTGATGAATGGCCTTTTCGATTAAGGTTATGGATGTGTACAACATGGTTTAAATGCCAAACATATGTATTTATTGACCAGGGATGTTTATTTTTATATTTTATTATTTTATAAGTAAGCTAACTTTTAAGACCATATTTAGGTGAAAGCAAAAATTTTATGGTAACAAAGTCGGCATTGTCTCAATATGGTTATACATCAGTTATCATAATTGTTTTAAGTAATAAAGTGGTAAAATATCGAGATCGTTCTTCACACAGACTAGACAACTAAGAATAAGAGATCTTCATTAAATTTTTGGTCTAGTTTTGTTTTTTAAAAAATTCAAATATTTCGTGAGTAAGTTGGTGATTTTCACAATCAAGTAAAAAACGATTAATTAAATGGTGGACATGTGTGTAAGGGTCACCTAAAAGTATTATAGGAGTGGAATGGTCAAAAGAATGTGATGACTCGTGTTATTGTTGTTTTCTTTGTTTATATTTAACAATAAGTTACAAATAAAGTTAACCTTAACAATGAAAATTAATAGCAAATTATATAAAAAAAAAAAAACTATAGTTTTCAAAACATAAATGAAAGTTGTAATCTTAACAAACCACATAAAAGAAAAATTAATTTGCTCTTTTAATAAAATACAAAATGGATGAATCTTGTAAGCAATTCCTTTTGGAAACATTTCATCTCTTTTAGAAACAATTTTATTATTTAAATATTTAAAATGTTACTTATTGTTATAACTAACAAAACAAAAAGTCTTTCGTCAAAATAGCTATTTTTGGCAAAAATTAAAAAAAATAACTATTTTTTAATAATAAAAATTAATTAAAATAGTAATTTTATCTCATGATTTCATTTTCTAGTCATTTCTCTTTTAAAATTATGAAAATAGCCATAAGTTTGTAAACGGTAAGTCCGTAATATGTGGATATATCAAAGTGTAAAAAACAAAAGTTTCTAAACCAAGGTTATGTTTGGCAAAAATAAGCTACCTAATAAGGTAGCTTATTTTCAGCGTAAACGTTTGTTTACCATAAGCTAGCTTATAAGTTATCTTATTGAAACGTTACTTGGAGTAACGTTTTAAGAGCTAATTGTCATTTTTTTTTCAATTATAACCCTCATTGATATTAATTATTTTTTTTATTTTTTTAATAGTCATTTTACAATCGTATACGTTAGTTTTGTCAAATATGATTTTTTTTCATCAGCTATCTTATAAGCTATCAGTTAGTTTGCCAAACATAGCCCACGTTCGTAATTGCAGGGACCGAATGTATAAATCTAGTTTAGGTACGTAGTTATAGGCACCAAATATATAAATTTGGTCTAGGTCCGCAAAAAAATGTCCTCAATGTGCTTTTCAAATTTACATATTTAATCCCTATAATTACGGACATGGTTTATACATTTTTTTTTATATTTTAATCTTTCCGTAGAATACCTAGTATCTACGACTATTTTGATTATTCCTAAAGAAAAATGGCTAAAAAGTAAAACCATGTAATTAAAATGTTCATTTTAATTAATTATTCCTTTAATGTTTTTAGTCGGATAATGAACCATAATCTTAATAAAAAACACAATTTTTTTAATTTCTTTTTTTGAGGATTTACAAAGTCAATTTACAAAATTAGTGGTTATTCCTGATATTATTTTAAAAACCGGTCATTTGATGAAATTTTTGTGTAAAAAACTAGTTTGATGAAAAAGGTAAAAAAGAAGTGAATAATTTTGATAAGAGGGCATGGAGTGAAAAAATCTCAAAAAGTTGATCTTAAAGTGAATAAGTTAAAAGTATAGGGGTGTAAAATGTAAATAAAGTATAAAAACCGTCGTCTTATTTCTGCAAAGACCACTGATATGCGGTCTTTTATAGTCTTTATATGCTGTACAGCTGCAGTAACTCCTGAAGAGCTCTCCAGTGGCAACCACTCTCTCGAATCGTTACTCTCTAATCTATGGGTAATCTCTTCTCTCTCTATTTCTCGATCTTCTTCTTCATTTTGATCTTCTTTGATTCATAGACTATAACAGCTTATTGATTCTTGCATTTTGAACTTTTGATTTTGTTTGTGTTACACTTTGTAAATTGATGTTCTTGTCGATTAAACTCGTTCTAGGGTTTAGTTATTGCGGCATCCTTCAATTCATGAACATTGAATGATATGATGTTGTGTGTATGAGAGATAGATAGATAGATAGATTTGGCAGAGCATTGTTTGAATAATGTTTATTTTTGTTGTTTTGAGATTACATTTTGGTATTCTGGTTGGTTGTTTAGATGGTGAGATCATTGGAAATAGTTTGAATCAATATCAACACTCAAAAGATAATTCATTTGTGAACAGTGGAATTTGAACTGTAGGTTCAAGCTCAATAATGTGTTTTCTTTGTTTAGAAATGCTTTCTTAAAGGAAGAAAATTCATTTATGTTGAAGTTCATTTTCACTGTGGGGTCCTCTATTTGGAGGTTCAAGCTTTTAGATGAGTTAGAAACTTTCCATGTTTAAGAATATGGTTTTGGGTTTAAGCCTCTCCACTTGCTCTTGTTTCCCTATTTTGTTATGTGTAACATCACTTTATTTAGTTTGTACAAACAGATGTAAAATGCAGTGGGAAAGTGTTTTAACTATACCTAATTATTGGTTTTTCCATCCACTGGTTCACACACACACACACACATATATATAGACGAGTTGATATCTTAATATGGATCAGAGCTTGATCTCGGGTTCATTTCTGGTGCTTGCACTTGCTCTCTCATTATTCTTGACAGTAGATAAATTGTTCAACTTTTCAACTCGTGCTTTAAGCTTTTACACCAGTTGGTAATTAAAAATACTGTTGTATGTTTGATGTTGCAGTGAATATGGTTAGATCAATGTCAATTTCGTCCTTGGGGGCGATGGTATTATTATGGTGGTTGGCTGTGGCTGCGGTGGCAGATGATGTCAAGTACAAAGATCCAAAACAGCCCGTTGCAGCTAGAGTGAAGGATCTTTTAGGAAGAATGACCATGGAAGAGAAAATTGGTCAGATGGTTCAGATAGAAAGGATTTCAGCTACTCCTGATATCATGAAGCACTACTTCATTGGTAAATAAATCTTATTACACATTTTTTTTTTTGAACGGCATCTATAACACACACACGCTCCAGCAGTATCGGGTCTCCATTACGGGCCAACCCACTAATCCGCTGCGACCCGGCCCAACCTATGGCTGAACCCGACCGGCAGGGAAGTGGATCCCATAGACTGGATCCTCCCGTACCGGCCCCGAACCTGGCCCCTAAGGCCCAGGCCCAAAGTCTGGATATCTCAGAAATGTCAACCGCAGGAATCGAACCCTGGTAGTGTGGCTTTCACCCCACACCCCCCAGGGATGTTACCTATCCAACTGAGCTAACACCCTTTGATCTTATTACACATTATTAGCATTATATGATTACAATACATTATTCGCCTTGCCGTTTTAATTATTAAACAGACAACGCTCTCATATGCACAAAATCATCATTTCCTTTTTCTTTGTTTTGCCCTCTAATGACACTCAATAGGACAATTTAGTAACATATTTTAGTCTTAAAAAGATTTCATAATAACATGAAGACTAATTGCTTTGATCATAGGTAGAGTAAAGACGTGAAATAAAACAAAAGTTAAGCAAGCAAGAAAATAAACTCCGCTTCTAAACCTATGAAATTGGCAAGTTTGATGAAAAAAGTTATTGTTCTTCTTTACTCTTGTGTTGTTTCTTATCTGCAAAATACTTGCACAAAGTTCTTACTTGTTATTGAATCGATGATAAGTTAAGTCAACTGGAGTATGGCCTGGAACAATATTTTATGATACATTCATCCAGATATTATAATTTATAATGAAAACATTGCCTGGACTAAAATAAAAACCACTTGTAAACCGAAGTAGGCAGAAGACCGTTTCTAATTGCAACATGTTGATGTTAAGGTGATTAATTTGAAAGGTTGACCCTTAGCCTTGGCCGTAAACTTTTGTTTTTCTATCTATATTTCAAACATGGGGGTTAATATATTTTTCTATTTTGAGGGGTTGATCTTTTGTTCTTCATAAATGCAGGAAGCTTACTAAGTGGTGGAGGGAGTGTTCCAAATCCCCATGCAACTGTCGTTGACTGGATTAATATGGTAAATGAGTTCCAAAATGGGTCACTTTCTACCCGTTTAGGGATCCCAATGATTTATGGAATTGATGCCGTCCATGGGCACAACAATGTTATCAATGCTACCATATTCCCCCATAATGTTGGCCTTGGAGCTACCAGGCAAGTCAAAATATTTAATCCTTTGCTATTACTCTTAATGATTTATATGTTTCTTATCGATACATTGATCAAAATCTTCAAATATGCAACATAATTTGTTAAAGACATTAAACTTGTTATAATCGTTAATACACTATAGGGACACTGATCTTGTGAAGAGAATCGGTGCTGCCACTGCTGTTGAAGTTAGAGCCACTGGAATTCCATATGCATTTGCTCCTTGTATTGCTGTAAGTATATCAACTGTACCTACTGTTGCCAAGGGTTATTATATAAACCTATGAATACATATAAATATTGTTAATGTATTGTTTCTAAAGGTCTCAACTGTTGAAATTCTTCATTAGGTATGCAGAGATCCAAGATGGGGACGATGTTATGAGAGTTACAGTGAGGATACCAAACTTGTTCAAAATATGACAGATATGATAATAGGGTTGCAAGGTGAAATTCCAAAGGGATCACGGCTGGGTGTTCCATATGTTGCTGGAAAGTATGTACCGTCTAAAAGATATTTTCAGTTTTGATTAAGACATTTAGTTTTGGAGTATCTCTAATATATGTCGTCCCTATATGTTAGCAATCAACATTTTTAACTTGGTTCTACACTAGATCAATTAGTAGGCATCACATATCTAGTAATCCAGTATAGATCCTATGGCGTCACTAACACACTATTAGACGTATATATTCTTCATAGGATCTTTTTCTCTAATATCTTTCCCCCCTATGCTTGATGTATATATACGATAAATACTTGTGTATGTCTAAATCTCTTTATGCATGTACAATACATCCTAAATACCTCACGGTATTAAGTATAGTTAGGTGGTTGAATAACCATATAGCATTTAATCACGTATGTGAGGATTAACTCAATACTCAAGTAGAAGCATAAGTGGTTCATTTAATAGGTAAAACATAATTATTTTTTGATATTTATTTAAACACACAAGAATTAAAGTTTGGATTATGTTATTTTAATACAATTACTTTTCTAGATGACCTCCATTTTTCCATAGACACCATTGCTCAGAAAAACTTCAAAAGTTTCCTTCCAAGTTGAGATACATCAATCGATAAACAAAAAGTTGAGAAAAGTCGATTAATCCATATTCCATTTTTTTGAAATGCATAATTCAATGGTTATCTTTGTAAGTTATGTCCATCATTGGCAGTCAAACTGTATACTCCATGCCATGAAAATTGCAATACTTCCCTTATTAGGATCGAGTCATTTCCCTGGAAAATTTTCATGTTAATATGATCCATTATCTTTATTACAATTCAATTTATCATATTGCTTTGCATCCACCAAGTTTTTCTATTCGTCTTTATTTAAGGTATTTCAAATATTTGAGGAATAGATAAACAGTGTCCTTAAACTATATGTCAAGTGACCAAAGGGCATTTGGCCTAGCGGTATCGTAGCCCTTGCCCTCCTATGAGGCCAGGGGTTCAAACCTCATCAAAGATGAGGAGGGTGTGTGAGTTTATTTGTTGCATTTGCCATATATAAATATTATATACTTCAAAAAAAAAACTATATGTCAAGTGAAATGTTGCAGTCTTGTAGATTTCATGGAAAAAAGTGGGGTTGTGCATGTGTTTGCATGCATAACCACAGTTTCCGGTCTGAATTAGCTCCGAACGCACAATCTTGAACCATTGGTCGATATTGGACAGCCCTAATCCTCATTATATAACTGGTCTTAATCAGATCCTTGATTATCATATCTAACCAATAATTTTTCTTCTATTTTGAAGAAGATATACTCATAAAAGTTATAAAATTATGGTGTTGCTTCTATTAAAGAACTTTGCACATGCTTACTGTTTTCCTTTTCTTGGACTGTGAAGTTATTATCTATAATAACTGCTAGATTAGCCTGATTCAGCTTTCTTCTTCTTTATGTGTCTTTAGGGATAAGGTTGCTGCTTGTGCAAAGCACTTTGTGGGTGATGGTGGAACAACTCGTGGAATTGACGAAAATAACACTGTTATCAACCAACATGATTTGCTAAGTCTTCACATGCCTCCTTATTATGACTCTATCATCAAGGGTGTATCAACAGTCATGGTTTCCTATTCCAGCTGGAACGGTGAAAGGATGCATGCCAACGGTGATCTTATTACTGGATACCTTAAGGACAAGCTTAAGTTTAAGGTATAAATTTTATAAATCTTACTTTTCTTTACTGAAGTTTCAAGTTTTGGGATTGCCTTTATTCATCAAGCACACCATTTAAAGCATCTCCAACAGCTTTGTTAAAATAGAAAAAAAAATGAGTTTTTGTTGTCTAAACTTCTCCAACAGTTTTGCTATCTTGTTCTGTATAATAGAGAAAACTTAAATTTTTTCCAAGTTTGGAGAATTGTCTAAAACTTGATGGTGGGAGAGAGAAATGATTATTTTATTCAATTCCACCAATGAGGTTAATTTTTTTTATCATTTTATATCGGGATGATAAATTAGATAATATTATATTAATATAATTTGTATTAAAGTCTCTAAAATAGACAATCTGTTGGAGTTGAATGTAATTCCTTTTAGAGATTTTAACTTTTGATTCTCTATTATAGAAAATCTGTTGGAGATGCTCTCATGGTTCCAAAACCCTCTGAATCATTTTGTATCCTGGACCTTCCTCAACCATTTCAGAACCCTAATTTCGTTTTGAACAATCACCAAACAATTATATTTCATTTTGTACTATATCATTATAGCCTCTTAATCATTTTGACCACTTAATCATTCTGCACCAAACCATTCAGCAACTGCCAAACAGCCCCAAAGACATCTTATGCAATCGTTAAAAGGACAAGGGTGATTCGTAACATAGAATTCATGTCAATGTTGCATTTTGGAAAGGGGATTTTTTTAGACGAAGATAAATCACAAGTGAACTCTTTTATTAGACAGAGTGAGTAGTTTTTATGCTTTTAAATTTGCTGATTGTCAAATATTTTCAGGGTTTTGTTATATCAGATTGGGAGGGAATCGACCGAATTACTTCCCCTCCTCATTCCAACTACACTTACTCTGTCCAGGCTAGTATTTTAGCTGGCATCGACATGGTTAGCAACTCTCTCTCTCTCCCTTACTCTCTCTCTCTCTCTATATATATATATATATATATATAGGAAAGTTCAAATGCGAACTCAAATTTGGTTGTGATCGTGAGTCGTGAGGACAAACGAGAGAGCGACACGTGTCTGAATGTAGATTATTCAGACTGAATAAAACTGAATATATTCGGTCTGAATAATGCTTATTCAGTCTCAATAGGCATTATTCAGAGTGAATAAACACTATATTCAGTTTTATTCGGTCTGAATATTTCTTTGATTATTTGACACATGTCGCGCTCTCATTTGTCCTCACGTTCACAACCAAATTTGAGTTCTCATTTGAACCCACCCCTATATATATATAGTGTCAGGTTCAAGGGAAAACGCCAAAAAAAGAGAAAACTGAAGAGCACCCTAGGAGCCCTCCATCTAGACGGTATGCATATATAATTATATATGCATTAGTGCATAGAGAAAAAAACAGCTTCAGTCGCTTCTATGCATTTGTGCATACCGTCCGGATGGAGGGCGCCAAGGGTGTTCTTCAGTTTTCTCATTTTTAGTGTTTTCCCTTGAACCTCCCTCTCTCTCTCTCTCTCTATATATATATATATATATCTGTGCATGCTTACATATGTGTTTATATATGTACCTTTTGTTGAAAGAAACTGGTGGTCTGGTGAAGGATGAACGGTCAAGATTCTTCATAATAAAGAAATTTGATATTCAAAATTAATTCTTCAACAGGTTATGGTCCCTAATAATTACACCGAGTTCATTAATATTCTTACATATTTGGTCAAGCACAAAATTATCCCGATGGATCGTATTGATGATGCCGTGAGCAGAATTTTACGAGTCAAATTTACTTTGGGTTTGTTCGAAAACCCTCTTGCTGATTTCAGTCTAGTTAACGAGGTTGGAAGCCAGGTCAGTCAATTATTCAATTCCAACTCCTTTTTTTTCATATTCTGTTGGCCATCCCTTAATATATATATATATATATATATATATTTGTTTTCTTTCTGTTTTGAGGAATATAGGCACATAGGGACATAGCTAGGGAGGCAGTTAGGAAATCGTTAGTGCTGTTGAAGAACGGAAAAAAGGCAGATGACCCAATGCTACCCCTCCCCAAGAAGGCATCAAAGGTTTTGATTGCTGGAAGTCATGCCGATAATCTGGGCTACCAGTGTGGTGGGTGGACAATTGGTTGGCAAGGGTTTAGCGGGAATGGAAACACGACAGGTACGCTCTCATCTTTTGGACTAAAAACTCGTGTGCAAGCACTAGAATGGAAAATCACTCATTTTTTTTCTTATAAATATATGCCCATATGTCAAAATTATAACTTAAAACTCCTACATTGACATGAACTTCTTTTAGTTAGATGTAAAATCGCTATGCATGGACTAATCCTGACAATTTATGACTGCAAGACATCAGCCCTGATAAACTCAGTGGCCACAATTGTTGTGTACGCCTGGATTCGAACCCCTGGCAGATGGGATATTCCACCACATCCCCCAGGGCCTCAACCAGTTCGCCACAACCCTTGTGGTTATGACAAAATAAATTTGATTTCAATAAATATGAAATAATTCACATTGATGTGTCTAGGATGTGTGGGGTTTGACATTTAAATAGTCTTAATTTCATGGGCAAAATGCATGACGTTTGCTTTGGTACCTATTCAGCGTGACAAAGATTTTTTTTAATCAATATAACAAAGTTTCATTTTTTTTACTTTTTAACCCATTTGATCGGTAACCTGTTGATTTTTAACATTTGATGACGTGGATGTTAAGTTTATTGTCAATTTTTCCGTAACCCTTTCGTAAACGGGTATCCATGTTATCAAATCTTAACAAGATCACTAGGTTACTGGTCAAAATGGGTACAAAATAAGAAAATTTCAAACTTTATTACATCAATTAATTAAAAAAAACCGTTACCGAACTTTGTTGCATTTTGATATATTTAATTATTTTCCCCTAATTCCATTGACAAAGTTAGACTTATTTTACATACTTACGAAAATATGAATTCTTCATTAACTGCAGGAACAACTATTCTTAACGGAATCAAATCTACAGTCGATCCAACCACCGAAATCTCTTACATGGAGAATCCCGATAACGAATTTATCAAATCCAATAACTTTTCTTACGCTATAGTTATCGTTGGTGAACATCCTTACACAGAGATGTTCGGCGATAGTTCAAATCTCACGATTGCAGATCCCGGTCCAAGTATCATCACAAACGTTTGTGGTCAAGTGAAGTGTGTTGTGGTCATTATTTCTGGTCGGCCGGTTGTGATCGAACCATATATGGCTACAATTGACGCTTTAGTTGCAGCCTGGTTACCCGGAAGTGAAGGCCAAGGTGTGGCGGATGTTCTTTTTGGAGATCATGAATTTACGGGAAAGCTTTCAAGAACTTGGTTTAGAAAGGTTGACCAACTTCCGATGAATATTGGCGATCCACATTACGATCCACTCTTTCCTTATGGATTTGGGCTCACAACAAAATCAGTTATTGATAGGTAACATCTAACAACTTATAGTAATCTATTACCTCCCTCTGTCCCAATTTAAATGTCTACATTTCTGTTTATATTTGTCCAAAAATAAGTGTCTACTTTCAAAAGTAAATAACCAAATTCTCAAATTTACCCTTAGTTAATGCACAAATATTTAAGAGTTGTGAGGAGGGAGAAATTAAATGAGGGTAAATATGTCATTTGGTTTACTAAAAAGTGTAATAAGTATGCATGTCTAAAACTGTTTGTCATTTCAATTGCGGACACTTAATCTCCATAGCCATTTGGTTTCCCTTTTGGAGTAATTTCTTTTGATCTCCATAGCCATTTGGTTTCCCTTTTGGAGTAATTTCTTTTGATCTCCATAGCCATTTGGTTTCCCTTTTGGAGTAATTTCTTTTGATCTCCATAGCCATTTTAATATGTCTCTAATTTACTTTTTTATACCCCTTTTGTTCCAAAATAGATGTCCATGATGAAAGAGGTTTTTAAAATGTGTAATTATTACATTCTATATTTAACTAAATGACAATTTTACTCTTAATAACAGGAGTAATGAATTTCTCCATCTTATAAATAAGGGTAAAATTGGAAAAGTAGACAATTTCTTTTTGAAAGTGGACACTTGTTTGGGGAGAAACTAAAATAGAAATATGGACACTTATTCTTGGACGGAGGAAGTATTTGACTCGAGTTTATGTTTAATTTGACATGTAGTTTAATAGAAGGGTTTAACTATTAGTCAAATGTTATGAATAGTAGCAATAATCTTTGACGTTGACTGTTAGCTTTTAGGGGTCATTCCAGTAAGGTCGTGTGAAAAGAAGAGTTAAAGTGAGAAGCGCAAGAAGGGATCTGGACCGTTAATCTCAAACCCACCCATGAATTGCGTTGACACGGGGATTGATATGATGCATCACATTCTAATGTGCATCCAAGGGTTGAGATCCCTTCTTACGCTGCTCATCTTAACTCTCCTTACTGGAACCCTACCCTTCCAGTAAATGCCTATATATATATATGTATGTATGTATATATATATATATATATATATATATAGCTTGTACTCAGTTTTCTCCCCGGAGACCAAACCAAACGGGTAGACCTAACCTTTACTTTAAAGAGTAGAGCGGTTGTTGGGTCTTTTAGATAAATGACCTTAAATGAGTTTTCAATTAGGAGCCTAACCTTCTTAAATTGTTTAACTCAATGCCCAGGTTGGGTAAATAAAATGGTTATTTAAGAGAATAACCTTCTGACATATTTTTTTTTGTATGCATGACCTTTTGATTCAGAATGACTTAATTGATAGAATAATGCCTCTTCTAAAACAATCCTCAAATTATGTCAAAATGTCATACATTTTAAAAAAGTTGTGAGAAGGTTATTCTCCTAAATAACCCCGCAAGTATATAATTTTACCTTCAAAATTTATGGGGAAAGTGAAAGCTTTGAATCGAAGGATGGATCTCTTAAGGTTTGATATTTGTACTTTGCAGGTCGATATCAGCTGGTATAACTAGAAGTCCGTTTCTCATTGGCATTTTGGTTTCAATGCTTTTCAGTTTTAGTTTATCGCACATGTACATTGTGTAACTTCAGTTTCCCTAGCTCATTTTGTAGATTTTAGGGGAATTATGAGAGGTTAAGCTTTTAGAATCTAGATTAGATGAAGGCATTGGTAGTGTTATGTTTGATGAAATGACTTTAAACATCCAAATAATTTTGACATTTGAGACAATATCATTATTGTATCATATTCAAAATTTAACATTTGAAGACCCCATCAAAGAGTCATTGGTCCAACACTCCAATGGTATCAGGGTTACCAGTAGATTCCAGCCTCCAAAGAGGTCACAAGTTCAAATCTATTAATAGGTGGGCTGTGGGAGTGTCTTGAGGCATTTGTTGTATATAAATATTATTATGTGCTTAAAAAACATTTGAAGACCTCATCAAAGAGTTATTGGTTCAGTGGTACCCTCGGTTACCAGTAGAGCCCAACCTTCTAGGAGGTCAAGGGTTCAAATCTCACAAAAAAGTGACGAGTGTATATAGATATCTGTTGTATATAAATATTATATACTTCAAAAAAGTTTTTGAAAGCCTCAACAAAGAATCATTGGTCTAATGGTAGTAGAACCCAACATGATAAATTGTTTTATTTAACAGTCATATTTCTATTTGAATAATTTGGTATTTTCTAAGCATATTTAATATTTCAACTATTCATCAAATTAAAAACTTTAAGAAGAAAATATTAAAGGGTACTACCAACGGTTTAGAACCTTTTGATTCAATTACAAACTTTATTTGATGGGAAATTGGTAGAAATGACGATTTGAGAAAAATTATTGTACATAATAACCATCTCTCTCTTCATTTGACAAAAATAACCAAAATCTCCGTTAAATATCCTAAACCTCCGTTAAATACCCTAAACCTCCGTTAAATACCCTAAACCTCCGTTAATTACCATTAAACCTCCGTTAATTACCATTAAAACCTCCGTTAATTACCATTAAAACCTCCGTTAAAATTGAAACCTCTGTTAACACCATTTTGTAGAAATTTTTTATCAAATATTTACAATTTTAACCCCTATAATTATATAATAAATTACTTTAGGTCCCTTACTTTTTAATTTTTTATTTTACACCTTTATTACATTAACATACATTATTGCATATCAATTAAAATACGTCTAAAAAATACGTTTTTATTTTAACAAGTTACACCATTATAATCGTCTCGTCGATACCTTCGAAATGAGCCCAATATTGAATATTTTTTGAATTAGTTATATTATTATATATTATATTTTATATATAATACGAAAAAATGTTTTTAATATTTACAATTTGTACGTTTATCTATACTATAATATAAAATTTTCATATAAACTCTTACGGACAACTTTTTAAACATTATGTACAATAAATTAAAGTCAAATTACTTAATTTTCAAGTTTACAAGTTAACTAAGCATAAATACAACTTATTAAAGTTTCATGTTTAAGTTCGTATAACTAACGTAGATAAACTTAATCAAATACATGATAAACATCTAATTTTAAATATTAATAACTTAAAATAATTATTGAGTTAATACTTACGTTGTATTCTCGAAGCTCATTTAACGAAGGAAATTAAAATCATTTAAAAAATTAATAAAATTACCAAATCTTTCATTATATTCTTATAGTTATTTATTTAATTTGTGACATATCATTTGTTTTTTCGATTAAAATACGTATTCTTAATATTTTGTTAATTGTTAACAATATAAAGTTAATATATGATTATAATATATAATAATATAACTAAATCAAAAAATATTCAATATTGGGCTCATTTCGAAGGTATCGACGAGACGATTATAATGGTGTAACTTGTTAAAATAAAAACGTATTTTTTAGATGTGTTTTAATTGATACACCATAATGTATGTTAATGTAATAAGGGTGTAAAATAAAAAATAAAAAAGTAAGGGACCTAAAGTAATTTATTACATAATTATAGGGGTTAAAATTATAAATATTTAAAATAAAATTCCACAAAAGGTGAGAGAGATTTTAATGGAGGTTTCCTAAATTTAGCGGAGGTTTCAATTTTTCCATGTCAATCTCCGTTAAAAGTGGCCAAAACGATGTAGTTTTGATATCTCCTCTAATTTAACGGAGATTTCAATTATTTTAACGAAGGTTTTGGTTATTTTTGTCAAATAAGGAGATAGATGGTCACTGAATATAACAATTTATCAAAATTGGTCATTTAAGCCAATTTCCTTTATTTGATTAGATTTTAAGGTATATTTAAATGTTGTTATTAACATTTTCAATCACTATTTTGAAAGATTGTTTTTTAATCCCAAACTTTAACTCAATATTCTTTTAAGTTGAATTTAGTACAAAGTTGAAGGTTTTGAATTTGATTAAACGTTTGGATGATTTTGGGTTTATGGTTTTATTTAAATTTGTAAGTCTAAAATGAAAACTTATGAAAATACTTGTAAGTCTCAATTTGGATTTATGAATAAATAAATTAGAAATAAATTACCTTTTCAAATTTTGTTCTTTGTATTTTAATTAGTACATGATCTTTCTAGATTTATCTAATAATTTCCGAAGCAAATTACATGTTTCGTCGTTATGATTATATACTTTTAACGTCTTTTCCTCCTTTTAAAAAATATATTCCAAGGAACATGTCTTTATAGTTGTGTTTTTTAGCGAGTTACATCCAGTGGCTGCATGTTTCTTGTAAGTTAGGTCCATATGGTTGTAATTTTTTAATAGGTTCAACCTATAAATAAATCAATGATATGGGTCCTTGTGGTTGCATTAAGGACCCAACTCATTGTAAAAATGCGACCACAACAGGGACACAATCCGTTCAATTTAAAAAAAAAAAGACAAAGACCGTTAAAAACATGTAATCACAGGAACTAAACATGTAATTTACTCGAACTTCCAAAAAAAAATAATTAGTTTTCTCTCAAAACACAAAACTCATATACACATAATCATGGAAAAAGTTTTGTTATTAAACCAAATCTGACATGTTATTGATTTTTTTTCCAAATAGTTGTGAGAATATAAATTCATTTAGGTTTCAAATTCATAAGAAAAGTGATAAAAGAATTGCTATTCTTTAAATAGATATAAACATGAAAGAATGAAGAAGCAAAAGAACATAAATAATAGTGAGAGAATGGAGAATAAAATGTTTTTTATTTATAAAATTTATCTTTGCTTTGCATGGATTTTGTATTTGAAGAAAATTATTAGATAAACCTTTAAAGATGAAGTAATAATTTGGACAAATTTTGAAAAGGTAAGCTGAAGAAGATATCATTTCCATAGGCATCTACAACAAAAATAGGAATTTTAAGTCATTTTTTCCTCGTAACAGTTTCGGATAAATACCCAAAAATAATTATCATAGGGGAGATTTTTTTTTATTATGTTTCATCAATAAAAAAATATTGAAATTAAATATTTACGTAAGAGAAAAATATTTTATTAGAAGTATGAAATATTTTAATAATATAATGTGTAACACCCCCGTCCCGCACAACCTGAAACGGAAAGTGTACAATCCGGTAATCAGATCAAATCTCAAAACACCACAATTTAGAGCTATACTAAGTTTCCCAAATGACATTTATAAATTATAATTATAAATGAAACTTTAAACATATATACGTCCCAAAATATTATTGTCTATTTGTTCCCAAAAGTTTATACATCGTTACAAAAGCACATAACTTATGACTTCCATTTCTTACCTTAATCTCGATCCCTCATCAGTCATCTCGACCATAGAGTGGTACCTGAACCTGCCGAGGAAACAGAAAAGGCCTCGGCTGAGCAAAGTCGCTCAGTGGATATATAATGTGCATAATGGTGTGATTGTAATATAAGTTCAAATATCAATTAACGTAAAAGAATCGTAGTGAAACCGTTCTGAACATAATTAAAGAATGTAGAAATCATTATAAAAGTCAATAAGTCACCCGTATTGCAATAATACGTTGTCTAATTAGATGATCAGTCCAATAAGACTCGGAATGTCAGTGTCGGGCACAACACCACCCATCCCCCGGTAACCAATTTAATTCTTGTATCCGGCTCTATCCGGTAACCAGGCATTTTCTGGTATTCGGCTCTTGGATGCATCCTACATCCTCTAATTGGCTTGGCCTTAGCCTTTACGAGAACGCCATGGTCACTAATAGCCACCATGGAGGCATCTCAACGCCCGTGGCCCAAGTGTTGAGTCTAAAATCAAAAACAATAAAACTTGTGTCGTTAAATCAATGGTTTCATCAACCTTAAAACCATATCAAACCTCATGATAATCAATTCAACCGATCACGTATCATACATAATATTCAAAATAACGCAAACGATTCCAAAAGTATTTTTCAAATCAATCGAAAATGATCGTAACTTAAAAAAAACAATTCATTTGGAAATCATAAATATTGCGTTTAACATGAAGACGTAAAGCATTAAAATCAAACTCTTTCAATAACATGCTCAAACCGTGAGGAAAACTCAATGATATAGCATAAACCAAAATCTTGAAACGAAAACAAAGTTTCTTATAAAGTACTCGTAACCGTTAGGCTCGGAGTCACACCTATCAATATGGATTGGATTGCCGGAATATAACCGGTTACCCTCGAGTCAAATGAATAGAATATCCGTACCTTAACTGAATTTGAGAACTAACGCACGATCAACGGAACTCACGATAAACTTTGAGCCATCACGTGCCTAATGAATGCATAAATCGGTATCACTTGCAAAACATAAAAACCATATCCTAATTATTCTAATAATTTACTTAGGTCCTATATGTTAAGAACCAACTTAGACTTCAGTATGTACAGTCGGATATGCATTGAGAATCAACTCGACATTTAGCTTTATGCAGTTTCAACCGGTGTATTTACAACTTCTATCCTCATTGTTTTCGAGCATAAATCTCCTATTTAGAGGCCAATACAGATTATGTAATCTAAATGAAACTTGTAGTATGATATCCTATGAGTCGGTTGGTTTTGGAATCATCTCATTTGGATCATCCATCAGTTCTATACGGATGTTACAAAACTGCTATAAAATTTTGTATATGCTGCAAACAGCCCCACAACGGCACTGTTTTGACCCACTTAGGTCGAGAACTGGGTTTTGGACCCTTCATGACAATTGTAGAATACACCAAGGGTGTGTTTGGTTCGGGGGATTGTTTTCAAGGGAATTGGATTTCACGAAGGGAATTGGATTTGGAGGGATTGGATTGGATTGGATTTGAAATCCTTCATTGTGTTTGGTTTGTAGTATTTGGAATGGATTTCAAATCCATTCCTTACGATTCATGTTTGGTTTGAAGGATTTGGATAAAAATTTGGGCAGAGGAGAATCCCTCAGGATTGGATTTGAAATACCAAGGCTTTGGGAAGGATTCTCAAATCCACTGTTCACGGGATTTTAAATGAATCCAGGGATTTTAAATCCTTAACATCAGGCAAACCAAACACAGGAATAGATTGGATTTGAAATCCAAATCCCTCCGGTAATACATACCAAAAGGTTCGAAGAAGGATAATGAGTGAAGATCTGCCCCAACCAAGTCGTCGACCGCTGCGGTACCTGAACTGAATGCTCTGAGGAAATCCATTCCATTCCCGCGAACCAAACGCGCCCTAAGGGATTTCTACCTGCAAAATATGAGCCATTTCCGATGCACGGTTTGTGATTTACACTCTGTCAAAGTAAGGGACTTGCACTTGTAGAAAAATCTGATTTTCTTATTTTTCCAACTCACTTTTATGATCCCAACTTCATGATTGTTACATTTAAATGCTCTAAAACATACCTTAACATACAAGACCTTAAAACAAAGTTTAATGGTCATTAACTCAAGCTTAATCATGCAATTTTGCTCTCATATGCATTTAATCGAACACTTAGTGTGCAGTTGGAGATATAAACTCAACCTAACCATATTGAAACCATGATTTACTCTTTTTCATTTCTACATCAGTTTTAACCAACCCACAGATTCTAAACATGTATAATGATACCATTTTGTAATACCAATTCCTAGACTAAGCAAATACCCAATTATATAACAATTTCAATAATCCTAACATAAACATACTGATGAAAAGGAATGAAATTTATGCCTTTAGGAAGGATTCGGAGAGTAGATTACGACTTTGTGATTGAATCCTTGGTTCCTTCAATAATTTGAGACAATTTTTAGAGAGAAGAACAAAATTATAGAAAGAGGATGGCGGTCATGGATGAAGACGATGAAGAACTCTAAAATGGAGAAATGTGGGTTTTTTTTTTTCTTTTTATAATTACAGCGAGTTTAGTCATTTGACGATTTTGACCCTTTAACAATCCTTGATTTCCATTCAAGTATGGTACAATTCAGAAAAGCTAACGTACAAGTTTCTAAAAAACTCGGTATTATATAATGAATGTTGTAATCTTCAAAATGGAGAAGTTGTTGGAGTTGAATGTGATATTGTTTAAGAAATTTTGAATTTGACTATTCATTTGGAGAAATTATGGAGGGGTTGTAGGAGGTGTGCATACTACATTGGATAGAGCACGACAAACAATTAGTCATGTCAAGTTCAATCTTGTCATCTCCCATCTACAGATGGCCAAATAGACCCGACTCAGCCTGGCACTGAGACCGACAAAGGACCGACCCGCCCCAGGACCGATGTCACCGGTTTGGCACAACCGATTAAGGACGTGCTTTTCATCCAAAAACAAGGTCTGGTCTGGGAACGGTTCAAATAAACTTAAAAAATGTTACGTTTTTATAGTCGTTGAAACGATCATATGACGTTTTTTTTTTCACTTTTTGATTTTTTTTACACAATATATATGTCATATAGTGTATGGAGGAAGATACCAAACTCATAAACGCAAAAAAGTTCGCAATTCTCACTGTAATTCGTGATTTTGGCATGTATTTGATTCCGTTTTTAACACATTATAACAAAATGTATTATTTAAGTGTATTTTATTGACCCAGTTACATATTTAAAAGTATATTAGGATACCATTTTTGTATTTTTTTATAAAATTTTTAAAACAAATTACATGTAAAATCGATTTTTAATAAATGGGACTGATTTGGTATCGGACGGGACCGGGACCGGGACCGGTTCTCTTGACCGGTTATGCTAAACCTTAACCGAGCCTTCGATTTTTTATTGGGACCAGGACCGATTTTTTGCCATTTCTACTCCATCTAGTCGGTGTACTACCAAACGATACTTATAAACACCTAATGGAAAAACTGATTATAAGATAATCTCCAACAAATTCTTTAAATAACCAAAGGGTTCGCCTAACGGTATCGTAGTCTTTGCCCTCCTGGGAGGTTAGGGTTTCAAACCTCACTAAAAGTAAGAAGGGTGTATGAGTTTATTTGTTACATTTGCCGTGTAGAAATATTATATACTTAAAAAAACAAATTCTTTAAAATACGAAAAATAAGGGTGCATTTAGTTAGCGAAAAGTGTTTTCATTTTCCAAGAAAACGTTTTTAGAAAATGAAGTTGAGTTTTCATTCTCAGTTTTCTATGAAATTTTTTCAAAACGCATTTAGTTGAAACGGTGGAGTTTTCATTTTTCATTTTCAGATTTTTAGAAAACGCGTTTAGTTGTGCATTTTCTACCAGTTTTCATTTTCCATTTTTTTTCAAATTAGAAAGTGTGTGTACACACACACTTTCGCGCACACACAAACACACTCACTTTCACACATACACTTACTTTCACAGACACACACACACACTCACACACTTTCACATACACGCACACACACACACACACACTTTCACATACACGCACACACAGTCACACACACACACACACTTTCACATACATAAACACAGATTCACACACACACACAAATTCATACACACACACACACACACACACTTTCACTTTCACACAGACATACACACAACTTTCACTTTTACATACACACACACACTTTTACTTTCACTTTCATGCAGACATACACACATGCACACACGCTTTCGCACACGCATACATTTTCAGTTTCACACAGACATACACACACACTTTCACTTTCACACATACATATACACATTCACACACACACACACACACACACACACACACACATTCACACACACACTTTCGCACACACACACACACACACTTTCACTTCACAAAGACATACACACACACACTTTCACTTTCATACATACGCATACACGTTTTCACTTTCACACAGACATATACACACACACACACACTTTCGCGTGCGCGCACACACACACACACACTTTCACTTTCACATAGACACACACACACACACAATTTCACTTTCACACAGACATACACACACACATACTTTCAAACACACACACATGTTTTCACACGCACATACATTCACACACACACACACACTTTCACACAGACACACACACACGCACAATTTCACACAGACATACACACACACACTTTCACACACACACACACACACACACACTTTCACACACACACACACACATTCTAATTTGAAAAAAAATGGAAAACGAAAAGTGGTAGAAAATGCAAAACCAAACGCGTTTTCTAATTTTTCTAAAAATGAAAAATGAAAACTCCACCATTTCAGTTAAATGCGTTTTCTAAAATTTTCATAGAAAATTGAGAATAAAAACTCAACTCCATTTTTTGAAAATGTTTTATAGTTAACTAAACACACCCCGGAGTTTTCATTTTCCATTTTTAGAAAATTAGAAAACGCGTTTGATTGTTGTAATGTCTCACATTAAATCGGGGAGGAGAACAAACGTTGTCTTATAAGGGACTTGGATACCACCTCTATTAGACGCGTTTTAAAACCGTGAGTCCAGGTGTGCAGACAAACCGGACAATATCTTGTACGGTTGGCCTGTGTGTGTGTGAATGTGTGTGTGAAAGTGTATGTGTGTGTGAAAGTGAGTATGTGTGTGAAAGTGAAAGTGTGTGTGTGTGTGTGAAAGTGTGCGTGTGAAAGTGAGTGTGTATGTGTGTGTGAAAAAGTGTGTGTGTTTGTACACGCGAAAGTGTGTGAAATTGTGTATGAGTGTGAAAGTGAAAGTGTGTGTGTGTGTGTGTGTGTGTGTGTGTGAAAGTGTATGTATGTGTGTGTGTGTGTGAAAGTGAGTGTGTGAAAAAGTGTGTGTGTGTGTGTATGTGAAAGTGTTAAAGTGAAAGTGTGTGTATGTGTGTGTGTGTGTGTGTGTGTGTGTGAAAATGAGTGTGTGTATGTGTGTGTGTGTGTGAAAACGAGTGTGTGTATGTGTGTGTGAAAGTGTATGAAATTGTGTATAAGTGTGAAAGTGAAAATGTGTGTGAAAGTGTATGTGTGTGTGAAAAAGTGTGTGTGTGTGTGTGTGTGTGAAAGTGAAAGTGAAAGTGTCTGTGTGTGTGAAATTGTGTATGTGTGTGCAAGTGAAAATGTGTGTGTTTGAAAGTGTATGTGTGTGTGTGAAACTGTGTGTATGTGTGTGTGTGTGCGCGCGTGAAAGTGTGTGAAATTGTGTATGAGTGTGAAAGTGAAAGTGAAAGTGTGTGTTTGTGTGTGAAAGTGTATATATGTGTGTGTGTGTGTGAAAGTGTGTGTGTGTGTGTGAAAGTGAAAGTGTGTATGTGTGTGTGCACGCGTGTAAAAGTGTATGTGTGTGTGTGTATGTGCACGCGTGTAAAAGTGTAAGTGTGTGTGCATGTAGAAAATTATTTTGAAAATGAAAATTCTGAAAACTCAAAAATGTTGTTTTCTAAATCTAATATAAATATAGAAAATGAAAATGAAAAAAATTTTGGATTTTTTTTGAAAACTAAACGAACTAAACACGTTTTCCAAATTTTTTAATTTTCACTGGAAATTTTTTCTAAAAAACAGAAAAAATTTCATCAGAAGTTTTTGTTTCCAATTTTGTTTTAACATGTTATCTATATTTTTCTTCAAAATAGAAAAAACTTGATACGAGGAGAGAGAAATGATTTTTTTTATACATCTCCACCAATGAGGTTATATTATTATTATTATTATTATTATTTTTATATAAAAGTTTTTAAAAACATTAATTGTGATGATAAAATAATAAAATATTTTAATAATACAATTAATATTCAAATGTTTAAAACAAATAACTAAAATATTAAAATCCTTAAAATAGAGATATATTGAGTTAAACGTAATCTTCTTAGAGATTTATACTTATAATATTTTGTTTTAGAGAATAATATAGAATTTATTATAGATGCTAATAGTGGATTTGGTATAGTATCAACTAATTATAATCGGTACGTAAAACTTTATATAGTGTATCAAACAAATGTACTTGGTACCAGTTTATAGCGGCTGAAACTAGTTTTATGCCAATTTCAAGTTACAGATATAATCATTTGTCATTATGTTAAATTTTGAGTGACATTTTGAGTTTTCAGGCAACATATGTGATGTTTAAGGGTTTTTAATTGCAAACATTAACATAAAATAGTTAAAGTTACAAAATCTAATATTTGATACATAAAAATACAAAACTATTAAATAATTAAATAAGTCGACATCATGGTCTATTGTGGTATGTGACTTCCAACACCATGTACCATCCAAGTTTGCATACTTAGTATGATACTACCAGCCGACTGTAATTGGTATTAATTTAATTGATATAGTTGGTACACATGTTTGTTAGTTTAGTTTGGTACAAAATTGTCACCCTTAATTAGATGCTTTAAGGGGTTGTTTGGTTGGTTTTCCATATATCATAGATAAAGTTAGATTAAGCTGTCTGTATAGATTGAGAATGTTTTGTTTGAGAGAATTTCTTTATAAACAATAATGAACGTGTTTTTAAGTTAAGAGATGACAAATTTAGCAAAAACTTGGTTATCTGTATAAAGCTTTCTTAGAAGCATACAAAATAAGTCACTTTCTAAATCGTTAAGCCACTAACAAACAATCATGTATAGCTGACCAATAACTTGTGAGTAGGGGTGACAATTCTCGACACGACACGAAACACGACACGAAAATAAACGGATTAAGATTGAAGTTTCTGACCCGCCAACCCGCCAAATAAACGGGTCGTGTTCGGGTTGACCCACTAACACGCAAAAAAATAAATTTTTAGTTTTTTTTATTTTACTTAAAAGTTTCAAATAGTCAAAATGGATTTGTTTGAATTTGGTTGTGTTTGGACTTTTTATTTGTTTGAATTTGATTGTATTATTAGGTGACCCGTCAACCCGTTCATGACCCGTCAACCCATTTATGACCCGCCAACCCGTTTACAACCCGCCAATCGGTTTACGACCCGCCAACCCGAACGTGTGCGTGTTACTCGATTAGTTAAACGGATCGTGTCCAAGTTGACCCTACCTGACCCACCAACCTACAACCTGTCAACCCGAACACGATCCAATTGCCAACCCTACTTGTGAGGCCCCTTAAACTGATTAAGCCGTTAACAAACAACTCCCAATATTCTAAAACGTTCACAAGACGCAAACCATCCGAACCGGCAATTCCGGTTTAATTTGGACCGGAGTGTGGGCCGATGCATATAAGCGTTTTTTATGTGTGAAAACAAGCTTTGGAGATTTGGATTTGCTGAAGACAGTTACGGTGGAACTACTCAGCCATGGCCGGTGCCGATCCCGAAAAGCTGATCGCAAAAGCCGATAAGCTGTCAGTTTACATTTTTTCGCAATCCTTCATAATCTTCGTATTGCCGATTATCAGTATCTAATTTCATGATCATGTTGTTGATTGTTGAACTTCGCAACGATTCTAGTAGGTTTAAATCAACATATCATTTCCAGTAACTAGGGTTTTTGCGTTGAATTTCATGATGATTTTGGACTTCAATTGAAAGATCGTAGACTGTGATTAGGTTAAGTTAATGGAGCTTGTAAAGTATCTGTGTAGTTGGAGATCAGTTTCAGTCTGTCAGTTCCAACACTGGAGTATGTTGTTTTGCGTTTTGTGGTCAAATTACCGCTTTCTGGATTCAAAATCGAATGTGTTTTCAATTGATCATCTTTTAGGTATTATTTGAATTAATTGCAATCTTGGAAATATATTAGAGATTCTCATTATTTACTGATTCAAAAGATGGTCAGATAGACAGAAACTCAGAAAGTGGCCCATATCACTGGTTTCCTGGATCTCGCTTATTCATCTTGTTTCTTCATGAATTGTGATCATATCCATTCAATTGTTTCGCGTTGCAGTACTTGGTGGAAAAGCTATTGTTGTGGTCTTTATCAGGTGTTGAACATACCTATCAAGTTTTCATATAAATCATAAAAATGTATTCAGACTTTTTTTTATGTTTGAGATTAAAATAAGTATGACGAAGCAATTCACATGTTGGAATTGGAAATACAATAATAAAGGATGAAATTGGTAAGCATCCATTTCAATCTCTTTCCAATATGGTGATAAATACGGAGATATGGAATTCATGTCTGTCACACCCGAGTGCTGACTTACCCGGGGAGTGACTTACCAGTATGTTATCAAATACAATCGTAATCATATAATATATATTTGTCATAAATAGATATAGTTGGAACAGAAGCAGATTACTTAATCCAAAAATACATAATTCATATGCATCATTCATTTTGCATAGCGTGAACTTTGTAAAATCTTGAAATCACTAATTTACAACCTTTTCCTTGCCCACTTGTTTCTTTATCTGACACCCACAAATACATTAGCCTTTATTTGTAACACATGTATTAAAGTTATATTCTCTAGTAATCAAAAAAAGGTAATCCTCATAAACATTTTGTAACGAACATTTAGATATGTCTATTTAGCACTTTAGCTGTTCTTAGCTCCACTAATCCCTTATCTAGTGTGGGGGTCTAAAATTTATATGCATTAGTCAAATGGTACTGTCAAATCGTCCTAAATGATATTCCTTACATCTCAAGAACAGTCTGCACACACCATAAAAATCATTTTCATGCAATAAATACATTTGTCATACTTTTCTAGAACTTCATGCATAAGCTAATCATTAGCAAATTCATATGTGCTTCTAACTTCTAAATTTTTAAATCGAAGTTTTACGTGAACTCACCTGTTTTATGGTGTAGTTGTTTCTTCAAGAATTTCAACCTACATAGGTAAAATGTCTCACAAAACAGTATCAAGATCAAGTTTTAATCATCTAGTTCTGCTAATCCGAGAATTTCAGTTTTCTGTTCATATATTAGTACTGGCATAGATCTATAAACCAACCATGTCCGTAACCTTAAGCCATGAAAATATGCAATGGCTAAGTCTTACAATGGGGTGTTACGATGCAACGTCTGTGACATTTTTATGATGTTATAGTCAATCTTGGTTGTTGACATAATGTATTTATGAAGGAAAAGCCTTATGGATGCTCTAGTCCTGAAGATCTCATCATTGCCTGTAATATGTCAATGTTTCCAGTCTTGCAAATCCTTTGAAGTCAAGTTACCTATTTATGTTGATGCATCACCGGCACATGATCCTCAAAGATAAGATTTGGGGAAAAAAGTTTAAGAAGGAACTAGGTTTCAAAGGGTCCATACTATATAATAAAGACTAGGATCTTTAAGGGTCCATAACAAAATTTTGATTAAATAAACAAAGAATACCTTCTCCATCTACATGTTAGATCCTTCAATAATGAATGAATCTAACGTATATAAAAAGAAAAACTCTATATAGACCATAATGAACAAGAATCCCTATAAAGACTACACTACCTTCACTAACTTATAGAAATAACCTGCTAGTACTGAATATTCTCTAGAAAATAATACATTTCCTAGTAACAAGACAACCTTAACTCCTTTAATATTTCTAAAAATTGCTTATTGCCACAATTACCATCCAATTGAACATCATTTAGAACTGAAAGTAAAAAAGTTTTGGCCTAATCTTGCGATCACCATCGTTTTTCCATATATACGACCAGAAAAGAAGTTTATTTTTTTGGATCACAAGACTTACCTTAATTTGAATTGTAGAGATGATGCAAGGGTATTTGTTCGATCAGCTGATGGTTAAGAGTTCCATTTATTTGCATATATAGTTGAACACTGCAGTCCTCGTTACACAGGGACTACTTCATTTAGAACAAACTTGAGGCAATGATAGATGAGGTGCTTTCTTAGATACAGATATAAGTTTAGTTCAAAGCAATTCAATGTGGAAACAAAGTTAATCATAAGAATATCCTTTTGAAATGGATCTAAATGTCATCTTTTCAACAACCCTTTTCTGGGAATTGTAGTGAATGGTGTTTTTAATTTAGATGATAAGATGTAAGGTCTGTTACATCGTATGCTAGACATACATTGCTTCTTCTTTCCCTCATGAACACACAAATAATTGATATTAGTTCTTGAATCCAGATACATTATGTCCTTGTAGGACAGTGTAGATTGATAGTGCTATATACTGCACGTTGTTAATAACACATAGAGGTCAATAGAAGCATGGGGATTTTTTGATTGAAATATAGGCTCTCTCTTTGTTAGATAAGAAAAAGTGCCCTTAGTTATATTATCATTTTCTATCGTAATTGCTTGGTTTGATTTCTTTGTCTTATCTACACCAGAACAAAACTTACTTTAACAAGGTGGAGTGCCGACTGGAGGAATGCGACTCAATATTATGAGCAGGCAGGTAAATAATTTTGTAACATTAATCTTAGCCTGTATAACTGTGTGCAACTTATGTTACAGATATAAGTGAATACATTTAAGAGGATGTTAATATGTTATATCTAATGAGGATTATATATACATTATTCCTGGCAGCTAATGCGTACAGGTTTGCCAAAAAATATGAGAAAGCAAAAGTAGCCTTTGAGAAAGCTTCAAAGGGACAAGAAATGCTCGCTTCATATCCTTTCATGCTCAAACTAAGCTTGCCTTTCAGTTGGGAAATCATTTGTATTTACAATTGTTTAGACTTAACAAGAACTTAAACCATGGGATGCTGCTAAGCATATGGAGTCTGCTGCCGCTTTGGCAGTGGAATTAAGCATATGGAATGAAGTTGCTGACTTTTACAGAAGGGCTTCTGAGCTGTACAATGAGTGTGGGAGGTCACAGCCCGCATCTGATGCACTTGCAAAAGGTGCTCGGTAGGCATCTCGTTTTCCCTGCTATATGTGAATAGAACGATATATATTAAACTTTAATTCATGTTGAGATTTCTTTCATCAAAACCACGCCATAGAGCACTTTGGTATGCTCTATCAGTGTTGGTTTTTAAGACATTATTTATATATACATTATGATACGGTTCAGCCTAAGCCATTTATAATAAATAGTGTATTTTTTTTATATTCCAACTCGAACCTGCCAAATCCTGTTGCGGGTGGCTTGGTGTGCAGCGGGTTGCACAGCCCTTGCAGCTTTGACCATATCCCTGGATTTGTTTGCCACAAATATAGTGGTATTTGGAATTGTGGGATATGGGAGGTGAAGTTTTGATCAATTTCTTTTAGAAGAGAGTGCTCCCACCAAAACTTGTAATGTGTATATCAAGTGAAACAAGTGCCTCAAATAATGCACTTCAAATTACTGGGATCACACTAAAAATATACTTTTGCAAGATGATAAATCATGGACCTTGTTAATTATCGTGCCATATCCAATTAATGCCCTTGGCATGTTATCATGCCGAAGTATGTGATAACACTATGAAGTGTGTGATTATGGTCTATAAAGATTCTCTTTGAAATATGTGGTCATACCATCATTTTTCAAGGAATTTCTTCTGTGTCATTTATAACTATCCTATTCTGGGTTGCAATAGCTGCTGCTCAAAGAGCTCAAAGATTTGTGTTAATATGATTTATTGTACAGTGCTCTGGAAGATGCTCAGCCTGATGTGGCCGTTGCAATGTATACTGATGCTTGTTCACTACTTGAGGAGGATGGCAAGGAGAATATGGTCTCTGATCTATATCGTGCCATCACAAGTGTTTACATAAAGCTTGAGAAGTAAGGACCTTCTCCTCTTAGAACTTGCATAATTTACCGTCCTAGTGTCATGTAAGAGGCTTATGTTTGATACTTCAGAACATCTGTTTAAACTATCCATGCACATAGTTGATGCACTTCGTTATCATGACTGGTTATTTAATTGCTATGATGGTCCAATTGAGTTGGAGTGGCTTGGTACCAGGACATAATGTAATCACAGATAAGGACATCAACATTGGTTTCTTGTTGGTTTTTCTTCCTAACTCTTTATTCATAGGCTAGTCAAAAGAAGAGTTTGATACGGGCTCATAAGGAACACTAGCTATATGCGGAACACATACAATTTTCGATGCCTAAGAGGAGGCTGCTTAATTCTGTCCGGATTAGGGGCAATAAGGCAACTTAAAATGACATGCTATATTATATTCTCATAATATATATATATATATATATGCATAGAGGACAAATCAAATACAAGCCATGTAAACGTTGCACACCTTACAAACCAATCTCGGCCCTTGATTTTGTGTATTTTGAAAATTTTAGGCTGTTATCAAATTAGTTGCAGATAATGTTGAGAGAAAATTTCGGAACCGATTTAATCTACATCGTTGATATTGATTTGATAATCTGCCCTGACGGTTAAGATTGGTTTGTAAGGTGTGCAACATTTACATGGTTTGTATTTGAAGTGACCTCTATGTACATATATATGTTTGTATATTTAAACGCAGTAGACTCATAGTGGACTAATTCATTGATTGACACAGACTGTTGTATATCATTTAGTTTGTTTTGGGTTTAATTTATAAACTCCTATTCGTCCCACTTCAGCACACAATGCTGCAATCTCACTTTGAATGTTTAGATAGTCAACAGTTCCCAAACTTCCTACCATACAGCAATAGAACTTACCAGAAAGGTTCATCTCTACACTGAATGTTTGTTGCGAAGGGAAAGGATTGTGACAAGGCTCCAAATAAGTACAACAATCTTTGTGGTAAATTAAAAATTTGTATAAACCAAACAAACCAAATGAACCCAGTATATTCCACTCGAAAGTAGGGTCTGGGAGGGTTAGAAGTTAGAACTCTTGATCAAGGTACCAACATATCATCGATACATGAACTCGTCTTTAATTCATGTTAGAACATAATTATCTTAGGTGTATAGTATCTCGAACATCGCAAAACATGGAATATATTGCGCCTGATCCCTCTCCTGATTTTATTGCCTGTGTAGCGTAGAGGATATCACTAGATGCTCTTTGTGTAACAGTTCGTTTTTTACCAATATTTTTATGGAAATTATGTTTAGAGGAAATGAACTGAAGTCGTCATCTATTTGACTAATTGGAACCACTAGAATACATGTGGAAGCATGGGAATAAATCTGTCGCTGGATTCCATAATTTTAGCAATTGAAAAGGCCTTGGGTTAAGGAAGAATTACATACTTAACAATATGGAGCTTCTGCATATCTCCTTGTATAAATGGCAACAATTTATTAACAGAGTCAGAAAATAATCCCTAGAAAGTATAGACTAATTCTGTGATCTTTCTTTCTTAATTATACGGCACTACCCCTCAAGTTGGGGCATAGATGTTGATCCATGCTGGACTTGTTCTACAACTGATGTTAAAAGTAAGGCATTCTTGTATGGATTATCGGTCGAGAAAAAGTTGCAATCCTGTAGCTCTTATATGATGTTATAGTACTTTTTTGTTCTTTATTCAAGGACGTGTTAACTTTACAGACCAACTTGCTTATTTAATTATGTGTTTGTCTGTAAATTTGATAGCTTTTTAGACTTTGCAATCCTAACTTTTCTTTTCAGATTTCATGTTTCACAATTCACACAATGCATTTTTGTTGCTTTACTTCAAGGTATACGGATGCTGCAACTTTTCTTCTCAGATGGGCCGAAGCATCTAATAATTGCAATGCTCTTCATAGCCAGTGCAAGGTCCAACGTTTTCCCTTTATACATTCATACTTTTTATGTTAACAAATTGAAGAGAGAAAAGTAGTATTTAGGAAGAGGATTGTTCTACTCTTTTTATTGAATGAATTGAATTCCAAAATACAAAATACCCCAACTATATATTGGAAGTACAAGACAAGCAAATCAAGAAAAGTCAAGAAAAGTCTAACAAACTATTTTCTAACTAACTTCAATTAAAGCCACAACTAACATTTTAGATCCTCTATCTTTCTATTCTTTCAATGCCTGGCTGCACTTCCAACTTTGCACTTCTAATTATTTTCCTTTCTTATCCATGTACGTGATTGATATGCTACAATGCTACTTTGACTAGTAGTGATTTTCATTATTATCGTTTCTTCTGTTTGACATACATGTTTTTATCTATTTCTCTTCCACATTTTACTTTAATCTTTAATAGAAATGTAACGGCTAAAATGTGTATCATAATTAGATTTTGCTAAGTTTTCTACTTTTTCCATTTTGTACAAAATTAGTTTCACTCTTTCAAAATATTTTGTATGGCCGATAGTGCTGAAAAAGTTCAATCCATTTTTTAAGTGTCAAATGTATCTACGCAATTCTATTCATGATTTCAAATTGGGAACAGAATTTGGAATTTCAAGTGCACAACTCACATGGTTTTTACCAGTCAAAGTTAGAAGTTCCATTAATTTGAAGCTATTGCAGTAAGTCATTAATTGTATTCTTATAGGTCTTGTGAGTGGGGAGGAAAATTTATAATAATCATGCATAAATATGAGACAACTACATTATAAAGGTTGACTGTCCTATTAAATCGTTTCCTTTTTTGTGGATTCCCCACCTTATGCATGTTTTATTCATTCCCTATTTTTTTTTACAATATGTATGTTTTATGTCTTGTTTATCTTGTTTAATTTACTTCTTATGTGATCAATATTACTACTTTTCTAGTGATGCTTTAATATTGCTGTTTATAACATTCTTTTTTGCTAGTAATGTTTAACCATATTTTCTTTTGGGTGTAGGCTTATCTTAGTGCAATTATAGTATACCTTTACGCTCATGATTTTAAGCAAGCAGAACAGTGCTACAATGATTGTTGTCAGTAAGTTCAGTCTTTCTTACTTTTTGGTTCTGTAACTGGGTGAAACTATAGTTCGGTTCCTTGCTAAAGAGCCCATATTATGCATGTATTAAGAAAGTGAAATTTAAGGTTCCAAAAGTAGGACTACATCTAATAAGAGATGCCTATAAATTCTAATCAAGAATGGAGACAAATTGCAATCCTATCTGGTAAGAAAATTTGTATAGCCTGATCATAACATTTTAGAAATTCTACAATATTTCTACATCGCAATTATTGTTCCACTAATAAAATGTGATATTATTAATGGGCCATAATTACATACTTGGGTTTGATAATGTTTTCCAATAAAGACCATGAAAAAAGACCGAGGTGTCCTTATTTGCTCATGTTTCATTTCTCACCATGGCTCTCCCCCACTATTTATGTTTGGCTATATGTTGGTGAAGTGGTTTTTCAGATGAGTGATTGTTAGTGTTGACACAAATGCTGAATTACTTAATGGTTTCCTTGTAGTATTTAACTATTTATGGGATTTGTTACATTCATACATACTGCACCTTCGTTGCACATTTCCATCAGAAATCTGGAGGAAATCTAACCATAGTTATTAGTTTAATTGCATGAGAAAGACAACTGTGATTATAGACCGACTTTCAGCAGCTTGTGCACTCACACAATAGTTGGTGTCTGATGTGTATCGTAAGTTGTAGCATTACACATCTGATTAATAAATTTTCTCAAGTCAAACATTATTCAACTTTAATTTGCTATGTTTGGTGAAAATCTAGATTTTACGCAATCTGGAAGCTTTTTCATAACTAAACAGTAAGTTCCTTTGATCTGAGAACTTAATCCTAGAGCAGTTGGCTGAATGCTCTTTTATCATTTCTTACATAGAGGGTTGTCGCTTTAAAATGGATGGCTCTACCAACTTTTTTGTTGAAGCATAAGAATGCATGAGGTCTTTTCTGAAAAGCATTTACTAAATCTTTCTTGCATCCTTTCATCAAGGTTTATTTTGTGGATGTTTTCATATAGCATGGTTAATTACCTAGGAGGTAGGGGTCTCCAATTGTTGGCTGGGCTTGTATAAGGAGGGTTTTTGAAGAAGCTGAGTAAGGGCTTGTTTCTTAGCACTGCAGCTTAATGAGTTTAATGAGATTCACAGCTTATTTAGTCAGCAATACATGACTGTTTGGTAGTGGCTTAATGATATAGAAAGTGGCTTATTCAGTAAGCTTCTACAGGGGAGATTAATGCAGAGAGCCAAGTTTTCTCCAAACCAGCCTTTCCCAATCAAAAAAACATGCTCATTCCATCTATGAAGAAACGCTCCCAAACAAAAACCTTCCTTATCTATACAGACCGATTAATCCAAACAGACATCTTTCTCCATACAGGACTTAATGGAAAACCAACCAAACAGGCCCTAACTCTATTAGAACTAAAAGAAGTGGTCCCTTGAAAGTGCAGTTCACATAGTTGCATTACACTGGGTTATAAAAAACTGTTATGCCTATTGCCTAATGAGAGTTATGTACTTGCTTAAAGCAACTATCTTTTAATATTATCTATATACTTCTCGACTGCTTTTAAACATTCCCAAAACACCCTCTTGGTAGGAAAATTTTAAAATTATTGCTTTAAATCTCTGTAAATCTCATGCTCTCAAGTCTAAATAATTGAAGTATTAGAAATAAAGTATGTTTGGCTTCTGATTTGCAGGATTGATACTTTTCTGAGCAGTGATCAGAGTCATTGTGCTAGTAAACTTCTTTCTGCATACAGAGAAGCTGATGCTGAAGAGATCAAACGTGTAGCAAAATCAGGCACTATATCCAACCTTGATCATATGGTAAACCCTAAACCATCTGAACATTTTTTAACTGTCTTTTGGTTGCAGTTTCTCTCTATTTATCTTTGGGCACGACCTTTTGGGACTAATAAAAATGCAATTGCAACTAGAAATAAGTAGTCTGGTGTTTTTAGACACAATGTGTTTTGGAGAACTACCAATTCTTTATATGGTAGAGCTTCTGCTACGGAAACCATATGAGCCCTAAGACATCTCTAACAGCTATGTTAAAATAGAGATTTTAAAGATTTAGGGTATATTTTTGCTCCAAAAAATATGCTATAATGTGTGCTAAAATAGAGAAAAGAAGGGAGAGAGGGTAGAAATTTCCGAATTTGGAGAAATATCTAAAACTCCACATTTAGGAAAAAGAAATAATATTTAATTTTTTTGCAACAATAGAAGACATAGAAATTAAGTGTGTAGGAGAGAGAAATTATATTTTATTAAATGTATTGGATATTGTAATAATAAGGGTTGTATGCAAACCTGACCTCTAACCCAAAGAGTATCACAGAAGTTTCTGTGATTAAGACATGAATGCCATATATTTGTGCTAAGAAAGATTCCACATTCACATTGGTCAAAGCCTCCATCTATCTCCATTTTGTGTGACCCATCTCAATTCTCCTCATATCAAGTAACGACACCCATTATCACATCTTCATTTCTCTTAACATTGTGCACAAAAAAATAAAGAATGTAATAGCCTAAATGCATTAAATACCTGGTTTGATACGGTTACCTTTTTATTTGCTCCTCAAACTCTTTGTTGCATAGTTGCGCTTTTGTTTAGAAGCATCCTATGAATATCAATTATACAAAAATTGAACCTATTAAACCAAGCAAACCAACCCAGTAAATCCCAACTGAAAGTAGAGTGGGGTGAGATGTACACAGACCTGACCTGTAAGCTCTACCTGAAAGAGTAGGGCGATTGTTTATATGAAGACCCTCAACTTGTGCAAAAGTGTGAGCAAACAGATAGAAGGAACAAGGACTAGCACATGGTGAACATAGGACGAGAAAAATAAAAACAAAGTAACACATTGGTACATGTTCTATTTAATAAATACTCCCATCGTCCCATGAAATTTGCAGCGTTTGACTACATTAAAGTGTTTGTTGTGCTAAATGGTTGTTTGGCAGTTGCTGAATGGTTTGATGCAGAACGATTAAGTAGTCAGAATGATTAAGAGGCTCTTATGATATAGTGCAAAATGAAATATAGTTGTTTGGTAATTGTTCATGATGTAATTAGGGCTCTTAATGGTTAAGTGAGGCCCAAGATACAAAATGATTCAGAGGGTTTTGAAACCATTAGGAGACAGACTTATTTTTTGCGAAACAGGATTCATCTCTTAACAATTCAGAGGTTGCCTCTTAATGAAACTGTTAAGAGGTAAACAAACAACCCCTTAATACCCTCCAATAGTGATAAAAACGACATTTGTCTTGTGGGTTGTTTTCATAAGCATCAAAAGGTTGTAATGATGGTAATCGATAAATCAAGATTATAAGTATGCTAAAAAGGGAATGTTGCAACTTTTAGCAACATCCCAAAACAAATGGCCATGTTTCTATTTATTTTGTCCCAAGTTAAGTGTCTACTTTCTAATTCTATCCTTATTTAGAAGATGGAAAAATTCATTACTATGTCTGTTATTCAGGGTAAAATTGTCATTTAGTTAATTAAAAGTGTAAAAATTACATATTTCTAAAACTGTGTGACCCTTTTCTTTATGGATGTTTATTTTGGAACTGAGGGAGTAATTTTCGTAGGCCAAATTGGCATGGTAGTTGGTCATCATAGATTTTATAGCTATTAAAATGAAATTGTCGGTTGTTCGAATATGGTATTACAAATTTATGTGGTCTTTTAACTATCTATTCATTCGATATAACAATGTTGTTTCAGATAATCAGACTTGCACGAAAGCTCCCTACTGGCGAGTTGGTTGCAATGGAAATCAATTCACTGGAGCATGGAGAGGCACTCGATGAAGATGATCTCACATAATCGTAATATCTCAACATAACTGCAAGCGCACATGGTGTACGCCTTGAAAATATGTGAAAAAGGGTAAAATTTATTGGATTTTTATTTCATATTATTTGTTGTATGATGCATTTAGAAAGTCATTTATACATTTATGCGTTCAAAAGTTTGAATGAACCGGAAAACTATATATTCCCGTTGTTTGCCTTGGCTTCCCCTTTTTAGCGAATGAAATATATAACAAAATGACTTTTTGGTTCTTTTACAATCGTTTCTTGGTTGCTTGTTCTTTTTCTTTTTCTTTTTCTTTTTCTTTGTTTATACAAACTTAGACAAAACCAAATACTTCCTCTATCCCGAAATAAATGTCCACAATGAAAAAAACACAGTTATAGAAATGTGTCATTATTACACTTTTTTAAATAATTAAATAACAATATTACCCTTAATAATAGAGGGGGTAATAAATTCCTCCATCTCATAGGTATAGGTATAATTGGAAAGTAGTGACTTACTTTTAAAAGTGGATATTTATTTTGGGACAAATTAAAATAGATATATGATACTTATTGTTAAGCTTTACAATATTCATTTGTTGTACTTTATTTTGCTTGTAACATATCATTTTCAGTTTCTCCATTTGATTTTTGGTTGTTTACTTCTAACAAGTTTTTCGGGACTTAACCTTGCCTTTCTTCTTTTTAAGTTCTTCCTATATTCTTTTCTCGCATTCTTTCACACACCATGTACAAGCTAGAGGTCTTCATGGAAACACCCACTCTACTCTGTAGGATGGATGTGAGGTCTACTTACATCTCATATTTCATCCCTCTCAGACCTGCTGGTGGGATATGCTAAGTTAGTTTGGTTTGGTTTGGTTTGTTTAAAGGTCTCACTAGGTTTTGAGATGACCATTGGATGCTTAGGACTTCTTTTATTTATTTTTTGGTGCTTTTTTTTCGAAGTGCCTCTCGTGTGTTTTGGCTTCATTCAAAGTTCATATGGAGTACTTGGCACCTAGATGCTTCAGAGGGACTTTTAGTCTTTCTGGAGTCTGGCCTATCTAGCTCCTCTACAAGTAAATTGTTTATCTCAACGATATAAAAATAGCCGAACCTCTAAGCTTGTAGCCATCCCAAGGACCTTTTTGTTCTTTGTTTAACGGGGCATTTAGTCATGCTTGCTTTTTGTTTAATGTTAAGTGATGATAGGAATTGGTTGAATCGGAGGGGTCATCATGCATCTACTGTCTAAATCCGAACAAGTCTTTATAAGGAAAAAAACCCTAAGGTTCCATCTTCTTACCTATATGTCTTTGCATGACCATCATGGAGGAAAATTACTGCAAGTCAACAACAAGTGGCAATGTTTAGGCGTGAACCCATGACCTCCTCTCTAGATGCCCACCATCGTACTTCAGAAATCATAAGTCATATGAGCACCAAACTGATTCGTAGATCTCTTCATGCCACCAACTTATCTACAAATAGAGTTCACTACTCAAAACATTGTCCATGATTAACCATTCTTTGGTATAAACGGACTTCGAAGGTGGATTTAGCCCTACATTGCAAGTTTTTGGGCCTATTGGCCATCCATGAAACATACCGACATCAAATTCTCTCTCTAAGAGGGTGTTTGGTTTAATGGAATGGTTTTCAGATATTTGGATTTATGGAAGGATTTGGATTTAGAATCTTTGGTGTGTTTGGTTTTTAGTATTTGGAATGAAATTAAATTCCACTTTTTATAAATAATTATAGAAATAATTAGATTACCTTTTTATTGGTTGATTATTACAAACAAATGTTTTAACATATTTTAAAACGGTATTACATACAAATGCTACAAAATCCCATGAAATGCCATCTCCATGAGAATCCAAAATCCTATCTTTGTTGGGTTTCCTTGAAGTCCTGGGATTTCAAACCCATGAAATCTTTCAAACTTAACATGAGATTGGAAGGGAATTCAATTCCAACTCCATCCAAATCCATTCCAAAATCTTGGAAACCAAATGGGAACTAAATTTTACATTCCATCATATTAGCCAACACATATGCTTATAATCAATACGGTATTCTCTTAGGGTTTGACTAACAAGTACATTTATAGGGCATTCTCTTGAGGTTTGACTAACAAGTACATTGATGGTTAGAGAATGTTGACTTCAAATATCTCTCTTTCTGGACCCTAGTGTCTTGTCTTATTGTTTTGCAAAAAAGGTATGGTGCTACCATCTAAAGCATTTTTATTGTACGGGTGCCATAATCATGGGTAGCAAATTGTGTGTTTCAGCCTTTCAGGTTAAATCTCATACATCTCATGTGACTGAAGTCGAATTTCAGAGCTCTTATTCATTCTGCAAGCATATCCACCTCCTTAACCAAGATCTTAAAAGCCACCAGGACTCGTCTTCTATTGTTATGAATACGAGTATTGCATTATTGCTAACTACGATGTGTTGTTCAACAGTAAAATGCAAATAGTTTTGGAAATATATTTTTTACACTTCTCAATTAAGTTTCCTTTCTTACACCAACCCAAACAAATAATTCAGGTTCTTGGCTTTCGGTCAAAAGAATCGAATTTTCGATTGGCGGGTTTCTTCACAATAGTAGCCAAAAATGAGTTGTACCAACTGTTTTTTTCAACTAGTCAAGAACAATACCAACTGTTTTTTGAAGCAGATGTTTTACAATAGATGTCAATCTTTATAAGCAGAATTTTGAATACATATGCAACCTTCAGAACATGCAATAAGGTCTACTAGTCTAGCATTTTTCAAAAATTAAGAAGCAGAGAAAATGTCGACATACAACTTGAATATACTGGGTGGGTTGTTTGGTTTGGTTTGGTTTTAGTAAGATGCAATAACAATTATAAACTTCTGCATGCTCAAAGTTTGTGCAATGTTTTGTATGGCAATAAAAGGTAACCAATCAAAACCGTCCAAAAAGTCTAAAGAAGGCAACACCATGCATCTCCATAAACTTTTGTTTTCAAATATTATAGGAGCACACTTCATAGACCTAGTTGTGACTCATGTTCTAAAGACAACTCATATACTTGAAGGTCTCGTAATGCAACACTGAGAATACCACATGTGACCCCGATGCAAGTTTTTTTTTTTTCTCACACACTTTTTCAAAAGTCAAGGTTCTTCCCCTTACCCCCACCAGAGTGGAATATACTGGGATAGTTTGGTTTGGGGATCCCTGGACCATATGTCTCAATTGCAAACTTAAACGAATACCAACTTTTGTTAACCCAAAAACACGAAAATCAAAAATAATGATGTTTATAGTGACTTGTACCTAGAGACATAATTTGTACATATCTTTAGATTTGTCAAGTTATGTCCGATAAAGGGACTTTTTTAATATACAAACGTTTAATGACTGTTACAATATAGTATAAATTCATATGTATTTATAATATTGTATGATATTTATTAAATTAAAAAATATTCAATAATGAACCTATTTTGAAAGTATTGACGAAAAAATTATAATGATGTAATTTATAACAAAATAAAGATACACATTTTTTTTTGTAATGTCCTTTTTTTGTCCCGGTTAAAGAAAGTGTTGAATCGAGCGATTCAGTAAAGAAAAATTAATTGCAGAGTTAAACGGTGGTGTCATGAGATAGTGACATTTGGCACAACAACACCTATGGTACTGAGAATATGGTCGTCTCGACTATTGTGTCATGCGGTTGTGACATTTGTCACAAGGGCACCAGTGATACCAAGTGGTTGGTGGCCTCGATAATTGTGACATACAATAGTGACAATGGCACATTGTAAATAGCAGATGTTTGGTAAAATAAAATCCCGAGTCCTCTTTGTGTTTCACTCGTAGAATAGTTGAAATAAGTATTTTGAAGTTAAATTATATTGGGTATCATCTTTTAGGTGAGAAACAGTCTCAAAACGGGTGAAACATGGGGGAAACACCTCAATATAGTTGATGCTATAGTGCCCAGCTGTCACTATCGTCTGTCAGGATCGTGCAAGGAGGAAGGGGTTCTTGGTACATATGGGGTGATTGTGCCATTCGATAATGACATGACACAATCGCATGTTACTGTCGTGGTCGTCCTACAGTGCATAAAATCGGGGTTTTATTCATTTGGACATAACTCTCTCATTTCTTATCCGATTTGAGCGATTCTTTTTTATGTGATTTCGTATTTTGGAGCTTTTCAACATGGGAACAAAGATTATTAAAGGTTATTGTATTATTTTGGAGTTCATAGAAGTTGAAGGTAAGATCGCATCTTTAGTCCTTCAATCGGTCGTGAATTCGGTTACCCCACGATCTGGTGGCGTTCCCCACCTACTCCGGATATTCACCATACTAGTCTACCATACATACGATAATGAAGGTAAGAAATAGGCTATATCAAATAACATAAGGAAACATACTATACGTTCATCAATCATCGCAACAATAGGAAGATAAGTATGCTCACAGAACAATATACTCAAAATAGCATTAACTACGTGATATCTTGAATATATCATACATATAAGAATTCTCATTACCAAAGTCACATTTCATGATTAGTGCACTTTCGTCGACTCTGTGCCTCTAATATCTTAAGAGTTTCTACCCACTTAAAGTCTCAATTTAAGTCTAGGCATCTGAAATTCATACCTAGTTCACTCAAACTAGAGCTCTGATACCAACTTGGAACACCCTGAAAATAAGAGACAATTTAAACCGAAATAAACTATGGAAGGAAACTTAATGACATAAAGATCACCCAATAAATTGGGAAAGAGTAATAGAGTTTACAACAATAAATGAATACTAGAACAACAACCTATTAATCTACACTAGATCGAAACATAGATTGTGTTTGAGTATTGCTAATATCTTCAAAAGAATTATACTAGTAACTCCAAAATGCACTTGATAGTGCAATCCCAAAAGATGCCTCGACCGGCAACAACGCTCCACTCAAACCTTGGGAGCCCCGCTAATAAGATCACATGAAATACATGTCATTTGAGGAAAAAATGTTAGACTTAACGTCTAGTGAGAACAAACAGTTAAATGAATAAAGTCATGAAACTTTAAAATACCATTATAGCTTTAAACAATGTATTTTGTAAACTTAACTCACGCTTACCCTTGAAAGGGTGAAAAACATCCGAAGATGATGGGGGAGACCCGATTTACCATTAGTCGTGACGGGACCCAAGAGTGAGCCACAAACCAATGTTGTAGAGCGTCACATAAAGGTATGGTAGTCATTGACATCAACCAAAGCCAGTATTATAGTCATTTGTGCACATAAGCTCTTGCTCGGGAATTACACAATAATCAATATGCCTATTCCGAGTTATAGTGAAATGATGTATGTAAATTACAAAATAATCACAATGCATGTTTCCAATTTTATAAATGAGATAATACAATCCTTCACATAAATAATTACCGACTTATATTCTTATGGATCCATTACATTCTAGCCATATAGTAAATATATCAATATAGACATATTAATAATTTCCAACAACCAAAACTTTGTATACATAACATTTCTCATCAAGTAATAATTCCCAAATGTAGGTCATGGTGGTTTTGGGTTCTCAAAACCAATAATACTTTGAAATATACCTTTACCGAGTGTTTAAAAATATTCTCCATACTCATTTTAGCAATATAAGCAATCACCGAATTTCTCAAGTTTGACCTAATTTGTTAAAATCAACCAAATGTAAAATACTTGAAATACAAACTTGTAGAAAGTAAAATGCATCATTTTAACATGTATATAGTTTTATAAAATAGTATGATTAACTCACAATACTAGGATTTGAGGAAACCCTAGAAAAACTCCAAAAAACTTGGTGGAGAAGATCACTTAGTGTAGGAGGTGAAAACACAAAATCTTGAAGTGTGAGCCTTGAATCTCTAGCCTCAAAGTGGAGTAAATGCTTCAAGATGGGTAGGTTTGAAGAGTAAATGCTCTAAATATAGAGTTGGGAGAGAAATTTTGAGAGCAAAAACGATTTAGAGAAGGAATATGGTGAAAAATGGCTGCAACCACGATTTAGGGACCTTACCGCACCAAAAAAAAGGACCCGCGCGACCATGCACACGACTACAAGTCACAGAGATACCCGTGCGCACAAGACTGGAGCAACCACAGAGAGTTGCGCGACGCTCCACGTGACCCCAGGTCGCGGGAGTACAAAAACTCACCCAATAAGGTCTTTTTAAGAGGTAAACGCCCAAATTTCAAAACCTCAAATTTCCAATAAGGTTCTAAGTTCCAAATAACAACTTAAATATCATAACTCCTTAAAGTACTCAAGTCTCTAACCATGGAGCTTATCAATCCCAACTTAAATTCACTAAAATAATATAAATTAATTAACGAACATTTAACTCATTAAATAAGAGCCTCTTACCCAACTTTTTGAGTTTTTTCTAAAATCCCGAGTGTTATAAGACATGAGGACGGTATGCACATATGAATACTAGTAATTTTAAGCATTTTGTATGGTATACACATGTGCATAACATGCACACCTGCATAAATATCAAGAAACAACTTCAATTACCGACATGTACATGTGTAAATCATCCACATGAACGATTACCAGAGTGCTCCTCATTTTTTCATTTTTTTGCGTTGGCCAAGTTCAATGAAAAACCGCAAAAAAATGAAAAATTGAGTAACACTTGGTAACTGTTCATCTGGATGTTATGCACATGTATATATATATATATATGCATATATTCCAGGGTTGTTCCTAAACCCTAATCGAAAATAATGTGTTTAATGCTCCAAACCCGATTTTTTGGGTTCGGATTGGGTTTGATTTTTGACCACCCAACCCATGCAAGAATCCAAAAAGTCGAGTTTGAGAATGCTTAGGTTTTATATAAACACATTCTTTTCGGTTCAAGTTCAGTTTAGAATGGTTCAGACTTTCCACACCCGATATTAGGGTACACATTAGGATGAGATGCATCGAGATGTATCATATCAACTTCTTTCTAAAGCACAATTCATGAATGAATATAAGATTAAAAATGATCAAATATTTAGATGTTTTCTTACGCTTCTCGCCTTAACTTTTCTTTTTACACGATACTATCTCGAAACTTTATTTTCTTTTATCTATTTTATTTTATCTTTTAAGAAAGCGAATGATAGTTGAATAAAGAAGATACGGCGCCGAGTTAATCTACTTTCATACGTATATACGTATATACGACTCTTTCAATAGATATACATTCCTCTCTCTCTCTCTCTCACACACACACACACACACACACACTTGCTAAGTTGCTAGGTGTGGTCTTTGCAAGTTATCGAAGGATCCACAGAGTTCAAAGAAGTCGCCCTGCATTTCGGTTCATACTTCTACCATTGAAGTTTAAACCTGCCACAGATCTCGTTTCCTCAAATTCAACTTCTTTCTTGATCTAATGTCCTGTTAGTAACTGATTAACTATCGAGCTTCCGAATCGGCCATGGAAGAGTATGTAGTTATGTGTATTTTGTTCATTTGATTTCATAATGTTCGTAGAATTTTCTCCAGAAGTTATATATGTATGTATATGTATTTGTGACAGGGAAAATGAAGTGGAACTTTTACAGAGGTACAGGCGAGATAGGCGGATACTTCTTAATTACTTGCTATCTGGTAGTTTGATTAAGAAAGTTGTAATGCCACCTGGTGCTGTTTCATTGGATGATGTGGATCTGGATCAAGTTAGTGTTGATTTTGTCCTGAATTCTGTGAAAAAAGGTTTGTGGATTTGTAATTAATTCATTTTTATTAGTTATATTGCCTCAGGGTTGAAAATAAGAGCTGCATTTTGATCTTGGATGTGAAAAAGTTACTTTTGGGCTTTAAAATTGTTGAGGATTTTAACTTCTTGAGGGAAAATTGGCTAATATGTTAAAGTTGATAATAAGCACCAAGACTAGGATATTAGTTTGCTGCAAAGTTCATGATCATCTTGTACTTGGAAAGTACTAGGTCCCACAAGAAAAAAAGAAATGTAGTTCTTTGAATAAGTGGGGTACTGAATGTTTTTCTGCTTTTGTTGATCTTGTTTTGTTTTGCCCAAAATTGAAATCTTTATTAGTTCCTGTTGTTGGACTATAATGCAGGTGACATGCTTGAGCTCTCAGATGCTATTAGAGATTATCATGATAGCACCGGATACCCTCATATGGTAAGATGAAAGTTGAATTTCCCTTTGTTCAAAACAAAATAGTTTATATATGTCTTTTGAGCCTTGAACAAACTGCTATTAGGCATTAGCATCCCAAATAATATGAAATATCTATGTTCTGGGGAGTAAGTTGTCAACTGCAATATATTAAAAAATGATGGTGGCTCGAGAAATATGAACATTCAAATGGATGCTGTCTTTATTACTTCTTGTTTTGGAAGGGAGGGAGTATTCTTACCTGCCTTTTTTGCCAAATGAAGTCCACCAATATCCCCTTCCTTTCAAGGAGATAGTTTTCCCAAAGAATGACTTTCAGATAGATATCTGTTGTTTATTAGTATGCAATAGTAGTGGTAGTGTTGGGAGGAGTGATCATGGAAAAGCAGTAATCGACTAGTCTAGTGATTCATGTCTCTATATCATGAACATAGTAATCCGTCTTGTTTAGTGAATAGACAAAGATGGTAACTGTATCGTTTTAGTGAGTAACTGAAACCGTGTGTAAGTGACCTTGCCACATTCTAGCTTCATTTTCTGTTGATGTTGGCCAACAATGCTCTTTGTGCCCCAATTAGAAACAGTAACTGACCCTATGGGCATATTAAATGAAGCATTTGATTGTTAGACAAATGTATAAATCAACCTTGTATTACATAATCTTTTGATGGATATACGTCGTGACATTTGAGGTAAAAGTGTTTCAGTATCCCTCCTAATTTCTTAATTGAAGTAAAATCGTGGTCCATTATCTATATCACAAATGCTTCTAGAGTGCTTATGGGGAAATATGTCCATTTAGCTTATATATTTTCAGAACAATAAAAATTGCAATTAATAAAGGCATCCTAAATTGGTAATACTGCAATTGTGATGGGATGGAAGTAGTTTATCACTGGTGCACTTGTTACTAGTAATCCTTGAACCTAGCATCATCTTCCTTTCTGATTTATTATTTTTATATTTTTTTCTGCATAATGAAGAATGCAGGGTCTGAAGGTGAGTTTTTTTTGGCTACCAATCCTGAATCATCAGGTTCACCTCCAAGGAGGGCTCCACCAGCTGTACCTTTTGTGGCACCATCACCCATTATGCCAGACACATCATTGCCCTTTGAGGCAACAGAAGAGGATGAACCTGCTATGATATCAAAATCTCAAGCCAACTCAGGGCAAGTTCAGGAATTAACTGTTGATGACATTGAGGATTTTGAGGATGACGACGATTTAGAGGAAATTAATAGTCTTAGGTATTCAAGGAGAACGATGAATGATACTTCTGATCTAGTCGTGGGTTTGCCTTCATTTGCAACAGGTAAATACAGATGTGGTGAAGTATTGTCATTCAGGAGTAACCTTTCTTTGAATGCAATTTTTGTTTTCATGATATAGAGTCATAGTGCTGTTGTTTTGTTTTTTGATCAATTATGTTAAACTGCACTGAAAACCTCTAAACGAATTACAGTTTTGAACGTTGAAAATGGAGCTAATGATGCCCGCTTACCATAAACTTTTTTTTTGACTAATGTTAGATTGTTTAGATGCATTTAAGTTATTTTAGTACCTGGAAGTCGTTCTCTAGTTAGCAATAACTTTTTAGGACATATGAATAGATGATGTGTAGGTTGGTTCTGAAGGAGGTTCTATGGAATTGAAATGTATTAAGTTCCAAACATAACTTTGATTAGAGCATATTTAAATTCAATGAAAGTCCAACCTCTGTTTTCTTTTTGTTGAACTTGTTATGGTTATGTCTACCTGGAAATATATATGCTTAGGTGGCGTGTGGTTCGCTGGAATCTGGCGGAATCTGATGGAATTGGAATGGTCAATTCCATTGACCAAATTCCATTCCTGCGTTTGGTTCATTTTTTGAGTTTTGATAAGGAATTCAAATTCCACATATAGTGGAAGGTAAATTCCTTTGGTTTTAGCAAGGAATTTCAATTCCATCGTACCATCGTTAAAGAAAAAAACAATTATACGCTTATATTTACTCAATTTAATTCCATCCCACCATGATGATGGATGTCACCACCATTGTCAACGTTGCCGCCCCCGCCCCCGCCATTGCCGTCACCACTTCATCCACCGCCTCCGCCATCACCACCATTACCGCCGTCACCACTACCTCCTACACCACCATCACCGTTGTTACCACTATCTCCTTCACCGAACCACAGTCATCACCACCCCCGTCGCAACCACCACCACCGTCGCCTCCACCGCCATTGCCACCACCACCACTATAGTTGTCATCGTTGCCTCTAACACTGCCATTACCATTGTTACCACTATCCTTCACCAACACTACCACAATCGTCACCACCCCATCCACCACCACGGCCTCCGCCGTCACTGCCACCGCCATCACCACCACTACCTCCAACACCGCCATCACCGTTGTTACCATTATCTCCTTCACCCCACCACAGTTATCACCACCCCTGCTGCAACCACCGCCACCGTCATCACCACCACCACCACCGTCGCCATTGCCGCCACCACCACTATAGTTGTCATCGTCGCCTCCAACACCGACATCACCATTGTTACCACTATCCTTCACTAACACAACCACAGTCATCACCACCACCGCTGCCGGCTCCACCGCCACTACTATCGCCGTCACCGCTACCTCCAACACCGCCATCATCACTATCTCCTTCATCCCCCCCCCATCCTTCACTAACACAACCACAGTCATCACCACCACCGCTGCCGGCTCCACCGCCACTACCATTGCTGTATCAGCGGGAGCCAAGTTAGCACATTCTTCTCGTTGTACTCTAGTTCTTGTGGGTCCATTTTTATTCTACTCCAATTAGGTTTATATAAAATTTGTGTTATTGTTTATATTGAGGTATGATTGCTTTCAGAATGATATGTATGCTTGAAATTATATTTAAAGTTTCTAAGAAAATGAATGGGTGAATTCAAAGATGAGATATTATTTTGTGAGATTTTAGGAGGATAAATTTCCATTGGGATGGGATAAGTCATTGGCTCGTGAATGCAACATCAAGAAACTTTAATCCTTTTCTTTTAGGTATTGGCTTGTGTTAGACATCATCTATAGCTCTGTAATACCATTAAATGACATATGCTTTCAATTGTTTGTTAGAAAAAAGGACCTTAAGGGGTGGAAAACGTCAAATGCAGCATTTTAATTCATTGTCTGAAATTGCTGTACAAAATTGTGGGTTTGGTCATGTCTTCAGGTATAACCGATGATGATCTCCGTGAATCCGCCTATGAAATTCTATTGGCCGCTGCTGGGGCTTCAGGGTATTTTTCTCTCTCTATCTTTTCTTGAATTTTGTTTCCATAGATTCCATTTTAGTATTTTTCTTTTAAGTTCCCATTTTGCTGTGCTTGGTTCTCTCATAACCCCGGGGCCCGGTCCTCCCAAACTACCTTTTGACCTTTATGTAATCATCGTCTAAACAGGGGTCTTATAGTGCCGTCAAAGGAAAAGAAGAAAGAAAAGAAATCCAGACTGTTGAAGAAGCTTGGACGGAGTAAGAGTGAACAGGTTACTACCCAGTCCCAACAGTCGACTGGGTTGACTGGTCTGCTGGAGACAATGCGCATCCAGATGGAGGTATAGAGTGGACATTTCCTGTTTAAATTATGCACTGTGTTATGAGTTATGATTTGAAATGACAATAGTTAAGATAGGAAAGCTTTCCAGATCTTTGTTATTTTTATAATTTTCTTAAAAATTTGACTATGCTATGTCTCCTAACAATCAAGGATAGGATTAGACATAGGGAGCATGCAGAAGGTTGGGGTAGAAACCAAAGAAGCTGAGGCAACATTTCTGAAGTGGTTTATTAATTTTGAATGTAGACCTTGGAATGCACTAAATAGAAGAGGAGATTTGTATGAAGAGGAGATCATTAGGAGAGGTAGAGGCTGGCCATGATTGTGAATACATGAGGGGAAATAGTTTAGAAAGATTTGCATGAGTTAGTAGCATCCCAAAGGAATTGGCTTTAGATAGGAGTGTGGCTTTAGATAGGAGTGTGGCTTTAGATAGGAGTGTGTCGAATGTCCTCAAACCCTGGGGAATATTCTCTTTATGTTTGTTCTAGAATTTCTTTTTCCCTGATTTTAGCCTTCCATAACTTGACAACTAGTTTTTTTAAAAGTATATAATGTTTGTATACGCTAAATGAAACAAAGAAACTCACACACCCTTCTCACCTTTGGTGAGGTTTGAACCCCTGACCTCCTAGGAAGTCAAAGGCTCACATACCGCTAGTACCAAAGTCCCTTTGGTACTAGACAACTAGTTCAAGGTGCAAAAACTGTTATTCTTTGCTACTTCTCCGCTTTGGGTCTACACTCCCCCCCTATGTTTTTTTGTTTCTATTTTTTTTGCAAAAAGTTCAAGAAAGTATAAACATCCACACATTCTGACTTTCTGAGTTTTATCCTTGATGAACAACCTGAATATATAACAAGGACGTTTTTGACAAAGGGTATTAAATGACAAAAGTGCTCTTTTACTAATTCTATAGAAGGGGACATCTACCTTGGAACACTAGAAAGAAGACAGTGACACCTAAAGTGGCACGGGTTCTTAGATAATATACATAATACTGTGACCAAAGGCAGCAAGACAATATTAATAGAAAATCATTTAGAAAAGCATCCCAGAAATTTACAATATATGGTAAAAAGGATAAAAAATTGAATAATCTAAGTCATGCATATGGAAGTGACAATGTTACATAGTGGAAATCTGGTTTATGAACTTGGTCAGACTATTCTTTGCTTGTATAAGATGCTTTGAAAATGCTGTCGAAATACTCATTATTTCCATCCCAGTTCACTCAATCACAACCCTTGGCTTGTTGATCATGATTAAAGGGTCAAGGTAAGAGACCAACCTTTTGGTGTGAAAATCTCACAGTAGTTCCCCTCGAGCCTCTAACTTTGTAAGACTTTATACACCTATGGACCTACCCAAACATATGCATGGTACAGAATGGAAATATAAAAACATTAAATCTTAGCAAGCCGTTCTAACTGGTTAATGAAAATTAACTATGGAATATTCACTTTCAACAGCGCAACAAATGATACTACTTTATAAATTTTTTTGCATGGTCCCCTTTTGTTGGCTTCCTTGTATTATCTCCTAGGGTTATGTTATATAAATTAGCAGACTCCACAACCTTATGCTTCCCCATGTATATAATATTTACTGTTATAAACGCAGATTTCTGAGGCAATGGACATTAGAACAAGACAAGGGCTACTCAATGCCATGAATGGCAAAGTGGGGAAAAGAATGGATGCTCTTTTAATACCTCTGGAGTTGTTATCTTGTGTTTCTCGAACTGAATTTTCTGACAAGAAGGCTTATATACGGTGGCAAAAGAGACAAGTCAGTTCCTTATCTTTCCTTGCTCTATAGCCCATTTCAGTTTCATTTGCTTATCTTATTATTCATGGGCAGGTATAATAAATTTCTGACTTTATTTCATATTCATGTAAGATGTTTCCAATATTGTGTTAGTTCAGTTGAATATGCTAGAGGAAGGGCTTGTGAACCACCCAGTTGTGGGATTTGGAGAATCTGGACGCAAAGCAAGTGAGATGAGGATTCTATTGGCAAGAATTGAAGAATCTGAGGTTTGTTTTTCACTCTTTCTTGGTTTATGCTTTTTGAACTTATCTATATGGTTTCTTATCTTTTTTTTTGTAATCCTCTTTACTTGAAAGTAGAGAAGGCTCTCCGCTTGTAGTATATTCTTTCTAAAATTATGGTTAAAATGCTCAAATGTTTTTGATAGAGCCGAATTGTATTATGAGACTAGTGTAGTTTGCCTACACTCACATGTGGGAACTGGGAAGTATTTGGTTTTGAGAAAAAGTCATTAACCTTCATAAAAATTATATTTTGAAGTAAGATGCAATAAAATTGATGAAAACATGGCCAATCAATACTAGGTGATACTGTAAAAAAATAAAATTGCAGCGTTTTACTGTTGTTTGTGGAGGTTCCAGGAGGTGTGTCAGTATTAGATTGGCAGCTCGGATGGTCATTCAATGCTAGGGCAACAAATTCTACCATTGGGTGTTCTAGTGTTTTAAAACCCGGGTTGACCCGGCCGGTCGAACCGGGACCCGGGGAAGAGACCGGTTGAACAATGACCGGGTTTTTGGCTATTTGTGACCTGGCCGGGTTTCACAAAAAACCGGTTGAACCGGGTTTCATCAAAAAATGTATTTGGATTGATGAAAAACTTATGGTTATATGTGTTTTTTAATATATTTGGATTGATGTAAAACTTGTTGTTATGTTATTTTTAATGTTTGAACTTGTGGACATCAAATTCTTGGTTATATATATATATGTATGCATGAAAATGTAAAATACAAGGAAATTCTTGAAACCGGGTTGACTCGGTGGTTGACCCATGACCCGGTCACCACACCGGTTCAACTCAAAAACCAGGTTTTAAAACATTGGGTGTTCTAAGTATTGGAAATTCAAATCGAGGCTTTAGGGGATATGAATCCTAGAGTTGTTGAGGCCTACAGGTGATTTTGAAATGAGACTTGATATGTTTACATGTTAGTATACATATACTGTTCTATGCTCTTACTTCATTTTTGAAACTTGTCTTATCTCAGTCATTTGCACCTTCTGTGGGTGAACTTCAACGCATAGAGTGTCTGAGATCTCTGAGGGAGATTGCCATTCCACTTGCAGAGAGGCCAGCTCGTGGTGACTTAACGGGCGAAGTATGTCATTGGGCAGACGGGTATCATTTGAATGTCAGACTATATGAGAAACTTCTTCTCAGCATTTTTGATGTTCTAGATGAGGGAAAATTAACAGAGGTTAGTAAATTTTTGTTGAAGGTTGAGTAGTAATGTTATTGAATTTCCTCCCTCCACCTAAATCCTTGTCAAACCATGTTAGCATATTTAACAGTAAATTATATGCTAGCCTTCAATTAGAAAAGTTAGCAGTTCTTTTCTTATCTGAAGCTTTAGCATATGATGATAAGCAGATATATTTTGTGAAATATGCCAGTTCAACATCTGCTTTGTATGCAGGAAATTGAAGAAATACTTGAGCTTCTAAAGTCAACCTGGCGTATATTGGGAATAACAGAGACCATCCACCACACCTGCTATGCATGGGTGCTATTTCGTCAGGTATTAAGAGATCCTTAATTGTAGGCAATTGGAATGGTGCAGGGCTTTTGATCTTCATAAGAAACACATGTCAATCAGTATATAAATATATTTAGCTCTTGTTGTTATGCCACCCAACAGTGGAAGAAAAATCCCTTTAAATGATAGATCATTGTCATTTCTACATGTAACTATTAACTAGTGGATTAAATGATTTTCAAAGATATCTGTAGTCCCTGAGTTAGCAGTGTATTGGACGTGCAACATTTTAGCATATTACAACTTACAACAGCTTCTGAAGAGTATCATTAGTTTGCATATCCAAATCATTCTCACTATCCAAATCATTGTCTTAATCTTAACTCATTAGGCCTACCATTGAACTCCATATCCAAATCATTCTCACCAACAATATGGCACATTTCTTAACAAACCTTAATTTCTTTCAAATGACATGCGTAAACACATAGGCTTTTTATTGAAATATTTTCTAGTGTCCCCAAATCCCCATCTTTTAGGATGTAAAAAATGCAGAGATCTATGTGGCATCCCAATTACTATCCTTTCTTCTTAGCCAACTAGGTAGTTTTTTATTTATTATTTGATTAAATGAAGTACTTGTTATAATTTTAGCTGTTGTTTTGCAGTTTGTCATGACTAGGGAGCATGCACTTCTTCGACATGCCATCGAGCAATTAAATAAAGTACCCTTGAAGGAAGAACGAGGCCCACAAGAGAGAATGCACTTAAAAAGTTTGTTCTGCAAAGTTGAGAACGAAGAGGGCTCTCAAGAGCTAACCTTTTTACAGTCCTTTTTACTACCTATTCAGAAGTGGACCGATAAGCAACTTGCAGATTACCATTTGCACTTTTCCGAGGTTTGTAACTAAATAAAATGCAATGTTTTTATTTAGTAACTCTGGTCAGTATTGTAGTTCAGAATGCATGCTAAATGTGAGGTATTGAGTTCGAACTGTTAAAGATTGTTTTCTTCTAGTTTGGTGGCTGCTTCCAAGAGGGAAGGAGAACAACTTACTCGGCTTTCTGGTTATGAAATACAGATCCTTGTATCGGGATATTTGTTTATATTTAAATGGAGAAAGGCACTATATCTAAACTTGCTTCTCTTCTATGCTAGGTCTTAAGATAATCATTTTGCCAGATTTCATTGTTTTTTAGCATCATTATCGATATCTTTAAGCTAAACTATTATTGCACACTGGTTAGAATGGCATTGAAAACCCATAAATGATATGCATGGAGGTAGAGAAAGTGTTGGGTGGGGTTACCCAAGGTGGTAACCTAGTGACAAGGGCCCTGCCTTCCTTGCAAAGGGTCTAATGTTTGAGTCTCATCTCCTCGCTAATTGAAGTAAGAAAAAGAAGAAGGGGGGGGGGGGTAGGACTTCATGATCCTTGAGATAGGATGATGTATGTGCTAAACAATGCTTTAGGTCACATTCGAGTAATGCCATTGTTTGGTGTTTCTGTTGATTTGTAATATTTTGATTTTAGGTCCGCAGGGAACATTCTATTCTGACTTGTGTGATTTCTAACCGTGATATCCGTAGGAACATTCTATTCTGACTTGATGCTTTCCCATTTTCATTTAGCGTTTACTTCATGATGCTCACTCCGCCTTTTCTCCCGTTCCTTATAGGCATTGGCGATGATGGAGAATGTAGTATCAATTTCAATGTCCGCAAGGAGACTTCTTCTGGAGGAACATGTATCGGTGTGTAACTGTCCATTTATATTAACTCTCTCTACACTCACTCACACACACACACACACACACACATATATATATGCACAGACAAAGTGGCAACAATGCTGTTGTTCTAAATTTGAATATTGTAACTGATAACTCATTTCTGTTGATAAGGGTCAATCAAGTTAACCTATCTATATTGACAAGCTCTGGACATTACTTTATTGGATTAGGCATTTGTTAATCCTATAATGTTCATGAAGATAGTCAGTGTTGTCATCGTTTTATTTGTTCTTCAATTTTAATCTCTGGCTTGTAGGTCCAAATAGGGTTGAAGGCTATCTTAGCAGCTGAACCCAAATCTATAAGCTGTTTAAACACTCTGGAACCATATTAACATATCAATGTGTGCTCATGGTTCTTCAACATGATGTAATGTGTGCCTATTTGATAACAGTTCAATATCTTGGACAAGTTAACAATGATATGATAGAAGAGCATTGGTCTCTTGAGGTCTTGTATGTGCATCTATAAATGTTCTGCTTCGCCATCTGGTTGGTGGCTGTGCCCATTTTGTTTTTTTTGTTGGAGGGAGAGGTGACGTTGCACGTAAACTGGTTTTGGGAGGTTGTTACATGTTCTTTGTCCCTTTTAGTTAATGGAGCTTGTAGATTAATTCTCAAGGTAAAATGTGACTTCTTAGAAGATGATTTTACACTCCAAGGCTTCCACTTCCACACTTTTTTGTATAAAAAGATTTGTCACGGTACACAAAGAATATTTTGTTTCGTCATACTTTCTTCTGCTTTAAGTAATTTAAAAGCAGTCTCTTCTTCTGCAACAAGGATTTCAAGACTAAAAGATAGCTGGATATGGAAAAAGGCAACAAGCTTTTGCTATAGGGATAATTGTCAATATGTATTCCTCATAGACTTTGTGATAGATCCATCCATATTTTTATAGATATTCTTCACCATTAAGAAGTCAAACTGCCACCTAAATTCGTCCTAGTTAGGACAACTGAAACAATCTCAATAGTTCTATTTCTTTCAATTAGATAAGCTTCAGTCTTCCCCTTTATTGTGCACCACTCCATGTTTCTAAGAACATTAATTTTTAAGAAATAGATCTTTACTGTACTTGAAGCACCGTGGGCCATTGCTGCATCACCATCTGTAATGCCTTAAGCCCAAGGCAGCAGTTTACCCAAACTATCAAATCCACTAGGACATGTTAGTAATGTATTTAGCATCCCAATACTAATTGACTTATGAGGATCACTCAATTCAGAACCTGTCAATGTGGGAAATGGGGAGATGTAAATGATCATGAATTTCTCATTTGAAGTACGGAAATACAAAGTTTTCTTGCCTGACATGCTGTCCTTACTTTGAACTTTCATCTGTAAACTGTCTTTATATGTTTCACACCAGCTATTGATATGTAAAATGTCACTTTAAACTTTTTCCCTAAATAACTTGGTTATACAGTGTATCTTAAATATATTGGAATTGTGTCGTGTCACTCATTGAGGTTTGGAGTAAAGGACTTGTTCATCATCAATGCAAAATGATAATATTGTAGAAGATATATTGCATATTAATATTTATGATTGTAAGTTTACATTGGAGACGCAATATTCCTACTTATAGCTACAAAAGTTCATTTCTGGTTATCATTCGTTTTGCAGGCAATGCAGCATGCACCTGTCACAGATAGAGATAAGATAGAGTCCTATGTATCATCATCCATCAAAAGTGCATTTGTAAGGGTAAGTGGTGTCAGGAATGGGGCATTTTTCTGATTCATCCTTCCTCTTCCAGTTTGTGATATGTTCTTTTCACATGTTCTCATAAAGATATTGTTGTAATTAGAAACATGTACCTTGCATCACCTTGTGTATGTGGTCTAATATTTTAAGTTGGTTTGTGCCTCTCCCGCATCTACTTATGCTACTACTATTCATGTAGATGGAACAGTCAACTGCTATGAAGTTATTAACTGAGCTATGTTCCTTTATGCTTTGTCGTCAAACCTCATGGTCATTTCAAATTTGACTCTAAGATTCAATCTGGGTCATGTCATTCTAGCTCAATCTGACCTTAGTCACTTGGGCCAAAGATGGATGTATGCCATGTCCACCTGTTACCAAGATAGTGGAACTAGTCTAGATGTATTTGGACAAAAGGTTGATACCGGCAACCCCAACCGGCCCACAATCGGCTGCTAATTCCATAATGTGGGGGGGAATACCTGACTCACTCAGCGGTTGTGGATATGGGGGCGCCCGGGCTCGAATCCGAGACCATTCGCTATTTGGATAAACACTACCCCCACCCATTACCAACTGAGCTACACGCCATTGGCACTAGTCTAGATGTATTAATTTTGTATAAAGATCAAAAATAATAGAGCACTGTTTCTTAGTTTCTTCTTTTCTTTTTGCAGACACTGCAAGATGTTGAGACAATGTCTAATGCGACAGATGAACACCCATTGGCATTATTAGGAGAAGAGATCAAGAAACTTTTGAAGAAGGATGCAACCATATTCATGCCAGTATTATCTCAGTGGCATCCACAAGCTGCTGTTGTTTCAGCATCTCTCCTTCACAAGCTTTATGGAAGCAAGTTGGTAAGCTCATCAACTGGTTGGTGGATAGTCTCTCCCATGTTGGTCATTGCTTCTGAACTGCTTAATATGGAAATATATAACTTCATATATTTGTTGAATCTACAGAAGCCCTTCCTTAATAGTGTTGAGCAGCTTACAGAGGATGTAGTTTTGGTATTTCCGGCTGCTGATAGTTTTGAGCAGTATGTTATGGACCTTATCACATCTTCCTGTGGAGAGGGAGAAGCAGACGTTTCCATGAAAAAACTTGCTCTCTACAAGGTATGGAGTTTTGTATACCTACTAGGCTGTCTGTATTGTATTTGTATACTTCGTTTTTGACTGTTAGGTTTTCTGTGCTAAACATGATCCTTGTTATAGAAGTATTTGGAGCTGAATCGTAGTGTTTTACTTTGTTTCTGATTAATAGTTTGTTGATGACAGAATCTCATATAATAAAAATCAATCAACAAAAGGTAAAATAGTGAATAATTTAAACAAATAAATTTAGTATAATTCCTTGGGTAGTTTAATTTATTGTACAATCAGAAGTTAGGTTACCCTATAACAAGTCTGCTTGCTTTGTGCATGACTCACTAGTCAAGTTTTCAGTTCCAGGGACTAAGTTTACTTTCTAGAAATTGTCTTTCCGTGTTTTGGTGTTTGTTGCTGTCTTAGAAAACAAGTACCCTTTTCTGATCTCTTCACTTAGCTGAATTTGTATCTGCTGCTGAGAACTTGGTATAATGTTGTTTTCAAGATATGAAGGGATGTGCTGTCTGTGTAAGGTTAATGATAGATACCACATGGTATTGTCCAATAGGTGAAATCTCCCTTTTAAGTGGAAGCCTTGAACTAATAGCTCTGAAAAATAAAGGAAAAAGGTCAATTAATGACGCAAAACAATAGGGTTGTGCATAGTGGCCCAACAGGGCATGATTAGAAACCTTAAATTACAAATATAATTCTATATATGTAACACTCCTCAAGATGTAGCTAAATCAAGCATGCCAAATATGCTGCATGTATTTATTATGAGCCATGTGAAAGGGATGTACCCTATGGTAACCAGCTCTAGAGGGAGGCTCATGAGATAGCACCACCTTGTCATTAGGGCTGTAAATGTGTGTTTGTCAAAATTATATATAATTAGACTGTCTCAGTGTCGTGCTTACATCGTTACTTTGTATTTTGAAGATTCTTATTGTTCCAATTTATCTATTCTTTTTCTTAATACCAGATCGAAACAATATCTGGAACACTGGTGTTGCGTTGGGTCAATTCTCAACTAAGCAGAATTATGGGTTGGGTTGAGCGAGCCATTCAACAGGAGGTAACTAACTATATGGGTTTTCTTGCTACTAATAATTTTCTGGCTTTTACTTTCTTTTTCTCATTACTCTACAATGCCTTTCTCTTTCAATATATGTTGCTTTGAGCATCCCAAATATGCATTCACTAATATTTTCACAAAAAACTACCAGCAGTCGGTATATCAAGTTATCTTTTGAAATTTTAGTATGTTAACATGGTGGAGGCTTAATAATATTTTAATCATTCCGCCAATAAGAGGCATTGAAATAAAATGTTTAGGAGAGAGATATAATATTTTATTAATTATATTGATTATTTTAATAATACAATAAGTACTACAATATCTAAAATAACATAGCTCTGGAGTTGGAAGTATTTTTTTAGAGATTTTGACTTTACTTACTCTATTTTAGAAAAAATATAGCATAGCTATTGGAGATGCTCTTACCAACTAGTCTCTTATACATTTTTGGGTTGTTAAGCACCTCGCCTTCATCCAAAAAAGTGAAACGTTCAAGATCGATGAGAATGTGCTAGCTGCTACCAGACTATTAGGTATACAGTATACCACCGTTAGCCAACACTGCCTTATCATCTCCTATTTATGGAAGTGTTGCATTTTTTTTGGATAAAGAAGTTTAGCAGCTCTGGTCTCGAATGAACTATCTGCCATTATTACAGTATCATCAGATAAAAAGCTAGAACTACCCCTTCTGTTTTTGAAAAACTTGATATAATCGGAAGCCCTACTGAAAAAGATGCCACACAAATTAAGTCTCGAGTGATTGTAGTTTATATAGTTCAACATTAAAAAAGTGGAAAAGAAAATATGCAATTTGATCGCTACAGATCTGAAGGATTGAAACAAGAATCCTGTATATCTGGCAGAATAAAACTGCATCCAAATATGTCTGATGAAAGGGAAGTAAAAATGGAAATCGTTTCGGTTGTTTTTGCAATAACATGCTATATGTGAAGCAAGTCTATTTTCAATATACATATGCTAAAATCATGCAAACTTCCCTATGGTCAGCTGGCTGATGATTTTTTTTTAATATTTCAGCGATGGGAACCTGTTTCAATGCAGCAACGACATGGGAGTTCGATTGTTGAAGTTTATCGCATTGTGGAAGAGGTTCACCAGTAAATTAATAATTAATAATTTACTTACTTTTTCATGATGGATGAAGTTCTCCCAGAAAAAAATCTGGTTCAATCTGATCAGTAGATTAGACTTGCAATCTTATGTTAGCAACAATTGCTGATGGCATTTGATTCTTTTCTCTTCTCTTTTGCTCATTTCCATATCTAGTTGAGCATCTGTTACCATTTCTGTTCACTATAATACATAAATAACGGAGTTGCATTTTCATATTCTTTCAGACTATTGATCAATTTTTCGCTCTAAAGATTCCTATGAGGTCTGGAGAAATGAATAGCTTGTTCCGAGGCATTGATAATGCATTTCAAGTATATGCAAAACATGTTGTTGACAACTTGGGTACGTATATTTCTCTAACTCATATGATGATTTGCCCACATTTAATGAGAGTTTCATGGTTAGCAACTCATTGTTAAAAAATGAATAAATGGGGCCACCCGTTGGAAGAATAACCAACTTGTATATATGAATGTACCACATGGCCTGTTTATGGGTGAGTAACTGGTAAGTGGTGCACAAGGGAACAAATAATACCATCAAAGGTAAATGGGAATTATTAAGAAAGTTGTGTTTTTATCAAATATTTCACAATACATGGATAAAATTATGTTTGACAATTGACACTGCAACATTAAACTTTATTTGGTTTATATCAGCTCATCATGGTTCTACATCATTAAGTCTTTTGATGTAAAACATCAAGCTGATCGTATTTGATGACTAATCCACATAGGTTCTCATGCTTCTCTCATTTGTAAGATTTCGTTTTCGGAAAGAAATGCAGTTTACTTTTTTTTTCCATTAGATGCTTGGATTAAGGCTTGAGAGAAACAATAGTATATACACTTTAAAAAGTCAATTCTTGAATAGGTTACTGTCTGAGCCTCCTTCAATTCTATATCATTTACATTAGGAAAAAGAATTGATACTCTTTTTCACAGATTTTAGTACTGTCATAGCCTAGTTGGCTATTTTAACTCTGGAAATAATTGTATTCATATCCATTTCTATAATTTTAAGGTTTTAATAATTACTTTAAATAATAGCGAACTTGAATGACCATGCAGCTAGCAAAGAAGACATTATTCCCCCTGTGCCAATTCTCACAAGATACAGGAGAGAAAGTGGAATCAAAGCTTTTGTCAAGAAAGAGTTGGCTGATCCAAGGCTGCCTGATATGAGAAAGTCAAGAGACATAAATGTTTTGACTACACAAACATTATGTGTACAGTTAAACACCCTTTATGTGAGTTGAAACTCCAACTTTGTTGCCATCCTCATTCTCAGTAATGCTATTATTTATTATGTTCTCATCCTCCAAATCTTTTAATATTAGATTATGAGAATGGAACTATAAATTGTGAGTTTAGACGTCATTGCTATTGTTCTTTTCATTTTCAGAGATAATACTCACTACTAAATAATCAAAGTTCGTTTCCACCATATTTTTTTCCAAAACAAGTGCTTGCAGTATATCTATTGCTCTATAGGAGCTCTGTTTGTCTTTATGGTAGCATATGTTGTCATCATCGACATTATTTCTTGTTCATCTTCTGCAGACAAGAATTTCATTTGAACTGGTTTTTATTATATTGAAAAGGGTAAAAAATATCGAAGCACCATAAGTATTACTCCCTTCATCCCAGAATAGGCGTCCACATTTTATTTTAGTGTGTCCTAGAATAAGTGTCCATTTTCAAAAGTAAGCGGCCGTTTACCAAATCTTACCCGGGTAAGTGCTTACCGGCAAAGTTCAACACTATCATTTACTTACCGGGTAAGATTTTAGTCAACCAAAACGGCATTGTATGCAACAATTTACCCGGTAAGTGCTTACCGTGGTAAGAGTTGTCGTGCTTACCGTGGTAAGAGTTGTCGCAATCACTTACCGGGGTAAGACTCTTGGTCCTTGTTTTCCTTGTCTTCGCTCTTACCGGGTAAGATTTTTGGTACTTGTCATATTCCTCCGGTAATGTAATATGACTTGGTAAGTCTTACCCGGGTAAGCGTTTGGTAAACGGCCCCTAAGTGTATACTTTCCCATCCTACCCCTAATTATGAGATGGAGAAAATTTCTAAAACTGTGTGACTTTTTCATTGTGGACATTTATTTTGGGACGGAGGGAGTAACCGACTACTTAAAGTCACTTCTTTTGTATTATAAGAAACTGAAGGGATTGAAATTTGAAAGTATGCAAAAAATGCAGATGGTTCAGCAGCTAGCTAACTGAGTCTTTTATCATTTTCTATATAGTATGGCATTAGCCATCTTAACAAGCTGGAAGACAGCATTTGGGAACGCTGGACAAGGAAGATGAAGCTTGGAAAATCCAATAGTACGTATTCTAGACCTTTAACACATCATCTCAATGCTTTCAGTAGAAGTACATATGACAAGAAACATATTTCAGCATTAAACTAACAATTTTTGTGGGACGTAATGCATGAAGCGGCTGGTATAATTATTTTCATCTGGATTTCAGTTGTTTTTGGATGTTAATATAATCCCCAATTTGATGCTACAATATGGTCACATTGGTTGAATTGTACATTCTTGTTAGAAAATAAGCTTCTATAATCAGGTTTTGTTTATAGTTTTATCATGTTGATGTATTTAGGTCCAGGGACCCATCTATTACATTTCGCTCTGAATTAGTATATATCCTCTTTTGATCCTATTGCTGCTAATGCAAAGGGTGTTTTTGGTTATTTCACACTCTTGACTCTTTCTAATCCATTATAGGAAGTGACTGAGCTTAGTTTCTATTTTGAATGTTAGGTTCAAATTTCACTTATATGATTTTTGTTCTATTTGTTCAATTTCCGTATGACAATTTGAGGAGTGTTGGAAGATAGGATTATAGGAATTAGGTTTCTTATAGTGATTAATTGTGTTTCTTGGTGGGTCCATCTAATTATATTTTCTATTCGGGGATTTTCCTCTATAATAGACGATTCCTTTTGACCCAAAATTTTAACAATTCTTGATGAGTGGTAAATGGTAGAAAGAAGCCCAAAATATAATTTTACCCATGTTGAAAGAGAAGGAAAATGATAAGTTTGGAATCAACTATAAATATTGAGCATAGCTAGTAGCCAAGGAGAAGAAGCAGGAGGGAAGTGAAGTATATTAAGGAAAAAGTTTATTTTCTCTATTATATGAACTCTGATTTACTCAAACCTTATTTTTAAGCGCTTCTTTTCTCTATTCTCTGAACTTTAATTTACTTGAACCTTATCTATTATGATGTTTATTAAATCTCGATGAAATATTCAAATTTAAGGTTGTATCCTGCAGAAAGATCTACAGATGAGAACTTGAAAAAAGAAAGCTTTGATGGAAGTAGAAAAGATATCAATGCAGCCATTGACCGGATTTGTGAGTTCACCGGTGAGACATATTTTTCAACTTCATCACGGTTAAGCATGTTTTGAGATCTGATCTAAAAACTTCATGGTATTCTACAGGAACTAAGATAATTTTCTGGGATCTAAGGGAGCCGTTCATTGAAAACCTATATAAATCTAATGTTTCTGAGTCCAGATTGGAAACACTCATCGACCCGCTTGATGTGGTATGTTTTGATAATTCTGCAAGCTACGATATGTATAAGTTGGTTTTCTTACTTTTTCACCCCCAACCCCCCTTTGGGATCTGGAGGCCATTAACAATAATGATAATTATAGTAACGGTAATGTAATTATTACTGTTAGTTTAATAGTAGTTGAGAGAGGGGTTGTGTTGTACCATTTGGGGGAATATTTATTTTCTTTCTTCTGTTATCTCTTTTTTTCAACTGCATGATGCTATATCGAGCATCTCCAACAAATTCTCCAAAATGGAGAAAATGGGGATTTTAGGATACTCCTTTTTTGCTCCAACAGATTCTCTAAAACTTCCTCAAAAAATGGAGAAAGTAGGAGAAAGGGGAGAAAGATAAGTGTTTAAGAGAGAGAGAGATTTGTTTTTTATTGATTCCACCAATGAGATTGAATGTATTGTTATTTTATTTAATCTTTTCAAAGTTTATTGGGATGATATATTTATAGAATATTTTAATCATATATAATTAATGTTAAAATCTCCAAAATAGAGAAACTGTTGGCGTTGAGTGTGTGTGATTTATTTTTAACTTTTGCTTCAATTGGTTTATTTCATTAATGAGGGATAAGAATGTTCAATTGATATCTACGGCTCCCATCAAACAGGAACTAAATCAACTTTGTGATATCATCGTGGAGCCACTTAGAGATCGAATCGTAACGAGCCTCCTTCAGGCATCACTGGTCTGTCTCTTACATGCTGTCTCTATCCCTATCCCACCAATCATGTGCTGACACATCAGCATATATATATATATATATATATTTAGAGGTGGCTTGTTGTGTTAACCCAATAATTTGTGTTAACCGTGTTAACCCATCGTTCACTGGTGAACACCATGCTCGTTCACTGATGAACACCATTCATCAGTGAACGAGCATCGTGTTTGTCAGTATACGAGCATCGTGTTCACCAGTGAACGAGCATGGTGTTCACCAGTGAACGATGGGTTAACACGGTTAACAAAAATAATTGAGTTAACACTTGAAGGGGCCTCTATATATATATATTGATTATACATTTATTTAGTTCATCAATTTATTCTCTGTTCAATAAAGTGCTGATTTGTCAGCAAATGATTGGTGCACAGGGAGGTTGGGACATTTTTTTATTCCTTTTCACAGGCTTTTTGGTTTCTTATGAATTGTATGTTATTCTTCTGCAGGATGGTCTACTTAGAGTGCTACTAGATGGAGGTCCTTTGCGATTGTTTGTTCCTTCTGATGTTAAATACTTGGAAGAAGATTTAGAGGTTCTAAAGGTACGTTTAGAAAGTTAATTATTGTAGCTACCATTTTTTTGCAACAATGCCTGAAGAGATTATCTATCATCTCTTCTGATGCATAAATTTATAATTTTTGCAATACCAGTGAAATTAGGGGGAGAAATCTATTAGGGAAAATCACCGAATTGGCAATTGTAGCTCAAAAATTCACCAAATACCCTTTTTTATACAAATTATCACGAAATAGCCGTAAATCTGCAAATTGGCTTTAGCAAAATCTTCAAATAAATAGGAAAAATTGTGATGTGGTGATTTTTTAAAGAAAAATTGGCTAGTTTGGTGATTTTATTTAAAATAATTAGAGGCTGTTTGTTTACCTCTTAACAGTTCCATTAAGAGGCAGTCTCTAAATCGTTAAGAGGTGAATCCTGTTTGGCAAAAAGTAAGTCTGCCTCTTAATGGTTCCAAAACCCTCTGAATCATTTTGTATAATGGACCTCCCTTAACCATTAAGTGCCCTAATTATATCCTCAACAATTACCAAACAGTTATATTTCATTTTGCACTATTTCAAAGAATCTCTTAATCATTCTGACTAAGTCATTCAGAAAACCAAAATGCCCCTCACTATGTGAGAAAACCAAACAATTATGTGAGAGGCCACTCCATATAAAAAGACCAAAATGCCCCTCACTCCATTTCACTGCACCATGCAAATCTTGGTTCCTCTTGGAAGCACCATTCCTATTTATTGTAATTTAGAGTAGGGATAATTAAAAGGCTGATATAGTTCTTATATTGACATTATTCTGCTGAACCTTCATTAGGAATTTTTTATATCTGGTGGAGACGGACTTCCTCGTGGAGTGGTTGAAAACCAAGTAGCACGTGTTCGACAGGTGATAAAGCTTCAGGGTTATGAGGTTAGTGTTTTTATAATATTTAAAATATTTGACTATATTTACATAAGCAATTATATATTGCATATATATATATATATATATAGAGGAAAGTTCAAATGTGAACTCATTTTTGGTTGTGAACGTGAGGACGAATCTCAGCCACTTATCCGGTCAATAAAGGCGGCTTTGACCTGGTTCCCCTCCTTTAATAATCTCCACCCTCCCATGAATCGCGTCAATCCTCCGTGATCGCGTCCACCATAACCGAAGATGTGTGGCTGAGATTCGTCCTCACGTTCACAACCAAAAATGAGTTCACATTTGAACCTAACCCTATATATATATATATATATACAGGAGAGGGTTCAAATGAGAACATCCCCAATTTAAAGGAACAAAGGGGCTCATTTGGGACCACATATGATGTGGGTCCCACCAATAAAAAATCATATCTGATTCAATGGGGACCACCATTGAAAATCAAATATGATTTTTTATTGGTGGGACCCGCATCATATATGGTCCCAAATGAGTCTCTTTGTTCCGTTAAATTTACAAAGTTCTCATTTGAACCTCTTCCTATATATATATATATTCGCACATGGGTTCACCTGCAATGACACTCATGGTAACCATTCATCTGGACGGTATGTACATATGCATACAACTATTTGCAGCTACTTTTTGGTTTTTATGCACATGTGCATACGAGACAAATTGCTTACAAATTACTTGTATGCCATATGTGCATACCGTCCAGATGAATGGTTACCAGGGTGTTCCTCAAATTTCCAATTTTTTTGCGGTTTTCCATATGGACACTTATTTTGGGACAGAAGCAGTAAAATGGACACTTACAAGTAATTTGATTATTACCTACGTTATTCACATGTGAATGATATGATGAAATTGCAGACGCGGGAACTCATCGATGACTTACGATCTGCAAGTGCTTCTTCAGACAGAAGCAAGTTGGGTGGTGACACGAAAACTCTTTTGAGAATATTGTGTCACAGAAGTGATTCAGAGGCTTCTCAATTCCTAAAGAAACAATACAAAATCCCCAAATCTGGTGCTTAGGTTTTTTGCATTATAAATACATTTTGAGGTTGTTTTTGTATGATTTCTTTGGTTAGAGGAAAACAGAACATATATATATATATATATTTGTACTAAACCAAAAGTAATAGCTTGGACTACTACCATGTATTTGTCTATTTCAACAATATATATATTTGTATTGTAAAATAAGTGGTTATATTTTGGTCAAAAGTTGAGTTGCTATTATTTGGGGTTATAATCCACTTGATTGGATCATATGATATAATAACAGCATCTCCAATAGTTTCTTCATAATTTTTCTCGAGAATTAAAATTAAACTTTTTAAAAAAAATGTTGTATTAAACTCTAACAACTTTTTCATTTTGTAGATGGGAAAAGTTCAAAAAAGTCCAACGAACTATTCTGTTTTGAATGGTTAAGTCGTTAAACTATTTTTTTGAATGAAAAAACTATTAAACTTGTAATCGACAAGAAATGTTTAAAGTAAAAAGATAAAAAAAAAGATAAAAAGATAAAAAAGAGTAGATCGATGGCAGGAGCCAACAACGTGATAGACGATAAGAAAAACATACAACGATGGGACAACGCGGAATGGTGAGGGGGGAGTGATATCGATGTTTGCGGGGGGTTTGACTGGCGTAGCGTTTAGGAACAGTAAAACTGATTTAAGTTTTGTTTTTTACTTTAAAACTTTTCAAGTTGGTTACCAACATTTTTTTGGGGTTAAAAGAATTTAAGTAACTAATATTAAAGTTCGATGGTTTATTTTATTGAAAAAAATGTTTAAGAACTCAAGTAACTAATATTAAAGTTCGATGGTTTATTTTATTGAAAAAAATGTTTAAGAACTTAATCATTCAAAATGAGAAAGTTTAATGATTTTTTAATTCAAAGCAATAGTTCAAGGACTTAATCATTCAAAATAAGAAAGTTCAATGGTTTTTTCGTTCAAAAAAACAGTTTAGGAACTTAACCATTCAAAATAAGATAGTTCGTTGGGTTTTTTTTGAACTTTTCCCTTTGTAGATTACAACATTTATTATATTATTAAAGTTTTTTGTATTTCTAATAAAACGTTACTTATTTCACCTAAACATTTAATTTCAGTTTTTGTTATTGGTGGAACATAATTAAAGAAGATTCATCTCTCATAGTAATCATTTTTGGAGATTTCTGTAAATTTGTAGATTTCTGTAAATTTGTAGATTTTTGTGTTCTCTCTTATTCTTTCTCCATTTTGGAGAAAGTTTTGGGATGCTGTTGGAGCAAAAAAATGCTCAAAATCCCTATTTTCTCCATTTTAAAATGCTGTTGGAGATGCTCTGAGATTATTATGTAATTGTCTTGCAACTTTAGCCTAGCGAGTAAAGAGATGGCAATATGACATTGTTACATAATCGCTTCAGTCTCTAAGCATTACACATTTGTCCTTGGGACTCGGATTTTTACCTCATCCATGATGGTCGTGGGACTGGTAGGTAGAGGGGTGGGTGCACTTGAGAGGGTGGCATCATACAATTTTTGTAGAAATTGTTATGTTGTTTGTTCCAATGTGACTTACAGGTTGTCTATCGGCACAAATTAAGTAAGTGCTAACTCTGTAAAAGTATGGTCCGGATCAAGATTAACCATTGACCAAGTAAAAGTTCTCCTCTAGCATAATGGATCAACAAGAGGGGTTTTAATGAATATCTAAATGAATAAGCGCCTCTTATACTCGATATAAACAAATAGTAAACATCTAAGCGTAACTGGTCACTTATGTTTTGTCTCCGAAGCTTGATTAAATTTTATCGGCTATTAATTTCATCAGAATTATTTATCTTGTCCAAGTAAATCTAAAAACAAAAAAAGATTTAATGTTTGTAATTATTATTGTATTCGTAGAAAATGTATTTTTAAGGTAGGATCTAAGTAGAACGATTATGAAGTGTAAAACTTCAAGTACACTCTATCTCTTGAATTACTATAAATAAAAAATGGCTTTATTTTCGAAAATTAAAATAAATATATTAGTTAATCATTGTAAAAATAAGATGGAAATTTAATTAAAATTAATCATTTTTTAAAAAATTGTTACCCAAATAGACATTTTTTTTGGATTTACCAAAATAGCCAAAACCTCATGAAATACACGAAATTATGGCCTTCCCCCAAAAAGTGACATACCCACGATTTCATAAAGTTTGGGGTTTAAAATGATTTTTTTTACATAACTGGTCCCTCTACCCCACTATATACCCCATAATTTTGTGGGGTTTAAAATGAAATACTTTCATTTTAAACCCCACAAAATTATTTTACAAAATAGGTAAGGGACCAATTATGTAAAAAACATTTCATTCTAAAACCTAAACCCCACGAAATTAGGGACGGTAATGGGGTAGGGATGGGGCGGGGACCCCAATCTTCATCCCCATCCCCACCGGGGAAGATGATCACATCCCCATCCCCAACGGGGATTCGGGGATTTTTTCCCCGTTAATATATTTTTTTTAAAAATCAAATATGTTAAATAATAAACTCGATCGATAATGATTTATGTTTAAATTTCACATGTTTTCATAATTTGCTTTTATAGATTATCAAATATTCATATCTGAACAAAATCACAACATCCTACGTAATTGTTTAACCAAACACTTTCGGATGTTAACGTTTTTTCCCTAAAAATAAGTAAGACAACTCAAAAAAATGTATATAAGAAAAATATATCAAATACAATTTATAAATCAAAAATATATTAAATCTAATTATTTACAAATAATATATTTAATAATAAAAATATATAATATATTTAAGATTCGGGGACGGGGCGGGGCGAGGACCACGTTACCCGGCCCCGTCCCCATCCCCGGTTTTTAACTTTCGGGGATCCCCATTCCCGATCCCCGATTTTGCTGGAAATCTCCATCCCCGTTGGGAGGGTACACCGAGTTCCCCGATGGGGCGAGTCTTATTCCCATCCCTACACGAAATCGTGAGGTAAGTTATTTTTTTAGGAAGGTCATAATTTCATGAAATCTTTGGCTATTTTAATAAACCCAAAAAAATTGGCTATTTGGTTGATAATTTTTTAAGAAATAGCTATTCTAATTATATTCCCAAATAATATTTGGTTAGGGACCCACTTCTATGTGAAAATTTTCAACAATTTTTTAAGTAACAAAAAATATTTTTATCGATTTTAATTTTTTGATCTCAAATTCAATATCTTTTTCTGACCATACCTTTTCAAAAAGTATTTCATGATGAATTTTTTCCTATTGATTTGTTTTTATTCAATTTTTAACATGAACATCATTATTAATAGGGATAATAAACAGGAATAGGCGATCAGATTGGGACAGACCTAGATTTTTTTAAGTAGTGACGTCATTTGACTATAAGAAAAAAAATGGATGTTTCATAAACTCATCATTAGTTTGTTGCTTAATTCTCTGCTTTCTGTATGTGAGGTTTTGTGTTTAAATTTTCTATTGCACTTTTTTAAGAAACATAATAAGTCTAGAATTTAGAACCCACCTCTGGTATAGTAGGAGAAATGTCAAGCAAACCAATTTACCAAGGGAAACTTGTGTTATTATTATAGTTTCAAAATATATACGGTCAGTGGCGGATCCAGGATTTTTGTCGACTGGGGTCCCATTAAGGTAAACTAAAGGCGCGTAAAGTCACCAGACGTGTTTCGAGGGATTTTTAAAGTTTTTTAGTTGATTTAAAGAGATTTTCTTAGTGTTTCTGTCGATTTTGAGGTATTTTCTAAGTGTTCTTGTCAATTTCGAAGGATTTTTTCGGTTTTTTTATTGATTTCTAGAGACTTTTTTAGTGTTTTTTTTATTAATTTCATGTACAAAATCATATATGATTTCATGTGATTTTGTACGAATCAAAAAGGACACGCGCGACTTTTTCCGTGGGCAAGTCGCGGCTAATCATATATGATTTTGTACGTGAATCATATGTGATTTTGTACATGAATCATATGAGATTTTGTAAATGAAAAGTTTCATGTACAAAATGATTGACTAAGAATTATCCTCGCATTCTCATAAATTATTACCGTCCTTACATAAACCTCTTTCAACTGTTATTTCCTTTTCTTCTATATATTTCTTTATGAACGCATTAATGAAGGCAAGCTGATTCTATTAAAAAAAACATGTGGTTTAGTTCTCACCACAAGCAGAACACTTATCGCATAATTTACTTCTTTGTTAAGTTTTGATTGGGACCTAGCTATCATACAATTAATGGAATAGAATAACATTAGATATATATTCATGAATTGCTACAATAAAATTGATTTGTTCATTAGTTTATGTAATGATTACACTTTTGTCGACTTAGTTATTATGTGATATAATTATTTGTTGAAAGAGAAGGAAATCAAATGATGATTGAAAATGTTTTGGATGGTGTAAATAATTCTCTGAATCCCGTAAAGTTATGGATTAATTTTGGGTGGTGTTAATAATTCTTTGAATCCCGTAAAGTTATGGATAATTGGTTATATATTAGAACATCTTTTTAACAGTTTTTTTTAAAAATAAAATAAAACCTAATTTTTTTAAAATCTTCGTAACTTTATATCAATATCTAAAATAGAGATTATTGGAAAAAGAGATTTCTCTATATCTAAAAAAAAAGAGAAATAGTATTTTAATGATTCCCACCAATAACAACCTTATAATTTTAGAGATTTTTAGAATAATAAATTTATTGAATATCTTAATAATATAATTTTAAATAGATTCTCTAAAATAGAGAAGCTTATGGAGTTAGAAGATAATAATTTTAGAGATTTTTAACTTTACATTCTCTATTTTAGAGAAAATTTAGAGAAACTGTTGGAGATGCTCTTAAAACATCTCTAACAGATTTCCCAAAATTTCTCCAAAATGGAGAATTAAAAGTTAAAATCTTTAAAAATATCTGCATTCATCTCCAACAGATTTCTCATTTTAGAGAAGCCAACATTAATTGTAAAATTATAATATTTCCTTCATCCGTTAAAATATTACTTCTCTCTCTAAATATTTTGTTTTCAGAAATTTCTATTGGTGGTTCACTTTGGAATCATTTTTGAGGTGTTCTCCATATTTGAAGAAAAATGTGTTATCTCTCCTAATTTCTCCATTTTGGAGATGGTTTTGGAGAAGTTATTGGAGCACATTTTGGCTCAAAATCCCCATTTTTCTCTATTTTCTCCATTTTGAAGAAGCTGTTGGAGATGCTCTTATTATGTATAACAATAAAATGGTAACCAAAGGGCCTTTGATTTCTTATGAGATCAGGAGTTCAAACCTCACCAAAGATGATGAAGATGTATGAGTTTATTTGTTTCATATATAAATATTATATATATATATTAAAAAAACAATTAAATGGTAGGTGCAATTTGAGAGTGTAGTGTATTTTGGAATTTACTGGAGTTTCGAAATGCATGGAACAATATAAAAATATAATATTAAGTATTACAGTAAAATAAATAATATTGAAACAACTATTGAATAGAGAAAAAAGTATTTCTAAATGATATTACTTACCTTTAGCTATTGGGTGTGATGACTAATTAATCAACTCTTTAAGTATGACTTGAAATCCACCTTTGCTTTAGATGTTTTAGCATCTTGCTTAGTAGCCACATGTACTAGGAACTCTTGGTACATCATATGTGACTTCATACATATATAACATGTTCAAACTCTTAAATTTTCGTCCTCACTTTTCGACACTCCAAAAGTGAGATTGAACATGACTTCAAATGTTGCTCAGATTGACATGTTATATGATATGCAACTTCATATGTCGCCTTTTAAGGTTGCATATGCTTGGTTTGGGAGACTTAGTCGACTTCATACGAGAGTTGGAAGTCTTCCTCCACACAAGGGTTGTGGTGTCGCAGTTGAGACCCTATAGGGATGTGATTGAATATCCCATCAGCCCATGATTCGATTCCAAACATACACAACAATTGTGGCTACTGAGTTTATCATGACTGATTTCTTGCAATTATAATTTATCAGGATTAGTCAAGGTATAAAATAGGGAGTATGGAACACCCTTCCAGAAAAAGTCATCTATGATGCTAGATAGATTTTATTTCCTTATTTAAGTCATTCCATAAGTTATCTCATGTATGTGATCTAGAATTCATACCAAACTTACTTTTGATGATGTCACACAAGACTCTTATTCTCCATTGTTTGACATATTATATCCTCTTTTAGTGGACTTCTTATGTTTTCCTCTAGTCATGTTTTTTCCCGTTTCGACTTTTTTGTGTCACTCTATATCTTCCCCATTATTTATTTTTTCTATTTTCATCTTGTTTTTATGTTGATGACGGTTGTATACATTGATTGGTTTAGAAGTAAAATCTATTCCATATTAGAATCGATTTGGATTTGTAAGATTGATTATTTGGGACCGTTTTCCCTAGTTCGATTTTGTGTTGAACATTGGTTTTTCTGAAATTGAATATGTTCTTTGAGCTTAACTAAAGTTATAGAATAACAATTTATCATTTCCAATAGTCAAACTGTGGTGATAAAACTTGAATGAATGGCTTGGTTAACAAAAGATTTATCATCCATTGTTGTTACAAGGTCTTATGTACAGAATTAACCATGTAACACCCGTAATTTACGACTTCTTAGTATGATAAGTTATTCATTTAAGGATAACTATGTTAATAATAGATGATGACTTTCATATAGAAATCATGTTGTAAAGTCTGGGATTCAAATCGGGCTTGAAAAACGCGAAAAACGACGAAAAAGAGCGAGAAATGGCCTCCTGCGACATGGCTGCCTCCCAACTCGCGGGAGCCTTTATTTGATGGTTTTTAGGGCACGAGTGACCTCCCACATGACCTATTTGAGGGATTGGTTGCGAGAACGTTTGACCTGCACCTAAATGACGAAAATCCGGAGTTTCCTTCGTTTGGCCATAACTCTCTCATTTCTTACCTGATTTGAGCAATTCTTTTCTACAATTCGTATTTTGAAGCTCTTAAATATGGGAACAAATATGATTGAAGATTATTTGATGATTTTTGAGTTCTTAGAAGTGGAAGGCAAGATCACATCTTTGGTCATTTGAATCTAGGGTTGGTCCTTTTGCACCAACAACTCTCTTTCATTCTATTGGGTTGTTTTTGTACGTTTTAGGGGTAAAGTAAGTGTTCTTGTGAAAATTTACACCATAGATCTGAAATTCTAGCTAATGGATCACAAATCTCCAACTTTGGAAGCTCAAGATTGAAGTAAAACCTAGATTTAGTCTAAATCTAGCAAACTAAGTTCAAGTTGATTTGTAAAAACTATGTACATGACAAAACTGTTCATTTTGAACTATTAATGTATTTTACTTGGGATTTGTCAAATGTGTGTGTTATTTAATGTGTTTTGCATATTTGGTACATTTGGTTAATAGCTCTTGAAAAATATATGTATTGGTTAGTTGAACAATTTTAATAACTAAATCACAAGCATGTGCTTATTTGATGATTTACCTTATAACTAGAAATTATTTGGTGATAGTTGCATTCTTATGTATTCGGTTTGAAAAATGCATATTATTACGTTATGGGACATTTTGGAAATATAAATGGTATGATTTCAATTGGAAAATGGTGTTATGACAATCAGTGATGGATTTTTAAGTTAATCATGACTTTAGAGCATGTGTTTGCACAAACATTGGTTAAATACGTTTTATCGCTTTCGATGACTTTTATTTAATAGTCATTTTAGTTGTTGAGTTTTTGGCTCAATTTTGACTTAGATGAATCTTAGGGGACATGTCCAATTTATTTGCTCTAGGTCGAGCTTTGACATTATATGCATTTGTGGCATACTTATATGATATATTTCACGTTTGGATGCTGTTAGTCATTTAATTAGTATCGTGTAATTTTAGACTGTAAAGCAATGTCCATTGGCATAAAAGTCAATTTGTTGGTATTGCGGATAGGAACCCGTGTGGGTTGGACTCCGGGACCATAGTCGGTAGTGCGGAAAGGAACCCGTGTGGGTTGGACTTCAGGACCGTAATTGGTATTGCGGCGAGGAATCATGTGGATTGGAATCCGAAACCATGTTGGTATTACGGAGATGAACTTTTATGAGTCGAGCTCTTGGACCGTGGGTATTTACGGTGATGAACCCATGGGTATTATGTGACAATATAGTGTATGGACTTATCACTTTGACTTAAGTACCTATATTCGAACCCGAGAAATGGTTTGTGTCATTCTCATTAAGACCAATATTTTCTTTTGTTCGCTAAATGAAATGAATAAATATGAGATCCCAATATCCCATATCTTCTATTTAAGTATGGATGCATTTATTCAACTTATTTATTAAAGTGGTATAGAATCACCACTCTTGTCAAACATTAGGACAAATCTTATATCTAATAATGCAAAGTGCATCTCATGGTATTATCACACACCCAATGACTATTTTGTCACCTTGTTATGACGTGATTAGAGATACTATCAAAGCATACGACTTAACCATAATATAGCTCAATATTGTCAAGCAACTGATGTTATTATACTATGATCACATATGAAGCACTTGTTTGTGATACTCATATGACATTCTGTTGGGTCACCGATGATTTGGTGATGAACCACCTTCCTTTGTATGATTGATTTTTTACAGGTCTTTTGAAGGTCTGAAATATGCTTCAAGTATTGAAAAGTCAAAGACTATTCAATCAAGGGTTGTACATCAAAAAGTGGAATTTTGGATGTACCAACTAACTTCAATATTCAGATCATTTTGCCAAAGTCAAGATTGGGTCACCAATATAGTGGGTCACCGATGGTACACTTAAAAGTCATCAAAAGTACTAAGGACATCAAACAAGATGAGGTCATCAAGTTTGAAGTCATGGTCACCGACACTATAATCTTGGTCACCGAAATTGCAGGTATCTTTTCTAAGGTTGTGATATCAAGTCACAAGTTCAAGGGTGTACACTTTCAACACTTAGTGAAAAATGAAGTTTATCAAGAAAAGTGTACACTTATCAATTCCAGCCTTACAAGGTATCCACCGATGTGATACATAGTTTGATGTATCACTTAGCAATTTCAACGAGATAAGTTCTTGACTCACATCAAATGCAAGACACGTGAGCCAGCAAGAACTTGGGCATCAAGCCTTAAATAAAGACATTCAGATTATTCTTATAAAAGGAATATTTGTCTTTTAGCTAAGAGGTTTGATGGGACTTCACAGAGCATGAAGAAAAGAAAATAAAGTTATCTGACATTACGTGCTACAAGGAATGGTTCATCCATTATTCTAGTACAAAGGGAGTGGTCTCTTCTGTAACACCCAGAAATTTTTGATGAATAAAAATATTCTAGAAAAGACGTGTTTTAAAAGTGTTATGGGTTGGTTAATGAAAAAGATCGAAGCTATGCGTCGGAAATCAAGTTTGTGAGTTTCGGGTTAACTTAAATGGCTGGGGCCAGTTACGGCGCCAGTTACAAAAACTAACCCACGCCACTAAGTGGCATTAGCCTCTGTGTGGCTGGGGCCAGTTACGACGCCAGTTACAAAAACTAACCCACGCCACAAGTGGCGTTAGCCTCTGTTTTGGTCAGGGCCAGTTATAACTGGCGGGACAACTGGCGTCCAGCTCCTGATCTACATTAAAACCTCCGTTTTTTCTTGTCTTTCACACTCATTTCTCACCCAAACTTATTTTCTCTTCTTCTTCTCTCTCAAGACCATTTTGGAGGGTCTTAACTTCTTAAACCTACTCATTCCAAATCGTTTATTGCACTTCAAGCTTGAAGATTTAAGGCTAGAGTTTCAAGGATTCGTGTCCTTCACCAAGCTTCATCACCATCTTCATCCTCTTAGGGAGATTTCTAGGGTTTTCCTAACCCTAGCTTTGTGAGTTCAAATCCAACCTTTTACAACCATAATACTTGTCATAAATGTTCTTATTTACTCTTTCTAGGTTATAAACTCAAGTATTTATGTGTTTGGTTAAGTTTGGAGGTTTTAGGTCAAAATGAGAAATTTGGGGATTTTGATCTTGGATTTAAAATGGGCATTTTAGATGGTATCATATTACTTGTAAATGTCTCTTGATAAGAAAATATCTGATTTTGGAACTAAAATAGTTTGACCTAATTTTTGGTAAAACTTGCTTTTCAAGGAAATCATTTATATAAAGGTTCTCAGTGTTTGGAACACTATCAATACGTCTCGTTTGATGTAATTGATTATTAGACTAGTATGATATGGATCCATAGGCATAAGAGTCGGTATGTAATGTCGTGAAGGATAGAATGAACCCACTTTTAATTGGAAATAGGCATTGCGATAAATTGTGTAATTTCCAATCTATCCTTTCACTCTCTCGGAATATGCATTGTGGTTAGCGTGCAATTCTTGAGGCTCGAGCTTATGTGTACAAATGACTAAAGACTGTATTGTGGTTGATGTCAATGGCTACCAGACCTTTATGTGCCGCTCCATAACATTGGTTGTGGCCTACCTTGTGTTCCGTCACAACTAATGGTAATATCGGGTCTCCCCCGATTGTTTTAAAAGATCCTTGCTCACCAAGAGTAAGCTTTCAAGTTAAGTTAAATGGGATAAAGTATACATCACCTTTATTTTATTAAATATTTTACTGCCTTATCCATTTAACTGTTTGTTCTCACTAGGCGTAAGCCTAACACTTGATTTTAAATGTTGTTTAGCAGGTGATCGGGTTTGATGGGGCTCCTTAGAATGGAGCGGAGTGAAGTGCCGGTGAAGGCACTCTTTTTGGGAAATGCACTTTAGAGTGTAATTATTGGAGATGTTAGAATTGAAATTTTGGAGATATTAGCAACACCCGAACATAATCTATGTTCCTGTTTATGTAGATTAATAGGTTGTTGTTTTAGTATCCGTTTTGTGTTGTAAACTCCCATACTCATTCCCCACTTATTGGGCGATTTTATTTAATGCCGCATTTACTTTTCGGTTTAAATTTGTTCAAATTTTTAGGGTGTTACATCTTCCTTTGTCCAGCAGATACACTTCCAGCTAATGAAACCTTGACAGGTGTCCACATGCATCCCATGCATGGGCACTATAAAAGGAGATGAAGTCCTTCCCAGAAATCTCACGCTTTCAACAAATCTTCAAAGTGATTATTTGTTTGACTGTGGCAAAGCTGTGTGCTATAACAGTATTGTTTTAACTTCCTTAGTGTATAAGTTAATTACTGTTATCTGTGTGTTTAAGTTTGATAGAATAGTGTGTCTGTTCTTTTCCGCATCAAACTTCCTGTGTGTAAATTTTTGATATTTATATTAAAAAATTTAAAAAGAGTATATTCTGTGTGTTTTATATTCAACCCCCCTTCTACAAAACCCTCTCTTGGTTAGCCATCTCTCTTTGGGGACTAACAAGTGGTATCAGAGCAGTTGGTTTAAATCAATAAACCAGATCTGTGATGGCTACTACCTCAAATGTTGATGGTAACTTGCAGACCTCTTCTAGTAATACATATGATTTAGGATCCTTGGCCAAACCTCCAAGGTTCAACCCAAGTAACTTTGGGTTATGGAAAAATCGCATGTTATTATTCTTGGAAGGGATCGATTGCAGGTATCCCAACATTCTCAGTGAGGGACCTATTGTTCCTAAAATATGGGCTCGCTTTGGCCCTCAAAAGGACGCTGAAGGAAATGACATAGAGTCAGATGATGAAAGAAGTGAGAAAACTGGTAGATATATCATCAAACCTTCAAACAAATTTAGTGAAGATGATAAACGCCTATTTGCTTTAGACACTAAAGTCAAATCTGCTCTTGCTGTATCCCTTCCTGATGAAGTGTATCACTCTCTTCTTAACCTTCCCACTACTAAAGAAATGTGGGATACTTTGAGTGTCTTATATGAAGGCACCAAAGAAGTCAAGAAATCTAACAGGATCTGTCTTGTTAGAAAGTATGAACTCTTCTCTCATGAAAAAGGAGAATCTCTCTCTACCTACTTCAATCGTTTTAACTGTCTTCTCAATGCTCCTGTTGCCAGATTGGAAGCTATTCGAATATTTCTTGCCCATGCAGCTTATAAGAATTTTCGGGTATTCCAAATGGATGTCAAAAGTGCCTTCCTGAATGGTGAACTAGCTGAAGAAGTGTATGTGAAGCAACCACTTGGGTTTGAAGATCCAGTCCATCCATATCATGTGTATCGGCTGGATAAAGCTTTGTATGGACTGAAGCAAGCTCCTCGTGCCTGGTATGATACTCTCTCAGAATATCTACTTAGAAATAAGTATATACGAGGCAAGGTTGACAACACCCTCTTCTTCAAGAAAACACAAGGTAATATCATTCTTGTTCAAATCTATGTTGATGATATTATTTTTGGAGCCACCGATGAATCCTTGTGTGATGAGTTTAGCTCCCTCATGCAAAAAGAGTATGAAATGAGCATGATGGGGGAGTTAACTTTCTTTCTTGGTTTGCAAGTAAAACAATCTCCAGAAGGTATTTTCATAAATCAAAGTAAATACATTAAGGATCTTCTGAAAAAGTTTTAATTTGATACTTGCTCTACCATGAAAACTCCTATGGCTCCTCCTCTTAGACTCTTCTCTGATCCTGATGGCATTTCTGTAAATATTACAAATTATAGAGCCATGATAGGATCTCTTCTCTATCTTACTGCAAGTAGACCTGATATTATATTTGCTACTTGTCTGTGTGCTCGATACCAAGCAAATCCTAAAGAATCACATCTGGCTGCTGTGAAAAGGATTTTTCGGTATCTCAAGGGTACCATAAATCTGGGTCTTTGGTATCCCAAAGACTCAGGTTTCGATCTCATCGGGTACTCTGATTACGATTTTGCGGAGTTCAAAAATAGACAGAAAAAGTACAACTGGAAGTTGTCAGTTACTTGGTGGAAAGCTTGTGAGCTGGTCAAGTAAGAAACAACATTCGGTGTCTACTTCTACTGCTGAAGCTGAATATGTGGCTGCTGGAAGTTGTTGTGCACAGATATTATGGATGAAAAATCAACTGTGTGATTACAATCAGATTTTCTCAAAGATCCCAATACTGTGTGATAAGTCAAGTGCAATAGCCATTGCCAACAACCCTGTGCTTCATTCAAGATCTAAGCACATTGATATCATGTATCACTTTATAAGAGATCATGTCTCTAAAGGTGATGTGGAACTTCATTTCATTCCAACTGATTATCAATTAGCTGATCTGTTCACAAAGCCCCTTGATGAAGTAAGGTTCAGGTTCCTCATCGGTGAATTAGGTATGATAAATATAGACTAACATATACATATATATATTTATATATTATGTATATGTATATATGATACACATTTTTGTATATTATATATATATGGTATATATTTATATATTTATATGTTTTATATATTTTTATATATTATATGTTTATATACTATATACATTTATGTATATTATATATTTATATATAGGTAAGTCATATATATAATAATTATAATAATAATAATAATAATATATATATATATATATAAAGACGGGAAGGCCACCGACGTGGCACCCTCTCTCTCTTTTTCCTCTCTCTCCCAAATACCTCATTCACCTCTCAAGACCCTAAAACCATACACATCACCACCACCCACCGACGTTCCACCTTTCGACGACCCACCGTGCATCTCATCCACCGACGTCTCGCTTGCTGACGTCACTTTCCGACAACCCAGGCACAGCCGACGAGTCACCGACGGCGACATCACCCACGAGCCACCGATTGTCGTCCATCCACCGACACGTCATCCACCGACGTTGTCTCTCTCTCTCACTAGCCACCGACGTCTCTCTCTCATACAAGCCACCGACGTTTAGCCACCAACGTTGTCTCACACCCTCTCTAGCCACCGACGATATACACTCACCGAGGTAACCGTTACAACCCTTCACTTTCTTAACCCCTTAAAGATAACCCTTGACTTACCACTCTTGGTGAGCAAGATTCTTTGTTCTTATCCCTAATGACATCATCAATGTTAGAACATGCGCCGAATTCAGCCTTAAAAACCCTTAAAATTCTGACCTTTCAATCACCAAAAGTAATCATTATTTTTGAAAATTGAAATTCCCTCTCATATATAACCTCCTTCCCCACTACCTTACCACCTTTCTCGCACCCTCTCTATTCCACTATCTCTCATCTTCTAAATCTTCAAACCTGCAACTTCTCATCCTCTTTAATGGCATCTCCTTCAAAATCCTCAGAAGAACAAACAATGACATTTGGATCTCTCTCTTTTCTTGCATGCAACTACTTTGGACGCATTGGAACTGACAATGCTCATCCTGAGTACAATGATGTATGTTGGTTTCTTCAAAGGTGTCCTCTACAATATACAATCACAGCTAAACCCAAAATGAGTAAGTTTCTTCTTGGAAACTTTTGGTTGACATGCACATTTGATGCTTCATCAGATCAAATTCTTGCATCTGTTCTCAGTAATGATGAACATGATGTGGTTTTCAATGTGGAAGATGTTCGAAGCATTCTCAAGCTTCCTTCCTATGATTCCTATGAACCTTTTCCCCTTGGAAATGAACACCAAATGGTGGTTGATGTGTTGAACTATTTGGAAGAAAAGAAGGGCTCAAAGTCAAAGGGTCCAGGTACTTTACTGCGCAAGAATATGGGAAACATTTGAAACTTTCTTTTTGCTCATCTGATTCCGTGCCTAAGCAAAAAGACAGGTGGCCCGGATCAGTCACCTTCTCAAGTGACTGAATTGGCACATGCTCTAATTTTCAAAGGAGGATAGACTTTGCAAGCTATTTCTTTAATGAAATGATCTCCTCCTTCTCTACCATCCGACGTCCTCAGGTACCATTTCAGCGCCTTTTCTCCCTTATCATTAATGCTAAATTGGCTGATAAACTTGAGAAAAGGGATGACATCATATATGATCTCCCTCTTCATCAAGTGGGAAATCAGATTATGGAAAAGGCTGTCTTAGCATCAGACAACCCTCTCCGACCTTCTATGGTTGAGTTTGCAAGGAATGCAACTCTATCTTGGGGAGAAAATGAACCCCGTCTCCAAAGGACCTCAGGTATGTCTTCTATCTATTCTGCACCTAGAGTAACTGATGTGCCCAAATCTCGTAAAAGATCCAAAGCGTCGGGCACATCTAACTCCGCACCCACCGATGCTACGAAGCCAAAAGAACCTTTGGCTTCTACCCAAGCATCTAAGTCCCAAAAGCGGAGACACTCTAAAAGCCCCCCAAAGACTTCCTCAAAGAAGTCTAAGGGTACCAAAGGGTCTCACCTCACAAGCCGCCTACTAACTCCCAAAAGTTAGTAAGTGTTGAAAAGATTCCTACCCGACCCAAGGACCAGTTAACCCAACCTAGCTCCTCCATGCCCTCCCAAAAGGACATGGTTGTACAAAGGGACATCCCTATTTTTCCTTCATCAACTTTCTCTCTAGTTGATGAATATGATTTGGAATCTCCCATCCAAGGTACCTCTTCTCCACCCCGTGAGCTCTCACAGCTCCCTTTCCCTACTCCACATGAGAGTGCATCACAACCAGGTGCATTTGATGGAGCATCCCAATTTACTGATTTTCTATTTTCTGACACTACACCTTGGACACATACGTCTCCCGTACGTACCAAGGTTGTGGAGGAACCCATTACTGAGGAATCCCCTCATAGACACTCTCCTAAACGTGTCTCCCCCACATCTGCTAAATCCCCGACAAGTAAACCTACAGGTTTGGTGGATTATTCTTCCTCTAGTGATGATGATGCTGATCAACCGCCAAAGCCTCAACCGTCTGCTCCTATGTCCTCTAAACAGGGAGATGATCTTCTTCAAGCTTTCACCAGCTTCACTCGTGACACTGTTAGCCGGGTGAAAGTTTTGGAAGACCAAGCAGCCAAAAATATGGAAAGAATGGCTTCTCTTTCTTCTACTCAACAGAACATTATGGAGTCTCTTGCCACTATTATCACAAATATTGACAAGATTCCAATTTCTTCTCCAACAATTGAACTTGATGTGGATGGTTCTTTCTTTCAAGAACATGACAGATTTGTTCTTCAAAGGATTGAAAGAAAAGTTAATACCATGGCTTCTGACATCGAAAGAATCAAGACTTTTCTCTCTTCAGTAGGTTTCAAGGGTTCAACTACTAAGGGGGAGAAAAATAAGAAGGCCACTGCATCCACCTCCACAGCCGCCGATCCAGTCACCACCACCATCCCAGCCACCGATCCAGTCACCCCAGCCACCGATCCAGTCACCACCACCATCCCAGCCACCGACGTGGCTCTCACAGCCACCGATGGTGGTGTGGTCACCGAGGTGACTCCTCACGTGGTCACTGACCCCCTAGTCACCGAGTTACCCGAATCAGCTGTTGAGGGGGAGAGTATCAGTGCTCAACCCCTTGAAACTGAAGAAGAAAAGAAGAGAAAAGAGAAGGCCAAAGGAAAGAAGCCCGTTTCTTTTGAAGAACAACAGGAAGAGAAAAAGAAAAGGAAAAGAATGAGAAGTCCTCAAGCAGATACTCTTAGACTTCAGCCTGCTTCATTACCCACCGATCATCTTGGGGTAATTTTATCTGAAGCTGAAAAAGAAGAAGCCATTAGAGCACAACTTGAGTATGATCAGACAAATGTACTCAAGTTGGCTCAAGATGAGGCCACTCATGCAATGGTAAAGGATGCACTTCAAGCTCAAAAAGATGAGCTTGAAAATATAAAGAAGAAATCTGAAGCTGCAAAGATGCTTGATGAAGCAAAGAAAGCTAAGGAAGTGGAGTGGTTTAAAAGAAGGCTGAAAACAAGAAAAGATGAGTCCAAGATTATCAGTGCCACCATCCAACCTCCAACCAAAAATTCTCCCAAGTTACTTGTCACCCTTAAGAGAGCTGACACTCTCTCAAAGGTCTATGAAGCTGAATGGTTGGAAGTTCTTGGGATAACTGAATGGATGGAAGTTGGCAAATATATCTCCAAGAGCAAAAGCAAGTATAAGGAGCTGGTACTTAACATTCTCAGAAAACTTTTCATTAAGATGCTCAACATCCAAAAGGAGAATGATATTCTTGTGACATATCTTGAAGCACATCAAATGTACTTCATACAATAGGGTCTTAAAGGAGAGGTCATCACAGCTCCTAAAAACAAGAAGAAGGGACACTTTGTTATGCTTCATGAAAGAGGCATCCGGATAAATGCTTCGGGTATAGATCTTTCCATTCCTACTCCTATTGCTTACCCGGAGCAAACCATGCTGACTACTCCTGAGCTTGGGGTTTTCTTTGAAGACATCTTTGGAAACATCGGTTTCTTCAGAGCTTCTGATATCCCAAGGGCTCACAACTCCTTCCTCTCTGCTATTCTAGGAGTACCTCCGGTTGAAGACCATGGAATCACTAGGCTTATCTTGGATGAGCTAAAAAGAAGAGAACCCACTCCTTGAATATTCTTCATATAGTGTGAACTTTATTTTTCAAAGCTGTGTATTGATTAATAAAAGTTCATACTCTTCTTCTTTAAAAATTCTTGTCAATATCTTTATTTTTCTTGCACATACTTATACTTATACTTATACTGTACATACTCAGTAAAAAAAAAAAAAAAAAAAAGGAATCTGAGTCAAAAGAACCCAAAAGAAAAATAGAAAGGGTCAAAAGTATTTCTTTTTAACTTACAGGTATCATCATCAAATAGGGGGAGATTGTTGGGTCACCGATGATTTGGTGATGAACCACCTTCCTTTGTATGATTGATTTTTTACAGGTACTTTTGAAGGTCTGAAATATGCTTCAAGTATTGAAAAGTCAAAGACTATTCAATCAAGGGTTGTACATCAAAAAGTGGAATTTTGGATGTACCAACTAACTTCAATATTCAGATCATTTTGCCAAAGTCAAGATTGGGTCACCAATATAGTGGGTCACCGATGGTACACTTAAAAGTCATCAAAAGTACTAAGGACATCAAACAAGATGAGGTCATCAAGTTTGAAGTCATGGTCACCGACTATAATCTTGGTCACCGAAATTGCAGGTATCTTTTCTAAGAGTGTGATATCAAGTCACAAGTTCAAGGGTGTACACTTTCAACACTTAGTGAAAAATGAAGTTTATCAAGAAAAGTGTACACTTATCAATTCCAGCCTTACAAGGTATCCACCGATGTGATACATAGTTTGATGTATCACTTAGCAATATCAAAGAGATAAGTTCTTGACTCACATCAAATGCAAGACACGTGAGCCAGCAAGAACTTGGGCATCAAGCCTTAAATAAAGACATTCAGATTATTCTTATAAAAGGAATATTTGTCTTTTAGCTAAAAGGTTTGATGGGACTTCACAGAGCATGAAGAAAAGAAGATAAAGTTATCTGACATTACGTGCTACAAGGAATGATTCATCCATTATTCTAGTACAAAGGGAGTGGTCTCTTCCTTTGTCCAGCAGATACAATTCCAGGTAATGAAACCTTGACAGGTGTCCACATGCATCCCATGCATGGGCACTATAAAAGGAGATGAAGTCCTTCCCAGAAATCTCACGCTTTCAACAAATCTTCAAAGTGATTATTTGTTTGATGGTAAGCTGTGTGCTATAACAGTATTGTTTTAACTTCCTTAGTGTATAAGTTAATTACTGTTATCTGTGTGTTTAAGTTTGATAGAATAGTGTGTCTGTTCTTTTCCGCATCAAACTCCTGTGTGTAAATTTTTGATATTTATATTAAAAAATTTAAAAAGAGTATATTCTGTGTGTTTTATATTCAACCCCCCCTTCTACAAAACCCTATCTTGGTTAGCCATCTCTCTTTGGGACTAACACATTCCATGCACTGTTTTCATAGCGAGTCACGCTTGATACACAAAATCTCCATCTTGTACCCATATGTGGATATGCTTCTCAATATTATTAATTTAGTGGAGAATTATGACTAAATATCTTGCTACAAATGACCACATTTGGTGTTCTATATTAGTTGTCATAACTTGTCGTTTACATTGCATATTTATGTGTAACATATTGTACATGAAAAATCTGTAACATAATGTACATGAAAAATCCACCAAGCCCTTTAACATACGTATGTTGGATATGTGCATTAAGATGAAGGATCGTGTAAGAAGGGAAATTATGATGAGAAATGTAATAAGAGATCTGAACTTTAATCATTTTCAATCTCACCCCACTTATGAATTGCGCTTTAAAAGATAATTGATCCGGTGTATCTCAGTGCACCTCATTAGTGTTAACATTCAATTATGATTGATCCAATGGTGTAAATTTCTTCTTACGTTTTTCATCATAACTTTCTTTATCACCGAAACCCAACTACGTGCATTAAATTGTTCATTTTATTATCTATAAATTTCTAAAAGAATTGTTAATCCGAAAGAAAACCCTAAACATGTAAAAGAATAGATGCATATTGTAAATACATGAAGGGGTGTTTTTGCATAATATGTAAATCTTGAAGGTTAATATCCGTAATTTTCCAAAGATAAAGACATCCAACAAGAAGAAATACCACGAAATCTTTCCACCAACATGCAACCCTCAACTACCAAGAAAGCTTCATTTCTTTTTTTTCAAAAAACCCAACAATAATTAGGTTTTGTTCTTCTGAAATTTTCACCTTTTTTGTCAAGATTTCCCACATTTATTTCACAAAATGTCAAAATAAATTCAAAAATCTTGATACATAATCACAAAAAAAGGTCCAAATTCTTGCGAATTTTATGAAATTTTGATTCGCAGATCACCATCATCATCATCATCATCATCATCTCCCTCCAAATTTCAACTCTGTTTCTTCCCATGAAGCAAAACTTGTTACATTGTTGTTATATGTTGCTGATATGCAGGTATCCAAAACGGTAAATATACCTGCAATTTGATTTAAATTTCTTAATAAACTATTGGGAGTCGGTGGATTGTGTGATTAATTTCTATGTATAATCCAGATAAAATTTGTGGAGAAATCGAATGTTTACCAGTCTGTTTCTGTAATTCAATTGCTGAGGAAGAATGTATGCGAAGATTGAAAAGAAGGATGATCAACATGTACCAGGTTTGACAAATTCCTCTTTCTTTTCCTTAGGTTTTGCAATTTATGTTGTACGATGTTTAGGGTTATGCCTTTGGGATAAGATCAAGTTTGATTTTAGGTTTGTGGAAAGTTGGTTTATGTAATTAATGTTGGCAAAATTCAAGTGGTGGTGATGAAAGCAAAGAAAAGAACATAATAAGATAAGTTATTTGTTAAAACATATGCTTAGTAATTTCATTCCCATGAGCACCAAGAATTTGGTTGTGAAAAATGATGGTATTTTTTTAAAAGATGATAACGGTTTGAATTTTATGGGATTCGGATGATGAAATGGGGTTTTAATGTTTTTAAGAGGATTTGCTATGTGAGTGTAAAGAAGAAACATAGTAATTGATGTTTATCTTTGTTCGACTTGGGTGCTACTTTGATTTTTCTTGAAGTGATGACAAGCCTGTTTGTTTGGTATTATATACCTCCTTTTGAATGCATAATACCAAACAAACCTACTTGCCATCACTTTAAGAAAGTTCAAATTACCACCAAAGTCAAACAACGATAATCGTCAATTACTTTGTTTCTCCTTTACATCACATAGCAGATGCTCTTAAATTCATTAAAACCCTATTTCATCAACTAATTCCTATAAAAATCAAATTAATTTCACCCTTAAAAAATTACTATTAGTTTTCACAAACAAAGGTTGCTCATCTTAGAAATGAAATTACTAAGCATATGTCAAAACAATAACTGTTCGTATTGTTGTCTTGTCTTTGCTTTCATCACCGTTGCTTGAATTTTGCCAACATCAATTACATAAACCAACTTTCCACAACCCTAAAATCAAACTTGATCTTATTCCAAAGGCGTAACCCTATACAATAACACCATATATGGAAAAGGTGGACACATAATAAGAAAAGAGTAGACTTATGGGAATGGCTTATGGATTCCTCTTATATAACTTTATGTAACAATGAGAATACATCAGGAAAACTAACCACATTGCCTCTGTTCAACGTGATGCCTTCTCAGATGCAATTAAGTTTTTTTCTTTTAACCATCACCTAAACTGGCTATACCAACCAAGAGGTTAAGATTAAAGAAGCATGTTACTTGTAAGTTGGATTTAGTGGAGTTTAATTCGCCTTTTATTCCTCACTGTTGTAAGTGTTGCTTTCGTATCTGGAAGATAAAATCAAAACTTCAAAGAAATGATGTTGTCATGCCATTGCAGGTGAAATGTTTTATCACTTTATGCATGTATTTGGAAATAACCATGAAATATCGGGATTCATGTTTTTACTATTGATAGAAATGAAATACGAATGTTGGACACATAATATTTATGATGTTAGTTGCCATTTATTGCTGTAGGGTCAGGTTCAGGGGAAAACCTCAAAAGAAAAATTGAAGAACACCCTGGGAGCCCTCCATCTATACGGTATGCACAAATGCATACCGGTAATTTGTAACATGCATTTGTGCATATGCATTAATGCATAATATGCACTCGTGCATAAAAAGAACAACTTCAATCGCTTGTATGCATTTGTGCATACCGTCCAGATGGAGGGCTCCTAGGGCGTTCTTCATTTTTTTTAGGTTTTCCCCTGACCCTCCCTCTATTACTACTGTATATGTCTAGCTTTCCTTAATTCCAGAATTTACTTTATTTGTGGCTGTGTGACCCCTGATCAGTATACACTTATTATTGCAGGAACTAGTCTCTATGACCTCTTACATTTGCATGAACAAGAAAACAGAAGTGACGTGTTAGATCAACAGACACTATCTCCATCTGACAGTACGGTTACATTTTTTATTAATTCTTTTTAAATTAATCGTCAACTTTTCTGCACCCGTTGGAGATTCTCTAAGTTTATAACTTGCTTCAAACTGTTGCCATTCTAGATTTTATGGGGATACAGTTTGCTTCCGAACTACTCCCTCCGTCCCAATTTAAGTGTCCACATTTCTATTTATATTTGTCCCAAAATAAGTGTCCACTTTAAAAAATAAATAACCAAATTGTCAAATTTACCCTTAATTAATACATAAGTATTTAATAGTTGGGAAGAGGGAGAAATTAAATAAGGGTAAAGATGCCATTTGGTTTACCAAAAAGTGTATTAATTATACATGTCTAAAACTGTGTGTCATTTCAATTGTGGACACTTAAATTGGGACGGAGGGAGTATATGATTAACGTGTACAGACAGATCTTTATGTTGCTTCAAATTGTTGCCATTCTAAATAAGTGTGAATTCTTATTTCAAAAGAGATGGGTATGAGGTCTTTTATACATTTAAGGATCTCTGAAAACAAGAAGGAATCACACTACAAATGAAGCTAACTAAAAATAAGATTAGAATATTTCAAATGATGAAAATAATTGTAATAGAGACTAAATCCTAACCATTAGCGTCCCACATCGGCTAGACTTGGATAATTTCTCTTCCATATATGTTTGAACCTCCATTCTCTCCTCAAAGGATCTTTTGGAGAGTAATCTACTGGGTTTCACATATTCTCACATGGTATCACAACCAAGGTTTACCACTCTAGGACTCGACACTCTGTCTGTTCTCATCTAGCCCCCTCTCAACACTGTAGGACAATTTGTGCTCGTCTAATGGGGTTTAACATATTATCACACTAACTAAAACCTATTCACAAAGAATTCTATATTTCTACACACCCTCAAGTTGGGGAGGATATATTAGACTATTAGTAGCCTTACTAGGATGCATACCTTGAGATTAGAGAGTGAAATTCGGTTGAGATTGAGATCATATAGTCTGTATGCACTTCCTTTTTTGGAATATACGAGGTGGTATGTGTATTTTCTATTGGTAACTTATAGTCAGTTGAATGATTGGCTGAAGGCCGGGTGCAACTTGTTAGAAAAGGTTCAATTTTTGCAACATGCGGGTAAGGAGTGATTAAGATGTAGCATGAGAGAAAAGGTAGGGATCAGAGCTGCTATGATACCATGTGGAATTCTTTGTTCTTTTTGAGCAAAAGGTTGAATACTGGCAACCCGACTGGTCCCACCTGAATCCAGCACCTAGGAACCACATGTGAGGAGGCATTTCAAAGCTTACTCTGCGGCTGCGGCTGAGGCTAGCGGAGGGGTCCAAGCCCGTCTCCCGCAGGATTTGAACTTGAACGTGTTGTGTATTTGAACAAAGTCACTCCGCCCCTTTGCCAACTGAGCTACACGCCCGAGGGACTTTGTTCTTTTTATTTCAAAGAATAAGGGCAGAAGGCCTTTTATACACTTAGGGGCTGTTTGGTTCGCGGAATTTGATGGAATTGGAATGACAAATTCCTTTGACCAAATTCCTTAATGGTTTTTGGTTCGCCGAATGAATAGATTGGATTCCATCGAATTCCACGGTCAAGGGGATTTGATCCTTCCTTAGCATATGAGGATTTTGAATTCCATTTCATAGCAAATGTAACATAATTTATAATTTTCTTTTAGAAAGACAAAAATAAATTTAACCACCGCCCTCTCCCTGCACCACCCTCACCGGCAACATATCCGCCGCCGCCACCACCACCACCACAACAGCTGTCACTGCCACCACCACCACCACCACCATCAATTAATATACCATCAATAATATTAGCATTCCACAACTCCCACCCACCCACCCACCCACTGCCACCACCATCAATTAATATACCATTAATAATATTAGCATTCCACAACCCCCACTCCCCCACTGCCACCACCACGCCACTATTTTTTGCCGTCATAGTCCCCCCCCCCACCCCCCCAACAAATGCCCTACCCCACCCACCACCTCACCACTAATGTCATCGTCACAATTGTCACCCCACCCCCGATAGATGCATATTTCTATTCTTTTACGAGATTCCATTCCAATTCCTTCAAAGTCAAATTCCTATGATGGATTCCAGTTCCATCGAATTCCATTCTGCGAACCATAAACCTCCTTAGGGTCCTTGAAAACAGGAAAGGAATCCAACTATAAAGGAAATTAACCTAAAAATAAGATTCTAAATGTTCTAAATGGTGAAACTAATTATGATAAAGAATAAATCTTAACTAATATCTATTTACAAAAAAAATTATATTTCTACGTAAAGAAAAACTAGAGAGTGATTATATTGATGGTTCAAATACCCTTGGCTTACAACTGAAAAGCATGCATCAGTTAATATGATGGTTACTGCTTCTGACAAAGTGTAACTTATGTAAATTATTAATGTGATCATGTACGTATTATACTTGTTTAGGACAAACTCTAGCGATTGGATATAACTAACTTGTCGGTTGTTTATGTTGCAACGTGATCAGGTGCAAAACTTAGGCTGGCGAGTTTTTCGTCTGAATATGGTAATGACTTATGTGCAGATTGTGGATCTCCGAGTCCAAAATGGGTGTAAGTGCTAAAGCTTGGACTGAATGAATTTTTTTATTTCTTCACTTGTTTCAAGTTAAGTTTGTACTAGTACATGTGTTATACAAAGTACAAACAATATACATCGTTGTCATATGTTCTTTGCGATCGATCTCTTTTAAGTTTCCTATTTGAGTCTTCCTCCTTGAAAGGTAACTTACTTCCTTAGTCTCAAAATAAACGGGCCCCTCGCACAAGAAGGGGGGCGAAAGAGTGTGTCGAGTCCCTAGCCGGTGGTAGACCCCGACTCTGATACCACCCTCTGAATCTCTCTTTAAAAGAGCCCAATGGTTCTTACATATATATATATATATATATGGTTCGTGTTTAGCTGATGTGGGACTCCAACAAATTATATTACCAATACAAATTGTAACCCGTTTTGTCATTCGACTTCTAAAGTAATTGAGTTATAGTAATTCGTATAGAACATTGAACTGTAATCTATTTTATATTTTTGCTTTAACTAAAAATGCTCCTTGTTGGTTTGACTAGATCTGCAAACCTTGGAGCATTTGTCTGCATCAAGTGTTCTGGAGTACATAGAAGCCTCGGAGTGCATATATCAAAGGTGTAGTAATCACTTATTGCCTCATTTAGAAAATTGATTCACACACACACACACACACATATATATATATATAATAAGCCCTTGAAAGTCATAATGATGAAGTCCTTCTAATCTACTTGGTTACATAGCATGCCTATTCTAACATAGATTCAGGATCACATGAGAAATTTTCACTTTCGTGAGAAGGTGATAACAAGTGAAAATACTTAACCATATGCTCAGGTTCGTTCCAGGCATACACAACAATTGTGGCCACTGAGTTTATAAGGGTTGATTTCTTGCAGTCACAATTTAACGGGATTAGCCTGGGCATAGTCTCGGACACCCTTCCAAAAAAAGTGAAACTAATAAAAGTTGCGTGAATGTTACGTGATATTGTGTATAGGAAGAGTTAAGTTACATTTTCTGAACGTTGTAACCTTCACACAATATAAAGGTATCTTTACAGTTCTCACGACAAACTTTCACACAATATAAGGATACCTTCACTTTTTTCTCACCTTCTCATGAAAATGGGTTGTTTTGTTCTCACGGAACCCAACCCTTCTAATATATACCAATTGTTAGCACTTTTGATACGTTTGACAAAACCTACATTGTTTGTTGTCAGTAATTAATTTGTATGAAATACTAATAAGGTGTCGCTTTATTAAAGTGCAAGCCCGTTTCTTCTCTTTCTCTTTCTAGAGGGAGGTTCTGGGGAAAACCTCAAAAAAAATGGAAAACTGAGGAACACCCTGGTAGCCCTTCATCTGGACGGTATGCACTTGTGCATACAATTAAATTAAGTTGTTTTTTGGTTTTTCTGCACGTGTGCATTATGCACATGTGCATGTTACAAATTACATGTATGCACAAGTGCATACCGTCATGAAGAGGCTACCAGGGTGTTCTTCAGTTTTCCATTTTTTTTAGGTTTTCCCTTGAACCTAACCCTCTCTTTCTATATCCCATTTCCGATCTCTATAATTTCATGTTACATATAACTGTAAAGTCCATATAAACCAATCATCAACTTCTTGGCACAGATATTATCGGTGAATCTAGATGAGTGGACAGAAGAAGATGTTGATAACGTGATAAAACTCGGTGGAAATGCCACAGTAAATTTCAAATACGAAGCCAGCATTCCAGACTACCGTAAAAAACCGCAACCAGATTCTTCTACAGATGAGCGGTCTGATTTTATAAAGTAAAGTACTACAAGGGCCATAATAAAAATTGCAACACGTTTGCTTTTCTTTATAAAAGAACCTAATACGCGATACCTTGTTTTTTTTTCTCATGATTTTTTGAAAAGGGGAATTTTACTTGTTTCTTTTTTTGGACTTTATATAATATATATTAATAGAGAGAGATTCAGAGGAAAACCTTTAAAAAAAACTGAAGAACGCCTTGGAAGTTCTTCATCTAGACGGTATGCACAAATGCATACAAGCGGCTGAATCTGTTTTTTTTCTATGCGCGAGTGCATATTATGCATTAGTGCATATTCACAAATGCATGTTACAAATTACCAGTATGTATTTGTGCATACCGTCTAGATGGAGGGCTCCCAGGGTATTCTTTTGTTTTCTCTTATTTTGAGGTTTTCCCCTGAACCTGACCCTATATTAATATAACTTATATAATATATGTCAATGTGACCCACAAAAAAATATATTCTTATGATTACCATCGTGGAGATTTTGGAGAGTTGATGAAGTTGACGTAAATTGACAACAAAAAGTGCAAAAAGGTGTTTGTTATAAGAACCTCTATGTTTTCGTACTTTTCTAAACGTCATTAATCCTCAGGAGAAAATACGTAATGCAACAATTTTTGGACACCGAAGAACAATTATCTTGCCCCTTTCCAGCGGCCTTCCACTGTAGTTCAACAGGGTTGAATAATGTGGTGGAGAAGAAGTATATAAACAGTGTGCGTATACAAAATATTGGCCAAGCGTTTCTCAACAACAGAAAAAGAAAAGATGCTGAAAACAAGCCTGGAAGGAAAAGTAACTCGACGGTAATGACTTTGCAGGGGTGGGTTCAAATGAGAACCGTAAATATTTTGAGAACCGAGGAACTAAATTTTTTCATGTATTATTATTCATGATAAATAACACTGAATAATGAAAGTTATTCATTGTAAATGTTGTGATAAATATTTCGGAGAAAATACATTATATTTTCATGATGAATATAGGGTTATTCATCATGAATAATACATGAAATAGTTGGTTACCTTGGGACTAATTTTTTGTATGTTTAGAGGAATATTTGTTGCTTTAGTTAAACTAGTTAAGAAAAATGCTATCATTAACAAATTATCTGGTAAGAAAAAATTGATTACCGACAACCCCAACCGGCCCCACATGGAACCCGCCTCCATGGACACCAATGTGAGGGGGCATTTTTTTCAATTTCAAAATACTCCCTCCGTCCCAAAATAAGTGTCCACATTTCTATTTTAATTTGTCCCAAAATAAGTGTTCACATTCAAAATCGAAGTGGTCTAATTTCCAATTCTACTCTTAATTATGAGATGGAGAAATCCATTACTCCCTTTGTTGTTAAGGGTAAAATTGTTATTTAGTTAATTAAAAAGTGTAATAATTACACATTTCTAAAATTGTGTGCCTTTTATATTGTGGACGTTTATATGGGGACGGAGGGAGTAGAATACTTACTATAATAGTCGTTGACATTTTTATTGGAACAAGTATATTATTGTTCGGTAAAATCAAATTTCTATGTTGTAGTTCCCAAAATCAATAATTTTGATCACACGGAAGTTCTATACTTGTGCTATTTCTTTTTGATTTAGAAACTTGTATCTTGAACTTGTTTTTCTGATGCCTGATATCTTGTTTATAGGCAGGTATGGTTGAATTTGTTGGTTTGATCAAGGTCAATGTGGTCAGAGGCATCGATCTTGCTATCCGAGATGTGAGGAGTAGTGATCCTTACGTTATGCTCTCATTGGGAAACCAAGTAAGCCTGAAACCGAATATTCTCTCCGCCCCAAAATAAATGTCCACAATGACAAATGGCACGGTTTTAGAAATGTGTAATTGTTACACTTTTTATTTTAACTAAATGACGATTTTACCCTTAATAACAGAGGGAGAATTGAGTTTCTCCATCTCATAGTTATGGGTAGAATTGAAAAGTAGACACTTTTTTTATTTAACTAAATGACGATTTTACCCTTAATAACAGAGGGAGAATTGAGTTTCTCCATCTCATAATTAAGGGTAGAGTTGGAAAGTAGACACTTTTTATGTAACTAAATGATGATTCTACCCTTCATAACAGAGGGAGGATTGAGTTTCTCCATCTGTTATTAAGGGTAGAATCATCATTTAGTTAAATAAAAAGTGTCTACGTTCCAATTCTAAAGGGAGAATTGAGTTTCTCCATCTCGTAATTAAGGGTAGAATTGGAAAGTAGACACTTGTAATAGAAATTATTTTGGGACAAAGGGAGTAAGAAAATCGCCTTTTATTGCATAACTAGAAATAGCAAGAAACATCAATGTTGGTGGTGTGAAACTGAGAAAATATCGTTGTTTTGATTGCAGTCCGTGAAGACACGAGTTATAAAGAACTGCCTGAATCCCGTTTGGAATGAGAAGCTAATGTTATCAATACCCGATAACGTCCCTCTTTTGAAAGTGGTAAGTCGGTTTTGTTTAATTAATTCTGTGAAAAGCTTCTTGTGGAAGTGGTAAATTAGAGTATAGTTCAATGATGAGCTGGTATAAATCAACTGCTCAATTCATCCCAAAATAAATATTCACAATAGAAAATGCAATAATTTAAACAAAATAGTTATTACACTTTTTAATTAACTCGATGACAAATTTACCCTTCACAATTTTAGAAATTTATAGTTATTCCGCTAACAAATTTCTCTATCTTATCAACTTTTAAATAATTATGCATTATTATTAAGGGTAGAATCTGGAAATTTAGCATAGTTTTAGAAATGTATAATTATTCCACTAATAAATTTCTTTATCTTATCAACTCTTAAATATTCGTGCATCATAATTAAGTGTAGAGTTTGGAAATTCAAGTAAATTATAATTATATATTTATGAAATGTGGACACTTATTTTGGGACGGTGGGAGTACAAGTGAGCTACTATGATGGAGACCGGTTTGCCTCTGAACGTTTACGTGATATTGGCAATTTGGCATCATCTTTCTTGTTTCCAAGCACACGTTTTGGTCAAATTTTATGTTATTACAACCATCATATGCTATATTTCTGTATATATTGTTGCATTATAATTGGTCTAGCTTCTTCCATAGCCAATTAGCCATGTCTATATCTTATTATGAGTAATTGAATTTTTGGACCACTGAACTTAGAGATTTTGTTGCAAAATAATCATCGTTCTTGTGAAAATGCTAAAAAAAGTCTTCAAGAATGAGCAATTTTGGACAATTTGTGTAAATGAAAATTCAAACAAACCATTATATATGGCACATTTGTCCACAACTGCTCATTCTTGTAAGTGTTTTTTTTTTTTTTTTTTTTTTTTTTTGCATTTTTTCAAGAAAAATGGTTTATGTGAAATGAAAAATCAAGTAACAAAATGGCCATTAAGTAGGTCACTCGTTCTATTGTTGGTGAGTTTGTATCAACTTCCCTTATCCCCTCTCCTTAAAACCGCCATCCCTCTCCATTTTCAAGTTTACAACTACCCTGTGATACTGGATTTTAGCAAAATGATGGAGGAATAGTTACAGTGAAATTTGTGAAACTTTTCAGTCTAATCTCTAAACAAGACTCACTTCGAAAGTAGATTGGCGGCTGTTAGGGTTTAGGGAGCGGCTGGCTCTGATACCAAGATAAACTTGGTAATGGTGTATTGTATTGTATATTAAACTTGATTACACAATGGGGTATATATAGGAGATATATTTACACTCTAAACCCTCTACTTTAGCTATGTACAACTATCACACTAAATGTCTAATATTGGTTAATAACGACAAGCATTACATATTGTATTTATTGATCTGAAGGCATATAGCACTAAGGGTCTATTTTTGATCCCGTAATTTTTACACTATGAGGTAGCTTAACTGGTAAGACCTTGGGTTAAAGGTTTCAAGACAAAATCCTTGGCCTATGCTCTTTATCGATGATGTTGCAAAATAGATGTGAGTCATGAGAGTTGAAATCGGATCAGGTATGAATTTGAAGTTAGAATTGTGGATAAACACTCTTGATTGAGTGTTAACTAAAATAGAATATATAAAGTGCAAGTTTAATGATGGGTTGAGATGGTGTGAGTGTTGACGGCCATTATTTGCCTAAGAAGTATCTAGTGTCGTTATTCAAGAGGGTTTAGAGTTTAGGGTTTAGGGTTTAGGGTTTTGAGATCCATAAGGATGTTTTTTTTGTGAAGGGTATAAATTATGACTGCAAGACATCAGCCCTGATAAACTCAGTGGCCACAATTGTTGTGTGCGCCTGGATTCGAACCCTCGGCATATGGGATATTCCACCACATCTCCCAGGGCCTCAACCAGTACGCCACAACCCTTGTGGTTAGATCCATAAGGATGTTAGCCATTGTGTAAGATGTCACTAGATGAAGTGGGCGGGGATCAATCATCCAGTCCTATGTGACCCCAAAGTCACCCTAATATTTAAGGGTAAGTTTCATATGACGACTTAACATGAAATATACGACAAAAAAATTGGCCACCAAGAAGAGACATCCAGCGCTCAAGATGGGGTCATTTAGCTAAATGACCTCCTACCAAGTGCTTTTAAAAATCCATGACCTTCTGACAAGTTTTCAGGCATTCTTGTGTATGGAAGTGACATTCTTCTGTTAAGCAGTGACATTCTCAAAATATTAAAAGGTCATGGATTTTTAAAAAAAACTTGACAGAACGTCATTTAACCAATGAGAATGTTGATGTGGATATACGGACACACAAAGATGGATAGGGTGGGTTTAATTAAAAAGAAACCAATGTAACCCTCCTCGATTGATCGTTATCTTTTTCTTTAAATTTGAGACCGATTTCATTTTTAACTTGCCACTACTAGTTTGTTGTTGTAATGCGCTATTCCGGAGGGAATGATTAAAACTAAAATAAAAAATGGCTAACAAGTTTTTTGGTTGTTCTGTAGAGTGTTTTTGATAAGGATAAGTTTACAACCGATGATTTTATGGGTGAGGTTGAGATTGATATTGAACCATTGGTCTCGGCTGCCAAAGCTTTAGAGAATTGTACGGTGAATGAACTATCAACACAACACATAAAACCATCACAAGGAAAAGACAATGCCACCCAAGTCAACGCTGGTGTGTTCACACTGGCGGAAGCTTTGGAGAATTATAACATTGATGAGCCATCAACACCTGTAAAACCGACAAAACCGACAGAAGGAGAAGACAATAACGCCCAAGTTAACGATGGTGTGATCACATTGGCAGAAGGGAAGGCGAAGCAAGAGATTTCTATAAAACTCCAAAATGTGGAGAGTGGTGAGCTACAGATAGAGCTCGAATGCGTGCCATTGACCCAATAAGATGTTGAGAAATATGCCAAAAAAAAAACAAACTCCATGGATTGTGGTTATGAACGAAAAGAGTTGTGGAAATATGATAAAGATCCAATGATATCGTTTACGCTATTTAAAGAACGAAAAATGGGCTTCAACTTGTTAACTTGTCGGCATTTGATATGCATTTGTTACTAGATCGTGGTTTGTAAAGGTCTATGTACATCCTACTCCCATACTCTATCTCTATGTGGGATTTACTGGCAGTTTTACGTCTGTGTGTGAGATTTACTATGTTAGTTTGGTTTGGTTCAGTATGAGTAGGATGATCCATGTACTTGTGTATGTATCATGTAATGTTTATGTGTGTATATAGGACTTCCTCTTTTTATTTTGTGAAGTAAATACAAATGCCCTTTCCGTTATTGCATGAAATGAAGTGGCATATTGGTTAAGGCTTGTGGGGGATGAGGCTAGATAACCCATTTATCCCATGTTTGAATCCAGGTGCAAACAACTTGTGGCCACTGAGGAATTATCTCGGGGGAAATTTCCTAGCACTTAACGGTATTAAAATTGTCGGGGATTAGTACAGCGTATCGCAAGATTACTTTCCAAAAAAAACCGATAGAAAAATAATGGCTATATTGACAAGACAACCCAATTCGATCCGGCCCTACTAGAAAAACAGGCTTGAACAACACTTCTTCAGAAATGATGGGCTGAAATGGTCAGTTAAGGTTGACGCCTTAATAGGTGAACATGACTAATAAAAAAACTAGAACAACCTGTCGGATTTGTTTCTACTTTTATAATTAACTAGTGTTTGATATAGCGCGTTGCTCGATGATCAATATAAACGTTAACAAAAATGTAAAAATCATTTTCATAAATCTATGTGTGTATAGGGTACATGTTTGACCAACCTGTTTTCGTGAGAACAGAAAATAACACTGAAACTTTACAGCAAAACACTTGAAGGTAAAAAAAACTCTGAACCTTCATGGCAAAAAAAATTGAGAAGATTTATCTTAACAGTGTTTTGCTGTGAAGATTCAGTGTTATTTAGGTGGTCTTACGAAAACACCATTATCTCACATGATCTCAAGTCTGTGTATTTCTAATATATAAGAGTGATCTTAAAGAAATTATGTATCATCTTCTAGTAATTAGAATATCTTAACTTTCTTTCTTAAATTTTTTATTTTTTTTAAATGTTGAATATGTTAAAGACATGTAAATTATATATTTATTAACAATGAGGGACTTTTTAGTAATTTCATATATCTATTACAATTTGTGTTAGTTAACCATTTCTAAATATAGAATACGTTATAAATCCATATACATTATTTTATTTTAAATAAATATTGCTTCTTTTGAGCATACTCAATTAATATAATTATGAAATATGTTAGATGTGATTAAAAACATTAATAACAAACATAATTTAAATATTTATATAATAGATGCAAAAAATAATATAAAAATAAAAAATAAGTCAAAATCATCCAACATAGTGAAAGATTGGTAAAAGAAACAAAACTCAACACCACAAAAAGAAATTTATAAATATATAAATTTAAAAGAAATAGAAACAGTGGACAAAAAATATCAACAATTACTTAATAAAACTATATTATCAAATTATCATTATTACTACTATTATTATTATTTGTAATTTAAATAATCTTTATATTAAAAAAACAAACATTATAATATTTTTTAATCGTCTTTAAAAAATGTAATAGAAGTGTTTATATCTATCATTATTATTGTTATTTTTACAAAAAATAAAGATGTAAAATTCTTTAAAATCTAATTCAAATAAATAAAAAATCTGTTGTCCACCTACTTTTTCGTTTAGTCGCATAATTATTTTCTGTCAATATTTGTTTCTTTTTCATTAGTAATTCATTGATTTTTTTAATAAGGTCAAAATTTGGATTGATGGATCGGCTACTTGAACACGATTATATAGCATTGTCAAACACCTTCATTTTTTCACTTTTGTTATATAGAGGTGATTCATCAACTTCATTTTTTAGATTGATAGTCTCTAGTAACATTGTTGATAATGGTACAGATCTCATTAGATTGTATATAGCAAGGTTTCATGGTTGAAATTCTTAAGTTATATGAAACAAAAAATTAAATTAATAAATGAAAATTAATCTAGTTTTAAACATGATTCAACCATTGAAGGTCAATTGTTAGGAAATTTATGTCACGAAAAGAATGCTAGCAAATGATTTCTAGGGTCCCAAAAATGAATACAAATCCAAGGACACAAATAACCCGACAACAAATGCGGATAACAATGATCTAGATGTTACACGATGACTCTAACAAAATAAACAACCCCAATATAGATAATAACAATAAATGTTATTATCTACGTAAATGACAATATTCACCACACAATATTAGCAACACGAGAATTTACGTGGTTCCACTATCGGTGTGATAGTGTACATCCACCAAAGAGAGAGAGAGCTCGATATATTACCAACCGGGAGAGATTACAACGTGTTTACAAGATCTTTGGATCAACGAATCAACTATCCAAAATTTTCTAAAACAAAGTTATATATATGTGTATATATATATATATATATAACTAAAACTATGAGGAGGAACAAGTAAATAAATCGAAGAAGAAAAATAGATCGATGAAGAAGAAGTTCAAGAATTAGTTCTTCATATTTTTCTAAATCACTTGATTATTTCAATTGTAATGCATGGCTCTTATTTATAGCCAAGAAAAATGGTCTTCACATGGCAATTGGCAAGATGATGTAATAAAGCATGCTTACATCATAATACATCATCTTCTTTTATCTTCCAAGCAAAGATAACGATTATCTTCATTTCTAGCAGGAGGTAGTGTGTTGACTTTTGCATGCACTATTATAGACAAATGCTTGGCTTTTCCTTTGCTTGCAAACTTTTCCTTTGCTTGCAAACTTGGTTGTTGTAGAATTTTGCATGGTACTATTATAGACAAATACTTGGCTTTTTCTTTGCTTGCAAACTTGGTTAATGTTGATTTGTACAACAAAAAAAACTTAGCTACAATTAAGTTTTTCAACACTCTACCATGATGTGCAAATCACCTGACGAAACCAAACATGAACAAATAGCTGATAGAGATTGACACGAGGTAACAAAATGCATTTTGACTGTGACGAGCTTCGGCTCGGCCATCACCCATCAACGTCAAAAGCAAAAAATCCTCAAGTGTACAATCTCAATAAAACAAACGAGTTAAGCAACCCAAAAACACATACCAAGTAATAACTCCCCAAAGATGTCGTTTTTGTCACCTGTGGTAATATTCTCTCTCTCTCTCTCTGCCAAAGTGCCCAACGACACTAACACAAACGTAGCTGAATCAAGTTTGAGCATAGCTGGCGGTAGTGACTTAGTGAACATGTCAGCAGCATTGCCGTCTGTCAGGAATTTCTTCAAATAGACGACCTTTGCTTCATGTAATCTAACAAGATATGCATCACGCACATTTATGTGCTTTGTCCAGGAATTGAAAGCCAGATTAGTCGCCAAATGAATGGCACTCTGATTATCACAGAAAATGCGTACAGAAGGTTGCTCGAAGCCCAAGCCATTCATCAGTTCTTTCAAATGGACCGCTTCCTTTGTAGACTCGACCGCTGCAACAAGTTCGACTTTTGTGGTTGACAATGCCACAATAGACTGTAACCGTGATCTCCAACTAATGGTTGTTCCACCCAAGGTAAATACATAACCGGATGTTGATCTCCAACCGACTCGATCACCTGCATAGTCAGAATCACAAAATCCAACAATTTCACAGTCATTGTGTAAACCAAATATAAGACCATGTGTCTCGGTTCCCTTCAAATATCGGAATGCCGTTTTGACGGCTATCCAATGTGATTGACCCGGATTCGCGAGAAACCGACTCACCACTCCGACACAATATGCAATATCGGGACGAGTGCACACCATGGCGTACATTAAACTCCCGACCGCACTGGCGTATGGAACTTTTGACATTTCGGCCTTTTCCTTGTCATCCTTCGGACAATCTTCACTTGTAATCTTGATGTGCTTTGGTAGCGGAGTGCTAGACGTCTTGTGTGACAGACATTTTGTATACCCTGAGATATGTGATAAATAAGGCTAAAAACAAGTATACTTTATCCTTACTATTATCCTTTCAAGTAATAAGTGGTACAAAGTACCGAATATCGTCCACAGGTATCGGAGTTAAAACTTTCTTAAAAGTCTGATGAAAGAAATGTATCCAAATGGCGGTTTAGAAGAATTCAATTGTTTGTTTGTTTTGAGAGTCACTTTAACAGATTTATAACAGAATAAAGCAAATAGCAAGGGTATAAGATTTATGATAAGGTTTAAACATTAATTCTAGTGGGCAATGCTGTAGGAATGCTACATCATTCTATTCTATAATAATTCGTTCCACTACCTATTTTGAGTATTCCTTCCAGACTTATACCGGTATACTAATGTTTAGCTATCAACCCATACTCTTATGTAGTATCAAGACCAGTGATAGCAACATGGTATTCTCAAAATAGATGGCTTAGCAAATTCCTTTGTCTAACTAATCCCTCTTCCGAGGTGATCCATATCATCCAAGTGGTGTGCATTCAATGGCTTATTTCTAAGTCCATGGCACTTTGACACTTTGATATGTGACCGACTTGTCAAGAATATTCAATGAGAAAAACATAAAAAGGTAACTTTTTCAAGTATACTTCTCATATCCTTCAGATTGACGTGCATATCGTGGCTTATTCCTAAGTCCACGACACATTAACACTATTAAAGTGATCAACCCGTCAAAAAGTGTAGTTTGGATTTATAAAACTTTAGATGAAATAAATAATGAAATATTGTTATTATAGAATAATGCCCACTTTCTTTGAGTTTAAAACCTTTCCATCTCACTTATACCCTAGCTAATAAAAACTAGCTACTCATAATAATAATGAAAGAAATATAAATGACTAGAAGTAAAGACATAAGCGTAAATATATAAGTATATATATGTGACTGAAATATAAATGACAATGAATATAAAGTGCAAAAATTAAATGACTTGTAAGTAAAGACTAGAAATTTAATAGCAATAATGTAAAGTGCAAAGAAATAAAAGACAGTAATACTAAAATGTAATGTTGCAGGATTGTAAGACAGAAACTAGATGGTCTTCTTGATGAACACGAAGAACACCAAGAAGGTTTTCAAGAACACAAGAATACTTAAAGATTTCTTAGATTAGATCAGCTTCCCCACTGATCGAACATCTTATACAATGACCCCAACACCTCCTTTTATACTAGGAGGTATCACAAAAATCCAAAATGATGGACAAAAAGTCCATGGGTCATCATCCAAAAGTACAAGGCATCTTCCATCAATTTCAAAAAGATTCCTATTACAAGATGCTTTTTAAATTAGATGGAAATAAACTTAAAAACCATAATATAATAGCTAAATACTAGATTGTTCTAGATCCTTCCATTGATTGAGCCATTCCTTGCCAACAACATGTCCCTCTACTGCTGCCAGTTGCTGCAGCATTCCAACAGCATTCACCTGAGAGAGAATAAACTACCAAAAGTGCAAAAAGACAAGTGAAATCCAATACTTAGCTCCGACTACTATAAATGAAAAATAAGATAACAAAATGACTCAAATTGGGATAAAAATAAGGAAAATATATTAACTATAATTATAAAATAGGTGCTTAATATAGTGAAATCTCACTACATATCACACCCCCACCCAAACTTAAATTGTTGCTTGGCTCCAAGAAATTAAAAGACAAAAGTTTAAAATGACTCAAATACAAACATACATGATTATGGCAGTAAGTGCCTACACAAAGCATAGTGTACCAATATTTGAAGATCATAGCCTTTTATAAATCTCAAGTGATCCATTTCAAACTCAGATGCTTATATGAACTAAAAACTAGCATGACACCTATTTTTGAGGAACACCACACACACTTTGTTCACACATCTTATCTGTTTTCTGTATATGCCCCATTTCTCTTTGTATATTCCCCAAGACACTTTTTCTTGTGTTTGAACATATGCACTAGGTTTCTATGGAACTATGCTAATGCATTGGTACTCTAATTCCCATCAAGTATATAAATATTCTGTTTGAGAGATGATTTTCTGTGTAATTTTTGTATAAGCTCATAAGCTCCCACCCCCAAACTTGAATTCTTCAATGGCCTCATTGAAAATAGAGGTACTTTTGATTTGTGTATATGGGGTTTTCTTTTGGCATGGCTGTATGTGAAGTGTATATGTGTGTCCAAAATGAGAAAGTGGACCGTGTGTGTGTGTTGTAGCCCAAAAATCCGTGTAATGCTAGTTCTAGTATGCACCAAGTCACTAAGAGAACTAGCCAGCAACTCAGGAATTATTTGGGCTATGATATCAAATGTACCTCTCTACTTGTGCAATCATGTATTTAAAATAAACTAAGAAATATATAACGACTTATCCCAGACACATACTAAATAAATAAAGAAAATAAAATAAAGAAAAAGGCAAACTTTGGAGACTAAGATAAGTGATTAAACCTGCCTTCTACTCCTTAGGAGTAGATGTGCCTTCAGAAGCCTTTGCTGTAGCCTTCTTTTTCTGCATCCTTTCCTTCAGCTTCTGGTTCTGTGCTACAAGCCTCCTATTCTCCAACTTGAGGTCCCTGATTCGGACCTTAATCATCATCTTTCTTGCATCAGCCTCAAGACACTTCTTCAATTGTTTTACCGTATCCTCATTCTTCTCATCCACCGGCTTGATCTTCTCAGCCTTTACCTCATTTATCTCATTCTTGATTTTCCTCTGTCCTTTATCCACTAACTCAGCTTGTATCATCTCATCTTCTTCTTTGCTCAATAGATCTTCATCGTATTGGTTCACCTTCCTTTGACCTGCTATGAGACAAAACAATAGAATCATCCTTTCAACATATATGGAACTATCATGAGTAGTGGGTGATACAAAGTGTTTAACAAAGTTTTTCCAAACATTAGTATCAAATGACAAATTGGAAGCCTTAAAGGTTTTAGACATGAAATCAATGTAAGGCTCCAAATCAATCTCAGGCATCTCAAGAAAATTCATAGTATCAGCCAAGCATAACTCAGATGCAGTGTGCAAAACTGTATCATACTCAGAATGTATGTGAGGTGAGAGAGCTAACAACCTATTTATGGCTCTGTCACAAATTAACACATTTCTTTATGGCTTTATGGACGTAAAATTCTTATCTTCTAGGGGGCTTTTTTTCTGATGAATATAGGGACTAATCCCCTTAAGGTCATCACTGGTCCATCCTAAGGCTTTTATGTGCAACTTCAACATGTCTACCAAATTCTTTTCTTGATGCAAATCTAGGGTAGATGGTATGATGATAGGACATTTGCCTTCCTCTCCTAGATAAACGTACTTTAAATGAGATGGGAGTTGCTTTAACTCCAGGTCAGGTGGAGATACTATTGATGGGGTGAAACTTTTCTGTTCAGTACTCTCCAACGACTCAATTGCTGCACAATCTACTGGGACAATATCATTCTCATTTATTCCTAACTCCTCAACAATCTGTCTTTCTATTTGATCATCCTCTTCCTCTAACTTACAAGCCTTTCTCACTCCCTCCTCATAACAAGATGACTCAATTTTATCTAACATTGAGCATTCTTCCAAATAATCAGGGTATTTTAAAGAATTGAAAACATTGAAAGTGACTTTTTGGTCATGCAGTCTCATAGTCAACTCTCCTTTCTGAACGTCAATCAAAGTTCTTCCAGTGGCTAAAAATGGTCTTCCTAAAATGATAGGAATGTCTTTATCAGCATCAAAGTCTAAAATGATAAGGTCTGCCAGAAATATGAACTTATCAACCTGTACTAATACATCCTCAAGTTTTCCCTTAGGATATGCAATGGTCTTATCGGCCAATATGAGTCTGACAGTAGTAGGTCTTTCCTCTCCTAGTCCTAAGGTGTTGTAAACGGATAAAGGCATGAGGTTTATATTGGAACCTAAGTCACACAGAGCTTTCCCAACTTCTTTTCCGCCAATAAAATAGGGAATAGTAAAAACTCCCTGGATCTTTTAGCTTCGAGGGAATCTTGTTGGTAAAAAGTGCACTACATTCTTCAGTAAGAGCTACGGTCTCATATTCAGTCAACTTCTTCTTCTTACTAAGGATGTCTTTTAGGAATTTGGCATAACTAGGCATCTGCTCAATTGCTTCAACAAGGGGTATGTTAATATGTAATTATTTGAACACTTCCAAGAATTTCTTAAACTGTTGTTCATCCTTTTGATTCCTTAGCCTTTGGGGGTAAGGTACATAGGGAGGAACAGGTTTAATCGCAGTTTTGCTTGGAGGTGTTGAGCAAGATGGATCTAGTATGCCTTGGGTTTTGGTGCTCTTTTCTTGAGATGGGGTCACGACAGTTGTCATAGTAGGATCCACTAGAGATATTAGCGTATTGTCAGGCTTTGATGGGACAGAACTGATGGTCTCAGAAGTTTTATCTGATACAAGCTTGTTAGTATTAACAGGGTCCAATGTAACAGTTTTGCTTTTGGGCACACTATCTTTTTGGACTGGTCCTATTAAGTGTTTTCCGCTTCTTAAGGTTATTGCCTTAACATGTTCTTTTCCTGAATCTCTAGGGATTTCCGTGTTACTGGGCAAAGTACCATTGGCTCTATTGTTCTGACTTAGAGCAATTTGACTTACTTGGATTTCCAGGTTTCTGATTGATGCTTGGGTTTGTGTCATAAACCCTTTTAACATAACTTCCAATGAAGGTGATGAATTAGTCTGTGGAGATGGAGGTGGTTTGTTTTGGAAAGCTGGTGGAGGATGTTGATAAGTCTGGTTCTGTTGTTGAGAATTAGAACTGCTTGCATAGTTTTGAAAATTTGAATTTCCCTGCTGTATAGGAGCTGGTGGATTTAAACATGGGCTGGTCCAAGAAAAATTTAGGTGTTGTTTCCAACTTGCATTGTAATTGTTGGAGTAGGGAGCAGACTTATTATGAACATAATTTACAGATTCTGAATTTTTAGGACAATGTTCATAAGAATGTTCCTCTCCACAACAAACACATTGTATTGCCAGGACTGTTGGACTAGGTGTAGTGACAGACGGCTGTGCTCCTTGGCCAGAAGAAATGTTTTTAATCATGTTAGCCATGGAAGCAAGTTGAGCTATCAATGCAGTATATGCATCTACATCATGAATTCCAGCAGCTTTCTTTTGTGCTACAACACGTGGATCAGCCTAGTGTCCATTGTTAGCAGAAAATTTTTCAAGCATTTCAAATCCTTCATTATAGGTACTGGCTGTAAAGGCCCCTCCTACAGTCGCATTGAGCATTTGTCTTGAAGTGACATTTAAACCATTGTAAAATGTCTCGAGTTGAATGCAGTAGGGAATGCCATGTTGTGGGCATTTCCTTAACAGTTCTTTAAACCTTTCCCATGCGTCAAAAATTGCCTCATCGTCCGTTTGTTTAAAAAGACATTTTTTGTTTCGGGACTTAGCGTTCCTGGTGGGTGGAAAATATTTTCGCAAAAACTTTTCGGCCATTTCGTACCATGAAGTCATAGATCCTGGAGTTAGTGAGTTAAACCATTCCTTAGCTCGATCTCGCAAGGAGAATGGAAATAATGTGAGTCTCAGAGCGTCATTTGGCACTCCTGGGATCAAGAAAGAATTACTAATCTCCAAGAAGGACTTTAGATGGGAGTGTGAGTCTTCCGTTGGTAATCCAACAAATTGTCCATTTGTTTGTAACATGTGAAACATGATTGGTTTTGGTTCAAAATGGGTGGCTGTAAAACGGGGTCTAGCTATCCCTGAATTATATTGCTCAAAATTAGGGATCGCGTAGTCCATTATACGTCCATCTTTAGAATTTTCCAGATAAATTATGTTTGGTGGTGGGGCCCTTGGTTCATCATCGTCATTTCCTGGTGGGTGACTATTCAGAGATTCATCATCCCTATCCTCTTCATCAAAATGAAATCGAGGTCCTTGACCAAAAGGTTGTGCCTGTGGAATTCCCTGTAAATGGGGTGGTACAAGTACAAACAGAGGTGGACCTCTACGAAGTTTTTGATGGAGTTCAGGTGGTGGTTCGACTGCAGGTTGTGGTACAGGCCCTATAAGTCCTTGGGGTTCTGGTGGTTGTGCCATTTCAGGAGGGGGTAGAACAAATAATGTTCTTTGGATTCTTCTCCTTCCCCGAAATGTTCTCTCAATATCAGGATCAAACTCTAAAAACTCTCCACGAAATATTCTTGGCATACATCACTTCCAACAGTTCAACAGGTGTTAGAAAAATCAAATCTTTTATCTTACTTAAATAAAAACTTTTAGCTTGTCGATCCCCGGCAGCGGCGCCAAAAACTTGATAGGCGTTTTGTATACCCTGAGATATGTGATAAATAAGGCTAAAAGCAAGTATACTTTTAGCCTTACTATCGTCCTTTCAAGTAATAAGTGGTACAAAGTACCGAGTATCGTCTACAGGGATTGGAGTTAAAAGTTTGTTAAAAGTCTGATGAAAGAAATGAATCCAGATGGCAGTTTAGAAGAATTCAATTGTTTGTCTGTTTTGAGAGTCACTTTAATAGATTTATAACAGAATAAAGCAAACAGCAAGGGTATAAGATCTATGGTAAGGTTTAAACATTAATTCCAGTGGGCAATGCTGTAGGAATGCTACATCATTCTATTCTCTAATAATTTGTTCCACTACCTATTTTGAGTATTCCTTCCGGACTTATACCCGTATATACTAATATTTAGCTATCAATCCATATTCCTATGTAGTATCAAGACCAGTGATAGCAACATGGTATTCTCAAAATAGATGGCTTAGCAAATTCCTTTGTCTAATTAATCCCTCTTCCGAGGTGATCCATATCATCCAAGTGGTGTGCATTCAATGGCTTATTTCTAAGTCCATGGCACTTTGACACTTTGATAAGTGACCGACTTGTCAAGAATATTCAATGAGAAAAACATAAAAAGGTAAATTTTCCATGTATACTTCTCATATCCTTCAGATTGACGTGCATATCGTGACTTATTCCTAAGTCCACGGCACATTAACACTATTAAAGTGATCAACCGTCAAGAAGTGTCGTTTGGATTTTTAAAACTTTAGATGAAATAATGAAATATTGTTATTATAGAATAATTCCCACTTTCTTTGAGTTTAAAACCTTACCATCTCACTTATACCCTAGCTAATAAAAACTAGCTACTCATAATAATAATGAAAGAAATATAAATGACTAGAAGTAAAGACATTAGCGTAAATATATAAGTATATATATATGACTGAAATATAAATGACAATGAATATAAAGTGCAAGAATTAAATGACTTGTAAATAAAGACTAGAAATTTAATAGCAATAGTGTAAAGTGCAAAGAAATAAAAGACAGTAATACTAAAATGTAATGTTGCAGGATTGTAAGACAGAAACTAGATGGTCTTCTTGATGAACACGAAGAACACCAAGAAGGTTTTTAAGAACACAAGAATACTTAAAGATTTCTTAGATTAGATCAGCTTCCCCACTAATTGAACATCTTATACAATGACCCCAACACCTCCTTTTATACTAGGAGGTGTCACAAAAATCCAAAATGATGGACAAAAAGTCCATAGGTCATCATCCAAAAGTACAAGGCATCTTCCATCAACTTTAAAAAGGATTCCTATTACAAGATGCTTTTTAAATTAGCTGGAAATAAACTTAAAACCATTATATAATAGCTAAACACTAGATTGTTCTAGATCCTTCCATTGATTGAGCCATTCCTTGCCAACAACATGTCCCTCTACTGCTGCCAGTTGCTGCAGCATTCCAACAACATTCACCTGAAAGAGAATAAACTACCAAAAGTGCAAAAAGACAAGTGAAATCCAATACTTAGCTCCGACTACTATAAATGAAAAATAAGATAACAAAATGACTCAAATTGGGATAAAAATAAGGAAAATACATTAACTATAATTATAAAATAGGTGCTTAATATAGTGAAATCTCACTACATATCATCTTGGCACCATCAAGATTGAACCTCTTCAATATCCTTTGGATATATGCCCGTTGTGTCAATCTGAGAGTACGAGACTTTCTGTCCCGTACGATTTCCATGCCCAAAATCTTCTGCACCGCGGCAAGATCTTTCATTTCAATTTTCGACTTTATTTTATCTTTCAGTCCTTCAATCTCGGACCGGTCCTTGCAGGCAATAAGCATGTCATCTAGATAAAGGAGTAAGTAAGTGAAAACGCCATTGCTTTGTCTATGATAGACACAAGCATCTTTTTCATTGCGCTCAAAACCAAGGGTTAGCATAAACAAGTCAAACTTTTTATACCATTGACGAGGCGATTGCTTCAGTCCGTAAAGGGACTTCGTAAGCTTACAAACATACTCCGGTTTGCTTTCTGAAACGAAACCATTGGGTTGCTCCATATAGATAGTTTCCTCTAAGTCTCCGTGTAGGAAGGAGGTCTTCACATCTAACTGTTCTAGCTCCAAATCGTGCATAGCCACGATTGCCAAAAGACCACGAATAGATGTATGTCGAACAACGGGAGCAAAAATATCGTCATACTCGATACCTTTTCGTTATGAAAAGTCTTTAGCAACGAGACGAGCCTTGTAACGATCATCATCCTTGACCTTGTACACCCACTTGCACCCGATTGCCTGGCTACCTTTCGGTAGTGGATAAAGTTCCCAAGTCTTGTTCTTTGAGAGAGCTTCCATCTCTTCTTGCATGGCGGATAGCCATTGAAACTGTGGGTTGAAGGCAATGCTTCCTTCAAATCAAGCGGCTCCTCTTCTCCTACATGTAATGCAAACTCCAACTGATCTGTAAAACTCATGTTAGCAAAATCCCAATCACCATACATGTTAGGGGGACGAATAGTTCTCTGACTACATCTGGTAGGTGCATCAACAGGGATCTCCTCATCTTCTTGATCTCCACCATCATTTGCAATGTCTTCATCAGTAGTAGACAAAAGGATCACTAGAAGGAGTCACTGGTGGGATGACTTCTTCTACAAATTCATCATCAGGTGAGCCAAGGATAATTTTACGAGCAGGTGAGCTCATAACAATAGGACTGGCTACTGTCTCCACATCATCGGCACTAGGAGCAACAATAGAGATGACTTCCGGTTCTTGAGAGGATTGAGAGTCCAAAGAGGACTTCAAGATAGGAGATTCATCAAATGTCACATGTCGAGAATGAATCACTTTGCGAGTCAAGGGATTCCAGATTCGGTATCCCTTAATGCCATCTGTATAGCCGAGAAAAAAATCCCTTGGTGGCTCTAGAATCTAACTTGTCCTGGCCTGAAATATGCACATAAACAGGAGAGCGAAATACACGTATGTATATTATATAGATATTCCTTTTACCTCTCCACAACTCTTCCGGTATCTTTCCTCAAATGGCCGAACAAGGTAACCTATTCACAATATGCACCGCGGTATGCAAAGCTTCGGCCCAAAAAGTCTTAAAAAGCCCCGATGTCAAAAGCATACATCGGACTTTCTCCAACAACATCCTATTCATCCGCTCCGCGACCCCATTTGATTCGGGATCTCCAGGTGTAGTGAAGTGACGTGGATGCCTTTACTCGAGCAAAATGTCTTGAGGTTACCACTAGTAAAGTTTCCACCATTAAGTCATTAACGGATCTAAGCACCTTTAATTTCTTTCCGGTCTTGAACTCTGCATGTGCTAAACATGTCTTGAAATTTTCAAAGACATCCGATGTATGCTTCAAAATAAACACCCAAACTTTACATGAGAAATCATCAATAAAGGATACAAAATATATACCTCCACTTAGGGATTGTGTGCTCGATGGTCCCCAAACATCCATATAAACATAATCCAAAAGAAACACGAGTTTGTTTCCCCTTGACGCATTCGGCACAGAAATCAAGGCTTGTCGACGTGTTGACGCTAATGAGTTTCCGCTTCCGCAAAACCTCCAAATTCTTCTCCGAAGTGTGGCCCAACCGTAGATGCCATAAACGAGTAGCATCCACATTCTTTGTATTTTCGGCCACACATGATTGTAAAGAAATTGTTTCGTCAACCAAATGAAATAAATTGTTTTCCGCCTGCTTGCCTTTCATAATAACAAAGTTCCCTTGAGATATACGCATGCTCTCATCTCTAATACGAATATTGCAACCATTTTTGAACAAAAGTCCAAGAGAGATCAAGGAACGAGACATGTCCGGAACGTATTTGACATTATGCAACGTTCGGACAAAGCCATCAAACATCTTGATACGAATGGTACCAACACCTTGAGTTGAACATGATGTATCATTTCCCATATATATGCTATTACCCTCAAATTTTTCAAAGGTAGAAAAATAGTCACGAAACGGTGTCATGTGACAAGAGGCTCCGTTATCCAATACCCAACGTCTATCACCATTTGGCGAAGTAGCCGTTGCCGAGAAGCCTACATCATGTTCGGTTGCGACTGCAGAAGATTCTTCCTTTGACTCATCCTTATACTTCAAGTTCGGACAATCTTTCACCCAATGGCCCGGTTTATGGAAATAATTGCAATCACCACGAATCTTTGATTTCCCTCTAGGGCCCGGTCTACGAGATTGAGAGCGCCCACGATTTCTTCCTCTCGAGGATTGCTGATCATCACGACCCTTGTCAGCAAATAGGTCGTGGCTAAGATTGTTCTCTCTTGGGTTGTTACCGATCCTCATTTGGATCCTTTGATCTTTAGATATCATACATGTCTTCACATCAGATAAAGAAAGAGATTCCTTTCCATATATAAAACTGTTAGTGAATTGTGAGTATTTTTCAGGAAGTGAATATAACAGAATCATAGCTAGAGCTTCTTCATCTTTGGCAAGAAGCGCATCTGTAGACTTCAACTTCATTATGATATCTTCAAACTAAGTCATGTGAGCTTTGATAGAAGTGCCTTCCTTCATTTTGAAGAAAAGACATGACTGCATCAATAACAACCTGTTCGTCGGAGTTTTCTTGAGATAAAGATTCTCAAGTTTACTCCAGATACCGGCGACAGTCTTTTCTGAAACGATTTCAGAAATGACGTTCTCTCCCATAGCTATCTGCAAAGTAGTAAATTCTCATGCTTCCATTTCTCTAGCTTTAAGGTCAGACATATTAGGGTCTAACTCGTCTTTGGCAAATACTACCGGATGGACTCCATTTTTTCTAAGTGCAGCCGATGTTGTGAACTGCCATTTACCAAAATCACCATCACCGTTACAAGTTTGTATACGAATCCCAACCCCAGATAAATTAAAGGTACCCTCTTGGTACGATCTATGGGTTTGGTTCGAGGAATCGACACCAAATGGTTTTCGGGTTCAGACATAGAGACAAGTATGTGTGCAAACTAGTTTATGTATATTTTCTACACAAACTACAAATCTAGATCCGAATCTCTGATACCAATTGTTAGGAAATTTATGTCACGAAAAGAATGCTAGCAAATGATTTCTAGGGTCCCAAAAACGAATAGAAATCCAATGACACAAATAACCTGACAACAAATGCGGATAACAATGATCTAGATGTTGCACGATGACTCTAACAAAATAAACAACCCCAATATAGATAATAACAATAAATGTTATTATCTACGTAAATGACAATATTCACCACACAATATTAGCAACACGAGAATTTACGTGGTTCCACTATCGGTGTGATAGTGTACATCCACCAAAGAGAGAGAGAGAGCTCGATATATTACCAACCGGGAGAGATTACAACGTGTTTACAAGATCCTTGGATCAACGAATCAACTATCCAAAGTTTTCTAAAACAAAGTTATATATATGTGTGTATATATATAACTAAAACTATGAGGAAGAACAAGTGAATAAATCGAAGAGGAAAAATAAATCGATGAAGAAGAAGTTCAAGAAGAGAAGTGATTAAAATAATTTTTGAATAATACAAGTCGATTTACGTTGTCATAAAACTTCGATTTCTCAAATATAACACTAAATATATTTATTAGTATGTATATCAAATAACTAAAAACATTTATTAGTATGTATATCAAATAACTAAAAACATTTATTAGTATGTATATCAAATAACTGAAGGAAAAAAAATATAAGTTTTAAACACGGTTCAATCAATAAAGGTCAAGGAAACAAACTTCGAGAAATATTTGTCGATTTATATTCTCATAAAACTTTGATTTCTCAAATGTAACACTAAAAATACCTGTTAGTATATGTATGAAATCGATAAGTGATTATAAACATGTAGATTTACGACCTTTTGCGAGTAACAATGTAATATTTGAATAAACAATACACAAATATTATTTTACTGTTATGAGTTATGCTCCTGATAATTTTTTTTTATAGAAATGAGAATTAAGATAATAATACATCATGAAATTATAGAATAGACAAATCAAAAGCAAAGTGGAATTGAATGAGTAGTTGAATGAAATACTTACATGTAATATATATATGTCTACCATGGTGATGAAGTCTTGATGCTCTTTCGCAAATTTGGCAATCTTTAGAGCTTGTATTTTGTTGTGTCACTTACTACAAGAGACAACATAAAGAACATATGAAGTCAACACATTGGTAAAGAAATTGACTATAAAGAAAAGTTCATACCCTAGATGGATCTTTTAGTGAGACAAAATGTGTTAGAAGGAGATAATGAGAGATAGGTTTTTGTATGACAAAGAAGTGAAAAACCAATAACATATCCAACAAAAGCAAAAAAACCACTTGTGCTTAAATAAGGGGAAATGAATGATTAATTACTATAAATAAAGGAAAATGAATGGTTAATAACATAAAGAAGTGGTAAATTAAGAAAAATGAATGGTTAATAACATAAAAAAGTGGAAATAAATGATTAATTAAAAGTGGATAGAGTAAAAAACTTATAGGAAATTGGATGATTTAGGTATTAAAAATCAATTAAAGTGGTATCAAAATTACCAAAGTAACCTCCTTACAATGAATACTACATTTTTCATAGTGGGCATTAAAGTCTTTAATATATTTTGGATAGATATAGATAAATACTTAACATAAAATGGGTTAAGAGATGGTGAGAGTAAAAAACCTTTAGGAAGTTGGATGGTTTAGGTATTAAAAGTTAATTAAAGTGGTGTCAAATTATCAAAGTAACCTTCTTGCAATGAACAATACATTTTTTGCTAGAAGGTCATTAAAGTCTTTAATATATTTAATATTTTAAAAACTCAAAAAACCCACAAAATTCCTATATAAGATTCCTACAAAATTCCTATCTAAGATTCCTATTTTTGTAGACATTGAAAGGTAAAATAAACAAACTTTACATTTAAATCATGTCAATACAATGATACATTACATTACATTAGTTGTTAATTAATGAATTAGGTTTATTTTAACGTAGTTACATATTTCTAAAAACAGTTTATCATCACGCAACGCGTGGTGCCACACACTAGTATTACTATATATAAAAGTAAGATCCACCAAGAATGATGTGGTATAATTGTTGTTAAATATAGGGGTGAACATGGTACGATACCATGTTATTTTTCTAAATACCGTGTACCAACCAATTATAATTGGTACGCAAAATTTTATACCATGTACCAACCAACTATACTTGGTACCAACTAAATTGGTACCAACTTTTTCCGGTTGGTACATGTTGGTACGGTTTTGTACCAACTAAAGGTTGAAGTTACAAATTTGTTTATGTTAACATCTTTACGGACTAGATTTAAATGCATCAAAACCATCAAGTATCCTAATAACGTGTTGATATGTGTTGTATCACTTATCACTACATATACAAACATTCAAACAATTCTATAATACAACAAATCGTTAATAATCTAATACAAATGATCATTGAGAAGCGGTGACGGACAAGGAAGTGTGGACGAGTTACTAAGGTTGTTAGGGTTGAATGAATCAATTCAATCAAGTTTTATCTATCCATCCATATCATAATTTAGCAAAACTCTAGATAAGAACATTTAAAATATAAATCAAAACATGTTGTATTATACTAAACTTTAACTAATAAATAGCTAAAATAATAAGTCGGCAAGGTATGGTATTACCGTGGTACACGACTTCTAATACCACGTAACAACCGTACCAACCAACTTTAGATAGTTGGTACGATAATACCAACCAATTAAGTTAGTACCAATCGAATTGATACCAATTAAATTGGTACGGTTGGTATAGGAATTGGTTGGTTTGTCTTGGTACAAAATTGACACCCCTACTTAAATAAGTATTTGGTGTTTTTATTCGTAGTTTATTCACAATTGTTACCTTTGTTTTTTCTTCTTCATAATTCCTAATTGATATTATGTCGGTATTATAATTGTTCTTCTTCCATCAAAAATTTCAAATAATGTTTATGCTCTATGTGTATTATATATGATTGTTAATGAGTTTTTGTGTTTAATTTGGAATTTCGCCCAATTGTTATTTTTTGTTTTTGCTTCTTCAATTCATGCTTTCCACTTAATTTAAGAGTAAATTACATTTTTGGTCCGGCGGTTTTCATCCACTTTCAAGTTTGGTCCCTATTTCAAACTAATTACAATTTTGGTCATTGTGGTTTCCATTCTATTTCACTTTTGGTCCTTTTGACCAACTTTAATTAAAATAATCTGTTCAATTAAGGGTATTTCAGACATTTTACCGTTTTTTTGTCTTTTTCATTTTTTGTTTTATTAGATTAGAAGGTAAATAACAATTTTAGTCCCTATGGTTTGTCTTTTTTATTTTTTTATTTTTGCGTTTCCTATCTTTTTTTATTTTTCATTTTATATCCTTGTTATACTAATTAATTAATGATAATTGTAACTAATAATACACTAAAAATACATATTTCATTTTTTAAATTACACCATCAGAAAAGATTTGTTAATGTTTTTAAAATAAGTTAAGTATTGAATATTTTTAAATTTTATGCAATTTATCTGATATATTTGTAAATCCGTTTACACTTATAGGAAAAACTTTTCTGTTGGGTTTAAAAAAACTATCGTTTTTTCTTATATGAAAATCAAAATTTATTGGTGCCTATTTATTAAAAAAATGTATCGTTTTTAGATATTTCATTAATCGAAACTTTTTAATGTCTGCCTTTCAGATCAATAAAAGCAATAAAGCTTGTTTGGTTTAACATAATATTTTTTTAATGTGTATCAACTAAAAAATTTATAACCTAATTACAATTTAATTTTTAAAAAAAATATAAACTTAAATAAATCCTATCGGATACTTAGCATTTCGTGATATTTAATTATTTTTATAATTTGTTTTTATATTTTTATTTATATCGAATGATATTAATTTCTAATCCAAATTACAAACCAAGTACCCCCAAAATTCCAAATCCTTAAACTAAAAATCCAAATATGTCTAAAGCATTATGTTAAACCAACTAAACCCTTATTACTTTATTTGATCTGAAATGCAGACATAAAAAAATTTCAATTAAATGAAACATATTAAAACGATACATTTTTATTTAACAAAATAAACATAGATAAATTTTGATTTTTTTTCTTCTTACATATATAAGAAAAATGATAATTTTTTTAAACCCAACAATTTTTTTTATCAGTGTAGACGGATTTACAGATATATCCGATAAATTGAATAAAAATTTAAAAATACTTCATACTTAACTTATTTTAAAACCATCGACAAACATTTTATGATTGTGTAATTTATAAAATGAAATATGTATTTTTAATGTATTATTAATTAAAATTATCATTAATTAATTAATATAAAAAAGGTATAAAATGAAAAACAAAAAAGATAGGAAACACAAAAAGGAAAAAAGGGACAAATCATAGGGACTAAAATTGTAATTTACTTTCTAATCTAATAAAACAAAAAATGAAAAAGACAAAGACAAAGAAAAGGTAAAATATCTAAAATACCCTTAGTTAACTAATTATTTTAATTAAAGTTGGTCAGAGGAACTAAAACTGAAATAGAATGGAAACCACGATGATTAAAATTGTAATTAGTTTAAAACAGGGACCAAACTTGAAAATGAATGAAAACCACAGGGACCAAAAATGTAATTTACTCTAATATTTATGTTATGGGCTTTCTTTTCCTCCATTTTCGTTTTGCTTATATTGTCTTAGTTTTTTTTTTGAATTATTTTTTATTTTATGTTGACCATAATCAAACTCCAAAGTATGATTTATGTGGGGTTTTTATCTACCTATTTAACTTAAATATTTACCAAAAAATTTATCATCATCACGTAACGTACGGTGCCAAATACTAGTTGGAAGAAAAATAATAGAAAAATAAGAAAGAGAGGACATCATGCTAAATGTGAGGAGAAGCAGCTCAAGGAGAGAAGAATGGAAAGGGAGGTTTGGTGGGGTCAATTTCATGATTATAAAGAGGAAAAATGTATTTAATAAAACAAAGTAAAACGTTACAAATACTTTTTTTCTTTTTTGAAAAACGTTACAAATACTTTTTTTCTTTTTTGAAAAACGTTACAAATACTTTTTTTATTTTTTGAAAAACGTTACAAATACTTAAATACCTCTATGTATTTTTAATAGAGTCTATCATAAGGACGAAAATAATAGCATATTTAACAGTTATATTATAATTTTTTTATAATCAAGTATGAAAAATCTAAACATCTAAAACAAATTACATCTACCTTCAACAACCATTCTATTTTACCAATTCAATCATTAACTATTTTAATAAAATATTCAATAAATTTAATAAAATATTACTTTTCTCTTATAACATATAATTTCAACAACTTTAACTGATTGAATATGATAAAAACATTATTTCTCTCTTTTGTAAAATTTTAGAGATTTTTCTAAACTTACGTATTTTTACAATCTTTATTATTTTTTTCTTATTTTAACATAGAGAATAGAATAATTATTGAAACAAAAAAAAACTAACATCTTCATTTTTATTTATTTTAACATACCTGTTGAAAATGATTAACAAATAACTAACCAAAAGAACGAAAACTGTAATTTTAAAATCACAAAGACTAAAAAGGAAATTTTCAACAAACCACAATGATGAAAATCGTAATTTACTTTAAAAAATAGTTTATTCAACATTTTAAATTAATAAATGATAATCGACCAAGACACTTGATACCGAATCATACGATTCAATCACATGTTCTATAGGTTCACTTAATTATTTCAATTAAATAATCTTAATACTATATTTAAATAATTTTTTTTATTTATGTAAAAAAAATAGACTTGAAGGTGTATAAATAAGTGTCATCTCCTTCTTATCTCACTCACTCACTCTCAAACACCATCTTTCATCTCTCATTTTTTTTGGTATCTTCCCAATTAATCCCAATGGCAACTCTTAAGGTACTTTCTATTCATCTTCATTTGTTGTATTTCAAGACTTGTCTTATATAACTTTATAAACGATTTGATCTAACGGTTATTTTTGTTATTGGTTCTTTTTAACTGTTTATAATGTATTAATGATTAAGTTTCTGATTATGTTCAAAAAAAGGGTTAAACTTATGATCAAATCATTTTATGATGTTGTTAACGAGCATTCATATTGAATGGTGTTTGATTTTCCGTGTTGGTTAATAATCCCTTCAAGATCTTTTGTTTTCTTTATACCAGATAGACGTCTAAACGATCGAATAAAATTTTCGAGAATTCGTGAAGCAAAATGATTGTTTGACAGTTTAGATTGCAAAATGTTCCTTTATATGGAGATCGTATATCATGTTTTAAATGTTTTTGTTGGTTGATCTGATTTTTCAGCTTAACGATATGATCAGAGGCAGATCCACTAAGGAGTGGTGGCTCATATCTTAATTGATGTTGTGTGTTGTATTGTAAAAAAACTAATGACCCTCAAAAATTGTAATTAGTTTTGTGCTACAACTGTGTTACAAACTTACAGTAGCATATCGAAACTTAAATTCGCATTTAAATTGGTAACAGTTGTTAAACACAATAAAGATAACTATAAGTCACTAAAATTGGAACTGAATACTTAGTGTCTTTTATTGTTTTTAGTCACTAACATTAAATTTTATTATATATTTATGATAATTATTTCACGATGAAGAAAATTTACCGATCTGGATATGAAGTGAATGCATCACCTTTTTCTTGGATTCTAATGCATGTTTCAGGTTGAATCGGCTGCAAACACTTTGCCTGAAAAGGTGGAAAGCATCCCAAAAGAAGTAGAGTCGGTGGTTGTTGCACCACCTGCACCGGAGCTAGTGGTCGAGGAGCCAACGAAAGAAATCATTGCCGACACTCCACCACCGGTGGAAACCAACACCAAAGCGGTGGAAGAGACTAAAACTGAGGTAGAAGAGGAACCAAAGACAAAGACGACTCAACAAAAAGAGGTGAAGGTAGCTGAGGAAGAAAATCCGGCGGAGGTGAAGGTGGCCGAGGAAGAAACTCCGGTGGACGTGAAGGCGGCCGAGGAAGAAACTCCGGTGGACGTGAAGGCGACTGAGGAAGAAACTCTGGCGGAGGTAGTACCGGAAAACACTATGGATGCGATGGAAGAAGAGACGACTCAACAAGAAGAGGTGAAGGGAGCTGAGGAAGAAACTCCGGCGGAGGTGAAGGCGGCCGAGGAAGAAACTCCGGTGGATGTGAAGGTGGCCGAGGAAGAAGCTCCGGTGGACGTGAAGGCAGCCGAGGAAGAAACTCGGGCGGAGGTAGTACCGGAAAACACTGTGGATGAGACGAAAGAAGAGACGACTCAACAAGAAGAGGTGAAGGGAGCTGAGGAAGAAACTCCGGCGAAGGTGATGGCAGCCGTGGAAAAAACTCCGACGGACGTAGAGGTAGTACCGAAAAACACTACGGCTGCAACGGAAGAAGAGACTCCGACGAAGGAGGAGGCCGAAAAGGTTGTGGACGAAGATGAGAAACCAGCAGCAGAGGTGGTTGCCACCACTAAAGTTGCAGCAGAGTAATAGAGGGTGGTAAAAATTAAGATTTCTGTTTTTAGCAAGGTCAGAGTTTGTGTTAAAAGTCAAGTGGCAAGATTTGATTGGATGAAAAGAAGTTGGCACCACTTTGGGTTTTTTAATTCCAAATAATCTTATATATGCCAGTTGTTTCTTTATTCAAGTATCCCCACATACAACATTTAAACCATCTTTTATTACACAAATAATTTGTTGAGTTTCAAATTAACAGGATATTGTTTGGTAGAAATAAGTTATCTTATAATTTAACTAATAAGCTAGATTATTTTTTGTAATACCCACATTTTTACCATGAGGAATGTCATATCATTCTCTCCAAAACATACCTCATATAGCCAAACTTGACGACAATAAACAAGCAACACCACTATAACATAGAAGTCTTAACTTAAAATAACCGAAATATAAAGTCTCGAACATTAGTTCGTCCCATACCGAACTAAGTTACAAGAAAAAAAAATCCAATAGAATATCATAAACAAAGTCTTACCACCATATACATAACATAAACATCCATCGCAAAGTAATAACACCTATCTATCTTTGTTTTTAATCTTATGTGCTCTTGAACCTTCAGTTCCTAAGATGCATATTAATAGTTAGCTAAAAGCTAAGTGATTTCATGTTTTCGTGCACCATATCACACCTCATCATGTAGATAAGTATTTAAACACCAAATAAGAATTCCATGCATTCAGTTTTTTAAATGTTTAACACCAATGAGATCTCCTAACTTGTCTTAGTATGGTAGGGATTACAGAATCTCCTTGTGTTCTAATAGAAGTGAAGAACAGATTAATAGAAACTTTAGGAATCCATAAACCGTAGAAACACATAAACCCCTAAAGTTCTAGTAGAAGTACAAAAAAAACTGTATGATTTAAGGAGTGAAGAACAGATCGAGTCCTCTTTATGGGCACTCCAGTCGCCACCACATCAACTTTCACTTCCCATATCCCCCCTACAATAGAAAAACTGAAAACCTAAACACAAAATCGAAAGACAAAGTGAGTTCTTATCTTCAATAGAATGAAAAATCTCAAAGTCAAATCACTTCCATTTGATGAAACTGTTAAAGTTGCCCTTTGAGATCCATGGCTGTTAGTATAGTTGTTGCTCTTTTTTCTCTTCCATCGCCCGTTAGATTACCCAACGTAAAAACCCAATAGCATGGTTGGTCGATCTGCTCCTTTCATAGATCTCGTATGTAGGGCACCCTCTGAATCGACATTGGAATACTGTCCAACAAGCAGATTAAGTAGGAAGTTTAGGCATATAGAAGGCAAAGTAAAGAAATGGTTGCGGAAGACAAATAGCATTTTTAACTGAACGGAGATGAATCGTGCGTCGCTTCATCTTTCTTCTTTATGTAAACCTCAACTAAGAGACCTTGTTGTTGCAATGCATTGAGAAAAAAGGAAGCATGAATTCTAGTGTGTAGGGGCTACCACGTCATAACACTTGGTTTTTGTTTTAATATATATATATATAGATATAGATATAGAGTATATAACTAATATCTAATAATCGTTTATAAAACAACAATAGATGTGGGTTCATACTCATTCAGGGTCGACCCTTGTACTAGGCCAGATGGGCGGTCACCCAGGACAGTAGAGGCACAAAAGGCAGCAGAGCCCATCCCTTTTATACATGTTAGTAGGCTCCATTTTCCCGTTTTCCCTAAAACAATTCCGCCTTTTGCTCTCGATGTCGATCGATCTATGATGCCCTCACTCTTGGCTCTCGAATCCTCGCTCTAGAAGGCAACATCTACTCTCGGCCTCTCGCGCAACCTCTATGCCCCTAATCCTCGACTTCTCGATATCACGATTTGGGACGCTCTCACTCTCAGTTCTAGCCCTTCACAACTTTGGTTATGCTTCTGCCCTTTCACTCTTTCATGCAAGGCCTTCATGCACTAAATGGTGTTTCCAAGTGTTTTCTTTCTGGTTAGATTTAGGTTATAAGATTAATTTTCTTATTTGCCTATTATGTTAGGTTATTAGGTTTTTGCTATTTGCTATTTGCTAATTTGTTGATTAGTATTATTTGTTGTTTACATGTTTATGATATTAATTATTATTAAGCCTCCAAACTAGATGAAGTTGATCATTCTCTGTCCTTTCTACTTTCTCTAAAGAAGAAAAAAAGTAGAAGAAGCAAATAAAGTAAGAAAAGTTGCAAGGTAGGGCCATTTGAAGTTAGTGTGCATTGAACTCAAACATAGAAATCAACTATAAAAGTAAGTTTCTGTTTTTAATTCATGGTTCAATAGTAAACTATGTTTAAAGTGTATAATAACTAAATGACATGGAATTAGTAAGCTTAGAAAGTAAGAAATGATCAAAATGGAGTTGTATGCATTCTTTATGAATTCAGTGGGTTTAAACCCAAGTTAGTACATGGTGGATAGTGGATAGTGGAAGTGAACCAAAGATTAGCTAGGTATCTACATCCTTGATGTTTCTCATATAGAAGCTACACATTTTGTTTGTAGGTTTATATTAGAAAATGATGGTCAAGGTGGAATTTGCATATCTCACTATCTAAAGGAGACAAAGATCCAACAATGTTTAGCTTTAGACAAAAAGAGTTGAATTTGGCATGTCTCCAATGTTCTAACCCTCACTGAAAATGCTCTTCTTGCCTATTGTTGTCATCGAGGTTAACCAATGGATGATTGTTTATTCCATCAAATATATTGATCCAATTATAGGAAACGTAAATGCTTCATGGATGAGTGACATAACAAATAGAACTTCACTAGAAACATTTAATTGGCATTAACACAAGTATCGCAGGAGTAATTCTTTTTGAAAACCGACCTTGCTGTAGTAAGTAAAAGCGCTACAAGCTTCTAGCAACTTCTATTTAATGAGGCATAGCTATTTAGGGGGTGGTTGCTAATTAGTTTTCATGTTTTGAGCATATATGATAATATCTAAAGGCTAGCGTGTTCTTTGTTTCTCAGATTAGGTGAATATTTTTTTACCCTTCGCCTGGGGAATTCAAAACCATAGATACGGCCCTGAACTCATGGCCTCCCAATTCCCAATTTCCATTTCCCATGAACACTAAATTCGTTTCAAGAGCAATTTCTCTCAAATATGAAAATCTTCCTATAGAACTCTTAGCTCCCCCGATTTCTAGTCTGTCATACACACTGTCATACTCTATCAATCCCTAATTAACGTTGGCTACCTAACCGATGACATAATCATTGTTCTCAAAATTTCTTAAGTTGTGAATAACCAAGTCTTGGTTTAAGTTTGAATGAAAATTGTGTATTTTGAATGGTTTATATTGCTTTTAATTTATATAAGTTTTTAGATATTTTTAAAGATAAACAACTTTTTAGGTCCGTTGCCCCGTGGACAAGCACGGGTAAGCACAATTTATCAAGCATGCAAAAAAAGGGGGAAGGTGTAACACCCGTAATTTTCGTTACTAATTTCCATTTTGAGTTCATCTATAAATGTGGTTCTTTAGTGTTTAAGTTAAATTCATTTGAATGTTTTTGGGCGTCCGAGTGTTGACACTTCAAAACTCAAGGAAGTGTTTGGTTAAGGATGAAAAAGAGGGTCAAGCTAGTTGGTCGCTAGTTTCAACTAACTTGAAACTATCCAACACCACTGTTGAGATGAAGCTAGTTGCTCGTTAGTTGTAACTAGCGAACATCTCTGTCAGTGTTTTAAGGGCCAAAAATGAGGGTTTTCCTCATTTTAGCCATAACTCTCTTATTTCAACTCCGATTTGGGTGATTCAAGATGTTATGGTTTCTTCTTGCGAAGCTCTTCAAGATGGAAGAAATGAGGTTTGGAGTTTCCTCAAATAGTTTGTGTCTCTTTAAGTTGAACGGTGAGATTTTTGGGGGTTTTACTCTGACTAGGGTTTTGGATCTGAATTGGGGTTGATCTTGGTGTATTTTAGGTTTCTTTGACTTATTCAATAGTAACTGCTAATCGCTTTTGGTCCCAAATCTTTGGGGTTGCTTTCTCCAATAAACGTTGGTTACATTTGAACTACAATCCTAGGGATGGAAGAAATAGCGCATGGTGCTCGAACATTGGCTCGAGGCATTTTCTCAATTTAGATGAAGGTTCTAGTGATGAATGTGGTGGATCTAAAGTCTTCACCAAAGGAAGCTCAATATTGGTGTAAAACTTAGCCAAAACCAAGCAAGGAGAGTTCAAGTTATTTTGTGAAAACTATGTACATGCCAAAATGAGTATTTTGAAGTATTAAAATGTTTTACTTGATGTTTATCAAATATGTTGAGTATTCGACAAAGTGGGTTGATAACTCTATATTTTAGAGTTATTACATATCTTTTATTTGCATTTTACTTAGTCAATTTCGGCCTTTTTGCTTCCTAAATCCCCATTTTTGGTCTAATCTTGTTCTCTGAGCTAAATGCGAGTATTTAAATGTCTTGCAACCATTTAATGTAATTTTATGCTATAATTAGAGATTTCATCGAAAGTGAGTCCGGAAGTGACCACTCTCAGTGACAGATTCAACCATTCGATTAAGACGAGTTTGGAGGCCAATAAGGTGATGAGCAGGGGACATAAAAGCTGAAGAAGAAGCTCCCATACCTTGCTTTCTGCTAGTGGTTGAAAAGAAGACTAAAAGGTGATGGCCAAAAATGATATAATATTCAAAAGACACCTTTTAGGGAAAAGGTAAATTATCCCTTGAGTATGACTTCTTTGAATCTTTGAGTAGAGTGACTTTTACTTTCCAGTAACATAGTTTAATTTAAATCTTTGAGTATGACTTCTTGCAATCTTTCAGTTTCTGCTTTCTACTCTTTTTTAGCTATGAACTAGACATTTTTTTAGATGTAGAAATGAGAAGTACTCAAATTTTATGTAAAATTCTTGAGTAGTCTTATATTTTTACCCTTTTTCGGTTTGGTCATCCGTTGTTTGATAAAGCCAATGATGCGGACAAGCTGATCATTTGAAAATGTATAACGTCTAGTTTGAGATCCAAAAATGGGACGAACTGTAGATCCCAGTATTCAAGTATGTAAATAGAAATCAATCAAAGAGCACAGTTAATGATCGAGGAACACCTTTTGTTATATCTCACTTGTAGAATTCGTGGTTACAAAGTTATCGAACACAATGAATGGGCTCACAAATTCTCTCTACTCTCTCTCTAATTAATACAACTCCAGTAAGTATAATGAGAAAGTTAATCTAAAAAGCAAAACAATAAGGCATTATATACTTTCCATGTTTACAAGAAAAGCCCATTACTTTGATACAATCTCGTTAAGCCCCATAATAACGTAGTGACATGAGCTTGGATGATGTTAGGGGATTCAAAAGAATTCTTATAACACCGAAGAAAGTTGGGTTTGCAATGTGAGTATTCCACTACATGAAGTAGAGACAAACTTTTTGGGAATTAAAAATACTTAGGGAATTTGTGTCTACACATTCCATAGAAACTCGAGAGGGTTCAAGAGACTCACTAACAAATGGAAGAAGGTTAATTATATAAGACTTTAGTTAGGAAAGTGTGAGTATTAGTTGAGACCGGTCCTCTAGATAGAGAGTGACCACTTCTCGTAGTAAAATGACGATTCTTATAAATCAGGTATTTAATGTAAAATTTGGAGAAAATCACAACTACATCTCATCCTTTTAATTATAAGATCTTTGTTAATTTAGTTTTACCAAACCAACTCAAAATATTTTCTTCCTCTCTAATTGAAACTTGTAAAAGGAAGTTCATGAAAACAATAGTGTTTTGATAGTCCGGTCCGTAACAGATACGGTAATGGTTCTTACCACTTATTACTTAGGCTACGATCATAGTGACCAGTGTATACTTGTGTTGTCCACTATGGACTGATAAGATTCACACAAAACCGAGCTTGGATGGAACTGAACAAGATTTGGCGAACGAATAGAAAGGTCAATTTTGGTCTAGCACCAAAAAAAACAACTACTTGAAAGTGCAAACTTACTTCCGAAACTCAAATAGAAAACTCTCCCCATGGGGCCGGGGTTTGAGGTTGTCATACCACTTTCATCCGATATCTCGGTTAGGTTTTGGGTTAGGGTTTGGACTTAGCGTACATCCTTGTTCAATAGGTGTTGATGTGTTGGCATCAACTTTTTTAACCTGCATAAAAAAAAGGAAGGCTTGCGCCGGGCATGATCCCGGTGTCTAACCTCACTGTGATTACACACATTTCGCACATATACCATGTCGATATTTGGTAAAGTTGGGTTAATATGTCTTGTGAAATACCTATACTTAGGTTTTTGGATATTTTGATAAACAAATCTCAAAAATGTGAATGTTGGTGATTTATTATACAAATGGGTATTTTTTTTATGTAATTGCACTTTTGTATATATGGTTTTATTGTTCATATATAGAGTGTATCTCTTGTATAGAATTGGATTGTGGAGGTCCAAGGTAAAAATTCGGATAGGGTTGAACTTGGTGCCTCCTTAAGCGAAAGACTTGTATAGGGTATATCCCTTGTTTGATATAGAATTATGGAGGACCAAGGTAAAGATCCATATAGGTAGAAAGCATCCTGGGAGGTGAAACATGCAAATATAAATGATACAAAAGCAACGAATCGAACTCATCACTTTTAAGTGAGGAAATCATGATCCCTTAGGTCATGGAAATGGCTAAAGTTGGGATCGGTTTCTCACTCGTCAATGTAACCATCTACGATATTTGTTTTATTGAGAAAATGAACGTCCTTTACCATCCTATGGTGAGTCCTAATCATACTTTACTAAAGGCCCACATTTTTAAAATGTGTAAATATTGCACATTTTAAAAAGTGAGAATTCTGCCCTTAATAACGGAGAAATTATTGAAATTCTCATTCTTAAATAATGGGTAAAATTGGAAAGTGACACTTATTTTGAGACAAACTAAAAAAACATCATTTTACACGTTTTTTATAACCATATAAAAGCCCACCGCCTAAGAAAATGGCCTATCTTTTACACACACGGCTGTTATGCAGAACTGTGTAAAAAAAAACATGACTCTTTTACACGGTTGTTTGGCAAAATTGTGTATATATATAGGGGTTTAATCAAATAAAAACCAAAAAAAGGTTACAAACTCGTAAAAACCGATATAAAAATAATTTTTTTCATGAATTTTTTTTATCAAATGCTAAGATTTAAGATATTATTTCACATGTATTTGTTTTATAAGGTGAAATTTTCACATGTCTTTGTTTCACCATATGAACCATTTTTATGCATATTTTTTGCTTCACTAGGTGAATTATCCACATGTAATTATATTCATAAGGTGAACACAAACATATATGTGAAACAATATCTTAAATTATAGGTTTTGATAAAAAAAATCATAAAAAATATATTTTTATACCGGTTTTTACGAGTTTGTAACCTTTTTTTGGTTTTTATTTGATTATCGTCCTCTCTCTCTCTCTCTATATATATATATATATATAGAGAGAGAGAGAGAGAGAGAGGAAAGTTCAAATGCGAACTCAAATTTGGTTGTGAACGTGAGAACAAATGAGAACGCAACACGTGTCTGAATATAGATTATTCAGACTGAATATACAAAGAAATATTCGGACTAAATAAATAATATATTCAATCTGAATATTTCTTTGTATATTCAGACTGAATAAACACTATATTCAGTCTGAATATTTCTTTGAATGGGACACGCGTCGCACTCTCATTTGTCCTCACGTTCACAACCAAATTTGATTTCTCATTTGAACTCACCCCTGTATATATATATATAGAAGGAGGTTCAAATGAAAACGCTAAGTATTTAAGAAAACAAGAAAACTTTTTTTCATGTATAAAATCACATATGATTTTGTACTAACATGAAAAAATGGACAATGACGACTTTTGCCGCGAGTTAAGTCGTGGGAAAAGTCGCGGTTAATCATATACGATTTTGTATGTGAATCATATATGATTTTGTACATGAAAAAAGTTTTCTTGTTTTCTTAAATAGGTAGCGTTTTCGTTTGAACCTGCCCCTATATATATATATATATATATATATGACCTCTATATTTAGGACCTGCTCCCATTTCCCACAATGACAATCCCACAGGTCTAATTCTTATCATAATTTTAAACCAGACCGTTAGAAGTTCCCCCAACCCAACATTACCACCTTCTTGCACCACCATTCGTCGGTGACCTTCCCGTTCCCCTACCGTCATCGTCATCGTCTTGTAAGCTTTCAACAACGGGAGAAAAGAGTAAGATGAAATCAAATGGAATGCAAGGGAGTACTGGAAAGAATCAAGGAGAGAGAGAGAGAGAGAGAGAGAGTGCGATAAACTTCACTTTCGCATCTGCTTCAAGCAGTATGGACCTCTGGAAATCCACCAACATTTTCTCAAATGCTTTCAACTACATGAGGCAGCCAAGGCAAAAATGGAGGAAGCACCTAGTAAGTAAAATTGAAAGGAAAAATGGAGGAAGCACCCAGTAGTAATTCGTGAATAAGAATAGTCCTTTTGATTTTATTTTTTGTGATTATATCTTGCTTGACTGATGGATCCAAATTTTGAAAACTTAAGTTACAAATTGAAAAAAGATATCAATATGTTTGAATTCATTTGTGATGGTTTCTGCTATTTTATTCTTCATTTTATGTTTTTCATTTTGATGGAGATTCGTGTTATGAACTGTGATTATCAAATTAGTAAGTAAAAAGTTTAGTAATCCGTGAATAAGAATAGTCCTTTTGATTTTATGTTTTGTGATTATCTTGCTTCAGTGATGGATCCAAATTTGAAAACTCAAATTGAAAGGAAACAAATATTAATATATTTCAATTCATTTGTGATAGTTTCTACTATTTTATTCTTCATTTTATGTTCTTTATTTTGATGGAGATTCGTGTTATGAATTGTGATTATTAAATTAGTAAGTAAAAAGTTTAGAAATCCGTGAATAAGAATAGTCCTTTTGATTTTATGTTTTGTGATTATATCTTGCTTTAGTGATGGATCCAAATTTGAAAACTCAAATTGAAAGGAAACACATATCAATAATTTTTAATTCATTTGTGATGGTTTCTACTATTTTATTTTTCATTTTATGTTCTTTATTTTGATGGAGATTCGTGTTATGAACTGTGATTATCAAATTAGTAAGTAAAAAGTTTAGAAAATCATGAATAAGAATAGTCCTTGTGATTATATCTTACTTCAGTGATGGATCCAAATTTTGAAAACTCAAATTGAAAGGAAACAAATATTAATATGTTTTATTTCATTTGTGATGGTTTCTAATATTTTATTCTTCATTTTATGTTCGCTATTTTGATGGAGATTCGTGTTATGACCTGTGATTATCAAATTAGTAAGTAAAAAGTTTAGTAATCCGTGAATAAGAATACTCCTTTTGATTTTATGTTTTGTGATTATATCTTACTTCAGTAATGGATCCAAATTTTGAAAACTCAAATAGAAAGAAAACAAATATCAGTATGTTTCAATTCATTTGTGATGGTTTCTACTATTTTATTCTTCATTTTATATAAAACAAATAAATGTTGTTTTTCGGGTTTATAGGTCCGTCTCTCATGCTCTAGCTCTATAGCCTATACACCGCCAAAAAAAATATGATGTTTGTCGATGAGATCCCTAGTTCCGTATTGCAATGATGATCAAAACATCTTTCTTACTCTGAGTATTTGTTTGTAAAAATAGCGTTGTTTATTATTTCTTTTGTGCATGGCTCCAGGTTCATTTGGACGTGAACAAAGAGGTTTATTTAAGGAACATCGTTGCATTTAAAGTCTGTATCGGATATGAACCGTTAATCATGGCTCGGTATACTGAGTTAATGAACGGGATCATCGATACAAAAGAAGATGCTAAAATATTGATGGACTGTAGGATAATTTTGAACCATTTGAAAACTAAACAAGATGTCGCCGATCTATGGAACGACATAAGTAGGTCTGTGAGAATGAACAAGGTTCCATTTTTAGATTAAAAAAATCAAAAAAGTTAACAACGCGTATAATAAATCATGAAGTATGAAGATTGACAGGTTTATGAGAAAACATGTTTTTAGATTTTCGAGCAACATATCCAATTTTTAGATCATTCGGATCAGTTTTGGGATTATTTCGAAGATTTTTTTGGTTTTTTTGTTCGAAGTTACTGTTCATGTTCTTAAACCTCGCACACCCTCGCACAAGTACATTCATAAACTTCGCATAAAGCTTGCGGGTGAGCAGTAACGTTCACACAAAACATGTGCGAAGTTACCCAACCCGAGCCTCGAACGTAATTGACCGAGCCTCGCACAAGCTCAGCCGAAGCTCACCTTCGCACGAGGCTTATCCAAATCCCTGCGAGCTTCAAACGTCAAAGAGCTTTCGCCTAGATAAAAAAATTAGAAATAAATAACAATAAATAAATAAAAAATAAAACTAAGTGATTTTAAACAATTTCTTCACTACCTTTGAAAGGTTGTCAAGAACACATACTTTAGTGTCTTAAGATTAGTTAGAAAGGTGATGAACTCGAGAATGACAGTTCTCATATTGAAACTATTATGGACAAAGGTATTTGGCTTTCCCGTTTGCAAGTCTACAAAGAACCTGTAGAAAACATCCTGGGAGGTGAAACATGTAATGCGAAAAGAAAAGAAACCAATAAATTAATCTCATCACTTTTAAACGAAGGAATCACGATTATAAAATATAAAATATATATATAAGATATAAAATAAAATAAAACCAAGTGATTTTAAATCATTTTCTTAATTACCTCTGAAAGGTTGTCAAAAAAGACATAATTTAGTGTCTTAAGATTAGTCAGAAAGGTGATGAACTCGAGAATGACAGTTCTCATATTGAAACTGTTATGGAAAAAGGTATCTAGCCTTCCCTTTTGCAAGTTCTCGAACCTGTAGAAAGCATCCTGGGAGGTGAACCATGCAAGTAGAAAAGAGATGAGAGCAATGAATCGAACTCATCACCTTTAAATGGAGAAATCACAATCCCTTTGGTGACGAAAATGGCTAAAGTCGGGATCGGTTTCTCACCCATCAATGGAACCATCTACGATATTTGTTTTAACGAGAAAACCATCGTCCTTTACCTCCCAGTGGTGAATCCTATTCATATTTTAAATAAGTCAGAAAGGTGATGAACTCGAGAATGACAGTTCTCATATTGAAACTGTTATGGAAAAAGGTATCTAGCCTTCCCTTTTGCAAGTTCTTGAACCTGTAGAAAGCATCCTGGGAGGTGAAACATGCAAGTAGAAAAGACATGAGAGCAATGAATCGAACTTATCACCTTTAAATGGAGAAATCACAATCCCTTTGGTCACAAAAATGGCTAAAGCCGGGATCGGTTTCTCACCCATCAATGGAACCATCTACGATATTTGTTTTAACGAGAAGACCATCGTCCTTTACGTCCCAATGGTGAGTCCTATTCAAACTTTAAATAAGTCAGAAAGGTGATGAACTCGAGAATGACAATTCTCATATTGAAACTGTTATGGAAAAAGGTATCAAGCCTTCCCTTTTGCAAGTTCTTCAAAGAACCTGTAGAAAGCATCCTGGGAGATGAAACATGCAAGGATAAAAGAGATGAAAGCAACAAACCGAACTCATCACCTTTAAACGAAGAAATCACGATCCCTTCGGTCAGAAATCGCAAAAGCTAGGATCAGTTTCTTACCTGTCAATGAAACCATCTACGATATTCGTTTTAATGAGAATATTCATACTTTACTAAAGACATAATTTTTAAAATGTCTAAATAGTGCAATTTTTAAAAAATGACAATTCTACACTTAATACGAAGAAAATAATGAATTTCTCCCTCTTAAATAATGGTAAAATTGTTGTCAATCTTCACACTCCGTGCTTTATTATACGTGTTGTTAACTTTTACAATTGTTTCATCCAAAAACAGAACCTCAGTCATTCTCACAGACCTAGTCATGGCGTTCCACGAATCGACGACATCTTGTTTACTTTTTAAGTGGTTCAAAATTATTTTACAGTCCATCAATATTTTAGCAGAGGCGGAGACAGTACGTTGACAGGCTGGTGCTGAGCCCCCCTAACTGTTCCCCTCATATATAATATGATAGATAAAGAACCAAAGCATGGGGTTGTCTTAGTGGTTCAGCCTATGCTTTAGTGCCTAATAATACAGAAGACCTGGGTTCGAATCCCATTCTCCCTTTTAGTTCAAATTTTATTTCTTTTTAAATATTACTTAACAATTTATCTTTTGTTTTCCTTACCTACCTTTTATATAATCATTTTTAATTATTTTTTCGTTTATATATATTTTATAAAAAATCATTGTTACATAGAAAATCATAACGAATTAAATTAATATTAATATCATTATACAAATTTCAATAATATATAAAATCAAGATTTTTATATTATTAATTTTTAGACAATAAATTTTATAATGTTATTTTTGTTTTGCGAATTATAAAAATTGTTTGTCACCCATTTGTATTATATCTAATACATATAAAATATAAATCTATAGAGAAAGCTAACGAGAATGTTAACTTTTTACAAGAATACGATATTTTTTTTCATGTACATTGATTTTATACTAACATCAAAAAAAGGACACGGACAACTTTTACCGCAGTCTAAGTCGCGGCTAATTATATATGACTTTGTACGTGAATCATATATGATTTTGTAGATGAAAAAAGTTTTTCGTATTCTCGTAAATAGTTAGCGTTTTCGTATGAATCTGTCCCTAGATTTATATTGACGTTAGTTATGATATATTAATAAACAAGTGAAACACTCTATATTTTTGTCTTCAAGTAACATTATGATATAAAATATTATCTCTCTTTTTAAAATTATATATTTATTGTTTGTTTTTTTTTTCATCTACACAATCATCATAACTCAATTTTTTTCTCAAAATCTTATAAACCGAAAAGAACTAACATTAATTGCATATCATATTAATTTTTGTTTGAATAACTTCAATCGAAAATCTAATTTTAATATCTTTAAGCCCCCCTTATGTTAGAATTCTGGCTACGCCCCTGTATTTTAGCATTTTCCTTTGTATCTTCTCGTTCATTAATTCAGTGTACCAAGCCACGATTAATGGTTCATATCTGATACAGGCTTCAGATGCAACGAGGTTCCTTAAATAAACCTCCATGTTCACGTCCAAATGAACCTGGAGACATGCACAAAAGAGATATGATACAACCCTATTTTTACAAACAAGTACTCAGAATAAGAAGTGACATTTTTACACGGTTTTTCCAAACCGTGTAAAAGAGTCATGTCTTTTTACATAGTTCTCCATAACAGTCGTTTGTGTAAAAAGGTAGGCCACTTTTTTAGATGATTTTACATTGTTCTAAAAACGTGTAAAATTATGTGACCTTTTTAGTTTGTCTCAAATTAAGTACCACTTTTTGAGGGATAAATTCATTATTTTCTCCGTTATTATGGGGAGAATTGTCACTTTTTTAAAAGTGCACTATTTAGACATTTTAAAAATTGGGTCTTTAGTATAGTATGAATATTCTCATTAAAACGAATATCGTAGATGGTTTCATTGACGGGTAAGAAACGATCCTAGCATTAGCCATTTCTATGACCGAAGGGATCGTTATTTCTTCGTTTAAAGATGATGAGTTCGATTTGTTGCTTTCATCTCTTCTATCCTTGCATGTTTCATCTCCCAGGATGCTTTCTACAGGTTCTTTGAAGAACTTGCAAAAGGGAAGGCTGGATACCTTTTTCCATAACAGTTTCAATATGAGAACTGTCATTCTCGAGTTCATCACCTTTCTGACTTATTTTTAAGACGCTAAAGTATGTGTTTTTGACAACCTTTCAAAGGTAATCAATAAACTGCTTAAGATCATTTGGTTTTGTTTATTTATTTTATTATTTATTTTGATCTAGGCGAAGGCTCTTTGATGTGCGAAGCTCACAAGAATTCGGGTATGCCTCATGCGAAGGTGAGCTTTGGTTGACCTTGTGTGAGGCTCGGTTAAAGGATGTACGAGGCTCGGGTCAAGTAACTTTGCATATGTTTTGTGCGAAGGTTACTATTCACTCGCAAGCTTTATGTGAGGTTAATGAATATATTTGTTGTGCGAGGGTGATTGAGGGTTAAGAACATGAAGAGTAACTTCGAACAAAAAATCCATAAAATCTTCAAAATAATCCTAAAACATATCCAAATGATCTGAAAATTGCTCCAAAATCTTAAAACATGTTTTCTCATAAACCTGTCAATCTTCACACTCCATTCTTTATTATACGCGTTTTTAACTTTCTTCGATTGTTTTATCCAAAAACTAAACCTTGGTCATTCTCACAGACCTACTTATGTCGTTCCATAAATCGGCGACATCTTGTTTACTTTTTAAATGGTTCAAAATTATTTTACAGTCCATCAATATTTTTGCATCTTCTTCTGTATTGATGATCCTGTTTAAATGTGATATTTTTACACTGTTTTGCCAAACAACCGTGTGAAAGAGTCATGTCTTTTTACACTGTTCTGCATAGCAGCCTTGTGTGTAAAAAGGTAGGCCATTTTCTCAGACGGTGGGCTTTTACATGGTTCCAAAAACTTGTAATTGAACTTGCGACTTCTTGAGTGAAAGACTCGGATAGAGTTGAGCTTAATGACGTGTTTGGCTAAAGACTTGAGAGAGTTGATGTGATGTTATTTCACAAGGTTTGGCTAAATCCTTGGAATTGGTTGATGCTAATGATATTTTCCCTACACAGTGATGCCATGTAACTTTGTATTGTGGCTACTTTTGTGTTCCGCCACAACAAAGGGTAGATTGGATCTCCCCAGTCATCTTATGATGTTTTATGCCTTTCTAAGGGTAAGTGTGAGTTAATCGTATAAATAACTTGGTTAAAGCTAGATTTTGCGTTTTAATGATTTATAACTTTATTACTGGTCGTACGAGTATTGGTTTTCGTTTCGTATGATTGGGTATTTTGATTAACGAGTTTTTATCAGGAACATGATGGGTTTTAAAAAGATGCTGCTTAGAAGACTAATCCTTGGGCTTGGGGTATTTTGGGGGCTTAAAGCCCATAGTATATAAGAAGGGGAAATAAGGGTTTTTTCTTAAAATCTCCTCATTTTGTATTTTCACCAAAGTGTTTGTGTGTGTGGGGCTTGAGAGAAGGTTTGGAAGGGTTTTAGCATCCTAGGAAAAGAAAGCAAGAGTTTTGGGAGAAAGCATTGAAGTTCTATTGAATCATCATCTCTAAGGTATATCTTATACTCTTTATAGCTTGTTTTCTCCTAATGGAGTCTGATTGATTTTAGAAGATTGGGTTCCTATGTTGGGGTTTAAGAATGAATTAGATATTTGGATTTCAATGTTATAATGTGATAAATGGATTTAATCAATGAATATCATGTAGATAAAATTTCCATTTACATTGAGTTTCCTTGCCATTCATGGATTTATGCTCATTAGTTTATCTTTTGGGTATTTTCGGTTGAAATTAGTGGATTAATCAATGTTGGATTGAGTATTGAGGTTGGGTTTGTTTGGGGAATGTATTTTTATCTTCAATTCAAGTATTTGAGGGTTAGAAATCGATGTTGGTATGAAGGGAGTTGAGTTTGGGAGCTTATGCAGCACAGACGAGTTGCATTCAACAGTGAGTCCTGCGGCTTCCCATGCGGACTGAGGTTGTGGCATAGGCCGCGATAACTCACTGTTGATGTGCAGCCTCGTCCGTTTCAATTCTCGTCTCGAGTCAGAGTTTGATTCATCTTTTTGGGGGTTCATTAGGGTCTTTTTAGAGGGCTTATGAGGGTATTACCTAAGGTTAACACCCATTTTGTCTTGGTGAAATTAGGCGTTCGGTTTGGAAAGTTTGACCATTTTGGTTTGGAAGTAGGTGAGGCATCATCAGGTAAGTTCCCTTAACTTTCAAACTACGTTTTATGGCAATGACTTTATACGTCACACAGATTATGGTATTTGAAATTCGTAAGCATGCTATATTTCATTTTAAATGTTTTATAAATTGCTTGGTTGAGATGTTGGATTATATCATGATATATGTGATTGTTTGGACATGCATAATAGTTGTAGTGTACCTTGAGACCTTGCAAATCTCTTGGGAGTTAACATCTGTGTACCTCGAATTCATTTCGTCATTAAAATGGATGGGCACCATTTTGGGCCATTTATTAGAGTCGCATAGGGAATTGTGCGACAAGTGTTGGTCTACGACTATAATGCATGATCCTATTCGAGAGTTTCATTAACTCTAATTATTTAGACTGTTGTTCATAAGTGTGGCTTTGTGGGGAATTCACTAGATCTTTTGGTCTAACCCTTGCTTCCAAAACTAAAACCATTTTCAGGTAAGCCATCGGGTGAGGGATCGTCTAAGGGTAAGGGAAAGCTTTGAGGCTTGGTTAGAGGCGTTTTGAAGACTTTTTACTCATTAGTTAGATAATATCTCTCAGTTGTGGAAGATTTTTACCTACAATAAACATTGGGATGTAATAGATTTTAGAATCATTACTTATTGGTTTGATTATTTTTATGGTTCTTTGCTTTTGGTGATTTTGGGTTGTTACAATTGTTAACTTGCGAAATTATGATTTACATAAGCAGTCTTTTGGTTTTACCTTTTAATAACTATGATGAAAACTGCTTGAACGCACTAGGCATCAAATCCTAACTTTTTTTCCTTTTACGGCATGTGCACCAAGTACATGTGGGAATGGTACTAGCAACACTCTAAAGAGTTGAGTGCTGCATAGTTGCACGAGAAGGTTTTAGCATATCGTTGACGTCTTCCGCATTTTGGAGATAGCGACGGTTATAGGGTTATAGTAACACCGAACCTTAAATTAGTCTTTGCATAAGGTTGAATTTAGATTTGATAATCGAGGTAATTCAAGAAATGTCTACTAGATAGGGGATTTACCATTTATTTGTCGTATTAATGGAAAATTTAATTTAGTCGTTATTTCCAAATTTGAGGATGTTACAGAAGGTTTACCATATTTGACCAATTGAACGGAAAAAAAACGTGAACACATGGTTGTGAATAGTCACCTCTATTAAAATTCACTCATGTTATCAAGCCATTGTTTATTATACAATATACATTGCATGTTATATTTATATGAGATTTACTTAAGCATATAATAACAAGAATGAAGGCATAGGAACATAAACACATCATCAGAAATCGATTTAACACAGTACCGTAAAGAGTTTAGTAGAACTAACTTGAAACACTTGAGTTAAAAGCAACGAAGTTCATTGAAGCGGAAGCAGTCATCCTCACGTACGAATCAAAGTCTTCTAAAGCTCTATATCGTTTGCTTCAGAATGGGCCTGAACTGAATGCAGATTCGTGTAGGCAATAAGGACTTGATCTCCTTTATTTATAGGCCATTGAAACTTAGAGACTCATCCCATAAGGAGTCCTAGTTTATCTATTGATTTGATTTTAAATAATAGAAGATATACACTTACATTAATGTTAATCATGTAATTAACTTAATGAATTATCCTACTCATATTAGGAGATATATATCATAATATGTAACTGGATTATAACTGATATAGAATTCTCTTGATAAATATAAATGTTAAATCAATTGTCCTTTAATATTTATTACAGATAATGATAAAGTCCAATTAATTTTCAACATTCTCCCACTGGACTTAACATAATCTGTAAGGACAAGAAAACCACAAACATTGCACATATCAAATGAAGAAGCGCTGAGAATTTGTAACAATTGTGAATTCGTTCAAACTTGGTCAGAATAAACACCATGTGTAGGACTCAGAATCTATACCAGTTTGACAAACTAGTTTGATTAAGAACCACTAACACACAATATCATATTCCACATAAGTTCGTAAGTGCCTATATTTGACCATTTATGGAAATAATTATATCTACCTGAATTAGCATAAAAGTGTAGCTCATAGTCCACCGAATGTTTTAGAAAAGTTTCTGAAACTTACAAACAAAAATACTTAACACCATTGAACCAAATTTTGCTTATGTAGTCCGCAACTATTTCCTCAATGCGGTGATTCACTTGTTTGTTATAGATAATGACTTAAATTTTATTTTAATTTGTAAAACAAATAACATGACTTATATACTTGAATTCCTCATTTTATTAAATGTGCCAAAAGAAGATTACAATGAAAAATGAAAATTACAAAATAAATGGCTAGACTAATCTCGACTCCCACTAATCTCAAGTATCGAGTTCAAGTAAGATTCTCATATCCCTAACATGTTTTCTGAAACTTAGTACTGAAAAGGCTTTAGTGAATTGATCAATAAGTTGAGATTCGTTACCAATATGTTCAACAATAACCTTTTTTTCTTCTTAACCCTTTGTCTCACTCACACTGCAATATTTAAGACCATTGTACTTTGAATTGTTTGATCTTTTTCTATTTTCACTAAAAAAGACTGCAACTTCATCATCACAGAACATCTCTAGAGGACTTGAAACTGTAGAGCTTAAAACATTCTTTTCAATCAAGAAGTTCTTGATCCAAATGCCCTCACAAGCCCTTTATAAATGACTATAAATTCTGCTTGCATAGTGAAGTTGTAATTAGGGATATTTTTTTTGTTATATCCTCTTGAGTGAGCATAAAAATATAGCCATAGGTAGATTTATTTGAGTTGGGATATTTATATGCAAAATCTAAATCTGTGTAGCATGTAAGCTTTAGTTCTTTGCAAGTACCAAAGTACTTTCTTACCTGTATTGATCTTTATTTGTGTTTTCTACCACCTCCAACATGAACTAATCTTTAGATGTTGGGGTTTGGATTACTTTTGGTTTGAAGCATATGAACACGTAAAGTTGTGATTTTTATTAGGTTTCTTTTTAATCAATGAAGTATATGAATTTGTGTTTAATGCCTTTGTGAGAATGACCAACTTACAATTGATTTCTTTATCATAAATTAGTTCGAGACAATAATTTATGATTAGATGTATGATTTGTATACCTAAGGTGAGAACTTGGATAGAGATATACCAATTAAACCTTAGTACTTTTTACAATCTTATTCTATAAATTTATGGGTTTATGTATGGAGATCGAGAGATAAAATACATACTTTTTGGAGATAAATCTGTTATAACTTGAGAGAGAGTAACAGTGAATTTTGTGATTGTGTATTCATAACATTAGAAATTAACTGATACTTATTGCAACTGAAGTGTTCAATGTGAAAACCATAAGAACCCCAACTCCCAACTGCTTCTCTCATATAAAGTTTCCAACTTTCTTTGTTTCTTAAATTGTTAAGAATTTTAGTTAATTAGTAGATTAATCATTCAACCAATTCTAAATTTCAATTGTCCAGTTAGTATTTACTATAGTCATTGTGTTACTTAGTCCCTATTTCCCTTACACTATTACTTGATTCGACGCATACATCGCGGTTAGATTTAGGGGGGTGTAAACCCGCCTATCAAGTTTTTGGTGCCGCTGCCGGGGAACTACCTTTCGCTAATAACACTACTAGCTCTCAGTAGTATTACATTGGACCTTTTAATTTTCTGTTTTGTTTTTATTTTCTTATTACATTCTCAATTTCTAGTGCACTAAATCTGAACTTTGTTTGCAGGTAGTTCATAGCTTATGCTAAGCAAAACTAGTGATACAAAGTCGTTATCGTTTGATCCAGAAATTGAAAAAACCACTCGTCGATTACGAAAGGAAGCTAAAGCTGAAAAATCAAGAGCAATGGATCCCGAACAAATGAGACAAGAAGAAGAACGATTGAGACGTGAGGCAGAAAGGTTGAGAGCTGAGGCAGAAAGGTTGAGGCTACAAGAAGAGGAACTACAGAGGCATTTAGAGGATGAAGAAAATTCTTCTGAAGAAGATGAACCAGACCCAAATGCTCGTGTTCCCATGAAAGCATTTACGAGCCCAACAGTAAGACGCTCTAATGAAGGCATCCGAGCACCCAAGATCAATGCAAATAATTACGAGCTCAAGCATAACATCATTCAATTGGCACAAAATAACCAATTTGGAGGGACTCCAACTGAGGATCCTCATGCTCACCTTCGCGATTTCGATATAATTTGTGACACATTTAAGAAAAACGGAGTCTCTGTAGATGCTACCAAGCTCCGATTGTTTCACTTTTCTCTAAAGGGGGCAGCACGCGCATCGGAACATAATTTGAATATAGGGCCTATACGCACATGGGCTGCATTGAAAAAGGCGTTCTTAGATAAATTCTTTCCCCCAGGCCGAACTGCCGAGCTAATCGCAGAAATCTCTCATTTTTCACAATTGGACCTAGAGTCATTTTATGAAGCCTGGGAAAGGTATAAGGGAATGCTCAAAATGTGTCCCCATCATGGACTCCATGGATGGATGACCATTCAAACGTTTTACTAAGGGCTACACCAGCAATATAAGAATGATCTCACAGCTGCAGCTGTAGGAGCCCTAATGAACAAAACTTATGAAGAAGCCATAGAACTCATTGAAAATCTCGCTTCTCATAATTATTCCATACCGAGATCCACGATGAAACGGGTAGCCAATATTCAAGAATCTGAAGAGTTAAGGGCCATCAGGGCTCAATTAGCTGCCATAAATGACCAATTGAAGGTAAGTGCCACTCAACCAAGTACAAACTCATCAGAATTTCAATCTTCTTCTTATGAATCACCACCGGAGCAAGTCCATTATATGCAAAATCGGAACAGCCGCCCTCGGAATGATCAATTTTCAAATACATACAACGAGGACTGGAAGAAGCACCCAAACTTGGCATAGAGTCAACCACAACACAATCAGAAAAATGCCAATGGGGAACATCAATACGGTAACAATTTTAACTTTTTTTCCTCTTCCCATTCTAATAATGTTTATCGTCCTCCAGGTTATCATCAAAGAAAGACTGAAGATGAACCAACCCAAGAGAAGAAATCTGGCATAGAAGAGATGATGATGAAATTCATGACAAAAATGGACAATACTGTGGGAGAACTATCATCGTCAGTAGGAACACTTGCAACCGCCGTTGGAGCCGTTAAATCAACAACTGAGCAAAATACCGCCTCAATCAAGATCTTGGAAAGGCAAATAGGGCAGATTGCTGAGACACTTTAATCCAGAAATCCGGGCCAATTTCCTAGTCAACCCGACAAGAAGCCGTGAGAACATTGCAATGCAATTCATTTGAGGAGCGGCAAAGAATTGATCAAGGATCCGGCTCGTAAGCCAGTTATGGAGAAATCCGATAAAGAGCAGGCGGAGACGGAAATGGTTGAAGCTGAAGATATTGATCTTGAAGACACCTCAATTGAGCACAAAACCGATATGAATAAGCCAGAACAGAAGGAGGTGACAACTCCTTAAAAGACCGTGGATAACCCGTATGTGCCACGATTACCGTTTCCAAATCGCTTGAAGGCACACAAGGATGAGGAACAGTTCAAGAAATTTCTTGATGTCTTCAAGAAACTTCACATCAATGTCCCATTTGCAGAAGCACTTGCACGAATGCCGACATACCTCAAGTTCATGAAATATATCTTATCCAAGAAGAGGAAAATTGAACATAAAGCTACAGTGGCACTTACTGAGGAGTGCAATGCGATCATTCAAAATAAACTTCCTCAAAAGATGAAGGATCCAGAGAGTTTTTCTATACCCATTCAAATTGGAATTGTGTATTTTGATAAAGTTTTATGTGATTTAGGATCTAGCATTAATTTAATGCCGTTATCAATTTGAAGGAAGTTAGGTATAGGGGAGATGAAGCCGACATCGATGATACTTCAATTTCCGGACCGATCAATAAGACAACCACATGGAATAATTGAAGACGTGTTAATTAAAGTCGGTAGGTTTTATTTCCCAGTTGATTTTGTAGTGCTCGACATAAATGAAGATAAAGAGGTGCCATTGATTTTGGGAAGACCGTTCTTAGCCACAAGTAAGGCATTGATACATATGGAAGAAAGTATAATGACGTTCAGAGTCGGCAATGAAAAGGTAACTTTTCATGCTCTTAAGAACTTAGACGGAAGAGGCGAACCGACGAGAGATCGGACAAAGATTGAAAATTGTGATGACGGAAAAGCGGATGTGGGAAAAATAGGGAGAGACCGTAATTGTGGGTGGTTCGATCCCAAGAAAAATAATGAGCCTAACTGACACCACAAGGTCGAGCCACGACTTAAAATAAGGCGCTGGGTGGGAGGCAACCCACCATTGGTTTGTTTATCATTACTGTTTTTAGTTTATTTTTATTTTTGTTCAGTTTGTTTTTACGAAAACCCTTGATGTTGGAATCCGTGGGATTGTTGACAACACTTACCACGTTGTGAGTTGTCTTTTAGATTTTTTTTGGAATATCTTGGAAGCAATCCAAACCTAGCTTTCATCTAGGTTTGGGGTTACTAAGTCATCCAAAAACATAATTGGAACCTAGGCCACGGCCTAGGTTTCGGGTGTTAGTTCATCGATAGACATGCATAATGGGAATGATTCCAACCCGACAATTGTGTAATTTGGGATTGATCACACTTATTCATAAATACTCACATAAATGTTTGAATGTAGGTACAACAAGGCGATCCCACGGGGGAAGCGAGGAGACGTGCACACGCACATCGACACACAGATTAGGCCGACTGAGCGGTTTGACACTTTTTAACCTCTAGTATTTTTTTCTCTTTCTTCTTTTCTATATTTTATTCGTGTAGATGGATGACTGTAACCTAATTTGCATAATTAATTATCCTATGTATATAATACCTTAAAATCAAGCTAGCACATTGGGGACAATGTGTGGGTAAGGTTTGGGGTTGCTCGCATGGGCACACTTATCCCTATAACATTGTGTATATGTTTTTCTTTATCACTTACATGATGTCAGACATCCAAGTATGCGAAAATCATGGATTTTTGAAAATTTTGCATTGTTTTGAGAAGCTTTAAACAGTGATATAGTTTTGAAGGATGACTTTTCAAATTGCATGATTAGGGGACATTAATGGAGACCACCCGGAAGGTATTGAGACTATATATTGTTAATTATTTTTTCTGAGGGATACAATTTTTGTTCTAATCTCATACACACATCAATTTTTTTTGTCGAATATGATTATAGCCTGATCTCACTATTTTCTTGCATCAAGTAGTAAAGACAACCATCAGGATATATAGTATTTATTTGTCTACAAATCGTGTTGACCTCTAGAAAATGATTCCAGGCATTGTGTGATTTATCATCATTATTTTTGGCTATCATTCTCCTTGATTGTGTGCATCCTAACCCATGTTGCAGCCAAATACTAATATGATTTTCATTTCATTGCCCCACATTAATCCCTAACCTATATACTAGCCGACCCTTATCCGAAAGTGATCACAATATGAAAACGGTTAGAAAGTAAAGAGGCATAAAGGGAATGGCTAGAGAAGGAACATAAGAGGGGTTGAGTTGAAAAAAAACCCAGACCAAATGGGTTAAGAAGCCGCAAAAACAAAAAAAAAAAACAAAAAAAAAAGGGTCAATGTGCCTAACAAAAGAAAAAGAAAAAAGAAGAAGGTGCAGCAAATCTAAAAAAATGCACTCAAAGAGTGTAATGGGTGGAATGTAAAAGTCAAAGATGGAAAAAAAAGGAGGCTATCATTTTGTGATACACCTAGGATTTTTTGTTCCTTATTGACCTTCAGTTCTTAGCCGTCACCTTAAGCCCCATTACAACCCAATAAAGACTTGGATGATCTTTTGGAAAATACGGGTTTTGTAGACTAATTTGTACTAATATTCCTTGTCTTATTGTTTGATTCCTTCCTGAGATCACTATTGTTACATCTAAGCGTCTTTCATAATGTGCTTTCATGCAGATATAACTTGAAATTTATTGTTTATAACTTCTTACTGCATGAGTTGTGGTGTGTGATAGCCTAGGACTCGAGCGTATTGAAAGTATCGCGTGAGGTAGGGTCGAGGCGAAATCCTCTCTTAAAGTGTGGTTGACTAGTTTGAACTCATTATGGTGTCGCTATTGTTAGTTCAATTCTCAATGCTTAAATTTTTAGACATCTGTGATTAGAGTATATTTGGTTATTATTTTTTTACACTTCACGATAATATGCATAGTTGTTACTTTTGATAAGTATACCCATTTGGCTCATTATGCGAATTACGATTGCTTTTGAACTGTTTTTGTCTTTATTTTTCGCTAATTTGCTTGGGGACAAGCAACGCTTGGTTTGGGTTGTTGATAACGCCATTTGTGGCGCTATTATAATACCACTTTCCATGTAGTTTAGCCCGTTTTCCAAGCAAACGATGCATATTTCTAACGGTTTATTGCAAGTTTGTTCAGGAATCGTCCCATCAAGAGGAATAGAATAAATATGAGATTTTTGGCTTAAATTCAATTGTTTATATTATATCTCGGTTGGAGAATTAAAAAAGGAGTCCAACGATGCCTTTCGGAGTCAATTCGGAGTAAAAATGAGCATAACATAGTCTAAGGCTAGTTTCCAAGTGAGTTAGGCTGGAAGCTAGTTACACAAATCTCATGCCACTTATAAATAGCATCCACAACTAGCCTTGGGTACTGTTTGCTTCGCGTGGGTTAGCCACGCCAGATAGGAATTGCAACTAGCATCCACAAGTGGCGTCAAACTCTGTTTGCTCATTGATAAAGAGTCGCGTGGGATAGCCACGCCAATTAGGAATGGTAACTAGCACGATAACTGGCGTCGGGCTCTGAGACGTATTTTTAGCACTTTTCAGCTAGGGTTTGAATCCATTCAGCATCCCATCTTCTAGAGCACGACTAGGGGGCGATTGGAGGCGACTTTGGAGCAATTTTGGAGCTACAAAACAAGGAGATTAACATCGGGATTGAAGATTTAAAGACGAAATTGTTGCTTGCTCGTGGAGATTCATCACATAAAGGGGGTTTTTACTTTGATTTAGATTTTGATTGAGAAACCATGTCTAGACTTATTAATTCTTCTCTTTTAGTTGTGTTTTCTACCACCTCCAACATGAACTAATCTTTAGATGTTGGGGGTTGGATTACTTTTGGTTTGATACATATGAACACGCAAAGTTGTGATTTTTATTAGGTTTCTTTTTAATCAATGAAGTATATGAATTTGTGTTTAATGCCTTTGTGAGACTGATCAACTTACAATTGATTTCTTTATCATAAATTAGTTCGAGAGAATAATTTATGATTAGATGTATGATTTGTATACCTAAGGTGAGAACTTGGATAGAGATATATCAATTAAACCTTAGTACTTTTTACAATCTTATTCTATAAATTTCTGGGTTTATGTATGGACATCGAGAGATAAAATACATACTTTTTGGAGATAAATCTGTTATAACTTGAGAGAGAGTAACAATGAATTTTGTGATTGTGTATTCATAACATTAGAACTTAACTGATACTTATTGCAACTGGAGTGTTCAATGTGAAAACCATAAGCCCCAACTCCCAACTGCTTCTCTCCTATAAAGTTTCCTACTTTCTTTGTTTCTTAAATTGTTAAGAATTTTAGTTAATTAGTAGATTAATCATTCAACCAATTCTAAATTTCAATTGTCCAGTTAGTATTTACTATCGTCATTGTGTTACTGAGTCCCTAGTTCCCTTGGTTCGATCCCATACTTCCAGTACACTAGTACTTGATTCGACCCGTACACTGCGGTTAGATTTAGGGGGGTGTAAACCCGCCTATCAGTGCATGTGTGTGCTTGCATTACCTTATTATTTTTGAACTATCATTTAAGCTAAATTTTTTGTTCACAGAAAAGAATCATGTCAGCTCGAGCTACGAGAAGTCAATCCATGCCTATTGCTAGGACGGATTCATCTGAACCCCGGGAGGAGGAACAGGTGAATTTGGGAGGTGCCTAAGTGCATCAGCTAAAGGAAGGGGCCGAGGTAGAGGCCGTGGAAGGAGTGTGAGTCATGTACCCGTACCTAATGTTGGGGGAACTGGGGTCGTGGTCGAGGACATGGCCATGGAGGGATTGGACAAGCTAGTGCACCGGAGATGTCCGTGCAAGAGAGTTCGATGAGTGCAAGGGGTCGAGGTCGTGGTAGAAGGCGGGGTCAAGGTACTACACCCGCTATAGGGGTGCAAGAGGCACTTGTCACTGAATTGGGAAAGATCCAATCCGCACTCCAAACCTTGTTGACAAATCGAGAAAGGTTTGAATCTGTGAGTCGGGAAAAGAGTGAAGAAAAAGAGCCTTCCGTGCATTCTAGTTTGCCCAAGACCATTGTAGGTGGTCACTCATGGAAACACCATTGGTGCCAAATTCTTCTAAGGAAAAAAGGGGTGTAGCTACAAAACCTTTGCATTGTTCAAGCCCTCTACTTACGACGGTGTGTGTGATCCGGCTCTAGCCGTGCGTTGGGTACGGGAAATGGAGATGGCTTTTGAGACTTGCAAGTGTGCCGATGAAGACAAAGTGACTTATGCAATTTCTATGTTGAAAGTCGAGGCAATCAATTGGTGGGATGTTGAATCGGGAGAAGATGGGGCGAAAGTTGCTAGAGCCATGTGTTTGGAAAAATTTGTCGAAAAGTTCAAACTGCAATTTTGCCCTCCAACTTTGGTGAAACAATTGGAGAGAGAGTTCTTGAATTTAGTGCAAGGGGGAATGACGGTTGATGAGTATGTGGCAAAGTATAAAGAGAAGGCACGTTTTGCCAAAGTATATGTACCGGATGGAGCCCGATTGATTGATCGGTTCATTTGGGGTTTGAATGCTGTTAGGTCCGATTCAACAAGATCAAAGAGGAATCATATAAAAATCATTGAGTCGAAAGTTTTATTGAAAGCTTTCTTATGAAACTACAAATGCGGAACTACTTTAGACGACTCTCATTAACGAAACCTCTACCCTAGACTCCTTTATATAGAGGTGTCTATTACAATGTAAGCCCGAGCCCGTAAGATATTTAACATAATAAAAAATATTACAATCAATTGTTTCCTTCTTTATAAAACTTTCTAAACTTAGGACTTATAGTCCTAACAATCTCCCCCTAAAGTTTTATAAATGAAGCATCTTCAAATCTTCTCCCCCTTGCTTTCTTTGGAAAAGCTTTAGCGTCGTCGGTCTTCCAAGCTCCCACTTGAAATAAGCTCTTAGTTCTTTGGTTTCAACTGAAAAATACCAGATCCAATGTGCTATAACCGCCACTGATTGCACAAAATATAGCTTCAATCTGTAGACAACTCGACACAACTGTTAGCCGCATAAATCAAAGATACATGTGCAAGTAGCTTCAACGCTCAGTGCATAATCAGCAAAAAAAACATTGAATCTGTCTTTAGCCGCAAGTTGAATAAGAATTATGTGTAAAGAGCTTTAATCTGATAAGCTCAAGGAACTTGGATCACCGAGGAAATATATATCATGACAAACTGAGAGATGATATTTCTTGATGAGCATTGCTTTTTTGACATATAACTATTCAGAATATACCCGATTTCCATAATACTTCCAAAACAGTAAGGAATCAAACTCAGATCCAGTCTTCTTAATCAGATGGATGAATATCGTCATTCAACATTCTAGATCACAATCAAACCTCCAGACAGTAAATGGTTAGGAAGAATTAGCACATAATAACAACATACATTTACTGACACTGGCATCTAAATAAAAAATCCAGAATGATGAGTGCAGAGAGTTAGACTTCCGATTAATCCAACCAGATACAGAATATAATCACCTTTGTTCTGAAAACTTTTCAAATCCGGCTTTGTATGAAATCCATGAACAACGATCCCCTTCCCGAGACTCAGCACGGGGGTTCCGCTCCCCGGTTAGCGGATGGGGTCAAGGGGGACCGCCCTTGCAGGGTCTAGGGGCAGCGCCTCGAGAGAAAATCTTTCTCTATAAAAAAAATGATGCAGGGCTCTTGAATATTTTCTTTGTACACCATAAGGAATCTTGGGTTGAAACTCAACTGTGGTCGACGAGATAAGCTTTGGTCGGGATCTGCATGAAGTTCTCGGATGAAGTTCTTGGATGTCGGGTAAAGTTGACTCGACAAGAAAAGATGTCGGGTCTTCAAGATGCGATAAGTGAGCTGTAACGCCCTAAAATTTAGAGTAAAATTGAACCGAAATAAAATGCGGAATATAAATAAAATCACCCAATAAGTGGGGATAGAGTATGGGAGTTACATCTAAACATGGACATTAAAATAACAACCTATTAATCTATACTATTCAGAATATAGATTACAATTAGCTGTTACTAATATCCAAAAAAGAATGTGCTATGAGTCCAACTAAATATACTCTATGAGCATATCTCCAAAAAGGTGCCTATCCTCTCAACACATCACCCCGCTCTTCTCTAAAGAGCCCCCATCAACCTGCTTACCTGCTAAAACACATTTGAAATCAAGTGTTAGGCTTACGCCTAGTGAGAACAAAAAATTAAATGGAAAAAGCAATTAAAGTATTTAAAACAAAGATACGGTGCATTTTATCCCATTTAACTTCACTTGAAATAACTTACTCTTGGTAAGCAAGGATCCTTTAAAAATAATAGGGGGGTGACCCGATATTCCATCCTTAGTGACAGATACCATAAGTAGGTCGCTACACGATGTTTGAGCAACTATATGAGTCAATGGCAACCGGTAATTACCGGTTATACACCCAAGTACATGGCCCTCCAAAACTCCTACACAAGCCCGCGCAATGGGTCAATGGCAACCGGCGACTACCAGCTATATGCACAATTGTACATGGTCCTCCTAGACCCCTACTAGCGCATACATAGAGTCAATGGCATCCGGTAATGATCCGGCATAATACACAACTGTTCAAGGCCCTCCAAGACTACTATGCGACCAAAAGGGACAACAATCCCGCCTTAAAATTAACTATATGCTTATGGATCCAATACATACTAGCCCTACGACCAAATACATCAACGAGACGTATTACTAGTTTTCCAACCTTGAAAACCCTTTCGATAAACCATTTCCTTTCAAATCCAAGTTTTACCAAAAACTAGGTCAAATCATTTTGAGTTTCAAAACCAAAGATTATTTCATTTTATAACCCTTCCAAGTATTTTAAACCATTTATGATGCTCATTTCATCATCTACAACAACATACTCAAAACCCTCATTTTGACCTAAAACCCTCAAAATACACAACTACTTGAAACCAGGTTTAAGAATCAGTAAAAAACTACATTTACAACAAGTATTTGAGTTTATAAGTTTAGATTTGAACTCACATAGCTAGGGTTAGGAAAACCCTAGAAAATCTCCTAAAAGTGGTGAAGATGGTGAAAGTTTGATGAAGAAGGTGAAGAACACAACTTCTTGAAGCTTGAACCGCAAATACCGAGCTTTAATGGTGAGTAAATGCCTTGGAGAGGGTGGAAAATATGGAGTAAGTGCTCCAAGGTTTGTTCTTTATGGAGAAGATTGAAGGAAAAACGAGGAGAAAAGTATCTAGTGAAAATTTGATCTAAAAACGTGTTTATAAGGTTCACCCAACTTACTCCAGTGCTCGACGCCAGATATGGACGCCAGTTACGTTTCGTAACTGGCATTGGTAACTCACGCGGCTCCATCAAAACCAAACAGACCCCGGCGCTAGTTGTGAAGCTAGTTACATTTCATAACTAACATTGGTAACTCACGCGGCTCCATCTTAACCAAACAGACCCGGGGCTAATTGTGAAGCTAGTTACATTTCGTAACTAGCATTGGTAACCCACACGGCCCCATCTTAGGCAAATAGCGCTCGACGGCAGTTGTGAAGCTAGTTACGCTTCATAACTGGCGTTGGTAACTGGCCCTAGCCAAACAGAGTGTAAAGCCACTTAGTGGCATGGGTTTGCCCAGCCGCAACTAGCAAGAGTCATTTAAGTTACCCCGAAACTCCCAAACTTGATTTCCGATGCATAGCTTCGATCTTTTTCATCAACCAACCCATAACCCTTTTAAAATACGCCTTTTCTAGAGTTTTATATTTTATCTAAAAAATTTTGGGTGTTACATGGGCATGTCGAGTCATAAGTCCGAGAAGCATAGGTACGAGAAGATAATAAGTCGGGTCAAGCTGAGCCGACATACAATGATGTCGAGCCAAGTTGAGTCGACATAAACACTTGAGATGATTTCTTATTTCGACAAGAATGATGAAGGCTTTGTGTGGTCCGTTATCACTCGACAAGAATTCTTGTCGGGTCTTTAAGACGCGACAAGTCTTCAAAGGACATTGATGAAACCCAAAAAAACTTAGCAATAATTAGGGTTTCGGCTGCTTTAACCCTTGCCTCCATCACATGTAATTTCGAATATCCAATGATTAATAGATCCAACCAGATCGATTTATCAATATAGACTTGATGAGCAAGACACTTCAAAAGATGAATCCAGTATATAAGCAAGAAGATGAAATCGATATAGATATTCAATTCGAAAACAATCAGAAAACTTTCAGATCGAATAACACCATTAAATCATAAAAGTCGATTCTGCAGTCCTGATCTTAAAAAAAACGCACAGTGAGAAAAAAATAAGAATACTCGATAATACCTTGATCTTGCTGAAATTGATGATCGTATCAAATCAGATGGATTTGATTTCAGCTATGATACCACTTGTTAGGTCCGATTCAACAAGATCAAAGAGGAATCATATGCAAATCATTGAGTCGAATGTTTTATTGCAAGCTTTCTTATGAAACTACAAATGCGAAACTACTTTAGACGACTCTCATTAATGAAACCTCTACCCTAGACTCCTTTATATAGAGGTGTCTATTACAATGTAAGCCCAAGCCCATAAGGTATTTAACATAATAAAGAATATTACAATCAATCGTTTCCTTCTATAAAAAAATTTCTAAACTTAGGACTTATGGTCCTAACAAATGCTAATATTCGGGAATTGGTGACTAACCTTCACCATGCTAGTTATCCAGTGGCTGTGGATGCGGCTAGGAAAACCGAGAGGGAGAAATTTCATCAAGTGGATGAAAAAGTGGGAGAAAAGCGAAAATGGGAAAGTTCGGGGATGGACACTAAAAAGTTCAAATTTGTCAGATCGGACCATAAAGGGAACCATAGTGGAAATGGAAAGCCGTGTGGGAAATGTCAAAAGGTTCATCGTGGAGAGTGTACATCCGAGACTAGAGGTTGTTATCGTTGCGGATCCATGGCTCACTATTCTCGAGAGTGTATGGCTGCAAAGAAGTGTTATCAGTGTGGGTCGCCGGATCATATCAAACCAGATTGCCCGCAATTGAAGAAAGGGGGATCCAACTTCATCGAGTATCGTCATGGGGATAAAGGGGCGGAGAAGGGAACTGAGCCGGCTAAGGCGAAGGGGAGAGCATTTCAGATGACTGCAGCTGAGGCGGAAGAGACTCCCGATGTGGTGACAGGTACCTTTTTGGTGAACTCTTTATTTGCCAAGGTGTTGTTTGATTCTGGTGCTACCTATTCTTTTGTGTCTCCTTTATTTGTGAAATGCTTGGGAGTAAAATCCAAGAGACTTGATCATGCTATAGAGGTAGAAACGGCCAATGATGGTTGTGTTTTAGTTAAAGAAGTGTTTGATGGATGCACGATAGAAATAGAAGGAAACCGAATACCTTTGCTACTCCACCGTATGTCCATGGGAGAGTTCGACATTATTGTGGGAATGGATTGGTTGGCAAGAAACAACACCAATATAGTATGTAACAAGAAGTTGATCCATGTGAGCGTTCCGGATAAGGGGACAATGGTTATCTATGGGAATCGTAGAGACCAGAAAACTAGTTTGATCTCGATGGTAAAAGCCAATAGGTGTATGAGAAAAGGGTGTCAAGGATTCTTGGCGTACGTAGTGGACGCTATAAAGGAAAAAGGGGGTGCGAATGATGCTCCCATTGTGAGTGATTATCCCGAGGTGTTTCCGGATGATTTAACGGGACTACCTCCGGATCGTCAGGTCGAATTCAGGATAGACTAAGTACGGGGGGCAGCTCCTATAACTAGAGCCCCATACCACTTAGCGCCATCAAAAATGAAAGAGATGATGTCTCAACTGCAAGAGTTATTGGATAAAGGTTTTATCCGACCAAGTACTTCTCCGGGGGGAGCACCAGCTCTATTTGTTAAAAAGAAGGATGGGACCATGCGTATGCTTATAGACTATCATGAACTCAACAAGGTTACAATCAAGAATAAATATCCACTCCCAAGGATAGATGATTTGTTTGACCAACTTCAAGGGGCGAGTTATTTCTCGAAGATTGATCTTCGTTCGGGGTACCATCAACTCAAGATGCAAGAGGATGATGTTCCGAAAACCGCGTTTCGAACTCGGTATGGGAACTACGAGTTTCTGGTAATGCCTTTTGGGTTAACCAATGCCCCTGCGACATTTATGGATTTAATGAATCGGGTTTGTCAACCTTTCCTTGATAAGTTTGTCATTGTGTTCATTGATGACATACTTATCTATTCTCGATCGGAAGAGGATCACGTGAAGCATCTCCGTTTCGTATTAGAATTATTGTAACAAGAGAAACTTTATGCAAAGTTTTCTAAGTGAGAGTTTTGGCTTCGAGAAGTGCAATTTCTTGGTCATGTTGTGTCAAGTGAAGGGATTAAGGTTGATCCGTCAAAGATCGAAGCTATAAAGAATTGGGAGCCGCCTAGGACTTCTTCGGAGGTAAGAAGTTTCTTATGATTGGCGGGATACTACCAGAAGTTCATTAAACGCTTTTCTTGCATCGCGACCCCGCTAACCTCATTGACCAAGAAGAGTGCCAAGTTTTCGTGGACGGAAAAGAAAGAAGAAGCATTCCGAATTTTAAAGGAAAGTTTGTGTAGTGCACCGATCTTAACATTACCGACGGAAACGACGATTTCGTTGTGTATAGTGACGCGTCTAAAATGGGATTGGGGTGCGTCTTGATGCAACGTGGAAAGGTGATTGCCTATGCGTCAAGACAACTGAAAGAACATGAAAGACGTTATCCTACACACGATCTCGAGATAGCCGCCGTGGTATTTGCTTTAAAGATTTGGAGACACTATTTGTACGGGACCAAGTGTCAGGTTTTCACTGATCACAAGAGTCTTCGTCATTTGTTTGACCAGAAAGAACTCAATATGAGGCAAAGAAGATAGATGGAATTATTGACGGATTACGATTGCGAGATCGAATACCATCCGGGGAAAGCTAATGTGGTAGCCGATGCCTTGAGCAGAAAGGAAAGATGTGAGACTTCGAAAATTATTGCCATGAAGATCGTGGTAAATTTCAATTTACTTGATGAAATTAAGAAATGCCAGTTTGATGCATTGCAACCGGAGAATCTTAAGAAGGAACGAATGGTAGGCGTTGTGTCTACTTTGCTAGAGAATGATCAGGGATTAAAATATTACAACAATCGTGTTTGGGTTCCGAGATTTGGAGACATTCAGAGGAGATTGTTGGATGAGGCGCATAAATCCAAGTATTCTATTCATCCAGGGACGAATAAGATGTATAGAGATCTTCGAAAATTTTATTGGTGGTCGGGTATGAAGAAGGACGTGGCATACTTTGTAGAGAGATGTCTTACTTGTCTAAAAGTGAAAATAGAACATCAAAGGCCTTATGACAAGCTTCAACCGTTGGATATTCCCGTTTGGAAATGGAATCACATTACTATGGATTTTGTGACGGGGTTGCCTAACTCCCAAAGGGTTTTAACGCTATTTGGGTGATTGTGGATCGACTCATCAAGTTGGCTCATTTTCTTCCGATGCGGAAAACTTAATCTATGGAGAGGCTGGCAAAGCTTTATATTGATGAGATTATGACAAGGCACGGGGTGCCATTGTCTATTGTGTCGGACCGCGATACACGTCTTACATCCATGTTTTGGGAGAGCTTTCACGAAGAGTTGGGATCGCAAATCAACTTCAGTACCGCTTATCATCCTCAAACGGATGAGCAAAGCGAGCAGACGATTCAAACTTTGGAAGACATGTTGAGAGCTTGTGCTATTGACTTCAGTGGATCATGGGAAAGTCATCTACCTTTAATTGAACTCGCTTATAACAATAGTTATCATGCGAGTATTCAGGCAGCACCTTATGAAGTTTTGTATGGGAGAAAATGTAAAACTCCCTTGTGTTGGAATGAAATTGGTGAAAAGCAATTGGCGGGGCCGGAAATTGTTCAAATGACGACCGATAAAAATGATCAAATTCGTGAAAGATTGAAAGTGGCTCAAGATCGACAAAAGAGCTATGCCGACAGGAGAAGAAAAACACTTGAGTTTCAAGTGGGTGATCTCGTGATGCTTAAAGTATCACCTTGGAAGGGTGTAATTCCATGTTACATTGGACCATTTCCTATAATTAAACGACTTGGAGAGGTTGCGTATAAGTTGGAATTACTGGAAAAGTTACAAGGTATTCATAGTACCTTCCATATCTCTAATTTGAGGAAGTGCTTAGCTGAAGCAGAAATGGTTGTGCCATTGCAAGAAGTTCAGATAGATAAGAAGTTGAACTTTGTGGAAGAGCCTGAGACAATCATTGATCGAAAGATCAAGAGTTTGAGGCACAAAGATATTCCAATGGTTAAGGTACAGTGGTGGTTTCACAAGGGGCAGGAAGCAACTTGGGAGTTAGAGTCTAAAATGAAGGAGTTGTATCCGTATCTCTTCGACGAAAGAATTCCGGGGACGGAATTCTTTTAAGGGGGAGGTGTTGTAATAACCCTAAATTTTAGATTTAATTTTTTGTTATTGGACCTTAATTGAATCATTGGGCTTGGACCAAATTTTCTTTGGGCTAAGGCTCAATTCATTAAAAGCCCATGTATATAAAGATAGATTGTAAAGGAATTTCCTCATTTTTACCAAATCAGTATGTGGAGTGTGTGTGGGTTTTGAGAGATGTGAAGAAGAAGAAGAAGAAGAAGAAGAAGAAGAAGAAGAAGAAGAAGAAGAAGAAGAAGAAGAAGAAGAAGAAGAAGAAGAAGAAGAAGAAGAAGAAGAGAAGGTAGAGCATTCTTGAAAGTGATCATCATTTCAGGTATATATTGCTTCTCCTTTCATTCAACCTTGCCATAATGGAGATTATTATATGATTCAAGGGTTTTAAACCTTAAGCTCTAGATGAGCTAAACCCTTATGATAAATTGAATCTTGTTGTTTTTGGATTGCTTGGGGTTTTAGAGAATCATAACTTGAGCTATGGATTAGATGAATCATCTCTTGGAGTTTTCTCAAGAAAACCTCAATTTTAGCTCAACCTCAAGTTTCATTTAAGTAAATTAGTTGGGTAAATCATGTGGATATGATTTTCATGTTTGGGATTTGATTTGGAGGGTTATATCTTCATTATATATGTTTTGGGGAAAATTGGAATCAATATTATGAGTATTATGGGGTTTTGGGCTGTTTCCTTGTTGATGGTTCGAACCAGCTGAAACAGTAGGTCTCACGTGTTTCCCCGCGGGTTGAGGCTGCGACATAGGCCGCGTAAATCACTGAGTTTCGGTGAGTTTTGTCCGTTTGATTTTCCGCTTTGAGCTGGAGTTTAGGCCTATGGTTTAGGGGTTTAACTTAGGTCTATAATAGAACACTTTTAGAATAATTCGTTGGGGTTAACACCCATTTTATGTCCTTGATTATAGGCTTTCTGCTTGGAGAATTTAGCCGTTTAAGCTAAGGACAAGGTGTGTCCAAATCAGGTGAGTTTCCTATCCCTTTAAAAATGCAATGTGTGTAATTCAAATGCTTACGTGTTGATTATGGTCTTTTAAATTATCTTCTTTATATGCAAAACTACCATGATCACTTTTATAAGCTTTGGGGGTCGATATGTGCACTATCTGTCTTAATTGGAGTTATATAGCGAGGCCTTAATTATTATTGTTCTAGACCACTAGGGGTTTGTGGTTGTACGTATTTGGTCCTACGGGACTGATGCATTGCTAGGGGTTTGCGATGGTGTTTGCCTTTGCCATATTTCTTCAATACGTATTTTGTTCCCGTTTAGGGTATGAGTTGAATTGTTTTGGAAACCATGGCATGTTTTGATGATTTGTAAACTGCTGGAAATATTAACTGTTTTTAGGAGAATTCACTAGGCCTTTTGGTCTAACCCTCGTTTTTCAAATTAAAATATTTGCAAGCAGGTACATTGCTAGGAGAAGGGATAAGGGAAAAAGGAAGATGTAGAGAGGCTTCCAAAGAGTTTAGTTTTCCGCGTTTGTTAGTATTCACCTGTTGACATCCTTAGACTTTTCGCTGCCTTGGTTTACTTAAATTGAGAATTGTAAAGAATTTCAGCATTGATAGACCGTTGAATGAGAATGCTTGACTGGGAATCGTCTTAGCAACTTGCTATAGACAATAATTCCGTGGTTGATTAATCTGAGATGGTTGAACTTTGACTTTTATATCTAATGTTTGGCTTTAGATTTTGGGGTGTTACATAAACACATCATCAAAAATCGATTTAACATAATACCGTAAAGAGTTTAGTAGAACTAACCTGAAACACTTGAGTTATAAGCAACGAAGTTCATTGAAGCGGAAGCAGTCATCCTCACGTACGGATCAAAGTCTTTTAAAGCTCTATACGACTTGCTTCAGAATGGGGCTGAACTGGATGCAGATTCGTGTAGGCAATAGGGACTTGATCTCCTTTATTTATAGGCCATTGAAACTTACAGACTCATCCCATAAGGATTCCTAGTTTATCTATAGATTTGATTTTAAATAATAGAAGATATACACTTACCTTAATGTTAATGATGAGATTTAAACCTGTTTGTAAAAACAGCCTTAAATAACCAAAAACTAAGTGAAAAGGGATGCAAGTATACACCTCTAGACACTATCGTTTTCTCAAGTAATAAAGAGGTAAGTACCAGATATCGTTCTACAGGGAAGGAAGTTAGAAAACTTAAAAAGGTTAAATTTAGAAAAGTTAACTTCAGAGGGCGAGTTCGAAAAAATATCTTTGTGAGTGAGTTGTGAACTGAAAGTAAATAGTAAAACAGTAAATTTAGCAGTAAGCAGCAAGAGAAAAACACAAGGGTGTAAATGTTAGTTGAGACTGGAGACTAACAATTTGGTGGACTTGTGCTGCAGCATACATCTACTAAGGGTGATGCTGCAATAGTGTATTCAGTAGTTTAGAAAATGATGTTTAACATTCAACCATCAACTAAGAGTCACTTAGGCCAAGGTTTTGACAAGCATCTCCTCCACATTTCTCAAGTGTCACGCTTGTGAGATGGGCACGCGTCCTGTCTCTCCCCTTAAGTTGCATGGTATAGGAATAAATATCTATTTTTAGAGTATCATAGAAAGATCATTTCCACATCTTAAAAGAGTATTTCCATGTCATTCAAGTGGGGTGTGTCAAGTGGCTTGACTCTCAAGACCATCACACTTTAACACCTTTTAGCAAGTGGTCACTTGGCTTAGAAGATGTATAAAATATAACTTGAATGAATGATTAAAGTAAACAACAATTCAAAACAATGTCCACTTCATGTAGTTTTAGGTCTCAACATTCCTTTACACCCAAGCTAAGGAATTAGCCTATCATCGCTTGTTTATCTTGTATTTTTGTAAAGTTTGTTTGATGAAATAAATTGACAAAATATACTTTAATGAAAACCACTCTTTAACAAAAATTGCTTGTATGAAATTTAATTCACTCGAAGCACTAAGTAAGGAGTAAGTTAACACAAGTATCCAAAAACAACTAGTAACGAGAATTAAAACACAAAGACAACCACAATTCCAATATACTCAATTAAACTTTGTAAAAGCTTAAATCCGGAAAGAAATTATAGAGACTTGCAAACTTAAAGCATGAATTACCGAAAGCTTAAAATACTTTATTACTTCAAATGTTTCGACAATTTCACAACAACTAGAAAGCAATAATATAGTTTGAAGGCAAGAAAGCTTAAGAGCAAGTAAGCATAGAAAGCATGATTCAAAACCCTAGCCAAAGCCCTCCTTATATACTACAAGGGATGGCACAAAAGAGGGTTTTAGGGAGAGTAACTTACAAGCCTTCAACTACTAAACAAAAAGGAAATCCTAATTATACTAAATCTTGGGTCCAAAGCAACATGACATCTTCAAAAGATCAGCAAAAGTCCAGCTTGATAAAGCTTGGGGGCAAAGCAACCATCAAAAGAATTTCCAGCACCAAGATGTCTTTCACAATTAGCTCCGGCTTCTGAACCCATGCTACAACACTGCCTCCTACCGGCTACAGCACTGCTTCCTACCAGCTACAGCACAACTATTCTGCAGAACAGTCAAAACAACACAGAAACAGGCCCAAAATGCATAGAACAACCTGTTAGGCCCACTTAATCCATAAACCAGCAAATAAGTGAACAAAAGACTCTCTAATGGGCTTTAGGACTCAAAAATAAAGGAAAAACAAAGGGAAATGATGTTGTGGCAAAACAAATTACAACACACATCATACCCCAAAACTTAAATTATTGCTTGTCCCCAAGCAATGAAAAGACTCAAAACAAAGACTCAACATGAAGACTCAAAAAAAAAATCTCACAAATTTTTGCATAGTTCCTGGATGGGATGGATTGAGTGCATTGAGAACAACTATGTCCATGTAGTCCATAGCTTTTCATAAATCAAAATGAGATGCATTCAAGATCACCAAAAATCATATTAAAAAAAAACCTCTTTCTTTCCTTTGTCTTAGCCACACACATACTCACAATTAAGATCAGTAGGTCTTGTGGGGTTCTCTCTTTTGGCTTTTTCATCTTTCCCACAATTGCCTTTTTCTAACAGACACTGTTGCAGCCTGTTTTACAGTTCTACAACAGAAAACAAAATTTCACAACTCACTGCTGCAACATATTAATTTTTTTCTTGCAGTGTTATGCTTACTGCAGCAGGTATAAGGTTTACACTATGAAAGAAAATTGAGCTTAGCTTAATTGCATGTGCTTGCAGTCTGCTTTGCAGTTCCATTTGTGTACTTTGTATTTCTTCACACAGATAATTGAATAGCAATCCCTCCCCCAAACTTACAAATTACAATGTCCTCATTGTAGGACAGATTTGAGCATAGGCAAGTGGGTTAAAAAGGGGATGTGTGTGTGGGCTTTGCCCATTTGTTACTACAAGAGATGGCCTACATCCTCTCTTAATCAGTGGAGTGTGTGTGCACAAAGCATTCATTCCAGAAATCTTTTGCTTTAACATGATGAGAATGAAACTCAAATGATCTGTCAACTTCAAATTATTCAAGATATAGACACATGTTAATGGTAGAACCAAAACACTTTTTCAACCCCAAGCCATAATGAACTATGTGCAATGCAAAAATTGTGATAAAGACAAACACAGACTTATGCCCAGACTCCTAAAAATCAGCAAATAAAAAAAATAAAAGTTAAAAACTAAGGGATTAGAGTGGACCTTTCCTACTCCAAGGGAGTAGGATGCTGCAGCTATGCATCAATCTTGCCAAACCTCTTCAAGACTTTTTTCTCAAACTTCTCCATCTTTTTTACCAACTTTTCTCTCTGCCTTGTGATCTTATCACCCAACTCCTTCTTGTGATCCTCCATCTCTTTCTTGTGATCATCCAGCCTCTCCAGAATCATCTTATTCTGCTCAATAATATCAGTGAGCATAGTATGCATGACCATCATTTGTTCATTTGCATTTTCTGCAACAGCAGCATCCACATCAGCCTTCTTCTTTGTGTTTTTATCACTGTTGGTCAACAACCTATGTATTGTCTTGGCTTCCATAGTGGCCTTCTCAGAGAATACCTGGTCATTCATAAGCCTTCTGACCTTGGCCCTTACCATGAGAGTATGTATGAGACCAGGAACAAACATAGGACCAGATCCCCTATCAGCACAAGATCTGATGTACTGGCTAATGACAGCTCCAACATTGAAAGGGTGCTTTTTCAGAATGCAAAATAACAAAATCATCCTCTCAAGACAAAAAGTGGTGTCATGAGAGGTTGGTGCAATAGTGTGCCTCAAAAAATGAAACCAGATGTTGGCCTCAAGGTTCAAACCTTGAGCAAAGAAAGTCCTCATCTTTGATTTTACCCCCTTATTCCAAGTATATCCAGGTTTTCCAACAGTAGACAGGATGTTAGCAAAATCATCCTCAGAGGCCTCATGCATCAGTCTAGCATAGTCAGAGTGCTTAGGAGGCTTGAGACCATAAACCTTGTTTATGACATCAGGAGAGAAACAAATCTCTGTGCCTCTTACTTTCACTTTGTCACCCACAGTGACAGCAACCTCAGAATAGAATTCCTTAACCCAATCTACGTTTGAGGGCTTAGGGACAGTGCAGAGTTTCTTCCATTTCAATTCTTTGATTGTGTCAGCAATTATAGGGTAATTAGCAAGAGTTCTTTTGGAAAAACCTTTACTAGGATGTGGTACCTTAGTGGCAAAAGTGGGGTATTTTTCCCTGGCTTCTCTGCAGCTCATCATGCTAAGGGGGTTATCTTCATCAAAATCTGGAGTCACGCTCCTATCTTCATCCATGCTATCATCTCCAATTGTTTTGGACATGGACTTCCCAGAATCTTGCACGCCTGAACCTTCTCCTACTAACAAAACCTTCTCCTTATCTTTAGTGGTTGTGGTTTTTTCCATTGCTATATTGGCTGTAGCAGTCCCTTTTCCAACAGCCAGAACATCTTCCTCTTGATTTTGTACCTGGTTCATAGGAGTGTCCTGCATTTCCCTTTCATTAGCAGCCAAAGCATCCAAGAGCACTTGGCTTATTGAATGATGTTGGGCTTTAGGGTTGGCCAACTGTTCTTCCATCACCAAAGTGGTGAAAATGGCGGACCTTGCCTTTGATTGTGCATCAAAAAGGGTTTTCTCAGTAGAGGGAGTATTACCAGAGGGATTTTTCTTCTGTGGAATAAGAGGTGGGCTTGCTCCTTCAGAGATTTCCATAGCATCACTGGACGAACCAGAGCTTCTACGAACAGAGGAGGGGCCTTCGACTCTTTTTTTCTTCATAGCATCAATGGGTGATGCCTCGACTAGAGGCTTTTCTCCTTCCTTCATTCCTTCAACCTTGGCAATGTTTCTCTTGCTACTTCGTGTTTCTCGTCTTTGCATGAGTGCTTGATCAGGGTAGTGCACAGATTCAGGGTTGGGATTTTTAACAGTATTTGGCTCAAGGTTTTTCACAGACTCGGTGGTGTTGGGACTCACTCTCTTCCTCGCACTTTGTTTTGTTTTTGCCATTCGGAATCACTCTATATGAATAGTAGAAGAAACTTGGAGATGAATCTAGGTTAAGGTTTTGCTCTGATGGAACCGATGGTGAAGTGATCGCATGGAGAGATTAACGTTGTAATGACAGGGGATATATGGAGAAAATGGAGGGTCAAGTACTGTACGATTTTTTTTGAGAACTGATCTTCAAAACCGTATTTGGCGGTTTTGAAAAGAGTAGCATCTTTGAAAAACCAAAGGGCTTAATGATGGTATTGATAAGCCCAATGGGTACAAGTACTTTTCCTGAAAAGGCTATTAAACATCAGTCAAATGTAGCCGTCTGACGTGGCACTTGCGTCAGAGTGAAAATTTGACGATGCTGTAATAACGCTGTTTCTCCATTTATCTGCATTAAATAATGTCGTAGCAAACCAAAAACACTGCTGTACTTTACTTTATTGGAATCTGAAAAGACAAGACTAAAAATAATTAAAAATACATGTCCTAATTGAATAAAACAAACCTACTTAATTAAATCCTAACTAAATGGACCGATGAAAGGCCCTTATTATGGTCTTTGGGCTTTTATGAATTTGGGCCGGCCTCATAAGGCTGAGTGGGACATGTCTCAGCATTATGAAATGCTTTTATGCGTTGCCCAATTACTTTGAAGGTTTCTCCATTCTCTGGGTTTATCAAATCAACAGCCCCATAGGGGTAAACCTTGTCAATCACATACGGACCATTCCACCTAGATTTCAACTCTCCTGGGAAAAGCTTTAACCTAGAGTTGAATAAAAGTACCTGTTGTCCTTTTGTGAACCCTCTCGGAAGAATGTGTTTATCATGCCATCGTTTGGTTTTTTCCTTATATAGCTTAGCATTCTCATAGGATTGATTCCTATGTTCTTCCATCTCACACAACTGGATTTTTCTTGATTGGCCGGCAGCATGTAAGTCCATATTTAGTTCCTTTATGGCCCAGTATGCGTTATGCTCTAATTCTAGAGGTAGGTGACATGCTTTCCCAAATATCAATCGATAGGGAGACATCCCAATGGGAGTCTTGAAAGCAGTTCGGTAAGCCCATAGTGCATCATCAAGCTTGGTTGCCCAATCTTTCCTATGCAGCTTAACTACCTTCTCTAGAATGCCTTTTATTTCTCTGTTGGACAACTCAGTCAAACCATTGGTTTGGGGGTGATATGCTGTAGCAACTCTATGCTTGATGTTGTATTTCTCAAGAACTCCTTCTAACAGATTGTTAACAAAATGGGTACCCTCATCACTTATTAGTGCACGGGGGAGGGGTACCAAATCTAGTAAAAATTTGTTTCTGAAGGAACTTGATAACAATTTTAGCATTATTTGAGTGACATGCTGCAGCCTCAACCCATTTAGATACATAATCTACTGCTACAAGGATATATTGGCAATTGTTTGAGATGGGGAAAGGACCCATAAAGTCTATGCCCCATACATCAAACAATTCAACTTCCAATATGCCATTTAGGGGCATCTCATTTCTTTGAGAACTAGAGCCACTTCTTTGACATTCATTGCACCTTTGTGCAAAGTTGTGGTCATCTTGGAATAGAGTGGGCCAATAAAATCCGGATTGTAATACCTTGGCTGCAGTTCTGTGTTTTCCAAAGTGGCCTCCATATGTTACAGAATGGCAGTGCTGCAACACAGCAGAAGCTTCAGATTCTGGTATGCATCTTCGGAGTACCTGATCTCCTCCAATCCTGAATAAAAATGGATCGTCCCATAAATAGGACTTTGAATCATGCAAAAATTTCTTTAGTCTAGGTCCAGATAAATCATGTGGTAAGATTCTAGTAGCTAAATAATTAGCTATGTCAGCAAACCATGGTTCTGAAATATGTTGCACTACTAAAAGCTTTTCATCAGGAAAAGTTTCAGTAATATCAACAATCTCCACGCGGTTAATATGATTTTCAAGCCTAGATAAGTGATCCGCGACTTGATTCTCTGTCCCCTTCCTGTCCAAAATTTCCAAATCAAATTCCTGTAACAAAAGAATCCATCTTAGTAGTCTTGGTTTTGCATCTTTTTTAGAGATGAGGTACTTGATGGCAGCATGGTCAGTATGAACTATGACCTTAGTTCCCATCAAGTATGCTCTCAATTTTTCAAATGCAAACACAACAGCCAACAGTTCCTTTTCAGTAACAGTGTAATTAATCTGAGCTTCATTTAATGTCCGACTAGCATAATAAACAGAATGAAAGATTTTGTTCTTTTTCTGACCCAGTACGGCTCTAACAGTTCAGTCACTGGCGTCACACATCAACTCAAAAGGCTCATTCCAATCAGGTGAAACCACTATAGGTGCAGAAATCAAAGCATTTTTCAACAAGTTGAATGCATCTCTACATTCATTGCTGAAGTCAAACTCTTGGTCATGCTGCAGCAGTAAACATAGAGGTTTAGAAACTTTTGAAAAATCTTTTATAAACCTTCTATAAAATCCTGCATGGTCAAGAAAGCTTCGAATTCCCTTAACTGTAGTTGGTTCTGGAAGTTTCTCTATAACTTCTAACTTAGCCTTATCCACCTCAATACCTCTCTTTGAAATCAGATGTCCCAACACTATCCCTTCTCTCACCATGAAATGACATTTCTCCCAGTTCAACACCAAGTCAGTTTCCTCACATCTTTTAAGGCTTTGTTCCAAATTTTCTAAACATTGTTCATAGGAGATCCCATAAACAGAAAAGTCATCCATGAAGACTTCCATGGAGTTTTCTAACATGTCAGAGAATATGGACATCATACACCTTTGAAATGTCGCAGGTGCATTGCACAAGCCAAAAGGCATCCTCCTAAATGCAAAAGTACCAAAAGGACATGTGAAAGTAGTCTTTTCTTGGTCCTCAGGTGCAATAGCAATTTGGTTGTAACCAGAATATCCGTCCAAGAAACAATAGTATTCCTTACTTGCTAATCTATCTAGCATTTGGTCAATGAATGGTAAAGGAAAATGGTCTTTTTGAGTATCCTTGTTAAGTCTATGGTAGTCCATACATATCCTCCACCCAGTCACAGTCCTAGTAGGGATTAACTCATTTTTCTCGTTAGATATGACGGTCACACCTCCTTTCTTAGGAACACACTGGACAGGGCTTACCCAAGAGCTACTTGCTATAGGATAGATAATACCTGCATCCAGCCATTTGAGGATTTCTTTCTTTACCACTTCTTTCATGATGGGATTCAACCTTCTTTGAGGTTCAATGGATGTGAACTTCATGTCTTCAAGGATGATCTTGTGATGACAGATTGATGGGCTTATGCCCTTTAGATCAGCTATAGTCCATCCAATGGCTATGGTGTGTGATTTGAGCAATTTGATCAACTGTTCTTCTTGCGGGGCTTCCAAAGAAGCTGAGATAATAACCGGAAACTTTTTTTCTTCACCTAAAAATGCATATTTCAAGTATGGTGGAAGTTGCTTTAACTCCAAGTCAGGTGGGGTTTCAACTGAAGGTAAACAAATAGAAAAATTAGTTTTGTCTAGAGGTTCAACAACATAAGCAACATCACATGGTACTTTCTCCTCAATCTCCTCAAACTCATCTAAACTCTCAAGGTTTTCTTCTCCTAAGTTTAGAACACTTTCCAATCCTTCTTCTATACACCAAGATTCTATGACATCTATGGTGTGACAGTCTTCTCTCTCATCAGGGTACTTCATGGAATTCAGAATATTGAAAGTAACTTTCTAGTCTTGAACTCTCATTGTCAACTCTCCTTTCTGTACATCTATCAAAGCCCTTCCGGTTGCTAAAAATGGTCTTCCTAGAAGTATTGGCACATCAGGATCTGCTTCAAAATCTAGGATGATAAAGTCAGCAGGGAAAATAAACTTATCAACTTGTACAAGGACATCTTCAATCTTACCCTTAGGATAAGCAATGGTCCGATTAGCTAACTGAAGAGTAACAGTGGTTAATCTAGCTTCCCCAATACCTAAGGTGTTAAACATAGATAAAGGAATCACATTGATATTAGCTCCAAGGTCACATAGAGCTCTGCCTACCGCTTTTCCTCCTATAGAGCATGGAATAGTAAAACTACCAGGGTCCTTCATGTTAGGTGGAATTTTGTTAGAACAAGGGCACTACATTCTTCAGTCAAGGACACAGTCTCATACTCAATTAGCTTCTTTTTCTTGCTTAAGATATCCTTAAGAAACTTAGCATAGCTAGGCATTTGTTCAATTGCTTCAACCAATGGAATATTGATATGAAGTTGTTTGAACACATCAAGAAATTTCTTAAACTGTAACTCCTCCTTTTGATTTCTCAGTCTTTGAGGATATGGCACATAAGGTGGTATAGGAGTTATGACAGCTTTCTTTTGAGGTATGGGACCAGAAGAAGTCTGAGGATCCTTAGCTACGGGACAACTAGGTACAGAAGCTAAAGTCCGTGGAGGTGTTGTTTCTACAATGGAATCTTTCTGAACTGACTTCTCATTCTTACCATCATCAGGGAATAACAATGGATAGTCAGATTTCTGAGGTATGTTTGATATGACAGATGGTGGTGTTTTTGATATGTCTGATGAAGATGCTGCAGCATTACTAACTGGTAGTGATGATGTAGTACTATCAGATTGGGATTTAGTTACAGTCACAAGTTTCTTTACACTCTCTACCAAGTCTTTTCCACTTCTTAAGGTGACAGCTTTTACATGCTCTTTGCCTAGATTTTTGGGTTTTTCAGTATCACTAGGGAGAGATCCACTAGGTCTACTTCTTACTTCCAAAGCTAGTTGGCCTATTTGGGTCTCAAGACATTTCATGGAAGCTTGAGTTTGGTCCATGAAATTCTTCAGCATAGCTTCCAGAGATGAGTCTGCCTGAGGAGCTGGTTTGCTTCCCTGAAAAGAATTTTGGTTAGAATGTTGTTGACTGCCTTGGTACTGGTTTGAATTATTCTGCTGAGGTTGATACTGTTGTTGTTGATACTGTTGTTGTTGACTTTGTTGCTGCTGTTGTGGTTGCTGGTATGATGTGGATGCTGAAGTCTGCTTACCTGTCTGAGGATTCAAAGAAGGGCTATGCCATGAAAAGTTAGGATGTTGTTTCCAACTAGAGTTATATGTGTTAGAAAAAGCATTATTCCTATTGTTGACATAACACACATTTTCAGAATTCTGCGGACAGTTTTCATAAGAATGACCTCCTCCACAACATACACATTGCACAGGTAACTGAGAATGATCAGTTATTGCATCCACAGCTTTCACACTAGGGCTAGCAGTTAGATTTTTAATCATATTAGCCATAGATGTAAGTTGTGCCTGCACAGCAGTATAAGGATCAACATCATGAACTTCTACTGATTTTCTGGGTACAATAGCTCTTGGATCTGACCAATGTCCATTATTAGTTGAATTTTTTTCCAAAATATCATAACCATCATTGTAGGTACTAGATGTAAAGGCCCCACCTGCAGTAGCATCTAACATTGATTTAGCAGTGGTATTTAAACCATTGTAAAATGTTTCAAGCTGAATGCAGTAGGGAATGCCATGGTATGGGCATTTCCTTAACAATTCTTTGTACCTATCCCATGCTTCAGGTACTTCTTCATCGTCTAGTTGTCTAAACAAACATATCTCGTTTCTAGACTTAGCATTCCTGGTTGGAGGAAAATATTTCTTTAAAAACTTCTCAGCCAAATGGTTCCATGTAACTACAGAGTCAGGTTCGAGTGAGTTCAACCAGTCTCTTGCTCTATCCCTTAATGAAAAAGGAAAAAGCGTGAGTCTTAAGGCATCATCAGACACTCCTGGAATGGCAAATGAGTTAGTAATTTCCATAAAAGATCTTAAATGAGAATGAGGATCTTCAGATGGCAAACCACTAAATTGGCCATTTGTCTGTAACATATGAAACATGACTGGTTTTGGTTCAAAATGAATGTGAGCAAAATTTGGTCTTGTTATCCCTGATTTTAATTGGTCAAAAGCAGGAATAGCATAATCCATGATACCCCTATCCTTAGAGTCTGCAATATGTATGGTGTTTTGAACATTATTAACAGGTGGTTGAAACGGTGGTGGTTGATTAAAAGGTGGCGGTTGGTTGAATGGTGGTGGTTGAAACGGTGGCGGTTGGTTAAATGGTGGTGGCTGATTTTCTGGTGGTGGTAAAAGTGCTTCATTATGTGGTGGCTGAAACGGTGGTGGTTGGTTTACTGGCGGTGGCTGGTTAACAGGCGGCGGTTGATTAACTGGCGGCGGTTGATTTCCTGGTGTTGGTTGATTGTTTTCTCTTCCAACCATATTTTGAGAGTTTTAAAGAATCATAACTTGAGCTATGGATTAGCTCTTGGAGTTTTCTCAAGAAAACCTCAATTTTAGCTCAACCTCAAGTTTCATTTGAGTAAATTAGTTGGGTAAATCATGTGGATATGATTTTCATGTTTGGGATTTGATTTGAAGGGTTATATCTTCATTATATATGTTTTGGGGAACATTGGAATCAATATTATGAGTATTATGGGGTTTTGGGCTGTTTCCTTGTTGATGGTTCGAACCAGCTGAAACAGTAGGTCTCACGTGTTTCCCCGCGGGTTGAGGCTGCGGCATAAGCCGCGTAAATCACTGAGTTTCGGTGAGTTTTGTCCGTTTGATTTTCCGCTTTGAGCTGGAGTTTAGGCCTATGGTTTAGGGGTTTAACTTAGGTCTATAATAGAAGACTTTTAGAATAATTCGTTGGGGTTAACACCCATTTTATGTCCTTGATTATAGGCTTTCTGCTTGGAGAATTTAGCCGTTTAAGCTAAGGACAAGGTGTGTCCAAATCAGGTGAGTTTCCTATCCCTTTAAAAATGCAATGTGTGTAATTCAAATGCTTACTTGTTGATTATGGTCTTTTAAATTATCTTCTTTATATGCAAAACTACCATGATCACTTTTATAAGCTTTGGGGATCGATATGTGCACTATCTGTCTTAATTGGATTTATTTAGCGAGGCCTTAATTATTATTATTCTAGACCACTAGGGGTTTGTGGTTGTACATATTTGGTCCTATGGGACTGATGCGTTGCTAGGGGTTTGCGATGGTGTTTGCCTTTGCCATATTTCTTCAATACGTATTTTGTTCCCGTTTAGGGTATGAGTTGAATTGTTTTGGAAACCATTGCATGTTTTGATGATTTGTAAACTGCTGGAAATATTAACTGTTTTTAGGGGAATTCACTAGGCCTTTTGGTCTAACCCTCGTTTTTCAAATTAAAATATTTGCAGGCAGGTACATTGCTGGGAGAGGGGATAAGGGAAAAAGGAAGATGTAGAGAGGCTTTCAAAGAGTTTAGTTTTTCGCGTTTGTTAGTATTCACCTGTTGACATCCTTAGACTTTTCGCTGCCTTGGTTTACTTAAATTGAGAATTGTAAAGAATTTCAGCATTGATAGACTGTTGAATGAGAATGCTTGACTGGGAATCGTCTTAGCAACTGGCTATAGACAATAATTCCGTGGTTGATTAATCTGATATGGTTGAACTTTGACTTTTATATCTAATGTTTGGCTTTAGATTTTGAGGTGTTATATAAACACATCATCAGAAATCGATTTAACATAATACCGTAAAGAGTTTAGTAGAACTAACCTGAAACACTTGAGTTATAAGCAACGAAGTTCATTGAAGCGGAAGCAGTCATCCTCACGTACGGATCAAAGTCTTCTAAAGCTCTATACGACTTGCTTCAGAATGGGGCTGAACTGGATGCAGATTCGTGTAGGCAATAGGGAATTGATCTCCTTTGTTTATAGGCCATTGAAACTTAGAGACTCGTCCCATAAGGAGTCCTAGTTTATCTATAGATTTGATTTTAAATAATAGAAGATATACACTTACCTTAATGTTAATGATGAGATTCAAACCTGTTTGTAAAAACAGCCTTAAATAACCAAAAACTAAGTGAAAAGGGATGCAAGTATACACCTCTAGACACTATCGTTTTCTCAAGTAATAAAGAGGTAAGTACCAGATATCGTTCTACAGGGAAGGAAGTTAGAAATCTTAAAAAGGTTAAATTTAGAAAAGTTAACTTTAGAGGGCGAGTTCGAAAAAATATCTTTGTGAGTGAGTTGTGAACTGAAAGTAAATAGTAAAACAGTAAATTTAGCAGTAAGCAGCAAGAGAAAAACACAAGGGTGTAAAGTTCAGTTGAGACTGGAGACTAACAATTTGGTGGACTTGTGCTGCAGCATACATCTACTAAGGGTGATGCTGCAATAGTGTATTCAGTAGTTTAGAAAATGATGTTTAACATTCAACCATCAACTAAGAGTCACTTAGGCCAAGATTTTGACAAGCATCTCCTCCATTTCTCAAGTGTCACGCTTGTGAGATGGGCACGCGTCCTGTCTCTCCCCTTAAGTTGCATGGTATAGGAATAAATATCCATTTTTAGAGTATCATAGAAAGATCATTTCCACATCTTAAAAGAGTACTTCCATGTCATTCAAGTGGGGTGTGTCAAGTGGCTTGACTCTCAAGACCATCACACTTTAACACCTTTTAGCAAGTGGTCACTTGGCTTAGAAGATGTATAAAATATAACTTTAATGAATGTTTAAAGTAAACAACAATTCAAAACAATGTCCACTTCATGTAGTTTTAGGTCTCAACATTCCTTTACACCCAAGCTAAGGAATTAGCCTATCATCGCTTGTTTATCTTGTATTTTTGTGAAGTTTGTTTGATGAAATAAATTGACAAAAGATACTTTAATGAAAACCACTCTTTAACAAAATTGCTTGTATGAAATTTAATTCACTCGAAGCACTAAGTAAGGAGTAAGTTAACACAAAGCTTAAGAGCAAGTAAGCATAGAAAGCATGATTCAAAACCCTAGCCAAAGCCCTCCTTAAATACTACAAGGGATGGCACGAAAGAGGGTTTTAGGGAGAGTAACTTACAAGCCTTCAACTACTAAACAAAAAGGAAATCCTAATTATACTAAATCTTGGGTCCAAAGCAACATGACATCTTCAAAAGATCAGCAAAAGTCCAGCTTGATAAAGCTTGGGGGCAAAGCAACCATCAAAAGAATTTCCAGCACCAGGATGTCTTTCACAATTAGCTCCGGCTTCTGAACCCATGCTACAACACTGCCTCCTACCAGCTACAAGATCGCTTCCTACTGTACAAGACAACTATCCCGAACAGTCAAAACAACACAGAAACAGGCCCAAAATGCATAGAACAACCTGTTAGGCCTACTTAATCCATAAACCAGCAAATAAGTAAACAAAAGACTCTCTAATGGGCTTTAGGACTCAAAAACAAAGGAAAAACAAAGGGAAATGATGTTGTGGCAAAACAAATTACAACACACATCAGTTAATCAGGCAATTAACTTAATGAATTATCCTACTCATATTAGGAGATATATATCATAATATGTAACTGGATTATAACTGATATAGAATTTTCTTTATAAATATAAATGTTAAATCAATTGTCCTTTAATATTTATTATAGATAATGATAAAGTCCAATTAATTTCCAACATTCTCCCACTGGACTTAACATAATCTGTAAGGGCAAGAGAACCATAAACATTGCACATATCAAATGAAGGGCGCGTTGAGAATTTCTAACAGTTGTGAATTCATTCAAACTTGATTAGAACAATACTACTTCGTGCGAAGCCTCTTTACTTCTTTCCTGAGATACATAAGCGAAAAGCTTAGGGAGTAGTTATATTTTCATGAATAAGCAATTTTCATGATACTTGTAAACTCTTTTTATCATGCATAAATATTTTTTTTGAGATTTCATTTGAGACATGTAAGTAGGTCATATTTGCCTTGAGATTTGCTAACCTCGGGGTCCATAAAGGTTGCCCCCATAAGGTTCGTTTCCAAGATGTCCCTCATGTAATATCACGTACGTAGGATATTATGGTCATACGAAACATGCAAAAACTTTCATGCCTTGTCTGTAAAACACATATTTGTATCATAACATGCAAATCTTGAATATATAAATGTATCAACATTTTCATGTAAAACAAACATGACAAAACATCTTATAATGCATAAAATACTCTTATATAGCATGTATCTCATAAATCTCATAAGGTGTTCACCTTGATTATGCCTAATTTTTCCTTTGATTCCTTATTTCAAGCTTGATGATGTATAGAGAGAGATTTCTTATTTTTGGCATATAACTAATGGTAACAATTAGGGGTGGTAATCGTGTCGTGTTCGGGTTGGCGTGTCGCGGGTTGGCGGGTTGGCGTGTCATGGATGCTCAACCCTAACCCGACCCGTTTAGCTAATCGTGTCGAGATACGTAACCCTAACCCGCACACGTTCGTGTTGGTGGGTTGGCGGGTCAACCCGCGTGTTGGCGGGATGGTCGCGGGGTGGCAGGTTGGCGAGTCAACTTGCGTGTTGTCGGGTTGGCGTGTCGCGGGTTGGCGGGTTGGCAGGTCGTTCGCGGGTTGAGGGGTCATGAAATCTCTTGTTTCTAGGTAGAGCGCCATCGTAGCTGCTGTTGAGTATTCTGAGTTAGGGTTAAGGTGTTCGTGTTTCACATTTCTACGTTTGAGTTTTGACGGACGGGATTACAATTTACACAACAAAACGAAAGAAACTCTATTGATTAGACTTTTAGATTTTAAAATAAAAATAAAATATATATTATTATTTTTAATAAATTTTGGCGGGTTGGCGTGTCAACCCGAACCTGACCCGTTTATTTGACGGGTTGCCGGGTTGACGGGTTGGCGTGTCAAAAAGTTCAACCCTAACCCGTTTATTTTCGTGTCGGGTTCGTGTCGTGTCGAGAATTGCCACCCCTAGTAACAATTCAACCATTATTTATAGGTGAATTCATTAGATTTACTGCTTGTTCTTCTTGCTCTCAAGATTGTATTCTTATACGAGAGCTCAACACCAAACATTTAGGATAATAGAATCTTTACACCTCATGCTTATTAGACTTGTTTTGTCATCAAATAGGTTGCCAACACACACTTCTAGCCCTTATAACTTATCACTATCTTGCTTTATCATGCTTACTAGATTTGCTCAGGCATTAAATAGCAATCCAACTCATACTTCTAGCCCTTATAACTTATCACTTTAGTTTTCATTTCTCATGTTTTGCCTTGTAAGCTACTTGCTTTGAAAATACGATAATTTAATAAATGCTACAGCTACTGGTCCCTTTTTAAAGTGCTTAAATTGCTCATAATATTTGTATTCAAGACTTCAAACATTAAGATCTAACAAATATAGAAAGTGTTACATTTTCATGCCATTCAACAAACCTAACTATATAGCCTTTCTAAAGTAGTCAACAACTTTATAAAATAATTCTTTAATTTGAACTTATAAAAACAAGATTATATACATACACAAATATCATTGAGCTAAAGGCCACTTAATAGCCTATCTATTAACTTGATTCAACAAAAGTGTGTTCTATATAATAATGTCTACATCTAATCCACAACCTCCATTACACAAATCTTGTCAAAAGAACAACCTTTCAAACAACTATAAATTGAAGAACGAAACTCATACGAGTTATCTAATGAGGGTGTTACATCAACCCACTCTTTGTCGACCATCTCCACATGCTCGTTTGGCCTCAAAACGGCATTAAAAAGCAACTCGTTGATACGTTTTGTCAATTGTTTTGCAAAATTCATAGAAAATACCATGTAAAAATCATCATCAACACCATTGATGCCGTCAAATGTTTTTATACCAACTTGAGCTTCACTTGACTCCACCAAACCAAGTAGATTCTCGCCACCAGTGTATCTTTGATCAACGCTAGAAATCTGCAAAACAATGGACACAATTTTTTGAAGTTTGTCACATGAAAATATAGTCTTTCAATTGCGTACTCGGAATGAAATTTATATGTTCATGAGAATCCAAGTATGTGATCGATAAAGATTTTTTTGAGGTATTCATATCTCTCCTTTCAAGAGTTATTTACTTGTTTTACCCTTTTTTGTATCTATATTTCTTGTACAAATCCTAGTTTTGTAACTTGTACTACTCCCTTTGTCCACAATGAAAATAGCACGTAGTTTTAAAAATATGTACTTATTACACTTAGGGTCGCGTTTAGGGGAAAACCGTACAAAATGAAAAACTGAGGAACATCCTGATAACAGTTCATCTAGATGGCATGCACATGTGCATACAAGTAATTTGTAAGCAATTTGTCCGGTATGCACATGATAAAAGATAAATGATACAAGGGTGTTCCTCCGTTTTTCATTTTTTTGGGGGGTTTTCCCCTGATCCTCCCTCTATTATAGTTTTTAATTAACTAAATAACAATTTTACACTTAATAATAGAGAAAGTAATGAATTTATCCATCTAATAATTATGCGCATAATTGAAAGGTAGGTAGGTACTTTTGAAATTGGACGCTTATTTTAGGGCAAACTAAAATTAAAACATGGACGTTTATTTGGGGACTGACGGAGTAGTTTTTAGTCCTTTTTGCATTTCACGGAGTTGGTTAAAATTTGGTTGTTTTACTTTTTAGATGTCTTTACTCTTAATGTTCATGTTGCCCTTTTCAGATGTCATTGCTCTTAATGTTGTAGAGTCTTGAAGATTTTTGTCAGATGATGCGATCAACGGTATATGCATATTATCTTCCTTTAATTTGGAGCATTTCATTTCACGAATTATAAGTAAGCTTTATTTTAGGCACTTCTATCTTTATTGTATTATTTCTCATACTTAACTTCCCTTGCAGTTGCATTAACTAGTGTCAGATTTTGTATTTGAACTTTCTAAAAGTAATTTAAGTATGTTTTCAAGTATTTATTTATGTCTTCTATTTTGTTTCCTTTAGTAGCAAAACGGGCTAAAACCCTGCTAGTGTGGGTCTAGATTAATTGTTATAACAAATACTAAAACTGGATTTTTCCACTTTATTACTTGTGAAAGACATAGTATAAGTGAGTGCATACTTGCAAAATTTTACTACTGACTTTTTCTTATAACAAACAGCTCGAGTTTTCTCCCATAGAAGTTCAATCGATCACTTTTATCTATTTTTGCCACTAAACCATAGGTCATCGACTATTTTTCCGATAGATTAACGAGCTCATGTAGTTGATATGGTTGTGAAAACCTAATTATGTGATTGAATAAACAAATTAAGGTTTGCTGGTGAAAAGAACATGAAAGCTTCGTGGTCGATAAAATGATTATATTTGCGAAGTAAAAAACTCGAATTTGACGTGTATTACCTCGATATACTCAACCCCCATTGCTGCAAGAGACTCTAAAATGTTGTGGGATGAAAGTAAGCTAACCACACCACCGGATCCAACTGGTGTTTGTAGTATCTCCCATGGTGATTTCATCAAGATTTTGTGTTTATTGTGTTCTCCAAGCAAAGAACTTACAACTGGTAACTTTTCTTCTTCCAAAATCCAAACCTGTAAAAAACACATGAAAAAAAAGCAGGGTTAAAAAAACAACTTTTTTACCATACAACTTATTGTTGGATAAATTTTCAACAAGTTTAAAGATAAAACACAACTTGCAACTATGGTGCACTTGTTTTGTATTGTATGTGTGTGCATACCACCTAGATGTAATATAAAACACATATTTGTATAAAATAACTTGTAGCTTACATGTAAGAGATGAAGGATTGTGTGAGAATAGGAGTTAAGGTGAGAAGCGTAAGAATGGATCTGAACCCTTGATCACTTTTAATCTCACCCCCATCCCATGAATTGCGCTTCTCATGGGAATTGATCTGGTGCATCTCATTATTGTTGATCTTCAATTAGGATTGATCCAAGGGTGGAGATCCTTTCTTACCCTTCCCAGTTCCCACCATAACTTTCATCCTCACCGAAACCCAACCCACAAGTAAGAAAGCACTTGTATGGTTGTACCGTATAAGTCGTGTAAGCATACCAACTCAACTTTGTGATCGAACATGTATTTTGCTACATAATTAAGACAGACTAAAAATGGAAGACAAAAGTGTTTGTTTGTTTTATTGCCAAAGTTTTCTTGTCTTGATGTGTTTGTTCATTTTGCACGTGTTCTTCACTTCTAAACTTTTTTTCAATTTTGGATGTGAGATGATTTATCAAATGTGAGAATATCACATGGTTTTTAAACAAGTCTAACACCTGTGAACATACTAATCCATTGGGCATTTACGGTTCTTGATCTATAAGAACCATAAATAACAACGAAAAAAGATAAAAAATAGCAATACATAAAGAAGAATTTTATAACCTTCTCGGGGTCAAAGCCGAAGTAGTCATTGTCTGACATCAAATTTGAAAAATCCTCGATTGTGTTATGAGGACAAACCAGAATCAAAGGTGTGGCTTGATGATTCTCTATCTGCAAACATGAAATGTGGTCATTTTATCCGATTGCAGAATATGCTTCTTGTTCCATAATATATATATATGATATATGTTGATATTTTGAAGTCCAACAAATTAGTTCCAAATACATACTTGTTGTGGATTCTAAACCTTTTGTGCAATACATTATGTTTATTGCAAGTATTACAAACTGAAACAAAGGCTGGAAATGAATTGTAACCATATCAAATGATCAATAACAATTATGCATTTGGAGAGTACAACATATGCCTTTAAAATGTCAAAATCTCTTTTTAAAGTTCGTTGGTATAGCAAAGGAAGTTTAAAATAATATATCAAACACCATGTGACAATATCATGTAAACATGAATAAAAAAGTCATGGAGTTGACTAACAGAGTCTAAGGGGCCGTTTACCAAACGCTTACGGGATAAGTGCTTATCCGGTCACTTAGCTTACCGAATTATCATGGCAGGGGGCGAGAATCTTACCCGGTAAGAGGCAAGGCAATGAACGGGAGTCTTACCCAGTAAGTGAAGGAGAAGACTCTTACTGGTAAGCACTTATAGGGTAAGATTGTTCCATACAATGCCATTTTGATTGCACTTACCGGTGAGGTTAATGAGAGTGGTGACTCTTACCGATAAGCGCTTAACCGTTAAGCATTTTGGTAAACGGCCCGTAAGTTATGTAAGTGCAAAGTTTGATATAGCATATATAAACTTAAAAGTGAAGCATTACATACTCTTCTTACACAAATACAAACCAATGTAAATAAAAGTGCATGTACTCTTAAATCCAACTGAAATAAACTTAAAAAAAAGGTAAATTTTGACTTACAAATGTATCCTAATTTTTGGCCTAATTCTTCTTCTGATGATTGATTCAACCTCTGATCAAAAAGATATACCTTGGTTTCAACTGGACTACTTTTCAAATTCATAATTGATATGGACTTTCTTAGAAGCATAAAGCCTTCTTGTTGGAAGAATGTCATTATTTTTAATGTACTTAATAGTTAATAGTGTGTTTGACGGTTTGACCTCAGAAGTAAAGAGTTAAAAACTGCAAAATAGGCTTAATTTCTGATTGGCAGACTTAATGAGCAAAGATACATTTAATATATTACCTTAACTAATCTTTGGATAAGACTATCAATCCCTTCAGAGTCGGAAACATTCTGCAGTTTTGTACCATTAACAACCAAAAGCATGGCAGCTTTCCCATTGGATGTCAAAGCCGTATGCCTCTCTGCTATTTTGGAACTTGTGTGCTCTACATCTGCGCTAATAAGAGACCCTTTTGATACCTTATAAGCCTTTCTTGTTGCTTCTCTGTTATAAGCTGCTAAGAACTCGGACAAATGCCATCTGAGCCAAAAAGACACAGGAATTGAACAAGATTCATATTAGGTGATATTAATAAAATTTAATCAACTATTGTGCCATAAAGCTCATTAATTAGCTGAATAAGATGTTATCTTCCTCTCTCAAACATAGACGTGCAAAAGATGAGTGTGTGACAGCTATCGTTTTCAGTAAATTTTATTGGTTTCCTATAACTGATTCAGCCCCATAAAATAGTACTCACTCAGCCCCATACTGCAAATCAAATTCATTTCCACATGGTGCATATTAGTTGCAAGGCAAAACCCTCTTTTCCCATAATAGCCGAAATCTCAAATTACCAACTAACTATAAATTTTGATAATTAGCACATTAGAGGGAGGTTCAGGGGAAAACGCTAAAAAAAGAGAAAACTGAAGAACACCCTAGGAGCCCTCCATCCGGACGGTATGCACAAATGCATACAAGCGATTGAAGTTGTTTTTTTTCTATGCACCAGTGCATATATATGCATTAGTGCATATGCACAAATGCATGTTACAAATTATCAGTATGCATTAGTGCATATGCACAAATGCATGTTACAAATTATCAGTATGCATTTGTGCATACCGTCCAGATGGAGGGCTCCCAGGATGTTCTTCAGTTTTCTTTTTTTTGGTTTTTTCCCTTGAACCTGACCCTAGCCCCCATTAAACTACTTGAGCACTATTAACACATCATTAACCGTTAAGGGAGGTAAAATAAACCCTTGTGTGTTGGTTTTGCCTACAGGATTGCCTAATTAGCAAAAAAAAATCGACATGATTATGATGTGGCATGGAACATGTTTCTACCCATTGCCAATTATTCATGTCATTGATTTTGGCCCACAAGATTCCCCTATGTTCATTCAACACGCTTCTTTAAACTACATAAAGAGTCAATTGTTCCAAATTTTATGGGGCAGGGGTAGGGAAGTAATTCTTCAGATTATAAAGAGAATGATATTGTGGGAAGAACAAGTGTAAAAATAATTGTAAGTGATAAAAGAAACCACCTGTCAGAAGGTGTCTCAATAGTCTGTAATGCTACTTGAAGCAGTTGGGAGTTAACACCTACAATCTGATCAGCTAGTAGATTCCCTTGGGCTTTCTCTCCATGTCTAAACCCATCAAAAACATGTTTCTGCTCCATTTCACACAGTTTCTTTTTCGCTGCTATAAGCCGTTTCTGAAACTTTTTCCTCTCTTTCCATTCCTGAAACAACCAACACTTGTCTTAAGCATTTATTCTAAATGATAATTTCTTTGAAAGCATATATGTGAACAAATTTTACATGCTTCTGGTTCTGGCACAACCAAAGAATGTATTTGCTTTGAAGAAAACATAAAAGGAATAGTTGTGTATTTGGTCAAATTTGCAAAAAGGCTTAATAAGGGATCTGAATCCTACATGTTTCTCTGACCAATCTCAATAGAAATTTCTATGTGATAGTTTATGACGCTGTATAGAAAATCTTCCAATTATTTGTATATGCTAGTTAAACAAAATACTTATAAACAAGATATGTGTTTCGATTATATATACTCCCTCTGTGGGGAGACAGAATTGCACTTCTACTTTTGGGTCAAAATGGGCTACCACCAAACTTCAAAACCCATAAGGATTCTCTAAATATCAATAAGATTGTGATAACGAGATAGAATTTTTAAAATGTCACTGGTGTTAAATTTTTTATAAGCCATGTTACATAAAAAAAACTAATCTAAACCTTTTTCATGTGGGGGAGGGGGTTAAAATCAATGTCATCAATAATTTGTAATGGTGGTGACAAACAAATAAGTAATTTTACCTTCAAATTTTTTGCCAAATAAGGAAACGTTGCAATTAATTTCGTACATCCCAAATTGGATATTGTTTGCAATATATTACCGGAGAAGAGAGTATGAATCAAGCTTAAAAAATGTAGATCACACATGAAATCAATAGAAAATATAAAAAAAGCAGAAAAGAAAAGTTTGGCTCACAATCTGTCGACGATCTTTCTTTGACCTCTCATCAGTGCGTATATTTAACTCAAGGAGCCCCTTAGGAGGTGTAATAATCATTTCTCTTTTATTCATATCAACATGAGGAACAATTGCTTCAACAAATGGTACCCACACAAGGGGTGCTTCTGATTTCATCTTTCCATTTTTGTCTATTATATCAGATGATGAATCAAGCTTAACTTGTAAGAGGTCGCTTCCTCCATTGTCAAAAACATTCACAACAGTTCCAACTGGTTCACCAGTTTCCTGAAATGAAATGGGAGAAATCCATAAATCAATCCTACTATTTGAAAATCAATATGATATGTAAACAAATGAAAATCAAATAATCATTTTAATAGAACTTTAACTTGATGATATGATTTGAGGCTTGAGAAGCACGGCACTTCAGTATGAAAACCTCCTCTGTCACATAAATTTGCAGTATTTCCTTTATTGCTAAGTTTCAAGTTAAAATTACCTATGTGTGTGCTATCATCACTATGAATATATTGACGCTATTGTTTAGATCCCCAACGTTAGGAATGTTAGACATTTGGCAAATAGTCAAACAATCTTCTTAAACTTTGATTTTGGTCAAACTTTTACAATTTTCATAGGATGGAGGAAGTATTGAATATAAGATTTCTATGCCTTGACAAGAAATTTAAGAGAACAAAAGAAAATTCATGTTTTTTTCTCTTTATGAGAGTAATTCGATTACAATCATATATCAAAGATCAAGTCATAAAAATGAATACCTTAAGAGTAACTCTCATGCCAACAAGATCACGGGCATAAAACTCGCCTTCCTCCAACTCTGGTCTATCTTCATTCGATACAAGTATGGTGGACCCGACAAGTTGTTGAGCCTATTAAAATTTAGGAAGTAACACAAAATGTAGTGGCTCTGATCAACAAATGATGAGATAAAAACATCACTAAAAATATCATGGCTATGGTATAAACGAATCTAGCTCAAACCACTAGACGATTCATCTTGGCTTACATATTCATGTCACTTTGTTAATTAAATTCACATAGTTGGATACATAAAATCGCCAATAAAAGTCTAATTAGAAGGAGAAATATTTGTTTGGCCACTTTATTGCTAAGTAAAATACTTTTAGGGCCACTCTACTATTAGATTTATATATTATCTGATGATGCCTCATTTTCCAGTCACCTTTTGACCACATGTCCTGCTTTCCAGTCAAATGGACCCATTTCTTGACACACTTTCTCTCAATGAAAATTAACATAATATTTAGTAACAGCAAAAGTGATTGGAACATGAGGTATGGACGGCAAATTAAAATTTCAAATCCAGTGACAAAAACATTTTACTTGAGCCAAACAAATATTTTTCCTAGCTAGAATTGTCATAATCAATAATAGCTGCACGCAACAAACTATGTGACATCTACATTTAAGCAGAGATCTTCCAGTCCCATTTAACCATAATATCTCACTTTATAGTACAAGTGAGTGGTTATGGGTCATTGGGTCCTCAAATTGGTTTAAGGTTATTCTCTATTGAAGTAATTCGCTACTCCAATTACTTTTCTCAAGTTATGTAGCGATTTGTTTGTTTAAAATGAGATCCAAAGTTCGCGTTAGTTGAATACAATTATAGGAAGCATACCTGCTCTACTTTGTCCACAGTGCTGAATTTAACTATCCAACTCTTATTTCCATGGTGTCCTCTTCCCTCCACCAACTCAACCTCTTCAACTATTTCTCTCCCTAAAATTTGTCGCTTCAACCATCTTCTTCCCGGCTAAATACAACATAAAATCTACTTAAGAAGACAAACAACAGAAAGATAGAACCTAAGTAAGAATTAATACTATTTCCATCCCAAAATTAGAGTCCGCTTTCTAATCCTAAGTGTGAAATAAGTATTGTAATTTTTTAACATCAACTTGAGTGATTGATTCTTTTGAACCATTCTACATACCTGGCTTTTTCAAACAAACCTTTGTTCTTGTAGAAAAAGTTCAAAATTAAAATAAATTACATTTTGCAAGAATGAGCAATTTTGGAAAAGAGTGCCAATTATGCTGTTTTTTTTTCATTACACTCGACTAAGTCTAAAACGCTCATTCTTGCAAATCATAGCATGTTTTGCCATAACTATACTTATTTTGCAGCGAAAAATCAAGTATGATGGTTCAGAAATTCAATTATTCACATCAGCTTCATTTGTATTAGTTGTAGAAAACATCTAATAGTTACACTAAACCAAAAAAGGACTTGATTACAGTAGAAAAAGATTGTTCTTAAAGAGAACATCTAATTTGGAAGTGAATAGGTATTAATTCTCAAAAAAAAGTGATTCTAATTATTGACAGAGGAAGTAAAAGCATTCTAAACTTGTACTTCTGAAAATCGCAGTTCTGGAAAATCTGTATTAGTCTTCACTCGGACCTCTCCTTGTAGTCCATGAACACTAGATATGTACCCAATCTCAACAAATTGCGACTCAGCCTCACCAACTTCAACGGCTTCTTGAGTAGCTGAAAGTATTTGTTCGATATGAGAGAAAAAAGAAGGAATATAAAGGGAAAATACAAAAAAATTGAGAAATAATCTTATCATTACACATATGATACAAACTGGACAAAATCAGATGCAACTCAATCACATATACAATTTATGAACATTCAGCAAAACCAAAGCCTCAGTCCAATCTATCATCAAGCTACATACAAACCCTCGACTATGAGCAGTTATATAGAAGCCATAAGGGGCGACTTGGAAGATATCTTCAGACAAATGGTAGTTCAAAATGTGGTTTTGATCACGAGTCCAAAAATGTACAAGTGTGGTATATTCTAGATAAAATAATTTTTTTACTGAATTCAAGAAACCATTTTTAGAAGAGTTTAACATAAGCAAAATGCAAACTTTAGATGTGAAGTAAAATTCATTAGAATCGTGCAAAGAAAACTGGTTTGTAGCCACTGCCCACCACCGGCTATGGATCAATTTACAGTCAACCAATTTTCGACTGTTGGATGGGCCAACCAATGGTGAGAATCCATTCGACCTTGTCATTCTAATCAAAGCCAGACCACCAGCTTCAAGATAGACAGGACCACGAACTTTTAGCAACTCTTGCCTATTAATATTGGCTTGGCTATTTCAATGGCTGCAAGTGAGCTTAGTCCAGTTGGTTCAAAGAAATCTGATTTTAAACAATGATGCTTCTTCATAACTTCCTAGAAATTTAACGAATGGGCTTATGGTTAACAAGACCATTTATCTAACTCATATAGTGCGTATGAATGGATCTTGTTCTAAATAGTGAAGAGGCATCAATGTATCTATGGTTGATATGAATACATCTACAATTTTGAAGATCACAAAATTAGTTTATGTACTATGTCAAGACTATTGAATTTGCACAAAATTAGTTTCTTTTCCAATAGCCATATAAGGAACCTCGATTACAATCTTAAATGTATACCGTTTCAACCGTACAAATCAAAAATTCTCCCTTTTCCTTAATGAATACATGATACTACAAACCCACAATGCTTAAAGGCCCAACCCTGCCTTGCTGGTCGATCCTCCACGCCATAAAAATATAATTTTACTTCATTTTTGTCTGTCTTATAACTCTATTATGTTTTGTTCAGTTTTTTTTTATGATTCTCTTATCGTTTTATGCTAAATTTTGAAAGTCTCTTATACAGCTTTTCTCTTATCATCTTCTAGAAGTTTTTTCAAATTGCTACACTTCAATAGAAAAAGAAAGAAAAAATTAAAAAAAAAAACAATCCAGAATCAACCAGTTCATCCCAACCAATTCCTTTCGCGCATTTATACCCGTACCAGGATTACAACAAATCCCTAGTATAATACTAATTCTATCCCCTCTATGATATCAAAAGGAAAATCCTTACTATCTGAAGCTAATCCACAAAATCTCACAACCTAATCAACATTGAATATAAAAAACAAGAACAAACCATCAAATTAAACCTCCTAACATCAAAGGAAATACAAGAAGATAGAATTTACCAGTAGCGTGCAGAGAAGATATGCGAATCGGACAAACTTTCAAAGAACTTAGGGTTAATTGATTGAAACGTTTGGAATTTCTGAAGGGAGCTAAGAATTTCAGAGGTGAACAAAGCGGAAGTGAAGCAGAAAGATAATTTGGAGCACATACAAGTGTAGAACCCTCCATTGATTCGTCTGCTCAAATAACAGAGAACTGTTAACCAGAAGAAGACGAAGAACCCTTTGTACCCAATTGAATGTGGTGTGTGTTATTTTTGGCTAAAATAGTTTCTTTTTGGCCCCCTAACTTTTGCATAATATCAATTGTATCATGTTTGTGTAGTTTTATTACAAAACAACAAAGGTGCGTATGGTACGGAGAATGGAATTGTAGAGAAATGGTTGCAGAGAATAGGAATTGACTCTTCTGTTTGGTAGCATAGAGATTTCAACCGAGAAATGTAATAGAGAATCTTTTGTCTTGTTCGGTACGACGGAGATTTCAGCCGACAGATCAATAACTAAACCCCTAGTATTTACCGTCTCATCGGAAAATTTTAGTTGGAAGGTATATTTGTAAACAAAATGTATTTAACAGCAATGGATAATCAGATTGAAGGTTCGTTTGATATGAAAATGTATTTGAATAAACATATTCAAGAACAGAAAATGCATAGCAAACTCTAGCCGTCGTTGGAGTGAAACCGTAGCCGTCGCCTGAGTGAAACCCTATACCTACTGAAACCCTAGCGACGAGAGAGAGAGGGCGAGACACAAAGAGAACGAGAGAGAGTAAATTATGTTTTTTAGTCCATGTGCTTTGTTCAAAATTTCTAATTATGATTCTCATCCCTTTGGTTTATAATTTATTATACTTTTTGTTCTTATAATTTAAAGTATTTATTCTTTTTTGTCCCTATAGTTTACAATTATTTTTATTTTAGTATTTCATAGTTAAAAGTAGTGTTTTAAGTTTTAACCTCGAAGACGAAAATAAAAATGAATTGCAAACCATAAGAATAAAAATAGAAATTTTGAAAACAAAAGGAAAAAGTCTGCAATTTTTAACAAACCATAGGGACGAAAACATAATTTACTCTAAAAGAATTAGAGTAAACTAGGTTTTCATCTCTATGGTTAGTTGAAAATTGCTATTTTCATCCTTGTTTTTTGAAACTACGTTTTTTTTGTCTATGTGGTGTACGTTTTGTTTCTTTCTTCGTCCCTTAACAGTAATGTTGATGGAGTTAGTTACAGAATGAAAACAACAATGAAAATTGTAATTTTGAAAGTACAACAATGAAAATCAAAATTTAACAAACCATAGAGACGAGAATCGTAGTTTACTCAAAAGATTATGTTTTTCACATTTTTTTCACTTAAAATTAAAATATTCAGATTTAACCAAACAATAGTTCTAAGAGCATGCTATTCATAGAGCAAAGGGCAAAATCCATCGAGTTGTTTTAGTTTCCATTTGATTTAACAATGAATTTTGTTCTTAACTAATAAAACACATATTCAATTTGTTCTTATTTCGTACTCATTTTAACTGATAAACGAGTTTCCAACCTATGTACCATCGGTTAATTTTGATGGAAATTTTTTACGTAATCAAAAATTATAATATATTTTGATAACTTGTCTTTCATGTCATAGATTGTTTGCAAGATTTATCATTTATATGTCAAAATAAATACGAAATAAGAAGAATCGAATATTTATCAAACTAATTGAGAAAATAAATTATTGTTATGTTGAATAGTGAATAAAGTAAATTTCATAGCATTTTATTCTGGAGTATTGGTCCTGTCAAGGTTAATGACATAAACAACACGTGTTTATAAGATGCGGGTTGAATACAAACAAAACAAAATTTTAAATTTAATTTTTATGATTTATAATTCAAGAATCCCAAACAGTTGCGAAAATTTAATATATATATATATGTGTGTGTGTGTGTCTGTGTGTGTGTGTGCTTACAAATGCGGCACGAGTGCACACCGACTACTTTTTTTTAAAGGCAAAATTTATTAAACACAAAACACAAGATTACAACCACCAAACCAAGTCAAAAGAGAAAAGAATAACAACAACAACCCTCAAAAGAACCTGAAAAACAGTAGCGACCAAACCCAGGAATGAAAAATCCAACTCACTATAAAAACCAACCAAGCACACAACACAGAGAGTTGTGTTTCGTGAGGATCAAAACAGCAGCTCATGTGGATAAAACAAACTACACACACGTCGGTTAGCTCAGCTGAGAAGGGTTATTGATCCACCTTGTTCCATCTAACACCGTCTTCTTACATCTTCTTTTGATCCAATCGGAGGATGATAATTGGAACTCATATATTCGATCACTTAATTTTCTTTTATCCTCTTTAAAAACCATCTTATTCCGATGAGTCCATATGTGATACATCGCAGCCCAAACTACTCCGACCCATACCGATTCTTCCGAGTGATTTCCGTCAAAATCTGCACCTCCTCTTATGATTTCCTGAGTCGTTACCACCAATTCCAAATCTTTGCGCCACCATCTACCAATTAGTTCCCAAAAAAAATTACCTCCGGGCATGTTACTAAGGCATGATCAATCGTTTCTATCGAAGTTTCGCATCTAGGGCAAAGGACCGTGTGGATATCTATACCCATACCATCCAATATCGAACGACAAGGTATTCTCCCTGTTGGTCCCAATAAGGGTCTACAAGAGTTCAATAAATAGTAAATAGTTTGTATTCACCCCCCCCCCTTCTACAATACATACTCTCTAAAAGAAAACACATACCTTTTTTGGAACTATGGTTGTCCATCTGGTTGATGCCCCCGTTTCCGTTGCATTATTTCCTCCTTCTTCCAACAGCTTCCTTAGTTTTTCACATTGAAGTTATTAGATGCATCGATCGTCCATACTTCTTTATCTTTCTTGTCACGTTCGGGTTTGTTCTCCTCTAATTTGCGGTTGAGAGCTTCCAATTCGCCAATCTCTCTTCCTCTCGGTGGTCGTCTCCAATTCCATTTCCATCTCCATTCGCCGTCCGTCCACGTCCCTCTATCCGCTACCTTCATTTCTTGTTTCGTTTCTAGCCGGTAGAGTCTTTCAAATTCTTCCTTTAACGTAACCGCTCCTGTCCATCTTTCTTCCCAAAATTTAGTGTCTTTCCCACCTCCTATTCTTGTTTGGAATGACCTTGTGAATTATATGCCATGATTATCCAACACCATGCCGATTTTCGCTATGTTACTCCATATCATACCTGCAACATTAGCATAAATGTTATTATCAAACAGCCCCCCTCCCCATATAACCTTTTTATGATCTTCACCCAAAGCGCATTTTTTCCACTTGAAATCGCCGCCACCATTTGCTTAAGAGAGCCCAATTAGCTTCTTTTAGGCCCCCAATGTTTATGCCTCCATTATTAAGGCTTTTTACCGTCTTCTCCCAACTCACCCATGCTAAACCTCTCTTTTCGATCTCTCCACTCCCCCCCTCCCCAAAAGAATCTACTTCTCTCACTCTCTAATTTTTTTATCACTCTGCTCGGGGCTCGATATAAACAGAAATAATACAATGGGAGGCTTCCCAAAACCGATTTCACCATGGTCAACCGTTCTCCAAACGAGATCAATCTAGACTTCCAAGAGGCTAATCTTTTCTTTATTTTTTCAATTGCCGGTCCCCAATGTTCCATTTGTTTCATCGAAACTCCAACCGGGAGGGCAAGGCATGTAAAAGGAAACGTACCCGATCCACACCCCAAACATGTAGCCCACTCTTGAACTTCTTCCGAAATTCCTACACCATATATTTTGCTTTTCTTCAAATTGATTTTTAGCCCCGACATCATGTGAAAGCATTTTAAAATCTTGAGAAGATTTTTCAGATTGTTGATATTCCATTTTCCAAAAAGATCGCGTCATCTTCATATGGGAGGTGTGAAATCGAGACTTTATTTGCTCCCATAGTGATGTTTTCAAACAGCCCCGTCTTCACCGCCTCATCCGTTAGAACATGTAAACTTTCAACGACTAGAAGGACCAAGAAAGGTGCCAAGGGGTCACCTTCCCTTAAGCCTTTACCCATCGTAAACTCCTTTGTCGGGCTTCCATTGACTAAAATGGACATCGAAGATGAATATAAACATGCTTTGATCCACTTGACCCGTCTTTCGCCAAAGCCCATTTTATCAAGCTTTCGATTAAAAAATCCCATTCCACACAATCATAGGCTTTCTCGAAATCTACCTTGAATATCATTCCTCTTTGCTTTTTCTTCCGAACATAATGGATCACCTCGTTTGCAATTAGAACCCCGTCGAGAATGTAGCGGTTTTTCACGAAGGCATTTTGGGTATCGCTTACTATCTTCTCCAATGTCGTCTTAAATCTATTTGCAATTATTTTGTAAAAGACCCTGATTAGGCTAATAGGTTTATACTCCCCAAGATTTGTCGGGTTTGGCACTTTGGGGGTCAACGTAAGGAACGAAGAATTACAACCCCTACTAATCTCGCAATTATCTTCAAACCATCTTATTGCCCTCATTAGATCATTTTTTATTAAGTCCCAAAAGTTCTTTATAAAACCAAAGGTAAAACCATCCGACCCCAACGCTTTATTGTTCCCGCATGACTTGATCGCATTCTTTACTTCTTCTTCATCAAACGACCGTTCTAAATAGTCGACATCCTCTTTGGTTCATTTTTTTGAATTTTTCGTCACTAATAGTCGAGCCCTCACTTCTATTTGACAAGAATTTTTCTTTAAAGAACTCATAGGTGAATTATTTTATTTGGCTCGGTTCCTCCGTCCATCCGGAATTAGTGTATAACCCTCTAATCGAATTTTTTCTCTCCCGATATCTTACCGCCGCATGAAAGAGCTTGGAATTTTTGTCACCATCCATAATCCATTTTTCTTTTGTCTTTTACCTTTCCATCCCGAGATTTTTTCTTCTAATTCCTTCCATTTTTCTCGTGCAAGACTCCATCTTGGTCTACTTTCTTCATCCCACCCTCTTTGGTCCGCTTCTAATTCTCTTTGCACCGCCTGGAATTTTCACTTTTTCAATTCGGATTCAACGTTACCAAAGTTCCTTTTTCCCCAAAGTTTGAACGCTTCCTTAATTTATCTCGGAAGATACAATCGGGGTGGTTTGAAAGTGTGTTTTTACCCCAAGCTATTTTGACCACTTCTTCAATTATGTCCTCTCTTAACCAAGAGTCAAAGAACTTAAAGGGTTTCGCCCAACGTTCTTTTTATCTTGCTATAGCAGGATAGGGGTGTGATCCGACCATTTTCTCTCCATTGCTTTGACGCCCAAATTTCTCCATGATCCTCCAAACTCAATAGACACTAAGAAACGGTCTAATTTACTAAACGTCATTCCATCATCACTTACCCTTATGAATTTCCTTCCCGAAAGTGGTACCTTGATCAATTGACTCCTAGTGATAAGTCGTTAAATTCTTTAGTGCCTCTAAAATTTGTGCAAGAGTTTAGCCACTCGTTTCCCCCCTTACCTCATTGAAGTCGACAAACACGCACCACTTTACCTCATCTTTTTCCACTAAAACTTTCAACCTTTCCCATAATTCAATTCTTCCGTTGATATCGTTCAGCCCGTACACATTGATAAACCTTACTGCCCCCGATTTACTTTCCCACGTTCCTATCACTGCTAAGAATTGGGGATCTTCTATGATGTAATCACAAACAAAGGTCTTTTTGTCCCACATAGTTACCAATCCTCCCGAGTTCCCAACTGCATCTACTTTTGCAAAGTCCACATCGTCCCCTCCCTAAAGTGAACTAATCTGAATCTGATCCCAAATTTTAGCCTTTGTTTTTTGAATCCCCAATATACTTGGTTTAACAGTTTTGCACATTTCTTTTACCCATGATTTCTTCTCTCTCGACCCCAATCCTCTGATATTTAACGAGATTATATTCATTAAACTATTGAAGTTTGTCGACACTTACCTGTGGTTTTGTCGTTGTTCCCATCTACACTGATCTTCTTTTGTTCCTGACTGTGTTGACTTTTCCATATTATCCCAATAGCTTCTCCAAACTGCTCAATACCTTCTCTTTCCTCTGTGCTGTTTAATTCATTTGCCATCAAGGTCTGGGAAACTCCTCCTGAAGCTTAAGAATTTGATCTTCTTTTCCTTGCTCTGGATACATCAATCGATTTTTGTGTTTGTCTTAGCCATTGCTACCTAATTCCATGCCTTGCCATCTGCTTCAATAAGTGGAAGCTCACTTTTCCTCTCCCAATTGACGACTACTCAAGTTTTTTCCCTTTTCCTTTTTCTCCATTGCTTACGATTCTGTTCGACATCTCCTCTGAGTTTGATTTTTTTTTCATACGATGTTGCCTTATGATGTGAGTACAATTTATATTCTTATTGCATCATTTTCCTAACTATTTTATTTGTTTTTAAGTTTTAAAGCCCAACTTTTGAGTCTTTTATTTGTTATTTGTTATTTATTGAGTCTTTAGAGTTAATTGGGCCTGATGGGTCTTCTGATGCCTTTTGGGCCGTTTTCTGTGTTTAGACTTTGTTTTGCAGAACAGATGTGTTGCAGCAGGAACTTTTTGAATATGGAAGATAGGTTGCAGCATTACATTCCGGACCTGATTAGAATTCTCAAGAGCAAGCTTCAATTTGTGAACCTTGGCGCCCAAGCTACCTCTTAGTTGGATTTTTGGAAGTTCTCTTGTGTTAATTCAATTGCTTTGATGTCAAGATTAGTAGTACATGTACTTAGTCAACATGATGAAACAATATTAGTATTAATTAGTATTTATCTTTAAGTAATCCTCTTTTCCAAGCAACCTCCCTTCCTCTAGTATTTAAAGGGAGGCTTGGTTTAGGATTTGAACACACCTCACCACTTGATCACTCTTACTTGCTAGCTTTTCAATTCATTCCTCTAAGTTCTAAGCTTAAGGGTGAATTTGATCTTTTGGTTGTAAGTTTGATTCGGTTTAATATTAAGTGCATTTTCCGTATTAGTTCTTTTCTTTCAAGTTCTTACGATTTCTTTCCGTATCCAAGCTTTTACAAAGTTAAATTGGATATATCGAAATTGTTGAGATCTCTTGCTTTTAATTTCTCGTTGTTGAATTGTTTACTTCCACTGCAATTTACTTTTCCTTGTTCCAAGTTACAAGTCTTTTATAATTTCTTTCTGTGCTCAAGCTTTTATAAAGTTAAATTGAGTATATCGAAATTGTAAGTATTCTTGTGTCTTGTTATTTATTGCGAATCGTTTCCAAGTATTTTTGATAACTTCTTCTTCAATCATTGCTTTGGGTGAATTAAATTTCATACAGGCGTTATTAATTAAAGAACGGTTCTCTTTAAGTACTTTTTATTGCTTTATTTCTTTAAGTATTTTTATTGCTTTCTTTCTTTAAGTATCTTTATTGCTTTATTTAAATTAAAATGTCTTCCATAAAAATGCAAGTCAACCAAGCTATGAGAGACTAATCCCATAGCTTGGGTGTAAAGGAAGGTTGAGACCTAAAATTACTTGAGGTGGATATTGTTTAGACGTGTTGTTTACTCTAACTTTTCATTCAAGTTTATATTGTTTAAAACGTCTTCCGACAAGTGGCCGCTTGCCATAAGTGTTAAAGTGAGATGGTCTTGACCGTCAAGCCAATCGACACACCCCACTTGAATGACATGGAAGTATTTTTTTTAAGGTGTAGAAATAATCTTTTAAAAGATGCTCATAAATGGATATTTATTCCTACCCCATGCAACCTAAGAGGAGAGACAGGACGCGTGCCCATTTCACAAGCGTGACACTTGAGAGATGTGGAGGAGATGCTTGTCAAAACCTTTGCCCGAGTGACTCTTAGTTGATGGTTGGATGTTAAGCATCATTTTCTAAACTACCGGATACTTTTGCTGCATCATTACCCTTAGTAGGTATATGATGCAACACACGTCCACCAGATTGTAATCTCAAGCCTCAACTGAACTTTACACCCTTGCCCTTTTGATATTTATTTACAAATCATTTACTGCTTACTCAATTACTGCTTTATTATTTACTTTTTTAGTTCAAAACTCACTCAAAAAGATATTTCTTCGAATTCGTCCTCTGAAATTGACTTTTACAAGTTTGATCTTCTTTGCATTCCTTGCTTCTGTCCCTGTTGAACGATACGTGGTACTTACCACATTATTACTTGAGAAGACGATAGTGTCTAAGAGGTGTACACTTGCATCCCTTTTCACTTAGTTTTTGGTCTGTTTACATCTGGTTTTACGACAGGTTTAGCCTACATCAAGTTTTTGGCGCCGCTGCCGGGGAAGGCGTAGTCAAGATTTTTAAAGAAGTTTAAGTTTTAAAATTGATTTTTCTAACACTTGTTTTGCAGAAAGGAAAAGTGTGTATGCCACGGTTGCCACACGGAGACCTTTTTGATCCAGATCCTGAGATTGAACAAACTTTCAGGCATAGAAGAAGAGAGAAAAAAGCTGAAACGTTCGCTCAAAACTCTCAAACTATGGTTGGAAGAGGGAACAATCAACCACCACCAGGAAATCAACCACCACCAGTAAACCAACCTCCACCTGTTAATCAACCTCCACCAGTAAATCAACCACCACCGTTTCAGCCACCACATATTGAAGCACTTTTACCACCACCGGAAAATCAGATACCACCATTTAACCAACCGCCGCCATTTAATCAGCCACCGCCATTTAATCAACCACCACCATTTAACCCACCTGTTAATGATGTTCAAAACACCGTACATATTGCAGACTCTAAGGATAGGGGTATCATGGATTATGCTATTCCTGCTTTTGACCAGTTAAAATCAGGGATAACAAGACAAAATTTTGCTCACATCCATTTTGAACCAAAACCAGTCATGTTCCATATGTTACAGACGAATGGAAAATTTAGTGGTTTGCCATCAGAAGATCCTCACTCTCATTTGAGATCTTTTATGGAAATTACTAATTCATTTGCCATTCCAGGAGTGTCTGATGATGCCTTAAGACTCACGCTTTTTTCCTTTTTCATTAAGGGATAGAGCAAGAGACTGGTTGAACTCACTTGAACCTGACTCTGTAGTTACATGGAACCATTTGGCTGAAAAGTTTTTGAAAAAATATTTTCCTCCCACCAGGAATGCCAAGTCTAGAAATGAGATATGTTTGTTTAGACAACTAGACGATGAAGCGGTTCCTGAAGCATGGGATAGGTACAAAGAATTGTTAAGGAAATGTGTTAGGAATCCTAGTTTTGTAGGATCCTTGAAAGATTGTGCCAAAAATGTAAAATAAGGAATAGATAAGCTTTTTGTAATTAAGGCAATTTTAGTTGACCTTAAACTCTAAACATTCCTTATTTAAGTTAAACTCTCTAATATATATAGAGACCTTAGGGTCATTGTTTTGTTTTGTACTTCATATAGAGAGGGAGAGGAAGATCATTCTTGAGCTTACATTGTAATCAAATCTACAGGTAAGATATATGAATTATGAAGTTATTTATCATTGTTCTTAATTGCTTTATGTTTTTACTGCATTAATCTGCGTTTCTATTTTGTGCTTGATATTCTGGGATCAACAAGTGGTATCAGAGCCAAACGATCTGAGTTTTGGACTGATTCTGATCGAATTCGCGAATGAAAAGGTAAAATTCTCGTTACTGCTGTGTTGGTGTTTTATCGCTTAGGCTTACCCGACAAAACCCCAAGCACCCCAACTGTTGAGAGTTTATCGCATCATGAATACATTCATTATAATCGATATCTGTTCTTATTCCTTTTCTGTTTAAATCGATAAATTTTTCTGTTTAATTCGACATTCCATCAATTTTTTTGTTTAAATCGACAATCAGTAAAGTTCTTTTTCTCGATTTACATTTTTTTTTCAAGTTCATCTTATCTAAAAACGTTTATCGATTTTCTTTAAATTTCCATATGAATAGTTCTCGCATCTATAGCATCCGATAAAACTTCAATTTTTTATTAAAATCTATTTTGTCAACTTACAAAAACTACTCTCGCTTATTTTAGCATTACTTTTGCTATTCTTTTTCAACAGAAAACTCAGGGTCTCTGATTCCTATAACTTTTCTGGATAAAGAATCCTCTAGTAAACATCTTAAGCCTCAGGAAATTTGCAAGTGACCTTAATTGAGAAAATCGGAACACAAGAGCTTAGTTGTTCTTTTCCTTAAAAGACTAGATAACTTTGTTACGCTAGATCTTTTTGGTCAAAAATCCTTCGTGTCTTAGCTTTCTGGTTCATCGATTAAAGAACGAAACAAAGATTTGTTTTTCTTTTATCGCATCAAGGTGACCCGATAAATATTCTTTTTTTTCATTGCGTCTGAGTAACCCGACAATCATCCTTACCGTATATGTCTTTACCCGATAAACCTGATATCGCATCCTTAAGACCCGATAAACACACTCAGACTAGGCACCCGAGATAAAATCTTACTTTCGCGAAATCTCAGATTTTTTCCAAAACTTTCTGATCGAGATCTGAATTAAATCAAGTACAATGACTTCACGCAAACCAATGGCCATCGGTACCGACACAAGACCTCCAATTCTCTTCCGAGGAGAATATCCACAATGGAAAGATCGTTTTCTGGATTTTGTTGAAAGACACGATCTTGCTGAACAAATCATGCGGTCCATTACGGAAGGCCCTCCGCCCGTTCTATACCACAATACTCCCGCCATGCCAAACAATGATCCACCAGTGGAATCAAGACGAGAAATAAAACCAAAGAAGTCTTACACTGAAGAAGAAACTAAAATAGCAAAAGGTGATCAAGTTGCCCGTTCGTATCTACTACTCAGCATTCCAAATGATATCTACATGAGTATAGAAAGTCATAAACGAACAGCCAAAGGAATGTGGGAGCAAATCGAGAAATATATGCTCGGGATGAAAATCGGTACTCAATTAAAGATTACAAATTGTATCACTCAGTACGAGGAGTTCAAGGCCAAGGAAGATGAAAGTCTCACTGAAACTTACACTCGTTTCATTTATCTAATCAACGAACTCAGTAAAAACAAGATCCGTAAGTCTAATATCGAGAATAATGTGAAATTTGTCAGTAATCTTCAACCTGAATGGCGTCGGTTTGCCAATCAAATCAAACACAAAAAATTTCTCACTGAACTCGACCTTCACGAGGTATATGAGACTTTACAACAAGATGAAGCGGACGTTCTTGAAGTTATGGACGAAAACCGCAATGTCAAAAAGACTCCCGAACCAATCGCCCTAGTTGCTAAAGAAGAAAAGTTTCCGACTCGAAGCATACCTCAAGAGAACATTCCGGATTTGGAAGAGGAAGAATATGACGATCCTGAGATAGCCCAATTTCAGCAACAACTGGCTTTTCTCACCCAATCCTTTCAACGTAAGTTCTCTCTTCGTCCGAATAATAATCAATTACGCTATGCTTCGGGATCCAAAAACTTCGAACGAAAAGCCATTTTCGAACCAAAACAAAAGAAAGAAGATACCCGCCCACCGGTTAAACCAGAGGACAAATTCAAGGGCGAAAAGAGTTTGTGTTATAACTGTGGAAAAACGGGCCATTACGCTCGTGAATGCAAGAAACCCGTGGTCAAAGAGGCCAACTATTTCACGTACAAACTCATGCTTGCCAAACAAGAGGAAGCTGGTAAAGTGCTAATGGCTGAAGAGGATCACTTTCTACATCACGACGACGATGAACCGGACGAAGAAATTCAAGCTCATTTCAGTTTGATGGCTTACACTGATCCTAATGATGACGAGTCATCGACCAACGCTTCCGAATACTCACCCGAGGTAAGTCATTCTGACAATGAGCACTTTATTTCTCAAATGAATTTATTACATACACAATTGAAAGATCTTAACTCTAAATTGAAAACCGAGAAACTCTCAGTTTCCAAATCAGAAGCACGTCTAGAAAACAATCATAACCAACTCATTCTTGCTACGTCTGAGATTGCCAACTATCAAAGTGAGATTATTAACCTTCAAACCAAAAACGATTTTTTAACAACCGAGAATGCTAAACTCAAACAACAAAACTCTGATCTCAGAAAACAATTTAACAATTACGAAAATGAGATCGAAGTTTTGTCTTCTAGAGTGAAATTTGTCACCACTCAAAAGGACGATCTTTTAAACAAAATCAAAACCTTGGAAGTTAAACTGTATAAGATAGGACAAACAGAACAAACAATCTATTTAAATGCACCAAAGGAGTTATGTTCAAAAGCCGGCCTAGGTTTTAACAATCCTACATGTTTGGCAAAGGCCCTTTACAACACACCAACCCTTTATTTTGAATATCTAGACCTTGGTCCAGATTTTAAAATTCAATTTATGAAGTCTCATATTAAAGTTGAGAGACGGTAAGATTGGAATAGGAAGAACACTAAGTTCCATCAAATTCCTTTTTGCTATCCGACGGATATAGAAAAAGTTTCATCAAAACATACTCTTCCGAAAAATTATTTTCCTTCCTATACCAAGGAAGAACTTCAGGTCGAACCTCCAGATTATAAACCTTATATTCCCACCTTATTTTAGAAAAGAAAATCGTTCAATTAGAAAAGGTGTTGAAAACTGTACGTTTCATCGGAAAGGGAAAAGGAGGCTTTAATCACGAAAATCCATTTATTAGAAAACAACGCTTTACAATCAAAACTCCAAATTGAAACAGAATCAAACATCTCTTCATGTAAAGCATTCGTTAGCTCATACTTGGATGATTGTGAATCATACTTCAAACTTGATCCTGATTATTGTCCTCCTAAACATATATATTCTCTCACTCGCGAACAAATGGATAAAGAGTTGGATGAAATTGAAAACACAGATTCTTCTAAACATAACTTCTTGGATCCTAAAAATGTATCTCTTGATGTTTTTGATTTCAATCCCGATCTTCCAAGTCATGAGGAGTTTATCGATAAAGGCAAGAAGCCGATTGACTCTGTGTATCTTCCCAACTTTGAAAATGAATGTTCCACAAGTTTTTCAAAACCCGAAAAATCTCAAACAAAGACACCTCCACAAATTATTCCTCAAAGTTCTCCTGCTGATAAAGCTCCTGTTAATGTTTCAGCTCTACGCTCTTTAAGGACAACGCAAGTCTGCGTCGAAAAAGGCAAAGGCGAATCAAAGTCACCCCCCCACAATAAATCTAGATTTTTCAATGTTCCTAGGAATAGTCGCAAATTTCATTTTCCGTCTACTATTTATTCGTACAAACATTTGATTCAATTTTTTAGAAATAAAATCTGTTGCTCAAATTGTGGTGTGAATGACTTTGTGCGTCTGAATGCTTATGGTTATAATCGTTTTTATGATGTATATAATTCTTACAATTCATTTCATTATAAACCTGTTTATAAGTGGGTTCCCAAGAGGCCCTTGACTTCGGCATCGAAACCCCAATTCACTTGGGTACCAGAGGTTCCAAGCCAACTAACCCCGAAGGACCCATTTACAAATGGGTACCTATGTATGCTTAATCTTTGCAGGTTGGTCATGTGTGGTACTTAGATTATGGATGTTCCAAACACATGACTTGAAAGAAGGAGCTTCTTGCCAATTACGTTGAAAAACGAGGCGGCTCGGTATGGTTTGGGAACAATCATTTCTCACCCATCAAAGGATATGGCGATATTGTCAATGATAATCTTACGATCTCAAAAGTCTCTTATGTCAAAGAACTTGGTCACAATTTACTAAGTATCGGTCAATTCTGTGACAAGGAACTTGAAGTAAATTTCCGTACCGAAAGATGTTGTGTTCGAACATATGAAGGTCAAGAGTTGATCACCGGAACCCGCAAGTCTAACCTTTACACCATTGATCTCTCAAGGTTAAACCACCCACTGACATTTGTCTTCTCTCAAAGGTGGACAAAGAGAAAAATTGGTTATGGCATCACAGACTATCCCACTTGAACTTCAAAAATATTAGTAAACTCGCAAGTGGAGGGTTAGTCTCCGGTTTACCAAAGATGAAATTCGAGAAGTCACACTTATGTGGTGCTTGCGAAATGGGCAAGATGAAGAAGGCTCTCACAAAACGAAATTAGAAAACAACACGACACGACCTCTTCAACTGATACACATGAACTTATGTGGTCCCATGAGAACTCAAAACATCCACAGAAAGAAGTATATTCTCGTGATGGTGGATGATTATTCTCGGTACACACGGGTTAAATTTCTTCGGTCTAAGGACGAAGCTCCCGACACAATTATTGCACTTTTGAAGAACATTCAAGTTAGACTGGAGCTTTCTGTCCAAACGATTGGTACAGATAATGGCACCGAGTTCAAAAACCGCACGTTTGACACCTATTTCACTTATGTGGGCATCACTCATACGTTTTCCGCACCAAGAACTCCCCAACAGAATGGTGTCGTGGAACGCCGTAACCGTACGTTAGTCAAAGCTGCTCGTACAATGCTAGCTTATTCCAAACTTCCACATCATCTCTGGGCCGAAGCGATTCACACCGCATGCTACACTCAAAACCGGTCGATTATTAACAAAAGGTTTAACAAGATACCGTATGAGCTAATCAACAAACGCATTCCTTCCCTCCATCATCTTCATACATTTGGCGAACGATGTTTTGTTATGAATGATAACATCAATCTTGGGAAGCTACAACCCAAATCCGATGAAGCCTATTTTCTGGGTTACTCGCCAAATACCTCTGCCTTTAGAGTCTACATGAAAAATGCAAGGTGCGTCACCGAGAGTTCCAATATCCACTTCGACACAAAAGCTGAAATGAATTTCAAAACTCATAGTACTGAACCGATTATCACTGGCGTATTAGCTTCCGAACACCTCAATTCAGAACCTGCTCAAATCCCGACTACTCCAAATCAAACCTCAACTTCTCACATTACACCATCCGATTTAGATAATTTGTTTCAGCATATCTACACCGAATACTTCGAAAAACTGATTCCGAGACAACCACTGAGCCCCCCACCCCCAACGTTGGAAGTTGCCGAGACCCCCACTAGTTCTCCAAATCCAAATCTCGAGAACAATGTCTCAACTGCTGCAACTCCAAATTCGACCAATCCTACTGTCATTGCCCCCATCCATCAAACAAGCCTACCCATTCCGAATGAAGTCGCTCAACCCCTCCAAACACCATTAACCGAAACAACCCCTCAAACCACATCAAATCCGGATCCATCATCCTCCACAACTCAACCGCCTACCACTTCAAGGGAACTTTCTACCGACGTTTCACCAGCCCTAGAATCTGTACAAGATCTTCCCCTTGGTCAATACGTGGATGAAAATTCCGGAACCATGACTGCTCAACCACTTCCTCATACAACCAAATGGATTCGATCTCACCCACCCAACCAGATCATTGGTGACCCTTCCAATCCTGTCACAACACGGTCTGCCTCGGCTAATGAATGTTTATTCTCATCCTTCTTAAGCAAAATTGAACTGAAAACCATTCAAGAAGCCATGTCTGATCCTGATTGGATTGTCGCCATTCAAGAAGAACTCAATCAGTTTGAAAGTCTGAAAGTATGGCGCCTCGTTCCCCGACCTCAGCACAAGACAATTATTGGAACCAAGTGGATCTTTAAGAATAAACAAGACGAGGACGGAATTGTCATACGCAACAAAGCACGACTTGTTGCCAAAGGCTATCGACAACAAGAAGGTATTGACTTTGACGAAACCTTTGCCCCGGTTGCACGTATAGAAGCTATTCGAATCTTCTTGGCATACGCCGCACATAAAAACTTCGTAGTTTTCTAAATGGATGTCAAGACCGCTTCCTTGAATGGTGTTCTCCGAGAAGAAGTATATGTCTCACAACCGGACGGTTTTGTTGATGCTTCGAAGCCCAATCACGTCTATATCCTCGACAAAGCACTGTACGGACTCAAGTAAGCTCCTCGTGCATGGGACGATAGTCTATCTCATTACTTGGTGAAAAACGGGTACTCGAAAGATAAGATCGATCCCACTCTGTTCATTAAAAAGGAAGGTAAAGATAGTATGCTTTTTTAGATTTATGTAGATGATATTATTTTCGGCTCGCCTAACCCCCAACAATGCAAACATTTCTCCGAACTCACGACGGCAAAGTTCAACATGAGCATGATGGGAGTAATGAATTTTTTCCTTGGTCTTCAAGTAAAACAATTTTCAACAGGAATATTCATTAACCAATCGAAATACATCTCCGATATGTTACATAAATGTAACATGACGACATGTACTCCGATTGGGACTCCCATGTCTCCGGGTTCAAAACTACACGCCGACCCCTTGGGAAAAGCGGTAGATCCCAAGACATATCGGGGAATGGTTGGTTCGTTAATGTACTTAACGGCTAGTCGACCGGACATAATGTTTGCTACATATCTTTGTGCTCGATATCAAGCATCTCCCAAGGAATCCCACCTTAGTGCAGTAAAACGTGTCTTTCGTTATTTAAAAGGTACTACTGATTTTGGCCTATGGTATCCTAAGGATACGGGGTTCGAGTTAACTGCCTTTTCAGATGCTGATCATGCCGGTTGCATGCTGGATCGAAAGAGCACGATGGGCCATATTCAGTTCTTGGGATGTATCCACTTCAACTGCGGAAGCCAAATACATTGCTGCCGCAAGTTGTTGCTCTCAAGTCATATGGATGCGAACACAACTCAAAGACTATGGCTTCTGGTTCAATAAGATTCCGATCTATTGCGACTCAAAAAGTGCAATTGCCATATCAAGAAATCCGGTTCAACACACAAAGACAAAGCACATAGATGTAAGGTACCACTTCATTAAAGACCATGTAGAACGAGGTACGATCGAACTTTACTTTGTCAATACAGAACTACAACTTGCTGACTTGTTCACAAAGGCATTGGATGAAAAACGATTCCAATTCCTAGTGTCCAAGTTAGGCATGCTCAATTTACGCACATAAAATCCAAATCTTTTATATTAACATGTACAAAACGTCCAGTCAGATCATAATGCACATTCACCCCTACGGATGATAGTTCACTTTATCTGACTTCTCATTTTGTAAAGTTTAATAATCAAGTTCTGTTTTTTCTTTTGTTTTACTTCGTTCTTGTCTTTTATTTTGTATCGTGTGCTACTAACAAAATTTCAAGCTGTTTCGTTATCAATTCTGATTCCAAGGGGGAGCGGTAAGATAAGTTTTACTTAAATCGCATCTTAAAATAGGGGGAGCTAAGGTTTCTTATCTTAGGTATCATTTAAGATGGAGCTATTTTATTTAAGATTTTTTTTAAGAAATTTTTTTTTCATATTTTTTGTCGCGTCTATAGGACCCGACAACGGCTTTTGTCGCATGATACACACCCGATAAATTTTTTTGTTGCATGTTACGGAACCGACAACCCTGGATGTCGAGTTCTCAAGACTCGACATGTTCCAATGTTTCTTGGCGTGTCCCAACCATTTCATGCCACGTGTTCAAGGGCCCACTATTTAAACATTAGGCCCCACCTCACTGTTCATAACTTCAAATTCTTTTTCATCATTTTCCTTCTAAACCACTCAAGAACACAGCCATCTCAATCGATTTCCAAAAACTTCAAATTTTCGAATTCTGATTACACCACCAGGTTCGTACTCTATCCTAGAACAACTTTAATTCTTACTTAACTCGCATCTTAATAGGGGGAGCTAAGGTTTCTTATCTTAGGCATCATTTAAGGGGGAGCAATTTTATTTAAGATTTTTTTAAGAATTTTTTTTTCATATTTTTTGTCGCGTCTATAGGACCCGACAACGGCTTTTGTCGCATGATACACACCCGATAAAAAATTTTGTCGCATGTTACGGAACCGACAACCCTGGATGTCGAGTTCTCAAGACTCGACATGTTCCAATGTTTCTTGGCGTGTCCCAACCATTTCATGCCACGTGTTCAAGGGCCCACTATTTAAACATTAGGCCCCACCTCACTGTTCATAACTTCAAATTCTTTTTCATCATTTTCCTTCTAAACCACTCAGGAACACAGCCATCTCGATCGATTTCCAAAAACTTCGAACTTTCGAATTCTGATTACACCACCAGGTTCGTACTCTATTCTAGAACAACTTTAATTCTTGCATTTTCTTGATTTAACAACTGCAAGTCATTCGATTGGATGCTTAACTGTTCGTTTCCCAAATGGGTTAAAACCCTTGGGTTTTCCAATTTTCTTGATTGTTCTTGTTTCTAGACTAAATTGATCACCCACACTTGCTTTAATATGGTACTCGATCACCATAGAGTCTTTATCTAGGCTGAAAATCGTCTGGAAACATGGGTTTTTGGTTTTTTCTGGGTTTGACTGTCACTTAGGATTTTCTCGATATTTATACGTTTTTGTCGGGTACCATTAACTCGACAAATACACCTTAGGCATTTTTATCGAGTGCATTTGACTTGACAAAATCACAAAATGTGTTCTTCAAAATTGCTAAGTATGTTTATCGGGTCCCTTTGAATCGACAAACTCTCATCACTGTCATTCAACAATGCCTAAGTTATTTTGTCGAGACACTCATGAACCTATGTCGCATCACACTAACTCGACAAAATGTTCAACCTTGACTTAGGAGGTTTATCGCATGATACTATTTTAGCCATGTTTGTGTTTGCATAATTTTTATCGGCTCTCTCTAACCCGACATGGTCAAAGTTCTCTATATGTCTTCCTTAAGCTCGTATATCGCATCTATAAGACCCGACATACATCTATGTCGGCTCCCATAGACCCGATATCCTTACTTGAAATGTTAATCGACAAACTAACCTTGACTCGACTTCAAACCACATCACATTTCACTCGACAAACTTCAATGCTCCGACATCTATCAGGAATATCGGGTATCACAACAACATGCTTGACCCGACATACCTCATCAGATTCCTCTCTATACTCAAAACTGACTTATTTCAATGGTCTGCTAACTCTTCTTTTTTAGTACACATGGCTGCCATTCAAGATCCAAATCTTTCCGATGATGAACATCCGCTACCTTTCGAAAGGTCCACTGAACCGAGCATTCATCTTCCCAATCGAGACGATGTGCTCATGCCACCCGCGGAGCTGAAAGACTTAGAACACAACAACCATCGCCTTGACATGAGCATGATGGTGGAGCATCAAGTCATCATGGAGATACTTATGCACCATCCACTTCGATTTGCCTTCCGCCAAGAACACCGCGTCCGGTCTTCTACTTACAACAATTCTGGTACACTATGAATTACCATTCGGTCGAGGGAAATCATCACTTCACGGCACGGACCGATGATTTCACGACACGCCTGACTCTGTCTCGGTTCCGCACCATCTTACAACTGCCGGTCTCAGAAGTATATGATACTCCAGTGTCAGAAGGGGAACTATGCCGAGATATTCGAGCTCTCGGTTTCACCGAAGCCCTCAATTCGGTCGGCCAATTCAAGCGTATGTTCTTACCGCAGATCTGGTTTACACTATTCTCCTTGATCAATCGTTGCCTAACCGGCAAACACACAGGGATGGACCGCGCAAGTATAGCGACTCTTTGCATCTTTTATGGAATCATCCATAGTCGCAACTACAACTACGCGACGTTAATATGGAAGGATCTGGTCGAGTACGTTAACCAAAAAGCCAATGGGCGCGCAAAGAAGTTTCTACCTTACCAGTGATTTCTCCAACTAATCATTCACTCCATGATGCAGTCAAATCCGGCAATCCTCCAAAGAGCAGGTTCGCCTCTTGGCCCTTCTTGTGTCCAACATTTCATAAAACTAAATGACAGACGCTTCCCATATGTTATGCCTATACCTGAAGCCCTGTTAGCCTTAGCGAATCAGAATGCACCCAGTGTGATAAAGTATAGGGAGAGACTCGGTTTAATGGCTCCCCACATTCCGGTGGAGCCTGCCCACGAGCCAAACCGTGAGGAAAATATTGAGTTTGGTGAGGGTCCAATAGTAGCTGAGCAGGTTCAGGATCAAGGGGATCCTGAATAGGGTGTTGAGAGAAGAGACGAAGTGAAGGGAAATGACGAGGGGGGTGCATCTGATCTGCATATCCAAACAACCTCCACCCCGATAATCCCCATTCCACCTGCAAACCAACCTATTCCCACCTCATCCATCCAAATTCAGCCACCGACCCAACCAACATTTGGAACGACATCTCGCCCACCTGTAAAACGACAACGAGCAAAAAGGCTAGTAAATCGTAACCAAGTCATGCCCCCACCTTCTTCATCCGGATCTGATACAAAGCTTGAGCTTGAAGACAGTTCTGCAGATCTTCGGCCAAGACAACAACGACGAATCACTACTGTTGATGATGCACTAACCCGGATTGGCCGACAACCATCCATCGAAGAATCCTCTTCTGACAATACATCATTGGAAGGTGGTCAATCTTTTACTTCCCAACCTGATCCATTACCTGAACCTAATCCAATTCTACCACATAAAAGAGATATAAGGAGAGCGGAGGGAGACTTAGTTGAAAAAGAACAGGTGAGATTGTGTGAAGGAGAGAAAAATATGCAAGAGAATGAGATACCCTCAAACACCAGCCGGGTAACCGAGTCTCATGTGGATACTCTTCCGTTAAGTACACACATAAGACAAGACGTTGTGGACCCAGCAATGCAAGTGCACGCCCCTTCCAGCCACTCGGTAGACTCACAACAGTCTACTGTTTCAGCACTACTTGTGAGTTTACCTCCTACTCTAGTTCCCCTCCTTTCGGGAGGCATAACTATTGAAAATAGAAGTAGTATCTCACCTACTTCGACTTTATTTCTCTCCACATCAAGTCTAGATCCTCCTAGGACACAAGCATCATTTCACTCCGACAGCCTCCGTGGCTCGGGCGGTACTCCTTTAGTGGTGTCGGTTCCCGAAATTTCACGAGGATTGGGAGGAAACCCTACCAGCGCTACATCACTGCCACCGCTGAATGTAGGTCCCGGAGTTGAGTCAACTACGGTGAAAACGGATGCTCTACGTGAACCCGGTTTTCCCATTTCAGGTACCACCGATCTACCACCGTTCACGGTAACTACTGACACTTCAGCACGGGTATTTGATCAGCATGAAGCTCACGTACAACTCTTATCCCATCAAGGCTTAACTGCTCATGCCAGGTCACGCCCTTCAATTGCAAGCAGTTCTCGCCCAAGTACAAGTCGATCTTCACCTCTGTTATTCTCTTCCGACTCTGAAGAATCTTTGCATCCCCGACCTCCACGTAATCCAACACCCCCTCGACAATCTCAGTTCAATAGGGATGAACTGATGTCTATGCTACTTGTGGATTTACTTACGGAGGGCGAAGCAAGAGGTCTCCCTGAAGATGATCTAACGGGCCTTCTCCGCCGAAATCTACAAATTTCGACAGTCACTCGTCATGAGTTTGATGTATTTAGAGCTCATGTCGATGAACGGTTGGATACCATGGAAAGCAACAACAAGAAGATGGAACAATCTATGCTTGGAGCTACCGAAGCATTACGACTAGAGATTCAGCAATCTTGTCAATCAACGGAACATCTCAAACGCCGTCGACCTGGTCAGGACGATCCAGATTCCGGTCCCAATCGCCCCGAGGGAGAGACACGTCGTCGAGTCACCAGGCTCAACCGTCGATTAGAACAAGAACTCCACAAGCTTCTAGATTAGCAGCGGGTACTCAATCACAAACTGATCCTACTCCTTTCATTCAACAACAAGATCAGCCAACGGTTGAAAAGCCTACGACAGATTTTGAAGTTGGAAGTGCTTCTCACCTAGAAGAACCTGAATCAAACACAGATGAACTGGTCAACGTTCAGAACTTAAGAGTTCAAGTTCATAATTGGTTCAAAGATCCTTATGCTCCTGTACTTGGTGAAGAAGACTACTTACACTTACAACATGCAAATCTTTCTTATCAACCTAGATCTCCAGTTGGTACAGATCTGTTGCCACATCAGATTAGATGGGAAAGAATTCTGAAAGAAAGAAACTCCAAATGGGCAAATCAACAAATCAGAGTTCCTTATCTTGAAGAAACAATGAACAAAATATTTTTCGAGAAGAAAAGCGAAGAGGATTTATCTCACATCCATCAAGTCATGGATATGAACCCGGAACAAACCAAAGAGTACGTGTGGTTGTTAAAGCTAAAAGCCTAACCTCCTGAAAGGGTTATGTCTCGACACAAGATAGTAGGAATAAAATAAATCAGTTATGAAAAGTGGTTACATGTAAAGTTTCCATCTTTCCGAGTATTGCGAGAAAATGGAAAAGAATACTATTTTACCGAAGCCGACTTTGCTAATATTGATGTGATTGATATGGAAGAGATGTACATGGATCTACGAAACAAGTCAAAGAGAAATATTGATGAACAAAGGGCCTTACGAGCAATTGTTAAACACGTACAGAAAAAGTTAAGGTTCAGTTATCTTCATGATCTACAAAGAGGTATTGAAAGCAAGCAAAAGAAGGTATATCTGAACAAGTCGGATCAGAGTGTTCCGGAACTTGACAAACTCGATGTTATTACTTTTCTGCATGCTCCCTCTTTTGGTGTGGTTTACTTAAAGTCAACTGGCGAGAAAAGATTTCTCAGATTCACTGAGGTTGCTGCTTACTCGGATGGTACTCTAACTAGTATACGAAATAGGTTATCTGCGGATATAAGTGCTGACATGAAAAAGAATCCAAGACAATTGAAGCATGAACAAAGGGAGAACATTCTTAAAGGGATTGAGTTGATCGACAAAAGGCTGATATATAGCTAAACTCTATGCCGGTTTGAAGGAATGTTCGAGTTAGGAAGATGAAGACGCACTTTGATACAATAGGGGGAGATTGTTAGGAATCCTAGTTTTGTAGGATCCTTGAAAGATTGTGCCAAAAGTGTAAAATAAGGAATGGATAAGCTTTTTGTAATGAAGGCAATTTTAGTTGACCTTAAACTCTAAACATTCCTTATTTAAGTTAAACTCTCTAGTATATATAGAGACCTTAGGGTCATTGTTTTGTTTTGTTTTGTACTTCATATAGAGAGGGAGAGGAAGATCATTGTTGAGCTTACATTGTAATCAAATCTACAAGTAGGATATATGAATTATGAAGTTATTTATCATTGTTCTTAATTACTTTATGTTTTTACTGCATTAATATGCGTTTCTGTTTTGTACTTGATATTCTGGGATCAACAAAATGCTCAAACCATGGCATTCCCTACTGGATTCAGCTTGAAACATTTTACAATGGTTTATGTTAGATATTAAAGTATGAGTCAAAGAAGAGATGTCTACAAGTGTCAACACACACTTCTTGTTATAACTAATTGTTGTTAGACGCTCCCTTTATGACACATGGCACTTTGTAATTGGCTAGCATTTTGACTTTCTGTTTTTGTATCTGTATAAATAGCATTGTATTGTGTTTGTAAAAGTTGTCGATCAATACATTTATATTTTGAAGAATACTGTGCGTAATTCATTTCATAATCTTTGTTCTTCATTCTGTTTACTGTTCTATTGATTCAAATTGTTAATTGATCTGCTTCCGCATGTCACTTTGATTCAATACTCTCAATTAACAATCGGTTTATAGGAATCTGGAACCAACAATTGGTATCAGAGCCTTCTAATCAATCTATTGATTATTAGATCTCTTCCATTGAAGAAATTCCTTTCGATCGAACAGTATTTTCTCAGATTCAAAATTTGCTTGTTAATCCACTCTGTTTTACGAGACTTTGTTAAATCGTTAACAATCTTCTCTTAAATTGAGTCATTCATTTTGTAATCTGAAGAAACAATGATATAATCGACCTATTCTTCTTTCAAATTGAGATTTAATTGCTCTAAATTTCTTTCAAATCTTCAAATTTTCTCTTCTATCCTACTCAAATGGCAAATTCGAGCCTGAATGCTGTTTATACGTCTGGGTCCCTGACTAAACCTCCAACTCTTGTACGTGATGAATACCCACAATGGAAGATTCGAATGGTTAACTTCTATGAAGGATTGGATGCTGAGTTATATCCAATTATTCAAAACGGTCCGTTTGTTCCCACCACTACTATTCCCAGAATTCCAGCCACTGCAAATACAGACGAGGTACCAGCAAGACTGGTTCAGAAGTCAAGGAATAACTGGACTGATGAAGAAAAGGCGAAGGTGGAATTAGCTAAGAAAGCTAAGTCTCTGTTGATAATGGCCATTCCAAATGAGATTTTTCAATCTCTGGACTCATGTGACACAGCAAAAGATTTATGGGATCAACTGGAGAATCTCTTAGAAGGTGGTGCGAAAATGAAAAAGAACAGAAGAGCCCAAGCTCTAAATGAATATAATAGTTTTCAAGCGCTGACTGATGAATCTCTGGAACAAACATTTCATCGATTCAACAATCTGATTAATCTCTGCAAGAGATGTGACATTGTTAGATCAAAGGAAGACAACAATGTTCTATTTCTCAAAAGGTTAAACCCTGAATGGTCAAATCTATCCATGTCATTACAAGCCAATCAGGACCTTGAACAATGGTCGCTGCATGATGTATTCGGCACACTGCAAGCTCATGAAAAAGAAGTTGTTCAGAAAAGAACAAACATCGGAGGTCCTCTGGCTTTGATCTCAGAAACAAAAGGAATCAGAAGACGAAGTGATGACAGGAAGAAATTGAAGGCCTTCATATCAGAGACTGCTCCAGAAGATGACTCTGAATCAGATGATGAAATTAAAGCGTTTGCTGACTCTCTGGCTTTAATAACCAAGCAATTTACTAATCGTTTTGGAAATAAGTCTTTGAAAGGAAATAAACGATTTGATCGTCCCTATGTTCCTAAACAAGAAGTACGAGAGAGTAGAGAAAACGAGAAGAAGAAGAAAGAAGAAGAATTAAAAAGGAAGAAAGATGTCTGCTACAGATGTGGCAAGCCCGGACATTACTCGAGAGATTGCAGAGGAGCTCTGGAAAAGGATAAGACTTATTACAAAAACAAATATAAGTATAATGTCACCGAAAGAGCACACTTTGCGTAAAAAGAAAAGCGGGTGCAAGATGAATCCGGCGGTGATGAAGCCATGTTCGTGGAATGGCAAACACAAACGAATCGCAGGATCAACCCTGCGAGTCACCGGTTAGTAATTTCTCTGGATCATCCGAGCTTGAACAAACGATTGTGATGTTATCAAACAATTTTGAGGAACTAAAACTGAAACTCACAATCGAAAAGAAATTACGAAAAAGTACTGAGAAAACTCTTTCTACAATCAAAAGGGAAAGAGATATTTTCAAAAGAGAAATGGATTTACTTACAGAAGAAAAACTCGAATTAAATACTGCAAAGGAAACGATTTCAATGAGTTTAAAATTTTCTGAAGAAAAACTTAAAAAGGAAATTTTGAATCTCAATAAACTTCTGGAAGGAAAAGAGAAAGAAATCAGAGACAAAGAGAGTGATAGACTCAACTCTGTAGCACTTAAGAACTATTTTCAGAAAGAGAGAGAATTTTTACACGTTGAACTTCAACAGAAAAAGCTACAGATTATAACATATCTGGATGCACAGAAGGTTCATGACAAAATTAACACACAAGTAGGAAGATCTGGACTTGGTTTCGAGGACCTAGATCCCTACACGTGTAAGAAAAGGTCAGATCTGAAATCTGTTTTTTGTGTTGGACAAATACAAAAGCCAAAGTTTCCAATTTTGTATGAAAAATCTATTTTTAAAAAATCTAGATATGAAAAACATCATACAAAAAGCAAACTTAAATTCGAAAATACTGAATATTGTTGTAAAACAAATGTTGATCTAAATAAAGTTCAGAAGAAAGATGATATTTTCAATTTTGGTTCAAATAAACATACAATTTTGAATCCAGGCGGATATTTTTGTTCCAAGTCGGGCAGGAAGATCTACGACTTATGTTTGAAAACGATATTCTCTCTACTCCGGATAAGTGTTTTAGAAATGAAACTCTTTGTGAGAATCATCCGCAGATCTCTCCTCGTTCATTTGAAGATTTACATCTTTCTCGAAACTCAAGAAAGTTTCGAGATTACGTATCCATGGGAGAATGACAATAATGATGAAGAATTTTTTGATAACTCTGAAAATTACCTTTCAAATTTAGAAATAAATTCTTTTAAATCATCAAAAGGTATCACAAATAATTCAGAAATTATTGATAAAAAGGATGATTATTTGTATACTGATAAATCTCAAGAAATCAGAGCTTCTGATAGAGATTGTGCTAAACTTTCAAGTGGTATACCTATTCTTCCTGTTTCTGTTCCTAAACCGAGAAATTCAGTATCTATACATCCAGACTTCTTAGATATGTGCCTCAAAGCCAAAACATGTCTTGAACTTGAGAAAGAGGCAGAACTCAAAAACAAAGTGCAAAATCAAAAGATTTTAAACTCTACTCTTCCGAAGTTTACTAATATTCAAAAAGGCAAATGGAAATCCTCTAATTCTTATGTTCCTTTTTCAAGAATAACAGAGCTTCTGCAAAAGTAGATCAGAGAAAGAACACAGAGAAGAAAAAGCCAGAACTAAAACAAAAGTCTAGTCTAGATAGGTTCTCTAGAACTACTGATACTAGAAAAGACTTTAGAAAGAATAATTGTAATTACCATTCTCGCAACGAAAATTCAATTCAATCTTCTATGTTTCAGTCTTCCGAATGTTTTTCTCTGTTCTTAAAGTTAAAACAATTTTTCTCGCAAACCTCTGATCATTCCAATTCACAGTATGTTTGTCACAAAAAGAATAAAACTCAAAAAAAACAAAAACCAAAAATAAAGTCTTTACCTTCTGTTAAATCAAAAAACGAGAGTACTCCAAAAGCTAACATAAAAGGACCCATTATGCGATGGGTACCTAAGAAATTCTGATTTTTGATTGCAGAAACAGCGTGTGCATATCTGGTATCTTGACTCTGGATGCTCGAGGCACATGACTGGATCCCAAAATTTACTATCCCAATTCAAGGACAAATCAGGTGGAGTAGTAACTTTTGGTGATAATGGTAAGGGTCAAATAAAAGGCTACGGTACTCTACAAGAAGGTAATATCACCTTATCAAAGGTAGCTCATGTTTCTGGCTTGAAACATAACCTCCTTAGTGTAAGTCAACTCTGTGATTCTAAAATACTAGTCGTATTTGATGAAAAACATTGTTATTTATTCTCTAAGGCAGGTGAAGAACTTTGGAGAGCGAACGGGAAAGGTAACTTGTATATGATGAATTTTACCTCTAAGGATGGTAAGGAAACTTTATGTCTCATCTCCAAAAAGAGTGAAGTTGCGTGGCTCTGGCATCATAAAATGTCTCACTTAAATTTTAATAATCTTGAGATGCTTGTCAAAAACAAACTGGTATCTGGACTTCCAGATATTCATTTTCAAAAAGATCACCTCTGCCCTGCATGTGAAATGGGCAAAATTAAACGAGCATCTCATAAAACAAAAAGTGATCATTCTTGTACTAGACCTCTGCAATTATTACATGTGGATCTCTGTGGTCCAATTGCAATTCAGAGTCTATCTGGTAAAAAGTATATTCTGGTACTAATTGATGAATTTTCCAGATATACTTGGCTTGCTTTCGTTCGTCAAAAGTCAGAAGTCCCAGTGGTACTACAGAATATGATGACCAGAATTCAAGTTCTTCTACATCAGAAGATTCAGCATCTTCGAAGTGATAATGGTACAGAATTCAAGAACGTCAAGCTTGAATCGTATCTTGTTGAACAAGGAATTACTCAAAACTTCTCTGCTGTTCGCACTCCACAACAAAACGGTGTAGTTGAACGTCGCAACAGAACCTTGGTTGAAGCAGCCAGAACGATGCTCGCAGCCTTCGGTCTCCCAATTCACTTCGGGCCGAAGGCTGTTGCTCGCTTGTTTCACTCAAAACCGTTCAATTATAGTCAAGAGGCATCTCAAAACCTCTTATGAGCTGATTAATAAAAGAAAACCATCTGTAAAAAATTTTCATATCTTTGGTTGCAGATGTTTTATCTTAAACGACAGAGATAATCTTGGCAAATTTGATCCGAAGTCCGATGAAGCTAAATTTTTAGGCTACTCGTTAAATTCAAGAGCTTTCCGAGTTTTTAACTTACGAACAAAAACTGTTATGGAAAGCATCAACATTGACTTCGATGATAACACTCAACTGACTTCTGAACACTCTACTTCAGAACTCAAGCTTAATACTGTTACTTCTGACTATCTTTCAGGTTCCAGAGAATCCGAGATTGATGCTATTTTTCATGATTTTTTGGGCGACGAAGTTGTGTCAGAAGCTATGTCACCTCCACATTTGCAGATACCAGATATTCTTCAAGCCTCAGGCATTACTCTCTCTGGTCCTGCTACTTCTGCTTCATCTGTCACGTCTATTTGTCTAGAAGTTCCCACTACTCCTACATCTGCCAGACCAGAAGCCACTTCTGTTCCATCATCTGAGGGGGAGACACAAGGACAGGTGACAAAACAGATACCAGAAGGACATACAGAAGAAAATATAGAAGATTTTGTGTTTCCAGATGAAATCATTTCGTCACATAACACAACCCAATCAATTTCTCAACCCAGAATGACGAAATGGACTAAATCTCACACACCAGATCTTATAATTGGTAGTCCTTCTGAAGGGGTCAGAACACGATCTGCTACTGCAAATGAAGCATTCTTTGTTAATTTTCTTAGTATGATCGAACCTAAACGCGTACATGAAGCCTTAGTTGAACCAAGCTGGGTGGATGCTATGCAGGAAGAATTACTTCAATTCGAAAGAAATAAAGTTTGGCGTCTTGTTCCTTTACCAAAAGGCAAAGTTGCTATAGGCACAAAATGGGTATTTAGGAACAAAAAGGATGAAGATGGAATTGTTGTCAGAAATAAAGCTCGTTTGGTGGCTAAAGGTTACTGTCAAGAGGAAGGTATCGATTATGATGAAACCTTTGCTCCTGTTGCAAGACTAGAAGCAATAAGATTATTCTTGGCTTTCTCTGCATACAAAAACTTCAAAGTCTATCAAATGGATGTTAAATGTGCATTTCTTAATGGATGTCTAAAAGAAGAAGTGTATGTTGAACAACCTGATGGTTTCAAAGATGCAAGATATCCAGAATATGTTTATATTCTTGACAAAGCTTTGTATGGTCTAAAGCAAGCCCCAAGAGCCTGGTATGAACGACTATCTAAATTTCTGATCAGCAAAAGTTATGAAAAAGGTAAAATCGATACAACTCTGTTCATCAAAAGAGGCAAAGGTATGTTAACTATAGTTCAAATTTATGTGGATGACATAATATTTGGTTCTACTCATCAAACAGAAGTTGATTTGTTTTCTAAGTTGATGGAAACTGAATTTGAAATGAGTATGATGGGAGAATTAACTTTCTTCCTAGGACTTCAAGTTAGACAAAGTACCTCTGGTATCTTTATAAATCAGGCAAAATATGTTTCTGACATGCTTAAAAAGTTTCATCTTCAAAACTCATCATCCATGAAAACACCTATCTCTCCTGGTATGAAATTAGGACTCGACTCCTCCGGGTAAATCTGTTGATATTACCGGCTACGGAGGAATGATTGGTTCTCTTTTATATTTAACACAAGTAGACTCGATATTATGTTTGCCACTTATCTTTGTGCTCGTTATCAAGCCAATCCTAAAGAGTCTCATTTGGTCTTTGTAAAAGAATTTTTAGGTACTTAAAAGGTTCACCATCGTTGGGCCTTTGGTATCCTAAAAATTCTGGATTTGATTTAATGGCGTATACGCATTACGATCATGCGGGTTGTAAGCTTGACGGAAAAAGTACATCGTGTAGCCGTCAACTTCTCGGGAAATCGACTTATAAGTTGGACATCCAAGAAACAAAGCTGCGTATCCACATCTACAAAGAGGTCGAATATGTTGTCGCCGCTAGTTGTTGTTCACAAGTTATTTGGATGAAGACCCAACTCGAGATTATGGTCCGATATACGATAAGATTCCCATCCTCTCGTGATTCTAAAAGTGCTATCGCCATTACGAAAAATCCAGTCAAAGATTCCAAAACAAAGCATATTGATGTCGTGTATCATTTCATCAAGGATCATGTCGAAAAGTACAATCGAAATGTATTTTGTTTCTACCGATTATCAACTTGCCGATATTTTCACAAAAGCTCTTGATGAGAGTCGTTTTAACTTCTTAATTAGCAAGTTGGGAATGCTTAATATGTAACAATGATTTCTTCGAAGCATCCGAAGCCTCTGAACTATTCTGACGATACTTCAGAAGTCATCAGAAGTCTCTGATGCTTTCTGAACTCTTCAGAACACTTCAGAAGCCTCTGAATTACTCTGATTTTCTGTTTCATAATAATATTTTTCTTTCAAGATATATCATAAAGTGCAGATTGAGAAACGAGGTAAAGAAGCTACTACAGGGGGAGTTCACCATTCAAGGGGGAGTTCACCATTCAAGGGGGAGTTCACCATTCAAGGGGGAGTTCACCATTCAAGGGGGAGTTCACCATTCACGGGGGAGTTTCACAATGAAGAAGATATTCGTCTAAGTCTAACTCTGGTTAGCTGTCTTCTGATTTACTATTTCACTTAAATTTTATTTGAATCTATCTGCTCTGAGTTTCTCTTGCCGCCAAGGTCTCTTAGACTTTTGATTCATTTCAAATTTTTTTTAAATATAAATCAAGTCGACATGTTTTTCAACTAAATTTTCTATAAATTGATATTTCTTATAATTTCCATTAAATATATAAATTCATTCAACTCTTGCCTCCAAGGTTGTTTAAGTCTATATGTTTAATGCAAATTCTTCTTTATTATTCTTTTATAGAAACTAAACTCTCATGTGATTTTTGTTCTCACTTGACTGATTTTTAAACTTAAATAAATAAAATTAAGATTAAAATCTGTGTTTATTCAATTAATTCAAAATTAATTGATTAATTAAACAGATTTTTTTTACTTTTGTTTATTTCTGCTTTTAAGAAAAATAGCATCTGCTACTAAATCATCATCACACATGTGTCTCGTCGTACACGTGTCTCCAATCGAAACACTGCATGTGTATACCCGCGTGCTTACCTCAGCTCAAATGAACCGTTTTTTGTTTCTCCCCAAACTGAATAACCCCTTCCCATTCTACAGTTTCTCTCTCACATAAAACCCCCAATTTCAACCTTCATCTTCTTCCTCGCAAAAATTCTCTAAATCAGTGTTCATTCTCATTGCAAAGACAAAGTGTTCTACTGTCAAGCATTCAAAATTTCAAAATGGCTTCCAACTGTGCCCGTCCTTCCAACAATGATGAAGAAAGAATCATCGATTCCACTGCTGATAGTACTCCCATTGTGAAACTGCCATTGAAGGCGAACAATGTGCAGGTACTGCTCAACCCTAACACTTATCAACCTAATTTCGCATCATGATCGAGTTTCTACAACGGCACCGATTGAATCGAGCCCTAACCCTAACCAACCCAAACATCCCTGAAATCTATGTCCAAGAATTGTGGCAAACAATGATCATCAAAACTGATGAAACACTCGCCGGTTCTGTCACCCATCCTGAACAAGTGGAAATTGCTGTTCAAATCCCAATCACCAAAAGAAAACTTGCCAAATATTTTCATCTTCCCCTATCAGTGATCGAAGTCGACGGGCAAACCATTCCCAATCCTGCCCTAGAAGAAAACCCTTCCACAGAAGCCCTCCTAGCCTTCATCAATCTTCTGGGTTACAATGAACCTCTTACAAGGCTGTCCGAATTCAAGAGGAAGAAGTTGCCCCCAATGTGGAATCTACTCGTCTCCATTCTCAACAAGAGCCTAACTCGCAAAATAGGTTCTCTGGATCAGGCTAGCCGAAACATTCTGACGATAATGTATGGGATGTTCTTCAATCGACCCTTGGACTATGCAAGTCTCATCTTCCAAGAGATCAAAGCAACGTGCACACTAAGGTGCTCCATCGAGTCGGGAAGCCACTACCCGGCACTCATGTTCCCACGATTTCTATCTCTCATCACTCATCCCGCAATTGGGGCAATCGAAGTTCCCCGATTCGGCCATTACGCAAAATTGCATCAATGAGCTCCCATCGATCAACCATCGACGATCGGCTACTTCCGCACCCGCAGAATTATCCAGGTACATGCTAAACCTAATCCCATCTAGCTCTTCTAATCTCCAAATCTATAGAAGCTCTATGGTTTTCTCAGAACAGAGAATTCCTACCCCAGAGCACTTAGAGCCAGGTGTAGGTGGTCAGGGGTCTGGTGAGCATGAGCTTGAAAAAACTAGGAGTGAACATCCGAGTGCTTCTACCCATGCCGACCTTCTCTTAAATGAAGGTACAGAAGATGTCCTCAGAGACACATATGAGTGTTCCTCTCCTATTCCCCAAAGGGCACCCACAACTTCTGAGGTTGACGTCACCACGTCTCCACTCATTGACTTAGAACAGCCCAGTTCAAACCACCCGTAAACCAAAGTTCAGAGGATACTTCTTCTTCTTCTGAATCAAATTCATCTGGGGAAAGAACCTCCACTTCATCATCCTCCCAACAGGGTGATGATGAAAATATAAGAATTCATTCGCCCCAGAACTCGCCACTTCCTTCACCACATGTTCATGTCTCCGTGACTGACATACCAATACGCACAGAGGATGAGTCCACATCCTCTCCTAGGATAGATGCTAATGAATTCCCATCAGAGGGGTTACAGCCTAGGAATGCACCTCTTACCGGAGTGTTTACACTTCATCAAGGTACGCATACTGTCTTCAGCACCTCATCCTCTGATGATGAGGATAATGTTGAAACAGTCAGAACAACCGAAGAGGAGCCTGTGAATAACAGCCCTCAAGGACTGGTTGGAAGTCCTTCTACACTCAACGTCAAAACAGGTGTAGAAGGCCCCTCTGAACGCGAGGGTAAAGGGGCTCCATGTGTTGGAGATGCACCGGTTACATCTTCTGATTTTGTCACAAATGCAGCGTTCTTGGCATTTGCTGATCAAATTCAGAGATCTGTGGAAGATCTAAAATTATCCGTAACAACTAATAATTCTCTTCTTCTGAGCCTTCAATTTCAAATTGAAAGGCAGAACTCTCTCTTAGCAGATCTTCAGCGCCAAATGAGTACCTCTCAAGAAGATCAGAAGGCCTATTTTGTCGAACAACTTTTGCTCTTGAATAATGGTCTTCAAGCAAATGCAGAGGCAATATCTCAACTTCCAGAATCTCTACGTGCCTCTGTAGACTACAGCTCTCTGGTGGCCGATATACAGAAGATTGTCAAGACCATCATTACTTCTGATGATCCCTCTGGGTCTACGCTCGTCAAGAAATCTGACCTCGCCTCTTTCCAGAAGATTATTCTTGAGCGAATGTCGACCATCGCTTCAAAGTACTCTTCCAAGCCCTCCACATCTTCAACCGACCAGAAACTTGCTGCTCTCGAATCTACTCTATCTCAACTTGTGCCTTTGGTTTCTTCTATTGCTGAGGCGTTTAATTCCAAGAAGAAAGCCAAGGAAGAAAGGGCTTGCAGAAAGGCAGAGCTGAAAAGAAAACGTTCTGAGGATCAGGATCCTGATTCTCAGAAGGGGGAGAAAGGTTCTGAGCCTAAGCAAGCCAAACAAACACCACCAGAAACAAACACGACCACTGCTGACTCTTCAACGCCAACACCATCACAGCAACCCTCTTCTTCAAAACAAGTGCCACTCACTCCAACACCTCTGGCTACGCATTCTGGGCCTCTACCCAGAGATCCAGAGCTAGCTAAGTTCATTCTGGATCTTATGGGAAAAAGCAGAATCCCGAGCTCTCCGGCTGAAAGGGCTGAAATAGTCAGAGCTCACGAAGAACGAGAACGAGCTAAAGCTGCAAAGGAAAGAGCTAAAAGGGCCAGAGAGGAGGATGAGGAAGTGTTCAGAGCTGAAAAAGAGAAAGAAGAAGAGATAATACGCCAGAGGCTAATAGTTGAAGAACAAATAGAGATAGAGAGGGCTGAAAGAGAGAATCCGGGAAAGAGAGAAGGCTAGACTTAAAGAAGAACTACGAGACAGACGATTCGAAGCTGAAGAAAGAGCAAGAGTCAGAGCAGAGGCCGCTCAGAAACAGAAAGAGATCAGAAGAGGAGAATTTGAAGAAAAATTAAATAAAGTTGGAAACATTGTTGGAAACATTGAACTTCCAACACTTGAAGTTGAGAAAAGGCACATGTATGCTCCAACAGATCAGTAGATTTATCTCATGATGCCTAACTTCGCCAACCAATACAATGTAAGCAGTGAAGTTAAAGATAACTTCATGGCTCATAAACAAGACAGAAAGACGGTTTTCACTACTGCTCCAATTACAAAGATAACAGCCATGAAACATAAGCAGTTTCAAGATACACCCATTTGGTACACAATCTACGAGATAGTCAGATCAAACAACAAGAGTTATTACATATGTGATAATGATCTGTTGTCCATCCATCCAGCTGATCTCATTTTTCTGGAAGAATTTATGAAGACTCAGCTTTCTGAACGCAAAGATCCACAAGACCGTGTTGCCTACACTAGAATTATTCTATGTATGAAATCATACATTAGATACAAAAGGCAGGTCGACTTCCAGATTGGATTAAATTTCAAAATGGATAATCTGGCTATCTCTGCACCAAATGAGGAACTTGAAGGGATAAGCAAATTCAGAGTGGGTAGACTTCTTACTGAACCAGAAGAGGGAATCATCTTCAAAAGACCAAATGGAAAGAGCTTCTTTCGCATCAAAGAAGCTCACAAATACTCTTCTGAGGTAGTCTACATCATCAAGTGCTATGCTGGCTTAGACACGACAAATCCAGAAGTTGCAAAGAAAATAGAGAAAAGACTTGATGGACTTCAGAAGAACAGAGAGCTTATCAATAATATTTCAAGTATCATTGCTGCTGTTGATCCTCTCTGAAGAAAGTTTTTTTTTTTTGACTTCATACTTAGGGGGAGAATGTTAGATATTAAAGTATGAGTCAAAGAAGAGATGTCTACAAATGTCAACACACACTTCTTGTTATAACTAATTGTTGTTAGACGCTCCCTTTATGACACATGGCACTTTGTAATTGGCTAGCATTTTGACTTTCTGTTTTTGTATCTGTATAAATAGCATTGTATTGTGTTTGTAAAAGTTGTCGATCAATACATTTATATTTTGAAGAATACTGTGCGTAATTCATTTCATAATCTTTGTTCTTCATTCTGTTTACTGTTCTATTGATTCAAATTGTTAATTGATCTGCTTCCGCATGTCACTTTGATTCAATACTCTCAATTAACAATCGGTTTATAGGAATCTGGAACCAACAGTTTAAATACAACTTCTAAATCAATGTTAGATGCTACGGCAGGAGGGGCCTTTACATCTAGTACCTACAATGATGGTTATGATATTTTGGAAAAGATTTCAACTAATAATGGACATTGGTCAGATCCAAGAGCTATTGTACCAATAAAATCAGTAGGAGTTCATGAAGTTGATCCTTATACTGTTGTGCAAGCACAACTTACATCTATGGCTAATATGATTAAAAATCTAACTGCTAGCTCTAGCGTGAAAATTGTGGATGCAATAGCAGATCCTTCTCAGTTACCTGTGCAACGTGTTTGTTGTAGAGGTCATTCTTATGAAAACTGTCCACAGAATTCTGAAAGTGTATGTTATGTTAACAATAGGAATAATACTTTTTCTAACTCATATAACTCTAGTTGGAAACAACATCCTAACTTTTCATGGCATAGCCCTTCTTTGAATCCTGAGACAGGTAAGCAGACTTCATCATCTACATCATACCAGCCACCCCAACAGCAACAATAAAGTCAACAACATCAGTATCAGAAGCAACAGTACCAACCTCAACAGAATAATTCAAACCAGTACCAAGGCAGTCAGCAACATTCTAACTAAAATTCTTTTTCAAGGAAGGAAACCAACTCCTTAGGCAGATTCATCTCTGGAAGCCATGCTGAAGAGTTTCATGAACCAAACTCAACCTTCCATGAAATATCTTGAGACCCAAATAGGCCAACTAGCTTTGGAAGTAAGAAGTAGACCTAGTGGATCTCTCCCTAGTGATACTGAAAAACCCAAAAACCTAGGCAAGGAGCATGTAAAAGCTATCACCTTAAGAAGTGGAAAAGACTTAGTAGAGAATGTAAAGAAACCTGTGACTGTAACTAAATCTCAATCTGACAGTGCTACATCATCATTACCAGTTAGTAATGCTGCAGCATCTTTATTAGAGCTTTCAAAAACAACACCACCAGTTGTTATATCAGATATACCCCTGAGATCTGACTATCCATTGTTATTCTCTGATGATGGTAAGAATGGGAAGTCAGTTTAGAAAGATTCTATTGTAGAAAAAACATCTCCACGGACTTTAGCTTCTGTACCTAGTTGTCCTGTAGCTAAGGATACCTAAAATTCTCCTAGTCCTGTACCTCAAAAGAAAGCTGTCATAACTCCTGTACCACCTTATGTGCCATATCCTCAAAGACTGAGAAATCAAAAGGAGGAGTTACAGTTTAAGAAATTCCTTGATGTGTTCAAACAACTTCATATCAATATTCCATTGGTTGAATCAATCGAACAAATGCCTAGCTATGCTAAGTTCCTTAAGGATATCTTAAGCAAGAAAAAGTAGTTAACTGAGTATCAGACTGTGTCCTTGACTGAAGAATGTAGTGCCCTTGTGTCTAACAAAATTCCACCTAAAATGAAGGACCCTGGTAGTTTTACTATTCCATGTTCTATAGGAGGAAAAGCAGCAGACAAAGCTCTCTGTGACCTTGGAGCTAGTATCAATTTGATGCCTTTATCTATGTTTAAAACCTTAGGTATTGGAGAAGCTAGACCAACCATTGTCACTCTTCAGCTAGCTAGTCGGACCATTGCTTATCCTAAGGGTAAGATTGAAGATGTCCTTGTACAAGTTGATAAATTTATTTTCCCTACTGACTTTATCATCCTAATTTTGAAGCAGATCCGGATGTGCCAATACTTCTAGGAAGACCATTTTTAGCAACCGGAAGGACTTTGATAGATGTAAAAAAAGGAGAGTTGACAATGAGAGTTCATCACCAGAAAGTTACTTTCAATGTTCTGAATTCCCTGAAATACCTTGATGAGAGAGAGGACTGTAATACCATAGATGTCATAGAATCTTGATGTGTAGAAGAAGGATTGGAAAGTGTTTTGAACTTAGGAGATGAAGATTTTGAGAGTTTAGATGAGTTTGAGGAGAGTGTACCATGTGATGTCGCTTATGTTGTTGAACCTCTAGATAGAACAATTTTTTCTGTATGTTTACCTTCAGTTGAAACCCCACCTGACTTGGAGTTAAAGCAACTTCCACCTCACTTGAAATATGCATTTTTAAGTGAAGAAAGAAAGTTGTCTGTTATCATCTCAGCTTCTTTGGAAGCCCCGCAAGAAGAGCAGTTAATTAAATTGGTCAAATCCTACACCAAAGCAATAGGATGGACTATAGCTGACCTCAAAGGCATAAGCCCATCAATCTGTCAGCACAAGATTATCCTTGAAGACAAGAAGTTCACTTCCATTGAACCTCAAAGAAGATTGAATCCCATCATGAAAGAAGTGGGTGGTAAAGAAAGAAATCCTCAAATGGCTGGATGCATGTATTATCTATCTTATAGCAAGTAGTTCATGGGTAAGCCATGCCCAGTTTGTCCCCAAGAAAGGGGGTGTGATTGTCGTATCTAATGAGAAAAATGAGTTAATCCCTACTAGGACTGTGACTGGTTGGAGGATATGTATGGACTACCGTATACTTAGTAAGGCTACTCAAAAAGACCATTTTCCTCTACCTTTCATTGACTAAATGCTAGATAGATTAGCATGTAAGGAATACTATTGTTTCTTAGACGGATATTCTGATTACAACCAAATTGCCATTGCACCTAAGGACCAAGAAAAGACTACTTTCACATGTCCTTTTGGTACTTTTTCATTTAGGAGGATGCATTTTGGCCTGTGCAATGCACCAGCCACATTTCAAATGTGTATGATGTCCATATTCTCTGACATGTTAGAAAACTCCATCGAAATCTTCATCGATGACTTTTCTATTTATGGGATCTCCTATGAACAATGCTTAGAAAATTTGAAACAAAACCTTAAAAGATGTGAGGAGACTGACTTAGTGTTGAACTGGGAGAAATCTTACCACCTGATTATTCTGGAACTAAACTAAAGAAATTTTTGCATAATTCTAAATCCTACTTATGGGATGATCCATTTTTATTCAGGATTGGAGGAGATAAAGTGCTCAGAAGATGCATACCAGAATCTGAAGTTCCTGCTTTGCCGCAGCACTGCCATTCTGCAGCATATGGATGTCACTTTGGAAAACAAAGGACAACAGCGAAAGCTTTACAATCTGGATTTTTTTGGCCCACTTTATTCTAAGATGCACACAACTTTGCATAAAGATGCAATGAGTGTCAAAGAAGTGGCTCGATTTCCCAACGGAATGAGATGCCCTTAAATGGCATTTTGGAAGTTTAGTTGTTTGACGTACGGGGCATAGACTTCATGGGTCCCTTCCCCATATCAAGCAATTGCCAATATATTCTAGTTGCAGTTGATTATGTATCCAAATGGGTTGAGATTGCTGCTTCTCATTCTAATGATGCAAAAACTATTGTTAAGTTCCCTCATAAACAGATCTTTACTAGATTTGGTACCCCCCGTGCACTAATTAGTGATGAGGGATTCGAGTGAAGTAGAGGTAGATGAGAATAAGAAATTATTTTTCCTATTCTGCTAATTCTCTTCTTGTTGCACCATGTCCAGACGATAGCAGTGGAAAAAAAAGTAACCATCGGATTCAAAGAATAAACCTTTCTTCCATAAACCTAGGCAAGACCAGAAGTTTATCTATCTGCAAAAGGCACTGGAAACAGTACCCATTTTGTTAACAATCTGTTAGAAGGAGTCCTTGAAAAATACAACATAAAGCATAGAGTGTCCACATCCTATCACCCCCAAACCAATGGTTTGGCTGAGATGTCCAATAGAGAAATAAAAGGAATTCTAGAAAAGGTAGTTAAGCCACATAGAAAAGACTGGGCATCTAAGCTTGATGATGCATTATTGGCTTATAGAACTGCTTTCAATACTCCTATAGGGATGTCCCCTTATCGTTTAGTGTTGGTCCCTAAGGAGTCTACAAGAGTTCTTGGATATAAAAACAGTTTGTAGAAGGGGGGGGGGGTTGAATACAAACACACAGATTTTTTTAGTTTTTAAATGAGTTTATATTGCATAAACAAATTTACAGTTACAAGCGGAATTAGAACAAGTTTTAACGTATTCTATTGTAACTAAGAAATCACTAAGACTAATGCACAAGAAAGAAGTAAGATGGAATACAGAAGGTTGAAGAAAGGAAGTAGCATGCATACAGATGAAGAATATATCTTCATCTTATTTATACCCGTTTGCATTTAATGCAAGACAAAAGATATATGCTACGTGGCAAGCATCCATAGGAGACTTGTCCTTTGCTCACCATGTTTTTGGCCGCATTTAAACAGTACCATATCAGATATGATGGGGACATAAGAGACAATTCGTACGTCCTTTTCTGACACAGTATAGGGTTTGTCTTTTGTGCATCGAGGATAAGGTCAACGTTAATCTTGTATGAGAAGCTTCACTTGATTGCTGAGACTGAATCTTCAAGGATGAACTTTAAGTATCGCTGAGGCTTCACAAGACTTCACACTTGAATAGATAATCTTTGCTATCGCTGAACCGCTTCAGGTCACGTAGCTGATTATCTCTTTCTTCAGCTTGGTCTTCGACTTTTGCTGAATGGTCATTTGGTGTGATCGCTGATCTTCAGATCTTCAGAGATAAGCTTAAGGTTCCTTGATTTTCAGCGATCCCTGATGGCAGTCAGCGTATGCTTATCGCTGAATTTGAACTTAAACTTAAACAAAGGAATTTCACTAAGTGTAAAGAGGAATCATATTCAAATCACTGAGAGGAGTTATGATCAACAATCTCCCCCTATTTGATTATGATTAAGTAATATGAGGAAATTACTTGAAGGGATTAGTAAGGACTTAAGAAATAATTAAGTAAAAATTTCTAAGTAGTAATCTGTGAGATCTTTTTCAGCTAATCTATTATAGCCATTGAGTTTCATTTATAAGGATATGAAAACACAATTTTTACAAGTAGATGCCTTAAGTACATTCACTGATTTAAATTTCAGAGAGAAATATCAGTGAGTACGGAGGTATGTAAAGAAGTTAGAACTCTTATGTTCATTGTCCCATTTACTGTTTTCAGGGATCTTTTCAGTACACAGTTGGAGTAGAGTACTTCATTTGAAATTTCATTAATAATCTGAAGATATTACATGAACAATGAAATTACAAATTTGTAAGTAGAGAGAAGTACAATATATTGAAGAGTAATACAAAGAAAAGACAACTATATATTAATCAGAGATTTTCATGTCTTCTTCGTATTTCATTTTCATAGAGCCTTTTCTGTCGATTCATCAGCGAATCGTCTGACCAGCAGTGATCTTGATGAAGGCTGATGGAGCTTTCCTGACCTCGCTGTTTCCGAAGAGCCCTAGGAAACCATAATTATCCAAGAAAACCATGCCAGGTTCAGGGAAGGTGATGATTTCATTTTCTTCATATTTTCTGTCTTGAGGGAGAGAGACTTTCAGCATTGAGATGTTAGGAATTTCCAGATGACCGAGAATGCTTTCGTAGTTGAATTTGGTTTCATGATCACTTTTGGAATATGAACCTCCTTTAGCATTAGATCTTCTCTTTCTTGTAGGCTCGGGGAAAGGCGGAACTTGTACATGTTGTGACATCCTCTGAAGAAGCTGATCCAACGCTCTTTCCACCATATCTGTAAACTTTGATTTGGAACCCTGAATGGCATCTCTGATTTCTAACCATTCAGAGTATCCATAGAACTTTAAGAACTTGGCTTCTTCTTTTTCAGCATTCGCATGTCTGTACATTCGAACAAATACCTTCAGTCCATACCTTTTGGAAGGACGTCCTTCGATCGTTGCTCGAATGATTTTTGAATCAGACCTCCGAAAATTGAATCTTTCAGTGCACCAGCGCAGTTCTTTTTCGCTATGGCTTGGTTCTTCATTGGTTAGAGCATTCAGGATCTTCTCTTGAGCGAGGATGGGATTCACTTTGAAATTTTCTTCATTAAGTTCCTTTTGTGCCAGAGCTTTAGCGACTCTTTGGCTTTTGTCGATCAGCGCCTTATTCGCCTTGTCTTTAGCAGCATCCTCCCTGAGTATTCTTCTTGCAAGCTCTAGATCACTCTCTGTTTGCTTCATCTTTTTATCCCTTATTCTTTCAGCTTCAAGTGCTTATGCTCTCTCTTCCTTTGAAAGAAAATAGAAGTCATCCACCATGCTGATAGGAGTTGGACATTCTAGTTCAGCAGAGGGCAACTTTATTCTTTTGGCTTCGAGTTCATTTAAGAAGTTTATTCGCCTTTCTTCCTCTTCAGGCTCGCTTATTAGGGGTCTCTGAGCGCGGCGTCTAGGAATGAGGCCTTCTTCATCTTCAGAGTCAGAGTCAGATATGTACACAAACTGCTCCTCAGATGAAGGTTCCTTTCAAAAAGTGGAGTCCTTTGGGGGACTGGGCTCACTGAGAGAAGGAGAGGTAGAAGGAGATTTGTCAGAGCCAAAATTTGGTGGTGAAAAAGAGGGATATGTGGGTGGTTCAGAGATTGGAGCAGAAAGGAGAATGAGAGGAAGAGATACCTCGACAGTGGTCCCCCCCCTAGATATAGAGATAGTGGCATCAAGTTCTGCCACGTCATTTCCTTTGCCTGAAGGATCGGACTGTCCCTGAAAGGGAGGTTGTCCGTCCCCCAAGGGCTCCTGATGAGAGACATTAGACATGGAGTTGTCTGGTCTTGACATTTTGAAATGCTCCAAAGCACTTCCAATATCGTCATCATTGTCATCATTAGCTCCCCCATAGTGAGGGATGTCATCATCTTCATCATCATCATCATCATCATCATCATCTTCTTCTTCTTCTTCTTCTTCTTCTTCCTCCACTATTTCTTCAGTGAGGGAAGGCTCTGCATGCTTGGTGTATGGAGAAATTTTATCAGCAGGAAAGGTGGCATTATATTTCGTAATGATGTCGTCAGCGAACTCTTTGGCACATCTCTCCCCCTCGATGTTGTCAGTAGGGAGACAATGCACCATCAGCATGCGTCCATTCGCCTGAATGTCCTTCAGCTTGGTTTCTTGGCGTTCTTGGTGCTGAAGGACCAAATCCAGGGATGTCCGATCAGCAGTGGAGAAAGAGGAGCCAGACTCAGAGAGCTTTGTTAGCATCTGCATCATGTCGGATTGAGTCTTCTGAAAAGACTCAAGCACCAGATTCTGATCATCCACCTTCTTCTCCAGACGGGCATGGACTGGCCATGTGTCCGATTGTCTTCCTTCAGGGACTCGATGTCAGTGAGGATATTGCTGACAGAAGTCTTGATCCCTAGAGTCCCAACCACGGTTCGGAAGATGAATTCAGCAGACTTCTGTAGATGCTCTACCTTAGCCCTGGTGAGAGCACATTCCTTGACTACAAAGTCAATGGCAGGAAATGTATGACTAGGAAGAACAATGGGGGGAAGCTCAGCAAGGCAGGGAGGGAGTTTGGGAGTACCCTTCTCTGTTTTGACTTCCATGAGCTTGGCAGAAGTCCGTGGTTGCTGAGGAGATTTCCCCTTGTCCTTGCTGAGAGGAGTTCCAGCAACCTTGGTGGTAGTTGTTGTTGTCGCTGCAGTGAAGAGAGGAGGGGCACCTGGTGACAACAGAGACAGAGCAGCCAAAAAGAGCTCTGGGTTTAATGACGGATGAGTAGGCATATTATAAACCTTAAGAGCATCATGAGGATTACTCTCAGGGACCACTTGTGCAGAGGTAGTGTCATGAGGATCACTAGCCAGTGTCTTAGAATGCCTGTGAGAGACATGCTGAGGTCCTGTGATACTGGCCTTCCAAAACTCAGAGTGTCTAAACAACACTGAGGTTTGGACTGCGTGCATTTCAGCATCATTAGAGATAGGGACAACTATCTCTGAATCATTTGTTGATGTGAGGACCAAAGAAGAGGGGATAGAAGAAGAGTAGAAGGCTGTGAAAGTATTACCTGATACAGCTTCAGCGAGCTGACTAATACACTTTCAGTGACCATAGTCGCTGAATGTGGTGGTAGCGCTGAAGAAGCAACAACAGAAGAGAAAACCGTTGAAGTAGCTGGGGCAGCTGATGGTGTTGGTAGTACACCAGAATGAGAGAGAGCAGTCTTTTGAGAGACCACCACCCTTGGCGTCTTTGGTTTGGTTGCGATGGTCTTTTTGTGACCATCAGTTGGTTGTTTTCTTTTGGGGGCAGAAGTGTCAGGGATACTCACTGATGGGTTTCTTAGTGAGCTAGACACTGAAGCAGAGGCTCCAATGATCGTCAACATGTACGGGGTAAAGGGAGCATCACCTGGACGTTCCTCAATGTCCAGGGATTTCTTTCCCACCATTGAGAAAGAGTGGTTGGCCGTCTTGGGATACTCATCCCCGAAGGCATGCTCTAGGATGGTTGCAAAGAATCTTGGGTAGGGGATGACGGAGTGCCTGTTTGCAGCTTTCACCCTATTGTACATATCACTGAAGATATAGTCAGCAAAGTTCAGCTTGTAGCCCGTGCAGAGAGCGAAACCCATGTCTTGAAAGTGCTTGCTGGCCTGATTATGCGAGCCAGTCTTGGATCCCAGGCACTGAATGACCTGAGTGAAGATATATTGCCAGCGAGCAGGTAAGCGGTTCTTTTCTAGCTTGGAACCAAGGGTCTTCAGAGAGTTGTTTTCCATGCGTAGCCAATGGAGTATAAGAAGGAGTCGATCTGCTGCTTTGAAGGTTCAGCGCCCCATTTCTCATTCTTGCCACGAGCAGGGAGGCGAAGAGCCTGCCTCAAGAATCTAGAGGTGAAGGCGAAGTGGCCGAGAGTGGGGATGGAAAAACCAATTGCAGGGAGTTCTTTGCCCTTATCAGTGATGCAGGTGGTACAGTGAGCCGTGTACCATAGGGCTTGTAGGTGAGAGGAGATGCCAATAGGGTTGTGAACAAAGGCATACATCAGTGGGCAAGCCTTGATGAATGTTGCACCTTCAGCGAATTGTGGACGTTCAGCAGGGATGTCCACCAGGGCAAGATAGTTGCAGGGCTTGAATGTTGCTTGTTCCAGTGGAAAGTGGCAAACTGCAGCAACCACCAGAGTATCAGCGACGTGGGTAGATTCAGCAACTTTGCTTGATGAGGCCATTTCTGTTGCATAAATGGGAACACCAAATAAAAAAATCATGGTTTAATACAAAATGTATAAACCAGAGTTTGGTATAAAGAATACCAAATTTATAGAGAAAAGAAACAAGTGTTTCGATGAACAATATCAAAATACTTGTGGTAGAAAAACAAATAAAATACCAAATGTTTTAAAAAGTTTGGTATATAAAAAAAATATAGGTATAAAATATAAAAGATGGATTAAACAAAAAAATGTCTTGTGTTCTTAAGGAAAAACTTAGAACAGGGTTTTGATGGGTTTTGAAGTTTAATTCAGATTTTTATTTTATTTACCGTAGATTTTTTGTTTTGAATATAAGAAAAATAAGGAGAAGTGAAACAAGATGTTTCCAGATTAATGTGTAAGGTTAGATCAAACCTTAGTGAAGTTCGAGAAGAAAAACGCACAAGTGCGTTTCTTGGTGTTCTTGAGAAAGCTTTGAGAATCAAAAGAGAATCCTTGCCTTTTGGAAGTTATGAGAGCGTAAAGAAGGAAATGAAGCAATGATTTGCTTAAATAGCATGAGGAGAGAGAAAAGGATAGCTAAACGACGGTTTTAGCTTTTTGAAAAAGAAATGATGACCTGGCGCACGTCCCTAGAAAGAAGTTGGAAAGGAAACGTCGTGGTCCATCTTGTGTCAGAAAGGTCTGATGTGTCCTTTTCTTATTTTAAAAAAATATAATGATAATTATCCATTAGGAAAGATTAATCATTATCTTTTAAAATCTTCATCAAAAACAATAAAGGATTGTTAGTGATGAGTTTTATCTTTTCAGATTCATTCCCTGATTAAGGAAAAATCAGGGAGCTATAAGGTTTAGAAGATAATACCTGAGTGAGAAAGTATAGATATTGCGGAATCAGAGTTCAGCGAATGGTAATAGAAGACTTTATTTGTATCACTATTTGTTGTTAGCCGAGTAAAGATTATTCAGCGTTCAACATACCAAGTTCGCTGATGAGTAGATTGAATCTAGTTTCATCAAGAGGCTTGGTGAAAAGATCAGCGAGCTGATATTCAGTGGATACAAAATGAAGCTCAATTTCACCATTCATCACATGATCTCTGATAAAGTGATATCGAATCTCAATGTGCTTAGTTTTAGAGTGAAGTACATGATTGTTGGCAATTGCAACAGCACTAGTGCTATCACAATAAATAGGGATCTTGGAGAGCATGAGATCGTAGTCTCTGAGGGTATTTCTCATCCAAAGGATTTGAGCACAACAACTTTCAGCGGCTATGTATTCAGTTTCAGCGGTGGAGATGGACACATAATTTTGCTTTTTACTTGTCCAACTAATCAATTTACCACCTAGTAGCTGACACCCACCAGTGGTGCTCTTTCTATCTATCTTGCAACCTGCAAAATCACTATCAGAATAACCAGTTAGATCGAATCCTGAGCCTTTGGGATACCAAAGACCCAGATTAGGAGTTCCTTTCAGGTATCTGAAGATTTGCTTTACATCGATGAGATGGATTCCTTCAGTTCAGCTTGATACCGAGCACAGAGACATGTAGAATACATGATATCAGGTCTACTCGCTATAAGATATAGCAGAGACCCAATCATCCCTCGATAGGCGGTGACATTTACAGGTTTCCCATTAGGGTCCTTATTCAGAGTCAGAGGAGGTGCCATAGGGGTCTTCATCACTGAGCATTTATTCATATCAAACTTGTTCAGCATATCTTTAACGTATTTGCTTTGACAAATAAAAATTCCTTTGTTAGATTGTTTTATCTGCAAACCTAGAAAATACTTTAGTTCACCCATCATACTCATTTTATACTGTTTTTGCATTCTTGCAGCGAAATGAGTACATAATTTGGGTCTTGTGGAACCAAAGATGATGTCATCGACATATATTTGAGCGAGTATAGTATGACCTTTATATTTTCTTAAGAAGAGAGTTTGGTCAATTTTTCCACGAATGAATTTTTCTTTAAGAAGAAATTTAGAAAGAGTATCATACCAGGCTCTAGGAGCTTGTTTTAACCCGTAAAGAGCTTTTTCAAGTTTGAAAACATAACCAGGATGGTTAGGGTCTGAGAAACCAGGGGGTTGTTCAACATAAACTTCCTCGCTGAGTTTCCCATTTAGAAAATAACTTTTAACATCCATTTGAAAAACTTTGAAGTCTTTATGGGCACCATAAGCTAAGAAAAGTCTTATAGCTTCTAAACGAGCAACAGGTGCAAAGGTTTCATCGTAGTCAATACCTTCTTCCTGTCTTTATCCTTGAGCGACAAGTCTAGCCTTATTGCGAATAACAGTCCCGTTTTCATCTAGCTTATTTCTAAACACCCATTTGGTTCCAATCACTGCTTTACCAGAGGGTCTAGGAACAAGATTCCAAACTTTGTTTCTACGAAACTCAGTTAGTTCTTCTTGCGTAGCTGAAATCCAGCTAGGATCAGAGATAGCTTGATCTATCTTTTTAGGTTCAGAGAGAGAGATGAAGTTAACATAGAGACATATATTACCTGTACCTTAACGTGTTTTGATACTTGCATTTGGATCACCAATAATCTGATTTATTGGGTGATTTACAGTCCATCGCTTGAGCTGGTGGTTGAGGAGAGAGATCCGCAGATTCAGCGACTTGTTCTTCTACTTCAGGGATAATACTTGTTGTTTCAGCAACATGTACTTCATCATTTAAAATCAATTGAGGAGACTTAGGGGATTGATTTGCAGAGGATGAAGCTTGATTATTCACTGAGGAATTTCCAAGAGAGGCATCAGAAGGAGTAATCTGATTGAGGGGACTAACACTGATCCCTAAAGATGGATCATTGTTAGTGGGAATTTCAGAGATTCCATCATCACTTAATTCAGCATTAGGTTGATTGTTGAAATAAGTTTCAGGTTCCCCATAGTGAGACTTCATCCATGCATTTATTTCTTCATCTTCTTCAGGGATAGGAGAAGTTAGGGTAGTACGGGATTCATCAAAATTGACGTGCATGGATTCTTCAACATGTTGTCTTCTTTTGTTGAAGATTCTGAAGGATTTAGATACGGAGGAGTATCCAAGAAATATTCCTTCATCAGCTTTTGAATCGAACTTTCTCAAATGATCTCTGTCATTCAGAATGTAGCATTTGTATCCAAATATGTGAAGATACTTCAGAGTAGGTCTTCTTCCTTGAAATAATTCATAAGGGGTTTTCTTGAATCGTTTCACAATCAGGGATCGATTCTGAGTAAAGCATGTTGTATTGACCACTTCAGCCCAGAATTGAGTTGGAAGACGTGATTCGCTAAGCATTGAGCGAGCTGCTTTAATGATAGTTCGGTTTCTTCTTTCAGCAACACCGTTTTGCTGAGGAGTTCTTACTGGAGAGAAGTTGTGAGAGATACCTTTTTCGTCAAAGAAATTTAATAGAGTACTGTTCTTGAATTCAGTACCATGATCACTTCTCATGGAACGAACAGTCAGATTGTTCAAAACTTACATCCTTTTGATAAAAGAGATTATCATATCAGGGGTGTCACTTTTGGATCGAAGAAAGTGTATCTGGAATATTCATCAACAATCACAAGAGTGTATTTCTTTCCAGATATAGATTGGACATTGACAGGTCCAAAGAGATCCATATGGAGTAGCTGAAGCGGTGAGGTTACTGAAGAAACTTGTTTAGATCTGAAAGATGCTTTTGTCAGCTTTCCCTTTTCACACGCCGAGCAAAGAGATTCCTTTGCGAAGCTATGATTTGGGAGGTCTCTGACAAGTTCCTTTTGAGACAGTTCATTAATTGTCTTAGAGTTGAGATGGGAGAGTCTTTTATGCCATAACCAATTGACATCAGATGATGCTTTAAAGATAAAGCACATGTTCTCAGAGTGAGAACTATTCATATTGATTACGTATACATTTTCAACTCTTTTGCCTATTAAGGCAAGCTTATCATTGCAATCAGTGACAGCACATCTATTTCTTAGGAATAGAACTTTGAAATCTTTGTCACATAGCTGACTAACGCTTAAGATATTGTGCTTTAGTCCTTCAACGTAGGCAACTCGACTAAACGAGGTGGCTCCGTTGGACAAGATTCCATATCCTTTAGTGTATCCTTTGCCATTTCCACCAAAGGTCACTGATGGACCAGCTTCTTCTTTGTAGTCAGAGAGCAGAGATTTTCTACCAGTCATGTGCCTTGAGCATCCGCTATCGAGATACCAGATACCTTTAACACTCTGCATACAACAAAGAGATTAATTGTTTGAAGGTACCCATATTACTATGGGTCCTGCTTTGTTAGTGAGAGGAGTGGCGGAGGAGCTACTTGCTGAAAAACTTTCTTCAGTGGATATCTTCACCTTTGTTGGTTTTGCAATCTTGGTGGATTTCACTCTTGCTGATTTATTAGCTTGAGCTACTTTCTTTCCATGAGCTAGTTTAACAGTTTTAGTAGCATTAGGACATATACTTGCAATGTGAGTAGTTTCACCACAGTGATAGCACTTCCTATATTTATAAGGTTTGGAATTCAAAGATTTCAGAGAGATAGAAGGGACTTTGTCAGGGATATGACCAAGAATTCCTTTATCCATTGTTCTTGGAGGTATGAAAACCTTTTCAGGGACAGGAGTGAGGTCAATCTTAATTCTGGGGGTTGACCTCTGAAAAAATTCAGAGATTTTTCTCCCAGGTTTAGGATTGCTCTCTAAGGAATTAGAGGATTTCTTGTTCTTCTTCTGAACGTTTTTCTTTTTAGGAAATTGGTCAAGAACCTCGTTCTTGATCACTTTCTTAGAATCGAAAGATTTTAACACATGAGTCTTCTCATTAGAGTGAGGTCTCTGAGAAGAAGAGGAAGGATTAGGGATAGAGGAGACAAACGTTCCAAATTTGAGCATGTAACGGTCTTTCTCTGATTCTTCCTTGTCAAGGTTAAAGCCTAACCAACTTCTTACTTTCATAGGGATCTGGTCATTGATGATCTCATTTACTTTATCAGAGGCTTTGCACCATCCTACAATGTAGCCTTCTCACATTTAAGATCAGCAATGTCCTTCTCTCTTTCAGCGATAGCTTGCTGTTTCTCAATGCTAATCGTTTGATTTACAAAGACTTGGTCCTTTAAGGTTTCCTCAATCTTTGAAAGTTCTTTGATTTTTAGATGACAATATTTTAATTGTTCAGATAAATCAGTGTTACTTTTCTCAGCTTTGATTTTTCCATTTAGAGCATTGTAAAAATCAATAGTCAGAGCATCGAGTGTAGATAAGTTATTACTTTCAGATATTAAGGAGATAGAAGGGATGGATACCTGAGTAGAAGGAGACTCAGAGGAAGAAGTTTCAGATACTTCTTCAGCGTCTTCTATTCTTGCCATAAGACATAAGAAGGCAAGATCTTCTTCATCTGTGTCTAACTCATCAGAGGTCTTGGCCCAGTCACCTTCATCATCCCAATCAACTCTTCAGCGACAAGACCTTTGCCTTTTGGCTGGTTTTTCTTCAGATCTTTGTATTTGTTTTTTAATTTCAAATGCTTCTCTTTCTTATCAAAGGTCTACGAGGTAGTGGGGGCTGCAACTTTCTTGGATCTACATTCACTAGCGAAGTGACCCTTTCGTTGACAATTGTAGCATATGGCTGAGACTTTCTCAGCGGGCATAGTCTTTAATTTATCAGAGTCAGCGAGAGTCGGTGTTCTTCTAAAGTTGCTTTTTCTGGCGAATCTTCTAAAGTTATTAGTTAACAGAGCCAGAGAGTTATTGAACTCAGAGATGTCACCATCAGTGAGTTGATCTTCTGAATCAGTTTGACCTAATTCAGTGATAGAAGTAATAGTGGAAGAGGAAGTATTTTTAAATGGATTTACCTCTGAAGGCACGAGTGCCAAAGAAGTACTTTTGGCACCCTTGAGTTCATTGATGAGGTTTTTCCTCAAAACTTGGGATTGCTCTTCATTTAATAACATTCCATACAAAGCACTTAAAGAAAGAGTTTCAAGATTGTTTGACAATTTCAGACATGTAGTTTACACTGCCCATTGTTCGCGTAGTGCTTCCATGAACTTTGTCAGAATTTCAGCGTTTGAATAGTGTCTGTTGACTGTTTTTAGATCAATCAACAAGCAGTTAAAACGTTGGTGAAGTTGGGAAAGAGTTTCACTTTTATGATGCATTAAGCTTTCATACTATCTTACTAGATTAATACTTCTAGTGATTTGTACTTCAGAGGTTCCTTCATATTGAATACATAAAGTATCCCACGTGGCTTTAGAAGTCCTTATTTTCATTACTGAGTGATAGACTTCATCAGAGAGGGACATTGCTATTATGGATCTGGCTTTTGAGTCAATAGCAACTTCTTTCTTATCTTCTTCAGTCTATCGATTAGGAGTTTTAATGATACCCCTTTCAGGGATGGCTGGAGTGGTAGTGGTGGCAGGAACACCAGCTACTATAGTTGTAGCAACAAATGGTCCGTTTTCTATATAGTAAGGGATCCTTGGGTCTGATCCTTCTAGAAACAGAGACATTCTTTCCTTCCACAATGGGAAATTATCACGGCTAAATCTTGGAGGTTTAGCTAAAGATCCATTGTCATTATAGTTTGTATTAGTATTTGATCCCTAAGGAGTCTACAAGAATTCTTGGATATAGAAACAGTTTGTAGAAGGGGGGGGGGTTGAATACAAACACACAGATTTTTTAGTTTTTAAATGAGTTTATATTGCATAAACAAATTTACAGTTACAAGCGGAATTAGAACAAGTTTTAACCAATTCTATTGTAACTAAGAAATCACTAAGATTGACGCACAAGAAAGAAGTAAGATGGAATATAGAAGGTTGAAGAAAGAAAGTAGCATGCATAGAATGCAAGACAGAAAGAAAGAAGAAGATATCTTCATCTTATGTATACACATTTGCATTTAATGCAAGACAAAAGGTATATGCTACGTGGCAAGCATCCATAGGAGACTTGTCCTTTGCTCAGAATACAACCATGTTTTTGGCCGCATTTAAACAGTACCATATCAGATATCATGGGGACATAATTCGTACGTCCTTTTCTGACACAGTATAGGGTTTGTCTTTTGTGCATCAAGGACAAGGTCAACGTTAATCTTGTATGAGAAGCTTCACTTGATCGCTGAGACTGAATCTTCAAGGATGAACTTTCAGTATCGCTGAGGCTTCACAAGACTTCACACTTGGATAGATAATCTTTGCTATCGCTGAACTGCTTTAGGTCACGTAGCTTATTATCTCTTTCTTCAGCTTGGTCTTCGACTTTTGCTGCTTGGTCATTTGGTGTGATCGCTGATCTTCAGATCTTCAGAGATAAGCTTAAGGTTCCTTGATCTTTAGCGATCGCTGATGGCAGTCAGCTATGCTTATTGCTGAATTTGAACTTAAACTTAAGCAAAGGAATTTCACTAAGTGTAAAGAGGAATCATATTCAAATCACTGAGAGAAGTTATGATCAACATTTAGTATTTGAGAAAGCATGTCACCTACCCCTAGAATTAGAACACAAAGCATATTGGGCCATTAAAGAGTTAAATATGGACTTACATGATGTTGGCCAGTCAAGAAAAATCCAGTTATGTCAATGGAAGCGCATAGGCATCATGCCTATGAAAATGCTAAGTTATACAAGGAAAGGACCAAACGCTGGCATGACAAGCATATTCTCCCAAGAAAATTCAAAACGGGCAACCAGTACTTTTGTTCAACTCTAGATTGAAGTTTTTCCCTAGAAAGCTAAAATCTAGGTGGAATGATCCTTGTGTGATTGATAGAGTCTATCCCTATGGAGCTGTAGATTTGATCAATCCTGAAACTGGAGCAACTTTCAAGGTGAATGGGCAACGTATCAAGGCATTTCACACTGCTGCAGCATCCCCTACTCAGCCTTGTGATAATGATCCACCTTCATAAAAGCCCAAGCCCATGTTATTGGACTTTTTTAGTCCAGTAATCTTGTAAATATTTATTTATATCTATTTAAATATTTTTCAGCAGGTATTATTAATTATTTTTAATTATGTATTTTCAGATTCCAATAAGATCAGTCCGATGTATGTTGTAGCATGGTTTTAGATATGCCGCAGCAGGAACAAAGTTGAGATTATAAGGGAAATGGTTTTGTCGCAACAGATTTTTCTCGGAACCAGAGGAGGTGTCTGACACGCGTTAGAGAGCTGTCACCCAAAAGGTGATATGTGACTGTTGCGTTCTCCCATGGCATAATAGGTATCATTACAGTTAGGAGGTACCCTTTTTCAGTTTTAATTAATTTTAATTAGAAAATTGGGTTATTTAAATTTTTAAACCGTTTAATTACAGTTTTTTAAGACAAACACCCCCTCAACCGAACCTAAGTACCGTCGAAACTCCAAATCCTCTTCTGCCATCGACGACTTCATCGTCCTCCTCCGTCAAATCGCAGAGACCAAACCTCAAAACCCTTAACCTTAAATTTTGTGTTCAAGTTGTTTACCCCTATAAATCTCGATGGCAAGAGTCAAGCAAAGTGCAAGGAAAAGAATCTCTACCACCACTCTCGTCGATGAACCCTCTCAAAACTCCGGCGAACCTATGATGAAGAAACCCCGTCGCAGTGCAAGGAACCAACCCAAAACGAAGGAAGGTGAGACTTCCATGGCTGATTCTGGTGTGTCACTAAAGATGACCACTCGTGATGTTTCCCCTCCTCAGAGCCTCACTGAATCAATTTCGGCCTTCGCCGGACTTGATGACATCAACGACTTGAATGAGGTACCTGAAACCCCACCTTTCCTCATTACTCCATCTTATTTCAAAAACTCTTTAAAAAGCAAATTTCCACCCAAAACTCCTCTCAAAACACCCTCTGTTTCCATCCCTTCGGTGATGAAAACTGCTAATCCCTCTAAGAATCCAAGGGAACCAGCCATAGTCAGGCCCTTTTGGATGCCGTCGACATGTCTGAAAATGTGCAGGTACCCCCTAAGGTCCAGATTCAAAAGGAGGCTGTTGTAACAGAGACTGAGAATCTTTTGACCACCACTGTCATACAAGATGATGCTGCTACGGCAATGGTTAGCAAGGCACAAGGGAAGAGGAAGGTGTTCGAGGTTGGTCAGTCCTCCAATACTCAAGATGAAATGCAAGAGGACCAACCCCTTTCAAAGAACACTGGAGTTTCTTCTGATGAAGAGACCATCAGCACCACACCGCAGTTTGACTCAGATGGTCCCTTGAGCATGATGAGTTGCAAAGAGGCTCTCAAGAAATATGCTATTTTTGCTCACAAGGCAACTCATCCCACTAAAGGTTTTTCCACTAAAACCCTTGCTAACTATCCTTCTATATCTAGTATTGTGAAGGAACTCAAGTGGAGCAAGTTGTGTGTTGTGCCTAAACCAATCAATTTGGACTTGATTAAGGAATTCTACGCTGAGGCTGTTGTTTCTGGTGAGAATATAGCAAGGGTAAGAGGTACTGATGTTGATTTTTCTCCTGAGTAAATCAATAAGATTTATTGTGTTAAGAGTTATGAAACCTCTAAGTTAACTAGGATTATGACTGCTGCCACTGAGGATGATTACAACAACATCCTGGCTATAGTTGGTAAACCTGGTATACCTTGGAACCATGCTGACAACCCCAAACACAGAACCTATTTCGCCCAAAGTCTAAATGCAGAGGCTAATATCCGGTTTCACCTCCTTAGGCATACTGTGTCCCCCACCACTCATGACATTACCCTGTGTGTTGAGAGGATGGCAATGCTCTACTGCATTCTGACCAGGAAGCCTTTTGATGTGGGCTTTGCCATTAATCAGATTATTAGACAGTGTGCAGACAAGCATGCAGGACCTATGTTTGCTCCTGGTTTGATTTAGTCCCTCATGGTCAAAGCCAAGGTCAAGAAGTTACCTTCTGACCAAGTCATTACGTCATAGTCCATGGTTGAAGGAAAAACCATTCATAGGCTGTTGACCAACAGTGAGAAGAACTCTATTAAACAGGCCAGTGTTGCAGTAGGGACTGATACCTAGTTTGAGGTTCTAAAGCAGATGGTGAAGGAGTTGGCTGACCAGAACAAGCTGAGTTTTGAGAAGTTGGAGAAGGAGAGGAAGGAGTTAGGAGAGAAGGTGGATGATTGCAAGAGTGTTGTGTTGGATAAGCTGAAGAGACAAAAGGAGAAGGTTGATAAGAAGATGGACAGGGCACAGAAAAAGGTGATGAAGAGGTTTAATCATTTGGATGCCAAGATCAACAGGCCTGCTCCTCAGGAGTAGGAAAGGTCCATTCTCACCCTTTTAACTATTTTTATTTTATTATTTGTTGTTTTGCTTGTGTCTGGGCAGAGTCTTTTTTGTCACAAAGTTTGCGTTGCACATAGATCACCATGATAGAGTTTGAGAAAGTGTTGTTGGTTCCACTCTCATATTGTAACCAAAGCTTGAATAATTTAGAGTTCAGAGATCATTTTAATATAGACTTGATCATGTCAGATTTAACCATTTAAATTCTGGACATTCACTTAGTTCATACTTTTTTGCACTTTGAGAGAAGATATAGGCCACCATTTCTCAAACACATTGGGCAAAAGCCCATAAATAGTGATCCCTTTGTTCCCATTTACTTGTGCTAAAAGTTGTCCACCAATGAGGACATTGTTTTATGTAAGTGTGGGGGAGGGAAATAACATTTCTATGTTATTTATGTTCAATATGCACACTGCAGAGGTGCTGTAGCACTAACATGCTACATGCATGCAAAAAAGAGCGGAAGCTCAACTTTCTGTCTTAGATACACACAACTGCTGGAGTAGGCCATTTTAATCAAGAAAAATCATGTATGGCTGTAGTATTTAAAAAAATGTTTGAATGAGAAAATATGTTGTAGGACTGTAAAACAGACTGCAATGCATTCATGGAAAAAGTCATGTGTTTGTAAGAAAAAGAGCCAAAAAGAGAAACCCATAAAAGTCCTATTGATCTCAAAGTTAACCAAGTGTGTGACTAAGACAAAGGAATGGTAATGGTTAGATGTGGCATGATTATAGGAAACCTAGAATGTGTCTCACTTTGAATTATGAAAAGCTTTGGCCAACATCTTGAAAGTAGTTCTCAATGCACTCTATCTTTCTCTTTCATGATCTATGAGAACTCTGTGATATTTTCTTTATTGAGTTTTTTTTTTGTCGTTGCTTGGGGACAAGCAACAATTTAAGTTTGGGGGTATGATGTGAGTACAATTTATATTGTTATTGCATCATTCTCCTAACTATTTTATTTGTTTTTAAGTTTCAAAGCGCAACTTTTGAGTCTTTTATTTGTTATTTGCTCTTTATTGAGTCTTTAGAGTTAATTGGGCATGATGGGCCTTTTGATGCCTTTTTGGGCCGTTTTCTGTGTTTAGACTTTGTTTTGCAGAACAGATGTGTTGCAGCAGGAGCTTTTTGAATATGGAAGATAGGCTGTAGCATTGCATTCCGGACCTCATCAGAATTCTCAAGAGCAAGCTTCAATTTTGTGAACCTTGGCGCCCAAGATACCTCTTAGCTGGATTTTGGAAGCTCTCTTGTGTTAATTCAGTTGCTTTGATGTCAAGATTAGTAGTATATGTACTTAGTCAACATGATGGAACAATATTATAATTAATTAGTATTTATTTTTAAGTAATCCTCTTTTCCAAGCAACCTTCCTTCCTCTAGTATTTAAAGGGAGGCTTGGCTTAGGATTTGAACACACCTCACCACTTGATCACTCTTACTTCCAAGCTTTTCAATTCATTCCTGTAAGTTCTAAGCTTAAGGGTGAATTTGATCTTCTGGTTGTAAGTTTGATTCGGTTTAATATTAAGTGCATTTTCAGTATTTGTTCTTTGCTTTCAAGTTCTTACGATTTCTTTCGTATCCAAGATTTTACAAAGTTAAATTGGATATATCGAAATTGTTGAGATATCTTGCTTTTAATTTCTCGTTGTTGAATTGTTTACTTCCACCGCAATTTACTTTTCCCTGTTCCAAGTTACAAGTCTTTTATAATTTCTTTCTGTGCTCAAGCTTTTATAAAGGAGAGACAGGACGCATGCCCATTTCACAAGCGTGACACTTGAGAGATCTGGAGGAGATGCTTGTCAAAACCTTGGCCCGAGTGACTCTTAGTTGATGGTTGGATGTTAAGCATCATTTTCTAAACTACTCGATACTTTTGCTGCATCATTACCCTTAGTAGGTATATGATGCAACACACGTCCACCAGATTGTAATCTCAAGTCTCAACTGAACTTTACACCATTGCCCTTTTGATATTTGTTTACAAATCATTTACTGCTTACTCAATTACTGCTTTATTATTTACTGTTTTAGTTCAAAACTCACTCACAAAGATATTTCTTCGAATTCATCCTCTGAAATTGACTTTTACAAGTTTGATCTTCTTTGCATTCCTTGTTTCCTTCCCTGTAGAACGATACTTGGTACTTACCACATTATTACTTGAGAAGACGATAGTGTCTAAGAGGTGTATACTTGCATCCCTTTTTACTTAGTTTTTGGTCTGTTTACATCTGTTATTACTACAGGTTTAGCCTACATCACCTTCTCTGGTGATTGTGACAGTCTTATTTTTGGGCCGTCCATATTTATGAATACTGGCTGATTATTGTTTTTGAATATGGGCCTTTCTTCATCGATTGGGCTCCCATTGGGCTTTGATTCATTTTTACCTTACACATCTTCTTTTTGGGCCAAAGAACTAGGCCCGAAATTTAAATTATTATTAATAAAAAAACTGATCTGACCTAGCCTCCCCCGTATTTTTTCCCTCTACGTAACCATCTCCCACGTGATCTACTTTTTCCTTGGGGGTCGACCCTACCACATCATTAGACTTAGGAACTTCAACCGAATTTAATGCTGACTTTTCATCTTCACGATTCCCTTCCCTGAGGTTGCTGGAATTTATGATCTATCGGGAATTATCGCCGTCGGATTTCTTCGTCGCTGCAGGATTGTTTGACACTTTTTCGAAGGTATCTTTTATTCTACCTTCTTCACCCTCAAACCCTAACCATGTTTCCTTTATCCCCCATTCTTCATCTGAAACTTGCCCCTCTTCTGACCATTGGGACGGAACAGAAGCACCATCTTCGACCTCCTCACTATCTGATTCAGAAACTAAATCTAGATTCCAATCGACACTCTCTATCAAATTGCTTTCTTCCTCTTCCACCTTTATCCGATAGTATAAACCATCTATGTTGGTTGTCCTAACTTGCTTTAACGATGATAAAATTGAGCTACATAATAGGACCTTTCCCCATGAAAGGTTATCGCTTCCTTCAAACACACAATCTTTGGTCTTTATCACTTTTCCCCACTGTTTTGCAATGCCCGTGAAAACCTCTCCTTTCCACTCGTGCAATGGCACACCACTGATTTTGATCCACACAAGCCTTTGCGAGTTTCTATAACCAAACGACCACTTCCTAAGGTCGTCAATCCAAAAGTGAATCCCATGCACCTTGTTTTTTATTAAATTATTTATCGCTTCCTCCCCCACGAATCTTAAGAGGATTTTCCCCCCTCCCAAGTATTTTATCTCTTTTACCTATATTGTTTCTTCATGCTCCCGCAGTCATCGTATCGCTCCAATACTATCTAGGGATTTTAGGTTCCCTACCATGCACGTTTTCAAGAGCTTCAAAGTTTTCTCGTCGCTTGACCATGAATCAATGGCTTCTTCAACTGTCTTAACTTCGTTTCCCAGTGATTCATCTTTATTATTACCTTTTCCGCCCGTCACAGCTTCCGTATACGATTTGCAAGACCTTCTTTCTCTATTAGACTCTTGCCTATTTCCCATGTTTCTTGCTCCTATTTGTTGCACCTCTCCTCCTCTCTTCCCGGCCACAAATGTGGGCAGTTTGTATGAATCGATCCAGATGTTGTTGAGGTCTCTTACCAGGTGTTCTCCATTATCGGTCCTAAATCTAACAAAACTGAAAAAAAATTCGTTTGCAAGCCTTCTCCTAGCCATGTATATGTCCGTTAACGACCACTCTCCTGAAGATTTTCCACAACCCTCCTAGCTCCATCGATTCCGGAAAATTGAAGAACAGGAAAGATTTTACGTTCGGACTCTTGTTGCCCTTGGTTAGCTCGGATCGGAATCCGCCATTTCGATCATTTCTTCCTACTCGAGCCCTCTCCCTCACTCTCTCTCTCTCTCTCTCGCCATAACCAAAGCATACAATGTGAACTTTTGGTGTGCACACCGACTACCATGATTGCTTTCAAATAATAAAGTGGCAAAAATACAGAGATCGTATCCAAATGGATTGGACTTCAAAGTACTAAGTCGAGAATACATTAATTTCAATTAGAGAAGAAGAAAATATTTTAAGCGAGTTAGATGTGAATATGTTAAATATATCATACTCAAAATGATGTCGGTTGGTAATATTAGTGCTTTGCCTTACTCTTGTTGGATTGACATTATTCCGTCATTCTTCTTCAGAATATCATGCAAGTCACAAAAAGATTTTTATGTTTCCAAAAGGTTCTCAACCCACTTTCTCTATACACTTGTGATCGCCTTTTTCATAACAAGAGCTTAAACCTTTTACCTTCCTCTAATCCTTTTAGGATGCGTTTGGTATCCAGACTTATTGTGACAAGACGGGACAAAAAAAATAGTCTCATGTTTGGTATATGATGAGACAAAACATAATTTTCATAGGACAAAAGTTAAGATTTTTTATTCCACCAAAATAGGTGGAACAGCTTGAAAGTTGAGACTAAATGTTAGTATTTTATTGGACAAAAGTTCAAGAAGCTTTTTAGGGTGTGTTTGGTTGGAGGTATTAAGCAGCAATTAATGGGAATGATAATAAAAGAAACTGTTTGGTTATATATAACATAATGAGCTCATTTCCTCACAAGCCTAAAATTTCATTCCTGATAAACCATTTTCCATACATAATTAATTATTTATATATCTTATATTCATAATAAAAATGATATTCGTATTTTTTTCCTAAATTAAATTGAATTAAATTTACTTTTAGTAGGTTCGAAAATAATTATCATATTTATTAAAAGCTTTTATTTGACAAAAAAGTGAAATTTGTTAAGAAAATTAAGAGTGTTTCTTTGTAAAGTTTCAATATTTTTACAAGATCTTTTCACATTTATTATTATTACCCAGAAGTGTAGTGTGTACTCGTATAATATAGTAAGAAACATCTTGATTTTAATGTTTATACTAATTTTTGTTTTTTTTATAATACATTTTTATATGATTTTATATTTGAATAAAATATACATTTGAAAAACCACAAAAATTTATATCTGAATTAGTATCAAGGATTTAAAAGTTCTTGTTTTTTTAGTTCAGTTTTTTTTTGTTATAATTTAATATGGGTTTAAGAATATAGTAACTTATTTTAGTTTTAATAATATAATGTTTTTATAAAGATAATTTTAAGTTTAATATCTATTATTATAATTTAATTTAAGTTTAATAACGAATTAATTTATTATAAGTTTAATAATATAATTTTTTATAAAAATACTAATTAAGTATTCTAACAGAATTTAATAATTATCTTAATTATATTTTAGACTTTTTGTATGTATAAAGATTTTATCTTGTATTTGATTATGTTTATCAGTTAGTTCTATAAATTCAAGTTGTACTCATTCACCAATTACTTGTAATCTTGAATTTTAAATAATATACATCATTAAATAATATTTGATATATTAAAAAGGGTTTTTAAAAATTTAATACAAAAGCTTTATAATATAATATAAGTTAATAATAAAATTTGTTACCATGCTATTTATCTTAAACAGTTATTTTATAGCAAACTAATATCAAATTGTCACAGTAAAAAATAAATATAAGATATGGTTTACTTCATTTTATTCGTTGTTGGAAAATTAATGTTTTATAATTACAAAAGATTTTCGTGATGATTATTCTACATACTAATTTATTATTAAAAGTGATTTTCTTTTATATATTTTTAATAATATTTTAAGCACTACAAACAGTTATGTTATGTTTATTTAAATGTTTATCAATTTCTAAAAAACAATCAGCCTTTTTATTTAAATGTATAACTGACCCAAGCACGAAGGCGGGTTTCATGCGACTTCCAACCCGCCCACAACCCGTTTTTCCTTATGTTTGGGAAATTTTCGGTTTTTGTTTCATTCGTCATTAAGAGCTAGATGCGAGACATGACTTGGGGGGTTTGTCTTAGGGATTATAAGGGATGGTTTTTAGGATGTTTAAGATGGTTTTAACATCATTTTTATGACGTATAATTCAGGTGTTCGGTTTGGATTAAGTAGTCGTTTTAGCGTAGAAAGCGGTGTGTCGTATCGCAGGTGAGTTCCCTTGACCTTAAACTACATTTTCGCCAATGGCTTTATATGGTACTTGAACTTGTAAGCATGCTATATTTCATCATCAAATGTTTTATAAATTGCTTGGTGGAGTTGTTGTATTATATCATGATATATGTGGTTGCTTGGACATACATAATAGTTATAGTATACCTTGAGATCTTGCAAATCTCTTGGGAGCTGAAATATGTGTATCTCGAATTCATTTCATGGGTACATTGGACGGGCACCACTTTAGGCCACTCATTAGATTCGAATGGGGAATTGCACAAACACAAAACTTAGATTCGCATGGGGAATTATGTGAACACAAAAAACTTAGTTGCATGGGGAATTGTGCGACAAGCGTTGGTTTCTACGACTATTGTGCATTATCCATCTGGGAGTTCTTATGGCTTCCTTTAATTTTGAACTGTTATTTTTATAATTGTGGCTTTGTGGGGAATTCACTAGACCTTATGGTCTAACCCTCGTTTTTCAAAAATTAAAACCATTTATGTTGAGAGATCTTCTAAGGGAAAAGGGAAATTTTGAGATGGTAGCTCGAGCCGAATTCTAGAGAAGTGTGGATAATAGGCGAGTCTTATTGCTTTTAGACAGAAAATTCTCATCTGTAGTTGTGTTTTCCGCTGCAAATCTTTGAGATGTAATAGTGTATTGACTTCATACTTTGTTGTACTTGGTTGTTATCTAAGTATAGTTGTCTTTGGTGATTTCAGATCTTTACAAAACTTCAGTATCACCTCTCATCAATAAAAAGTGAAATAAAACTTCATATTTTAACACCTTAAAGACAAACAACATTAAGTATCTAGATACTTTTACAATATGAAACACAAATACACAATACACATGTACTTAAAATAAAGACTTGATGATACGATTTAAACTAACAATTATAAATTATGAAGAAGCATATGAATGCAATTATTTATAATGGAAAAACATTACTAAGGAACTCAATTTTTCCATATGTTACTAAGTGACCTTGTCCATTTGTCCTTCCTCGTGTCGAATTGCTCAATGAACCAATCACTATACCTTGCATATTGAAAGTTGCCAATAACAACCCCAACTATCAACCCACTTCCAATTCCACAAAATATGACGATCCAATCAACTCTTTCACTTGGGAGGAAATATTCAGACTTGTTGCTTGTTTGCAAAGGTGTTGACTCCTTTGAACTTTGACATTCCTTAGATAAAGGCTTTCCACACAATCCAAGATTTCCTACATAGGAGATGTTCTCAAATGTATCGAACTGTTTTCCTTGAGGTATACGCCCTTCAAGACGGTTGAATGACACATTTAAAATGGCAAGGAAGCCGAGTTGCAACAAATGTGGAGGAATTTCTCCTGAAAGCTTGTTTTGTGATAGATCCAGAGATTCAAGATTAATTAGGTTCCCCAAGGATGACAAGATATGACCAGTGAAATGGTTATGGGAAAGATTAAGTGATTCAAGTCCATGAAGATCTTTGAGGGATTGTGGGATTTGTCCTTCAAAATTGTTACAAGAGAGATCAATAAATGTGAATATCTTCGAAATATGAACAAAGTCTGTTTTAAAACCTTTGATTGTAACAGTCATCGGGTATGCCTCCCAAAATTCATCTTCTAACAACGGAAAACTCATTTGCATAATAGTTGGTTTACTAGAAGAATCCGATTTCATTGCTCTCCAAGTTTCGAAGTACTTCCCCGACAATTGACCACTAAAACCATTGTTGGAGATGTCTATGATCCGTAACTCAGGAAATGGTGACCTAATAGTTGATAGACCTTGAATTGTACCATAAAATCTGTTGGACCGCAAAATGAGAACTTTTAGTTTCACAAGAGTTCCCAGCCAAAACGGAAAAGAATCATGAAAGTAGTTATCTCCAATAGAGAGAGCCTCTAAACTTGTGCAATTTATCAATGATCTTGGTACTTGACCCATAAATTGATTTTCGCTTAAATCGATCCTTTTCAGTGCACTTCCTTGCGTAAATGAATTCATGATTGTCCCATGAAGGTTGTTTCCTTTAAGATCGAGTACCATTAAAGAATTGCTTAAGCTGCCAATACAACGAGGAAGAGTTCCAGTTATGTTGTTATAAGCCAAAACTAGTCGTTGAAGAGATTTCATTTCACATATCAACGATGGTATTTCTCCTATGAAATTATTACGCGAGACATCATAAACAAGAATGGTGGGTGGTGGAATTGGTAGCCTTCCTTGAAATTGATTCTGCGCAATTAAGAATGCTTTCAAATTAAACCATGGGAGAAAACGTTGATGTTGATGAAAACCAGTGATGTTGTTGTATGAAAGCTCGAGCATCTCTAATGTTTCTTGGTTGTTGTTCCAAATCCACTCTGGTACGAGGCCTTCAATATGGTTGTACGCGAGAGACAATTCAGTCATTTCATGTTGGAAGCGCAAAAAGGCAGGAAATTTTGTCAAATTGCACGAAGAAAGACGTACGATTTTCAATTGTGGTAATGTAACATTGGTGTAGTTTTTGGTGTCCACCAATGATATACTATTACCATTGAAATCGAGAACTTTGAGTTTCTTTAGTCCTAAAAACATGTCTAAATCCACCCGACCGCTAAAATTGTTCCTAGCTAGGCGTAAACTTTGAAGACCCTTAAAGTTGGAAAATGAGGTTGAAATTGGTCCTTGCAATTGATTTTCACAAAAATCTATCGCAACAAGTTCTGTAAGACTTGCCAATGAAGGAATCACACCTTTGAACTCATTTTGACCGAGATCTAAGATAGTGAGTTGCGTCATGTTATCAAATGAACTTGGGATATACCCTGAAAAAAAGCAATTCCCTAGACCCAAGATGGTCAAATAGTTTAGATTCTTGATGGAGTTTGAAATAACCCCGGAGAAACCTGTGGAGAAAATAATCATATGCTCGAGTAAGCTGTTGTTATGAAATTCAGGCAAAAACCCAGTAAGGTTGGTATTGCCTCCCACATGAAGATGTTTCAACTTTGGTAGTTGAAATATGGATGTGGGAAATTCATTCTTAAGCAAACAATATCCGAGCTTGATTGACCTCAAAGAAGAAAAGTTGCCTAACAGATGAGGTATCGAAGAACTAATGTCGACCCTTGAGAGATGGAGTTCTTCGAGTCTAGTTAAGTTTTGCACTAATTGCTCTAGGCTAGGATTGTGAAGCGTAAGTGGATTATACGATAGATCTAACGAAGACAATTGCATCAAGTGTGCTATTTCATTAGGGATTTGGCCACTAAATTCGGAATAAGAGAGGTTGAGGCTTCTTAATTGCTTTAAACGGGAAATTTGAGATGGGATTTGAGATTTAGTAAAATTGTTCATTGCGAGGTTGAGCGTTTGAAGATGAATAAGGTTGAAAATTGTGCAGCTAGAGTTGATATGACCATAAAGAGCGCTTTCACTCAAGTCAAGGCCGATCACATGGCCATCCTCTTCCTCATCGTTGCACATCACCCCATCCCATAAACAACAATCAGAACCATCATATGATGCATTACTTGTGATCTTCCAAGAATCAAACTTTCGAAACCCATGAGTTTCATAAGGTGCACGAGGAAAACTTCTCTTGAATAGGTACAAAGCCAAACATTCCTCATCATGGCTTGTTAACGATTCAGCGCATGTGACAACAAGCAATATGAATAAAAATATTTTTTGTAGAAAGTTGAAATGATTGAAGTATGGATCCATGAAGAACAAAGAAGTTTAAATTGATTTTTTGAGGATGTGTAACTTGGATTATAAATATATATACACACACACCATGTGTCCATGATAAGAAAAGGAATTGAAGATGGTTGCAAAGGTAGGGACCTCGATTAGGATTACATCCGAACAAAAAGATTTATTTTTTATAAATATATTTTCTTGGTCTGATCAAAATAAGTGATGACACCGAGAATGTACATTATTTTAAACAACGAATGATTATTATACTTTTTAGTTAAATGGTAACTTTACTCTTAACTATACTGTATTTATCTTATTAACTCTTGAATATATGTGTGTTTATTCAAGGGTAGATTTGAAAGTTTGGTTATATGTTTTTAAAAGTTTACATTTATTTTGTAACAAACATAAATAGTAATGTGGATATCATGAGATAATTAACATTACATTATAACATTAATTTTATAGAACTACTAAAATGTATAAACGTCTTAATAGAATACTTTATAGAACATAAGTTTATAAGACCAAACTATAATACGTTTTATCAAAAAGCTTACAATAAGTTTATCGGATGTTTTTAGTACGTTTTTAAAATAAAGTCATGTCATGTTAGCTATTTATAAGACACTTTTAAAATAAAGTGTCATATTATCTATTTTATAAGATACTTTTGAAATATTGTCGTATAAATAGCTAATATGACATTTTCTAAAAATGTCATATAAAATGTGTTAAAACGCCTAAAAGTGACTTATAAACTTATTGTAACCCTTTTAGATAAAATGTTTTTGATTTGTTCATATAGACTTGGGTTTTATAAATTATTTTATTAACACGTTTGGACATTCTAGAATATAAATTTTCTAAACTTCTATTGATCGGTGTCGGTGTGATGAAAAATAACACCATCAATGAAACATATCTAATTTGTTAACTCTTTATATTCTTTAGAATTTTGTTTTCTTCTACTTGGTGGTATTAATTAGAATGCCTTAGACATGGAAATGTTATTGATTCGGGTTTAAATCCTTTATGGTGTTCAACCATAATACAATTCTATTTTTATGGTGTTCAACCATAATACAATTTAATTTTGTCACCGTATAGTTCACATCCATCCATCAAAAGAAATGAAGATTCTTTTTCAATTTTTGTCAAAGTCAAGAAGCATATGTTATTGGATAGAATTTTCAAATTTAATTTTCTTTGTTGTTATGTATAGAATTTTAAAATTTAATTGGTATAACAATCAACAAGACTGGCTTTGTTTTTCGAAGTCTTGGAATTGGTAGTTAGATGTTTAAATGTTTTTGATAAATTTAATTGATATATCTATACTATATTATAAAGTATTCAGAATAATTTCTTAAAAAACATACATCAAGTATAATTTATTAATGCATTATTACTTAACAAGTTGATAGACTTAAGTACAACTTATTAAAACTTCATGTTTGAATTCGTGTTACTAACCAGGGCCGATAACGGATGGAGTCCGTGTAAGGTAAGGGTTATTCCATTATCCAAGATCATTTAAAATAACATGGTCTTATTTAATAATTTATTATAGTGTTGTTTAAAAAATATTAAAAATAATTTATGTTTGTCAATTAACAATCATTATAAAATTTGAAGGTCTTTTAAATAGTAATGCACAACTTTTTAATGTTTTTTTGTTATTAAAAGATAATTTACTAAAAGATTATATAGTGACATGTAACTCAAAGGGTTGCTATTTTTCTGGCATTCTTCCAAAAAGATTTTTACATAAACAAATTCATTTTTACTTATCCTTTTATACCAACCACCCTTATCATATCTTCAACATAGCTATCCTCTTCCCGTTGTTGCACATCACATCACAGGGACGGGCAGATTTTTCTTGATACGGTGGTATCATACAATATAGACAAAACATAATTTTAAGAAATACGGTTTTATTGACGCGCCTTTACGTTTTTACTAATGATCAATATCTTTCGATGTATTCTTAACCCAATTCTACCGTTTCAGAAAATTTTTAAAGTTTTTTACTTGATTTCGGGAGATTGTTTCGATTGATTTTTCAAAAGTTTTTTTTGGATTTATAAGCTTTTTATCAATTTTAAGGGATTTTTTTCGCTTATTTTGTTGATTTCAAGAGTTTTTTTTCGGTTTAATAATTAAAAACAAATTAAAAATATTTTTGGAAAATTATGATTAAATATGAAATTAATATAGTGTTTATTAAATATTATTTAAGTACGAAATTAATAGAGTATTTAGTATGTTATTAAATGTTATATAGAAGTAGGGATTGAACCTAGGACCATCTCTATAAGGAGTTCTAATTCAGATGGAAAATACCAGTACACCAGCTAACCTTTTTGTGTCATTAGTTCAGTTTTAAATTATGTAAGAGCACCCCTAAAACAATACGGTTGCATCGCTAATAAATTTAAAAAATTTACTCTTCGATAAATATATTATACGGTGGCCCGTGCCACCGTATGAACCATGATAGGTTCGCCTTGTTGGAGGATAGGTCCCAACTATCAATTCGATTGTTGGAATCGTGTAGGCAAACAAGGGTAAATCGATCACTGGATTATTATGAGAATCGTGTGAAACACTTTCCGAATTGATATTTCGACCCTATGCCTGGGTTTCACGAAATTCAATCTAGGATAAGACTCACAACACTTGCGTTCTTAGGCACAAAAACGTAAGCAAATTTCTGGAGAGTATATGGGAGTATTGTTCAAAAACCTTGTCTAAAAACCGTGTTTTGTTCATTCTGAACTCATGAGTATAAATTCTTATTTATACTCAAAATAACGTAACTGAAATAATAATCATGACTGAAAATTAGAAGTAGTGCTCAGTTACACAAATCTATTAACTGCTCAATAACTGCACATTTAATGTACAGTAGGGATACTTCAAAGTTCAGGGACCCTTCAGAATTTCAGGGACCCCTCAGAAGTTTCAGGGACCCTTTAGATTTAGGGACTCCTCAGAAGTTCAGGGACCCTTCAGATTTAGGGACCCCTCAGAAGTTCGGGGACCCTTCAGAATTTCAGGGACCCTAAGAAGTTTGAAGCTGACTTTTCAAGCTCACTTATTCAAGCTCACCTTTTCAAGCTCACTTCTTCAAGCTCACTTCTTCAAGATCACTTTTCAAGCTCACTTTTTCAAGCTCACTTTTCAAGCTCACTTCCTAAACCTTATTTTCCACATTTACTCCATGTCCTATAACAGCACGACCGGGTTCATACTTGTCTTATAACAAGTGTGCACTCCACACCACCTTACTTGAATTAGATCACAACATAAAACCCATATAGACATCATGTTCTTTCCAATCACATAAATGGACCGGTGACACTAAAATCACCAACACGCCCCTAGCACATCACCCCATCCCATAAACAACAATCGGAACCATCATATGATGCATTACTTATGATCTTCCAAGAGTCAAACTTTCGAAACCCATGAGTTTCATAAGGTGCACGAGGGAAACTTTGCTTGAATAGGTGCAAAGCCAAACATTCCTCATAATGGCTTATTAACGATTCAATGCATGTGACAACGAGCAATATGAATAAAAACCTTTTTTGTAGAACGTTGAAACGATTGAAGTATGGATCCATGAAGAAAACTTTAATTTGATTGCATGTTTGAGGATGTGTAACTTGGATTATATATATATATACATACATAGAGGAAGGTTCAAATGAGAACTTTGCATTTTTAAAGGAACAAAGGAATATTTGTGGATCACATATGATGTGGATCCCACATAATATTAAATCATATTAATATTAAATCATAAATGATTTAATATTATATGGGACCCACATCATATGTGGTCCACAATTTGTTCCTTTGTTCTTTTAAGAAAGGGTGGTTCTCATTTGATTTCTCCTCTCTCTCTCTCTTTATATATATATATATAGAGAGAGAGAGAGAGAGAAAGGTTCAAATGAGAACTTTGTAAATTTAAAGGAATAAAGGAACAACTTGTGGACCATATATGATGTAGGTCCCACATAATAGTAAATCACTTCTGATTTAATATTATGTGGAACCCACATCATATGTGATCCACAAATTGTTACTTTGATCCTTTAAAAAGGAATGGTTCTCGTATGATCCCTCATCTATTATATATATAGGGTTGAGTTCACGTGAGACAAACATGTTTTCGTGAGACCGTAAGACCACCTTTTTACTCTTGAAACTTCACAGCAAAAACATTGTGAAGGTAAAAAATATCTGATGGGTTCACGTGAAACCAGCCTGTTTCCGTGAGACCCGTCGGAGACCCGTGAGATCACTTTTTTGCTTTTGAAACTTCACAGCAAAAAGACTGTGAAGGTAAAAAAAATCTGAACCTTCACAACAAAAATACTGTGAAGATTACCAAACAGGTTGGTCTCACGTGATCCCAAGTGTATATATATATATATATATAGAAGGAGGTTCAAACGAAAACGCTAAATATTTAAGAAAACAAGAAAACTTTTTTTCATGTACAAAATCACATATGATTTTGTACTAACATGAAAAAATGGACATGGACGACTTTTGCCGCGAGTTAAGTCGCGGCTAATCATATATGATTTTGTACATATAAAAAGTTTTCTTAAATAGGTAGCGTTTTCGTTTGAACCTGCCCCTATATATATATATATATATATAGAGAGAGAGAGAGAGAGATAGAGAGAGGGAGGTTCAAGGGAAAACGTTAAAAAAAGAGAAAACCGAAGAACAACCTGGATGGCTTCCATGTGGATGGTATGCATTAATGCATATCGGTAACTTGTAACATGAATTAATAAATATTCATCAATGCATCTATAATAATAGATGCATTGATGCATAGGAACAAAAATAACCGGTATGCATTAGTACATACTGTCCACATGGAAGCCTCCCAATGTGTTCTTCAGTTTTCTTTTTTTAGCGTTTTCTCTTAAACCTTCCTCTATATACCTTCCTATATATATATATACCATGTGTATTTGTCCTTATAAGAAAAGGAATTGAAATGGTTGCAAAGGTAGCGGCCTCGATTGGAACTAAATTCAAATAAAGAAATTTGTTTTTTATAATATATTTTCTTGGTTTCAAAATAAGTGTTTGACGCTAAAAATGGTACATCATTTAAAACAATGAATGATTATTATATTTTTTAGAATACTTTTGGGTTGGTTATATAAATTCGAGTTTTATAAAATATTTTATTAAAATGTTTATACATTTTTGATGTCTTATTAAACTAATTTATTAAAGTGTTGTTTAAAAAATATTAAAAATAGTTTGCATTCATCAATTAACAATCATTATAAAATATGAAGATGTTTTAAATAGCGATGCACAACTTTTAAAAAAATTTATTCTTAGAAGATAATTTACTAAAAGATTATATAGTGACATGTAATTCAAAGGTTACATTTTTTTCGCATTCTTCCAAGAAGATTTTTATATAAACATATATATTTATTTTTACTTGTCTTTTTATATCAACCACACGTATCCTATCTTCAACATAGCTATACAAAAAGTAGTGTCTGATTTTTGTTTTTAATTAATTATCTTTTTCCTCTAAAAATTAAAAGATAAGTTTATCAATCAACAACAACGAGTCTTGATTCATAATATTATATCAGAAAACCTTATTTAAGACGAGGTTTTATATGAAAATATAATTATGCTTATTAAAAAAATGATTTTTCTTTTAATAGTTTTAGGAAATTAGTACAAATATAATTATGTGTGTATTTAAATCTTTTGTTTATTACGGTGTCTATTTTAGTGGCCAGTTTCAAATCATGTCTAGCTCAGTTGGTTTCCCTAAAAGCGGTAACATTCTGGGGGGATTGTGGATGGTATCCCAATCTACCCGGGTTCGAATCTAAGAGGAGTTAATTTGAGGGCATGAGGGGTACTCAGTCCTTGGGCTGGTCCAGTCAAAAGACTGGGCTCCCCCCCCCCCCCAAATCATAGATTGTGGTTGGGTTTATGCTGGACCGGGACAGTGGCGGATTAGTGGGTTGCCCTTGGATGCCCGATACCGTCGGGGAGGCGTGCATGCATATGTGCGTTGTGTTCGTGGTAGTCGTTTGTGGGTTCGATGCCGATTTGTCTTTTAAAAAAAAATTGGTGGCTAGTTTGAAAAAAAAAGAAGTTGAAAAGTTAATAAGACGAAAGTGGGAGAGAAAAAAAATATATCAAGGTCGAAGACTGTAAAGTCTTTTTGTTTGTCTGATTGTAGCAACATGATCGGGGTGACCCGTGGATGGACATTAGTGAGACTATCACAAAGGACATATTTGGGATTTATTTGAAAGTGGGAGAGAATAAAGATATTAGGGGTGATAATTTTATACTAAATCAAATCAACCAGCTAATATGTGTATTAATTGTATCAATTAAATTAGTATTAACTTAATTATGTTAATTATTGTCGGTTGGTAGTAACATATTAAGTATGTAACTTTGATTGGTACACGGTATTGAAAGTTGCATACCGTGGTATTACTACCATGGTACCAACTTATTTAATTTTTATCAATTTTTGGTATTTTATGTATTTGATAATAAACCTTTTAACTTTAATTATTTTATTTGAACATTTGAATATTTGCAAGTTTTATTTCTTGCAATTTAAACTCATTAAACATAACATGTGTTACCTAGAAACTCAAAATGTCACTTACATTTTGAAAAAATGGCAAGTTTTCATATGTAGCTTGAAGTTGGTACAAAACCGGTACCAACCGAAAAAAGTTGGTACGAATGAAGTCTGTAGCAAGTACAATATAGGATTTTGCATACCAATTATAATTGGTTGGCATACGATATTGGAGAATTTTTTTTATGGTATCATACCAAGTCCATCCCTAGAAGATATATCAATAATAAAGACCACAAAGTCTTTTCGTTTGTTTGACAATAACAACATGATGGAGGTGGATCCGTGGAGGGATACCAATCACACTATCTTATAAACATGTTTATGGTTTTTGAAAGTGGGAGAGAAAGACGATATATCAGCGACGACGAAGACCATAAAGTCTTTTCGTTTGTTTGATAATAACAACATGATACGAGTGGATCTATGGAGCGATACCAATGACACGATCCCATAAACATGATTTTTGGAAGAGAGATATAAAGGTCGAGACTAAAATGTCTATTCGTTTGCCTGGTTGTAACAACGTGATGGGGGTGGAGCTGTGGATGGACACTGATCAATCTGTCACAAAAACATATTCACGATATATGGAAGAGGGAGACAACGAATACATATCAAGGTCAAGGACTATAAAGTCTTTTCATTTGATGAGGTGGAGCCATGTGTTGGTTTTTATTTAATTATTCCGTGTCCATGAGGATAGTTAAAATAATAGCGACCCTATACAAGTTATAGTTGTCCTTTAAGATTGCTCCTACCCTAACCTAACGACCTTAATTAATGGTCCATCTATAATTAAGGAAGGATATGATGGTAAATTTTTCTTTTCTGTATTATTTTCCACTTCCCTTTTTTTAGATATCAAAATTTAGAATAAATTATTATTTTGTTTTAATTTAATCTTATGCGATGTATAATAATAAGATATTTTAATTTTCATTATTTGATAATAATCTTCTATGTTTCATTAGTTTATTGTGGTATTTGTTTATTTTTCACTCGTTTGCTTTCTCACATATACATTATTTACTAGTAACAAATAGAAAAACATACACTTTTATAAAATATAGATGACTATTTTATATAATAAAAACATCACATGAGAAAACAAAGTATAGTAAATATAAAGAAATTGTAATTAAAACATCACCTGGAAACACCAATTAAAAGTTTTATTTCACGCAATGAAATAATATAGTATTGCTAAAATGAATAAATATTTGTGTTGTTTGGCAATGTGAAAACGAAACAAAGTTGATGTGAAATGTGATGTAAAAGTAAAACACTAAAGTGTTCTTTTATATTGTGAAACAACATAATGTCGTTAATGTTGAACAATAAATTATTGTTTCATAAGGTGAAACAATGTAGCGTTGTTTCACAATTTAAAAACAAAATAAAAACAAAAAATGACGTGAAATAGGATGTGAGACACTAAAGTATTGTTTCGTATGTTTAACTATGGTTTCCCAACTGTTTCACTATGTCGATGATGAAATAAGGTTTCATTATATTTCAATATGGTTTCAATAAGATTTCATTATGTTTCACTATTCTTTTACTAATGTATTGGTGAATTTATAATCTAATAAAAAAGAATTTGGTTTCCTTTTTTAGAAAAAAGAATCATTTGGTTTTCTTAATTTAAAATTGGAATGTAATGTACCATTAAGCCCTTCCGTCCCATTTTTTGTTAACTTATTATATTATACTAAATTAATTATTCTATTAACATAAATAACTCAAATGAATTTTTCCTCTTGATTGATGATATCAATGACATTTACAAGGGTTGTAAATTTTGCATCATAAGAGTGGTTTACAAATGAAATTATATATATATATATATATATATAGAGAGAGAGAGAGAGAAAGAGAGGAAAGTAAAATTCAAATGTGAACTCAAATTTGGTTGCAAACATGAGGACAAAGGAGAACACGACATGTGTCCCATTCAGTCTGAATATTGAAGGCATTCGGTATGAATAACGAATGTGCAGTTCATGCATTATTCAGTATGAATAACACACACATTCCGAGTGAATAACACATCATTCAGTCTGAATATATATATTCAGACTGAATGGGACACGTGTCACACTCTCCTGTCCTCACGTTCACAACCAACGTTGAGTCCACACTTGAACTTTCCTCTCTCTCTCTCTCTCTATATATATATATATATTGTTGATCCAAACTCCTTTCAGTGATTTGAATATGATTCCTCTATATACTTAGTGAAAATTCCAAGTCTATGTTAATGTTCATATTCAGCGATAACATACACTGACTGCACTCAGTGATCGCTGAAAATCAGGAACATCACCTAGTCTCTGAAGATCTGAAGAACAACACTCAAACCAAAGACCATTCAACGATAGTCGAAGACCTAGCTGAAGAAAGAGATGAACAGCTCGTGATCTGAAGCGGTTCAGTGATAGTAACGTCCATCTATTAAAAGTGTGAGATCTTGCATAAAACCTCAGTGATACCTGAAGACTTCATCCTTGAAGACTCAGTATCAGTAATCAAGTGGGGCCTACTCAGCAAGATCAAAGTTAATCTTATCCTCGATGCACAAATGTCAAACTTTCACGCCATGTCAGAAAGGACGTACGGACTATCCCCTATGTCCTTACCAACTCTGATTAGGTTACTGTTCATATTCGACCAAAAGCATGGTTACTTTATGAACAAAGGACAACTATCCCCTATGTCCTTACCAACTCTGATTAGGTTACTGTTCATATTCGACCAAAAGCATGGTTACTTTATGAACAAAGGACAAGTCTCCACTAGAAACTTGACACGTGACATGTACCTCTGAGTTGGATTAAAAGTTGTGTTTGTATTCAACCCCCCCTCCTCCACTACAAACCGAACACACCTTTTCCGACGGCCAGATCTGTCGGAAATCCGTCGGAAAAGGGGGTTTTCGTTGGAAGGTTCGTCGAAAACCGGGTCGTAGGAAAAGCCTATTCCGACGGAAATACCAACGGATCATTTACACGACGAACTTTCCGTCGGTAACCTTTTCCGACGGATTTCCAACAGAAGTCTATTCCGACGGTTTTACAACCGATCTTTCGCGACCGAAATTTGACCTTTTCCGACGGATTTCCTGCACCATTTCCGACGGATTATCCGTCGGAAATCCGTCGGAAATGGTGTTTTTTTCCATAAAAAAAAATAACTAAAAAATCAAATTTCCTGTACATTTACATGGCCAGATTTTAACAATGTTTTGAAACGAAATTGTTTTTAAACAAATGAATTTTTTTTTTTAACCAACGAAACCATTTTGAATCTACATAATTACATCATAAACTGTATCTATTATCCTAAAACTACGGATGAGGGTTAGGAGGGTTCTGGTTCTGGAACTGCGCCATGAAGGTGTCGAACAGCTTCCTCATGGCTTCTTGTTGGAGCCTATCCTCCTCGTACTTCCGCCACTTCTTCTCATCTGCAAGTCTTTGTTCTTCTCTCTTTCTCTTTTCTTCCTCTCTCCTTCTTTGTTCTTCGTCCAACTATGCTCTCAAAGACTCTACCTGAAATGAATTCAGATTTGACAAAGAACAATGTTAAGCGCTAATTAATAAAAACATAATACATGCATGTATTACAATCATATTACACATACCTCCGAAGCACTGCTTTCCAGCTCATGACGACCTGGTCCAATTGGGAGAAGCTGTAGGTATTATTACAGATACAAATGGTCCATAGGGAGCAAGAACTTCCATGGAGGCACCAATAATTTTAATTAATCATGGGGGCTCGCGTCTGATTAGCTAGTTGGTGAGGTAATAACTTACCAAGCAACGCCAAACCCCTCTAAAGCCCGTCCATGAATGATAAATCATAGATCGAACCGCCAAATCGGAAAAATTACTATGACGGGCTTGACCAGACAAACCTATGAAATTCGTAATCTTATTGAAACCGTACATACGACCCTTTTTCGGCCTTCCGACAGCACGCTCCCACAATCGTCCCTGTATCTCCGGAGTAAGGGTGCTCGGATCAACATCAGGATATTCCTTTGTGTAGTCAGGTGGAACGACGTCTACAAACACCAAAACAAAATTGTGTTAACTAATAAAAACTTCTAGACATTTCGGCAATGTAACGGCTATAATTGAAACACATCCGTTACATGTTTTTAAGTAGTTTACACCTATCGTCTGCCCAACAACGACAGCCCAAACTAATTACTACAACTTTATCCTATAAAACATGTCAATTCTAAAAAACAAATTAAATCTTGTGCAAAAAATAAACTTACCGCCATTTGCTCGTGACCGGGATCAAGATATATCGGAGGATCCGTGGGCGTCTGGTTTCACCCGAAACTGACCTCCTGTTCATGCAGTGTGTCCAGTCATAGACCTCACTGATGGAGGGGTCACAGTTCCATGCTTCTTTTTACATGCAATATATATATGACTCGGCTGTTAGTAGACAACAAATTCATGATAAATTATATAAATTTAATATAGTAGATAAATGAATACCATCCGTTGCTGATGCACAACCATGCTAACAGAACCTCCCGTATGCCTACAGGTCGTCGACCGCGCACAATTGGTCTTATTGGCCGCAGATTGGCGCTGGAATACTTCCCTAGTCCATATATGTTAAAACATAAAAGATAGAAATCAACATACAAACTGAAACGAACCCGTTACAAAGAAAATCCTATATACCTGGTCTATCATAGCTTCCTAGTAGGGCGCGGGGAGCCAGGTTAGATGGTGTAGCCTCGGTCGCGTATAGTCTTGATGGTCCCAGTCTAACCCATACAATATCTTTGCCTGCTTCGCTGACCATAAACGAACCTCTCTCATCTTGTCCGCATACCGGTTTTGCAAGGTATCAGAAAACGCTTGGAACACGTCTGCGTCTTCCTCTTGTGGCCACCGGTACCGAGCATGCATATTGATTGTTTGTGTTAAGTTATAAAATTGCAAAAAATAGTTTGTATATACTAAATTACTAACCCGAAACTTCCCGAACATTTGAACGATACTAGCTGGAGGGATCTGCGAAAAACGATCCCACAGACCATTGAACATGGACTTCCATGTTGCAGTGACGTCATGAATAGGCTCGTTTTCTTTAAAACTTCACAATTGCAAAATGTTCAACACAAAAGTACATTAGTATAAGCTTGTTTTGTGTTAAAACCTTATCCGTAACTAGTTACTTACCGGCCCCCCTCAAGGTGGATCTCCCGTCGGTGGTCGACATTACTTGGTGCCTCACGTAGAATACCGGGGCCTCAAGTCCTCGGTTGTGATACCGGGGTATGATCCATGCCGATATCGACATCGGCCTCCTGCAGATCATCCTCATTCGGCTGGATCTGCTCCAGTCCCTCCGTCTATTGATCCTTGGGTGTCGTCTGTTGACTCTCAGGTGTCGTTTGTTGACGCCCGGAAGAGCTGCCACTCCCCCTATGGAACAATCATCTACATATGGACTTGGCCTTGTTGTTGTTACCCTTTCCCACCATCTGAAATAAGAAAACGGATTAAAGTTAGAGAAGATTTAGATATATACATACACAAAGATAGATGTACATACACAAAGATAGATGTAAATACACAAATATATATGTACATACACAAAGATAGATATACATACACAAAAATAGATATACATACACAAACAATAAGTTCTACATAACTAGTCATCATAAGAATGATCAGATAAAATAATTACGTTCCGCCTTAACATTCAACAATCTCGTCGCAACTCCTAATTTTGAGTTTTAAATGAAAAATGAGTTTTGAATGACTTTAAAACCCTAAGTGTAACGGTTTGACTACTTGAAAGTCAAACTACGAGTTTTAAATGAAGAAAAGAGTTTTGAATGACTTTAAAACCCTAGGTGTAAGGTTTGACTACTTGAAAGTCAAACTACGAGTTTTAAATGAAGAAAAGAATTTTGAATGACTTTAAAACCCTAAGTGTAATCATTTGACTACTTGAAAGTCAAACCATGGGTTTTAAATAAAAAAAGGGAGTTTTGAATGACTTTAAAACCCTAAGTATAATAGTTTGAATTTCAAACCCTAAGTGTGTTTTTTTTTAAATTTCGCCATCATAATGACTATAAAATGGATATTTCCAAATTAAATCAAGCCTAGTGTTTTCCCAACAAATGACAACCCAACTATCTAAAATTAATAAACTTGAACACTAAATATAAACTTAAAGCTTTGATAAACTTGAACACTCACTCACTACCAAAAAAATGACTTTCACCCATAAAAAATTACCGAGAGAAATTTTCGTGGGTGATTACCACAGATCACTCAGGAAATACTAATGGTTCTGATGAAATATGATGTTTTCAAAAAAATACCAACGAATTACCCATAAATTTCTTGAGTAATCTGTCACTGATTTAATTTACCCACCAACAATTTAGACACCAACTTTTATGACGGTTTTGTGACGGATCGCCCTTTAGTGATGGATTTCTCAGGAAAATGCCCGTAGGTGAAAGCTTTCCATTTTAGTAGTGAATATAATCTATTGAGTCAAATACATATACATATTAATCTATTATAAAAATTGATAAACTTGAACACTCATCACATTCACACACACACACACACACACATATATATATATATATATATATTAATTAATCTATCATAAAAATTTCTCCATCACATATATATAACATATTAAATCAAGCCTAATGTTTGCCCAACAAATAGCAACCCGACTATCTAAAATTGATAAACTTGAACATATTAATCCATATATATAACGTCACATTAATCCATACATATATATTAAAACATATATATTAATCCATCATATAAATCCATACATATTAAATTCATGCATATTAATCCATACATATTAATCCATCATAATCCATTATTAATCCATCATATAAATACACATAACCATATTAATCCATACATATAAATACACATAATCCCCTAATTAACAGTGACCACTTAATTAATAACTTAACGGTAATAATTGTACCTCGCTGAAGTCGGTGGTCTTTTTCAGATGGAGGTTTCCGTCGGAGTTTTCTATCGACGGAGGTTTCTGTCGCCGGAGGGTTTCTGCCGCTGAAGGATTCTGTCACCAAAGTCAAGTTTAGAGGTGGTTTCTGTCAGCCGGAATTTCGTGGTGGTAGTATACGGTGGTGGAGCTAAAGCTGGTGATGGCGATGGTGGCGATTGTGGTTGACGGTGGTGGCGATGGTGGTTCAAGATAGTTTGTGAAAACTTTGTACATGCCAAAAACGTCCATTTTTTAAGTATTAACATGTTTTACTTGTTATTTATCAAATGTGTGAGTATTTGGGTAAGTTTGCATATTTGGTATAAAAGGATTCATAAATCATGTAAGAGGCTTATACTTGAGTTTCAGACATTTTGACAAATGAAGTTTAAAGTGAGTTGTTTGGGTGCATTATCTTTTAAATGAAAACCATTTGGTTGTATTTGCATCTTTAGAGTATTTGATTTATAAATCGTTGGAAAATACATGTTATTGCATTATGAGACATTTTGGAAATACATGAATATGGTTTCATTTGGAAAATGATTCGTCTCAACTAATGTTTTGAGTAATTACATAAGTGTTGAATTATAGAGCATTTGCTCGGTTTTGACCAAAATGAGTCTCATGGACATTCGTCCGATTTCAATGGCTACATGTTGAGCTTTTCGAGTTATATGTAATTAAGGCATATCTATTTATTAAATTACATGCTTTGGGTGCGTCGATCATTCATTTTGAGGTTATGTAATTTAGACTGCATTGAAATGGATCCATAGGCATATAAGTCGGTATTTTGGTTATGTGAAGGATTGCGCGAACTCACTTTTAAATTGGAAATACGCATTGCGATAAATTGTGTAATTTCCATGCATCCTTTAACTCACTCGGGATACACATGGTGATAAACTGTGTAATTCGCGAGGAAAACTCACTCGGAATACGCATGGTGATAAACTGTGTAATTCGCAGGAAAACTCGCTCGGAATAGGCATGCTGATAAATTGTGTAATTCGCGAGGAAAGAGCTCATTCTGACGCTCTATCACATTGGTTCGTGGCCTACCTTTATGCCCCGTCACGACTAGTGGTAAATCGGGCCCCCCAGTCACCGAAAGGTGTTGTTTTGCGTATTGAATCTATCGATTGTTTTCGGTGACGTATTTTAGAGTATGAAGTATTATCCATAATTTATATTATTGGATCTTTGAGACTTAACCATATTTTGGGTATTATAAATTATGGAGTTTTGTTCATTCATTGATATGTTGGAGCATTTATACTTATTCATGTATTGGGTGAGTATCGGGTGTCGAAATTCGTTTTGAATGGGTATTTGTATTTTAAGCTATCGTTTCCAATGATACTTTGGTCTAAAGTTTTTATTATGGAAATGATAAACTTTGGAAAGAAGTTACTTTTATAATGAAGTTATTTATTTGAGAATTATCTTTTATAAGTGAATATTTTGATTTCAATCAATTATAATTATGTTATAAACTCTTGAGCTCACTAGGCGTTAAGTCTAACCCTTTTTATTTGTCGGCATGTGCATCAGGTTCTCGTTGGGATCATTACTAGAGATACGTGTGGACTTCAGTGCTAGAGAGTAGCACGTTAAGGATCTAGCTTTGTTGACGTTTTCCACATTCGAAGATAGTGACATTTATTGGATTAGTAACACCCGACCGTAATCATATCTTAGTAGAAGACTTGATAAATCTTTTGTAGAGGTTTATTAATATTTGTTGTTTTAGGAAATTTAAATATTGATTTATAGGAAATGATTTATCTTTCAATTGATGTAATATTGGAAATTTTTAAATTAGTCGCTCTTTCCAAATTTGAGGGTGTTACAAGTTGGTATCAGATCATAAGTTTGAGAGATTTAGGTATTGAATTTAGATGCCTAGACTCAAACTAGCGTATTGTTAAGTTATCGGATGTGATATTTCATAATTAGACACTTTAAGATAGGATATTTTGAGGTTAATAGATGCACTAGAATCGAGAATCATGATGATGGTAACAAGGACCCGCATGTGACGTAAATTTGTAGTATCATTCGGCCGGTGATAATATGAATTCACAATTACGTGTATGTGCTTGAGTCGCATTGTCATGATGACCGATGGGGTAGTGAATGAGTTCTCATTAGTTAACCGTTGAAAAAATTGGTTATTATAGCATTGTGATTTTGGGTGAAAACTAAGTACGGCGAATGTGTAATTTCGATCGTTTTGGAGTTGGAGATAATAGTTAGTTATGAACCATAAGCTTGTTGAACCAACCTAATTCCAAGGGGAAAAAATTGTAAATCGATGGATTTAGTTATGGATGATGGTCTTAATGTATGAAGCTTTCCAATGTCGCTCTTATGGATTGGTAGACTTGGCGAGCGTGGTTTAAGACTTCGGGTTCCAACCGGATGCATGCACGACATTTGTTTTACAAAATAAATTGCAAAATTATTTCGGATTTATCAAAAGAGTTATTATTTTGAAAAATGTTTTGGGGCACACTCAAGAGTGTAGCCATGTTTTGGGAATTGTTAATTCGTTTTATTTGCAAGAGAATTGCATACTTATTAACTAAGAAATTAATTCGTACTATTTTGATAGAATTTCAATATTTGAAATTTATATCTCAAGAGAGTTTAAATTTGAAACTAACCTAAATTGTTTCGTTGTTTCCGAGAAACGTACACATATCGTTTTTACGAGTTTTGAGAAATTATTTGGTGTACGTGAGTTTTGGGTCAAGATTGAAATGGATGAACTACCGTACCTCCCACTGATGCTTACATGCTTCATTTAAATTTTGGGTGCGTAATATTCATGAGTCAATTATCAGATTTTTGGGAATTTTATGAGTTCACTTTATCGTCGGTGTTGTGTTTGAGAGTTTATTAAGAATTTATTTCGCGTCATTTATTTTGAGCACAAAGATTTTGATGCCGTCCAAATATAAAGTTCCCATCAATATCATTTTAATTTTATGGGACCGTTTGTTGCATAGAGTTTGCATACATTATAATTGTAGCATCTTTAATTTATATAACCAATATTTTAGAAAAGCGTAAGCATTTTGTTAATTGGCTTTGAATTTAAAATCCAAATCAAATTGATTTTATGATGTGACCAAGATGCATGCATATAATGGTTGGATAGTTTTGAGGAAGTAAACTGATACATGCTATTATTGTTGAGAAACTTTACTTCATGCATTCTTATGGCTAAAATAAGAAAATCTTTGGAGAAATTGGCACTAACATTTTGTAGCACTCTGTTTTAGTGCATGAGTTATTTTACATACATGACATAAATAAATGTGTGTCAAGACTATATCAATTCATTTTAAAAGTTTACTAATGTATTCTCATTATTATTGACAATAACTTACATAATGGCCGCATAACTTTCAAAATGATTTGTATTCCAACGTTTGTGGCCACTTTTCACGATTATCTAGTTATGGTAAATGTATTTAAGCATGCGTAAATTAGTTTTGAAGATTTATGTTGTTGAATCTTTGATAAATGAAATTGGCATATTTGTTCAGTCTTATAATTGTAAACCTTGAACTCATTAGGAAATTTCGGATGTAAGCGCCATGTTGTGGTAAGTATTGTAAAGGAAGGCCAGGAGAGTCTCCGCGAATTTAAGTAACATATGATCGAGCTTGCGGTAAGTTGCTAGAACCTCATGCGTTATCTCTTAAGTTGCTTAGGATATAAGTATGTGAGCATGTTCATTATTCTTTTGAATAGATGTTGAACCTTGTCAAGAGGGAACCTTTTTATTTGAACTGATGGTTATTTCGGCATTTTGAGTTGGTAGTGAAGAAGTATCTCATGTAGAAGTCATAAATATCTTGTCAACTTGTGATCAAGTTGGGTTTTTGGAAGGTTCTAAGCATGTACCTATATAACTTTGATGAGAGATCTTGTCTGAGTTATAATTTAAGTTTACTTGTGAGATATTTAGTGTTCGCTTTGTTGAGAAAGGTCGTAGATAGCAGAGTTTTCCTAGGAATCTCTAGAGTCGGGAAGTACGTGGAGAGTTGTTCCTTGGGTTAGTTATTCACATTTTTATATTGGGATATAAGTTATTAGCAATATGATGAATGACAAGCATAGTTTCTTAGATAGGAGGTTCAAGGATTGATGGGTTGTTGGTCGATATTAGCATTTGTGGGTTAAAGATGTGCCATATTAGTGAGTTTTTAACAAACAAGGAAGACTTGTTGGTTTGATTCGATAGGGATGTTTAGTCTTGATGTTTCATCGCGACTGGAAAGAATTGCGGGATCAAGTACTAGAGTGTTGTAGTTATAGTATTTAACTTCTCACATTAAGTGTCAACTTCTGATGCTCTGGAGGCTATGAATCATTGACCCAATTGGGGTACTTTAATTGAATTCTAGGAAGTGTTCGAAAGCTTTAGGTGGTGAACTTGTGAATAATAGATCCTTGTGCATAGTGATTGATGATAGTGACCAATTAAGTTGCTAAGGATATTTGAGAGTTCTTTGGAGTTGGTGTTCTTATGATAGCTTGGTTTATCAATTAAGCTTCTGACCAAGAGTTTTATCATGAACGGGACAATAGATCCTATATGGTTTTGATTTGGAGGAGCTTCGTGTAGTTGTCCAAGAAATTTTTTAAATGAAAATCGTATTATGAAAGAGATTTTGATAGCCGAGTTAAGTGTTAATGCCACATTAGAATTGGTAAGGTGAGTCTCTAAGCTACTATTGAGGTGGTATGCAACATCTAAGGTTGGGAGACGATGGAAAACTTAGGGTTAGAGATTGGGTAATTTTGGTGAGTCGGCCGATTATGGTAAATGTGTTTTGGATCTTGGATCGACATTAGATTTCGAGGATGAAATCATTCTATGGTTGGGAGGATTGTAACATCCGGATTTTTAGTATTGATATATTTCAAGTTGTTGGTCCCAATAAGGATCTACAAGAGTTAAGAACTAAGTAAACAGTTTGTAGAAGGGGGGGGGGGGTTGAATACAAACACACAAATTTTGGTTTTTAAATAAGTTTATTGAAAATAAACAAATTTACAGTTACAAGCGGAATTAGAACAAGTTAAAAACCTATTCTATTGTAACTAAGGAAACACACAGTTTGATGCACAAGAAGATGAAAGAAAGAAATGCAGAAGGTAGAGGCTAGAAGAAAGCATGCATAAAGATGAAGAAGATATCTTCATCTATTTATACCCGCTTGCATTCAATGCAAGACAAAAGGTACATGCCACGTGTCAAGCTTGGATAGGAAGCTTGTCCTTGTAAATAAGACGACCATGCTTTTGGCCGAATATGAACAGTACCGTATCAGATATGATGGGGACATAAGAGACAAGTCGTACGTCCTTTTCTGACATGGTTCTAGGTTTGACTTTTGTGCATCGAGGATAAGATCAAACTTTAATCTTGCAGAGGAAGCTTCATTTGATCGCTGACACTGAATGTTCAAGGATGAACTTCAGTGTTGCTGAGGCTTCACAAGACTTCACACTTCGAGTAGATAATCGCTGCTATCGCTGAACCGCTTCAGGTCACTTAGCTGATTATCTCTTTCTTCAGCTTTGGTCTTCGACTATCGCTGAATGGCCTTCTGGTGTGATAGCTGATCTTCAGGTCTTCAGAGATAAGCTTGTTGATCCTTGATCTTCAGCAATCGCTGATAGCAATCAGCGTATGCTATTGCTGAATTTGAACAGAAGCTTATCTAAGGAATTTCACTAAGTTTAGTAAAGGAATCATATTCAAATCACTGAGAGGAGTTATGATCAACAATCTCCCCCTATTTGATTATGATTAAGCAACATAGGAAAATTGCTTTTAAAAGATTAGTAGGGACTTATAAAATTTAAAATACATTTTCTAAGTACTAATCTGTAAAATCTTTTTCAGCTAAACTATTATCTGAATTGAGTTTCATTTATAAGGATATGAAATCACAATTTTTACAAGTAGAAGAGCTTAAAGTACATTCACTGATTGAACTTTCAGAGTGAAAGATCAGTGAGTAAAAGATAGTGTATCGAAAATAGAACTCTTAAGTTCATTGTCCCTTTTACTATTTTCAGGGATCTTTTCAGTACTAGGGTGGAGTAAAGTACTTTGAATTTCATTAATTAGAATCTGAAGAATTACAGCGAAATGAAATCACAATGATAAAGATAAAGTACTTGTACACTGAAGAAATATTACAAAGGAAATAGAAAACTATGACTAGTCAGAGATGTTCTCGTTTCTTCTTTGTAGCTCATTCTCATAAAGAGTCTTCTGTCTGTTCATAAGAGGAGTATCTGACCAGCAGCGCCAAAGCATGATTTTTATGAGAGAGGATGGGGCCCTGTGAATTTCTTGGTTTCTAAAGAGTCCTAAGAACCCTTCAGTATCCAAGAATACCATACCAGGTTCAGGTAGTGAGATGATTTCGTCTTCTTGATATCTTCGGTCTTGAGGAAGAGAGGTACGAAGCATTGATATATCAGGGAGCTCAAGATGACCAAGAATGCTTTGATAATCAAACTTAGTTTCATGCTCATTCTTCGAACTTGAGCCACCTTCAGCAACTGATCTTTTCTTCTTTGATGGTTTAGGGAGAGGGGGAACTTGTACATGTTGAGACATTCTTTGCAGCAACTGATTCAACTCATCTTCTACCACATTTTTGAACTTGGATTTGGAACCCTGAATGGCATCTCTGATTTCGAGCCATTCAGTGTATCCATATAGCCTTAAGAATTTTGCTTCTTCTCTCTCTGTTCTGGATGGCCTTGTCATTCTTACATATACCTTTGGACCACCTCTGTTAGAGTGTCGCCCTTGGATAGTTACATGAATGATTTTGTCATCAGATCTTCGAAAGTTCAGCATCTCTGTGCACCAATCCAGTTCTTTGTCTTTCTGAGTTGTGGCTTCAGTGGTTAGTGCAGTGAGAATCTTCTGTTGAGCGAGAATGGGATCTACATTCAGGTTTTCCTGTACAAGTTCTTTCTGAGCCAGAGCTGCAGCGAGCCGTTCACTCTTTTCTAATTGCTCTTTGGCTGCTTTGTCTCTTGCTGAGTCTTCCCTGAGAATCTTCCTTGCTAAAGCAAGATCATTCTCAGTTTGCTTTATTTTTTCGTCTTTGATCCTCTGAGCTATCAGAGCTTGTTCTCTCTCTTCTTTGGATAAGAAGTAAAATTCATCTACTGTTCTGATTGGTACAACATTTATTGGGTCTTCTTGGGGCACCCTTATTCTTTTTGCTTCGAATTCCCTTAGGAATTTTATTCGCCTTTCTTCCTCTTCAGGCTCGCTTATTATCTGCTTCTGAATGCGACGCCGAGGGATGAGGCCTTCTTCTTCCTCAGAGTCAGTTTCCTCTATGTACATAAACTGCTCATTGGAAGAAGATTCCTTCCTTGTGGATGAGTCATTTGGGGGACGGGGATCACTGAGGGAAGGAGAGGAGGAAATAGTTTTGTCAGAGGGAATTTTAGTGGGTGAAGAGGAGTTTATGGGAGTTTCAGAGAGAGGAGTAAAATAAGGGATAAGCTGAAGTGATACCTTATAAGCGGTCTCCCCCTTTGATATTGGGATGGTGGCCTAAAGATCGACCACTCTGGCTGAGGGTCCAGCTTCGTCCCCCAAGGGCTCTAGCTGAGATGTACTTGGTCTGGATAATCTGAAATGCTCCAGTGCAAAACCCAAGTCATCATCAACCTCATAGTGAGGGATGCGTTCCTCTTCTTCTTCATCATCCTCTTCCTCATCATCATCATCAACTCTTGCAGTTGAGGAGGGTTCTGGTCGTTGGATGTAGGGAGAGATCCTTTCATCTGGAAACCGACGGTTATGCTCGCCGATAAGTTCGTCAGCGAACTCTTTGGCCACCTTCTCCCCCTCAATGTTATCATGGGGCAAGACTGGACCATCAGAGTGCGAACATTTGTGTGCACGGCCTCCAGCATGGTCCGATCAGCAGCAGCAAAGGAGGAGTTCTTACTGATGAGAAGTTGTGAGATATGCCTTTTTCTTCAAAGAAACTAACCAAAGTACTATTTTTGAATTCAGTACCATGATCACTTCTTATGGAGCGAACAAGTAAGGAGTTTAGCACTTCCATTCTTTTGATAAAAGAGATTATCATTTCAGGGGTATCACTTTTGGATCGAAGGAAGAACACCCATGTGTATCTGGAGTATTCATCAACAATCACTAAAGTGTATTTCTTTCCAGAGATTGATTGGACATTGACAGGTCCAAAAAGATCCATGTGGAGTAGCTGAAGAGGAGTGGTCACTGAAGAAACTTGCTTTGATCTGAAGGAGGCTTTTGTCAGCTTTCCCTTTTCACAAGCTGAACAAAGAGATTCCTTTGTAAAGGTGTGGTTAGGGAGGTCTTTGACTAAGTCTTTTTGAGACAATTCATTTATTGTGTTAAAGTTGAGATGTGAAAGTCTTTTATGCCATAACCAGTTTATGTCAGTGGATGCTTTAGAGATAAAGCACATGTTCTCAGAGTGAGAACTATTCATGTTTATGATGTATACGTTTTCAACTCTTTTGCCAGAGAGGGCAAGCTTATCATTTCCGTCAGTGACAGCACATCTATTCTTCAGGAATAGAACTTTGAAGTCTTTGTCACACAACTGACTAACGCTCAAGAGATTGTGCTTTAGTCCCTCAACGTAAGCAACACGAGAGAAAGATGTGGCTCCGTTGGACAGAATTCCATAACCTTTAGTATATCCTTTGCCATTTCCACCAAAGGTCACTGATGGACCAGCTTCTTCTTTGTAGTCAGAGAGCAGAGATTTTCTGCCAGTCATATGCCTCGAGCATCCGCTATCATGATACCAGATACCTTTGGCACTCTACATACAACAAAAGATTAATTGTTTAAAGGTACCCATATTACTATGGGTCCTGCTTGGTTAGATACAGGATTGGCGGAAGTACTACTAGCTGAAGAACTCTCTTCAGTGGATATCTTCACCTTAGTTGGTTTAGCAACTTTGGTGGATTTCACTCTTGCTGATTTATCAGCTTGAGCTACTTTCTTTCCATGAGCTAGTTTATCAGCTCTAGTAGCATTTGGACACTTGCTTGCAATGTGTGTTGTTTCACCACAGTGAAAGCATTTCCTATATTTAAAAGGTTTGGAGTTAAGAGAGGGAATAGGAAGTTTCCCAGGGATAAGTCCAAGAATTCCTTTATCCATGGTCCTTGGAGGTATTACGACCTTTTCAGGGGTAGGAGTGAGATCGATTTTAATCTTGGGAGTTGGTCTCTGAGAGTAATCAGGGACCTTTTTCCCAGATTTAGAAATCTTCTCTGAGGACTTCTTGTTCTTATCTAGAGAGTTCTTATTCTTAGGAACATGGTCAAGAACCTTGTTCTTGATCATCTTCTTAGAATGATCCACAGGAAACTTCTCTTTAGAGGAAATGGAAGAAGAGGTTGAAGAGGAAGGATCAGGGATAGAAGAGATAAACATTCCAAATTTGAGCATGGAACGATCATTCTCTGATTCTTCCTTTTCAGGGTTATAGCCTAACCCACTTCTCACTTTCATAGGTATTTGGGCATTGATAATCTCATTGACTTTATCAGAAGCCTTACACCATCCTTCAATGGTTTCCTTTTCAGACTTGAGATCAGCAATAGCCTTTTCCGTATCAGCGATAGCTTGTTGTTTTTCAATGCTTATTGTTTGATTTGCAAAAACTTGGTCTTTGAGAGAATCCTCAAGTTTGGAAAGTTCTTTGATTCTTATGTGGCAATTTTTTAATTGTTCAGATAAGTCAGTGTTGATTTTCTCAGCTTTTATCTTTCCATTCAAAGCATTGTAAAAGTCAACAGTCATTGCATCGAGAGCCGACAAGTTATCTTTTTCAGAGAGTAAGGAGTCAGAGGGAATGTTTACCTGAGTAGACGGAGACTCAGAGGAAGAAGTTTCAGAGACTTCTTCAGCATCCTCTATTCTTGCCATTAGACAGAGAAAGGCAAGATCTTCTTCATCTGAACCAGACTCTTCAAAGGTCTTGGCCCAGTCATCTTCAGCATCCCAGTTAACTTCTTCAGCGACAAGGCCTTTGCCTTTTAGCTGGTTTTTCTTCATATCTTTGTCTTTGTTTTTCATTTACAAATACTTCTCCTGTTTATCAGAGGTATGGGAGGTAGTGGGAGCAGCAACTTTCTTCGACCTGCATTCACTTGCAAAATGGCCCTTTCTCTGACAATTGAAACAGATTGCTGAGGCTTTTTCAGCAGGCAACGTTTTCTGTTTTTCAGAGTCAGAGAGGTTAGAAGATTTTCGAAAATTGCTCTTTCTAGCAAATCTTTAAAAGTTGTTGGTTAAAAGAGCTAGAGAGTTATCAAACTCAGAGATGTCAGCATCAGTGAGTTGATCTTCTGAATCAGTTTGACCTAATTCAGTTATGGAGGTGATAGTAGAAGAACCATTTTTAGAAGAAGTTCCTTCAAAGTCACAAGTGCTAAAGAAGTACTTTTAGCACCCTTGAGTTCATTAAGAAGATTTTTCCTTAAAAGCTGGGATTGTTCCTCATTTAAGAGCATACCATATAATGCACTTAATGACAAGGTTTCAAGATTCTTTGACAGTTTTATGCATGTAGTGTACACTGCCCATTGATCGGGCAATGCCTCCATGAATTTTGTCAGAATTTCAGCATTTGAGTAAATCCTATCGACTGATTTGAGATCAATCAGTAGACAGTTAAATCGCTGGTGAATTTGAGAAAGAGATTCACCTTTTTTATACATAAACTCTCATATTTTCTTACAAGGTTTATGCATCTAGTTACTTTAACCTCAGAAGTTCCTTCATATTGGATACATAGAGTATCCCACATGGCTTTTGAAGTTCTCATTTTCATTACAGAATGATATACTTCATCAGGCAAAGACATAGCTATTATAGATCGTGCTTTAGCATCAATAACAACTTCTTTCTTGTCTTCCTCAGTCCATCGATCTGGAGTTTTTACAATACTCCTTTCAGCGACGGCTAGGGTAGTAGCAGTGGCAGGAACAACTGCTACTATAGTTGTAGGAACAAAAGGTCCATTTTCTACATAGTATGGGATCTTAGGATCAGATCCCTCTAGAAAAAGTGACATTCTTTCTTTCCATAAAGGGAAATTATCATGGCTGAACCTTGGAGGTTTAGCTAAAGATCCGTTATCGTTGTGGTTTGTATTAGGGTTTGTCATTTTAAAATATGATTTAAATAAGAATATTTTAAAGAGAAAGGTTACAACACTGCTCTGATACCATTTGTTGGTCCCAATAAGGATCTACAAGAGTTAAGAACTAAGTAAACAGTTTGTAGAAGGGGGGGTAGGGGGTTGAATACAAACACACAAATTTTGGTTTTTAAATAAGTTTATTGAAAATAAACAAATTTACAGTCACAAGAGGAATTAGAACAAGTTAAAAACCTATTCTATTGTAACTAAGGAAACACACAGTTTGATGCACAAGAAGATGAAAGAAAGAAATGCAGAAGGTAGAGGCTAGAAGAAAGCATGCATAAAGATGAAGAAGATATCTTCATCTATTTATACCCGCTTGCATTCAATGCAAGACAAAAGGTACATGCCACGTGTCAAGCTTGGATAGGAAGCTTGTCCTTGTAAATAAGACGACCATGCTTTTGGCCGAATATGAACAGTACCGTATCAGATATGATGGGGACATAAGAGACAAGTCGTACGTCCTTTTCTGACATGGTTCTAGGTTTGACTTTTGTGCATCGAGGATAAGATCAAACTTTAATCTTGCAGAGGAAGCTTCATTTGATCGCTGACACTGAATGTTCAAGGATGAACTTCAGTGTTGCTGAGGCTTCACAAGACTTCACACTTTGAGTAGATAATCGCTGCTATCGCTGAACCGCTTGAGGTCACTTAGCTGATTATCTCTTTCTTCAGCTTTGGTCTTCGACTGTCGCTGAATGGTCTTCTGGTGTGATAGCTGATCTTCAGGTCTTCAGAGATAAGCTTGTTGATCCTTGATCTTCAGCAATCGCTGATAGCAATCAGCGTATGCTATTGCTGAATTTGAACAGAAGCTTATCTAAGGAATTTCACTAAGTTTAGTAAAGGAATCATATTCAAATCACTGAGAGGAGTTATGATCAACACAAGTTTCACATATTTTCGACCTTAGTATAGTCATTTAGAAGTATCGTGGATGTTGGTTCAGTTGGTTATCGCATTTGGCAAAAATCAGATTGTTGGTCGAAATTTGCACTGCTCGCGACCGCACTTTTATTTTGCTCGCGCTCGCGAGCAAACCCCAAAAAGTGGGCAGAAGTATGCTCGCGACCACATGGCTATTTTGCTCGCACTCGCGAGCATCTGTCAACCCTTTTAAATCCGATTTTCTCTTCTTTCCTTCATTTTATTTGATACACCAACACTGTTCTCCTCTCATCCAAATCGGTCCAAACCCTCCCATTTCACCAAATCGATTTCTTCAAGAGAATCTAAGAGCTTGGCAACTAGAGATTCAAGTATTGTGGGTTGAAATCCAACATCTTCATCTTCTCCATCATCTATCCATCATTATGAAACTGTTGTATTTCATAACATATGTCAATTTTCTAATTTTAACCACTGTTTAAATGTTAAATTAAATAGGAGGAAAAAGAAATAATAAGAGGAGCTTCTTCATTAAGAATGAAAAAGAAAACAAAAAAATCTGTTATAGTTGAAGAACAACAACAACAAGAGCAAGTCACAGTAGAACAGACAAGTGACGACCAAGTAAATAAATCGCTATCTACAAGAACTACGACAAAGAACTTAATGACAACAATCAGAGAGTTAAAAACACATCAAGCAAATTGTGTGAAGAAAGTTTGATTTCAAAGCCTTCTTGGGATGAAGATTGATTCAATCCCATTAAAGTTGGCCTTTTATGTTGTTGACAACTTTGATACGGAGAAGATGGTGTTAAGAATACCAACTAGAGAAATATCGGTGAATGAGGACTCTGTTAGTCAAATCTTAGGACTTAAGAATGAAGGATTAGACATAATAGATGATATTCAGACGGAAGAAACTATGGTGAACTGATATTAACTTGGAAAAGGCTATTTGGGAGCACTTCACATATCTGTCCAAGTGATGTTCTGGACAAACTTAGAGAATGAAATAATGCAAAATGGAAATTCCAAACAAACTTCATTGTTCTGTTTGTAAATGCTATGGCAATTTCTATGAAGATGGGTACACGCAACCTATCCATTCTCTCCAAACTTGAAGAAACATTGGATTTCTCAAAAATAAATTGGTGCAGATACATCATCAAATGTGCAAAAGAAAGCACACAAGCATGGAAGAAAGAAACTGATGAATGTGTTTACACAGGGCCAATCACATTTTTGACAGTATATATTTGACTTTAATCTCTGTTTACTCAACCTTTATGATATTTTGACCGAATATAAATTGTTTTGAACAAAATCTTTTTTATATTCAGTCTGAATGTAGCAGTGATACACACCCATATGCTAGGTTATATTCAAACTTTATAATATTTGTAAATAAGTTTGTTATCAACCTTTATTTAGAGTGAATATAGAAGTCAAATAAAACAATATGATGTCTTATATTCAGGGTGAATATAAACAGTTTACTTAAGTACATATTATTCAAACTAAATAGTAGTTGATATTCATTCTGAATATAAAGTTTGTTATCAACCTTTATTCAGCCTAATACCCTTTTAACTATTCACTATGAATGATATGCAGCTATTATATCTTGACTCTACAACATGTGATGAGCTTGAGCATGAAAGGATGAGTCCAGCTACAAGGTGGTGGACATCGGAGAAAATGAAGACGAGGGAGAGAAAATAATTGAGCTTAGGAGGTTTTGGATTGGGAAAGCTGAAGGAACCATATGTCGAAGCAAATGGAAACACAAACACATCGGAGGCAATTACATTCGCGTTTGTAGTTCTTTAAAGCTTTCAATAATAAAACATTCGACTCAATGATTTGCATATGATTCCTCTTTGATCTTGTTAAATCGGACCTAACAAGTGGTATCATGTGCAAATCATTGAGTTGAATGTTTTATTATTGAAAGCTTTAAAGAACTATAAACGCGAATGTAATTAAACGACTCGCATTAACGAATCCTCTACCCTAGACTCCTTTATATAAAGGTGTCTATAACAATAAAAGCCCAAGCCCATAATATCAAAACACAATATATAATATTACAATAAATCTTTTCCTTCTTTATAAAACTTTCTAAACTTAGGACTTATGGTCCTAACAATCTCCCCCTAAAGTTTTATAAAGGAAGCATCTTCATATCTTCTCCTCCTGCTTTCTTTGGAAAAACTTTAGTCTCGTCGGTCTTCCAAGATCCCCCTTGAAATAAGCTCTTAGTCTTCGGTTTAAACTGAAAATACCAGATCAAATGTGCTATTACCGCCACTGATTGCACAAAATACCGCTTCACTCTATAGACAACTCGACACAACTGTTAGCCGCAGAAATCAAAGATACATGTGCGAGTTTCTTCAACGCTCAGTGCATAATCAACAAGAAAAACAAAGAATCTGTCTTTAGCCACAAGTTGAATAAGAATTCAGTGTTAATAGCTTTAATCTGATAAGCTCGAAGAACTTGGATCACCAAGGGGATATATATCTTGACAGGTTGGGAGATGATATTTCTTGATAAGCATTGCTTTTTTAATATATAAATGTTCAGAATATAGCCGATTTCCAGAATACTTCCAAAACAGAAAGCAACCAACTCAGATCAGTCTTCTTAATCAGATGAATGAATATCATAATTCAACATTCTAGATCATAATCAAACCTCCAGACAGTAAATGGTTAGGAGTTATAAGCACATAACAATAGCGTACACTTACTGAAACTGGTATCTAAGAAAAACTCCAGAATGATGATTATAGAGAGTCAGACTTCTGATTAATCTAACCAGATACAGAATATAATCACTCTTGTTCTGAAAACTTTTCAAATCCGGCTTTGCATGAAATCTATGGACAATGTTCCCCCACCCGAGACTCAGCAAAGGGGACCGCCCTTGCGGGGTCTAGGGGCAACGCCCCGAGAGAAAAGAATTCTCTACATGAAAAAGTGATGCAGGGCTCTTGAATATATTTTTTGACACCGTACGAAATCTTGGGTTGAAACTCAACTGTGGTCGTCGAAATAAGCTTTGGTCGGAATCTGCATGAAGTTCTCAGTTGTATGGATCCGAGGAGATGAAGTTTGTCGGCTGTATGGATCCGATAACCTTAGTTCTTGGGTGTGTGGAATGCGACATTCATGGATGTCGGGTCTTCAAGATGCGACAAGTGGGAATCTCGAGTCACATTGATCCGAGAAACATAGGTCCGATAAGAATCTATTTCGGATCAATGTGGTCTGATAAGAATTTATGTCGGGTCTTATAGGATCGATAAGCAAGGTTTGATGCAAAATATGATGAACGCACAGAAACTTAAGACAAACCATACAGACATATCACACACTTAAAATTTCATAGCAAAGATGGTTTTCGAGTTAAAAGAAATCAAATGAATGCATTGAAAACGGAGAACTAGGATTTCGAATAACTTAAGGATGCGATAAAAACTTGCAGATTCGATATTAATGAATAATCGACTCAATCAAACTCAGGAAAGCTATTAAGAACGAATATTGAGGTTATCGAATGAAAAAGTATGCTTTATGATCCGAGAAAAGAAAAACGAGGGTACCTTAATCTCCAAGAAATCGATTAAGAAGATAGATATTCAATTCAATCACGTTAATAAAACTTCCAGATCCAAAACACCATTAAAACAGAAAAATGAATCTGCAGTCCCGAACTTCAAAAACGACGCACAGTGAGAGAAAAAAAATACCCGATAATACCTTGATCTTGCTGAATATGATGATCGTATCAAATCAGATAGATTTGATTTTGGCTCTAATACCACTTGTGGATCCCAGATTATATCAAGTACGTATGAATATCAAATAAGAACATAAAAAACCCGATCAATATAAGGAATAATCGAAGTTGTATATCTTACTTGTGAATATCGATTACAATATAAGCACAATATATCTCGGTTCTCTATATATCAAACTATTCAAGCTCTCTATTTATATTTCTAGGAATACTAATGACATAAGGAAAGTAAGAGTTTAAAGCATTATAGACTTGCCATAATTACAAGATAATTATCCTTTCCTTATTTTGATACAATTAATATTTATTCCTAACATTCTCTTTCCTCTCTCCGGCAATACCTTATTCCAATTGTGATACCTAAAAAACATCGTCAAAAAAGGTACATAGAAACGATAATCAATGTGATACCCAAATATACAAACAAGATTCACCTTGTGATAAGCACAAGGGTTGTGGCGTACTGGTTGAGGCCCCGGGGGATGTGGTGGAATGTAATACCCGGAAATTTAGCGAAAGGTTATGTAAATTAGCATTGTAATATTATTATTTTTGGGCAAATGGAAGGATTCAAGTGTATAATGTTGGGTTACATTGATTTGGAAGAAAGGAGTGAAAACCGGAACCGAATTGAGTTTCGGTACACAGTTTGCGATCATGACATGCTATCTTGACATGTCATGATCGCGAGGAAAGATCGCAAGAAAACCATATAGGCAAAAAATCGATTTTTAAGCACGAAACTCGCGGTACGGGTTGTGCGATCATGACAGGCGATCATGCTTTGTCATGATCGCAGGGCAAGATCGCCCGGGTGGTCTTGGACAACTTTTAAGTGCGATTTTTCAGCTCCATTTCTCATTTATAAGATATCAAAACTCAGTAACGGGAGAAAAGCATTGAAGGCGATTTTAGGGTTTCATTTTCTTCCACCTACCTCATCCAAGCTCATTGATTACTCCTTTCAAGTTGAATATTTAAGAGTGGTTCAAGCATTTAAAGCTTCAAGTAGTGGTGTTCTTGTTTCCTTTCAGATTTCTTGATCACCTCCATCCTCGTAGGAGCTTTTCTAGGGTTCTCCTAACTCTAGCCTTGTGAGTTCAAATCTAAATTTATAAACTCAAATACTTGTTGTAAATGTAGCATTTTACTGATTCTTAAGCGTATTTTCAAGTAGTTGTGTATTTGGGTAAGTTTGGAGGTTTTAGGTCAAATTGAGGTTTTGGAGTATTTTGTTGTAGATGATGGGATGAACATCTTAAATGGTTTAAAATACTTGGAAATGTTATAAAATGAAATCATCTTTGGTTTTGAAACTCAAAATGGTTTGACCTAGTTTTTGGTAAAACTTGGATTTAAAGAGGAAATGGTTTATTGAAAGGGTTTTCAAGGTTGGAAAACTAGCAATACGTCTCGTTGATGTATTCGGTCGTAGGACTAGTATGTAATGGATCCATAGGCATATAGCCGGTTTAAAGCGGGATTGTTGTCCCTTTTTGGTAGCATAGAAGTCATCGGGGGCCTCTTACTGTTGGGTATAATGCCGGATCATTACCGGATGCCATTGACTCTATGCATGCGCAATTTAGGGTCATCGAAGGCCGTGTACTAAGGTGCATAATCGGTTATAAACCGGTTGCCATTGACCATTGCGCTGGTTTTCGTAAGAAGTCATCGGGGGCCGTGTACTAAGGTGCATAATCGGTTATAGACCGATTGCCATTGACCATTGCGCGGGCTTTCGTAAGAAATCATCCATCGGGGGCCGTGTACTAAGGTGCATAATCGGTCATTGACCGGTTGCCATTGGCTCTTACAGTTAGCTCAAACATCGTGTAGTGACCTACTTCTAGTATCCGTCACTAAGGATGGAACACACTGTATCTTTTAAAAGATCCTTGCTCATCATGAGTAAGTTATTTCAAGTGAAGTTGAATGAGATAAACGCACTGTATCTTATCTTTTAAATGTTTTAACTACCTTATCTATTTAACTATTTGTTCTCACTAGGCGTAAGCCTAACACTTGATCTTAAATGTGGTTTAGCAGGTAAGCAGGTTGACGGGGCTCTTTAGAGAAGAGCGGGTTGATGTGCCGAGAGAGAGGACACCTTTTTGGAGATATGCTCATAGAGCATATACATAGTTGGAGCAATAGAATATTCTTTTGAGGATATTAGTAACACCCAGTTGTAATCTATACTCTAAATAGCATAGATTATTAGGTTGTTATTTTAATATCCACGTTTAGATGTAAACTCCCGTACTCCATCCCCACTTATTGGGTGATTTTATTTATATTCCGCATGTTATTTCGGTTCAATTTTACTCTAAATTTTAGGGTGTTACAAGTTGGTATCAGAGCTCTAGTTTAAGCAAACTAGGTGTGAATTTAAGATGCCTAGACTTAAGCTGAGACTTTAAGTGTGGATTGGTGAGATATGGGTAGACACCATTGGGATAGGAGAGCTTTATAGTTGACGGAAATGCACTAATCATGAAATGTGACTTTGGTAATGGGAATTCTTACTGGTATGATATATTCAAGATATCACGTAGCTAATGCTATTTTGGGTATATTGTTATGTGAGTATGCTCGTTTTCCTATTGTTGCGATGATTGACAAATGTGTTATACGTATTTATGTTAGTTTTGTCTTATTCCTACTCTATCATCTTGACAGACTAAGATGGTGAACACGCGAACCCGATCGCGTAATGAAGTTGAGGGAGCAACCAACAGTGTCACGAATCAGGACGTGGCAGCAACAGCGGAAGTTACTCAACCACCCCGAATTACTCGACCGCCACCAATCATCCCTCCTCTCACAAGTATACCCGTGCCTAGATTGACTATTATTCCACCACTCAATCTTAATGCAGGGGGTCCTCTAATGACGGAGGCGGGTTCACAAGATGAACTTCAGATTCGGTTGTTGCAAGCGGTGAATACTATGATGGGACAACAACATGAATCATTCCTCAAGGCGCTTGAGGAGAGGGATGCCAGTGTCAGGAGGCATGAAGTAACTGCCGAGAATGCTGTGGGAGGTTCCGGGGAAACCGGGGCCGCACCAAATATAGAAGAGACCCCCGTGACCGAAGTGAGAAGAGCAGGGAATGGTTGCTCTATAAAACCTTCTTATGCACCAAGCCACCCGAGTTCTCCGGGACTTCTGATCCAGTGGTATGCATGAATTGGCTTCAAGAGATCGAGCAAGCTTTTGGCTCGAGTGAATGTGAGGAAGGTCAGAAGGTGAGGTTTGCCTCACAGATGCTTAGAGGTGTGTCCTTAAGATGGCGGAATGTCACCGCCAAAACTCTTGGCCCGGTGATTGTATCGATGTTGACATGGGAAATGTTTAAAGGGAAAGTGTTGGAGGAATACTGTAACGAGAGGGCTATAGATCGTATTGTGGATGAGTTCCGAGCTCTCAAGAAGGGGGATAAGACTGTGAGAGAGTATACGGAATTGTTCGTGGAGAAACTGGATCTAGTGGGGCATGTGTCTCCAACGGAGAGAGAGAAAATGAAGGCGTACATCAAAGGATTGCCATATGACATGATGGCAATGGTCCAAACGACAAAGACCTCCACTTTAAGGAAGGCCATTGATCAAGCTCAAATGGTGGAGGACACCGATGAACTGAGGAAGGAAGAGAGGAAGTTAAGTGGAGAAAAGAGGAAGTGGGAAGGCAATTCCGCGCCTTCCAAGAGGCCAAACTACAACAACAACCACCACAACAATCGAAGGACCGAGGATAGGAGGGAGCCTAATTGGTGCTTCAAGTTCCAGAACAAGCACCACGGGCCATGCAACTCGTCTGCGGAAGGGTGCCACAAGTGTGGTAAGAGCGGGCACTATGCTCGCGAGTGCCCGGTTAAGGGAGTTATTTGTTTTGAATGCAAAGAACCGGGGCACGTTCGAAGGGATTGCCCAAAGTTGAGAACGGGGGAAGCCAAGGGAAGAGGGATAATGTCCCTAAGGCGACGGGAAGAGCGTTCAAGATGACCGCGGATGAAGCTAAAGAGGCGGCAGATGTGGTGACGGGTATGTTTCTCATAAACTCCGTACCCGCTCATATTCTTTTTGATTCCGAGGCTACTTTCTCTTATTGTCCACTATTTTCTACCTGAAACTTCTTGTACCTGTTAGTACTTTAGAGGATGCTTATATTGTTGAGATAGCCGATGGTAGGAAGGTCTTGGTTAGAGATGTCCTTAGAAATTGCACACTAGAGGTTGAGGAGAAGCAGTTTCCGGTGAACCTTATACCTATGGAGATAGGGAGTTTCGATGTAGTGATTGGGATGGATTGGTTGGCCAAGAACCAAGCCGAGATTTTGTGTTCCAAGAAATTGATTCGAATTCCGTTGTCGGATGGTAGTATGGTGTTGGTCTACGGAGAGAGAAGGAAGGGTGAAGTCGCATTGTTAACACTAGCAAAAGCACGCAAGTGTTTGGCCAAGGGGTGCCTATCTTATTTAGCCTACGTTGTAGAGGCAAAGTTAGAAAAGAGAAAAATAAACGATGTTCGAGTTGTTTGTGAATTCCCGGACGTATTCCCCGAGGATTTACCCGGCTTGCCACCCGATAGACAGGTAGAGTTTCGAATAGATCTTATGCCGGGGGCCGCTCCGATTGCTAGAGCACCCTACCGGTTGGCACCATCTAAGATGCAAGAAATGATGACGCAACTACAAGATCTCCTTGAGAAGGGTTTTGTGAGACCAAGCTCATCACCTTGGGGAGCTCCGGTCTTGTTTGTGAAGAAGAAGGATGGCACAATGAGGATGTGTATAGACTATAGAGAGTTGAATAAGGCGACCGTAAAGAACAAGTACCCACTCCCGAGAATTGACGACCTCTTTGATCAGCTACAAGGAGCGGGTTGTTTTTCAAAAATCGACTTACGCTCGGGTTATCACCAAGTGAAGGTGAAGGAGGATGATGTAGCAAAAACGGCGTTTAGAACGCGGTACGGGCAAAATGAGTTTCTAGTGATGCCATTCGGTTTGACAAGCGCGCCGGCGATATTCATGGACTTGATGAACCGCGTGTGCTGACCTTTTCTAGACAAATCGGTAATAGTATTTATTGACGACATCCTTGTCTACTCTAAGAACAAGTTAGACCACGAGCAACACCTTCGGGAGGTTCTTGAAGTGTTAAGGAAAGAAAGGTTATACGCCAAGTTCTCTAAGTGTGACTTTTGGTTGAAGGAAGTACAATTTTTAGGTCATGTTGTCACCCATGAGGGAGTGAAAGTGGATCCATCCAAGATAGAAGCAATGATGAATTGGGAACCGCCTAAGAACCAGTCAGAGATCCGAAGTTTCTTAGGATTAGCGGGATATTATCGCAGGTTTATTCAAGATTTCTCTAAGGTTGCATCTTCTCTGACGGCCTTGACTAGAAAGAACGTGAAGTTCGTGTGGACCGACAAGCAAGAAGAGGCTTTTCGGACTCTTCAAAAGAAGTTGTGTGAAGCACCGATTCTATCCTTGCCCGAAGGGACGGAAGATTTTGTGGTTTTCAGTGACGCATCGAAAATGAGATTGGGTTGTGTGTTAATGCAAAGGGGCAAGGTGATTGCCTACGCCTCAAGACAACTAAAGGAGCATGAAAAGAACTACCCAAACCATGATTTAGAGTTAGCAGCGGTGGTCTTCGCTTTCAAGTTATGGCGACACTACCTTTATGGAACCAAGTGTACACTCTACACCGACCACAAAAGTTTGAAGTACGTGTTTGATCAAAAGGAACTGAATATGAGGCAACGACGTTGGCTCGAACTACTCAAGGACTATGATTGTGAGCTACTTTACCATCTGGGAAAAGCCAACGTGGTAGCGGATGCATTGAGCCGAAAACAGTACGGTAGCGGAACACATGTCGTACTTACACGGATTGAGGTGATGTCTAGTTTGATTGACCGAATCAAAGCAGCTCAAGTGGAGGCACTACTTGAGGAAAACTTAAAAGATGAAGTAATGGTGAAACAACACTTGATGTTGAGTGAAGATAGCCGTGGTCTGAAGCTTTTCCGAGGGCGTGTTTGGGTGCCTAAGATCGGGGGAAACCGAGAACTACTTTTGGAGGATGCCTATAAGTCCAAGTACTCCATACATCTGGGTAGTAGCAATATGTATAGGGATCTAAAGTTAACTTATTGGTGGCCCGTCATGAAATTGGATGTTGGTAGCTATGTGGAGAGGTGTGTGACTTGTTTGCATGTCAAGGCGGAATACCAACGGCCGTATGGGAGCCTACAGTTGTTGGAAATCCCGGAATGGAAATGGGAACATCTCACTATGGACTTTGTGACGAAACTACCGAAGACCTTGAGAGGTCACGACACCATATGGGTAGTGGTGGATAGACTAACGAAGAGTGCTCACTTCTTGGCAATGAGAGAGGCCGGCCCAGTTGACAAACTTGCAAAGCTGTATGTGGACGAAATCGTCTCAAGGCATGGTGTGCCTTTGACTATTGTGTCGGATCGAGATAGTCGATTCACTTCGAACTTTTGGAATGGGTTACAAGAAGGGTTGGGCACCAAGATAAACTTAAGTACAACATTTCACCCGCAGACAGATGGTCAAAGTGAAAGGACCATTCAGACTCTTGAAGACATGCTTAGGTCATGTGTTATTGACTTTGGTGGGAATTGGAATTCGCATCTACCTTTCGTGGAGTTTGCCTACAACAACAGTTACCATTCTAGTATTGGAATGGCACCTTTCGAGGCACTTTATGGACGGAAATGTCGGACACCGGTGTGTTGGTTGGAAGCGGGCGAGAAGCAATTCTCCGGACCCGAAATTGTGCAAGAGACGGCTGACAAGATAAAGATTATCCGAGAACGGCTTAAGGCGGCCCAAGATCGTCAAAAGAGATATGCCGATAAAAAGAGAAGACCCATGGAATTCCAAGTGGGGGAACGAGTTATGCTTAAAGTGTCCCCTTGGAAGGGTGTTATAAGGTTTAGGAAGCGTGGGAAGCTTAGTCCTCGTTTCCTCGGGCCGTTTAAAATCTTGGAAAGAACGGGACGGCAAGCGTATAAATTGGAATTGCCACCCGAATTGGACAACATACAACCTACATTCCACATATGTTATTTGAGGAAGTGAAAGCGGAAGAAGAGAGTGTGATACCTCTCTCAGAGATTCATGTCGACAATAGTCGTTGTGTGGAAGAACCGGAGGCGATCTTAGAAAGCAAGTCTAAGAAGTTACGTCACAAAGAAATCATCATGGTTAAGGTGCAATGGAAGCACCATCGTGGTTCAAACATGACGTGGGAAGCGGAAGAGGATATGAAGAGAAGATATCCGAGTTTGTTTGGTTAATCTGTAAATTTCGAGGACAAAACTAATTTCAAGGGTGGGAGGATTGTAATACTCGGAAATTTAGCGAAAGGTTATGTAAATTAGCATTGTAATATTATTATTTTTGGGCAAATGGAAGGATTCAAGTGTATAATGTTGGGTTACATTGATCTGGAAGAAAGGAGCGAAAACTGGAACCGAATTGAGTTTCGGTACACAGTTTGCGATCATGACATGCTATCTTGACATGTCATGATCGCAGGGCAAAATCGCAAGAAAACCAGATAGGAAAAAAATCGATTTTTAAGCTCGAAACTCGCAGTACGGGTGTGCGTTCATGACAGGCGATCATGTCTTGTCATGATCGCAGAGCAAGATCGCCCGGGTGGTCCTGGACCACTTTTAAGTGCGATTTTTCAGCTCCATTTCTCATTTATCAGATATCAAAACTTAGTAATGGGAGAAAAGCATTGAAGGCAATTTTAGGGTTTCATTTTCTTCCACCTACCTCATCCAAGCTCATTGATTACTCCTTTCGAGTTGAAGATTTAAGAGTGGTTCAAGCATTTAAAGCTTCAAGTAGTGGTGTTTTTGTTTCCTTTCAGATTTCTTGATCACCTCCATCCTCGTAGGAGCTTTTCTAGGGTTCTCCTAACTCTAGCCTTATGATTTCAAATCTAAACTTATAAACTCAAATACTTGTTGTAAATGTAGCATTTTACTGATTCTTAATCTTATTTTCAAGTAGTTGTGTATTTGGGTAAGTTTGGAGGTTTTAGGTCAAATTGAGGTTTTGGAGTATTTTGTTGTCGATGGGATGAGCATCTTAAATGGTTTAAAATACTTGGAAATGTTATGAAATGAAATAATCTTTGGTTTTGAAACTCAAAATGGTTTGACCTAGTTTTTGGTAAAACTTGGATTTAAAAAGGAATTGGTTTATTGAAAGGGTTTTCAAGGTTGGAAAACTAGCGATACGTCTCGTGGATGTATTCGGTCGTAGGACTAGTATGTAATGGATCCATAGGCATATAGTCGGTTTAAAGCGGGATTGTTGTCCCTTTTTGGTAGCATAGAAGTCATCGGGGGCCTCTTACCGTTGTGTATAATGCCAGATCATTACCGGATGCCATTGACTCTATACATGCGCAATTTGGGGTCATCGGGGGCCGTGTACTAAGGTGCATAATCGGTTATAGACCGGTTTCCATTGACCATTGCGCGGCTTTCGTAAGAAGTCATCGGGGGCCGTGTACTAAGGTGCATAATCGGTTATAGACCGGTTGCCATTGACCATTGCGCGGGCTTTCGTAAGAAGTCATCGGGGGCCGTATACTAAGGTGTATAATCGGTCATTGACCGGTTGCCATTGGCTCTTACAGTTAGCTCAAATATCGTGTAGTGACCTACTTCTGGTATCCGTCACTAAGGATGGAACACCGGGTCTCCCCCGGTTGATTTGAAAAGATCCTTGCTCATCAAGAGTAAGTTATTTCAAGTGAAGTTGAATGGGATAAACGCACTGTATCTTATCTTTTAAATGTTTTAACTACCTTATCCATTTAACTATTTGTTCTCACTAGGCGTAAGCCTAAAACTTGATCTTAAATGTGGTTTAGCTGGTAAGCAGGTTGACGGGGCTCTTTAGAGAAGAGCAGGTTGATGTGTCGAGAGAGAGGACACCTTTTTGGAGATATGCTCATAGAGCATATACATAGTTGGAGCAATAGAATATTCTTTTGAGGATGTTAGTAACACCCAATTGTAATCTATAGTCTAAATAGCATAGATTATTAGGTTGTTATTTTAATATCCACGTTTAGATGTAAACTCCCATACTCCATCCCCACTTATTGGGTGATTTTATTTATATTCCGCATGTTATTTCGGTTCAATTTTACTCTAAATTTTAGGGTGTTATATGGAATATCTCATCTGCCGAGGGTTCGAATCCAGGCGTACACAACTATTGTGGCCACCGAGTTTATCAGGGTTGATGTATCGCAGTCATAATTTTCCAGGATTAGTTCAGGCATAGCCTGGGATACCCTTCACAAAAAAAAAAAGATTCACATTGGGATACCAATATTTTTATAAATATTGGAGTATTTTAGAAATGCATGAAGTATCTATGGATCTGAAATCGATTTTCGGAAATTATCTTTGAAGTGTGTTTATGTAATCTCAGGTTGGTTCGATTCAAAATGAGATTAAAAATGTACAAACTTGAGCCTTTAAGGGGTCCGGGCAACTTCAAGGACGGCCTAAGCCGCCAGAAAGGCCGCCCAAATAACTGTGTTGGGTTGGAAATTAGTGCAGCTCACAAAATTAAAAAAATGGTTGAGGCCACTTAAGTCGCCCCATAAGCAGGCCGGATGGCTTAGGGCTCATGAGAGAATCTGGGCAACTTTATCCAGGCTACATAAGTAGCCCCGTAAGTGGCTTGAGTGCCTGAAGCTTAGAAATCAACCAAATCAGCCATTTCTCTCATTTTTCTCCTCAGTTCTGTTCTTCTTCTCAAATTCCTCATCTTGGGTTCGAATTTGGTTACCTTTGGGAGTATTTTGGAGCTTCTTAGGAGAAGATCTGACCTAAGGGTTTCAAGATATATTGTTGGGATCTTCATGTTCTTGTTAAATAGTAAGATTTTTGAGAGTTTTGCAATATTTAGGGTTTAGTTCATGGACCTAATTTGGGATTATTTGTGGTGTATTTTGGACTTGTTTGATCTAGATGAAAGTTCTAATGTTGGATTTTGATGGATCTAAAGTCTTCATCAAGGGAGCTCAGGTTTGGAGTAAAACTTAGATTTAGCCTAAATCTAGCAATGTGAGTTCAAGTTGCTTTGTTAAAACGGTGTACATACCAAAAATGTTAGTTTTGAAGTATTAACATGTTTTACTTGTTATTTATCAAATGAATGAGTATTTTGGTGAAATGTGCATATTTGGTATAAAGAGGTTTGTCTCAACCAATGACGTTTGTTTTTAGTAACCACTTTAGTGTTGAGTTATTATGCGTTAACCCGGCTTTGACAAAAATGAGTCTTGAGGACATTTGTCTGATTTATTATACATAAAGCTTTTAGAGTTATATGCATTCATGACATATTTATTTGATATATTAAACGTTTTGGGTGCGTTAGTCATTCATTTAGTATCGTGTAATTTAATGGCTAGAATGTCCTAGATCCATAGGCATATAATTCGGTCTAATGGTGTATACATGGGATGAGATTCTTAAGCCGTACAATTTGAGTTTCCTTTTGTTTTACTGGGAATAGGCATTGTGATAAATTGTGTAATTTCCAATTCATCCCTTATTTATGTGAATGATTGTATTATCTCATTTATAAATTGAAAATAGGCATTGTGATAAATTGTGTAATTTCCATACGTCCTTTTACTAACTCGGAATAGACATTGTGATAAATTGTGTATCTTGACGTAAAAGATTATGTGCACAAATGACTATAATACTGGCTTTGGTTGATGTCAATGGCTACCAGACCTTTATGTGATATTTTATAACATTGGTTCGTGGCCTACCTTTGTGTGCCGTCACGACTAGTGATAAATCGGGTCTCCCCCGTCCCCGAAAGGTGTTGTTTTGGGTATAGAATATTATCCATTATTTTCGATGACGTTTTTAGAGTATGAACTATTATCCATAATTTATATTATTGGATCATTGAGAGTTAACCGTGTTTTGGTATCCTAGATAATGGAGCTTTGTCCATATTCTGGTATTTCAAGGATTTAAGCTTATTCACGTTTTGAGTGAGTAAAGGGTATAGAGTTCATATTTGAACGAGTATTTATATTTAAAGATTTCATTACTACGGTATTTTGATTTAAAGCTTTTATTACAAAAATGATAAATATGGAAAAGATGTTGTTTTTATAATAAAGTCATTCCATTCGAGAAATCATTGTTTAAAACAAGCAGTCTTTCGATTTCTACCGATTATAAATATGTTATAAACTCTTGAGCTCACTAGGTGTTAAGCCTAACATTTTTCCTTTGTCGGCATGTGCATTAGGTTCTCGTTGAGGGTTAGTACTAGCGACACGTGTTGGCTTGAGTGCTAGGGAGTGGCACGTTAAGAATCTAGCTTTTTGTGACGTCTTCCGGCTTTGGTGATAGCGACTCTTACTGGATTTAGTAACACCCGACCGTATTTATGTCTTTGTATAAGACTTGGTTATCTTTTGTCTAGGTTTATATAAAACTGTTATTTAAGGAAATTCAAGTATTGATTTATAGGAAGGGAATTATTTTTCAGTTGATGTAATGTTGAAAATTTTAAGTTAGTCGTTTTTTTTCCAAATTTGAGGGTGGTAGACTTTGTAAAGGAACTAAACTAACAAAAACACACATTGTGATACACTTTGTAAAACAACAAAAATACATTGTGATAAATTGTAAACATTATCATTGTAATACACTTTTTGATCCATAAACATCTTTAAAAGACAATATATATTAGGTAAATAAATATATTAGGTAATTAAAATTAATTAAATATTTTTCCCTTATAAAAAAAATTAAACCATTTTACTAAATTTCCCAGTTACCTTATTTAAGTAGTAATCTTAAATATCTCAACTGAGTGGTTCACATTAGATCCAACGGTTATCACAAACTATGCAATTCTCATTTGATTGGGCCTATATATATAGGGGATATTTCAAATACAAATCAAGCAATTTGTACAAACCGTACAAACTCCATTCAACCAATATGTATGTATATATATATGTGTGTGTGTGTGTGTGTGTGTGTGTACGTAGACTTGGGATCACATGAGACCAAACTGTTTCCGTGAGACCCATGAGACCACTTTTTACACTTGAAACTTCGCAGCAAAAACACTGTAAAGGTAAAAAAAATGAATCTTCACAGTGTTTTTGCTATGAAGGTAACCTTCATAGTGTTTTTGTTGTGAAGATAACTTTTACAATGTTTTTGCTTTGAAGATTCAATTTTTTTTTACCTTCACAGTGTTCTTACTGTGAAATTTCAAGAGTAAAAAAGTGGTCCCACGGAAACAGGCTGGTCTCACGTCAACCCAACCCTATATATGTATGTATATATATATATAGGGTTGGGTTCACGTGAGACCATATATATATACATACTTGGGATCATGTAAGACCAATCTGTTTTCGTGAGCCCCGTGAGACCATATTTTTACACTTGAAACTTCACAGCAAATCACCGTGAAGGTAAAAAAAATTCAATATTTTCGTGAAACCACTTTTTTACACTTGAAACTTCACAACAAAACACTGTAAAGGTTACATTCATAGTGTTTTTGCTATCAAGGTTCAATTTTTTTTACATTCACAGTGATATGTTGTGAAGTTTCAAGTGTAAAAATGTGGTCTCACGGGTCTCACGTGAACCCAACCCTATATATATAGCGGCAAGTTCAAATGCGAGCTCAAATTTGGTTATGAACCTGAGGACAAATGAGAGTGCGACACATGTCTAAATTTGTATTATTCAAACTGAATAATAGTATTATTCGGTCTGAATATTTTCTTCATTATTCAGTCTAAGTATGACACATGGCGCGCTTTCATTTGTCCTCACGTTCACAACCAAATTTGAGTTCTCATTTGAACCCTCCTATATATATATATATATATATATTGTTAGTCCCCAAAGGGAGATGGCTAAGCAAGTGAGGGTTTGTATAGGGGGGGTTGAATAAAAACACACAGAATATACTCTTTTTAAATTTTTTAATGTAAATATTAAAAATTTACACACATAAAGTTTGTTGCGGAAAAGAATAGACACACTATTCTAACAAACTAAACAAACAGATAACAGTAATTAACTTATACACTAAGGAAGTTAAAACAAGACTGTTATAACACACAGGATTGCCGGAGTCAAACAAATAATCACTTTGAAGATTTGTTGAAAGCGTGAGATTTATGGAAAGGAATTCATCTCCTTTTATAGTGCCCATGCATGGGATGCTTGTGGACAGCTGTCAAGGTTTCATTAGTTGAAAGTGTATCTGCTGGACAAAGGAAGAGGCCACTCCCTTTGTACTAGGATAATGGATGAACCATTCTTTGTAGCATGCAATGTCAGATAACTTTATCTTCTTTTCTTCATGCTCTGTGAAGTCCCATCAAACCTTTTAGCTAAAAGACAAATATTCCTTTTATAAGAATAAAAGAGAATGTCTTTATTTAAGGTTTAATGCCCAAGTTCTTGTTGCCCACGTGTCTTGCATTTGTTGTGAGTCAAGAACTTATCTCTTGAAAATTGCTATGTGATACATGAACCTATGTATCACATCAGTGGATACCTTGTAAGACTGGAATTGATAAGTGTACACATTACTTAGTGAACTTCAATTTTCACTAAGTGTTGAAAGTGTACATCCTTGTATTTGTGACTTGATATCACAGCCTTAAAAATGATACCTGCAATTTCGGTGACCATGACAATAGTGTCGGTGACCATGAGTACAAACTTGATGACCTCATCTTGTATTGATGACCCAACACTTTGATGACATAAGAGTGTACCATCGGTGACCCACTATATTGGTAACCCAATCTTGACTTTGGCAATTTGATCTGAATATTGAAGTTAGTTGGTACATCCAAAATTCCACTTTTTGATGTACAACCCTTGATTGGATAGTCTTTGATTTTCCAATACTTGAAGCATATTTCAGACCTTCAAAAGAACCTATAAAAAATCAATCATACAAAGGAAGGTGGTTCATCACCAAATCATCGGTGACCCAACAATCTCCCCCTATTTGATGATGATACCTGTGAGTTAGAAAAGAATACTTTTTGACCCTTTCTATTTCTTTTGGGTTCTTTTGACTCAGATATTTTTTTTTTATTATTATTTTTACTGAGTATGAGTATATACAGTATAAGTATAAATATGTGCAAAAAAAATAAGGATATGAACTAGAATTTTTGAAGAAGAAAAGTATGAACTTTTATTAATCAACACACAACATTGTACAACACACAAAGTACATGATTAAGAAAGTTCATACTATCAAGTGTAATCAATCAAGTATTAGAGGGTTCGCTTCTTTTGAGTTCATCCAAAATGAGTCTTGTGATCCCATGATCATCAATTGGAGGTACACCAAGAATTGTAGAGAGAAACGAGTTGTGAGCCCTTGGGATGTCAGAGGCTCTGAAGAAACCAATGTTTCCAAAGATGTCCTCAAAGAAAACCCCAAACTCAGGTGTAGTCAGCATAGTTTGCTCCGGGTAAGCAATAGGAGTAGGAATGGAAAGATCTATACCCGAAGCATTTATCTTGATGCCTCTTTCATGAAGCATGGCAAAATGTCCCTTCTTTTTGTTTTTAGGAGCTGTGATGACCTCTCCATGAGACCTTGTTAAATAAGGTACATTTGCTGTGCTTCAAGACATGTCACAAGAATATCATTCTCCTTTTGAATGTTGAGCATTTTAATGAAGAATTTTCTGAGAATATTGAGTACCAGCTCTTTGTACTTGCTTTTGCTCTTTGAGATACACTTACCAACCTCCATCCATTTTGTTACTCCAAGAACTTCCAACCATTCTACTTCATAAACCTTTGAGAGAGTGTCGGCTCTCTTGAGGGTGACAAATAATTTGGGAGAATTTTTGGTTGGAGGTTGGATGGTGGCACTGATAATCTTTGACTCATCCTTTCTTGTTTCAATCTTCTCTTGAACCACTCCACCTCTTTAGTCTTCTTAGCTTCATCAACCATTTTCACAGCTTCAGATTTTTTCTTTATGTTTTCAAGCTCATCTTTCTGAGCCTGAAGTGCATCTTTTATCATTGCATGGGTGCCTTCGTCTTGAGCCAACTTGAGTACATTCTTCTGATCATACTCAAGCTGTGCTCTAATAGCTTCTTCCCTTTCTGCTTCAGTCAAGATTACCCCAAGAGGGTCGGAGAGTAATGGAGCAGGCTGCAATCTTAGAGTGTCAGCTTCTGGACCTCTGTTTATTTTCTTCTTTTTCTTTCTCTCTTCTTGTTGTTCTTCAAAAGAGAGAGGCTTCTTTCCTTTGGCTTTTTCTCTTCTTTTCTTCTCTTCTTTATTTCAAGGGATTGAGCACTGACACTCTCCCCCTCAATAGTTGCTTTGGTTGACTCGGTGGCCAGAGATGTAGTGACAGTGGTGACCATGTGAGGAGTCGCCTCGGTGACCAGAGGAGGGGTCATGTCGGTGACCATGGTCACACCACCATCGGTGGTTGATGGTGGGATGTCGGCGGCTGGTGCGACGTCGGCGGCTGGTAGAGCGGCATCGGCGGCTGTCTTGTTTTTCTCCCCCTCAGTGGTTGAACCCTTGAAACCCACTAAAGAGAGAAATTCCTTGACCCTCCCCATATCAGAATTCCCAGTATCAATCTTCCTTTCAAGCCTTTGAAGTACAAATCTATCTTTATCTTGAAAGAAAGAATCACCCACATCAAGCTCGACTGTGGGAGAAGAAGTTGGTATCTTGTCAACTTTTGTATGAAGAGTGGCAAGAGACTCCAGGATTGCCTTTTGATTGTTAAGGATATATGAAATATGGTGGCTTGCTGAGTGGAGGCACTTTGAAGACCTCTAATAAAAGAGAGTACAGAATCTTGGCTGGAGAGAAACCCTTGCTGAAGACTAAGGATATCCAAGTGCAGGAGATCTAAACATGTCATTAGAGTTGGGTGAGTCACCGACAACTCCTCGATGCTAGATCTAAGATCAGAAGAAAGAGAGGCCATTCTTTCCATTTCTTTAGTTGCTTGATCTTCCAGAGCTTCCACTCTGCGGATGGTGTCACGAGTGAAACTAGTGAAAGCGTTGATAAGATCATCTCCCTGCTTAGAAGACATGGGAGCAGATGGTTGAGGCTTTGGTGGTTGATCATCTTCATCATCACTTGAGGAATAATCCACCAAACCTGTAGATTTTCTTGGGGGGGGGGGGATTTAGGAGATGTGGGGGAGACACGTTTAGGAGAGTGTCTATAAGGGGATTCCTCAGTAATGGGTTCCTCAACACCCTTGGCCTGTACGGGAGACGTACGTGTCCATGGTGTAGTATCGGAAAATAAAAAGTCTGTAAAATGGGATGCTCCATCAAGTGCATCTGGTTGTGATGCACTCTCATGTGGAGTGTGGAAAAGGAGCTGTGAGAGCTCAGGGAGTGGTGAAGAGGCACCTTGGATGGGAGACTCCAAGTCTTCTTCATCAACTAAGGAAAAAGTTGATGAAGGAATAATAGGGATGTCTTTTTGTACAACCATGTCCTTTTGAGAGGGCATGGAGGAGCTTGGATGTGTTAAATACTCCTTGGGTCGAGTAGGAATATTTTCAACACTTACTGACTTTTGGGAGTCAGTATGTGGCTTTTGTGTTAAGACCCTTTAGGTACCCTTAGACTTCTTTGAGGAAGTCTTTGGGGGGGGGGGTTTGAGTGTCTCCGCTTTTGGGTTTTTGGTGCTTGGGTAGAAGCCAAAGGTTCTTTTGGCTTCATAGCATCGGTGGGTGCGGAGGTAGATGTGTCCGACGCCTTGGATCTCTTTTGAGATTTGGGCACATTAGTTACTCGGGGTGCAGAAGAGATAGAGGACATACCTGAAGGTCTTTGAAGTCTGGGTTCATTTTCTCCCCATGAAAGAGTTGCATTCCTTGCAAACTCAATCATAGCAGGTCGAAGAGGGTTGTCTGATGCCAAGACTCCCTTTTTCATTATTTGATTACCCACTTGATGAAGAGGAAGATCATATAAAATATCATCCCTTTTCTCAAGTTTATCGGCCAACTTTGCATTAATAATTAGTGAGAAGAGTCTTTGGAAGGGTACCTGAGGACGTCGAAGAGTGGAGAAGGATGATATCATTTCATTGAAGAAGTAACTTGCAAAGTCTATTTTTCTTTGAAAGATCAGAGCATGAGCCAATTCTGTTACTTGTGAAGGTGACCGATCAGGACCACCTGTCTTCTTGCTCAAGCAAAGAATAAGGTGAGCAAATAGGAAGTTCCAAATGCTTCCCATATTCTTTCTGAGCAAAGTACCTGGACCCTTTGATTTTGATCCCCTCCTTTCTTCAATGTAATTCATAACAGACACCACCTCTTGGTGTTCATTTCCAAGAGGGAAAGTCTCATAAGAATCATAAGCAGGAAGCCTGAGAATGCGACGAACGTCTTCAACATCGAAGACCACATCATGTTCATCATTGCTAAGAACAGATGCCAAAATCTGATCTGATGAAGCATCAAATTTGCAAGTTAACCAAAAGTTTCCTAGGAGAAACTTACTCATCTTTGGTTTGGCAGTGATTGCATATTGGAGAGGGCATCTTTGAAGGAACCAGCAAACATCATTATACTCAGGATGAGCATTGTCAGTTCAAATACGTCCAAAATAGTTGCATGCAGGAAATGAGAGAGATCCAAAGGTGAGAGTTTTATCTTCTGTGGATTTTGATGGAGAAGCCATTGAAGAGTTGAGAGAGTTGCAGGTTTTTCTTTGAAATTTGAGAGAGAAATATGGAGAAGAAGAAGGCGAGAAAGTAGGAGAAGGAAGTGGGGGAAGTGGTTATATATGAGAGAGAATTTCAATTTTCAAAAATAATGATGACCTTAGGTGATTGAAAGGTCAGAATTCTAACGTTTTTAGGGTTGAATTTGGTGCATGCTCTCTAACACTCGGTGACTAGTTTGAACGTCGGTGGATGTGTCTGAGAGAGAGAGAGAGAGACGTCGGTGGCTAGGAGAGAGTGACTGTCGGTGGCTCGTGAGAGAGTGCGACCGTCGGAAAGTGACGTCGGAAGGTGACATCGGTGAGTGACGTCGATGGCTTGTGAAGAGGATGACGTCGGTGGCTCGATGGCTTGATGGTGTCGTCGTCGGTGGATGGGGAGAAGGAGTCACCGTCGGTGGATGGTTGGTCTCGGCGTCGTCGGTGGATGACGACGTCGGTGGGGGGACGATCTCGGCGACGTCGGTGGATAGCTTATGGTGGTGTCGGTGGCTATGGTGGTATTTGTGGCTATGATGGCGTCGGTGGCTATGGTGGTGGTAATGGAATGTGTGTATGGTTTAGGGTTTTTTATTGAGAGAAAAGAATAAGGTGAAGCGTCGGAGCCTTCCCGACTTTATATATATATATTATTATTATTTTATAATTATTTATACATATATATGACTTACATATATATAAATATATAATATATATAAATATATAATATACATAAGTGTATATAATATATATACATATAATATATATAAATATATATATAAGATACATTTATATAAATATATAACACACATATATATATAATATACATAAATGTATATCATATATACATACACATAATATGTATAAATATATAAATATACATATATATATATATATGTTAGTCTATATTTATCATACCTAATTCACCGATGAGGAACTTGAACCTTGCTTCATCAAGGGGCTTTGTGAATAGATCAGCTAATTGATACTCAGTGGGAATAAAGTGAAGTTCCACATCATCTTTAGAGACATGATCTCTTATAAAGTGATACCTGATATCAATGTGTTTAGATCTTGAATGAAGCACTGGATTGTTGGCAATGGCTATTGCACTTGAGTTGTCACACAGTATTGGGATCTTTGAGAAAATCTGATTATAATCACACAGTTGATTCTTCATCCACAATATCTGTGCACAACAACTTCCAGCAGCCACATATTCTGCTTCAGCTGTAGAAGTAGACACCGAATGTTGTTTCTTACTTGACCAGCTCACAAGCTTTCCACCAAGTAACTGGCAACTTCCAGTTGTACTTTTTCTGTCTATTTTTGAACCTGCAAAATCAGAATCAGAGTACTCGATGAGATCGAAACCTGAGTTTTTGGGATACCAAAGACCCAGATTTATGGTACCTTTCAGATACCGAAAAATCCTTTTCACAGCAGAAAGATGTGATTCCTTAGGATTTGCTTGATAACGAGCACACAGATAAGTAGCGAACATAATATCAGATCTACTTGCTGTAAGATAGAGAAGAGATCCTATCATGCCTCTATAATTTGTAATATTAACAGAAACACCATCAGGATCAGAATAGAGTCTAAGAGGAGGAGCCATAGAAGTTTTCATGGTAGAGCAAGTATCAAATTGAAACTTTTTCAGAAGATCTTTAATGTATTTACTTTGATTAATGAAAATACCTTCTGGAGACTGTTTTACTTGCAAACCAAGAAAGAAGGTTAACTCCCCCATCATCCTCATTTCATACTCTTTTTGCATGAGGGAGCTAAACTCATCACACAAGGATTCATCGGTGGCTCCAAAAATAATATCATCAACATAAATTTGAACAAGAATGATATTACCTTGTGATTTCTTGAATAAGAGGGTGTTGTCAACCTTGCCTCGTATATACTTATTTTTAAGAAGATAGTCTGAGAGAGTATCATAACAGGCACGAGGAGCTTGCTTTAGTCCATACAGAGCTTTATCCAGCCGATACACATGATATGGATGGACTGGATCTTCAAACCCAGGTGGTTGCTTTACATACACTTCTTCAGCTAGTTCACCATTCAGGAAGGCACTTTTGACATCCATTTGGAATACCCGAAAATTCTTGTAAGCTGCATGGGCAAGAAATATTCGGATAGCTTCCAATCTGGCAACAGGAGCAAAAGTTTCATCATAATCAATTCCTTCCTCTTGCCGATATCCTTGAGCAACCAACCTTGCTTTATTCCTTATGACAGTTCCTTCTTCATCCATCTTGTTTCGAAACACCCACTTTGTTCCAATAATGGTTTTATTAGATGGACGAGGAACTAACTTTCAGACTTTGTTTCTCTCAAATTGTGAGAGTTCTTCTTGCATGGCAATTACCCAGCTAGGATCAGCTAGGGCTTCATTTATCATCTTAGACTCAACAATAGAAACAAAGTTGACGTATAAGCACAGATTGCTTATGCCTCTTCTTGTTTTTACACCAACTTGTGGATCACCTATGATTTGATCTATTGGGTGATCCATGGTCCACTTTATGCAGGAGGCAAGGGAGGAGGTAGAGAAGAGGATGAGGTAGGAATTTGAGATGGTGAGGGTAGGTTAGTGGGAGATATAGTCTTTTGGTGGGTAAGGTCTCCTGTAGAGTTAGTTTCAGGAGGTGGAGAAGAAAGAGAGGGTTCTGAAGATAAGGTGGTGTTTATGGGAGGCTGAGAAGGGTTGTTATCTTGTTGATCTGAAGGATTGAGTTGAGAGGAAGATGGAATTTCACCAACACATGAGTTTATCCATAGATTTAGTTCTTCTTCATTGCAAGATAATGAAGATGTTTCTAACTCATCAAACTTCTTCTGAAGGCTCTTGAGGAGAGAGAATAGCCCATGAAAGTTCCATCATCAGACTTTGGATCAAATTTTCCAAATTGTTCCCTGTCATTTAGCATGTGACACGCACAGCCAGATACATGGAAGAAGTCAACTGCAGGTTTCCTACCATGGAAAACTTCATAAGGAGTCTTGTCATGTCTTTTGACTATGATAGACCTATTTTGAGTAAAGCATGCAGTGTTAACTGCTTCAGCCCAAAAATAGGTTGGCAACTTGGATTCACTTAGCATTGATCTTGCAGCCTCACACAGCGTCCGGTTCTTTCTTTCAACGACACCATTTTGTTGAGGAGTACGTACAGCAGAGAAGTTCTGAGAGATTCCTTTTAGGTCAAAGAAATCTTCCAGAGCAGCATTTTTGAATCCTGTGCCATTATCACTTCTGAAAGACTTCACCAGTTTACCATTCATATTTTCGATTTTTCTTGTAAACCTGATGATTTCTTCAGCAGCATCACTTTTGTGTTTTAGAAAGAACACCCAAGTATATCTAGAAAATTCATCAACGATTACCAGCATATATTTTTTACCACCTAGACTAGGTGTGCTTACTGGACCACACAGATCCATGTGAAGCATTTGAAGAGGTTGAGAGATAGACGAGCATTGTTTTGTTTTAAAGGAAGTTCTGGTGAGTTTTCCTTTTTCACATGCTCCACACAGCTTTTCTTTCTCAAAAACTATTTTTGGCATTCCAACAACCAGCTCTTTGTTGGAAAGTTTATTCAAGGTTTTAAAGTTTAGATGAGAGAACCTTTTATGCCACAGCCAACTTTGTTTGGCTAGTTCTTGAGAGAGGAGACACACAGCTTCTCCAATTGCACTTTCTTTCATGTTGATTATGTATACATCGTTCAGTCGGGTTCCTGCTAATACAATCTTATTATGCACATCAAAGACCAAGCACACACACAGCTGAAACATGGCCTTATAACCCAAATCACATATTTGGCTGATGCTTAGAAGATTGTACATTAGTCCCTCAACATGAGCTACTTTAGAGAAAGTGATGGTTCCATTTAATATGGTACCATATCCTTTGGTGATCCCTTTTCCATTTCCTCCAAAGGAAATAGTTGGTCCCTTTTCTTTTGAGAAGTTAAAGAGAAGAAGTTTGTTTCCCGTCACGTGTCTTAAACAACCGCTGTCCATGTACCATATATGATCTTTGTTTGGTACCTGCACCCAAAAACAAATTTAGACTTTTGGTACCCATTTTGAGGTGGGTCCTTTGGGATTAGAAGGCATTTTATTTCTGCGAAGATCCAAATCTTTTGGGCAATGTTTAGCAAGATGAAGAGTATTGCCACAATTATAGCACTTCTTTAAAGAAAAGGCCCTTTTAAAATCCATATCATCAAAACTTTGAACAGAAGTTGATGACTGAGAAGAGGAGGGGTGACCGACACCTGGTCTTGGTCCAAGAATGCCTTTACCAGAATTTCTTGATTTCTTCAAGTTCACTGATCGAGGAATAAGATCAGTAACTATTTGAGATTTCCTTTTTGATGAAAAATTTGATTTAGAAATTTTTTTCTTTTGAGGAGAAAATCTTTTTGGAGAGGGATACTCAGGAACATTTGACGGCTGCTCCTGGGAGTACCTTGACTCATGAAGACTTAGAGAATTTAAAAGTCTTTGAATAGGTTTGGGAGAAGAAGAGGAGCTTGGAAGAGTTGAAACTTTTGAAGACTCGGGAGAGGGTTCTTTAGCTTTAACAAAGACTCCAAACTTTTTGGCATTGGACTCTACTTTTAGCATGTCTAACAAATCTATTGAATGGACAGAAGTAGAATCCTCAGATGAGTAATCAAAAAGATCATCATCGTCATCAGAGAAGAAACCAGCAGGAAAGCCTTGACACTCAAATGATGGAAGTGTAAGGTCGGAAGGTTGAGGATCATCTTTTCCATATCCAAGTCCAGACTTGTCCTTACAAGAGATTTGATCTAGAAGAATCTTTTCCAGATTTTTTGAAGATTTAGTCCACTTAGAAAGAACCTCCTGTTCCTTTTCAAGAGTATTGGATATCTTTGTTTTCTCTTCAGAAAGGTTGTCATTTAAATACCTTAGGTTTTCTAGATCAGCTTTCATTTTATCAAAGTCCTTGAGTTTAGAAAAGCAGGATAGAAGTTGATCATTTAAACATTTAATGTGCATGTTAGCCTTTTTCTTTTGATCCTTTAAATTGCAAAAGTCAATAGTTAAAGAATCAAAGGCATCAACCTTTTGATCATCAGAGAGACAGGTAAAGGGATGTACCTGGGGCTTTGTTCCTGAAGTAGATCCCTCAGCAGATACAAGAGCAGTGTAGAGTGACTTTTCCATGTCTTCCAGCTCATCGATTTTGGCCATGAGGCACTTTGTGACATACTCACTCTCACTCTCAGAAGTTTGCTCATCCTCCCAGCAATGAGCCTCAGCAACCAAAGTTTTACCTTTACTTTGGTTTCTTTCTTTTTCCCTCTTATATTTAGCTTTGTACTTCTTATATCTAGAGGTTTCTTTTGATTCAGAATTTTCTTTAGAGGAGTGGTTATTTCTCTCTTCAGGCTTCCTAGAAGCTGATTTGGAGAAGTCATGGCCATAAGAAGAAGAAGATTTGAGATTAGATGAAGCTTTTGATCTGCACTCAGAAGCAAAATGACCCTTCTTTCCGCAATTGAAGCATTCTTCATTTGCTTTGTCAGAAGAGGGTTTTTGAGAAAAAGGTTTTCTATGAAATTTAGAGCGGTTTGAAGAAAATCTTTTATTCTTAAGGTTTCCAGCAATCATTGCCACACTATCAGAAAGTATATCAATGGCTGATTCTTCTCCTTCATCATCAGCAGCACTATAGTACGCATCTGATAGATGAGAAGAATCTTCCTTAATATCGTTTTCAGATTCTGAAGAAGGATAGGTGATTCTAGGAACACAAGAAGAAGATTTTGAATCACCTATTAAAGCAAATAGAAGAAGATTTGATATCTTTTATAAGAGATTTTCTCTGGTTCTTGGTTTGTTCATAATGGAGAAGAGTTCCATAGAGAGCAGTTAAAGGCATTATTTCTAAGTCCTTGGTTTGCTTAATGCAAGTACATATGGTTTCCCAGAAGTCTGGGAGACAATTCATGAACTTGCAAATAACTTCTTCATTATCATAAACTCGTCCAAGAACTTTGAGATCATTGAGAAGACAGTTAAAACGATTAAAGTAGGTAGAGAGAGATTGTCCTTTTTCATGGGAGAAAAGTTCATACTTTCTAACAAGACAGATCCTGTTAGATTTCTTGACTTCTTTGGTGCCTTCATATAAGACACTCAAAGTGTCCCACATTTCTTTAGCAGTGGGGAGGTTAAGAAGAGAGTGATACACTTTATCAGGAAGAGATACAACAAGAGCAGATTTGGCTTTAGTGTCTAGAGCAACTAGGCGTTTATCATCTTCACTAAATTTGTTTGAAGGTTTGATGATGTATCTGCCCGTTTTATCACTCCTTTCATCATCTGACTCTATGTATTTTCCTTCAGCGTCTTTTTGTGGGCCAAAGCGAGCCCATATTTTAGGAACAATAGGTCCCTCACTGAGAATGTTGGGATACCTGCAATCGATCCCTTCCAAGAATAGTAGCATACGATTTTTCCATAACCTAAAGTTACTTGGGTTGAACCTTGGAGGTTTGGCCAAGGATCCTAAATCATATGTACTACTGGAAGAGGTCTGCAAAAGTACCATCGACATTTGAAGTAGTAGCCATCACAGATCTGGTTTATTGATTTAAACCAGCCGCTCTGATACCACTTGTTAGTCCCCAAAGGGAGATGGCTAAGCAAGTGAGGGTTTGTAGAAGGGGGGGGGGGTTGAATACAAACACACAGAATATACTCTTTTTAAATTTTTTAATATAAATATTAAAAATTTACACACAGAAAGTTTGTTGCGGAAAAGAATAGACACACTATTCTAACAAACTAAACACACAAATAACAGTAATTAACTTATACAGTAAGGAAGTTAAAACAAGACTGTTATAACACACAGGATTGCCGAAGTCAAACAAATAATCACTTTGAACATTTGTTGAAAGCGTGAGATTTATGGGAAGGACTTCATCTCCTTTTATAGTGCCCATGCATGGGATGCATGTGGACAGCTGTCAAGGTTTCATTAGTTGAAAGTGTATCTGCTGGACAAAGGAAGAGGCCACTCCCTTTGTACTAGGATAATGGATGAACCATTCTTTGTAGCACACCAATGTCAGATAACTTTATCTTCTTTTCTTCATGCTCTGTGAAGTCCCATCAAACCTTTTAGCTAAAAGACAAATATTTCTTTTATAAGAATAAAAGAGAATGTCTTTATTTAAGGTTTAATGCCCAAGTTCTTGCTGCCCACATGTCTTGCATTTGTTGTGAGTCAAGAACTTATCTCTTGAAAATTGCTAAGTGATACATGAACCTATGTATCACATCGGTGGATACCTTGTAAGGCTGGAATTGATAAGTGTACACATTGCTTAGTGAACTTCAATTTTCACTAAGTGTTGAAAGTGTACATCCTTGTATTTGTGACTTGATATCACAACCTTAAAAATGATATCTGCAATTTCAGTGACCATGACAATAGTGTCGGTGACCATGAGTACAAACTTGATGACCTCATATTGTATTGATGACCCAACACTTTGACGACATAAGAGTGTACCATCGGCGACCCACTATATTGGTGACCCAATCTTGACTTTGGCAATTTGATCTGAATATTGAAGTTAGTTGGTACATCCAAAATTCCACTTTTGATGTACAACCCTTGATTGTATACTCTTTGACTTTCCAATACTTGAAGCATATTTCAGACCTTCAAAAGAACCTATAAAAAATCAATCATACAAAGGAAGGTGGTTCATCACCAAATCATCGGTGACCCAACATATATATATATATACACACACACACACACACACACACACATAGGCTTGGGTTCCGGTGAGACGGACAGTTAACATGAGAAGCGTAAGAATGGATTTTCACCCTTGGATGCACATTAGGATGATATGCACCAAATCAATCCCTATATGAACGTAATTCATTACTGAGTTTGAGATTAAAAGTGATCAACGGTACATATCGCTTCTTACATTAACTCTTCTTCTCACACGATCATGCGCCTATATATATATACACACACACACACAACACACATATATATATGGAAGAGTCGTCCCTTTTTTAACCAAACAAAGGTGTTAACTTTGTTAATCGATTTCAACTAATCAGAATCATTCTTTCAGTTTAAAATGAGACGGTGCTGCAATATTTATGGAATAGCAGTTTTATCTTTTACAAATTCATTTAATTTTATATGTTGCAGTTATTAAAGATTTCCTTATTTTCAAGGAGAGTTAAGTATGGAAGTTATTTTTTAATTAATTATTTTTTTAATTGATTTTGTTCAATTCTTAACTGGTATATTTTCGAGTTCTACAATGGTTGATGGTTGTGAAGTGAACACACGATGTTCGTTTGTGAACACATTATGCACATGATGTTCTGTATGTTATTGTTCACTTATGCACACGATGTTCACAAGTGAACACATTGTTATAAGTAGAAGAGCACCAGGTTCATCATTGAACGATCACCATGTTCACCTTCTTCCTCATTATTTTCACTGAAATAGCATCATGTTCATCAATAAACGAGCACCATATTCACCTTCTTACCTGGAATAACATCATTTCATTGGTGAACGAGCACAATGTTTACCTTCTTCACCAATGTTTTCACTGTAAAACTTGATGTAAAATCGAGATATAAAAGTGGGTTATCCCTATTTCACCATGTTCGCTTTTCCAACATGTTCATTCCTATTTCACCACCGCTCAAACCCTCGTCAACAATGGTCATCATTTCACCAATGTTTAATGTTCACTCCTTTCCATCTAGTTAATGTCAAATTAATATGGAAAATACAAAATTTTATTAATAGGAAAATCAATGTTGATTACGTTCTGTGTGTTATTAGATAGATTTATGTGAGTCTGATACATTCTCACCGTCTTCTACATCCCATGGAAAGCACTGACACATCAAATTGCATCTTGATTTCATTCTCACTGTCTTATACATCCCATGGAAAGCACCGACATATCAAATTGCATCTTGATTTCATTCTCAACGTCTTCTACATCCCATGGAGATTGGGTGTTCCATGTTGAAGCACTGGTTCTCATTAGAAACACCATCAAATCTTCAAACATCTTGTCCATCGTGTCCAATATTTGCCTCATTGTTCTCATTGGAGACATTGGATCCAGAAAACCTGTTAAAGACCACTAAATTGTCCATGATCTCCACCCTTTTGTTGATTATTGCGATTCAAGCATTCAGTGGCAATAAAATTGGAGCCCAATCGTCGATTGAGAATTTTCAAGGGATGTAGATTTCTTCCTAATTTGTTACTTGATTCCAATTTACCTTCTTACCCTTGTTCACCTTCTTTCACTAGCGATTTTATTTGAAAGACACGCTTCAATTTCTCTATAATTACAACAATGTCATTGATTTATTGCATCCATTGATTTAGATTTTCAACGGTCTTGATTAGTTAATAAAGTTAACATCTTTTTTTGAGTTAACGGTGCTTGATATAGGGATTGATACAGTACATCTCATTTCGGTGCATCTCATCCTAATGTGCATCCAATGGTGGAAATCCCTTGACGCTTCTCACTTAACTCTTCTTCTCACCGGAACCTAACCCTATATATAGAGGGTCATTCAGTTTTTAACCAAGAAAAATGTGCTAACTTTATTCCCATCCACACCTTTTTGAACTACATCTATGGTTGAGCTAAAATGGTGGCATAATTGTAAATGAAGAAAAAAAAAGATTGTTTGTCCAGGGATGGATTGTGGGTGAACATATATGAATAAGGTTAACTCTGTAAATTGGGTAAACACAACAAATTAGAAAGCAATCCTCGAAATCCCTAAAATTACTCCATCGTCGATATTCTGTTCCAATTTTGGTGATTATCACAGTGATGATGATAATAACGATCGAAATCGAAGAGAACTAAAGGATTCGTTATTGACATCATCATCAATCGATCGGAAGGAGATGCTTAGCGGAGATGGTGAAGAGAGATGTCATTGGCTCTTTCGTCGTCATCATCAATCGATCATAAATGGAGATGTGGAGAGAGATTATGTTGCCATCGTCAATAGTTTCTCATCTCTCGTCGCGTCTTTGCGTTTGGCTCTTTCTGATGCACTGTTTGGAGATAGCAAAAGGGACTATAAAGGGCCATTTATAGTTGAGAACGAAAGTAACAATAGCCATTCTTTTGCATTTCTAGTTTCCGCAAAATTGATTCAAATGAACATATGGTAATTTTCATAAGTGAACATCACTCAGTTATGAAATGAATTAATGTATGAAGAATTATTGTAACTCAAATGTTCACTAGTGAACAGTTGATTACAAATGAATAACTTATAAGCGCAACACTGAACATGAATGACATTTGCAACTGAATTTAATTGTTCAGTAATAAACAAGTAACAAAACACGTTCACGAATGAACAATTCATTAAACATTCATGCATGTTAACATATACATTTGTAATCTACTGTTCATACATGAACAATTATTACTATGAACCAATATTTCTATTGGGCATCTATTAATATAAACAAAGTTCACCAATGAACACTAATTTAATGAAATGTTATGACATTGTAATCTACTTTATCAAACATGAATAATTGTTTCACCAAATATATGCATCTAATCTAAACAACCAAATCGGAAGAAATCAATTAAGAAAAAGAACTAATTAAAAAAATAAGTTCCATAATTATCGATCCTTAAAACATGAAAAGATTGTTTTAACTGCTATTTATTAAAAAAAATATAATACAAAACTACATCTTCAATTAAAAAAAAGCAACGTCATTTCAAAACAAGACAAGGGAAACATTTTGATCGAACAATATGAGTTAACAAAGTTAACACTTTTTTCTTGGTTAACAAATGAAACACTCTATATAAATTTCACAATATAAAACACACACACACACACACATATATATATATATATATATAGAAAGAGGTTCATGTGAGGACTGTAATATTTTACGAGAATGCAAAGACAATCCTCAGCAAATCATTTTGTACGTGAAATTTTTCATATACAAAATCACACATGATTAGCCGAGAGATTTTCCCCGCAGCAAAAGTCTCACGTGTCATTTTTTATGCTAGTACAAAATCATGTATGATTTTATACCAAAAAAAATTATGTATAAAATAATTGAATAAGTACTGTCCTTGCATTATTGTATATATATAAATGAAAAGAGAAAATAGGCTTCGTTTCGTAAACACCTGAAGAAAAGTATGCCTTTCACTTTTGATAAACAACGCCAACTTGTTAATATTTTTAAATTTCTTATTTTCTTTTAGGATGTGAAATTACGAAATTACCCTTTCTTTTATCCATGACCCCAAGAACCAAATCTTTCTCTATATCTCTTAAAGCGTCCCATGTAACAGAAAAAGGACAAAGGTCAAAAAAGACAAAAGCAAAATGCCCAAAAAACTACTAAAAAATTTAATTAACTCGTACATATTTCTACAGAAAAAAATACATCGTTTTAACTTATGTTTACGTTTCGTATAATTGTCTGAGTAATTATGTGTTTTCAGTTTGCCTTTTATTATAATAATAATAAAAAAAATATCTAATCTTTATTCTATTTCTATTGAGTCGAATATTTTTTTTCATTACCTAAATTATTATTTTTAATGAATAACTTATTAAATTTTTTTTATTTTGATTTATTAAAAATTATTTTTTTTTAGTAAATAAATCATTAGACTTTTAAAAATGGATTATCTACTTTTTTTTTACTTTTTAATTTTGAAGTTATTAAGTTTACAGACATTATATTTTAATAAGTAAATTATCAAATTTTTAAAAACCGATTACCTACATCTTTTTTAAACCCAGAAAACTACTTCTAACTGTGTATAATGATTTTAAAGTAAAAAAGAAGTCTAAAATCAGTTTTATCGTCTCCAAATCCTACGACATTCAAACTCTTGCATACAACAACATTGCTTCCCCTTGCAATCTCATCTGCCTATCACCGTTGTTGGCTCCTACCATCGTCTCACTCTTTTTGATCTTTATGCCATCCTTCTCTTTTCCGTATTTTACAACAATTTAATGGAATACATGTAGATAAGATCAAAAGAGAAAGAGATATGAAAAACAACAAAACAGTAATAAAAAAAAAAGAGATCAACGGTCGGGTCCAACATTCAAGATGGTTGGTTGGGCAGTGATAGAGAAATGATGACGATTGGGCAGAGGATATGAAGGGTGAGTAATGTCATTAAAGTGAGGGGTTTGAATGAATAGGGTTTTGTAACCGTAAAATTGATTTAAGTTTTTTGTACTTTAAAACATTTATAGCTGGTTATAGATAGGTTTTTTGAATTAAGCTGAGTAATTAACTAATTTATAAAAGATTAATGGTTTATTTATTTAAAAAAATATTTATCAACTTAATAATTGAAGATGAGTAATTTTAATGGCTATTCATTTAAAAAAGTTCAAATACTTAATCAAATTAAAATGAAAGAATTCGTTAATTTTTTTATTTATTTATAAAAAAGGGACAAAATAAAAAACTTAAATAAATTGAATAACAAGTCATTTGTAAACTAAATTAAACTATATAATTGTATTTCCTATTGGGACGGGTTGAAACGTACACAAGCATTTTATTCTATCACAATGTTATTTTTGCGAGTTTAAATGCTAAAATTCATAAGAGATTTCAAAAAGTTATTAAAGTGCAAGAGAGAGTAGAAAAACGAATTAGAATAAAACGGTTAAGTTAGGCTAGGTTGGGACTTGGGGTATCATCTTTTTTTTTAACGGCATTTTCACACACTCACACATTCCAGGGATATTTGGATCCAAACGGGCACCGACTAATCCCCTGCACCCATAATCCAGCCCTATGGACTGGCCTATGAACTCGTCCCTGAACCGGCCCAAGAGTTGGATACCTTAAAATTGTCAGTCGTAGGGTTCGAACCCTCACTAACCAGGGATACCATCCACTGGTGACTTAGAACGTTACCTAATACCCGCTAGACCAGACAACCTTGGGTGGTTGGGGTATCATCTAACACTCCTTTTGCAAAAAAAAAATTATTAAGTTTGATCACTAATCAACAATGTTAATGTAATTATGAAAATGATTATTTAAATAATGATTTAATTTTGTTTGAACGTAATTCTTTAACAACTTGTTCGAGATTAAAAACTGAAAAAGAAATGAGAAGATTTGAAAAAGAATGCTAAGAACATATAATTTTTGTGTTCTTGAGTTTTTGTTATTTACGAGATAAAAGAATAGAATGGAGGAAAGTTTTGGCTCTTTTTTTTCTTTAAATCTACTCTTTTATATCCCGTTTGGTTTTAGTAACCCGAAAGGTTTTATAAACTTTCTTATAGATAAATTACATCAAAATGAAACCAACTTTACTTTTATTCTTATTTTAAGAAAACCAACTTTTACGACATTCATTTTGGAAATATAAACAAAAAAAATGTCTATTCCATTTTGATTCGTAAAATGAGATGTTGTGGAAGTTGGTTTCTTAAAACTGAGATTTTGAAAGCTAATTTTTTTAAATAATAACAGTTGCAAGATTCTAGAAGTATACCACTTTAAAATTAACTGTGTAAATAAGAATAGTTGCAAGATTCGTTACGTATGTATCGAGGTTTACATAGACTTAACAAATCCAAAGTTGGTTCTATTTTAATACAGTTTATCAACTAAAAACTAACTTAAATGTCTCGAGTCTTTTTCGATTTCCACGTTAACCTCTGATACATACTTTTGTCATGTTTTCTGCTTTTTTCGTTACACTTTCACATTTATTACAACATGTAAAAGCAAAGCTAACATCACCAAACATTTAACCCGAATGGCATATCGTTTTAGATCCCAAATCCCCAATCGAAAAATCCCAAATGGGAGATCCTGAATCCGGGATCGAAGAATCCCAATCCCATCATTCTTTTTATGTGTTTTGATACCAATTTGGAGGCACCTCTTCTTGCTTGTAGTTCCCAACTACCCAATGCCTCATATCTCAAGTTTTCTCATATTCCATCCCCCTCTTTCACCAAGAAGAAACCTTTGATTCTTCCTCAATTATACATACATAAACCCATTCAAGCTAACAAAGATGCCTCATTTATATCTACAAATTTCCTCCTCTTTCTTTCAAACCATCATCAAAAAAGCAAAAGAACACTCTATTTGCCCCTAAGCCGAAAACCCGTTTTTGTTTACCAAAAATTTACTGATTTTCGGTAAGATATGGGTCCTGGAGTCGTTCGATATTCGTTGTTTTTTGTACTCTCCCTTCTTCTCAGTCCAGGTGAATTTTATTCGCTATTTTTTATTCTTTCTGTATTCAATTCGAACATTTATGTAAGATATATGCTACGATTTTATTTATTCTTAGACCCCGATATTATATAGATGTATCATATTGAAAACATAAGTTTAAATATTAGGTTTAATCGCAATTGCTATTGTGACATAGTGCAATTATGTGTGAGCATGTCATATATTTTGTACACATTTATTATTTAGAGCCCTTTATCGATGAATAAAAATATATTATCCTCAAATCCTTTGTCCCCTTCTTGTCAATCAATCACATGAGTCATATCCAATGTTTTAAAACCCGGGTTAACCCGGCCGGTCGAACCGGTTGGACCGGGACCCGGGGTAGTGACCGGGTTAACTAACGCCGGGTTAATGCATATGACAGACCCGTTTCAATCCGGTCGGGTTTCTCAAAAACCCAGTTAAATCGGTGGTAAACCCGTTTCTCAAACCCGGTTAACCCGTTTTTATATTAAAATTAAAAAAAAATGTGTTTTATGTGTTTTTTTTAATGTATTTGAATTGATATAAAACTTGTTGTTTGCGTATTTTTAATGTTGGAACTTGTGAACATCGAATTATTACTTTATATATATGCATGCACATAGAAAAATGAAAAAAATACAAAAGATTAAGAGAATTATTGAAACCGGATAACCCGGTGGTTGAACCAGTTAACCCGGAACCCGGTCACCACACCAGGTCAACTAAAAACATGGGTTTTAAAACATTGGTCATATCATTATTTTATTGAGGAGAGAGAATAAAAAGATGAATTAAATAAATTTATATTAAATAAAATGATGACATGTCTTCAAGTAATTGATGGGACAAGAAGGGAACATGAGACTGGCGAAAACATGATTTCATCAATGAACCGTAGCGATCAAATGTATATTTTTATGCTTGCGTCCCGTAGACATATGTGAACCAAAATTACATATTTGACCTTTATCATCCTTCTGCGACTATCGACACTATTGTTTTTGTTCATAAGATCACTTAGAGTTCGTAACTATTGAAGGGTATTTTCGTCATTTGATTAATAACCGGAAATTTGGACGAATAGTTATCAATATTATTATGCAGAAGGAAAGAATAATAACAATGATTTTGTTGTTTTTCTTCAGATTCAAGTTTTGCTGAAAAACCTCCAACGGAAGCAATCTTGCCTAACAAAATGCTATACCTTAAAAGAGACCAAATATATTACTCATCTCCTTCAACTTTCACCACCCAACTAGATGACATTCCAATCGTTCAACCGACAACTCCCACCGGAACACCAAACACAAATTCACCGACCCCATTTCCACCAACCACCACCACTCCCACAGGCGGAGACCCCACCAGTCTACCACCACCATCCGGCGGCGGCTTTCAACCAAACAACCCCACTCCATCAAGCCCAATTGGCCCATCTGTTCCAATGGGCCCGTCGGGCCCAATGGCTCCATCCTTTCCGACGGGCCCATCAGGTCCAACGGGCCCGTCGGGTCCGAGCCCGACTGGTCCTTCCGGACCATCATCAGGAGGTGGATCTTGGTGTGTTGCAAGTTCGTCGGCTTCTGAAACGGCTTTACAGGTAGGACTTGATTATGCTTGTGGCTATGGAGGAGCAGATTGTTCGGAGATTCAACCGGGTGCAAGTTGTTATAACCCGAATACGGTTAGGGATCATGCTTCATATGCTTTTAATGCATATTATCAAAAGAACCCTGCTCCAACTAGTTGTTCTTTTGGAGGAGTAGCACAAGTTACCACCACAGATCCAAGTAAGAGCTGCTAAATCATGGTCTCAAAAGTCGGATAATATATATATATATATATACATATACACACGGAAATACTCACCAAAAGGGTAGTAAGGCTTGAACTTCTAAGGAGGTTGGGATTTACTAATAACCCATATGTCGTTGGGCCATTGACCCTTTGGTAACTCGGTTATTTGGTACAATCTAATTGAAAATAAAACCGAAATAGTTGCACCCAGAAGACTTGATCTTCCGGTCTCCAAAAGAGTATGACCCCAATCTTTGGGGCTCTTTGGGGCTCTTTGGGGCGCCCCCACCGTGTGGGTCCCACACCTATTATGGACGAGGTAAATTGTGGGTCCCAGGGGACAGGTGGGTGGTGCCTTGAGTTGAACCCTTGACCTTCCACTTATTCTACAAAGATGCCCACCTTCTGGTTATTAAGTAGGCGGGTGAAAGAATTGTAAAAGGTTTTAGGGTTTTAATTTGACAGGGGTAGTTTAGTAAATTACCAACCTTGTCCACTCTCCATGATTTTTGTTCCGCCAACTAGGGGAAAAGACGAATTTTTTGTCACACTCAGGTCTTGTTTAGTCCAAGTTTAATGTCGCAATTGATGTGGGACAACAAATTTTTTGTACAGTTTTGTCCTGCATACTAAACACACCCTAAAAGAACATGATGACAAGATTTGTTTACCTCTTAACAGTTCCATTCAGAGGGTTTTGGAACCTCTGTTTGGCAAAAAATAAGTCTGCCTCTTAATGGTTCCAAAACCCTCTGAATCATTTTGTATCTTGAACCTCCCTTAACCATTAAGATCCCCATCCTGAACAATTACCAAACAATTATATTTCATTTTGCACTATATATCATAAGAGCCTCTTAATCATTCTGCACCAAACCATTCAGTAACTGCCAAACACCCCCTAAGGAGGATTATATCAATGGGTAGTCCAATAATCTTGAAATTCTAACGATCCTATAAAACTTATTGCAGGTTCCGGAAGCTGCCGCTTTTCGGCCGCCAAATCAACAGGGATGACACCACCAACACCGCCTATGCCATCATCACCCACCACCCCCACGTAAGCAAAACCGCCACACCTTTTTACCATATTACCACTAAGAGCTTTATATATGCAAACTAACCTATAAATATATGTTTATATTTGCAGACTAAATTCACCGATCAACCCATATCCTACCACACCTAGTGTACCGGGCGGGTATTCCGACCAACCCGGCTACACGTCATCAGAACCAACAGGAGAGCCGAGCTCAGCAGACTCCATAGCCGCTAACTTACTTCTGCCATTAACGATAACTACTCTTCTCGTGTTTCTAAACAAAGAGAATTGAAGTTCAATGATTGCTATTAAAATGAGACGGGAATTCACTTGGTCGCCTGTTTCACTTTAAAGAGGAATTTCGCTAAATGTCGAATTGAAGGAAGTCCTATTCTTAGACTAAGATCATTTGCCATACTTGATGTTCTATGTATGGTTTTTAGTTCTAGTAGGAAAACACAGAAAATGAAAAGAAAAAAAATAGAAAGTTATTTATTGGGTTCTCTACGGTTACTTCTTGCAATTACTAGCAGAATAAAATTCGTAGATAAGCTCGTATTTTCGGTTGTAGGAATGTTTAGAGATATACATGTAGAATAATAATAATAATAATAGCATTTTATTGAAACAAATGATAAACAGATATACTATATGCATGATGTAGCTTTTATAGTGTAGACACAAAGTTGGCATAAAAATGAGCTACTGAAGAAATCGTTAAAAGTGCACACGATGACGACTGACCTCTTTTACTCGTGAAAACTGAAAATTCTTTTTTATTCCTTTCGCTAAAATTGCAACGGTGTCAAATTTTTGGGATCCACTATATTGGTCCCGCCACTATCATGGGGGAAGTAAATCGCGGTGTCCTAGGGAAGGGTGGGCGGGGATTCATCAGGGACGAGAGGCTGTTTGGTAGTTGCTGAATGGTTTGGTGCAGAATGATTAAGTGGTCAGAATGATTAAGAGGCGCTTATGATATAGTGCAAAATAAAATATAATTCTTTGGTAATTGTTCAGGATGTAATTGGGGCTCTTAATGGTTCAGGACTTCAGGGAGGTCCAAGATACAAAATGATTCAGGGGTTTTTGAACCATTAACGGACAAACTTATTTTTTTCCTAACAGGATTCGCCTCTTAGCGATTTAGAGGCTGCCTCTTAATGAAACTGTAAACAAACAGCCCCAGGGATGATTCTTCGTGAACATATATTTATTAATAAAAGCAAATATTATTCTTACATCCATGCAAAAAAGCATGTTAGAAGTACATCTATTGTGTCCTGAAGAGACATATTCTCACAAACTTAATCGGAAAAAATAAGATTTAACTTTATGGGTTAACAATTGTAAATTTTGTTGAGATCTAATGTGGTTTCGGGGGTCGAAACAGTTTACAAATGGTCACAGGCAATTATTCAAATTAAGAGCAAGCATGGCACAGCAACAGTACAAAGTATAGCTAAAGTGGCAATGATTGAACCTTGGTCAAATGCCCTCCTTAATTCGCCTACTCGTGTGAAATGTTGGAAAGCCAGAAATGCCGCAATAACCAAAGAAAGAACGACCCCTTCTTGTCTTCCTCTGTGACAATCAAAACTCACATTAGAATATTATTAAAAGATGAAAGGATAAAGAAAAAGGTTTAACGATACAGTCCATGGGTGATAATCAAATAAAAACCACAAAAAGATTACAAACTCGTGATAACCGATATGAAAAATATTTTTTACATGATTTTTTTTCATCAAAACCTGTAATTTAAAATAGTGTTCCACATATGTTTGTGTTCATCTTATGAAATAATTACATGTGAAAAAAAAAAACTGATTCACCTAGTGAAACAGAAAATACGGGTAAAAAATATTCATATGGTGAAACAAATACATGTGAAACTTTCACATTATGAAACAAATATATGTGAAATAATATCCTATATCCTAGCACTTGATGAAAATAAATAATGAAAAAATTATCTTTATATCGGTTTTCACGAGTTTGTAACTTTTTTGTGGTTTTTATTTGATTTAGCCCCTATAGTCCATTACCTTAAGTTTAAGACTTGGTAAGGTGACACAATTATCATTAACAATGCTATAAATGGCAGCTCCAATTCACCTACAAGAAGAGGCAAGATAAAGTATTAAACAGGATAAACTCGTGTATGGTCGCTTAGTTAGGTCTGCTCAAATCGTTGGGACCTGCTTTGGATAGCCTAGATGTCCTAAGTTTGAATTACTCCCACTTGTCCCAAAATAAGGGTCCACATTTCTATTTAAGTTTTGTTTATTAAAATAATGATACCACCCTTAACTATGACTTGCGTATATTCAAAAGTTGATGAGATATATATATATATATATATAGAGAGAGAGAGAGAGAAAGAGGGACAATCTTTTAGAAACTCTACGGAGAGTAGAAACTTTGGAAACCAAGGGGAAAATCAATATAAAATAAAAAAGTTCATAAATTTTTTCCATCAAATGTTATGATTTAAGATATTGTTTCACATATATTTGTGTTCATTGGAAAATAATATTATATGTGAATAAAAAAACTATGGTTCACTTATTTGTTTCATCATATGAATTTTGTTTCATATGTGAAAGTAAACCAACGTTTTTTGTTCACATATAATATCTTTTTCCTATGAACACAAACATATGTGTTACAATATCTTAAATCATCACATTTGATGAAAAAAAATTATGAATTTTTTTAAGTTATATTGGTTTTCCCCTTGGTTTCCAAAGTTTCTACTCTTGTAGAGTTTATAAGCGAAGGAACCTATATATATATATATATATAGAGAGAGAGAGAGAGAGAAGGTTTGTCGCTATCATTAAGGTAGAAATGTCATTCATTGATTAAGAAGTGTAACATTTCTTAAACTTTGTGCTTTTTATAGTGGATATTTATTTTGGGATGGAGGGCGTATTTATGCAACGTCCAGGATTTATTTTGGGTGTGTCAACGGGGTAGCAACAAAAGTTTCACCAGTGTGGTTTCCTGTGTTTTCTAAAAAGAACGAAAATAAAAAGCAAGTGCCCATATGGTCACATGTTCAAGAAATTGTAACTAAAAACTCTAAAGGGTATAAAGCTTATAGATTTATCCGAAAATGGGTGATCCCAGGCTTCGCCCAGACTAATCCCATGGCAAGTTGCGGCTTCTCCCACAGCCCTGAGGTAAATCTCCCAGTGGCCACAAGCGCATATGTAGATGGCAGGATTCGAACCTGGTTGATTTTAGGAAAATTTACAGAAATAGCCAATCTGCCAAAGGGGTTTCACATTTTAGCCATTTTTAGACCTCATTTCACTTTGTAACCAATCCTACATAAAAGTCTTACACGTATGCGTAAGGATAGGTTTTCGGCCACTTTTTGCGTAAGGATTCCACTTTTTTTGCCGAAAACCAATCCTTACACATATGCGTAAGCCAAGGATTGGCTACAAAGTGAAAAGAGGTCTGAAAATGGCTAAAATGTCAAAACCCCTTTGGCAGATTGGCTATTTCTGTAAATTTCCCTTGATTTTATCATCCCTTGTCTTTACCCACCACCATGCTACCACCCTTTATAGATTTGATGTGTACTATACATTTAAAATGTGTCTTTGGTCTACATTAGGGGAAATCAATCTGTAAAGCGACATACCAGGTATAAAGAAGAAAAGGTGAACTAAAAGTGCCAAAAACGCTGTCCAGATTCCATATTCACCCCTGAAAATTAATTTGTAAAAGCAATAGAAAACTTATTAAACTGAAACAACAAATAAAGGAAGTATTTCTTCCATTCCACTAAAATTACAACATCTAACTAGGCACATAGTTGTGTAAAATTGTTTGTAGAACTATTAATCCAATGACTTAAATACACTCCATAAATCATGAAAGAAATAAGCCTCAGTAAACCAAAATCAATAATATCAATTACTAATTATCATGGAGGAATTCGAAATTTTAAACATAGAAATTGTCAGGCAAACCCTCCAGTGGCCCTAAAGGGACTTGAACTGCTGCCTCTGGGGAAACCCCAAGGTCTTACCAATTGAGCGATCCCACTGAGTTAAAATGTAGCAATTTTCTTGGGACATCACATAATGGACAGTAAAAAATAAAATAACTGTGGCTTTTGGATATTCAAAAACCACAGCGGCTTACATAAACAAATAGCAAAGGGGGCTTGGATATACAAATAAGTAAAATGGGAAATGTTGCTTTGTCATTGGACTTCCCAGAATAGAAAGTGTAGCAATTTTCATGGGACACCCCAAAATGGGAAATGTTACAATTCAGAGGAAGTTGAACATTTGTGACTTATATATTTAAATACCAAAAGGGAAAGGCTATAATTTTCATGGGAATCCCAAAATGGAAAGTGTTGCAACTTCGTGGAACAACATAAGTGAAACAATGGTGACTTAGATATTCAGATAATGAGAGGTCCATTAAAGGAAATATACAATAATAAGAAGGGATACAATGGAATATTTTATGAGCTTACTTGATCCACGATGCAAGAGTTGCAGGTGCTTGTAGAGCAAACAAAGGAACAAGAAGTGATTTTTGAATTGCGGTGCCTTTTACAAACATCAAAACCCTGTATAGAAAAAATGGTTAATCCTTATTCGTATGATTTACTTAACCAACCATTTTAACTCAGGAAGAAAAAAGTAAGTAGCTTAAGTTTTATCCTTGGGTTAACGTGTCATTCTTCTAACATCCTCATGTGTTCATCTCCGGTATGCACGAAGACTTCATGAGAAATAAACTATATATTCTATTATTTCTTACATTTGTAATGTGTATTGTACTTATGTTAACTGTTAGATTTAGTAAACTAGACTTATCTTTCTTAGTTATATAAGTATCATTTCCTTAAATAGGTTCCTCTCTTGTATATATAGAAGTGTAATGTCTATTCTAGTTTAATATGAGAAAAACACCATCTTTTTTAGTGATAACATGGTATCAGAGCCATGCCTGAAAATCTCGCCGGAAACCTAGCCGACTACGCCGGAACCCCACCGGAACTCTAGCCGACTTCGCCGGAACCCTACCGGAACTCCAGCCGCCGTCGCCGGACCCTTACCAGACCTCCAACCACCGCTGCCGGAAACCTTACCAGACCTCAGCCGCCGCTGCCGGAACTTACCAGACCTCCAGCTGCCGTCGTCAGCCACCGTTGCCGGACTTTTAAACCCTGCCGGAATACTCCAGCCCCTGCCGGAATACTCCAGAACCTGACCGGAATACTTCACAACCTGCCGGAATATCCCAGAACCTGATCGGAATATCCCGGAACCTGTTGGAATACTCCAGAACTTGTCGGAATACTCAAACACCTGACAGGAATATCCCAGACCCTGCCGGAATCCTCCAGAACCTGCCCGAAATCCTCCAGAAACTGCCCGGAATCCTCCGAAACCTGCCGGAATCCTCTAGAATCTACCCGGAACCTGTCGGAACAGCGTCTGAACCTACTGGAATCTACCGTAACCTGCCCGGAACACATCTAAATTTGTTGGAACTCATCTGAACCTACTTGGAACAAGCCGGAACTTGTTGGTATAAACTGAACTCGTCGAAATTTACTGATATCTGCCTAAAACTTAGTCATTGTTGCTCGCCGGACCACCGCCTTGGAGATCCAACCCTTTTAATTTACAACTTAACAATGGGAGACAAAGTTAAAGTGCAACAACTGTCGTCCAATGAATTTAGAGTTTCGGGTCATCCTGAATGTCAAGTTCCATCTACTTTTTGTGCAATACCAGCACAATCGGGTATCTCTACATGTTTTTCTGCAAGCCCACCATCTTGGATTATTGATTCTGGAGCCACAGATCACATGACCGGGAACAAAGAACTTTTATCCAATCTTGAGACTAATATACCCCATAATCCAGTTCGGCTTGCTAATGGATCTTCGTGTCAAATTTTGGGCATTGGATCCACTAGTAACATGTCAAAACTAAACTTATCGTCCGTCCTTTACGTTCCTACCTTCCCTGAAAGTCTAATATCCGTTAGCCAAATTACTAGAAAACTTAATTGTTCTGTAACCTTTTTCCCCACACATTGTGTGTTTCAGGAATTGGGAACAAACCAATTGATTGGCACAGTTTTGAATCTCAAGGTCTTTATCGCTTGTCTATGTTACAATCTCCAGCTACACATCTTTGTGATTCCAGTATCAGGGAGGTGCATTGTCGGTTAGGTCACCCTTCTTTGCCAGTTCTGAAACAACTAAGACCTGATCTTTCATCTATTCATGAGTTAACATGTGAGTCATGTCAGTTGGGTAAACACACTCGTTGTTCCTATCCCCCTAGTAAGTCTAGTCAAGTCAATACTTTGTTTGAACTCGTTCACTCTGATGTATGGGGACCGTGTCCAATTACTTCTACCTATGGTTTTAAATATTTCATTACGTTTGTTGATGAATTTTCTCGTGCAACGTGGGTTTATCTTCTTAAATCTCGTAGTGAAATATTTTCTATCTTTCGTGAATTTTATGCCTATGTCAGAACCCAGTTTGATGTTTCCATTAAAACATTGCGATCTGATAATGCAAAAGAATATTTCTCTCATGATTTTACAAGTTACTTGTCTGAGTGTGGTATTATACACGAATCTTCATGTGCATATACACCCCAGCAAAATGGCATTGCTGAACGAAAAAACCGCCATCTGCTGGATGTAGCTCGCACTATGATGATTCACTATAATGTACCATAAAGTTTTTGGGCTGATGCAGTTCTTACGGCTAATTATCTGATTAACCGTATGCCATTCTCCATTCTTTTTCCCAAAGGCACTCCTTTTCCTTTGACTCCTAAAATATTTGGATGTATATCTTATGTTCATGATCATCGTCCAAGACATAATAAACTTGCAGCACGTGCTATCAAGTGTGTGTTCCTTGGGTATTCACGTGTCCAAAAAGGTTATCGTTGTTATAGTCCAACCCTTCGTAGATATTTCACATGTGCGGATGTCACTTTCAATGAGTCGGTTCCATTCTTTCTCAAATCTTCAAGCAGTGCTTCAGAGTTGGCAAATCCTGTTCCTGACCCTTTTGAATCTTCTGATACTCCAGTCTTTCACCTCCCTGTACTAGCATCAAATCCCGTTATTCAGAAACCCCCGACTGATACTCGGTTCACCAAGGTATATGTTCGACAGCACCAAAGACAAGTGCATGAGACCCATGAGTCCTTACCTGTGCATCATGATTCTGATGAGTCTCCCGTTCCACCACATGATACACACACATCGTCACCTACTGATATAGTCCATGATCCAGTACCTGAAGCACCTCTACCACCACCGACCGAGCCTTATGACCCACCCGGTGCACCGCTCCCTGATATTCCAATTGCTTCCAAAAAGGCACAAGGACTCGTACCCGATATCCCATTCAGGATTATCTTGCTTACTCACACCTGTCTTCCGAGTCGTGTGCCTATGCTACAGCCATTGATAGCCATTTTGTTCCCAAGAATGTGACCGAGGCTCTTAATCATCCGGGATGGTTTAAAGCCATGCAGGAAGAGATGGATGCCCTTCAGAAGAATCATACTTGGGATTTGGAACAACTTCCGCGTGGCAAGCACAAAGTGGGTTGTAAGTGAGTATTCACGGTAAAACTTCATCCTGATGGTTCTCTGCATCGATTGAAAGCTCGGTTAGTTGCAAAGGGTTATTCTCAAGCCCATGGGGTTGACTATGATGAAACATTTCCCCCGGTTGCTAAAATGCCATCTGTTCGCATTTTTATAGCTTTGGCTGCCATTAATCATTGGCCACTTCATCAGTTGGATGTCAAGAATGCCTTTCTTAATGGCATTCTTGAGGAGGAGATATACATGGAACAACCACCCGGGTTTGTTATTGAGGAGGAGACCACAAAGGTATGTCGACTACGACGATCATTGTATGGTCTCAAACAGTCCCCTAGAGCATGGTTTGGACGTTTTTCAGATGTTCTCCAAAAGTTTGGTATGACTCGCAGTTCCCAGGATTATTCCGTGTTCTTTAGACACCATGACGGTCGGCAGATCATACTAGTGGTTTATGTAGATGACATTATTATCACCGGAGATGATAGCGTTGGAATTTCAGAGTTGAAACAATTTCTACACACCCAGTTTCAAGTTACGGATCTTGGACGGCTTCGTTACTTCCTTGGGATAGAAGTATCCCGATCTCCACAAGGGATTATTCTATCTCAACGGAAATATGTTCTTGATATGCTTACCGAGTGTGGTCTATTGGGGTGCAAACCAGTGGACAGTCCGATGCTCGTTACGGGAAAATTACTTCCAAATGATGGGAACCTTATGAAAGATCCGGAGAGATACAGGAGACTTGTTGGAAAGTTAAACTATTTGACGGTTACTCGACCAGATATATCATTCACGGTTAGTGTCTTGAGTCAGTTCATGTCCGCTCCTTATACGGGTCATTGGGATGCAGCGCTACGTGTTTTGAGGTATCTTAAGGCCACACCAGGATTAGGAATACTCTATTCTGACCAGGGCCACTGTCGAGTGGGTGCATTCACCGAAGAAGGAGATGGCAGGATATCCGGCTTCTCGGATGCGGATTGGGCCGGTTGTCCCGTTTCCAGGAGATCGACTACAGGGTACTGTGTATTCGTCGGAGGAAATCTAGTTTCTTGGAAAAGCAAGAAACAACATATTGTCTCTCGATCGAGTGCCGAATCAGAGTATAGGGCCATGGCAGATGTGTCATGCGAAATGACGTGGGTAAGGAGACTCCTAAGAGAGCTTGGAGTGATTACAGACGATTTGATGAGACTTTATTGTGATAACCAGTCAGCTATTCATATAGCAGAGAATCAAGTTTTCCATGAGAGGACTAAACATATTGAGGTGGATTGCCATCTTATCAGAGACCGTGTTATAGGAACTCAGACAGACCCTCCATCGATTCAACCGGTGCACATCAGGACCGAGTACCAACTTGCAGATATTCTGACAAAGCCATTACGAAAAGTACAAGTAGATTTTATTTGTAGCAAGTTGGGCATGATTAATATCTTTGCTCCAACTTGAGGAGGAGTGTTAGATTTAGTAAACTAGACTTATCTTTCTTAGTTATATAAGTATCATTTCCTTAAATAGGTTCCTCTCTTGTATATATAGAAGTGTAATGTCTATTCTAGTTTAATATGAGAAAAACACCATCTTTTTTAGTGATAACATTATAAGAAACCATTATGCAGCTGTCAAATTTAAGTTGACGAAGAAACAAAAGTTGTGGTGGTACGAATCATTGTAATGTCTATTCTAGTTTAATATGAGAAAAACACCATCTTTTTGAGTGATAACATTATAAGAAACCATTATGCAGCTGTCAAATTTAAGTTGACGAAGAAACAAAAGTTGTGGTGGTACGAATCATTATATTACAGCAAGAAAAGAAAACAAAAATGAATAGAACCTATCAACTAAGGCTATGTTTGGCAAAAATAAGCTAGCTTATTTTCAGTGTACACGTTTGGCAAACCATAAGCTAGCTTATTGAAACGCTACTTGGAGTAGCATTTTGGGAGCTTATTGTCATTATTTCCAATTATAACCCTCATTACTATTAATTATTAATTATTTTTTTATTTTTCAATATGTCCTTTTTGGTCATTTTACATTCTTATGCACTAGTTTTGCCAAACATGATTTTTTCATCAGCTACCCGCTAGCTTATCAGCTAGTTTGCTAAACATAGCCTAACTTAACTTATGTTATACTAAAAAAATATTCACACTTTGACCCTTCATGTTTAATCATTTTCTTCTTTTAATCTGCAAACACTCAACTTGTGTAATATCTGAAATTACTTTTCTTGCCATGACTTTTCATAAAGAAGTTTTCCAGCTGATACGAGTGCAATTTTGAGTTGTTTTTTGTTTCTTATAATGTAGAAACTAGAAAGAGAACATCCATTTAAAATGTGCTTTGTTCTCGAGTATAATACCCGGGTTGTTTGCAATTGCAATAGCTGGTAAACTATCATAGTTCAGTATTACTGGAGATGGAATATTGACAGTAAAATCACTAAGAAGATAGTACAACCAACTTAGTTCACATGTTGCTCTGCTGTAGCTCTATATTTAGCCTCTGATGATGATTATACCCCACAGTCTGGACTCTGGAGTAATTGTAAACTGTAAATTATTATCTACCAAATGTTTTACAAAATATTGCTTAATACAAATAATTAATATACATGAGACAATATATTAACATAGTATTTTTTTGCGTTATTTATTATTAAAATTCAACTATTTGTTTTTTGTATAAAAATTATTTTGTTACTTTTTCAATAATACATGAAAAAAATTATTATAAAAGAATTTTGTTATTCAATACAAAACTATATCTTGTGAGAGGATGAGAGCAATGAAGAGCAGTAGGGTATAATTCATCTCTTGACTCCAATAAGAAATCCATTGATTGCTTCTGAAAGAGCTTGGTCAGCAATGAATTTCTAATAAGAGGACAATTTATTATAGTAAACAACTCACCTCTTAGTGAGGGAAGGCTGCCTCTTACCCGGTAAGAGGTGGTAAGAGATTAGTAATCGGGTCCTAACTTATGTTTGAGATCCCAACTTCATATAACCAAAAAATTTGGTTGAGTCCCATGGAAGCACCAAAAATAGACCGAATTTATCCATTTGCATGAATTGTTTGTGAAATACATCAAAATAATATCTAAATGTTAAAGAGAAGGAGTTACATGTTTCTGCAATCACTAATACATTTCAACCAGGTAGTTTTTCTATTAAAGATATACTCCTAGATGAATCTCCAAAAGAGCCCTTGAGGAGAAAGGAAAGGTTCCAACATATACAGAGGAGAAATGGTCCAAGTCTGGCCTACGACGTGGGACTCTAACATTTAGAAAAACAAATCATTTTTGAATTATACTTTGCAACAAACACTACAAATGAAAAAACAAATGATATTAGATATGTAAATCAAAGCAATTTGGCAAGTGAAAGTATGATGTTTGACCTCAAAAGTCAAATGTGTATAATCACCAATTCACCACTACGAATTGTTAGTAACAACAAGTTCACTGTGTCTATGAGGCAAAAAAAATTCAGTAATTGTTAGCTTACGCAGCAGAAATCGTGCAGATCCATTGAAGATTCGTCGTGGTAAGAGTAATAGGAGGAGAATAACAAACAGGACCAAATCCTCGAGTCAATTTCTGCTTCATCCCTAAATTACCTCTACTTTCAACGAAACTTCTGCAAAATACACAAAAATTAACAAATAATCACTAAAAAAATCAAACACATTCTTCAATTCATCCATAAATTAACCAAATCCAGTTCAATTAACGTAACAAACATCCACAAATACATGAAATACGAACAAATTATTGCAAAAATAATGAACCTGAGAGGGTTTTTGAAGTGGAGGGAAGTAGGACGACGGAGATGATCGACGCGAGGAGAGATTAGAGAGTGAACGCGATGTTTATCCCGACAGAGAATGGTTGAGGAGAGAGAGTGTGTTAGAGTTAGCATCTTTCTTGTTTTAGTGCGTTTTGGCTTTTCCGGTAGCCGGCGGCGATGAAAAAGACGACGGCGGTTAAGAGTTTAAAGCGGAAAAGAATTCGTACAAATGAGTCAAAGCGAGTGTGAAAAACACGACGCATGTGATATTTTGTATGGCAAATTGCCACCAAAATACAAACCAATTTTCAAAATTTTATTTTAGAGATACTGTGTTTGTGGTCCGATTTGAACGGTTTAGCTTCTTAAATTATAAGTTAAGGTTTATGTTTGTCAAAAATAAGTTAGCTTATTTTCAGTGTATGCGTTTGGCAAACAATAAGCTAGTTTATTGAAACGCTACTTGGAGTAACGTTTTGGGAGCTTATTGTCATTTTTTTCGATTATAACTCTTGTTAATATTAATTTTTAATTACTATTATTTTCCAATACACTATTTTTAGTCATTTTAGATTTTTATACGCTAGTTTTACCAAACATGATTTTTTTCATCAGCTACCAGCTAGCTTATCAGTCATCCACTAGCTTATCAGCTATCCGCTAACTTATTAGTTAGTTTTCCAAACATAGCCTAAATTTTAATAGTGGTTTAGAAAAAATTTAAACCAAAAATTTGGTAACAAGTGACAAAACTTATCAAATTAGATCATAAAAAAGTGATCTGGTCTAACCAGTGTAAGCGGTTTAGATCTTTTATTAGCTTTAAACCGGAAAAAAAACATAACATATAATCATATATGAACTTTATTAAAAAAGCGTTTACGAAATAATAATAAAATGTCTATCATTAAGATTTAAAAACAAGCATAGATCAAGTTAAAAAAAAGTTAAAACAAACTCATCAAAATTACAGACAAACATTGAACAACTTGAATGAAAACTTCAAATTTTGGATTTGATTTTTACCGAATTTTCATAATGTTTCCATTCTAGTTAACACAATCAATTAAGAAATATAAAAACTAAAAACATAATATTTTTAACGAACTTTATTTTTTAATTATGTCATGAAATTTGATTCTACAACATAAACTAAATAAATAAAATATTTTTTTTTCAATATACCATTAACCCCTATATATCTTGCTAGTTTAAAGATCCAATAAAGAGCCCAACAATTTTATCGATAAGAATTATAAAACTATAATGTCTTTTGTTTTTTACAATTTGTTGGTTCAAAATTTCATCAAAATTTAATTATTTTTAATTTAAAAAATAATGAATATAATTTTATTATCTTAGTACCATTAACCCCTATATATCTTGCTAGTTTAAACATCCAATAAAAAGCCCAACAATGTTATCGATAAGAATTATAAAACTATCATGTCTTTTGTTTTTTACAATTTGTTGGTTCAGAATTTCATCATAATTTAATTACTTTTAATTTAAAAAATAACGAATATAATTTTATTATCTTAGTTTTATTGATTGAATTTCGTTTATCTTGGATTTTAACTATATTTATCAATTAGTTATTTATTTTACAAATTCAAATGTAAAATTTTAATAAGTTGTATATGCACAAGAATAAATTATAAATTTTTATTTTATAGATTTTGTGTTAATAAAGAGCATTAAATACTTAGTAAATTATTAAACCATCAACACCTTTAGTTAGATTAAAAAATAGAATTACTAATTATTTGAAGGAACACTTGCTTAAAGATCTAGTTCACGTATCCACGTGTCGGAGTTCGACCAATGCATCCATTTTGGTTGCATTTGAATATGAGGTTCAATCGACATACTTGAAAATGACACGTGTATTATCCAAAAAAATAGAATATTATCTCAATCATTAATCCCATAAATCAAAACGACCTAAAAGATGTCGATAGGTTTAAAAAGAATCAATATTCATGAAAAATATTATCGTAATACCACTTTCGGTCCAATTTAAGTGTCCATAATTGAAATGACACACAGTTTTAAACATACATAATAATTATACTTTTTGATAAACCAAATGACATATTTACCCTCATTTAATTTCTTCCCCACTCACAATTTTTAAATATTTGTGCATTAATTAAAGGTAAATTTAAGAATTTAGTTATTTACTTTTGAAATGAGACACTTATTTTGAGACATATATAAATAAAAATGTGGACATTTAAATTGAGACGGATAGAGTATTAATATACTATAAAAGTACTCATATGATACATTGAGATATATCTTCATTTTAATGTTTTGTTTTATTTATTTATGTCGATGTTATAATACGGTTTTACATGTTTTCGAAAAAACGATCACGGTTTTATGTATAGATATAATATATCTTTTGAAGATTTTATAAAAAATCGAAGAAAAATATATCGATATTAGTATTAAATCAATTATTTAAAAGTTCTCTTTTTTTATATAATTTGTTCAATTCAATTTTTTTATTATAATTTAATTTAGATTTTAATTACGAAATAATTATTTCCGATTTAATAACATAATTTTTTTTCATAAAGATAATAATTAAGTATTTTGTTAGAATAACTCAACAATTATCCTTATTATATTTTAGATTTTTTAATTTGAAATTGAATGTTTATCTCGTTTAACTGCAGTTAGTTACATGAATGAAAACATGAAGTTTTAATAAGTTGTACTTACACACAATTAATTGTAGAGGTTGGTTCAAATACAAACCAGTTGAGGGGTACAAACTATACAAACTGGTTCAAACTAATATAAAAATAGTTTGTTTCATGTTTTTTTCATCAGATGCTATGATTTAAGATATTATTGTGCATATGTTTGTTTCACCTTGTGAAAAAAATTACACGTGAAACTTTTACATTATGAAATTGTTGGTCCCGGTTAGGGTAATGGCAAACAAGTAAATGATTTGTAGAGGGGGGGGGGTTGAATACAAATACACATAGTTTTTCACTTTTAAATTCTTTAATATAAAATATTAAGAATTACACACAGACTTCTCCTCCTAAGTATCGGCTCCTGTGGCTTTAGTATCCTTCTCCCCTTGAGTATCGGCGTCTGGAATTTAGTAGCCTCCTCAACAGTTGTTTAGGTGTTACCCTTAACTTGTGGTTCATCGGCTGCTGCAACATCTTAAGGTTCATCTGCATCACCAGTTTAGAATTTTCTCCCCCTCAGTGGCCGAATGGGGAAGATGACCAAGAGGTGAAAGAAAATTCTTTTTCTTCTTGAGGTTCATCTACTTCGTTGTGAATAGCAGTACCTTCTTCATCCATCTTGACTCTGGAAATCCATTTGGTTTTGTGAGAAGGGCAAGAAACCAATTTCCAGACTATATCTCTCAAATTGAGAAAGCTCTTCTTGCATGGTTGATATCCAGTTTGTATCGGCTAGAGCTTCACCAATTTGTTTATGTTTAATGATCGAGAGAAAATTCACATAGAAACCGAGATTTCCAATTTCTCTCCGAGTTTGAACATCAGCTTGTGGATCACCAATTATTTGATCAATCGGGTGATCTTTTGTCAATATCAAAGTTGGGGCATTTGAAGATGAAAAGTGAGATTTGTATGGAAGATGGAAGATATGTCGACTGATATAGGGACGGTATTTAAGGGTTGAGATTCTTCCTCTAAAGGAATAATTTCAAAAGAAGAAGGGTTTTGTGAACAGATTCAGAAGATAGGGTATTTTTGGAGAGGATGAAGGAAAGTTGGTGTTGCGACATTTCTATGGAATGATGGTGGGAGGAATATCACCATTCTCAGAAGATGGTTGAGGTTCAGAAGATGAGGTGGAACATGGAGTAGTGTCAAACATGTCTCCTATATATGAAGAAAATTGGAGATCATCAAATTTGACAAGTATGAAACTCATCAAATACATAAGGAATATCCCATGAAAATTTCATGGAAATTTCATGAAAATTCCTTCGTCGGCTTTGGGATTAAGTTTACCAAGATTTGCTCTGTCATTTAAGATATAGCACCCACAACCAAGAACATGAAGAAAAACCAAAGTTTGGTTTTTGGCCATAAAACACTTCATAGGTTATTTTGTTGTCTCTGAATAAAGATGGACCTATTTTCACATAGTTGACTGATGCTAAGAAGATTATACATCAGTCCTTCAACATGGTTGAAAGTTATGATTCCATCGGATAGAGTTCCATCACCTCTTGTGATTCCTTTGCATTTCCCACCAAAAGTCACACCTAACTCTTTTTCCTTCAAATAATTCAAGAGAAGTTATTTGTTTCGAGACATATACGTAGAGCCCGACGCCAGATATGCTCTTTATTTGGAACCTGCAATCATGAAAAATAATAATTTCTTGGTACCTATTTTGAAGTGGGTCCTTTGGGGTTAGAGAATTTTCTGTTGTTCTTTTGAACAACATAATCTTTCGGATAGTCTTTTGCAAGATGAAAAGTATCACCAAAATTATAGCATATTCTATAGACAAAGACTTTTTCTTGGAAGAAATATTATTTTCCTTAGATGGCATCGGCGAGAGAGAGGTGTCGATTCCAAGGATGTCTTTTACAGACTAAGGCATAAAAGAGATGGAAGAAGTCTTGACCTTGATTTTTCCTTATATTGACAGCTCTAAAAATAGAATTAATGGGCTGACTTTGAGATTGGATGTTTTGAAAAAGGGTTCTTTCTTTTAGAAGAAAGATTAAGGGAAATAGGGAACTTTCCTTTTTCAGCCGAAGAAAGCTTTCTAAAAGGATTTTGGAAGTTCCTATTTGGAGTTGGTTTCTTCAAGACTTAGAAATTTAAGCATGTTATGAATGGGTTTAACAACCAAGAACTTCAGATGTCTCTAAGGACATTGATTTCTTTGCCTTCAGATGTCTCTTAGAAATTCAGATGTCTCCCAAAACCATCTGATTCCAATTTGTTTCAACTGAGTGTTCTAATATGTTGGGTTATAGGATCTCAAACACACCAGAAAATAAAAATTTTAACCCTCAAAGGACGTAGACGAACCATAATAAACTGGGTGTTTCGAAATTATACCTCACAGCTTGAGAGAGACTTTGAATCACAACAACAAACAAGACTTGATGCCTCCACGGTATCTACGCGAACAATCTAGATCCTTTGCCTTATTGTGATGCTAGTCATGGTTTCAAAACTTACGAAGAAAATGAGCATATGTTGTAGGTGATTTTTAGGGAAATTTACAAGAACTTTCTTATATAAAATGTCATGCATGCTTATCGTTATGGAAGTATGGCTAAGACTACCACCACCATCTCTACACCTTACTTGAGTGTAAGAGTGGCCATACATCATCACTCTTCTTTTTAAGACCATACTTAGTCAACCAATTTAACATAAATAGTATCTGATTTTTATTTAATCAAATTAAATCAGATATAATAATTAAACATTTTAATTGTTGAAACTCCTTATTCAGATATGTTCAAAAGTGTGTGAATGAGGTTCTCGACATGATGGTAATAAATATAAATCTCGTGTTTATAATTAGAAATGATGAGTGGTATCTAGCAATACATCACTTATATGTGTTGATTAGTTAATACATTATTGCCCATTTAGTGTCTTTTAGATAGTAGTTTTACCTTTTATAACTCAACTTTGAGTCTTGTCTTATGTTAGTTTCTTCTTATTGAGTCACGAAGCTAAGTTATATGAATTTCTTGTTTTAGTTCTATTATTAGGCTAATATTATGGCAGGTTTTGTGTGTTCTTGTGGTGCTACAACATTGATGGACAACACAGTGGATGGAGCTTATTGGGGAGTTGATGGATTAAAGCCACTTTTTGGAGAAGAAGACTAACTCTAGAAGACCTTTGGATATTAGTTATATAGATTTACGTTGATAAGAAGGTTGTTCTTCCTTTTGGCAACTTGGGGAACATCATGATTTCTTAATTATACCTTAAAGTTAACTTGTTTTGGACACATGTATTGACTTTTCATTTTGTTTGTTTCCCTTGTTGTTTTACTAATTTTCCCATCTTGTTTAGTATAAATAAGTTACTTTTGATGATTGTAAACACACTTGGATTTCCATATCCAATTGAACTATCTCTTTAATTTCAAGTACTTTTAGTTATGTCTTTTGTCTTCATTTAGAGTTGTTTACTTATATCTTACTACCTCTTACCGGATGAAAAGCTCTTACTCTAGTAAGAGGCTGGGTGTTTACTAAACCCAAATTAACTTTTGATCATTGAGTGTGCATCTGTCGGGAGACAGAGACAATATTCATGCTTACCACGGTCAGCGTCTACTTTTCCCTATCTACCCTTCCTCAATCATCTGCCTAGAAAACAAAGAAACCCCATCGTCAATACCCCGACCTTCATTACCGTTACTTCATGCTTCTGTATCAGATAAGAAAACCCATGAAAAACCCACCGTAGGTTAGGTTAGGCTATTGAACAACAGAAAACCTATATCAAATGAACGCAAAAAAACGGAATCAACGATGGTATCCTTCAAGGAATAGAACAACCAAATCAAAGATCTTTTAGTTTTAAAGAGAACTTGTTTAATAATCAAACTTCTATTTCACAAACCATCACCAACGATGACTTTACCTTTTCACATAAATTATAAGAAATATGTTTCCAAAATCGTTCACCTCCTAAAAATATCTCAATTTGTGGCATACCCCTTTTGAGAGATGAAAAAACTGATGTTTTGCTCAAGTTTTTGAGAGCTACAAGAGAATGAAACTCAAAAGTGAAAAAGAATCATCCAGTACAAGAACCAAGAGGGGGAACGTTTCATTTGGCTGATAAAGTGGGTCGGAAACCAGGCATAATCCAAAATGTGTTCCAAATTTAGTAGAAAGTTTGGGACGATGACTTTTTTACTAATTTGCTTTTAGGGGTATGATAGTCATTTTATTATAATAAACACTTAATACAAATTATTTTGTAGACAGTAATTCTTAGTTAGCACTTACCCCGATCAAACCTCTTAATTCCGACAGACCTCTTATGAGGGTCAGCATTTATCCAAATGTTTTGGTAAACAACCCCTTACTTTCTTGCATTTAATTTGTTTTTTTTACTTTATTTATTTTATTGCAATTATTTTCTTACATTTTATTTATTATTTAAGTCATTTAAATTCATGTCTTTAATTTCCATTATTTATATTTCTTGCAATTTGTTTTACATAATGAGTAACTAATTTTATTAGCTTGGGTGTGAGACGGAACAGTGAGATTTTAAACCAAAGGAAGGTGGACGTTGTTTTGCAATAACAACGTTCCACTATTTCATTCAAGTTAATTATAAAGCCAAAAACACTTATTGACGAGTTGATCACTTTAAGAGTGTTAAAGTGTCGGAGACTTAGGAATAATCCATGAAATGCACGTCAACACGACTAACATAGGAGGTAGACTTGGAAGAGTTGTTGATAAAATAATTTGTCATCTATGTTTTTCAACTTAATTATTTTTGATGGGTTGGTTGTTTATCAAAGTGTTAAAGTGTAGTGGACTCAAGAATAAGCCAATAAGAACACACCAACTTGAATGATATGGTAATCTACTTGGAAGAGTGATTTTTAGATAAAGTAATTTGCTAATTCATATATATCTTTCGGAAACCATTCGATGTTATCACTGGTCCGGATACCATATAGGAATATGGGTTGAAAGCTAAACATTAGTGCAATGGTCAAGTCTGGAAGGAATACCCTCAAGATGGATAGTGGAAGTAGTCATTGTTGACTAAATGATGTGGCATTCCTACAACATTGTCCACCAGAATTTGTGTTTAGATCTCACCACATATCTTACACCCATGCTACATGCTTTACTATAACACCCTCAGATTTGGAAAGAACAACTAATTTAAAAGTTCCAATATTACATCAATTGAAGGATAAATCACTTCCTATAATCCAACACTTGAAATTCCTCAAATAACAATTCTAAATAAACATCTACAAAATATAGGTGAAGTCTTATACTAAGACATAATTACGGTCAGGTGTTACTAAGCCCAAAAGAGTTGCTATCTTCGAATGCGGAAAATGTTACCAAGAGCTAAAGTCTACACGTGTCGCTAATACCAACCCCAACAATAACCTGATGCACATGCCGACAAAGAAAAAGGGTTAGGCTTTAACGCCTAGTGAGCTCAAGAGTTTATAACATATTTATAATCGTTTGAAATCGAAAGATTGCTTGATGAAATGGTAAATTCTCCAATAAAATGACTTCATTATAAAAGCAACATCTTTCTCAAATTCATTATTTCCATAATAGAAGCTTTAAACCAAAATGTCGTTAGTAATGAAAGCTTTAAATAAAAATACCCGCTTAACGTGATACCAAACCCAATACTCACACAACCATTAATAAAACTATAAACGTAAAGATAGAAAACATAATTTTAACCAAATTTATAAAACGTTAACTCACGTTTACTCTTCAAAGGGTGTAAAATATCCGAAGATAACGCGGGAAACCCGATTTACCATTTCTAGAGACAGAACACATAAGTGAGCCATTTTTAAATGTTAAGCTTATGAAAGGAATCAATGGCTATTGGCAACAACCTATAATACAATAAATGTACGACCCTCAATGATTCCAATCTAAATTCGTGCTAAAGGTCAATGGCTATTGGCAACGACCAATAATACAATTGTGTACGGCCCTCGATGATCCTAGCTAAGATGAATGGCTATTGACAACGACCAATAATACACCTGTGTGCGGCCCTCAATGACCTAGCTAGAGCACACACGTAAGGATCAATGGCTATTGGCAACGACCAATAATGCAATAGTGCACGAGCCTCGATGATCCTATACGTTTACTGAAAGGGGACGACAATCCCGATTTTTAAGACCGACTTATATGCCTATGGATCCAAATGCAACCCAGTCTAATTTACATGACTTTGACATGAATGGCCAACGTACTCAAAGCATGTAAAATATCATTTAATTATTCCATAAGTGTGTATAACCCCAAAATCTTGATGTTTATCAATTTAATTCGGACAAGTGTCCATAAGGCTAATTTTAGTCAAAAATCGGGTTAAAGCGTAATAACTCATCACTTATGCGATTTCTCAAAATATTGGTTGAGACAAACCGTTTTCCAATAAATCATATTCATATATTTCCAAATTAACACATAATGCATTAATATGTATTTTTCAATGGTTTAAATCGAATACTCCTGAAATGCACAAATACCAAATAATCTTCATTTATAAAATAAAATATCTAAACAACTCATATTTATGTTTTATTTATCAAAAAGTTTAGAAACACAAACATAAGTATTTTACATGATTTATAAAACCATCTTTACCAAATAATATACATTTTACCCAAACACCTACACATTTGATAAATAGTAGGTAAAACATGTTAATACTTCAAAAGAGACGTTTTTGGCATGTACATAGTTTTCACAAAGTAACTTGAACTCACTTTGCTAGATTTAGGCTAAATTTAGGTTTACCCCAATCTTATGTTTTCTTTGATGACAACTTTAGATCCACCACTTTCCATCACTAAAACCTTTATCTTCCACTCCTATGAGCTCCAAAATCATCAAATAACCTCTATCCATCTATGTTTCCATGTTGCAGAGCTTCCAAAGACAAAACCACAACGCTTTGAATCGCCCAAATCGGATAAGAAACGAGAAAGATATGGTCAAAAGAAGGAAATCCCGATTTTATGCACTAGATGTCGTCCGTGACTGTGCCATGAGATTGTGTCATGTCAGTATAGCATGGCACAATCGCCCTCTATATACCGAGAGCCCCTTGCCCATTTGGAGACCCTGTCCTGCTTTTGTGACACTGTCAGTCTATCACTATAGCATGGCACTATAGCATGAGCTGTACCAGGGTATTTTTCCTACTTTTCAGCCGTTTTGATCCCGTTTCTCGTCTTGTACATGATACCCAATATAATTAACTTCAAAATACTTATTTCATTTATTCTAAGAGTGAGACACAAAGAGGACTCGGGATTTTTCTTCACCAAAGACCCGGTTAATACATTGTGCCATCGTCACTATATCATGGCACAATTGTTGGGACCACCAACCACTTGGTACCACCGATGCTATTGTGACATATGTCATAACCGCTTGGTACAATAGTCGAGAAGACCATATTCTAAGTACCATCGGTGCTATTGTGACATATGTCATTCTCATATGACACCACTACTCAAACTCTGAAGCTAACCCTTCTTTAATAGATCGTCCGGTTCAACACATTCTTCAACTGGGGCAAAAATCAGGATGTTACATTTACTCTATTATTATAAGCTGTAAACTCACACCAAAGCAAAGTCTTCAAATTCTCCATCTAAAGCCATTTCTTTTATTAGACTTTTAATTGGATTTTTAACTAAAATCCTTGTGGACGATACTTAGTATTTTATACCACTTTATTACTTGAGAGGCGATCTTATGTGGATTCCATTCTTATGTCTTAAGGTGTAAATGACGAGTGGTCTCTAGCAATACATCACCGTCACCCAAATGAAGAGAATTGATGTTACAACAAATTATCAGTTTGTAGTCAATTTTAGTTTACACAATTAATTCTTTTGTCCTTGATGTCTAGATTGAACATGAGAGATTGAAAGTGTCATTCTCGTTATGTTCAATCTCTAGTTTCTCGATTCCCTAATATACCGATAAAACAAATTATGATATCTCATTTTAATTATCTGAGCATGCATGTATTTCCTTAGTATATCAAGGGGCCCAGGGACATCACTCATGTCATAAATGAGGGACAAATCCTATCTCGATACATGCGAGTTCTACCATGTGATATATAAAATAACTAACAATCATTATGTCACCAAATTACTGAATGATTAGAATAAATGTCCAAATACGTCACTGGCACACAACAAACTCCATGTTCTCAAGTCAAAGAATTACATGTTCATTGACCACATGGGAAACACCCGAATGACATCTAATGCAGTGTTCTCATAACAAGTCACATCCGGTACACAAACTCTCCATCTTGTAACCATATGCAAATTCAATATCTCCATTTCAATCCCTGTATATGTTAATCATTATCATATTACTTCAACCTTAAACCCAAAATAATATTTATTTAACTAGGGACATTTACAATACATTATTCTAAGGTTATTTATTATGAATAATTAAAACACAAAATATAGAATAGACATAATAAAATGGGTAATGTACTTTATTTATTAATTAATTTCATGAAACAAAACTCGAAATTACAATCACCATATGAGTGGTTTTGGGTATTCACTAACACAATGATCCTACGGGAGGACTGTCTATCAAATCTCCAGAGTGAGTCTTTCTCTAAAGGATAACATACAAGATTTCCAAGATAATAACCTACCCTTGAATTTATCAATAATCATATTCCAACTCTCTGACTTAATCATGTTTCTACCAATTGGGAGACTAAGGTAAATAATGGGCACCCTCCCTGCACAATAATTAAAATCGTGAGCCATTTTGCAAGCTTCCGTATTCGATACACCCACTCTATAAAGCTTAATTTTATACATATTTACTTTTATCCCTGACACCATCTAGAAACACTTCTAAATTCCCAATGAACTTATGACATTCGATGTATTCCACTCCCTAAGAAATATTATATCATCTGCGAATTAAATATGTGAATCTCGGACTCAGTCATGGCCAACAACCACTCCATTAATGGAGCCTCAACTTAAAGCTTCTTGAACCGCCACGTTAAGTCATTTTGCTACAATGAGAAGCAAGAATGAAGATAAAGGATCCCTTGTCGAACACCCTTATTTAATATAAATTCGGATGTATGAGAACCCTTAATTAGCACAAACGCCAATGTTAATCTCAAGCAAGCCATAATCCCCTCCACTTTGCATCCAAACTCATTTTATTCGTCAAGTCATCCAACAAGACCAGTTAATATAGTCTATCAAAAGCTTTTTCAAAATCTACTTTGAAGATAAGAGTTTTCCTCTTTTTCTTCTTAAGGAATCGTAGAGCTTCATCTACTATCAATACATCGTCCAAGATGGATCTACCTTCTATGAAACCATTTTGCACGACTCTGATTAATTTGACAATAACCTTTTTAAGTCTTTCCACAAGAGTGATTATGATAATTTTTAAAAGGCACCCTATTAAGCTTACTGGCCTAAAGTTCTCCAAGCTAATCAAATAGGCAACTTTTGGGATGAGAGCAATGTGGGAGAATTGCATCCCTTACTGATCTTCTCCTTCTCCTGAAACCAAATCAAAACCTCTATATAACTTAATCTTTTGGACATTCTGGAACCTGTTAATAAATTTAAAGCTGAAACTGTCGGGCCCCAGAGATTTGATGTTATTACGACATTTAATCCCGTTCCAAACCTCCTTCTCCTCCAAAAGTTGTGATTCAAAAAACTTAGCCTCATCATGAGATAGGCGACAAAACTTGATGCTTCAAATAAAAGGTTGAGCTAAAACGGGATCAAAAAGTCAACCATATCATGAAAGTGATCAAAGACTTCCTATTTTATTATAAGTGGATCTTTACTCCGACTTCCACTTATAAATAACTCTTTCAAACTATTTTTCTGACTTCTTTTCCTCAATACCAAGTGGAAGAATTTGGAATTTTTATCCCCTTCCGTAATACACTTAATTCTAGCTTTCTGGAACGTCAACTTTCATTTACACGATTCATTCTCCATCCATTTTGAACGAGTTTCCTTCTAGATGGCTAGCTCGTTGTCTTATTAGGCGCGACTTTCTACAGCTGTTTCCCATATTTTTGCTTCATTTTTCCATTTTCTAGGTCTTGGTCTTGTTTGCCAAATATTCGCTTGCTCCAACATCTTCACTATTCTTTTATATTCTTATGTTTATCCCAAAAAACACATTTGATACTATAGCTTTAGGTTGTTTGCACCAAAGCTTCCTTACCACCTCCTTCATATCCCTCTCTTCTAACCATATATCAAACACTCGAAAAGGTTTTATCCAAAATCAACCTATTTTCATGTAAAAGAATGGGGCAATGATCGGACAATTTTCTATTCAAAGCAACCACCGTGAGGTTTGACCAAATAGATTTAAAATTCTTCTGATACCAAAAATTTGTCCAACTTGCTAAATTTCACATCATCGATCTTTACTAATTCTTGGAAACGTATCCCCCTAGTAGAATTGTGAATAGCCTCTAATCAAATGAACTCATTAAAAATGCAGACGACTTCTTATTAAGTTGAGTATTCAGTCTCTCATTATCCCCTCTGACTTCGTTGAAGTCCCCGAACAATCACCAAGATGTTGGAACCGAACCAATAACGAGACTAATATGATTCCATAATATACATTTGTAGTCTTCATCTTGAAGGGAGTGGATGGTTTAGTAGGATTCATACCGAAACAAATTGAGGGAATGAAAATTTTATTCCTATCCCCATTCTCATTTTCATTTTCATTTTCATTTTCATTCTCATTCATTAAAATAAACCAAACTCATTCTAATGATATTATTAAAATATTGTGTACATTTAATAAATATTATTAAGAGTATGATACTAACAATATGGTTGAAATAAACGGTCACAAAAGAACCCTTCACAATTTCTTTCTCTTGAAAGTAAATTATGATTGAATGCGGCACACCAACTAGGATTGAGCATAACCGGGTAGCCGACTATTTTCCATGAAACCGGAACCGGCGGTTCTTGGAAATCCGGAACCGGAACCGCTAACACCGGTTCCTTATATTTTGGAACCGGAACCGGTTCCGGGTACCCGGTTTCAATTTTTTTTATTTTTTAAATTGTGTACGATAAAAACATAATAATAAACTACAAAATACCGACTTAAAGTAATAAATACAACAAACGGTCAAAACTAATCCGATAAAAACTAATTAATACATAAACAAACTAGAAAATTTTAGTTTTTATTTATTATTTATAAATATATAAAACATTTTTTATTTAAAAGTGGAGGGTAACGGGTACCCAACGGGTATGGTTCCAAAAAAATAAAAACCGGAACCGGTCCTGATCGGTTCCTTATTTTAGGAACCAGAACCGGAACCAATCAGATGGTTCCCCGACAGTTCCGAAGCGGTTCCGGTTCCAAAGGCAGGTACCCGGTTTCGATGCTCACCCCTAACACCAACTCAACCGACATGTTGAACCTTAATGAAAGTTATACAAAAACTCATATCTCTATGTGATTATTTAAGATTTTCTCAAACATCCTCGTATCACTCAAGCCATATTTCAAATCCGCTCATCTCTGAACCAAAGATCTAATATTAAATTATTATACACAGGTGATCGTTTGTCCATGTTGAGTTAAATCTTCAACTTGAGTGACCAAATAATTTAGCAACAAGTGATAACACCCACGTGTTACATTTTTATCTCTTAGGGTTGTCTTACATCCACTCCCAAACGGGGTTTTAGCTCATGCTTAAAATAAAAGAAATAGTAGAAGATAAGAAATACTTAAAGTTAAATTTCATTAAAATAAAGTCCGACATCGTGGCCGCAAAATGTCACCACTGTGGTAAAGAAATGTAAATACTAAAAATCAAATTACAGCCTAGCTCTAAGGAGATACAAGATTATAATGAAAGAACATTTTTGTTTAGCTGATGTTCTCCGTCCAAGTGTGCTGCAAGATGATTTCTCAAGACTTAATATATAGGTGAAAAAGGAGAGAGATTTGAAAGAGACTAGAGAGAGAGGGGGGAAAAGACCTTTCATGGTGTCTTCTTGATCTATTTTGTCTATACTTTCTTTGTCCCATTTCTCCTCTTTATTTATTGTCACTCCAGAATTGACCCTTGCCCATGCCAATTCCTCATTTCACTGATTTGGAAACAAAATCGTTGCAAAATCTTATGGGTCGTTGCTACCGCTATATCGACATTTGTGGCTATAATGGAGGACCAACTCCCAATTCCGAACTTCTATTTTTTCTCACCTTTAGGAACATTTAGACCAAGGAAGGAGTGAAAGACTTAAATGGGTATTAAATGGTTGAAAATGAGTCTAAAAAGTGATAAATATGAAATAACTCTAAACATTGGAGGTTATGAAAAATATAATAAAAATATTTATCTCTCATGGTACTTATTTTGTAGGGTTGTTATAATTTGGAGGATTTCACACTATTTCTCCTACTTTCTTCATTTTCGATAACATGTGAACAAAAAATCCACAATTTTTTTTTCATTCTGAAAGTATGTTGGAGATACTCATAGGATAGTCAATATTACATAGGCTCGATGTTTTACAGATATGGTTAAAGATGATAAATGTGCATGTAAGTTTTCACTACTTAAATAACATTGAAAATTTTAAATTTATATAAAAATAATATATTGATATGTAAAGTTTTATTAAAAAAATATAAACTTTAAGTTCTAAAAAAGTAAAATAAATAAAATAAATAAGTTATCATGCGCCATGACATGTCTTAACCACCATAGCGGTTAACGAGACATGAGAGACACATAGGCATCATGATGTGCCTTTTAGTACCTTGTTTATCACAAAATGATACAACATAAATTTAAAAAGGTTTTGCAAATTGTTTGGAAAAAAAATACTTACTTATAATTTTTTTTTCGAATTACGATTCATACTTTGAAGATCAACATGTGTTAGGATTGAAGCCATAGTTCAATCCTGGGAAGGCTAAAAAAAGTGTATCCACCCCCGGTCTGGGGAAAATCTGTGAAATCCTCTCACGTATACACATCCAAAACAATTGTTTAAATATCAAATGTATATTTATTGATTACATGACCAATGCAATAAAAGAAAATATAAACCCTAAAATATTGCAAAATGAAATGTCATACTCTAAAATATTTGTAGATTTTGAAAGAGTGGACCCCTAAAATATTGATTATAAAAGTACAATCTAAACTTGGAAATTGTTTTACATTATTGTGCATGTTGTCCTAAAAACGTCGCTCAAATAATCAGCTACCCGGTGTTTCCCCAAAACAAAGTTTCCTAAGTTGTAAACTAATCTAATTGAGGGAAACCAAAACTAAGCTATATATATATATATATATAGTTGGAAGAGGAAGACGATGAGAGAATGTTAGGTCTGAAAATATTGTATCCGAGATAACAATTATTGAAGACATGAAGGGTCAAAGTGCAAGTCATCAAAGTTGTTAATTAGGAATGTTTAATTATTGGAAAAGATCTTATTGTGTAAAAGGCAAGTTGATAATGCCTATCTTATGAGTTTCCTTATTGTGGTAAAAGTCATATCATATAAATAGAGGGTTAAGGTTAGCATAAAATAAGAACACGTTAATTCATATCATTAAGAGAGAGCTTATTAGATAATATCATTGTAACCAATATTAAATACAAGTGAGATATCCGACATCGGATCTTCATCAATATTATAAGTGTTCTTCGTGTTCTTGCATACATTCATCGTTACCTGATCAAATCTGGGATCTACAAGTGGTATCAGAGCAGACGATCAGAGTTCTTTTTCAATTTTCTGAAGTTATTCACGAAACAGAAGGTAAATTTTCGATTTCTGAGTTTTTGAGTTTTTATCGATTCAAACTGTTTTAGCTTTACCCGATAAAAACTCATAATTTTTTTTGATCCGTTTTTCTTGATCCATACTTCTTAAGCTTTAGCTGATAAAAATTCTTATAATTCCATATTTGTTTTTTTCTTCTATTCCTTTTACTCGATAAAACCCTATCCTGCTTTAATTTAAATTTTTATCGATTCATATTTCTGTCGCTTAAATTTTTATCGATTCATACTTCTGTTGCTTAAATTTTTGTCGATCCATATTAAGTTAAACTTGATTTTCATTCAAATTATTTAATCGATTTTAATTAAAATTATTCTAGTTTATCTTGTTTACTGTTGAATCTCTTTACATAAGAAACTCAGGAACTAGTGACTCTTGCAGCTTTTCTTACTAAAGAATTCTCAATTTTCTGAATTTTTATCGAGTCCTTCCAAATCGACAAAATTTATTAATCAAGTCAACAGAAATAGATATAAATTTTTTTCGATCCGTTTTTCTCAAAATAATTTTTTGTCGAATCTTGATCAATCGAGAAACTTTAATTATCGAGTATTTTCTGATTGATAACTTCTGCTTATCGACTCAAGACTTTCTTAGAAAGTTTATCGAGTCCTTTTATCCCGACAAAAAGTTGTTATCGAGTCCCCTTCACCCGATAAAATTTCTTATCGAGTCATATACACCCGAGAAATCTTCTTATCGAGCCATACAGCTTGACAAATTTTTTTGTCGATCCTTCATCACCAAAAAAAAAAATTCTTCTCGGCCCTTCATCACTCGAGAAAACCTTCTATCTTTCGAAAGAACACTCAGAAAATTATCAAAACTCACCAATCGAGATCACTTTATCAGGTAACAAGTAATTTATTTTTTTTCTTCAAGATGAGTTCTCAAAATCAAGTTTCCGAGCTAAATGCAAAAATTTCTCAACTTGAAACCAGACACACAAACAACATGCAAGTGTTGAATGAACTTTTAAGAGAACATGTCACTCTCAAATTTAAGTTTAATAACTCAGAAGAATCAAGAAAAGTTTTGCAAAATCAAAATGCATTTTTGGAGGAACAACTCACCGAACATACTAGGAATACATATCATGTATTTTATGAAGACGTTTGCAAAAAGAAAAATCTTGAGTTGATAAAAATAAATTTTGATCTGAAAAACAAAATTTCTGAGTTAGAAAAGTTTATAGATCATGAGACTTATAGTGTGGTTCTTAAAAGAAAATTAACTGAATTTCTAGAATGTGAGAAAGAAAGGATTTTAACTTCTGACGAGAAACACAAATTTGAGTCTGAACGAAAAGATTTTGAAAGCAAAATTAACACTTGTGAATTGACCATTCAAAAACTTTCTAAACAAGTGTCTGATTTCGAACAAATTGTGATTTTAGAAAGAAAATCATCTGAAACAAAATGTCTAAAACTATCAAAGCAACTTTCTGAACTTCAAAATCTTTTAAAAGCTGAAAGAAAAGTGTTTGAAACTGATAAGACGGATTTAATCAAGAAAAGTGTTTTGATCGTTGCTAAAAGCAAAAATTCGGAAAAAGTTTTTGAAAACGAAAAAAAAACTTTTGAAGAGAAAATCAGTAAACTTTCAAACAAATTATCTGTTTTAGAAACAACTCTTGTGAATGACCGGAAAATGAGATCCGAATCTCAAACAAAATTTGAAGTGATTTTGGAAGAAAGAGATCATCTATTGTGCAAAATTAGAAAACTTGAAAGTTCTACAACTGCTTCAAGTTCAATTTTTCAGTTGAATTCTCTTTCTACAATAAATGTCTGTAAGAATAACTCGTCTTCAAGTGTCAAATCAAACAGTTATTCTAACGACTCCGGATCATATAATTCTCCAACTTCCCGGACTCATAATTCTACTTTATCTCACAATGATTTTGTTGCTAATTCCGGTAATTCTAAGAAGTTTAAAATGGTTTGGAGGAAGAAATCAACTACAGATGATAGTGTTGGAAACATGTCACATACATCTCCTGTAGTTGATACAAGATCATTTGTTTCCAAGACTAATTTGCTTATTTTGTCAAATCAATCAATCAGCTAATTAGTCTAAGTGCCACAAAGATTTGTTGTTCTACATATGGAACAAATGATTTTGTCAATCAAAATTTCAATCATAAATGGTATGGTATTTACAGTATCCCCACTTCCCCATTTATTGCATCTAAAGCTAACCTCCGAGGACCCAACAAAGCTTGGGTACCAAAATCTTGTTAATCTGTTTTGTAGGTACGTCATGTATGGTCAATATTCCGAATATTCACATCACATGATGATGTTTCAAAAGGTTTGCAACATTTGAGGGGGAGTATCACATTTTTACCATTTAATTAGTTTCATAGTATCTCAGCTATGGACCTGCTCTTAACCCGTTTTACATTGCATTATGACTTCTGAATACACCAATTCAGAACTCGGACTTTAATGTTTTAACTCTTTGTGTGTTAAGACTTAGAAGTTTCTGTGGTCAATCCAAAGCCGGAAGGACCTACCCGTGAAACACATCCCTAGGTTAGATATCCTGAAAGGGAAATATTAAAATAAAATTGAGTGCTTGTGAGATAAAAGAAAAATGTGAGGGTGTGACAAAACCTTAAAGAAAATATTTGGTCTTCACCAAACCTAAATAGTTATCCGGGTAGCCACATAATCTATTCATTCTCGATTCTTTGGAGATGAATATTGAACTAGACATGGACCCAATGTCGATAACTCGTGTCACCCCACCCAACTACTCAAGTATCTCACAAAAGATATTTGTTTCATATATCACGGAGAATGAGCATATCTGCTATCTTTTCTTCACTCGGAAGATTAAGATATTGAAAAAGGAAGACACGCCTCCGGTCTCCGAACTTCACATTCAATGCACATTGAGTCTGTGAAATGTATTTTCACATTGTGAGCCCTAAAATTAGCATTTAATGCATAAATTCTTTCTACACATTGCACGAGTCTTTGTGATTCCTCAAGCATATCTTCGTGTTTATACCGGAACAGTTTGAGAAAGTTAGTTTTATAACTTACTTCTATGATAACTGGAAGTCCTATCAGTGCTAACCCGCTGCCAACACTGAATATAGACCACTTAATTAAATTTACTTTGATTAAGTGATAACGGTTGCTTCACGTGCTTCTGTATGTTAGTTTTACACGCTTCATTAGTTAACTATTTTTTTGTCTTTGGTTATTCATAATGATTCGGATTCTCCTTATCATTATGAGGGGGAGAGATTGTATATCAAAGACACGACATGAGAAAAGGAAGATGACAAATGCTGATTTGTTGAATACTGATTTTGTCGAGTTTCCTTGTGCTTAAGACCCGACATAATTTTTCATCGATTCAACTTGACCCGAGATCATTTTGTGTTGAAGACTTATCGAGTGCTTAAGACCCGACATAAATTTTCATCGACTCATCTTGGCCCGACATCAATTCTTGTCGAATCTTCTTGGCACGAGATCTTTTTATGTCGACATCACCTGACCCGACATGCTTTTTGACCCGACAAGTTTTATACCCTACGACATCGCGGCTCCTTCGATTTTCTTTTCATGCAAATGTTTAGGGGGAGCTACGGAGCTTACAAGAGATCTTTTTCGTATGGGGAGAAAAAGAATCAAGAGGAAAGATTTGTTGACACAAGTTTCATGATCTTCAAAAGAAGAGTGCTGATTTGCTGAATTGTAATCTCGAATACAAAGGGGGAGATTGTTAGGTCTGAAAATATTGTATCCGAGATAACAATTATTGAAGACATGAAGGGTCAAAGTGCAAGTCATCTTTGTTAATTAGGAATGTTTAATTATTGGAAAAGATCTTATTGTGTAAAAGGCAAGTTGATAATGTCTATCTTATGAGTTTCCTTATTGTGGTAAAAGTCATATCATATAAATAGAGGGTTAAGGTTAGCATAAAATAAGAACACGTTAATTCATATCATTAAGAGAGAGCTTATTAGATAATATCATTGTAACCAATATTAAATACAAGTGAGATATCCGACATCGGATCTTCATCAATATTAGAAGTGTTCTTCGTGTTCTTGCATACATTCATTGTTACCTGATCAAATCTGGGATCTACAAGTGGTATCAGAGCAATTACTGAAGACATGAAGGGTCAAAGTGCAAAATCATCAAAGTTGTTAATTAGGAATGTTTAATTATTGGAAAAGATCTTATTGTGTAAAAGGCAAGTTGATAATGCCTATCTTATGAGTTTCCTTATTGTGGTAAAAGTCATATCATATAAATAGAGGGTTAAGGTTAGCATAAAATAAGAACATGTTAATTCATATCATTAAGAGAGAGCTTATTAGATAATATCATTGCAACCAATATTAAATACAATTGAGATATCCGACATCAGATCTTCATCAATATTAGAAGTGTTCTTCGTGTTCTTGCATACATTCATTGTTACCTGATCAAATCTGGGATCTACAGAGAAAAAAGAACTCATAAGAAAAGTGAGTCTTTTCTTAACTTCACTCTTGTGTATTTCTTCTAATATATGGCTAATGCAAAAATCGATGTAGGACTCTAAGTAGGTGGCAACAACTTTACAAGAAAGAGAAGAGCATCTTCAATGTGAGCCAAGCAAATTGTCAACATATAAGACAAATTTCCTTTTTTCCTTCATGTATGCTTCGATGAAGTCTCCCAACAAAAGAGCATCTTCAACATGGCCCATTAGTTTTTTCAACCAATAAGACAAAACTACACAAAGGAAAGGTAAATAACTTGTAACTTGTGCTTGGTAATTTATACAACATAAAAGACAAGGCTTTCAACACTCCACCATGATGTGCAAATCACCCGACGAAAACCAAAACACGAACCAATCCATAGAGCACGAACAAATAGCTGATAGAGACTGATATGAGGTAACATTATGCATTTCGACCATGGTCCATTAGTTTTGTCAACCAATAAGACAAAACTACACAAAGGAAAGGTAAATAACTTGTAACTTGTGCTTGGTAATTTATACAACATAAAAGGCAAGGATTTCAACACTCCACCATGATATGCAAATCACCCGACGAAAACCAAAACACGAACCAATCCATAGAGTACGAACAAATAGCTGATAGAGATTGATATAAGGTAACATAATGCATTTCGACCGTGACGAGCTTCGACTCGGCCATCACCCGTTAAAGCCAAAAGCAAAAATCCTCAAGTGTGCAATCTCAATAAAACAAATGAGTTAAGCAACCTAAAACACGTACCAAGTAATAACTCCCCAAAGATGTCGTTCTTGTCATCTGTGGTAATATTCTCTCTCTCTGCCAAAGTGTCGAACAACACTAACACAAACGAAGCTGGATCAAGTTTGAGCAATGCTCAAACTTAGCTGGCGGTAACGACTCTGTAAACATATCAACAACATTGTCGTCTGTGAGGACTTTTTTCAAGTAGACGACCTTCGCTTCATGTAATCTAACAAGATATGCATCACACACATTTATGTGCTTTGTCCGGGAACTAAAAGCCAAATTAGTTTCCAAATGAATGGCTATCTAATTATCACAGAAAATGCATACGAAAGGTTGCTCGAAGCCCAAGCCATTCATCAGTTCTTTCAAATGAATCGCTTCTTTTGCAGACTCGACCGCCACAACAAGTTCGGCTTCTGTGGTTGACAATGCTACAATAGACTGTAATCTTGATCTCCAACTAACGGCTGTTCCACCCAAGGTAAATACATAACCAGATGTGGAGCTCGGACCTACTCGGTCACAAAATCCAACAGTTTCACAGTCATTGTACAAACCAAATATAAGACCATGTGTCTCAGTTCCCTTCAAATATCGGAATGCCGTTTTAACGGCTACCCAATGTGATTGACCCGGATTCGCGAGAAACCAACTCACCATTCTGACACAATGTGCGAGATCGGGACGAGTGCACACAATGACATACATAAGACTCCCGACCGCACTAGCGTATGGAACTTTTGACATTTCAGCCTTTCCCTTGTCATCCTTCGGATAATCTTCACTTGTAATCTAGACGTGCTTCGGTAACGGAGTGCTAGACGTCTTGGCACCATCAAGATTAAACCACTTCAGAATTTTTTGAATATATGCTCGTTGTGTCAACCTGGGTGTCCGGGACTTTCTGTCTCGTACGATTTCCATGCCCAAGTTCTTCTACAGCGTGCCAAGATCTTTCATTTCAAAATTTGACTTTAATTTACGTAACGACCCAAAAACTAAATCCCAAGATGGATATAAATCAAAATCCAAACTCATCAAATGATTAACCAACGATTAATTCATTACAATCTCAATTCAAATAAAATGAAATAGCAGAAGTCTAAAGTCAAACAGCTGAATATATAAAATAAAAGAAGATACTAAGCTAGAACATCCTCTAACCTTCACATTCTCCCCTTGGCTCTTTCACCTCTATCCAAGGTTCCATTTCCTGAAAAATGTTAGTTTTGAAAACGTGGGTTAGATCATAAGGTTTAGTGAATTCCCATAAAAACAGTTTACAATTTCCAGTAATTCATAAATCATTAAAACATGCAATGGTTTACGAATAAATAATCTTATTCTCATGAAGAGAACAATTAAAGTATTGGAGAAACATAGCAAGTCAATTAGCAACTAGATATAGGATATATCACACCTATATGTAGGGCTTAAATAGAATCACACCTATTAGTAGGATTTAGTACACTAGATATAGGATTTTATAAATGACTTGACCAGTTATACCCAACAGTAAAACGGGTAATGCGCATACCGACCCCAAAGCTTATAAAAGTGATCATGGTAAATTTTACATATAAAGAAAACATTTAAAGAAAGCCATAACCAACAAGTAAGCATTTGAAACATTTCCACATTGCATTTTAAGTGACAAGGACCTCACCTGGATTGGACACAACCGGTCCGTAGCTTAAACGGTCTAAACCTTCAAACCGAAAGCCTAAATTCAAAGACATGAAATGGGTGTTAATCCCCACGAATTATCCCAAAAATCTTCTATTAGAGACTTAAGATAAACCCCTAAACCGTAGGTCCAAACTCCAACTCGAAGTGGAAAACCATCCGACCAAACTCATTTTGAAATAGTGAGTTACGCGGCTTTTGTCGCGGCTTCAACCCGCGAGGTAACCCGCGGGACTTACTGTTTCAGCTGGTTCAAACCAACAGCTAAGAAGCAGCCCCAAAAACTCATAATGACCAAAATACTGATTCCATTCAGTCCCAAAACATATATAATGAATATATTGAGCTCCCAAAACGATATCTAATCATATGAAGCCATAAGAACAATGATTTCTCCCAAAAAAACATTCTATTGAAACTTGAGGTTGAGCTACAATGGAGGTTTTCATAAGAAATCTCCAAAGAATGATCAGAGATCAATAGCTCAACAATAGAATCTCTAAATCCCCAATCAACATTGAAATGAAAGGATTGAATCAACCATGGATGGTTTGCTCATCTAGAGCTTAGGGTTTAAGACCCATTGATTCTATCAATGAACTCCATTGATGAAATATTGAAAGAAGGAAGATGCAATATACCTGAAATGATGATTTCCTTCAAAGAAGATGATGATGTTTCTAAGACTTCTTCTTCTCCTTCTCGTATTCCTTGCTTCCTAAGAACACACACATACTTGAATACAGATTGTGTGAAATGAGAGGAAAATGAGGAGCCTCTCTCCTTTTTCCCACTTATAAACAATGGGCCAGTTATAAACCAAGCCCTAGCTCATAACACTAAACAATTTTCCAAGCCCAACGATTAACTTTAATAACCCTAAGATTAGCAACAAAATTTTTGGGTTATTACAATTTATCTTTCAGTCATTTGATCTCTGACCAGTCCTTGTAGGAAATAAGTATGTTCTCTACATAAATAAGTAAGTAAGTGAAAACGCCACTGCTTTGTCTATGATAGACACAAACATTTTTTTCACTGCACTCAAAATCAAGGGTTAACATAAATAAATCAATTTTCTTATACCATTGACGAGGCGATTGTTTTAGTCCATAAAGGGACTTTGTGAGCTTACAAACATACTCTGAATTTCTTTCGAGAACAAAACCATTAGGTTTCTTCATATAGATAGTTTCTTCCAAATCTCCGTGTAGGAAGGCAGTTTTCACATTTAACTGCTCTAGCTCCAAATCGTGCATATCCACGATTACCAAAAGAACACGAATAGATGTATGTCGAACAAAGGGAGCAAAGATATCGTCATACTTGATACCTTTCCGTTGAGCAAAGTCTTTAGTAACGAGTCAGGCCTTGAAACGATTATCATCCTTGACCTTGTACACCCACTTGCACCCGATTGCCCGACTACCTTTCGATAATGGACAAAGTTCCTAAGTCTTGTTCTTTGAGAGAGCTTCCATCTCTTCTTGCATGGAGGATAGCCATTTGGAACTGTGGGTTGAAGCCAATGTTTCCTTCAAATCAATCGGCTACTCTTTTCCTACATGTAATGCAAAGTTCAACTGATCTATAAAGCTCATGTTTGCAAAATCCCAATCACCATACCTGTTAGGGGGATAATAGTTCTCTGGCTACGTCTGGTAGGTTCATCAATAGGGATCTCCTCATCTTCTTGATCTCCACATCTCCACCATTATTTGCAATGTCTTCATCAGTAGCAGACACAGGATCACTAGAAGGAGTCACTGATGGAATGACTTCTTCTACAACCTCATCGTCAGGTAATCCAAGAATAGTTTTACGGGCAGATGAACTCATAACAATAGGACTATCTACTGTCTCCACATCATTGACACTAGGAGAAACAATAGGGATGACATTGGTTCTTGAGAGGATTGAGAGTTCAAAGAGGACTACAGCATAGGAGATTCATGAAATGTCACATGTCGAGAATGAATCACTTTGCAAGTTAAGGAATTCCATATTTGATATCATTTGATTATATAGTATAGCCGAGCAAAGATCCTTTGGTGACTCTAGGATCTAACTTGTCCTGGCCTAGAATATGCACATAAACAGGACAACCAAATAGACATATGTATTTTATACAATATTATTTTTACCTCTCCACAACTCTTTTGGTATCTTTCCTCCAATAGCCGAACAAGGTAACATGTTCACAGTATGCATCGCGGTGTGCAAAGCTCTAGCCCAAAAAGTCTTAGAAAGCCCAGATGTCATTAACATACATCAAACCTTCTCCAATAGTGTCCTATTTGTCCGCTCCGCGACCCTATTTGATCCGCGAACTCCAAGTGTAGTGAATTGATGGTGGATGCCTTTACTCGAGCAAAATGCCTTGAGGTTACCATTAGTAAGCTCTCCACCATCTAAGCACCTTCAACTTCTTTCCGGTATCGACTTCCACATGTGCTAACCAAGTCTTGAAATTTTCAAAGACATCCGATTTGTGCTTCAAAATAAACACCTAAACCTTTCATGAGAAATCATGAATAAAAGATACAAAATATCTACCTTTACTTAGGGACTGTGTGCTCGATGGTCCCCAAACATCCATATGAAGATAATCCAAAATTTCTTTGGTGTTGTGTTTTCCAACACCAGTAGAAACACGAGTTTGTTTCCCCTTGACGCATCTGACATAGAAATCAAGGCTTATCGACGTGTTGTCGCTAATGAGCTTCCGCAAAACCTCCAAATTCTTCTCCGAAGTGTGGCCCACCGTAGATGCCATAAACGAGTAACATCCACATTCTTTATACTTTCCGCCACACATGATTCTAAAGAAATTGTTTCGCCAACCAAATAAAATAAATTCTTTGCCACCTGCTTGCCTTTCATAACAACAAAGTTCCCTTGAGATATATGTATGCTCTCATCTTCAATACGAATCTTGCAACCATTTTTGGACAAAAGTCCAAGAAAGATCAAGAAACGAGACATGCTCGGGACGTATTTGACATTGTACAACGTTCGAACAATGGCATCAAACATCTTTATATGAACGGTACCAATAACTTGAGTAGTACATGACGTATCATTTCCCATATATATGATATTACCCTTGTATTTTCCGATGGTAGAGAAATAATCATGAAACAGTGTAATGTGACAAGAGGCTCCGGTATCCAGTACCCAACATCTATCACCATTCGGTGATGTAGCCATTTCCAAGAAGCCTACATTATTTTTGGTTGCAACTGCAGAAGATTCGCCCTTTGACTTGTCCTTATTCTTCAATTTCGGACAGTCTTTCACCCAATGGCCCGGTTTGTGGCAATAATTGAAATCACCACAAATCTTTGATTTCTTTCTAGGGCTTGGTTTGCGAGATTAAGAGCACCCACAATTTCTTCCTCTTGAGGACTGCTAATCATCACGACCTCTATCATCAGCAAATAGGCTGTGGCAATGATTGTTCTTACCGATCCTCATTTGGATCCTTTGATCTTCATATATCATACCTGTCTTCAAATAAGATAAAAAAGAGATTCCTTTCCTTATATAAAACTGTTAGTGAATTGTCAGTATTTTTCAGGAAGTGAATATAACATAATCATAGCTAAAGCTGCTTCATCATTGGCAAGAAGCGCATCAACTTCATTATGATATCTTCAAATCCGGTCATGTGAGCTTTAATAGAAGTGACTTCCTTCATTTTGAAGAAAAGTCATGATCACATCAATAAAAACTTGTTCATTAGAGTTTTCTTGAGATAAAGATTCTCAAGTTTACTCCAGATACCAGCAGCAGTCTTTTCTGACACGATCTTAGAAATGACATTCTCTCCCATTGCCATCTGCAAAATAGTAAATGACATTTATCTTTCTAAGTGCAGCAGATGTTGTGAACTGCCATTTACCAAAATCACCATCCCCGTTCCAAGTCTGTATAGGAATCCCAACCCCAGATAAGTTAAATGTATCCTCTTGGTACGGTCTTTGGGTCTGGTTTGAGGAATTGGCACTAAATGGGTTTTCGGCTTGAGCCATAGAAACAAATATGTGTGCAAACTAGTTTATATATATTTTCTACCCAATCTCAAAATCTAGACCCAAAGCTCTAATACCAATAGTAAGGAGATATGTGTCATGAAACAAAATGTTAGCAAGTGATTTCTAGGGTCCCAAACGAATAGAAATTCAAGGACACAAATAACCCGACAACAAATGCGGATAACAATGATCTAATTCTTGCAGGATAACTCTAACGAAATAAACGACCCCAAATATAGATAATAACAATTTTTGTTATTATCTATGTAAATGACAAGTTCACCAAACAAAATTAGCAACACGAGAATTTAACGTGGTTCGACTATCGATGTGATAGTGTACATCCAAGAGAGAGAGAGAGAGAGAGCTCGATATATTACCACCCAAGAGAGATTACAACGTGTTTACGAGATCGTTGGATCAACTAATCAGCTACCCGGTGTTTCCCCATAACAGAGTTTCCTAAACTGGAAACTAATCTAATTGAGGGAAACCAAACTAAACTATATATATATAGAGAGAGAGAGGGAGGTTCAGGGGAAAACACTAAAAAAAAGAGAAAACCGAAGAACACCCTGAGAGCCCGCATCTGGACGGTATTTTTTCCTATGCATCAATACATACATATATATATATATATGCATTAGTGGATATGCACAAATGCATACAACCGGTTGCAGCTCTTTCTTCTATGCATCAATGCATATATATCATTAGTGCATATGCACAGATGCATGTTAGGGCATACCGTCCAGAAGGAGGCCTCCCGGCAATTTTCTCTTTTTTTGGCATTTCCCCCTGAACCTGACCTTATATATATATATAGAGGCTAGATCTTCTACAACCCCCTTAAAATTTACACCACATGCCTCCTAATCTCAGCCATCCATTTTCTAATCTAATGGTTTCCTTGAATGTGGTGGCATAAGGGTAATTAAATTGAAATCTTAGGGCACGATCAGTATGCAGTTGAAAACATAAGGACACAGATGGAAATATGAATATGTATTATTTTAATTTGAAATAAATCAAAAATAAATCAAATTGCAATCCTGTTCAATACGTAATTAAGCTAAAACAAGAAACATATCACTCCCTAAATTGATGCACACGGTAAGAAGGAACTTATTTCATTGTGAATCATAGGGTTTTCAGATTCGATTTGCTTCAAGATTGTGCACACTTTGTATAGAAAAGGTTGGAAGAAGCTTTGACCATGGCTGCGAATCATCCTCCTCATCCGAATCGAGGTTAGGGTTTCATTTTCATTACTTATTAGCTATGAAACCTGTGATTTTTGTTTGTTATCATGTAAATTGTGAAAGAAAGTAATGGACTCTATGATTTCAGTACGAAAACAAAGTGAAAGAATAATGGAGAAAACATATTTTTCTGGGTTCAAGAACGCTGCAGACAATCCTCTATGTTTGGACGCGAACGACAACATCATTGAGGGTACTCTTGTGCAATTTTTAATGATTCAAGATGAGTAGTTATTGAAGTATTTATGTTTTCATCAAACAATGGTCGGTATTTTATTAGTTTTTATGCATTTATTTTGATCTATGTTTGGCGATTAATTTCATGTGCATTAGTGCAACTGACGGGAAAGAGAAAGATGGAACCCTCGAGATTCACCAAATAGGCGTGAGTGAATATTTGAGGAATGATGGGTTGTCCTTATTTCGTTTAATTTTATGATAGCATAATTGTGTGGTAAACTTGTGAATTTTATGTTAGTGAAAACACGGTAAGAACCAGATTAGTAAACAGGGAAACATGTATGAAACCGTTAACATTATATATTAAAAATGGATTTACGCAAATATAAAAGAATTAAGGTACAAATTGAGTATAACGTGATTATGAAAATCGCAGAATGGCGATGTAATGTTGATCAACAGGTATAGTGTGGAAAACATGAAAAAGTGTGTGAATAACAAAGACGATCTTTACAAAAAACGCGGACATGGTATGTATAAACATTTCATTCAGAATTAACTATGGTTGATTACGTGGTAACTATATATTATTGGTTGCATAGGTTTTCGTACCCCTCAGACGAGGATTATATTACTATTGCATGGTTTTCAATATTAAAAACCCTTCAATTGAGATTTTGGACAGTCAGACATTCTGAGGATGCGTTGATGATATATACTACTAGGATATACACATATTGGTATGTATTCAAGGAGATATATTGTTGTGTCTTTAAAAATGTCTGAAAATAGTTTGCTGACTTTTGGCTACTAACATGCGCAACATTCAATGATGGTTTCTCGCCTTAATTTTTTTTGATTAACCTGGATATCCAACCCGCTATGCGAGTTGACTAATCCCAGGGCGACTACCTGCTTCACAGGTAGTCCGGAGTCACCGCATTTGAACCTCCGTGGCCACAAGGTGATTTTCTTTACCCCTCCCTGGATTTGAACTTGGAACCTCCTGGTGCTGTTGACCTTTGGAGTCCAAGGTCAAACTATTGAGGCACCATTCTTGTGGTTGAGATCGGACATTTTTCATGTGCTACTCTAGCAAATACTGATAAAAAAATATTAGAAATGGGATGGAGGACACGAATGGTTGGCGCAAATAGTGGAGTTTTTTAATGAGGCACATGGAGACCTATATGGGGGGTGGTGTTCGAGGTTGGAGCAGTGGGTTTTCACCCGCAGGCGCAGCTCAGGCGAGACAACTATTGACCTTAAGGAAGAAGTATACTATAAAGATTATTACATGCGTAACCAACAAAGAAAGAGAGTTTCTGGAGAAAGAGAGCGAAAGATTTTATACAATTCCCAAGGACACAATGATGAGGTTGATGGCTAAGGCAAATGAGACACGCAAGCGACGACTTATGAGCATGTAGATTGTGAAGCACCGTGGCACTATGCTTGTGGAGTATATGGTTTTCAACAATAGTATCTTTAATTTCAATGCGTAGATCATAACTCAAAATTTAGTTTTTTGTTTATTACCGGATTAGTTCGTTGGTTTTTGTTTAGTTGTTTTAGTTTCGTGCAATCACGATTTTGGATATTACTGTTAATTGAAGCACTTTCTTCTTGGTGTTGGTGTTATAACTTGAACTTTAAAATAGACGATACCCTCTATTTATGCCGACAAACTCCACCCCACACTGAATATTTTACCATATGAAACAAATAGCATATGACATATTATGCATATTATACATATGAAACAGATTGCATATGACATATTATACATATGAAACAAGTTTCGTGTGTATAATCATATCACCTTTCATGTTGGTTTCTGGCCTATGAAACCTTATGAAATGGATTTTTTTAATAAAGTTACACATATACTTATTTTCCATGTTTGCACTAACTACATATTACAAGTTGAACACAACATTATTATAACCCAAAAATAAGCAATGACCCAACAACCCTTAATTCCTAATTATCCACTTATTTCTATGTTGGCGAATATCAGTTAGTTAACGCCTCTTGCTTCTGTATGTTTCGAAGACAGTATTAGCAAAAATATGAAATCTATGCGACGATACCAGATGATGTTCTTCATAATTTAACAAACGTCTAAAGAATTTAGATTTTATTGCTGTACGATGTCATACGTATTTTGTTTATTGTTTTTATCTTATGCATACAAGAATCAATCAAACAAATTGTCTTTAATAACGTATTAAATAGATTGTAGTTTAGACTAGTATAGTTTAAAGAGAAATGAGTATACATATGAAACTTGGTTCATATGAATTGCATGTCATATGAAAAATGTTATTGCATAATTAAACCATTACACTCATAACAAACCTGCTATTGTTGCGTATTTCTTATACGCGTCGTCAGCCGCCGCAACGGATTCAAACTCAGAATTCAGTCCAATTTGTACATCTTGTTCAACTCTGGGACACCAGTACCTCGTACCACCCGGAGTTTCATACACATCATGATTTGTTCCTACATATTCATAACAATTACCAATTAAAAACTTCATCCATTTTCATAACTGCATAACACAACTATAAAATACATTTCACATTGTTATGGATTAAGATCTAACAAAAATAAAGTACGAAAATATTGCAGATTTATCAGAAAATTCATCCTCTATTATGTTTCTTTGATTGCCATGGTTGTTTGGAGACGGATTTGACGGTTGTTCATTCGTATTTCCAGTTAAATCCATCAGACCGATCGGGATCCCGTCATCATTATTTTTACATACCTTCAACTGTTCTTCGGCAATATCATCATCAAATAAAGCATTCTCATCAACAACTAAATCAACCATAAAGTCTCCGTCAATCATCGAGACTTTCAAACCGCCATCATCATTCCCGCTATTATCAATGAACCAACGTTTTCCACTATCCGCTGTGTTATGTACGTTATCGTTGACAACACTGTTGCACTCGTTCATACCGGAATTCGTTTTTGCATCACCAGTAGGTTCCATTGATCAGTAAAAAAACTCTTGCTTCACATACTTGTTTTGCCGTTTTTCAGAATTTTTATTGATTTTCAATTACGCAGATTCCATAATATTGAAGAATTAGATATTGATTTACAATTAAATTTTGAAATTCAAATTCATCCCATAAATAATGGGATAACTACCATGATTAGTATGAAACGGTTTTAGAAATAATTTCAGTTTTTTTTAATATAAGTTTTTTAAATAATTTTTCAATATGAATAGACTAATCTACCTTTATATACAAAAAAATAAAAGTTAATTGGATTATGAAATGGATGGCTGATATTGGGAGGCATGGGGTGTAACTTTTATGTGGGGTGTAGAAGATCCTCCCTCTCTCTATATATATGTGTATATATATATATATTGGAAGAGGAAGACGATGAGAGAAAAAAGAACCCATAAGAAAAGTGAGCATGTTCTTAATTTCACTATTGTGTATTCCTTCTCATATATGGCTAATGCAAATGCATGCATATTTATATGTAAAAATCGATGGATTCATCCTTCCATGCAAGACTTGTAGGGGCTGACCTTCATATGTTGGACTCTAGGTTGGTGGCAACAACTTTTCAAGAAAGAGAAGAGCATCTTCAATGTGAGTCAAGCAAATTGTCAACATATAAGACAATTTGCCTTTTTCCTTCATGTATGCTTCGATGAAGTCTCCTAGTAAAAGAGCGTCTTCAATATGGTCAATTAGTTTTGTCTACCAATAAGGAAAGGTAAATAACTTGTAACTTGTGCTTTGTAATTTGTATAACATAAAAGACAAGACTTTCAACAGATTGAATCGCTTTAATATCCTTTGTTTTAATACGTTTCATGTTCGAACTCCATATGTTCAATCAACTAACTCATTTCACATGTTATTTGTTTGGCATAACCCTAAATACCTAAAGTTTATATGTATCATGTACTATTGAATATATCACGTTCTTGCATAGATCTCGTAGATTACTTGAACCAAATATGTAACAAACCTAAAAATTAGGGAGTTAATTTAAACCGAAATATAAATGCAGAAAGAGACTATAAATAAACATCACCCATAGAGATGGGGAAATAGTAATAGAGTTTATAATACTATTTGGATACTAGATAACAACCTCCTAATCTATACAATCACGAAATACAGATTAAATTCAGGTGACACTAATATCCTCAAAATAACTATTTCTACGTAATTCCATTTGCACATGCGGATAGAAATCTTCGGTTTACGGGAAATGAGTTCAACCTAAGGGTGTAAATGATGCGAGTCGAGCTCGAGTATCAGTATACTGGACTCGAACTCGATAGCCATTTCTCAAGCTCGAATTCGACCCAAAAGCTCGCGATTAGTTAAAAACTAAACTCGGCTAGAACTCGATTGCAATTTTTTAAACTCAAACTCGAGCTCGAACTCGTTTGAAGCTCGAACCAAGCTCAAACTCGTACTCGAATCAAGCTCGAACCAAACTCATCTATTGAAATTTAACTTTTTTTTTCTCTCTTATAAATTTTAAACTTAGATGTGTTCTCTTTAATTTTATAAACTTAATCAGCAAAAAGTCTAAGGTTGAAACTTTAATTCACCTCGTCCTCTTTTTATAACATCTCTTCACCCTTACTTTACCATCTCTTTTCCAATGTGGGATAACTTTACCAACACTTCTATAGTTTTCTTTGTCTTTTTTCATTTATAATTTACTAAAAAATAAATGATTAGTTTTTATAGTTATAAAATTCACAATTTTCTAAAAATATAAGATATTTTTATTATATTATGTTTTACAAATTATTTTATAAAACTGATTGTATTTTAAAACTAATTATATATATAAAAAAATCGAGTATCTCACGAGCTTTATGAGTCGCGTATTGGGTAGCTCGACTCGACTCGTTAATATGGCGAGTCGAGTTTGAGTCGAGCCTATTCGAGTCGAGTGTTGACCGAGCTTTGACTGAGTCGATCTCGAGTAACTCGCGAGTTGTCTCGTATCATTTACACCCCTAGTTCAATCCCTATCCAGGATATGTTACTCGATATCGAAATCCAAACAAGTTCAACCCCTATCCAGGATCTGTTACTTGTTCCATCCCCAAATAAAACTGACTTTTGTGTCTATGGATCCATTACACTAGTATTACATTATAATACATCAAATCAGATGTATTGGTCATTTCTCAACACAAAAATCTTTGTATGATTAACATTTCTCATCCAAAACCCTTTTTCCAAAATTAGGTCAAAATAGCATCTAGTCCCAAATATCGCATTTCTTGAAAATAAACTCACAAAAAGAGTTTTAAAATCGTTCTTTGAACTCATCTCAACATTTCAAAGAGAAACCCTAGATAACTCAAGTCAACCTAGTTCACCAAAATCCATCAAATATAGAGATACTTGTATAATAATCTTGAAGGAAGTAAAATACATCATTTGACATGTATAAAGTTTTAGAAAGGTAAGAATGAACTCACAATACTAGAGTTTGAGAAAACCCTAGAAAAATCCCTAAATGGTGAAGATGAGAGCTTGGTGGAAGAGATGAAGAATACTCCAAAATTTTGAAGCTTGGAACTTGAATCTTCAATCACCAAAGAGAAATAAATGACTTGGTTGAAGAGGATTTGAGCAATAAATGCCCGAAAATCGTTTGGGGGAAAATCTTGAGAGAAAACTTGGAGAGAAAACGAGTACGGGTTGAGAAATGAGAACTGAAAGGTGAAACCGTGCCTAAATCGCACCTCTGGACATTTTGGGCGACATTGACATTGGCCATTATGACATGTCATAGTCGCCGATCATAGTCGCCAAGTTTGTACCGTGAGTTCCATCATTTTTTCACCAAAAACCCAACTCCGCGACTATGCCATGCTATTATGACATGTCATAGTCGCCGATCATAGTCACCAAATTGGCACCGTGAGTTCCAGCATTTTTTTTCACCAAAAAACCAACTCCGCGACAATGCCATGCTATTATGACATGTCATAGTCGCCGAATTTGTACCGAATGCGATTTTGTATCCGAACTTGTTTCCTTTCCTCCAATCCAACGCAACTCAACATTATTCACTTGAAACACTCCCAATAGCCAACTATATTAATAATAAGATGCGAAATTCTCAACTTTGCATACAAAATTTCCGGGTGTTACAATTGATAACCATTGAGAAATCTATGTTTAATAATACTATTGACAAAAGATGCTCCATTCTCATGGTCTGCAATTGATAACCATTGAGAAATCTATGTTTAAAGCACCCTTTTTACACCTTTAAGATAGATTATTTTACTTCTATATCCCTAAATTGAGTCTTTTATTTCTTATTTTCTATTTGTTGAGTCATGAAGCTAAAAGTTGTGATTTGAATCTGTTTTGGTACCATTTGGATGCTTATTGTGGTGTTTTTGGTAGGACAATATTGCACAGCATTGGGACAACATTGGTGGCTGTTTGTTTTTGGCTTATTGACAGTGCTGAATGGGATCAGCTGTGGAAACATGAGCTCAACCTGAGTTTTTGTAATCTGAAGAGGAAAGCTTTAGATGACTTTTGAAGACTTTAATGTCTTGTTATTGTAATACTTGCTAGTTAAGCTTAAAATTGTACTTTTGTTGACTTTGTGAAATCTTGGTCATCAAGTATTGTGTATTTGCATCTTGCCCCCTCTATTGGTAGTATAAATAGAGGTGGTCATTATGGTTGTAAGTAACTTGGGGGTGAGAGCCAAGTAAAGCTCTAAAACATTTGGTACTTGAATACCTTGGTTGATTTAAATATTTCAAGTATTTAAGTGATCTTCATTTGTTACTTTTTTGCACCTTTACTTTCCTTTATTTTCTTGTCTTTAATTTATGTACTTTAAATTATGTTATTTATTTTTTGTAATTTATTTTCTGTCATTTAAATTCAGTTCTTTATTTTCTGTCTTTAATTTTATGCAATTAGTTTTCACACTTAAATTCATGCAATTACTTTCAGTTATTTACATTTCCTTGCACTTACTTTCTAGTATGAGTAGCTAAATTTCCTAAGTGTGGGTGTGAGGCAAATGGTGAGATTATAATCCAAAGGATGGTGGACATTGTTTCTCAATAACAATTTTCCATCGTTTCATTTCAAGTGTTATAAAACCAATGACACTTCTTGACAAGTTGATCACTTTGAAAAGTGTTAAAGTGCCATGGACTCTGAGAGGAGCCATTGAATGCACATCAATTTGGATGACATAGGAAGTAGATCTAAGAGAGTTGTTGACAACGAAGTTGTTATCTATTTTATTTAAATTGGTTAATTCTCGACGGGTTGGTCGCTTGTCAAAGTGTTAAAGTGTAGTCGGACTCTAAGAGGAGCCACTTGGAACACACCAACTTGGATGATACGGGAATCTGCTCGAGAGACTGATTTTAAACAACGAAAGTTGTTATCAATATATTTTGAGGACTCTACTCTACACTGCCACTAATACTGATATTGCATAGAAATATGGGTTGAATCTAAACATCGGTGCATGTATTGAAATCCGAAAGGAATACCCTCAAAATAGATGGTGGAACTTGTTATTTTGAAACTACAATACTGAAAGGTATTCGTCCACTTGAATTTGTGTTTATGTCTCACCAGAAGTCTTACACCCATGCTACTTTCTTTATTTTGTTAAAACAATCATTGAAATCCAAATCAATCATAATCTTCCAACTCGGTATTCTATACCACTTTTATTACTTGCTTTTGATCTTAATTGTCCTGTCTGTAGGTGTGTTAAAACCCCTATCAGCAATCAACTATCTTTCATTCATTATGATGACTTTTACTTCATAATTTCATATCAGTATATTTGATATGTTAACATTAAGGTCATGTGTGAGGATGTTCCAATGTGAGAAATAGAACAGGCTCCAAAAAACATGTTTTAGACTTTACCCAATTATATATTTTTAGTATGGGTGTTTATCAAAACTTTCAAACCACACATATTGCCACACCGCACCATAAAAAGCCGCTTAGAACTTGTGCGATATGTTTGCAGTTTTCATTTTACCAAACTGTACTATGTTGTGCAGTTTGTGGTTTTCAATTATCAAAATCACGGTACAAACCGCACCACACCATATGTGTTTATATATTTTTAATTGTATATATAATATTTGTAATAACTGCTAACTTATGTAATATTTTTAATCTATTTTTTCCATTGAGCATTAATAAGTCTAAAGTTTTGGACTTTGATCCATAGTATTAACAAATTATAGCCCAATAATCTATTAGCCACTTTTAGGCTTTAAGAAAGCATCTACGATTAAGTCATCAATATGCGGCTTCTGTCCTAGTTTACTTCGGGCTGTAAACGAACCGAACGTTTAGCAAACTGTTCTGGGGGAAGTTCGTTGATGTTCCTTTATTTAATAAACGAACGAATATGAACAAATTTTTTCGTTCGTTTAGTTAAACGAACATGAACAAAGGCATTTTTCGTTCGTTTATCTATGTTCATTTACGTTCGTGAACTTTCCTTTATCTATTGTACATATAAAGAGCAGTCTATCAGCTCTATGAGCTTGTCCCACATCGGTTCTTGATAGCCAAATTCCCATTTAAAGCTCTCTCGATATATATCTATGTAAGAGTTTTTGTTTTAACTGAGTCCACGCTTGAATTTCAAAAGAATTTGGAGAACCATTTTTGTGCACCTTTCTTTTCAGCTACGTTCGCTTACTCATTATCTCAAACTTCAAAATTGCTAGATCAACGCTTCTAAAGGTGTTCTATGAATATTCTTGAAAAATATTTTTGCCTTGCAAAATACAGGTCTATCAGTCGGCCAACCTGCCTTCATTTAATTTCAATTGATGCTCCCTCAATTAAAACTTTTTGTTATTTTTGGTCTACGGGGTCACATTATAGTTGATTTTATAATAGAGTTTTAATTTTATAATTATTGGATTGTAGGCGTAAAATGTGATAAATACAAACCGCATAAACCGCACCGCATAACATTTCATGATACGATTTTTTGCGGTTTGAGGTATACACAACGTGGTTTCGGTTTGGAAAAATGCTCAAACAACATATACGGTGCAATTTGCGATTTTACCCTAAATTACACCAATCGCACCATGAGCAACCCTAATTTTTTACCCTTAGCGTAATTATATGTGTGTTCAACCCAAATGTTTGTTTTAGACTTCTACTCCTTTAGCCGATTTGTCAATTCTTGGTTTTGCTTTCCAAACATTTACGGAAACGTTATAAACATTTGTTCAATAACCTAAAATAGATATTAGGGGTCGATTCAAATAAGAAGGCAAAAAATCGTGACAAAGTAAGAATTGAAAGTTCATATGCGAATCCAATTGAAAATATTAAAAAAAATCCTTTAGAGGATGAATTATTCGTATGGGCTCATATATGTATTTAAATGATTCTCATATGAACCTTCACTTAACATTTCCTTTTTGTCTAGGTACAACCATTAACAAACTAATTACCATGTCGGAGAAATCTTTTTTAACTCAATTGACTTCATGCTCAATCGATCGCTTTAAATTTATCATAATGCCCTCTAGACTCGTCTTTTAGTTGAGGTAAAGCTTTAATAAATGACCTTGTTAATAATAAATTCTCAAAATAACATGGCTCTTTGGTACCTCTGTTAAATGCTAAAAATGGATGTTTTCACAAACTTTTTGTGACACCATAACGTTTCTTTTAGAAATTAAACAAAGGCCAATCAAACCATATATTCCTTTATTGAAAACAAATATTAATTTAGTATTTTTCATAGTTTATCAGTAAAACTTTGTCGATATATATACACACATTAAGAATCTGATCAGCAAACCTGCAGTCATTAAGACTCTGAACCGTAGGCTCGTCAACATCGTACAACACAAAAACATCGGAAATGTCTAGGTCTTGTCGAGAATTTCGTCACAACAGTTTAGGCATAATTAAGAGCTCGAGATAGATTTACAGAAGAAGAACGAGAAAACTTACATATGGGACAACCAAATGAAATACAAATATATAGAAAAGTACTTACAAACATTTAATTTAATACGAAACATGAAACATTGTTCCACCTCCAAAAAACAATTCAGACAACATTCATGTTTTTGTATCTAAAATTGTATATATGGTCTGTAGAAAGGTGAGAACAAAGATCAACATGGCGGCAAGAACGGTCAATGTTCTCCATGTGGTTGTTCTATAAACTCTTTCCATGACCAACGTCACCTTCAAGGATAAACGATTGCAATACTTTTCAAGCCTTATCCATTCGTTGTTATAATAAAAGTTCCTGGTGATGACACCATTGCACATGTTGTTAAACATGTTTGCCACATCTGCATTGGTACCAAAACAATGTTTCAGTACTTTTGTTTTAACTAATACAGAAACGTCGTCTTCCGAGTCAATGAGTCTATACATGAGAATTGCGTAACTTGTGACATATTCATGGGTCGATGCATGACATTGTTCACAAGCTATCATGTTTCTCATGATAGACTCACTAAAGTTAGCATTCCTAAAAAACGGAAATCCCAAACTTGTATTTTTAAGGACAAGTTTACCACACATAGGAAGCATAGGTGATGGATTAAATGTCACTCCATGTAGAAAATCATCAACGTCATTCACCTTAAAGGTGATTCCTACTTCTTCCATTTCCGTGGCAGAAAAAATAGTTGCCTGCGTAGCTGGCATAGATCGACATCGTTCAACTCTTTGCTTGTAACTAGCCTGGAGGATTGCAAGCATGTGGGGGTATTCTACTCCCTCTTCCATCCTGAAGATTAAATATAAGAAACACATTCATGTTTATGAAGACATGTAATATGAGCTTGTTGATTTCATTATTATTCCTCCACAACCAACACCATTGCACATGTTGTTAAACATGGTTGCCAAATCTGCATTGGTACCAAAACCATGTTTGAGTACTTTTGCTTTAACTAATACAGAAACGTCATCTTCCGAGTGAATGAGTCTATCCATGAGAATAGCGTAACTTGTGACATATTCAGGGGTCGATGCATGACATTGTTCAAAATCTATCATGGTTCTCACGATAGACTCACTAAAATGAGCGATCCTAAAAAACGGAAGTCCCGAACTTGTATTTTTAAGAACAAGGTTACCTAACATAGGAAGCTTAGGTGATGGATTAAATGTCACTCCATGCAGAAAAGCATCAACGACATTCACCTTAAAGGTGATTCCTACTTCTTCCATTTCTGTGGCAGAAAAAGTAGTTGCCTGCGTAGCTGGCATAGGTCTACATCATTCAAGTGTTTGCTTGTAATAAGCCTAGAGCATTGCAAGCATGTGGGGGTATTCTACTCCCTCTTCCAATGCCTGAAGATTAAATATAGGAAACACATTCATGTTTATGAAGACATGAAATATGAGCTTGTTGATTTCATTATTATTCCTCCACAACCAACACCATTGCACATGTTGTTAAACATGGTTGCCACATCTGCATTGGTACCAAAACCATGTTTGAGTACTTTTGCTTTAACTAATACAGAAACGTCATCTTCCGAGTGAATGAGTCTATCAATGAGAATAGCGTAACTTGTGACATATTCAGGGGTCGATGCATGACATTGTTCAAAATCTATCATGGTTCTCACGATAGACTCACTAAAATGAGCGATCCTAAAAAACGGAAGTCCCGAATTTGTATTTTTAAGAACAAGGTTACCTAACATAGGAAGCTTAGGTGATGGATTAAATGTCACTCCATGCAGAAAAGCATCAAAGTCATTCACCATAAAGGATATTTCTACTTCTTCCATTTATGTGGTATAAAAAATAGTTGCTTGCATAGCTGGCATAGCTAAACATCGTTCAACTCTTGGCTTGTAACAAGTCTGGAGGATTGCAAGCATGTTGGGGTATTCTACTCCCTCTGCCAATGCCTGAAGATTAAATATAGGAAACAAATTCATGTTTCGAAGAAATTGAATATGAGCCTATTGACTTGATGATTATTCCTCCACAACCACAACCAACACCATTGCACATGTTGTTAAACATGTTTGCCACATCTGCATTGGTACCAAAACCATGTTTGAGTACTTTTGCTTTAACTAATACAGAAACGTCATCTTCCGAGTCAATGAGTCTATCCATCAAAATAGCATAACTTGTGACATATTCAGGGGTCAATGCATGATATTGTTCAAAAGCTATCATGTTTCTCATGATAGACTCACTAAAATGAGTGATCCTAAAAAACAGAAGTCGAAAACTTTTTTTTTAATGACAAGGTTACTTAACATAGGAAGCAAATGTAATGGATTAAATGTCACTCCATGCAGAAAAGCATCAAAGTCATTCACCATAAAGGATATTTCTACTTCTTCCATTTATGTGGTATAAAAAATAGTTGCTTGCATAGCTGGCATAGCTAAACATCGTTCAACTCTTGGCTTGTAACAAGTCTGGAGGATTGCAAGCATGTTGGGGTATTCTACTCCCTCTGCCAATGCCTGAAGATTAAATATAGGAAACAAATTCATGTTTTTGAATAAATGGAATATGAGCCTATTGACTTGATGATTATTCCTCCACAACCAACACTATTGCACATGTTGTTAAACATTTTTGCCACATCTACATTTGTATCAAAACCATGTTTGAGTACTTTTGCTTTAACTAATACAGAAACGTCATCTTCCGAGTCAATAAGTCTATACATCAGAATAGCGTAACTTGTGACATATTCAGTGGTCGATGCATGATATTGTTCAAAAGCTATCATGTTTCTCATGATAGACTCACTAAAATGAGCGATCCTCAAAAACAGAAGTCGAAAACTTTTACTTTCAATGACAAGGTTACTTAACATAGGAAGCATAGGTGATGGATTAAATCTCACTCCATGCAGAAAAGCATCAACGTCATTCACCTTAGAGGATATTCCTACTTCTTCCATTTTTATGGTAGAAACAATAGTTGCTTGTGAAGCTGGCATAGCTATACATCGTTCAACTCTTGGCTTGTAACAAGTCTGGAGGATTGCAAGCATGTCGGGGTATTCTACTTCCTCTTCCAACGACTGAAGATTAAATATAGGAAACAAATTCATGTTTCTGAAGAAATGGAATATGAGCCTATTGACTTGATGATTATTCCTCCAAAACCAACACCATTGCACATGTTGTTAAACATGTTTGCCACATCTTCATTGGTACCAAAACCATGTTTGTGTACTTTTGCTTTAACTAATACAGAAACGTCATCGTCCGAGTCAATGAGTCTATCCATCAAAATAGCATAACTTGTGACATATTCATTGGTCAATGCATGATATTGTTCAAAAGCTATCATGTTTCTCATGATAGACTCACTAAAATGAGTGATCCTAAAAAACAGAAGTCGAAAACTTTTTTTTAATGACAAGGTTACTTAACATAGGAAGCAAAGGTAATGGATTAAATGTCACTCCATGCAGAAAAGCATCAACGTCATTCACCATAAAGGATATTCCTACTTCTTCCATTTATGTGGTAGAAAAAATAGTTGCTTGCATAGCTGGCATAGCTAAACATCGTTCAACTCTTGGCTTGTAACAAGTCTGGAGGATTGCAAGCATGTCGGGGTATTCTACTCCCTCTTCCAATGCCTGAAGATTAAATATAGGAAACAAATTCATGTTTTTGAATAAATGGAATATGAGCCTATTAACTTGATGATTATTCCTCCACAAACAACACCATTGCACATGTTGTTAAACATTTATGCCACATCTACATTTGTATCAAAACCATGTTTGAGTACTTTTGCTTTAACTAATACAGAAACGTCATCTTCCGAGTCAATAAGTCTATCCATCAGAATAGCGTAACTTGTGACATATTCAGTGGTCTATGCATGATATTGTTCAAAAGCTATCATGTTTCTCATGATAGACTCACTAAAATGAGCGATCCTCAAAAACAGAAGTCGAAAACTTTTACTTTCAATGACAAGGTTACTTAACATAGGAAGCATAGGTGATGGATTAAATCTCACTCCATGCAGAAAAGCATCAACGTCATTCACCTTATAGGATATTCCTACTTCCATTTCTGTGGTAGAAAAAATAGTTGCTTGCGTAGCAGGCATAGCTATACATCGTTCAACTCCTGGCTTGTAACAAGTCTCGAGGATTGCAAGCATGTCGGAGTATTCTACTTCCTCTTCCAATGCTTGAAGATTAAATATAGGAAACAAATTCATCTTTTTGAAGAAATGGAATATAAGCCTGTTGATATGATGATTATTCCTCCACAACCAACACCATTGCACATGTTGTTAAACATGTTTGCACATCTGCATTGGTACCAAAAGCATGTTTGAGTACTTTTTCTTTAACGAATACAGAAACGTCATCTTCCGAGTCAATGAGTCTATCCATCAGAATAGCGTAACTTGTGACATATTCAGAGGTCGATGCATCATATTGTTCAAAAGCTATCATGTTTCTCATGATAGACTCACTAAAATGAGCGATCCTAAAAACAGAAGTCGAAAACTTTTATTTTTAATGACAAGGTTACTTAACATAGAAAGCATAGGTGATTGATTAAATCTCACTCCATGCAGAAAAGCATCAACGTCATTCACCTTAAAGGATAATCCAACTTCTTCCATTTCTCTGGTAGAAAAAATTGTTGCTTGCGTAGGCCGGCATAGCTATACGACGTTCAACTTTTGGCTTGTAACAAGTCCGGAGGATTGCAAGCATGTCGGGGTATTCTACTTCCTCTTCCAATGCCACGAAGATTGAATATAGGAAACAAATTCATGTTTTTGAAAAAATGGAATATGAGCCTGTTGATTTGATGATTATTCCTCCACAACCAACACCATTGCACATGTTGTTAAACATGTTTGCCACATCTGCATTGGTACCAAAACCATGTTTGAGTACTTTTGCTTTAACTAATACAGAAACGTCATCTTCCGAGTCAATAAGTCTATACATCAGAATAGCGTAACTTGTGACATATTCAGTGGTCGATGCATGATATTGTTCAAAAGCTATCATGTTTCTCATGATAGACTCACTAAAATGAGCGATCCTCAAAAACAGAAGTCGAAAACTTTTACTTTCAATGACAAGGTTACTTAACATAGGAAGCATAGGTGATGGATTAAATCTCACTCCATGCAGAAAAGCATCAACGTCATTCACCTTATAGGATATTACTACTTCCATTTCTGTGGAAGAAAAAATAGTTGCTTGCGGTAGCTGGCATAGCTATACATCGTTCAACTCCTGGATTGTAACAAGTCTCGAGGATTGCAAGCATGTCGGAGTATTCTACTTCATCTTCCAATACTTGAAGATTAAATATAGGAAACAAATTCATCTTTTTGAAGAAATGGAATGTAAGCCTGTTGATATGATGATTATTCCTCCATAACCAACACCATTGCACATGTTGTTAAACATGTTTGCACATCTGCATTGGTACCAAAAGCATGTTTGAGTACTTTTGCTTTAATGAATACAGAAACGTCATCTTCCGAGTCAATGAGTCTATCCATCAGAATAGCATAACTTGTGACATATTCAGAGGTCGATGCATGATATTGTTCAAAGGCTTTCATGTTTCTCATGATAGACTCACTAAAATGAGCGATTCTCAAAAACAGAAGTCGAAAACTTTTATTTTTAATGACAAGGTTACTTAACATAGGAAGCATAGGTGATGGATTAAATCTCACTCCATGCAGAAAAGCATCAACGTCATTCACCTTAGAGGATATTCCTACTTCTTCCATTTTTATGGTAGAAACAATAGTTGCTTGTGAAGCTGGCATAGCTATACATCGTTCAACTCTTGGCTTGTAACAAGTCTGGAGGATTGCAAGCATGTCGGGGTATTCTACTTCCTCTTCCAATGACTGAAGATTAAATATAGGAAACAAATTCATGTTTCTGAAGAAATGGAATATGAGCCTATTGACTTGATGATTATTCCTCCAAAACCAACACCATTGCACATGTTGTTAAACATGTTTGCCACATCTTCATTGGTACCAAAACCATGTTTGAGTACTTTTGCTTTAACTAATACAGAAACGTCATCTTCCGAGTCAATGATTCTATCCATCAAAATAGCATAACTTGTGACATATTCATGGGTCAATGCATGATATTGTTCAAAAGCTATCATGTTTCTCATGATAGACTCACTAAAATGAGTGATCCTAAAAAACAGAAGTCGAAAACTTTTTTTTAATGACAAGGTTACTTAACATAGGAAGCAAAGGTAATGGATTAAATGTCACTCCATGCAGAAAAGCATCAACGTCAATCACCATAAAGGATATTCCTACTTCTTCCATTTATGTGTTAGAAAAAATAGTTGCTTGCATAGCTGGCATAGCTAAACATCGTTCAACTCTTGGCTTATAACAAGCCTGGAGGATTGCAAGCATGTCGGGGTATTCTACTCCCTCTTCCAATGCCTGAAGATTAAATATAGGAAACAAATTCATGTTTTTGAATAAATGGAATATGAGCCTATTAACTTGATAATTATTCCTCCACAAACAACACCATTGCACATGTTGTTAAACATGTTTGCCACATCTGCATTGGTACCAAAACCATGTTTGAGTACTTTAGCTTTAACTAATACAGAAACGTCATCTTCCGAGTGAATGAGTCTATCCATGAGAATAGCGTAAATTGTGACATATTCAGGGGTCGATGCAAGTCATTGTTCAAAATCTATCATGTTTCTCACGATAGACTCACTAAAATGACCGATCCTAAAAAACGTAAGTCCCGAACTTGTATTTTTAAGGACAAGGTTACCTAACATAGGAAGCATAGGAAGCATAGGTGATGGATTAAATGTCACTCCGTGCATAAAAGCATCAACGTCATTCACCTTAAGGGTGATTCCTACTTCTTCCATTTCCGTGGCAGAAAAAGTACTTGGTTGCGTAGCTGGCATAACTATACATCGTTCAACTCCTGGCTTGTAACAAATCTCGAGGATTGCAAGCATGTCGGGGTATCAAAACCATGTTTGAGTACTTTTGCTTTAACTAATACAGAAACGTCATCTTCCGAGTCAATAAGTCTATCCATCAAAATAGCATAACTTGTGACATATTCATTGGTCAATGCATGATATTGTTCAAAAGCTATCATGTTTCTCATGATAGACTCACTAAAATGAGTGATCCTAAAAAACAGAAGTCGAAAACTTTTTTTTAATGACAAGGTTACTTAACATAGGAAGCAAAGGTAATGGATTAAATGTCACTCCATGCAGAAAAGCATCAACGTCATTCACCATAAAGGATATTCCTACTTCTTCCATTTATGTGGTAGAAAAAATAGTTGCTTGCATAGCTGGCATAGCTAAACATCGTTCAACTCTTGGCTTGTAACAAGTCTGGAGGATTGCAAGCATGTCGGGGTATTCTACTCCCTCTTCCAATGCCTGAAGATTAAATATAGGAAACAAATTCATGTTTTTGAATAAATGGAATATGAGCCTATTAACTTGATGATTATTCCTCCACAAACAACACCATTGCACATGTTGTTAAACATTTTTGCCACATCTACATTTGTATCAAAACCATGTTTGAGTACTTTTGCTTTAACTAATACAGAAACGTCATCTTCCGAGTCAATAAGTCTATCCATCAGAATAGCGTAACTTGTGACATATTCAGTGGTCAATGCATGATATTGTTCAAAAGCTATCATGTTTCTCATGATAGACTCACTAAAATGAGCGATCCTCAAAAACAGAAGTCGAAAACTTTTACTTTCAATGACAAGGTTACTTAACATAGGAAGCATAGGTGATGGATTAAATCTCACTCCATGCAGAAAAGCATCAACGTCATTCACCTTATAGGATATTCCTACTTCCATTTCTGTGGTAGAAAAAATAGTTGCTTGCGTAGCAGGCATAGCTATACATCGTTCAACTCCTGGCTTGTAACAAGTCTCGAGGATTGCAAGCATGTCGGAGTATTCTACTTCCTCTTCCAATGCTTGAAGATTAAATATAGGAAACAAATTCATCTTTTTGAAGAAATGGAATATAAGCCTGTTGATATGATGATTATTCCTCCACAACCAACACCATTGCACATGTTGTTAAACATGTTTGCACATCTGCATTGGTACCAAAAGCATGTTTGAGTACTTTTTCTTTAACGAATACAGAAACGTCATCTTCCGAGTCAATGAGTCTATCCATCAGAATAGCGTAACTTGTGACATATTCAGAGGTCGATGCATCATATTGTTCAAAAGCTATCATGTTTCTCATGATAGACTCACTAAAATGAGCGATCCTCAAAAACAGAAGTCGAAAACTTTTATTTTTAATGACAAGGTTACTTAACATAGAAAGCATAGGTGATTGATTAAATCTCACTCCATGCAGAAAAGCATCAACGTCATTCACCTTAAAGGATAATCCAACTTCTTCCATTTCTCTGGTAGAAAAAATTGTTGCTTGCGTAGCTGGCATAGCTATACATCGTTCAACTTTTGGCTTGTAACAAGTCTGGAGGATTGCAAGCATGTCGGGGTATTCTACTTCCTCTTCCAATGCCTGAAGATTGAATATAGGAAACAAATTCATGTTTTTGAAAAAATGGAATATGAGCCTGTTGATTTGATGATTATTCCTCCACAACCAACACCATTGCACATGTTGTTAAACATGTTTGCCACATCTGCATTGGTACCAAAACCATGTTTGAGTACTTTTGCTTTAACTAATACAGAAACGTCATCTTCCGAGTCAATAAGTCTATACATCAGAATAGCGTAACTTGTGACATATTCAGTGGTCGATGCATGATATTGTTCAAAAGCTATCATGTTTCTCATGATAGACTCACTAAAATGAGCGATCCTCAAAAACAGAAGTCGAAAACTTTTACTTTCAATGACAAGGTTACTTAACATAGGAAGCATAGGTGATGGATTAAATATCACTCCATGCAGAAAAGCATCAACGTCATTCACCTTATAGGATATTACTACTTCCATTTCTGTGGAAGAAAAAATAGTTGCTTGCGGTAGCTGGCATAGCTATACATCGTTCAACTCCTGGATTGTAACAAGTCTCGAGGATTGCAAGCATGTCGGAGTATTCTACTTCATCTTCCAATACTTGAAGATTAAATATAGGAAACAAATTCATCTTTTTGAAGAAATGGAATGTAAGCCTGTTGATATGATGATTATTCCTCCACAACCAACACCATTGCACATGTTGTTAAACATGTTTGCACATCTGCATTGGTACCAAAAGCATGTTTGAGTACTTTTGCTTTAATGAATACAGAAACGTCATCTTCCGAGTCAATGAGTCTATCCATCAGAATAGCATAACTTGTGACATATTCAGAGGTCGATGCATGATATTGTTCAAAGGCTATCATGTTTCTCATGATAGACTCACTAAAATGAGCGATTCTCAAAAACAGAAGTCGAAAACTTTTATTTTTAATGACAAGGTTACTTAACATAGGAAGCATAGGTGATGGATTAAATCTCACTCCATGCAGAAAAGCATCAACGTCATTCACCTTAGAGGATATTCCTACTTCTTCCATTTTTATGGTAGAAACAATAGTTGCTTGTGAAGCTGGCATAGCTATACATCGTTCAACTCTTGGCTTGTAACAAGTCTGGAGGATTGCAAGCATGTCGGGGTATTCTACTTCCTCTTCCAATGACTGAAGATTAAATATAGGAAACAAATTCATGTTTCTGAAGAAATGGAATATGAGCCTATTGACTTGATGATTATTCCTCCAAAACCAACACCATTGCACATGTTGTTAAACATGTTTGCCACATCTTCATTGGTACCAAAACCATGTTTGAGTACTTTTGCTTTAACTAATACAGAAACGTCATCTTCCGAGTCAATGATTCTATCCATCAAAATAGCATAACTTGTGACATATTCATGGGTCAATGCATGATATTGTTCAAAAGCTATCATGTTTCTCATGATAGACTCACTAAAATGAGTGATCCTAAAAAACAGAAGTCGAAAACTTTTATTTTTAATGACAAGGTTACTTAACATAGGAAGCATAGGTGATGGATTAAATCTCACTCCATGCAGAAAAGCATCAACGTCATTCACCTTAGAGGATATTCCTACTTCTTCCATTTTTATGGTAGAAACAATAGTTGCTTGTGAAGCTGGCATAGCTATACATCGTTCAACTCTTGGCTTGTAACAAGTCTGGAGGATTGCAAGCATGTCGGGGTATTCTACTTCCTCTTCCAATGACTGAAGATTAAATATAGGAAACAAATTCATGTTTCTGAAGAAATGGAATATGAGCCTATTGACTTGATGATTATTCCTCCAAAACCAACACCATTGCACATGTTGTTAAACATGTTTGCCACATCTTCATTGGTACCAAAACCATGTTTGAGTACTTTTGCTTTAACTAATACAGAAACGTCATCTTCCGAGTCAATGATTCTATCCATCAAAATAGCATAACTTGTGACATATTCATGGGTCAATGCATGATATTGTTCAAAAGCTATCATGTTTCTCATGATAGACTCACTAAAATGAGTGATCCTAAAAAACAGAAGTCGAAAACTTTTTTTTAATGACAAGGTTACTTAACATAGGAAGCAAAGGTAATGGAATAAATGTCACTCCATGCAGAAAAGCATCAACGTCATTCACCATAAAGGATATTCCTACTTCTTCCATTTATGTGGTAGAAAAAATAGTTGCTTGCATAGCTGGCATAGCTAAACATCGTTCAACTCTTGGCTTATAACAAGCCTGGAGGATTGCAAGCATGTCGGGGTATTCTACTCCCTCTTCCAATGCCTGAAGATTAAATATAGGAAACAAATTCATGTTTTTGAATAAATGGAATATGAGCCTATTAACTTGATAATTATTCCTCCACAAACAACACCATTGCACATGTTGTTAAACATGTTTGCCACATCTGCATTGGTACCAAAACCATGTTTGAGTACTTTAGCTTTAACTAATACAGAAACGTCATCTTCCGAGTGAATGAGTCTATCCATGAGAATAGCGTAAATTGTGACATATTCAGGGGTCGATGCAAGTCATTGTTCAAAATCTATCATGTTTCTCACGATAGACTCACTAAAATGACCGATCCTAAAAAACGTAAGTCCCGAACTTGTATTTTTAAGGACAAGGTTACCTAACATAGGAAGCATAGGAAGCATAGGTGATGGATTAAATGTCACTCCGTGCATAAAAGCATCAACGTCATTCACCTTAAGGGTGATTCCTACTTCTTCCATTTCCGTGGCAGAAAAAGTACTTGGTTGCGTAGCTGGCATAACTATACATCGTTCAACTCCTGGCTTGTAACAAATCTCGAGGATTGCAAGCATGTCGGGGTATCAAAACCATGTTTGAGTACTTTTGCTTTAACTAATACAGAAACGTCATCTTCCGAGTCAATAAGTCTATCCATCAGAATAGCGTAACTTGTGACATATTCAGTGGTCGATGCATGATATTGTTCAAAAGCTATCATGTTTCTCATGATAGACTCACTAAAATGAGCGATCCTCAAAAACAGAAGTCGAAAACTTTTACTTTCAATGACAAGGTTACTTAACATAGGAAGCATAGGTGATGGATTAAATCTCACTCCATGCAGAAAAGCATCAACGTCATTCACCTTATAGGATATTCCTACTTCCATTTCTGTGGTAGAGAAAATAGTTGCTTGCGTAGATGGCATAGCTATACATCGGGGTATTCTACTTCCTCTTCCAATGCTTGAAGATTAAATATAGGAAACAAATTCAACTTTTTGAAGAAATGGAATATAAGCCTGTTGATATGATGATTATTCCTCCACAACCAACACCATTGCACATGTTGTTAAACATGTTTGCCACATCTGCATTGGTACCAAAAGCATGTTTGAGTACTTTTGCTTTAACGAATACAGAAACGTCATCTTCCGAGTCAATGAGTCTATCAATCAGAATAGCGTAACTTGTGACATATTCAGAGGTCGATGCATGATATTGTTCAAAAGCTATCATGTTTCTCATGATAGACTCACTAAAATGAGCGATCCTCAAAAACAGAAGTCGAAAACTTTTATTTTTAATGACAAGGTTACTTAACATAGAAAGCATAGGTAATTGATTAAATCTCACTCCATGCAGAAAAGCATCAACGTCATTCACCTTAAAGGATATTCCTACTTCTTCCATTTCTCTGGTAGAAAAAATTGTTGCTTGCGTAGCTGGCATAGCTATACATCGTTCAACTTTTGGCTTGTAACAAGTCTGGAGGATTGCAAGCATGTCGGGGTATTCTACTTCCTCTTCCAATGACTGAAGATTAAATATAGGAAACAAATTCATGTTTTTGAAAAAATGGAATATGAGCCTGTTGATTTGATGATTATTCCTCCACAACCAACATCATTGCACATGTTGTTAAACATGTTTGCCACATATGCAATGGTACCAAAACCATGTTTGAGTACTTTTGCTTTAACTAATACAGAAAGGTCATCTTCCGAGTGAATGAGTCTATCCATGAGAAAAGCGTAACTTGTGACATATTCAGAGGTTGATGCATGACATTGTTCAAAATCTATCATGTTTCTCATGCTAGACTCACTAAAATGAGCGATCCTCAAAAACGAAAGTCCCAAACTTATATTTTTAAGGACAAGTTTACCTAACATAGGAAGCATAGGTGATGGATTAAATGTCACTCCATGCAGAAAAGCATCAACGTCATTTACCGTAGAGGTGATTCCTACTTCTTCCATTTTACGTGGCAGAAAAAATAGTTGCCTGCGTAGCTGGCATAGCTCTACATCGTTCAACTCTTTGATTGTAACAAGTCTGGAGGATTGCAAGCATGTGGGGGTATTCTACTCCCTCTTCCAATGCCTGAAGATTAAATATAGGAAACAAATTCATGTTTTTGAAGAAATGGAATATGAGTCTGTTGATTTGATGATTATTCCTCTACAACCAACAACATTGCACATAATGTTAAACATGTTTGCCACATCTGCATTGGTACCAAAACCATGTTTGAGTACTTTTGCTTTAACTAATACAGAAACGTCATCTTCCGAGTGAATGAGTCTATCCATGAGAATAGCGTAAATTGTGACATATTCAGGGGTCGATGCAAGTCATTGTTCAAAATCTATCATGTTTCTCACGATAGACTCACTAAAATGACCGATCCTAAAAAACGTAAGTCCCGAACTTGTATTTTTAAGGACAAGGTTACCTAACATAGGAAGCATAGGTGATGGATTAAATGTCACTCCGTGCATAAAAGCATCAACGTCATTCACCTTGAGGGTGGATGTTGGTTCCAGATTCCTTTAAACCGATTGTTAATTGAGAGTATTGAATCTGAGTGAATTGCGGAAGCAGATCAATTAACAATTTAAATCAATAGAACAGTAAACAGAATGAAGAACAAAGATTATGAAATGACTTACGGACAGTATTCTTCAATATGTAAATGTATTAATCGACTAAATTTACAAACACAATACAATGCTATTTATATAGATACAAAGACAGAAAGTCAAAATGCTAGCCAATTACAAAGTGCCATGTGTCATAAAGGGAGCGTCTAACAACAATTAGTTATAACAAGAAGTGTGTGTTGACATTTGTAGACATCTCTTCTTTGACTCATACTTTAATATCTAACATTCTCCCCCTAAGTATGAAGTCAAAAAAAATAATTTTCTTCAGAGTGGATCAACAGCAGCGATGATACTTGAAATATTATTGATAAGCTCTCTGTTCTTCTGAAGTCCATCAAGTCTTTTCTCTATTTTCTTTGCAACTTCTGGATTTGTCGTGTCTAAGCCAGCAAAGCTCTTGATGATGTAGACTACCTCAGAAGAGTATTTGTGAGCTTCTTTGATGCGAAAGAAGCTCTTTCTATTTGGTCTTTTGAAGATGATTCCCTCTTCTGGTTCAGTAAGAAGTCTGCCCACTCTGAGTTTGCTTATCCCTTCAAGTTCCTCATTTGGTGCAGAGATAGCTATTATCCATTTTGAAATTTAATCCAACTGAAGTCGACCTGCCTTTTGTATCTAATGTATGATTTCATACACAGAATAATTCTAGTGTAGGCAACCTGGTCTTGTGGATCTTTGCGTTCAGAAAGCTGAGTCTTCATAAATTCTTCCAGAAAAATGAGATCAGCTGGATGGATGGATAACAGATCATTATCACATATGTAATAACTTTTGTTGTTTGATCTGACTATCTCGTAGATTGTGTACCAAATGGGTGTATCTTGAAACTGTTTATGTTTCATGGCTGTTATCTTTGTAATTGGGACAGTAGTGAAAACTGTCTTTCTGTCTTGTTTATGTGCCATGAAGTTATCTTTAACTTCACTGCTAACATTGTATTGGTTGGCGAAGTTAGGCATCATGAGATAAATCTTCTGATCTGTTGGAGCATACATGTGCCTTTTCTCAACTTCAATTGTTGGAAGTTCAATGTTTCCAACAATGTTTCCAACTTTATTTAATTTTTCTTCAAATTCTTCTCTTCTGATCTCCTTCTGCTTCTGAGCGGCCTCTGCTCTGACTCTTGCTCTTTCTTCAGCTTCAAAATCTTGTCTCTGTAGTTCTTCTTTAAGTCTAGCCTTTTCTCTTTCCAGGTTCTCTTTTTCAGCCCTCTCTATCTCTATTTGTTCTTCAACTATTAGCCTCTGGCGTATTATCTCTTCTGCTTTCTCTTTTTCAGCTCTGAACACTTCCTCATCCTCCTCTCTGGCCCTTTTAGCTCTTTCCTTTGCAGCTTTAGCTCGTTCTCGTTCTTCGTGAGCTCTGACTACTTCAGCCCTTTCAGCCGGAGAGCTTGGGATTCTGCTTTTTCCCATAAGATCCAGAATAAACTTAGCTAGCTCTGGATCTCTGGGTAGAGGACCAGAATGCGTAGCCAGAGGTGTTGGAGTGAGTGGCACTTGTTTTGAAGAAGAGGGTTGCTGTGATGGTGTTGGCGTTGAAGAGTCAGCAGTGTTTGTGTTTGTGTCTGATGGTGTTTGTTTGGCTTGCTTAGGCTTAGAACCTTTCTCCCCCTTCTGAGAATCAGGATCCTGATCCTCAGAACGTTTCCTTTTCAGTTCGGCTTTTCTGCAAGCCCTTTCTTCCTTGGCTTTCTTCTTGGAAGTAAACGCCTCAGCTAGAGAAGAAACCAGAGGCACAAGTTGAGAGATAGTAGTTTCGAGAGCGGCAAGTTTCTGGTCAGTTGACGATGTGGAGGGCTTGGAAGAGTACTTTGAAGCGATGGTCGACATTCGCTCAAGAATAATCTTCTGGAAAGAGGCAAGGTCAGACTTCTTGACAAGTGTAGACACAGAGGGATCATCAGAAGTGATGATGGTCTTGACAAGCTTCTGTATGTCGGCCACCAGAGAGCTGTAGTCTACAGAGGCACGTAAAGATTCTGGAAGTTGAGATAGTGCCTCTGTATTTGCTTGAAGACCATTATTCAAGAGCAGAAGTTGTTCAGCAAGATAAGCCTTCTGATCTTCTTGAGAGGAACTCATTTGTCGCTGAAGATCTGCTAAAAGAGAGTTTTGCCTTTCAATTTGAAGCTGAAGGCTCAGAAGAATAGAATGATTAGTTGTGGCGGATAATTTTAGATCTTCCACAGATCTCTGAATTTGATCAGCAAATGCCAAGAACGCTGCATTAGTGACAAAATCAGAAGATGTAACCGGTGCATCTCCAACACATGGAGCCCCTTTACCCTCGCGTTCAGAGGGGCCTTCTACACCTGTTTTGATGTTGAGTGTAGAAGGACTTCCAACCTGTCCTTGAGGGCTGTTATGCACGAGTTCCTCTTCGGTTGTTCGACCGTTTCAACAAGATCCTCATCATCGAGAGGATGAGGTGTCAAGACAGTATGCTTACCTTGATGAAGTGTAAACACTCCGGTAAGAGGTGCATTCCTAGGCTGTAACCCCTCTGATGGGAATTCATCAGCATCTATCCTAGGAGAGGATGTGGACGCATCCTCTGTGCCTACTGGTATGTCAGTCACGGAGACATGAACATGTGGTGAAGGAAGTGGCGAGTTCTGGGGCGAATGAACTCTTATATTATCATCATCATCCTGTTGGGAGGATGATGAAGTGGAGGTGCTTTCCCCGGTTGAATTTGATTCAGAAGAAGAAGAAGTATCCTCTGAATGGCTGGTTTCTGGGTGGTTTGAACTGGGCTGTTCTAAGTCAATGAGTGGAGACGTGGTGACGTCAACCTCAGAAGTTGTGGTTGCCCTTTGGGGAATTGGAGAGGAACACTCATATGTGTCTCTGTGGACATCTTCTGTACCTTCATTTAATAGAAGGTCGGCATGGGTAGAAGCACTCGGATGTTCACTCCTAGTTTTTTCAATCTCATGCTCACCAGACCCCTGACCACCTACACCTGGCTCTAAGTGCTGCGGGGTAGGAATTCTCTCGTTTCCGAGAAAACCATAGAGCTTCTATAGATTTGGAGCTTAGAAGAGCTAGATGGGATTAGGTTTAGTATGTACCTCGATAGTTCTCTGGGTGCAGAGTAGCCGATGCTGTCAATGGTTGATCGATGGGAGCTAATTGACGCAATTTTGCGAATGGTCAAGCGGGGAGCTTCGATTGCCCCAATAGCGAGGATGAGTGATGAGGGAGAGAAAGCGTGGGAACATGAGAGCCGGTAGTGGCTTCCCCGACTTTGATGTAGCACCTTAGTATGCACCGCTTTAATCTCTTGGAAGATGAGACTCGCATAGTCCAAGGGGCGATTGTAGAACATCCCATACATAATCGTCAGAATGTTTCGGCTAGCTTGATCCAAGGAACCTATTTTGCAGGTTAGACTCTTGTTGAGTATGGAGACGAGTAGATTCCACATTGGGGTAACTTCTTTCTTCCGAATTCGGACAACCCGGTAAGAGGTTCATTGTAACCCGCAGATTGATGAAGGCTAGGAGGGCTTCGTAGAAGGGTTTTCTTCTAGGGCGGGATTGGGAATGGTTTGCCCGTCGACTTCGATCACCGATAAGGGAAGATGAAAATATTTGGCGAGTTTTCTTTTGGTGATTGGGATTTGAACAAAGAATTTCCACTTGTTCGGGATGAGTGACAGAACCGGCGAGTGTTTCATCATTTTTGATGAGCATTGTTTGCCACGGTTCTTGGACATAGATTTCAGGGATGTTTGGGTTGGTTAGGGTTAGGGCGCGATTTAACTGGTGCTGTTGTAGAAACTCGATCATGATGCGAAATTCCGGTTGATAAGTGTTAGGGTTGAGCAGTACCTGCACATTGTTCGCCTTCAATGGCGCTTGACAATGGGAGTACTATCAGCAGTGGAATCGATGATTCTGTCTTCATCATTGTTGGTAGGATGGGCACAGTTGGAAGCCATTTTGAACTGTTGAATGCTTGACAGTAGAACACTTTTTCTTTGCACTGAGAATAAACACTGATTTGGGAATATTTGCGAGGAAGAAGATGAAGGTTGAAATTGGGGGTTTTATGTGAGAGAGAAACTGTAGAATGGGAAGGGGTTATTCAGTTTGGGGAGAAACAAAAAACGGTTCATTTGAGCTGAGGTAAGCACGCGGGTATACACATGCAGGGTGTCGATTGGAGACACGTGTACGTCGAGACACATGTGTGATGATGATTTAGTAGCAGATGCGATTTTTCTTAAAAGCAGAAATAAACAAAAGTAAAAAAAAAATCTGTTTAATTAATCAATTAATGTTGAATTAATTGAATAAACACAGAATTTAATCTTAATTTTATTTATTTAAGTTTAAAAATCAGTCAAGTGAGAACAAAAATCACATGAGAGTTTAGTTTCTATAAAAGAATAATAAAGAAGAATTTGTATTAAACATATAGATTTAAACAACCTTGGAGGCAAGAGTTGAATGAATTTATATATTTAATGGAAATTATAAGAATTATCAATTTATAGAAAATTAAGTTGAAAAACATGTCGACTTGATTTATATTTTTAAAAAAAATTTGAAATGAATCAAAAGTCTAAGAGACCTTGGCGGCAAGAGAAACTCAGAGCAGATAGATTCAAATAAAATTTAAGTAAAATAGTAAATCAGAAGACAGCTAACCAGAGTTAGACTTAGACGAAATATCTTCTTCATTGCGAAACTCCCCCGTGAATGGTAAACTCCCCCTTGAATGGTAAACTCCCCCTTGAATGATGAACTCCCCCTGTAGTAGCTTCTGTACCGCGTTTCTCAATCTGTACTTTATGATATTTCTTGAAAGAAGAATATTATTATGAAACGAGAAAATCGAGGAATTCGGAGGCTTCGAAGTATTCGAAGAGTTCGTACAAGATCGTAGACTTCGATGACTTCGAAGTATCGTCGAATAGTTCGTAGGCTTCGGATGTTTACGAAGAAATCATTGTTACATATTAAGCATTCCCAACTTGCTAATTAAGAAGTTAAAACGACTCTCATCAAGAGCTTTTGTGAAAATATCAGCAAGTTGATAATCAGTAGAAACAAAATACATTTCGATTGTACCCTTTTCGACATGATCCTTGATGAAATGATACCTGACATCGATATGCTTTGTTTTGGAATGCTGAACTGGATTTTCTGTAATGGCGATAGCACTTTTAGAATCACATAGGATGGGAATCTTATCGTATATCAGACCATAATCTCTGAGTTGGGTCTTCATCCAAATAACTTGTGAACAACAACTAGCGGCGGCAACATATTCGGCTTTCGTAGATGTGGATACGCAGCTTTGTTTCTTGGATGTCCAACTTATAAGTCGATTTCCCGAAGTTGACACTACCGATGTACTTTTTCCGTCAAGCTTACAACCCGCATGATCGAATCGTATACGCCATTAAATCAAATCCAGAATTTTTAGGATACCAAAGGCCCAACGATGGTGAACCTTTTAAGTACCTAAAAATTCTTTTACAAAGCACCAAATGAGACTCTTTAGGATTGGCTTGATAACGAGCACAAAGACAAGTGGCAAACATAATATCGAGTCTACTTGCCGTTAAATATAAAAGAGAACCAATCATTCCTCCGTAGCCGGTAATATCAACGGCATTTACCGGAGGAGTCGTGTCCTAATTTCATACCGGGGAGATGGGTGTTTTCATGGATGATGAGTTTTGAAGATGAAACTTTTTAAGCATGTCGAAACATATTTTGCCTGATTTATAAAGATACCAGAGGTACTTTGTTTAACTTGAAGTCCTAGGAAGAAAGTTAATTCTCCCATCATACTCATTTCAAATTCAGTTTCCATCAACTTAGAAAACAAATCAACTTCTGTTTGATGAGTAGAACCAAATATTATGTCATCCACGTAAATTTGAACGATAGTTAACATACCTTTGCCTCTTTTGATGAACAGAGTTGTATCGATTTTACCTTTTTCATATCCTTTGCTGATCAGAAACGTAGATAGTCGTTCATACCAGGCTCTTGGGGCTTGCTTTAGACCATACAAAGCTTTGTCAAGAAGATAAACATAGTCTGGATATTTTGCATCTTTGAAACCATCAGGTTGTTCGACATACACTTCTTCTTTTAGACATCCATTAAGAAATGCACATTTAACATCCATTTGGTAGACTTTGAAGTTTTTGTATGCAGAGAAAGCCAAGAATAATCTTATTGCTTCTAGTCTTGCAACAGGAGCAAAGGTTTCATCATAATCGATACCTTCCTCTTGACAGTAGCCTTTATCCACCAAACGAGCTTTATTTCTGACAACAATTCCATCTTCATCCTTTTTGTTCCTAAATACCCATTTTGTGCCAATAGCAACTTTGCCTTTTGGTAAAGGAACAAGACGCCAAACTTTATTTCTTTCGAATTGAAGTAGTTCTTCCTGCATAGCATCCACCCAAACTTGGTTCAACTAAGGCTTCATGTACACGTTTAGGTTCGATCATACTAAGAAAATTAACAAAGAAGGCTTCATTTGCGGTAGAGATCGTGTTCGACCCCTCGGAAGGACTACCAATTATAAGATCCGGTGTGTGAGATTTAGTCCATTTCGTCATTCCGGGTAGAGAAATTGAATGGGTTGTTTCATTTGACGAAATGATTTCATCCGGAAACACAAAATCTTCTTTATTTTCTTCGTATGTCCTTCGGTATCCGTTGTGTCACCGGTCCTTGTGTATCCCCCTCGGATGATGGAACAAGTAGCGTCTGACCGGCGTATGTAGTAGTGGGAACTTCCGGAAAAATAGACGTGTCGAGGAAACAAGAAGTAGGACCGGAGAGAGTAATGCCCGAGGCTTGGAGAATATCCGGTATCCGCAAATGTGGAGGTGACATAGCTTCGACACAACTTCGTCGCCCGTAAAAATCATGAAAAATAGCATCAATCTCGGATTCTCCGGAACCCGAAAGATAGTCGAAGTAACGATATTAAGCTTGAGTTCGAAGTAGAGTGTTCGAAGTCGGTTGAGTGTTATCATCGAAGTCAATGTTTATGCTTTCCATAACGAGTTTTTGTTCGTAAGTTAAAAACTCGGAAAGCTCTTGAATTTAACGAGTAGCCTAAAAATTTAGCTTCATCGGACTTCGGATCAAATTTGCCAAGATTATCTCTCGTCGTTTAAGATAAAACATCCGCGAGCCAAAGATATGAAAAAATTTTACGGTATGGTTTTCTTTTATTAATCACCATAAGAGGTTTTGAGATGCCTCTTGACAATAATTGAACGGTTTTGAGTGAAACAAGCAAGAGCAACGACTTCGGCCCGTAAGTGAATTGGGAGACCGGAAAGGCTGCGAGCATCGTTCGGTCGCTTCAACCAAGGTTCTGTTGCGACGTTCAACTACACCGTTTTGTTGTGGAGTGCGAACGACAGAGAAGTTTTGAGTAATTCCTTGTTCAACAAGATACGATTCAAGCTTGGCGTTCCCGAATTCTCGTACCATTATCACTTCGTAGTTGCCGAATTTTCCGATGTAGAAGAACCCGAATTACGGTCATCATATTCGTAGTACCACCGGGACTTCGACTTTTGACGAACAAAAGCAAGCCAAGTATATCCGGAAAATTCATCAATTAGTACCGTAATATACTTTTTACCGTATAGACTACTGAATTGCAATTGGACCACAGTAGATCCACATGTAATAATTGCGTAGGTCTAGTACAAGAATGATCACTTTTTGTTTTATGAGATGCTCGTTTAATTTTGCTCATTTCACATGCAGGGGCAGGTGATCTTTTTGAAAATGAATATCCGGAAGTCCGGATACCGGTTTGTGTTTAACAAGCATCTCAAGATTATTAAAATTTAAGTGAGACATTTTATGATGCCGTAGCCACGCAACTTCACTCTTTTTGGAGATGAGACATAAAGTTTCCTTACCATCCTTAGAGGTAAAATTCATCATATACAAGTTACCTTTCCCGTTCCGCTCTCCAAAGTTCTTCACCTGCCTTAGAGAATAAATAACAATGTTTTTCATCAAATACTACTAGTATTTTAGAATCACAAAGTTGACTTACACTGAGGAGGTTATGTTTCAAGCCAGAAACATGAGCTACCTTTGATAAGGTGATATTACCTTCTTGTAGAGTACCGTAGCCTTTTATTTGACCCTTACCATTATCACCAAAAGTTACTATTCCACTCGATTTGTCCTTGAATTTGGATAGTAAATTTTGGGATCCAACATGTGCCTCGAGCATCCAGAGTCAAGATACCGTATATGCACATGTCAAGTTTTCGCAATCAAAAAATCAGATTTTCTTAGGTACCCATCGCATAATGGGTCCTTTTATGTTAGCTTTTGAAGTATGCTCGTTTTTTGATTTAACAGAAGGTAAAGACTTTATTTTTGGTTTTTGGTGTTTTGGAGATTTATTCTTTTTGTGATAAACATTCTGTGAATTGGAATGATCAGAGGTTTGCGAGAAAAATTGTTTTAACTTTAAGAACAGTGAAAAACATTCAGAATACTGAAACATAGAAGATTGAATTGAATTGTCATTGTGAGAATGGTAATTACAATTATTCTTTCTAAAGTCTTTTCTAGTATCAGTTGTTCTAGAGAACCTATCTAGACTAGACTTTTGTTTTAGTTCTGGCTTTTTCTTCTCTGTGTTCTTCCTCTGATCTACTTTTGCAGAAGCTCTGTTATTTACTGAAAAAGGAACATAAGTATTAGATGATTTCCATTTGCCTTTTTGAATATTAGTAAACTTCGGAAGAGTAGAGTTTAAAATCTTTTGATTTTGCACTTTGGTTTTGAGTTCTGCCTCTTTCTCAAGTTCAAGACATGTTTTGGCTTTGAGACACATATCGAGGAAGTCTGGATGTATAGATACTGATTTTCTCGGTTCTGGAACAGAAACAGGAAGAATAGGTATACCACTTGAAAGTTTAGCACAATCTCTATCAGAAGCTCTGATTTCTTGAGATTTATCAGTATACAAATAATCATCCTTTTTATCAATAATTTCTGAATTATTTGTGATAACTTTTGATGATCTAAAAGAATTAATTTCTAAATTTGAAAGGTAATTTTCAGAGTTATCAAAAAATTCTTCATTATTATTGTCATTTTCCCATGGATACGTAATCTCAACAAAGCTTTCTTGTGTTTCAGAAAGATGTAAATCTTCAAATGAACAGGGAGTGATCTCTGGATGATTCTCACAAAGAGTTTCATTTCTAAAACACTTATCCAGAGTAGAGAGAATATCGTTTTCAAACATAAGTCGTAGATCTTCTTCTGCCTGACTTGGAACAAAAATATCAGCCTCTGGATTCAAAATTGTATGTTTATTTGAACCAAAATTGAAAATATCATCTTTCTTCTGAACTTTATTTAGATCAACATTTGTTTTACAACAATATTCAATATTTTCGAATTGAAGTTTGCTTGTTTTATGATAATTTTCATATCTAGATTTTTTAAAAATAGATTTTTCATACAAAATTGGAAACTTTGGCTTCTGTATTTGTCCAATACAAAAAACGATTTCGTATCCGACCTTTTCTTACACGTGTAGGGATCTAGGTCCTCGAAACCAAGTCCGGATCTTCCTACTTGTGTGTTAATTTTGTCATGAACCTTCTGTGCATCCGGATATGTTATAATCGTAGCTTTTTCTCGTTGAAGTTCAATGTGTAAAAACTCTCTCTCTTCGAAAATAGTTTTTAAGTGCTACAGAGTTGAGTCTATCACTCTCTTTGTCTCTGATTTCTTTCCTTTTTTCTTCCAGAAGTTTATTGAGATTCAAAATTTCCTTTTTAAATTTTTCTTCAGAAAGTTTTAAACTCATGGAAATTGTTTCCTTTGCAGTATTTAATTCGAGTTTTTCTTCTGTAAGTAAATCCATTTCTCTTTTGAAAATATCTCTTTCCCTTTTGATTGTAGAAAGAGTTTTCTCAGTACTTTTTCGTAATTTCTTTTCGATTGTGAGTTTCAGTTTTAGTTCCTCAAAATTGTTTGATAACATCACAATCGTTTGTTCAAGTTCAGATGATCCAGAGAAATTACTAACCGGTGACTCAGAGGGTTGATCATCTGATTCGTTTGTGTTTGCCATTCCACAGAACATGGCTTCATCACCGCTGGATTCATCTTGCACCCAGTTTTCTTTTTCTGCAAAGTGTGCTCTTTCAGTGACATTGTACTTATATTTGTTTTTCTAATAAGTTTTATCCTTTTCGCAGCTCCTGCAATCTCTTGAGTAATGTCCGGTTTGCCACATCCGTAGCGTACATCTTTCTTCCTTTTTAATTCTTCTTCTTTCTTTTCTTCTTACCGTTTTCTCTACTCTCGTACTTCTTGTTTAGGAACATAGGGACGATCAAATCGTTTATTTCCTTTCAAAGACCTATTTCCAAAACGATTAGTAAATTGCTTGGTTATTAAAGCCAGAGAGTCAGCAAACGCTTTAATTTCATCATCTGATTCAGAGTCATCTTCTGGAGCAGTCTCTGATATGAAGGCTTTCGATTTCTTCCTGTCATCACTTCGTCTTCTGATTCCTTTTGTTTCTGAGATCAAAGCCAGAGGACCTCCGATGTTTGTTCTTTTCTGAACAACTTCTTTTTCATGAGCTTGCAGTGTACCGAATACATCATGCAGCGACCATTGTTCAAGATCCTGATTGGCTTGTAGTGACATGGATAGATTTGACCATTCAGGGTTTAACCTTTTGAGAAATAGAACATTGTTATCTTCCTTTGATCTAACAATGTCACATCTCTTGCAGAGATTAATCGTATTGTTGAATCGATGAAATGTTTGTTCCAGAGATTCATCAGTCAGTGCTTGAAAACTATTATATTCATTTAGAGCTTGAGCTCTTCTGTTCTTTTTCATTTTCGCACCACCTTCTAAGAGATTCTCCAGTTGATCCCATAAATCTTTTGCTGTGTCACATGAGTCCAGAGATTGAAAAATCTCATTTGGAATGGCCATTATCAACAGACTTAGCTTTCTTAGCTAATTCCACCTTAGCTTTTTCTTCATCGATCCAGTTATTCCTTGACTTCGAACCGCCTTGCCGGTACCTCATCCGTATTTGCAGTACGGAATTCTGGGAATAGTAGTGGTGGGAACAAACGGACCGTTTTGAATAATTGGATATAACTCAGCATCCAATCCCTCATAGAAGTTAACCATTCGAATCTTCCATTGTGGGTATTCATCACGTACAAGAGTTGGAGGTTTAGTCAGGGACCCAGACGTATAAACAGCATTCAAGCTCGAATTTGTCATTTGAGTATGATAGAAGAGAAAATTTGAAGATTTGAAAGAAATTTAGAACAATTAAATCTCAAGAAGAACAGGTCGATAATATCACTGTTTCTTCAGATTACAAAATGAATGACTCAATTTAAGAGAAGATTGTTAACGATTCAACAAAATTTCGTAAAACAGAGTGGATTGATAAACAAATTTTGAATCTGAGAAAATACTGTTCGATTGAAAGGAATTCTTTCAATGGAAGAGATCTAATAATCAATAGATTGATTAGAAGGCTCTGATACCAATTGTTGGTTCCAGATTCCTTTAAACCGATTGTTAATTGAGAGTATTGAATCTGAGTGAATTGCGGAAGCAGATCAATTAACAATTTAAATCAATAGAACAGTAAACAGAATGAAGAACAAAGATTATGAAATGACTTACGCACAGTATTCTTCAATATGTAAATGTATTAATCGACTAAATTTACAAACACAATACAATGCTATTTATATAGATACAAAGACAGAAAGTCAAAATGCTAGCCAATTACAAAGTGCCATGTGTCATAAAGGGAGCGTCTAACAACAATTAGTTATAACAAGAAGTGTGTGTTGACATTTGTAGACATCTCTTCTTTGACTCATACTTTAATATCTAACATTGGATCCTACTTCTTCCATTTCCGTGGCAGAAAAAGTACTTGGTTGCGTAGCTGGCATAACTCTACATCGTTCAAGTGTTTGCTTGTAACAAGTCAAGAGGATTGCAAGCATGTGGGGGTATTATACTCCCTCTTCTAATACCTGAAGATTAAATACAGGAAACAATTAATGTTTCTGAAGAAATAGAATGTGAGCCTGTTGATTTGATGATTATTCCTCCACAACCAACACCATTGCACATCTTAAACATGTTTGCCACATCTGCATTGGTACCAAAACCATGTTTGAGTACTTTTGCTTTAACTAATATAGAAACGTCATCTTCCGAATGAATGAGTCTATCCATGAGAATAGCGTAACTTGTGACATTCAGGGATCGATGCATGGAATTGTTCAAAATCTATCATGTTTCTCACGGTAGACTCACTAAAATGAGCGATCCTAATAAACGGAAGTCCCGAACTTGTATTTTTAAGGACAAGGTTACCTAACATAAGAAGCATAGGTGATGGATTAAATGTCACTCAATGCAGAAAAGCATCAACGTCATTCACCTTAAAGGTGATTCCTACATCTTCCATTTCCGTGGCAGAAAAAGTAGTTGCTTACGTAGCTGGCATAGCTCTACATCGTTCAAGTGTTTGCTTGTAACACGCCTAGAGGATTGCAAGCATGTGGGGGTATTCTACTCCCTCTTTAAATCCCTGAAGACTAAATATAGGAAACAAATTTAGGTTTCTGAAAAAAAATGGAATATGAACCTATTGAGTTGATTATTATTCCTCCACAACCAACACCATTGCACATATTGTTAAACATGTTTGCCACATCTCCATTGGTACCAAAACCACATTTGAGTACTTTTGCTTTAACTAATACAAAAACGTCATCTTCCTAGTGAAAGAGTCAATCCATGAGAATAGCGTAACTTGTGACATATTCAGGGGTCGATGCATGACATTGTTCAAAAATATCATGTTTCTCACGATAGACTCACTAAAATGAGCGATCCTCAAAAACGGAAGTCCCGAACTTGTATTTTTAAGGACAAGGTTACCTAATATAGGAAACATAGGTGATGGCTAAATGTCACTCCATGCAGAAAATCATCAACGTCATTCACCTTAAAGGATAATCCTACTTCTTCCATTTCTCTGGTAGAAAAAATTGTTGCTTGCGTAGCTGGCATAGCTATACATCGTTCAACTTTTGGCTTGTAACAAGCCTAGAGCATTGCAAGCATGTGGGGGTATTCTACTCCCTCTTCCAATGCCTGAAGATTAAATATAGGAAACACATTCATGTTTATGAAGACATGAAATATGAGCTTGTTGATTTCATTATTATTCCTCCACAACCAACACCATTGCACATGTTGTTAAACATGGTTGCCACATCTGCATTGGTACCAAAACCATGTTTGAGTACTTTTGATTTAACTAATACAGAAAAGTCATCTTCCGAGTGAATGAGTCTATCAATGAGAATAGCGTAACTTGTGACATATTCAGGGGTCGATGCATTACATTGTTCAAAATCTATCATGGTTCTCACGATACACTCACTAAAATGAGCGATCCTAAAAAACGGAAGTCCCGAATTTGTATTTTTAAGAACAAGGTTACCTAACATAGGAAGCTTAGGTGATGGATTAAATGTCACTCCGTGCAGAAAAGCATCAACGACATTCACCTTAAAGGTGATTCCTACTTCTTCCATTTCTGTGGCAGAAAAAGTAGTTGTTTGCGTAGCTGGCATAGCTCTACATCATTCAAGTTTTTGCTTGTAACAAGCCTAGAGCATTGCAAGCATGTGGGGGTATTCTACTACATCTTCCAATGCCTGAAGATTAAATATAGGAAACAAATTCATGTTTCGAAGAAATTAAATATGAGCCTATTGACTTGATGATTATTCCTCCACAACCACAACCAACACCATTGCACATGTTGTTAAACATGTTTGCCACATCTGCATTGGTACCAAAACCATGTTTGAGTACTTTTGCTTTAACTAATACAGAAACGTCATCTTCCGAGTCAATGAGTCTATCCATCAAAATAGCATAACTTGTGACATATTCAGGGGTCAATGCATGATATTGTTCAAAAGCTATCATGTTTCTCATGATAGACTCACTAAAATGAGTGATCCTAAAAAACAGAAGTCGAAAACTTTTTTTTTAATGACAAGGTTACTTAACATAGGAAGCAAATGTAATGGATTAAATGTCACTCCATGCAGAAAAGCATCAAAGTCATTCACCATAAAGTATATTTCTACTTCTTCCATTTATGTGGTATAAAAAATAGTTGCTTGCATAGCTGGCATAGCTAAACATCGTTCAACTCTTGGCTTGTAACAAGTCTGGAGGATTGCAAGCATGTTGGGGTATTCTACTCCCTCTGCCAATGCCTGAAAATTAAATATAGGAAACAAATTCATGTTTTTGAATAAATGGAATATGAGCCTATTGACTTGATGATTATTCCTCCACAACCAACACTATTGCACATGTTGTTAAACATTTTTGCCACATCTACATTTGTATCAAAACCATGTTTGAGTACTTTTGCTTTAACTAATACAGAAACGTCATCTTCCGAGTCAATAAGTCTATACATCAAAATAGCGTAACTTGTGACATATTCAGTGATCGATGCATGATATTGTTCAAAAGCTATCATGTTTCCATGATAGACTCACTAAAATGAGCGATCCTCAAAAACAGAAGTCGAAAACTTTTACTTTCAATGACAAGGTTACTTAACATAGGAAGCATAGGTGATGGATTAAATCTCACTCCATGCAGAAAAGCATCAACGTCATCACCTTATAGGATATTCCTACTTCCATTTCTGTGGTAGAAAAAATAGTTGCTTGCGTAGCTGGCATAGCTATACATCGTTCAACTCCTGGCTTGTAACAAGTCTCGAGGATTGCAAGCATGTCGGGGTATTCTACTTCATCTTCCAATACTTGAAGATTAAATATAGGAAACAAATTCATCTTTTTGAAGAAATGGAATGTAAGCCTGTTGATATGATGATTATTCCTCAACAACCAACACCATTGCACATGTTGTTAAACATGTTTGCCACATCTGCATTGGTACCAAAACCATGTTTGAGTACTTTTGCTTTAATGAATACAGAAACGTCATCTTCCGAGTCAATGAGTCTATCCATCAGAATAGCATAACTTGTGACATATTCAGAGGTCGATGCATGATATTGTTCAAAGGCTATCATGTTTCTCATGATAGACTCACTAAAATGAGCGATTCTCAAAAACAGAAGTCGAAAACTTTTATTTTTAATGACAAGGTTACTTAACATAGGAAGCATAGGTGATGGATTAAATCTCACTCCATGCAGAAAAGCATCAACGTCATTTACCTTAGAGGATATTCCTACTTCTTCCATTTTTATGGCAGAAACAATAGTTGCTTGTGAAGCTGGCATAGCTATACATCGTTCAACTCTTGGCTTGTAACAAGTCTGGAGGATTGCAAGCATGTCGGGGTATTCTACTTCCTCTTCCAATGACTGAAGATTAAATATAGGAAACAAATTCATGTTTCTGAAGAAATGGAATATGAGCCTATTGACTTGATGATTATTCCTCCAAAACCAACACCATTGCACATGTTGTTAAACATGTTTGCCACATCTTCATTGGTACCAAAACCATGTTTGAGTACTTTTGCTTTAACTAATACAGAAACGTCATCTTCCGAGTCAATGAGTCTATCCATCAAAATAGCATAACTTGTGACATATTCATGGGTCAATGCATGATATTGTTCAAAAGCTATCATGTTTCTCATGATAGACTCACTAAAATGAGTGATCCTAAAAAACAGAAGTCGAAAAGTTTTTTTTAATGACAAGGTTACTTAACATAGGAAGCAAAGGTAATGGATTAAATGTCACTCCATGCAGAAAAGCATCAACGTCATTCACCATAAAGGATATTCCTACTTCTTCCATTTATGTGGTAGAAAAAATAGTTGCTTGCATAGCTGGCATAGCTAAACATCGTTCAACTCTTGGCTTGTAACAAGCCTGGAGGATTGCAAGCATGTCGGGGTATTCTACTCCCTCTTCCAATGCCTGAAGATTTAATATAGGAAACAAATTCATGTTTTTGAATAAATGGAATATGAGCCTATTAACTTGATGATTATTCCTCCACAAACAACACCATTGCACATGTTGTTAAACATGTTTGCCACATCCGCATTGGTACCAAAACCATGTTTGAGTACTTTAGCTTTAACTAATACGTAAACGTCATCTTCCGAGTGAATGAGTCTATCCATGAGAATAGCGTAAATTGTGACATATTCGTGGGTCGATGCAAATCATTGTTCAAAATCTATCATGTTTCTCACGATAGACTCACTAAAATGACCGATCCTAAAAAACGTAAGTCCCGAACTTGTATTTTTAAGGACAAGGTTACCTAACATAGGAAGCATAGGTGATGGATTAAATTTCACTCCGTGCATAAAAGCATCAACGTCATTCACCTTAAGGGTGGATCCTACTTCTTCCATTTCCGTGCGTAAAAAGTACTTGGTTGCGTAGCTGGCATAACTCTACATCGTTCAAGTGTTTGCTTGTAACAAGTCAAGAGGATTGCAAGCATGTGGGGGTATTATACTCCCTCTTCTAATACCTGAAGATTAAATACAGGAAACAATTAATGTTTCTGAAGAAATAGAATGTGAGCCTGTTGATTTGATGATTATTCCTCCACAACCAACACCATTGCACATTTTAAACATGTTTGCCACATCTGCATTGGTACCAAAACCATGTTTGAGTACTTTTGCTTTAACTAATATAGAAACGTCATCTTCCGAATGAATGAGTCTATCCATGAGAATAGCGTAACTTGTGACATTCAGGGATCGATGCATGGAATTGTTCAAAATCTATCATGTTTCTCACGGTAGACTCACTAAAATGAGCGATCCTAATAAACGGAAGTCCCGAACTTGTATTTTTAAGGACAAGGTTACCTAACATAAGAAGCATAGGTGATGGATTAAATGTCACTCAATGCAGAAAAGCATCAACGTCATTCACCTTAAAGGTGATTCCTACATCTTCCATTTCCGTGGCAGAAAAAGTAGTTGCTTACGTAGCTGGCATAGCTCTACATCGTTCAACTGTTTGCTTGTAACACGCCTAGAGGATTGCAAGAATGTGGGGGTATTCTACTCCCTCTTTAAATCCCTGAAGACTAAATATAGGAAACAAATTCAGGTTTAAGAAAAAAAATGGAATATGAACCTATTGAGTTGATTATTATTCCTCCACAACCAACACCATTGCACATATTGTTAAACATGTTTGCCACATCTCCATTGGTACCAAAACCATGTTTGAGTACTTTTGCTTTAACTAATACAGAAACGTCATCTTCCTAGTGAAAGAGTCAATCCATGAGAATAGCGTAACTTGTGACATATTCAGGGGTCGATGCATGACATTGTTCAAAAATATCATGTTTCTCACGATAGACTCACTAAAATGAGCGATCCTCAAAAACGGAAGTCCCGAACTTGTATTTTTAAAGACAAGGTTACCTAATATAGGAAACATAGGTGATGGCTAAATGTCACTCCATGCGTAAAATCATCAACGTCATTCACCTTAAAGGATAATCCTACTTCTTCCATTTCTCTGGTAGAAAAAATTGTTGCTTGCGTAGCTGGCATAGCTATACATCGTTCAACTTTTGGCTTGTAACAAGTCTGGAGGATTGCTAGCATGTCGGGGTATTCTACTTCCTCTTCCAATGCCTGAAGATTGAATATAGGAAACAAATTCATGTTTTTGAAAAAATGGAATATGAGCCTGTTGACTTGATGATTATTCCTCCAAAACCAACACCATTGCACATGTTGTTAAACATGTTTGCCACATCTTCATTGGTACCAAAACCATGTTTGAGTACTTTTGCTTTAACTAATACAGAAACGTCATCTTCCGAGTCAATGAGTCTATCCATCAAAATAGCATAACTTGTGACATATTCATGGGTCAATGCATGATATTGTTCAAAAGCTATCATGTTTCTCATGATAGACTCACTAAAATGAGTGATCCTAAAAAACAGAAGTCGAAAAGTTTTTTTTAATGACAAGGTTACTTAACATAGGAAGCAAAGGTAATGGATTAAATGTCACTCCATGCAGAAAAGCATCAACGTCATTCACCATAAAGGATATTCCTACTTCTTCCATTTATGTGGTAGAAAAAATAGTTGCTTGCATAGCCGGCATAGCTAAACATCGTTCAACTCTTGGCTTGTAACAAGCACTGGAGGATTGCAAGCATGTCGGGGTATTCTACTCCCTCTTCCAATGCCCGAAGATTTAATATAGGAAACAAATTCATGTTTTTGAAAAAATGGAATATGAGCCTATTAACTTGATGATTATTCCTCCACAAACAACACCATTGCACATGTTGTTAAACATGTTTGCCACATCCTGCATTGGTACCAAAACCATGTTTGAGTACTTTAGCTTTAACTAATACGTAAACGTCATCTTCCGAGTGAATGAGTCTATCCATGAGAATAGCGTAAATTGTGACATATTCGGGGGTCGATGCAAATCATTGTTCAAAATCTATCATGTTTCTCACGATAGACTCACTAAAATGACCGATCCCAAAAAACGTAAGTCCCGAACTTGTATTTTTAAGGACAAGGTTACCTAACATAGGAAGCATAGGTGATGGATTAAATTTCACTCCGTGCATAAAAGCATCAACGTCATTCACCTTAAGGGTGGATCCTACTTCTTCCATTTCCGTGGCAGAAAAAGTACTTGGTTGCGTAGCTGGCATAACTCTACATCGTTCAAGTGTTTGCTTGTAACAAGTCAAGAGGATTGCAAGCATGTGTGGGGTATTATACTCCCTCTTCTAATACCTCGAAGATTAAATACAGGAAACAATTAATGTTTCTGAAGAAATAGAATGTGAGCCTGTTGATTTGATGATTATTCCTCCACAACCAACACCATTGCACATTTTAAACATGTTTGCCACATCTGCATTGGTACCAAAACCATGTTTGAGTACTTTTGCTTTAACTAATATAGAAACGTCATCTTCCGAATGAATGAGTCTATCCATGAGAATAGCGTAACTTGTGACATTCAGGGATCGATGCATGGAATTGTTCAAAATCTATCATGTTTCTCACGGTAGACTCACTAAAATGAGCGATCCTAATAAACGGAAGTCCCGAACTTGTATTTTTAAGGACAAGGTTACCTAACATAAGAAGCATAGGTGATGGATTAAATGTCACTCAATGCAGAAAAGCATCAACGTCATTCACCTTAAAGGTGATTCCTACATCTTCCATTTCCGTGGCAGAAAAAGTAGTTGCTTACGTAGCTGGCATAGCTCTACATCGTTCAAGTGTTTGCTTGTAACACGCCTAGAGGATTGCAAGCATGTGGGGGTATTCTACTCCCTCTTTAAATCCCTGAAGACTAAATATAGGAAACAAATTCAGGTTTAAGAAAAAAATGGAATATGAACCTATTGAGTTGATTATTATTCCTCCACAACCAACACCATTGCACATATTGTTAAACATGTTTGCCACATCTCCATTGGTACCAAAACCATGTTTGAGTACTTTTGCTTTAACTAATACAGAAACGTCATCTTCCTAGTGAAAGAGTCAATCCATGAGAATAGCGTAACTTGTGACATATTCAGGGGTCGATGCATGACATTGTTCAAAAATATCATTTTTCTCACGATAGACTCACTAAAATGAGCGATCCTCAAAAACGGAAGTCCCGAACTTGTATTTTTAAAGACAAGGTTACCTAATATAGGAAACATAGGTGATGGCTAAATGTCACTCCATGCAGAAAATCATCAACGTCATTCACCTTAAAGGATAATCCTACTTCTTCCATTTCTCTGGTAGAAAAAATTGTTGCTTGCGTAGCTGGCATAGCTATACATCGTTCAACTTTTGGCTTGTAACAAGTCTGGAGGATTGCTAGCATGTCGGGGTATTCTACTTCCTCTTCCAATGCCTGAAGATTGAATATAGGAAACAAATTCATGTTTTTGAAAAAATGGAATATGAGCCTGTTGACTTGATGATTATTCCTCCAAAACCAACACCATTGCACATGTTGTTAAACATGTTTGCCACATCTTCATTGGTACCAAAACCATGTTTGAGTACTTTTGCTTTAACTAATACAGAAACGTCATCTTCCGAGTCAATGAGTCTATCCATCAAAATAGCATAACTTGTGACATATTCATGGGTCAATGCATGATATTGTTCAAAAGCTATCATGTTTCTCATGATAGACTCACTAAACTGAGTGATCCTAAAAAACAGAAGTCGAAAAGTTTTTTTTAATGACAAGGTTACTTAACATAGGAAGCAAAGGTAATGGATTAAATGTCACTCCATGCAGAAAAGCATCAACGTCATTCACCATAAAGGATATTCCTACTTCTTCCATTTATGTGGTAGAAAAAATAGTTGCTTGCATAGCTGGCATAGCTAAACATCGTTCAACTCTTGGCTTGTAACAAGCACGGAGGATTGCAAGCATGTCGGGGTATTCTACTCCCTCTTCCAATGCCTGAAGATTTAATATAGGAAACAAATTCATGTTTTTGAATAAATGGAATATGAGCCTATTAACTTGATGATTATTCCTCCACAAACAACACCATTGCACATGTTGTTAAACATGTTTGCCACATCTGCATTGGTACCAAAACCATGTTTGAGTACTTTAGCTTTAACTAATACAGAAACGTCATCTTCCGAGTGAATGAGTCTATCCATGAGAATAGCGTAAATTGTGACATATTCAGGGGTCGATGCAAATCATTGTTCAAAATCTATCATGTTTCTCACGATAGACTCACTAAAATGACCGATCCTAAAAAACGTAAGTCCCGAACTTGTATTTTTAAGGACAAGGTTACCTAACATAGGAAGCATAGGTGATGGATTAAATTTCACTCCGTGCATAAAAGCATCAACGTCATTCACCTTAAGGGTGGATCCTACTTCTTCCATTTCCGTGGCAGAAAAAGTACTTGGTTGCGTAGCTGGCATAACTCTACATCGTTCAAGTGTTTGCTTGTAACAAGTCAAGAGGATTGCAAGCATGTGGGGGTATTATACTCCCTCTTCTAATACCTGAAGATTAAATACAGGAAACAATTAATGTTTCTGAAGAAATAGAATGTGAGCCTGTTGATTTGATGATTATTCCTCCACAACCAACACCATTGCACATTTTAAACATGTTTGCCACATCTGCATTGGTACCAAAACCATGTTTGAGTACTTTTGCTTTAACTAATATAGAAACGTCATCTTCCGAATGAATGAGTCTATCCATGAGAATAGCGTAACTTGTGACATTCAGGGATCGATGCATGGAATTGTTCAAAATCTATCATGTTTCTCACGGTAGACTCACTAAAATGAGCGATCCTAATAAACGGAAGTCCCGAACTTGTATTTTTAAGGACAAGGTTACCTAACATAAGAAGCATAGGTGATGGATTAAATGTCACTCAATGCAGATAAGCATCAACGTCATTCACCTTAAAGGTGATTCCTACATCTTCCATTTCCGTGGCGTAAAAGTAGTTGCTTACGTAGCTGGCATAGCTCTACATCGTTCAAGTGTTTGCTTGTAACACGCCTAGAGGATTGCAAGCATGTGGGGGTATTCTACTCCCTCTTTAAATCCCTGAAGACTAAATATAGGAAACAAATTCAGGTTTAAGAAAAAAAATGGAATATGAACCTATTGAGTTGATTATTATTCCTCCACAACCAACACCATTGCACATATTGTTAAACATGTTTGCCACATCTCCATTGGTACCAAAACCATGTTTGAGTACTTTTGCTTTAACTAATACAGAAACGTCATCTTCCTAGTGAAAGAGTCAATCCATGAGAATAGCGTAACTTGTGACATATTCAGGGGTCGATGCATGACATTGTTCAAAAATATCATGTTTCTCACGATAGACTCACTAAAATGAGCGATCCTCAAAAACGGAAGTCCCGAACTTGTATTTTTAAAGACAAGGTTACCTAATATAGGAAACATAGGTGATGGCTAAATGTCACTCCATGCAGAAAATCATCAACGTCATTCACCTTAAAGGATAATCCTACTTCTTCCATTTCTCTGGTAGAAAAAATTGTTGCTTGCGTAGCTGGCATAGCTATACATCGTTCAACTTTTGGCTTGTAACAAGTCTGGAGGATTGCTAGCATGTCGGGGTATTCTACTTCCTCTTCCAATGCCTGAAGATTGAATATAGGAAACAAATTCATGTTTTTGAAAAAATGGAATATGAGCCTGTTGACTTGATGATTATTCCTCCAAAACCAACACCATTGCACATGTTGTTAAACATGTTTGCCACATCTTCATTGGTACCAAAACCATGTTTGAGTACTTTTGCTTTAACTAATACAGAAACGTCATCTTCCGAGTCAATGAGTCTATCCATCAAAATAGCATAACTTGTGACATATTCATGGGTCAATGCATGATATTGTTCAAAAGCTATCATGTTTCTCATGATAGACTCACTAAACTGAGTGATCCTAAAAACGAAGTCGAAAAGTTTTTTTAATGACAAGGTTACTTAACATAGGAAGCAAAGGTAATGGATTAAATGTCACTCCATGCAGAAAAGCATCAACGTCATTCACCATAAAGGATATTCCTACTTCTTCCATTTATGTGGTAGAAAAAATAGTTGCTTGCATAGCTGGCATAGCTAAACATCGTTCAACTCTTGGCTTGTAACAAGCCTGGAGGATTGCAAGCATGTCGGGGTATTCTACTCCCTCTTCCAATGCCTGAAGATTTAATATAGGAAACAAATTCATGTTTTTGAATAAATGGAATATGAGCCTATTAACTTGATGATTATTCCTCCACAAACAACACCATTGCACATGTTGTTAAACATGTTTGCCACATCTGCATTGGTACCAAAACCATGTTTGAGTACTTTAGCTTTAACTAATACAGAAACGTCATCTTCCGAGTGAATGAGTCTATCCATGAGAATAGCGTAAATTGTGACATATTCAGGGGTCGATGCAAATCATTGTTCAAAATCTATCATGTTTCTCACGATAGACTCACTAAAATGACCGATCCTAAAAAACGTAAGTCCCGAACTTGTATTTTTAAGGACAAGGTTACCTAACATAGGAAGCATAGGTGATGGATTAAATTTCACTCCGTGCATAAAAGCATCAACGTCATTCACCTTAAGGGTGGATCCTACTTCTTCCATTTCCGTGGCAGAAAAAGTACTTGGTTGCGTAGCTGGCATAACTCTACATCGTTCAAGTGTTTGCTTGTAACAAGTCAAGAGGATTGCAAGCATGTGGGGGTATTATACTCCCTCTTCTAATACCTGAAGATTAAATACGGTGAAACAATTAATGTTTCGAAGAAATAGAATGTGAGCCTGTTGATTTGATGATTATTCCTCCACAACCAACACCATTGCACATTTTAAACATGTTTGCCACATCTGCATTGGTACCAAAACCATGTTTGAGTACTTTTGCTTTAACTAATATAGAAACGTCATCTTCCGAATGAATGAGTCTATCCATGAGAATAGCGTAACTTGTGACATTCAGGGATCGATGCATGGAATTGTTCAAAATCTATCATGTTTCTCACGGTAGACTCACTAAAATGAGCGATCCTAATAAACGGAAGTCCCGAACTTGTATTTTTAAGGACAAGGTTACCTAACATAAGAAGCATAGGTGATGGATTAAATGTCACTCAATGCAGAAAAGCATCAACGTCATTCACCTTAAAGGTGATTCCTACATCTTCCATTTCCGTGGCAGAAAAAGTAGTTGCTTACGTAGCTGGCATAGCTCTACATCGTTCAAGTGTTTGCTTGTAACACGCCTAGAGGATTGCAAGCATGTGGGGGTATTCTACTCCCTCTTTAAATCCCTGAAGACTAAATATAGGAAACAAATTCAGGTTTAAGAAAAAAAATGGAATATGAACCTATTGAGTTGATTATTATTCCTCCACAACCAACACCATTGCACATATTGTTAAACATGTTTGCCACATCTCCATTGGTACCAAAACCATGTTTGAGTACTTTTGCTTTAACTAATACAGAAACGTCATCTTCCTAGTGAAAGAGTCAATCCATGAGAATAGCGTAACTTGTGACATATTCAGGGGTCGATGCATGACATTGTTCAAAAATATCATGTTTCTCACGATAGACTCACTAAAATGAGCGATCCTCAAAAACGGAAGTCCCGAACTTGTATTTTTAAAGACAAGGTTACCTAATATAGGAAACATAGGTGATGGCTAAATGTCACTCCATGCAGAAAATCATCAACGTCATTCACCTTAAAGGATAATCCTACTTCTTCCATTTCTCTGGTAGAAAAAATTGTTGCTTGCGTAGCTGGCATAGCTATACATCGTTCAACTTTTGGCTTGTAACAAGTCTGGAGGATTGCTAGCATGTCGGGGTATTCTACTTCCTCTTCCAATGCCTGAAGATTGAATATAGGAAACAAATTCATGTTTTTGAAAAAATGGAATATGAGCCTGTTGACTTGATGATTATTCCTCCAAAACCAACACCATTGCACATGTTGTTAAACATGTTTGCCACATCTTCATTGGTACCAAAACCATGTTTGAGTACTTTTGCTTTAACTAATACAGAAACGTCATCTTCCGAGTCAATGAGTCTATCCATCAAAATAGCATAACTTGTGACATATTCATGGGTCAATGCATGATATTGTTCAAAAGCTATCATGTTTCTCATGATAGACTCACTAAAATGAGTGATCCTAAAAAACAGAAGTCGAAAAGTTTTTTTTAATGACAAGGTTACTTAACATAGGAAGCAAAGGTAATGGATTAAATGTCACTCCATGCAGAAAAGCATCAACGTCATTCACCATAAAGGATATTCCTACTTCTTCCATTTATGTGGTAGAAAAAATAGTTGCTTGCATAGCTGGCATAGCTAAACATCGTTCAACTCTTGGCTTGTAACAAGCACGGAGGATTGCAAGCATGTCGGGGTATTCTACTCCCTCTTCCAATGCCTGAAGATTTAATATAGGAAACAAATTCATGTTTTTGAATAAATGGAATATGAGCCTATTAACTTGATGATTATTCCTCCACAAACAACACCATTGCACATGTTGTTAAACATGTTTGCCACATCTGCATTGGTACCAAAACCATGTTTGAGTACTTTAGCTTTAACTAATACAGAAACGTCATCTTCCGAGTGAATGAGTCTATCCATGAGAATAGCGTAAATTGTGACATATTCAGGGGTCGATGCAAATCATTGTTCAAAATCTATCATGTTTCTCACGATAGACTCACTAAAATGACCGATCCTAAAAAACGTAAGTCCCGAACTTGTATTTTTAAGGACAAGGTTACCTAACATAGGAAGCATAGGTGATGGATTAAATTTCACTCCGTGCATAAAAGCATCAACGTCATTCACCTTAAGGGTGGATCCTACTTCTTCCATTTCCGTGGCAGAAAAAGTACTTGGTTGCGTAGCTGGCATAACTCTACATCGTTCAAGTGTTTGCTTGTAACAAGTCAAGAGGATTGCAAGCATGTGGGGGTATTATACTCCCTCTTCTAATACCTGAAGATTAAATACAGGAAACAATTAATGTTTCTGAAGAAATAGAATGTGAGCCTGTTGATTTGATGATTATTCCTCCACAACCAACACCATTGCACATATTGTTAAACATGTTTGCCACATCTCCATTGGTACCAAAACCATGTTTGAGTACTTTTGCTTTAACTAATACAGAAACGTCATCTTCCTAGTGAAAGAGTCAATCCATGAGAATAGCGTAACTTGTGACATATTCAGGGGTCGATGCATGACATTGTTCAAAAATATCATGTTTCTCACGATAGACTCACTAAAATGAGCGATCCTCAAAAACGGAAGTCCCGAACTTGTATTTTTAAAGACAAGGTTACCTAATATAGGAAACATAGGTGATGGCTAAATGTCACTCCATGCAGAAAATCATCAACGTCATTCACCTTAAAGGATAATCCTACTTCTTCCATTTCTCTGGTAGAAAAAATTGTTGCTTGCGTAGCTGGCATAGCTGTACATCGTTCAACTTTTGGCTTGTAACAAGTCTGGAGGATTGCTAGCATGTCGGGGTATTCTACTTCCTCTTCCAATGCCTGAAGATTGAATATAGGAAACAAATTCATGTTTTTGAAAAAATGGAATATGAGCCTGTTGACTTGATGATTATTCCTCCAAAACCAACACCATTGCACATGTTGTTAAACATGTTTGCCACATCTTCATTGGTACCAAAACCATGTTTGAGTACTTTTGCTTTAACTAATACAGAAACGTCATCTTCCGAGTCAATGAGTCTATCCATCAAAATAGCATAACTTGTGACATATTCATGGGTCAATGCATGATATTGTTCAAAAGCTATCATGTTTCTCATGATAGACTCACTAAACTGAGTGATCCTAAAAAACAGAAGTCGAAAAGTTTTTTTTAATGACAAGGTTACTTAACATAGGAAGCAAAGGTAATGGATTAAATGTCACTCCATGCGTAAAAGCATCAACGTCATTCACCATAAAGGATATTCCTACTTCTTCCATTTATGTGGTAGAAAAAATAGTTGCTTGCATAGCTGGCATAGCTAAACATCGTTCAACTCTTGGCTTGTAACAAGCCTGGAGGATTGCAAGCATGTCGGGGTATTCTACTCCCTCTTCCAATGCCTGAAGATTTAATATAGGAAACAAATTCATGTTTTTGAATAAATGGAATATGAGCCTATTAACTTGATGATTATTCCTCCACAAACAACACCATTGCACATGTTGTTAAACATGTTTGCCACATCTGCATTGGTACCAAAACCATGTTTGAGTACTTTAGCTTTAACTAATACAGAAACGTCATCTTCCGAGTGAATGAGTCTATCCATGAGAATAGCGTAAATTGTGACATATTCAGGGGTCGATGCAAATCATTGTTCAAAATCTATCATGTTTCTCACGATAGACTCACTAAAATGACCGATCCTAAAAAACGTAAGTCCCGAACTTGTATTTTTAAGGACAAGGTTACCTAACATAGGAAGCATAGGTGATGGATTAAATTTCACTCCGTGCATAAAAGCATCAACGTCATTCACCTTAAGGGTGGATCCTACTTCTTCCATTTCCGTGGCAGAAAAAGTACTTGGTTGCGTAGCTGGCATAACTCTACATCGTTCAAGTGTTTGCTTGTAACAAGTCAAGAGGATTGCAAGCATGTGGGGGTATTATACTCCCTCTTCTAATACCTGAAGATTAAATACAGGAAACAATTAATGTTTCTGAAGAAATAGAATGTGAGCCTGTTGATTTGATGATTATTCCTCCACAACCAACACCATTGCACATTTTAAACATGTTTGCCACATCTGCATTGGTACCAAAACCATGTTTGAGTACTTTTGCTTTAACTAATATAGAAACGTCATCTTCCGAATGAATGAGTCTATCCATGAGAATAGCGTAACTTGTGACATTCAGGGATCGATGCATGGAATTGTTCAAAATCTATCATGTTTCTCACGGTAGACTCACTAAAATGAGCGATCCTAATAAACGGAAGTCCCGAACTTGTATTTTTAAGGACAAGGTTACCTAACATAAGAAGCATAGGTGATGGATTAAATGTCACTCAATGCAGAAAAGCATCAACGTCATTCACCTTAAAGGTGATTCCTACATCTTCCATTTCCGTGGCGTAAAAGTAGTTGCTTACGTAGCTGGCATAGCTCTACATCGTTCAAGTGTTTGCTTGTAACACGCCTAGAGGATTGCAAGCATGTGGGGGTATTCTACTCCCTCTTTAAATCCCTGAAGACTAAATATCGGAAACAAATTCGGTTTAAGAAAAAAATGGAATATGAACCTATTGAGTTGATTATTATTCCTCCACAACCAACACCATTGCACATATTGTTAAACATGTTTGCCACATCTCCATTGGTACCAAAACCATGTTTGAGTACTTTTGCTTTAACTAATACAGAAACGTCATCTTCCTAGTGAAAGAGTCAATCCATGAGAATAGCGTAACTTGTGACATATTCGTGGGTCGATGCATGACATTGTTCAAAAATATCATGTTTCTCACGATAGACTCACTAAAATGAGCGATCCTCAAAAACGGAAGTCCCGAACTTGTATTTTTAAAGACAAGGTTACCTAATATAGGAAACATAGGTGATGGCTAAATGTCACTCCATGCAGAAAATCATCAACGTCATTCACCTTAAAGGATAATCCTACTTCTTCCATTTCTCTGGTAGAAAAAATTGTTGCTTGCGTAGCTGGCATAGCTATACATCGTTCAACTTTTGGCTTGTAACAAGTCTGGAGGATTGCTAGCATGTCGGGGTATTCTACTTCCTCTTCCAATGCCTGAAGATTGAATATAGGAAACAAATTCATGTTTTTGAAAAAATGGAATATGAGCCTGTTGACTTGATGATTATTCCTCCAAAACCAACACCATTGCACATGTTGTTAAACATGTTTGCCACATCTTCATTGGTACCAAAACCATGTTTGAGTACTTTTGCTTTAACTAATACAGAAACGTCATCTTCCGAGTCAATGAGTCTATCCATCAAAATAGCATAACTTGTGACATATTCATGGGTCAATGCATGATATTGTTCAAAAGCTATCATGTTTCTCATGATAGACTCACTAAAATGAGTGATCCTAAAAAACAGAAGTCGAAAAGTTTTTTTTAATGACAAGGTTACTTAACATAGGAAGCAAAGGTAATGGATTAAATGTCACTCCATGCAGAAAAGCATCAACGTCATTCACCATAAAGGATATTCCTACTTCTTCCATTTATGTGGTAGAAAAAATAGTTGCTTGCATAGCTGGCATAGCTAAACATCGTTCAACTCTTGGCTTGTAACAAGCCTGGAGGATTGCAAGCATGTCGGGGTATTCTACTCCCTCTTCCAATGCCTGAAGATTTAATATAGGAAACAAATTCATGTTTTTGAATAAATGGAATATGAGCCTATTAACTTGATGATTATTCCTCCACAAACAACACCATTGCACATGTTGTTAAACATGTTTGCCACATCTGCATTGGTACCAAAACCATGTTTGAGTACTTTAGCTTTAACTAATACAGAAACGTCATCTTCCGAGTGAATGAGTCTATCCATGAGAATAGCGTAAATTGTGACATATTCAGGGGTCGATGCAAATCATTGTTCAAAATCTATCATGTTTCTCACGATAGACTCACTAAAATGACCGATCCTAAAAAACGTAAGTCCCGAACTTGTATTTTTAAGGACAAGGTTACCTAACATAGGAAGCATAGGTGATGGATTAAATTTCACTCCGTGCATAAAAGCATCAACGTCATTCACCTTAAGGGTGGATCCTACTTCTTCCATTTCCGTGGCAGAAAAAGTACTTGGTTGCGTAGCTGGCATAACTCTACATCGTTCAAGTGTTTGCTTGTAACAAGTCAAGAGGATTGCAAGCATGTGGGGGTATTATACTCCCTCTTCTAATACCTGAAGATTAAATACAGGAAACAATTAATGTTTCTGAAGAAATAGAATGTGAGCCTGTTGATTTGATGATTATTCCTCCACAACCAACACCATTGCACATATTGTTAAACATGTTTGCCACATCTCCATTGGTACCAAAACCATGTTTGAGTACTTTTGCTTTAACTAATACAGAAACGTCATCTTCCTAGTGAAAGAGTCAATCCATGAGAATAGCGTAACTTGTGACATATTCAGGGGTCGATGCATGACATTGTTCAAAAATATCATGTTTCTCACGATAGACTCACTAAAATGAGCGATCCTCAAAAACGGAAGTCCCGAACTTGTATTTTTAAAGACAAGGTTACCTAATATAGGAAACATAGGTGATGGCTAAATGTCACTCCATGCAGAAAATCATCAACGTCATTCACCTTAAAGGATAATCCTACTTCTTCCATTTCTCTGGTAGAAAAAATTGTTGCTTGCGTAGCTGGCATAGCTGTACATCGTTCAACTTTTGGCTTGTAACAAGTCTGGAGGATTGCTAGCATGTCGGGGTATTCTACTTCCTCTTCCAATGCCTGAAGATTGAATATAGGAAACAAATTCATGTTTTTGAAAAAATGGAATATGAGCCTGTTGACTTGATGATTATTCCTCCAAAACCAACACCATTGCACATGTTGTTAAACATGTTTGCCACATCTTCATTGGTACCAAAACCATGTTTGAGTACTTTTGCTTTAACTAATACAGAAACGTCATCTTCCGAGTCAATGAGTCTATCCATCAAAATAGCATAACTTGTGACATATTCATGGGTCAATGCATGATATTGTTCAAAAGCTATCATGTTTCTCATGATAGACTCACTAAAATGAGTGATCCTAAAAAACAGAAGTCGAAAAGTTTTTTTTAATGACAAGGTTACTTAACATAGGAAGCAAAGGTAATGGATTAAATGTCACTCCATGCAGAAAAGCATCAACGTCATTCACCATAAAGGATATTCCTACTTCTTCCATTTATGTGGTAGAAAAAATAGTTGCTTGCATAGCTGGCATAGCTAAACATCGTTCAACTCTTGGCTTGTAACAAGCCTGGAGGATTGCAAGCATGTCGGGGTATTCTACTCCCTCTTCCAATGCCTGAAGATTTAATATAGGAAACAAATTCATGTTTTTGAATAAATGGAATATGAGCCTATTAACTTGATGATTATTCCTCCACAAACAACACCATTGCACATGTTGTTAAACATGTTTGCCACATCTGCATTGGTACCAAAACCATGTTTGAGTACTTTAGCTTTAACTAATACAGAAACGTCATCTTCCGAGTGAATGAGTCTATCCATGAGAATAGCGTAAATTGTGACATATTCTGGGTCGATGCAAATCATTGTTCAAAATCTATCATGTTTCTCACGATAGACTCACTAAAATGACCGATCCTAAAAAACGTAAGTCCCGAACTTGTATTTTTAAGGACAAGGTTACCTAACATAGGAAGCATAGGTGATGGATTAAATTTCACTCCGTGCATAAAAGCATCAACGTCATTCACCTTAAGGGTGGATCCTACTTCTTCCATTTCCGTGGCAGAAAAAGTACTTGGTTGCGTAGCTGGCATAACTCTACATCGTTCAAGTGTTTGCTTGTAACAAGTCAAGAGGATTGCAAGCATGTGGGGGTATTATACTCCCTCTTCTAATACCCGAAGATTAAATACAGAAACAATTAATGTTTCGAAGAAATAGAATGCGAGCCTCGTTGATTTGATGATTATTCCTCCACAACCAACACCATTGCACATTTTAAACATGTTTGCCACATCTGCATTGGTACCAAAACCATGTTTGAGTACTTTTGCTTTAACTAATATAGAAACGTCATCTTCCGAATGAATGAGTCTATCCATGAGAATAGCGTAACTTGTGACATTCAGGGATCGATGCATGGAATTGTTCAAAATCTATCATGTTTCTCACGGTAGACTCACTAAAATGAGCGATCCTAATAAACGGAAGTCCCGAACTTGTATTTTTAAGGACAAGGTTACCTAACATAAGAAGCATAGGTGATGGATTAAATGTCACTCCGTGCATAAAAGCATCAACGTCATTCACCTTAAAGGTGATTCCTACATCTTCCATTTCCGTGGCAGAAAAAGTAGTTGCTTACGTAGCTGGCATAGCTCTACATCGTTCAAGTGTTTGCTTGTAACACGCCTAGAGGATTGCAAGCATGTGGGGGTATTCTACTCCCTCTTTAAATCCCTGAAGACTAAATATAGGAAACAAATTCAGGTTTAAGAAAAAAAATGGAATATGAACCTATTGAGTTGATTATTATTCCTCCACAACCAACACCATTGCACATATTGTTAAACATGTTTGCCACATCTCCATTGGTACCAAAACCATGTTTGAGTACTTTTGCTTTAACTAATACAGAAACGTCATCTTCCTAGTGAAAGAGTCAATCCATGAGAATAGCGTAACTTGTGACATATTCAGGGGTCGATGCATGACATTGTTCAAAAATATCATGTTTCTCACGATAGACTCACTAAAATGAGCGATCCTCAAAAACGGAAGTCCCGAACTTGTATTTTTAAAGACAAGGTTACCTAATATAGGAAACATAGGTGATGGCTAAATGTCACTCCATGCAGAAAATCATCAACGTCATTCACCTTAAAGGATAATCCTACTTCTTCCATTTCTCTGGTAGAAAAAATTGTTGCTTGCGTAGCTGGCATAGCTATACATCGTTCAACTTTTGGCTTGTAACAAGTCTGGAGGATTGCTAGCATGTCGGGGTATTCTACTTCCTCTTCCAATGCCTGAAGATTGAATATAGGAAACAAATTCATGTTTTTGAAAAAATGGAATATGAGCCTGTTGACTTGATGATTATTCCTCCAAAACCAACACCATTGCACATGTTGTTAAACATGTTTGCCACATCTTCATTGGTACCAAAACCATGTTTGAGTACTTTTGCTTTAACTAATACAGAAACGTCATCTTCCGAGTCAATGAGTCTATCCATCAAAATAGCATAACTTGTGACATATTCATGGGTCAATGCATGATATTGTTCAAAAGCTATCATGTTTCTCATGATAGACTCACTAAAATGAGTGATCCTAAAAAACAGAAGTCGAAAAGTTTTTTTTAATGACAAGGTTACTTAACATAGGAAGCAAAGGTAATGGATTAAATGTCACTCCATGCAGAAAAGCATCAACGTCATTCACCATAAAGGATATTCCTACTTCTTCCATTTATGTGGTAGAAAAAATAGTTGCTTGCATAGCTGGCATAGCTAAACATCGTTCAACTCTTGGCTTGTAACAAGCCTGGAGGATTGCAAGCATGTCGGGGTATTCTACTCCCTCTTCCAATGCCTGAAGATTTAATATAGGAAACAAATTCATGTTTTTGAATAAATGGAATATGAGCCTATTAACTTGATGATTATTCCTCCACAAACAACACCATTGCACATGTTGTTAAACATGTTTGCCACATCTGCATTGGTACCAAAACCATGTTTGAGTACTTTAGCTTTAACTAATACAGAAACGTCATCTTCCGAGTGAATGAGTCTATCCATGAGAATAGCGTAAATTGTGACATATTCAGGGGTCGATGCAAATCATTGTTCAAAATCTATCATGTTTCTCACGATAGACTCACTAAAATGACCGATCCTAAAAAACGTAAGTCCCGAACTTGTATTTTTAAGGACAAGGTTACCTAACATAGGAAGCATAGGTGATGGATTAAATTTCACTCCGTGCATAAAAGCATCAACGTCATTCACCTTAAGGGTGGATCCTACTTCTTCCATTTCCGTGGCGTAAAAGTACTTGGTTGCGTAGCTGGCATAACTCTACATCGTTCAAGTGTTTGCTTGTAACAAGTCAAGAGGATTGCAAGCATGTGGGGGTATTATACTCCCTCTTCTAATACCTGAAGATTAAATACAGGAAACAATTAATGTTTCTGAAGAAATTGAATGTGAGCCTGTTGATTTGATGATTATTCCTCCACAACCAACACCATTGCACATTTTAAACATGTTTGCCACATCTGCATTGGTACCAAAACCATGTTTGAGTACTTTTGCTTTAACTAATATAGAAACGTCATCTTCCGAATGAATGAGTCTATCCATGAGAATAGCGTAACTTGTGACATTCAGGGATCGATGCATGGAATTGTTCAAAATCTATCATGTTTCTCACGGTAGACTCACTAAAATGAGCGATCCTAATAAACGGAAGTCCCGAACTTGTATTTTTAAGGACAAGGTTACCTAACATAAGAAGCATAGGTGATGGATTAAATGTCACTCAATGCAGAAAAGCATCAACGTCATTCACCTTAAAGGTGATTCCTACATCTTCCATTTCCGTGGCAGAAAAAGTAGTTGCTTACGTAGCTGGCATAGCTCTACATCGTTCAAGTGTTTGCTTGTAACACGCCTAGAGGATTGCAAGCATGTGGGGGTAATCTACTCCCTCTTTAAATCCCTGAAGACTAAATATAGGAAACAAATTCAGGTTTAAGAAAAAAAATGGAATATGAACCTATTGAGTTGATTATTATTCCTCCACAACCAACACCATTGCACATATTGTTAAACATGTTTGCCACATCTCCATTGGTACCAAAACCATGTTTGAGTACTTTTGCTTTAACTAATACAGAAACGTCATCTTCCTAGTGAAAGAGTCAATCCATGAGAATAGCGTAACTTGTGACATATTCAGGGGTCGATGCATGACATTGTTCAAAAATATCATGTTTCTCACGATAGACTCACTAAAATGAGCGATCCTCAAAAACGGAAGTCCCGAACTTGTATTTTTAAAGACAAGGTTACCTAATATAGGAAACATAGGTGATGGCTAAATGTCACTCCATGCAGAAAATCATCAACGTCATTCACCTTAAAGGATAATCCTACTTCTTCCATTTCTCTGGTAGAAAAAATTGTTGCTTGCGTAGCTGGCATAGCTATACATCGTTCAACTTTTGGCTTGTAACAAGTCTGGAGGATTGCTAGCATGTCGGGGTATTCTACTTCCTCTTCCAATGCCTGAAGATTGAATATAGGAAACAAATTCATGTTTTTGAAAAAATGGAATATGAGCCTGTTGATTTGATGATTATTCCTCCACAACCAACACCATTGCACATGTTGTTAAACATGTTTGCCACATATGCATTGGTACCAAAACCATGTTTGAGTACTTTTGCTTTAACTAATACAGAAAGGTCATCTTCCGAGTGAATGAGTCTATCCATGAGAAAAGCGTAACTTGTGACATATTCAGAGGTTGATGCATGACATTGTTCAAAATCTATCATGTTTCTCATGCTAGACTCACTAAAATGAGCGATCCTCAAAAACGAAAGTCCCAAACTTATATTTTTAAGGACAAGTTTACCTAACATAGGAAGCATAGGTGATGGATTAAATGTCACTCCATGCAGAAAAGCATCAACGTCATTTACCGTAGAGGTGATTCCTACTTCTTCCATTTCCGTGGCAGAAAAAATAGTTGCCTGCGTAGCTGGCATAGCTCTACATCGTTCAACTCTTTGATTGTAACAAGCCTGGAGGATTGCAAGCATGTGGGGGTATTCTACTCCCTCTTCCAATGCCTGAAGATTAAATATAGGAAACAAATTCATGTTTTTGAAGAAATGGAATATGAGTCTGTTGATTTGATGATTATTCCTCCACAACCAACAACATTGCACATAATGTTAAACATGTTTGCCACATCTGCATTGGTACCAAAACCATGTTTGAGTACTTTAGCTTTAACTAATACAGAAACGTCATCTTCCGAGTTAATGAGTCTATCCATGAGAATAGCGTAAATTATGACATATTCAGGGGTCGATGCAAATCATTGTTCAAAATCTATCATGTTTCTCACGATAGACTCACTAAAATGACCGATCCTAAAAAACGTAAGTCCCGAACTTGTATTTTTAAGGACAAGGTTACCTAACATAGGAAGCATAGGTGATGGATTAAATTTCACTCCGTGCATAAAAGCATCAACGTCATTCACCTTAAGGGTGGATCCTACTTCTTCCATTTCCGTGGCAGAAAAAGTACTTGGTTGCGTAGCTGGCATAACTCTACATCGTTCAAGTGTTTGCTTGTAACAAGTCAAGAGGATTGCAAGCATGTGGGGGTATTATACTCCCTCTTCTAATACCTGAAGATTAAATACAGGAAACAATTAATGTTTCTGAAGAAATAGAATGTGAGCCTGTTGATTTGATGATTATTCCTCCACAACCAACACCATTGCACATCTTAAACATGTTTGCCACATCTGCATTGGTACCAAAACCATGTTTGAGTACTTTTGCTTTAACTAATATAGAAACGTCATCTTCCGAATGAATGAGTCTATCCATGAGAATAGCGTAACTTGTGACATTCAGGGATCGATGCATGGAATTGTTCAAAATCTATCATGTTTCTCACGGTAGACTCACTAAAATGAGCGATCCTAATAAACGGAAGTCCCGAACTTGTATTTTTAAGGACAAGGTTACCTAACATAAGAAGCATAGGTGATGGATTAAATGTCACTCAATGCAGAAAAGCATCAACGTCATTCACCTTAAAGGTGATTCCTACATCTTCCATTTCCGTGGCAGAAAAAGTAGTTGCTTACGTAGCTGGCATAGCTCTACATCGTTCAAGTGTTTGCTTGTAACACGCCTAGAGGATTGCAAGCATGTGGGGGTATTCTACTCCCTCTTTAAATCCCTGAAGACTAAATATAGGAAACAAATTCAGGTTTCTGAAAAAAAATGGAATATGAACCTATTGAGTTGATTATTATTCCTCCACAACCAACACCATTGCACATATTGTTAAACATGTTTGCCACATCTCCATTGGTACCAAAACCATGTTTGAGTACTTTTGCTTTAACTAATACAGAAACGTCATCTTCCTAGTGAAAGAGTCAATCCATGAGAATAGCGTAACTTGTGACATATTCAGGGGTCGATGCATGACATTGTTCAAAAATATCATGTTTCTCACGATAGACTCACTAAAATGAGCGATCCTCAAAAACAGAAGTCCCGAACTTGTATTTTTAAGGACAAGGTTACCTAATATAGGAAACATAGGTGATGGCTAAATGTCACTCCATGCAGAAAATCATCAACGTCATTCACCTTAAAGGATAATCCTACTTCTTCCATTTCTCTGGTAGAAAAAATTGTTGCTTGCGTAGCTGGCATAGCTATACATCGTTCAACTTTTGGCTTGTAACAAGTCCGGGAGGATTGCTAGCATGTCGGGGTATTCTACTTCCTCTTCCAATGCCTGAAGATTGAATATAGGAAACAAATTCATGTTTTTGAAAAAATGGAATATGAGCCTGTTGATTTGATGATTATTCCTCCACAACCAACACCATTGCACATGTTGTTAAACATGTTTGCCACATATGCATTGGTACCAAAACCATGTTTGAGTACTTTTGCTTTAACTAATACAGAAAGGTCATCTTCCGAGTGAATGAGTCTATCCATGAGAAAAGCGTAACTTGTGACATATTCAGAGGTTGATGCATGACATTGTTCAAAATCTATCATGTTTCTCATGCTAGACTCACTAAAATGAGCGATCCTCAAAAACGAAAGTCCCAAACTTATATTTTTAAGGACAAGTTTACCTAACATAGGAAGCATAGGTGATGGATTAAATGTCACTCCATGCAGAAAAGCATCAACGTCATTTACCGTAGAGGTGATTCCTACTTCTTCCATTTCCGTGGCAGAAAAAATAGTTGCCTGCGTAGCTGGCATAGCTCTACATCGTTCAACTCTTTGATTGTAACAAGCCTGGAGGATTGCAAGCATGTGGGGGTATTCTACTGCCTCTTCCAATGCCTGAAGATTAAATATAGGAAACAAATTCATGTTTTTGAAGAAATGGAATATGAGTCTGTTGATTTGATGATTATTCCTCCACAACCAACAACATTGCACATAATGTTAAACATGTTTGCCACATCTGCATTGGTACCAAAACCATGTTTGAGTACTTTAGCTTTAACTAATACAGAAACGTCATCTTCCGAGTGAATGAGTCTATCCATGAGAATAGCGTAAATTGTAACATATTCAGGGGTCGATGCAAGTCATTGTTCAAAATCTATCATGTTTCTCACGATAGACTCACTAAAATGACCGATCCTAAAAAACGTAAGTCCCGAACTTGTATTTTTAAGGACAAGGTTACCTAACATAGGAAGCATAGGAAGCATAGGTGATGGATTAAATGTCACTCCGTGCATAAAAGCATCAACGTCATTCACCTTAAGGGTGATTCCTACTTCTTCCATTTCCGTGGCAGAAAAAGTACTTGGTTGCGTAGCTGGCATAACTCTACATCGTTCAAGTGTTTGCTTGTAACAAGTCAAGAGGATTGCAAGCATGTGGGGGTATTATACTCCCTCTTCTAATACCTGAAGATTAAATACAGGAAACAATTAATGTTTCTGAAGAAATAGAAGGTGAGCCTGTTGATTTGATGATTATTCCTCCACAACCAACACCATTGCACATCTTAAACATGTTTGCCACATCTGCATTGGTACCAAAACCATGTTTGAGTACTTTTGCTTTAACTAATATAGAAACGTCATCTTCCGAATGAATGAGTCTATCCATGAGAATAGCGTAACTTGTGACATTCAGGGATCGATGCATGGAATTGTTCAAAATCTATCATGTTTCTCACGGTAGACTCACTAAAATGAGCGATCCTAATAAACGGAAGTCCCGAACTTGTATTTTTAAGGACAAGGTTACCTAACATAAGAAGCATAGGTGATGGATTAAATGTCACTCAATGCAGAAAAGCATCAACGTCATTCACCTTAAAGGTGATTCCTACATCTTCCATTTCCGTGGCAGAAAAAGTAGTTGCTTACGTAGCTGGCATAGCTCTACATCGTTCAAGTGTTTGCTTGTAACACGCCTAGAGGATTGCAAGCATGTGGGGGTATTCTACTCCCTCTTTAAATCCCTGAAGACTAAATATAGGAAACAAATTCAGGTTTCTGAAAAAAAATGGAATATGAACCTATTGAGTTGATTATTATTCCTCCACAACCAACACCATTGCACATCTTAAACATGTTTGCCACATCTGCATTGGTACCAAAACCATGTTTGAGTACTTTTGCTTTAACTAATATAGAAACGTCATCTTCCGAATGAATGAGTCTATCCATGAGAATAGCGTAACTTGTAACATTCAGGGATCGATGCATGGAATTGTTCAAAATCTATCATGTTTCTCACGGTAGACTCACTAAAATGAGCGATCCTAATAAACGGAAGTCCCGAACTTGTATTTTTAAGGACAAGGTTACCTAACATAAGAAGCATAGGTGATGGATTAAATGTCACTCAATGCAGAAAAGCATCAACGTCATTCACCTTAAAGGTGATTCCTACATCTTCAATTTCCGTGGCAGAAAAAGTAGTTGCTTACGTAGCTGGCATAGCTCTACATCGTTCAAGTGTTTGCTTGTAACACGCCTAGAGGATTGCAAGCATGTGGGGGTATTCTACTCCCTCTTTAAATCCCTGAAGACTAAATATAGGAAACAAATTCAGGTTTCTGAAAAAAAATGGAATATGAACCTATTGAGTTGATTATTATTCCTCCACAACCAACACCATTGCACATATTGTTAAACATGTTTGCCACATCTCCATTGGTACCAAAACCATGTTTGAGTACTTTTGCTTTAACTAATACAGAAACGTCATCTTCCTAGTGAAAGAGTCAATCCATGAGAATAGCGTAACTTGTGACATATTCAGGGGTCGATGCATGACATTGTTCAAAAATATCATGTTTCTCACGATAGACTCACTAAAATGAGCGATCCTCAAAAACGGAAGTCCCGAACTTGTATTTTTAAAGACAAGGTTACCTAATATAGGAAACATAGGTGATGGCTAAATGTCACTCCATGCAGAAAATCATCAACGTCATTCACCTTAAAGGATAATCCTACTTCTTCCATTTCTCTGGTAGAAAAAATTGTTGCTTGCGTGTTAGATATTAAAGTATGAGTCAAAGAAGAGATGTCTACAAATGTCAACACACACTTCTTGTTATAACTAATTGTTGTTAGACGCTCCCTTTATGACACATGGAACTTTGTAATTGGCTAGCATTTTGACTTTCTGTCTTTGTATCTGTATAAATAGCATTGTATTGTGTTTGTAAAAATTGTCGATCAATACATTTACATTTTGAAGAATACTGTGCGTAAGTCATTTCATAATCTTTGTTCTTCATTCTGTTTACTGTTCTATTGATTTAAATTGTTAATTGATCTGCTTCCGCAATTCACTCAGATTCAATACTCTCAATTAACAATCGGTTTAAAGGAATCTGGAACCAACAATTGGTATCAGAGCCTTCTAATCAATCTATTGATTATTAGATCTCTTCCATTGAAAGAATTCCTTTCAATCGAACAGTATTTTCTCAGATTCAAAATTTGTTTATCAATCCACTCTGTTTTACGAACTTCGTTGAAACGTTAACAATCTTCTCTTAAATTGAGTCATTCATTTTGTAATCAAGAAACGTTGATATTATCGATTGTTCTTCTTGAGATTTATTTGTTCTAAATTTCTTTCAAATCTTCAAATTTTCTCTTCTATCATACTCAAATGACAAATTCGAGCTTGAATGCTGTTTATACGTCTGGGTCCCTGACTAAACCTCCAACTCTTGTACGTGATGAATATCCACAATGGAAGATTCGAATGGTTAACTTCTATGAGGGATTGGATGCCGAGTTATATCCAATTATTCAAAACGGTCCGTTTGTTCCCACCACTACTATTCCCGAATTCCACCACCGCAAATTCGTATGAGGTACCAGAAGATCGGTTCGAAGTCAAGGAATAACTGACCGATGAAGAAAAAGCTAAAGTGGAATTAGCTAAGAAAGCTAAGTCTCCGTTGATAATGGCCATTCCAAATGAGATTTTTCAATCTCTGGACTCATGTGACACAAAGACAAAGATTTATGGGATCAACTGGAGAATCTCTTAGAAGGTGGTGCGAAAATGAAAAAGAACAGAAGAGCTCAAGCTCTAAATGAATATAATAGTTTTCAAGCACTGACTGATGAATCTCTGGAACAAACATTTCATCGATTCAACAATCTGATTAATCTCTGCAAGAGATGTGACATTGTTAGATCAAAGGAAGATAACAATGTTCTATTTCTCAAAAGGTTAAACCCTGAATGGTCAAATCTATCCATGTCACTACAAGCCAATCAGGATCTTGAACAATGGTCGCTGCATGATGTATTCGGTACACTGCAAGCTCATGAAAAAGAAGTTGTTCAGAAAAGAACAAACATCGGAGGTCCTCTGGCTTTGATCTCAGAAACAAAAGGAATCGAAGACGAAGTGATGACAGAAGAAATCGAAAGCCTTCATATCGAGATCGCTCCAGAAGATGACTCTGAATCAGATGATGAAATTAAAGCGTTTGCTGACTCTCTGGCTTTAATAACCAAGCAATTTACTAATCGTTTTGGAAATAGGTCTTTGAAAGGAAATAAACGATTTGATCGTCCCTATGTTCCTAAACAAGAAGTACAGAGAGTAGAGAAAACAGAAGAAGAAAAGAAAGAAGAAGAATTAAAAAGGAAGAAAGATGTATGGTACATGTATGTGGCAAACCCGACATTACTCGAGAGATTGCAGGAGCTCGAAAAGGATAAGACTTATTACAAAAACAAATATAAGTACAATGTCACTGAAAGAGCACACTTTGCAGAAAAAGAAAACTGGGTGCAAGATGAATCCAGCGGTGATGAAGCCATGTTCTGTGGAATGGCAAACACAAACGAATCAGAGGATCAACCCTCTGAGTCACCGGTTAGTAATTTCTGGATCATCTGAGCTTGAACAAACGATTGTGATGTTATCAAACAATTTTGAGGAACTAAAACTGAAACTCACAATTGAAAAGAAATTACGAAAAAATACTGAGAAAACTCTTTCTACAATCAAAAGGGAAAGAGATATTTTCAAAAGAGAAATGGATTTACTTACAGAAAAACTCGAATTAAATATCGCAAAGGAAACAATTTCCATGAGTTTAAAACTTTACGAAGAAAAACTTAAAAAGGAAATTTTGAATCTCAATAAACTTCGGAAGAAAAAAGGAAAGAAATCGTAGACAAAGAGAGTGATAGACTCAACTCGTAGCACTTAAAAACTATTTTCGAAAGAGAGAGAATTTTTACACATTGAACTTCAACGAAAAAGCTACGGATTATAACATATCCGGATGCACGAAGGTTCATGATAAAATTAACACACAAGTAGGAAGATCCGGACTTGGTTTCGAGGACCTAGATCCCTACACGTGTAAGAAAAGGTCGAATCCGAAATCGTTTTTTGTGTTGGACAAATACAGAAGCCAAAGTTTCCAATTTTGTATGAAAAATCTATTTTTAAAAAATCTAGATATGAAAATCATCATAAAACAAGCAAACTTCAATTCGAAAATATTGAATATTGTTGTAAAACAAATGTTGATCTAAATAAAGTTCAGAAGAAAGATGATATTTTCAATTTTGGTTCAAATAAACATACAATTTTGAATCCAGAGGCTGATATTTTTGTTCCAAGTCAGGCAGAAGAAAGATCTACGACTTATGTTTGAAAACGATATTCTCTCTACTCTGGATAAGTGTTTTAGAAATGAAACTCTTTGTGAGAATCATCCAGAGATCACTCCCTGTTCATTTGAAGATTTACATCTTTCTGAAACACAAGAAAGCTTTGCTGAGATTACGTATCCATGGGAAAATGACAATAATGATGAAGAATTTTTTGATAACTCTGAAAATTACCTTTCAAATTTAGAAATTAATTCTTTTAAATCATCAAAAGTTATCACAAATAATTCAGAAATTATTGATAAAAAGGATGATTATTTGTATACTGATAAATCTCAAGAAATCAGAACTTCTGATAGAGATTGTGCTAAACTTTCAAGTGGTATACCTATTCTTCCTGTTTCTGTTCCAGAACCGAGAAAATCAGTATCTATACATCCAGACTTCTTCGATATGTGTCTCAAAGCCAAAACATGTCTTGAACTTGAGAAAGAGGCAGAACTCAAAACCAAAGTGCAAAATCAAAAGATTTTAAACTCTACTCTTCCGAAGTTTACTAATATTCAAAAAGGCAAATGGAAATCCTCTAATACTTATGTTCCTTTTTCAGTAAATAACAGAGCTTCTGCAAAAGTAGATCAGAGGAAGAACACAGAGAAGAAAAAGCCAGAACTAAAACAAAAGTCTAGTCTAGATAGGTTCTCTAGAACAACTGATACTAGAAAAGACTTTAGAAAGAATAATTGTAATTACCATTCTCGCAATGACAATTCAATTCAATCTTCTATGTTTCAGTATTCTGAATGTTTTTCACTGTTCTTAAAGTTAAAACAATTTTTCTCGCAAACCTCTGATCATTCCAATTCACAGTATGTTTATCACAAAAAGAATAAAACTCAAAAACACCAAAAACCAAAAATAAAGTCTTTACCTTCTGTTAAATCAAAAAACGAGCATACTCCAAAAGCTAACATAAAAGGACCCATTATGCGATGGGTACCTAAGAAAATCTGATTTTTGATTGCAGAAACAGCATGTGCATATCTGGTATCTTGACTCTGGATGCTCGAGGCACATGACTGGATCCCAAAATTTACTATCCAAATTCAAGGACAAATCAGGTGGAATAGTAACTTTTGGTGATAATGGTAAGTGGTCAAATAAAAGGCTACGGTACTCTACAAGAAGGTAATATCACCTTATCAAAGGTAGCTCATGTTTCTGGCTTGAAACATAACCTCCTCAGTGTAAGTCAACTTTGTGATTCTAAAATACTAGTAGTATTTGATGAAAAACATTGTTATTTATTCTCTAAGGCAGGTGAAGAACTTTGGAGAGCAGACAGGAAAGGTAACTTGTATATGATGAATTTTACCTCTAAGGATGGTAAGGAAACTTTATGTCTCATCTCCAAAAAGAGTGAAGTTGCGTGCTCTGGCATCATAAAATGTCTCACTTAAATTTTAATAATCTTGAGATGCTTGTTAAAAACAAACCGGTATCCGGACTTCCGTATATTCATTTTCAAAAAGATCACCTCTCGCCCCCGCATGTGAAATGGGCAAAATTAAACGAGCATCTCATAAAACAAAAAGTGATCATTCTTGTACTAGACCTCTCGCAATTATTACATGTGGATCTCTCGTGGTCCAATTGCAATTCGTAGTCTATCCGGTAAAAAGTATATTCGGTATTAATTGATGAATTTTCCGGATATACTTGGCTTGCTTTGTTCGTCAAAAGTCGAAGTCCCGATGGTACTACGAATATGATGACCGTAATTCGGTGTTCTTCTACATCGAAAATTCAGCAACTTCGAAGTGATAATGGTACGTAATTCAAGAACGCCAAGCTTGAATCGTATCTTGTTGAACAAGGAATTACTCAAAACTTCTCTGCGTTCGCACTCCACAACAAAACGGTGTAGTTGAACGTCGCAACGAGAACCTTGGTTGAAGCGACGAACGATGCTCGCAGCACGGTCTCCCAATTCACTTCGGGCCGAAGTCGTTGCTACCGCTTGTTTCACTCAAAACCGTTCAATTATTGTCAAGAGGCATCTCAAAACCTCTTATGAGCCGATTAATAAAAGAAAACCATCTGTAAAATTTTTTCATATCTTTGGCTGCGCGTATGTTTTATCTTAAACGACAGATAATCTTGGCAAATTTGATCCGAAGTCCGATGAAGCTAAATTTTTAGGCTACTCGTTAAATTCAAGAGCTTTCCGAGTTTTTAACTTACGAACAAAAACTCGTTATGGAAAGCATAAACATTGACTTCGATGATAACACTCAACCGACTTCGACTATCTTTCGAGTTCCGTAGAATCCGAGATTGATGCTATTTTTCATGATTTTCCGGGCGACGAAGTTGTGTCGAAGCTATGTCACCTCCACATTTGCGGATACCGTATATTCTCCAAGCCTCGGGCATTACTCTCTCTCGGTCCTCGCTTCTTCGTTTCCTCCGACACGTCTATTTTTCCGTGTTCCCACTACTACATCTCGCGCCAGACGCTACTTCGTTCCATCATCCGAGGGGGAGACACAAGGACCGGTGACACAACGGATACCGTAAGGACATACGTAAGAAAATAAAGAAGATTTTGTGTTTCCGAATGAAATCATTTCGTCAAATGAAACAACCCATTCAATTTCTCTACCCGTAATGACGAAATGGACTAAATCTCACACACCGCATCTTATAATTGGTAGTCCTTCGAGGGGTCGAACACGATCTGCTACCGCAAATGAAGCATTCTTTGTTAATTTTCTTAGTATGATCGAACCTAAACGTGTACATGAAGCCTTAGTTGAACCAAGCCGGGTGGATGCTATGCAGAAGAACTACTTCAATTCGAAAGAAATAAAGTTTGGCGTCTTGTTCCTTTACCAAAAGGCAAAGTTGCTATTGGCACAAAATGGGTATTTAGGAACAAAAAGGATGAAGATGGAATTGTTGTCGAAATAAAGCTCGTTTGGTGGCTAAAGGCTACCCGGTCAAGAGGAAGGTATCGATTATGATGAAACCTTTGCTCCCGTTGCAAGACTAGAAGCAATAAGATTATTCTTGGCTTTCTCTCGCATACAAAAACTTCAAAGTCTACCAAATGGATGTTAAATGTGCATTTCTTAATGGATGTCTAAAAGAAGAAGTGTATGTCGAACAACCCGATGGTTTCAAAGATGCAAAATATCCGTAATATGTTTATCTTCTTGACAAAGCTTTGTATGGTCTAAAGCAAGCCCCAAGAGCCTGGTATGAACGACTATCTAAGTTTCGATCGCAAAGGATATGAAAAAGGTAAAATCGATACAACTCGTTCATCAAAAGAGGCAAAGGTATGTTAACTATCGTTCAAATTTACGTGGATGACATAATATTTGGTTCTACTCATCAAACAGAAGTTGATTTGTTTTCTAAGTTGATGGAAACTGAATTTGAAATGAGTATGATGGGAGAATTAACTTTCTTCCTAGGACTTCAAGTTAAACAAAGTACCTGCGGTATCTTTATAAATCGTGCAAAATATGTTTCGACATGCTTAAAAAGTTTCATCTTCAAAACTCATCATCCATGAAAACACCCATCTCCCCGGTATGAAATTAGGACTCGACTCCTCCGGTAAATACGTTGATATTACCGGCTACGGAGGAATGATTGGTTCTCTTTTATATTTAACAGCAAGTAGACCTGATATTATGTTTGCCACTTGTCTTTGTGCTCGTTATCAAGCCAATCCTAAAGAGTCTCATTTGGCTGCTGTAAAAAGAATTTTTAGGTACTTAAAAGGTTCACCATCGTTGGGACTTTGGTATCCTAAAAATTCTGGATTTGATTTAATGGCGTATACAGATTCTGATCATGCGGGTTGTAAGCTTGACGGAAAAAGTACATCGTGTAGTCACAACTTCGGGAAATCGACTTATAAGTTGGACATCCAAGAAACAAAACTGCGTATCCACATCTACAAAGCAGAGCCGAATATGTTGTCGTTGCTAGTTGTTGTTCACAAGTTATTTGGATGAAGACCCAACTCGCAGATTATGGTCCGATATACGATAAGATTCCCATCCTATGTGATTCTAAAAGTGCTATCGCCATTACGGAAAATCCGATTCAAAGCATTCCAAAACAAAGCATATCGATGTCGTGTATCATTTCATCAAGGATCATGTCGAAAAGGGTACAATCGAAATGTATTTTGTTTCTACCGATTATCAACTTGCCGATATTTTCACAAAAGCTCTTGATGAGAGTCGTTTTAACTTCTTAATTAGCAAGTTGGGAATGCTTAATATGTAACAATGATTTCTTCGTAAGCATCCGAAGCCTCCGAACTATTCGACGATACTTCGAAGTCATCGAAGTCTCTGATGCTGTCTGAACTCTTCAGAATACTTCAGAAGCCTCTGAATTCCTCTGATTTTCTGTTTCATAATAATATTCTTTCAAGAAATATCATAAAGTACAGATTGAGAAACGAGGTAACGAAGCTACTACAGGGGGAGTTCATCATTCAAGGGGGAGTTTACCATTCAAGGGGGAGTTTACCATTCACGGGGGAGTTTCACAATGAAGAAGATATTCGTCTAAGTCTAACTGCGGTTAGTCGTCTTCTGATTTACTATTTAATTAAATTTTATTTGAATCTATCTGCTCTGAGTTTCTCTTGCCGCCAAGGTCTCTTAGACTTTTGATTCATTTCAAATTTTTTTAAAATTATAAATCAAGTCGACATGTTTTTCAACTTAATTTTCTATAAATTGATAATTCTTATAATTTCCATTAAATATATAAATTCAATCAACTCTTGCCTCCAAGGTTGTTTAAATCTATATGTTTAATACAAATTCTTCTTTATTATTCTTTTATAGAAACTAAACTCTCATGTGATTTTTGTTCTCACTTGATCGATTTTTAAACTTAAATAAATAAAATTAAGATTAAATTTCGTGTTTATTCAATTAATTCAACATTAATTGATTAATTAAACGATTTTTTTTTACTTTTGTTTATTTCTCGCTTTTAAGAAAAATCGCATCTCGCTACTAAATCATCATCACACATGTGTCTCGTCGTACACGTGTCTCCAATCGACACCCTGCATGTGTATACCCGCGTGCTTACCTCAGCTCAAATGAACCGTTTTTTGTTTCTCCCCAAACTGAATAACCCCTTCCCATTCTACAGTTTCTCTCTCACATAAAACCCCCAATTTCAACCTTCATCTTCTTCCTCGCAAATATTCCCCAAATCGGTGTTTATTCTCGGTGCAAAGACAAAGTGTTCTCTTGTCAAGCATTCAACGATTCAAAATGGCTTCCAACCGTGCCCATCCTACCAACAATGATGAAGACGAGAATCATTGATTCCACCGCCGATAGTACTCCCATTGTCAAACCGCCATTGAAGGCGAACAATGTGCATCTTGCTCAACCCTAACAACTTATCAACCGGAATTTCGCATCATGATCGAGTTTCTACAACAAAGACACCGATTGAATCGCGCCCTAACCCTAACCAACCCAAACATCCCCGAAATCTATGTCCAAGAACTGTGGCAAACAATGATCATCAAAAATGATGAAACACTCGCCGGTTCGTCACCCATCCCGAACGGTGGAAATTGTCGTTCAAATCCCAATCACCAAAAGAAAACTCGCCAAATATTTTCATCTTCCCTTATCGGTGATCGAAGTCGACGGGCAAACCATTCCCAATCCCGCCCTAGAAGAAAACCCTTCCACGAAGCCCTCCTAGCCTTCATCAATCTTCTCGGGTTACAATGAACCTCTTACCAGCCGTCCGAATTCAAAAGGAAGAAGTTGCCCCCAATGTGGAATCTACTCGTCTCCATACTCAACAAGAGCCTAACTCCGCAAAATAGGTTCTTTGGATCAAGCTAGCCGAAACATTCGACGATTATGTATGGGATGTTCTACAATCGCCCCTTGGACTATGCGAGTCTCATCTTCCAAGAGATCAAAGCACCGTGCATACTAAGGTGCTACATCAAAGTCGTGGAAGCCACTACCAGCTCTCATGTTCCCACGCTTTCTCTCCCTCATCACTCATCCCGCTATTGGGGCAATCGAAGCTCCCCCCCCGATTCACCATTCGCAAAATTGCATCAATGAGCTCCCATCGATCAACCATTGACAAGATCGGCTACTCCGCACCCGCAGAACTATCCAGGTACATGCTAAACCTAATCCCATCTAGCTCTTCTAATCTCCAAATCTATAGAAGCTCTATGGTTTTCTCGGAACGAGAGAATTCCTACCCCGCAGCACTTAGAGCCGGTGTAGGTGGTCGTGGTCCGGTGAGCATGAGATTGAAAAAACTAGGAGTGAACATCCGAGTGCTTCTACCCATGCCGACCTTCTATTAAATGAAGGTACGAAGATCTCCACAGAGACACATATGAGTGTTCCTCTCCAATTCCCCAAAGGGCAACCACAACTTCTGGGGTTGACGTCACCACGTCTCCACTCATTGACTTAGAACAAATGATTCAAACCACCCTTAAACCAGCCGTTCGCAGGATACTTCTTCATCTTCTCGAATCAAATTCAACCGGGAAAGCACCTCCACTTCATCATCCTCCCAACGGGATGATGATGATAATATAAGAGTTCATTCGCCCCGAACTCGCCACTTCCTTCACCACATGTTCATGTCTCCGTGACTGACATACCAGTAAGCACAGAGGATGCGTCCACATCCTCTCCTAGGATAGATGCTGATGAATTCCCATCAGAGGGGTTACAGCCTAGGAATGCACCTCTTACCGGAGTGTTTACACTTCATCAAGGTAAGCATACTTGTCTTCGACCTCATCCTCTCGATGATGAGGATACCGTTGAAACAAATCGGAACAACCGAAGAGGAGCTCGTGCATAATGTACCCTCAAGGACAAGTTGGAAGTCCTTCTACACTCAACGTCAAAACAGTGTAGAAGGCCCCTCTGAACGCGAGGGTAAAGGGGCTCCATGTGTTGGAGATGCACCGGTTACATCTTCTGATTTTGTCACTAATGCAGCGTTCTTGGCATTTGCTGATCAAATTCAGAGATCTGTGGAAGATCTAAAATTATCCGCCACAACTAATCATTCTATTCTTCTGAGCCTTCAATTTCAAATTGAACGGCAAAACTCTCTTTTAGCAGATCTTCAGCGACAAATGAGTTCCTCTCAAGAAGATCAGAAGGCCTATCTTGCTGAACAACTTCTGCTCTTGAATAATGGTCTTCAAGCAAATACGGAGGCAATATCTCAACTTCCGTAATCTTTACGTGCCTCTCGTAGACTACAGGCTCTACGGTGGCCGACATACGTAAGATTGTCAAGACCATCATCACTTCGATGATCCCTCTGTGTCTACGCTTGTCAAGAAGTCTGACCTCGCCTCTTTCCAGAAGATTATTCTTGAGCGAATGTCGACCATCGCTTCAAAGTACTCTTCCAAGCCCTCCACATCGTCAACTGACCAGAAACTTGCCGCTCTCGAAACTACTATCTCTCAACTTGTGCCTCTGGTTTCTTCTCTTGCTGAGGCGTTTACTTCCAAGAAGAAAGCCAAGGAAGAAAGGGCTTGCAGAAAGGCCGAACTGAAAAGGAAACGTTCTGAGGATCAGGATCCTGATTCTCGAAGGGGAGAAAGGTTCTAAGCCTAAGCAAGCCAAACAAACACCACCGGTACACAAACACGAACACCGCCGACTCTTCAACGCCAACACCATCACGGAACCCTCTTCTTCAAAACAAGTGCCACTCACTCCAACACCTCCGGCTACGCATTACGGTCCTCTACCCGGAGATCCGCAGCTAGCTAAGTTTATTTTGGATCTTATGGGAAAAAGCGAGAATCCCAAGCTCTCCGGTGAAAGGGTCGAAGTAGTCGAGCTCACGAAGAACGAGAACGAGCTAAAGCTGCAAAGGAAAGAGCTAAAAGGGCCAGAGAGGAGGATGAGGAAGTGTTCAGAGCTGAAAAAGAGAGAGCAGAAGAGATAATACGCCAGAGGCTAATAGTTGAAGAACAAATAGAGATAGAGAGGGTCGAAAAAGAGAACCGGAAAGAGAAAAGGCTAGACTTAAAGAAGAACTACGAGAGACAAGATTTTGAAGCCGAAGAAAGAGCAAGAGTCGAGCGAGAGGCCGCTCGAAGCGAAGGAGATCGAAGAGAAGAATTTGAAGAAAAATTAAATAAAGTTGGAAACATTGTTGGAAACATTGAACTTCCAACAATTGAAGTTGAGAAAAGGCACATGTATGCTCCAACGGATCGGAAGATTTATCTCATGATGCCTAACTTCGCCAACCAATACAATGTTAGCAAGTGAAGTTAAAGATAACTTCATGGCACATAAACAAGACAGAAAGACGCTTTTCACTACCGTTCCAATTACAAAGATAACGACCATGAAACATAAACAGCTTTCAAGATACACCCATTTGGTACACAATCTACGAGATAGTCGGATCAAACAACAAAAGTTATTACATATGTGATAATGATCCGTTGTCCATCCATCCACCGATCTCATTTTTCCGGAAGAATTTATGAAGACTCAAATTTTCTCGAACGCAAAGATCCACAAGACCAGGTTGCCTACACTAGAATTATTCTGTGTATGAAATCATACATTAGATACAAAAGGCAGGTCGACTTCCAGATTGGATTAAATTTCAAAATGGATAATCTGGCTATCTCTGCACCAAATGAGGAACTTGAAGGGATAAGCAAATTCGAGTGGGTAGACTTCATCGAACCAGAAGAGGGAATCATCTTCAAAAGACCAAATAGAAAGAGCTTCTTTCGCATCAAAGAAGCTCACAAATACTCTTCTGAGGTAGTCTACATCATCAAGAGCTTTGCTGGCTTAGACACGACAAATCCAGAAGTTGCAAAGAAAATAGAGAAAAGACTTGATGGACTTCAGAAGAACAGAGAGCTTATCAATAATATTTCAAGTATCATCGCTGCTGTTGATCCACTCTGAAGAAATTTTTTTTTTGACTTCATACTTAGGGGGAGAATGTTAGATATTAAAGTATGAGTCAAAGAAGAGATGTCTACAAATGTCAACACACACTTCTTGTTATAACTAATTGTTGTTAGACGCTCCCTTTATGACACATGGCACTTTGTAATTGGCTAGCATTTTGACTTTCTGTCTTTGTATCTGTATAAATAGCATTGTATTGTGTTTGTAAAAATTGTCGATCAATACATTTACATTTTGAAGAATACTGTGCGTAAGTCATTTCATAATCTTTGTTCTTCATTCTGTTTACTGTTCTATTGATTTAAATTGTTAATTGATCTGCTTCCGCAATTCACTCAGATTCAATACTCTCAATTAACAATCGGTTTAAAGGAATCTGGAACCAACATTGCGTAGCTGGCATAGCTATACATCGTTCAACTTTTGGCTTGTAACAAGTCTGGAGGATTGCTAGCATGTCGGGGTATTCTACTTCCTCTTCCAATGCCTGAAGATTGAATATAGGAAACAAATTCATGTTTTTGAAAAAATGGAATATGAGCCTGTTGATTTGATGATTATTCCTCCACAACCAACACCATTGCACATGTTGTTAAACATGTTTGCCACATATGCATTGGTACCAAAACCATGTTTGAGTACTTTTGCTTTAACTAATACAGAAAGGTCATCTTCCGAGTGAATGAGTCTATCCATGAGAAAATCGTAACTTGTGACATATTCAGAGGTTGATGCATGACATTGTTCAAAATCTATCATGTTTCTCATGCTAGACTCACTAAAATGAGCGATCCTCAAAACGAAAGTCCCAAACTTATATTTTTAAGGACAAGTTTACCTAACATAGGAAGCATAGGTGATGGATTAAATGTCACTCCATGCAGAAAAGCATCAACGTCATTTACCGTAGAGGTGATTCCTACTTCTTCCATTTCCGTGGCAGAAAAAATAGTTGCCTGCGTAGCTGGCATAGCTCTACATCGTTCAACTCTTTGATTGTAACAAGTCTGGAAGATTGCAAGCATGTGGGGGTATTCTACTCCCTCTTCCAATGCCTGAAGATTAAATATAGGAAACAAATTCATGTTTTTGAAGAAATGGAATATGATTCTGTTGATTTGATGATTATTCCTCCACAACCAACAACATTGCACATAATGTTAAACATGTTTGCCACATCTGCATTGGTACCAAAACCATGTTTGAGTACTTTTGCTTTAACTAATAGAGAAACGTCATCTTCCGAGTGAATGAGTCTATCCATGAGAATAGCGTAAATTGTGACATATTCAGGGGTCGATGCAAGTCATTGTTCAAAATCTATCATGTTTCTCACGATAGACTCACTAAAATGACCGATCCTAAAAAACGTAAGTCCCGAACTTGTATTTTTAAGGACAAGGTTACCTAACATAGGAAGCATAGGAAGCATAGGTGATGGATTAAATGTCACTCCGTGCATAAAAGCATCAACGTCATTCACCTTAAGGGTGATTCCTACTTCTTCCATTTCCGTGGCAGAAAAAGTACTTGGTTGCGTAGCTGGCATAACTCTACATCGTTCAAGTGTTTGCTTGTAACAAGTCAAGAGGATTGCAAGCATGTGGGGGTATTATACTCCCTCTTCTAATACCTGAAGATTAAATACAGGAAACAATTAATGTTTCTGAAGAAATAGAATGTGAGCCTGTTGATTTGATGATTATTCCTCCACAACCAACACCATTGCACATCTTAAACATGTTTGCCACATCTGCATTGGTACCAAAACCATGTTTGAGTACTTTTGCTTTAACTAATATAGAAACGTCATCTTCCGAATGAATGAGTCTATCCATGAGAATAGCGTAACTTGTGACATTCAGGGATCGATGCATGGAATTGTTCAAACTCTATCATGTTTCTCACGGTAGACTCACTAAAATGAGCGACCCTAATAAACGGAAGTCCCGAACTTGTATTTTTAAGGACAAGGTTACCTAACATAAGAAGCATAGGTGATGGATTAAATGTCACTCAATGCAGAAAAGCATCAACGTCATTCACCTTAAAGGTGATTCCTACATCTTCCATTTCCGTGGCAGAAAAAGTAGTTGCTTACGTAGCTGGCATAGCTCTACATCGTTCAAGTGTTTGCTTGTAACACGCCTAGAGGATTGCAAGCATGTGGGGGTATTCTACTCCCTCTTTAAATCCCTGAAGACTAAATATAGGAAACAAATTCAGGTTTCTGAAAAAAAATGGAATATGAACCTATTGAGTTGATTATTATTCCTCCACAACCAACACCATTGCACATATTGTTAAACATGTTTGCCACATCTTCATTGGTACCAAAACCATGTTTGAGTACTTTTGCTTTAACTAATACAGAAACGTCATCTTCCTAGTGAAAGAGTCAATCCATGAGAATAGCGTAACTTGTGACATATTCAGGGGTCGATGCATGACATTGTTCAAAAATATCATGTTTCTCACGATAAACTCACTAAAATGAGCGATCCTCAAAAACGGAAGTCCCGAACTTGTATTTTTAAGGACAAGGTTACCTAATATAGGAAACATAGGTGATGGCTAAATGTCACTCCATGCAGAAAATCATCAACTTCATTCACCTTAAAGGATAATCCTACTTCTTCCTTTTCTCTGGTAGAAAAAATTGTTGCTTGCGTAGCTGGCATAGCTATACATCGTTCAACTATTGGCTTGTAACAAGTCTGGAGGATTGCAAGCATGTCGGGGTATTCTACTTCCTCTTCCAATGCCTGAAGATTGAATATAGGAAACAAATTCATGTTTTTGAAAAAATGGAATATGAGCCTGTTGATTTAATGATTATTCCTCCACAACCAACACCATTGCACATGTTGTTAAACATGTTTGCCACATATGCATTGGTACCAAAACCATGTTTGAGTACTTTTGCTTTAACTAATACAGAAAGGTCATCTTCGGAGTGAATGAGTCTATCCATGAGAAAAGCGTAACTTGTGACATATTCAGAGGTTGATGCATGACATTGTTCAAAATCTATCATGTTTCTCATGCTAGACTCACTAATATGAGCGATCCTCAAAAACGAAAGTCCCAAACTTATATTTTTAAGGACAAGTTTACCTAACATAGGAAGCATAGGTGATGGATTAAATGTCACTCCATGCAGAAAAGCATCAACGTCATTTACCGTAGAGGTGATTCCTACTTCTTCCATTTCCGTGGCAGAAAAAATAGTTGCCTGCGTAGCTGGCATAGCTCTACATCGTTCAACTCTTTGATTGTAACAAGCCTGGAGGATTGCAAGCATGTGGGGGTATTCTACTCCCTCTTCCAATACCTGAAGATTAAATATAGGAAACAAATTCATGTTTTTGAAGAAATGGAATATGAGTCTGTTGATTTGATGATTATTCCTCCACAACCAACAACATTGCACATAATGTTAAACATGTTTGCCACATCTGCATTGGTACCAAAACCATGTTTGAGTACTTTAGCTTTAACTAATACAGAAACGTCATCTTCCGAGTGAATGAGTCTATCCATGAGAATAGCGTAAATTGTGACATATTCAGGGGTCGATGCAAGTCATTGTTCAAAATCTATCATGTTTCTCACGATAGACTCACTAAAATGACCGATCCTAAAAAACGTAAGTCCCGAACTTGTATTTTTAAGGACAAGGTTACCTAACATAGGAAGCATAGGAAGCATAGGTGATGGATTAAATGTCACTCCGTGCATAAAAGCATCAACGTCATTCACCTTAAGGGTGATTCCTACTTCTTCCATTTCCGTGGCAGAAAAAGTACTTGGTTGCGTAGCTGGCATAACTCTACATCGGTTCAAGTGTTTGCTTGTAACAAGTCAAGAGGATTGCAAGCATGTGGGGGTATTATACTCCCTCTTCTAATACCTGAAGATTAAATACAGGAAACAGTTAATGTTTCTGAAGAAATAGAATGTGAGCCTGTTGATTTGATGATTATTCCTCCACAACCAACACCATTGCACATCTTAAACATGTTTGCCACATCTGCATTGGTACCAAAACCATGTTTGAGTACTTTTGCTTTAACTAATATAGAAACGTCATCTTCCGAATGAATGAGTCTATCCATGAGAATAGCGTAACTTGTGACATTCAGGGATCGATGCATGGAATTGTTCAAAATCTATCATGTTTCTCACGGTAGACTCACTAAAATGAGCGATCCTAATAAACGGAAGTCCCGAACTTGTATTTTTAAGGACAAGGTTACCTAACATAAGAAGCATAGGTGATGGATTAAATGTCACTCAATGCAGAAAAGCATCAACGTCATTCACCTTAAAGGTGATTCCTACATCTTCCATTTCCGTGGCAGAAAAAGTAGTTGCTTACGTAGCTGGCATAGCTCTACATCGTTCAAGTGTTTGCTTGTAACACGCCTAGAGGATTGCAAGCATGTGGGGGTATTCTACTCCCTCTTTAAATCCCTGAAGACTAAATATAGGAAACAAATTCAGGTTTCTGAAAAAAAAATGGAATATGAACCTATTGAGTTGATTATTATTCCTCCACAACCAACACCATTGCACATATTGTTAAACATGTTTGCCACATCTCCATTGGTACCAAAACCACGTTTGAGTACTTTTGCTTTAACTAATACAGAAACGTCATCTTCCTAGTGAAAGAGTCAATCCATGAGAATAGCGTAACTTGTGACATATTCAGGGGTCGATGCATGACATTGTTTAAAAATATCATGTTTCTCACGATAGACTCACTAAAATGAGCGTTCCTAAAAAACGGAAGTCTCGAACTTGTATTTTTAAGGACAAGGTTACCTAATATAGGAAACATAGGTGATGGCTAAATGTCACTCCATGCAGAAAATCATCAACGTCATTCACCTTAAAGGATAATCCTACTTCTTCCATTTCTCTGGTAGAAAAAATTGTTGCTTGCGTAGCTGGCATAGCTATACATCGTTCAACTTTTGGCTTGTAACAAGTCTGGAGGATTGCAAGCATGTCGGGGTATTCTAATTTCTCTTCCAATGCCTGAAGATTGAATATAGGAAACAAATTCATGTTTTTGAAAAAATGGAATATGAGCCTGTTGATTTGATGATTATTCCTCCACAACCAACACCATTGCACATGTTGTTAAACATGTTTGCCACATATGCATTGGTACCAAAACCATGTTTGAGTACTTTTGCTTTAACTAATAAAGAAAGGTCATCTTCCGAGTGAATGAGTCTATCCATGAGAAAAGCGTAACTTGTGACATATTCAGAGGTTGATGCATGACATTGTTCAAAATCTATCATGTTTCTCATTCTAGACTCACTAAAATGAGCGATCCTCAAAAACGAAAGTCCCAAACTTATATTTTTAAGGACAAGTTTACCTAACATAGGAAGCATAGGTGATGGATTAAATGTCACTCCATGCAGAAAAGCATCAACGTCATTTACCGTAGAGGTGATTCCTACTTCTTCCATTTCCGTGGCAGAAAAAATAGTTGCCTGCGTAGCTGGCATAGCTCTACATCGTTCAACTCTTTGATTGTAACAAGCCTGGAGGATTGCAAGCATGTGGGGGTATTCTACTCCCTCTTCCAATGCCTGAAGATTAAATATAGGAAACAAATTCATGTTTTTGAAGAAATGGAATATGAGTCTGTTGATTTGATGATTATTCCTCCACAACCAACAACATTGCACATAATGTTAAACATGTTTGCCACATCTGCATTGGTACCAAAACCATGTTTGAGTACTTTAGCTTTAACTAATACAGAAACGTCATCTTCCGAGTGAATGAGTCTATCCATGAGAATAGCGTAAATTGTGACATATTCAGGGTCGATGCAAGTCATTGTTCAAAATCTATCATGTTTCTCACGATAGACTCACTAAAATGACCGATCCTAAAAAACGTAAGTCCCGAACTTGTATTTTTAAGGACAAGGTTACCTAACATAGGAAGCATAGGAAGCATAGGTGATGGATTAAATGTCACTCCGTGCATAAAAGCATCAACGTCATTCACCTTAAGGGTGATTCCTACTTCTTCCATTTCCGTGGCAGAAAAAGTACTTGGTTGCGTAGCTGGCATAACTCTACATCGTTCAAGTGTTTGCTTGTAACAAGTCAAAAGGATTGCAAGCATGTGGGGGTATTATACTCCCTCTTCTAATACCTGAAGATTAAATACAGGAAACAATTAATGTTTCTGAAGAAATAGAATGTGAGCCTGTTGATTTGATGATTATTCCTCCACAACCAACACCATTGCACATCTTAAACATGTTTGCCACATCTGCATTGGTACCAAAACCATGTTTGAGTACTTTTGCTTTAACTAATATAGAAACGTCATCTTCCGAATGAATGAGTCTATCCATGAGAATAGCGTAACTTGTGACATTCAGGGATCGATGCATGGAATTGTTCAAAATCTATCATGTTTCTCACGGTAGACTCACTAAAATGAGCGATCCTAATAAATGGAAGTCCCGAACTTGTATTTTTAAGGACATGGTTACCTAACATAAGAAGCATAGGTGATGGATTAAATGTCACTCAATGCAGAAAAGCATCAACGTCATTCACCTTAAAGGTGATTCCTACATCTTCCATTTCCGTGGCAGAAAAAGTAGTTGCTTACGTAGCTGGCATAGCTCTACATCGTTCAAGTGTTTGCTTGAAACACGCCTAGAGGATTGCAAGCATGTGGGGGTATTCTACTCCCTCTTTCAATCCCTGAAGACTAAATATAGGAAACAAATTCAGGTTTCTGAAAAAAAATGGAATATGAACCTATTGAGTTGATTATTATTCCTCCACAACCAACACCATTGCACATATTGTTAAACATGTTTGCCACATCTGCATTGGTACCAAAACCATGTTTGAGTACTTTTGCTTTAACTAATACAGAAACGTCATCTTCCTAGTGAAAGAGTCAATCCATGAGAATAGCGTAACTTGTGACATATTCAGGGGTCGATGCATGACATTGTTCAAAAATATCATGTTTCTCACGATAGACTCACTAAAATGAGCGATCCTAAAAAACGGAAGTCCCGAACTTGTATTTTTAAGGACAAGGTTACTTAACATAGAAAGCATAGGTGATTGATTAAATCTCACTCCATGCAGAAAAGCATCAACGTCATTCACCTTAAAGGATATTCCTACTTCTTCCATTTCTCTGGTAGAAAAAATTGTTGCTTGCGTAGCTGGCATAGCTATACATCGTTCAACTTTTGGCTTGTAACAAGTCTCGAGGATTGCAAGCATGTTTGGGTATTCTACTCACTCTTCCAATGCCTGAAGATTAAATATAGGAAACAAATTCATGTTTTTGAAGAAATGGAATATGAACCTATTATTTGATGATTATTCTACCACAACCAACACCATTGCACATGTTAAACATGTTTGCCACATCTGCATTGGTACCAAAACCATGTTTGAGTACTTTTGCTTTAACTAATACAGAAACGTCATCTTCCGAGTCAACAAGTCTATCCATGAGAATAACGTAACTTGTGAAATATTCAGAGGTTGATGTATGGCATTGTTCAAAATCTATCATGTTTCTCATGATAGAGTCACTAAAATGAGCTATCCTAAAAAACGAAAGTCCCAAAGTTATATTTTTAAGGACAAGGTTACCTAACATAGGAAGCATAGGTGATGGATTAAATGTCACTCCATGTAGAAAAGCATCAACGTCATTCACCTTAAAGGTGATTCCTACTTCTTCCATTTCCTTGGCAGAAAAAATAGGTGCCTGCGTAGCTAGCATAGGTCTACATCGTTCAACTATATGCTTGTAACAAGCCTGGAGGATTGCAATCATGTGGGGGTATTCTACTCCCTCTTCCAGCCTGAAGATTAAATATAGGAAACAAATTCATGTTTATGAAGACATGAAATGTGAGCCTGTTGATTTCATTATTATTCCTCCACAACCAACACCATTGCACATGTTGTTAAACATGTTTTCCACATCTGCATTGGTAGCAAAACCATGTTTGAGTACCTTTGCTTTAAATAATACAGAAACGTCATCTTCCGAGTGAATGAGTCTATCCATGAGAATAGCGTAACTTGTGACATATTCTGGGGTTGTTGCATGACATTGTTCAAAATTTATCATGTTTCTCACGATAGACTCACTAAAATGAGCGATCCTAAAAAGCGGAAGTCCCGAACTTGTATTTTTAAGAACAAGGTTACCTAATATAGGAAGCTTAGGTGATGGATTAAATGTCACTCCATGCAGAAAAGCATCAACGTCATTCACCTTAAATGTGATTCCTACTTCTTCCATTTCCGTCGCAGAAAATGTAGTTGTTTGCGTAGCTGGCATAGCTCTACATCGTTCAAGTGTTTGCTTGTAACAAGCCTAGAGCATTGCAAGCATGTGGGGGTATTCTACCACCTCTTCCAATGCCTGAAGATTGAATATAGCAAACAATTTCAAGTATCTGAAGAACTGGAATATGAACCTATTGATTTGATGATTATTCCTCGACAACCAACACCATTGCACATGTTAAACATGTTTGCCACGTCTGCATTGGTACCAAAACCATGTTTGAGTACTTTTGCTTTAAGTAATACCAAAACGTCATCTTCCGAGTCAATAAGTCTATCCATGAGAATAGCGTAACTTGTGACATATTCAGGGCTCGATGCATGGCATTGTTGAAAAACTATCATGTTTCTCATGATAGACTCACTTAAATGAGCTATCCTCAAAAACGGAAGTCCCAAACTTTTATTTTTAAGGACAAAGTTACCTAACATAGGAAGAATAGGTGATGGATTAAATGTCACTCCATTTGGAAAAGCATCAACGTCATTCACATTAAAGGTGATTCCTACTTCTTCCATTTCCGTGGTAGAAAAAATAGTTCAAATCTTTGCTTGTAACAAGCCTGGAGAATTTCAAGCCAGTGGGGGTATTTTACTCCCTCTTCCAATGCCTAAAGATTAAATATAGAAAACAAATTCATGTTTCTGAAGAAATGGAATATGGGCCTGCTGATTTGATGATTATTCCTCTACAACCAATACCATTGCACATGTTAAACATGTTTGCCACATCTGCATTGGTACCAAAACCATGTTTGAGTACTTTTTGCTTTAACTAATACAGAAAGGTCATCTTCCGAGTCAATAAGTCTATCCATGAGAATAGCGTAACTTGTGACATATTCAAGGCTCGATGCATAACATTGTTCAAAAGCTATCACATTTCTCATGATAGACTCATTAAAATTAGTGATCCTAAAAAACGGAAATCCCAAACTTGTATTTTTAAGGACAAGTTTACGAAACATAGGAAGCATAGGTGATGGAATATGAGCCTATTATTTTGATGATTATTTCTCCACAACCAACACCATTGTACATATTGTCAAACATGTTGGCAACATCTGCATTGGTACAAAAACCATGTTTGAGTACTATTGCTTTAACTATTACAGAAATGTCATCTTTCGAGTCAAAAAGTCTATCTATCAGAATAGCGTAACCTGTGACATATTCAGGGGTCGATGCATGACATTGTTCAAAAGCTATTATGTTTCTCATGATATACTCACTAAAATGAGCGATCCTCAAAAACAGAAGTCCCAAACTTTTATTTCTAATGACAAAGTTACATAACATAGGAAGCATAGGTGATGGATTAAATGTCACTCCATGCAGAAAAGCATCAACGTCATTCACCTTAAAGGATAATCCTACTTCTTCCATTTCTCTGGTAGAAAAAATAGTTGCTTGCGTAGCTGGCATAGCTATACATCGTTCAACTCTTGGCTTGTAACAAGTCTGGAGGATTGCAAGCATGTCGGGGTATTCTACTTCCTCTTCCAATGCCTGAAGATTGAATATAGGAAACAAATTCATGTTTTTGAAAAAAGAATATGAGCCTGTTGATTTGATGATTATTCCTCCACAACCAACACCATTGCACATGTTGTTAAACATGTTTGCCACATATGCATTGGTACCAAAACCATGTTTGAGTACTTTTGCTTTAACTAATACAGAAAGGTCATATTCCGAGTGAATGAGTCTATCCATGAGAAAAGCGTAACTTGTGACATATTCAGAGGTTGATGCATGACATTGTTCAAAAGCTATCATGTTTCTCACGCTAGACTCACTAAAATGAGCGATCCTCAAAAACGAAAGTCCCAAACTTATATTTTTAAGGACAAGTTTACCTAACATAGGAAGCATAGGTGATGGATTAAATGTCACTCCATGCAGAAAAGCATCAACGTCATTCACCTTAAATGATATTCCTACTTCTTCCATTCCGTGGCAAAAAAAATAGTTGCTTGCGTAGCTCGCGTACCTCTACATCGTTCAACTCTTGGCTTATAACAATTCTGGAGGATTGCAAGCATGTCGCGGTATTCTACTCCCTCTTCCAATTCCTGAAAATTAAATATAGGAAACAAATTCATGTTTTTGAAGAAATGGAATATGATTCTATTGATTTGATGATTATTCCTCCACAACCAACACCATTGCACATGTTGTTAAACATGTTTGCCACATCTGCATTAGTACCAAAACCATGTTTGAGTACTTTTGTTTTAACTAATACAAAAGTATCATCTTCCGAGTCAATGAGTCTATCTATCAGAATAGCGTTACTTGTGACATATTCAGGGGTCGATGCATGACATTGTTCAAAAGCTATTATGTTTCTCATGATAGACTCACTAAAATGAGCGATCTTCAAAAATGGAAGTCCCAAACTTTTATTTTTAACGACAAGGTTACTTAACATAGGAAGCATAGGTTATGGATTAAATGTCACTCAATGCAGAAAAGCATCAACGTCATTCCCCTTTAATGAAATTCCTACTTCTTCCATTTTCCTTGTAGGAAAAATAGTTTCTTTCGTAGCTGGCATAGCTCTACACCGTTCAACTCTTGGCTTGTAACAAGTCTGGAGGATTGCAAGCATGTCGGGGTATTCTACTTCCTCTTCCAATGCCTGAAGATTGAATATAGGAAACAAATTCATGTTTTTGAAAAAAGAATATGAGCCTGTTGATTTGATGATTATTCCTCCACAACCAACACCATTGCACATGTTGTTAAACATGTTTGCCACATATGCATTGGTACCAAAACCATGTTTGAGTACTTTTGCTTTAACTAATACAGAAAGGTCATCTTCCGAGTGAATGAGTCTATCCATGAGAAAAACGTAACTTGTGACATATTCAGAGGTTGATGCATGACATTGTTCAAAATCTATCATGTTTCTCACGCTAGACTCACTAAAATGTGCGATCCTCAAAAACGAAAGTCCCAAACTTATATTTTTAAGGACAAGTTTACCTAACATAGGAAGCATAGGTGATGGATTAAATGTCACTCCATGCAGAAAAGCATCAACGTCATTCACCTTAAATGATATTCCTACTTCTTCCATTCCGTGGCAAAAAAAATAGTTGCTTGCGTAGCTCGCGTACCTCTACATCGTTCAACTCTTGGCTTGTAACAATTCTGGAGGATTGCAAGCATGTCGCGGTATTCTACTCCCTCTTCCAATTCCTGAAAATTAAATATAGGAAACAAATTCATGTTTTTGAAGAAATGGAATATGATTCTATTGATTTGATGATTATTCCTCCACAACCAACACCATTGCACATGTTGTTAAACATGTTTGCCACATCTGCATTAGTACCAAAACCATGTTTGAGTACTTTTGTTTTAACTAATACAAAAGTATCATCTTCCGAGTCAATGAGTCTATCTATCAGAATAGCGTTACTTGTGACATATTCAGGGGTCGATGCATGACATTGTTCAAAGGCTATTATGTTTCTCATGATAGACTCACTAAAATGAGCGATCTTCAAAAATGGAAGTCCCAAACTTTTATTTTTAACGACAAGGTTACTTAACATAGGAAGCATAGGTTATGGATTAAATGTCACTCAATGCAGAAAAGCATCAACGTCATTCCCCTTTAATGAAATTCCTACTTCTTCCATTTTCCTTGTAGGAAAAATAATTTCTTTCGTAGCTGGCATAGCTCTACACCGTTCAACTCTTGGCTTGTAACAACTCTGGAGGATTGCAAGCATGTCGGGGTATTCTACTCCCTCTTCCAATGCCTGAAAATTAAATATAGGAAACAAATTCATGTTTATGAAGACATGGAATATGAGCCTGTTGATTTCATTATTATTCCTCCACAACCAACACCATTGCACATGTTGTTAAACATGTTTGCCACATATGCATTGGTACCAAAACCATGTTTGAGTACTTTTGCTTTAACTAATACAGAAAGGTCATCTTCCGAGTGAATGAGTCTATCCATGAGAAAAACGTAACTTGTGACATATTCAGAGGTTGATGCATGACATTGTTCAAAATCTATCATGTTTCTCACGCTAGACTCACTAAAATGTGCGATCCTCAAAAACGAAAGTCCCAAACTTATATTTTTAAGGACAAGTTTACCTAACATAGGAAGCATAGGTGATGGATTAAATGTCACTCCATGCAGAAAAGCATCAACGTCATTCACCTTAAATGATATTCCTACTTCTTCCATTCCGTGGCAAAAAAATTAGTTGCTTGCGTAGCTCGCGTACCTCTACATCGTTCAACTCTTGGCTTGTAACAATCCTGGAGGATTGCAAGCATGTCGCGGTATTCTACTCCCTCTTCCAATTCCTGAAAATTAAATATAGGAAACAAATTCATGTTTTTGAAGAAATGGAATATGATTCTATTGATTTGATGATTATTCCTCCACAACCAACACCATTGCACATGTTGTTAAACATGTTTGCCACATCTGCATTAGTACCAAAACCATGTTTGAGTACTTTTGTTTTAACTAATACAAAAGTATCATCTTCCGAGTCAATGAGTCTATCTATCAGAATAGCGTTACTTGTGACATATTCAGGGGTCGATGCATGACATTGTTCAAAGGCTATTATGTTTCTCATGATAGACTCACTAAAATGAGCGATCTTCAAAAATGGAAGTCCCAAACTTTTATTTTTAACGACAAGGTTACTTAACATAGGAAGCATAGGTTATGGATTAAATGTCACTCAATGCAGAAAAGCATCAACGTCATTCCCCTTTAATGAAATTCCTACTTCTTCCATTTTCCTTGTAGGAAAAATAATTTCTTTCGTAGCTGGCATAGCTCTACACCGTTCAACTCTTGGCTTGTAACAACTCTGGAGGATTGCAAGCATGTCGGGGTATTCTACTCCCTCTTCCAATGCCTGAAAATTAAATATAGGAAACAAATTCATGTTTATGAAGACATGGAATATGAGCCTGTTGATTTCATTATTATTCCTCCACAACCAACACCATTGCACATGTTGTTAAACATGTTTGCCAGATCTGCATTAGTACCAAAACCATTGGTTCAAAGACGAAAAATGCCACAATTGGTTTTAGGACAATTGTAAGACAAACATTTGGTTAAAACAGAGCAACTAACATAATTACCCAAACATAATATTTACCTATCACTAACGGAGATAACATCATACACCAAAATACGATCATAAGGTACAAGTACATAATATCTACATTAACCCTTAAAAGTTTAACAAAAGTAGAAAACGGTGAATCTCCAATCATGTCATCTCCGTAGCCCTCATCCTAAAATCCCTGCTAAGTCAAGTACCTGCCGAGGAAAAGAAAAATCGGATGAGCTTAACACTCAGTGAACAGATAATAATAATTCAATAATTAAATGATATGACAAGTTCAACGGAATTTCATAACGTTAATTGACAATCAATTATAAAGTTAAGCAACAAATAATGCGAACGCATATCAAAGGTCTGAAGACCAAACCGTATCACGAGGATACGTTATTCCCAAAGGATTATCAGTCCATTCGGGCGTCAGTGAGGAAAGGGGTGCGAGCACAACACAAACAATCCTCTCCGTGGATTTAAACCACGGCCATAATTATTATCCAATAACGTTCCTAGGATCGATCCATACGCCCTCTAATTGACTGGTACCAAGTTAAGTCAATATACCAGGAGGACGCCATGATAGTTTTAGCCACCATGGAAGCATCTCAATACCGGTGCTCCCAATATTGAGTCTATAGTATACGTTCAATAAATACAAATTAACAAGTCAAATGATCAAGGTGATCAATATTCAGATAAGAATGTGCATCAATTTTTGGAGAGAAACAAAATTTCATATTATTACCAAACATAAAGGGAATTTGGAATCAACGTATTCGGATTAGGAAGCCTTATACAAATGGCTATCCCCATGTCAAGTAAAGTATGATATCCGTACCTTAACCGAATTCGACAATTAATCCACGATTAGAAGGATTCACGATCAAGTTTGCCTCGCCTGTGTGCCTAACGAATACATAAACGGGTTATTATTTATAAGGCGTATAAACCAAAACATAACTATTCTAATAGATTTACTTATATCTTAATGACCCTAAACAACTTATACATCCAGAAATACAACCATATATGACTTCAGAACATAGACGCAATTTTAAGCTTATACGGTTACCTTCCAACAGCTTCTGGACCTCCTCTTTTTGACCATTTTTACCCAACTTAGAGATCAATATAATTTTTATAGTCTAAATCAAAATTGTAGTTTAACCTCTTAGGATTCTACAGAAACTGGAATTAACCCATTCGGAGTTACGAGCAGATCAATACAATCGTTATAAAAACAGTGCGCAACTTCAACAAAATACGGTGAGCTGCTGTTTTGACCCACTGTTTTGACACATTTAGAAACATAATTAGGTTCTCGACTCTTCATAATAGTTGTAGTATACGGTAAGACCTTTATAACTGGAAAATACGAGCTTCCTTGGGCGTGCTGTTTGAGAGTTACGCATCGTCAAAGTATTGGACATAGGGCTGTCCAAAATTCCAATTTCCATCTTTTTCACCAATTCATATTAATGATCCAATCTTCATATTTTGCATCATTTAAACATTCTAAACAGACTATAAGATACCAAATACTACAATTAAGCTTAATGATTAAAACCATAAGCTTAATGACACAATTTTGCGCATTTAGACATTTAACCGAACACTTAGGGGGCGTTTGGTTCGCCGGAATGGAATGGAATCTGGTGGAATTGGAATCTGAATTCCTTTGACCAGATTCCAATTCCCTTGTTTGGTTCATTATTTTCAAGAATTGGAATTTGGTAAATTCCTAAGAATTCCAAAATGAGGCAACTTGAGATTCCTTACCTTACCCATGGGATTTCATTGGAATTGAATTGGTTATTTTATTAATGCCTAAAATACCCTCATCATAAAAAAGAACTATAACCCTAATCTCTAAAAAAAGAAGCCGACACCTTTTCACTTGGATTTTCGGTTCGGTTTTTTCGGAGTTTTTTTTTTCAGTTTTCGGTTTTTCGATTTCGGTTCGGTTCATTTTTTCGGGTTTTTTATTTTCAATTTTCGGGTTTTGGATTTCGGTTCTGTATTTCGGGGTTTTTTTTAGTTTTCGGCTCTCGACTTTTCGGTTTCTCGGTTTTTTTTCCAGTTTCAGTTCGGTTTTGCCCCACCCCTAGCAGTTAGGTTCTCCATCGTCTCCTGCAACAACTAAAATATGTCTTGCGCAAACAGATGTTGTCTTGTTGTAGTTTTTTGTTTTTTTCTGCAGTTTTTAGCTATTTTTGCTGTAAAAAAATTACGATTTTTGCTGTTTTAGCAGTTTCTGTAGTTTTTGGCTGTTTTATGTAGTTTTTAACTGTTTTATGCAGTTTTTAGCTGTAAAAAATCTCAAATTATTTTTAGTGTTAAAAAAATTGAAGTAATTAATAATTATTTTATTAAACTAATTTTAGTTTAAAAATTAAATTTAATAAAAGGGGTATTTTAGTCATTTACTGGAATTTCATTCCAATTCCAAAGCTACATTATGTGAACAAAACAGACAGATTCCAATTCTTTCAACAGATTCCATTCCAATTCTGCCAACCAAACAGCTGGTCAAACCTGACAACATTCCAATTCCAATTCCTTCAAAGTCAATTTCCTTTGACAGATTCCATTCCATCCAATTCCATTCTGCGAACCAAACGCCCCCTTAGTGTGCATAACCATATTGAATCCATACTTAACCATATTGAATCCATACTTGACCATTTTGATTCATAATCCAATCCCAAACACTTCAACCACATGTAAATTTTTAACCCAAAACAGATTTTAAACTTAAGTCATGAAAAACTAACATAAACATGAAATTTAACTTGCAAGGAGTAACTTTCTACACATACCTCTCAATTTCCAACACTTAATCTTCAATTCTCCATGTATTTTGATGGTTCCTTCAATGGTTTTGAGTTTAATCGGTGTAGACCTTGTAAAGAAGAGAGAACCAATTGATTTAGGAAGAATACGTGTTATGTTTATAGAATTAACAACAATTTTGGGGTATTTATATTTTCCCAATTTACACTTAGACCCCTAAAGTCTAATTTCTTAACTTTATGCCCTAGTAGGTATAAACTTAACAATTTAGGTTAAGTTAAGTTTCGCTTTGTACGTGTATGACCCCTTGTATAATATTAACTTACAATTTAGTCTGAGGTACAAGTCGGGTATGCATAAGGTACAAACACGTTATGCACGATTCCTATAAGTTAATGGGACGCGGATATTATAATCCTCCCCTCCTAAAAAGAACATTTCGTCCTCGAAATGAAGATAAGTTAGAAGACTTACACTAGTTGAAGAGGTACGGGTACTCCTTTCGCATAGATTCCTCCGTTTCCCATGTGGCTTCTCGCTCAGAATGATTACGCCATAAGACTTTCACGAACGACATTGTTCTTCGTCACATTTGTCTCTCTTCTCGACCAATTATCGCTTCCGGTTCTTCAATATAAGAGAGATCTTTTTCAACTTTATCTAACGGATAATCAATCACGTGAAGAGGGTGATAATGATATCCGCGCAGCGATGAATATGGAAAACATCGTGGATGTGAGATAGTTGAGGAGGTAACGCTAGGCGATACGCCACCGCTCCAACTCGTTCAAGTATTTCGAAGGGTCCAATATATCTCGGACTGAGTTTACCTTTAATACCGAATCTGCGAATACCCTGTAACGGTGAAACTTTGAGAAAAGCATGATCACCCGGTTGAAACTCTACATGTCTTCGATGTTTGTCCACGTAACTTTTCTGTCGGGATTGAGCCTCTTTCATTTTCTGCCTTGCGATCTCAACTTGTTCGTGTACAATTCGAACAAGTTCGGGTCCTTCAATAGCTCGTTCCCCAACCTCATTCCAACATATTGGTGTTCTACATTTTCGACCGTATAAAGCTTCGTACGGAGCCATACCGATATTGGCTTGCCAGCTATTGTTATATGCGAACTCAACAAGACATAGAGACTCATCCCAACTACTAGACATTCAAGAGCACAAGCCCGTAACATATCTTCTAGGGTCTGAATAGTTCATTCAGTCTGACCATCTGTCTGTGGATGAAAAGTTGAACTCATAGTCAATCATGTACCCCATGCCTGAAGAAGACTTTTCCAAAAATGAGAAGTAAATCACGGATCTCGGTCTGATTTGATAGAAACAGGAGTACCATGCAACCTCACGATCTCCCGTTGGAATAGATCAGACAACTTACTAACTGGGTACGTCTCATGTATAGGTAGAAAATGAGCTGACTTTGTCAAACGGTCAACTACTACCCAGATAGCATCGTGCCGTCTCTGAGTTTTCGGCAATCCTATCACAAAACCCATAGAAATATGCTCCCATTTCCAAACAGGAATCTCTAACGGTTGTAACAATCCACTAGCCCGTTGATGTTCAATCTTCACTTTCGGGCAAGTAAGACACTTTGCCACGTATTCAGCTATATCTCGTTTCATACCATTCCACCAATAATATTGTTTTAAGTCTCGATACATTTTTGTGGATCCAGGATGAATTGAGAATGGTGAATTATGACCTTCATTCAAAACTGCTTCCTTGAGTTCAGAATTGTTAGGTACACAAAGTCGATTACCGAACCATATGATACCTTCAATAGCTCGTTCCCCAACCTCATTCCAACATATTGGTGTTCTACATTTTCGACCGTATAAAGCTTCGTACGGAGCCATACCGATATTGGCTTGCCATCTATTGTTATATGCGAACTCAACAAGACATAGATACTCGTCCCAACTACTAGACCATTCAAGAGCACAAGCCCATAACATATCTTCTAGGGTCTGAATAGTTCGTTCAGTCTGACCATCTGTCTGTGGATGAAAAGTTGAACTCATAGTCAATCACGTACCCCATGCCTGAAGAAGACTTTTCCAAAATGAGAAGTGAATCACGGATCTCGGTCTGATGTGATAGAAACAGGCGTACCATGCAACCTCACGATCTCCAGGAGGACGCCATGATAGTTTTAGCCACCATGGAAGCATCTCAATACCGGTGCTCCCAATATTGAGTCTATAGTATACGTTCAATAAATACAAATTAACAAGTCAAATGATCAAGGTGATCAATATTCAGATAAGAATGTGCATCAATTTTTGGAGAGAAACAAAATTTCATATTATTACCAAACATAAAGGGAATTTGGAATCAACGTATTCGGATTAGGAAGCCTTATACAAATGGCTATTCCCGTGTCAAGTAAAGTATGATATCCGTACCTTAACCGAATTCGACAATTAACGCACGATTAGAAGGATTCACGATCAAGTTTGCCTCGCCTGTGTGCCTAACGAATACATAAACGGGTTATTATTTATAAGGCATATAAACCAAAGCATAACTATTCTAATAGATTTACTTATATCTTAATGACCCTAAACAACTTATACATCCAGAAATACAACCATATATGACTTCAGAACATAGACGCAATTTTAAGCTTATACGGTTACCTTCCAACAGCTTCTGGACCTCCTCTTTTTGACCATTTTTACCCAACTTAGAGATCAATATAATTTTTATAGTCTAAATCAAAATTGTAGTTTAACCTCTTAGGATTCTACAGAAACTGGAATTAACCCATTCGGAGTTACGAGCAGATCAATACAATCGTTATAAAAACAGTGCGCAACTTCAACAAAATACGGTGAGCTGCTGTTTTGACCCACTGTTTTGACACATTTAGAAACATAATTAGGTTCTCGACTCTTCATAATAGTTGTAGTATACGGTAAGACCTTTATAACTGGAAAATACGAGCTTCCTTGGGCGTGCTGTTTGAGAGTTACGCATCGTCAAAGTATTGGACATAGGGCTGTCCAAAATTCCAATTTCCATCTTTTTCACCAATTCATATTAATGATCCAATCTTCATATTTTGCATCATTTAAACATTCTAAACAGACTATAAGATACCAAATACTACAATTAAGCTTAATGATTAAAACCATAAGCTTAATGACACAATTTTGCGCATTTAGACATTTAACCGAACACTTAGGGGGCGTTTGGTTCGCCGGAATGGAATGGAATCTGGTGGAATTGGAATCTGAATTCCTTTGACCAGATTCCAATTCCCTTGTTTGGTTCATTATTTTCAAGAATTGGAATTTGGTAAATTCCTAAGAATTCCAAAATGAGGCAACTTGAGATTCCTTACCTTACCCATGGGATTTCATTGGAATTGAATTGGTTATTTTATTAATGCCTAAAATACCCTCATCATAAAAAAGAACTATAACCCTAATCTCTAAAAAAAGAAGCCGACACCTTTTCACTTGGATTTTCGGTTCGGTTTTTTCGGAGTTTTTTTTTTCAGTTTTCGGTTTTTCGATTTCGGTTCGGTTCATTTTTTCGGGTTTTTTATTTTCAATTTTCGGGTTTTGGATTTCGGTTCTGTATTTCGGGGTTTTTTTTAGTTTTCGGCTCTCGACTTTTCGGTTTCTCGGTTTTTTTCCGCTTTCGGTTCGGTTTTGCCCCACCCCTAGCAGTTAGGTTCTCCATCGTCTCCTGCAACAACTAAAATATGTCTTGCGCAAACAGATGTTGTCTTGTTGTAGTTTTTTGTTTTTTTCTGCAGTTTTTAGCTATTTTTGCTGTAAAAAAATTACGATTTTTGCTGTTTTAGCAGTTTCTGTAGTTTTTGGCTGTTTTATGTAGTTTTTAACTGTTTTATGCAGTTTTTAGCTGTAAAAAATCTCAAATTATTTTTAGTGTTAAAAAAATTGAAGTAATTAATAATTATTTTATTAAACTAATTTTAGTTTAAAAATTAAATTTAATAAAAGGGGTATTTTAGTCATTTACTGGAATTTCATTCCAATTCCAAAGCTACATTATGTGAACAAAACAGACAGATTCCAATTCTTTCAACAGATTCCATTCCAATTCTGCCAACCAAACAGCTGGTCAAACCTGACAACATTCCAATTCCAATTCCTTCAAAGTCAATTTCCTTTGACAGATTCCATTCCATCCAATTCCATTCTGCGAACCAAACGCCCCCTTAGTGTGCATAACCATATTGAATCCATACTTAACCATATTGAATCCATACTTGACCATTTTGATTCATAATCCAATCCCAAACACTTCAACCACATGTAAATTTTTAACCCAAAACAGATTTTAAACTTAAGTCATGAAAAACTAACATAAACATGAAATTTAACTTGCAAGGAGTAACTTTCTACACATACCTCTCAATTTCCAACACTTAATCTTCAATTCTCCATGTATTTTGATGGTTCCTTCAATGGTTTTGAGTTTAATCGGTGTAGACCTTGTAAAGAAGAGAGAACCAATTGATTTAGGAAGAATACGTGTTATGTTTATAGAATTAACAACAATTTTGGGGTATTTATATTTTCCCAATTTACACTTAGACCCCTAAAGTCTAATTTCTTAACTTTATGCCCTAGTAGGTATAAACTTAACAATTTAGGTTAAGTTAAGTTTCGCTTTGTACGTGTATGACCCCTTGTATAATATTAACTTACAATTTAGTCTGAGGTACAAGTCGGGTATGCATAAGGTACAAACACGTTATGCACGATTCCTATAAGTTAATGGGACACGGATATTATAATCCTCCCCTCCTAAAAAGAACATTTCGTCCTCGAAATGAAGATAAGTTAGAAGACTTACACTAGTTGAAGAGGTACGGGTACTCCTTTCGCATAGATTCCTCCGTTTCCCATGTGGCTTCTCGCTCAGAATGATTACGCCATAAGACTTTCACGAACGACATTGTTCTTCGTCACATTTGTCTCTCTTCTCGACCAATTATCGCTTCCGGTTCTTCAATATAAGAGAGATCTTTTTCAACTTTATCTAACGGATAATCAATCACGTGAAGAGGGTGATAATGATATCCGCGCAGCGATGAATATGGAAAACATCGTGGATGTGAGATAGTTGAGGAGGTAACGCTAGGCGATACGCCACCGCTCCAACTCGTTCAAGTATTTCGAAGGGTCCAATATATCTCGGACTGAGTTTACCTTTAATACCGAATCTGCGAATACCCTGTAACGGTGAAACTTTGAGAAAAGCATGATCACCCGGTTGAAACTCTACATGTCTTCGATGTTTGTCCACGTAACTTTTCTGTCGGGATTGAGCCTCTTTCATTTTCTGCCTTGCGATCTCAACTTGTTCAGTAGCAATTCGAACAAGTTCGGGTCCTTCAATAGCTCGTTCCCCAACCTCATTCCAACATATTGGTGTTCTACATTTTCGACCGTATAAAGCTTCGTACGGAGCCATACCGATATTGGCTTGCCAGCTATTGTTATATGCGAACTCAACAAGACATAGAGACTCATCCCAACTACTAGACATTCAAGAGCACAAGCCCGTAACATATCTTCTAGGGTCTGAATAGTTCATTCAGTCTGACCATCTGTCTGTGGATGAAAAGTTGAACTCATAGTCAATCATGTACCCCATGCCTGAAGAAGACTTTTCCAAAAATGAGAAGTAAATCACGGATCTCGGTCTGATTTGATAGAAACAGGAGTACCATGCAACCTCACGATCTCCCGTTGGAATAGATCAGACAACTTACTAACTGGGTACGTCTCATGTATAGGTAGAAAATGAGCTGACTTTGTCAAACGGTCAACTACTACCCAGATAGCATCGTGCCGTCTCTGAGTTTTCGGCAATCCTATCACAAAACCCATAGAAATATGCTCCCATTTCCAAACAGGAATCTCTAACGGTTGTAACAATCCACTAGCCCGTTGATGTTCAATCTTCACTTTCGGGCAAGTAAGACACTTTGCCACGTATTCAGCTATATCTCGTTTCATACCATTCCACCAATAATATTGTTTTAAGTCTCGATACATTTTTGTGGATCCAGGATGAATTGAGAATGGTGAATTATGACCTTCATTCAAAACTGCTTCCTTGAGTTCAGAATTGTTAGGTACACAAAGTCGATTACCGAACCATATGATACCTTCAATAGCTCGTTCCCCAACCTCATTCCAACATATTGGTGTTCTACATTTTCGACCGTATAAAGCTTCGTACGGAGCCATACCGATATTGGCTTGCCATCTATTGTTATATGCGAACTCAACAAGACATAGATACTCGTCCCAACTACTAGACCATTCAAGAGCACAAGCCCATAACATATCTTCTAGGGTCTGAATAGTTCGTTCAGTCTGACCATCTGTCTGTGGATGAAAAGTTGAACTCATAGTCAATCACGTACCCCATGCCTGAAGAAGACTTTTCCAAAAATGAGAAGTGAATCACGGATCTCGGTCTGATGTGATAGAAACAGGCGTACCATGCAACCTCACGATCTCCAGGAGGACGCCATGATAGTTTTAGCCACCATGGAAGCATCTCAATACCGGTGCTCCCAATATTGAGTCTATAGTATACGTTCAATAAATACAAATTAACAAGTCAAATGATCAAGGTGATCAATATTCAGATAAGAATGTGCATCAATTTTTGGAGAGAAACAAAATTTCATATTATTACCAAACATAAAGGGAATTTGGAATCAACGTATTCGGATTAGGAAGCCTTATACAAATGGCTATTCCCGTGTCAAGTAAAGTATGATATCCGTACCTTAACCGAATTCGACAATTAACGCACGATTAGAAGGATTCACGATCAAGTTTGCCTCGCCTGTGTGCCTAACGAATACATAAACGGGTTATTATTTATAAGGCATATAAACCAAAGCATAACTATTCTAATAGATTTACTTATATCTTAATGACCCTAAACAACTTATACATCCAGAAATACAACCATATATGACTTCAGAACATAGACGCAATTTTAAGCTTATACGGTTACCTTCCAACAGCTTCTGGACCTCCTCTTTTTGACCATTTTTACCCAACTTAGAGATCAATATAATTTTTATAGTCTAAATCAAAATTGTAGTTTAACCTCTTAGGATTCTACAGAAACTGGAATTAACCCATTCGGAGTTACGAGCAGATCAATACAATCGTTATAAAAATAGTGCGCAACTTCAACAAAAAACGGTGAGCTGCTGTTTTGACCCACTGTTTTGACACATTTAGAAACATAATTGAATTCTCGACTCTTCATAATAGTTGTAGCATAGGGTAAGACCTTTATAACTGGAAAATATGAGCTTCCTTGGTGAAGATTAAATATAAGAAACAAATTCATGTTTCTGAATAAATGGAATATGAGCCTGTTGATTTGATGATTATTTCTCCACAACCAACACCATTGCACATGTTGTTAAACATGTTTGCCACATCTGCATTGGTACCAAAACCATGTTTGAGTACTTTTGCTTTAACTAATACAGAAACGTCATCTTCCGAGTCAATGAGTCTATCCATGAGAATAGCGTAACTTGTGACATATTCAGGGGTCGATGTATGCCATAGTTCAAAACCTATCATGTTTCTCATGATAAACTTACTAAAATGAATGATCCTCAAAAACGGAAGTCCCAAACTTGTATTTTTAAGGACAAGGTTACTTAACATAGGAAGCATAGGCGATGGATTAAATCTCACTCCATGCAGAAAAGCATCCACGTCATTCACCTTAAAGGATATTCCTACTTCTTCCATTTCCGTGGCAGAAAAAATAGTTGAATTCGTAGCTGGCATAGCTCTACATCGTTCAACTCTTGACTTGTAACAAGTCTGGAGGATTGCAAGCATGTCGGGGTATTCTACTCCCTCTTCCAATGCCTGAATATTAAATATAGGAAACAATTTCATGTTTCTGACTAAATGGAATATGAGCCTATTGATTTGATGATTATTCCTCCACAACCAACACCATTGCACATATTATTAAGGATGTTTGCCACATCTGCATTGGTACCAAAACCATGTTTAAGTACTTTTGCTTTAACTAATACAAAACTGTCATCTTCCGAGTCAATGAGTCTATCCATCGGAATAACGTAATTTGTGACATATTCAGGGGTTGATGCATGACATTGTTCAAAAGCTATCATGTTTCTCATGATAGACTCTCTAAAATGAGCGATCCTAAAAAACGGAAGTCCTAAACTTGTATTTTTAAGGATAAGGTTACCTAACATAGGAAGCATAGGTGATGGATTATATGTCACTCCATGCAAAAAAGCATCAACGTCATTCACCTTAAAGGTGGTTCCTACATCTTCCATTTTCGTGGCAGAAAAAATAGTTGTTTGCGTAGCTGGCATAGCTCTACATCGTTCAACTCTTGGCTTGTAACAAGCTTGGAGGATTGCAAGCATGTGGGGGTATTCTACTCCCTCTTCCAATGCCTAAAGATTAAATATAGGAACAAATTCATGTTTCTGAAGAAATGGAATATGAGCCTGTTGATTTGATGATTATTCATCCACAACCAAAATCATTGCACATGTTGTTAAACATGTTAGCCACATCTGCATTGGTACCAAACCATGTTTGAGTACTTTTGCTTTAACTAATACAGGAATGTCATCTTCCGAGTCAATGAGTCTATCCATGAGAATAGCGTAACTTGTGACATATTCAGGGGTCGATGCATGACATTGTTCAAAGGCTATCATGTTTCTCATGATCATAGACTCACTAAAATGAGCGATCCTAAAAACCGGAAGCCCCAAACTTATATTTTTAAGAACAAGGTTACTTAACATAGGAAGTATAGGTGATGGATTAAATATCACTTCATGCAAAAAAGCATCAACGTCATTCACCTTAAAGGTGGTTCCTACTTCTTCCATTTTCGTGGTAGAAAAAGTAGTTGCTTGCGTAGCTGGCATAGTTCTACATCGTTCAAATCTTGGATTGTAACAAGCCTGGAGGATTGCAAACACTTGGGGGTATTCTACTCCCTCTTCCAATGCTGAAGATTAAATATAGAAAACAAATTCATGTTTCTGATAAATGGAATATGAGCCTGTTGATTTGATGATTATTTCTCCACAACCAACACCATTGCACATGTTGTTAAACATGTTTGCCACATCTGCATTGGTACCAAAACCATGTTTGAGTACATTTGCTTTAATTAGTACAGAAACGTCATCTTCCGAGTCAATAAGTCTATCCATGATAATAGCATAACTTGTGACATATTCAGGGGTCGATGTTTGGCATTGTTCAAAAGCTATCATGTTTCTCATGATTGACTCACTAAAATGAACAATCCCCAAAAACGGAAGTCGCAAACTTGTATTTTTAAGGACAAGGTTACCTAACATAGGAAGCATAGGTGATGGATTTTTTTTTGTTAACAGGGGATGGGACCCCTTGGCAAAATTTTACTCAAAAAAAATAAACAAATTACACAATACGAGGGGCATACCCAAGAAAACACAATGCCTTCCTAAAAATTGTTTAGGGAAAAAAACTAATGAAGGTTTAACCCTACAATTAACAGTAGAGTAGTAAACCATACAAACTAACGGGAAAACCCTAACAGGGTTAACCAAGGGATTAAAACTGCAAACTTCAAAACATAAGGATCTAAAAATATCCTTATGCCCCTTCATAAAAATCCTTTCACCAAAACAGCCCGCATCTGTCATCAAAAGATCATTCCCGATAGTATCATCTAGAATTTTGGCATAACTAACAAGCCAATCCCTCGTTAACTTCGTTAAATACCAATTCAAGGTTATAGAATCCTTCAGGATACGCTTTCATATGTCCCAAACATCCCTATTCCAACTCAGAAGATACTTAACCTTGAAACCAAACATCTTCCACCCTACTTTCCAAATATAAAAGGAAAGATTTAGGTCAGTATCCAATAAAAAACTTTAAATAGATCGCATATACAGCCTCCTTCCTCATCAGCTTCACTGTTCATCATCTTCAACCAAGCTCGATGCTTTCTTGCTATCTTATCTACAAAACCTTCCACCTTTTTACCAATCGACACCCCATTCATATTTTCAACAAATTGAGATTTCCCTTACCCATTCTTATTTCTTTATCCATCATCAAATTCATCAATATACGATTCGGACAAGCCTTCACAGGTAAGATCATCATCAGCAACACAAGGAAATTATTCAACAACTTTCTCTGCAAATTTGAATGAACCAAATACCAACACCAGAAATTGATGTTCTGCACCCAAATCAGATCACCAGATCTCCTAAATAAATCACAGAGCCTGACGCCATTAAACCAAATCAAGATCACACTTTTAATCATCAATTTTAGGTAGTCTGTTAATTGTTACCCAAAAAACTGAGTAACAATCTTCATCTTTCCCAATCTTCTTTTGCATTTTTCTTATTTGAATATGAGGTGCAGCAGTAGGATAGATTGTGGGCTGCCCCATCTGGTATTGATAATTGCATTCATTCAACTGCATATACTTTGATTTCTTTAAAAGGCTAAAACGCAACAGATCAACATAAACCATGTAAATCCTCTTCACAAACCAGCTGAGCTTAATAAAAATCTCAGTGATAAAGAGACCAAAAGAAATGAGATAGAAGCAACAGTTTGGTTTCCAGAGAAAAAACAAAACATAAGAAAGAGGATATCTTGAAATTTTGAGATCCAATATCCTTTTTTTAACTCTGCATAATTTGCATATTCTTCCACCCAGAAATCCGTTTAAAACAAAACCAGTATTAAGCTGTTTAACCAGAACAGTCATCCATCTATGCAGCCACCAACCATTACTTACCCTTATATCATCCATAGTAAGCTCAGGGTCTACATCCAAAATCATCTTGCTCTTGATCATATAAAGAATTAAGAGAACATTCTTATTACCCTTATTTCCTCCAAAAAGAATTATTAAAAATATCCTGAAAAGGATCCAGCGATAAAGACCAAAGAGGGTGATGAGAAAACAAAAGCAATGGTCTGAAAATGACAGCCATGCTAAATGAATAAACCACCTTATTGCAACCAGAATAGTAAGACACCTAGCTTCAATCCAAACGAATAAAGAAAAATCCATATAAGTGAAGCCACTGGCATGATCAATGATCATAGTCCCATACAACACCTTGCCAAAAAAAGCATGGATTACAAGCAAACAGGTGAGCAGGATCAATGACCAGCCACTCACCTGACTCTTGAGATTTAGACCAAAAAAAGGGGAGGACAAGTACACACACACCCATAATGAGACAGGATTAAGAAAGCCAGGCCAAATCATTAAGCCAAATTGAAAAAGAACAAACATAAGCCTCTTCCAAGAACCAAGAAAAATCTCAATGAGACCAGAGCCAAACCATACCCTCTTTTTACCCTTAATACCTTCCAACCCCCTTTTCACCAGAAATGAATAAGACCAGACAAACCACCTAGCCTCCCAAACCATCCCCTTATTTCTCCAAAACAAGATTAAATAGAACACCAGACCAAACCATCCATCCTCCCATACACCTCCTATCTCCTCTACCCATCTCTCCCTTATAACACCAACCCAAGAAACCAACCCCAAGTCCCAAATAAGGTTACTGCAAATTAAACAGTTAGTAAAAAAAATATATCCCGGTCCACCCCATAAGATCCCATAGTAACCCAATGTGTTTCCCAAGAGCCCCCCCCAAATACCCAAACCCAAGGATCCTCATTTGCAAGGATAGGAGTTCTCTTTAGCCAAGAGGAGAAGATAGGAAAGAGATGGAAGACAAAGTATAGAAACATCACAAGATTCACAAGGACAACATCATAAGACCATATCCAAGCAGAATTTCCATCAGAAAATCCTCTAGAATTCCTTTCAACAGTCTTGAGCAGAATGACAATAAGCAGAATCACCCTCTCAAACCAATCCTTCCTTGTATACCAGTTGATGTCATCCATTTGGGCATCCATCATTCTATTATGCCACCAAGTTAACTCACCATGCTTCACAAAATAACCACAATTGGCTTTGTCCATCATTAATCTTGATCATTGAAAACATTGCCAAACTCCTTATTGGCAACTATCAGACCCCGTATTTCAGCAACTTTTAGATACTGAGCATTCTTTTTTAACAGATCTTTGGGCTTTTGAATGAACTCTATTGTTCCTCTCTTGCCATATAAAATAAACAACAGTAACTATAATTAATCTCTGAACAACACTGCAGATAGACTTGTTGACTTGTAGGTTACTGAGCCTTGAAACCACCTCCATCCAGCTACTGTTATTGTCAAAAATCTTAGTGAACAGATCTTTTGAACCATCAAAACCATCCAAATAAATCCAAATTTCTTTAACAAAACTACAACTAGCAAACAGATGAGCATGTGTCTCCCATTCAACATTACAGAGAACACACATAGGGTCACCATCCAGATTCCAGTTGCCAATTCTGTCTTTTTTTCTAAGCCTTCCAAGCATAGCTAACCATAGGAAAAAACCATGCCTTGGAATCCCTTGACTGAACCAAATCAACTTAGCCCAGGGAGCATTTTCCAAATTTTCAAAAAGATCTTTCCAAACTGTATTAACCTGAAAATCCACCAAGACTTCATTTTTACCTTTCCATCTAACCTTATCTTTACAATTATTCTTTAAAGAAGGCATGAAGAGCTGTAGAGAGTCACTATGCTTGCACCAGATCTCCAAAGGCCATGACCAATGACCATCAATGACCATATCACTTACCTTCAAATGCAGATTTAAACCAGCTGAATCTCCCTCTTAGAAATTAAACTGCAGAGAGGACCCTTAGGATGCCAGGAATCAAACCACAAAGAAGTAGTTCTCCCATCACCAATTTCATGAATTATATGATCTCTATAAGCACCCCTGATCTTGATAGCTCTTCTCCAAAACCATGAGGCATCATGAACATCTCCCACATCCCAAAAGTTTCCACCTTTTAGCCTATATTCATGTATCCATCTGACCCACAGAGATTCACCATTTTCAATGATTTTCCAAACTTGTTTAGCCAACAGGGAATTATTCCAAAATAGACTTTTTACTCCAAGACCACCTTTTTCTTTAGGAGCACAGACCACTTTCCATTTGACTTTAGCTTTTCCCTTAATGGCTTCACCACAACTCCAAAGGAAGCTCCTCAATAGTTTTTTAATTTCTTTTACCACAGATAAAGGGAGAAGACACAATGAGGCCCAGTACACACTTATTGAAGAGAGCACGGAATTGATTAGTTGAAGTCTGCCAGCAAAAGATAACCACTTATTCTTCCAGTCCAAAATCCTTCTTTTAATCTTATCAATGAGACCCAAACAATCCTTATGAAACAGCTTTGTAGAAATAAGGGGCACACCAAGGTATCTGACAGGAAAGGATCCAAGTTTAAAAGGCAATATTTTCATAATTTCTTCCCTATTAGAACCAACAACATTACCCAAAAAAGAAGTACTCTTTCCTAGACTTGGCTTTAAACCAGAAACCCCACTGAATTCCAAAAGAGCACTCTTCAGAATATTCACAGAAGCAACATCACCATGACAAAACATAAGCAGGTCATCAGCAAAGCACAGATGTGTAATTCCCAATTTTTCACATTTAGGATGAAACTTAAAACCATCCTCGCTTTTTACTTTTCTTTTAACCATCAAAGTCAAAACTACCATCACCAAAGTAAACAGGTATGGTGAAAGAGGGTCACATTGTCTGATTCCTCTCTTTCCAAGAAAAAACCCACACTGCTCCCCATTGACACAAATAGAGAAGGAGGCTAAAGTAACACATTTCATAATCCAGTGAATCATGCAAGGATGAAACCATACTTTCCCAAAATAAATTCAAGAAATCCCAATTAACTGTGTCATAAGCTTTCTGATATCAATCTTGAAAGCACATCTTCTAGTCCATTTATAAAAAGTAAGATGAATCTACGCTCCTCGGCCTATAGTAAGTGAATGTGGACTACCCAGCGACGGAGTGGATGACCCCCCGTTCTTTCTAGTAGCTTTTTCCCGTCCCTTTTGGGACCATTCACCCTTTTCCCAACCATTGGTGCTTGTGTACTTTTTTTTTAGAAGGTGAAAAGGATCAGAAGTGCAAATCGCGCAAGCGAAGCCGGGAAACGGACCGCAGCGCAACGACTAGGACTCGTGTCGGAGGACTTTTGAGCGTGAGTGGTACCTCTTTGTCTACGATATCCACGCATTAACTCTTAGGCCAATAATATGTTATCACTTATTTGCCTATTAGGGATAAAGGCAGATTGGTTGGGATCAACTAGTTCACCAAGGCTTCCTTTAATCCTTCACACAATAATCTTGCTTATACACTTGAATAAAACATTGCAACAGGCAATTGACCTAAACTCAGCCACATTCTTGGGGGATTGAGATTTCGGGACAAGAGCAATAACAATGGAATTAATTTTCTGAAGCAGCTTTTCATTTTCAAAAAAACTGTCTTATAGCCAGACAGACTTCATTACCAACGATTGGCCATGCTTTCTTAAAAAAATAAAAAGGAGTAACCATCAAGACCAAGGGCTTTAGAATCTTCTATATCAAAAATGGCATCATGAACTTCAATATCACTCACAGGTCTAACCATAAAATCAGCGCCTTGATAACTTTTTAAGGAATAAAGAATCAGGATCATTAATAGGCTCAACATTTTCCCTACTTCCCAACATGAATTTGAAATGCTTAACAAATTGGTATGCAACATTAGATCCAACAAACTTATTTCCCTACATATCTTCAATTTCAACTATTCTGCTTTTGTTGGTCTTTGATTTAACAACTTTATGGAAATAAGCTGTATTAGAATCACCTTCTTTCAGTCAATGAATCTTAGATCTTTGCTTAAGAAATTTCTCCCCAGCCACCAAAGCATCCTTCAAAGCTTTTAGATACATAGCACTTTCCAAATGAATTTCTCCATTATTTGGCTCCAAATCCAAGTTAGATTGAACAACCCTCAACTCAGATCTCAGCTTCTTTACATTATCAAAATCATTGCCATGCTCCATGTTTAATCTTCTTAACTTTTTCTTTAACTCTTTAAGCTTTGAGACAACCGAATACATATGACAGCCAGTAACATGCTTGTTCCAAACCATAGACACAAGGGGTAGAAACTCGGGTGAATCAGCTAGATGATTATTAAACTTGAATGGTTTAACTTTGAAACTAGCCAACTCAAGGAACACTTAACACCACAGGGATATGATCAAAGATGCCATAAGGCAGAAAGGAAACAGCAGCAGATGGAAAATCAGCCAGAAAGCTCAGATTGCCAAGAGCCCTGTCAAGTTTTTTTAGAAGACCAAAACTTCCCTCACAAGCCATAGGTTTCTGGATCCAAGTGAAGTTCAAGCCAGAGTAATTTATATCTTCAAGTTCAGCTTTGTTTACACATTCCCTAAAATCACACATTCCTCTATTTACAACTGAAGTTCCACGAGAATTTTCACAAGGATTTAAGGCCACATTGAAATCACCCATTACAACCCAAGCATTTTCCTTAATAAAATTCTTGTGATGATTTATAATACTCCAAAGATCCCTTATTTCAGCAACATCAATAGAAGCATACACAAAGGAACAAAAGAAATTCTTCTTGGAATCAACTTGAGATAGCTTGCAGTGAATTATTTGGTCAAAAAACTCAACATTATCCACATTGATTTTAAGAGCATTCCAGCCTACTATACTTCTTGTACGGCCTTTGCACATACTGTTATTAGAAATCCAATTCCATCCCCCAAAAATTTCACCACAGACATCATTAAGCTTTTCCTTGCACGCATTAGATTCCACAATAGCACAAACATCCAGCCCATTCTCAGAAATAAAATTTTTAACCTCCTTTTTTTAGGCCACATTCAAGCCTCTTATATTCCAAATTGCAACTTTAAACAGTAGAAACAGATTTTAATTTGACAAGCCTATCCCCACTTCTCTTTATCTCATCTTGATCCATTTTCATAAACTGTTGCAAGATATTGCTATCCCTTTTTATCACAAAAAAATAAACCTCAGCGCAAGTATACACCTCGGAATACTGTCGTATTTAACAAGTAATAATGGTACAAAGTACCGGATATCGTTCCCATAGAGATGGTATTTAAAGCTTGTAGAGATGAAAAACTTAACTTCTAAAAAGATTGATTTCAGAGGATGAAAACAAGAGGATTTTTGTTGATTAACTAAAATTGATTGGTTGGTAACGCTGAGAAAATACAATTATAAAAAGTAAGCATGGGGTGTAAGGATAAATTGAGACTAGTTAATAATTCCATAAAAAGATATTTTATAATAATAATTGTTGTCTTAGAAATTTAATACTTTTTATAACCTCATTGAGGTTAATACGTTTAAATACCGATAGTTAGTTGTCAATTAACTTTAGGGGCATTACCACGAAATATTAAAGATCCAATTATGACAAGTTTGTCAACTATTATTAGAAATTTGATACACCTCTTTATTTTATTACTAACGTTAAATCTCAATTTAGGAACTTACACCCCAAATTTAAAGGTTTTAGCCTTCCATTAAAAATGGGTTTTTATAAAGTACATTTGACAAATAATAAAGATGACAATAATTAACTAAATTAAACGTAAACGAAACAAAAAAATATGATTATAAAAACAATTAAAGAAAGCGTTAAAGTGCAGAAAAGTAAAAGTAGGACGAGTTTGTGTAACAATCTTGAGTAAGAAATCTAGGACAGGGTTGCCATTAGCAACTTTTGAATAAGAAATCTAGGACAAGTTATCATTGACAATCTTGAATAAGTGAACTTGGACAAGTTTATTGGGAATGATCTTGAGAAGAGTGCTTGGGACAAGTTTATTGGTAATCTTGAGTCACACTTTAGGACAAGAATATCTTTTATAAACTTGATGTTCAAAAGCGATAAATTGCAATAATTAAGACATAAATAAAATTAAGCAATAGTGACAAAATATGACGAGATTGATTGCGGCACCGTGAGTAAACTTCAAACTATTGGATGAGATTAACTTGTATTAGAAGGTAAATACTAAGTATAAGTGAAATACTTAGCAAATTCCTTCCAACCAAGATGAAATTCTTACAATAAAACCTATATTATTTATGGCACTAGAAGATATTTCTAACATACCCAAAATGGAAACTAGTACCTTGGAAGCTTCCCATGATTTAGAATCCAAGGTGTTGGAATGTCCTTGGATGAGATTGATCCTTCTTGAGAAAGCAAAGTGGAGAGCTCTCAAAAGAGCCTCCTGGTGTGTCTCTACTTCTACTCCCAACATACATATATATATATATATATATATATCAATGGCTTAATGGATTAGGCTTTTTATCAAGCCAGATGGATCATCCATCCTAACAAATGCCAAGCCCACTAAATAAAACATTAAACAAACAAGTAGCCCAAAATACAAGTTAAAGAGTTTAGCCCAAATACATCAAAAGTTTGATCCAACAAAATAACACAATTGTTTAACACCATTATATGTGGTGTCAGCCCATCTTTTGGTCATTTCCATTGTATTGGCTCTCGTAAAAAAGTTTCGGCTACATATCTGAAAAAGACGAGAATGAAAATCATGAGTTATTGTATCAATTTATAACATTTTATAGCCAAAAACTCAAGTTTCTTATTTCCTAGACAATATATAAAAAAACTAACAACTAACACTATTAACTAAAAATACTAATTAAAAGTAGCTAAAAATGACTTAAAATAATACCAAAGTGAGTGTAAATACGGTTAATAAATTAACCGTATCACATCTCCAAACTTAAATCATTGCTTGTCCCTAAGCAATAAATCTAAGTAAAAATTAAAAATATACGACTCAAGAAATAAAAACACAAACTTCACATGCATTTGATCAAGAGAGAAATTTACACGCATCAACCAACTAAATGCCAAACGTTCATTTTTTCTCGTGCAACCAACATTGAAATTGGCTTTTACACGCATCAACCAATATGCTATATTTTCAGTCTTTTCGTGAGTGTATTGGCTTTTTCTTTGGCTCTTTTTATTCTTCCTTGTGATGGTACGGCTTTTGTACCATCAAATATGCATTTAAGGAAGAATTTTCTGCATGTCTTTGACAAGTTGTGTGCAAACATTCTTGGAGCTATGCTCCTTGATGTATATATGTTTGAATTTGCATCTTTTGAACTTTTTATGCACCAATTTTTTTAAATTTTTGTGCATTTTTGGGTGAGGTGTATGTTTTTGTCATTTAACAATTACTGTGTATCTTGATGGTGATCAAGATACCCCATCTCCAAACTTGAAAATTTCAATGTCCTCATTGAAGTAAGGACTTTGACCAAATGTACTGATGACTGAGAAAGTGTCATTAAACGACGTCTTAAAGGTCAAGACAATCCCAAATGAGGTTGTACAACCAAAATGAACGATGTTATAAGTGATGTCGCGTGACAAATTTTTGTCAAGAAAATGAATGCAAAAATTTGTTAACACAAGAAACTAGAAAAGACTCAATTGGATTAACATTAAAAAAATTGACGAAAATAAGGTAAATAAATCAACCTTATCACATCAACAACTTAAATCATTGCTTGTCCTCAAGCAACTAAAAATAACAAACAAAAAGACTCAAGAGTTTTACTAAAAAAAATTGAGCTAATATTTACTAGAAAAAATTGAGCTTCTATCACCACAATCATAGTATGCATGTCATATGATCGTTGAAAGCATGTTAGTGTTCTAAAAAAATTGATTCACAACACACCATACAAACTGCAATGTTTCTACTTACTCTCAAAACTATATGAATCCATAAAACCAACCTATCATTTCTTTGCTCAAATAGAATCATGAATGTATTGAATGAATTCCCACAAAGATGATTCTACAAAAATTATGATGGAACTTAGAAAATAGAGGCTAGTTCTAATGGTAGTTTCAAAACAGAAGCACAAAAACATACAGAATGTATGAGGCCGTGATCACAAATGGAAAGAACAAAACAACCATGAAGATCATGTGATGTGCATAAGATGATGAAGTGGTCATAAGCTCAATTAATACTAGTAAACTCAATTAAAATTTAATCCTAGACTCAAACAGATTCTAAAAGAAAGAAGAAAAAAAATTAACTAGAAAATTTAAAAGCAAAGGAGAATGGGATAAGATGGAACCTCGCCTACTCAGAGTGTGTAGGTGAAGATGTTGTATCAATCTTGGGCAATCTGACAGTTGGAGCAATTTGTCAGAACTTTCTCTTTCCACTTACGTTTCAGTCCATTCCTCAAGACATCTTTTACTTCTTTCTCATGAGTTGAGAACTCATGGATGCAAAAAGGGGAATGCTTGTCACTTTCATCAGGATATTTCATTCTGTGAAGCACATCGACGGTGACTTCTTGATCTGCTTCTAATGATGATGAACTAACCACTAGTAACTTTCCTAAGTCTCCTAAAAAGGCAAGCTTCAAATGTGAGGGAAGTTGTTTCAGTTCTAGGTTTGGAGCTATCTCTAAGGAAGGAACAAGTGTTTTCCTATCCTCGGTTTCTAACACCTCAAGAGCAACAATTTTCGGCGGTGCCTTTACATCCTTAAATTCTGTTTTTTCTTCATCATTATCAGACCCACTTATTCCCAAAATTTCCCCTAAACTTGAAGGTGTTTGCAAAACAGGTTCCACTAATGGTTTAACTAGAGTTGGACTTTTAAGAATTATAGCTGGACTGGCACCAGATTGTGACAAATCCACAATAATCCTTTCTTGGGGATTTTGAACTATTGGCGGTTCTTTTGAAAACAACACAGGAAAATTTGACTTCTCCGAAATACTCGTCGTGTTAGTGAGCTTACTTGTAAGTTTGGGCCCAGAGATATCAGGAGTTTGTGTTGGAACAACATAAATCAGAGTTGCGGGAACCTTTTCAGGCTCTGCTTTGAATGGTGGTTCTGAATTTTGTTGTATGTTTTCGGACAAAAGCTTTCCACTTCTCAAGGTAATAGACTTAACATGCTCATTTCCCTCTCTATGTGGTATCTCAGTGTCACCGGGGAGAGCTACAACAGGTCTTTTTTCCATTCCCAAAGCCAACTGACCAATCTGTATTTCCAGATTCTTGATGGTTGCCTGAGTTTGGGTCATAAACCCTTTCATCAAAGATTCCAAAGAAGTTGATGACTCAGCATTTTGCTTGGGTCGGCCTTGGTAAGAAGACTGATTATTTTGAAAATTTCCCTGTTGGTTGTGGTGATTAGCTTGGTGAGATTGTGAATTAAAGTTGGACTGCCTTTGTGACTGAAAGTGGGGCTGTCACTGGTTTTGAAAATTGGATTGTCCTTGATTTAGAAATTTGGACTGTCCTTGTCGTTTTTGTATTGGTGGGATCAAAGCTGGACTGTTCCATGAAAAATTCGGATGTTGTCTCCATCCGGGATTGTACGTCTGAGAGAACGGTCCAGTTTTCTTCCCAAAATTTACTTGTTCAGGATTTCCAGGACATTCTGCAAAAGACTGTACTTCACCACAGTACACACACCGAACTGACTGAACATTAGAGTGTAGGGTAGGAGTGTCAGACTTCAGCTGTTGGCCAGATGTCAAATTTGAAATTAATTAGTGAGTTGTGCTGTCAGTGCTGAGACAACCTCTACCTCGTTAACTCCAGTTGTTCTTTTCAGTGGTACGGAACGTGGATCAGACCATTGTCCATTATTGTTGGAAATCTTTTCAAGTATATCAATGCCTTTATTATAGGTACAAGCTGTGAAAACTCCGCCTGCAGTAGCATCGAGCATTTGTTTAGCAATGGCATTTAAGCCAACATAAAACGTCTCTAGCTGAATACAATATAGAATGCCATGGTGAGGGCATTTTCTCAGCAGCTCTTTATACCTGTCCATGCATCAGAAACTGCTTCATCATCCAGTTGTTTAAAAGTAAAAATTTCATTTCTGGACTTTGCATTCCTCGTGGGTGGAAAATATATTTTTAAAAACTTTTCCGCCATTTGGTTCCATGTAAACACGGAGTCTGGTGTCAAAGAATTGTACCATACTCTAGCTCGATCCCTTAGTGAAAATGGAAAAAGTTTTAGTCTCAGAGCATCTTCTGGCACTAACGGGATGAGGAAAGAGTCTGCGATTTCCATGAAAGATCGTAAATGAGAATGAGGATCTTCAGATGGCAAACCAGCGAACTGGCTGTTGGTTTGCAACATCGTAAACATCAACGGCTTAAGTGAAAAATGGGTGGCGTCAATTTTAGGTTTACGTATTCCTGTACGTAACTGAGTTAAATTAGGAATAACATAATACATGATGCCACTTTCTTTGGAGTTTGCAAGCCGAAAGATATTTTGTTCCTCTTCCTCAAATAGATATTTTGGAGGATCATTTTCCTTATTAATAATAAAGCAATTGTTAACATTATTATTTATTAAGATCTCAGGATCTTTCTCATGATTATCCTCCTCATCCGTCACGAACTCATTATCAGACATTGTTGGAGAGGTTAAAGCATGTGAAGCTATTAACACTCTTCTTCGTTGCATGATATTTTGCTCAATATCAGGATTAATTTGGAGTAATAACCTAAGACCTGAGCATGAACTATTTTTTTCATTTTCTGAAAAGATGCTAGAAAAACCAATGTTGTAAAAATCGTGCTTCTCAAAAACTTTGAACTTTAGCTTACCATCCCCGGCAACGGCGCCAAAAACTTGTTGCAAGATATTGCTATCCCTTTTTATCACACAAAATTAAACCTCAGCGCAAGTATACACCTCGGAATAATGTCGTATTTAACAAGTAATAATGGTACAAAGTACCGGATATCGTTCCCACAGAGATGGTATTTAAAGCTTGTAGAGATGAAAAACTTAACTTCTAAAAAGATTGATTTCAGAGGATGAAAACAAGAGGATTTTTGTTGATTAACTAAAATTGATTGGTTGGTAACGCTGAGAAAATACAATTATAAAAAGCAAGCATGGGGTGTAAGTATAAATTGAGACTAGCTAATAATTCCATAAAAAGATATTTTATAATAATAATTGTTGTCTTAGAAATTTAATACTTTTTATAACCTCATTGAGGTTAAGACGTTTAAATACCAATAGTTAGTTGTCAATTAACTTTAGGGGCATTACCACGAAATATTAAAGATCCAATTATGACAAGTTTGTCAACTATTATTATAAATTCGATACACCTCTTTATTTTATTACTAACGTTAAATCTCAATTTAGGAACTTACACCCCAAACTTAAGGGTTTTAGCCTTCCATTAAAAATGGGTTTTTATAGAGTACTTTTGACAAATAATAAAGATGACAATAATTAACTAAATTAAATGTAAACGAAACAACAAACTGTGATTATAAAAACAATTAAAGAAAGCGTTAAAGTGCAGAAAAGTAAAAGAAGGACAAGTTTGTGTAACAATCTTGAGTAAGAAATCTAGGACAGGGTTGCCATTAGCAACTCTTGAACAAGAAATCTAGGACAAGTTATCATTGACAATTTTGAATAAGTGAACTTGGACAAGTTTATTGGGAATGGTCTTGAGAAGAGTGCTTGGACAAGTTTACCATTGGTAATCTTGAGTCACACTTTAGGACAAGAATATCTTTTATAAACTTGATGTTCAAAAGCGATAAATTGCAATAATTAAGACATAAATAAAATTAAGCAATAGTGACAAAATATGACGAGATTGATTGTGGCACCGTGAGTAAACTTCAAACTATTGGATGAGATTAACTTAAAAACCCACTTGTATTAGAAGGGAAATACTAAGTATAAGTGAAATACTTAGCAAATTCCTTCCAACCAAGATGAAATTCTTACAATAAAACCTATATTATTTATGGCACTAGAAGATATTTCTAACATACCCAAAATGGAAACTAGTACCTTGGAAGCTTCCCATGATTTAGAATCCAAGGTGTTGGAATGTCCTTGGATGAGATTGATCCTTCTTGAGAAAGCAAAGTGGAGAGCTCTCAAAAGAGCCTCCTGGTGTGTCTCTACTTCTACTCCCAACATACATATATATATCAATGGCTTAATGGATTAGGCTTTTTATTAAGCCAAATGGATCATCCATCCTAACAAATGCCAAGCTTACTAAATAAAACTTTAAACAAACAAGTAGCCCAAAATACAAGTTAAAGAGTTTAGCCCAAATACATCAAAAGTTTGATCCAACAAAATAACACAATTGTTTAACACCATTATATGTGGTTTCAGCCCATCTTTTGGTCATTTCCATTGTATTGGCTCTCGTAAAAAAGTTTCGGCTACATATCTGAAAAAGACGAGAATGAAAATCATGAGTTATTGTATCAATTTATAACATTTTATAGTCAAAAACTCAAGTGTCTTATTTCCTAGACAATATATAAAAAAAACTAACAACTAACACTATTAACTAAAAATACTAATTAAAAGTAGCTAAAAATGACTTACAATAATACCAAAGTGAGTGTAAATACGGTTAATAAATTAACCGTATCATAAACTCAGGAGCATTATCATCATAAACTACTTCAAATCTTTCATCAATTTCAGACCTAAAATTTTCCTTGAAAAAATTCTTTTGCTTTTCATTCCACCTATTAAAAATTTCACCAGGTGGATATATATCAATTTCCAAATACGAAATGACTTCTTCTTTCTCAGAAGACCAAGCTTGTATAGGATCACCACTTCTACCTCCATCATCCTCCATAATACTATAATCATCTTGCAATACAGAAAAAGGATTATTAGAGATAATAGGATTAACTGTAACATTTGGAACATCTTTAACTTGCTTCCCAATCACTTCTCTTTTCAGAATTTCCACCTTAGCACCACCCTTGTTCATGTTACTAATATTCAGATTACTGACCACTTCAGATTCTTTTCCCTTAACTGACTTTGGTTGCCATACATTAACTTTAGGTCCCACAAACAGGTTGCTCTTTAATCCACCTGACTGCCCAAACTGATAACTTCCAGTGATTCCAATCCCTTGTTTCAAATTAGCATACCCCTCTTTTCCATTACCCCCCAACAGCTTTATTTTGCCTATCATGCTCAACTGTTTTAGCATTCTGTTTCAAATTGTTACTTTTGACATCCTTCTTTCCACCACCTTGCATATTTTGTCTAACACTCATACCATTATTCTTTGGCCCATCCTTGACATGACCTCCTCCATTTTGATTATAGAATTTTTGATTCACCCATGCTTTAGTACCTCCCCCTTATTTATTATCGTTCTGCCCATTGATCACCTTTTCCTGTTGTTTAACATGTCTATTCTTTTTTCCAACTGTTAAAAAACCATCATCTGCCCCTAACATATTTCTTAACATTTCTGCTTCATCTTTTTTAACTTTAGCAGCAGCTTCTTCCTCAGACAAAGGGCTGACCCCACACTTCTCATATGTATGACCAAAGATGCAACAATGACTACATCTAGGTGGTTTCCAATTATAAGCAGCCCTTATGCTAATTTCCTTCTCAGATAAACCATCAATAGAAGGGACAAGAGCAATAACACTTTCTTCAATACTCTTCTCAACTCAGACTTCAATTAAAATTCTAGCAAATCCAACCCTCCCAGATTGAGTAATGCATCTCTCTTCTGTAGCACGATCCAGAGCCAAAGGCTTACCAATTCCACTAGCTAGTTCCCCAAGCCCTCTAGCATTCCAAACTTCCAGAGGTACACCATAAAGGTTCACCCAAAGAGGCGATGATTTCATTTCAGGTGTACCAAGCACCAATCCAGGCTCCCAGACTTTAAGAAATAATGGGATACCATTAATCAACCAAGGCCCATTCTCCATTACAAACTTTAATCCCTCCTCATTGTTGAATTTAAAAACATAAAAACCTTCATAGTTTGAAGCAACATTAATTAAACCATATTTTTTCCACATTCTCATCAAATTGAAATTTACCATAGAGTATGGTAAATTTATACCAACAAAATGACCATAGAGAAGTAAGGAATTTGACTTAGCCCTTTTCAAAATGACTTCCTTTGAGAACCTGACAGCCATCCTACCATCCATAAGCAAAACAGGTGGTTTATATTCTAAAATAATCTTGCTTTCAGAAATTCCTTTTATTTTATTTGCCAAGGTAATCCCTTTTGCTTTCCACACATTGACAGGTAGTTTTCCATAATTAGAACTGTTTTGCCCCATTTTCTCCCATAATCACATCAACATTCTTACCACTGCCATTGCCACTGAAACTAATGTTTTTAACTCCATTGCCATTAACTTTCTTACCATCAGAAGCCATATTCAAAAAATCAGCTTTCTCATTACTTCCAAATAGTCCAGCATTAACAGGTAACACATTAGACATAGGTATCTGTTTTTGGACAAATTGAGAATTATGTCCACTAAACAAGTTTGAACTATGCAAATTGTTCATATTAGAAGCATTCTGGTCATTATTCACAGGTTGAGCAGGGGACTTATTCATATTGACATCAAAAGCCTTTGAGTCATTTATATTCATCAACTTTTCGCTATTGATATGACTAAGATCAGTAAACTGGAATTCATGTTTCACTTGTGACATATTCAGGGGTCGATGCATGACATTGTTCAAAATCTATCATGTTTCTCATGAAAGACTCACTATAATGAGCGATACTCAAAAACGGAAGTCCCAAACTTGTATTTTTAAGACAAGGTTACTTAACATAGGAACCATAGGTGATGGATTAAATGTCACTCCATGCAGAAACGCATCAACGTCATTCAACAAAAAGGTGTTTCCTACTTCTTTTATTTCCGTGGCAGAAAAAATAATTGCTTGCGTAGCTGGCATAGCTCTACATCATTCAAATCTTGTCTTGTAACAAGCCTGGAGGATGGCAAAAATGTGGGGGTATTCTACTCCCTCTTCCAATGCCTGAAGATTAAATGTAGGAAACAAATTCATGTTTCTGAAGAAATGGTGTATGAGCCTGTTGATTTGATGATTATTCCTGCACAACCAACACAATTGCACATGTTGTTAAACATGTTTGCCAAATCTGCATTGGTACCAAAACCATGTATGAGTACTTTTGCTTTATCTAATACAGAAACGTCATCTTCCGAGTCAATGAGTCTATCCATGAGAATAACGTAACTTGTGACATATTAAGGGGTCGATGCATGGCATTGTTCAAAATCTATCATGTTTCTCATGAAAGACTCACTAAAATGAGCGATCGTCAAAAACGGAAGTCCCAAACTTGTATTTTTATGACAAGGTTACTTAAACGTAGGAACCATAGGTGATGGATTAAATGTCACTCCATGCAGAAAAGCATCAACGTCATTCACCTTAAATGGGATTCCTAGTTCTTCCTTTTCCGTGGCAGAAAAAATAATTGCTTGCGTAACTGGCATACCTCTACATTGTTCAACTTTTTGCTTGTAACAAGCCTGGAGGATTGCAAGCGTTTGGGGCTATTCTACTCCCTCTTCCAATGCCTGAAGATTAAATGTAGGAAACAAATTCATGTTTCTGAATAAATGGAGTATGAGTCTGTTGATTTGATGATTATTCCTGCACAACCAACACCATTGCACATGTTGTTAAACATGTTTGCCACATCTGCATTGGTACCAAAACCATGTTTGAGTATTTTTGCTTTAACTATACATAAACGTCATCTTCCGAATTAATGATTATATCCATGAGAATAGCATAACTTGTGACATATTTAAGGTGATTTCTACTTCTTCAATTTCCGTGTTAGAAAAAATAGTTGTTTGCATAGATGGAATAGCTCTACATCGTTCAACTCTTGGCTTGTAACAAGCCTGGAGGATTGCAAGCATGTGGGGATATTCTACTCCCTCTTACAATGCCTGAAGATTAAATATAGGAAACAAATTCATGTTTCTGAAGAAATGGAATCTGAGCCTATTGATTTGATGATTATTCCTCCACAACCAACACCATTACACATTTTGTTAAACATGTTTGCCACATCTGCATTGGTACCAAACCCATGTTTGAGTACTTTTGCTTTAACTAATACAGAAACGTCATCTTCCGAGTCAATGAGTCAATCCATGATAATAGCATAACTTGTGACATATTCAGGGGTCGATGCATGGCATTGTTCAAAATCTATCATGTTTCTCATGAAAGGCTCACTAAAATGAGCTATCGTCAAAAACGGAAGTCCCAAACTTGTAATTTTAAGACAAGGTTACTTAACATAGGAATCATAGGTGATGGATTAAATGTCACTCCATGCAGAAACGAATCAACGTCATTCACCTTAAAGGTGATTCCTGCTTCTTCCTTTTCGGTGGCAGAAAAAGAATTGCTTGCGTAACTGGTATACCTCTACATCGTTCAACTCTTTTCTTGTAACAAGCCTGGAGGATTGCAAGCATGTGGGGGTATTCTACTCCCTCTTACAATGCCTGAAGATTAAATATAGGAAACAAATTCATGTTTCTGAAGAAAAGGAATATGAGCCTATTGATTTGATGATTATTCCTCCACAAATATATGTTGTTTCCAGTGACTGTATCTCTTGGGAGGATATTACCGGAATTCGGTAGATAAGCTCTAGTACGAAACACCCGTCTAACATCATCATTTCAGCAAGCTCTGAGTCATTGTATCTTACAGAGGTTGACGGATAGCAACGCCTTACTCGCTCTATAAGCCCAAACATTGCTTTCACACAATACTCGGTCAATGCCTTCCAGTTATTATTCCTGGTGTACCCCATTGTGCGGCACAACAGACTATGAGTATATATCTCTTTATTTCTTCTCATGAGTTTCAGAGTGATATTCTAATGGTTTAAGGGTCCAATAGAGAACACCTTAGGTGTATATGCACCTGGGTTGGCTGATCGTAGTGTTTAGGGTACATTACATATGGAAACCTCCGATGTCATATGTATCTGTGGAACTTGTTGTAAGGATACATAGACGGAGTTGGTTGTGACATCCACAAGATTAGGAAAGGGCTCAGATGAACCCATGAAAATATTGAACAAAGAACTAAAAAGGTTGCAAGCCTTGAAAAAGCCTTGAACACTTTGTTGCAACACGAAAGAGAAAGGAGCAAAACGTAATTTGGAAGCCATGAAAAAGGCTTGAATACTTTGTTGCAATAGGAGGTTTAAAGGAGAGAAAGTTGGAAACAATAGTTACTTGGACAAAATTTAAATGGAAATTGAAAACAAGAGAAGTGAAATGGGATTCAAAAGGGACATATAATATATAATGGGGAAATAATTAATTCTAGTGCTATTCACATCACTTGTACTTTGCCTTCCTTCCAATCTCAAAATATTTTTCTGATAATAAATATACATAACAATGGTATGTTCAGATCTTTAAGAAAAAAACAATGGTATGTTCAGATCTTAAAAAAACAATGGTTCGTGTCGCATTGATCAACCCTACCTCGTTTATGCTTAACCCGTATATGACCCGCGTAACCCAAAATTTGTTCCATGTATGTGCAAATAAACGACCAGCGTAACCCATATAACTAATTGCGTCACATTGTCCCAAATAAATTAATGTTCCATGTCACTCAAAGGGTCGTTATTGCCTTGAAATGATGTCGATTCAGATGTCATTGTTGAGTTTTTTGAAGCTTGCATGTATTCATCATAAACTGCAAGAAAGGTATCCTTAACCAACTTTAATTGTGATGAACTTTGCCATACAGCTTTTTATAGTTAAACTCAACAAAAGTGAACTTATATCGGGAATCAAACACCACAGCTATAGCTAACAGCAGCAGATTGAAATCAGCCCAATATTTGCTAAACTTATTCTACCTTGTGTAACCATTTTTTTCATATACATATCGGGACTTCCCATCTTTTCAACCAACTTCAAATGTATTCCAAAGATTTGAGGGAAGCACAAATTTGAAGCAGGATAAAGAGATCCTGAAAATTAAAAAGGCGCTTCATAAAACATGTTAAGAAAGTTACACATTTTTTACAATTCTTTCCCATTCATCAGAGGACGGGCAACTTTGAAAGTTAGAATCACTCAAGTTAAGATGAGAAAATGCAAAACGGTAATAAAGTGCACAAGAAAGCATCCTATAAGTGGAATTCCACCTAGTAGGAACATCTTGCATCAGAGCTTTTTTAGAGTCTAGAAGATTTTGTGAGCAACATTGAGTAAACACGTATTTTCTTGTTGAAGGTCCCTTAACATATTTCATACATTCTTTAATTTTGTCCACAACAACGTCGATTTGTTTCAAACCTTCTTGAACAATCAAATTAAGAATGTGAGCATAACATCTAAGATGAAATAGCTTACCATCATATACCAAATAACTCATCAAACGAAACTCATTCTTAAGAAACTCAACACAAACATCATTGGAGGAAACGTTATCCAAAGTTATAGAAAACAATTTATTTTCAATTCCCCAACCTTTGATGAGACCACTAATATTTTTGGCTATAGCAAGACCCTTATGTATTATGTATAGGAGGGAATTGGGAAAAGTTTAAAATCCTCTTTTGTAAGACCCAATTGCTATCAACATAGTGGGAAGTCAAACTCAAATAACCACTTGTAACAATTGAGGTCCAAACATCAAAAGTAAAACATATTCTACTAGGACATATAACCAACTCATCACGAAGTCTGTTATCTTGAATTTCATTTAACTTTTTAATATCATACTTTATTGTGCTCCTACTGATATGAGTAACACTTGGTTCCATGTATGTGCAAATATTTCTAATTCTTTCATACTCAACAAAAAAGAATGGCAAGTCATGTCTAACCACAACATGAATAAAAAATTCTCTAAATCTTTCTTGATTAAACTTCGGATTTCTTGTATCAACAACACCCTTGTTAGAAGAAATAAAAAACTAGCGATATGTCTAGTATTTGTTTTGATGCATGCTTTAGATGACGAAGTAGATTACATGTACCATTTTTGCTTGATGCAAGATATTTTGGACCACATTTTATGCACTCACGGTATAGGGGATCATTTGGTTGTCGTGGGAGGATGCATAACCTCTTCCAAACATCTGAAGTTAGTTTTCTTTTTTTTTGGTTTCCTTTATAAAAGTACTTTCAACACCTTGTGATTCACTTTCTAGTCCAGTTTAATTCTTGGATTGAATCATCACTTTCATCATCAACGTCCAACGGTTGGTATGACTAGTAAGTTTCATAACTCAGCAACCCACCTACAAAAATAAACATATTTGAGCCTATATTCACAAACATTCAACATGTTGTTTCTAAAAAGTAAATCCTATCATCGTAAAGTGTGCCATGTAAAATTCACTCCATTGGAACTAATAATAAAACGAGGGTTAAGATATAAGGTTAAGGCAGAACAAAATGAAACTAACATGATCATTTTGGTTCTTGTTACCGTTTGAAAGCAAATGCATATCAGATGTAGTGTTATCATTTTGGTTCTTGTTACGTGTATGTGTGCATTATGTAATGATCTATTTGACTGCTTGCATTGCCATAGTGAATTTATCGATTGTAAACTTTGAACCAAAGCAATTCACTAGTACAAAAATGTTTTTTTGCCACAATTTTGAAATTCATGTTAATCACGCATGGGTTTAAAACGTGGCTAAAAATCATAAATAAAACTTGAGTATTTAGTTAGCCATGAATTAACTCAATAACCGTGACCATTACAAAGCATGTTAAAACTATTTGTCAAGGTTTAGATAAACCGTGACTAAATGATTCTTTATGGCCACAATGTTTTTCTGGTTTGAAAATAACAACTAAAAATTGTGGCCATAAACAGACTTATACTCATGATTTTTGTCTAAACCATGGTTTTATGTTGTGACGGTTATTACCCGTGGAAATAGACCAACAAATGTCTTTTTGCCATGGTTTTGGAAATGTCGGTTAGCCACGGTTGGGTTTAGAACAATCGCTAAAAGTTATAAATAAAATTAGAGTGTTATTTTAGCCACATTTGACTCAATAACCGTGAGCATTATGAAACATGTCCAAACATAAAGCCATGGTTTAGACAGGGTTGTGACTAAATGGTTTCCTATGGCTAAGGTTTTGTTACCATGGCTAATAATTGTCAAAAACCGTGACCATAAACATACTTATTGTTAAGATTTTTGTCAAAATCATGGCTTTATGTTGTGACGGTTATTATTTGTGGCAATAGACATACATTTGGCCACATGAAACCAATTTTTCGTGGCTAAAACAAAATATTTATAGCCACAAAAATATGTTAAACGTGGCTAAAAGTCACTGTTGTTTATGGCTATGGATTTTTGTATTATGTGTGACAAAAAAAGTAAGTAGTAGTCACGGTTCTAAAAATTACATGAAACTATATCATAAAAACAAATTGTGTAGCCATAAGTAGTTTATTGTCATGGTTTTCTTTATTTTGTGTAACCAAAAGGTGTTTAATAGTCACACTTATTAAAATTAAGTATAGATATACGTAACGGATGGACCATGTTTAATGTGAGTTTGTGTGGCGATAAGTAGTTTATGGCCACAATTATAGTAAAAATGCTCCAATACCATAAAACTAGGGACTTTTATAACCACGGGTTTTAGGCTATGGCTAAGGTTTTTCATTTGATATTGTTGAATATTGTGGAAAACCCTTTATTAGCGTTGCATACATTTCATTCAATATATAGAGATACAAGTCACAGAAGGGTCCCTATACTATACAAAGATGTATAAAACAACCGTAAATAAAATTTATTTAACACACCCCCGTAGTTTGAGCAAGGGGAACTCTAATGTTCAAATTATTTTTGAAGTCAAGAAACAGTTGAGTAGGTAGATCCTTTGTTAAAATATTTGCATACTGAAAAGACGGGACATGCAAAACACGCACATGACCAATAGCAAGACGTTCTCTAACAAAATGTAAATCTATTTCCACATGCTTGGTTCTTTGGTGCTGAACTGTGTTAGACGCTAAATACATGGCACTGACATTATCACAAAAGACAATAGTAGCACGAGATAGCGGAGATGATAATTCGAGAAGAAGATTCCGAAGCCAAGCAGTTTCAACAACAACATTAGCTATTCCCTGGTACTCGGCTTCAGCACTAGAGCGAGATACGACATGTTGCCGTTTGGAAGACCAGGAAACGAGATTATCACTGAGATAGACACAGAACCAGAGGTGGACCGACGAGTTGTAGGACACCCGACCCAGTCAGCATCAGAATAAGCAACCGAGCGATCAACAGTTGACACACGAATATGAAGACCAAGCATTAAGGTACCCTTGAGATACCGTAAAAGATGCGTTTTAGAGCATTAAGATCCGGAACACGCGGATCATGCATGAAGAGGCATACTTGTTGTATATCAGAAGAAATATCGCGACGAGTAAAGGTCAAATATTGCAAGGCTCCTATAAGGCTTCGATATAGAGTAGGATCAGGAACCGGCTCACCATCAGTAGCGAGCTTGGTTTTAGTACCAGCCGGGGTGCTACAGGGATTGCACATAGCATATCAGCCCGTGAGAGAATCTCCTAAGCAAAGGCAGATTGAGATAAGAAGAGACCAGATGAACTGCGAGAAGTAGCAATGCCCAAAAAGAAGGACAACGGTCCTAGATCAGACATTGGAAATTCAGAAGATAACTAAGAGATGACCGTAGAGATGAGAGAGGAAGATGAAGAGTGAGGATGATATCATCTACATAAAAGAGAAGGTAGATGGTATCAGATCCACGATGAAAGGTGAATAAGGAGTTATCAGACTTACTGCTGATAAAGCCGAGGGTGGAGAGGTAGAGAGCAAAACGTTGATACCACCCCTGAGGTGCCTGCTTAAGACCATAAAGGGACTTTCGCAAACGACATACATGATCAGGAAGCTGACTATTAACATAGCCGGGAGGCTGACACATGTAAACAGTTTCAGTAAGATCACCATGAAGGAACGCGTTTTTAACATCAAGATGATGGATGGGACACTTACGAGAAACATAAATGATAAGAACAGTGTGAATGGTGGTTGGTTTAACAACATGACTGAAAGTGTCATCAAAGTCCAGACCTGGTTGTTGAGAGAAGCCCTGAGCAACAAGGCGACCTTTATAGCGGTCTAGGCGTCCTTTACTGACAAATTTATGGTGGTATAGCCAGTGAAAACCAACTATGTTAGCGTTAGAAGGCTTGGGAACTAGATCCCACGTGTGATTGGAGAGGAGGGCAGACATTTCGGAATCCATGGTAGAGCGCCAGTGTGGATCACATATAGCTTGAGCAGTAGAACGGGGAATGGGAGAGATGTCATTGGAGGCAGAGAGATTGAAGATCTGTTTAGGCCGAAGAGAGCATCGGGTGGCCAGCAGAGGTTAGGTCGCTGATGGTATGGTTGACCAAATCAGTGGTCTGAAACCTCTCCTGACTCGATCTACTACATAACACAATGAACTAGGAATTAATAAATGATCTAAAAAAAAATATAAACCTTACCTTGAACTTGAAAAAAACGCATGAAAATCCTAATTCTCTTGAGCGGCCAAATTCGCTTTCATTTCTCAACTTTTCCACCTAATTCTTAAGGGTTTTTGTTTGACTCTTATGGGCACACCTAATGCAAGTTGGTTGAGGGTGTCAGGCGGTGCATAAAATTCTCCCTCAATCATTATCCCCCTTAAAAAGAGATTATCACTACCCAATCTTCAAATTTTGAATTATTACATCACTAGTGCTCCTAATTACAACCGACTTAAACTTTATCCCCTTAACAATATATTGGTTATGACTTTCGACTCGTAAGGTTTGAATCCTACGTCCTTTTAACACTTTACAAAATCATTTCACTTTGTTGTAATGAATGAAAATGCCCGACTTTTTGGTGTTACACTTTCTAAGGCACGATTAAGGAATTACAATATGTTATTAAAAAATAATTACTTATCCACGATGATGAACAATAATTTGTCATATGATTTTTCAAATGTGATTTAAAAATGAGAACTAAATTCTCTTTTATTCGATTGACAAAACAAAAAGTTCGCCTAACCATGACCGGTTTGGTAATCAACCAAGTACTTTAACCATAGAACAAGAAGATCCGGGTTTGAGCCTCTATCTTTAAATGGGTCACACCAACTTCTCATTGGTTGTTAAATGAATACTTTTTTTTTTGGTTATATCACTGTCATTTATGTGATGAAAATGTAAAATGACGTCTATTTGGATGTATATGAGTAATGGTACTAACTTATCTTGAGTTCGAGCTTTAAAATTGTCAAGCTCGAGTCTAACTAGAACCCTAATGTGAAAGAGTTATGTGAGCTCGAACCTGGTAATACAAGTATAAACAATTTGTGCTTTTAACGAGCTAATCGAGCTCGATTCGATTTTGAACAGAAAATAGAATTCGTTTAACTAAACGAACCGAACTTTGTAACACTAATGTTCGACTCGGCTCGTCTCATTCGAAAACTCGATTCAATTTTTCGAGCCAAGCCAAGCCAAACCGAGCCAAGCTAAGCCATTGAAGCATACCCTTTTTCGAGCAAAACATGCTTATATAGTCATACATTTATTAATCATACAATAAAAATATAAAAATTATCGAGCTCAGCCGATAAACAAGTTAATCGATCGCGTGTTTGAACCCATAAACGAGCATCGGACTCGATAACTCAAAAAAGTATTTGAGATTGAGCCTGACATTGAAAAGTTAATCCAGCTGAGTATAATAATAATTTTTTGAGGCCGACTTAATTAACCTGTGGCTCGGCTCGGCTCGGCTCGGCTCATACACAAATCAAAGGAATAAAAAGCAAAGGGTTTTATCCGAGAAAGAAAATGGTTAAAAGTAGATGGTTTTCCCAATAGAGTTTTTGTTGGTTTAAAAAGCAAAAAAACCTTTTATCCATCCCTTCTTTTCCCTCCCACTGGTCTTGAAACCCTCGTAAAAAGCCACCATTTGAAGTTGATTAAGCTCAATCGGTTTCTCCATACAGCCTGCGATCTGCCAACAATGAGGAGATTTTTCAGCAGAGGCACTTCCAATGATTCATCTCCACAAACGCCACCGACGTCGTCTTCTCCAACCCCTCTTTTTTCTCCGTCGACTGCCGTTGCTTCCGGCCCTGCGAGACCCATTCGACTCGTCTATTGCGACGAGAAAGGGAAGTTTCAGATGGATCCGGAAGCTGTTTCTGTTCTTCAGCTTGTTAAAGAACCCATTGGCGTTGTTTCAGTTTGCGGTCGTGCTCGCCAAGGCAAGAGTTATATCTTGAATCAGGTGCCTTTTTCTTTTTTCTTCATAGTAGAAACTTTAGGGTTTTGTAATGAACTGTTCTTAGAAGTACTTGTTGCATGATTTCTTAATTATGTACTGTTTAGTTTGTAATTTTGAAGCGAGGGTTTTTGGTGCATTTTTTTCTTATTGAACTGGTTACTTGACTTACTTCGTAGAAATGTACTAAAAATAGTTCATTGGCTCCAATTTTAGGGTGTTAACCAAGAAATGAGTAATCACACCATGATGTTTATGTATGCTTAATTATCCTGAAGCTAGGGTTTTAGGTGGACTGCAGAATTCTTATTGGGGAATTTGTTAATTAATTGCTAAGCATTTGATTATAGGATATGGAGATTAGCTGAATCGACCCCTGGGCAACAAGTGTGAGGGGCCTTCTATTTCATTTATAGAGTTCACAATCCATCTTTTCCCTGCATCCATGGCAAATTTTGTTTGTCTCGTAGGGTTAAATCAATAGTAGATGTACGATGCGGTAGGACTGTAGGAATACTCTATATTAATATGTAGTATACTTCTAGATGCTAATATAAGTTGTCTTAAAGAACTGTGAAAGCTATTGGTTGTTATTTAATACTCCCCCTCTTCTGATGAGTAAAGACATATATTATGTAGATGTACACATTTTTTCCTCATATAACTATATAAAAAAAGGCTTCAATAGCTAGATGAATCTCATTAGGTCCTTATAATAATCATGTTTTGATGGACTTGCGTCATACCATGGTGGAAAAGGGGTGGAGTGTGTTAATCTCACTTCTGAATTCCCTTTCAATTTCTCTCCTCTAGCACCTGTTCATGTCGGGAATAGTTCTTTCTACATAATGCCGTTCAAGCTACTTTCTTGATGTGTTTAGCCAACAATGGATTCCTAACCACAAAATGATTCGAGGAACTAAGGGCATTTTCAAACCACAGAACACCGTATGTGGTGCTTGTATAATAAACTAGTTTTGTATCAATGAGCATAGAGGCTAGCAAGTCATTTCTGTTCAAAAGTTTTTTAAAAGAGGGCATTTAACGTATGGCATCTCAAAATGGAAATTCTCGCAAGTTGAAATTATTATTGAGTGAATGGTGTATTAGGAAAGAGATAATGTAACACCCCATTTCGAGGCTCTAAACCAAGACCAGACCATCCAAACGGCGTGTTACGATTTCCTTTGCACCCTCATCACAAAAAGTAAAATTGTAAACATTGCAGAAGCGTTAGTAAATGTAAATTTGCATTATATGTACACTATTTACATAGGATGGAACCAAACTTACTAAATCTCAACTTCTAACTAGAACGTAAAACTGATACCGACATTACAATGATGCTTATTGTTGTCACAACTAAACCAACTTATGATCCCTCACTCGTGTACTCAACTCTTGTCAGCCTTCTCGATTTATGCCTATGAGACACATACATTTTTAAGCAAAACTAATTCCCATGTTATTACAAGGTTTATATACGTTCATGTAAAAACATTTTTCAGGGTATGATCATGATTTATTATACACTTGATGAAAACATGAATGATGCACATGACCAAACCAACAGCTAGACTTATAGCTTATTGAGTTATTGGTACATGCTTTGGAATGTAAAAAACAATCCCCTATCAAGGATTCAAGAATTCCCATAACCATATATTCAAGAATTTCAACAATCCACCTGACTGTTATGCAACATGATTTGTGATCATGAACCATTCATAACAATACTTAATGATTTTATGCTCATGAAAGATGTCATATAAATTTGTTGGTTTGTAGAAACAAAGTCAATAATTATATCAAGAATCTTTGACATATCTCCATGAAACATAAATCATAAGCTTTCTTGCATAAACTCATGAAATAACATGTATTTCAAACCAACAATTATGCTTCACTGCTGAAGTAGTTCAGTTAGACGAGGTTGCTATAGTCACTCTCTCTTCCAACAATCATACGTGAAGTTACAGTGGGCCTTTTTTGTCGGACAGTCACATGTGCCTGTCAGACATTTTTTCAACTTTTTAACATATCACTTGAAGTCTGGAAGCATGGCTCTGGGGGTTCAGAACATGGATACTACTTGGTGCCGTTTTGGAGATATAAATTATGAAGTAACAGGAACCCATAAGATAAGCGTAGCAGATGATATTTATGGTACTAGGACTCTAGGAGTCCATTTAAAAAATAGTAAAATCATTTCGAAAAATTCAGTTGAAAAGTGAAACCTTGTTGAGGTAACTTTTTGACATCCATGAGGTTCTCTCTATAAGTGAAGTTCATTACTGCAACATTGGAAAAAGGTAAATTCCTGTTTTAGACACCAAGTTCGGTTTGTAGAGGCTGTTAGCTTTTGGTTCTAAGAAATACACAGGAACAGACTATATTGATAGATATATGATTTTAGTCTCCCACAACCTTTTATATCTGCTGACTGTAGGTCATGTGATGTAATAACTTTATTTACATTGGTATAATATTTTTCTATCTATAAGAAAAATCAATATTTTCACATTTTCATTTGTTATGTTGATATTGCAAATTGCAATGATATGAAATTCCATACGTGTTACATTTATTAATAAGGCCATGATCTCCTTATAATATGTTAATTTTCACCTTCATGATAAGTGGCAAAGTTGATCAACTTAGTTTGTTTATTTATTTATTTTGTAGCTTCTTGGAAGGAGTAGTGGATTTCAGGTGGCATCAACTCATCGCCCATGCACAAAAGGGCTTTGGCTGTGGAGTACTCCTTTAAGGAGAACTGCTCTTGATGGAACTGAATACAATCTTTTACTGATAGATAGTGAAGGAATTGATGCTTATGATCAAACGGTTGGCTCAACTTTTAAATTATCTAGTTCATCTTCTTCAACTTTAATGCAACAACTCAAGTTCTTTTTCAGTAAATCGTTTGATTATGATTATCAAACAGTTGGTAAATCATTTTTTTTATGTATGTCATTTTTCAGGGAACATACAGCACACAAATCTTCTCTCTAGCTGTACTCTTATCAAGCATGTTTATATACAACCAGGTGAAGTTTTTGTATAATGTTTTTGATTCATTTTGTACATAGCTGTTACTTCATCTCACTTTTCATGCCTTTCTTCTATCAGATGGGAGGTATAGATGAGGCTGCACTTGATCGCCTCTCTCTTGTTACTGAAATGACTAAGCATATTCGTGTCAGAGCTTCTGGGGGGAAGACTACTGCTTCTGAGCTTGGACAGTTCTCCCCAATATTTGTCTGGCTTCTAAGGGTACATTCATGCCACTTATTTATTTATTTATAATCCTTTGACTTACAGATGTGAGGTAATTTAATGAGTCATTGAGTTGTTATTAGTGACGTTATATCATCAGCTACTGCTATTACTGTGTTTTTGCTTAATACCACACTCCAAAATGCAGGACTTCTATCTGGATTTGGTGGAGGATAATAGGAAAATAACTCCGCGTGACTATCTAGAGCTGGCTTTGAGGCCAGTACAAGGTGGTGGAAGAGATGTTTCTTCCAAAAATGAGGTTATCACTTAAGCTCAATCTCTACTCACTACTACTAATAATACTACCATCACTCCTTGGTTCATGTAATCGATGGTTTTAGATTGTAAATGTGGTTCTATTTTGCACATTTTTTTAGATTTCTGACCAATAGATGATTGGTATTTGATAGATTCGAGAATCCATCCGAGCTCTCTTTCCAGACAGGGACTGCTTCACTCTTGTTCGACCTTTGAGCAATGAAAATGAGCTCCAGCGACTTGACCAAATATCGGTCAGTAGTCTCTTTCATGAACATAACTATATATTTTTTATTATAAATTTATAATATCACAGCTCTCTGGAATATTGTGTTTAGTCTTAAACTTTACAAATCTTATTGTCACGTATAGATGGATAAATTGAGGCCAGAGTTCAAATCCGGGCTGGACGAGTTGACGAGATTTGTTTTTGAGAGGACTAGGCCCAAGCAGCTAGGGGCCACAGTTATGACCGGACCCATCTTTGCTGGCATTACTCAGTCCTTTCTAGATGCTCTCAACAATGGTGCAGTGCCTACAATAACTTCCTCATGGCAGGTTAGTTCTTAAAGCAATTTCTTTTTGTCCTCATGACAATCTGTTATATCATTGTTTTGATTGTTGCTATTTATCTGATGGCTCATTATTTTGCAATTTGGAGTTGATGGTCATGGTTGTGAGGATCTACTTTGGATCGACCCCACATTCTTCAGAATTTTAATGATCTTTTACAATCTACTCTGTAATTCTAGTGATGTGATAGCTTAATGTTTCTTTATCTTTTAGAAACATTAGGTTGATGTTGTATAGTTAATTCAATATTGAGGGAAAAGATATGGCAGCAAATGTTACTGGAGATTGAGATGATAGCTTAGAGCTCAGATGTCTTTTTTGATACAGATATCATGGTCTCCACCTCCTTATGAAGTGGGAGGTTCAGATATACTTTCCCGATGCATATTTGATCATCACATGATGACACTATATATATAGATTTATTTACTTATTGGTTAACTATGTTGATATGCTATTTTAGGCACTTCACAGCTAATTGCATTCATATTAATCATCATGCTTTTTCTATTCTGGTTTGGAAATTGGGTCAAGTTCTCAACTATTTACATTTTGCAGAGTGTTGAAGAAACAGAGTGCCATAGGGCATTGGAATATGCTACAGAAGTTTACAAGTCTTCTTTCGACCGTACAAGACCCCCTGAGGAAGTACGTTCTTTTTGTTATCTTCATTTTTTTCTTTTTACCCAGTGGTCACATGAGTAATAGTCCACTTTGCAAATGCTTGTAGGCTGCAATACAGGAAGCACATGAAGAGGCTGCTCAGAAGGCTGTGGCTGCTTTTAATTCAACTGCAGTAGGGGCTGGTTCTGTTAGGCAAAGATGTGAAAAGCGTCTTCATACCTTTTTGAGAAAGGAATTTGAGGTAGCTTTTCTGGTTTTGCTATGTTTTAAGATATTATAGTTTCTGTATAGTCATTTTATCTATAGTCTGCAATACAGAAACCTTTCTTCATGCAACTATATCTATAGTCATTTTATCGTATTAATACATGTTATAAACTATTGATGCAGGATTATAAAAGGGAGGCCTTTATGAAGGCTTACATGCAATGCTCAAATGCGATACAAAAAATGGAGAAAGAACTGAGAACAGCTTGTCAAGCTCCTGCTGCAAAGTTCAGTGATATTCTGAAGGTAATAATCATATTGCTTTATTGGCTCCATGCTGAATGTTTTAGAAAGTTGGTGCTTTTATGACTGCTAAGAATTGTCTTAAATATCCATGTGTCTTGATGTGTTTATGTTTTTCTGTATTATCATTTCACACTAAGGTTGGAGAAAAATGATTTGTATTGAGAAGGATCTTGAATAAATCAATAATTGAAATTAAGGCAGAAGAAATAGGTAGGATGGCTTTCCTAAATTAAAAATCAACGAATCAAGACCCCTGCCCCTAGCTCTAATTGAACAATCCACTATTCTGATTGAATGAAACCACAGTCCATTTAGAAGCAAATAGATGAATATCAAGCATTGGAAATAAATGACCCCTAAGTTGAAACTTCACATTTAGTCCGAACCTGCACACATAAGGTAAAAATGAGTTGCAACATGCAAGGGTTATCTTGAAGTCCCTGGATGTTGAAAAAAACAATTCTATGACAGCCAAAACCATTGGAGAGCTATCTGAGAATGGCAAAGAGCCAACGATGATTGAGCCGACACCAAACAATAGACTTCGGGAGACCATGCCACAATTTCAGTATAATACTCAGAGATGCGTTACCTGTCAAATGAATGCAAAATACAAAGCCAAAGGAACTATCCCAAAATTGAACCGAATCCCCTGGAATGTTGCAGAGGATAGAACCACCAACCTAATGCACACGAGTGACGAGACTACACATAGGCTTGGAAACACCCACCTGAAAACGAAGACAACCTTTGCCGACTGATCTTCCCACACTTTCTTCACTGCCTACCAACAGCATCTTCACTTCCACATGCTTGCCGCAATCCTCAAGTGGGAGAGGGGTCACTAATGAAATACCGTATTTAGAAGCCCATTTACTCCGAAATTTAGACAAAAATGGAGAAACTAAGGAGAAGGACAGGGGGCGCTAGGTCTATAAAACTCTCCTTGATAAAAATCCGCGGCGAACCCCCACACGACCTATCTAAGATCAAGGGGGAGATCCAATGAAGGCTGCTATGAAATATTTACTCACGCTAATCGAACCAAACTATAAAACCCCCTTGTTATTTTTAAAGAAACTATGTTATAGGTTGTTTAAGAATCGATAATCGTTGGTGCCTTATAGTCATTCGCCACATATCTACGTTCTAGTATTAACATAAAACTTCCATTGGTTCTTCATCTTCATCACTGCCAATTTTTAGTTCAGTTTCATTTTTGGACCAATGTCATGAGACAATTGCTAAGTATTTTTATTGAGATGGTATCAAGGAATTGTTTGGTTTTGATATTTAAAAGAATATGAAGATTTGGTTGTGGGTTGCGAGAATCTGAGCTTTGTGGGTGATTTATTGAGATGGTTTATCTTAATTTTGTGACTATTCATGAGGGAAATTGAAGTTTATAGATTGTGTGATAAAAGCTTCATTCATGTGTTCTTGGTAGTGTGAATACACAGAAGAGGAAGGTGATGAGTTTAGTAACTGCCATCAAGGAAGAGCATCTCCGCGAGTTCCACCTTTTAGTTCATATGATTGGTCTTTTCTGATACGCTCCCCAAAACAACCCACTGTTGTCATCAAACTTCTCCATTACCGAAATATCTCAAATTTAAAAGGAAACTATTTGACACTTCAAAAAACTAATGACATTTACCTCTATAATTCTAGCATATTCATTTAATGGCATGGTTTTAGATCTTGTAGCATGTTAATGGTCAAACATTCTTCTTTATTTCGGGTTTATTTTGTTATATGGAAATGGAATTTTGGATGTGTAATTATGTTAATCAGTCTCGTGGTTCAATTATGCCTCAAAACTTGTTTTCATGTCTCAGTAGTGATGGTAAGAGTTGACGTACCAAGTAATATAGTAATCGTGATTCGTGAAGGTACCTGATTATTCCCTTTTTTTCATATAGGTTCTTGATCAGCTTTTAAACAGCTATGAAGCAAGTTCATATGGTCCAGAAAAGTGGCAGAAGCTAGCTTCTTTCTTACGCCAAAGGTTTGCCTTTCATGAGCATCTCCAAGAGATTCTCTAAAATTTCTCCAAAATAGAGAAACAAAAGTTGAAATCTCTATAAAATATTACATTCATCTCCAACCAATTCCTCATTTTGGAGAATTCAACATTGATTAAAATATTATTTCTCCCTCTCAATAATTATTTTTAAAGTTTCCTATTTGGTAGAAATTAATTAAAAAAATATTATTCTTACATGGTAATCATTTTTGTAGTAATCTCGATATTTGGAGAAAAAGTCATCCTCTCTCCTACTTTCTCCATTTTGGATATACTTTTAGGGAATCTCTTGGAGCTCAATTTTCGCTCAAAATTCCCATTTTCTCCATTTTGGAGATGTTCTTAATTTGCTTTGCTAGCTTTTCTGTATATTTTGACATTTTGTTCTTTTTGGACTTTTAAGCTTGGAAGGTCCAATCCTCGACTTTGTGAAGAAGCAAGTAGATCATATTGCCACAGAGAAAAGTTCCCTCCAGTTAAAATGTCGCTCAATTGAAGATAAAATGGGATTACTTACCAAACAATTAGAAGCTAGTGAAAAGTATAAATCTGATTACATAAAACGTTATGAAGACGCCATTAATGACAAAAATAAGCTTGCAGAAGAGTACATGAGCCGAATTGCGGATATAAAAAAGAACTCTAGCTCATTAGATGAAAGATGCTCTAGCTTATCAAGAACCCTCGAAGCTGCCAAAAAGGAATCAATAGAATTTAAAAGAAAATACGAATTGGCATTATCTAAACAGAAAGTTGGGGAAGAACAGGCTTCTTCGGAAGTAGCAAATCTTAAGGCCAGGAGCAGTGCAGCTGAAGCAAGATTAGCAGCTGCACGTGAACAAACCATGTCGGCTCAAGAGGAGGCAGACGAATGGAAACGTAAATATGATGTTGCTGTTCGAGAAGCAAAGAATGCACTCGAGAAGGCTGCTGCTGTGCAAGATCGTGCAAGTAAACAAACACAGCATCGTGAGGATGCTTTACGAGCTGAATTTGCTGGCACGTTGGCTGGAAAGGTGATATATATATATATATATCATGTGTTATAGTTGTTAAAAAGTTGTTTTCTTTTTAAAAATGCAAATGAAATTGCAGGAAGATGAAATAAAAGATAAGGCGTCGAAGATAGAACAGGCTGAGCAGCGTGTAACTACTTTGAGCTTGGAGTTGAAGGTATGATCCTTCTAAATAGCTACCTACATTGGGAATCATCCTTAATATCATGGAAATAGAGGCATAATCTTTTTATCCATCATACTTGGCTCTCATTGCAAACGAGCTTCTTTTTGTGAAAGTATGCAGAAAAGAAAAAGGAAAAAACAACACTTCATTTTGTTAGAATGAACCATTTTGGGTGAAAATGCCAACTAAGATGGTTTTCTTTTGCAGCTATATATAGATGAATCGTCTGAAATCACTGCTTATTGCAACCATTAATGAACCATCTATATATACTTCGCTCTCATTGACGGACCCAGAATTTTTTCATATGGTGACACTATATAATATACACAAAAATTAATTACAAAAGCACGGTTTTTATCGACGTGTCTTCATGTTTTTACTGACGTTCAATATCGCTTAGTGTGTTTTTAGCCTAATTCCACCGTTTCGAGGGATTTATAAGTGTTTTTTGCTTTATTTCAAGGGATTTTTAAGTTTTTTTTTTATCAATTTCAAGGACTTTTTACGGTTTTTTTTGGTTGATTTCAAGATTTTTTTTTAGTTTTTTGGTCGATTATGAGGTACGGTTGCACCTTCATGAACTTTTGAATATCATACGGTGGCACCTTCTAAAACGATACGGTTGCACCTTTCATAAACGTAAATTATTTGATCTTTCAGCAGAAAGATAATACGGTGGCATGTGCCACCGTGTGCCCTTAGTTGGGTCTGTTCATGAGCTGTAAAGAGAAAAACAACATTTTGCAAGAATGAACCATTTTCGGTGAAAATGCTAATTAAGATGGTTTCCTTTTGCATTTATATATAGATGGCTCGTCTAAAATCAGTGCTTGTTGCAAATCATGGAGTTCCATTTGCAATATTAGTGGTTAGCTTGCAAACAGAAAACCAAAAACGATGGTTAAAAAGTCGACCACTCCATGGAAAATATCAAATATGTTACTTGTTTATCATCCACTAATGCTATATATACAATTATCATCAGGCTGCAGAGTCAAAGATAATGAATTATGATCTGGAAATATCATCTTTAAAAACCGATATCAAGGAGTTGGCTGAAAGGCTCGAAACTGCAAATGCAACAGCTCAATCATACGAAAAAGAAGCAAGGATTCTGGAGCAAGAACGAGTTCATTTAGAGCAGAAATATCGATCTGAATTCGACCGATTTGAAGAAATCCAAGAAAGATGTAAAAATGCCGAAAAAGAAACTAAAAGAGCATCCGAGTTAGCCGATATTGCCCGAGTGGAAGCCGTTACTGCCCAAAAAGAGAAAAACGAGATTCAACGGTTAGCAGCTGAACGGTTAACGGAAATCACAAGGCTCGAGAATCGTATCGAGAGCCTCGACCGTCTAAAAAACGACTTAACCGATGAATTAGAACGATACCAATCTGCAGAAATGGACGCTATTTCAAAAGTTGGGATTTTAGAAGCAAGAGTTGAAGAAAGGGAAAAAGAGATTGAAACTTTATTAAAATCAAATAACCAACAGAGAACAAATACTGTACAAGTCCTCGAAAGCCTTTTGGAAACCGAACGGGCAGCTCGGGCAGAAGCGACGAATCGGGCAGAAGCACTTTCCGTTCAGCTACAATCCACCCAAGGAAAACTTGATTTACTCCAACAACAAATGACCACCGTCCGGCTTAATGAATCAGCTCTAGATAGCAAACTAAGAACAACAACTTCTCGTGGAAAACGATATAGGGGTGAAGATAACGAAATGGGTACGGATTCCGTTCAAGAAGTTATACGTGGAAATAAGAGGTCTCGGAGCACGACTAGCCCGTTAAAATTTGTTGATAATGAAGATAACGACAGTAACTACAGTCAACAAACGAGTTCTGAAGATTATACCAAATTTACCGTTTTGAAATTGAAACAAGAGCTCACGAAACATAATTTTGGTGCGGAGTTGCTTCAGTTGAAGAGTCCAAACAAGAAAGATCTCGTCGCTCTTTATGAAAAATGCGTTCTTCAGAAATCGTGAAAAACGGTTAGTTTACCTAACAACTACCATAATTTATCATCTTTAAAACATTTATTTAATGGGAAGAGGCAGGTTCATACGAGAATGCTGACAATTTAAGATAACAAGAAAAAAAAAATCAATGTACAAAATCACATATGATTCATGTATAAAATCACATGTGATTTTTGATGATAGTACAAAATCACATGTGATTTAATACATGATAAAAGTTTTTTTTTGTTTTCTTAAATTGTTATGATTCTCGTGTGAACCTTTCTTAATGTGAAATCCACCAAAATACCCATTTATGGCAAGGAGATTAAAGAAATAGCCAAATTTTCGAGGTTTATAAAGAAATAGCCGTTAATTTTGCCAATCAAGGCCGCCAATTGGTGGAATCCACTTTTTGTTAGATGGTGGGCCCGACTCAGCCAAGACGTAGCACCTGGCCGCCCTAAGACCGACAATTTAAATTTTCACCAAAAAACACTCGTTTTGGCGAAATTTGGCGGAATCCACGTGTCATCATCTGATGGCTTGCAAACCTCATACTTTCACCCACCATATGACAAAAAGTATATTTGGCGAAATTCTCAGCTATTTCTTCCATTTCTTTTGCCGAATAAATAGCTATTTTTGGGTGGATTTCTTTTATTTATTACATACTCCCTCCGTCCCAAAATAAATGTCCACATTTCTATTTATATTTGTCCCAAAACAAGTGTCCACTTTCAAAAATAAATAGTCAAATTCTCAAGTTTACCCCTAATTAATACATAAATATTTAGAAGTCATGAAGAAAGATAAAATTAAATAAGGGTAAATGCATCATTTGGTTAACCAAAAAGTATAATAAATATACATGCCTAAATTTGTGTGCTATTTCAACTGTGGACACTTATTTTGGGATAGAAGGAGTACTTTTTAATTCCTGCTTCAATAATAATCGATGATGTGTCAGAAGTTGATTGGTAGGCAAAGAAAGGACACGGAGTTTGTTAACGGGTCATACTAATTTGTATAATGATTTAGACTAAAGCAGGAGCTCACAAAACACATTTGATTGCAGGGTTGCTTTCCATAAAAGAATCCCGACCTGGTGGCTCTTTTTGGAAGATAACAGAATTCTTGAAACTGCAAGTTTTATTCAACTTTTGTGGGTGTAATCTAATGTAAGTTACGAGTTTAGTGTAGTCTTTTTAAGTTAATCCTGCACATACAAGTTACAGAAACTAGATCATAGAAACAGAGTTGTGACTGGCGGCAGTTTGGCGGTTCATAGAAACGGAGTTGTGACTGGCGGCAGTTTGGCGGTTCACAGAAACAGAGTTGTGACTGGCGGCAGTTTGGCGGTTATATCAACTTGATTCGGGCTTCTGTGTTTTCTAAACATTTGTCACTTCTTGGTCTCAGGTTTGTTATCAATAGGTTAGTATATCTTGATTTATTGTGATTTTATGGTGGTGGTAGACTGGCGGTGGCGGTGGCGGTGGTGGTGGTGGTGGTGGAAATTGGTGGTGGTTTCTGGTTTGGTGGATGGTGTAAGTAAAGAATGATTGAGAAGGATATGTAGCATCTCTAATTTTGTTTATTGGTATGTATTCTTTTTTCAAGATTTTTGATACTTGTTTTTTTGGTTTCAAATTGTTGAAAGATGATTGCTAATTTGGTCTTAAAAGGCTTTTTAAGTTATAAAAAATCGAAACGTTGTACATGTGGGTTAGGGTGTTTGTTATTCGGGTCAAGTTAAAAGTTTGTCCGGTTGAAATGTTCTGGTTTTCGGTTTCGGGTGAATGTGGAATTAAGGGCTGTTTGGCGGTTGCTGAATGGTTTGGTGTAGAATGATTAAGAGGCTCTTATGATACAGTGTAAAACGAAATATAATTGTTTGGTAATTATTCAGTATGTAATTAGGGCTCTTAATAGTTAATAGTTAAGGGAGGTTCAGGATATAAAATGATTCAATGGGTTTTGGAACCATTAAGAGGTAGACTTTTTTTTGCCAAAACTCTATTTTTTTTACTATGTTCACCTTATCGTTGATTTTATAATGTATTTTTAAACTTATAATTATTGGACTGTAAGCATAAAGTGTGATAGATACAAACCGCTTAAAAAAATGCGGTACAGTTTGCAGTTTAGGAAAATCCTCAAACCGGATATAGGATGATGTTTGGGATTTGGCTTTAAACAGCACCACGGACATCCCTAATTTTGATGGCACATAGATTGATCTAATAAAAAGTTATGACATTATTTGATAATTTGGTGTTTTTTTTTTATCAACAATTATAAGATTTATGTAATGATCACGTAAGTTAGAAGATTTGAACATAAAAAAAACATTATATTATTATACTGAATAAACTTGAATCATTTTAATGTATTTTGACTTTCTAGGAGTTGTCATAGCCTGAAAAAAGCAAGTGTCGTCTATAATTCGGGTTTAATGAAAAGCCAGGCATAGTTAACCCAAAAATATTTCGGTAATCTGGTTAGGTTGGTGTACATTACGTTTCGTTCGGTTTCAAATGGTTTGGATATTCCCAAAATCGAATACCCTAATTAACTCAAAAACTGTTCGAGTGAACCCAGGGAGTGGGATTAGGGGCGGATGCTACTTGGATTCAGCCGGAACTCCGCTCATCCAAATGATTTTAGGGTTTTCGATACGGGTAATATGATCCGGTTCCGAATGAAACTAAAACTAAGGGGGTGTTTGGTTCAGACAGGGGAATGAAAATAAAAATGATAGGGAATGAAAATGGAAGTGAATTTTCATTGCCCTAGTTTAACCTGGAATGAAAATTTGGACTTCTGAAAGAATGAAAATTTTAGAAATATTGTTGGAGATCTCTTAAGAGTCGAAGCATGGTTATGGATCGAAGAAAAAAAAAAGATTTGCTCCGTGAGGGGACCGATTAAGACGTGAATCAAGGACCCGTTAAAATTCAAAATTAGGACCATCAACATTTAGTATTTTTTTTTCTTTAAATTGATTTTGTCTTCTTGTACTCTTTAACTTCTTCTAAATCGTCAAATTGACTTTTATACCCTTAACGATCGGTTAAAATTCAGAATGACTTATTCTATTTGTCAATTTAACTTTTTGTTCGGAATCGAAACACGACTTCTAGCCAAATAAAACTTATGCAATAAACATAAGTTGGTCACTGACTTTTTAAATGTTCAAATATTTCACTAAGCTTACCCTTATAACAAAATCATATTTATAAGACATTAAAAATGTCTAAATCTCATAACAAAGTTATTTTATAAGACTTATGTTTATAACATCAAATAATCGTATATCATACATACATAAAAATGTTGCAATAAACTTATATGACGCTTTGACCGTCGTACTTATATAGAACATTTTTGAAATCAAAAGTCATATTAGTTTTTTATACGATATTATTGAAAAAACTTTTATCAAAACGAGTGTCTTATAAAAATGTGTTCATAGGTCATTTTTCAGAAGTGTTATGTAAAAAAATTAATATAAAACTTTATTTTAAAAGCGTCTAAAAACTTATTAAAACGTCCAAAATGGTGTAAAAACTTATTGCAATGCTTTTAACTAGGATGTACAATTGTTTGGTTCTATAAACTTAAACTATATAAAGCAGTCTATTAGGATATTTTGACATTTTTGACATCTTATAAAAGCGATTTTGTTATATTATACACAAGATAAAATTTTGAGTATCCTTCGATAATTATTTTCAAAAGTGATATCGGCAACCTGTAATCCACACAGTAAAAGTCCACTACGATAGTCTTAGAACTAACAACGTCCTCCTTATAGAAGGTTGGCATTGCTACAATGATTTTGCACCCAATGGATATCGAACCTCAGAGTAAGATGAACTGCCTTTTACATTGACCATCGGATTGCTAATGAGCAAAGCCCTTGTGGTGTATTTCTCCGATAGTTCTAATAACAAAATAATACATGCATAAGACGATTAGAAGTTGATTTAATACAGTTTTGGATGGTCAATTTCTTCATACATGATGTTATTACCATATAAATAATTTCGTGGAAAATTTGAAGTTTTATCACAGACCAATTCTAACAATTGATCCATTTTGTTTTCAAAACAAGGGATATATGAATTTTGTAGATAAATGAATTGTGAGTTGATAAAAAGGGTAAGAAACATGTTGATTTGTTGGTCTCAACCATTTGATTTGATAATAATACAAATACAGTTGATTCAACACTTAGAAATATCCTTTGAACTATGCCTTAAAATCTTATTGGTAATGATCGAATATAAATTGGATCCGAATAGCTTTATAATCGGATATGCTTATCGAATTTAATGACATCTGAATCAACATTCTATAAATCAAATTACAGGACGGCCCTAGGGATGTGTCGAAGGTGTGGACACATTAATCCTTCGATCTCGAGAGGCCTCCAATTTTTTTAATGTTATTCATAATAAAATTAAGATATAAAAGAATAAAAGTACAAAACCATGAAGGGAAAAAAAAAGAATTGTGGTGGAGGTGGTCCTTGCATTTAAAACCCAAGATCTCGTCTTTCATACTTTTTGCTTTCATTGATTTTTTTTACAATTTTCTAAATTTAAATATCTAATTTAAGTTTTTTTTCAAAAAAATTAGTATTTTTTTAAACCTAAATTGAATTTTATTTATAATTTAGTTTTTCCGGGGTTTTTTTTTACTGTTTAGAGTTAACGACGAATATTTTTATTTCTTCATAATTTGAGCTTTCAGTCCTTTACAAATATTTAGTTGAAGAAAACATAGATGGTCTTTATTTTACAAACCAGTTAAATACGAATTTAAATTTAGTTGCAAACAATGACGACAAAAGAGAGCGCGACACATGTTTCATTCAGTCTAAATAATGAAGGTGAATTTCATACATTATTAAGACTGAATAACACTACATTTAGACTGAATAATACTATATTCAGACCGGATAACACTATATTTAGTCTCAATATTTCCTTTCATTATTCAGTCTGAATATGATACGTATCGCACTCTTATTTGTCCTCATGTATCGCGCTGTCATATATATAAGGGCGAGTTCAAATGCGAACTCAAATTTGGTTGTGAACGTGAGGACAAATGAGAGCGTGACACGTGTCATATTCAGACTGAATAATCAAAAAATATTCAGATCGAATAAAACTGAGTATAGTGTATATTCAGTTTGAATAATGTTTATTCAGTCTGAATAAACAATACATTCAGTTTTATTCGGTCTGAATATTTATTTGATTATTCAGTCTGAATAATCTACATGTGTCATACTCTCATTTGTTCTCATGTTCACAACCAAATTTGAGTTCACATTTGAACTTTCCCCCCCCCCCCCCTCTCTCTCTCTCTTTATATATATATATACACACACACACACATATACTTTATATAAATAAACAAATGTTATTCTTTTAGGTAACACGTTAATTATAGAAGATATATGAGCATGAATTTAACGATATAATGATCAATTTGCAAATTGAAACTTAGTATAAACTTATGGACTGTTTACTAAAAGCTTACCAAGTAAGTACTTACCGGCCAGTTTACTTTACCCGATGAACATGATAAAGACCGATAATCTTACCCAATATAAGCGATGACAAAGGCCGAGAGTCTTACCTAAGAGTGACGACTCTTACTCGGCTAGTGCTTACAGATTAGTTGTTGCACACGATGTCATTTTAATGGATTATAATCTTACCAGTGCGGTAAGTGAGAGTGTAGACTCTTACTTACCGAATAAGGGCCCTTTAGTTTTATGATTATTTAAATAAAATAAAACTATCTATAGGGCCATTTTTATTTTTTGGCACAAGAGCTCTGAAATACTAGGGTCGGCGCTGTCAAATGAGATGAGTATTTCGAATATTAATCAAATCCGAAATCATGGTCCAATCTGAAAGTAGTTGCAGGATCCGGAAGATATGTATTCTCGCTGGAATAATAGAGCTTATATTTCCGAGAAAAAATTAGAATAAGATTTTTATTATATAACTCATGTTATTATCTGTATTGGTCCAAAAGCACAAATGTCTTCAACAAAACCGAAGACAAGTTGAACTGAAACCATGTAGTCACCAAAGCGGATTCGATTGTCATCTAGCCGATTGAATATCAATACAAGATAAAGTCAAAAATGGTTTGACAATTATTGTTTTTGGCAAGCCGATTTTTTAGTGCAAACTTAACCAACATGTTTGACTCTCCAATTCTACCAACTCTTGTCCTGGTATGGGAACATGCTCAACATGTCAGACTAAGTAAGTTCAAAAGTATTATTTTATTAGTACCATGTTTTCTTTTTTGTTCCGTCTGCACACAAAATGATGAATTGTATTAACAAACGCCTACGTCATATCTTCAAGATACGCATGCTGAAATGAAGAGTACAAATTTGCCCTGCTCAACAAATCAGATGAAGATACACATTAAAGTTGGATAGCAACTCTAAGGCATCAGACTATAAATGGCGATATTTGACAATGTTGCAACTCACCGGTTTTGATAGAAATTTCCGAGTGATGATATTTTAGGTAAAATCGATGTCAACTTCCGAAGACTATTTTAATTCTTCAGATTTGAAAGAGTGTCTTCTTCTATTTCATTCAGTCTCTCCTTTCTGAGTAACTTTATCACATCCTAACTTCCACAACAAATATATAATTCTTTGTTTTTATAAACATACAAAATTAAAAAATAAAAATTTACCGTATTTGCATTCAACCCTCTTTTATAAATAATTTTGTGTTATCATTACCTTACAGGACAAACACGATTAAATGGAATTCTACAAATAAAACGAGTAAACTTTTATTATGATGATAAGAATCATTTATGACATGTTATAACTTTAAAATTGAAAACATGGCATTCACCCTAAAGTTTATTAGAGGTTTTTAGTAATGCTAAAAATAAATTGCTTATTATATATCGTCCGACAAATAATTAATTGTTTTTGCAAAATGCAAAAATATGAATTACATGTTTTTTGGTTTGACCCAAGTAAGAAAATGAAGGTAAATATATTTAAGTTAAGATTGCATCGTGTTTGTATATATATAATACTATAAGGGTACTCGCGTAATATAGCAAGATACATCTTAGTTTTAAGTTTCATTTTAATTTTTGTCTCTATCGCTGTTCTAATGGTTTTATGTGGTTTTAAGAAAACGATTTTAATGTTTCATTTAAAAGTTCTTTTTTTTTATGTAATTTCTCCAATTCAAAATTTTTATCATAACTAAATTTAGGTTTAATAACAAATATAACTTTTTATATAGATGATAATTAAGTATTTTGTTAGAACTCAATGATTATCTTAATTATATTTTAGATTTTTTATATTTAAAACTAGATGTTTATCTTGTATTTGATCATATTTATATGTAGTTAGTTACACGGATTCAGAAATTAAGTTTTAATAGTTGTACTTACGTATAATTTATTTATAATCTTGAAAATTAAGTAATTAACATTAAATAGCAGTACCTAAGGTTTAAAAAGTTGTTTTTAAGAGTTTTTGTTCAAATGCTTTATAATATAGTATAGATATAGATATGTCGAAATTTTAAATATACGATAGATGTACCTAACATCGAAGGATTCATGGAGGGAATTGCTTCCGTTTTAGACATAAATACTTATGAATTAAGGTATTGAGATTTAAATAAACGATATATCTATATATATATATATACTAGAAGGGTACTCACGCAATGCAGCGAGATACATCTCGATTTTAAGTTTCATTTTAAAACATCAACAACAAAAAAACTTACCTCGCAAAACAGCAAACAAAACAGATACCCAGAAATCGATCAAGAGTTTTGTGTTGTGCCTTGTGAATTATGGATTATGGAGAGGTAGACCGTACTGTAAATGGATTACGGAGAGGTCGACCAATGTATTTATATTTATAAGGAAGGGAAAAGAAAATCAGTATCAATTAAAATCAAAATAATTTAGGAATATATATGTGTATAAAAGTATAGAAGATAATCAATAATTAAAATCAAAATAATTTAGGAATAGATATGTGTATAAAAGTATAGAAAATAATCAATAATTCAATATCAATTACTTAATTAGAAGATTAAACATATCTGTTGGGATTTAGTTAAAAAAAATGATTCTGGCCCAAAAAATAATGAGTTTTAAGAGTTTTTAAGTAATTAGCATTAAACAGCCGTGCTTATGGCTTAAAATGTTGTTTTTAAGAGTTTTTGGTCAAATGCTTTATAATATAGTATAGATATATATATATAGAGAGAGAGAGAGGAGGGTTCATATGAGGACGGTACCAATTTACGAGAATACGAAGACAATTCTCGGCCAATCATTTTGTACATGAAATTTTTCATGTACAAAATCACATATGATTTCATATACAAAATCATATGTGATTTTGTAAGCATCAAAAAAGACACGGGAGACTTTTCCCACGGGCAAGTCACGGCTAATCATATATGATTTTGTACGTAAATCATATGTGATTTAATTTGTACATGAAAAATTTTATGTACAAAATGATTGGTTGAGGATTGTCCTCGCATTCTCGTAAATTGTTATCGTCCTCGCATTAACCTCCCTCTATATATATAGAGAGAGAGGCGGGTTCATACGAGGACGGTATCAATTTACGAGAATACAAGGACAATCCTCGACCAATCATTTTGTACACGAAATTTTTCCTGTACAAAATCATATATGATTTCATGTACAAAATCATATGTGATTTTGTAAGCATCAAAAAGGACACGCACGACTTTTTTCGTGGGCAAGTCGCGGGAAAAGTCGCGGCTAATCATATATGATTTTGTACGTAAATCATATGTGATTTTGTACATGAAAAGTTTCATGTACAAAATGATTGGCTGAGAATTGTCCTTGCATTCTCGTAAATTATTACTAACCTCTTTCTCTCTCTATATATATATAGAGAGAGAGAGAGAGAGAGAGGTTGGTTCATTTACAAACTGGATGAATCCTACAAACTTGTACAAACCATATATAAAAATAACTTTTTCATGATTTGTTTTCATCAAATGCTATGATTTAAGATGTTATTACACATATGTTTGTTTCAGCTTGTGAAAAAATTACATGTGAAAAAAACACATGTGAAACTTTTACATTATGAAAAAATACATGTACTTACGAATACATGTATATATATATATAGTGGATGGATCATACGAGAACTACCCCTCTTTAAAGGAACAAAAAAACAATTTGTGGACCACATATGATGTGGGTCCTACATAATATTAAATCAATTCCGATTTAATATTAAATCATAAATGATTTAATATTATGTGGGACCCACATCATATGTGGTTCACTAGTGTCCCTTTGTTCCTTTAAAATCAAAAGTTCTCATTTGAACCTTCCTCTCTCTCTCTCTCTATATATATATATATATATATATACACTATATTATAAAGCATTTGACCAAAAACTCTTAAAAACAACTTTTTAAGCTTTAGTTACTGCTATTTAATGCTAATTACTTAATTTTCAAGATTACAAGTAAATTATGCGTAAGTACAACCTATTAAAGCTTCATCTCTAAATTCGTGTAACTAACTACAGATAATTATGATCAATTACAGGATAAAATCTAATTTTAAATATAAAAAAATCTAAAATATAATTAGGATAATCATTGACTTCTAACAAATAAAATAATTATATTATTAAACCAAAAATAAATTATTTGGTTATTAAACCTAAATTAAATTATGATAAAAAATTGAATTAAAGAAATTAAATAAAAAAGAGAACTTTTAATTGAAATGATAAAATCTTTTCTCAAAGCCACATAAAACCATTAGAACATCGATAGACATAAAAATTAAAATGAAACTTAAAATCGAGATATATCTCGCTGCAATACGCGAGTACCCTTCTAGTATATATATTGTATACGACACTGAATTTAGAGATTCAATTAAGAAGCATACTTTTAACAACAAATGTTTTTTAAGGTATCTCAAGCAAAGTTCAGACTAATCCCGACAAGATTTTTTACTGTAATATGTGAGTCCTGATAAACTCAGTGACCACAATTGTTGAGACCGTCTGGATTCGAACCTTGAATATTGTTTAACGACAAAGGTTGGTGCATCAAATAGTTCCACGAGCCGAAGTCAAGCAAGGACCGATTTTATGAACTTGTAATTAGCAACTCAAGAAAAAAAAAACTAAAAATTGTATTAAACTTAGATAGAATTAACTATTCTACACGGAGACAAATTGCATGAACATGAAACCAACATTGGCTTTGTTTATGGAAGCAACTTTGCAAACAATTTTGGGTCTTGGTTACCTATTTACCTGGAAATGATGGCGTGACATCTGTTTATTGACATCTGTTTATTCCATTTTTTAACGACAATAACACCCACATATATTTTTAGGGTATTCGGGATTCATTTGAGAATCCGACTAATCCCCAGCGACCAGGACCCACTACAGAGTGGTAGACCAAGATCTGGATATCACCACATGCAGTCACGAGGATTTGAACACTGGACCAAACATATTTTGATCTGTTTACTCCATATTGCATATGTATTAAAAGAAATGACAACTAAGCATAATAAAGTTTCATGTAATAATAAAAAAGTTAACCCTATAACACGAAAAAAAATCTGCTGTTTCAAGACTTCCTATGCCATCCTTATTCATCCAATAGCATCTTGTCACCTAATCAGTTTTTATATCAACTAATTTAAAAATATTTATCCCTTTAACCCCATTAACTCCCTACCCTCTTTCCTTTTATTTAGTATTTTTCTTTTTAAATTTAATTAATTATTTTTGTTAAATTTATTTTTCTTTTACATATTTTCTTTAAAAGAAATTTCTTTCTCTTTCATTATTTTTAATCTGATTTTTTTTTTCAAAAAATCCAATTAGCCTTTACCTTCCAGTTTATTCTAAATAATTTTTAATTAATCTTAATCACGATTAATCTTAATAATAATTCATTACAATCTTATTGTCGTTATTTAAATGACTATTAAAATTATAATGTGATTTGGTAAATGCAATATGATGTTTATGTAGTTGATGCTCGAATTCATTTAAAAAATTATGTTTTTATTTCGAAACTTAAAAATTTGTACATATTATTTATAAAAATTAATCAAGAAAGACGTAAATCAAGTATAACAAATTTACCTATCGCCTGATTAACAAATTGTTACTAAGGGGTCATTTACCAAACGTTTACCTAGTAAGTACTTACCGGTAAAATTCAACAATATCTTTTACTTACCGAGTAAGATTTTAGTCGACAAAAATGACATTACATGCAATAATTTACCCGGTAAGCGCTTATCATGGTAAGAGTCGTCGCACTCGCTTACTGAGCAATACTCTTGGTCTTTGCCTCACTTTTATCGGGTAAGATTCTTAGTTAATCCATATCGATCTGGTAAGGTAACGTGACTTGGTAATTATTTACCCGGTTCAGTTTTGGTAAACAATTTCTAAAATTAATCGTGATTAAGATTAATTAAAACTAACTTACAATAGAATTGGAAGGGAAAGAATAACTGAATTTTTTGAAAGAAAAATATAAAAAATTCAGATAAAAATAACGAGAGAGAAAGAATTTTTTTAAAGAAAATATGTAAAAGAAAATATGTAAAAGAAAAATAAATTTAACAAAAATATTCAATTAAATTTAGAAAGAGAAATACTAAATAAAAGGAGAGAGGGTAGGAAGTTAACGGGGTTAAAGGGATAAATGTTTTTAAATTAGTAGATATAGAAATTGATTAGGTGGCAAAATGCTATTGGATGAATAGGAATGGCATAGGAAGTCTTAAAACAGCAGATTTTTTTCCCTATAACACCACCATTATCATCCGTCATTGACATTAAAGCCATCTACGCCGTTAGTATCGAAATATTGCAACAATATGCAGTTATGTACTACAAAACAAATGACTTTTAACTACAAAAAATATCCAGGAAAATTCACGTAGGGGATTACCCACGGATCACCCAGAAAATACCAATAGTTCAGTAAAATTCGATGTTTTTAAAGAAAATACCAACGGATCACCCGAAAAATCTATGGGTAATCTGTCACTGATTTGAATTACCCACCAACAATTTACCCACCAACTTTTGTGACAGATTTCCAGAGAGAAGTATATAGGCAAAAGTCTTTTGTTTAGTACTGATGCTGACGTCGAACCGGCTTCATAAATGACACCTTCTCCTACAAACGAACTACAACCACTGACCTAGCCGTATATAATGATGTAGGTGGCGTTTGTTTTTTCAGAGGTGCTAAAGTCTGAAGTCTGATTTCAGTTCTGAAATGGTTATGAAACGTCTAAACGAATCAGACATAAATGGTGATTAAGAGCTTAAAATGAAAAAACAAACAAGGTCGTAGTCTTATCTACGGGTAAACCTATGTGGGAGCATATGTTGTCCCATGCCACCACTTAATGGTTTCATCGTACGTAGTTGATTTTTATTTTTATTCTCCTTAAATGGTGGCATCATAATGTTTTGTTGTGTGCTAACATATTTCTTACAACTACAAGGGGTTTAGCTATAAAGTGAATAAAACTATAAGTGGATATGGAAAATTGAATAGAAATCATCGGATCTCTATAAAAAGAAAAACCCTCCCGATTGTTGAAATTTCTAACACTCTAATCCCTCCTCGTTAGATTGACGGTGGAAACAAAAAAACATATTTCTAATCTTTTAGTCTATAGTATATTGAAGCTAGCTCTAGATTTGTTCATTGCAACCGTTACACTTGAAATATGTTTTTCTACGGTAAAGCTTGTCAAGTTAGATTTGCACAATCAAATTAGCGATGATTTTTTGAATGCTTCAAGCATTTGTGCCATTTTAAAAGAATCACTTGGAAAATAATACGAGTGAGGATGTTATTAGGCTTGTGTTTAATAGGACAAGACATGACAAGATATGACAGGATCTGTTTGGTGCTTCCTGGGACACAGGACAAAAACTTATTTTTACATGTTTGGCACGACACGGGACAAAGAAAAAGACAAGGACAAGTAGGGTTGTTTGCGGTAGGATTTAGGCAGTTTAATCCCCAAACCACAAATAAAACCACAATGACGGCTTAGAAAAAAATCAAACTAAAGTTGTACGGCAACAAGTGACCAAACCAGTCAAACAGGCTAGAAAAATGCGGTATGGTCTGAAAGGTTCAGGCGGTTTAGGCCTATTATGGGATTTTAGCTAAAAAAGACATAACATTTATCTCTAAAATGAAATTTTACCAATATAACGTTATTAAAAAGTATCATACCAAATTATAAAAGAAACATTTATCTCCAAAATTAAGAAAATATTGAGCAAGTTGAAAAAAAGATAAACAAGTCCACTAACAATAATTGGAATTTTGGACAAATATTGAGCAACTCGAAGAACGATATGGAACTTTGGATTCTGATTTTAATGAATTTTGGAATTTTCCGATTTACGGGACGCAGACAATTAAGAACTGAGAACCAAGAACTTAATGTGTTGGACAAACTTTTCTTTTATTGGTTCTTGAAAATTAAGTCTACAACATGAAAACTAAATATTATTAATGCATATGTATTTTGGTGGTCGGTTCGGTTTAAACTACTCAAAAAGGCGTTCAAACCACATACCGGATCGGACCGAGCGGTTTGGTTGTTTTTCAAACCAAAGCATGCCGCTTAAACTGCCAAAAACGGTTTGGTTTGACTTGGTTCGACCGCTTTGAGCGGCCTAACTATTTTTATGGACACCCCTAGTGACAAAGACTTAGATTGAGCGAGTCAAATTTTTTTTTCTTATTTTACCAAAACAAGTAGAACATAAATCATAAAGATAAGATATAAACTAAAAAAAATACTAATCTACCTGTTGGAAATTTTGGGTTTTATACTCGATTCAAACCCAAAAATATAACTAATCCATTCTCAGAATAGAAAGATACCCAAAAAGTTATTGTCTTAGAAAGACAACTCCAAAAGGTCATAGCAAATAGAAGAATACGAAAATATACATATTCATCTCGTATCGTCTAAAACAAATAATAATGATCACAATACCAAGTTATCGATCCACAAGGACAAAGAAAGTTAACATTTCCACCAAGTCAATCTTAGAATGGGATTTCGGATGATGAATTCGGTGAAATGTTTTTGATTTGAGTTAACAATCCACGGAGAGATGACAATAATTAAAGAAAGCAGTGGTGCAAGTTCGGGTCGAGTTCAACAACTAAGTGCAGTAGAATTTGCTACAAATTTGAATTAGTTACTTCATCCATAATTCTCAATTGCCACTACTAGATTGAATATTGAATTTTATTTTTTCAAATCATCTTAGACACTTGTTAGCAATGTTCAGAAGAACACAAATCTGAGCGTGGTACAAATCTTACAATTATTTCCATGTTATTTGCAACCTATGAATATTAACATATCTCTTTATAGCCATCTACAACACTCAATGATTTAGTGTTTTTGTTGACTTACATTTAAGTCCAACTTATCTCAGTGAAACAACATGTGTTAATTTGTCAAGAATTACTTAGATGAAACAAGAAACAAGGAATGAGTAGTTGAGTTTATTGCTATTAGCAAAACAATTATCCACTTGCACATAAGATTTATCTCCCAAACGTTCACTCACATCCAAGCTAGCGTGTTACCATCATTGCGAGAAATTATCAAGACATGTATGTAAATATGTAAAAATAATGTGCATAAACGCAAATTTACAAGAAATGTAAAGTACTGGAATGTAAAGGTGCTAGATATCTTAAAACTGTAAAAAATGTAAGTGTGTGGAAAGTGTAAGTGTTGGTGAATGGTGATAAGTATTATTTATTCGATAATACAACATAACTTCCTCTTATCTTTTGCGTTTTACATCCTTAAATTGATGTTTTGAATCTTTTTCATTACTATTTTATATCTTGCTTGTTGCTTGTTTATGGATCTTGGAAGTAGAAACGATCTAGCTTGCCAACTTTTGAACATTATTGCTTGGTGAAATCGGATGCTAAAAAACAGAGAGATAGTTGCATGTTGCAGCTTCAAACCAATGTTTTAAACCCGGGTTTTTAGTTGACCCGGTGTGGTGACCAGGTCCCAGGTTAACTGGTTCAACCGGTTCAACCACCGGGTTAACCGGTTTCAATAATTCCCTTAGGGCGCGTTTGGTTCGCGGGATTCGAAGGGATTTGGAGCGATTTGGATTTCAAATTCAATCCATTCTGGTGTTTGGTTTGCCTATTTAAAATCCATGGATTCATTTAAAATCCCATGAACATTGGATTTTGAAATCCTTGATGGATGCTCGGGATTTCACGGGATTTTGTAGGATTTGTATGAAATAATGTTTTAAAAATGTTAAAAACATTTGTTTTGTAATCATTGATTAATAAAAATGTAATTTAATTATTTTTATTATTTTTATATAAATTATTTATAAATAATGAAATCCAATTCCATTCCAAATCCTACAAACCAAACACACCTATGATTTTCAAATGGGCAAAATGCATAAAATAGCAACCTACTTTCATAAATTTTCTTATTATAGCATTGTACTTTAAGTTTTTCTTATTACAGCAATGTACTTTCAAATTATTTTTTATTATAGCATTGTACTTTGAAAAATTTACCCATTATAGCATTGGGTAACCTTCTCTTTTAAATTTACCCACTATAGTAGGTTTCAATGCCACCTCATTGTCCATGTAGGTTGTCCACATGTAATATATTGCTGATGTGGCATTTTTTATTACAACAATGTACTTTCAAAACATTAATTTTACATAGTATTTAATAAATACAAATAAATACAGTAGATTAATTTACTAAAACTAAATTATTCATAAATATAACAATATTAAGAAAGTTTGTAGATCACAATATATTTTCTCTATATTCAAAAAAATGTTTAAAAAATATTTTTTAACTAAGAAAATAAGAATTGTTACGTATTATTACAAATAAAATATTTATATTGAAAAAATTATATCGACTTGGTTTTAAAAAAATGAATTGATATATCATTCAATAAACATATTTAATTAATTAGATTATTTCTAAAATATTCATTAAAATATAACAATATTAAAAAGATTTGTAAAACACATTTTATATCGTTAAATTTTTTTAAAAAAAGTACAAAATAAGTATTTTTCGAATTAGAAAAATTAAATAACAGGTGTTATGTTTTCTTATAAATAAAATATTTATCTTGAAAAAAATTATCATATTTGTTAAAAAATGTTACTCTAAATTATTTAATTTGTACAATTTAAAAAGAGTGTTTTTTTTAAAGAGTGACGACGTAAGAAAATTACTAAAATTTTGAGAAAATTAAGAAAAAAAATAAACCGGGTAAAGTGAGAAATTTTAAAAAAAATTCAAGAGATTTTTTTATTAATGCCATATAATCAAAATGACGTGTCATCCATGTAATCACATTTAAGCCATGTAAGCAAAGAAAAATGGAGGTTAACTTGTTTAAAAGGTAACAAGTTACCCATTGCTATTTTGGATAAATTTTTCAAAGTACAATGTCTTAATAAAAAATAATTTGAAAGTACATTGCTGTAATAAGTAAAACTAAAAGTACAATGCTATAATAAAGAAATTTATGAAAATAGGTTGCTATTTCTTGCATTTTGCCCTTTTCAAATACATTCCAATCCAAAGCCCTCTAAATCCAAATCCTTCCATGAAATCCAAATTCCTCAAAAACAATCCCGCAAAACAAACGGACCCTTAATCTCTTGTATTTTTTTTTTCATTTTCCTGCATACATACATATATATATAAAGTAATTATTTGATGTTCACAAGTTCCAACATTAAAAATACACAAACAACAAGTTTTACATCAATCCAAATACATTAAAAAACACACATAACACACATTTTTTTTTATTTTTTTTTTTGAATTTTAATATAAAAACGGGTTAACCGAGTTTGATAAATGAGTTTACCACCGGTTCAACAGGGTTTTTGAGAAATCCGGCCGGGTTGAAACGGGTTGGTCATATGCATTAACCTGATGTTAGTTAACTCGGTCACTATCCCAGGTCCCGGTCCAACCGGTTCGACAAGCCGGGTTAACCCGGGTTTTAAAACATTGTTTCAAACCGTCTCGGGATTTTTGGAATATTCCTAGAATATGCTTCCGGCCAATGATATATGCATTACTTTAGCTTATGCTTTTACCCCCTCTCTCCCTTTGCTTGGTGTGGCTATAAAAAGCCCTTTTGGTGTTGTCTATTTGGTACCGTACAACACTCTCAACAACTTTAACTTGTACTTTTGGTTTCTCTAATCATTTGCAGAAAGTCTCGACTTTGGCTTTAATTATATACATGTATTTAATTATCCCCCCTTTTTTTTTTTTTTTTAAAGTATCCTAGGCATTAGTCTAGACTAATCCCTGACAAATTTAAGACTGCTAAAACATGCAGTTCTGAGATAATTCCTTAGTGGACACAAGTTGTTTGCGCCTGTATTCGAACATGAGGTAGATGAGTTATCTAGCCTTATCCTCCACAAGTCTTAACCAGTACGTCACAAACTTTGTGGTTAATTTTCCGTATTTCTTCTCCTCTACTTTATTTCACTATTATATCTCGTTTATTTATCGCACTTTAATTTCTGGTTTTCACATTATCGCATTTTAAATTATTCGTCGATTTATATTTTAGTTACATTTTCGTATTTATTTTAGTCTATACTTCACATTTCTCGTAATCTTTATTTTTACCATCATTTTTATTAAATCATCATAATATAGTTTTTAGTTCATCGCAATCCTTAATTCTTACCATCCTTTATTTTTACTAGTCATAAATATTTACTTTGATTACTTTAAAAATGAAATGATCCCAAACAATGATAGGTTGGCCACCTTAGTTTGGGTGTGAAGTGAATTTAAGATTAAAATTGGTTTTTGATGATGAAAATTGTTAATGAATAATTCTTTCCAAAAGGGGAATCGACGTCCATTAATTTTATTATATGCCCGATTTACGAGGAGAAAATTGAATTCGTGAATCACCTGTTCTTTAAGTGTCTTTTGGCTCAAGATATCTTAAGGAACTTAGGGCGTTGGTGGAACTTACACATCCCTGTCTTCAACAACGTCGCAGACTGGAAGGATTGGTTGCAGGATACGAGGCTGGAAAAAGGGGAAAGAGATTGCATAGAAGCGGTGGCCTATACGGCTTTGTGGTCACTCTGGAAATTTCGCAATGAGACAATTTTTGGACCAAAGAAACCTAAAAAGACAGTGTTGTGGAATAGCATAGTTACGCAATCGTACTTCTGGGTGCACAATAGGAGTAAGAGTTTAAATACTAATTGGGTAGGGTGGTTGCAAAACCCTTTTTTGGCTATTTCTAGTATATAATGCTTATCTAGGTCTTGCTAGTTTTAATAAAATTTTGTTGTTCAAAAAAAAAATTAATTCTTTCCAACTAGTCATTCAAGGTTATATTTATAAAATCATTTCTTGACAAGTTGATCATTGTTGAAAATGTTAAAGTGTGAGGGGTTTAAAGATAACCCGTCTTGAATATGTCAACTGGAATGATATGGAGGTATACCGAAAATAGTTACTTAGATACGAGAAAACTTATTTTCATTCCATATAGCTTATACAAGGGATATATTGTGCAATTGAATAGACGTTACTCTATTTTGTAAACATTAGAGTTAGTCTATGGATGGGTGCCTTTCTCAATCTCGAAAGAGAGTCTTAGGAAAACTAATGGTTGGATAAGTTATTTACAATGTATCACCAAATTTAATTGTTTAAAGGTCTTAAGAGATTCCTACACCCTTTAATCTTTTTAAAGAAGTTTATTTTCATCAAGCAGTTGTTAAAAACCTACTAAAAAATATTTCTCCAAAATCGCCATATGAAATTGCCTTTTGGTTTGACTTAAGAAAGTGTGGATTTTCTTGTTCATGTGAATCGATCATTGGTGTTTTACCATTTTATTACTTGTTTAAAACGACGGTGGATTGACAAGTCTATACTTGCGTGAGAAACTTATTCCATATGAATCTCGCAACAGCTGAAACCGTAAACTTGTTTTAGGAAATAAAAATGTTGTTGTAGCAGGCTGCAAAACCAAAGGATTTTATTGAAATAAAAATGGAAGTGAAATACAAAGCTAATCCAAGCTTGGAAAAGCTCGTGGTTTTTAACAACTATTGAGTTTTTTCTTATATACTAAAGTAAAGAGTAAATAGTAAGGAATAAAAAATACAATACATATTATTCAATGGGTAATAACCAACCAAAAGGTCAAAGTATAACGCTTTAAGGTAGTACAAAAGTTGTTATCGAAAGAAATTTTTTCCACCAGTCTTCAAAGGATTCCTCTATTAATCGGATCAATGAATATTTCAACCCAATGCTTGAAATCTAAGCACTTTTGCAACAAAGTTGGTTGCAGTTATTGTAGCAACCTGCTACAACAAGTTCACATTTAGAAATCTTCTTCAATTTATGCATTAACAAGACCAAATTACAAAACCAAGCTTCAAACGTAAATCTATACAAAATAAAAATAAAAGACTCAATTTGTGATGGAAAAATGAAAAATAGAGTGAAATAAAATCCCAAAAATGTGCTAGAAGTGGGTATGAATGTATACATATCGATAGGTTTGCATAATCTTTAGTGAAAGTTTCATTATGAGTTGAGCTCATACCAATTGAACTTGTGTGTGAGGGTGCGTATTGCAGGCACAAATGCAACTTGAGGTCAACAAAAAAGTGGAAAGTGAGTTTTTGCCAAAATCATATAAAGTTTCCTTACGAATTCAATTTGAAATTTGGAGGAAGAAAAAAATTCCATAGAACAATCAATAATGTGAGAATCAATATATTAACAATAGACTCTTTAAATAGGAATGAATTTACATGAAAGAAATACACAATATGGGAACTATACTAATTAGAAGATATTCCCTCAATCATTTCCTATTTGATGAAGGCACAATATCCTTCAATACTCCCCCTTGTGCCGAGTCAAAGGGATGATGATGCACCATTGTTGTTTCGTTAAAACCTTACGCCAAAAATAAAACCCAATTGGAAAAATAAAAATAGGACGAAGGAAAGAGTACAACGCACCAGTTTCTTTGTAATACATAGACTCTTTCTTTAGTCTAATATTCTCTCAGATCCGCACATTCATCATGAGAGTTAAAAAAACAAAATGGTATATAAACTGTTGCCTCATTGAAACCTTACACCAAGGAACAAAACCCAATGGGAAAAATAAAACCTTGGGTGAAGGAAAGAGCACAACATACCAATACTACATATATAGTAGACTCCCCATTTTGTCTACTACTCCCCCTGATTCGTGCATTAACCAAAGGAGTATGTAAAACATTTACAGGATTAATACTTTCTATATGTTTCCCAAATATGATTTTAGATAATGATTTGGTAAACAAGTATGTCACATTCTCCTTGCATTTTGCTTGATTCACTTGAATATAGAGGAGAGTTTGTTATTGCTGATTGTATATAAACTTAAAGCAAAATATGCTTTGTGTTATCACCCTTAATATATTGTACTTCATTTCTTTGATACATGATGCATCATTTTCATCTATGCAGGTAGGATATTATGAACTCAAAACACTAGTCCTTCTAATATGTGTAATGATAGTCCTTAACCATGTACAATATTGAATAGTCTCATGTAGAGTAATATTCTTGGAATAGTTTGAAGAGGTAGCTACAAGGGTTTGCCTAGTTTACTTCCCAGCAATCGACATGTTCCCTATGGTAATTCCTTATCCAATTTGGGAATGAGCTTTGTATGAGTCAGGTAGATAGTTAATATCAGCAAAGACGTACCAACACAATATTTTATGTTTTTCTATTAGGGCTGATACTTTTGCCGCATATGTTCAAAGTAGGTATTGAAAGTACATTATCGATCCTATTTTTCTCATTGTAAGGGAAGTATAAGCCCACATCAATAGTTCCAAAAGATTAATTTGATATCATTCCAATGACGTTGCGTTGGCGCTGAGCTAAATCTTGCTAACGAGTTCATTGAGAGATACAATATACGGTCAAGTGTATTGTTCTAAAGTACAATAATGCGCCTATTGTACTCAAATAGGGAATTCCAGCTCCTAAATCCTCTTCGTCATCATCCTTCAGACGAAATGGATCTTTCCTTTTATCCAACACTTCAACCGATCATGGGAGTGCTAGCCGGATATACTTTATCCATATTAAATTGCCTGATTATTTACTAGACATATGCGATCGGTGAGTTAATATCACAAACTCGGTGTCCTAGATTGAATAAATATATAAAACCAAGTTTTCCCAAGATCTTTCATCTCAAATTCAGATTTTGAATAGATTAAAGTTTCTCTTATTTCATCAAGAGTATCTATTATGTTCATTACCTCGACATATAGAGATATGATTGAACATCTGGAACTCGTTTTCTTTATAAATACGCATGGGCACAATTCATCGTTCTTATATCCCTTCCCAATCAAGTATTCACTTAGGCAGGTATCAATATCCGCTTGTGAGCATCTAAATTTCATTATAAATGCATTTCGTGGTTTCTGGTAATATAATGCCATATATCTCTTAATCTAGATCCCCATAGAGATATGTAGTAACCACATCCATGAGCTGCATTTCCCATCCTTCGGAAATTACTAGGCTAATTAATTAGTAGAACGTTATAACGTCCATCACGAGAGAGCAAGTCTTCTCATCATCAATCTAGGGCGTTGGGAGAAACCTTGCGCCAAAGGAGAGTCTTATACATCACGACTTAATTATTCTCATTACGCTTTTATGACAAATGAATTATCTATGTCCTACGGGCTTTACACTTGGCGGGTTAGCACTACCTGACCAAATACCCGTTTATTTGTCAAATGTAATTCTCCTGGATTATTTCTATTCATTTAGGTCAATTTGCTCTTTGCTGACATTCTTCAACTGAGCATGGTTCGATGTTATCGTGCTCGATCATCTCATGAGCAACGGTATATATGTGTATGTCATCAATAAGTATGTATGATTTGTCCATCAACTCATATGCACTCTCATAATTCATTTGAGATTTCTTTGATCTCTGGAATCAATATTAACTTCGGAGAATCGAATTCGGCTGAAACACTAACTTGAACAGTAATCTGGGTTTGATTCACACTGAGAAATATTTACCATCCGAAAAGAGGCCTTTTACCTCCACGCGGCATTGCTCCGTCAGGCTTTCGCCCATTGCGGATTCGATCTCATAGAGTTCCATTCCCGTTCTCAACCCATGACCAATATGAGCTCGAAGCTTCCTTAGAAATAATAGGCGGAGAAAGTTTTTGTTATATATGGTAATCCCTCTAATATCCGGGAAATTTATGTCTTAACGAATCACAAATTATCGGATTTCGTTCTTCGGTAATGATTCATAGACATAGTTTATTCAGAGACAATCTCATGAGAGGTTTATGTATTGATGATAAATGGTTGTGCCTTACTCTTCTCTTCCTGTAGATGAACATCTATCGAACCAAGTAGCTTCCCCCATTTCCTTTTTGGGAGCCACGACCTCAACCACACCTCCACCATGTGTGATTGCAACGCACTTTCCAATGACGTTGTGCCCTTGTTTGGGGACTTTTAACCTTGCGGGTATATTTGCAGTTGGTATATGTGATCTTGTCACTTTTGGAATAATATTAAACGCTTCAGGTATCGAGTCTGATTCGTTTGACTTCAACTTTACATTGTGAAGTTTGGGGATCAAAATGAGACAGAGTTAGAATATTCTATAACACTTCCTGTCGTTCCCATGGAAAATCCTTTTTCCTATCTCCCCCTAACGACGGGAAGACTGTCTCATCAAAGTGACAGCCCGCAAATCGAGCGGTAAAGAGATCACCCGTCAAGGGTTCAAATTAGCGGATAATTGTTGGGGATTCATATCCAACTTATACTAAATCGTTTTGAAGGACCCATTTGGGTGCGCTGTGGGGGCGCAATTGGCACATATATACTACACAACCAAACATGCGTAAATGTAAAATATCAGGCTTATATCCAGTTACCAACTGGTACGCATGATACTGGTTAGCTAGTATTAGGTTTAAAAACAAATGAGTAAGGTTGCATGTAATATTTGCATAAACCCATGTAAATGCTGGTAAATTGGTGCGCATACCCAATGCCCTATATACCATCTATATTCTTTTGATGACAACTTTTATAAGACCATTTTATATATATACACATGGGGTATAGGAAACTCTACATTGATCCGAATATATATGCAATAATTATCAATTCCTTATGATGTAAATTCTCTAGCATTCCAAGTCATGTAGACTTGATGAGATAATTAGGGTGGTGAGCCCTTAAACGTGTAACTAGTGCTAAAGTGCAACATCTTATGTGGACAATAATACGACTTGCGCTCATCGTGTCGAAACCAGAACCATAAAATACTTCAATGGCCCGCACTCTGGTTCTTTATGTCCATTACCTTGTATTCGTTGTAAGAATGGAATCTTTTTGTATTACCTTTAGGATGGTCTCATTCTTGTCCTAGCTACGAATTAAGGTATACAAAAGTTTTAGGTATGACATATTATGATAGTGGTGTTGCTTCTTGTGCTGCAGAAGTCAACAATTGTAATTTGGTTAATTGCTTTATTTGCCTTTCACTTTATATGTATTTTTCAATACAAGGATCATTATGTCATAACCATGGTGTCCCACAAGGTCATGTCGAAACATATATGTGTAATTGTCCCAAAATTCTTTATTGGTGACATAATATGATTTGATGACCTATATAATCCACTAGTGTGACACATTAATTTCTCTAATATACGTTCTTTTCATATCATTAGAGTTTATGTACATATATACCAATTTCCATTTTTATATTATGATTTCCAATTGATACGAATATCTTAACAAGGTTCTCAATAATCTAGTGTTTTAATGACTATTAATCTTATACCAACAAAAAAAATGACAGTCCATCGTCTAAGTATCTATTAGTCTATCTTTTATCATTGTGTAAGAGGTCCCACAAAAACACTCAAGTTCTCCTCGATACATTCCAACATGGAACGGAGAATATTGAGAGTTTTATATTTGTAATTTTGATGTATTTCTTTACATTTATAATAGTTGAATATTTGGGTTTTCATCAGCAATTGAAATTAATTTAATACTTAAAATAAATTTCAATAAACTTATGCTCAATCAATCTTAAATTAATCTGATTTCCAACTTGTTTTTTTTTGTGAGCGATTATTAGCACATTTTTATTCTTATATTGTCCATTATCTTTTAGGCATTAGTTGCATTTCTGCTCCAAGAATTGTAAAACCCTTTTCGACTCTTGTCATGATCCTTACCGTTTTCATGGTTTTGTCCATGGGTTGTATATATGTCACCTATGTGAAATTGCCTTTAATTCACTGTCCTTTGGAGTTGTTCTACCTCTAATACTTTCATTATTGACCACGCGAACATGTTTAGTGATCTTAAATAATCTTGTTATATCTCTCAACCACTTACAGTAGGTTGATGAATTTATCTAAAGGTTATACTCTAGCTCACATTGGTTCATTAATATGATTACTGGTATATGAAAGGTGGAAATCTTCTATGAGTTCCTTGCCATGAAGATTGAGATGTATTTTGAGACATAATATATCTTTGTTGAAATCAGTCATTTTCTTGTAATTGAGTGGGTTTCATTCCACTGTATGATTAGTTTGGAAAGTACATAATAATAGATACTCCTAATTTTCCTTTTCAGGGTATCCCACTGTTCTTAGGGGATTCTAGTTAATGATTTTCCCTATGAAGGTTGTGACTAATGCATTGTCTCAAAAATTTTAAGACATTTACTTGTATTTTAACAGGTGATTTTTAGGGTCAATATGTTTTGATGGGTTTTACATATTTGCCTATCTTATGGTACTCAAGTTCTTTCGAGTCCAAGTGGTTGTAAATAATGAAGAACATATAATTTTCTAAAATCATGGTCTATAATCATTTATGTTATGCATGAAATTTCATTATCATATTAATATTGGATTTTTGTATTTTTAAATTTTGTTGATAGTACTTCATCAATATTTCAGTTTGTGAAAAGAAATCACTTAATTTATTGGATTTCCAGGTAGTAGGGGAATCACATGGATTTCTTAAGTCTCTACAAACCTTGAGACTATTTACACCCGTTTGACAAAATCCAATCAATATTTTGCGATTTATTTAATTTGAAGATACAATAATATTTATATGTTTTTGGCATGAGGTCATCTTCAATGTTTTAATACCATAATGGTATTTTGAGTGATTATGTCATTAGACAAATAAATGTTGGTTTTTGACATAAAGTCAAATTTAAACTTTTTAATATTTTAATAATATTTTTGAAGTTTTTGGTAAGAGACCAAAATATATGGGGTTAGAAATGTAACTCCTATAAATCAATTATAAGATTGGAAATTATAAGTAGTAACTTATAATTAAGATAAACATTTAAATATTATGTACAAAATATAACTCTAAAACCAAATTCATGAATAAAGTACTTACCATTTCAATACCAAATCAAAACTATTAACTTGAATAAACAAATAATAGTTAGCCAAACCAACTTAAAATAATAACAAGAGGATAAAATAAAGAATTTTGCTGAAATAGCCATTTTGGGAATCAAAATTGCAAAAATAGCCATTGACTACGCCAAAGTGGACTACGCCATTTTACCGATTTTTTACAAAATGGTCCCTGACTACGCCAAAAATGGACTACGACATGGCGTAGTCGGTCCCTCAACTTTGGGAAATTGTCAAAAATGGCCCCTGGACTTGAAAGTATGGAAAGATAGTTTGAAAAATGACAATTTGGTCCCTGTAGTATACTACGCCATGGCGTAGTATCGTATGGCGTAGTTGTCATTTTGGAAAATTGGCAAAAATGGCCCCTGGACTTGAAAGTATGGAAAGATAGTTTGAAAAATGACAATTTGGTCCCTGTAGTATACTACGCCATGGCGTAGTACCATTTGGCATAGTGGTCAAAGATACCTTGGGAATATGCTCTTTGACCGTCCTTGAAACTTTGAAAATTGGCAGGAAAGGTCCCTACGCCATGGCGTAGTACCTTTTTGGCGTAGTTCTTTCCTGATATTTGACCGATTAGACATTTAATAGGGTAGCTGAGCAATTAGTAGGGTAGCTGGGTGGTTTGGGAAGCGAGAAATCACGGGTGTTACTCTTATTTCCCTTATAAATTGATGGTTGTGGTCCACACCATCAATTGCTATCATTTTCCTTTGTTCTTGAATCTTTGTTGCTTCAAAAACGACAAAAATTTTGCAATCCACGTCAAAAGCCGAGTTTTTTTTCAAGCTCACGCGCCTTTGAGAATTTTGCAATCCACGTCAAATCCAGTAATACACGTCAAAATATGGAATTTCCACACCCACAAGCAACGGTAAGATATTTCATTTTAAATTCAATAAATTTTATTTTTATATCGTTGCAATCATAATTAGTTATATAATGGTACATGAGTTAATTGTTTTTAAATTATCATGCATTCTTAATATTTGTATCATGCATTCTTAATTTTCTTATCATTTTTCATAAGTTTATCATGCATTCTTAATTTTCTGTTTTTGATTTTTTTAAGTTTCTGTTTTTTTTTAAAAAAAAAATTAAATTTCGATTTTTGGAAAAAAAAAATTAGTTGAGAATTTTGATAAATATTTTTCTTAATTTTCTGATTTGTAAAAAATATTTTTTTTAAGTTTCTGTGTTTTTTAAAGATTTATGGTAATTTTGTGATTTTTTGAATTTTTGTGAAAAATAAAAACAAATAAAAACAGTCTCCATATTAAAAAGGGCAAAATGCAAGAAATAGCAACCTACTTTTATAAATTTCTCTATTATAGCATTATACTTTTAGTTTTTCTTATTACATCAATGTACTTTCAAATTATTTTTTATTAGAGCATTGTACTTTGAAAAATCTACTCATTATAGCATTGGGTAATCTTTTCTTTTAAATTTACCCACTATACTAGGTTTCCATGCCACCTCATTATCCATGTAGGTTGTCCACATGTAATATATTGTTGATGTGACATTTCTTATTATAGCATTGTACTTTATATATTATTTAATAAATATATTAGACTAATTAAACTAAACTAAATTATTCATAAATATAAGAATATTAAGAAAATTTATAGGTGACAATTTATTTCCCTAATATTAAAAAATGTTTAAAAATATATTTTTTTAACAAAGAAAATAAAAATTGTTACGTTTTTTTACAAATAAAATATTTATATGGAAAAAAATATATTTATTTGTCTTGAAAAATTGAATTGACATATCATTCAATAAATGTATTAAATTAATTAGATTGTTTCTAAAATATTTATTAAAATGTAACAATATTAAGAAGATTTCTAAAACACAATTTATATCGTTAATTTTTTTTTTTAAAAGTACACAATAAGTATTTTTTGAGCTAGAAAAATTAAATCACAAGTTTTACATTTTCTATAAACAAAATATTTATCTTCAAGAAAAATATTATATTTGTTAAAAAAATGTAACTCTAAAATATTTAATTTGCATGCAATTTAATAAGAGTGATTTAAAAAAAAAGTGACGAAGTGAATAAATTACTAAAAAAATGAGATAATTAAGAATAATATAAACTGGGTGAGATATGAATAATCAGAAGAGAAAGTGAGAATTTTTTTAAAAAAATTACAAGAGATTTTTTTTATTAATGTCATGTAATCATGATGACATGTTATCCATGTCATCTCATTTAAGCCATGTAAGCAAAAAAAAAGTGGGGGTTAACTTGTTTAAAAGATAACAAGTTACCCATTGCTATAATGGGTAAATTTTTCAAAGTACAATGCCTTAATAAAAAATAATTTGAAAGTACATTGCTGTAATAAGTAAAACTAAAAGTACAATGCTATAATAAAAAAATTTATGAAAGTAGGTTGCTATTTCTTGCATTTTGCCCTATTAAAAAAATTTAAAAACTTTCTGTTTTTTATTAAAAAAATTCTTAACTTTCTGTTTTTTTTTTTTTTTAAAATTGTTAACTTTCTGATTTTTTTTTTTAAAAATTCTTAACTTTTTGTTTTAATTAATATATATCTGTTAAATTAATATATATCTGTTTTAATTAGTATATACCTGTTTAAATTAATATATATCTGTTAAATTAATATATATCTGTTTAATTAATATATATCTGTTTTAATTAATATATATCTGTTTTAATTAGTATCTATCTGTTTAAATTAATATATATCTGTTTAATTAATATTTATCTGTTTTAATTAGTATATATCTGTTTAATTAATATATATCTGTTAACTTAATATATACATGTTTAATTAATATATATCTGTTTTATTAATATATATCTGTTTAATTAATATTTATCTGTTTTAATTAGTATATACCTGTTTAATTAATATATATCTGTTTAAATTAATATATATCTGTTTAATTAATATATATCTGTTTAAATTAGTATATAACTGTTTATTTAATATAAAACTGTTTAATTAATATTTATCAATTTTAATTAGTATATACCTGTTTAATTAATATATATCTGTTTAAATTAATATATATCTGTTTAATTAATATTTATCTGTTTTAATTGTAATATACCTGTTTATTTAATATACAACTGTTTAATTAATATATATCTGTTTTAATTAATATACAACTGTTTAATTAATATACAACTGTTTAATTAATATAGATCTGTTTAGATTAATAGACCCCTTAAAAATGTTATAATAAATTTTGGAAGTCACACTTCCACCCCAACGAAAGCGTTCAATCGTATTTCGTTAAACGAAATAATTGCATAACACTGAAAGATTTTGTCAAACGGGTGTAAATAGCCCTAAGGTTGTAGGGACTTAAGTAATCCACGTGATTCCCCTACTACCTGGAAATCCAACAGTGGAACTAGCATTATTTTCGAATGATGAAATATTGATGAACGACTATCAATAAAATCGAAAAACACCGACACTAAATGTTATATACAACTTTTTAATTAATATAGATCTGTTTATATTAATAGACCCCTTAAAAATGTTATGATAAATTTTGGAAGTCACACTTCCACCCCAACGAAAGCGTTCAATCGTATTTCGTCAAACGAAATAATTGCATAACACTGAAAGATTTTGTCAAACGGGTGTAAATAGCCCTAAGGTTGTAGGGACTTAAGTAATCCACGTGATTCCCCTACTACCTGGAAATCCAACAGTGGAACTGCCATTATTTTCCAATGATGAAATATTGATGAACGACTATCAATAAAATCGAAAAACACCGACATTAAATGTTATATACAACTTTTTAATTAATATACAACTTTTTAATTAATAGACCCCTTAAAAATGTTATAATAACTTTTGGAAGTCACACTTCCACCCCAACGAAAGCGTTCAATCGTATTTCGTTAAACGAAATAATTGCATAACACTGAAAGATTTTGTCAAACGGGTGTAAATAGCCCTAAGGTTGTAGGGACTTAAGTAATCCACGTGATTCCACTACTACCTGGAAATCCAACAGTGGAACTGCCATTATTTTCGAATGATGAAATATTGATGAACGACTATCAATAAAATCGAAAAACACCGACACTAAATGTTATAATAACTGTTTAATTAATATACAACTTTTAAATAAATAGACCCCTTAAAAATGTTATAATAACTTTTGGAAGTCATACTTCCACAAAAAAAAAACCTAAGCGTGATACAACTTGTATATACATCATGGTTTTAGCTCACGAATTTTACAAACTCAATATGTAGGTCCCTATGCTCACAATAAGGAATAAAATTTCCTTGATTAACTACATTAGGGCTGCAATTTTAGTTTCTCCGGCTAGAGAAGAACTTTTTAGGACTACTCCCTTCGGTCCTTAGTTGGACCTCCACGTGCAGCCCCAAGACAGTCTTTTGACAGCCTTGTTCCTAGAAAGGCAAATTCCTCCTATTGAAGGACAGGAGGAGGAGTTATGGTTTAATATTTCCGGCCACATTCTTCGTTTCGGACGAGAGGACTACTGCCTTATCACAGGGCTATCATTTGGGGTCAATACCGAACATCCCTCCCCTCCGAAAGCACAACTTCCTAAGGAGGGTCTTTCCTGATGCTTGCGGAGAGACAGTTCATCCCGATCCTCGTCTGCAGCTTTCCTTGGTTATTAGCACAATTAAAGATAAGATGTTAAACTTAAGCGACGAGGATGCTGTCCGAGTCTGCTTACTAGGGATGGTGGAACTTGTATTCGTTGGACGTCAGGTTTCCCAGTTAGTTAATCCCGATCTATTTAATATCGTAGAGCGTTTTACAACATTTAATCGCTATCCATGGGGAAGCTACACATGGGAACCGACCTACAAGCAGTTGAATCGTGCTTGGGCTCAACGCGACCAACACAACAAGATGTCGATTACGGGTTTTGCATACGCCCTAAGGTTAGATAATTATTAATTTGAAATTTGTTTCCTTTATGATAATGTTCATACATTTATGTATTGTTGTATGTTTGTAGATATGGATCGTGGAGGTGTTTCCAATCTCCCGACAATGGTTTACATGCTCCGACGTGTCCCCTAGGGGGGTTCGTTGGACCAGGAACCATAATTTGAATATAAGTGCCTGCCTTGAGTTCCTTGAGTGTCAAGAGGTATGTTTTTGTGTGTATTTGGAAGTCTATTTATAATAAATTAAGACTATGATTTGCTTAACGTGTTATGTTTTCAATTTTCCAGGAAGGGCGGCGCCCACACTATCCTCTTGTAGCTTATCCGTCGGAGCAGCAAACGGATTGGTATAGGGATAGCCATGCTTACTTCGATAGCCATGAGGGCCTTCAAGCATCGAAAAGGCCCCGGCGTACGCAAGGCTCTCCCTCCCCATCTGGCTCCGGCAATGGTTCCGGCTCCGGCAATGGATCCGGCTCTGGCAACGGCTCCGGCAATGGATCCTACTCGTCTATGGAGGTGGACCGCCCCCAATCCCCCAGTTTAGTTCGTGGGGCTACGACAGCCTTTTCGGACTATATCCGCCATGACGATTGGAACGCACGTGGACATTATGAGCCGTATGCGGACTCATTTGATTCCCAATGGGATAGTTTGGATCGGCAAAGGTTGAATGAGGTATACTATGATTTCTATTATCACAAGGACCAAGTAGATAGAGATTTGTTTACCCACTATGACCAGCAAAAGATAATAAATGCCGATCAAAAAAAAAAATGAGGACTATAGTGCAAGGATCAAGGAGTTGGAGTTGCAGATTGAAAGGATGAATGTAAGTTATTCGTTTAACCTTTTGGATTAAAATTGTTTTAATGTGTTTACTAAACAACATTTGCATACTTTTTTTAGATGGGGGGCCAACCCTCCCGATCTACGCCGTCCGGATCAGCCATGTTCTCGGATCCGGCCTCTTGTTATCCGCAACAGGTAAATTATGAAACATGGTTATATAGCAATCATTTAACTCTTTCTTTACCCCATTTTGTGGTATTTAACAACCTTCTTTCTAAGGGCACAAGCGGTGACCATTTGGGGTACTCCAGTATCCAGCCCAGCCGGCAATCATGAGTATGCCCTCGTCTTCATACATGTCACCGAGCCCCTCTAATTTTCTTGTAAGTTAAATAAGTAGTATTAAAACCTATCTATATCGGGATTTGTAATATTTTACTTGGTAATGATCGATATTGATTTAATAGGGTACGTCAGTTGCTACGGAGCTAGGACTTTATGTACCCCAGTCGAGCTTGGGGGAACAACAGCTGCCGTACTCCACCGCCCCTATCCCCTACATGCCTAATGTAAGTAAAAAAGTTTGGTTTTTTTTTAAATTAACTAAAAACAATTCATCTTATTTTGTAGGTTACGCTTGATGATTTCGGCTCATCGTTCGAGCCATTCGCAACTGTTGAACGGTCGTTATTTGGTGATGAGCAAGCTGGGCCGTCGAATCCTGGACTACAAGTATACCGGCCACCGTCCAGCATCACAGCTGAGACAACACCGGTGGTCAAGGACAAACGAGAGAGGGCACCAAGTCAATATGTGACCACTTCGTTACAAAACAACCTGATACGACGCCAGCTCCAAAGCGCCCTAAGGCAACACAAAAGGGCAAGGTCAAGGAAGCCTCATCAACGGTGGCGGCCATGATCCTCCAAAAATACAAACAAAATCGTTTGCCCGAGATGAGTCTTCCTTTTTTGACGGCCTCGATTGACAGGACGTGGTGGGGCATGCTGCTGGGCGAGGAAGGCGATGGTGATTTCACCGACGATGTGAGTATATAAATTTGAGTTCATTGTGTTTTTAAAAATATACCGTATTCATTCTCTAACTACTAGCGTACAATTTACTAGCATGTGAATGCATGGGTAGGCTATACCATGCTTAGCCGTCATCAAGACGCAGAATGGACGGTGATGAACGCCGATTTTGGGAAGTTCATGAATGATGGTCGTGGTGCTGACCTTGTCATCAACATGGTGTCGGGGATGGCCGAAGGTTCGATACCGTGGGGCAACCTAAAACGGGTGTGTAAATTAGTTTACATCAATTTGAAACAACTTGTATTCAAACCTATCCATTATTAACTATATGTTTGGCGTTTTGTTCCAGGTCTACTGCCCGATTGTAATTGGGCATCAGCATTGGGTCCTAGGGGTTTTGAACCTAGCTGATTTCGTTATGGTTGTCTACGACAACTTTAACAATGCTCCTGCTTATCGGAAAGTCTTTGGCGAAATGATGGACAAATGGAAAGTTACTCTGCCGTATTTGATGTCCAAAATTCATTCACAACGCCTTAAAAACGCCGCCAGAAAATTCAGTTATAAGTACGCTAACAATGTACCACAACAGGCTTCTAGCCGTGGAGATTGTGGAGTATTTATGAGCATGTTCCTATACCGGCTGATTAATAATGACACCATAACTTCCGGAGGGGATCAGGTGACAGCTGCCCAGAATTGGCGAAATTACATGGCGGAGACTTTATATCTTTATACAGATCATTATGCTAGTACTACCGATTAGCGGGTTTGCCATTGTTATTTTTTTTGTATCACAACTAATATAAATAAATAAATACATTTTTGGTGCATCTCTGTATTTGATTTATTTTTCCCCCTTTTTGTCTTTGTCTAAAATGCTTGAATTTTATAAAAAAATATTATTTAAATTTATAAAAAACAACGTAAATAGAACATTTATCTTTTAGTGCTTTTATAAAATTTTAATAAACAATAAATTTTATCGTCCATATATCACATGGCACATCCCAGTATCACATGTGGAACAGAAAGCACATGGTCGTCCTACTTTGTCAGACGAATAAAAAAACTTTTTCATATATCACATGGCACATCCCAGTATCACATGTGGAACAGAAAGCACATGGTCGTCCTACTTTCTCTTTATAAAGGACCAAAATTTTCAATGAAACAAAGTTAAGAGTTGTAACTGCAATTTAATGGGTCTTTAAAAGGAAGGAAGGTGGTGCTTTTCTCCAACACACCGCTCTCTTCTCAGTTACCACACCCTCCACCAACACATCGCTCTCTTCTCAGTTACCATACCGTCCACCAACACATCGCTCTTTTCTCAGTTACCACACCATCCCTCATGGAAAAAGTTAAAGTATATCTTCGTTCCGGTGGTAAATGGGAGTTTGCAAACGATGGGTGGGAATACATTCCCTCAGGTCCACAAAGTAAATTTCAGGTACTATTGCCCAAAAACATTACACATTTTAAGTTGGCCGGTTACTGTAAAAAAAATTTAACTTCGATAATGATGGCGGTGAAATGAAGATAGTGCACAAGACAAATGGCGAAATTTATCAGATATCTGACGATGAATGTGCTTGTTGGTTCATGAATTACGCGTCGGGGTGCGAGAGTCCGCCTACACTCTATGTGCATGTTGATTATCTAGTGTACGGTAGAGGTGATGTCGGTTGTAGTTCCAACGTTGAAGACGAAGAAGAAGAAGGAGAAGAAGAAGAAGTGGGTGATGAAGAAGAAGACGATGAAGAAGAAAAAGTCGTTTTGTTAGCTTTGCTGAAGATGAAGGTTTTGTTTTTGACATGACTGATACGGATGAAGACGAAGCAGCTGCAGAAAGGGTGACTCCTGCCAATAATTCAAATGAAATTATAAATGATCTACTTGATATGCCTTCTCCTCTTGAAACTCCAGAGTCGTATGTCACAACTAAGGACCCCGTGTCTTATAATCGTAGTTATAGAATAGAAATAAACCAGACGTTCGACACGAAAAACGAGATGATTGTAGAGTTGGGAAGAAATTTTCTTGAAGAAGGATTCCAGTATCAAACGTCGAGATCTTCAAAAACCAGGTACGGGGTTAAATTTCGTGTAAATGACTGTTCTTGGCGTATGACGGCATACCCCGTAGGAGGGCCAAACAAGATGTTCCAAATAAGAAAGTTAGTGGACGTACACACTTGTTCCGAGACCCAATTAATCCCTCGCCACCGTCAAGCGAACACAAAGATCTTGGGTAGTATACTAAAACATAAATTTCTAGATGCTAGCAGGACATGTCGACCAAAAGACATAATTAGTGATCTACAAGAGATGTACGGTGTTAAGATTGGCTACCACCAAGGTTGGCGTGCTAGATGGAGTGCCATACGAATGGTTAGGGGCACCCCTGAGGACTCGTTCAGCCGACTGCCTCTGTTCTTATATAACTTGGAGCACCAAAATCCAGGTACCTTCACCAGAATAAAGACAGATTCAGAAGGACGATTTGAAAAGTGTATTGCTGCCCTTCGCCCCGCGTAATTCTGTCAATTCTTTACATATTATAAACTATATAATTTTGATACACTAACTGCATTACGATTTGCAGTTCATCTCTTTCAAGACAAAGTTGCGGCGTGTGCTTATAATAGACGCTGCACATCTAAAGGGACGATTCTTGGGTACAATGTTCCTGGCCGTTGCCATGGATGGAAATAACAACATTGTGCCAATTGCTTTCGGAGTAGGTAAATCTGAGACAACGCACGAGTGGACCTGGTTTCTAGAAAAGTTGAGGGAATGTATTGGAGATCTGCCTGGTTTGGTGTTTATGTCTGATCGGGCTGCGGCAATAAGGGCCAGTGTTACAGCCGTGTTCCCAACGGCCCATCACGCTCTATGTTGTCGGCATCTCAAGATGAACGTCAAAACGAGGGACACAAACATAAAACACTATAAATATCAATTCTGGAAGGCATGCAAAGCCTATACAGAATATGAGTTCAACCAAAACATGAATGCTCTACGACTCCATGTAGCTACAGGAGCTCAATTAATGGATGAGCTTGGCCCGGATAAGTGGTCGAGGGCATATTTTCCTGGTGTTCGGTTCAATATTATGACTTCCAATAGTGCAGAATCGGTGAATGCGTTGTCCCGTTTTGCCTACAGATTACCGATAGTCATGCTCATGGATTACTTCAGAGATTTTCAACAACGGTGGTACTTTCTACGCCGACAAAAAGGAGGTTCCTAAGATGATAATGTTTTAAATATATAAATATAAATATATAAATCCTAACAAAAGTTTCACATTTTTGTAGAGCAAATGCTTCACAATCTAACACCGTGGGCGCAAGCCAAGATCCAAAGGAGGATGGGTAAGTCTACAAGATGGAACGTATACGGCATTGTAGATGGTTGGTATGAGGTTCGAGATGGTCATAGGGATGCAAAAGTCGATATGCGTACAAATGAATGTACATGTAAAAAATGGCAATTATCTGTGTTACCTTGCGGTCATGTCATCACCGTTGCAAGACATCTCGGATATACAGATTGTAGCCATTTGGCTTCAGCCTTCTTTTATGCCTCAGTATACCGGCAAACATATGAAGACGTAATTCTCCCTGTTGGACCTACTTCAACATGGTTGTCTCCAGATACCCCTCTACAACCAGTCTATCCACTCCTAATAACAAGTAACCCAGTGGGCAGACCCCATAACAACGATCGAAGGCCATCTCGTGGTGAAGGTTTAATACAGAGAAAGTGTAGTAGGTGTGGCCAAACCGGTCATAATCGTACAAACTGCCCAACTCCTGCTGCATCAAGCGAGCCTACAAGAAGGCCTTCAGGTAGCCAAAGAAGGCAGTCTCAGTCATCAACGTCGTTGGAACCACATGGAACTTTGGACTATAATAGTATTGACCTTAATATTGATTTTTAGCTGCCAAAGTTTGTTCCTGATTTTTAGTTGACTGTTTCAAGTGTTTGTTAACTATTATAATGTTTTTCAATAAAGTTAACGTTATTGCAAATTTTTATTATAATGTTCACTTGTTATAATATTAATTATTGTTTTATCAAATTTGAAATATCACAACACTAAAAAACATCTTAAAAAACATCTTAAACAATGGAAAATGTTACAGTGCAAACATCTTAAAATAAACATTCAACTAGGAGACATTTAGTGAGGATAGATGTCTTGGCATTGGATGATCCACTGAGCCTTTTCGTTGATCTGGTCCTCAAGAACATCGTATTCTTCTTTGATTTCCTTTACCAACATCTCCTCCGTACTAATTGTTTGCTCTAGGACTGCAAGCTCTGCTTTACTTTGGTTAATCACCGCCTCTTTTTGAAGTTGTATTTCCCTGTTCTTATTCCATTTCTCCCCAAGCGCTACGATCTCCCGGTTCGCCTCGTTAACCGCTGCCTTCAATTTCGCCGGCATTACTTGTGATGCCGGAGGGTTTGGGTCAGGGTACAAAAACCTGGAAGAAAACATTTGTGGTTCATTGTATGGAGATGTCTCCGTGTAGTTATAATATGCGTCTTCCCAATCGGCACGCTCTTCATCGGTTATTGGTTCGTCGGCAAAAGTTCTCCCATGCATTGCCCACTCCTCTTCTGTTGCGGGCACATGCCAGGTACGCCTATACATTCCATCATTCAATTGTCGTAAGGGTGCAAATCAAGAACTTCCAGCCTTGGAAGCTGATTTCTTCTTGCCAGATCGGTTGTTTCCGGACATGGTTTGTTGAAGGTTAGCTAAATTTACGAAGTGTTATAAAAGGAATGAAATGGTAGATAACAAATTTGTGTGTGTGTTGGAACTTCTCAAGGACCATTTATTTATAGTGGTGAAGTTTTAAAAAAATACCCGCTAGCACCTGAACTTTAAAATACTGCCACATTTAGTCCCCAAAACTCTGGTACTACGCCATGGCGTAGTTGCCTTGGCGTACCTGACGGAAGCTCGTCTGAAAAAAGTAGTCAAGATTCGGCTGAAAAGTTATGACAGATTCGTCTGAAAAAGTAGTCAAGATTCGGCTGAAAAGTTATGACAGATTCGTCTGAAAAAAGTAGTCAAGATTCGGCTGAAAAGTTATGACAGATTCGTCTGAAAAAGTAGTCAATACTTCCAATCTCTAACTTACTACATTTAAAAGTAGACCAATACGTCTAACTATCTCGTGACGAATATCGCAACTATAAATACGTGGTATGTTGAAGAAATTACTTGCAATCTCTAACTTACTACATTTAACCAATGTCTGGAAACCGCCGCTACAGCAAGAGATCGGTTGATGAGTCTGGACCTTCTTCAGGCTCAGCCAATAAAAAACAACTGAACGATGGAAGGTTCAGGCTTAGATGGGAAGCGCCTGAAACGGACGAGGAGTGGAGACAGATTGGAAAAACTAGGGCCCATCATGCAATAACAGATGATGAAGAGCTAGAATACGATGCCGCATGGCGAAACTATAGGCGTTCACATAACGGAGATACCCCGCCAACCTATGACGAGAGCCTTTTATTCAACCGAGACTCAAACCCTCCCCGAACTCAAGTCATGCCTTCAAAGCTCAAGGCATCGTGTAAAGAGGCGTACGAAGAAATTGAAAGGTTAGCGAGTTATGGAAAAACAACCGGAAGATTCAACTAGAAAACAGCGCTATTTGATGAAAAAAAACGCAAACTAAAAGTCCTACAACAGGAATTACGTATAGATGAGGCGGAGATTAATGACATCAAAGAAACCTACACATATCTAGAGGCAGAAATCAACAAGAAGGCTGACTGGATCATCTCTTGTCAAAATATTTATCCGCACTAGATTTTCGGTTTAAATTATTGTTTGTAGTATTTAAATGTATGTTGCGATTATTATTTTTAATATTGTATTTTCGGTTTAAAAATTTATAAAACAAAATATTAAAGTGTTCTTTAATATGAGTATAAAAAAAAGTTTATTAAAAAAAACGAAATCCTTAAGGTTCAAATAATTAATTATAAAAGTGTCATTTTTAATTATAAAAGTGTCATTTTTAATTATAAAATGTTCAAATAATTAATTATAAAAGTGTCGTTTTTAATTATAACATTAATTATATAAAAAAAAGTTTATTAAAAAAAATTAAGTCCAGGGGCCAAAGTGTCATTTTTAATTCTTACTCAAAAAACTTCCAAGTCCAGGGGCCATTTTTGACAATTTTTCAAACTGGCCACTCTGCCATGGCGTAATAAGGTCCAGGGGCCAAAATGTCATTTTTAATTCATACTCAAAACCCTTCCAAGTCCAGGGGCCATTTTTGCCAATTTTTCAAACCGGCCACTTCGCCGTGGCGTAGTAAGGTCCAGGGGCCAAAATGTCATTTTTAATTCTTACTCAAAACCCTTTCAAGTCCAGGGGCCATTTTTGCCAATTTTCCAAAATGGCAACTACGCCATACGATACTACGCCATGGCGTAGTATACTACAGGGACCAAATTGTCATTTTTCAAACTATCTTTCCATACTTTCAAGTCCAGGGGCCATTTTTGACAATTTCCTAAAGTTGAGGGACTGACTACGCCATGGCGTAGTCCATTTTTGGCGTAGTTAGGGACCATTTTGCAAAAAATCGGTAAAAGTTGGCGTAGTCCACTTTGGCTCAGTCAATGGCTATTTTTGCAATTTTGGTTCCCAGAATAGCTATTTCAGCAAAATTCTCTAAAATAAAATCATATCAAATAAATTGAAACAAATATTTATTGTTTCGATTTTCTTTAAAAGGCAAATATAAAGAAATATATAAGAACAAGAAATCTTTATAGAAATACACATATTGCATTACCATATCAAAAAAAAAATTCTGGGTAACTTTTAGAAAGAAGAATATCTTATTTTTTTTCTTAAAATAAATGCAAAGAAATTGATTTTTTTATTTTTAAATTATCATATTTTACATGCAACTCTTTTTTTCATAAACAATAACATTACATATTTTTTCTAATAAATGACGACAATGTATATTTTAATCAAAATATCTATTATTCATAGAATAATTAAACCTATAAAGCATGCATAGGTATGGATGTAAATTTTTGTATCTGTATCATCGTGCAGAAGGGAAAAAAACACATTTATCATATATCGTAAAACAGTTATCAAATGAAAAAAAAAAATTAAACAAACAGAATGATGTTATCGATTTTTTTAAACAACATAGATTATAGTTTTTTTTAATAGCATCATCGCATCATATATTATACAAATTCTATAAACATTAACAATATGTGATTAAGATTTTACGAGAGTACAAATCATATTATGCATCTAAAACATAAATCATAAATGAGAAATATTTATGGTTTAAACCAAAAAAAAAATTCATGTTCTTACGAAATAATCATATTTGTTCGTATCATAAAATATAATAAGGTGATGTTTAAAAATTAAAACATATAAAAGTTACCTCAATATCGAATCTTAACTTGATTTCACTATCACTTCGTTTTCTGGAGCGTTCGTGCTGATAACGTGTTGTAGAACAATCAATATAGAGAGAATCAAGAGCCGGTTTTTCTTATTAACAATAGACCCTTTAAATAAGGATGAATTTACATGAAAGGAAATACACAATATGGGAACTATACTAATTAGGAGATATTCCCTCAATCATTTCCTATTTGATGAAGGCACAATATCCTTCAATAAAATCCAGATTTTGGATTTCAACTTATTACATTTTCTTTACTAATTGTCATAATTCATAAATTCGGAAACCTCCAATTATTACCATGTATAGCACAATTTTGAGCAGTATAAAAAAGGGATTCTTGCTTCCTTCAATTGACAATTGAAAATATTATTGCTTCATCTACTCATCTTTGCCTCAGGCATTCTCTGCAAGGTAAACTTCACGCATTCTTTATGTTTGCGGCTTTTTTACAAGCGGCTCGAGTCGTTGTATCTTGGAAAACAGTCGCACTGTATGGAGCGAATTTATTTTAAGGACATTGTGTCAAACACGAACCTTGGCTATCTTATGTATTGTTTCTCGATTTCAAATACATATTTACTACACTACCCTTATTTGATATAACTCAAATATTGTAATTTTTTTAATGTTCACCATTGCCCGTTGCTACCACCACCACAAGCGACCACCACGGACTACAACAACCTCCTCCACCACCTCCACCAACAGGCCACCTCCGTCTTTACGATAACTGCCACCAACACCATCGGCTACCATTACTACCGCCTGCTACCACCTCTACCTCCACCAATGTCGGACACCACCACCACCACTATCCACTATCTTTACCTCCTCCACAATCGTTTTTGTCCACTAGTCACCACCGCTTCTACGTCCACCACCACCATTGCCCCTCACCTCCTTCTCCACCATAATCACCACATCCACTTCCACCACCACCTCTTTTTGCCATCATTGTAGCCACCATTCTCTTTGCAATAATCTCTATCGTGCCTCCACCAAATTGTAAGGATCTTCCAAACAGATAAAAAAAATGTGAACCGTATTTTTTCAAGCTACCATTGTTTATTTCAGATTCTTCATTCAAGTTTGACACTATTATATATGTAAGTTTATGTTTATAAGTTAAATTATTTAAATATTACTTGATTTGTGTCATTCATAGCTATTATATGATATATAAAATCGGCAAATAACTTTTAAGGGCAACTTGTTCAGTCAAGTCATGTCCGATCATAATCATAACAAAAAACAAACAAACAACTTGTCATGTCCATTATTATCTTGATCAGTCCGGTCCAGTCATGCCCTCTAGTTTAGGGGTGTTAGTTTTATATAAAAACTGATTGAATTCATTCGTCTAACCGTAACAACTTGATAACTCGTTCATACCTCCACGGTCCGTCGTTGTTTTGTCATTCTAATTAGACTACTAGTGAATATTTGTGTTTTATTTGAATCCTTGTATAGATAGAGATAAGTGGTACAAAACATATTAACATGATATTTGAAAGCTCGATATTTTAGTGCATCTAGATGGTAAAGAAATCAATATAAATAAATTTGTAACTTCAACTTTACAAAACCGTATCAACATGTACCAATCGAAATTTTTGGTTGTTACATAATATAAAATTTTAATTTTTTCGTACAAATTATAATTTGTTAGTATATGGTATATGAAAAAAAAGACATGGTATCATACCATATTCACCCCTACTTTAGTTATGTATAGTCCAGTTTAGTCCAATCATATATGCATACCAAATACTACCTAACCGTTTTCAAATGATGAAGTCTCCTAAAGAATAACTGTAGGAATTACATATGATTTTTATGAAACCGTACTTTTTATAATCAAATTTTATTTTATTTTAAAGTAATTTTATTATATGTTGCCACCTTGAAAAAACTAGGGTTTTGTCTCTACGTCTCACCCCACCTTCATCCACAATAACACATGTTTAGGGTTTTTTTGTTCCTTTTGTTGCAATTTTATTTATACACAATCAAACCTTTTAGTATATATAAATCAAGTACAGTTACTTTATTTATATTTTGCGACGATGGAACGAAAAACCGCATGATTTCTAGTTTTGTTTGTCATTATCTAAGATTTATTAATTGGTCCAAACTAATATCATATAGATTTTAAAGTTATTTTTCTCGGAGTGACGAGATTTTAACCCATCGGAATTGGAGTTAGGTGTATGTTTAATAGATTTTTACATTAGAGCATCTACGGTAGTGAGGTTATTTGCCACCTTACCACTATAAAAGACCGGTCCATGAAAATTGAAACGACTGTGAAGGACTTGTTATGTACATGTGGAGGGGAAGAGGTTTACACAAATGAAACGGTTCATTCTTCTAATTAGTGGGTCCCATAGTCTCACAACCTCTTACTCCTTTAACTCCCTCTATACATTTCTCTTCTTCCTAATTAATTTAAATAATTGGTAAATGAAATATATTTTATAACAACTAAAATTTTAGAGTAAATTACATTTTTGGTCCATGTGGTTACCATTCAATATCAGATGTGGTCCCTATTGTAAACTAATTACAATATTAATCATTATGGTTGTCAATTTCTTTCAAATTTGGTCCATTGACCAACTTTCATTAAATAAATGGAATTAACTCAAGGGTCTTTTGGTCCTTTTTTTAATCTTTTTCTATTGTTTGTTTTATTTAGATTTTTTTGTCTTATTGTTCATTCCCTAAAAACTTAAACAAAAATATAATTATAAATATTTGTTTGCTTGTCATAATATTATATTAAAATTTAATAATCTTAATATATAATTAATTATTTAGAAATTAATTATTATTTAATTTTGAAAATAAATTATGTCATATATTTTTAAAAATTATTGTAATAATTAATAAATAATAGATACTACCAACTACCAACACAATTACATTTATTTATCATATCGCGAATATGAATAATTGATCTCGGTCTATATATTCTTCCAAATGTTGATTGTTGCATTATGTACTCTAACTTCCTTAAAATAACTTTGAATTGTAAAATTAATTTTTAAAATTCTAATTTCCCTAATGTTAATTAATATTATATATGTTATTTTTATCAATAAGTTTAAGTTTTTTATTTCCAAATTGTGAATAAATGTAATTAATTTGAATTTTTAATAAGTAGATAAAAAAAATACTATTATCTGATACAATTTATTCCTAAAATACTTTAAAAAAGATCTTGAATTTAGAGTCAATAAATATAACATTTAATATAATAGCATAAATCATAGAGATATAAATTAGATAAGAAAATTGAAAATTTGAAAATTTACAATTTGAATGTTGTTAAGAAATTAAACCATAAAATATAGCAATCGACGTTTTTTCCCAGATCGAGATCAATTTTTATATTCCCGATAGATAAACAAATGTAATGTTTTTAGCAATATTTATTCTTTATCAATTTTTCTACACTAATTTAAAAAAAATTGATATAATTATATTTAAAATTAAATAACAGTTATTTTTTACCTTAATATTAATTATATATTACAGTTAGCATATTTTATCTAAAATATAATGATAATTTAATTTTTTAGGATATGAAAATAAAAAACAAAAGAAAATCTAAATAAAACAAACATGAAGAAGACAAAAAAATTAATGAGAAGACCTAATAGCCCTTAAGTCAATTGGATCTTTTAATGGAAGTTGGTCAAGTGACCAAAGATGAAAGAAATTGGCAACCGTAATGACCAATATTGTAATTAGTTTACAATAAAGACTACATCTGATATTGAATGACAATCACAAGGACCAAAAATGTAATTTACTTAAAATTTTATTATGTTTTGTAATATTTATTTTTACATTATAATTTAATGATTATTTTTACTGTAATTTTTTTTAAATGGTAATTTTTATTTATAACACAAATTATTATAATTTATAATTACAAAAATATTGTTAGTTTTTATATCAATTTTAATTATTATTAGATTTTTTAATTATTGTATTTTAACTATAATAAGTAATTAACTATTATCATTTTTATTATTATAGTTTTTAATTATATAAATCGTAGACCGATTCATGATTGAGAGGTAAAAAATTTGTAAACATGTAAAAGAAAAAACTAACATGAGAAACTCATGAATCTCAAAAGAGGTTTATGACTGAATGATCTTAAAGCATCTCAAAGAGCCATGCTAAAATGGAAAAAATAAAGATTTTAACAATTTTTTTGCTTCAAGAATTACGCTATCTAGTATGCTAAAATAGAAAAAATAGGAGAGAGAAAATAAAAATATCCAAATTTAGAGAAATCTCTAAATCGACTTTTTGATAAAAATAAATATTATTTTAATCATTTTACCTAATAAGAAGTATTGAAATAAAATGTATAGGAAAGAGAAAATAATATTTTATTAATATACTAATTATTTAATAATATAATAAATAAGACAATCTCTAAAATAGCATAACTTTTGGAGTTAGAAATAATTTTGTTTAAAAAGAAAAAAATACCATAGCTCTTGAAGATGCTGTTAGCAATCAATACATTGAACACAAAGGATCAATCAAGAACGGACATATAAAGAGGATATACTTGTAGAAAAACGGAGCAAATTTTCAAAGCCTTACCTCCAATGATGGATTACTAAATATTCTAAAAGAATAAAATATTTTAAAGAAGGAATAATCTAAGTAACACTGTTTAGTTATTTATCAAATATCCCAGAATTAAAGATGTAGGATTATAAATAAAATACTTGTACGAAAACAAGTCGGATCCAAACACCCATATATCAATCCAAAGACTAGTTACAAATAGAGATGAACAAAGCCTAAGATTTAAGATTTTTCAAACGTCTAGACTTTTCAAGCTCGTTTTTTAATAAATAAACAAAAGTCTGGACTTTTTTAGACCGACCTTTTTTCTTTTGGAAAGGAAGGGCTTAATCGGACTTTTTAGGTCGGACTTTAATCAGGCCTTGATTTTTTTGGCATGATTAGGTTTTACCCAATAAATTCACGAAAGCGTCATTCGCCTAGTGGTGCCCAGGTTATTACTGGTAGCGCCTAGTCTCCCAGGAAGTTAAGGGTTAAATCTCACCTAATAGGAGAAATATATGTGAATATTTGATGCATATAAATATTATATACTTCAAAAAAATCTAACTAAACTAACAATAACTTGAGCTATCGTAAAAAAAATATACAATCGTAGTTGATATTATAACATCAAATGCACACGTTAAGATGTCAAAACAAAGGCAATAAACATAAACATGGTTGACGTTAAAACATCAAATTGGTTAGAGAATGTATGTAAATGGGATTGATATTATCATTGCATTCATGATGATCGGTTGATGGTTATATGAACTTGTGGTATCAAGTGAAACATATCAATATATTTGTTATTGGATTTACACAACCCCAAAAGATTATGGTAATTAGAAAACCACACAAGTATACATGTTCTTCCAATCGTCTTCAAACAAGTAATGATGGTAGAATAGCAGATATCGATCCACATAGACAAGAAAGTAAGGAAATCTGACAAGTCAAACTTAGAGTAAGATTTCAAATGGAGAATTAAAAGAAATAGTTTTGGGTGAGTTAACAACTACTGGAAATGTTAAAAATAGTTAAAAGTAAGCAAGGATGCAAGCTCAGGTTGGAGTTTTGACTTAAATAAACCAAGGAACCATGCTATAGCATGACCCAATGGGATGTTGTAGCTATAATTCTCTAGTCACACTATTGGTTCAGACGACTCTCTTTGAGATACATATTAAGCACTTTAATAACCCTAATTTAAATAAATGGATTTGGTCTCTAAGTATGGATTTGGACTCTAAATAAAAAGGAATTGGACTCTAATTAGGGACTTGGGCTGATTTCTAATTAAGCCCTAAAGCCCAAGTTATATACATATGGATTTGTAGGTTGAAATTGGTCATTCTTCTCATTATCAGATACCTTGTATGTGTGTGTGTTTTGTTGGTGCGATTTTGGTGAAGGAAGAAGAAAAGAGAGGAGATTTTGGAGAAAACAAGGTGCAATCAATTATCATCCAGGTATTGATTCTTACCTCCTTCATCTTCTAGCTTATTTGGGTAATATGGATGATTAGGAACCAAGGGGTTTGTGTTTTGATTGGTAAACCTTTGATGAAATCTCTCAAATCAATGGATAAGAGATGAATATATGATATAGAATTGTTACCTTCTTTGATTAGTTGTTGTTTCACTGATTTGGGTTGTATTCAAGTGAAAACCCACCATGGATGAACTTTGGTTCACCATTTGAGGTTTGAATCCATGGATTAGATGGATGAAATTGAATTAATATATGTTTGGGGATAATTATATAGTGTTGGGAATGAGTTTTATGCTTAAAAATGAAGGGAAATCAGATTGGAAATTGGATTTTGGGTTTGGTTCTCGAAATGGGTGTGGTGCAGGAAATCAGAGGCTTAAGCGAGTCTCTGGCGAGTCATGACTTGCTTGAAACTCGCCAAGGTTACTGATTTGGTGTTTTTCACATTTTGTTCGGTATCGGTTTGGGGCTCTAGCTTGGGTCCTTGCTTGAGGGGTTGGTAATTGAGTCTTTTGGGGTTACTTTGGGCTTGTTAACTTATAGTTTGGCAACCTCAATTCAGGTGATCGGTTGGTGGTTTCGTAAGAACTAAAGTGTGTTTAGTAGTCGGCAATTCAGGTGAGTTCCCTCGACTTAAACTACACTTTTTGGCAGATGTTGAATTTATGAGACTGGTCATGGTATTTAAATTGGAAGCATGCTAAATGAATTATATTTTCGTTTGGACCGTATAAATGTTGTATGTTGAATTGGCCTGGATATCGCGATATGCCTAGGTAGAATGGACATGTACATAGGAAAGTGAGTGTACCTCGAAATGATACAGATCTCTTGGGAGTTTATACCTCGTACACCTCAAATCCGTTTTGGGTGTACATTGGTTAGGTACCCTTCTTGGGACCTTTTATTGTACCGCATGTGGAATGGTGCGGAACACTTATATTAAGTCACATGTGGAATTGTGTGATTAGCTACGGCTTTTCTATGATCCTTGTACATGGTCCCGTATTTGATTAACTTGCTTCCTAATTTTAAACTATTTATCTCTTCGGATTTAAATGTTTTGTTTATAACTGCTATTTATTGGGAATTCACTAGACCTTATGGTCTAACCCTCGTTTTTCAAAAACTAAAACCAATTTCAGGTAAAGGCTTGGTCGAGAGTTCGTCCAAGAGAAAGGGTAGGATGTGAGCCGGTCGTAGAGAAGATTGGATGATTTAGAGACTTAATTAGGTTTCTTATAATTCTCAGTTGTAGATAGTTTTAGTTTCCGCTGCAAACATTAGGGTGTAATAGATAATTAGACTCCTATTGGTATTTGATTTGTCTATTTATGTTGGATTTATTTTATGGAAATTGGGTCGTTACAAATGGTATCAGAGCCCTAATTTAAGTGAATTAGGCAATCTAGGGGTGCCTAGTCTTAAACTGTGAGTTAGGAAACATGGCTGAGAATTTTGGGACCATAGGATAAAGACCTTGGCTAGAACATTTCTAATAGGGTGGTGAGGACTAACGTGTAAGGTAAATTCAAAATTACATCTGGCCAATGTCATTGTGAATTTTCAGGTACATGAAGGTGCTTGTATACCTTGTTATGATCTAGTCGGTTGTCGTTTGGTGGTTCATGTAATTTCAGAAATGTAGAAATTGGTCTTGTGGATCAATGAGGATCGTACCCGTGAGGATTGAAGGAGAAAATCCTTTTGTTGGAGTTGTACCAACGGAAAGAGTAGAAACTGCGGGGTGTTGCTAACACCCGTGATCGAGGAAGTGGAAGGGTAGTGAATTTTGTGGGACTGTGATGTCAGTTGGGGCTCATGAGTTGAGAGTTTAATGTTGGTAAGAGGTTGAGAAGGTAATATATGAATTTTTTTGGTATATGAGTGTCTTGATTGCTATTGTTGAGCCAACCGATGTATGTGGTAATCTGGATAGAGACTAGTGTTACAAGGATTGATCGGGAGTTTTGGTATGTTATGAGGATGTATAGAGAATAGTGTTTGGACCTTTGATATGAAGTTCGTCCGAGAGTGTTGATGATTCTTCAAGAAAGAATTCTTGAGAGTTGAACAAGAATGATATTGTCCAAGTGTGTTTGGAAGTGATGGCTTTCGTAGGAAACCGAGTAATATTATTGAAACCCTTGACTTATAGTCATCGATGTTTGGGACGAAATTGTTGAAAGATAGAGTTGCGTACTCGTGAAATGAAGGCAAGTTGTGAAAGAATGAAAGGATCAAAGGATGATCTAAAAAAGCCGAAGTGCTGAAAGCGGGTACTTGATATTTAGTGATGAGTTTGGACATGGTATGGTCCGAGAAATTGAATAAGTGGAGAAAGTTTGTTTGAGGAATCTTCTATGAGTAAGAAGACTCGTTCTTCGATCTTTAATGTAAGTGAACGTGAGGTTGTTGACAAGTTGCATTTCGGGTAGAGTTAGTTACCCTCATTTCTATGGTGAGTTTTATGTATCACGTTGTTTATGTTTTAAAGGGGGTTACGAGTTGGTGTGAGTGTGTTGAATTATCATCAACGTACTCGGGATGTTGTAGTATGGCAATGGTTGGAGCAAGAAATTGTTGTTACTTCGGTGTAGTAAAAGTGTGAGATCGTTAGTGATACAAATAAAGAAATGAGTTCATTACAAGCACTATATTTATTGTTGGCATCGGTTTGGATGGATAGATCCGAGTTATATACTTGGTCACGTGGGCGTGAGCAAGCATGAGCATGGGTGTCGGCATGCTTGCTGTTATGAACTCGTAGGCATTTTGGGTTTAGCTTTTCCTTTGGAAGGATGATGAGTAAAAGGAAAGAGAGGTTGTCGGAATATGTGGGTTGGTCAATTGAGGTTGATTATTGATCGTGACATGCTAGTTTGTGAATGGTCGGTGCATGATAGTAATTCAAGGAGGTAAAGTAAGTATTAATTCATGTTGTAGGAATTTAAATTCTTGTCTCGATGTGGTTGGCAACGAATGTTGATATTCGAAATATCTTAAGCCAAAGTGTAGTAAAAAGGTAATGGTATGGTTTTTGAGGAAGTACTACCTGTAAGGGAGTAAAAAAGGTTATGAATCAAAGTGTTCATAGAGTGTTAAAGTAGACGTACAGTGGGGTTATGAGGTATCGAGGTCGTGCATCATTATCAGGTGTGGACTTTGGGTTGTTGATGGGCGTGGTGTGACTAAAGTTATAAGTTTGGGAATTATCTGTAATGTGGTCAAGTGGTTGAGAATGGTTTACAACGTGAGTGGTCATATGGGCAAGAGGCATTCTTGGCTTCCGGTTAATCTTCAAGTGTGATTGTTATGAAGGTTGGAGGTCTTTAGTTGAATTAGTGGCTTAATATGAGAATAAAGTAACCACCAAGAGAGGAAGTGGGTGTATGTGGGACTATAATGGTCCATGCAAGAGGGTGTTTTACTCTTTGATCTAGTTGCATGTGTTGCCGATAATTGAAAATAGTGTCGTGTGGGGTTGCTAGTTGCCTTGGCGTTAAGGCGTGAGATGAGTGGAAGTGTGTGTTTAATTAGTGGAATGAAAGTATGATCACTCTATGGTTTGCAAAGCTCAAGGGATTTACATGTGTGTAGCTAGTGAGCGTAGTCACAAGTGGGCGTGACTAGAGCTAGATGGATGTTGCTTAACGTTAACCGAGAGGAAATGAAGTCTTTTATTACTATAGTGTGTTATGTTATACAAATGGCAGCTAGAACGTTCTCGTTGTTTATGCAAGGCCAATAAGAGAAATTGTTTGAGTGGCGGTGTGAATCATTGTTTGAATATCTATTTTAGAGGTATTCAAGAGTGTTAATGAGGATTGCTTGGGGTACAGAAATTCTTAATGGCATTATAATATTCTTGTTTTGAGGAGAAAAGACTCGAGTGGTGATTTGGAGGAGTTGATTTATTCCCGTTGGGACATTGGCGAAATGTCAAATTCGGTCGGTGAATGGGGCTTGATAGTGAGTTTATTGAATTGATTAAAGTGGCAAAACCTTCCATGTGTGTAAAGGAATATTAGTGGTTCGGTTATCTATTTTTGAGAATCGAGAGACGGGTGGTGGTTTGAAGCATCGGTATGGATTTCGAGAGCTAAGTGTGGTGGCATTGTAAGCTACCCTGAATGGAAATTCTGATGAGATCGTTTAGCTAAACCTAGTCTCGCAATGATGAATGTGTGGTTTTGGTAAGGGATTCGGTTAATATTTGATGAATGGTATTGGTTAGCCACCAGTAATTCAGATTAGTTTGAGGAGGAGGAAATGACGTGGGAATATGTGATTCTGACGAAAGTGAGGAGTTGGTCGAATGATGTAAAGGAATGGAGTCGTGGCAAAGCATGGCATTTTGTTGAGAATAGTTATAAAAAAAACCCTTCTAGAGGTTAAAGGTAGTGTTGATAGCTCTAGCTAAGACATTTGGTAAGTTAAGTCGGGAGATTGATTGAAGCTTGCTTTACTAGCGAGTCTTATATTGGAAGTGTATGCCTTTCAAATTTAGAGAAGACAAGTAAAGGCGGTTGGAAGTAGTGTTTTGATAGATAAAATGCCGAGGTTAATTTATTATGGGAGTGGTTTGCACTCTGCGTGAACCTTGTGGTTGATATCAGGCTGGATACAATGGGTATTAGTGAGTAGTTGCTTCTTCTGTGGAACAAATGTACTCTAAATCATTTTAGAGAAATCCCTGGTTTATGGGTTGACTCGATGGAAATTTCGGAAAGATGTTTACGGGATTGGTTCAATCCTGATTGGTGGACTATCCGGACGTTACGCGGCGAAAGTTTATATAAGGATATTTACTTATGGACTTAAATGTGTTAATTAAGTTGCGAGTAAAGTGTGCTACTTTCGGGAGAAAGGAGTACTGTTGATGAGTTGATGGTCAATACTGTAGTAGAGGTACAATCTTAATCCGGTTGGATTTAAATAGTGGCGCCAGGTGTTTTGGAAATGCATGTTGCTTGGTAAGCAACTCTTAATTGAAAGTCTAAGGGAGAGGTGCAAGGATGACTCATTAACTCAATAGATTGGGTGGATTATAAGATTCCACATAGGCTGGGGAGGAGAACAAAAGTTTCCTTATAAGGGACTTGGATACATCTCCTATCAGACGCATTTTAAAACCGTGAGTCTAGGTGTACGAACAAACGAACAATATCTGATATTGTTTGGGTGGAAGTAATGATTAGTCGGGGTTCGTGTTAGTTGCGGAGTAAACTCCATTAATGGTACTTCCTTTGGAAGAATTGAAGTTCGTTATGGAGCCCAAGTAGATGCGTTTTAAAACCATGGATTCAGTGTGTGGGCCGATCAGAGAATTGCAGGTATGGTTGACCTGGGATATTATGAAAAGCAGATCAGTCAAAGGTAAATTTGTTTCGTGGTATGAATCTTGAGTGGGGAATGTTGAAATGGAAGCTCGATATTGATGTGAATTTTTAGGAAGTACCCCCGTAAATGAAGTTGGTGGTGAATCGATGTGTGATTGTGTGGGATACCGAGTATCTTAAATTTAATAAGAGTGCCCAGCTAAGGGGTGACAACATGTTGGTAATAGTTTGGTTGCTTGAGTAATTATTCCAAAAAGGGGAACAAAGGATATATGTTGAGAACATAGAAGTTGGTACGGTGTTAGTTCGTGGGAAATTCCTTAAAAGGTACATTGTATGGTGGAAATTCTGAGTGGCTTGGTTGGTGGTTGGTTACTCAAAGAGACCATACATGTAAAAGTGCATTGGCGATTTCACAAAGGACAAGAAGACAAGTGGAAATTGGAGTCTGAAATGAGGACTAAGTACCCTCATCTCTTCGCGGAATGAAGTCCGGGGACTAAATTCTTTTAAGGGGGGAGTTTTGTAATAACCCTAATTTAAATAAATGGATTTGGTCTCTAAGTATTGAGTTGGACTCTAAATAAAAAGGAATTGGGCTCTAATTAGGGACTTGGGCTGATTTCTAATTAAGCCTTAAAGCCCAAGTTATATATATATATATATGTGTGTGTGTGTGTGTGTGTGTGTGTGGATTTGTAGGTTGACATTGGTCATTCTTCTCATTATCAGATACCTTGTGTGTGTGTGTTTTGTTGGTGCGATTTTGGTGAAGGAAGAAGAAAAGAAAGGAGATTTTGGAGAAAACAAGGTGCAATCAATTATCATCCAGGTATTGATTCTTACCTCCTTCATCTTCTAGCTTATTTGGGTAATATGGATGATTAGGAACCAAGGGGTTTGTGTTTTGATTGGTAAACCTTTGATGAAAGTTCTCAAATCAATGGATAAGAGATGAGTAGATGATATAGAATTGTTACCTTCTTTGATCAGTTGTTGTTTCACTGATTTGGGTTGTATTCAAGTGAAAACCCACCATGGACGAACTTTGGTTCACCATTTGAGGTTTGAATCCATGGATTAGATGGATGAAATTGGATTGGTATATGTTTGGGGATGATTATATAGTGTTGGGAATGAGTTTTATGCTTAAAACTGAAGGGAAATCAGATTGGAAATTGGATTTTGGGTTTGGTTCTCGAAATGGGTGTGGTGCAGGAAATCATAGGTTTAACCGATTCTCTGGCGAGTCATGACTCGCTTGAAACTTGCCAAGCTCACTGATTTGGTGTTTTTCACATTTGGTTCGGTATCGGTTTGGGGCTCTAGCTTGGGTCCTTGCTTGAGGGGTTGGTAATTGAGTCTTTTGGGGTTACTTTTGGCTTGTTAACTTATAGTTTGGCAACCTCAAATCAGGTGATCGGTTGGTGGTTTCGTAAGAACTAAAGTGTGTTTAATATCGCGATATGCCTAGGTAGAATAGATATGTACATAGGAAAGTGAGTGTACCTCGAGATGATGCAGATCTCTTGGGAGTTTATACCTCATACACCTCTAATCCGTTTTGGGTGTACGCTGGTTAGGTACCCTTCTTGGGACCTTTTATTGTACCGCATGTGGAATGGTGCAGAACACTTATATTAAGTCACATGTGGAATTGTGTAACTAGCTACGGCTTTTCTATGATCCTTGTACATGGTCCCGTATTTAATTAACTTGATTCCTAATTTTAAACTATTTATCTCTTCGGATTTAAATGTTTTGTTTATAACCGTTGTTTATTGGGAATTCACTAGACCTGGTGGTCTAACCCTCGCTTTTCAAAAACTAAAACCATTTTTAGGTAAAGGCTTGGTCGAGAGTTCGTCCAAGGGAAAGGGTAGGATGTGAGCCGGTCGTAGAGAAGATCGGATGATTTAGAGACTTAATTAGTTTTCTTATAATTCTCAGCTGTGGATAGTTTTAATTTCCGCTGCAAACATTGGGGTGTTATAGATAATTAGACTCCTATTGGTATTTGATTTGTCTATTTATGTTGGTTTTATTTTATGGAAATTGGGTCGTTACAAGTGGTATCAGAGCCCTAGTTTAAGTGAATTAGGCAATCTAGGGGTGCCTAGTCTTAAACTGTGAGTTAGGAAACATGACCGATAATTTTGGGACCATAAGATAAAGACCTTGGCAGGAACATTTCTAATAGGGTGGTGAGGACTAACGTGTAAGGTAAATTCAAAATTACATCTGGCCAATGTCATTGTGAATTTACAGGTACATGAAGGTGCTTGTATACCTTGTTATGATCTAGTCGGTTGTCGTTTGGTCGTTCGTATATCTATTGTTTTATAATATAAGCATTGGTTATAGTTTGTATAGTTTGTTAGAATTAGATAATTTGTAAAAATAACATCCCTTACATGTAACACCCTAAAATTTAGAACGAATTTAAACCAAAATAAAATGCGGAATAATACAAAATTCACCCAATTAATAGGGAAGAGTATACGGGAGTCTACAACATGAGTTAGATACTACAACAACATCCTAACAATCTATATTGAACAGAACATAGATTAAACTCGGGTGTTGCTAATGTCTCCAAAGGAATGTTCTAATACTCCAAATATATACACTCTAAGGTGCATATCTCAAAAAGATGCCCTCACTCTCTCGGCACATCATCCTGCTCTGCTCTAAAGAGCCCCATCAATCTGCTTCCCTGCTAAACCACATTCAAATCAAGTGTTAGGCTTACGCGTAGTGAGAACAAACAGTTAAATGGATAAAGCAGTAAAACATTTTAAATCAAGAATGATACAATTATCCCATTTAACTTCACTTGACAAATGACTCGGTCCTCTATGCCTATGGATTACATTACATATTAATCTCCAGGCCAACTACATCATTTATAACATCATCATAGTTTCCAACATACTATATTATTTGTAACATAATCATAGTTTCCAATCTACTATATTATTTGTAACATAATCATAGTTTTGCATCTACTATATAATTTATAACATAATCATAGTTTCTCATCTACTATATTATTTATAACATAATCATAGTTATCTCAACAACTATATTATTTGTAACATAATCATAGTGTTCTAATCAACTATATTATTTCTAACATAATCATAGTTTTCTGGGCCAAAACCTTTTCATAAACCAGTTCCTCTTCAAATACCAGTTTTACAAATAAATTAGGTCAAATCATGTTGAGTACCAAAATCAAAGATTGTTTCATTTTATAACTTTACCAAGAATCTTAAACCATTTATGATGATCATTTCATCATCTACATTAAAATACTCAAACTTCTCATTTTCACCTAAAATCTTCCAAACTTACCCAAATACATAAATACTTGAATCAAAGCTTAAAATCAGTAAAATACCACATCTATAACAAGTATTTCAGTTTATAAAGTTTCGATTTGAACTCACGTAGCCAGATTTAGGCTAGATCTAGGTTTTATCCCAATATCGAGCTCCATTCGGTGAAGACTTTAGATCATCAAGATCAACCTCTAGATTCATGATGTAATCCCTTCAAGAACACCTACATATCCTCTAAAACATACACAAAAGAGAACCCAAGGAGACTGAGAGTTGTTGGTGGAAAACCCAAACCCTAGATTTGAGATTTCGGAGAGGTGATCTTACCTTCCACTCCTATGAGCTCCCAAAATCATCAAGTAACCTCTAGCTATAAATGCTTCCATGTTGAAGAGCTTCCAAAGACGAAACCGAGGCACTTTGAATCGCCCAAATCGGCTGAGAAATGAGAGAGTTATGACCAAATGAAGTTTAACCCCGAAATCCGTCTTTTTAACCCCTGTATGCGAACTGCGACTATGGACAGCGACCTTTCCACTCCGAGGTCGTAATTTTAGGTCGCACATTCCCGAAGACACTACTTTCGGTACATAAAGTGCGACGGTGGCCCCCAGGTGCAAGAATTGCGACCCTAAGGTCACAGTTTACCCTATTTCGCACATTTTGGGCTTTTCTTGTTTATTTTCGACATCTGACCGAGGACCAAAACCCCAATACTTAACCCAAACCATTCCACTGATGAATACGCCACTAACACTTGAATTTAAGAACGCCAAATTTTCCGGGTGTTACAATCCTCCCAATCTTAGAATGATTTCGTCCTCGAAATCTTGCTGGCCCAAAACCTTGAACGTCATACGACTTGGAGCACAAGCTCGCCAAATTACTCGTTCCATCCATCCCAACCGAAAAGGAGACTTTAAAATACTATACTTGAGTGATGCAATAACTTTACTTCCTTAGGAGTGTTTTAAACGTAACTCGTCCTCAACTATAATGCGTAATACTTTTTTGCCACGACAGGCACTTCACTTCTCATAACTAGTCATCACTACCGCTCGTTAAATTCAATATATCACACTAGTATCAGTGGGAACACTGATCCACGTTGAACCCAACTTCGAATCTAAGCTCGATGTTGCCTCCCAACCTTAGGTGGTCCATATCACCTTAGGAGTAGCTTTTGACTTTAACGGTCTAATTCTACAATTGATGTCCAAAATGTAATTTCTTCTTAAATTTTCCAAGCCACTTCCATTAAGTCGGGATGCTCTTTTTCTTTGCATTCGACATTCGATTTCTTTCGCAAAAGCTCATCTGTTTAAACGAAACAGATTCCCTACACATCATATTACTCATTATCATATCGACTCTACCCAGGTGGTAAAGAAATCCGGCACAACAGTTTCGAAAAAAGATCACTACCACATCAATGTTTTAACCTCGACAAATTAACGCTTCCATATACAAATGATTTCAGTTAAGGTTTACCTTAATAATCACACTAAATTTTCCAATAACATCACCGACGAAGATTTATCATCCCTTTCAAGATCACCACACAAGGCCTTCAAAACTACTTGAAATCAACCAAAGTATTCCAATCATTCTAATTTCCTATGACCCTAAGGACAACCAAGGTTGGCGTCAAGCCAAACACTTCTTGAGGTAGACAATTGCCTAAAAGCTTCCAATCGAAAGATTTATGTCACTAAAGGATCCTTACATAACTAACTCGAAAAGACCCAGACGTCCAATGACTCTGAAGTTCCTATAACTATCGGTCGTTCAGACCGAAGTCCCAAAAGTGTGAAGTAAAACAATTGTCACAATTCGACACAATAGTCAAAGGCACACCATGCCTTGAGACAATTTCATCCACATACAACTTAGCTAGATTGTCAACTGGACCGACTTCTCGTATTGCCAAGAAGCGAGCGCTCTTCGTAAATCCGTCCACCACTACTCATATAGCATCGTGACCTCTCCAGGTATTTGGTAACTTCGTCACAAAATCCATAAAATGTGCTCCCATTTCCATTCCGGAATTCCCAACGATTGAAGACTTCCATACGGTCGTTGGTGTTCCGCCTTTACTTGTAACATGTTACATCTCTCTCTAAATATCTAACCACATTCAACCTCCTAACAAGCCATCAATAAGTCAACTTCCAATCTCCACACGTTTTGGTACTACTTGGATGTATGAAGTACTTAGGCTCATGGGAGTCCTCCAATAGCAATTCCTGATTGCCTCCAATCTTGGGCACCTAAATACGCCCACGAAATGATTTCAAACCGCGACTATCTTCCATTAGTAACAAGTGTTGTTTCACCATAACTTCATCCTTTAAATTTTCCTCAAGTAGTGCCTCCACTTAGGAAATCTTGATCCGGCCGATCAAACTTGACACTATGTTAATCCTCATGAGTACGGCCCGCGTTCCGCTACCATACTCCTTTCTACTTAAAGCATCCGCCACCATTTTTGCTTTACCCGGATGGTATAGTAAATCACAATCATAATCCTTAAGCAACTCTCGCCAACGTCGTTGCCTCATGTTTAGCTCTTTTTGATCGAACACAAACTTCAAACTTTTGTGATCGGTGTAGAGCGTACACTTAGTTCCATAAAGATAGTGTCGCCACAACTTTAAAGCGAAGACTACCGCCGCTAATTCCAAATCATGGGTTGGGTAATTCTTCTCATGTCCGTTGCCTTGATGCATAAGCAATAACTTTGCCCCTTTGCATTAACACACATCTCAAATCCATCTTTGATGCATCACTATAAACCACAAAATCTTCATATCCTTCAGGCAAGGAGAGGATCGGTGCTTCATACAGTTTTCCTTTGAAGAGTTTGGAAAACCTCTTATTGTTTGTCGGTCCAAATAAACTTCACATTCTTCCTCGTCAAAGCTGTCAAAGATGATGCAACCTTGAGAAATCATGAATAAACCTTCGATAATAGCCCGCCAATCCTAAGAAACTTCTAATTTCGGACGGATCCCGAGGCGGTTCCCAATTCATCATTGCTTCAATTTAGATGGATCCACCTTCACCCCGTCTTGGGTGACAACATTCCCCAAAATTGTACTTCCTTCAACCAACAGTCACACTTAGATAATTTAGCGTATAGCTTCTCCTTTCTTAATACCTCGAGGACTTCTCGAAGGTGTTGCTCATGGTCTAACTCGTTCTTAGAGTAGACAAGAATATCATCAATAAATACCATCACTGGTTGATCTAGAAACGGTCGACATACCTGATTTCATCAAATCCATGAACATCGCTGACGCATTTGTCAACTCAAACGGCATTACTAAGAACTCCTAATGACCGTACCGCGTTCTAAATGTCGTCCTTGCTACATTATTCTCCTTCACCTTCACTTGATGATAAACCGAACGTAAATCGATATTTGAGAAGCAACCCACTCCTTGTAGTTGATCAAAGAGATCATCAGTTCTCGGAAGGGAATACTCATTCTTCACAGTTGTTTTAATCAACTCTCTATAGTCGATACACATCCTAATCGTGCCATCTTTCTTCTTCACAAATAAGACCGGAGCTCCCCCGACACTACATCTTTTCGAAACTCCACTTGTCTATCGGGTGGCAAACCGGGTAAATCTTCGAGGAACACATCGGGAAGCTCATTAACGACCCGTACATCATTTAACTTCCTCTTCTCTAACTTCGCATTTAGAACATAGGCTATATACAAAAGACATCCCTTGACTAAACACTTGCAAGCCTTTGCAAAGGTTAACCAAGCTAGTTCGCTTTTCCTTCCTTCCCCATCGATTACCACCATACTGCCATCCGATAACGGAGTCCGTATTAACTTCTTAGAACATCGACTTTTGGCTTGGTTCTCGACTAACCAATCCCTTCCTATCATCACATCAAACCCTCTTATCGACATAGGCATGAGATTTACCTCAACTTACACCCTTCAACTTCCAACATACAATCCTTAAGAATAGTCCAAACTAGAACTTACTTGCCATCGGCTATTGGTACCCCTTTTTTAGAACATCTTGAGCACATTTTCATGTTGTTGTGCTATAACGAAACTAACTGCCTGCAACATACTAAGTCAAAACTCATCTCGTAAGCCCGCTTATACCATTAAAGGATTACCCCGATCAAGGTTGACTTCAAGCAGACGATCCATCCTGGCACATCTCTTGATGGAACAAGAGGGATCATAGGCGATTGAGTGACTTCCACTGTCACTTGTAGATCTGGAGTAGAAATACTGTCGTTCGCGTCCTCATCTTCGTTACACGATCTAGTATACGTATTAATCATCTCAGTCGGTCACAAACATTGAATAGGAGTAAGACAAGGCTAACATAAATACGTATAACACATTTACCAATCATCGTAACTCTAGTAATAAGAATACTCACATAACAATATACCTAAAATAGCATTAGCTACGTGATATCTTGAATATATCATACATATAAGAATTCTTATTACCAAAGTCACATTTCATAGTTAGTTCATTTCCGTCGACTCTAAAGCTCTACTATCTCAAGAGTGTCTACCCATTCTCACACAGCATCACTTAAAGTCTCAACTTAAGTCTAGGCATCTTAGGTTCATACCTAGTTCGATTAAAGTAAGGCTCTGATACCAACTTGTAACACCCTAAAATTTAGATCGAATTTAAACCAAAATAAAATGCGGAATAATACAAAATTCACCCAATTAATGGGGAAGAGTATATGGGAGTCTACAACATGAGTTAGATACTACAACAACATCCTAACAATCTATATTGAACAGAACATAGATTAAACTCGGGTGTTGCTAATGTCTCCAAAAGAATGTTCTAATACTCCAAATATATACACTCTAAGGTGCATATCTCAAAAAGATGCCCTCACTCTCTCGGCACATCATCCCGCTCTTCTCTAAAGAGCCCCATCAATCTGCTTCCCTGCTAAACCACATTTAAATCAAGTGTTAGGCTTACACGTAGTGAGAACAAACAGTTAAATGGATAAAGCAGTAAAACATTTTAAATCAAGAATGATACAATTATCCCATTTAACTTCACTTGACAAATGACTCGGTCCTCTATGCCTATGGATTACATTACATATTAATCTCTAGGCCAACTACATCATTTATAACATAATCGTAGTTTCCAATCTATTATATTATTTTTAACATAATCATAGTTTCCAATCTACTATATTATTTATAACATAATCATAGTTTCCATTCTACTATATTATTTGTAACATAATCATAGTTCCAATCTACTATATTATTTGTAACATAATCATAGTTTCCAATCTACTATATTATTTATAACATAATCATAGTTTCCAATCTACTATATTATTTTTAACATAATCATAGTTTCTAATCTACTATATTATTTGTAACATAATCATAGTTTCTTATCTACTATATTATTTGTAACATAATCATAGTTTCTCATCTACTATATTATTTATAACATAATCATAGTTATCTCAACAACTATATTATTTGTAACATAATCATAGTGTTCCAATCAACTATATTATTTCTAACATAATCATAGTTTTCTGGGCCAAAACCTTTTCATAAACCAGTTCCTCTTCAAATACTAGTTTTACAAATAAATTAGGTCAAATCATGTTGAGTACCAAAATCAAAGATTGTTTCATTTTATAACCTTACCAAGAATCTTAAACCATTTATGATGATCATTTCATCATCTACATTAAAATACTCAAACTTCTCATTTTGACCTAAAATCTCCCAAACTTACCCAAATACATAAGTATTTGAATCAAAGCTTAAAATTAGTAAAATACCACATTTATAACAAGTATTAATTTGAGTTTATAAAGTTTGGATTTGAACTCACGTAGCTAGATTTAGGCTAGATCTAGGTTTTATCCCAATACCGAGCTCCATTCGGTGAAGACTTTAGATCCTCAAGATAAACCTCTAGATTCATGATGTAATCCCTTCAAGAATACCTACATATCCTCCAAAACATACATAAAAGAGAACCCAAGGAGAATGAGAGTTGTTGGTGGAAAACCCAAACCCTAGATTTGAGATTTCGGAGAGGTGATCTTACCTTCCACTCCTATGAGCTCCCCAAATCATCAAGTAACCTCTAGCTATCAATGTCTCCATGTTGAAGAGCTTCCAAAGACGAAACTGAGGCACTTTGAATCGCCCAAAGCGCCTGAGAAATAAGAGAGTTATGACCAAATGAAGTTTAACCCCGAAATCCGTCTTTTTAACCCCTGTCTGCGAACTGCGACCTTGCCACTCCCAGGTCGCAATTTTAGGTCGCACATTCCCGAAAACACTACTATTGATACATAAAGTGCGACCGTGGCCCCCAGGTGCAAGAATTGCGACCCTAAGGTCGCAGTTTACCCTATTTCGCACATTTTGGGTTTTTCTTGTTTATTTTCGATATCTGACCGGGGACCAAAACCCCAATGCTTAACCCAAACCATTCCATTGATGAATACGTCACTAACACTTGAATTTAGGAACGCCAAATTTTTCGTGTGTTACATTACATATATCCAATGTTTCCTAATATAAACATTGATTTGTTAGAATTAAATTATTTGTAAATGAAATGTCCCCTATCTATATAGATTATAGAGGGAGTTTGAAATATAACCCATTGAATTCTTGTTATTCATATAAATGATGATGGTTCATTTATTATGATTTGAATATTTATGAAAAATATTAGAATTCATTAATTATGACCAACCATTCATATTAGAAAATAATCGAGATATTTATAAGATCAATTATTTATTATAATAAATGGAGGGTTGAGATTTGTTTATATCAGTTGTATGAATAATATGATTTATATATATATATGATTCTTTATTTAAAAACCAATTAAATGGTAGAAACTCGTAAAAATGAATATAAAAATAATTTGTTTTCATCAAATGTTATGATTTAAAATATAGTTTCACGTATAATTATGTTCATATGAAAAAAAATATTTTATGTGAAAAAATAAACGTTGATTCATTATTTGTTTCATCATATGAATATTTGTTTCATATGTGAAAGTGAACCAATTTTTTTTCTTTTTGGATGTAATATTTTTTTTTCATATGTATACAAACATACGTGAAACAATATATTAAATCATAACATTTCATGAAAAAATATTATGAATTTTTTTATTTTTATATTGATTTCCACGAGTTTTCTACCATTTGACCGATTTCTAAATGAAGGAGTCTCTCTCTCTATAATATATATATATATATAGAGGTAAGTTCAAATTCGAACTCAAATTGAGTTGTGAACGTGAGGACAAATGAGTTGTTGACACGTGTCTGAATGTATATTATTCATACTGAATATAGTATTTATTCAATCTGAATAATGTTTATTCAGTCTGAATATTTCTTTGATTATTTAATTTAAACATGACACGTGTCACGATCTCATTTGTTCTCATGTTTATAACTAAATTTAAATTCACAACCAAATTTGAGTTTTTGTTTCAACCCCCTATATATATAACTTTTATCAACAAATCATTTTCTCAAAGTTCATGGTTGAAGAAAAAATATATGAACTTTGATGTAAAGAAATTTCATGATTTTCTCAAAAAGGAAAACTCAAAATCTATAAAAAAACAAAAAAAATTGCATCTATCTTCTTCAACAAATTTTCAAATTTTCAATTTTGAATATTCTAATATTAATCATATCATTAGAATATTTAATAATTTAATATCGCAAGTCCCAACTAACTTCATGTAAATACAATATCAATTTCTTTTCTCTCTCTTTCAAAATAAATAAAAAAACAATTAAAATACACTCCTCTCCTCCAAATAAAGGGAAAATTATATTCTCTATCATTTTTCCCTTAGGACAATGCTAATGGTATTTATTTTTGTTGAAATTTTTATATTTTTATTGTATTAAGTATGTAAAAAAGAGTTTTAATATTAATATATATGAAGATGAATTTACTTTATTGATACAATATTAATCTTTTGTTCTCTCTCTTTCAAAATAAATAAACAATTAAAGTACACCTTTCTCCTCCAAATAAGGGGAAAGTTATATTCTCTATCATTTTTGTTAGGGTAATATTAATAACATTCGTTTGTATTGAAATTTTTATATTTTTATTGTATTAAAAATGTAAAAAGAAGTTTTTATTAACCTACTTTTTCCATTCTAAGAATTTGTTAGAAATATTTTTAAAATCAATATATATATGCACACACGCACGGAGAAAATAGATTCGCTATAAGAAAAAAAAAACATACATTTTTGGAGTTACTAGTAAGGTGTCTGTGCGGTGCGGCGCTGTATCTCGATTTAAAGTCGATAACTTAAAATATTAATCATGTTTTTTTCTTCTATTTTTAGTCTGTACCAATGCTATTTGTATATTATGCAGTTGGGTGTAAATTTTGAATACATGTTAGTAATAAAACCTAGTTCAAATAATTTTTACCAAATAAAACATATATAGATCCATTTTAGATTTTATGTAGAATTTGAGAATGAATAAAAAGCAAATTTTGGTCTTCATTTCATAATGTATCTGCAAGCATAGATTTTTATTGTCAAATGACGTGAGCTGGAGAAAATTTAAGGGCACAAACATCATCAAGATATTGCTCTTCATTGATATTGATGACATCATACTGAGTAGCGTAACAGCAAACCTAGAAATTTTGTCGATCGGGTGTACCTTTAAGGTGGGTCAAAGACTCATAAAGTTGTACGATGTGTTTTTAACTGAATTCCGCTGTTTTGATAGATTTCCTAAGTTTTTTGGTTTATTTTGATGCACCCTTTGAAAAAAACCAATTGGGCGATGCACAAGATCTGTTGGTCCCTTCATAGGTCTATTGTTATTATTAAAGAAGAAAGCTAACCACATGTACCTAATTATTTATAGGATCATTCGGTAATAATAATATTAGACTACCCTGTTGATTTATCTACTATTGAAATCTCAGTAGTTATGCAACTCTCTTTCACAAATCTTGATTATGACAAAAAAAAAGTACAAATTTTAGGTCAGATTTCGTACCAGTACTATTGCATGCAATAGATTTAGATTATGCAAAAGAAACTACAATTTTACCGATGCCATCATAGGAATGAAAACAATAATAAATTAAAAACCATAGACACAAAAAATGAAATTTTAAAACCACGTTGAAGAAAATCGTAGTTACTCAAATACAAAACAAATTAATTCGTATATATTTATAATATTTAATATTATGATTAAATACAAAAATATTGAATATTAGAGTCATTTTGAAGGTATTGACGAGGTGATTGTAATGATATAATTTGTAAAAAAAACACGTTTTTTAGTTAATATATGATTATTTATGTTAATATCATAAGGGTGCAAAATGAAAAGTGAAAAAGTAAAGGATCTAAAATAAATTAAATGACTAATTATAAGAACAGAAAGTGTAATTTAAAAATTAAAAATAATTATATTTGTAAATATGAATACGATGGGATGTGGAAGTTATGGAAGGGGGTGGTTGGATGGAAATAGAAGTTTGGTTTTACAACTTGTATATTAAGTTTTAAAATGTGTAACTCCTGAAAATTCAAGAATAACCAACACTCATACTTTTTAATATAGAATAGATAGTACAAATATAGATATAAATACATAGAGGAAGGTTCAACGAAAAACACTAAAAAAAAAAGAAAACCGAATAACACCTTAGAGCCCTCCATTCAGACGATTGCAAAAATGCATACAAGCGATTGAAATTATTTTTTTTTTCTATGCATCAATGCTTTTATAATTACATATGCATTACTCTATATGCACAAATGCATGTTACAAATTATCAGTATGCATTTGTGCATACCGTTTAAACGGAGGGCTCTTAGGGTGTTCTTTAATTTTTTTTTTACGCTTTCCCTTGAATCTGACCCTATATATATATATATATATGCTTAATTCTTTTCTCATAAAATATATAGTTTCATTAAATAAAAAAAGACTTAAATAACAAAAACCAACCAAAAACAATATTTGATAAACCATAAAAATTAAAATATCCCTAACTTAAATGAATGATTTTTAATAGATTTAGTCTTAGGGCCGAGAAAACAATAAATTACAATATGTAAGAATGAAAACAACAAAGATTACAAACTATATAGATGAAAAACAAAATTTCAAAACAACAAGGACGAAAATCGTAGTTTACTCGAATACAAGACAAGTTAATTCGTATGTATTTATGATATTTAATAGTATACATTCATACAAAAATATTCAATATTAGACTCATTTTGAAGGTATTGACGAGACGATTATAATGATATATGTTGTAAAAAGGAAAACATATTTTTAAATGTATTTTAACTTATATACGATTATTAATGTTAATATGGAAAATGTGAAAAATGAAAAATGAAAAAGTAAGGGATAAAAAATAAATTAAACAACTAAAGACAAGGGTGCAAAGTGTAATTTAAAAATAAAAAAAATGATTTTGTTAGTAACTTCCATAAGATGTGGTAATTGCGGAGAAGTTGTGAAGCTTTAAGATTTGTACATCAAGCAATAATATTTGTACCTCTTAAAAATTCAAGAATAACCGAAACTCCTCCTTTTTAATATAGTATAGATATAGATATAGATATAGATATAGATTAATTTGTTTTATTTTTTAATTAAAAACTCAAAAAAAATTAAGTGATTTAAATATAATACTAAATTGAGTTAAATATTTTAACATTACAAATAATATAAAAATCTTTAAAATAACAAACGGTCGAAATTAAATATATATCTTTTAAGATTTTAATTTTTAATTATCTATTTTAATTTTTTTTTAACAAATTTTTTGGATGTAATATCTAATTATTTGATAAAGATTATAATCGAATTACATGATATATATAATATTTTGAAACAAAAGAGTAACTTTTAATAAGTGCCCTTTATTAATAGACAATGGTCTTATAGCTTGATATTTATAACAAATCAGGGGTGTTCGTGGATTGCATTGATCGGTTTGAAGTTATTTGAGTAACTAATCCAATTACGGTTTGAAATATTCAACTCAACTTAACCCAAACCAAACAACAATACAACACAACCCAACCCAACTCAATCCAACCCGTTCGCGTTGGTCGGTTTGATTGGGGTGTGTTTAAACAAAATAAAACCAACATCAAGAACATAAAAATAACGAAACATTCATTTGAAATACGATTAGTCATTCAAGAGAATATACGAGATCATCAAATATTTATGTATTACATATAACTTTCCAATAATATCCCCTTATGGGTTTCATTGTTCGTTGTTGCGGAGTTGTTTTTGGTAATTTACACATATTAAAAAGGAATACAAATATTTTTAGAGAAGCCGCTAAAACTTTCATTGGGTTATCGGGTTGGTCGGGTTACTTTGGGCCTAACCTAATATCAACCCAATAGATTTTGTTTGCCCTAATTTTGTATCGATTGTATGTCGTGTCACCTCGTGTTGATTTTTTCGGATTGGGTTGGCCAGTTTTTGAGCACTCCTGCTCCGCATGCAACCAAAGTAAGTTCTAAAACATTATTTTATTAGTGTCATACTTTCTTTACCATTCCCTCTGCATACAAAAGGATGGGATGGTCCAGATGGATAAACAAGTGACTGCATCAACCTCAAAGAACTTATGAGTGATAATTTCTTAGGTAAAATCGACCTCACAATCTGAATAACTATCTTAGCACTCCAGGTTTGAAAGTGTATCTTCTTCTCTCACTCTTCCAGTGTTAGCAAATTTGTCCAGTCAAATTGTTTAGGATCAGGTCTTGTCTTCCTAACTTTCCAACAAATATGTAATTCTTTGTTTTAATACAAAATATAGAACTAATAGTGAAAATTTGTTGTGTTTGTATTCAACCCCTTTTCTACAAACACATCATGTGAAAACCATTACATTTTAGGACCAACATGGTTCTATAAGTATATTGATTATTTTCTAATTTGAAGCAATAGTTATAATAAAATGAACGTTATTATCTTCAATAAATATCTTGATCATAATGAATGAATCATAATCATCTTCAATAAAATATCTTGATTGTTTCATAATATAAGGATTCGTTTGGTTTGCAGGATTATTTTCGAGGGATTTGGATTTCATAGAACGATTTGGATTGAAATGGATTTGAAATTTTTTATGTGTTTGGTTGGAAGGATTTGGAATGAGATTGGATTCTATTATTTATAAATAATTTATAAAAAAAATTACAAAAAATTATGAAAATAATTAAATCACATTTTTATTAATCAGTTATTACAAACACAAATGTTTTTAATATTTTTAAAACCTTATTTCACACAATTCTATGAAATCCCGTGAAATCCCGAGCATCTCCTAAGGATTTCAAAATCCTATGTTTGTAGGATTTCAATTGAATCATAATATTTCAAATCCGGACAATCTAACAAACCAAACATAAGATTGAAATGGATTTGAAATTCAAATCCCCTCAAATCCATTTCATTCCCGCAAACCAAACGACCCCTAAGTGTTATATGGTTTTGCGTGATTTCTATGGTTTGTATTTGAAACTCTGAGTATACATAAGGAATGGTTCAAATAACTACATTTTTATTGCAGTCAGTCACATTTGATATTAAATCAGATATGTGGTAGACCTAGGTCTTGAGCCAAGTCACCCACACATCACCAAGTCTCACATGTATTATCACATGTGATGAGCGCGTTCTTCCGTTTTTGTAAAATGCAAGTGTTCTGAACCTCCAAATATACACACACATGTGTGTGTATGTAGAGGTCATTTTATTTACAAACCCAACCATTAGTACAAGTCAATCTCAATCGTCCATCTAGTCTAATGAATATATAGTTTAATGAATATCTCAATTATTTTCTAATATAAAACGTTGATCATAATAAATGAACTCTGATGATCTTCAATAAATACTCAAATCATAATAAATGAATCCTTATAATTTACAAACATCTCCATTAATTTATTTATATGATTTGTAGTAATGGTTGAGTTTGTAACCATCTCTCCCTCTCAAAACCGTTTTATAGAATCGACAGAAACAAATAATAAACGAAACATTAAAATTAAAATGTATCTTACTGTATTATACATATACACTTCTAGTACATATTTATAACTTTCATCAACAAATTATTTCCTCGAAGTTCAAGGTTGAAGAAAAATTATATAAATCTTCAATAATATTTTCATAGTTTCTTCAAAATGAGAAGAAAAATCCAGAATCTCAAAAAAAAAAAAAAAAAAAAAAAAAATTTGCTCAAGCTTCTCCAACAATTTCCTATTTTAAATTTTTTAATAATTATTTAAATCCAATAATTTAATATTCCAACAAACATTTCATAAAATAAAATAATAATTTTTTGTTGTCCCTTTTAAATAAATAAATAGCAATTAAACTACATTATCTTTCCTCTAAACAGGGAGAAAAGTTTATTCTCTCTCAATTTTTTCTTTGTTATGGAGAATCTGATTTTTTCCACATAAAATAATACATATATGCAGGAAACAAATTCGCTTATGAGGAAGAAAATAAACATTTTTGGAGATTTTTATTTGTTTTATTTTTTGTTCTTATACATATGACATATCCGATAAATATTTAAGATTTTTTATATGATATTAAATGTATTAAGTATTTAAATATTACAATTAATATGAGAATATTTAAAATCAACAAACTGTTGAATTAAATGATATTTTTTAACATTTAATTATTTATTTTGAAGAATTTTTAACAAATTTGTTGGATATATTGTGAATATCTAATGATTTGATAAAGATTATAATTAAATTATTAGACATGCATAATATTTTGAAACAAAAAAGTAACTTTTAATGCCCTTCATTAATTAATTGGTCCTTAATAATTCCAAAATTAACATAATCTGAAAGGCAAGATGGTAATTTCAGGTTTAAATGTTAATTAATTGGTCCTTAGTAAATCCAAAAATAATACATATGTCCTTACTGAAGGGCAACAGGGTAATTTCGATTAAAGGATAAATTAATTGGTCCTTAATAATTCCGAAAATAATACATATATATCCTGATTGAAGGACAAAACAGTAATTTCATGATAGAAATCTTAATTAATTGATCCTTAATAATTCCAAAAATAATATAATAAATAACCTCATTGAAGGGTAAAACGGTAATTTCATATTATAAATGGTAATTAGTTGGCCTTTAATAATTCCGAAAGTAATAAAAAATTGGTAACACTTATCCTCATTGAAGGGTAAAAGTGTAATTTCATAATTTAAATGGATTGGTCCTTAATAATTCCGAAAATAAGATATATCCACATTGAATTGAAGGGCAAAACAGTAATTTCACCTAATATACATATGAATACGGACACCAAAAGAGATTTAAATACAGTTTAATAACAATCTTATCTCTCTTCTCAATCATTCCCCCTGAAGTTTTTTTTTTCTTTTCTTCACTTGTTCATCCAATCACAACTTTCTCTCTCTACATACATATAGATACACACCCATCTGTATCTATAGATTCCGTACATGTTTTTGTGTTGTGCTTTATTTTCTTTTCTTCTTCTTCTAGAGAGAGAAAAACAGAACACACAAACAATACATACAATACATACATACAGACAGTTCTCTCCCCTTTCACGCCTCCACTATTTCTCTATCTAAAAGCAATTAACTTTCTCTTTCTCTCTCTTTTTCTGTCATCCGATCATGGAGATGATGCTTCGCTCGAATCTGTTGCAGATTCATTTGCGATTTTGATTCTTTCTTCTTTCTTCTTCTTCTTCAGAAGACACCCTTTTACTCTCTTCTACGCTTCTCTTTTTTAGTTTGACCTTTTTCAGGTACCCTTTTTTCCCCTCTTTCTCTCTCTCACACACACATAAAACACATGTTTCTGTGTGTAAATTTTGTAAACCCCCATTTTGGTTTCTCGATTTTATTTCTGGGGTTTCGATTTTTTCGACCTAGTCGTGCTTATTCTGAAATGGGGTTGTGATTTCTTGGAGTCTTATGGGGGTTTAGTTGGAATTAACAGATTTTTTTGTTTGTAATTGTTAAGTTAATAGGGCTTATTTCGTTGGGTGATCATGTTCAATTTGCTTTGCATGTTGTGATCGGTGTATAGATTTCAGATTCCTTATTTGGGGGTTTTTGTGGATCACATGATTTAGTTGTGGTTTTTGTGTAAATTTGAGCAATTATTGCTTATTATTAATGGGAATCCAACAACAGTTCCACACTACCTTTTTTAATGATTTCTTCAAGTTTTCCCCTTTTCATCTCTTAAATCCAAATTATTTGCAGATACTTGTGTGTGTGTGTGTGTGTGTGTGTAAGCATAATCTCTTGATGATTAGAGGCTATTCCAATTTGGGTTGGGATAAAACTGTGTTTTTTTTATAGTTGAGTTTGAGCATTATAACCTTCATTTTTATCTCATGATCATTTTAACCTTAAGCATATGAGTTTGTAGCTATGGAGTTAGACTGGTTTTCATGTTCTTCTTTAGTTTTTATATATATATATATATATCTTATACAACTATGTTTTATATATACCTTGATTGGATCATGTTCACCATTGACTATTCACAATTTTATATGTTAAAGAGAGATTTACAAACATATAATATGCAAAAACCACAAAGGTGGATAAAAGACAAAGGGATGATAAAATCAACCGGTGTTCGAATCCTGCCATCTATGTATGACTTTTAGCCCCTAAGTTTATTAAGAAAAAAAACATATATTCTGCAAAGTTGGTAGTTCCTTAGTTCCAAGAAATGAAATTGGTTCTATTTTTTTTTTTGGGTTATGAGTGATGGTAATATTGCTTCACAGGCATATAGTTTCACCAATTTTAGTGATAAAGTTCGATTGGAAATTGGAAAGTGTACGCGAGCATGTTCCATTATTCTGATACATCTTTTCTTTGAAGTAGCCAGTTTGCATTCTTTTATGTTCATATAACAAAATACCAAGATTCTCATATAGGAACTTAGGAAAGTAAATGTTGTTATTATCATTGATTAATGGCAGGCAGATATTGATACTTTTTTTTTTACTTAAATTTGCTTTCATGACAGTATTGTTATGCAATGCAACAGTCTTCAGAGCGGTTTTCTTCTGGTATTTTTTAAAATTCTACACTCATTTGCTATTTATTTACTTTTTTAATGATTGAAAAGTTACGAAAAGTTTACTTTGTTGTGTGGCAGGTCCTTCTAAAATAACATCAATGAATTTCTCGAAAGCGGTTGGAAGAGGGGGAAGGCAAATGTTAACCGGATCCGATACTTATGATGCCTCAAGTGATGCCACACTTTTTTCAAGTTCGTTACCGGTTTTACCCCATGAGAAGTGTATGCACTCTCTTTGCTTTAATGACTACATTATCAGTCTTTATATAAATGAGATACACTTAAGGGCTGTTTGGTTGGTTTTCTATTAGGTCCTGTATGGATAAAGCTGTCTGTGTGGATTAATCTGTCTGAATAGATTGGGAAGATTTTTGTTTGGTAGAGTTTTTTATAGTTTGGAAAAAAACTTGGCTTTCTGCATAAAGCTCCCCCTAGAAGCTTACTGAATAAGTCACTTTCTATATTATTAAGCCACTACCAAACAGTCATGTATAGCTGACCGAATAAGTTGCGAGTCTTGTTAAGCTCATTAGGTTGCTAACAAACATGCCCTACAGACTTAGAGCTGTTTGGTTGGTTTTCCATTAAGTCCTGTATGGATAGAGTTGTCTGTGTGGATTAATTTGTCTATATAGATTGGGAAGGTCTTTGTTTGGGAGGGTTTTCTCATAGATAGAAGGAGCATGCTTTTTTTTAATTGGGAGGGGTAGGTTTGGGAAAAAACATGGCTTTCTGCATTAAGCTCCCTAATAGAAGCTTACTGAATATGCCACTTTCTATGTCATTAAGCCACTACCAAACAGTCATGTATATTTGACCAAGTAAGTTGTGAGTCCCATTAAAGTCATTAAGGTGCTAAACAAACAGGCCCTAAGTCCTGTATGAATAAAGCCAACCTTTGTGGATTAATCTGTCTGTATAGATTGAGAGGGTTTTTCCGTAAATGGAAGGAGCGTGTTTTTTAATCGGGAGGGGCAGGTTTGGAAAAAGGGAACCATGGGTTTATCATTTTTTTGCATAACCCCCCCCCCCCCCCTCCCCTCCCCCTCCTCTAGAATCTTACGGAATAAGCCACTTTCTACATCATTAAGCCACTACCAAAAAGTCATGTATGGCTGACCGAATAAGCTGTGAGTCTCATTAAGCTGACTCTTTCCTTTCTTGATCGAAATGCAGTGATATTGAATAATCCAGAGAATGATTTTTCTTTATTAAGCAACGATTTGCTAGAAGATCTTGAAGATGATGGAATTGGAAACTTATTACCTGATGAAGACGAGCTTTTAGCTGGTGTTATAGATGGTATCGATCTCAGTGCTTTTACTACTAGCCGTGCAGATGAGTCAGAAGAATATGATCTTTTTGGAAGTGGAGGAGGTATGGAACTTGAATCCGATCTGGATAACTTAAATATGAGCATATCAAAGGTAAGTTTGGGTGGTGATGGAGTTGTTGGCAATGGGGTGGCCCACTACAATCTTGCAAATAATGTGGGAACTGTTGCTGGTGAACATCCATATGGAGAACATCCTTCAAGAACTTTATTTGTGCGTAATATCAACAGTAATGTTGAGGATTCTGAACTCAGAACTCTATTTGAGGTAGCTAACTTTACCCTCATCTTGTTAAATATATCAAGATTGATTTTTTTTAATGTTCAAATGACTGCAATAACTGAAACTAAAAACATCCTTTTGCGGTTTTCTTGATAAGAATCTTGGAAATACTTTAATCCTGGGTAGCTAGAGGAGCCCCAAAGCCTAGGTTTTTTTTGGTGGTAATTCTTGTGAAAATGCGAAAAAACAGTATATTTTTGCTAGAATGCATGATTTTGTACAAATTGTGAAAATGTTAGTGGAAAAACAGACAATATATGGTATTTTGTGTTCAGAATTGCTTATTCTTACAACTAGTGTTTATTTTTGCGTTTTATTGAACTATGGTTTGCTTGCAATGAAAAGGGTGAATGTTGTTGAAATCTAACGAGAGAGAAGTGGGTGCACTCACAAGCTATCCAAATAGACTTTCTGTTTCCGAGCATGTTAAGGGGCTGTTTGGCAGTTGCTGAATGGTTTGGTGCAGAATGATTAAGAGGCTTTTATGATATAGTACAAAATGAAATATAATTGTTTGGTAATTGTTCAAAATGAATTTAGGGCTTTGAATGGTTAAGGTTGGTTCAGGATACAAAATGATTGAGAGGGTTTTAGAACCATTAAGAGGCAGACTTATTTTTTGCCAAACAGAATTCACCTCTTAGCGATTTAGAGACTGCCTCTTAATGGAACTGTTAAGAGGTAAACAGACAGCCCCTTAGTGTTCTTGCATCCTTCATGTGCTTCAGATCAAAATCCATCTGATCATGGCAGCAATCGCTCGATGGAAAATTCATCACTGAAAAAAAAGATTAATACTCGTTTGGGATGTTCTTATTCTTACGGTTTATAGATCAAAATTTAAATATTGACCCACTTTGGCATCTTTAGTTCTCACCTACAGAAATGGATAACTTCAAAAATCTTTAAAGTCCCAAGTAGTTTTCTAAACAAATATCCGTCTTTATTGGCCATTGGTGACCATTTACTAATGGATTATTATTATTTTGTTTACTTTGTAGCAATATGGCGATATTAGAACACTGTACACAGCATGTAAACATAGGGGATTTGTGATGATATCTTACTACGATATCCGTGCTGCTAGAACTGCCATGCGTGCTTTACAGAATAAGCCATTAAGAAGAAGGAAGCTGGACATTCATTACTCGATTCCAAAGGTTGAAATTTGATTTCCATTCTTTGTTTTCTGTTTTCTTCATTGTGGAAATTAATATCATCTGATCTTTCATCTGTTTATCATTGTGTTCTAGGATAACCCGTCAGATAAAGATATAAATCAAGGAACTTTGGTTGTTTTTAATTTGGATCCATCAGTTTCATGTGAAGATCTTCTTCAAATCTTTGGGGTATATGGCGAGGTTAAAGAGGTAATAGTTTTCGTTCTTTCTCTCTAATGCTTCTTCTGATGGCAAAAAGGAGTAATCAAGTTTTAGAACCATCAGACTTGTGTTTTCAACTTTTCATTGTAAACTAACCATCGACACTGTGGAGATATAAAAAAAGAAAACATTTTGCACAAATAAGGGATTTTGGACAAATAGTGGACATATAACTATATAAGTGCAGAAAAGAAGCATCATACGTGGCTTTTTTTGGTTGGAAATGGTCGTTATTTTTGCATTTTGAACGAAAACCCAAAATTGTATGGTTCAAAAAGTCATCATTGAAGCATTTGTTTGGGATCTTGGAAACTTATTTTTTGGTTTTTTTGTTGCTAAATACCAGATAAGGGAGACACCACACAAGAGGCACCACAAGTTCATTGAATATTATGATGTTAGAGCTGCAGAAGCGGCCCTTAGATCTCTGAATCGGAGTGATATAGCCGGGAAACGCATAAAGCTTGAACCTAGTCGCCCAGGTGGAGCCCGCCGAAAGTAAGTATATACAGATTTGTGTTTTAGTTGATCTTGGCTTTTTCCTAATGTGTTTGTCTTAATGTCGGACCCTTAATTTATCATTTAATAAAAAGAAAGGAAAAATGACCAAAATACCCCTCAACTTAACAGATTGGCTTAACACCCATTAAGGGCGAGGACAAATGGTATAAAGAAAGTTGAGGGGCATTCTGGTGTAAAGAAAGTTATAGGGATGTAACTTACTCTTATTTCTTACATGTTTTAAAAGTTTGAGCAAATAAGAATCTTGATAAAGATGACTGACATGGGTAACCTCCAGTGTACTCATTGTGGTAGACTAGCTTGGTATGATAAAATGATGAGATATATGTGTATTTATATATATATATATATTTATATATATTGATATATATACACAAGATGTTGGGTGATGAAAGTGTAGTTGGCTTTCTTGATGGAAGAACTCTAAACTTAGATGACCACATTTGTTGATGTTAAATGATAAACGAGTGATTAGCTTTCTAAACCATTGTACAATGGTTATTTTTGTACGTACATTTCCAAAATGAATCCAAATTTGCTCATTTATGCATAGGATGGTGTTATTTTTGCATGAAAGATGTTTGTTTGCATCAAAAGAACCAAATACGATAGGATGGAAAAGTTGATCACTTCAAGATTGGATTTATATTGGATCAAGAACCTTTGGATTTTGGAGGAAATAACTCTAGATGTTGATTTGCTGGTTGATTTAAATAGATACATATGATGGGAGCATTAGTTTTTTAAATTGTTGTATCAAGATAAAGTGTTTAATATATATATATATATATCATGTTATTAGTTAGGTATACAAGAATCTTTGCTAGTTTGCTTAATTCTTCTCCGTCCTCCATCCCAAAATAAGTGTCATATTTTTATTTTTATTTGTCCCAAATTAAGTGTCCACTTTCAAAATTACGTAATTTCTAATTCTACCCCTGATTATGAGATGCAGAGGTTCATTACTCCCTCTACTATCAAGGGTAAAATGGTCATTTAGTTGATTAAAAAGTGTAATAATTACACATTTCTAAAACATTGCCTTTTTTTATTGCGGACATTTATTTTGGGACAGAAGGAGTAATTGCTAAAGAATGAGATAATATCCGATGGTTTGAGGCTTTGTGTGTCAGTGTGGAAACAAATTTTCAGTGGGTAAAATTTATATCTTTTGTGATCACTTGTGCAATCCTTTTGATGTCCTTTCCCCATGAATATCCCTTAAAAACGGTGCCAGATGTATAGTAAGAATCCAAGAAAAACAACCATTGATTTTAGGCAAATTGTTTGTTTGTTTCTTTCAATTATTATTATATGTGATTATTGATCATAACTCTTTATTTTCCTTCTGTCACTTATAGCTTGATGTTGCAACTCAGTCAGGAGTTTGAACAAGATGACACTAGGAGTTTTCGACTTCAAGTGGGTCCCTCGATTGCCAACTCTCCTCCAGGTAAGACCTTTTCTAGTTTCTATTACATTTTTGTGGGAAAAAAGATCAGAGATTTTTATGTTTTTAGTTGACCTTATTTGACCATCTTATAATGATGATTTTTGATGGTAAGACCTTTTCTGGTTCTATTACATTTTGTGGGAAAAAAATATCAAGATTTTTTTATGTTTTTAGTTGACCTTCTTTGACCATCTTTGACCATCTTATAATGATGATTTTGATGTATTTTTTCACTTAACAGGTGTCTGGCCACAATTTGGCAGCCCGATTGAACACAGCCCTCTTCAAAGTCTAAGCAAGTCCCCGGTTCTCGGTTCAATGAGCCCTACGTTCAGCAACAATTTACCTGGTCTAGCGTCGATCTTGCACCCTCAACCAGCAAGGATCGCACCAATCGGCAAGGACCATGGAAGGACTAACCGTAACCATCTTGAACAAAATATGTTCAATGGTGGTTCAAACAGCGGATCCACATTTCAACAGTCTCATTCACTTCCAGAGTCCAAATTGAGCCAGTTTACTGAACCCATGTCTTCTTTTGGTGGTTCAAGCTCAACCAGTTCAGCAATTGAAACATTATCTGGTCCACAGTTTTTATGGGGTAGTCCTAATATATACTCTGAACAACCCAAGGGACCTAGCCATGGATTTCCAGTCACAGGTCGGTCACCAACCATGGCTCATCCGTTTGCTACAACCAAGGGTCCACCGACTCACGGGTTTCCGATTGCAGGGCGACCTGCGTCTTTTCTTGGTTCATCACAACACCACCATCAGCATCATCATGTTGGTTCAGCTCCATCTGGGATCCCGTTTGAAGGGCATTTTAGTCATTATCGTGAGTCTCCTGAAACGTTGTTCATGAGTCCTCCGGCTTTCGGAGGTGTAGGTTTAGGTCATATTGACAGAGGCGGGTTTTTAGGTTCACGTGGGTCTGTTGAAAACGGTTCTCCAAGTTTCAGCACCATGTCTTCTCCTAGGCTTAATCCCATGTTTCTTGGTAACGGACATTATGCTGGGCTGGGACCCACGATGGTAGAAGGTATGAGCGAGCGTAGTGGGCGGGCCCGTAGTCGTGTTGACCAAAATGGAAGTCAAACAGATAGCAAGAAACAGTTCCAGCTTGATCTTGATAAAATCACAAGTGGGGAAGATATGCGAACGACTTTGATGATAAAAAACATTCCTAATAAGTAAGACCTCATTTTTCCTCCTGTAATTTGGCAGTTAAAAAAGATTTCAACTTGATTATTTTCTTTTTGTATTTTAGGTATACTTCAAAGATGCTGCTTGCTGCCATTGATGAAAATCATAGTGGCACTTATGATTTTCTTTACTTGCCCATCGATTTTAAGGTATAATTTAAGCATTTCTTGCTTTTACAGCAACCACACACACACACACACACACACACACACACATATATATATATATATGTAGGGGCGGGTTCAAATGAGAACTCAAATTTGGTTGTGAACGTGAGGACAAATGAGAGTGCGACACGTGTCCCATTCAAAGAAATATTCAGACTGAATATAGTATTTATTCGGTCTGAATGTATACAAAGAAATATTCAGACTGAATATAGTATTTATTTGGTTGAATATTTCTTTGTATATTCAGTCTGAATAATCTACATTCAGACACGTGTCGCACTCTCATTTGTCCTTATGTTCACAACCAAATTTGAGTTCGCATTTGAACTTTCCTCTATATATGTATAAATTATATATAACTTAGGTGAATGTTTTTTATGCCTTTTTGGAAAAAACTGACGGGCTTCCTACTATTTGGTGCAGAACAAATGCAATGTTGGCTATGCATTTATCAACATGCTTTCTCCAGCACATATAATACCATTTTACCAGGTCTTTTTTCGCCTGTTTTTATTGTTCTTCTGGTTTGACCATCTTTGACTTGGTAACTTTGACATGGGTAAATTTGTTAATTGTAGTTAATTACTAATTTATGTAAATTGTGGTTTAGGCATTCAACGGGAAAAAGTGGGAGAAATTCAACAGTGAGAAAGTTGCTTCTTTGGCTTATGCTCGAATCCAAGGAAAGATGGCACTTGTCACCCACTTCCAGAACTCTAGCTTAATGAATGAAGATAAGCGTTGTCGCCCTATTCTTTTCCATTCAGAGGGCTCGGATGCTGCTGATCAGGTAAAATATTCATTTTAGATGCCTAATGCAAGCCATTTTTATTTTATTTTGACATGGTACTTTGTACCCTTTTGTCCCATGTCCACAATGAAAAAGGAAGACCGTTCTAGAAATGTGCAATTATTACACTTTTTAATTAGCTAAATGACAGTTTTACCCTTAATAATAGAGGGAGTAATAAATTTCTCCCTTTTATAATTAAGGGTAGGATTGGAAAGTAGGCACTTACTTTTGGAAATGGACACTTATGAGGTAGTATTTATTTGTTTTGTGGCTTGTCAAGCCTGAAAAGCTTAGGGGTTGGGTCCGGCTTGCCTTAGCCTCCATTCTTGATTCAACTCATATAGTCTTGGTTCCTATGGATGCGTACAAAATTGAAAGCAAACCTTTCAACTATACTTGCAAATAAGTTATGCTAAAAACTTATAATTAAATGTCTCTGATGAGGCTCAAGATTAGTGCTAAATAAATATAAATCCCACTTGTTTGTATAGGCTTGGTGGGCTTTGCTTATTAAGTTCTTGTCGTTTAGGCTCATCCAACCTATGGTCATTGCTGCACACTTATTCAACGATTTGTGGGTCCCATCTTTTCTTGCACACACCACATAAATTGAAGATATATATATATATATATATATAGAGAGAGAGAGAGAGGAAAGTTCAAATGAGAACTCAAATTTGGTTGTGAACGTGAGGACAAATGAGAGCGCGACGCGTGTCTGAATGTAAATTATTCAGACCGAACAATCAAAGAAATATTCAGACTGAATATAGTATTTATTTAGTCTGAATAATGCTACATTCAGACTGAATAAATACTATATCCGGTCTGAATATTTCTTTGATTATTCGGTCTGAATATGACACGTGTCGTGCTCTCATTTGTCCTCACGTTCACAACCAAATTTGAGTTCTCATTTGAACCCGCCCCTATATATATATATAGGGTTTCAAATGTGAACTCAATTTTGGCTGTGAACGTGAGGACGAATCTCAGCCACACATCTTCGGTTATGGTGGACGCGATCACGGAGGATTGACGCGATTCATGGGAGGGTGGAGATTATTAAAGGAGGGGAACCAGGTCAAAGCCGCCTTTATTGACCGGATAAGTGGCTGAGATTCGTCCTCACGTTCACAACCAAAAATGAGTTCACATTTGAACTTTCCTCTATATATATATATATAGGGTTGGGTTCCGGTGAGAAGCCTAAGAAGAGATCTCCACTCTTGGAACAATCCTAATTGAATATCAACATTAATGAGATGCACCGGATCAACTCCCTTCTAAAGCGCAATTCATGGGTGGGCATGAGATTAAAAGTGATCAAGGGTCCAAATCTCTTCTTACGCTTCTCACCTTAACTCTTCTTCTCACACAATCCCATGCCTAAATATATATATATATATATATATATATTATGGCCATTTATAGAAATGTGTCATTCTGGGTTATTTAATAATTTCTCGTATATATCTTACAGGAACCTCTTTTATCAAATAGTTTAAACATTCAAATGCACCGGTCAAATGGGTCAGACTCAGGCGATTCTACAGGTAGCCCTCCAAAAGACGGCACAAACGAGCAGAGCTGACAGCAGGTTAAGCAGCAGTCTTTATTAAGTATCTAAATTATACTCGTTACTAAAAGACTGCTGGCTTTCAACCGTACATATTATGTATAGAAGTAGGAGAATCGCACCAAAAAGGAAACCAAAGGTGCAGATTTTGTGTACTTTGAAAAAGGATAAAAGAGTAAAAAAGTAAAAAAGTAAAAAAGAAACCTGATAATCGGAAGGAATGGTTAAAAGAGGCGAATGATGGTAATGTACAGTGGAGATTCGCCATTTTGCTAAAATACGTAAATTGGTCATAATCTTCTGCTATTCGTCTCTTGGTTTTGAAGACCCATTTTCCCAGTTTGATTTTGGGACAATTGATGATGGATGATGTTTACCTGCACATAAGTTTGTTTATTGGGGGTAAAAAATGGTTAAAGAGGGTTTCTTGCCAATTGTATATTTGTGAGCTTATGAGAGGGTAGAATTGACTTTTCATGTTTTCTGCACTTCCATCTGTAGTTCAATGTTTTTAACTATAACTGAAAATTTGGAACCTTTTTCTCCCCTTTTCTTTTTGTGTATTACTACTCCATTTTAGTTATGAGAAGGTTTCATGTTGTTGAGAAGCCATTTTATGTATTTAACATCTGTATCATACATTCAATGGTGTTAAAGTTTATTGGCAAACTGTATTTTATCCTTTTTTTAAAAGGGTGTCTCATGATATGTAGAAATCATTCCAGATAAAATCAGTGGTCACAATTGTTGTGTATGCCTGGAATCGTACCCTAGGCAGATGAGATATTCCATCATATCCTCTGGAGTCTCAACCACAACCCTGTGGTTAACTGTCTTTTATCTTTATGTTGTCATTATATACAGGAATTGAGTTGCTGGTTCACAGAAAGAGGGATGATTTGACTTTTTGGGTCAAACCGGATGCTTTTCGACTTAAAATTGACATGAGTTTAAGACATTGTTTTGTGAAATATCTGAAGTTATGATAAAGTTCATGAAAGGTGTTATAACTTGAAAAGGGCTGGCAACAAATTAGTAATGAAATTGAAGTAAGATTTGTGTTTGAAAAGCATTAAGGTTGACATGAGAAAAGTCTAAAGGCTTGTTTGTTGGCAGCTTAATAAGCTTAACGAGACTCGCAGCTTATTTGGTCAGCGATACATGACTGTTTGATAGCGGCTTAATGACATAGAAAGTAACTTATTCAGTAAGCTTCTAGGGGAAAGCTTTATGCAATTTTTTTTTTCAAACATGTCCTTCCCAATTGAAAAACACGCTTTCTTTCATCCATGAAAAAACCCTTCTAAACAAGAAACTTCCCAATCTATACAGATGATTAATCCACACAGACATCTTTATCCATATAGGACTTAATGAAAAACCAACCAAACAACACCTATCTTTATTTTCTCTTTAAACCAAGAAAAGATATACAAAGATACAGAGCTTCTGATGAGATCAGATGCAATACATCCATCTCACATCAAGATTCAGCAAACTGAGTTACCAACATGGTGAAAACTGGAATAAAAATTAAAAAGCCTCTACAAGGCTCGCAGCTTATTTGGTCAGCTATACATGACTGTTTGGTAGTGGCTTAATGACATAGAAAGTGACTTATTCAGTAAGCTTCTAGGAGGGAAGCTTTATGCATAAAGCCAAGTTTTTCTCAAACATGTCCCTCCTAATTAAAAAACACGCTTCTTTCATCCATGAAAAAATCCATCTAAACAAAAACCTTCCCAATCTATACAAACAGATTAATCCACACAGACATCTTTATCCATACAGGACTTAATGAAAACCAACCAAACAGCCCCTAAATCTTTATTTTCTCTTTAAACCAAGAAAAGATATACAAAGATACAGAGCTTCTGATGAGATCAGATGCAATACATCCATCTCACATCAAGATTCAGCAAACTGAGTTATCAACATGGTGAAAACTGGAATAAAAATTAAAAAGCCTCTACAAGACTCGCAACTTATTTGGTCAGCTATACATGACTGTTTGGTAGTGGCTTAATGACATAGAAAGTGACTTATTCAGTAAGCTTCTAGGAGGGAAGCTTTATGCATAAAGCCAAGTTTTTCTCAAACATGTCCCTCCTAATTAAAAAACACGCTTCTTTCATCCATGAAAAAATCCATCTAAACAAAAACCTTCCCAATCTATACAAACAGATTAATCCACACAGACATCTTTATCCATACAGGACTTAATGAAAACCAACCAAACAGCCCCTAAATCTTTATTTTCTCTTTAAACCAAGAAAAGATATACAAAGATACAGAGCTTCTGATGAGATCAGATGCAATACATCCATCTCACATCAAGATTCAGCAAACTGAGTTACCAACATGGTGAAAACTGGAATAAAAATTAAAAAGCCTCTACAAGACTCGCAGCTTATTTGGTCAGCTATACATGACTGTTTGGTAGTGGCTTAATGACATAGAAAGTGACTTATTCAGTAAGCTTCTAGGAGGGAAGCTTTATGCATAAAGCCAAGTTTTTCTCAAACATGTCCCTCCTAATTAAAAAACACGCTTCTTTCATCCATGAAAAAACCCATCTAAACAAAAACCTTCCCAATCTATACAAACAGATTAATCCACACAGACATCTTTATCCATACAGGACTTAATGAAAACCAACCAAACAGCCCCTAAATCTTTATTTTCTCTTTAAACCAAGAAAAGATATACAAAGATACAGAGCTTGTGATGACATCAGATGCAATACAACCATCTTCACATCAAGATTCACGAACTGAGTTACCCAACATGGTGAAAACTAGAATAAAAATTAAAAAAAGCCTCTACAGATGCTGCTTTACTTCTACAAGATTTCTTGTTTTTCAAATCTTCATTTCCTTGTTTTAAGTTCGATGTCAATGAGGAAGCAACACTTACTGTCATCTCTAACATAATTAACATGGCCTTTCATGATACCGAGCAGTTTCCTAGAAAGATTCAGGGCGAGTCCTTCTTGGGTATCCCATCGTTTTCTCTCCTCGTACATGTCTCTGATGATATCCACAGGTAACCCTGGACCGGGATGACTCATTCTGCAAGGAAAAGTTCATTAGAAATTCTATCCCGTTGCTACAACAAAATTGATTTTATAAGATGCCAGAATATGTCTGGATGTCCTAATGAACACTTCTTCATAGGATTTAAGTTTATAGGATCAAACAAAGCATTATGTATAAATGTGTTATGATAAGTTGATAGGGTGCTTTTGAGCGTCCTAATAAAGTTTGTTAAGCCAATTCTGAAATAAAACATCATATTAACCAGCAAAATGCCATTTTTATGATCTTTGAGAAAGTAGATCAAAAACCCAGATAAAAAATCGTATTAGAACAGGGTATAGAGTTTAGGAGTTGTCATTTTGTTGGCTTAATCTGGACAAGTGTGGTTTTTGATCTGTGCGATTAAGTCACCTTATATGCGAATAAGCCGCAAATAAACAGCCTAAAAGGGTTGTGCGAATAAGCCAATTAAACCAGGAAGCTCATTAAGCCCAAGTAAACAGCCCCTGACTGTTTCCTTGAAGACCCTCGGCTGTTTCAAACGATCTAAATATATTTCCAATTTATGAACAAAAGGTGGCTTTTGCCTTAATTTTTAACCAAGATTTATGCTAAGAAATACATATCATATTTAAGAGTTAATGCCTAAACAAAGATTTTCGTGAAACTTATTATACCTGGGGTGGATTGCTGTGTGACAAGAGTTAATCACCAATATCTTACTCGCTTATTATATCTTTTTGTTCTTCAAGACAGGGTCTTAATGGAAAAAACTTCTCTACCTCTTGAGGTAAAGGAGGTCAGCATAAATCTTTAGGGGCTGTTTGTTTACCTCTTAACAGTTCCACTAAGAGGCAGCCTCTGAATCGCTAAGAGATGAATCTTGTTTGGCAAACAATGAGTCTGCCTCTTAATGGTTCCAAAACCCTCTGAATCATTTTGTATCATGGACCTCTCTTAACCATTAAGATCCCTAATTACATCGTGAACAATGACCAAACAATTATATTTCATTTTACACTATATCATAAAAGTCTCTTAATCATTCTGACCACTTAATCATTCTACACCAAACCATTCAGCAACTGCCAAACAGCCCCCCAGACCTTGTGTGTGATTTATAGGGTCCGTTTGATTTGGTTTCCCATAACGTAAATAAATGAGAAAGGCAAAGCCATAAATCTTACCTGAATTGTAGATGAATGAATTCATCCCCATCTTGTATCATTCTGAGTCCAGGTGACACTTTGATTTCCACCCAACCATCTGGTGATGGTGCATGATGCACAATACTTAGCAAGAAATCTGATAAGACTATCTGAAGCCTAATTTGATCGCCAAAAAGAGTGAGTGTTTTCACTTGATCAGGTATTTCATGAACTAACGGTATCTTCTTTTCCTTTAACACAATCATGACTTGGCTCACAATGGCATCCAAAAGATTCTCCAATACAAATTGGTTCAAGTTCAGGTCCACACTTCTGCAGAAACAAACATTTCACAAATTTACTTCTGCAAAATTGTTATGGATTCTTGATTTCTTTCACTAGATGATAAAACTGAAATGATATATAGATAATAACTATACCTTATATTGCGAAAAAGATTGGTTTAATTTGAAAAAAAACACGTCATTTTTTGGATTTGAAAAGCAAACAGTCTGCGTGTCTGACCTTGACTGTTAAAGCATCGTCTGACAGAAAAACAAAAGAAACCAGAGAAGAGAAGAGAAGGAAGATTTACGTAGCCTTTGTTTTCTAAGAGGTGCTGAAGTCTAAAGTCTGATTTCACTTCTGATTTACAAGAGGTGGTGCTAAAGTCTGAAATCTAGAATGTTTTTTTTCGTGTGAAGTTTGAAATCTAAATCGGTCATTGATTTATAAATCCCTAACAATGCGGGTGTATGCGGATAAGAGGAATTAAGTGGTGAGGTTACCACTTTTTTTTCAGATGATTTTCAGACCTAAGAGGGTCCGGAAAAAACAAAAAAAAAACAAACGATCTGAATTTAAAAACGTCTGAACGAATAAGTGATAAGTGGTCATTAAGAGGTAAAAAATTGAAAAAACAAACAGGGCCTTAGAGAATGAAGACTAACCCCTCTTCAATACTTTTTATATCCATATTCTCGACAATTAATGCGATTTGTTTTTCACAAGCACTACTCGTCTCAAGATACTGCTTCTGATCATACGAAATATCCGTGTTTTCAAGAAGTTCATGAGCGAAACGCAGCCCATCTAACGGATTCTTTATTTCTTGCTTCAAATACGCCAACTCATTATTTTTCAACACGAAATCGTGATCTTTACTGTCTCTTAAAGGCCATTGCGCACTAGTCTGCAAGAAGCAGAAACACCCAACTACTTTTCCACCTTCAATAACTCTCTTATTTGCTGTCAATTGAACCTCTACAAGATTCCCATCTTTACTAAAAAACTCGAATGGTAAATCTGAAGTGTCATGCCCCTTGATTGCTCTATATAACAGAATCATAAATTTTGTGAGTGTTTCTTCATTTTTGAGTTGACATAAATCTCCGAAAATCTCACCAGGAAGCACTTTCCCTAGAACTTCATGTTTCATATAACCAGTAAGCTCTTCCATGGCTGCATTCCATTCAGAACAACAAGCATTTTCATTGGAAGCAAATAAAGGAGGAATTAACGGATTCGGGCTTTGAATAATCGTTTTATAGTCTCTTTCCATGCGTATGAATTTATCCATGACAATTTTCTCGATTGTGACATCTTGACCCACGAAGCATACCCCAACCACATTGTTCTTGTAGTCCCTGCTTGTGCAAGTATTTGCCATAATGTATATAATGTTGTTGTTTTGTTGGTGCATATCAACCTTCCGTAGTTTCAGTTCAACGTTTTTCTCTTCTGCACCTGCATCAAGTATGTTAGATCCCAACTACCAGAAATAATTTTTAAAAGATTATCTAGCAAACAAGTTAAAGATTATCTTTTCTCAACTAAAGATCAGTATTTTCAACCACAAGGCTTGTCCGTACTGGTTGAGGCCCTGGGGGATGTGACGGAATATCACATCTGCCCGAGGTCCGAATCCAAGCGTACACAACAATTCTGGCCACTGAGTTTATGATGTCTTGCGGTCATAACTTGTCGGGATTAGTCCAGCATAGCCTGGGCTACCCCCCCCCCCTCCAAAAAAAAAGATCAATTCTTTCCTTTTGAGTCTGTTCAACACAGAGAACTAGTTGCAAGAAAGGCCAACTCATGACATGTTACCCCCCATTCTACTCTTGTATTTACTTGTGTATTTCTTTTGCTATTGATGATTCTATTTTGAATATACAGCTAGGAGCTAGGAATGGGTACCGTTAATATTTCAATTAGACTAGTCATACAAATTGGATTCATAGGTTAGATTAGGGGTGTGTAGAGGATAGGGTTAGTGAGCCAGCAGTTAGACCTCTGAATCCTACATCAGATCCCCGCCCAAGGGGGGGGGGGGGTGGTGGTTAGACCTTCCTACCTTGATTATGTTTCCGGATATCTGTTTGATTTTTGGTTGCTTGCTTCTGACTCGTTTTTCAAATCCTAACGGTGTCTTTCTTGTTTTCAAGTTCGTCTTTTTCGTATATTCTTATGTTCTTGTTTCCAAGTTTTCGAAATTTAACACTTTCTAGGATCTCAGGAGCAAGTTGTTCCTTGTGTTACTGATCATTGTGCAACTATTCACATATAGGTACATACCACTTGCATTAGTGTAAATACCGAGTCAAACCCGAATATTAAATGAGTTTTTTTTTATCATCTTCTCATCTTCTAGACTTCTTAAAAAAAGAGTTATTAAATAGATAATATAAGTCAAACCCTAATATTAAATACCCAGAACTTTGGAACAACGGATCTCGTAGATCTCTGTGTTGGCAAGGACTCTTAATCGGGATTAATATCTTGCATGACTAGGGAACTGGTAGCTAATGGTTATATTAGTACTAATCGTGGATAGCCATCCTGTAACTAAAGTCTGTAGGCTTTCATATTTTCAGCCTGTTGAACCATATTTTACTCCATATATTCTCTGATGTTTTAATGAAATAAGCATGACTTCAAAGAAAACCTATTAGAAATGCAAATCTAATTGAGTTATAACTACTTAACAGTTTACATGATAATTTCAAACAAAGACATATGGACCAAATTACATTACTTGTCGTTCTATAAATTGGGTTATTTAGCTAAATGACCTCCCAACAACTGTTTTAAATCCATGGCCTTCTGACAAGTTTTTAGGTGTTCTTTTGTATGGAAGAGGCATTCTTCTATTAACAAGTGGTTCGAAACCTATCAGAAAGTCATGGATTTAAATAAAACCTGTTGGAAGGTCATTTAACCAAAGGACCCCTATAAACTCTTAGTTCTTCGTGTGAGTTAGGTACTTAGGTTTATGTTGTCATGTGATAAAAGATGTACCTTGCAAAGCTCTGTAGAGAAGATCTTCAACGACTGCCCGTGAGCTTTCATGAATGATTTCATCAATCAAAGACTTTCCCATAGCTTCACTAGCTGCTACACCAGTCAACTCTGTAATTTTAGCATTCCACCCATTGATCAAACCTGAAGCATCAACACCAAAGATTGGGACAGATGTGGTTTCAATCAATCTCACCATTTCACATGCAATTGAACTAATTTCGTCCATCCCTTGAATCCCAGTCTCACTTTGTTGACCATATTTCATCACCTTTGAACCACCATCACCACCTTTGTTCTCTGCAACATCTTGAGCTGAGGTTCTCATGATTAGCTGCAAAGAATGAATCACATTGATCTCAAAATCTTCCCATGGCAAACTTTTCTTTTTTGCCACTTCAAGAAACGCCTTAAACGATGATCTTGGATGCATTCTATCACCACCATCTTCATCCTCGGGATGATGCTTAGCCCCTGCCCATTTGATTTCTTTTTCCGTGTATGATCTGAACCAAAACAAGAAATCTTTAGAAGTGATTTGGGCAGCAGCCATACCACAAATGGCATCACCAAGCGCAATAGCACCAGGATAACCGGCTTTGAACAAACTCTCTGTACTAAAACCTGTAGAGTCCTTATGTTCACTACACAACCATTCAACTATATCCATAACTTGTGATTCATTTGGAGTTATACCCACTAACCAAACTTTCCCACCATAATACAGAGCGGCTCCATCACACTTGATTAGATCCATTATGCTCGGAGATTGAGTTATAATCCTGAAAGGGGCATCTCGTAGTAGCATGTCACATAGGGTGGTCTGCATGCGGAGGATGTTTTTCTCTGCTTTCTGTTTGGCTAACTGAAGCTCCATGTAGAGCTGCAAACCCATGGACTGCATCAAAAACTCACAGGCATAGCGAAGTGGGAAAGGGATGTAACGACGTGTAGTGTGGTGGCAGGCCACCAAGCCCCATAGCTTCATGGATTCATTGTTGTTTATAAGAATTGCCATCACCAAAGTCCCAATAGAATTCATGTTAGCCATGTAAACTCTATGGCAACCATGGGGGGCTCGAAGGGTAGAGTTGACCAAACAAAGGGGTTGATTTAACTCTTCACTTTTAATCACTTGGACAGATTCTGCATTACAATCAACAATTATCCTCACCCGATTCTGCTTAAATAGGAAACGGGCAGCTTGTGGGATGTCTGTTGCGGGATAATGTAGTCCCAAATAGGGTTCTAAATCAGACCTCCTAATTTCTGAAACAACTTCACCATGTTCATCATCATGGAACTTATAAACCATAACCCTATCATATCCGGTAAGCTTTTGAACTTCTTCAACAACAGTGTCACATAAAACGCCAATATCTCCACCAGGGAGAGATTGAAGCCTAGAAATCGCTCTAACAACTAGTTTTTGTGACTGGACTGCACCGGCCAGTAGTAGTGTGGGATCACTGGAGTTAGCTGGCTCTAAATCAATCACAACACCCACATCAATCCTATGGAGAATAGCATAAAACGGCTTACGGGTACTCCTAGAATGAACCCAAATTGGGTTTAACAAAGTGATTTCTCTAGAAGACATTGCTCTTTCTAACGAGGCCCGGGAAGAAGAAGTGAAAAGGGTTCTAGCATCTGTTCCAATAAGACTCTTCTTGGGCTCATTCAAATCATCAGGATTGACCGGATTCAAATTCAACATGCTAAAGCAGTTTTCACTATAACTGATGATTCTGAAGGTGGGTTCTTCAATTGCAATCATACAACCAAATGGTTGAACAAAACCACCCCTTTGAATTCCTTCTAAATAAGCAGTCATTTCTTGTTCAGCCACATCTTTTGGTTCATGTTTAAGCAACGCTGAGTAGTTAAAAGACTTACCAGATCCAACAGACTGCTCAAATTCTGATAAAAGCCTAGCATCAGCACCATACTGAGCCAAATTGAGGTTTTTATTTGCTGGGTTCATGTTGCTTCCACCTGATGATGATGATGATGATGATGATGATGATGATGATGAAGTTGCAGCAATGATGTTGTTGTTATTAATGGTTGCCTCTGTCTTCACTCCTCTACTCCCTAACTCCATACTCATTGCTTGATGACACTTTTGTGGATGTTTTTCTTTAGAGTCTTTGGGGAATTTGAAGTGGGTTCGAATTCAATGCAAATGCAAAAACTTAGTACCACCACCACCAGCCTCGTTGTAAATGATTGAGTTTCTTGAAGTCCCCACATATTAATTTCATTTGCCACTATCTTCATCTTCTTAATACTGGATTCTTGATTTCAATTGGCTTCTTCATTATCATAAAACACTGATTATTAATCAGGCTTTAACTTGAGCAAAACAGTGTAAAAACGATTGAAACTGGTTAAAGATAATGTGGACCAAGATAAAGGAAAAGGGTTTTAAAAGATTTAAAAAAAAGATTCCAAGATAAAAAAGAGAGAGAGAGAGAATCCATATGTCACTATCTTGATCTCATCCTCAAAACCAAAAATTCCAAAATCTCACCTCTCTTTACGCATATAAAAAATTCAACACCGTTGAGGCTGTCTGAGTGAAACAATTTGGAATTTGATGAATTTCGGTCATTCATCTCACTGAAGAGTCAAGATAAAAACAAATGGTTGTTTTTCTATTAAGGATTAAAAACAAATAGTTGTTTTTTTCCCTATTAAGGATTAAAAACAAACAGTTGGTGTGCACCGCCGCAGCCGACCAAGATTTTGGAGGTTTTCTGTTTGGGGTTGTTTCTTCGATCACTCGTAAAGACGCCTTTTTTCTTATATATATTTCAGATTTAGAAAAAAGGTGTAAATATGTTTCTTCAATTGTATGTATATAGATAGTTGGCTGTTTGGTGCCGACCATGAACACTTTAAATCAGAAATGATTTAATATTACATGTGACCCACATCATATATGGTCCGCAATATATTCCTTTATTCCTTTAAATTTACAAAGTTCTCATTTGAACCTTCATCTCTCTCTATATATATTTGAATTGTTTTTATTTAGGATGGTTTTTTATAGATAGATCGATCGTGTTTTTTTTTCCAATTGAGAAGGGCAGGTTTGGAAAAAAAAAACGTGTTACTGCATTAAGTTTCTCTCTAGAAACTTACTGAATAAGCCACTTTCTATATTATTAAAGCTTACTGAATAAGCACTTTCTATATTATTAAAGCCACTACCAAACATACATCTATAACTGGTGGAAAAAGCTGTGAGTCTCATTAAAACCGTTGAGTTGCTTTGATTTTTTATTCATTAAGTTCTGTTAAATTGTCTCAAAGCATTAATCTATTTGAATAAATTAAGATAAATTGATTTTTGTTCTGAATAAATAATTTGAACAATAAAAATTACCATTTTTTAACCTTATGTCTACATAGGTGTTAAAATGAGAATAAATTGCTTCATAAATATTTAAAATGACAATTTTTTTAAAAATAATATGAAATATTTAAAAGAGGAAAGATAATATGAATTAAATGAATTAAACATAATACTTTAAAACTTAAAATATATGGAAAAAAAATAAAGTTTTATTGTTTGAATACAAATTTGATTTTATTCATGTTGATAAACTATTTATTTTTTTATGAGACGTATGACTAATTAAATTGTAGGAGATGGGTAATTTTGGAAAACATTCTCACTTAATGCATTAAGATAAGATATGCTAATTTAACATGTTAAGTCAATTTTTTAATATTAAGTTAAAATCAAACACGTTATTGTAACTTAACCAATCAAGCTAACCGTCTATTAAGCTTGTTAAGTCGAAAACAAACACCTTGAGAGCAGTTTGTCTTTGTTAACAGGTGAATCTTATTTGGTAAAAAAAGTGTTGTATTTTGTGCCTTCCTTAACCATTCAGCATTATAATTTAACTTTAAACAATTACCAAACAATCATATTTCATTCTATATTGTATCATAAAAGCCGCTTAATAATCATGCACCAAACCACCATTCAACAACAAACAAACAACTAGTTTGACTCAGGGCCGTGCCTGGGGGAGGGCAGGGCGGGCGTACGTCCAGGGCCGACAAGAAATAGGGGGCCCATTTTTTCCATATAACTATATAGTATACGGTAATAGTTCAAAAATATTAATAAATAAAAGTAACACAAATATTTTTAGTTCTAATATGACCCAACAAATATTTAGCATTAGATTAAGGGCCCAAACATATTTAATTAATTATATTAGTAAAGAAAATATGTGAAAAATAATTGGGTGTTCATTTTTATAGTATTTCTTGTTTTCTTTAAGAAAATTTATCTACTATTAAAATCTTAAAACTACTTTGCTTAGAAAACATTGATGTAATCTCCATCATTCATCTCCCACCAACTCTTTTGATTAATCCTTCCACATAAATTCTATTTTCGTATTGCAATATGGTAGATTTCTTGTTATTAACGTAAGAAAAGTCTTAAATTTTGGAAAAAAAATTATCAACCATATGAGATGATCCAACTTATATCTATAATTAGAATTTCAAATCTATCTTTATTTTTTCCATATATTATTAACTCCTTATTACTTAAAATTGAATACCTTAATTTTAACTACTCTCATATCTCTAAGATAAGCATTATAATCAAAATGAACTTTTGATATAAGATTGATGGTTTGCTAAAAAGTCCGTTTTAATCGTAAAAAATATAAAATGGTTATGAAAACACTGAAGTGATGTGAGAGGGAAACACAACTGATTTATATTGATCTATATAAAGTGCTACTTTGAATAGGCAACATTGTGACCTCAAATGATGTTAATCTATATATCAAAGGTGTATCATGGAATATGTTGTGTAACGGGTATAGGATGCTATGTAAAAATGATATGGTAGATAATATTAATTTAGAAGTAATTATGGATATTTTGCATCAAGGAATACTCGGGAAAAAACATTTTATATGAATCATTAGCATTTTTTCAACTCATGTTATTCTGATAATTAAAACAATAAATTGGATTTTTTTTCCATACTTATCGAAGACCCTTTTTCACTTCTCGTCCAGGACCTATAAAATACCAGGAACGGGCCTGGTTTGACTTAAACTAAAAAGCATATGAAGTTTAAACTATGAATCAAAAAAATTAAAAAGCCAAATATATAACTTAAAAATGGAAGTAAAATCAAACAAATCAACTATAAAATTGTTTTACCACTGTTAAAATTGTTAAATAAGGGATATTTTGGTCTTTTTACCCCTTTTTTTTGTTTTTTTCCTTATTTCTTTATTCCTAATTTTTTTTGTTTTTTTACTTATTTATTTATTCATAATTTTTTTTGAACAACACACATCAAAAAATAAGGAAAACAACAAAAGATCAGGTATTCAAGGGTTGGTTTCGGTTTTTAATTTTAGGTACACATGCAGATAACTGAACTGAACCGAACCGAAAATAATATAATATTTAATATTTAGATTATTATTTTTATATGTATTAACCCAAAGTTATATGAGTAAAATCTTTTACGTTTTGGTGTCAATAATTATGCTGGATAATTAAATTTGGTGGTATGAAGTTGTCTAAGAGTCGACATTAACTGAAAATGGATGTTTTAAACAATTAAACTTATTTTTACTTTGTACCACTTTGATTAGTTTTATTTATTTGTTGTGTAATTGTTTAAATGTTATATTTCGGTACCATTTTTATATTATATATGATGTTTCTTATAAATTCGGGTAGCCGTGAACCGAACCACGGATAACCGCATTATTTCGGTTCAACTCGGTGCGGTTCAACCCACGGTTCAGGTTCGATTCAGGTAGTCACTAGTCAGGTATCCGCCTCATACGGTTCGATTTACATTTTCCCTAATAACCGAACTAAACCGAATCGTGAACACCCCTAGATTGGTTGGTGCTCTAGTAAGTGCATTTTGTTCATGTAGATTAAATTTTCGTTGTGCGTCGAGTTTAATTGTTTACACGTGGGCTTTAATTTGTTTCGTAGTTTTGTGGTTTTGTTTGGATTTTGAGAGGCATTGTATATTGAAATCATGGACATGAATGCATATTGAATTTTGTGTGTTGATCAAGTCAAGATGAACAATGGCGGATACATGAACTTTTCTGAGCGTGTGCACCTTTAAGGTCGATCAAAGGTCTATAAAGTTGCTGTTTAATTCAGAGAAAAGTCAATACAATTTGACCCAGAGAAAATTCAAAACTAAGTCGATTCGATACAATTTATATTTTTACAAATTGAATCAATCTTCATTTTTTGAGCAACATGAAAGACTACGTCTTACGCATGACGTGTTTTTAGCCAAATTCCATGAAACACCCGGAAATTTTTATAAAGATTATATAGGTTCGCATCCTAATATTTTGATATTTAGGGTTAAATGGAGTGTTTTAAGGGTCTGGTTATGGGTGCGATTGATCTGAAAGATGGGAGCGAAAAACGAGACCCGGTTTAGTTTCGGTACACTTTAGGCGATTATGACTGGCTAGGATGCCATGTCATAATCGCATGGCATCATCGCAGGAAGCTACCAGATCTGGAAGTCGAGCAAAATGCAGGAAAAGTCGCGGTACACATCCTGTGATCATGACTGGCGATCATGCCATGTCATGATCGCGTGGCATCATCGCCCGAAGCACATCTGGAAGCCACTTTCTTGTCAAACTCTCGGTACCCTCTTCGCCATGATGACAGGCGATCATGCCAAGCCATGATCGCGGGGCATGATCGCCCGAAATGTCCAGCAAGCACATTAAAGTGCGATTTTTAGCTCCTTTTCTCATTTATCAGATACGAAAACTCAGCAGCGGGAGAAAAGCATTGAAGGCGATTTTAGGGTTTCATTTTCTTCCACCTACCACTTCCAGAACATTTATTGTTGCATTAAAGAGGAGAAGTCAAGTGAAGTTTTGGGATTTAAAGCTTCAAGTAGTGGCATCCTGGTTCCTTTCAGCTAGTTCCATCACATACACCTTCTTAGAGACTTTTCTAGGGTTTTACCAAACCCTAGCTTGTGAGTTCAAAATCCGAACCTTACAATCTTAAATACTTGTTATAAATGTTGTATTTCATTGATTTTAAGCTTATGGTTACAAGTATTTACATTTATGGGTAAGTTTGGAGGTTTTAGGTCAAAATGAAGATTTTGGGTATTTTGGTTTTAAAGGATGAAATGAGCATCCTTATGGTTTTAAAACATTTGGAAAAGTTATTTAAATGGCATAATCTTTTGTTTTGGTACTCAAAATGAATTGACCCAATTTTGGTAAAACCGGTATTTGGAAGGAACGGTTTTTGGAATAGTTTTCAAGTTGGGAAAGGTACTTATACGTCTCTTTAGATGTATTTGGTCGATAGACTAGTATGTAATGGATCCATAGGCATATAGACGGTTTAAAGCGGGATTGTTGTCCCTTTTTGGTTGCATAGAAGTCATCGGGGGCCTTCTACCGTTGGGTATTAAGCCGGATCATTACCGGATGCCATTGGCTCTATGTATGCGCGAGTAGGGGTCATCGGGGGCCGTGTACTAAGGTGCATAATCGGTTATTTCCGGTTGCCATTGACCATTGCGCGGGCTTTCGTAGGAGTCATCGGGGGCCATGTACTAAGGTGCATAATCGGTTGTTGCCTGTTGCCATTGGCTCTTACGGTTAGCTCAAACATCGTGTAGTGACCTACTTATGGTATCTGTCACTAAGGATGGAACACCGGGTGTCCCCCGGTTGCTTTTAAAGGATCCTTGCTCACCAAGAGCAAGTTATTTCAAGTGAAGTTAAATAGGGTAAAATGTGCCGTATCTTTGTTTTAAAATGTTTTTAACTGCTTTATCCATTTAACTGTTTGTTCTCACTAGGCGTAAGCCTAACAGTTGATCTTAAATGTGGTTTACAGGTAAGCAGGTTGATGGGGCTCTTTAGAGAAGAGCGGGTTGATGTGCCGAGAGAGAGGACACCTTTTTGGAATTATGCTCATAGAGTATACATATAGCTGGAGACATAGCATATTCTTTTGAGGATATTAGTAACACCCAATTGTATTCTATATTCTGAATAGTATAGAGTAATAGGTTGTTATGTAATGACCATGTTTAGATGTAAACTCCCATACTCTATCCCCACTTATTGGGTGATTTTTATATTATTCCGTATTTCGTTTTGGTTTAATTTTGCTCTAAATTTTAGGGTGTTACAAATTGGTATCAGAGCTCTAGTTTAAGCGAACTAGGTGTAAATTTAAGATGCCTAGACTTAAGCTGAGACTTTAAGTGTGGATTTGTGTTAGATCCCAAACTAGCAACAATTGAGAAAACTCCATAATATGTAGAGAAGAGATAGAGAATTAAAGAACATTAATCACAAAATCATCAACTCATATTCATGTATTCATCATTATGGAGGGGAATTGTGAAGAACACCACATATTAGAATGAACCGACTCTCATAAGTCTGTATGTGTGCAAAGTGTGTTTTCTCACAAAACTTACTTACAAATGAAACTAAGACACCATATTTATAGGTGCCCAATACATGTGTTAAGTCCAAGCCCATAAAACACTAAAAAGCCCAAAATACAATTCTTTATAAAACTTTCTATCTAATTGGGGCTAATTAGATCTAACAATCTCCCCATAAAGTTTTATAAAGAAAGCATCATCAAATATTCTCCCCCTTGCTTTCTTTAGAAGCTCTTATGTGCCATTCTTCAAGTCTTCAAGGCGTTACAAGCTCCCCCTCAAATGTAGGCTCATTTTCTTGAAAAACTGAGACATTTTACACGTACTATCCAGCTTTCATGACTCAACTTTATCACTGTTTTTGACCATTGAGGAGACTTATTAAGAGAAAACATAAAACATGCATATTGAACTTCAGCCTCTTAGCTTATCAACAAGCTTTGATTCAGCCAATTTGAATGAAAATTGAGTGAGTTGTGCAAGTTTTCCCTCTGCTGCGCAAAACAGTCATCAAAACAAAGAATTTGACGCTTTAGACCTCGTTGAGTTGAGTTCAGTTCCGAGCCTTAGATTGAAAAACAGAGGATATTGTGACAATAACATGTCACACACGTAACTTGAATCCATGAAGAACGGATATGCGAACATCCATCTGAAGTCGGAAGGAGTATGAGTGAAAATCATTGCTTTCGTTCCAGCATTAGACAACAGACTTTGAGAGTGAATAAGACATGTCAGCTCACTGAATTTGAGAAAATTCAAAACTTCAAAGTCGTGCATATGTGTGTTATCGTTCCAACGCAACTGGATTCATGTATATTGGAGCTTCGAGTAAAACGTTGTATGCGTGTTTCTGAAACAGCGCAATGTTGTCAGAAAACCGAAAAATAATCGAGTTATGGGCTTTGGTTCGTTGTGAGTTCTGGACCAACATATTTTGAGTTTGATGCTCTGAACTACCCCTGGTCCGTCTCTGGTCCATCGTGGATTTTGGATCTAAATAAGCTCATTAAGCTGTCCCATTAAGCTCTGATTGACCGTCTGAAACGCTTAACTTCTGGACAGCTTGCACATGCTCTGAAGGCCTTTTGATTAAGCTTTGAAATTTCTGAATAAGCTCTGTGCATCTTCTGCATCAGCTGCCTTAACCCATACAGATATGTTGCATTGCATCTAAATAAAAATTCTGAACAACTTTTGATCATTGCTTCTGGATGGCTTTAAGAAGGTTTTGAACAGCTTTTAGTAAACTTTTCGGACGGACGAGAGGCGCACGGAGGCTTACGGGATGGCTCCGGGAGGTCTGCACATTCACTGTCTTCAGCTCTGGAAGGTTTGCACTTCTATAGCCTCTGGAAAACACTCTTTCTAAACCGAGATTCTTCTGAATAAGCTCTCATAAGCTTTATATTGCTTCTGATTAAGGCTCGGCAGCTTCTGGACAGTATTCAGAAGCTTTCATTAAGCTGTCTTATTAGAGCTTTCAGATTAAGCTCTATAGAAATTACTGGTTTGCGTACAGAGCTGTCTTATTTGCATACAGACAACTCCAAGGTTATTCAATAATTCTGATCTGAGACTAATCTGGACAGCTGCTGGTTCAAATTTAATACAGAAATCCACCACTTTTTGTTGCATTTGAAGTTTAAAGAAGCTCTGGATCTAATTGAAATTTCTGATCATTAAAATTGTACAGATCTTCTATGGCTTAATGACGTTCGAACAGCTTTCAGAAGTTTTGTACAACTTCTGATTGAAGCTTCTAAACACAAACAAACAGCACAAAAACTTTTGGACTGCTATACCTTCTGATCTGATCTGTTAAACCTTCTGGATCGAATTAAGCTCTACGATTAAGCTGTTTCATTAAGTTGTCTTATTAAGTTCTGATCAAGTTCTTCTGAAATGATTTAGCTTATGGATCAAAAACTTCATCTGATGTGTACGGCGTCTAAATAGTAACTTCTGGATGATAGCTTCAGAAAGCTTTTAGATAATCTTCTGATAGTAAGCTTCTGAAAAGAAATTGCTTCTGGCTTCTAGTTAAGCCTCTGATCAGTTGAACCTTCTGGTCATATTTGTAACTTTGGATAGCAACCAGAATGTGATCTCCCTTTGCCTTAAACTTCTTTGCATAGTTCTCTTGGTCACATATAGAGTTCTTGGTCAACCCTTCTTTCCCTTTTTGTTAAATCATCTATCATCAACTCTCTATTGAGCTTCTGGACTAGTATATCTGTATCCTGTAATATGATAACGGTTTCTGCAGCAAAAACCAATATGGAACCATCGCTAGAAAATGCAACAATTGTTATAGGATTCTTCCTGTAGGAACCAACAGCATGACATGGCCATTTAGTCCTCTGAATCAATTTTATCAATATGCTTTATAGCTTAGATTATCCACCCCCATGACCTGTTGTACGAACCGAAACCTTCTATATATCTTCAAGTTCTGAGAGAAGTGATAAAAAAAAATTCAGAAGGAAATCAGTTATGTTCAGCTTCAATTTAACAATGTCAACAGCAGAAAGAACAACAAAGGCTCAGTGATCGAGTGCGACAAAGATTTGTATCAACTTTAACCAGACCACCCAAATCAGATTTTAGCTAGCCGTCGATACCACAGTCGCAGATTCCACGGTTTCATAGTACTGGACGAATTCAGAATCTGGTAGAGTGATCTTCTGAAATTCAGAACAGATCTTCTAGGCAAGCAAGTATTTCACCAATTTACCACCACCAATTTTGTATTCACAATACATGAATTTCCTTTAAACAAAAAGTAATCCAAATTCAGTTTAGAAGGACTCATGACAGTAGCTACTAAAAGGAATTCAGACAAACAGCAGCCCCATTTGACTATTATGAGCAATCCTCTTTCTGTTTGAAATCAACAACAACAAAAACTTCTTGTCTTGGAAATCAAAAATTGGACAGCCTTGAACCAAAATCAGTTCATGTCAAGGTTGTGTCAACATGTTACTACACAAAATCATCCATGGGCAGCGACAAACCCGATATGAATTACTTATTTGTTGTTAATCAAATCCAACTGAAAGAAGAGAGTCCAATCTCAGATTTATATAAGGCCAGATCAAAGATCAACAGCCCTACTACTGAGATGCATAGAAGCAATGAACTCAAGCACACAACAAGATGAGATCAAAGATCAATCACCTACTTAGTGCTTAAAATATCAGACCAATGAAGGAGGGAGATCAAAATTAATCAAAACACATACACACATGTAGTAAATCGATCGGATCTAATAAACGTAAATTAAATCTTCACATGCACATTTCATCAAACATGTGGTGTGCAGAATCAAATTGGGTTTAGAATCAATAAAATCTTCCATGAATGATCATCCAAATCTCATCTAGATGAAATATTGGATCTCAAATAAGCTCAAAACAGAAAATCATATCATAGAAGTGATATTTGAGTTTAGGCTCATGTGATTGAAACAATAGAAGCACCAAAACACCAAAATCAATAATCAATTTCTACAATCGTTGCCATAGATGACCGAATTGAAGAAAAGTTTCAAAGCCAAAACATCCAGACTTCTTAGATATGTGTCTCAAAGCCAAAACATGTCTTGAACTTGAGAAAGAGGCAGAACTCAAAAACAAAGTGCAAAATCAAAAGATTTTAAACTCTACTCTTCCGAAGTTTACTAATATTCAAAAAGGCAAATGGAAATCCTCTAATTCTTATGTTCCTTTTTCAGTAAATAACAGAGCTTCTGCAAAAGTAGATCAGAGGAAGAACACAGAGAAGAAAAAGCCAGAACTAAAACAAAAGTCTAGTCTAGATAGGTTCTCTAGAACAACTGATACTAGAAAAGACTTTAGAAAGAATAATTGTAATTACCATTCTCGCAATGAAAATTCAATTCATTCTTCTATGTTTCAGTCTTCTGAATGTTTTTCACTGTTCTTAAAGTTAAAACAATTTTTCTCGCAAACCTCTGATCATTCCAATTCACAGTATGTTTGTCACAAAAAGAATAAAACTCAAAAAAACCAAAAACCAAAAATAAAGTCTTTACCTTCTGTTAAATCAAAAAACGAGCATACTCCAAAAGCTAACATAAAAGGACCCATTATGCGATGGGTACCTAAGAAATTCTGATTTTTGATTGCAGAAACAGCGTGTGCATATCTGGTATCTTGACTCTGGATGCTCGAGGCACATGACTGGATCCCAAAATTTACTATCCCAATTCAAGGACAAATCAGGTGGAGTAGTAACTTTTGGTGATAATGGGTAAGGGTCAAATAAAAGGCTACTACTCTACAAGAAGGTAATATCACCTTATCAAAGGTAGCTCATGTTTCTGGCTTGAAACATAACCTCCTTAGTGTAAGTCAACTTTGTGATTCTAAAATACTAGTAGTATTTGATGAAAAACATTGTTATTTGTTCTCTAAGGCAGGTGAAGAACTTTGGAGAAAGCGAGACGGGAAAGGTAACTTGTATATGATGAATTTTATCTCTAAGGATGGTAAGGAAACTTTATGTCTCATCTCCAAAAAGAGTGAAGTTGCGTGGCTCTGGCATCATAAAATGTCTCACTTAAATTTTAATAATCTTGAGATGCTTGTTAAAAACAAACTGGTATCTGGACTTCCAGATATTCATTTTCAAAAAGATCACCTCTGCATGTGAAATGGGCAAAATTAAACGAGCATCTCATAAAACAAAAAGTGATCATTCTTGTACTAGACCTCGCAATTATTACATGTGGATCTCTGTGGTCCAATTGCAATTCAGAGTCTATCTGGTAAAAAGTATATTCTGGTACTAATTGATGAATTTTCCAGATATACTTGGCTTGCTTTCGTTCGTCAAAAGTCAGAAGTCCCAGTGGTACTACAGAATATGATGACCAAAATTCAAGTTCTTCTACATCAGAAGATTCAACAGCTTCGAAGTGATAATGGTACAGAATTCAAGAACGCCAAGCTTGAATCGTATCTTGTTGAACAAGGAATTACTCAAAACTTCTCTGCTGTTCGCACTCCACAACAAAACGGTGTAGTTGAACGTCGCAACAGAACCTTGGTTGAAGCGGCCGAACGATGCTCGCGAGCACGGTCTCCCAATTCACTTCGGGCCGAAGTCGTTGCTCTTGCTTGTTTCACTCAAAACCGTTCAATTATTGTCAAGAGGCATCTCAAAACCTCTTATGAGCTGATTAATAAAAGAAAACCATCTGTAAAATTTTTTCATATCTTTGGTTGCAGATGTTTTATCTTAAACGACAGAGACAATCTTGGCAAATTTGATCCGAAGTCCGATGAAGCTAAATTTTTAGGCTACTCGTTAAATTCAAGAGCTTTCCGAGTTTTTAACTTACGAACAAAAACTGTTATGGAAAGCATCAACATTGACTTCGATGATAACACCCAACTGACTTCCGAACACTCTACTTCAGAACTCAAGCTTAATACTGTTACTTCTGACTATCTTTTCAGTTCCCAGAGAATCCGAGATTGATGCTATTTTTCAAGATTTTCTGGGCGACGAAGTTGTGTCAGAAGCTATGTCACCTCCACATTTGCAGATACCAGATATTCTCCAAGCCTCAGGCATTACTCTCTCTGGTCCTGCTTCTTCTGTTTCATCTGTCACGTCTATTTGTCCAGAAGTTCCCACTACTCCTACATCTGCCAGTCAAGAAGCTACTTCTGTTCCATCATCTGAGGGGGAGACACAAGGACAGTGACAAAACAGATACCGTAAGGACATACGAGAAGAAAATAAAGAAGATTTTGTGTTTCCGGTATGAAATCATTTCGTCAAATCAAACAACCCAATCAATTTCTCAACCCAGAATGACGAAATGGACTAACTCTCACACACCAGATCTTATAATTGGTAGTCCTTCTGAGGGGGTCAGAACACGATCTGCTACTGCAAATGAAGCATTCTTTGTTAGTTTTCTTAGTATGATCGAACCTAAACGTGTACATGAAGCCTTAGTTGAACCAAGCTGGGTGGATGCTATGCAGGAAGAACTACTTCAACTCGAAAGAAATAAAGTTTGGCGTCTTGTTCCTTTACCAAAAGGCAAAGTTGCTATTGGCACAAAATGGGTATTTAGGAACAAAAAGGATGAAGATGGAATAGTTGTCAGAAATAAAGCTCGTTTGGTGGCTAAAGGTTACTGTCAAGAGGAAGGTATCGATTATGATGAAACCTTTGCTCCTGTTGCAAGACTAGAAGCAATAAGATTATTCTTGGCTTTCTCTGCATACAAAAACTTCAAAGTCTACCAAATGGATGTTAAATGTGCATTTCTTAATGGATGTCTAAAAGAAGAAGTGTATGTTGAACAACCTGATGGTTTCAAAGATGCAAGATATCCAGAATATGTTTATCTTCTTGACAAAGCTTTGTATGGTCTAAAGCAAGCCCCAAGAGCCTGGTATGAACGACTATCGAAATTTCTGATCAGCAAAAGATATGAAAAAGGTAAAATCGATACAACTCTGTTCATCAAAAGAGGCAAAGGTATGTTAACTATAGTTCAAATTTACGTGGATGACATAATATTTGGTTCTACTCATCAAACAGAAGTTGATTTGTTTTCTAAGTTGATGGAAACTGAATTTAAAATGAGTATGATGGGAGAATTAACTTTCTTCCTAGGACTTCAAGTTAAACAAAGCACCTCTCGGGTATCTTTATAAATCGTGCAAAATATGTTTCGACATGCTTAAAAAGTTTCATCTTCAAAACTCATCATCCATGAAAACACCTATCTCTCTCCGGTATGAAATTAGGACTCGACTCCTCCGGTAAATCTGTTGATATTACCGGCTACGAGGAATGATTGGTTCTCTTTTATATTTAACGACAAGTAGACACGATATTATGTTTGCCACTTGTCTTTGTGCTCGTTATCAAGCCAATCCTAAAGAGTCTCATTTGGTCTGCGTAAAAAGAATTTTTAGGTACTTAAAAGGTTCACCATCGTTGGGCCTTTGGTATCCTAAAAATTCGGATTTGATTTAATGGCGTATACAGATTCGATCATGCGGGTTGTAAGCTTGACGGAAAAAGTACATCGTGTAGTGTCAACTTCGGGAAATCGACTTATAAGTTGGACATCCAAGAAACAAAGCTGCGTATCCACATCTACGGCAGAGCCGAATATGTTGCCGTCGCTAGTTGTTGTTCACAAGTTATTTGGATGAAGACCCAACTCGCAGATTATGGTACGATATACGATAAGATTCCCATCCTCTCGTGATTCCGAAAGTGCTATCGCCATTACGAAAATCCGATTCGGATTCCAAAACAAAGCATATCGATGTCAGGTATCATTTCATCAAGGATCATGTCGAAAAGGGTACAATCGAAATGTATTTTGTTTCTACTGATTATCAACTTGCTGATATTTTCACAAAAGCTCTTGATGAGAGACGTTTTAACTTCTTAATTAGCAAGTTGGGAATGCTTAATATGTAACAATGATTTCTTCAGAAGCATCCAGAAGCCTCTGAACTATTCTGACGATACTTCAGAAGTCATCAGAAGTCTCTGATGCTTTCTGAACTCCTCAGAACACTTCAGAAGCCTCTGAGTTACTCTGATTTTCCGTTTCATAATAATACTTTTCTTTCAAGAGAAAACATAAAGTGCAGATTGAGAAACGAGGTAAAGAAGCTACTACAGGGGGAGTTCACCATTCAAGGGGGAGTTTACCATTCAAGGGGGAGTTTCACAATGCAGAAGATATTCGTCTAAGTCTAACTCTGGTTAGCTGTCTTCTGATTTACTATTTCACTTAAATTTTATTTGAATCTATCTGCTCTGAGTTTCTCTTGCCGCCAAGGTCTCTTAGACTTTTGATTTATTTCAAAAAAATTTTAAATATAAATCAAGTCGACATGTTTTTCAACTAAATTTTCTATAAATTGATATTTCTTATAATTTCCATTAAATATATAAATTCAATCAACTCTTGCCTCCAAGGTTGTTTAAATCTATATGTTTAATGCAAATTCTTCTTTATTATTCTTTTATAGAAACTAAACTCTCATGTGATTTTTGTTTTCACTTGACTGATTTTTTAAACTTAAATAAATAACATTAAGATTAAAATCTGTGTTTATTCAATTAATTCAAAATTAATTGATTAATTAAACAGATTTTTTTATTACTTTTGTTTATTTCTGCTTTTAAGAAAAACAGCCTCTGCTACTAAATCATCATCATACATGTGTCTCGTCGTACACGTGTCCCCAATCGAAACACTGCATGTGTATACCCGCGTGCTTACATCAACTCAAATGAACCGTTTTTTTTCTCCCCAAACCTAATAACCCCTTCCCATTCTACAGTTTCTCTCTCACATAAAACCCCCAATTTCAACCTTCATCTTCTTCCTCGCAAAAAATTCCCTAAATCAGTGTTCATTCTCTTTGCAAAGACAAAGTTTTCTATTGTCAAGCATTCGAAATTTCAAAATGGCTTCCTACTGTGCCCGTCCTTCCAACAATGATGAAGAAAGAATCATCGATTCAACTGCGGATAGTACTCCCATTGTGAAACTGCCATTGAAGGCGAACAATGGGCAGGTACTGCTCAACCCTAACACTTATCAACCAGAATTTCGCATCATGATCGAGTTTCTACAACAACACCAGTTGCATCGAGCCCTAACCCTAACCAACCCAAACATCCCTGAAATCTATGTCCAAGAACTGTGGCAAACAATGATCATCGAAACTGATGAAACACTCGCCGGTTCTTTCACCCATCCTGAACAAGTGGAAATTGCTGTTCAAATCCCCATCACCAAAAGAAAACTTGCCAAATATTTCCATCTTCCCCTTTCTGTGATCGAAGTGGATGGGCAAACCATTCCCAATCCTGCCCTAGAAGAAAACCCTTCCACAGAAGCCCTCCTAGCCTTCATAAATCTTCTGGGTTACAATGAACCTCTTACAAGGCTGTCCGAATTCAAGAGGAAGAAGTTGCCCCCAATGTGGAATCTACTCGTCTCCATTCTCAACAAGAGCCTAACCTGCAAAATAGGTTCTCTGGATCAGGCTAGCCGAAACATTCTGACTATAATGTATGGGATGTTCTTCAATCGCCCCTTGGACTATGCAAGTCTCATCTTCCAAGAGATCAAAGCAGCTGTGCACACTAAGGTGATCCATCAGAGTCAGGGAAAGCCACTACCAGCACTCATGTTCCCAAGATTTCTATCTCTCATCATTCATCCTGCAATTGGGGCAATCGAAGCTCCCCCGATTCGGCCCATTCCGCAAAATTGCATCAATGAGCTCCCATAGATCAACCATCGACAAGATCGGCTACTCGCACCCGCAGAATTATCCGGTACATGCTAAACCTAATCCCATCTAGCTCTTCTAATCTCCAAATCAATAGAAGCTCTATGGTTTTCTCAGAACAGAGAATTCCTACCCCAGAGCACTTAGAGCCAGGTGTAGGTGGTCAGGGGTCTGGTGAGCATGAGCTTAAAAAAAATAGGAGTGAACATCCGAGTGCTTCTACCCATGCCGACCTTCTATTAAATGAAGGTACAAGATGTCCTCGAAGACACATATGAGTGTTCCTCTCCTATTCCCCAAAGGGCAACCACAACTTCGAGGTTGATGCCACCACGTCTCCACTCATTGACTTAGAACACCCGTTCAAACCACCAAGAAACCACCGTTCGGAAGGATACTTCTTCTTCGAATCAAATTCATCTGGGGAAAGCACCTCCACTTCATCATCCTCCCAAAAGGATGATGATGATAATATAAGAGTTCATTCGCCCCGAACTCGCCACTTCCTTCACCACATGTTCATGTCTCCGTGATCGACATACCAATACGCACGGAAGGATGAGTCCACATCCTCTCCTAGGATAGATGCTAATGAATTCCTATCAGAGGGGTTACAGCCTAGGAATGCACCTCTTACCGGAGTGTTTACACTTCACCAAGGTAAGCATACTGTCTTCAGCACCTCATCCTCTGATGATGAGGATAATGTTGAAACAGTCAGAACAACCGAAGAGGAGCCTGTGAATAACAGCCCTCAAGGACTGGTTGGAAGTCCTTCTACACTCAACGTCAAAACAGGTGTAGAAGGCCCCTCTGAACGCGAGGGTAAAGGGGCTCCATGTGTTGGAGATGCACCGGTTACATCTTCTGATTTAGTCACAAATGCAGCGTTCTTGGCATTTGCTGATCAAATTCAGAGATCTGTGGAAGATCTAAAATTATCCGTGACCACTAACAACTCTCTTCTTCTGAGCCTTCAATTTAAAATTGAAAGTCAGAACTCTCTCTTAGCAGATCTTCAGCGCCAAATGAGTACCTCTCAAGAAGATCAGAAGGCCTATTTTGCTGAACAATTTTTGCTATTGAATAATGGTCTTCAAGCAAATGCAGAGGCAATCTCTCAACTTCCAGAATCTCTACGTGCCTCTTCCTTCCCTATCTCAGACTACAACTCTCTGGTGGCCGATATACAGAAGCTTATCAAGATCATCATTCCTTCTGATAATCCCTCTGGGTCTACGCTCGTCACGAAATCTGATCTCGCCTCTTTCCAGAAGATTATTCTTGAGCGAATGTCTACCATCGCTTCAAAGTACTCTTCCAAGCCCTCTACATCCTCAACAGACCAGAAAATTGCTGCCATCGAATCTACTCTATCTCAACTCGTGCCTCTGGTTTCTTCTATTGCTGAGGCGTTTAATGCCAAGAAGAAAGCCAAGGAAGAAAGGGCTTGCAAAAAGGCAGAGCTGAAAAGAAAACATTCTGAGGATCAGGATCCTGATTCTCAGAAGGGGGAGAAAGGTCCTGAGCCTAAGCAAGCCAAACAAACACCACCAGAACCAAACACGACCACCGCTGACTCTTCAACTCCAAAACCATCACAACAACCTTCTTCTTCAAAACAAGTGCCACTCACTCCAACACCTCTGGCTACGCATTCTGGGCCTCTACCCAGAGATCCAGATCTAGCTAAGTTCATTCTGGATGTTATGGGAAAAAGCAGAATCCCGAGTTCTCCGGCTGAAAGGGCTGAAATAATCAGAGCTCACGAAGAACGAGAACGAGCTAAAGCTGCAAAGGAAAGAGCTAAAGCTGAAAATGAAGAAAGGGCCAGAGAGGAGGATGAGGAAGTGTTCAGAGCTGAAAAAGAAAAAGAAGAAGAGATAATACGCCAGAGGCTAATTGTTGAAGAACAAATAGAGATAGAGAGGGCTGAAAGAGAGAATCTGGAAAGAGAGAAGGCTAGACTTGAAGAAGAACTACAGAGACAAAATTTTGAAGCTGAAGAAAGAGCAAGAGTCAGAGCAGAGGCCGCTCAGAAGCAGAAAGAGATCAGAAGAGGAGAATTTGAAGAAAAATTAAACAAAGTTGGAAACATTGAACTTCCAATACTTGAAGTTGAGAAAAGGCACATGTATGCTCCAACAGATCAGAAGATTTATCTCATGATGCCTAACTTCGCAAACCAATACAATGTAAGCAATGAAGTTAAAGATAACTTCATGGCTCATAAACAAGACAGAAAGACGGTTTTCACTACTGCTCCAATTACAAAGATCACAGCCATGAAACATAAGTAGTTTCAAGATACACCCATTTGGTACACAATCTACGAGGTAGTCAGATCAAACAACAAGAGTTATTACATATGTGATAATGATCTGTTGTCCATCCATCCAGCTGATCTCATTTTTCTGGAAGAATTTATGAAGACTCAGCTTTCTGAACGCAAAGATCCACAAGACCATGTTGCCTACACTAGAATTATTCTATGTATGAAATCATACATCAGATACAAAAGGCAGGTCGACTTCCAGATTGGCTTAAATTTCAAAATGGATAATCTGGCTATCTCTGCACCAAATGAGGAACTTGAAGGGATAAGCAAATTCAGAGTGGGTAGACTTCTTACTGAACCAGAAGAGGGAATCATCTTCAAAAGACCAAATGGAAAGAGCTTCTTTCGCATCAAAGAAGCTCACAAATACTCTTCTGAGGTAGTCTACATCATCAAGTGCTATGCTGGCTTAGACACGACAAATCCAGAGGTTGCAAAGAAAGTAGAGAAAAGACTTGATGGACTTCAGAAGAACAGAGAGCTTATCGATAATATTTCAAGTATCATTGCTGCTGTTGATCCTCTCTGAAGAAAGTTTTTTTTTGACTTCATACTTAGGGGGAGAATGTTAGAAATTAAAGTATGAGTCAAAGAAGAGATGTCTACAAAAGTCAACACACTTTTCTTGTTATAACTAATTGTTGTTAGACGCTCTCTTTTAGACACATGGCACTTTGTAATTGGCTAGCATTTTGACTTTCTGTTTTTGTATCTGTATAAATAGCATTATATTGTGTTTGTAAAAGTAGTCGATCAATACATTTACATTTTGAAGAATACTGTGCGTAATTCATAACTTTGTCTACTTTGATTCAAAGTTATCATTTCATAATCTTTGTTCTTCATTCTGTTTACTGTTCTATTGATTTAAATTGTTAATTGATCTGCTTCCGCATTTCACTTTGATTCAATACTCTCAATTAACAATCGGTTTAAAGGAATCTGGAACCAACAATTTGTGAGATATGGGTAGACACCATTGAGATAGGAGAGCTTTAGAGTCGACGGAAATGCACTAATCATGAAATGTGACTTTGGTAATGGGAATTCTTACTGGTATGATATATTCAAGATATCATGTAGCTAATGCTATTTTGGGTATATTGTTATGTGAGTATGCTCGTTTTCCTATTGTTGCGATGATTGACAAATGTGTTATACGTATTTATGTTAGTTTTATCTTACTCCTACTCTATCATCTTGATAGACTAAGATGGTGAATACGCGAACCCGATCGCGTAATGAAGTTAAGGGAGCAACCAACAGTGTCACGAATCAGGACGTGGCAGCAACAGCGGAAGTCACTCAACCATCCCGAATTACTCGACCGCCACCAATCATCCCTCCTCTCACAAGTATACCCGTGCCTAGATTGATTACTATTCCGCCACTCAATCTTAATGCAGGGGGTCCTCTAATGACGGAGGCGGGTTCACAAGATGAACTTCAGATTCGGTTGTTGCAAGCGGTGAACACTATGATGGGTCAACAACATGAATCATTCCTTAAGGCGCTTGAGGAGAGAGATGCCAGTGTCAGGAGGCATGAAGTAACTACCGAGAATGCTGTGGGAGGTTCCGGGGGAACAGGGGCCGCACCAAATACTGAGGAAACCCCCGTGATTGAAGTGAGAAGAGCAGGAAGGGGTTGCTCTTATAAAACCTTCTTATGCACCAAGCCACCCGAGTTATCCGGGACTTCCGATCCAGTGGTCTGCATGAATTGGCTTCAAGAGATCGAGCAAGCTTTTTGGCTCAAGTGAATGTGAGGAAGGTCAGAAGGTGAGGTTTGCCTCACAGATGCTTAGAGGCGCGGCCTTAAAATGGTGGAATGTCACCGCCAAAACTCTTGGCCCAGTGATTGTATCGATGTTGACTAGGGAGATGTTTAAGGGGAAAGTTTTAGAGGAATACTGTAACGAGAGAGCTATAGATCGTATTGTGGATGAATTCCGAGCTCTCAAGAAGGGGGATAAGACTGTTAGAGGGTATACAGAGTTGTTCGTAGAGAAACTGGATCTAGTGGGGCATGTAGCTCCAACTGAGAAAGAGAAGATGAAGGCGTACATCAAAGGATTGCCATCTGACATGATGGCAATGGTCCAAGCAGCAAAGACCTCCACTTTAAGGGAGGCCATCGATCAAGCTCAAATGGTGAAGGACACCGATGAACTGAGGAAGGAAGAGAGGAAGTTAATTGGGGAAAAGAGAAAGTGGGAAGGCAATTATGCGCCTTCCAAGAGGCCAAACTACAACAACAACCACCACAACAACCGAAGAACTGAGAATAGAAGGGAGCCAAACTGGTGCTTCAAGTGCCGGAGCAAGCATCACGGGCCATGCAACTCATCTGCGGAAGGGTGCCACAAGTGTGGTAAGAGCGAGCACTACGCTCGCGAGTGCCCGGTTAAAGGAATCGTTTGTTTTGAATGCAAAGAACACGGGCACATTCGAAGGGATTGCCCAAAGATGAGAAAGGGGGAAGTCAAGGGAAGAGGGATAATGTCCCTAAAGCGACGGGAAGAGCGTTCAAGATGACAGCAGAGAAGGCGAAAGCATCGACGGATGTGGTGTCGGGTACGCTCCTTGTTAACTCCGTACCCGCTCATGTTCTTTTTGATTATGGTGCTACTTTTTCTTTTGTGCCGACTTCCTTCTACCCAAATCTGCATGTACCTGTTAGTACTTTGGAAGATGCTTTTATTGTTGAAATAGTCGATGGTAAACAAGTTCTAGTTCGGGATGTCTTTAGGGATTGTGTAGTAAAAATTAAAGGAAGTAAGTTTGGGTAAACCTTATGCCTATGTCAATGGGAGGGTTTGATGTGGTAATTGGAATGGATTGGTTGGTCAAGAACCAAGCCGAGATTTTTTGTTCCAAGAAGTTGATTCGAATTCCGTTATCGGATGGTAGTATGGTGTTGGTCTACGGAGAAAGAAGGAAGGGTGAAGTCGCATTGTTAACACTAGCAAAGGCACGCAAATGTTTGGCCAAAGGGTGCCTATCTTATTTAGCCTATGTTGTGGAGACAAATTAGAAAAAAGGAGAATAAATGATGTTCGAATTGTTAGTGAATTTCCGGACGTGTTCCCCGAGGGTTTACCCAGCTTGCCACCCGATAGACAGGTAGAGTTTCGAATAGATCTAATACCCGGGGCCGCTCCGATTGCTAGAGCACCCTACCGGTTGGCACCATCCGAGATGCAAGAAATGATGATGCAACTGCAAGACCTCCTGGAGAAGGGTTTCGTAAGACCAAGCTCGTCACCATGGGGAGCTCCGGTCTTATTTGTGAAGAAGAAGGATGGCATAATGAGGATGTGTATAGACTATAGGGAGTTGAATAAGGCAACTGTAAAGAATAAGTACCCACTCCCGAGAATCGACGACCTCTTTGATCAACTACAAGGAGCAGGATGCTTCTCAAAGATCGACTTACGTTCGGGCTACCACCAAGTGAAAGTGAAGGAGGATGATGTAGCAAAGACGACATTTAGAACGCGGTACGGGCATTATGAATTCCTAGTAATGTCGTTTGGGTTGACCAACGCGTCGGCGGTGTTTATGGATTTGATGAATCGTGTATGTCGACCGTTTCTAGATTGATCGGTAATAGTGTTTATTGATAATATCCTTGTCTACTCTAAGGATGAGTTAGACCATGAACAACACCTTCGAGAGGTTCTCGAAGTGTTAAGGAAGGAGAAGCTTTACGCCAAATTCTCGAAATGCGACTTTTGGTTAAAAGAAGTTCAGTTTTTGGGGCATGTCGTCACACAAGATGGAGTGAAGGTGGATCCATCAAAGATAGAAGCAATGATGAATTGGGAACCGCCTAAGAACCCGTCTGAGATCCGAAGCTTTCTAGGATTGGCCGGGTATTATCGGAGGTTTATTCAAGACTTCTCCAAGGTTGCATCATCTCTGACGGCTTTGACACGGAAGAATGTGAAGTTTATTTGGACCAACAAGAAAGAAGAGGCTTTCCGGAATCTTCAAAGGAAATTATGTGAGGCACCAATTTTATCCTTGCCGGAAGGATCTGAAGACTTTGTGGTTTATAGTGATGCTTCAAAAATGGGATTGGGGTGTGTGTTAATGTAAAGGAGCAAGGTGATTGCTTATGCATCAAGACAACTCAAGGAACATGAGAAGAATTACCCAACCCATGATTTGGAATTGGCAGCGGTGGTTTTCGATTTGAAACTATGGCGACACTACCTTTATGGAACCAAGTGTACACTCTATACCGACCACAAAATTTTGAAGTATGTATTTGATCAAAAGGAACTGAATATGAGACAAAGACGTTGGCTCGAACTACTCAAGGACTATGATTGTGAGCTACTTTACCATCCGGGTAAAGCCAACGTGGTAGCGGATGCATTGAGCCGAAAGGAGTACGGTAGCGGAACATGTGCCGTACTTACACGGATTGAGGTGATGTCTAGTTTGATCGACCAAATCAAAGCAGCTCAAGTCGAGGCACTACTTGAGGAAAACTTAAAAGATGAAGTTATGGTGAAACAACACTTGATGTTGACCGAAGATAGTCGTGGTCTGAAGCTATTTCGAGGGCGGGTTTGGGTGCCTAACTGAGAACTACTTTTGGAGGATGCCCGTAAGTCCAAGTACTCCATACATCCAGGTAGTACCAAGATGTATAGGGATCTAAAGTTAACTTATTGGTGGCCCGTCATGAAATTGGATGTGACTAGCTATGTGGTGAAGTGTTTGACTTGTTTGCAAGTCAAGGCGGAACACCAACGACCGTGTGGGAGCCTTCAGTCGTTGGACATCCCGGAATGGAAATGGGAACATCTCACTATGGAATTTGTGATGAAACTACCAAAGACCCTGAGAGGTCACGATATCATATGGGTAGTGGTGGATAGAGTAACGAAGAGTGCTCACTTCTTAGCAATGAGAGAAGCCGGCCCGATTGATAAGTTGGCCAAGTTATATGTAGATGAGATAGTTGCAAGGCACGGTGTGCCTTTGACTATTGTGTCGGATCGAGATAGCCGGTTCACTTCTAACTTTTGGAAGGGATTACAAGAAGGGTTAGGCACCAGGATAAACTTAAGTACAACATTTCACCCCCAAACAGATGGTCAAAGTGAAAGTACTATTCAAACTCTTGAGGACATGCTTAGGTCATGTGTTATTGATTTCGGTGGGAATTGGGATTCACATTTGTAACACCCTCAAATCTGGAAAGAGTGACTAATTTAAAATTTCTAATATTACATCAGTAAATAACTTCCTCAAACTACAATTAGTAATAAACCTCTACAACAAACAATTCAAGTCCTATACAAGACCTACTTACGGTTGGGTGTTACTAAACCAATAAGAGTCGCTATCTCCGAATGCGGAAAACGTCACCAAGAGTCTTTATCGGGCTACTTCCTAGCACTCAAGTCCATATGTGTCGCTAGTACCAACCCCCACGATAACCTGATGCACATGCTGACAAAGAAAAAGGGTTAGGCTTAACGCCTAGTGAGCTCAAGAGTTTTTAACATATTTATGATTGATTTGAAACCAAAAGATGTGCTTGATAAAATATAATTCTCAAAGGAAATAACCTTATTATAAAAGCAACGTCTTTCCCCAAATTCACTAGTCCCATAATAAAAGCTTTAGACCAAAATGACATTAGAAGAGAATACTTTAAATAGAAATATTCTTTTAACGTAATACCAATTCCAATACTCACACGACCATGATTGAGTTTATAAACATGGAGATAGAAACACATACCTTTAACCATGTTTTATAAATCGTTAACTCACGCGGACCTTTAAAGGGATAGAAATATCCAAAGTTCACGGGGGATTCCCGATCATACCATCTTTGGTGACGGATACAAAAGTAGGTCACTACTCGATGTTGAGCAACCATAGGAGTCAATGGCAATCGGTCAACAACCGATTATGCACCTTAGTACACGGCCCCCGATGGCTCCTACGAAAGCCCGCGCAATGGTCACTGGCAACCGGTCTATAACCGATTATGCACCTCAGTACACGGCCCCCTGATGACCCTAAATTGCGCATGCATAGAGTCAATGGCATCCGGTAATGATCCGGCATTATACCCAACGGTAAGAGGCCCCCTATGACTTCTATGCGACCAAAAAGGGACAACAATCCCGCCTTTAAACCGACTATATGCCTATGGATCCATTACATACTAGTCCTACTACCGAATACATCAACGAGACGTATTACTAGTTTTCCAACCTTGAAAACTCTTTTCAACAAACCATCTTCTTTCAACTCCAAGTTTTACCAAAAATTAGGTCAAATCATTTTGAGTTTCAAAACCAAAGATTATTTCATTGTATAACCTTTCCAAGTATTTTAAACCATTAATGATGCTCAACTCATCATTTACAATAAAATACTCAAAATCCTCATTTTGACCCAAAACCTCCAAACTTACCCAAATACACAACCACTTGAAATTAAGTTTAGGAATTAGTAAAATACTATATTCACAACAAGTATTTGAGTTTATAAGTTTATATTTGAACTCATACTTATGCATTTACAAAATGACCCATAACGCAATAATCTGTATTTTTCAATGATTTATAAGTTCCAAAACTCCAAAGATGCAAATACAACCAAATGGTTTTCATTTAAAGATATTGCACCCAAACAACCCACACTTATACTTTATTTGTCAAAATGTCTAAAAACCAAGTATAAGCCTCTTTCATGATTTATAAATCCTTTTATACCAAATATGCAAACTTACACAAATACTCACACATTTGATAAATAACAAGTGAAGCATGTTAATACTTTAAAATGGACGTTTTTGGCATGTACAAAGTTTTCACAAAGTATCTTGAACTCACCTTGCTAGATTTAAGCTAAATCTAGGTTTTACCCCAATGCCGAGTTCCATTCGGTAAAGACTTTAGATCCTCGAGCTACACCTCTAGATCCATGGTGTAAGTGATTCAAGAACACCTACATAACCTCCAAAACATACACAAGAACGAACCCAAGAGAGAATGAGAGTTGTTGGTGGAAGAACCCAAACCCTAGATTCAAGATTCAAGGATTAAGATCTTATCTTCACTTCTATGAACTCCAAAATCAACCAATAGCCTCTAGCCATACTTGTTTCCATGTTGTAGAGCTTCAAGAGACGAATCCATAGCAACTTGAATCACCCAAATTGGAGCATTCTTGAGAGAGATATGGTTCAAATGAAAAAGATCCCGATTTTCGGTCTTTAAAACGCTGAGAGAGGCTGACGCCAGATATGGACGCCAGTTACGTTTCGTAACTGGCATTGTAACTCACGCTAAGCACAGATCAAGTAAAAGAGCTTAGGGCTACTTGTGAAGTTAGTTACGATTTGCTAACTGGCTTTGTAACTCACGCTAAGCATAATTGAGTGCAAAAGTTCCTAGGCTAGTTATCAAGCTAGTTTCAACTCTGAAACTCACCTCGTAATCAGCTTCCATCCTAACCCACATGAAAACTAGCCTTAGACGATGTTTTACCCATATTTGCTTCGTCTTAGCTCCAACTTGACTCCGAAAAATATCGTTGGACTCCTTCTTTAATTCTCCAACCAAATATGATATAAATACTTGAAAATAGGCCAGAAATACCAGAATTCTTGTATCAGTCTTTTCCAAAGTTTCATAAACTTAACTAAAATTTCCGGGTGATATAGCATCTACCGTTATCATTCTAGTATTGGAATGGCGCATTTCGAGGCACTTTATGGACGGAAATGTAGGACACCGGTGTGTTGGTTAGAAGCGGGAGAGAAGCAATTCTCCGGACCCGAGATTGTACAAGATACGGCTGACAAGGTGAAGGCTATTCGGGAACGACTAAAAGCGGCACAAGATCGTCAGAAGAGTTATGCTGACAAAAAGAGAAGACCAATGGAGTTCCAAGTAGGTGAGCGGGTTATGCTCAAGGTGTCTCCATGGAAGGGTAAGATTCGGTTCGGAAAACGCGAGAAGCTTAGTCCTCGTTTCCTTGGACCGTTTAAGATTTTGGAGAAAGTGGGACGCCAGGCCTATAAATTGGAGTTGCCACCCAAAATGGCCGGCATACATCCTACATTCCATATTTGTTATTTAAGGAAGTGTTTAGCGGAAAAAGAGTGTGTGATACCTCTATCGGAGATTCGTGTAGACAATAGCCGATGTGTGGAAGAACCAGAAGCAATCTTAGAAAGCAAGTCTAAGAAGTTACGCCATAAAGAAATCGTCATGGTTAAGGTTCAATGGAAACACCATAGAGGATCAAACGTGACATGGGAAGCGGAAGAAGATATGAAGAAAAGATACCCAAGTTTGTTTGGGTGAGTTTGAGATTTCGAGGACGAAATCAATTCCAAGGGTGGGAGGATTGTAACACCCGGAAATTTTTATAAAGATTATATAGGTTCGCATCCTAATATTTTGATATTTAGGGTTAAATGGAGTGTTTTAAGGGTCTGGTTATGGGTGCGATTGATCTGAAAGATGGGAGCGAAAAACGAGACCCAGTTTAGTTTCGGTACACTTTAGGCGATTATGACAGGCTAGGATGCCATGTCATAATAGCATGGCATCATCGCAGGAAGCTACCAGATCTGGAAGTCGAGCAAAATGGAGGAAAAGTCGCGGTACACATCCTGCGATCATGACTGGCGATCATGCCATGTCATGATCGCGTGGCATCATCGCCCGAAACGCATCTGGAAGCCACTTTCTTGTCAAACTCTTGATACCCTCTTCGCCATGATGACAGGCGATCATGCCAAGGCATGATCGCGGGGCATGATCGCCCGAAATGTCCAGCAAGCACATTAAAGTGCGATTTTTAGCTCCTTTATCATTTATCAGATACGAAAACTCACAGCGGGAAAAAAGCATTGAAGGCGATTTTAGGGTTTCATTTTCTTCCACTTACCGCTTCCAAAACATTTATTGTTGCATTAAAGAGGAGAAGTCAAGTGAAGTTTTGGGATTTAAAGCTTCAAGTAGTGACATCTTGGTTCCTTTCAGCTAGTTCCATCACCTACACCTTCTTAGAGACTTTTCTAGGGTTTTACCAAACCTAGCTTGTGAGTTCAAAATCCAAACCTTACAATCTTAAATACTTGTTATAAATGTTGTCTTTCATTGATTTTAAGCTTATGGTTACAAGTATTTACATTTATGGGTAAGTTTGGAGGTTTTAGGTCAAAATGAAGATTTTGGGTATTTTGGTTTTAAATGATGAAATGAGCATCCTTATGGTTTTAAAACATTTGGAAAAGTTATTTAAATGGCATAATCTTTTGTTTTGGTACTCAAAATGAATTGACCCAATTTTGGTAAAACCGGTATTTGGAGGATACGGTTTTTGGAATAATTTTCAAGTTGGGAAAGGTACTTATACGTCTCTTTAGATGTATTTGGTCGATAGACTAGTATGTTATGGATACATAGGCATATAGACGGTTTAAAGATGGATTGTTGTCCCTTTTTGGTTGCATAGAAGTCATCGGGGGCCTTTTACCGTTGGGTATTAAGCCGGATCATTACCGGATGCCATTGACTCTATGTATGCGCAAGTAGGGGTCATCGGGGGCCGTGTACTAAGGTGCATAATCGGTTATTTCCGGTTCCCATTGACCATTGCGCGGGCTTTCGTAGGAGTCATCGGGGGCCATGTACTAAGGTGCATAATCGGTTGTTGTCGGTTGCCATTGGCTCTTACGGTTAGCTCAAACATCGTGTAGTGACCTACTTATGGTATCTATCACTAAGGATGGGACACCGTGTCTCCTCCAGTTGCTTTTAAAGGATCCTTGCTCACGAAGAGCAAGTTATTTCAAGTGAAGTTAAATGGGGTAAAATGCGTCGTATCTTTGTTTTAAAATGTTTTTAACTGCTTTATCCATTTAACTGTTTGTTCTCACTAGGCGTAAGCCTAACACTTGATCTTAAATGTGGTTTAGCAGGTAAGCAGGTTAATGGGGCTCTTTAGAGAAGAGTGGGTTGATGTGCCGAGAGAGAGGACACCTTTTTGGAATTATGCTCATAGAGTATACATATAGCTAGAGACATAGCATATTCTTTTGAGGATATTAGTAACACCCAATAGTAATCTATATTCTGAATAATATAGATTAATAGGTTGTTATGTAATTCCCATGTTTAGATGTAAACTCCCATACTCTATCCCCACTTATTGGGTGATTTTTATATTATTCCGCATTTCGTTTTGATTTAATTTTGCTCTAAATTTTAGGGTGTTACATTCCATCTTTACGGGAGACTTAGTTTTTTGGTGTTTTGGTTAATTTCGTAACAGACAGCAGATACAACAACAAAATATAATTCTAATAAATGACTTACATAAACATGTTTGATGACATCATATACAGAGAAAAAATGAAAAAAATTCACGTATTATGAAAATTAAAAAAAAAGATCATACAAAGTATTAATTGTTAAATGTGATTTTTTATTACTTATTTTAAATAAACATGAGTCTTCCTTAAAACTAGACCAAAAACAACTTCAAGATTAATGGGTAAATTGGAAGGAAAATAGTAGTAGATGATTAGTAAGGTGGCCTTTGTAGATGATTAGTAAGGTGGTCTTTGTTTTTTAAGAGTTGTTGAAGTCTGATTTCAGTTATGAAATGGTTATAAAACTTCTAAACGAATCAGACATAAATGGTGATTAAGAGCTTAAAATAAATAAACAAACAAGGCCTAAGTCTTTATTATTCTATAGTTAAGTCATAAGTTCAATACTTGTAGTTCACCTTTTTTTTAATAACTGAAATATAAAACATAAAAAACTAAAAAATTATATAAACAAAGGTTGAACCCATGAACTCATGGAAAGAAAGTAGCACCCTTCAAAATTAAGTGCACACTACTTACATGAATAAGAAAAATTCCATTACAACCACAACAGTTGTGGCCTACTGATCGAATGTTTGGGGTTGAAAGAATATCCCATCCCAGCCATTCAGGGTTCGAATTCAGGCGCTCTTAACAATTGTGACCACTAAATTTATCAGGGCTAATTATTGCAATAAAAAAACTTTGACGGGATTAGTCTGGGCTTAGCCTGGGATATCCTTCATTAAAAAAATTCCATTACGACAAGACATTGGGACGCGTGCACCCTCTTTTCTCTTTGAAGGTACACCTCTAGATATTCAAGTTGGATGACCGAATATGGACAAATCATTAATTAGTAAGAACCAACAAAGAGACTTTTTGTTTTTTTTTTGTTAATTTTAAGAGAAATTTTTAGTTTTTTTCTAAGAATGCAGGTCCCTTACATGTATTTAGTGGGAAATATCAAAGCATGTCTAGCCTAATGGTAAGGTAACATCATGGGGGTCAGTGATGGTATCTTTGATTACACGGGTTCGAACCCCGCGAAGAGCATGTGATGATATCCAGAGACCATGGCCTGCCATAGTGGTGGGTCTTGGTCGACGGGGATTAGTTGGGTGGGATGCCCCGAGAACGTGTGTGTGTTAACTTGGCGTTCAAAAAAAAGTATTTAGTGGGGAATAGATGTAAAAATTTATAATTTTTTTTTGTTTTTAATCCTTTTAAAAAGGTTTTTTATTTTATTTTAATGGAGTCTCATCCTTTCTTAGAGCATCTCCAACAGCTATTGTAAAATAGAAAAAAGGAAGGGTTTAGGCTATTTTAGTACTCGAACAACTATGGTATCCCGTATGCTAAAATAGAGAAATGAGAGGAAAGAAGAGAAAAATCTCTAAATGAAGAGAGAAATGGTTATTTTAATAGTTTCCTATCAATTGTTTGAAAGTTTGTTTAAAAACTTTGCTGGGATATTAAATATATTGAACATTTTAATAATATAATTATGATAGAATTGCTAAATTGACTATAGAGTAGCCGTTGGAGTTGGAGTTGAATGCAATTTTTTTAGAGATTTTGACTTTTGATATGCTATTTTAGTAAAAATTTAGCATAGCTGTTAAAGATGCCCTTACTTGTTGCTACCTACATCCGCTCTACATCTATAACCATTTTTTTTCATTTTTTTAAATTTTCTCTTTGTTTTCAAATTTTCTTTTTTACTTTGCATAAGAAAATTGAAGTTATTTCGAGGATCTTTGGACATTTTAAGTTTTGATGGAGATGGTTATTATTTTGAAACCACTCAACTTTTTAAAGATACATTTACGGGTGGTGGATGATCACATCCTATATCTTGATACAAACTTGTTTTTAACCTTTCATTTAAATTGTGTGGTTCATTTTGCATTTTTGTGTGTTTTAAGTCTGTTATTTTTTACTGGTATCAACTTTTTTGGGATGAAAAAGAAAAAAGTCTCGTGCATTGTATATTCTGGATTTATAGCCTCATAGTTTGAATATTCCATCCGCTACTAACATATTTCTAGAATTAAACAACCAATTCTCCAAAATTAATGTGATAAGCTTGTACAAATGTCGTTATTTGTATTATAGCCGTCTACGCATCTTGTGATCACTCTTCGTTGCTTAGAACAAAAAACCTAAAATGATATTTATGTGGTTGTTTTTCTAATAAGTCGATAAAAAAGTGTGATGGTTGTGTGGATTCTGTCAAAGAAAGAACAAACTCTAAACTAAAATGAAAACAACTAAAATAGTGAAGTTAATATTCCAGTTTTGCTCCTGCTTTAGTACGTCTATTTGTTTATTTCGTTTTTACTAAAATATTTTTAGTATATGATTTGAGATCTTTGTTTAATTGATGTTCAAATTATTAATATATCTCTCTAAATAGTACATTTTATAATTTAACTATTGTTGTTACTACGGTTGTGCAGAAAGTCAACCAAACCAATTGGAACCGACCGATCCAATTAGATCCCACGGCCGACTATAATTGGATATCCAATTGTAATCGGATCGGATTGAAAATTTCAACATCCAATTTGGATCGATCAGTTCTTGGATGGCAGTCCAAAACCGACCAAAACCAACCGAACCGATCCAACCAACATCCAGTTACCATCCAGTTATCCATTCAACTATCATTCAGTTAGTTGGTCTTCAACTTGCTTAAATCAAAATTTGATTTTGTGTTGGTTTGTGAACTTTTAGTTTCCCTTGTGTTGGTTTTAACACATATTACAAGTGATTAATTAATTTTCATTGTTAAAAAAATTCGATTGAATTAACACATTGGATGGATCCAATCACATTGGATCTAGGGGTGTAATCGAGCAGAGACAGCTCGTGACATACTCGAGATCGACTCGGAAAGTATTCGAAATCGACTTGTGAATTGTCGAGTCGAGCTCGAGCTCGAGCTACTCGAGTAGATAATCGAGTCGAGTTCGACCTATAAATTACTGGGCTTTAGCGGATCGCGAGCCTTATCGAGCTTCTATAAAATTACTATTAATTTATGTTGTTATGCGTTTTTAAAGACACGGGCGAGTCGAGTCGAGCTCGAAAGTATCGATACCTGTCACGAGCTCGAGCTCGAGCTTGAAAATTTAGGCTCGACAGAGTTCGAGTCGAGTATCGAGCTGCGAGTTTGAGAGTCGAGCTCGAGCTCGAGCTTGGCACTGTGTCTGCTCGACTCGGCTCGATTACACCCCTAATTGGATCATCCATTGGATATTCGATGGATATCCAATAAAAATATCCAATTGATAGAACTGAAACAATCCAATCATCCATTGGATCGGTTTGGATCGGTTTGGTTCGGTTGTCCGGTGTAATCGGATCGAATCGGGTGGCAAAATCCAACATCCAATGGATGATTGGATCGGTTCGGATCCCTCGTAATGGATGTCAACCGATGAACAACCCTAGTTACTACAATTCAATCACATATGCATTATATTTTGTAATCCTATTAACTAAATAGGCTTCAAACTAACCTTTACAAGTTAAATTTGGAATATTAATTAAATAGGCTTCAAACCTCACCAAAGGTAAAAAGAATGTGTGAGTTTATTTGTTGCATTTGCCGAATATAAATATTATATACTTTAAAAAAAATAGTAATAGTACTAACAGTAATAAAAATAAAAATAAAAATAAAAATATCATCTTTAGGCATGGGGAATCCATTGGATACACATTTAATAACAATAATCATAATGTAATATATATATATATAGAGAGAGATAGAGAGAGAGGTTCATGTGAGGATGGTAATAATTTACGAGAATGCGAGGACAATCATCAGCCAATAATTTTTGTACATGAAAATTTTCATGTACAAAATCACATATGATTCATGTACAAAATCATAAATGATGCGGGCGACTTTCCATGTGACTTAAGTGGCCCCAAAAGTCGCCCACTACAGTTAGTGCAAAATCACATGTGATCTTGTGCATGAAAAAAGCTCCTCGCATTCTTGTAAATTGTTACCGTCCTCGTATGAACCCGCCCCTATATATATTGGGATTGCGTTAGGAGCATGTAGTATCATCCTCGACCCTGCGCCGAACTTGTTTCAGGTATATAAATCAACCCTCTTGGCCCTTGTCCTTGTCTCGTTACATGCCATTGAGTAAATTCTTCATCTCTAATTACTAGTGTTTCCCAAGTGTTTTATTTACTCATGATAGACTTAAGCATCTGAGTCTTCATCATTGTAAAGTTTCCATATGCTACAATTTTGCAATCTTATACCATTGCATATGGTTGTTGTCCTCTGTTGGTCCCAAATGAGTCTACAAGAGTTCGAAGGATATACAAACAGTTTGTAGAAGAAAGGGGGGGGGTTGAATACAAACACACTTTTTAAGGTTTTTAAATAAGCTTATATTGAATAAACAAATTTACAGTTGTAAGCGGAATAAGAACAAGTAATTAAACCTATTCTATTACAACTAAAGAAATCACTAAGATTTGATGCACAAGAACAAGAAGAAATAGAAGCAGAGGTTTGAGGAGAGAAAATAACACACATGAAGATGAAGAAGATATCTTCATCTATTTATACCTGTTGCATTTAATGCAAAGCAAAAGGTATATGCCACGTGTCAGGTTTCTATTGAGACTTGTCCTTTATCCAAAAGACAACCATGCTTTTGGTCGAATATGAACAGTAACAAAATCAAATTTGATGAGGACATAAGAGACAATCTGTACGTCATTTTTCTGACATGGTATGGGGTTTTGACTTTTGTGCATCGAGGATAAGATCAACATTGATCTTGCTGTGTAGGCCCCACTTGATCATTGAACCAGAACCTTCAAGGATGAAGTCTTCGGGTATCATTGAGGCTTTGCAAGATCTCACACTTTAGACAGATGAACATTGCTATCACTGAACCACTTCAGATCACGAGCTATCCATCTCTTTCTTCAGTTATGCCTTCGACAGTCGCTGAATGACTTTGTGGTGTGAGTTTTGTTCTTCAGATCATCAGAGATAGGATGGGTGTTCCTGAAGTTCAACGATCACTAAGCGTAGTCAGTGTATGCTATCGCTGAAACTGAACATTGTCCTATGCATGGAATTTTCACTAAGTATATAAGGAATCATATTCAAATCACTGAAAGGAGTTTGGATCAACATCCTCTCTAAACCTAAAATAAGAGAGGCCCTATTATTGAGTTTAGACCAACTACCGTGTATGGATTAGAGTGTTAGAAGACAATGAGAACCATGAGAGAAAGTTGGAAGTTGAAAAAATAAGGATGCTTGACGGATACTGAACGAGGAGGTTTTCTAGTGCAATGTTGGGATTGACACCTATCACGAATAAGTTGAGGGAGGGAATATGAAGATACTTTGGTCACTTTTGTAGGATACAAATGTCAGCTCCAGTAACAAGGATATAAAGTGTGATGGTCGACGTGGCAAGAAGGAGTAAGCAAGGTCGTGGGGGTGCTTTAGGTATTTTCAGTAATATGACATTTGATAAGAGTTCTTGGAGATGCCTGATTAAGATAACATACTAGGGGTAGGGATTTGTAGCTAGAGTACACAACAGGAAGTGAGCTTGAGAGGTATAGGTAAAGGGTGGGGGTACGGGGTGGGGTTACTTTTGATACTCTATTTTAGATTTTTTTTAGAGATTCTTACTTTTGATACTCTATTTTAGAAAATTTATAGCATACCTATTGGAGATGCTCTTAGTGAGTTGATAGCTAGTTAGGTTATCATAGCCCTAAGTTAGTTAGGGGTTATGTAGTTTTCTTACATTGGTTATGCTTTCTTGTACATGCTTATGTTTATATGTTACTTCTAACGTATAACTAGCTTTTCAAAACTTATCTTATCTGCCTTTCTTGTCTGAATGTCGTCTTTGAAGCCTTCCTCTTTTTCTTATATTTCTACAAACTTTTTTAGTTAACTTTCTCTCTTTTACACACTTTTCACAAGTCTAAGGTACATCTTACCGACTCCCCCTTCTAGAACCCACCTTTGGGGAGAATATGTTGACTTTGTTTGGTTTGGCTTGGTTGATCCTAAGAAACCTAAGCATCTATTCCACAACCTTTAGATCATTGTTTTCATGCCTTCCCCACAAGTATACCCCATGATTCCATTTGTTATGCAATATGCATTCTCTTGTTTTCTATATTAGTATGGCTATTTTAAATTTTTAATGGAACTCCATATATTATTAGTTACACAAACATACCATGTTAAAAAGGTTTATATGTTGAATAGTATCAAACATTTCCAAAACACATTTATAACAATTTTAGAATATTTTTCATGACAAATTAAGTATCCTACGGTTTTTCTGTGAAGAAAATTTTACAGTACGAAGGACATTTTTTTATAGAATATAGAAATTTCACCTAGACTAACTATTCCAGGCCTAGTAAATTTCATATTTAAGTCAAATCAACATCGATCTTCGATTGTTCTGGAACCATCTTTCTCACAACTTTAAAAAACACAAATACGAAGCAAATTTTAATGAAAACCATGTTTGTAGTATGCCCAAAAGTATTTCATTAGATGGATATATTTTGAAATATCTAGCTATAATTTTAATAATAAAGGTATTGTATAATTATTGTGTTTTATATTTATATGATATGCTGTAATAATAAATATAGAGTAAACTTAAAATTTGGTACCTATGGTTTGTTGTTTTTTTATGGTTTTGGTCCCTATAAAAATTTTATTGCAAGAAAATCCTCGTGGTATGCAAAAGTTTTTGGTTTGGATCCTTGAGACTAACTCTGTTAGTTTCTCTTCCGTTAAATCCTCCATGTGACTTACACATGAGGGTATAATGGTCTTTTTAGGCCACTCCCTCTCCTTTAACCTTCAAATAACTCTTCCGTCTATTTTTCTCTCACGACCTCCCTTCTCCAAACCAACCACCCCCTCCTCCTAAAGTCAGGCCCTCTATTTCTTCCCATCGTCTCTTATCGTCGTGTCCTTCTCCCCATTCTTTCTCACAGGACCGTTTCAATCTTTTTGGAGGCCCTGCTACATCCGAATCTTTTGATTACATTACATAAATGAGATAACATAAATATATGTTAAGCACAAAAATGGGTTAAAACTAAACGATTTACAATCTGAAACTTAAACCTAAACTATTAATAATTTGAACCTAAACCCAAATAATTAATAATTTGAAGCTAAACAATTTCGGTTATAGCTTTACACGGGTTGATGAAACACCCTAAACACATATAAAATTAGGCTCCAAAATTTTAGGGCCCTGTTCATAATCTCACGTTTAACATGCTAAGGGACGACCCTGCTTTCTCACCAACTACGTCCCTCTCACTTGTTGGATGACCACGTGTCCACGTCCATCTCCCGTGATCCATCTCTGACTGTCGTGGGTTTTAAAAGGGTTTCCAATCTGTTGAGGTTGGTTCAAAAGCACAACAAAACATGGTCTACAAATATGCTCACATCACACTTCAAGTGAAGGTCTTTAACCTGAATATCTTGAAAGTTGGTTGTGATTCCCCCAAATAAGCACCCAAACATGATAAAAAGTTTCAACTTGTCAATCATTTCTTGATTGTGAGGTTTGTAGATGAGACATGGGAATTAGAGACGTTATGGAGGTGGGGCTAGAGACGTGAAAGGAAAGGGGTATTGTTAGGTCTGAAAATATTGTATCCGAGATGACAACTATTGAAGACATGAAGGACCAAAAGCATAAAGTCAACAAAGTCATAAATATGGAAATGTTTAAACAATTAGAGTTAGGGTTGAATTAGAATTGTGTTAAATAAGGAAAGGATAATTATCTTGTAATTATGGCAATTATATAATGCCTCAAACTCTTATAGTTTCCTTATCTCATTATAACTCTTAGCAATATAAATAGAGGATTAGGGCTAGCATTAGAAGTAGTTCATTAATTCATATCATTAGAGAAAGAGCTTATTGAGAGATTACTTTGTAACCAATATATTATACAAGTGAGATATACAACGTCAGTTATTCATATTAATCGTGTTCTTCGTATTTATGATCAAATACATCGTTACCTGATATTATATGAGATCAACAAGTGGTATCAGAGCCGAACGATCAGAGTTTTGATTGATTTCTAATCGATTTCTTGAAGAAAAAGGTACACACGGTTTCTTTTGCGATTTTAGAGATTTATGATTTTTTATGTGATTGTTTATATTTGATTTTGATCTTGATTTATATGTATGTGATTTTTTTGTGATTAAATCGGTTTCGTCAAAAAGTTTTGATTTTTTAAGGATTTTTTTCCCGAAAACGGTTACTTTTTCATTCCATATCGCATCGATTTTGATCTATTTTGCCCAAACTCCAAGCTTTAAAGTTGTTGGTATTTGTCTTGCGAAAAGCATACTAAAATTTCATTAAAGTTGGACATTTTTTGAGAAAAAAAAAATCGGATGAATAGTGTTTTGTCGGGTGAATAGTAACTTGTCGAGTGAATAGTGTTTGTCGGGTGAATAGTGTTTTGTCGGGTGAATAGTAAAAAAAGAAATTCAAATATGTTTTCAGTCAAACTTGCAAGAACTACTCTCGCTTATTTTAGCATTACTTTTGTCATTCTTTTTCAATAGAAAACTCAGGGTCTCTGATTCCTGCAACTTTTCTGGATAAAGAATCCTCTAGTAAACATCTTAAGCCTCAAGAAATTTGCAAGTGACCTTAATTGAGAAAACCGAAACACAAGAGCTTAGCTGTTCTTTTCCCTAAAAAGACTAGATAACTCTGTTACCCTAGATCTTTTGGTCAAGAACCCTTCGTGTCTTAGCTTTCTGGTTCATCAATTAAAGATCAAAACAGATTTATTATTATCGCATCTGCTAAAATCGAGATTCATGAATTATTTTTTTGCAAAGCGTCATTCGATAAGTATTATATCTTTAAAGTAAGAATTTTTATCGGATCCAACCAACCCGACATTGAACTAACTCTAGTTTCTATCGCATTAAGTTGACCCGACATAAATTCTTACAAACTCAAACCTACCCGATATCTATCTTTTATCGAATCCCTTTTACCCGAAAAATTATTTTATCGTGTCCTTAGTAACCCGACATACATCCCTACTTTCACATTACCTACCCAATATCCTGCCATCCTAAATTAATATCGCATTTAGGTAACCCGATTTTTGTTTATCGCATCCTTTATACTCGATAAAACACTCAGAACAGTCACCTGAGATAAAATTTTAAATTCGCGAAATCTCAGAATTTTTTCAAAACTCACTGATCGACGATCACTTAATCAGGTAACAAGTACTTTATTTTTTTAATTTTAAAGATGAGTCATAAAAATCAAATTTCTGATCTTAATGCTGAAATTAAAAGACTTGAAGCAAGACACACAAATAACATGAAAGTTCTTAATGAACTTTTAAGTGAACACGTTTATCTCAAATCTAAGTTTCATAACTCAGAACAAACTAGAAAAGAATTGAAAAATGATAAAGAGTATTTCCAATATCAACTCAACGAGCTTTCTAGGAATCCAAATCATACGAGGGATGAAGAATTGAAAAATCTTGAGTTGATAAAAATAAATTTTGAGCTGAAAAACAAAATTTCTGAGTTAGAGAAATTCAAAGATTCTGAGACTTATACTGTTTCTCTTTCAAGTAAAATTTCTGATTTCATGATATTCGAGAAAGAAAGACTTTTAACTTCTGATGAAAAACACAAAGTTGAAATTGAGCGAAAAGATTTTGAAAGAAAAATTAAAACTTGTGAAGTGACCATTCAAAAACTTTCTAAACAAGTGTCTGATTTTGAACAAGTTGTGATTTTAGAACGAAAATCTTCCGAAACAAAAGGTGTTGAACTATCAAAGCAAATTTCTGAACTTCAAAAACTTTTAGAAACGAAAGAAAAGTGTTTGAAACTGATAAAAATAATGTTTTGAAGAAAAGTGTGTTAATTTTAGATAAGAATAAACGTTTAGAAAAGGAAGTTGAAAATAAAATAAAAGTTTTTGAAGAGGAAACTTGTAAACTTTCAAAGAAATTGTCTGAATTACAATCAAATCTTGTAACCGAAAAGAAATTGAGGTCTAAATTAAAAGGTAAATATGATTTGATTACGGAAGAAAGATATTATTTATCTGATAAACTCATGAAACTTGAAAAAGTTTTGGAAGCTAAAACGAATTTTAATTTTAGTTTGTCTGATAAAGAAAGAGACCATCTTTTGTGCAAAATTAGAGAACTTGAAGATGTAATTTCAAAACACAATAAAGAGAATTCAGTTAAAGTTGAAATTCTTAAACAGTTTAGTCATGATACTACTGTTCTTTCTTCACATGATAATTCATCTAATTCTGATTATGTTTTCTCTTACAAAAATGCTTCAAGTTCAATTTATAAGATAACTCCTCATTCTCCTGTTAGTGTCTGTAAGAATAACTGTTCTTCAAGTGTTCAATCAAATAGTTATTCTAACAGCTCCAAATCATACAGTTCTTTAAATTCTCAGACTCATAATTCTAATCGGTTTCACAATGATTTTGTTGCTAATTCCGGTAATTTTAAGAAGTTTAAAATGGTTTGGAAAAAGAACTCAACTATAGATGATAGTGTTGGAAACATGTCACATACATCTCCTGTAGTTGATGCAAAATCATTTGTTTCCAAGACTGATTTATCTTATTCTATCAAGTCAATCAATCGGTTAATCAGTCGAAGCACCACAAATCTTTTTGTTCTACTTGTGGAACAAATGATTTTGTCGATCAACGGTATGTTCATAAATGGTATGGTACTTACAGTATCCCCAATTCCCCATTTGTTACATCTAAAGTTAACCTCCGAGGACCCAACAAAGCTTGGGTACCAAAATCCTTTTAATCTGTTTTGTAGGTACATCATATGTGTTCTAAATTCCGCATATTCACATCATATGACAATCTTTCAAAAGGTAATGCTACATTTGAGGGGGAGTGCCACATTTTTTTATTAATATTAGTTTCATAGCATTTCAGCTATGGACCTGCTCTTAATATTAGCTTCATAGCATCTCAGCTATGAACCTGCTCTTAACATAATGACTTCTGAATACTTCAATTCAGAACTCGGACTTAAACTGTTTCAGCTTCATATAAAAGAAATATGTGTGTTAGGAATTAGAAGTTTCAATGGTCAATCCAAAGCCGGAAGGACCTACCAATGAAACACATCCTTAGGTTAGAAACTTTGAAAGGGTATGATTAAAATACAATTGAGTGCTTGTGAGATAAAAGAAAAAAAATGTGAGAGTGTCACAGGACTTAAAAAGTTAGTCTTTGTGTTTATGCCGGAACAGTTTTAGAAGTTAGTTTTATAACTTACTTCTATGATAACTGGAAGTCCTATCAGTGTCAACCCGCTGCCAACACTGCATATAGGCCACTTAATTAAAATTAATTTTGATTTAAGTGATAATAGTTGCTATTTGTGCTTCTATGTTAGCTCTTACCCACTATTTTACATTCACGCTTCCACTTAATGTCTTTGATTATTCATAATGATTCAGTTTCTCCTTATCATTCTGAGGGGGAGAAAAGGTATATCAAAGACGAATGCTTATTGTGAAGGGAAGAAAATGTGTTTCAAAGACAAATGAAGACAATTTGAAGACTTATTGACTATTTGGCCCGACACATGATTTGATCGACATCTTGGCCTCGACATCAATTCTTGTCGAATCTACTTGGCCCGAGATATTTTTCTGTCGACATCGCCTGACCCGATATCATTCTTATCGCATCAATGCCTAACCCGACAACAACAATGATATCGAGACATTTTGATCCGACATTAGGTCATCATACGACAAGTTCAAATTGAAGAAATCTCATCATGCCTAATACGACAAATTCAGTTCATCGCATAGCCTAACCCGATAAACTCAAGCTATCTTTCATCAAACGACAAGTTCTACTCGAAGAAAGATTTTACCCTATGACTTCACGGTTTCTTCAACAATCTGTTATTGAACTTCATGTTATGGGGGAGCTACAAAGCTTATCAAGTGATCATATTTGTAGGGGGAGCAAAAGAATTCAAGATAGTGATTTGTTGACAAAATTTCATCGTCTTCAAAAGTGCTGATTTGATAAAGTGTAATCTCGAATACAAAGGGGGAGATTGTTAGGTCTGAAAATATTGTATCCGAGATGACAACTATTGAAGACATGAAGGACCAAAAGCGTAAAGTCAACAAAGTCATAAATATGGAAATGTTTAAACAATTAGAGTTAGGGTTGAATTAGAATTGTGTTAAATAAGGAAAAGATAATTATCTTGTAATTTTGGCAATTATATAATGCCTCAAACTCTTATAGTTTCTTTATCTCATTATAACTCTTAGCAATATAAATAGAGGGTTAGGGCTAGCATTAGAAGTAGTTCATTAATTCATATCATTAGAGAAAGAGCTTATTGAGAGATTACTTTGTAATCGATATATTATACAAGTGAGATATACAACGTCAGTTATTCATATTGATCGTGTTCTTCGTATTTATGATCAAATACATTGTTACCTGATATTATATGGGATCAACAAGTATGGTTTTGGTCTCTATGTGGTAGTTGTTTTGATGCAGTAGGATGCTTCCATATTTGGGGTCTCAATCTGCAACATGTGCATTCTATATATATATATATGGAGGCGGGTTCATGCGAGGACGGTAATAATTTACGAGAATGCGAGGACAATCCTCAACCAATCATTTTGTACATGAAATTTTTTTCATGTACAAAATCATATGTGATTTTGTACTAGCATCAAAACTGACACGCGCGACTCTTGCCGTGGAAAAAGTCTCGGCTAATCATATATGATTTGGTATGTGAATCATATGTGATCTCGTACATGAATCATATGTGATTTTGTATATGAAAAATTTCATGTACAAAATGATTGGTTGAGGATTGTCCTCGCATTCTCGTAAATTATTACCGTTCTCGCATGAACCTCTTTCTATATATATATATATATATATGTATGTATATATACATACATACATATTGTCTAATAAATATAATACTCCCTCCGGCCCAAAATAAATGTCCACAATGAAAATGACATACAATTTTAGGCATGTTCAATTATTACACTTTTTAAATAACCAAACGAAATATTTACCCTTGATAGTAGAGAGATGAACTTTCTCCATTTCATATTTAGGGGTGGAATGGAAAATTGGAAACTTACTTTTGAAATTGAACGCTTATTTTAGGACAAATAAAAATAGTAATGTAGACACTTACGTTAGGATGAAAGAAGTATATAATATCCTTTATTTTAAATGGAAAATTGAAAAAAAATGAAGTCAAATGACTCTTATACCCTCCTACAAGTCAATTGAGTGGACTTAAAGGCGGAAAACTAACATTCATTAGCCTCAGGGACCTACGATGATTTTTTTGCAATAAAAATTTTGTAGGAACTAAAACCACAAAAAACAACAAACCGCAAGGATCAAATTTAAAGTTTACTCGTAAATACAATAATCCTAAAATAATTGATCTTCATTTTAATAATAAAGGCAATGTTGTATTCATTGAATCACTAGTTATTGTCGTTTGATAGAATATGTTGTTAGATATCGTTCATTGCTTATACAATAACTGGAATTTGTTATTATTTTCGACATAAATATAATAATCCTAAAATAATTGATCTTCATTTTAATAATAAAGACAATGTTGTATTCATTGAATCACTAGTTATTGTCATTTGATAGAATATGTTGTTAGATATCGTTCATTGCTTATATAATAACTGGAATTTGTTATTATTTTCGATGTAATGAAAAACCAACTAGTCATACACGTTGAACATATTTCAGATAGAAAATTAATTAATCAGTGTGTTTCAGATAGAAAATTAATTAATTAATCAGTATGTTGATTACATGGACTAAGTAATCAATTAGTTGGTGAAATTAATAAATTAATTCACTTAAACATAAAAGGGATTTTTAAAAAAGAGGTGGCAAGAGAGTCGGACCAAACTAGAAACCCTAATAGGATTAGGTTATGAAATCCAAAATACACTCCTTAATAAATTAAAAAAAATATGAAATTGTTTCTCTTGAAAAGACCAAAAATCGGACACTCTTTTTAGTAAATCGGAGTTGCAACTTTCTTTCTCTTCCATTTTGAAACCCTAGATGTCATCTTTGATGTTGTAAAACGAAGGTTAGCATCAACAAAGGTGTCAGATGCTATGATCAGATTTTGATCCGTGTATTAATTGATGTGGATATTGTTGGTGAGATCGTGTGTGTTCGAGCTTCAGAATTAACATCATCAAAGGCTTCGTAGTCTAAAGAGTTAAAAGTTTTTTAGCCAACAAATTTAACTTTTTTGTTTACATGGATCGAGTTCATGGATATCAGTTATCAATGTTTATTCCGCTATACGTAAAAAACTTATTGGTCAAACTCCCTAAATCCCATCACAATTACAGATAATAAAGCATCCAAGAAAAAGTACATACTCGACCAAAAGACAATAAAGTTTACATATGTGAGGAACAACTCACACAAAATAGAGAATAAATCCGCAAAAGGTGTAAACTTAAAAAAGAAGCATATTCCAAAGGGAAAAAAGAGCTCACGCCAAAGAACATACATTGGGGATTCTACTCGCGGTATTGACTATTGAGTTAAACTAATAAAACATATATTAATTTGAAATTGTTTTTTTAATTTCAAATTAAATATATTAATTTATTTAGTAACTAATTAAAATAAAATTTCAAACTATTTTAAACTTTAATACCTTTTAATATGATGACTTGGTAAGTTGTTCACGTAATCTTTTATATATAAGTTACAAAAGTACATATTATCGTCTCGCAAATTGTGTCAACTTCAAATTAATGATCAAATCTGAGAAGACATAACAGAACGGGAATATTCAAGCGTCATGTGTAAATACGATTGTTTAATGCTTGATATTTCAATTCCGATCGATTTTACCAATCATTTTTATAAAACTTTTTTTTATAAAAATTGTGAGTGATTTTTATAAATGATTTTCACAAAATCATATTTTAAGCAATTGTTTTTTTTTTATATATAAATTGATAAATTCAGAATAAATTTGAGCATGACATGTTCATACAATAAAGAGGCTCAAATATGTCCCAGCCTCCCAGGTACATAATAAAATTAGATGGAAAAAAATATGTCAATACAATAAAAAGTTCAAATGTATCCCAGATACATAATAAAGATAGATGGAAAAAATATGTACATACAATAAAAGGTTCAGATACGCAATAAAAATAGTCAACAACAAACTAAAGAAATTCATAATTAACCAAAATACACAACATAAGTTGTCTGACTCCTGATTTGATTAGGTCTCGATGACTCAGAGTCTGAAACTCAAACGTTCGTACTCTAGAACAAGTCATTGCTCACACAACCGAATACCATAACTACCTAAAAGGGCGCTCCATTTGGGTTGTTTTTAATGGATCTATGACAATAGGCTTTCTCCATAGCAAGGTATAACGATTATAAATGATGAATAAAACATTATTAAGGATATATGTACTTAAAATATTCCGATTTATAATATATTTATGGTTGATAAGTCAAATTATTAAATAAATAAATAAACCAGTTGAAAAGAAAACAGATCAAAAATGTTTAGAAGTCTGTAGGATATATGTTCAAATGCATACAACCGCCTAAACTACATGACTCAAAAACAATATTATTATATTAATTAACATATATTTAATGCATTAATCATTTTCAAAAATTAAAAATCTAGGCAAAAAGCAATTACAAGTCGATTTGATTCGTTACCCACCAGTTTCCAACTCTTAAAAAAAGGCTCGGAGTGACAACTTACAGAAGTTTCAGTTACGTAAATTGTTTTTTGAATCAATAATCAAACATCAAAGATTTGTGACAAACTGGTAAAGTTCAAAAAGTGGTTTGTTTTATTTGAACTTATTTTCTTACGAAATATTTGGTACTTTACAAATGATAACAAATACAATAAGGTCATATGACAATTTTTGAAAAAAAAAACAAATATGAAAGAGAAGCTAAATTAGTTCACGACAAGTATTGGTAAGCAGTGTTACTGAAAGCATAAAAGACTCAAAACCCCTCGATATCAGTGCTATATCCAATATAAATTTTCAAGAAACTACTCATATGAACCAAATAGCATTCAAGTGAAGCATATTTCATATCGACAAAAATATCTAATATTATAAAACCGTTAAATCGAATTACTATTATGTATTACATAATCAATGTGTTATGAAGTACAACTACAGTAAATAGGAAAGAGGGTAGAGGAAGTTGGGAGCTTTAAAATCTAAACACTATAAAAGGTCAACTAACAACACAAAGGTTTAAGAACTTTGAATATATCACAAGTCAATACAAATCTACCTGTTAAAAGTCAACACAAATCTACTTCTATAGTCAACATAAATAATTAAGCTTTTTAAACTATAACAAGTCAACACAAATTTACCTGTGAGAAGTCAACTTAGGGGTTAATTGAAGTCAACAAAATTGCTAGAAATGAACTCAAAAGGGTTAGGGACTTTGAAAAAGTCAACAAAAACCAGATAAACCCAGTAAATCCCACACAGAGAAGGTGTATTCAGGTAAAAGAAGGTGTATTCAGCTTTTACCTCTATATCCAAGGAGTAGATAAGTTGTTTCCATGAAAACCCCTAAGTTATAAAAAGATTTTGAGGAAAGAGAATTTGCATGCTACTGAAACCAAATGAACCCCATTAAATCTAAATCCCAGGCAGTGAAAAGTCGTGGAGGTAGGATGTATGCAGACTTTACCTCTATCCACAAGGAGTAGAGAAGTTGTTTCTGCAAAAACGCCCAATTTATAAAAAATGATTTGAGGAAAGAGAATTTGCATACTAATGAAACCAAACAATTCTCAGGTGTCTCAAAAGGGTAGGATGTATACAGACCTGATCTTTATCCCAAGAAGTTGAAGTTATAAAGTTGTTTATGTGAAACCCCAACTTATAAAAAGATTTTGAAGAAAGAGAATTTGCATATTATTGTAACCAAACCACACCAAACCTGTAAATCCCACATAGTGAAAGCTTCGGGAGGTTATATGTATGCAGACCTTACCTCTGTCAGTTATTTTCGTGGAAAGAGAATTTTGAATACTATTGAAAGCAAATAATCAAATTAAACGAACCCACTAAATCCCACACAGTGAAAGGTAATGGGAAAAGGGAATTTGCATACTACAATAATGAAAGAACACAATACCTATATAGAATGGCATTTGGCTATCAATCAATCCATTAAAGATCTTCATACCTGCACATAAGGCATGCGAAATTCGTAAAGATTGTATTTGGCAAGCAAGAGATGTCAATTACAAGCATCACGTTCACGCCTAAATAGTGTGCATCGTTTCCCTTCTATTTTCCCATTACTTCAATCTGCTTCACTTCTAGTTCTACCCTAGAAATATGGTAATCTCTTAACAGTTCCATTATGAGGCAGCCTCTGAATCGGTAAGAGGTGAATCCTGTTTGGCAAATAATCATTTCGTATCTTGGACCTCCCTTAACCATTCAGATCCCCGATTTCATTTTTGAACGATTACCAAACAATTATATTTCATTTCGCACTATATCATAAAAGCCTCTTAATCATTCTGACCACTTAACCATTCTGCACACCATTCAGCAACTGCCAAACAGCCCCGTACGTCTATTCAAATTTTAAAGGTCGTTTTAAGCTCCGTGATCACCCTAAAAACTCCCAGAGTATAAATCACAGTGTCCTCGAGATGACCTTACATTCTTCCTTATTACACCTAGAAATATGTGTGCTATATAGTCTACTTAAAACTTGAATACCACTAAACCGCCAAAAGGGTGCATCATCATAAACGTAGTAACGCAAAAGTCCCCTGATCAAACTACCATTTAATTAAATATAATAATAACTAAAATATCAACCGAACTTACCTTTTACTGTCATGATAGCAAAAGTTATGCAATGCAAATTATATATATGTATATATATATATATGCGCGTGTGTGTGTGTGTGTGGAAATAGAAGCAGGCTAAAGCACATACAACTTTAGATTCATGTGAACACGGTATTCATTCATGCTTTTGCCTCCTTATTTTTCCATTTGTTTTGCATCAATACAAATCTAAAACCTAAGAACCATAAGATTATTCCCTATCTTTCAACTAAAGAAAATATTCTATCCAAATAAGTTTTCAGACACAGTAAGGTCTGTTTTTTCACTAGGGTTATTTAGCAAAAAGATATCCTAACAAGTGCTTTTTAAATCCATGACCTTCTGAAAGGTTTCTGGCTATTCTTCTGTTAAGCCGTGACATTCTCAAACTTGCCGGAAGGTCATTTAGTGTCTGTTTGTTGGCAGCTTAATGGGCTTAATGGGACCCACAGCTTATTCGGTCAGCTATACATGACTGTTTCGTAGTGGCTTAATGATGAAGAAAGTGGCTTAATCAGTAAGCTTCTAGGGGGAAGCTTTATGCAGAAAGCCAAGTTTTTTATAAATATGTCCCTCCCAAGTAAAAACACGCTTCTTCTGTCTATTAAAAAACCCTTGTAAACAAAAACTTCCCCAATCTAAACAGACAGTTTCATCCATACAGAACTTAATGGAAAACCAACCAAACAGCCCCTTAATTAAAGGACCGTTCTCCTACTCCCTACGTCACATGATATTGACACAAAATTTAAGGAAAGTGTTGAACACCAAATGTATTAGATGCTCTTCAATGATGACAAAGTAGAGAATCTTTTGGATCCAATCAATGATCTCAAAAAGGTAGGTAAGTAATAGTTGCCAAAAAGGAAAATGTTGCAATTTAAATGATACGGAGAGAGAATTGATTTACTCGTCACAAAGATGATATATAAGTAACTAATTATATCATAAATTGGCAACCTTTTATGCTAGTCTTTGAGAATTTAACTTTTTGAGTATCTTATATGTCTGCAATTTATAGTTATTACATGAATATCATTTCAAGAGCCTTAGCACAAAGAAGCTATTGCTAGCAGAAACCCTTCAGCCGACAATCAACATAAGGCAAACACTAATTACAACAGAAAATTCTACGACTTTTAGACATAAAAAAGTCCATCTATTAGGGTTTAGGGTTTTGATATTTTCTGTTACCACGATACACATATAAATGCAAAGAAAGATTTCATCAGATAAAGATCAATCAACGATACGATGACCAAACAACATTTAAACATATAAATGCAAAGAAAGATTTCATCATATAAAGATCAATCAAAGATATGATACCCATCAACATTTACACATATATATGCAAAGAAAGATTTCGTCATATAAGATCAATCAAGATTACGATATAACGATACCCAACAACATTTATGCATATAAATGCAAAGAAAGATTTCATCAGGTAACATCGATATAAAAATCACACTTCATAGTTATATTTCACCAATCGAACAATTTGTATGCAGTTTTCTAAGATTCTATAACTGTACACTGCAAAACAAAAAACTTTCTGCAACTACAATCTGACACAAATTAGACAAAATCACCAAGTGAGATGTCAAGAAGAGAGAAAGAAACATGAGGCCAACTGGGTGAATGCCAACAAAGTTTTATTGTAAAGATAATTATATTAGGAGCACAAGAAAAGGGGAGACAAGCATCTAAAATTTGTGAAAGGGAGCTGTTATGTGAAATAATGAGAAACAAGGGACACTTATTCCTTGTTACCGAATCTCTGTGCAATTATTGGACGGACATCTTCAGCGTCTGCCAGAGTCTCTAGGAAGGGAAGTAATGAAATTAATGCACAATCTGATGGATCGTTGAACCAACTCTTTATCGGGATCCCATTATTAACTTGCAATCGGAAAACCTGAAACCATTAAAGTTGAATGAGAATATGACAACCTTATAGTCTTAGATATATCCTATCATTCAGGATCTTTTCTTCTCCGAAGGTGCCAATGCGAATATTTCTATATGACTAAAAGATGAGTTTGATAATACGTCTATATCCATCCGTAGATCTGCCTTTATAAATAAATAAAGATTTAACTGGGAAAAAAGAAAGCCAGTACGAATCTAAAAGAAAGCCAAACGAGAAAGATTACCTGTGGACAATTATCAACTATGGCAACTTTAGCAAGATCAACACCTAAAACAGTTAGATCCTTGGTATAACAACCATCTATAAAAATGCATGATTCTCTATAAGCTCGACGAGAGATGATTTTGCTATCTGGATCCAGTATGTCCAGAAGTTGTTTCGCGTATATGCTTTGACTGGCCGTGAACACGACAATCTGAAACATTTCCGAGACCTTTTCCAAGAATTCCTGAAGATAGGGCCTCCGCTTCACATAGACAATATGCTCTTTGAAATCGACGAACACCGGAAAGGTGAAGTCTGCATCATCACAATGCTGCAATGAAGAGTGTACCAGTGTTTCTGTATGGTAAACAAAAATTATAGTTAATGAAAGATAATATTTTTTAGTAAATTTCTATGGCAATCTTGAACGTTAATGAAAAAAAAACTTCATACCATCTAAATCAAGTACTAGGGTGACAGTTTTTCTTTCTGGGGGTAATATGGTCGGAAGGAAATTTTGTTCCACTTCCGAAAGGTCAGGAAGATTTCTAATGAACATTTGTGGATCGAAGCATTCAGCTGGATCCCAGTCAGGATAAGCGTTAACATCTGGTTCCTGATTGCAGGATTTAAGTTGATGAAGTGCCAGATATAAATTTGATTCATCTGAAACCATAACGGGTTCTGAACAGTTTCTGCTGTCATCAGAATCATTGCAAGTGTCGATACTATCTTCAAGAAAAGGAAGTATCATATATTCATCATCGAAAAATCTACTCGACTCATCACATCCGTAATCAGGTAAGCAGGTAGCTTCTGTGATGGGTGAGCTAGAAACAATCATGTCTGAAATGAAGAAATCTGATACATTACAACTTTGATATTCACATGAGTTTCTATCTTTATCTCCGAGTGATGGCACTTCAAGATCATTTTCATTCCCTATATAGCCACAAGAAGAAAAAAAGGCGACTTTCAGAACTGACTTAGATATATTTCATCAACATTTAAGGGTAGATAAAAACCATCATAATTGTAAATGATGATAATATATAAATAAAACCATTCATCTTTATGTTGAGAAAAACATCAGAAGCCGATAACAATCATCTGGAAGTAGACAAAAACCATCATAATTGTAAATGATGCTAATATATATATATATAGAGAGAGAGAGGAAAGTTCAAATGCGAACTCAAATTTGGTTGTGAACGTGAGCACAAATGAGAGCGCGCCACGTGTCTGAATATAGATTATTCAGACTGAATATACAAAGAAATATTCAAACTGAATAAGCATTATTCAGACCGAATAAATACTATATTCGGTCTGAAATATTTCTTTGCATATTCAGACTGAATATTCAGTCTGAATATTTCTTTGAATGAGACACGTGTCACACTCTCAATTTTCCTCACGTTCACAACCAAATTTAAGTTCTCATTTGAACCCGCCTCTATATATATATATACACATATATATATATAAACCAATCATCTTTACGTTGAGAAAAACATCAGAAGCGGATAAAAATTATCTGGAAGGCATGTGTACGACTTTATCTTTTACCTCTATCACTAGAAACAGTTGCTTCGTTGTCATTGTCAATGGACTCCAGTATGGGTGAAAAGATGGTTTCTGTGGTTGAAGAGCCGTTGACTTGTGTATGATCATCCTGCAGTCAATTGAAAATGTAGACGTTGATAACTATAAGAGTCGTATATATATGTATATAGATATATATTATCATTTCGGTGCACGAGAACTCGAAATCTTGATAAGTGAGTACGGACAGAAATAGTGACATGGATCTATGGGTACAAATACTCGTAGGTAACACAGTTTGGAGGTGATTTCAACCTGAATACTTTCTTCATCTGGCAAATCACAACAGTTAGTTTCATCGCATCTAATTTCCTGAGCAGTTGATTCACAGCAGAAAGAATCTGCACAAAATAGAATGAGATCAAAGAAAACAAAATCATCAAAAAGATCTAATGTTATAGTTCTAAAACCCCCAAAATCAATTTCTTATGAACTAGAGGTCTGAAACAACATATGGGAGGAAACACAGCCACATATTGCATTGAACCCTGGATTACTTTTCTTTTTTGAAGCATCTACCGTTAAGAAAATAAACAAAGAGCATATGAGAAAAAAAATATGTGAAAATTTTAACGTTTAATCAAGACCATGGATGGCTTCGTAAATACAACGACCAACTATGGCCTTTTACATATTCTGTTTATAGCGCATAAGAGAATTAACAAAATGGAACAAGGTTGTCTCTAAAAGAGTAACCTTTTAATACTGTTTGGAAACAAGTTTAACTGCTAAGTTAGGTTATTACCGTTCGGTTTGTTAGAAATACAAGTTTCAAGTTCTGCTTCTTGTTGGAAGCTCCTGACTTGTGAGGAAGAGTTCTTGGATATCTTGCTTGATTTTTGACAGACATGGAGGCCATTCTTTTCTTTCAAACAGCCCATGGTTGACTTCATCTTCATCTTTAATGATGGCATTTGTTCTGTACTTTTGATGTGTATAACAATATTGACTCAAAAACATCAGTTGGCAAATAAAATCCCTTCAAAAGTCTGCGATAGCCAAAGGAAAAAAAGAATTGATATATAAACATAATAGAGGCAACTGCTGCATAATCATAAAAAAGTTCAGCTGTTTATAACAAATGCTTCAATTTCCAACAGTATCACCAATAGGAAGTTTAATTCTCGAATGTATACAGAATAACCAATGGTTCAACGACTTTCACCATGTATACAGAATCATACAAGTAACTGCAAGTTTTTACATGCACAACTTTTAGGTCATCTTGAACTTAAAACACGAGTCAACCACTCAGAAGTCAGATCCTTTCCAAATAAATAAAGAAATTGACCATTTAGGAAAGTAATTACATCAAAAAAACATAGTATGACAACTATAGTTCTGATATGTTTATACACTTCATAGCGCCCTTTTTGCCTTATATACGGCAGATAATCTTCTTCCATATAACAAAACGAATTATTTTTCCTTATTTTGGATTAAACCATAAATTAGATTTAGAACACTCTTTAAGATATCCTGATTATGCTCAAGAACAAAGACTAGTGAATTTAGCATCCTCAATTAACATGATTAGGGGTTCCCATTACTGTACTAATTTATCTTCAAAAAATTACCAAAAATTGAAGTTTTCTTCTGAATACATACAAGAAATCTGTCCATCTTCCAACTAGTTAATTTGCTTCCTTGAAACATGACTACGAATCATTATGCATCAAAAGATCCAGAAAAACACAGAGTATTTTCGAATCAAACAAACCTCACATATACATAAATCAGAAAATAAAACCATTAGTCATGTGTGTGTGTGAAATCATCCTCCAGAATAATGATCTTTAAGAACATGAATTCCGAAAAATCAATCACAAACCCTAATTGAGTTTCAACTAAACTTCTCCAGAAACAAAGTCCCCCAAATCAATCGATTTGGAAGGCACAGTTTTGAAACAAAAACAAGATAAAAACTACGACAACACATTAGCGTCTGTATGGCGGGTTTCGCACCTCACCTTCATAATCCCGTAAAACGTAAATTCAATGAAGTCAACCACAAATACCAAAAATCTAACTCCAATTTCAACTAAACTTCATGAAGATCAAAGTCAACATACACAAACGAGACTAAATTACAAAAGACCGACCATCGAAAAACGAAATTTTCATAGCTGAAATACTAATTCAACCAAAAAAAGATCAAAAAACACAACGAACCTTAATCAAGACGAAGCTGGTTTATGCAGTTGAAATCATCAGCCATGAAGTTCAAAAACATACATATATCTGTAGATGTATCTATATATGATTGAATTAATCAAATGATCTGTAGTAATATGATCAAAGATCAAACAATCACAAACTGATCATTCCATCTACAGTAAAGATTATATGTTCTTGATTACCTGTATATCAAACCCCCAAAACCCAAGTCCTCTTCTCTCTCTCTCTCTCTCTCTCTCTCTGTGATTAACGCGCTTTTATGCTCTCTCTCTGTATTTCTTCTCTTTATTCCAACATCCCTATACTATTCAAAAGTTTCACATTTGGTCCCTTAATTATGTAATATTTACAGATTGGTCTTTAATAAGAAGTTACTTAACGTTAAAGCCTGACACCCACGGACCTGTAGTAGTGGCCACGGTGGTACGGGTCACCGTGTTATTTCTTCGAAGAAGGGTAAGAGCATCTCCAACAGCTTTGTTATAATAAAAAAATGAGTTTTTCTTCTCTAAAATACTCCAACAGCATTGTTATATGATTTGCTATTTTAGAGATTTGGGGGGAAATCTCTAAATATAGAGAAATCTTTAAAATCCTCAAACTATGAGACAGAAACATTATTTTAATATAACCAATCAAAATTATTGAAGCTAAATGTGTAGAGGAGAGAAATAATTATTTTATTAAATAGAAAAGCTGTTGGAGTTGGAAGAAAATGTTTTTAGAGATTTTGGTTTTTCATTCTCTATTTTAGAAAAATTATAGAAAAGCTGTTGGAGATGCTCTAAATTTTTAGGTTTGTTAAATGTACAACCGTATCGTTATGTAAACTTCAAAAGGGTCTACCTAAACTCTTGAAATCAACCAAAAAACAGTCTTGAAATCAACCCAAAAAACCGAAAAACTCTTGAATCAATCAAAAAACCTGGAAAAAAACTTTTGAAATTAACCAAAAAAGAAAAAAACTCTTGAAATCAATAAAAAAAACCGAGAAAAAAACTCTTGAAATCAACTGAAAAAACGAAAAAGTCCCTCGAAATAGATTAAAAACCTCGAAAAATTATTCCCTCGAAATCAAGAAAAAAACTTTAAAAATCCCTCGAGACGATGAAATTAGGTTAAAACACATCGAGCGATATTGAGCATTAGTAAAAACAAGAAGACACGTCGATAGAAACCGTATTTTTTGTCTACATTATGTGGTGCCACCATATTAAAAAAAATTGGGTCCGTCCCTGAAGACAGGTATGGGGTCTTGCGTCGTTCCATCTCACATGAGACAAACACGGGATTTCAACAAATGAAAGAGCAGTTTATTAGGGTGATTTTTAAATCCTATTTGGTTTGGGGACATATGTAAGTTGTGGTTTAGATCGTGGTGAACATTTCATTCATATGTAAATATATTATTTACAAGCGTTTGTAGCTCGTTGATGGTAATGACTATAATATCCTTAAAAATCATATTGTAGTGATTATAAGAAAAGCATATGTAATGACTATAATACCGTTGGAAATTACAGTATTTATAACTCTATAAGTGTTGACTCTTTTTAGCTCAATAAACATGAGCAACAAATCCGTAATTTAACAATATTAGAACTTCAACACGGTCCAATCATTGTTTAAAATATAAATCGTTAACAACAACCAACTTAATTATAAACTTGAATGTCAAAAAAAAATGAAAATATTTTTTGCTTAAACATGATCCAGTCCTACTTCACAAGAAAATTATTAATAGACGAGATGGATATTGTTCAATCATCAAACATACGGTGTCAGCATAAATTCGCAGTCGTATATGGTAAAATACTAAAATGCAAATATAAAAAAACACATGCTAAAATAAATAAATGATTATAGACAAATTTTAATGGTTATTTTGTAAGTACAATACAAGTATGGTGGTTACGATAGCTAAAATTGGCATACTACAATTATTTTTTATGTTTTAATAAATATGATGTAGTTTATAAGAGTGCCCGACTCAACTTCGTTAACCTATGATCAGACTCAATTCGATAGTTTTGGAGAATCCTATTGATTTAAATTTGATTTGAAAGCTTAAAAATATCTATCACATTTGTATTTGATAAAAACAAGTTTGATTCGAGCTCAATTAAAAATTTTACAACAAAACTCTCTCTCTCTTTCTCTCTCTCTCTCTCACACACACACATATATATAGGAGTGGGTTCAAATGCGAACTCAAATTTGGTTGTGAACGTGAAGAGAAAGGAGAGCACGACATGTGTCCCACTCTAAGTGTTGTGTTATACATACTTAATAATGAATGAACTTCACCTTCGTTATTCATAACGAATGACTTTCATTATTCATACCGAATGCTCTTCATAATTCAGATTGAATAAGACACGTGTCGCGCTCTCCTTTCTTCTCATGTTCGCAACCAAATTTGAGTTCGCCTTTGAACTTTTCTCAGGAGAAAACGCTAAAAAAAGATAAAACTGAAGAACACCATGGGAGGTCGTCATCTGGTAACATGCATTTATGCATATGCACTAATGCATATTTATGCATTGATTCATCGAAAAAAGGAATTCCAATCGCTTATATGTATTTGTGCATATGCACTAATGCATATTGATGCATTGATGCATAGAAAAAAATACCGTCCAGATGACGAACTCTCAGGGTGTTCTTCAGTTTTCTCTTTTTTTAGTGTTTTCTGCTGAACCTCCCTCTCTCTCTCTCTATATATATATATATATATATAGATGGTGGTTCATTTACAAACTAGACTAATCCTACAAACTCGTGATATGAACATTATGAGCTGTCCCGTAATAAAACCAGTTGTTGCTGATTCAAATCAAGTTAAAAATAATTTTTTCATGATTTTTTTCATCAAAAGCTATGATTTAAAATGTTATTACATATATGTTTGTTTCACCTTGTGAAAAAAATTACATGTGAAAAAAATTACATGTGAAAAAAATACATGAAAAAAATACATTATGAAACAAATGCATGTGAAACTTTGAACTTATGAAAACAAATACATGTAAAACTTTTACATTACGAAACAAACATATATGTAATAACATCTTAAATCATAGCATTTGGTGAAAAAAAATCATGAAAATTTTATTTTTAACTTGGTTTGTACGAGTTTATAGGATTGATCTAGTTTGTAAATGAACCAACCCCTATATATATATATATAAATACAGGGTTCGGTTTCGATGAGAAGTTAAATTATGGTGAGACGAGTAAAAATGGATCTCCACCCTTGAATGCACATTAGGATGAGATGCATCGAGATAAGATATACCGAGATGCACCAAATCAATCCCCGTTCATGGGTGAGTTTGAGATTAAAAGTGATCAATGGTCAAGATCTCTTCTTACACTTCTCACTTTAACTTCACTTCTCACGTGATTCCAGATTCTCATGCCTATTAATACATATGACCTGGAAAACTCGATAATGATTCGAGTCAAGATTTTTACAAACATGAACCGACTTGTTGTGTACTTCAACTTTTCGAGTTCATATGTGTATTTGATGAGCTCAACTCGACCTCATTTGATCTAAGTTCGAACTTTAATTACTTGATAAAAACTCGGGTTGTTTGCAACCGTAGTTCATCATAGCGGCATATAATTTTCAAGTATAAAAAATGCTTAAATGAAGTTGAAGGGGGCTTTTCTGACAATTAATGAAACTATTAGGGGTTGTTGGAAATAATAGTATCAAATAATGTAACAACCGATAGAAATGTTACACGTGTACATGACGGCGGTTTCATATTTATCCTCCTCCTTTGAGCGCGTGATGTCCACTCTCCAAATTCTGACCGCTGGTTGACTTAAAGTCAGGTTTGGGTTCAATGTCCCACTCATCCAATTACAAAAGAAAATTTGAGTTTCTATGCTTAATTTGTTTCAAATTTAAAATGTGTATATATATATATATTCAACATTATTGTTTTCTAAAACGTAGGGGTGTTCATCCAAACCGCTCATACCGTATCGCACCACACTGTAAAGTACGGTTTAGAACTTTCACGATGCAGCTTGCGGTTTGCATTTTTACCAAGCCGTATTATGCGGTGCGGTTTGCAGTGCGACCCCATAAACCTTCGTCATTTTGTCGTTTTTGGGTTCATACTCGCCTTAAGTCCTCTAATCTTATCTCAATTTTGGGGATGGCGTATTCTTTTTAGAAGGGGAGGCTTATAATACCCGTTCCGATAACTCGTACAAATTATGTTAAATAAACATCTAGAATTGTGCATAATGTATTTGTATCCTATGTTTAACCGACTTGTACCTCGAACGAAGTTGTGTTACAATACCATACAAAGGGTTAAACATGTACAAAATGAATTCGAACGTAATTTAAAATGTTAAGTTTATGCCTATTAGGGCATAAGGTTGAGAAACTATACTAGAGGAGTCAAAGTAGAAAAATTGAAAATAAAAATAAAATAATATTAACTAGAAGCACGACAATAGAAAATTAGAAGCACGACAATGCTAAAAGTATGACAATGCAAAATTAGAAGCACGACAATGTTAGAAGCACGACAATACAAAATTCGAAGCACGACAATACAAAATTAAAAGCACGACAATGATAAAAGCACGACAATGCTAGAAGCACGACAATATTGGAAGCACGACAAATCAAGCTATAAGCACGACAATGCAAAACTAGAAGCACGAGAAATCAAAAGCACAAAAATGCAAAACTAGAAGCACGACAAAGCAAACCTTTAAGCACGACGTGTCAAGATTCTCTTATCCACTTTCATGTCTGTCCACTTTCATTCTTATCCTTATAAATATGGTTTCTCTCACCTATTTAAGAACTTCTAACGACAAAGCGAAATCGAACGATGAAATCATCAAACTCATTGAAAGCTTAGAAAGTTGAATTTTAAAACTCCAAAGGCACATGAGCAAGTATAATTTATTCGTGAATCTCGTTTGATCTTGCGTTAATTCTCATATTTTGTTAAGGTACGGATTTCACTTTCTTTGGACTCTTGGGCAACTAATTGTTATAGTTGACCTTTCCTAACAATGGTTCACCACTTGCAATTGATCACTTAAAAGTGGTCAACGAAATGTGAATTTAAGTATACATATTCCGATATATATACTATTGAAATTTTATTTTGAACACTTGATTGTAGTCTATTGAATCTTTCTTTTGAATACTTGATTTTAGTTTATTGAATATCATGTTTGAGTCTTTTCAAGTTTTATTAATTGATTCTCATCTTTGAAGTGGTTTTAAGATTTGTGAAGTATATTTATGGAAATGTGATTTTTTATGAACTTCATCTGGGTAATGGCGAATGTTTTGTTTTCTTGTTTTTCAGAAGAACCAATTAATCAGCACATTAGTTGGTATGCCTTCTAGGACGACTTTGTAGTCATGGCGTCCTTCAGGTGAATGAACTCCACCCGGGTTAGGCCCAATAATGGTCTACGTGAACCCACTCTGTGGACAAGTCAACTTTATTGGCTCAAGGGTGGATGGATCGATCCTAAGATTACCCACCATGTGACCGTGGTTAAATTCACGGGAGGACTCACGGGAGGACTCGGGGTGTGTGCCCACACACCGACCCATAGTTTGTGCGGTTTGGCCACCCACGAACACTGGAACAGGAATTGACGAACCTTGTTTATTTTATGATTTGAAATGAGAATTACGAACCGTCTTGAAAACCGTGGATTCGGTTTAAATTGAATCGTAATTCTTCCGCTTTATTATATATATATATATTACCTTTTATGATTTTGAATTCATATTATAATCTGTTCACTGAGCCATGTGCTTAACCATGTTCTTGTTTTCTGACAAAACAGATTTAAGTGACTGATATGGATGAGACTTGAGATCGAGGGTACAACATTTGGAGATTTCAAAATCGTTTTTAGATGATAACGTTCTTAGTTTATAAATACTTTTTAGAACGTGGGGTTTTATAATGTAAAACATGATTTAGAAGTTGTAATCATATTTAGAGTTTATTAATAGCTTTGAATTATTTATGTCTTTGTATTAAGTCCTGTTAGTGACATCGTCCGTTGCGGACCACACCGCACCTCCTGACTTGTATTAGAACACAATTTGGTACCTTACGATAGGGATGAAAATTCTCGACACGACACGAAACGCTACAGGAATCCGACATGAAAATAAACGAGTTTTGGGTTGAATTTTATGACCCGCCAACCCGTTTATTATGCGGGTCGTGCTCGAGTTGATATATTGGTTCGCGTGTTGCCCTGCCAACCCAATCATCATTTTAGCTTTAAAAAAATTATTTTTTAAATTTTATTTTATCTAACGCGGTACACATATGCCTAATGCCCTAACCTGTTTATGACCCACGAACCCATATAGTTAAATCGGTTACCGGGTCATATACGAGTTAGGGTTGATTAATGCAACATAATTGGTTATATATAGATCATGCTTGGGTTAAGCTTTCCTGACCCACCAACTACTACTAAAAGTTTTTTCGTGCTAACTTCTTTTAAATATTCCCACTGATTTTATGTAGTGTCTTCTTCTCCTCACCCTCTCTTCTACTTTTCACAACAAAAAGAACCGGGACTCCCAAGCCTCTCCAGATCTATTTGCTATTATTGTGTCGTTCTCCCTATATCGTCATCTTTCCTATTAATAGGATTTTCTTATTCAATTAGTCTTTTTTTTAAGGCAAGTTAACACACACATTTTCTCGGGGTATCGGGGCTCCTACTTAAGGGTGTCACCCGACTAATCCTGGTCGATCACGGCCCAGCCCAATTAAGGGTATCATAAAGTGGCAGACCCAAGATCTGGATATCTCCACATGTGCACTGCAGGTTCGAACCCGGGTAGTTAGGGATACCATCCATTGACCCCCCAAGATGTTACCTTACCATTGGGCTAGACATATTTCGATGAAAAATGGTTATTATCCTAATTAAGGAAATGACAATTGAAATGCAAAGGTAAGTACTTGTTCTGTGGTTCATTAGATTTTTTTTTCTTTGCACTTTCATGAGTTTTGTTTACTTCAATCAGTTGGGTTGTCTTACCTTTCGATTACATTATTCATATGACCGATCATATGGTTTGAGCAATGTAACTTAAAAAGATGACACAATAGATTAAAGAAAATAAATCTCATGCGCTGAAAAAAAAATCTATTAAATAACTGGCGGAACACAATATGGGCTTTGGGGAGCCATGACCACTCTGCTTTTTTACATAAATGTCACTTATGTAGATTTAAGAACACATGTGTTAGCTAGCTTGGATGGTTATCATCTTAGGATCCCTTCTCTAAAGTCCAGTGTTCGAATCCCTTACCTTTGCATTTTGTTTATGTATTACTTTTTCCTATAATACTATAAATATTAAATTACTCGAGGAAAGTTCAAATGTGATTAAAATTTAGAGAAAATGTAAGATAAAAGATTCGAACACTGGACTTCAGGGAAAGGGTCCCAAGATGATAACCACCCAAGCTGGCCAACACGTGTTTTTAAATCTACATGTATGATATTTATGTAAAAAACGGGGTGGTCATGGCCCGCCAAGGCCCATGGTGTGTTCCGCCCATGCTCACAATCAAAGTTATACGATACAACCTATGAGCATCTTTAACAAATGCTCTATAATATTTTTAAAATAGAGAAACAAAAGCCAAAATAAGTTACATTAAACTATAACAGATTCTCTATTTTAAAGTTTTAATGTTAATTATATTATTAAAATATTATATAATTTTAAAATCTCAACACACTATTAAAAAAAACTTTAAATGATAATAATTTAATCTAATTAGTAGGAATGAATAAAAAAGATCAGATCTCTCTCCTCAAATGAAATGTTAGAAAATTTTCTAAGGGAGAGGCTATGACACCCCTAGATGTTGCTAATGACACCTCTAGAAGTGAATTACTCCTTACACACATCTACATCAAAGCCTATTATAGTATAAAATATTCTGTATACACCCTTATTAAGGGGGTGCCATTAGCACTCCCTTTTTCTAAAGGTGTCACTTGGTTTGAAGATTCTGGTGGAATTGAAATGTTGAATTCCTTTGACTAAATTTTATTCCCTCGTTTGATTCATTTTCTAGGGTTGGAATTTTCAAAATCCAATGAATTCCACAAATAAGGTTTGAACATTCATTGAAAATAAGATGATATAGATGGAATCTGATGATGTTGTCCTTTTATAACACCAAATATATCCTTAATCTTTAATTTGATAAAACATCTGACACTTCTTGATTATTTTGATTAAAGAATTTTTAGTTCAACAAAAAAAATCAAATTTTCAAAGAAAAGTATTTGATAATTTACCAATATTTCATTTCAATTCCATCAGTTAACCGAACAAGATTTTCAGTTTTTTATTTTATTTTAGAGAATCGGTTAGGGTGCATTTGGTACATTGGACAGAACATGACAGAACTCATTGTCCCACGTTTGGCGCAACATGGGACAGGACATAAATTCATTGTCCCACATTTGGCGCGACAAGGGACATGGATTATAACAGAGACAAAGTGGGATAGAGTGGGACATAAAAAACTTTTTCTTGTTCCATCAAAATAGGTGGAACAAGATGGGATAAGAATGAGACAGAAACTCAAATATCACTAATCTACCTTAATATGGTACTTAAAACGGTCAACACCACTAGTTACGACCGTCGGTAGCCACAGTCGGCTACCAACCACTACCATCCATTGCCACCACCACCACCACCACCACCGTTGCCACTTCCACCTTCTCCTCTAGAACAGCAATTTCCTCCACCACCTCTACAACCATCATTGGCCACCAACCACCACCATTCATCGCCGCCACCACCACCACTGTGACCTCCTCACCTCCACCATAACCACTACGACTGTCGACCACGACAGTCACTGTTACCTACCATCTTCACCACGTTGACAACAACCACCATATATCGCTACCACCACTATTACCGTTGGCCACCTCCACTTCCTCCTCTACTACACCAACCTCCCCACCATTGTCAACCACCACCACCATCTTCGCGTTTCTTCGCAACCACCACCATCCACCAATCACCAATGCGTCTGCTTCCACAACCATTGTTGTCGCAACAAATTTCACGGTGCCTCCACCAAATGGAATAAAACATAATTTCTCATTTGTGCGAATCAAATTTTTCAAACTATCATCAATTATAACAAAATTTTCATTCAAATTTTATACTATTATATATATATATATGTGTGTGTGTATTTATATATATGAAAGTTGAGTAAAAATGCTTATAAATTAAATTATTTATTTTTTTGTTTTTTTGTGTTAATTATAACTATTATATAATACATAAAATCGTCAAATAACTTATGGAGGCAACTTGTCTAGTCTAGTTATGTCCTATCCTGGTTGTACCAAACACCAGACATGCATTTGTTCTGTCCAGTCCAGTCCAGAGCCACCCTCTTAGCCTGTCCAGTTCAGCAGTTATGTCCCGTCCTATCCTATCCAATGATACATGCGTACCAAACGTTTTAATGTTATTATAAATTGGCATTTCAACCATGGGGATGGGGGATACAAAAATGTCTTTTCAACAAAGTCATACAATAACTTAATGGTACTTATCTAATCAGCAACCACAAAAGATACCACCTCAAATACTTATTGCGAAATATTCCATTGAAAATTCTATTAGAACCAATGTTCTAAGAAAACTCACCGTGACAGCCGTCATGATGTTCTTGTGTCTGACGCCACGTTATGCCTGTGGCACGCCATGGCTCAATGCGTGATTTTTGTAACAAAATATTTGATCTTTCATTAAGTCATTAAAATGCTTAATATCATTAAGTCATTGAGTAATAGTCGAAAAGAAAGGTTTACATATGTATAATATTAATATTATATACGATATACAAATTTGCCATCATAAGACACGCCTTGAAAAACGTCATGACTCGCCGTGGCTTCTGAGGATTAAGGCTTGACCTCGCCACCACGTTATGCCTCACGCTGTTTAGAACCTTGATTAGAACTATCATTGTAAGTTTTAAAAGTTGCAACATTTCCTCTAAGAGTAAAATACATTTTTTGTTCATATTGTTCTTTGAAAATTGTAATTTTCGATCCCATGTTTTTGAAAAGAAGGTTTTTGTCCTTATGGTTTTTAATCCATTATTATTTTCATTCATATGGTATAAGTTCATTGTTGTTTTCATCCATGTAATTTAGGGTGCGTTTAGTTAGCGAAAACTGTTTTCATTTTCCAAGAAAACGTTTTCAGAAAATGGAGTTGAGTTTTCATTCTCAGTTTTCTATGAAAAATTTTCAAAACGTGTTTAGTTGAAATGGTGGAGTTTTCTTTTTTCATTTTCAAATTTTTAGAAAACGCGTTTAGTTGTGCATTTTTTAACAGTTTTCATTTTCCATTTTCCATTTTCCATTTTTTTTTCAAATTAAAAGTGTGTGTACACACACACTTTCGCGCGCACACAAGCACACTCACTTTCACACACACACATTTTCACAGACACACACACACACACACACTTTCACACACACTTTCATATACACGCACACACACACACACTTTCACACACACACACACACACAGACACACACTCTCACACACACTTTCACATACACGCAGACACACAAACGCACACACACACTTTCACATACACGCACACACATACACGCACACGCACACTTTTACACACACACACATACACACACACTTTCACATACATAAACACAGATTCACACACACACATATTCATACACATACACACACATTTTCACTTTCACACAGACATACACACACACACTTGCACATTCACGCAAACATACACACGTACACACACACTTTCACACATACATACATTTTCACTTTCACACAGACATACACACACACACACTTTCGCTTTCACACACACACACATTTATACACACACTTTCACAGACACACACACACACACACTTTCACTTTCACACATATACACACACACACACTTTCACTTTCACATAGACATACAGACAAACACTTTTGCGCGTGCACACACACACGCTTTCGCGCGTGCACACACACACACTTTCACTTTCACATAGACACACACACAAAATTTCACTTTCACACAGACATACACACACACTTTCACTTTCACACACACACACACTTTCACACAGACATACACACACACACACTTTCACATACACACACATTCTAATTTGAAAAAAATGGAAAAATAGAAAATGAAAAGTGGTAGAAAATGCACAATCAAACGCGTTTTCTAAAATTTTCATAGAAAACTGAGAATAAAAACTCAACTCTATTTTTTGAAAATGTTTTATAGTTAACTAAACGCACCCCGGAGTTTTCATTTTCCATTTTTAGAAAATTAGAAAACACGTTTGGTTGTTGTAATGTCTCACATTAATTGGGGAGGATAACAAACGTTGCCTTATAAGGGACTTGGATACCACCTCTATCAGACGCGTTTTAAAACCGTGAGTTCAGGTGTGTGAACAAACTAGACAATATCTGGTACGGTTGGCCTGTGTGTGTGTGTGTAAATGTGTGTGTGTGTGTGTGAAAGTGTATGTGTGTGTGAAAGTGTGTGTGTGTGTGTGTGTGAAAGTGTGAAAGTGTATGTGTGTGAAAGTGTGTATGTGTGTGTGTGAAAGTGTATGCTTGTAAAAGTGAAAGTGTGTGTGTGTGTGTGCGTGTGTGTGTGTGTGAAAGTGTGTGAAAAAGTGTGCGTGTGTGTGTGAGAAAGTGAGTGTGTGTGTGTGTGAAAGTGTGAAAGTGAAAGTGTGAGTGAAAATGAAAGTGTGTGTATGTGTGTATGTGTGAAAATGAGTGTGTATGAAAGTGTGTGAAATTGTGTATGAGTGTGAAAGTGTATGTGTGAAAGTAAGTGTGTGTGTGTGTGTGTGTGTGTGAAAGTGTATGTGTGTGAAAGTGTGTGTGTGTGTGAAAGTGTGTGTGTGTGTGAAAAAGTGTGAAAGTGTGTGTGAAAGTGAGTGTGTGTGTATGTGAAAAAGTGTGAAAGTGTGTGTGTGTGTGTGAGTGAAAGTGAGTGTGTGTGTGTGTGTGTGAAAGTGAGTATGTGTGTGAAAAAGTGTGTATGTGTGTGTGTGTGTGAAAGTGAATGTATGTATGTGTGTGTGAAATTGTGTATGAGTGTGAAAGTGTATGTGTGTGTGTGAAAGTGTGTGTATGTGTGTGTGTGAAAGTGAAATTGTGTATGTGTATGTGTGTGAAAGTGAAAGTGTGTGTGTGAAACTGTGTGTGTGTGTGCGTGAAAGTGTGTGAAATTGTGTATGAGTGTGAAAGTGAAAGTGTGTTTGTGTGTGAAAGTGTGAAAGTGAAAATGTGTGTGTGTGTGTGAAATTGTGTATGTGTGTGAAATTGTGTATGTGTGTGAAAGTGAAAGTGTGTGTGTGTGTGTTTTAAAGTGTGTGTGTGTGTTTGAAAGTGTATTTGTTTGTGTGAAAGTGTGTATGTGCACGTGTGTAAAAGTGTAAGTGTGTGTACATGTAGAAAATTATTTTGAAAATGAAAATTCTGAAAACTCAAAAAAGTTGTTTTCTAAATCTAATATAAATTTAGAAAATGAAAATGAAATTTTTTTTGGAAATTTTTTGAAAACTAAACGAACTAAACGCGTTTCTAAATTTTCATTTTCACTAGAAATTTTTTCTAGAAAACAGAAAATTTTTCTACAACTAAACGCGTTTTCTAAATTTTCAGTTTTCACTAGAAAATGAACACTTTTTCTAAATTTTCCTAAGGGTGCGTTTAGTTAGCGAAAACTGTTTTCATTTTCCAAGAAAAAGTTTTCAGAAAATGGAGTTGCGTTTTCATTCTCAGTTTTCTATGAAAAATTTTCAAAACGCGTTTAGTTGAAATGGTGGAGTTTTCATTTTTCATTTTTAGAAAATTAGAAAACGCGTTTAGTTATGCATTTTCTACCAGTTTTCATTTTCTATTTTAATTTTTTTTTTCAAATTAGAAAGTGTGTGTACACACACACTTTCGCGCGCGCACAGGCACACACACTTTCACAGACACACACACACATACACTTACACACACTTTCACAGACATCAACACACATTCACACACACACACACACACACACACTCCTTCACATTCACTTTCACTTTCACACAGACATACACACACACACACTCCTTCACATTCACTTTCACACAGACATACACACACCCACACACTTTCACATGCACACACATTCACACACACTTTCACTTTCACACAAACATACACATACACATACACACACTTTTACACACACAAACATTTTCACTTTCACACAGACATACACATACGCTTTCACTTTCACACATACACATATTTTCACACACACACACACATACATTTTCGCTTTCACACAGATATACACACGTTTTCACTTTCACTTTCACTTTCACACAAACATACACACATTCACACACACACACACACACACTTTCACACACACTCACTTTCATACACACACACTTTCACAGACACGAACACACACACACACACACACACACTTTCACTTTCACATAGACATACACATACATATATTCACACACACACACACTTTCACTTTCACATAGACATACACAAACTTTCACTTTCACACACACACGCACGCACACACATACACACGCACTTTCACTTTCACTTTCACACAGACATACACACACACTTTATTATCTTTTTCTTATTTCATAATGTGTGTGTGAAAATGTGTGTATGAATGTGTGTGTGAATGTGTGTGTGTGTGTGTGTGTGAAGTGTGTATGAAAGTGAAAGTGTGTGTGTGTGAAAATAAAAGTGTGCGTGAAAATGAAATTTTGTGTGTGTAAGTGTGAATGTGTGTGTGTTTGTGAGAATGTGTGTGTGTGTGAAAGTGAAAGTGTGTGTGTGTGAAAGTGAAAGTGTGTGTGTGTGTGTTTGTGCGAATGTGTGTGTGAAAATGAAATTTTGTGTGTGTGTGTGAAAATGAAAGTGTGTGTGTGAAAATGAAAGTGTGTGTGTGTGTGAAAGTGTGTGCGTGTGTGTGTGTGTGAAAATGAAAGTGTGTGTGTATATGTGTGTGTGTGAAAGTGTGTGCATGTGTGTGAAAGTGTGTGTGTGTGTGTAAAAGTGCGCGCGCATGTTTGTATGTGTGTGAAAGTGCGTGTGTGTGAAAGTGTGAATGTGTGTGTGTGTGTGTGTGAAAGTGTGAATGTGTGTGTAAGTGTGAACGTGTGTGTGTAAGTGTGTCTGTAAAAGTGTGTGTGTGTGTGTTTGTGTGAAAATGAAAGTGTGTGTCTGTGTGTGAATGTGTGTATGTGTGTGCGAATGTGTGTGTGTGTGTGTATGTTTGTGCGAATGTGTGTGTGTGAATGTGTGTGTGAAAGCGAGTGTGTGTGAAAATGAAAGTGTGTGAATGTGTGTGTGTGTGTGTATGTTTGTGTGAATGTGTGTGTGTGAATATGAAAGTGTCAATGTGTGTGTGTGAAAGTGTGCACACATGTGTGTGTGTGTGCATGAAAATGTGAATGTTTGTGTGTGTGTGTGTGAATGTGTGTGTGTGTGTATGTGAATGTGTGTGAATGTGTGAATGTGTGTGTGTGTGTGTGAAAGTGTGTGTGTGTGTGTGTGAATGTGTGTGTGTATGTGTGTTTGTGCGAATGTGTGTATGTGAAAATGAAAGTGTGTGTGAGAATGTGTGTGTGCAGGGCCGGCCCTGAGATTTAGGTTGCCCATGGTGAATAACCAAAAAAATGCCCCTAACGTGCTTTATATACAACCAAAATGAACTATTTAAAAGGGGTTTTAACCTAGACATCTAGGCGGCTCATCCCCACACCGATTTTATTAAGTATAACAAAAATGATGCAATTGGGGACATAAACCAAAACCCCGTGTAACAAAATATAAAGTAAATCACCTAAAACAATGTCTTCTTGCGTTTTTTGAACAAAAAGTATCAATCATTTTATCATAGTTAATAGGTTGAAACTAAATTAAACATTTAAACTAAACAAAATCAAACACTAAACACTAAACTAAACTAAATCAAATAGACAAACACTAAACACTAAAGTCTAAACTAAACTAAGTCACTGACACTAAACACTAAACTAAACTAAATCAAATAGACAAACACTAAACACTAAAGTCTAAACTAAACCAAATAGACAAACACTAAACACTAAAGTCTAAACTAAACTAAACTAAACTAAGTCACTGACACTAAACACTAAACTAAACTAAGTCACTATTACTAAAGTCTAAATAAAACAATAAACACTATGTTACACTAAACTAAACTAAATCATACAGTATACTACAAACACATGATAAAAAATTAAAACAGTAAACAAAAATTCAGAAAATCAAAAATTTACCTAAACCAAATCAAATAGCAAACAGTAAACACATATTAAAACAGTAAACAAAAATTCAGAAAATCAAAATTTACCTAAACTAAATCAAACATTAAAGTGTAAACACATAATAAAAAATTAAAACAGTAATAAAAAATTCAGAAAATCAAAAATTTACCAAAATTTAGAGATGCCCTTGCCCCTTTAGGTCAAATCTGAGAAACTCAGAGTTTCAATATTTCACCCACAAAACAAAAATCCAAAATCGATAAGGAAACCGACGAGGCTACTGGATGTCTGGCTACGACGGTTAACTGATGAGAACTGAAACGAGACTCGAGAGCTTGAGCGAAGGAGCGAGTCAGGCAGTCAGCGAGGCGAGGTCGGTCAACACTCGACAGACCATAGCCAGAGCGAGGTCAAGAGATGAAGAGAGACATAGCGAGTTCGTGATTTCGTTCGCTAAGAGACTCAAAGAAAGGAGCGACAGAGCGTTGAGACTTGAGATTGGAATCATGAAATGGGCTGCCCTAACCTAGCTAACGATTATATTTTTCTTAAGGCCCAAAATTGAACCTACTAATGATAGTATAGACTTTTTTTTATGCCCATGTATTAGGTGCTGCCCTGGGCCACCGCCCCTTGGGCCTATGGCCAGGGCCGACCCTGTGTGTGTGTGTTCGTGCGAATGTGTGTATGTGAAAATGTGTGTGTGTGTGTGTGTGAATGTGTGTGTGTGTGTGTGTTTGTGTGAAAATGTGCGTGTGTGAGAGAGTGTGAAAGTGTGTGTGTGTGTGTGAAAATGTGTGTGTGAGTGTGAAATTGTGTGTGTGTGTGTATGTGAAAATGTGTGTGTGTGAGTGTGAAAGTGTGTGTGTGTGTATATATGAAAATGAAAGTGTCAATGTGTGTGTGAAAGTGTGTGCACGCACATTTGTGTGTGTGTGAAAGTGTGCGTGTGTGTGAAAGTCTATATGTGAATGTGGAAAAGTTTTTAGAAAATGAAAATTTTGAAAACTCAAAAAAGTTGTTTTCTAAATCCAATGTAAATTTAGAAAATGAAAACAGAAAATTTTTCACGAACTAAACGCGCCCTTACAAATTTGTTTTCGTTCCTCATAATGATAAACTACTGATGTAATTAACTTTTGAAATAAAAACAAGGGAAAAGTCTAAAAAAACCCAACGAACTATCTAATTTTGAATGATTAAGTCCTTAAACTATTTTTTTGAATGAAAAAACCCTTAAACTTTCTGAAACCGGTCATTGTAACCTGTAAAAACAGGTTAATGTTATAAAAATTTAGAAAAAGTCTAAAAAAACCCTACAAACTATCTGCTTTTGAATTATTAAGTCCTTGGATTTTTTTTAACGAATAAATCCCGATTTTTTTCCTAAATCTTTTTACCAAATTAATTTTTGAACATTCTTTTTGAATAAATAAATTCCAAACTTTTTTGAAATAAAATAAAATCATGAACTTGATTTTAAACAAATAATGCGGATTTTTTTTGAACAAAATCATAAACAAAAATATATATAATTTTTCTCACAGACAACAAAGTACGATAAATCATACCATTTTCAATACTAAATATAAAGCATATAAAAGTTTTGCTTAAAGCATAAGTTAAATTTTTCATTAACTTAATTTTTTTATCTATAAATTTTTTTATGTATAAATTTTTTTATTATCTATTTATGCTTTAGACATGACTTTTATTTTATATGTTTCATAGTTAGTATAATTTTTCTCCATTTAATTGGTTTATCGTACTTTTTTGTCGGTGAGAGAAATTATATATATTCGGGATGAGCGGAACGGACCGAAATCCAGAACTGTACCGGTTCCGCACCGAACCGGTACCGGTACCGAATGTGACTATCGGTTCAGGATTCGGTATTGGGTTTTTTTTAACTTTCGGGATTCTGTACTTTTGGTACCGGTACTAGTCCCGGTAAATCCCGAACCGAACCGAGGAATTTAAAAAGTCATTTTTCGATTTGAATTGGTAACAAACCCTTCCCGTTTTTATAGAAAATTCACCTAAATATATTACAATTTGAAGGTGTATTTGAGTTACTCATTTACATATATTAAAGTAATGTTAATAATTTATCAAAATAAATCAATATAATTTTTTAAAGTATCGGACCGGTTTGGGCCTGGCCCGGGACCGGTTACCCATAACCGGTTACGGAAAAGCTTAAGCGGACATTGGTGGATACCAGATGACAAAATTAGATTGTTTCTCACTCTGCAACAGTCAAAAGAGGTTTTCTTTTTCTGTTTAGTCGTCAAAGATCTGATTTTTAGGGTGCCTTTTGTTTCTTCTGATAAGAGAAGAAGGTTAGCTGCTGCTTGGTATTGGAAGGTAGGACCTGAGATGCAAAGGAAAATGGTGTGGGTTTGGTATAAAAGTGTAATAAATATACATGTATATTTATATTATAGTAGAGAACAAGATAAATGAATCAGCAGTTATATAATTCACATTAAATGTATTTCAGTTATATTGGTCTAATGATATACGTATATAAAGAGAGGGTACCATATAAAGCTGATATATTTAATGGTGGCAGTTATTGATTCTGTCCTTTGATGGAGAGAACCGTTTTCAGATCCTCTGAATGAGACACAGGTTATATATAAAATCCTTTGGCGCCAGTTTTGTTCATTCTCAATCAAGAACACATAACTTCTATGGGATAGATATGCAGAAGTGGATCTGATTAAGAATGGAACAAGAACAGACTAACACAGCAAATGCCTCTTCTTCTTCAACAATACAAGGTACATACAAGTTTCTTTTCTACTGTATACTTGATTCAATTTGAAGGTTCATCATGGGATATAATTATCAATCCCTTTCATAAAAGAAGAGCCGATTCGTGGGATTTATTTGTTGATGGAAGTCGCCCCCTGATCAGATTTGATGAAAGTTGCTTGTGGAGCTCGACTGTTGTCTCGATGATGGTGAATAGGAGGAGAAATGATATGGTGGATTGTATGTCTATTAATGATCCAAGATGGCGGTTATGGATTGGAGGAAGAAAGGTTATTGGGATGTTTATGGAGGCTGACCTAAGAGATAAAGTGTATATATATATGGTCAAAGATATGGAGTGTTTGGTAACAGAGTTAATGATTTTCAAGTTGCGGATAAAACTAATCTGGTGATGATTCTAGCTGGAATAATAAAGTCATGAAAGATGGTACCTATTTCGACAAAGGGAGACTTTTGAAGGATTGGAAGTGTAAATATTGCTATTTCCAGCTTGGGGCTTACAAATTTGGTCTGGTGACTAACTCGATTAAGGGTTTTCTGTTAGTTCCTTTGGTTTTTTTCTCAAATACTTTTTTGAGATCTAAACCTTTATTAATTTTTTTTCCTAAGCACTTTTTAGGTAAACAATTTTGTATTACTTGAGGTATGCCTCTCGTATTTTGTATCTTTTTGTTTTTTTTGAATAAATTTTTTCCGGGGGTTCCTTCCCCTTTTACCAAAAAAAAAAAAAAAGCTTAAGCGGACCGAACAATTCTCGGATGGACCGGGACCGGTTACAAAAAGCCAGGTCCGAAAATTACTTTTGAGGCCCGGTGCGTCCCGACCCGAGGCCGGTTTTTTGCTATCTCTACTGGGAAGGAGAGATAATACTAGGGACAGTGAAAGTGGATGGTGGTATAGAGGAAGATGAAAGGGTTGGGACATTGTGTTCGTGGTGAAGCTGAATGGGCATGAGAATAGGCCTGTAATGTTCAACTAACCGAATGTAAACAACGGTCGGGAAGTTCGTTTATTAAATAAACGAACATGAACACATTTTTTTGTTCGTTTAGTTAAATAAATGACATGAACAACAGCCTCATTCATTTATTTACGTTTGTGAATGTTTGTTTACGTTTGGTTATGTTCATTTACGTTTACTTCTGTTCGTTTATATATGTAAATATATTTAAATTCGAGGAGGTTTAGGGGAAAACCGAATAACACTTTGGGAGCCTTCCATCCGGGCAGTATGCATTTGTGCATACATTTTTTTCTATGCACGAGTGCATGTTATGCACAAGAGTATATGCACAAATGCATATTACAAATTATCATTATGCATTTGTGTATACCGTCCAGATGGAGGACTCCTAAAGTGTTTTTCAGTTTTTTTTGAGGTTTTCCTCTGAACCTGACCCTATTTAAATATTACGACATCAATGCGTTAAATCAGTAAGTAAATTTAAAAAATTAGATTTCCATTTTTTATCCCTCCTAAAGTTTACTAATGGTGGCTATTTTTTGATCATTATGTTTGTTTATGTTCATTTAGCATCTTAATGAACAAACACAATTTCTGAACAAACGATTAGAAATACACAAAAAATCATTTCTTTACCGTACATGTTTTTTTTTGTTAAGTTAAACAAACGAACACGAACAAGCCTCTAATCAACCTTACATAGGAGGTTAAAAGTATGCATTTTAAGTTTTTGAAGTAAAATCTATTAAATTAATAAATAAAATCGACACTTGTCGATCAATGTAATCAAGTTTTGACAACTTGGCAATCCAAATCATCTTACAAGTTAAACAACTTTTGTTTCAATTTATCCCTTATAAATTGCAAATCGTATTACCCTGCAATTTTTTAGCTCCCCAAAGATTTAAAATGTACAACATATAACACTAAAAAGTTATCTTTAATTCAAACTGAATTCCACAAGATTACAGATGATAATCAAACATACTAGTCTCTTGTTCCTCAACAAAAACTCTGAAAATAAGGCCTTGTTTGTTTTTTCATTTTAAGCTCTTAATCACCACTTATGTATGATCCGTTTAAACATTTCATAACCATTTCATAACCGAAATCAGACTTAAGAGTTAGCACCTCTTAAAAAACAAACGCCACCTAAGTGTCAAGAAAACAATTGTTGTATAATGTTAAACCGAGTCTTTTTGGTTCCAAAAGATGGCCATGTAGACAATACACCTGAAAATACAAACTAATAACACATAAATATGTTGGGTAGTTAGCAGATTTAACATATATATATATATATATATATAGAAGCGGGTTCAAATGAGAACTCAAATTCTGTTGTGAACGTGAGGACAAATGAGAGCACGACACGTGTCATATCCGGACTGAATAATGAAGGAAAATATTCAGACCGAATGTAATGTTTTTCAGTCAATAATACTACATTCAGTCTGGATATTTTCCATAATTATTCAGTTTGAATATGACACGTGTTGCGCTCTCATTTGTCCTCACGTTTACAACCAAATTTGAGTTCGCATTTGAACTTTCCTCTCTCTCTCTCTCTCTCTCTCTATATATATATATATATATAGAGGAAAGTTCAAATGTGAACTCATTTTTGGTTGTGAACGTGAGGACGAATCTCAGCCACTTATCCGGTCAATAAAGGCGGCTTTGACCTGGTTCCCCTCCTTTAATAATCTCCACCCTCCCATGAATCGCGTCAATCCTCCGTGATCGCGTCCACCGTAACCAAAGATGTGTGGCTGAGATTCGTCCTCAGGTTCACAACCAAAATTGAGTTCACATTTGAACCTAACCCTATATATATATATATATATATATTCAAGGTGCATTTGGTAGACAGACTAGAGAGAGACAAAACTAGGCAGGTGAGAGCTTTTTGCAAGGTTTTAGGTGTTTTAGTTTTACATCATGTAGTTTAATAATTTACCAATTTTGTTCATCTCCCTGGTTTTTGTTCCATCTATTTTGTTGGGGAAAAATCAATCATGTGTCCCGGTCTAAATATAGTTTTTGTTGTGTCATGTCTCATCCTTTCCTACATAGCCTTCAAAAAGGGTTTATGACAAGAGAATTATGTTACCTCATATGCAATGATATTTTATCAACTTTGGGGGGTTTGCTCGAGTGATGGAGAATGGAGAGGTTTGGAAGGAACCAATGAAGCCCCATGGGAAGATGGTTGGTGATTACTTGGAGATCCGATGTTTGTTGGCACACTTGCACCCGTTGGTTGGGCCCCCACCACATTTGTGGAGTTTTGTTGTGTGTACGGTATCGTCGCATGACCCTGCATAACAAGAACAAAAAGGGAAAAAAAAAATTGAGTTCGGAAAATTTTAACAGTCATCCAATGGTGCTTTAAGTTGTGCATTTTGCATGTGGGTGATATCTTGTTGACGGAGATGACGGTATTAGCCCGAATCAATACCAGGGTTGGGTTCACGTGAGACCAACCCGTTTTCGTGAGACCACATTTTTACAGCAAATCCTTGTAAAGGTAAAAAAAATCTGAACCTTCAGCAGCAAAAACACTATGAATGTTACAATGTTTTGCTATGAAGTTTAAAGTGTAAAAAGGTGGTCTCACGGGTCTCACGAAAACAAGTTGGTCTCACGTGAACCCAAGTCATAAATACTAATCCACAAGATAAATGCAAATCGCCCCCTCCCCCCCCCTATGAACACACCAAATGCTAGGCCTTCCGGCCAATGGGTGAGGCCCACATTGACCACAATTCGACAAGTCCCCCAAAGAGAAGCCATGCCTTATGTGTAACCCAAAATATAACGCCAATTAATCATGAAAATACTATAATGTCAATAAACTAAACCAAACCAAACCAAACCAAACCAAAAGAGAACAGTATATCCCACCCAGAGGTAGAAGTGGAGATGGGGCGGGGGTTGTATGCAAACTTGACAACTACTTAAAAGAGTAGAGCGGTTGTTTCTGTGAAGACCCTTGGCTAGTGAAAAGTATGTGAAAGGAAAAACTATGTTGAAAAGCTAGATATAAGTAAACAATGGCAATAGAAATAGATAGAGAGAGACAGATATACTACATTTTAAGACGTCCCAAAAAAGAAAACCTCGGAGCCCTCCATCGGGACAGTATGCATTTGTTCATACAAGCGATTGAAACTGTTTTTTTCTATCTATGCACAAATGCATGTTACAAATTACCGGTATGCATTTGTGCATACCGTCCAGATGAATAGCTCCCAGGGTGTTCTCAGTTTTCTCCTGAACCTGACCCTATAGTCATAAAGATAAAAACCATAGAAAATTTCAAGCAATTGAAGCTTCTCCTTAGAACCAAAAAAGATCACAAAAAAATTCATAACAGAATGTGTCACCAGCCACCATTCACCCAACAGGGTTTGCACTACCATAGAATTCAGCCACTAAACTGCGAGTACTTTAAACGAATTCTCCATAAACCCTAAACCCCAAACCCTAAAACACATTAACTGAAAGTCCACTTTAGAACAAGTAACCAAACTTATTCATCTTTTAAATAAGTTTTAAGTTAACAAACGCACCTGTTGATCAAGACCACCATTCCACATCTGATTAGACATCACACCAATCTGGCTCTGCTGATTATTCTGACTAAAATCTTGTGGCATCTGCTGCTGGTATTGTTGCATCCACATCATATATTCTTGCATTTGTTGTTGTTGTTGTTGTTGTTGTTGTTGCAATAACTGTTGTTGCCCTTGCTCCTGTTGCTGCTGCTGCTGCTGCTGGTACACCTGATACATATATTGTTGATACTGATCTTGCTGTTGATACACCTGATATTGTTGTTGTTGTTGTTGTTGCATTAAATAAGATTGTTGCATTTGCAGCCATTGTTGCTGATTCAGCTGCTGTTGGTATTGATATTGATATTGCCACATTTGATTATAAGCGTCTGAATTCTGAACCACTCCAGATTGTTCGGTATTTTGGACTGGATACTGAACCATCTGTGCAAGATTAGGATGCGGCTGAATGGGTTGTGGTGGTGCAGCAGATGAAGAGTTTTGAGGCCAGTTGTTTTTAATATTTTCTTTCGTTAGATTTTGATGATCTTGGTTAGTGGTTGATTCATTAAGTAACGGATGCTGACGTGGCTGTCCATCAGACTCGGGATTTACATCTTTAGAGGGTGTAAGAATGTGATTTGTTTTGGAGGAAGTTTGTGGATTTTGTGAAGGAATTTGTTGTGGGCCTGGTGAAAATGGCGAACTTTCTGATCCATGTTTGTCTGTTTCGTTTTGTTTCTTGGCTGATTCAGTGGCTGAATAAGGGTTCTGATTGGCGGTAGAAGCATCCTCCAGAACGTTAGGTTCTTTTTCCTGACTTAATAAAGAAAGACCCTCCAAAGAAACTGGCTTTTCCTGCTCTTTTTCTGGCTCACGTCTGATTTGATTAGATTTTTGGGATACCTGTGGCTTATTTGGTTCTGATGTAGCTTTCTGGGATTGTTGTACTGTATGATCGATTGAACCACCTATAGATACAGATTCAATTTCTCCTTCCTTGTGTAAACCAAGGGGTGATTCGGTCATTTCAGATGCATTATTTGTAGATTGGTCTTTTAACTTTTTAAATTCTCCAGCAGCATTATCTTCATCATTTCCTCCGTGCTGGTTGGCTGAAGCCTCGTGTGGCTGGATGGCTTGATTTTCGGAAAACCAGGGAACAAGCCCGAGCTTACGAACCTTAGTTGGCTGTTTAGCAATAAGACGGGGGATCCTTTCTCTTATTTCTGGCTTATTCGAAAGCTGATTGGAAGGCGACTTATGTGAAGAGATACTCCTTATTAGGTGCGGAAAAGATTTTATGTGACGGTTCCATGCCTTTCTTATGTCATGGGTGGTTCCACAGTAGTCAACAAACTGCAAACCAAATTATATTGATGGTAATTAGCAGAGGAACAATCATTGTTAACCAACAAAGAGTTGAGGTCATTTCAAGAATATATTGAGAAAATATATGCTACTATGTCAAATGCAACTTAAAATTCTTGAAAAAGAACTTCTCGACACATTTGCGTTTACTTATCTTTGTTCTTTCTAGTTTCTGATACTGAACTAATAAGTTCTCTCTCGTTCATCAATCACTAAGGTGGCGTTTGTTTTTTAAGAGATGCTGAAGTCTAAAGTCTTATTTCACTTCTAATTAATAAGAGGCGATGCTGAAGTCTGAAATCTAAATCAATAAGACTGTTTGTTTACATGTTTTTGTAAACTGATAAATGTCTGAATTAGTTTAATTGAATCAAAAGATGCAACAAACATTGTCTGAAATGAAGCCAGAGCTCCAAAACTTTCTTTGTTGGAATGAATAAAGATTGTCGAATAGTTCATTTCGTGATTTTGGGTGGTTTGCTAGAGATACCCTGAGGCATCTTAACACAAATCATAAGTATAACAGGTGGTAAAGTGAGGAATTGGACAAGTTATACTACAAACAAGGGGCGGAAAACAGGCCTTATAAAGCAGGGGTTTTGGGGGGGGGACTAATCTTTTATATAAATGTGTCACATAGATAAGTCTAGCTTGGTTCAATGTTATAGAAATATGTTTTGAAAAGCACAAAACAGACGGTAGCCAAAGATTGGTTCGAACTCTTGAATTTCAGAAATTCAATGGCTATTCCCCTACTGTTGGCCTCCCTCAAACAAGAAAGTATGTATTCTTCCACAATTTCTAATGATTTTAGTTATGGGTTTTGTTATATTATGATTTTATCAACTTATGCTCTCTCTTTTCAGATGATTTTCTGTTATAGGCAGTGTTATTCATGCAAAAAATCTCTTTAGAGTCCACCTTTGAATTTTATTTGAGCTTCAAAATTGATACGAATTATCAACCATATAGAAATACTGTAAATATATCTCGATAAGTTTCAAAGCTAAGAGAAGGGAAAATAGCAATATAAATTTTACATTTCAAGAAGTAATTTGCTAAAACTTTGAAATGAAAATTGGACTTTCGACATGTGACTTGAAGGGTTCTTAAAGGCTTAGAATCTCAAAAGCTCCGACCTCTAATCTAAAGAACTCCTTCAATTCACGTCTAGTTTCCATTTTTCATTTCAAAATTCTAGTAGATTACTTCTTGAAATAAGAAATTGGCATTGATATTTTCCCAACATTCTTAGCTCTGAAACTTAGATATATGTTGTATGGTTCTTTATGGTTAATAATTCGTCTCATTTTTAAGCTCAAAAGTTACTCGTTGACACTAAAAGTCAAAGGTAGACTCTAACGGGTTTCTAATCGCACAAGTGACACTCACTATAACAGAAAATTATGTGAAAAAGGAAGCATAAATCAACAAAACCCATAAATAAAATCACAAGAAATTGTTGAAAAATGCATGCTTTCTTGTTTGAGGGAGGCCATCAATAGCGGAAACTTCTAGGATTTAAGAATTAGAACCACAACATCTTTGGTCACCGTCTCTTTTGTGCTTTTTTTAAATAATATATATATATATATGTATAGACACATCTTCAAATACAAACCAGTCAAAGGTTACAAAAGAAATCTAACCATGAGAAGTGTTATTTATGTAACTTAAAAGACAGACAGGTAAATTAACAGGATATCTCCAGCACCATGAGATATTGTTATTTAGTAATCATTTGGATGCACATAAGCTAGCTTATAAGTCAGCTTATAAGCTAGCTTATCAATAAGCTACTTGGAGTAGCTTATGAGGAGCTTTTTGACACCTTTTCCAATTATACCCCTGATTAATATTATTTATTTATTTACTATTATTATTAATTATTGATAAATATTAATTATAAATAAATGTTAATTTTAAATAAATATTAATTATTCATAAACATTAATTTATAGAAATTAAAATTAATTATAAATTATTATTATTTTTAATTACACATTATTAATTAATTTTAATTATACAATAGATACTAATAAATAGTAATTATTTATAAACTTCATTAACTATCATATAAATTATTTTTTAATTATTATTCAATATATTTAGATATCAAAACACAAATATAACAATTCTAAAAATATTTATGTAAGATACACAAATATTAAAGTCATATTTATTTATTTTATAAATAATGAAAATATGCTAAATAATTGTATGAAAATATGTAATTTAATTATTAATTATATTTTTGAAAAACATTAATTAATTATGATATGTGAGTTTGAACAATTTTATTGTTATTCATATTATATGTAATGGTTATTTAAAATCATAGATTAATATATATTTTCTAAAATTTGTTTTAACTAATTCAAAATTTATATTATGTATATATAATAATCAATTTTAAATTCTTTCAATTAACATATTATATTATTTAGTTTTTTACTATTTTGTTTGTATTAATTAACATATTATATCAGAAATTTATTTTAATTATATTATTGAAAAATTATTTGAATTATAATATAAAATGTTTGTAATTGACTATTTTTTCAAGATGTCCTTTTTGGTCATTTTACATTCTTATAAGCTAGTTTTTGCCAAACATAACTTGTTCATCAGCTAGCTTATCAGCTACCAGCTAGCTTATCAGCTACCAGCTAGCTTATAAGTCATCAGCTAGCTTATTAGCTAGTTTGCCAAACATAGCCTTAATCATATGATTAGGAATAAGAGAACTGACCTTCAAATACAAATGTGACAAATCCTCACGATCTTTGGAGCTTAAAACTTGTGAGCCATCTGATCCACAGGTTATGGCAGTGGCCATAATAGGGTCGACTACATTCAAATGTCTTGATCCTTCATGCATCATTGCAAAATTTATCAATTCCTATAGAAGTCACACAACAATTAGTTCTCACTCTTCTTTTATCCGTTTACTTTTAATTTCCATCTTCTTAAATATTTGAATTCAAACAAATGCTCGGATATTAGAAGTTCTCAAAATAAAAAAGTGTGTAAACTATGATGGAGTTTTATCTATTTCATACTGAAAATAATAGTCGAAGTCGTAAACAAGTTGCATTTGTTACTATATTTTAAACCTCACATACAAAACAACTTTGTTTTAAACAAACAAAGAAAAAGATACCTCTAGGAGTAACCTGGAATGAGGCACTTGCTGAATACCCGCTATTAGTAAGTCGATAGCAGCATCTTCACTGCCAGTGATCTACAAACAGGCAAGAGTAAATAATTAGAAAGATAACATATATAAGGTCAGGTTCAGGGAGAAACGCCAAAAAAAGAGAAAACTGAAGAACACCCTGGGAGTCCTCCATCTGGAAAGTATGCACAAATGCATACTTGTAATTTGTAACATGCATTTGTGCATATGCACTAATGCATATATATGCATTGGTGCATAAAAAAACAGTTTCAATCGCTTGTATGCATTTGTGCGTATCATCCGGATGGAGGGCTCGCAGGGTGTTCTTCAGTTTTCTCTTTTTTAGCGTTTTCCCCTGAACCTCCCTCGATATATATGAATGTATATATATATATAATTATATATATATATATAAATAAATGTGTGGGTGGGAGTTGTGAAGTCTAATCCAAAACAATATTTAAGCAGAATTTAATTAACCTTCTTAATAGTTGATAGTAAGAAGTATGTTTTCTTAACCAAAAAGGCACTTCAAGTTTATACAGATAAGATTATATAATTGATTGAGATGTGAAGTCTGCTTCAGTTTCACATGCCAGCAATGAAATGTAAATCCTTTCCACAATCTGATACAAATATTAAGTGTTTTATAAATTGGCGATTAACAGTTTTAATTCTGCTTATTCATGTGACCAATTATGCTAAAATTTATGCAAGTGCATACAATGAATGAATGCATCTAGCCATGATATGTACAGAAGGAGAGAATGTAACATGTTGAAGTTTTAATGAATTAAGCAGATGCATCAAACTATTTAGTTTTAATGTATAAAAAAATAAAAATAAAAATTGACACAAAAATAGGATTGTAATTTTGTTCCAATGACCAAAAATAAAAGGTTGAAACCAGCTGGCATCACAATCTTACCCCCCCCCCCCCAAAATACACACACAAGACCCTCTCTCCCAGTACACAATAATCGTGCCTACTAATTGGGACAAGCACAGTTGGTTCCTATCATGTCAATAATGATCACTTAGAAAAGGAGTGAGTGTGTAACAAGCATTATTCTATTTCCATAAAAGCAGGCTTTAGCTTCAAAAGCATGACAATGCAAAAGAGTAATTATGAATATAACATTATAGCGTAAATGAAGAAAGAAAAGGATGCTTTATTCAATGAATTCAATGTGCAGCCATTACTATCTTAAATCAGATGTATGCTATTTTCTAAGTATGTCTGAATTATATGCCATAGTTTTGATGGTGTTAGATTTTACAGCCTTTCATAAACAAGAAGCTGGGCCTATCTTCTTGTTCTGATTTTTTTTTGAAAAGAACGATCATCAATCCACAGTTCACGACCAATCATATAGTTCTTAATACCAAGTCTAGCAAACATAATATAATTTGTCCTTTCGGTTCAATCATATGAAGACTAAACAAAGATATTGCCAAGAGATATATTGCCAGTCAAATAGCTGTCAAATGTATGTGTTATCTTTCTTTATGTAATCTCTTCTGATCTCTCAGATTACTATATAGTCAATTGAATTGAAATGATTTTAGCTTTTTTTTCTATGTTCATGAAAACTGTTAAGTAACCCAACCTTCTTAGAGGTCAAGGGCTCAAGCCTCACCAACGGTGAGGAGTGTTTATGAATTCAATTTGGCATATATATATATATACACATATTATATACTTCAAAAAAAACTGTTAAGTACCAGTAATAGCAAAGCATTATAAGTTTATAAAAGGCAGAATCATTGAGAACTTCATACCAGGTATTTAAGACGGAAAAAGTGAATATACAGAATAGGGATGACGTGCATCTTCTCCTTTTCTGCTGCCATTTTGAGTGCTTTATCATAAATGTCCAAAGCTGTGTCCAAATTTCCCTATTAATTGTAAAGAGGCAGTTTCAGGCACAAGTTCTTAATAAATTTTCAAATTTTACTCATGATTGATTGCATACCAGACGTTTCTCCATATTAGCCTCTTTTATTGCAGTTTCAATGAAAGACGAATCAGATCCGGTATCACAAAGAAGCAGTGCAGCACGAGCTCCTTCGATGTCTCCTATTTTCTCTCTAAATCTTGCATTGAATATATGCACCTCCGACACATTCTGCATAGAACGTACAAAAAATGTGAAAAGATTTTTAGTCACAAAAGCAACCATCAAGTTAACTATAGCAAATATGTCAGTTTAATTTAGTACTAGTTAGGACTTATTTCAGGATCAATGAAAACAACAATCATAATTCTTCTCAAATTAACTTGACAATTCTCTCAACCTTAAATGGTATTTAAACTAATATATGTAAGGCATAGGATCGTGTGAGAAGTAGAGTTAAGGTGAGAAGTCTAAGAAGAGATCTGATCAATCTCATACCCACCCATGAATTGCGCCTTAGAAAAGATTTGATCCGGTTCATCTCGATGCATCTCATTCTAATGTGCATCCAAGGGTGGAGATCCCTTCTTACGCTTCTCACCATAACTTTCCTTCTCACCGGAACTCAACCCATATATGTAAATCAGTAAAGTTGCAACATATTTATTTATGGTGAACACAGATTGTAGATATAACTTGATGAGTATATTGAAATAGTATGTGTGATGCATTATTAAAAAAAACAAATTATATCTAAAAAGAAACGTCTCTTAATTAATTTTTAATGTGTTAACGGGGATGTAATCTTATCCATATTCCATACTTCAATTGATTTTAGATAGCGTACACATAAAACTAATAAACATACATCTCCAGATTTAAGAGATAAAAAAACACACCTTCAAAAATACTTGTGTCGCCCTTTCTAAAGCAAAATTTGCTATTTCTCGTCCCCCCTTGGATTCCATAAACTCCACATATCGCATCCAGAATTCAGGGTAATTAGCACAGGGAATTAAGCATCTTTCGTAGAGCTTCACAGCCTGTAAGTAGATATTGGCTTTTTAAATACTTCAGCTTATGTATAAGAAGTCATGTATCCACCTTCATAGTATTCAAGCATACCCACCCAATCAAAGTCCTCTTGCTTTTCAATGAAATCCAGATAATTATGCCAATTTTCTAGCTCCTCGTTCTCGAGTGGTTTTACATCAAAAAAGTCCCTCTCCATATAGTTCTCAAAGTAATCTATTTTTTCATGCAATTGGCATGCTTTGCGATAGAATCGCTCACCAACAGTGATAAGTTTATATAGAGCTTTAGACCTCAGCTCAATAATGGAGGAATTTTGTAGTTCCTTGATGGCAAGATAGATTTCATCATCAGATCTGGAAACTTCTATATTTGAATCAGCTTCATGGGGTTCAAGGTTGCAACTTTTTGGGAATGGCATATCCTCTTCTATAAAAGCAGCAAACTCTCTAAAACTGAAAGATTTCAAACAAACAAAAACAAGTTTAGAGTTGTGTCGAAATATATTTAGATGAAATAACTATGAACTCACAAAAAATTTAGGATTTTCTTCTTGAAATGGAATGTGGTTTACAGCCTGATATTTAAAGATGAGGGTCCGATATTCAAGTCCTCATAATCTGCAACTAAATCCTCAATCATGGAACGCCCCGCGGGATAGCCCTCTTATTTAGCCTATAATGCATATAATTAACTGGGGGTCTATTAAAATACGCGGTTAAGCTAGCCAGTCTGACACCATCTGAATGGAATGTACATTAGTAAGAATCTACGAAGTCCATTCAGGGATTTAACAATAAACATTAATTGTGCCGGGAGCTAGATGTAGAGAAGGATGTAGAGAGAAGAAAGACATCAGTGAATGAGATTTTGAACATCAAACATAAGCTAAAAAGCGAAACTTTGAAGTTAGGTATTAAATAATATCAAGTATTTCTTGATCGGAGAAGTTAATAATGTAAACAAGACACTGATAAGAAAAGACTAATCAACATTCGAACTTCGAAGTCATCATAACAAAGACAAAGTTATGATCAAATATTTATAACTCTAAGGGGCAAACTTACTTGTCATAATACTTGTGTAAGCTCTTTGTTGGAAATTTTAGAGAACGGATAAGAATGTGTGCAAGGAAACTCCATTGCTGCTGAGATAACTCGAATCTGATATACAAATCCCATAATTTATGACATAAGAAATCCTTTCCAACAAAGGACAGCCCTCTTTCAAATATTCTGCGAGGTAAAAGAAGAAAAATTGAAATCAAATATTTTTTCTAAATTTGTAACGAGTAGAGACCCAGATCAAAAAAACATTAATAGATAAAGAATTTATTTTATTGAACCAATGAGTAAAAAGGACTTTATATTTGTCATTTTATCTTTCTTTAAATTGTTAACCGCCAACAATATCCAACTGTAGAGGGTCTCTTTCCATTAATTACATAGTAAAGGATAAAACACCTTTCAAGAATGGTTGAAACAAAAGCACCCAAGGTTCTAAATGGCAAGATGTGGCATGGCGTGGCGGCAGCCGGCAAGATCAAGCCTCAAGCCTCAAGCCTTAGGAGCCACGCCGAGGCCATGGCATTTTTCAAGGTATGTTAAGGCAGCAAGTCTGTATATATGCATATATATACATATATGTTTTACATCTACTAATCAATGATATTGAACAATTTAAATTCATATAAATAAGAAAGAAAAATAGTATATTGATATCATATATATAGAGCTTACATAAAAGGATAATAACAAAAAAAGCCTCTACCAATGATAAAAGGTAAATAAAATAATAATTAGAAAAAAGTTCTACCAACAGTAAAAAGTAGAAGAAAAAATGTCCTACCAACAGTAAAAAGTAAAAAGAAGGGAAAAATTGAATAACTAAAAGTGAAATAACATTTCAAAAAACTTGTGCCATAATGGGCCTTCGAGACACCATGGCGTGCCACTCATCTTACATAGCCACTACGAGTGTAAATGTAAGACGCGTCTTGACCCCATGGTGGGCCTTGACGCGGCCATGGCATGTCTTTTAGATCCCTGAAAGCACCTATGTCACATTAAGAACTATTGAACTTTTTTTTTGTTTTAAAGTAGCTAATAACCAAATCCACTAACTTTGTTCCATACATTAAATTATAAAATGGCCTATTCTCAATCAGTCAAAAATGGCCGCCTGCATGACAACTACGCATAAAATGGGCTTCAAGTAAATGGGGCAACTAAAAAGCTTGGTGCCAAGAAACACCATATATGGATTTCAACAATAAGACTTGAAGCATGTAAGAGATGGATTCTCATTTCCATGGTTATAGTAAACCACAATTACCAACATCTGGTTGGCATAATGCATTACATGGAACATGAAGATGTATATGCGGTGAAGAGGAGTGAGAAAATGTATATATGTGTGAGAAGGGAGATACTAGCATGATTCTATTTCATAACACATAACATATATCAGAGTAGTAGCCTGCATGAATGGATGCAAAAGGCTTCCAACCACCAAAGAGCATTTGTTACCAACCTTTATATTTGTGATAGAATTAAGGTGCCATGATTCCTAATTATGTACAGCTTGTTAACATAAACCTAACATCCCCGAAAGATATGTTGAGATATTGGTGATATTTTCACCGGTGTAATACAAAAGATTTGTATCTTTTGAATTAACCATTTTAATTTTTAAGACATTTGTTTTTGGTTCAATAATTCTACAATGGACAGTCTCTAGGCTGTGAATTATTGTGTACTACAAAAGTTGCATCATCATTATTGAAGAATGTGTTATCTGATGTTAGAAATTGCACAAAGCTCACTAATTATTAAAAAACGTAATAAGTTTAGAAGTTACCGACGAATGTCAGATGGGTCTGCAAAAGCAAGTATACTGAAGCTACAATAGTCAACCCACAATCCAACAGAGTATGTTGCGGATTGCACTGCCTGTTCAAATATCTCAACAGCCTTCTCCAATGAGCAAAGTCGTGCCTGGTGATCTGCATACTTCTTCCAATATCCATGACATAATGGGAACAGGGAGAGGAATGACTCGTACACCGATGATATTGCTTTTATGTTGTCCTGCAATAAAGTTATATTGCAATAGCAACCTGATAAATTATTTTAGTGTAGTATTATGAACCGCATAACAGGGGTGAAACAAACACAGTAATGGAAAGGAAAAGGTCGGCTAAATTGTATTCAATTTAACCAAAAGAATGGAGAATGACGATAATGATAACGATTGGAACTTCTAGCAGTTCGAGAGGCTAGCCTCTCCTATATAAAAAGGCGAATATTCTGGATTGTCGATGGAAGATATCTTTGTCGTTTGGTAGCCTCTGATGTTGAAAATTGATTCCTGTGATCCTTCTTCAATTGACCGATCTTCCTTCCCCTCTATAGGCAATTTTTTCTCCCTTTTCTCTTTTCTCCTTCCCTCCCTCGTTTCCAATCGCCAAATGTTATGCACCCATCTAGAGGCCCAAAGCCATTTCTAAGTAATATTCTAGAATAGTTAAGAAAAAGGTAATTTGGGTACTTCTAAGAATAATTTTAGTATAAATAAGAAGGATGCAGGAAGTGTGAAGGTGGCAGAAATTAGTGAGTACTTTTGGTAGAGTTCTAGCACTCTCGAATTGCTAGAGATTCCAATGTTATCTTTCATTTTCTGTTCATTTACTTGATTAAATCCAATTTGGCCAAACACTTCATCTCTATTATTGTGTTTGCTTCACTTTGTTAAGTCGGTTCTTAACATTTAGGTGGTTGGAGATGACAAAACAGAAGTAAAAATAAATAAACACAAAATCAAGAATATCTATTTAGGAGGTGAGAGTTATACCAATGTATATCTCAATCAAAATCACACTGACCGGTTGACACATGATGGCTACTACATATGAGCTGGGTAAAACTTCGAATTTTCTGACATTACTATCTTTATTGCTTATTGGTAGTTAAATAAAGTATCTATTTTGTTCTATAACACTATCATGCTTTCTTATTTCACACTCAGACATGTAAATGAACACTAGAAGAAGTTACTTTCTTAGAGTGTTATAAATGGAATTATTAATTACAACCATAAGAAAGGCTTAAAGATAGACATAAAACATCTAAACTATATGCAAAAGGCTTATACAGTGATTGACAAGAAGTTGTCAATAACATCGACTGGGAAACACACACAATAAGGAACTCACCGAGTAGGTTTTCTCAACCTCTAAAATGAGTGAAGTCCAAGATTCAAAGTCCAATGAGCCACCCGCAACAATTTCGTAAGCTTCTTCAGGAGAGCCAACTGCTAAAGAATTATTTCAAACTACGGCATCATGATTAATCCATAAATATAGTAGCTTCAATTGAAGTTCATGACGGAAAAAAATCGGAAAATATTAATTGCGCAAAAAAAGAATACTAGCTATAAGCTATTCTTGCATGCATACAGACCACATAAGTGAGAAGGATACGACAAATATAACTTTTTAGAATAGCATTTTCCAAAAATTTGAGTGTTAAAACAAAACAAAAATTCATGGAAGTTAATAGACCAAAAGATGAATATCCATGTTTTAGGTGTTCAGGTATTAGATCATGTAAACAACAAAGAATGGCAGTACGTAAATTTATGATTATAAACTGTCACATGCTTTGGGAAGCTAATGCTTGCACTCCTACAGTTGTTTTTCGCACATCATTGTTATATATTGTATGTGTGATATGCTGCAAGCATCAGAATGAAAATTATATCTCCCTATACTTTATTCACAAGCAAGTGATGAAGAACAACTACTCTTTTCTCATGATTCTTGAAAGTTAAAATCATCAAGAATTTGCAGTGTGCTAGAGAGTTTCTGTTTTTCCATTTACTCTATTACATCTGATAAGTGAGCCCTAATTTCAAGCCAGGACTTCAGAGTTACTTGTAAAAGGTAAATAGAAAGTTCTAAAACATGGTTTAGTCTTTAGTTGATGCATGTTCTTCTGTTAATAATCTCCAAATGTGACTGCTGACTGTGTGAACTAAATCCAACTCTTCTTAATTCTATAATAAATCAGAAAATATACATACAGACAAACATTCAACGTCAGATGTATAACCCTAATGGTGTTTGTAGTCACTGAACGGAGTGTCACCAACCATTGCTACTGTATCAGAGGTAGGGTTTTGAACGACTTAAAAGCATCAACGAATAATACCTTCATGTCTAGTAAAATACTTTACGGTGCTACGATACTGAAAAGAATTCAAATTGTGCTAAAGAGTTAACCTTCAGACATCGTTTCCATGGCGGAAGCATCAGCGGCATCGATGGGGGGTATCTGCAACTTCATTAGAGCAAGATTTCCGATTAGCATTCATGTTCTATACCAACGTCAATTTATTTATGTTTTAAATCGGGTTATTTGGACCAAAATAAATAACCCAATTTAAATCATAAATAAATTTACACGGTGGTACAATTTATATATAGAGGATCGTTTAAGTAAAAACGTTAAAAAAAACAGAAAACCAAAAAAATCCTGGAAAGCTTCTATGTGAACGGTATGTACTAATGTATACCGGTAATTTGTAACATGCATTAATGAATATTCATCAATGCATCTGTAACGATAGATGCATTGATGTATAGGAACAAAAATTGCGTGCATACGGTTCACATGAAAGCCTTCCAGGATGTTCTTCAGTTTTCTTTCTTTTTAACGTTTTCCCTTGAACCTCACTCTCTCTATCAAAGTTACACCCCGTGCAACCCAATCAAAACCTCCCATTATATAGTGAATTTCATAACATTCTCCATTTAATAATACATTTCATATCATTTAGGATCAAATGGAACAAGCTCGTTATGAAAAAAATGGATAAAAAGTTGTGAAAATCAGAAAATATAAAATGTTATGAAATTCACTGTAATATTTCATAACATTTTATATTTTCTGATTTTTACAACTTTTTATCCATTTTTTTCATAACGAGCTTGTTCCATTTGATCCTAAATGATATGAAATGTCTTATGAAATGGAGAATGTTATGAAATGGATCATGAAATGGACGGTTTTGATTGGGGTGCACGGGGTGTAACTTTTAACTGGGGTGTAGAAGAACCGGACTCTATATACATAGAACGGATCTTCTACACCCCGCCTAAAAGTTACAGCCCGTACGTCCCAATCTCAACCGTCCATTTAATAATACATTTCATAACATTTCTCCATTTAATAATACATTTCATAATATTTCAGATCAAATGGAACATGCTCGTTATGCAAAAAATGGATAAAAAGTCGTGAAAAAAGAATGTGTCATAACATTTTATATTTCATAACATTTTAATGTAACATTTCATAACATTTTATATTTTCTGATTTACCTCATTGCCTTATGTATGACTTTGCATACCGATCATGATCCAAGATTTCTATTTAATTACCATCATGCCACCGGATTAGATTAACCCTTGGATTATGAAATGGACGGTTGAGAATGGGACACACGGGGGCGGGGTGTAGAAGATCCTCCTTCTATAATTATATGTATATATAAAGATCTTCTACACCCCGTCTAAAAGTTACACCCCGTGCGTCCCAATCTCAACCGTCCATTTCATAATCCAAGGGTTAATCTAATGCGGTGACATGATGGTAATTAAATAGAAATCTTGGGTCATGATCGGTATGCAAAGTCATACATAAGGGCAAGGAGGTAAATCAGAAAATATGAAATGTTACATTGAAATGTTATGAAACATTCTTGTTTCACAACTTTTTATCCATTTTTTGCATAACGAGCATGTTCCATTTGATCCGAAATGTTATGAAATGTATTATGAAATGAAAGGTTGAGATTGGGACGCATGGGTGTGTGTAGAAGATCCAACCCCTCTCTCTCTCTCTATATATATATATATATAAATAGATAGAGAGGGAGAGAAGGGGGGGACGGGTGGTTCAATGAGAACTCAATTTTGGTTGTGAGCATGAGGACAAAGAAAAGCACGACGCGTGTCATATGCAGACCGAATAATGAAGGGAAATATTAATACCGAATGTGATATTATTTAGTTTGAATATAGTATTATTCAGTCTGAATATAGTGTTATTCAGTCTGAATAATTTGTGAACTTCACATTCGTTATTCATACTAAATGCCCTTTATTATTCAAACTGAATGGGACCCATGTCGCGCTTTCCTTTGTCCTCACGTTCACAACCAAAATTGAGTTCGCATTTGAACTTATATATATATATATATATAGGAGAGGGATCATACAAGAACACCTCTCTTTAAAGGAATAAAGGAACATTTTGTGGACCACATATGATGTGGGTCCCACAAATTAAAAAATCATATCTGATTCAATGAGGCCCACCATAAAATCAGATATGATTTTTTATTGTGTGGGACACACATCATATGTGATCCACAAGGTGTTCCTTTGTTACTTTAAATTTACAAAGTTCTCATTTGAACCTCCCTTTATATCTATATATCTATATATATAGGGTCAGGTTCAGGGGAAAATGCCAAAATAAGAAAAACAAAATGAAGAAACCTTGGGAGCCCTCCATCTGGACGGTATGCACAAATGCATACTGTAATTTGTAACATGCATTTGTGCATATGTACTTGTTCATAGAAAAAAAAAACAGTTTCAGTTGTTTGTATATAGTTGTGCATACCGTCCGGATAGATGTTTCTTCAAATGCAAACTCCCCAAGGTTACAAACTTACAAACCAAGGGAATTTGAGTTTTTTTTTTTACCAAATTCGTATTTTTAAGAATAATTTGTATATTTAAAAAAATATTAAATCCTGAAATATCTTATTCGTTTACCGTATCTAACCGATTCCGTATGGTAATCATACTGAATAATGAATGAACTTCACTCTCGTTATTCATACTGAAGGCCCTTCATTATTTAGGTTGAATGAGACATGTGTCGCGCTCTCATTTGTCCTCATGTTCACAACTAGAAGGAGAGCCCAAACAGAACCCCCTACCATCCATTGAGTCCCCACCAGAATTAGAATTGAAACTATTACCTGCCCATCCAAAGTATGCATTCTAAGGAGATGATGACAAGTTACCTGTCATCATTTCCTCATCTTTAGGAGTCAAACAGGAAGAGCAGTTAGTGAACATGCGTAAATCCCAAACAAAAACCATAGGTTGGACAATCTCTAGATTTGAAAGGTATAAGTCCATCTATTTGTCAACACAAAATCATTTTGAAAAGTATAAGTCCGGATCTTCTACACCCCATACCAATGTTACAACCCCTACCTCTCAATCTCAGCCATCCATTTCAAAATCTAATTAAGATATGATTATCATGCAAATAGGGGTATAACCGTCAATTAACATATGATGGTAATTTTCAACCCCAGTAACGATTTTTCTTCATACCCACTGTCGATTTTGGTTTCCTTTCCCGGATCGATTTCCTTTCCTAGATCGATTTCTTCACTCGATTCTTCCTCTCTAACACCACCTCTGATTTCTTCACTCGGTTTCTTCCACTCGATTTCCTTTCTTGCTATTCGATTTCTTGACACTGAGACCACCTCCGATTTCTTATGCGGTAATTTGGGAAATAAACTGATTTTGGAAGACAATCTGGAAGGCAATTTAGGGAAGACAATCGGGATTTGTTTTTGGAAAATCCTATTTCCCAGGAAGTGAATATTAAACTAATTTTTAATTGAATATCATATGAAATACTACCCCTCTGCCCTTATTTGATTAATTTCATACCCATCGTGGCCTTAAAGATCCTGTTAATAACGAAAATGCCACTGACCCTTCACAACCCTTAGATTAATTAATGGATGGCTGAGATTGGGAGGTAGGGGTTGTAACATTGGTATAGGGTGTAGAAGATCCTCCCTCTTCCTCTCTCTCTCTCTCTCTATATATATATATATATATAAGACAATTTTTTATAATACTACCCTAGAATATAAACTGTTAGAAGGAGAGCCCAAACAGAACCCACTACCATCCATTGAGTCCCCACCAGAATTAGAATTGAAACCATTACCTGCCCATCTAAAGTATGCCTTCTTGGGAGATGATGACAAGTTACCAGTCATCATTTCCTCATCTTTAGAAGTCAAACAGGAAGAGCAGTTAGTGAACATGCGTAAATCGCATACAAAAACCATAGGTTGGACAATCTCTCATTTGAAAGGTATAAATCCATCTATTTGTCAACACAAAATCATTTTGGAAGACAAAGACTTTACCTCTGTTGAACCCCAAAGGAGATTGAACCCTATGATGAAGGAAGTAGTTAAAAAAGAAATCCTCAAATGGTTAGATGCTGGAATTATTTATCCTATAGCTAGTAGCTATTGAGTAAGTCCTGTCCAGTGTGTTCCTAAGAAAGGAGGAGTGATTGTAGTTGAGAATGAAAAGAATGAACTAATCCCAACTAGGATAGTGTCAGGATGGAGAATATGCATGGACTATAGGAAGCTAAATAAGGTAACCCATAAAGACCATTTCTCATTGCCTTTCATAGATCAGATGTTGGATAGATTAGCAGGCAAGGAGTATTATTGTTTTCTAGATGGTTATTCAGGCTACAAGCAAATAGCCATTGCACCAGAAGATCAGGAGAAACCCACTTTCACCTGCCCATTTGGTACATTTGTTCTTAGAAGGATGCCATTTGGACTTTGCAATGCCCCTACCACATTTAAGAGATGCATGATGTCTATTTTCTCTGACATGTTGTAAAACTCTATGGAGATATTCATGGATGATTTTTCTGTCTATGGATCTTCATATGAGGACTGTTTTGCAACACCCGGAAATTTGGTATGGAAGGATTATGAGAATAGCATTGTAATATTATTCTTTATGGCCAAATGGAAGGTTTCAAGTGTATAGTGATGGGTTGCAATGAATTGGAGGAACGAAACGAACGCCGGACAGAAAACGACCTTCGGTACGTTTTCGGCGACAATGACAGGCTACAATGCCCTTGTCATTGTCGCAGGGCATTGTCGCGCCAAACCTCAGATGCAAGAAAATCATATCAGACTTTCGGTACAAACTCGGCGACTATGACATGCGACTATGCCATGTCAATGTCGCCGAGGCATAGTCGCCCGCATGGTCCAGCAGGCACATTAAGGTGCGATTTTCAGCTCTTCATCTCATTTTATCAGATACGGGTTTTAGCAACGAGAGCAAAACATCAGAGGCGATTTTAGGGTTTGGGTTTTCTTTACAAACCTCCTTCCAAGCATTTATTGCCACATTAAAGAGAAAGATCCAAGTAAGCTTTGGGGTTTAAAGTCTTCAAGTGGTGGTGTTCCTCATCCTTTCAGCTTGCTTGATCACCTCCATCTTCTTAGGAGCTCTTCTAGGGTTTGCTTAACCTTAGCCTTGTGAGTTCATTCTTATCTTTCTTAAATTTTATACATGTCAAAATGATGTATTTTACCTTAATATGATGTTTAAAATGAGTATTTCTATACTTGGAAGATTTTGGTAAAACTAGGTCAAAATGTATCATTTAGGGTTTTCTTTGAAATGATGAAATGGAAGTCAAGAACGGTTTTGGAATACTCTTATGAGTTTTAAATGCAAGAAATATGATGCATAAACCTAAATGATTATTTGACCTAATTTTTGGAAGGAAGGTTTTGGAAGCATGATGTTATACTTCACAAAGGTTTGTGAAGAGAAGTTAATACATTGGAAACAATTGTGTTAGGAAGTTAGACTAGTGTAAATGGATCCATAGGCACATATACTCAGAAGTATTTGAGGATGACACTTGTAATAAATCCCGGTTTGGGGTTGAACTTGTGCGGAAGAGTAATCGATGTGATGACGGGTCATTCCCGTAGAAGTTCCCTCAAAAGAAGTAAAGCGTATATTTTAGGTGTAAATCGCGGAAATAAGAAAAAGAGTTGTCTTAGAAAAGCTTTTGGTTAAATGTTTGTTTACCGCTTTCGAAGTTTAAATGACTTTTCTATATTTGAACTGTTTGTTCTCACTAGGCCTTTAGGCCTAACACTTTTTCTTAAAATGACTTGTATGACAGGTGATCAAGCAGGTGGGGCTTGATGGGATGAGTGAAGCTAGATGCCGTTAGTGGCATCCTTTTTGAAATACACTTACGTATATAGATGGAGTTACATAGAGGACTATTTTGAGGATTTAGTGACACCCAAACTTAATCTGTATTTTGAATTGTATAGATTAGTAGGTTGGTAGGTTGTTATCTAATGTCCCTTTGAAGTTGTAAACTCTCTAACTTTCTCCCCATCTTTATGAGTGATGTCTATTTATTTGAAGTTGTTCCGCATTCTATTTGGTTTAATTTAACTCCCATTTTTAGGAGTGTTACAAGTTGAACAACTTAGAACAAGGTCTTAAAAGATGTGAGGAGACTGATTTGGTGTTCTTAATTGGGAGAAATGTCACTTCATGGTTAGGGAAGGTATTGTTTTAGGACATGTGATATCAAGTAGAGGAATAGAGGTAGACAACGCTAAGTTAGAGGTTATAGAAAGTTTACCTGAACCCACAAATGTTAAAGGAATAAGAGGTTTTTTGGGTCATGCTGGATTTTACAGAAGATTTATAAAGGATTTTTCAAAAATCTCCAAACCACTATGTATATTGCTGCAGCATGACCAAACATTCAACTTTACAAAAGAATGTAAATATGCTTTTGAGACTCTCAAGAAGGAACTGATTTCTGCTCCCATTGTTGTCACACCAGATTGCACTGAACCGTTTGAACTGATGTGTGATGCCAGTGATTGGGCAGTAGGTGTAGTTTTGGGACAAGTAAAAGAAAAGATTTTTCATCCCATCTATTATTCCAGTAAAACTCTTAATGAAGCACAAATTAACTACACAACCACTGAGAAGGAACTTTTGGCTGTGGTACATGCATTTGAAAATTTTAGATCTTATTTAATGGGAACAAGGGCGATTGTTCACACTGACCATGCTGCCATAAAATATTTGATTTCTAAAAAAGATGCCAAGCCAAGGTTTATCAGGTGGTTGCTTATGTTACAAGAGTTTGATATTGAAATAGTAGACAGGAAGGGTGTGAACAACCAAGTTGTTGATCACTTATCAAGATTGGAAAAAGGAGAATCAAGTACTGTGAAATCAATGAGAAATTCTCAAATGAGTAGCTCTTAATGCTGCAACATTCTACAGCCCCCTGGTTTGCAGACATTGAAAATTTATTGGCTGTTGGGATCATACCACCAGAATTTAACAAAAACCAAAGAAAGAAATTACTCAGTGATGCAAAGAGTCATCTGTGGGATGACCCCTATATGTTCAAGTTAGGGGCCGACCAGATTCTTAGAAGGTGTATACCTGATGAGGATGTGCCTGCAATGCTCAGCATTGCCATGCTGCTGCATATGGTGGACACTTTGGTGCCCAAAGGACTGCAGCCAAAGTCCTACAATCTGGATAATATTGGCCCACACTATTTCAAGATGCTGGCAGTTTTGTAAAAAGGTGCAATGAATGTCAAAGGGTTGGTTCCATCTCCCAAAGACAAGAACTACCCCAAAATGGCATCCTTGAAGTAGAACGCTTTGTTGTATGGGGAATAGATTTTTATGGTACCATTTCCCATGTCTAGAAACAACCAATACATATCGGTGGTTGTTGATTATGTCTCCAAATGGGTGGAGGCAGCAACTTGTCCCAATTAAGTGTTAAATTTTTTGCATAAGCACATCTTCACAAGATTTGGTACTCATAGAGCTATGATTAGTGATGAGGGTACCCATTTTGTGAACCACATGATGAAAGAAGTTCTTGACATGTATAAAGGGAAGTTTATGCGAAGACGGTATATATTTACGAGAACGCGAGGAGCTTTTTTCATGTACAAAATCACATGTGATTTTGTACCAACATCAAAAAATCACATGTGATTTTGTACTAACATCAAAATCACATATGATTTTGTATGTGAACCAAAATCACTACACGAATCATATATGATTTTGTACATGAAAAAAGCTCCTCGCGTTCTCGTAAAAAGTTACGTTCTCGTATGAACCTGCCCCTATAAGCCATAGGGTGGCAACTGCCTATCACCCTAAAACCAATGGCTTAGCAGAACCTTCAAATAGGGAGATACAAGTATCTTGGAAAAGGTTGTAAAACCTACAAGAAAGGACTGGTCCTACAAACTAGATGATGTTCTTTGGACATATAGGACAACCTATAAAACACCCATTGGAATGTCTCCCTACAAACTAGTTTTTGGAAAGGCTTGTCACCTGCCATTAGAGCTTGAGCATAAAGCCTATTGGGCTTTGAAAGAACTTAACATGTGTATTGATGATGCAGGGAATTTGAGGAAGTTACAAATCAGTGAGCTTGAGGAGTTGAGAGATCAGGCATCTGAAAATGCAAAGATCTATAAGGAAAGAACCAAGAACTGGCATGATAAGAGGATCTCTCCTAGAGAGATTGTTGCTGGCCATAAAGTTTTACTCTTTAACTCTAGGCTTAAACTTTTTCCAGGAAAATTAAGATCCAAAAAAACCATCATTATGGAGTTGTGGAACTCATTGATCCCAACAATGGATCCATTTTCAAAGTAAATGGTCAAAGGGTAAAATCATGCCATGAGCCTGCACCTCCAATAGGTACCACATCCGTGGTACACCTCACTGAATCCTAGAAGCTGTGATTTGGAAGGCTAGAATAGCCTGTTTCATGTACATATGTATATAATTTATTTTCACTTTTATTTTAGTCAAAAGAGGTATTTTTGAGAATAGTGAGATTCTGTGGAAAAAGTATAGTCGCTACAGCATCAGTCGTACAATGCTACAACATTCCATACTAGGGCCCCACCATCCTAGTTATCCGAGAAAAATTCAAATTAAATCTGCAAAGATGCTCTAAAAGCACTTTTCAGGAAGATGGGAAGTTTGTTTTCTCTCCCAAGAAAGAATCTCATCATAACAACCCAAGTTTTCACAGGTATACACACCAAGGGTCACCTTTTGTACTAAGAAGAGAAATTACAAAAAAAACCCAAGTTGCCTTTGAACCAAATAAAACTTTCCCTCTTCTTTTTTGGTTTCTTTGTAACCAGACCCCACGATTTCTATTTTCCATTCTAACTGATTCCATATAACCTAATTAAAATAAGCATTAAGTAAGTATATTACTACTGTTACCTTTTCTCAGGTTATTAAGTTCAAAATGGGGAAAACCAAAACCCCGGCTAAGAAACCAGAGAAGAAGAATATCGAAGAACAAGGAAGAAGAGCAAGTCTGAGGAAGAAGAAAGATGAAGGTAATTCCATGGAAACCATCAAAGAAATCATTGAAGCTACAAGAAAGAAAGCACCATCGAAAGCCTATGCAAGGAAACCGCCATTGAAGAAACAAAAAACATAGTCTAGTGGGAAAGCCAAAACTCAAACACCCTATGTTTGATATCAACAAAGAGCCTGAGGATGAACAAGCTCAGACCCTTTTGCTTGGTGGTCGATTTCCATTGCCAAATAGCCCTCAACCAGAGCATTCAACCTCTGATAAACCATCCCAAGCCACTTCAAAACCCAAATCCAAGATTTCGAACGTCTTGGATGAAGCTGAGGAAGTCATTAACACCATTTTGGGTGAAGAAGTGGATCCCATTGAACAAACCACTCCCAAAACCACTAAAACACCCTCTAAAACCGTTCAATCCGAAACAAAAACTCTTATTAAGCCTTTTGTAATTGATTCTAAACCAAACCTTGAATCAATGCTTGTTGGTCAATCACAACCGCTGGAGAATGTTCTTGATACCACGAACAAGTCATCAGGGGAGACAACTTGGAAAGGGTTCACTGATTACACCGATTCTGAAGAGACCCCAGAGAAGGAAAGTGCAGAGAAGAAAGTTGAAATAGAAAAAAAAGGAGGAAGAAGAAAAGGCAAGAATAGAGAAAAAGAAAGAAGAGAGGCAGTTGGTTCTAAAGGCTGAGATGGAGAGACAGATGGCAGAAGAAAAGAAAAAGGAAGAGGAGAAGAAGAAGACAGAGGAGAAAAAGATCGTTGAACAAAAACTTGCAGAACAGAGGATGATGGAAGAAGATAAGAGAAAGATAGAAGAGAGAAGGTAAATGGAGGAAAAGAAGAAAGCTGAGGAAAAGAGAAAGGAAGAGGAGATAAGGAAAGAAAGATAGATGGCTGAAAAGAGAACAGAAAGATCGTTGAACAAAAACTTGCAGAAGAAAAGAAAAAGCATTGTCTGCCTTTAAAGTTTAAAGGAATTCCCCTCTGTTCAAGCCACCATCATAAAACTTGGATGGGAATTGTTTTGCACAATCCCATCTGGCTTTAATTTGTCTTTGGTAAGAGAATTCTATGCAGAAGTGGTTGTCATTGAGGGCACCACTGTAAGAGTAAGGGGGACTGATGTGTGTTTTGCACCATCAGTAATAGATAGTGTTTTTGGAATTCTACCCCCTATTCCCAGTCTATACACAAGATTAATGAATGAGGCATCAACCGAGGACGCGAAGAAGATCTTAGTTGACCTGGTACAACCTGGAAAGACATGGAAGAATGCGGTACACAGATCCATAGAGAGTAGGGATTTGGCCCCACATATCAGCATTTGGTTCTACTTTATGAGGCATTCACTCCAACCAACTACCCATGACAGTAGTATTACCTTTGATAGGCTTATCATTCTCTACTATATCATGCATGGTAAGAGGTTTAGCATTGGAGAAGTGATAGCTAAAAGCATTTAGACATGCTCTGATAAGATTTATGGGAAGTGTTGGCACCCATCCCTCATTCACACTCTTATAACCAAGGCCAATGTGAAAACCTTCCCAACTGATGAAATCACATCTGGGAAGGCGGCTGTGATTGAAGATGGCAGTAGGGGTGAGCATCGTAACCGGGTACCCGTTTTTGGAACCAGAACCGCTACGGAACTACCGGTTCCGGAACCGGAACCGATGTGATTGGTTCCGGTTCTCATTTTTTGGAACTGTTACCCGCTACCCGCTACCTGCCACTTTTAAATAAAAAATATTTTATATATTTATGAATAAAAAATAAAAACTCAAACTTTCTAGTTTTTTTATGTAATAATTAGTTTTTATCGAATTAGTTTTGACCATTTGTTGTATTTATTACTTTAAACAGGTATTTATAGGTTATAATTATATTTTTATCGTATGCAATGTAAAAAATTAAATTAAAAAAATAGTTAAAACCGGGTATCCGTACCGGAATCGGTTCCCATTGGTTCCGGTTCTGGTTCCAGATTCCAGGAACTGCTTGTTCCAGTTCCATGGAAAATGGCTGGGTACCCGGTTATACTCACCCTTAGATGGAACTGTAAGGAGAGTGACGAGGAATGCAGAGGATGCAATCAGGAAGGCCCAATTGGTTGCTGTTACAACACTTGTTTCAGCTAAATCTGCAAGGGCTGCAACAATTATGTCCAAAGCTGCAGCAACACCAAGCCAAGTTTATGTAAATTCTACAAAAGTCCCTAGATTTGTTGTACCACCACCACCCCAAGACCACCTGGATGCCAATTCATTTATGTATTTGGCAAAACAGATAGAATGGAACCATGAGTCAGTCATGAGGAGGTTGGAGGAAAGAGATGCCATGTGGATGGGCAAGATGGAGAAACAAAAGGAGTTAGAAGAAAAGGTAGAGAAGAGTGAGCAGAAGGTGCTGGCCCGTTTAAAAGAACATGATACGGCTATGCTACATGTTAGAAAGCTCACTGCTTTGCACATATACTACATGATGAAGAGAGAAGGTGTTATGGAGATGGAATGGCCATTGGCACATCCAGGAGAGTATCAGAGCATTGGAGTATACCATCCAGAGTTTCTTAAGAAAGCAACTGAATTCTTGCCGCATGCACAGACATCACCTACTCCTCCTGAGTAGGGCAGGTCCATTTCTTTCACCCTTTAAAGATCCATAGTATTTTACATTTCTTTATTTTTATAAGTTTTAGATTAGTATTGAATTGGGGATTTGTTTTATATTTTTTTAGGTCATGAGATGTTGACAGTAACATGCCACATCCCCAATAATTTTATGTTAAAAGCCCATTTCCAAATCTAAGGCCAGATTATACATGCCAACCTAGGAACATGATAGATGTCACAAACTTGGACCACTTGGAAATATAATTTAGGACATTCTTTCATAAACAGTCATATACACTATCCCTTTGCATCCATAAAAGCCTAAACAGTCAAACTACTCAATGAGGACATTGGCACATTCAAGTGTGGGGGTGGGGATTTAGTGGTACTCTTATGCAAACAAAAAGTCCATAGGACTAGAGGTATAAATGCTTAAAGAAATTCGTATATTGCATACAGTACAAGAAGAAGCATTATGCAAACAAAAAGTCCATAGGACTAGAAGTTTAAAAGCTTAAAGATGATCACAAATTGCATAAAGTTAAAGCAGAAAATTTCAAATTATGCATAGCATAAATATTACAAAAAAAATGCTTGAAGGACTGAAGGAAAGAAGAAACAGGGGATCACAATGAAGAAATCACCCAAAAAGCCCTAAAATTTTCACTTTTCCAATTTTTGTGATCAATGTCTAAATAATAGGTAGCATGTATCGGCCAAAGGAAGTGATAAATGGGATAAACACAGAATTATGTGGGATGTAGTTTTGTTTAAGTCCCCATCTCATCAGTCTTTAGCTTTTAGTTCAGATTTTCATTTTTACCCTTTAATTTTTTTTATAATATTGAGTCATTTTTAGTTGACATTTTGGTTGCTTGGGGACAAACAACAATTCTAGTGTGGGGGTGTGATAAGGGTGTAGAAGTATACACTTTAGCACATATTTAGGATCTTTTATTACCTTATTTTACACCTTTCCCAATCATGTTTTGAGTCTTTTTAGTCTTATTTCATAACTGTAGACTTAGTGGAGCTAGGATGATAGAAATTGTGTTTTTATGCATATTTAGTAAATATTTGCTGATATAAGCTTTGCTACAGCAGGGAGGTGTATTGCTGCAGCATTGGAGGACGACGTAATATTGGCTCGAGCTGGCTCAATCATTTTCAGCTCCTGACAGATATCAGTTGTGTTGACTTTTTGAAGAGAAGACATCTTTACTTTTCAGTTGGAGATGTTGATACAAGATGCCAAGATGCTTACTTTTGTACTCTTTAAGCGTCTTTGTATTAAAAATTGGTCTTTACCCATTGGACAATGAACTTTATTGTACTTTTGATTCCCTCCATTGGACTATAAATAGGGAGGGTAATCCTTTATATTTTGTGTACCCACGAACTAATCCACTACTTTGCTTTCTAGTAGGAAACTCTAAGTATCATCTCCCAAAAGCTTCTCACAAGCTTTTGGCACTTTAATTTCGGTTTTAATTAGTGAAATATTTTTAGTTACTTGTCATTTACTGTCATGCAATTTACGATTATGTCATTTATATTTCTGCAATTTAATTTAAGTATGTTAGGCTAAACACCTTAGTGTGGGTGTAAGGGACAGTTGGGATATCAAGCCGAGTGTTAGTGAATATTTGCTCTCGCTATAGCAATTTATTCCACTATTCACTTATGATACAAATGTTTCACCGTGTATTTCTTGACAAAGTGGCGCATGTTGTTCTACCTTGGTGAGTTGGACTTAAAATTAAGCCAACGTAAATATTTATATTATATTTGTTATAGAGGCTAAAAAGAGTCGCTACAATCTTAGGGGTTGTGAAACTATATTGAGAGAGGGGCTAAGTTATGTACCAATTAGGGTTGATTGCATCACCAAGTGCGCTTCTAATTTACGGTCTAAACAATATTCCTTGGAAGGTTCCTCTGTCTGGTAGTGGTATAGAAAGCTATTGCTGCAACAACCTATTTGGTTGCTACAACATTGTTTACTGTACTTTGTAGCTGAAATCCAAACAGATTTTGCACCCATACTATCTTTACTTTCTGTTCTACATTCCAGTATTTGTTACCAAAAATCACAAAGATATAATTCCCTCTGAAGCTTCATTACTTCCCAAAAACCTTTTCTAAAATCTTACTTTAAGATCACTTTGGTTACTCTTTTAGCAATCTAAATCCCTGTGGAATGATAATCTGGTATACTTATTATTGTTACTTGATTTGGAGGATAATTGTGAGCCATGTATACTTGCATGATTTACTTGTTCTTATAGCCTTTTGAGGGTATTGATAGGACCATAAGTCCTAAGTTTAAAAGTTTTATAAAGAAGGAAACATTTGTTGTAATATTCTTTATTATGGTAAATGTCTTATGGGCTTGGGCTTATATGTAAGAGACACCTAGTATATAAAGGAGTCTAGGGTAGAAGTTTCGTGAATGAGAGTCGTCTAAAGTACATTCACGTCTGTAGTTCTTTAAAGCTTTCATTAATAAAACAAACGACTCGATGATTTCCGTATGATTCCTCTATTGATCTTGTTGAATCGAACCTAACAAGTGGTATCAGAGCCGAAATCGAATCTATCTGATTTGATATGATCATCATATTCATCAAGATCAAGGTACTATCGAGTATATTTATTTCTCTCTCATTGTGCGTCGTTCTTCTTCGGGACTGAAGAATCGACTTTTCTGATTTAATGGTGTTTTTCGATCTGGAAGTTTTACTATTCGAATTGAATATCTATCTGTTCTAATTGATTTCTTGGAGAGTTTCTAGGCGTTCATCATATTTTGCATACGACATAAATTCTTATCGGACCTATAGGACCCGACATAAATTTTTATCGCACCAGCTTGAGCAGACATCATGTTTTATCGGGTCCCCTTGGCCCGACATCTGACCTTGTCGAATCTCCTTGGCCCGAGTTCGTCACTTATCGACTACATTTGAGCCGACATCATCTTATGTCGACTCAACTTGACCCGACTTATTATCTTCTCGGACCTATGCTTCTCGGGCTTATGACTCGACATGCTCACTTATCGCATCTTGAAGACCCGACATCTTTTCTTGTCAAGTCAACTTTACCGACATCCAATCTTATCGGATTCTTACAGCCGAGAACTTCATGCAGATCCCGACCAAAGCATATCTCATCGACCACAGTTGAGTTTCAACCCAAGATTCCTTATAGTGTCAAAAATATTCAAGAGCCCTGCATCATCTTTTCATATAGAGAAAATTTTGTGCTGAGTCTCGGGAGGAGGAACATTGTTCATGGATTTCATGCAAAGCCAGATTTGAAAAGTTTTCAGAACAAGAATAATTATTTTCTGTATCTGGTTGGATTAATCAGAAGTCTGACTCTCTGCAATCATCATTCTGGAGTTTATTTAGATGTCAGTTTCAGTAAGTGTACGCTATCGTTATGTGCTTATAACTCCTAACCATTTACTGTCTGGAGGTTGGATTGTGATCTAGAATGTTGAATGACGATATTTATTCATCTGATTAAGAAGATTGGATCTGAGTTGGTTGCTTTCTGTTTTGGAAGTATTCTGGAAATCGGTCATATTCTGAACAATTATTTGTTAAAGAAGCAATGCTTATCAAGAAATACCATCTCCCAGTTCGTCATGATATATTTTGCATCAGTGATCCAAGTTCCTTGAGCTTATCAGATTAAAACTCTTTACACTTAATTCTTATTCAACTTGCGGCTAAAGACAAATTCAATGTTTTTCTTGCTGATTATGCACTGAGTATTGAAGCGACTCGCACATGTATCTTTGATTTATGCGGCTAACAGTTTTGTCGAGTTGTCTACAGATTAAAGCTGTATTTTGTGCAATCAGTGGCGGTTATAACACATTGGATATGGTATTTTTCAGTTGAAACCAAAGACTAAGAGCTTATTTCAAGGGGGAGCTTGGAAAACCGACAACACTAAAGCTTTTCCAAAGAAAGCAAGGGGGAGAAGATTTGAAGATACTTCCTTTATAAAACTTTAGGGGGAGATTGATAGGACCATAAGTCCTAAGTTTAGAAAGTTTTATAAAGAAGGAAACATTTGATTGTAATATTCTTTATTATGGTAAATATTTTATGGGCTTGGGCTTACATGTAATAGACACCTAGTATATGAAGGAGTCTAGGGTAGAGGTTTCGTGAATGAGAGTCGTCTAAAGTACATTCGTGTCTGTAGTTCTTTAAAGCTTTCATTAATAAAACATACGACTCGATGATTTCCGTATGATTCCTCTATTGATCTTGTTGAATCGTACCTAACAGGTATAGATATTTCCAACACCAAGTTTTTGGCGCCGTTGCTGGGGAATTTTAGCAAAAAAGATTTTTCTTAAAGCATTTTAAAGTTTGATTTTTCTACCATCAAGTGTTATTTTCTGTGGTTTATGCCAAGGATACCTCACGGACAATTTTTTGCTTTAGATCCTAATATTGATAGGACATTTAGAAGGAGAAGAAGGGTACAGAGATTTTGTCAAAGATCCTGAGCTATCCTGGGCAGGAATTCGTTGGGCAGGAATTTCTGTAGTGTCAACAGTAGCCGAAATCCTGGGAATAACAATGGTTGGAACATATGGTTCGTTTAGTACTGAAGAATACAGATCAGATCCAACCCTTCGTAGAAATCCATCATACGAATTTTCCATTAAGGATATTCATCCCTTGGAAGAGTAGGAGGTTTTGTCAAAGATCCTGAGCTATACACAGCGTTCCAGTTTGGGTTTGCCATTTTTTCAAAAAACAAGGTATAAAATTTTTGGGACGAATTTGAGAGAAAACTGAAGAAATGAACTGAGATTTGAAAAGTCTAAACTCAAAATAATTGAGAATAATTCATGATTCTCAGATTTAATTGCAAAGTACCACTGATTTAGATGAAATTGAAGTGTCAACAACAAAGACTCGTAAAAATAGGGTATGATTGAAAAACAATAATTAAGATCGAAAAATTCTAGTTAACTAGGGATTTCTCCATACTGGATTAGATCTGCTAATCAATAGATTGATTAGTTGGCTTTGATACCAATTGTTGGAACCCAGATCCCTTTATACACTCGATAAATGATGATTACAATGAATATTAAGAGTAGAAAGCAGTAGAAATTATGCAATCATCAAATAAACTAGAACGGATGAATTGAAAGAAAATGTTATATGAATATCACAGTAGTCAATTGTATTTCACTCCAAGAACAGTTGATTACAATACGAACAATACAAATGATCTATCGCTCAAATTCTCTTTCTCTCAACCAACACCTTTCTAACAAGTACACTCCACTATTTATACTCGACCAAGTACAAAAGTCAAGGAACTAGCCTATTAGAAGATGACACGTAGGAGGAATCTCTAACAAAGTTTGTTAGATGGTTATGCCATGTCATTCACCACGTGCAATAATAGTTCATGTATATCAAGAGATGACTCTGTCTCTGGAGTGTCTTCTGGAGTGCTTTAGATCTCCTTCTGGACTACCTTCTGGAATAAAACAGTTAGTCTTCAGAAAGGTCTTTTCCATACTTTTATACAGAATATATAACTAACATTGACAATTTCCACAATCATAATCGGGGTTGATCGGTTCGTTTACCATTAAGACCTGTATGGACATCGCCTTTTGTATTGATAAAGCTATCTGTATGATAAGAGATAAGTTAATGTTCGGTTGTTGTGTTGAATAAACAGTTTGAATGCCGAAAATGGCTATTTTACCCTTAGTGTTTGTACATCGTAACACTATTGATATACACCTTATGAAACTTATCTGATAGTAGTATCTTTGAGTTTCATATCTTTGAGTTTCATAAGGTATATAACTAGGAAAGTTTCATAATATGCTTTGAGTTTCATAAGGTGCATAACTAGGAAAGTTTCATAATATGCTTTAAGTTTCATAAGGTGTATATCAACATATATAGTTTCGCAACCCCTAAGATTGCAGTAGCTCTTTGTAGCCTCTATAACACATGTAGTAAAAATATTTACGTTGTCTTAATTGAACTCTAACTCACCAAGGTGAAACAATATGCATGACTTTGTCAAGACTTACCCAGTGAAACATTTGTACAATACTAGTAAGGTGCCCGCGCGGTGCGGCGGTGTATCTCGATTTAAAGTCGATAACTTAAAATATTAATCATGTTTTTTTCTTCTATTTTTAGTCTGTACCGATGCTATTTGTATATTATGCAGTTGGGTGTAAATTTTGAATACATGTTAGTAATAAAACCTAGTTCAAATAATTTTTACCAAATAAAACATATATAGATCCATTTTAGATTTTATGTAGAATTTGAGAATGAATAAAAAGCAAATTTTGGTCTTCATTTCATAATGTATCTGCAAGCATAGATTTTTATTGTCAAATGGCATGAGCTGGAGAAAATTTAAGGGCACAAACATCATCAAGATATTGCTCTTCATTGATATTGATGACATCATACTGAGTAGCGTAACAGCAAACCTAGAAATTTTGCCGATCAGGTGTACCTTTAAGGTGGGTCAAAGACTCATAAAGTTGTACGATGTGTTTTTAACTGAATTCCGCAGTTTTGATAGATTTCCTAAGTTTTTTGGTTTATTTTGATGCACCCTTTGAAAAAAACCAATTGGGCGATGCACAAGATCTGTTGGTCCCTTCATAGGTCTATTGTTATTATTAAACAAGAAAGCTAACCACATGTACCTAATTATTTATAGGATCATTCGGTAACAATAATATTAGACTACCCTGTTGATTTATCTACTATTGAAATCTCAGTAGTTATGCAACTCTCTTTCACAAATCTTGATTATGACAAAGAAAAGTACAAATTTTAGGTCAGATTTCGTACCAGTACTATTGCATGCAATAGATTTAGATTATGCAAAAGAAACTACAATTTTACCGATGCCATCATAGGAATGAAAACAATAATAAATTAAAAACCATAGACACAAAAAATGAAATTTTAAAACCACGTTGAAGAAAATTGTAGTTACTCAAATACAAAACAAATTAATTCGTATATATTTATAATATTTAATATTATGATTAAATACAAAAATATTGAATATTAGAGTCATTTTGAAGGTATTGACGAGGCGATTGTAATAATATAATTTGTAAAAAAAACACGTTTTTTAGTTAATATATGATTATTTATGTTAATATGATAAGGGTGCAAAATGAAAAGTGAAAAAGTAAAGGATCTAAAATAAATTAAATGACTAATTATAAGAACAGAAAGTGTAATTTAAAAATTAAAAATAATTATATTTGTAAATATGAATACGATGGGATGTGGAAGTTATGGAAGGGGGTGGTTGGATGGAAATAGAAGTTTGGTTTTACAACTTGTATATTAAGTTTTAAAATGTGTACCTCCTGAAAATTCAAGAATAACCAACACTCATACTTTTTAATATAGAATAGATAGTACAAATATAGATATAAATACATAGAGGAAGGTTCAACGAAAAACACTAAAAAAAAAAGAAAACCGAATAACACCTTAGAGCCCTCCATTCAGACGATTTGCAAAAATGCATACAAGCGATTGAAATTGTTTTTTTTTTCTATGCATCAATGCTTTTATAATTACATATGCATTACTCTATATGCACAAATGCATATTACAAATTATCAGTATGCATTTGTGCATACCGTTTAAACGGAGGGCTCTTAGGGTGTTCTTTAGTTTTTTTTTACGCTTTCCCTTGAATCTGACCCTATATATATATATATGCTTAATTCTTTTATCATAAAATATATAGTTTCATTAAATAAAAAAAGACTTAAATAACAAAAACCAACCAAAAACAATATTTGATAAACCATAAAAATTAAAATATCCCTAACTTAAATGAATGATTTTTAATAGATTTAGTCTTAGGGCCGAGAAAACAATAAATTACAATATGTAAGAATGAAAACAACAGGGACGAAAAACGAATAACCGAAACGAAAATCGTAGTTTACTCGAATACAAGGCAAGTTAATTCGTATGTATTTATGATATTTAATAGTATACATTCATACAAAAATATTCAATATTAGACTCATTTTGAAGGTATTGACGAGACGATTATAATGATATATGTTGTAAAAAGGAAAACATATTTTTAAATGTATTTTAACTTATATACGATTATTAATGTTAATATGGTAAATGTGAAAAATGAAAAATGAAAAATGAAAAAGTAAGGGATAAAAAATAAATTAAACAACTAAAGACAAGGGTGCAAAGTGTAATTTAAAAATAAAAAAAAATGATTTTGTTAGTAACTTCCATAAGATGTGGTAATTGCGGAGAAGTTGTGAAGCTTTAAGATTTGTACATCAAGCAATAATATTTGTACCTCTTAAAAATTTAAGAATAACCGAAACTCCTCCTTTTTAATATAGTATAGATATGTGAGTAATGAAGTAAATTGCTATTGATAAAGCAATTATCTACTAACACTTGGCTTAATCTCTTACACGCACACTGAGGTATTTGGCCTAGCATGATTTAATTTAGATACTTAACAGTAAATGACGTAATCTTAAATGATGTAAATGATGTAAAGGTAAGATTGGAAGAAAAGTGTAACACTCGGGATTTCAGATAGGAAAAATGTTTTAAACGAGGATCTCGTTTGGTTTAAGATATTATATACTTAAGTATTTATGTATGTATGTGTATATATATATATATATATATAGGGGAGGGATCATACGAGAATCACCCCTTTTTAAAGGAATAAATGAATACTTTGTAGACCACATATGATGTGGGTCCCACATAATATTAAATCATTTCTGATTTAATATTAAATCATATTAAATCAAAAATGATTTAATATTATGTGGGACCCACATCATATGTGGTCCACAAGGTGTTCCTTTATTCTTTTAAATTTACAAAGTTCTCATTTGAACCTTACTCTCTCTCTCTCTCTCTCTATATATATATATATATATATATATATATATATATATATACAGGCCCGTTCCTGATATTTTTTGGGCCCTGGGCGAGATGTAAAAATGGGCCCTTGTTAAGTACGAACTTTTTTCAGTACATTGTTTTTTTAAAGTGTATAATATCTACATACGACAAATGAAATAAATAAACCCACACATCTTCTTACCTTTGGTAAAATTTGAACCCCTGACCTCCTAGGAAGCCAAAGGATAAATCCGCCCACATTAGGATTACTTGTCAACGGTTGATCAAATTTGATGGATTCCCCTGGCAAAAATCCCGGGTTTAAGAGTCTAAAAAATCTATAAAATAGAAAACTATGATACCGCTAGGCCAAATGTTTATTAGGTAATAAGGAATCAGTAATGTAAGAAAAAAACATTTTTAGTTTTGAAATTCTAAATATAGACATAAGTTGGATCGTCTCATATGGTTGATAAACTTTTTCAAAGGTAAAAATTTTCTTAGTTAATAATAATAAATCTACTATATTTTAAAAAAAAATATTGAATTCATGCGGATGAAATAATCAAAAAATTTAGTGGGAGATGAATTATAGATAATATATCAATGTTGTCTAGGCAAGGTAGTTTTATATTTTTGTAGATAAAAAGCTTAGAGAAAAGAAAAGCTTAAGAGAAACGATAAATAATACTATAAAATTAACAACCAATTAATTTTTTTACGTGTTTTCTTCTTCAATGTAATTAGTTGATACATGTTTGGGCCTTTAATATTATAATGCTATCTTTTTGGATCATATTAGATACTAAAAGACATTGTGTCGTTTTTATTTTTTATTTTTTTAAACATTACTATATATTATATAGTAAACATGAAAAAAACCGGGCCCCGGGTGTACGCCCGGCCTGCCCTCCCCCAGGGACGGCACTGTATATATAGAAGGAGGTTCAAACGAAAACGCTAAATATTTAAGAAAACAAGAAAACCTTTTTTCATGTACAAAATCACATATTTTGTACTAACATGAAAAAATGGACACGGGTGACTTTTGCCGCGGGAAAATTCGCGACTAATCATATATGATTTTGTATGTGAATCATATATGATTTTGTACATGAAAAAAAGTTTTCTTGTTTTCTTAAATAGGTAGCGTTTTTGTTTGAACCTGCCCCTATATATATATGTATACATACATATATATAGGGGCGGTTTCAAATGATAATTCAAATTTGGTTGTGAACGTGAGGACAAATGAGAGCACGACACGTGTCATATTCAGTCTGAATAATGCTTATTTGTATCACTATCATTTGTCCTAACGTTCACAACCAAATTTGAGTTTGTATTTGAACTTTTCTCTGTCTCTATATATATATATATGCGTGTGTTCCATTAATTTATATATATTAGAGGAGGGGGTTGTTTGTTATTTGTTGGCTGTTGAATGATTGTTTGTGTCACTATGATTTGAGGTTTGTTTATTTAGTGGATGGTGATGCCATCATTTAGGGTCCTTGTGGTGTGTTGTGTGTAAAACAAAAGAAAACAAATCTAACAGCTGCCAAAGCGGCCTGCTTATGGTTTAACCCGTCGGCCAGCCTCCATCTTCCCAATCATCCTCTTCTTTTCCTTCTTTCTTTCTTTTTCTTTTGTTGCACATCTCATCTTACCGTCATATTTTTTTCTCTCAAACCCTTCCCTAGATATTTTTCTCTCTAAAACCCACACCAACTTATTTCCTTATCCTTTCTTTTGCATCTCAACCTTTGATTTTCTTTTCTCCTTTTAGAACCAATTTTAGGAGTTTTATGGAGAAAATTTAGAAGAGATATGATCTCAAAGTTTAAGAGATTTGTTGGGAACTTCAAGGTCTTAATGAGGTAAGGCTTCATTTACTTTCCAATATCCAGAGTTTTAGCTTTAGATCTAATCTTGAGGTTAATATTAGCGTATTTTGGGTTGTTTATGATTTTAGATAAAGGTTTTGGTGTTAGACACTTGTGGATCTAAACGTTCTTCAAATGAAACTCAAGCTTGGGGTAAATCCTAGATCTAACCAAATATAACAAGATGAGTTCAAGTTTCTTTGTGAAAACTATGTAAATGCCAAAATATGTATTTTAAACTGTTATTATGCTTTAAGTAATTATTATTAAATAGGTTGGGTATTTGTTGAAATTTACATAGTCGGTCTTTTTGTTTTACATCCCTTGAAAATGCATAATTTGGAGACATTTACTTTCTATGTTAAATAAGTTATAAGTTTGAGCCATTCAAATGATTCATCTCAAAAATGGATTTTTTTTGGTAATATATATATATATATATATATATATATTATTTGACGTGGTTAACTTTATAAATCATTTGAGCAAATGTAAATTATTAAGTTATAATACATTTGGAAATATGCATATAGTGTTTATGTTTGGAAAAATGTTTGTTCCAACTAATAATGGGTCTTTTGGATAAATCTCGCTTTAGCATATGTTGCATGAACATGGGTTAAATATGTTTATTGACTTATGTTGACTTTTAATTATTAGTCATTTGAATTCGTTGAGCTCTTGCTCGTTTTTACTAAAATGAGTCTTGGTGACAGTTGTCCGATTTAAATTGACCTATGTCGGGTTTTTAGAGTTATATGCAATTAACGCATCATTATTATGGAAATTACATGTTATGGGTGTGTTAGCCATTCAATCAGAGTTGTATAATCGTATGCCTAGAACGTAATGAATCCATAGACATATATTGTTTACGGATGGGTTATAATCCCTACTTTAGACTTGGTACCTAAATAAGCGAAAGACATATTGTTGTTGAGCTTGACACCCATATAAGCGATAGACATAATGTTGTTGAGCTTGGTACCCATATAAGCAAAAGACATAGTGTTGTTGAGCTTGGTACCCATATGAGCAAAAGGCATAGTGTTGTTGAGCTTGACACCCATATAAGCGATACACATAGTGTTTTTGAGCTTGATACCCATATAAGCAAAAGACATAGTATTGTTGAGCTTGACACGCATATAAGTGATAGACATAGTGTTGTTCAGCTTGGTACCCATACAAGCAAAAGTCATAGAGTTGTTAAGCTTGTTAACTCCCTAAACTAAAGATCTAAGGGTCGTTGAGCCTAATGAATAAACACGGATATGTGGTTTACTCTTATTCTGTTGCATCTACCAGAAACGGGTTTCCCTCGTCACCGAAAGGCGTTGTTTTGGTTATAGAGTCTTATCCATTATTTTCAGTGACATTTTTAGAGTATGATGTTTATTCATAATTATATTACTGAATCTTTGAGACTTAATCGTGTTTTAGCATTTTAAATAATGGAGTTTTGTCCATATTTTGGTATTTGAAGCATTTAAATTTATTCACGTCTTGAGTGAGTAAAAGGTGTAGAATTTGAATTTGAACGGGTGTTTTTTTAAAGCTTTCATTACTACATGTGGATCCCAGAATATGAGGTAACGATGTGCTTTATAATGAATAATTAATGAGAACACGAAGAACACTATGAATATGATGAAGATACGAAGTCGGATATCTCACTTGTATTGAATAATAACAGATTTATCTCTCACAGTTTAGCTCTCAATATTTCGCACTAATGTTCTTCTTCTTCTAATGCTAGCCCTAACCCTCTATTTATATGAATAGGAAATACGGTATAAGGAAAGTAAAGATTAAGGCATTATACACTTGCCTTATTTACAAAATAGAATGTTTCCTTATATTTAAATATTAAACCTTTCCTAATTAATGACTTTGCTAACTTTTCACTTTAGCCCTTCACGTCTTCAATAGTTGTCATCTCGGATACAATATTTTCAGACCTAACAATCTCTCCCTTTGTATTCGAGATTACACTTCAGCAAATCAGCACTTTTGAAGACGATGAAATTTTGTCAACAAATCACTATCTTGAATTCTTTTGCTCCCCCTACGAATATGATCACTTGATAAGCTCCGTAGCTCCCCCTTAACATTAGCATAAAGTTCACGAAAAGAAAGTTGAAGGAGCCGTGATGTCGCAGGGTATCTTTCTTCGAGTAGAACTTTGTCGTTTGATGAAAGAAGCAAAAGATGGTTGTGATATCTTGATGTTCTCGGGTTAGCATTTGAGGTTGTCGGGTTAGGCAGATGCGATAACTTTGAGCTTGTCGTATGATGATCTGAACTTGTTGAATATGAGTCGACATAAACACTTAGGAATAGATGTCGGCTCTTTGGGATGCGACATGAAAATATGTCGGTTCAAAGGAAGTCGACAAGTCTTCATCTTCATCTTCAAACATTTGAAATTTATGTCGGGTCAAGCTGAGCTGATTGTCGGGTCAAGTAGAGCCGATAAAACATGTTGTCGGCTCAAAAGAAGCACTCTAAGACAAGATCTCGGGCCAAGATGAATCGACAAAAGAAGATGTCGGGCCCAAGAAATTTTGTCGTGTCTTTGATATACCTTTTCTCCCTCATAATGGGCATTTGTCTTTGATACTTTTTCTCCCCCTCATAATGATAAGGAGAATCCGAAGCATTATGAACGATCAAAGACAATAAGTGCGAATATGATCAAATGTAAATATGGAATATCGGGTAATGGGCTAACAGACAGAAGTACATGTAGCAACTGTTATCACTTAATCAAAAATAAATTTAATTAAGTGGCCTATATTCACTGTTGGCAGTGGGTTGGCACTGATAGGACTTCCAGTTATCACAGAAGTAAGTTATAAAACTAACTTCTCAAACTGTTCCAGCATAAACACGAAGATATGCAATGTGAATCACAAAGACTTGTGCAATGTGTAGAAAGAATTTATGCATTAAATGCTAATTTTAAGGCTCAAAATGTGAAAATACATTTCACAGACTCAATGTGCATTGAGTGTGAAGTTCGAAGACCGGAGGTGTGTCTTCCTTTTTCAATATCTTAATCTTCCGAGTGAAGAAAAGATAGCAGATATGCTCATTCTCCGTGATATATGAAACAAATATCTTTTGTGAGATACTTGAGTAGTTGGGTGAGGTGACACAAGTTATCGACATTGGGTCCATGTCTATTTCAATATTCATCTCCAAAGAATTGAGAATGAATAGATTATGTGGCTACCCGGATAACTGTTTAGGTTTGGTAAAGACCAAATATTTATTTTTAAGTCTTGTCACACTCTCACATTTTTCTTTTATCTCACAAGCACTCAATTTTATTTTAGTCATACCCTTTCAAGATATCTAACGTAGGGATGTGTTTCATGGGTGGGTCCTTCCGGCTTTGGATTGACCATTGAAACGTCTAAATCCTATCACACAAAGAGAAAACATTAAAGTCCGAGTTCTGAACTGAAGTATTCAGAAGTCATAATGCAATGTAAAACGAGTTAAGAGCAGGTCCATAGCTGAGATACTATGAAGCTAATTAAATGGTAAAAATGTGATACTCCCCTTAAATGTAGCATAACCTTTTGAAAGATTGTCATGTGATGTGAATATTCTGAATTTGGACCACACATGACATACCTACAAAACAGATTAAAAAGATTTTGGTACCCAAGTTTTGTTGGGTCCTCGGAGGTTAGCTTTAGATGCAATAAATGGGGAAGTGGGGATACTGTAAGTACCATACCATTTATGAATGAAATTTTGATTGACAAAATCATTTGTTCCACATGTAGAACAACAAATCTTTGTGGCACTTAGACTAATTAGCTGATTGATAGATTTGACAAAATAAGGAAAATTAGTCTTGGAAACAAATGATCTTGTATCAACTACAGGAGATGTATGTGACATGTTTCCAACACTATCATCTGTAGTTGATTTCTTCTTCCAAACCATTTTAAACTTCTTAGAATTACCGGAATTAGCAACAAAATCATTGTGAGATAAAGTAGAATTATGAGTCCGGGAAGTTGGAGAATTATATAATTTGGAGCTGTTAGAATAACTGTTTGATTTGACACTTGAAGACGAGTTATTCTTACAGACATTTATTGTAGAAGGAGAATTAACTGAAAGACTGAACTTGAAGAAGTTGTAGAACTTTCAAGATTTCTAATTTTGTACAATAGATGATCTCTTTCTTCCAAAATCACATCAAATTTTGTTTGAGATTCGGATCTCGTTTTCCGTTCATTCACAAGAGTTGTTTCTAAAACAGATAATTTGTTTGAAAGTTTACTGATTTTCTCTTCAAAAGTTTTTCTTTCGTTTTCAAAAACTTTTTCCGAATTTTTGCTTTTAGCAACAAGCAAAACACTTTTCTTGATTAAATTTATCTTATCAGTTTCAAACACTTTCCTTTCATCTTTTAAAAGATTTTGAAGTTCAGAAAGTTGATTTGATAGTTTTAGACATTTCGTTTCAGATGATTTTCTTTCCAAAATCACAACTTGTTCAAAATCTGACACTTGTTTAGAATGTTTTTGAATGGTCAATTCACAAGTGTTAATTTTGCTTTCAAAATCTTTTCGTTTAGACCCAAATTTGTGTTTCTCATCAGAAGTTAAAATCCTTTCTTTCTCACATTCCAGAAATTCAATTAATTTTCTTTTAAGAACCACACTATAAGTCTCATGATCTATAAACTTTTCTAACTCAGAAATTTGGGTTTTCAGATCAAAATTTATTTTTATCAGATTTGTCTTTTTGCAAAACTCTTCATATGTATAATATTTAGTTCTAGAATACTCGGTGAGTTGTTGCTCCAAAAATTTATTTGATTTTGCAAAACTTTTCTTGATTCTTCTGAGTTATTAAATCTAGATTTGAGATAGACATGTTCTCTTTAAAGTTCATCCAACACTTGCATGTTATTTGTGTGTCTTGCTTCAAGTCTTTCAATTTCAGTATTGAGATCTGAAATTTGATTTTGAGAACTCATCTTGAGAGAAAAAAAAAATTAAGTACTAGTTACCTGATGAAGTGATCTCGATCGGTGAGTTTTTGGCAATTTTCTGAGATTTCTTTGGAAAACAGAAGGTGTTCTTGATAGATGAAGGTTTTTTTTTTCGGGTGAAGAAGGGCCGAGAAGAATTTTCTCGGGTGAAGAAGGGCCGAGAAGAATTTTCTTCGGGTGATGAAGGGCCGAGAAGAATTTTTCTCGGGTGACGAAGGATCGACAAAAATAAATTGTCGAGTGGTATGGTCTCGATAAGAAGATTTCTCGGATGAATGAGACTCGATAACAATTATTGTCGGGTAAAGGAGACTCGATAAAACTTCTAATAAAATTTTGAATCGATAAGAAGAGTTTTATCGATCACAAGGGTCTCGATAACTTCAAATTTCTCGATAGATTAAGATTCGACAAAAAAAAAAAAATTCTTTGACTCGATAAAAACCGAATCGATAAAAATTTATATCGATTCCATATGACTCGATGAAATAAATTTTGTCGATTAGGAAGGGCTCGATAAAAATTCAAAGATACTTAATCCGAATTTTCTTTAACCGATAAACCAGAAACCAAGAACAAAGAGTCCTTGACTAAAAAGAACAAGTCTTTTTATGGACAAAAATGTCTAAGTTCTCGAGTTTCTTATATGTTCAGTCAAGAAAAAAAATTAAAATTACTAGAGTTTATGATTTTTACTAGAGAATTCTTTAGTAAGAAAAGCTGCAAGAGTCACTAGTTCCTGAGTTTTCTTATGTAAAGAATATCAAAAGTAATTAAAATAAACTAGAATAACTTTAATTAAAACAGATTAAATAATTTTGACTAAAAATCAAGAATAACTCAATATGGATTGACAAAAAATTTAAGCGCATGAAGTATGAATCGAAAAAAAAATCAAGTTTATCAAAATAAGACTTTTTATCGGGTAAAGCTAATGAAGTATGGATCGAGAAAAACAGATAAAAAAAATTATGAGTTTTTATCGGGTAAAGCTAAAACAGTTTGAATCGATAAAAACTCAAAAATTCAGAAATCGAAAATTTACCTTCTGTTTCGTGAATAACTTCAGAAAATTGGAAAAGAACTCTGATCGTCTGCTCTGATACCAATTGTGGATCCCAGAATATGAGGTAACGATGTGCTTTATAATGAATAATCAATGAGAACACGAAGAATGCTATGAATATGATGAAGATCCGAAGTCGGATATCTCACTTGTATTGAATAATAACAGATTTATCTCTCACAGTTTAACTCTCAATATTTCGCACTAATGTTCGTCTTCTTCTAATGCTAGCCCTAACCTTCTATTTATATGAATAGGAAATATGGTATAAGAAAAGTAAAGATTAAGGCATTATACACTTGCCTTATTTACAAAATAGAATGTTTCCTTATATTTAAATATTAAACCTTTCCTAATTAATGACTTTGCTAACTTTTCACTTTAGCCCTTCACGTCTTCAATAGTTGTCATCTCGGATACAATATTTTCAGACCTAACACTACAGTAATTTGATTTAAAGCCTTTATCACGAAAATAGTGATTTGCGAAAAATGTTGCTTTTATAATGAAGTTATTCTATTTGAGAAGTTATCATTCAATCAAGCAATCTTTCGATTTCAACTGATTATGAATATGTTATAAACTCTTGAATTCAATAGGCGTTAAGCCTAAGCTTTTTCCTTTGTCGGTATATGCATTAGGTTCTCATTGGGGTTGGTACTAGCGACACGGTTGGGCTTGAGTGCTAGGATGTATGACGTTAAAGATCTAGCTATTTGGTGACGTTTTCCGCATTCGGAGATAGCGACTCTTTTGGGTTTAGTAACACACGACCAGAATTATGTCTTACTATAAGACTCGGCCTATCTTTTGTCGAGGTTTATACAGAATTGTTATTCGAGGAGTTCCAAGTATTGATATACAGGAATGAATTTATCCTTCAATTGCTGTAATATTGAAAATTTTAAATGAGTCGTTCTTTCCAAATTTGAGGGTGTTACAAGTTGATATCCGAGCATTAGTTTGAGAGATTTAGGTATTGATTTAGGATGCCTAGACTCAAACTAGGGTTTTTCTAAGTGATTGAAAGTGAGAATTTTCGATTAGGCACTTTAACTTTGAGGTCAATAAACACACTAGAATTGAGAATCGTGATAATGGTAGCAAAGATCTGCATGTAAGGTAAACTTATATTTCACTTGGCCAATGTTAATATTATTTACAGTTATGTGTGTGTGCTTGAGTTGCCTTGTTGTGGTGATCGATGGGGTAGTGAATAAATTCTCATTGAGTAACCGTTAGAAGAATTGGTGTTTATAGCAGTGTCACTTGAGTGACAATTAAGTCCTGAAATTCATTAAGCTGACCATTGTGAGTCATCGTTATTAGTTGAATGTAGATCCATAGGCTTATCGAATCGCCAATGCTTTGAGAAGAATCTGTTAAGTTAATCGATTAGTTATCGATTATTGCCTTAAGATGTTTGGGCGTTCGAAGGTCAGTAGTTTGACTAGTGGCCTTAACGAGTGTGGTTTTAGGCAGAATTTCCATTGCAAACTAATTGATTTTTGCAAACTTGCAAACTCATCGTGAACAAATGACATGATGACACGTGTAAATTCTGTTTTTATTCAAATATTAATGCATGAGGGTATTTAGGTAATTTAGTAATTTAGTCAATATTATGATTTAATTAATTAATATTTTAAATTTAGTAGGTTGAGAGAGTTATGGAGCAGTTTCTAGTTTTATCCCTCTTGTTGATATGGGTGAAGTCCGGTAACTACCCTCAACCATTTTATCCGGCATCTCTTCCCCGGCTCCATGCCGCCGGTGAATCAACGGCATAATGACAATATGCCGCCTGTTGGTAGTGGTGGTCGCCGATGAAGATTTAGAGGAAGCAGATATTGATAACGACCGTAAGGGTGATGGAGTAGTATCGTAAGTGGTGGTGTAACTTGCGGCGTTGGTGGCGGTGGCAAAGTCCCGTAACGAGGAAAAACGTGAAGTTCATTTGGACCGACAAGCAAGAGGAGGCTTTCCGGACGCTTGAAAAGAAATTGTGTGAAGCTCCGATACTCTCTTTACCGGAAGGATCCAAGGATTTTGTGGTATATAGCGATGCATCAAAAATGGGATTGGGATGTGTGCTAATGCAAAGGGGCAAGGTTTGCATCGAGGCAACTCAAGGAGCACGAGAAGAATTACCCAACCCATGATTTAGAGCTAGCGGTAGTGGTCTTCGCATTGAAGTTATGGCGACATTATCTTTATGGGACTAAATGCACACTCTACACCGATCACAAGAGTTTGAAGTATGTATTTGATCAAAAAGAGCTAAACATGAGGCAACGACGTTGGCTAGAATTACTTAAGGATTATGATTGTGAATTGCTATACCATCCGGGTAAAGCAAACGTGGTGGTGGATGCCCTAAGTCAGAAGGAGTACGGAAGTGGGACATCGGCCGTACTCACGAGGATCGACATAGTGTCAAGTTTGATTGACCGAATCAAGACTTCTCAAGCGGAGGCATTACTTGAGGAAAACTTAAAAAGTGAGGTGATGGTGAAACAACACTTGTTACTAGCGGAGGATAGTCGCGGCTAGAAGCTATTCAAAGGGCGTATTTGGGTGCCCAAGATTGGGGGTAACTGTGAGTTACTGTTTGAGGACGCTCACAAAAATAAGTACTCCATACATCCGAGTAGCACCGAGATGTATAGAGATTTGAAATTGACTTATTGGTGGCCCGTCATGAAATTGGATGTGGCTAGATACGTAGAGAGATGTATGACGTGCTTGCAAGTAAAGGCGGAACATCAACGGCCGTATGGGAGTCTTCAATCATTGGAAATCCTGGAATGGAAATGGGAGCACATCACCATGGACTTCGTGACCAAATTACCGAAGACCTTGAAGGGTCATGACACTATATGGGTAGTGGTGGATTGATTGACAAAGAGTGCGTACTTTCTAACAATGCGAGAAGCCGGCCCTGTTGACAAACTGGCCAAGTTATATGTGGACGAGATCGTTTCAAGGCATGGTGTGCCTTTGACTATCGTATCGGATCGCGATAGCCGTTTTACCTCAAATTTTTGGGATAGGTTACAAAAAGGGCTAGGCACCAAGATAAACTTAAGTACGACATTCCACCCTCAAACAGATGGTCAAAGTGAAAGAACTATTCAGACCCTTGAAGACATGCTTAAGTCACGTGTTATAGATTTCGGTGGAAATTGGGATTCACATTTACCACCTGTGGAGTTTGCCTACAACAACAACTACCATTATGGTATTGGAACGACCCCTTTCGAGGCGCTTTATGGACAGAAATGTAGGACTCCGGTGTGTTGGTTGGAAGCGGGCGAGAAACAATTTGCCGGCCCCGAAATTGTGCAAGAGACGACATAAAAGGTGAAGATTATCCGAGGGCGACTAAGAGCGGCAAAAGATCGTCAGAAGAGTTATGCCGACAAGAAGAGAAGACCAATGGAGTTCCAAGTGGGTGAGAGGGTTATCCTCAAGGTATCTCCTTGGAAAGGTATCATTCGGTTCGGAAAACGCGGAAAGCTTAGTTCACGTTTCCTTCGACCATTCAAAATCCTTGATAGAGTGGGGCGTCAAGCCTATAAATTGGAATTGCCACCCGAGATGGCCGGGATTCACAACATGTTCCATATTTGTTATCTAAGGAAGTGTTTGGTGGAGGAAGAAAGCGTGATTCCTCTCACGAAAATTCGGGTTGATAACAACAACCGGTGTGTGGAAGAACCCGAGGCAATCTTAGAAAGAAAATCTAAGAAGTTAAGCCACAAAAAATCATCATGGTTAAAGTTCAATGGAAACATCATAGAGGATCGAATGTGATGTGGGAAGCCAAAGAAGATATGAAGAAAAGATACCCGCAAATGTTTTGTTAAGTTTTAGATTTCGAGGACGAAATCAATTCCAAGATTGAGAGGATTGTAACACCCCAAATTTCACATCTCTTGACCTCTTTTAATAAATGCAAATTGAGTATTTCAATAAGTAGGGTGTTAAAGCCTTTTGGGACAATCACATCCAAGGTGCAACCTAGAGGTGCGATCTTGCCATGCCATGGTTGCAGTGTCATCGTAGCAGCATGTACCGTAAGTTGGGCATGTAAGGTGCGACCTAGTGGTGCGACCTTGCCAAGGCATCGTAGCAGTTCGTGTACCGTACGTTGAGCATGCAAAGTGCTACCTGGGAAGTGCGACCATGCCATGCCATGGTAGCAGTGCCATCATAGCAGTTCGTGGCTGGCGTATAAAAATGAGACTTTAAGCTGAATTATCATTTATTACTCATATTTGATTTATTTCTCTCAACATTTACTCTCTAAACCAAACCCTAAGAGACGATTTTCAGGATCTTTAACTCCTCTTCAACAACCACACAAGATCAAGCGTTTAATCTCAAGCTTAGGAGTCAAGATCTAGGGTTCCAACCTCTAGTGTTCTTCAGCTCCTCTTCTAGCTTCAAGTGTTGATTTGGAAGCTTTCTAGGGTTTATTCAAACTCTAGTATTGTGAGTTCATTCTTACCTTTTAAAACTTTATACATGTCAAAATGATGTATTTTACCTCCTATAAAGTGTTTATGCAAGTATTTCTATACTTGGTGGATTTTGGCAAACTAGGTCAAAATGAGTCATCTAGGGTTTCTCTTTGAAATGTTGAAATGAGTATAAGGAGCGGTTTTGAAACATTTGTGTGGGTTTAATTACAAGAAATATGACGTTTGGGGCTAGTGTTATTTTGACCTAATTTTAGAAAGGGGGATTTGGACAAGGAACACTTAACATTCAAAGATTTTGAGTTGGGAAATGGTTAATACATTCGAAAATGATGTATTAAAGTTTAAGACTAGTGTAATGGATCCATAGGCACAAATAGTCGGTTTTATTTGGGGATGGAACAAGTATTGGATCCCAGAATGGGGTCGATCTTGTTGATGTTAGGTATCGAGTATTGAATCCCAGAATGAGGTTGATCTCGTTATCCGTGAGCAAAGACCTAATCCGGTCGAGCTTACTAGGGCACTGACTACAGATCCTAGAATGGGGTTGATGTTAGTGCAAAGCGGGTCTCCCCCGCAATTCTCTCAAATAGTGTATCTTTCAAGAGTAAATCACGTGTAAAAGAAAAGATTTAAGGGGGTATCTTTCAAGAGTAAATCGCGTGTAAAAGAAAAGAATAAACGGGAAAGCCTTATGGTCAAATGTTTATTTACCGCTTTAAAAGATTTAATGGTTTCCTTTATTTAAATTTTTTGATCTCACTATGTATATCAGGTGATCGTTCTAGTGGGGCTCCGAAGAGTTGAGTGAATCTAGATGCCGGTAGGGGCATCCTTTTTGGAAATACATTTTCGCGTGTACAGTTGTTGCCTAGTATCCATTTGATGTTGTAAACTCTTTTACTTTTCCCATCTTCATGGGTGATGTTCTATATTAGTCTCTTTTTGCATTTATATTTTGGTTTAAATTAACTTCCATTTTTAGGGGCGTTACATCATGAATGACGAAAGTGTACTCATGAATGACGAAATTGTATTCACGAATGACGAAAGTGTATTCATGAATGCCGAAAGTCGCCGAAAAATGCGTCGGAGAAGACGAAGTCGTCGGAAAGTGTAGTCACGAATGGTGAAAGTGTATTCATCGGCATGAAATTATTAAATATTAATTCCATATTAATTGTTACTTACTATATATAACAATTTAATAAAATAATAATTAAAATTGATTAAATTATAAAATGACGATGATACCTTAATGAATTAATAAACTATTAATAAAATATTAAAACATTAATATCCACATGGCAATTTCCTATTGGGTCATGCTAAGTTTGCAAGTTTGCAAAATTCCAATAGTTTGCAACAGATACCACATCTCTCTCTCTCTCTCTCTCTATATATATATATATATATATATATATATATATATATTAGGGTCAGGTTCGGAGGAAAACCTCAAAAAAAGCAGAACAACGCCATGGGGCCCTCCATCTGGACGGTATGCACAAATACATATCGGTAATTTGTATCATGCATTCGTGCATAGAAAAAACGCTTTTATTTTTTGTGCATATCGTTTATGTGCAGATGCATATTGTCAAGATGGAAGACTCTCAGGATGTTTATTCATTTTCTTTTAGATTTTTTCCTGAACCTCCCTTTATAATAATAATAATATAATATACTATTAAATCAATTTGACATTTCATAGATTTAAAAAGAGCAGAGTTTCCAAACATTCAACACCCCTGGTAAGAGCATCCCCAATGCTCATGTCTTACGAAGACTTTTTTACATTAAAAAGTTATTTTGTATATTTGATCCAATGCTAAAAACTCTTTCAACAGGTTATATGTAAGAGAATGTAAGACACAAAATTTATGAAAAACTTTTCTTCAAAAACTCATTGTATAATAAGCTTTACCAAAAATCTTTTTCAAAAAGTATTTTTAGCCAATGCTAAAAAGTCATTTAAACAACTAAATGAAATGGTAAAAAACTATTAAAAGTTTGTGCATTGGAGATGCTCTAAGAGCATCTCCAATACACAACCCATTAAAGGCTTTTTACTATTAGATTAGTTGTTGACAAGATTTTTTTACATTGGGTAAGACGACTTTTATGAAAAGCTTTCTCGTAAAGCTTTTTCAATACTAAGAGCATCCGCAATGCATGAGTTAATCAATAACTTATTGTTTTTGCCACATCAGCTTTCCACTAACTTATTTTAACAATAACCCATTCTCAAAAACCTTCTCCAATGCAACAATTTTTTAAAAAACTTTTTATTATTTAAAATTTAACATTCACCCTCTTCTATTTAAATTGTCTTATACAACCACCTCTTAAAAAACCATCATAAATATATTGTATTTAATTGTCACACGACATTTTATTATACGCTAGTTCTTCGTTTATAAAGGTCCCTCATTTAGTTTGTCGTTTTAAAATACATGTCATATTTTTCGACAACAAAAATTACTCGAAATGAAGTTTGTATTTTAAAAAGAGTAAACAACAAAACTCATTGATATAAAAGTATAAAGACGATGACACAAAAAAATTAATTCGTTAAAAAATGAAAAACGATGAATATATTATATGATTTTTATATCTTTTAGGTATTCGATATTGGTGTCATTTTGATCGTGTTGACGAGAGGTTTTTACTAATGTATTTTATTCTAAAATATATTTGATTTTATTATAGATATTTAATAAATTAGATTAATTGATGAAAATGTATTAAGATTTAAAATGAAAATTATATGAAAAGAGGGTATAAAGTGAAAAATGAAGGGGATAAAATGTAAACTTTCATAAATTCCACCAACCGTCGTGTAGGAATAAGCTTTTTGTTAAAAAACTTTCAATTAGTCTTTCATTCCAATTGGAGTGAAGACTTATTATGTTTCAAAAAGTCTTAAAAGACTTTAGCATTGGAGATGCTCTAAGCTTTTGAAGAAAAGCTTTTTACAAGTTTTGTCTCTTAGAGCATCTCCAATGCATAAACTTTTTATAGCTTTTTTACTTTATAAGTAGTAGCTTGCCAGTGCGTTGCTGCAATGATCGAAAAACATTTTATGAAAAAAAATTAACTTTTTTTTGATTATTTTTATAAATTTGTTTTTTATTTGGTATAAATAAACTAAATTGAAAGTCTATACGTAATATTCATAATAATGAGATTTTGTATTATTCCTAATTTAGCTTACAAATATTGATAGCTTTGTAAATATGTTGCACATGTCATGAAAATAATTACCAACAACTTAAACCACAATTTAAGTATATATTTTAAAACAAATTAATATAAGTTAAGAAATAAATCAATGTAACCGACATGGTATAAATTATAGTTTTAAAATACTGTTAAATGAATAAATAACAATATTCGACATAAATACTTAGTTTAGGAGCATGCTCCTAATTAAATAATTAAAAATTAATGATTTAGACTCATTTTACTTTACCCATTTGATTCTTCTACATCAGATCTCTCTCGATCATTTGTATTTATCATTTCACAAATATAATATTGTTGTGTTTGACATTTAATAAATTTAATATTTATTTTATTAATCTATATTCTATACTCATTGCTCCCTTTCTACTAAATCATGACTCCGCCTTTTGTTAATAAAATAATTTACCACAATAACACATGATTACGTGGTTCTAATAAGTCATGTAATGTAACAAATTATCAAAGTATAATGATATGTAAAAAATTATTAAGTGATTGTAGATTTGAAATGTATTATATCGATTCTAATTACATATATAGTTTGATTAAAATTTAAATTAAAAAGTGAAATAGAAAAAAATTATATATTAATGATTGTGATGAGCTACTCTTTCTAATTGTCAATACTTGGTTGTTCTAATTTATTCTTTATATATTGCTTCTATCGTCTTCTTTTACATATATTGCTATATTGATTCTAATAATTTTTTTTTTATTATAATTATAATTATAATTTTATATATTCATTCTAGAAAGTTTTATTTATTTCATGTATTGATCTTAAATAATGATATTAAATGTAATAAATATTTTATTTATTAATAGGAGAATTAATAATAATAATTCAATTATGTATTAATTCTAATCAATGACATTAAATATAATAAATATTTCATTTATGAAGGTGGGGATTAATAATAAGTATTTAGTTATATATTAATTCTAAATTTATTTATATGTATTAATTGTAATTTCATTTATATTAATTCATATATTGGTTTTTTAATAAGATTTCAAATGATAATTCTTTTTTTAAGTTTTATATATTGATTTAAATTCTAGGTATTTAACTTACTTGAAAATAATACTCCCTCCGTCCCAATTTAAATGTTCATATTTTTATTTATATCAGTCTCACAATAAGTTTCCACTTTCAAAAGTAAATAACAAAATTCTTAAATTTACCTTTAATTAATGCACAGGTATTTAAGAGTTGCGAGTGGGGGAGAAATTAAATTAGGGTAAATATGTCATTTGGTTTATCAAAAAATGTAATTATTATGCATATCTAAACTGTGTGTCATTTCAATTGTAGACACTTAAATTGGGAGGGAGGGAGTATAAATTAATATATAGTTTACTAAAAAAAATGATTGAAACTTGTGTGTAATTATCAAGGTTCTAAATAACGTGAGGCGTGGCATGGTGGGGATGTCAAGCCTTAAGCCTTAGAAGCATGGCGAGCCATGTCGTTTTTCAAGGCGTGTCTTATGACGACAAATTCGTATATTATATATATATATATATATGTAATATTATACATAAATAAACCTTTGTTTTCTACTATTATTCAATGAGTTAACAATATTAAGCGTTGTAAATTATGCTATATATCAAAAATAGAAAAATAAGACACTCAAACGGTAAGAAAAATCAAATATAGTGTTACAAAAAGCACGCATTAGGTCATGGCGTGCCACTGACATAACATGGCGGCGGACACAAGCCTTAAGCCACGGTGTGCCATGGCGGCCGTCGCGACGAGTTTTTTAGAACATTGGTAATTATTTAGTAAATGTATTATTTTTTAAATAATATATGTAAAGAGTGTTGTTTAACATATAACTCATAAAAAATATAAAATCAAGCATGAATGATGTTACATAGAAGATTTACGTAGGATGAACAACGGATTTAAAAAAGAAAAGCAACAAAATAATACAAACCTAATAAAAAATGAAAGTTGTTAATACCATGTGATGGAACATTATACTGTAGCTTGTAAATGACTTGGTGGGTAAAAATTGTACAAAAGAGAAACAACAAACACATACAAACTCAATAAAACATGAAAGTTGGATTGAATTTTATAGATGAAGATTGAGATATTGGGAGGAGTTTGGAAAAATGAAGGAAGCAATGTTAAAATGCAAACATATTTTGTAGTTGAAGATTGAAATATTGGGAGGAGTTTATAGATGAAGATTGAGATATTGGGAGAAGTTTGGGAAAATGTAGGAAGCAATGTTAAAATATTTTATAGGGATTGAGATATTGGGAGGAGTTTGGGAAAATGAAAGGAGAATGGTAAATGCAAACATAAATTAATAATTAATGTTGATGGATGATGGTGGTGAGGAAGTTAAATACAATTAATGTAACTAATGTTTTATAGTATTGAAAAAATCAAAAATATTAGAAAAATCATGAGGTGAAATCCTCAAGGGTGAAGATGCCATGTAGGCCATCCATCATCCTACTTTTATATATATAAGAGTATTCGACATCGCGCGTTGCACGATGATCAAAACACATATCAAATAGGATACTACATCCACTCAAAACTTGTGGATATTAAATTTTCATTGTACATTTGTCAATAACTTTCCAATATTTCAAGACACCCTTCGTCCTTTCATATTTTCAACTATCTCTACCAATATTTCATTTTATCATCAATATGAGATAACAAAAAAAGCTCGGTCTGTCAGTTGCAGCTAACAGATCTTGGTCACTGCATTAGCTCGATGTCAAAAAGGTCTAAATTCTCATTATCACAATACCTTCTAGCAAACATTTCTTTCATATTCTTTTTATTATATTTGCATTTATATTCATTACTAGTGTTTCATACCGCGCGCTGCGCGCGGTGATTAAAATCCATGTTAAAAAGATTTGTAAAAAAGAATTCACTGATTATTTTCAATATTGATAATGATAAAATTTGAAGTATGCAAAAAATATTAATTAGAATAAATAGTGTATTGAATAATATAAATCCACAAAAAGAACTTTGATTCCTTATTTCTTACTTGGTATTTGTAACACCCTCAAATTTGCAAAGAGCGACTAATTTAAAATTTTCAATATTACATCAATTGAAGGGTAAATCACTTCCTATAAATTAATACTTGAATTTCTCCAAGCAACAAACTAGTACAAACCTCTACAAAAGATATATCAAGCCTTATACGAAGACATAAATACAGTCGGGTGTTACTAAACCCAAGGAGTCGCTATCTCCGAATGCGGAAAACGTCATCAATCATCTAGATCTTTATTGTGCCAATTCATAGAACTCAAGTCTACACGTGTCGCTAGTACCAACCCCAACGATAACCTGATGCACATGCCGACAAAGAAAAAGGGTTAGACTTAATGCCTAGTGAGCTCAAGAGTTTATAACATATTTATAATTGATTGCAATCAAAAGATTTGCTTGATAAAAGATAATTCTCAAATGAAATGACTTTATTATAAAAGCAACATCTTTCCCAAAATTCAACGTTTTCATAATAAAAGCTGTATACCAAAATATCGTTAGTAGAAAGCTTAAAATGGAAACATTTGATTAACGTGCGAACAAATCCCATACTCACACGACCATAAATAAAGCTATAAACTTAAAGTTAGAAAACATAGCTTTAACCTAATTTTATAAACAAATAACTCACGCTTTCCTTGAAAGGAAAATAAAAATATCCGAAGATAACGGGAAAGACCCGATTTACCATTTGTAGTGACGGAACACATAAGTGAGCCACTTTTAAATGTTAAGAGCTTTCCCTATAAATCAAAGGCTATTGGTAACGACCAATAATACAATTTATGTACGACTCTCGATGATTCCAGTCTTAGAGCTCGTGCTAAATATCAAAGGCTATTGGTGGCGACCAATAATACAATTCTGTACGGCTCTCGATGATCAAAGTTAGCACCCATGTTAGGATCAAAGGCTACTGGTGTCAACCAATAATACATTTTATGTACGACTCTCGATGACCCTATACGTTGACCGAAAGGGGACAACAATCCCGATTAAAGACCGACTTATATGCCTATGGATCCATTACATTCTAGTCTATAAATCAAATACGTCAAGCAAGACATATTGATAATTTCCCAACACCAACTCTTTGCTCAAAAACCATTTTCCAATAATCAATTATTTCTCAAGTTGGAAAGACATAAAATTACACGACACTAAATGAATGACCAACGCACCCAAAACGTGTAAAATATTATTCAACTCGGACAAATGTCCACGAGACCCTTTTTAGTCAAAACCGAGCAAATGCTCTATAACTCAACACTTATGTAATTACTCAAAACATTAGTTGAGACACACCATTTTCCAAATGAAATCATATTCATATATTTCCAAATGTCTCATAATGCGACAACATGTATTTTCCAACGATTTATAAATCAATTACTTTAAAGATGCAAATAAAACCCAATGGTTTTCATTTAAAAGATAATGCATCCAAATAACTTACAATTATTCTTCATTTACCAAAATCCCAAAACTCAAGTATAAGTCTTTTATATGATTTATAAACTCTTTTATACCAAATATGCAAACTTACCCAAATACTCACACATTTGATAAATACCGAGTAAAACATGTTAATACTTCAAAAAGAACGTTTTTGGCATGTACAAAGTTTTCACAAAGTATCTTGAACTCACCTTGCTAGATTTAGGCTAAATCTAGGTTTTACCCCAATACCGAGTTCCAATCAGTGAAGACTTTATATCCTCGAGCTACACCTCTAGATCCATGGTGTAAGTCTTTCAAGAACACCTACATAACCTCCAAAACATACACAAGAACGAATGCAAGAGAGAATGAGAGTTGTTGGTGGAAGAACCCAAACCCTAGATTCAAGATTCAAGGATTAAGATCTTACCTTCAGTTCTATGAACTCCAAAATCAACCAATATCCTCTAGCCATACTTGTTTCTATGTTGTACAACTTCAAGAGACGAATTCATAACAACTTGAATCACCCAAATTGGAGCATTATTGAGAGAGATATGGTTAAAATGAGAAAGATCCCCATTTTTGATCTTTAAAAACGCAGACAGAGGCTGACGCCAGTTATGAAGTTGGTTACGTATTCGTAACTGGCGTTGTAACCCACGCGGAGAAAAAATAGCTTAGGGCTAGTTATGAAGTTGGTTACGTTTTCTTAACTGGCATTACAACCCACGCGAAGCATAAAAGCTTAAGGCTAGTTATGAAGTTGGTTACGTTTTCGTAACTGGCATTTTAACCCACGCTAGCCTTTGTTGAGTGTAAAGTCCCTTAGGATAGTTATCAAGCTAATTTCGGTTCCTAACCCACTTCGTAACCAGCTTGACCCTTTTTTTTCCTCCTTAACCAAACTTTACCTTGAGTTTTGAAATGCCAATACTACAACACTTAAGAGAATTCAAAGGACCTTTCAACCTTAAAGAACTAATATTTAAAGACGGACCCACGATGAAATATAGCAACGAAAATCCCGGATGTTACAGTATTATAGTTCAAACTAATTTAAAACCACTGAATTATAGGAAATGTCAACATTTTCGATTTTATAAGGATCAGTAAAATAATAAAATACATTTTATAAAGTAGTGATAAATAGAGCAAGAGAATAAGAAAATAAAAAATGTAGTATTTAAAAGATATAAAAAATTATACAAGATTCATTATATTACCTATAGTTTCTAATTAATTCCTTTAGTTTGATTAGAGCAAAATTCCTTAAAACCCATCTTTATTTTAAATATAATGAACAATTCTTGTAGCTAGGTTAAACACATTTTCAAAAAATAGAGAATATAAAGTACAATTCAATAAAATCCTTTAAAATAAATCGGTACATAAAATGATATAAAGTTGAAAAATAAATCAAAATCACTTATTATGTGTTACAAATGAGACAATAAGATGTAAAACCCCTAAATGAGATCTATACTTCCATCTCTGAATCTTTAAATAGAAGTTCATTAAAATTATTTTCTTCAACCAGGTCACTTGTTGGGGTAATGCTAACAATATATTGATAAAAATATAGACACCATAGAAATTTGGGAAGACGATAATTTAAACTAAACAATATATGGAAGAATGTAATATCATGGATTTAGTGTCAAGAATAAAGCAACCTGTGAGACCTATAAAAACCTAAGAAGAACATATCAAGAGATGGGAACAAGTGAAGAACATATTTGCAATTAAAAATCCTAAACCTATGAAAAACCGAAATACTTGAAAATCCCTAAAATTCCAAACAAAAGTAAAAAATAAAATAAAAATGAAGGGCTACCAAGATCTATATATATGGATTGAAGATTGAAGAATAGATCGAGGTCCTCTTCTTGGGCCCTCCGCTCATCACCACATCCACCTGCAACAGAAAAGCATATGATCACAGTGATAAATTAACATAATCGAAAGACAAAAGAGTTCTTATCTTGAACATAAATGTAGGCCATCGAATGTTATAGCAGAATCATTGAAAATCCAAAACCAATAACATGATCATATCAAATCACAATAGAAGTATAAAGAGGAAGATGATGGGGTTGTGAATATATAAGCAAAAGGAGAGTAAAGTGATTAAAATGAAGAAACTTAATTTGGCAATGGGAAATGGGAAATGGCAATGATTGAGAGGAGGGATTAATACCATAGACTGGAAGATCAAGAAGCCAAATGTAAATAAAATTTATGGAGATGGAGAGGAAGAGACGTAACGGGTAATAGGTGAAGATGAATAGTCTTGGTGTTAAACATAAAATTAATTAAAAATAGCAAAAGTGAGAAAAAAGTAACCAAGGGTTCTCAAGCTTAAAAGATGACACGTCATCTACGCATGATCTTGTTTTATATAAATCATAATCCCTCATTTATAATATACAATACTAATTTTGAAGGTGAACTGTAATTGCAAAACATAGGTAGTACAACAAACTAATAATATTCATATGCAACAAAAATTTGTGACCAATAATTGAATTATTTGGAAAAAGGTTTTTAAAAAATCAAGGAAAAGTAAAAACCATATTCCCAAAAAGTGTGCTTATTGCGAATAGGATAGTTAAAGTAGCAACACCAAAGTGATGGTTTGCAAAAAAAAACTCCATTTCTCAGTATTGTTGTTCTTGCATATATAAGATTTTAGTCCTCTTTCTTGTTTCTTTGTCTTCCATCTTGCTTCATGAAGAATTGAAGATGCTGATGGATTACGATCAAGAGATGCAAAAGGGAGAAAAAAGGGCGTACATTACAAAAGATGAAGAGTTTTTATTAAATGTATATAAATTGCTAATATTAATTGATGGAAAATTAAGAAAAAAAGAGAGGAATTCATGTGGAGGTGCCACATGGACAATCCATGAGGTGCCACATGGACAATCCATGTTTCTGCTTTATATAGATATATAGATTGTATTGATTTAATTCTAATGAACAACATTTTGTATTTAATCATATCGAAAGTGAAAAGTGTTGTTTTTTTAATAAAAATTCTAATCACATTACTTTAAAATTTCCATTTAATGCAAAAACTGGATGACAAGTGTCTCATTTTTTGTCAACCAGCTTTTTTAATCTTCAAGACATTCCATCTTCTTTCGTATACCTGACTAACTCTTTACAATATTTGTATCATTTAATGATGCCAAGTGAATCTCTCGAAATTTGTAAAGTGTATGGCCAACCAATAACGATAGTTTCGTAGAATTCCTTTATATATTTATGTTGCTATCAATTTTCAAGTCATTCCCCCTCCTTTTATATATTCAACTATATTTTTCAATATTCCTCCTTCTCATCAGTATGAGATAACCAAAATCAACCACAATTTGAGAATACAAAATTCTCATTCACCATGTTAGTACCTTATAACTTTCTTTTATAGACTTATATCTTTTTTACTTAGAAATGTGGGATATCCTCGCATTCCTTTCATATACGCAACTACATTTTCTAATATTTCCCATTCTCATTCACATGAGATAACTTAAACTCAACCATAATTCATGATTTGAGCGTACTAAGTTTTCATTATGTTAATACCTTATATCCTTCATTTATATATTTGTTTGAACGGTAGCGAAAATATATTATTAGAAAATCCGTAATAAGTTAAGATAAAATGCAATTTGATAACTGACAACTAATGATTATCATTTTCATCCGTTACCTTCTAATACTCCCAACCAAACAACCACTAAATGTAATATAAGACAATAAAATAATTTGAATTGCTTGGATGTAAGTTATATATTTCCATTGATATTGTTTATTGTAACGAAAATAATTTCATACATTATCTTATTTTTATTGTTGGAAAATAATGTTTTGGCATAAATCATAGGAAAATGGTTAGTTGCAAGCATATGTGCACAATGCACTATTAACTGTTATAACGAGTGTACATAAAATTAGTCTTTCCAATTTTGCATTTTAGCTTATGAGGCTTGTTTTTTGCATCTTAATTATTAACAAATTCTGAAATAGGTTGCATATAAAAACTACAATTAACAACCATATAATGTACTTAGTTGAAGAAAAAAAAGATTTCATACATAAAAAAAACAATATAGTATAAGATTTTTTTATATTATAAATTCATGTCCACCAAATGTTGAAATATGCACTTTAAATAAGAAACGCTATATAGCTTCATACATCAAACTTTGTTGGTATAGTAAAGTAAAAGAAAAACCCTAGGAGATATCTAACTTGTAAAATTTTTGTCATCATTTGGAACCAAAGAAAATTTTCATGTATATTGCTATCCTACCTATTTTTTGAGATATTAATAGATAGAGAGATGAATAGAGTAAAATGAATATCTAAAAAAGTTGGATAGTTTGAAGATTAAACTGGAAGTAAAATTACCAAATGAGCCTTCTTATAATGGAATATACATATTTCATTTAAGGGTAAAAAAGTCTTTAACTTATTTGATATTTTAAAATTTTCAAATAATGAGAAAATTCTTAGAAGACTAATGTGACAAATCATCCTTTGTAGGTTTTCGTAAATGGAAGTTAGTCTAGTTTTAAACATGATTCAATCATTAAAGGTCAAGAAAACAAATTTTGAATGATATTAGTTGCTTTACATTGTTATAAAACTCCGATTTCTCAAATGTAACACTAAGCATATCTATTAATATATATATATATATATATGTATATCAAATAAATAAATGAATATAAAAATGAAAATTTACGACGTCTTTACGAGTATCAATGTAATATCTGAATAAACAATACACAATTTTTTTTTACCGGTGTGGGTTATGCTCCTGAGAACAAAAAAAAGAAATGAGTGGTAATAATACATCATGAAATTATAAAGTAGACAAAATTAAGACTAGACTGAAATTGAAGGAGTAGTTGAATGAAAGACTTACACGTAGTAAAATATATGTCTACCGTGGTGACGAAACTTTGATTCTATTTCGGATATTTGGTGATGTTTATAGCTTGTTCCTACTTGTGTCACTTACTACAAAAAAAACTTAAAGATCATATGAACTTGACTATAAACAAAAGTTCATACCTTAGATCGATCTTTTAGTAAGACAAAATGTGTTAGAATGAGAGAATGAGAGATAGGTTGTTGTATGACAAAAAAAGTGAAAAAACCAATAACACATCCAACAAAAACAAAAAACAAACATTTGTGCTTAAATAAGGGAAAATGAACGACTAATTAACATAAATGAAGGAAAGTGAATGTTTAATAACATAAAGAAGTTTTAATAAAGGATTAACTAACATAAATTACAATAAAACAAATGATTAATTCTCTTTATGTTTCTATTTTATAGATAAAGATAGGTAAGTAGTTAAAGTAAAATGGTTTAAGAGATAAGAAGTTGGATGATTTAAGCATTAAAAGTCAATTAAAGTAGTGCCAAATTACTAAAATAACCTTTTTTGCAATAAACAATACATTTTTTTATAGAGGGGCATTAAGGTCTTTAACATATTCAATATTTAAATAAATCAAAAAAATGAGTTAAAAGATAGAAAGATTCTAGGCATTAGAAGGTGCCACCTCATCCTCCTTGGGAATTCCTTTTATATAGATATAGATTAGCTATTGTAAAAGGTCTTTACTCTTTACGATTAGAATGAATGAGTTTTTGAAGAAAACGTTGGGCAAATACAACTGGTTGATGGATTCACTTTTTCCCCATAATTTTTAATTTTAGCCCTTCAATTTTCATTGTATCCTTTTTTTTTAATGTAGTTTTGATTGTATCATCTTTTCTAATGTAATTTTCATTGTATCATCTTTTCCAAAGTATTTTTCGTTTTAACCCTTATAATATTTGATCAATTAATCTAATTCATCAAATAAGCAAATTTTATAACAAAATACAATATTAAAAAAACTTCTCAAGACGATCCAAATAACATTAATATCGAATACCTAAAAAAATATGAATGGACAAATAAGATATAATAAAATGTTGTGTAAAATTAAATACAAGGTATTTATGATGGTTTTTTGGAAGGGGTTGTATAACACAATTTAAATAGAAGATGATGAATGTTAAATTTAAATGATAAAAAGCTTTTCAAAAGGTTATTGCATTGGAGATGGTTTTTAAGAATGGGTTTTTTGTTAAAATAATTTAGTAGAAATCTGACGTGGCAAAAACAATAAGTTGTTGTATAGGTTATGCATTGTGGATACTCTTACATTCTCTATCTAATAGTCATTTGAAAGAGTTGTTTTGCATTGGATGAAATTTATAAATGACTTTTTACACGTTGAAAAAGTCTTTCTAGGAGCATCTCCAATGCATAACCCATTAGAAGCTTTTTACTATTTGAATAAGTTGTTTAAAAAGCTTTTTTGCATTGGATAACTGTCTGGGTAAAAAATCACACCCTCGACCGACGAGGATAATACCTACGACAACCATACCTTGACCAATAAGGATAAATACCCACGATAGTTTTTCATCAAAGTCATGACTGAAAAGTAGCGTCCAAGGTCCAGCGTCCAACGTCCAACGTCCAGCGTCCACGATCCAGCGTCCACAGTCCTGCGACCACGGTCTTACAACCATGATCTTACGACCAATGTAAAAACGTCTCCTATCATTTGTTCTAACAGGCGTAACCGACGACACACACTTAATAGCATTAAAGGACCGTTGGACGGTTACAGTCAACGCCATTAAGAACATTCAAATCCACAATTAATGACGTGACCGTTGGACGGTTACAAACTACACCGACCATAAAGAGCGAATTCTAATCCAAGGGACTGCGGTGAATGACCGTGGTTGGAAGGAACGCTACGTTTTTGGACGTGCGTTGTCTTTCGAAGATGACGACCGGTGGTTAATTTTGGGTTGGCCTACCCATGGTAAGCTGTATTCCGCAATGTTATGGTTTTTTACGTTTTTTTGTCTTTCGGTCTTATTTGCGCCCCCATTCTTCTGCAGACGTTGATTTCGATGGGATTGGTTCTCTTATGGATTCGGAGGCCAAGGTCGCCCGCTTTCTGCAGATCCCAGGCCGTACTTTCAGGGCGATCGTTTATCAAGCCTTGGACCAGGTCGAGGGCGAGGTTGAGGTCGGGGTTGTTGCTAAGCGGGACGTCGCGGAAACTCCCCAGGGCTCGGAGGCGAGTGGGGAAGGAGGAGAGGGGATGACCGGTAAGTATCTCCATCATACGTTCGTCTCGTGTACTTTCCCTTTCTTGATCAATTAATATCTGGCCAGGCGAGGCTGCCAATCAGACCGGAGTCAGGGCATCCCATTCCGGGGATGTTCCGTTGGCCGTTACACCCTCGAAGGGTGTGGTATCTTCAGCCCCTCCCGGAGGGGCTGCACTTGCAGGTGAGGCGGGGCCTTCCCTGTCATTAAAGAGGATTGATCCTTCTGCCCCCGGGGGGACCCACAAGTGCTCCTGGCGCATCGGGGCTTAGAGTTGCGGAGGTAGAAGGCTGAGGCTCGATATGGGAGCAAGAGGCTAAGGGGGTCGGATTCGAGGGAACCGCCTTTGGGGTTAGTGATCCGAAGAGGGCGAAGGCGTCGGCGTCGAAACCAATACCGGCGGTGTCGCCGGCCGCAACGGGCGACCAGGAGAAAGAGAAGAAAGCCTCGGAGGTGCTTGCTTCCCGACGTAAGGTCCCTTCGAATTTCCTGAAGGATGGGCCCACTGTTGGTCCCTAAAGGGTCTACAAAAGTTCAATAATAAGTAAACAGTTTGTAGAAGGGGGGGGGGTTGAATACAAACACACATATTTTGGTTTTTAAATGAGTTTATATATCATAAACAAGTTTACAGTTACAAGCGGAATAAGAACAAGTTTAAAACCTATTCTATTGTAACTAAGAAACACTAAGTTTGATGCACAAGAGGAAGGAAGAAAGAATAAAAAGGGTTTAGGTTAGAAGGAAGCATGCAATAAGATGAAGAAGATATCTTCATCTTATTTATACTCGTTTGCATTTAATGCAAGACAAAAGGTATATGCCACGTGTCAAGCTTGGATAGGAAGCTTATCCTTGCTAATAAGACATGCATGTTTTTGGCCGAATATGAACAGTACCATATCAGATATGATGGGGACAAAAGAGACAATTCGTACGTCCTTTTCTGACAAGGTATTAGGTTTGACTTTTATGCATCGAGGATAAGATCAATCTTTAATCTTGTAAAGGAAGCTTTCATTTGATCGCTGATTCTGAATCTTCAAGGATGAACTTCAGTATCGCTGAGGCTTCACAAGACTTCACACTTTGAATAGATAATCGTTGCTATCGCTGAACCGCTTCAGTTCACTTAGCTAATTATCTCTTTCTTCAGCTAGGGTCTTCGACTTTCGTTGAGTGGTCTTCTGGTGTGATAGCTGATCTTCAGGTCTTCAGAGACAAGCTTGTTGTTCCTTGATCTTCAGCGATCGCTGATGGTAATCAACGTATGCTATCGCTGAATATTAACAGAAGCTTATACAATGGAATTTCACTAGGTATACAAAAGGAATCATATTCAAATCTTTGAGAGGATTTATGATCAACAATCTCCCCCTATTTGATTATGAGTAAGCAACATAGGAAAATTGCTTTAAGAGACTAGTAAGGACTTAAGAAAAATTTGAAGTAAATTTTCTTTGTACTAATCTGTACAATCTTTTTCCGCTAGTCTATTATCTGAATTGAGTTTCATTTATAAGGATATGAAAACACAATTTTTACAAGTAAATAAGCATAAGTACATTCACTGATTAATTTTTCAAAGTGAAAAATCAGTGAGTAAAATATAGTTTAAAGAAAAATAGAACTCTTATGTTCATTGTCCCTTTTACTTTTTTTAGGGATCTTTTCAGTACATAGATGGAGTAAAGTACTCTGATTGAATCTCATTAAATATAATCTGAAGAAATTACAGGGAAATGAAATTACAACAATAAAAGTAAAGTACTTGTACACTGAAGAATTATTACAAAGGAAATAGAAAACCTATGACTAATCAGAGATGTTCTCGTTTCTTCTTTGTAGTTCATTCTCATAAAGCGTCTTCTGTGGATTCATCAGAGGGGTATCTGACCAACAGTGCTATAGCATGATCTTTATGAGAGAGGATGGGGCCTTGCGAATTTCTTGGTTTCTGAAGAGTCCTAAGAACCCTTCATTATCCAAGAATACCATACCAGGTTCAGGTAGTGAGATGATTTCATCTTCTTCGTATATTCGATCTTGAGGGAGAGAGGTACGTAGCATTGAAATATCAGGGATTTCAAGATGACCAAGAATGTTATGATAATAAAATTTGGTTTCATGCTCATTTTTAGAGCTTGAACCACCTTCAGCAGTTGATCTTTGCTTCTTTGATGACTCAGGGAGAGGGGGAACTTGCACGTGTTGTGACATCCTTTGCAGCAACTGATCCAGTACTCTTTCCACCACATCCTTGAATTTGGATTTGGAACCCTGAATGGCGTCTCTGATTTCTAACCATTCAGTGTATCCATAAATCCTGAAGAACTTGGCTTCTTCTCTCTCAGTTCTGTTTGTCCTTGTCATTCTAACATATAACTTTGGACCACCTCTGTTGGAGTGTCGCCCTTGAATAGTTGCATGAATAATTTTGGCTTCAGATCTTCGAAATTTCAGTCTATCAGTAACCAGTCAAGCTCTTAGTCTTTCTGAAATGTGGCTTCAGCGGATAGTGCACTTAGGATCTTTTGTTGAGCGAGGATCGGATCTACGTTCAAGTTTTCCCGTGCAAGTTCTTTTTGAGCAAGAGCTTCAGTGACCCTTTCACTCTTTTTCAATTGTTCCTTGGCCGCCTTGTCTTTGGCAGAGTCTTCCCTGAGTAATTTTCTTGCTAAGGCGAGATCATTCTCAGTTTGCTTTGTCTTCTCATCCCTGATACATTGTGCTTCCAATGCTTGTTCTCTCTCTTTGCTAGACAGAAAGTAGAATTCATCTACCATCCTTATTGGTACAGCGTCTATGGGTTCAGCTTGAGGCACCCTTATTCTTCTTGCTTCGAATTCCCTAAGGAATTTTATTCGCCTTTCTTCTTCTTCAGGCTCGCTTATGATCGGCTTTTGAACGCGACGTATGGGAATAAGGTCTTCTTCTTCTTTAGAGTCAGTTTCTATTATGTACATAAACTGCTCTTCAAAAGAAGGTTCCTTCTATGAAGTGGAGTCCTTTGGGGGACGGGGATCACTTAGGGAAGGAGAGGAGGAAGAAGATTTATCATATAGAGTTTTTGTAGGTGAAGGAAGTGTGGGGGTTATAGAGAGAGGTGTAAAATAAGGGATAAGAGGAAGAAATACCTCATTAGTGGTCTCCCCCTCAGATAATGGGATAGTGGCATCCAGATTTACCACTTCTTTTCCTTTGCCTGAGGGACCGGCTTGTCCCTGAGAGGGATGTTGTCCATCCCCCAAAGGCTCTTGATGAGAGACTCCAGGCCTAGACATTCTGAAGTGCTCTAAGGCACTTCCAATGTCATCGTCATCTTCATCATCATCCATTCCCCCATAATGAGGGATGGGATCTTCTTCTTCTTCTTCATCATCTTCCTCAACATCATCATCTTCTTCAGCTGCCAACCCTTCAGGGAGGGAAGATCCCGTTTGCTGGATGTACGGAGAAATCTTTTCACCAGGGAACGTCCGGTTGTGTTCCACAATGAGTTCATCTGTAAACTCTTTGGCACATCTCTCCTCCTTGATGTTATCAGGAGGTAGACAGTGCACCATCAGAGTGCGGACATTTGACTGAATGTCCTTGAGCTTCGTATCATTTTCCTGAAGCGTAGTCCGATCAACAGTAGTGAAGGAGGAACTGGCCTCAGAGAGCTTGGTGAGCATCTGCATCATATCGGATTGAGTCTTTTGAATAGACTCAAGGACGTTTGCCTGAGCAGCAACCTTCTGCTCTAAGTTGGACAGGTTCTAGCCAAGGACCCGGTTGTCTTCCTTCAGAGAGAAAACGTCAGAGATAAGGTTGCTGACGTTGGTCTTGATCGTTGGAGTCCCAACGATGCGTCGGAAGATGAGTTCAGCTGACGTCTGAAGATTGTCAACCCTAGCCCTGGTGAGAGCACATTCCCTGACTAGATAGTCAATAGCAGGGAATGTAGGACTAGGAAGGACAATGGGAGGGAGGTCAGTGACGGGAGTGGGAAGCTTGGGAGCTGCCATCTATGTCTTGACATCTCGTAGCTTTGCAACACTGGGATGGCCCTGAGGAGACTTCCCCGTCTCCTTGCTGAGAGGTTGAGCGCTGGTGGTGGTGGTTGTCGTTGTTGCTGAAGAGAAGAGAGGAGCGACACCTGATGATGACATAGATAAAGATGCCAAAAACGCATCTGGATTAGATGATGGATGAAAAAATTTGTTTTTCTCCTTGAGAGTATCATGAGGATTATTCTCAGGGACTACGTTTGCAGAGGTAGTGTCTTGAGGATCATTAACCAGTGTCTTAGAGTATCTGAGAGAGACACTCTTAGGTCCTTTTAAATTGGCCTTCCAAAACTCAGATTGCCTAAACAATATTGAGGTTTGGATTGCGTGCATTTCAGCATTATCAGGGATAGGGACAACTATCTCCGAGTCATGTGCTGAGGTGAGGAGCAAAGAAGAGGAGATAGAAGAAGTTAAGAAGGTTGTGAGAGTAGTACCTGATCCAGCTTCAACAGAGATGGCTATAACACCCTCAGTGACTGGAGTCGCTGATGATGGAGGTAGTGCTGATGAAGCAACAACGGATGAACAGACTGTTGAAGTGGCTGTGGCTGTTGTTGGTGTTGGTAGTACACCAAAATCAGAGAGAGTGGTCTTTTGAGAGACCATCTTCTTTGGCTTCTTGAGTTTGGTTGCGATGGTCTTTACAGGACCATCGGTTGGTTGTTTCCTCTTAGCAGCAGTAGTGTCCGGGATGCTCGCTGTTGGGATGGGCAGCGAGGTAGACACTGAAAGAGGGGCTCCAATCACTTTCAGCATGTAAGGCGTGAAAGGAGCATCACCTGGACGTTCCTCTATGTCCAGGGACTTCTTCCCCACCACGGAGAAGGAGTGGTCACCGACCTTTGGGTAGTCCTCCCTAAAGGCAACTTCCATAATTGTTGCGAAGAACCGTGGGTAAGGGATGACCGGGTGTCTGGTAGCAGTGTTGATACGACTGACCATATCGCTGAAGATATAGTCAGCGTAGTTGAGGTTGTGGCCGGTGCAAAGAGAGAAGGCGAGATCCTGAAAGTGCTTGCTCGCTTGGTCATGCGAGCCAATCTTTGACCCAAGGCATTGGATCACCTGGGTAAAGATGTATTGCCAGAGAGCAGGAAATCTCTTCTTTTCTACCTTCGAGCCCACCGTTTTTAGCGATGGATTCTCCCAGGCATAGCCGATAGAGTCCAAGAAGGCGTCGATCTGCATCTTGGTAGGTTCAGCGCCCCATTGCACATTCTTGGCGCGTGTAGGGAGACGAAGAATCTTCCTCACAAATCCAACAGTGGAGAAGAAATATCGAAGGTCTGGAATTTTGAAGCCAATCGCAGAGAGCACGATCCCCTTGTCCGTGGTGAGCGTGGTACAGTGAGCCGTGTACCAGAGAGCTTGGAGATGAGAGGAGATGCCCACTGGGTTGTGGACAAATGCGTACATCAGCGGGCACGCCTTGATGAAGGTAGCTCCTTTGTTGAAGTGAGGGCAATCAGCGGGTATGTCAACCAATGCAATATAATTGCATGATTTGAAGACAGCTTTCTCCATTGGGAAGTGGCAGCTTGGTGCAGCGACCAAGGTGTTGTCAACAGTTGTAGCAGCAGAGGTTTCAATAGTCTTACATGCAGAGGCCATTTCTGTAGGAAAAATGGGAACACCAAAGAGATAAATCATGGTTTTATACATAAATGTATAAACCAGAGTTTGGTATAAAGAATACCAAATGTAAGATTGAAAGAAACAAGTATTTTGATGAACAAGATCAAAATGCTTGTGGGAAAAATAATAACATAAAAGATTATTTTAGAAAAAGTAGAAGATAATTAAAAATGGATAAAACTTTAAGAAGAAAGTCTTATGTTCTAAGGAAAGAACTTAGAACAGGGTTTTGAAAATAGAAGAATTTTTTAGTTTAATCCAGATTAAATTTATTTTCTTCCTAAAATATGTTTATATTTCATTTTTAGAAGATTAAAGATAAGAAGATGTGAAACAAGATGTTTCCAGTTTTAAGTAAAGGTTTAGATCAAACCTTAGGTGTTTCGAGAAGAAAAACGCACAAGTGCGTGTTCTTGGTGTTCTTGAGAAAGCTTGAAGATTCAAAAGTTCTTTTGCCTTTGGAGATTTATGAAAGTGTAAAGAGGCAAATGAGGCAAAAGAATTGCTTAAATAGCAAGAGGAGAGAGAAAGAAAGGAGTGTTAAACGACGATTTTAGTTTTTTGAAAAAAAAATGATGACCTGACGCACGTTCCAAGAAAGGAGTTGGAAGGGAAACGTCGCGGTCCGTCGTGTGTCAGAAAAAGGTGTGACGTGTCATTTTCTTATTTTTAAAAGATTATAATGATAATTATCCATAAGGAAAGTATCATTATTAATTTAAAATCTTCATCAATGACAATAAAGGATTGTCAGTGAGGAGTTTTATTTTCAGAGATTCATTCTTTGATGAGAAAAGATATCAAAGAGTGATAAAGATTAGAAGATAATACCTGAGGAGATGGCCCGGATATCGCTGAATCAGAGTTCAACGAATGGAAAGTTTGAAAGCTTTATTTGTATCACTTGTTGTAAGTCACTGAATAAGAAATTATTCAGCGTTCAACATACCAAGTTCGCTGATAAGTAGATTGAATCTAGTTTCATCAAGAGGCTTGGTGAAAAGATCAGCGAGCTGATATTCAGTGGGTACAAAATGAAGCTCAACTTCACCATTCATCACATGATCTCTAATAAAGTGATATCGTATCTCAATGTGCTTGGTTTTGGAGTGAAGTACAAGATTGTTAGCAATGGAAATGGCACTAGTACTATCACAATAAATAGGAATTTTAGAGAGCTTGAGATCGTAGTCTCTGAGTTGATTTCTCATCCAAAGGATTTGAGCACTACAACTACCAGCGGCTACATATTCAGCTTCAGCGGTGGAGGTGGACACTGAGTTTTGCTTTTTCCTTGTCCAACTAATTAACTTTCCACCTAGTAGCTGACACCCACCAGTGGTGCTCTTTCTATCTATCTTACAACCTGCAAAGTCACTGTCAGAATAACCAATAAGATCAAATCCTGAGCCTTTGGGATACCAAAGACCTAGATTTGGAGTTCCTTTCAGGTATCTGAAGATTCGCTTTACATCGATTAGATGGGATTCCTTCGGTTCAACTTGATACCGAGCGCAGAGACATGTAGAATACATGATGTCAGGTCTGGTTTCCCATTGGGATCCTTGTTCAAAGTCAGAGGAGGAGCCATAGGGGTCTTTATCGCTGAGCATTGATTCATGTCGAATTTATTCAGCTGTCTTTAACATATTTACTTTGACAAATAAAGATTCCTTTATCAGATTGTTTTATCTGCAAACCTAGAAAATACGTTAGTTCACCCATCATACTCATTTTATATTGCTTTTGCGTTCTTGCAGCGAAACGAGTACATAATTTGGGTCTTGTGGAACCAAAGATAATGTCATCGACATATATCTGAGCGAGTATGGTATGACCTTTATATTTTCTTAAAAACAGGGTTTGGTCATTTTTTCCACGAACAAATTTTTCCTTAAGAAGAAAATTAGAAAGGGTATCATACCAAGCTCTAGGAGCTTGTTTTAACCCGTAAAGAGCTTTCTCAAGTTTGAAAACATAACCAGGATGGTTAGGGTCTGAGAACCCAGGGGGTTGTTCAACATAAACTTCCTCGCTGAGTTTTCCATTTAGAAAAGAACTTTTAACATCCATTTAAAAAACTTTGAAGTCTTTATGGGCAGCATAAGCTAAAAAGAGTCTTATGGCTTCTAAACGAGCTATAGGTGCAAAGGTCTCATCATAGTCAATTCCTTCTTCCTGTCTATAACCTTGAGCAACAAGTCTAGCCTTATTTCAGAGTAGGTCTTCTCCCATGAAACAATTCATAGGGGGTCTTCTTAAGTCGCTTAACTATCAAGGATCGATTTTGAGTAAAGCATGCTGTGTTGACTGCTTCAGCCCAGAACTGAGTTGGTAAATGCGATTCGCTGATCATTGAGCGAGCCGCTTCAATGATAGTTCGATTTCTTCTTTCAGCAACACCGTTTTGCTGAGGAGTTCTTACTGAGGAAAAGTTGTGAGAGATGCCTTTTTCTTCAAAGAAGTTCACCAGAGTGTTGTTTTTGAATTCAGTACCATGATCACTTCTTATGGAACGAACAATCAGATTGTTCAGCACTTCCATCCTTTTGATAAAAGAAATTATCATTTCAGGGGTATCACTTTTGGATCGAAGAAAGAACACCCATGTGTATCTGGAGTATTCATCAACAATCACCAAAGTATATTTCTTCCCAGAGATAGATTGGACATTGACAAGTCCAAATAGATCCATATGGAGTAGCTGAAGAGGAGCGGTCACTGAAGAAATTTGCTTTGACCTGAAGGAGGCTTTTGTCAGCTTTCCCTTTTCACATGCTGAACAAAGAGATTCCTTTATAAATGTGTGATTTGGGAGGTCTCTGACTAGATATTTTTGAGACAATTCATTTATTGTCTTAAAGTTGAGGTGAGAGAGTCTTTTATGCCATAACCAGTTAATATCAGTGGATGCTTTAGAGATAAAGCACATGTTCTCAGAGTGAGAACTATTCATATTTATGACATACACATTTTCCACTCTTTTGCCTATTAGGGCAAGCTTATCATTTTCGTTAGTGACAACACATCTATTCTTTAAGAATAGAACTTTGAAGTCTTTGTCACATAACTGACTAACGCTCAAAAGATTGTGCTTTAGTCCCTCAACGTAGGCAACACGAGAAAACGATGTGGCTCCGGTGGATAGAATTCCATAACCTTTAGTGTATCCTTTGCCATTTCCACCAAAGGTCACTGATGGACCAGCTTCTTCTTTGTAATCAGAGAGTAGATATTTTCTGCCAGTCATATGCCTTGAGCATCCGCTATCAAGATACCAGATACCTTTGGCACTCTGCATACAACAAAAGATTAATTGTTTAAAGGTACCCATACTACTATAGGTCCTGCTTGGTTAGATAAAGGATTGGCGGAGGAGCTACTAGCTGAAGAACTCTCTTCAGTGGATATCTTCACCTTTGTGGGTTTTGCAACCTTAGTGGATTTCACTCTCGCTGATTTATCAGCTTGAGCTACGTTCTTTCCATGAGCTATTTTATCAACTTTAGTAGAGTTAGGACATTTACTTGCAATGTGTGTAGTTTCACCACAGTGATAGCACTTCCTATATTTAAAGGGTTTGGAATTCAGAGAGAAAACAGGAACCTTTTCAGGAATAGGACCAAGAATTCCTTTATCCATAGTCCTTGGAGGTATGACAACCTTTTCAGGGGTAGGAGTGAGATCGATCTTAATTCTGGGGGTTGGTCTCTGAGAAAAGTTAGAGATCTTCTTACCAGATTTGGAATTCTTCTCAGAGGATTTCTTGTTCCGATTCTGAGTGACCTTATTCTTAGGAACTTGTTCAAGAAACTCGTTCTTGATCACTTTCTTAGATTTATCACAGGAAACTTCTCTTTAATAGAAGAGGAAGAAGTTGAAGAAAAAGGATCAGGGATAGAAGAGACAAACATTCCAAATTTGAGCATGGAACGATCATTCTCTGATTCTTCCTTTTCAGGGTTAAAGCCTAACCCACTTCTTACTTTCATAGGTATTTGGGCATTGATGATCTTATTGACTTTATCAGAGGCCCTACACCATCCTTTGATGGTGGCTTTTTCAGACTTAAGATCAGCGATAGCCTTTTCCCTATCAGCAATAGCTTGCTGCTTCTCGATGCTTATGGTTTGATTTGCAAAGACTTGGTTCTTGAGAATTTCCTCAATTTTAGAAAGTTCTTTGATTTTTAGATGGCAATTTTCCAATTGCTCAGATAAATCAGTGTTAATTTTCTCGGCCTTAAACTTTCCATTTAAAGCATTATAAAAATCAACAGTCATAGCATCGAGAGCTGACAAGTTATCACTTTCAGAGAGTAAAGAGATAGAAGGAATGGTTACCTGAGTAGATGGGGACTCAGAGGAAGAAGTTTCAGTAGCTTCTTCAACATCCTCTATTCTTTCCCTTAGACACAAGAAGGCAAGATCTTCTTCATGAGAGTCAGACTCTTCAGAGGTCTTGGCCCAGTCATCTTCAGCGTCCCAATCAACTTTTTCAGCGATAAGGCCTTTTCCTTTTTGCTGGTGTTTCTTCAGATCCTTGTATTTGTTTTTCAATTTCAAATACTTCTCCTTTTTATCAGAGGTCTGGGAGGTGGTAGGAGCTGTAACTTTCTTTGATCTACATTCACTAGCAAAGTGACCCTTTCGCTGACAGTTGAAGCATATAGCTGAGGCTCTCTCAGCGAGCATTGTCTTTTGCTTTTCAGAGTCAGAGAGATTTGAAGGTATTCGAAAGTTGCTCTTTCTAGCGAATCTTTTAAAAATATTTGTTAAGAGAGCTAGAGAGTTATCAAACTCAGAGATGTCAGCATCAGTGAGTTGATCTTCTGAATCAGTTTGACCTAATTCAGTGATGGAGGTAATAGTGGAAGAAGAAATATTTTTAGGAGGAGTTGCCTCTAAAGTCACAAGTGCCAAAGAAGTACTTTTGGCACCTTTGAGTTCCTTTATGAGGTTTTTCCTCAGAAGTTGAGATGGTTCCTCATTTAAGAGTATTCCATATAAAGCACTTAAGGACAGAGTTTCAAGATTCTTTGACAACTTTAAACATGTAGTGTACACTGCCCATTGATCGGGTAGTGCCTCCATGAATTTGGTCAGTATTTCAGCGTTAGAGTACACTCTGTTTACTGATTTAAGATCAATCAACAAACAGTTGAAACGCTGGTGAATTTGAGAAAGAGATTCACCTTTACGATACGTAAAACTCTCATATTGTCTTACAAGGTTTATGCACCTAGTGACTTGTACTTCAAAGGTTCCTTCATACTGGATACATAGAGTATCCCACATGGCCTTAGAAGTCCTCATTTTCATAACAGAATGATAGACTTCATCTGGTAAGACATTGCTATTATAGATCTAGCTTTTGAATCAATAGCAATTTCTTTCTTATCTTCTTCAGTCCATCGATTAGGAGTTTTAATGATACTCCTTTCAGGGATGGCTGGAGTAGTAGTGGTGGCAGGAACACCAGCTACAATAGTTGTAGGAACAAATGGTCCGTTTTCTAGATAGTAAGGGATCTTTGGGTCATATCCTTCTAGAAATACAGACATTCTTTCCTTCCATAATGAAAAATTATCATGGCTAAATCTTGGAGGTTTAGCTAAAGATCCATTATCGTTGTAGTTCGTATTAGGGTTTGACATTTTAAAATAGTTTATAAGAAAAATATTTTAAAGATAAAAGAAGCAAACACTGCTCTGATACCACTTGTTGGTCCCTAAAGAGTATACAAGAGTTCAATAATAAGTAAACAGTTTGTAGAAGGGGGGGTTGAATACAAACACACAGATTTTGGTTTTTAAATGAGTTTATATATCATAAATAAATTTACAGTTACAAGCGGAATAAGAACAAGTTTAAAACCTATTCTATTATAACTAAGAAACACTAAGTTTGATGCACAAGAGGAAGGAAGAAAGAATAAAGAGGGTTTAGGTTAGAAGGAAGCATGCAATAAGATGAAGAAGATATCTTCATCTTATTTATACCCGTTTGCATTTAATGCAAGACAAAAGTTATATGCCACGTGTCAAGCTTGGATAGGAAGCTTGTCCTTGCTAATAATACAGTCATGTTTTTGGCTGAATATGAACGGTACCATATCAGATATGATGGGGACATAAGAGACAATTCGTACGTCCTTTTCTGACAAGGTATTAGGTTTGACTTTTGTGCATCGATGATAAGGTCAATCTTTAATCTTGTAAAGGAAGCTTTCATTTGATCGCTGATTCTGAATCTTCAAGGATGAACTTCAGTATCACTGAGACTTCACAAGACTTCACACTTTGAATAGATATTCGCTGCTATCGCTGAACCGCTTCAGTTCACTTAGCTGATTATCTCTTTCTTCAGTTAGGGTCTTCGACTTTCGATGAATGGTCTTCTGGTGTGATAGCTGATCTTCAGGTCTTTAGAGACAAGCTTGTTGTTCCTTGATCTTCAGCGATCGCTGATGGCAATCAGCGTATGCTATCGCTGAATATTAACAGAAGCTTATACAATGGAATTTCACTAAGTATACAAAAGGAATCATATTCAAATCTTTGAGAGGAGTTATGATCAACCCCCACGAATCGTAAGAGCCTTTTCGGCATTCTAGAAAACTTTAACGTTTTCCAGGATCGTTTCGATGGGGTATTTTTGTCTGATGCCCATACCACGCTGACCGAGCACCTATTCCAGGTGAGTCTTGGGGTATTATAATCGTACTTTTTAGCATTTTGTCGTGCGTTGTACGATTTATTGTGCGTCATGCGTCAGGCATATTATTGCGACCATGCGATCGTGCGATTTGATATTCTAGCGATCGTGCATCTTACGTTTTCATGCGTTCAAGCGATCGTACGATTTTATGCCATTAGTCACACTGACGTATATATAATTTTTTTTGTAACAAGTCTTCTAGGCATCTCTTGGTATGCAGGTCAAGATTGACCAAGCCACTCAGGCGGTGAAGATGGTTCAGGCAAGCGAAAAGAGAGCTTTGGATCGTGAGGCTGCTGCTTTGGCTAAGAAGGTGAAAGCGTCGGAGAAGGCCAATCAGCTTAGCGTTCTTCTGGACGATGCTCGGGATGCTCACGAGCATGAGAAGAATGTAAGCATCGATTTGAGGGGTCGCCTGAGGGCGTCCGAAGATCGGGTGGCAGCTCTGGAAGCGAGGTGGTGGCAGCGCGAAAGGCTTCCGTCCGGGAGATCGCTGCTCTGAGGGCTTAACTGGGCGAGGCCCAGGGGAGGATTGCTGACTTTAATGATCAACTGGAGGCTTTTGATTCTTTCAGACGGGCGAAAGTTAAGGCGGCAATCGCCCGACGTTAGTTGAGAGGGTGAGATCCTCTGAAGGATGCCTAACTGATCGTCGATCGGTTCTTATCCGACGTTGGTGGTACTGACGCGGATTTGGACTCTGGCGATGAGAGGGAGGGCGTTTCAGCCATTGATCCCTCCACCTCGTAGTGTCCCTTGATGCTTAGGATTTTTTCTTTAGGGTGGTCTGCTATGACCGCACCTTCTTTTGTAATTCTTTTCGTTTATTTTAATGAAACGTTTTCATTTCACACGTGTTTATTTACTGGACGCATCGGTCGACTTAAATAATTAAAAATGAAATAACACAAACACGATTGTAAACGTAATTGAGGGAAAAAAAGAAAATATTTTCACTCCCGGCAATTGAGCCACTAAAATAATTGGTTCTAGACTTGAAAGATCAAGATTAGAATTCTCAGAAGATTGAGCCTCAATATGCGAGTCGTTCGCTCTTAGCGGGGTCGTGGACCCTTTGATCGTGCGTATCTGCGACATAAATCATTAGGGGTGGTCGTTGGTTGGACCAACGACCCTCCGATGCTTAAGTCAGTAAGGGTTCGAAGAAGAAAGCAACATTTGTGCGTAAGCAAAAAACGGAATTTGCGGGTAAATAGTTTAGTAAGTTTAGAAACGTATTACCGTTCTATAGGCGATTGGTCGTATTGTTGGGTAAGTACCTGATGATGACAACGTCCTGGTGTCTTGCCCCTCAGTGATTGCTTCAATCGTGGGTCCTGATGACGACAAGGTCCTGGTGTCTTTCCCCTCAGCGATTGCTTCAATCGCGGGTCCTGCGACCAAGGTTTTGATTCAGTTTGGCGACCGCTAGGCGTACCATTTTCGGGATTTCATTGCGGTTTTGTAGCATTCGCGTGCTGTCCTTTGCTCGCTTTTTATTTCTTGAACCCCCCACAAGGTTGGAAACTTGATCATCTGGTAATATGTCGAGGGGACATCTTTCATCTCGTGGATCCACGGTTGTCCGAGGATAACATTATACACAGAGGAGCAATCGACAACATTGAACCTAGTCAGCTTGTTGATCCCCTTGGCGAATATAGGAAGGCTGATTTCTCCGACGGTGTGGGCCGCGTCTCCATTGAAGCCTACTAAGACCGTCGAGTGTCGTACAATCTCTGTCCCGCTTATTCCCATAGCTTTTAAAGTGTTTAGGAATATTACGTCGTCCGGCTACCACCGTCGATTAATACCCTTTTCGTAGAGCAATTCCCAATTGTTAGCTGGGTTATGAGACCGTCGTGGTGCCCCGGGTACAGATCGTTCAGGTCGTGATCGTCGAAGGTGATTGGCATGCTTTCCAAATCGACTTCCGTTTTAGGTCGGTGTGCTCGAGGAATCGTGGGATTGTTCGACCGTTGTGCGGCGTGTCGTTTGGCGGTCGAGTAGGTGAGCCCACAAATGTCCGATCCGCCTGTAATACAATTCACTGTCATAGTAGCGTTTGGAGACGAAGGTTTAGGGATCATACCTAGGCTATCCTCAGACTGGAGATCTTGCAGGTGTCCCTTGGACAGGACCCATGCGACTTCTTTCCTTAGTGCGACACAATCATCCGTCATTTGACCGTGATCGTCATGAAAGTCGCACCACTTCGTAGTGTCCTTTTTCTCGTCCAGTCGATCGCTTTTCTTAGGCCATCGTACGGTTGTCGGTACATCCTTTAATGCAATGATCAGGTCGCCTGTTTCCTTTGAAATTATAGGATGAGATCTTAGGATGCTAGAGGTGGCAGGAGGACGATGCTTCTTTCTTTTTATCAGACCTAACATTCGATATTTGCTTCGGAAGCTCTGATTTTGACGCCGACCAAACTTTGAAGTCCGGCTTCTTGATGCCTAAGGGTCGTGTGTCGTCTGAGTGTTTTCGTCGAAAGGAGGCATCGTGTTCGACTCTCATATAAGCTAGCGTCCCAGCTCGTACATCTTCGAACGTCTCCGCGGAATATTTTGTGATGTCCAGATACAAGTTCGACAAGCTATCCAGTCCTCTTTTATATGCTTCGATCGCCATTCGTATGTCGTAGTTCCGTATACCTATCATTTCATAATTAAAACGGTTAAAATAACTACGAATGGATTCACCAGACTTTTGAATGACGTAATACAAATCCCTCGTTTGTTTTTCCATCTTGCGGATGCTGGAAAACTGCTGGAAGAACTGGTTAGCGAGGTCTGCGAAGGAATTGAATGATTTCGGTTTCAGATTTATCAGCCACTGCAGGGCGGGTCCCGTGAGCGTCGCCCCAAAGCTCTTGCACATGCAAACTTTCTGAAACCGTAGGGGTATCGACACCGTCCACATCAGTTGCTTATATTGAGCGACGTGTTCATTGGGATCCGTCAGTCCTGAATACTTCAGTGTAAACGCTGGGATATTGTATTTCTTGGGGACTTCGACTAGGGCGATTGCGTCAGAAAACGGAGACTTCTGGAACCTAGTGGGAGGTTCGATATCGACTAGGGGTGGCAATTCTCGACGCGCCACGACACGAAACACGACACGAACCCGACCCGACACGAAAATAAACGGGTTAGGGTTGAAGTTTTTGACACGCCAACCCGCCAACCCGCCAAATAAACGGGTCGTGTTTGGGTTGACCCAATCGTGTCGCGGGTCGACCCGCCAAGCAATTTTTAGTTTTTTTAAATATATTTTTATATTTACTTAATATTTAATATTTTTTTAATGTTTTATGTGTTTGTTAAGACTTTTTGTTGAAATTTGGATGTTTATATATGGCTGAATTTTTAGGTGACCCGCCAACCCGTTTGTAACCCGCCAACTCGCGAGTTGACCCGCCAACCCGCCAACACGACCGTATCCGGGTTAGTGTTGTGTATCTTGACACGATAAGCTAAACAGGTCGTGTCCAGGTTGAGCCTCCCTAACCCGCCAACCTGAACACGACACGATTGCCACCCCTAGTATCGACCGGTACGGCTGCCCCAGCCAACTTGGATAATAGAGCCAAAACTCTCTCGTTCTATTCTTCCAGAAGCTTGATGCGTTGCGCGACGGGCTCTACGGCAGGGGTGTCGAGTGCATTGTATCGTTCGAATCCCTGGTCTGCCGAATTTCCCGAAAAGGTGTTCTTCTGCTGAACGAACAATTGAGGCCCTATTTGCAATGGCTGAGTCCCTTGATTGTAAATGGAGTTCAAATTGTTCGGATGTAGTTCCTGATTATTGTGTTGTGTCCACGACCCAACGTACTGAAATTGAAATTGCGAGCTGGATTCTGATGCTGGAAGTTGTTATTCTGGGGTCGGAACCCGACGTGTTGCGCCCCTTGTGATGGTGGACCAGGCGGGGGTCGAGGAAGGAGTATCTGACTCGGATTCCCGTGGTTGAATCTTTGGGCTTCAGTTGTTGAATTCGCAGGTTCGCTGCACTTAGCTCGACTCTCAGGTTTGCTTCAGTGGGGTTAGCTCTGTGGTATGCCATTGACAAAAACGAAAGAAAATCGTTAGTAACACGGGGTTCGTTTGGAGAATTCCTCTAATTGGGTCCCACGGATGGCGCCAAACTGTTGATGCCAAAAATTAACTTAACAAAGTCAACTTAAGGTGCTTGTGGACCTGATCGATCAAAGGAAGGATTCTCTCAACGAACGTAAATAAAAGAAAAGTAAACAAGAGACAAGAGATTTGGTGACGCGGAAAAACCCTTGGACGAGGGAAAAAACCGCGGACGATGGGTTAGGATCGTCGATGCACTATGGAAAAGTGACGCCAAGAAGGGGCGTCGTCCTTTAGAACTGTATTCGTACGGTTATAAGGGAAAGAAAAACTTAAGCTAGCGTATTAAATTTAGAAAGCTATTGTGAGTTCTTTGGCTTCAAGAATGCGGGGAAAAGTTCATGTCTCCTCTTTGATGATTTCTACGTTGTATATATAGTTGTCGTTGCTTTGTAACAGTCGATCGATATTGATTTCATTCATAAATGCTCTTGATGACGTTTGAACGTAACTATCCAACGGGCTTGCTAAGAAAGACAACAGTTAGCTCATAATGAACCTAAAGTAACGACCTACGTCGAGCGTTTGCAGGTCGGTCGTGTGTCATGGATTTTTCGTGGAGCTTTTGGTCGATCCCTAATATGTGACATTTTAACCGGCGTAAGATATTGTTGGTTGAATGTTTGCATCTGTCGTCGAGCGATATATTTGACCTTTGCTTTTCGGATCTTTGGCTAATATTAGGGAGCCATGGAAAGTCTTTGGTCGGACGTTTTAGTCCACAATCGAGGGTGTGAGATTTTTACCCAAACATCAGTCTCCTCCACTTCGGAAGAACTCGACCCGAGTTCTCATCTAAAATAAACGAATCATCCTTATGGTATTCATATATGTCGGCGACGTTATAGGTATTCGATATATGCAACAAATCAGGTAGAGAGACGACATAAGCATTGTCGTTAGTCTTTTTTGTGATCATAAACGGTCCATATTTTCTGGCTTGGAATTTTCCATAAGTACCGACGGGAAATCGCTCTTTCCGGAGGATTACATGAAAAATCTTTTTCCGGCGATGCTTATCGGCCGCCGCTTTATTCTTTAAACCGGTTGCTTCGAGTTGAGCTTTGACGACTTCTTTTGTCGCTTGAACTTCTTTCGCCATATTTCTTGCCTCCACTTTTTCCGCATCTTCTTCCATTTCAGGCTTGCTTATAGTCATGATGAGCAAGTTTTCAGCCTTCTTATTGGAGGTCTTTTCAAAATTGCGAACGAGCGCAATAGCGATCTTTCGGTCGCTCCAATGGAATAACATGACATAATTTCTTCCTTTATATATGACATCATTGTCATACTGCCAAGATCGGCCAAGTAGAATATGACAAGTGTTCATGTCAAGCACGTCACAGGTTACCTCCTCCTTATAGTGTTTTCCAATGGAGATGGGCACTTTGCAGGTTTGTGTTACTTGAACTTGTGGGACCCAACCAAGAGAATAAGGTGTATCAAGAGGTTGTGTTGGCAATTTCAAGTAATCCACCAATTTTCGTGACACAAAGTTCTCACAACTACCATTATCCACAATTAGATTACATACCTTGTTGTTGACAAAACAGTAAGATCGGAAGATATTGTTGCGTTGTCCGTCCTCTTTTGGTGATAGCAAGACCCGTTGGAGCACGATGTTGATTCTTTCCGACAAATCTTCTTCGGCAAATTCAGCTCCGTCGTATTCGTCTTCTTCTCGATTTTCCTCACCGTCTATAAGGCCGACGGTCTTCCGGTTATTACACTCATTGGATCGATGACCCGGTTGACCGCATCGGTAGCACTTGAGACCTGTTGGCTTGGTGTATGGATTAGTGGTGTTTGGAGAGCTATAATATCTTGATGTTCTTTGTAATGTTGTAAAGGCCTTTGTTTGGCAAGCTGCTGTAAGTTTTCGATAAGATCTTTAATACTATCCAAGAACGGAGAGCTTTCCCCCCTTTTCTGCCGACTCTTTGGCCTTAAGAACGCTGATTTTAAGAATGATTGATTGCCCTTCTCCGACCCTTACTATCCAAGAGTTATTTACTCAATCGCAGACATTTCTGGAACACCTCTAACAGCCGTCTTTCCTTGTGGTCCGCTACTGGAACTTCAGGCGTTTGCTCGATGGGGTGGATTGGTGTCTCGTGGGTTTTCCTCTTTATCGTCGGTAGTAGTTTGGACTTCGGTAGCTTTTTGACGATAAGACGAGGATCGTCCAGATTTCTCTATTAACTCCAATTTGAGTGCTAAACTTGAAGCTTCCGTGACGGTCCACACAGTTTGTAGTCCGATCTTGTCTTGGATTGTTGACTTTAAACCGCTGATATAACGTGCAACCCTTTGATCTTATGATTCTCAGATTTCATTCCGTTCCGATAAACGTAAGAACTCCATGGTGTAATCGGTGACAGATCTCGTACCTTGGTTGCAATCGAGGTACATCTTGTATATAATCTGCTCATAGTCTTCCGGTAGAAAGCGTTCTAACATGAGCTTCTTCATTCTTCTCATGATCGCACTGGTCCTTTTCGGTGACGTTGCCTTTGCATTACAAGTTTATCCCACCAAACCGCAGTGGTGCTTTTGAGGCGAAAAGCAACCATCTTTATCTTCTTGCTCTAGAGAATCTCCATGACATCAAAGAATCGATCAACTTCAAGTTGCCAATCTAGAAATTCTTCTACTCCCAAGGTTCCATAGAAAAACGGGATGTCTGCTTTCATCCGGTAATCATGGCCGTTTCTTCTAGGAACGTTTGGTTCTTCTTCCTCCTCTTCGGATTCGGAATTGGACCGATCGATCCGGTTACCGTTTTCACGGGGTGGAACCCTAATCGGTTCCCCATGTCTTTCCCTTCTCGAGCGAGGGCCGTTGTTGGGTCGAACATTGTTTCAGTTAACAGCACTATCAGATCAGCTAGAGATGCGGTAATGGCCGCAGTCATCTGGGCTATATCTGCTTTGGTAGACGGTTGTTGATCTGTCATGGTTAGTGAAAAGGACAGGCGAATCCTGCTCTGATACCAACTAACGTAGTGGGGGTTTGCGGATGGATCGACACGCGTCTAAACCCTTTTGGGATTGAGAATTACGACACGTAAAACTCGATAAATTAAGAGAAACTCTTAATAACTCTCAAGGAGAATAAATTTTATTGATAATAGCTTGAATTACAATGAAGAATTCAAATCCTATTTATAACTAGAAAATATAAAGAATCCTAATCAAACTAGATAACTAAAACATAATTATTAAATCTTAAAACTAATCCTAATTAATTTAGAAAACTAAAAATTTAGGAAAGTAATTAAATAAAAGAAAGTAGTAATAATCTAAATAATAAAAAGGATAATGGATAATGGAATTTGGATGGTGGATGGCAGCAAAGTGTAATTCTTCATGGATCAGGATTGTTGGTCAACACATGGAATTCTTTTTCAAAAACAGTGAACATTTGAGGGTAATTGGTTCAACCAAAAACAGTGAACATTTGAGGGTCATTGGTTCAACACATGCAAAAAACGAGTACTAACAATGAACATTTGAGGGTCATTGGTTCAACCAAAAACCACCTCATAACTTCTCTTTTGTAGAATCACATGAATACCAATTAAGGCAAAACACAAGGTAAAAATAAATAGTCGCCAATAACTGTGACGCAAGTTCCAACGTCGCAAGTGCCGTCGTCGGCATTTTCATCACCACAAGTTCCATGGTCGCCAACATAGGCAATTCACAAGTTAAATCTCATGATCGCCAGTAATGGTAAGAAGAAAATTAAAACTCATGATCGCTAACGAAGGTGACTCGTACGATAAAGCTACGGCTGAAACCGTAGTCACTGACAAAGACGACTCCCCGAACCTCGACCGGTCAAAATCTTTTTACTTTGGTATGTAGTTGTGAAGCCATTTTACTAAATCGAAATAAGCTTACCAGTTGTATGACACGCATCTGTCGATCACATATTAGTGAGCTATTTCTTTTAATATGCTATTATTATTCTTTAAAGAAACGTTACTAATTTAAACATCGGAGGGTTGTTGGTCAATCCAACGACCACCTCTATCTATGGTTTACCGCAGGAACACATGATCTTACGATCTTCTACGATCAATAGCAAAAGAATTCTTTTTGATATACGATAATCGAAGACATCTGTCGAGACTTTCAATAGTTACAAATGTTTGTGACGTCAAACATTATTTGTGATTATTAATCCAAAGTTCATCTCTATCGAATGAGTTATATTTCATGACTTTCATGATTACCGTACATCATTTAATCTGTCTTGAATAGTTATATTGACTTATGCCTCGGAGGCTAACGACCACCCGAACAATATTTATCTTTTGCAGGATCGCAAGAAATTATATAGATCGAATGATCTATGTAACTCATACAAATTGCAAGTTCAATTGTAAGTTGCTTCATTGTTCAAAATGAATCGTTGTCGAACAAATGTCATTTAAGAACACCTGTTGGTCAAATATGATTACCGCAAGTCATAAAGAATATTCTTGTGACGGAAATACAATCAGCCGTCTAAACATTAATAGTCGGCAGTCTCATTGAGTTTGCCTCTGTCGCAAGTTACTTATAGTTACAATTTACATCTATCACAAGTCCTCTATCAGACGAAATTTGCCTCTGTCGTAAGTCCTCTATCGGACGAAATTTTCCCTTGTCGCAAGTCTTGTCGTTTATTCGACGAACGTAAATTACTTGCACGATCTTTTAGACATCTATCTGTCAATAAGAATGATTGCAAGATCGCATGATCGCACGAATGCTCGAGCGCATGTCATACGATATAAAAGTCGCATATCGCATGATTTCGCGAAACTACTTGCACGTTCTTTTAGACATCTATCTGTCAATAAGAATAATTGCAAGATCGAATGGCCGCATGAACGCTGGAACGCACGTCGCATGTCGCATGATACAAAAGTCACAGATCGCACGATCTCGCGAGAACAAACGAACAACGCAAGGCCGCACGAACGCTTGAACGTACGTCGCATGTCGCACAATACACAAGTCGCAGATCACATGATCTCGCGAAAACAAACATTGCAAGATCGCACGAACATACGACAAACGTAAACCCGCATATGATCATACGATCATCGCTAAATCGCACGTCATAAGTGACCAATCGACTGTAAAACGCTAGAGACTATCACCTTTAATGATCATATTAATTGTGATCCTCAATGACTATATCTTCTGTTAACCATCATTTGATCTCACAGATTTAAGTCTCCGACTAACTAAATTAATTTTTAGTCAAGCGATTCGAAGACAATACGCATCTCTGACAATTGAATTTTTCTTTGGAACGAGATTTGAAATTCAATTAGCTTTGAAATCGAAATCTCGGGAGGCTAACTGTTTGGGTAAAAAATCACACCCTCGACCGACGAGTATAATACCCACGACAACCATACCCTTGACCAACAAGGATAAATACCCACGATAGTTATTCATCAAAGTCATGACTGAAAAGTAGCGTTCACGGTCCAGCGACCATGGTCCAACGTCCAGCGTCAAACGTCCAACGTCCAGCGTCAGCGTCCAACATCCAGCGTCCAGCGTCCAACGTCCAGCGTCCAGCGTCCAACGTCCATGGTCCAGCATCCACCGGCCAGCGTCCATGGTCCTGCGACCACGGTCTTACAACCAAGATCTTACGAACAACGTAAAAACGTCTTCTATCATTTATTCTAACAGACGTGAACGACGACACACACTTAATAGCATTAAAGGACTGTTGGATGGTTACAGTCAACGCCATTAAGAACAATCAAAGTCACAATTCATGACGTGACCGTTGGATGGTTACAAACTACTCCGACTATAAAATCCAAGCTCAAGATAATGAAAAAGGGAGAGGGATCATCGCAACATTCTGGAACCAAAGAATACACGAAAGCTCTCTAAATTGCATACGACGTTACTGTCTATTTTTATATTTCTTTCTCTGTAATAGTACGATCATCGCTCCACAAGATGAAGTCCCTGTTTGACGTCGCTTGTGAATTGACGACCTGTGTTGTCGTCCGCGGTTTTTACCCTCTACGGGGTTTTCCGCGTCACTAAAATCATTTGTCCTATTTCCTTTTTTCTCCGTTATTTTTCTTATTTTTTTTTGAAGACTCATTCTAAAGTTGAGAAAGTCCGTACCCCTTCCTTAAATTGTTTTTTAAGCAATTTTCGGCATATACGGTTGTGCTAAAATAATGAGCGGTGCAATTTTTTGCATTAACAATAACAAGGCTATTTGGTAAAGCTTTTTATGCACTAAGAGCATCTCCAATGCATGACCTTTTCATAAGTTATTACTATTATAAATAGTCGTTGAAAAGTTTTTTACCCATTGGAGCAAAAGGGTTTTTGGTGAATGGGTTGGTATACACCAACCAGTTGATGCAAAAGACTTTCCAAGTTATTTTCATTTTGTTCCCATATCTTTCATTATTTATCAAACATAAAAAGCTTTTGATAAGGTTGGTTGCATTGGAGATGAATTTGAAAAATGACTTTGTGTTAAACAAAGTTAGTGGAGGTATGAGATGGCATAGGTCAAAAGGCATTGTTGATGCTTTAAGCTTTTGAAGAAAATCTTTTTGTGATTTGTATCTCTCAAATTCTCTTTCTTATAAACTTTTTGAAAGATTTTTTTGCATTGAAGTAAATTTATAAAAGAACTTTTAAGATGAGATGAATAGGTAGAAAAAGTCTTCCAGAAACTTAACCATTGTGGATGCTCTAAGACTTAAGCATTAAGTCTTGCAATGACCTTTTACCTTTTCCACATCATATTTCCATTAATTTTATATAACAAAAACTCATCTTTAAAAATGCATTCAACCTTTTCAATAGTTTTTATATCTAATAAATAATAAATATAAGAGTGAGAAAAGGGGACTAAAATGAAAATAAACTTGAAAAGGATAAAACTTTAAAAGATTATTTTAGAGCAACCCCTTTTGTCAATTAGTTATCCCCTCCAATACAACCAACTCATTTAAAAAGGTTTTTTAAATAGTAAAAAGTCTTTAAATAAACTTACTTTAGAGATGCTCTAAGGGGGTGCTATTAGCACTCCCCTTTTACAATTTTGGTTTTAGACCTTATATTATTTTTGATTTATTACTTTAACTCTTTTGATATTTTCTCTGTTACTCCTTTTATTTTTCTATTTTCTATTTTACATCTTAATCATATTAATTAATTACTAACACGTCAACTTAAGTATGTTTTTTAATACTAAAATTTTAATTATATTTTTTATGTTAAAAGATTAAAAAAATAACTTTTATAATAATTATTTTATTAAAGTTGTATTAATTTTAAAAAAAACTTATTAATCATTATTTTATAATATATAAGACATTATTAGAGATAAAAAAAACATTTATGATGTTAACAATCATTTAAATCGCACATATTCATGAGTACGATCATAATCCAACAACTTCAATTCCTGGACAAGTTTAGACCAAAAGAACAGGAAGTAGACAATCCAAGGTATCTAATATGTTAAAACAAAAATGTTATATTTAGAATTTTTTTTCGATGAAATCTTTCATCACTCACCATAAGAGTGTAAATATATACGCATCAAACTAATAAGCATTTGTTGAAGAAATTAGAAATATTTGAAAATGAGTTTTACTTGGATACTAAAGTTCTTTAATCTATTGGGAAATCGCAATTAATTGGAGTGTCAAGACTCAATCGCCAAGACGAGAACCTATAAAAACTCTCAAAAGAATAGAGATAGCACGATCTGGGTTTCATCTTGTTTCTAGAGAGCATGGCGTGGAGAACTATAGAGTTCAAATAGAGAAGACAAAAAATAATCGAGTAATGAAATATTCACAAAACATGAAATTACCTGTGCTCACAAATATGGAGAAGCAGGGTCTTGAGACCTTCTGAGTTTTGTGAAGAAGAAAACAAGGATCGATGTAGGAAAATCATCTGATAGCAAAGAGCGTGAATGTACCGATGAGGTTCGTGTTTTTTAGTAGAAAAGGCTGAGCATAGGAGAGGAGAGGTTAGGAGCTGCATGTGGGGAGACAAATCAAGATACGGTGCTTTAAAGTATGTAAACGGTCCAAATGAGATGCTATCTCTTAATTTTTCTACATAACCATTTAGCGTGCTTATAGTATAGCTATATGATTATATGTGTTTATAACATAAGGGTGTAAAATAAAAAATAAAAAAGTAAGAGATATAAAAAAATTAAATAACTAATTATAAAGATACAAATTGTAATTTAAAAATGATTAGAGTTGACTTGTTGAATTTATGTGTGAGAGGAGTAGATGGTAGGAGAGAGTATAAATTGCAATAGAGGGTTTTGTTTAGCAACCCCTGTTTAATAAATAATACCAATAAAATCATTAATTAATAACATTAACCATATTAAATTAGAGGATCATAATGAAGTTATCAAATGATTAACCCCATATAGTGGATTAATCAAATGAGAAGCCTAAAATTTGTGAGATCCTGAGATCCAATACGAGTCACTCATTTAAAATAATTATGTTATCTATTAAATAAATATAAAAAGGGTAATTTAGTAATAGAAGATATAACTAATAAATACATTTAATTAATTATATTATTCATAAACAGAAATTCATAACTCCCATAAATAAAAAATTGATAACTTCTCCATAAAAGAATTAATTAATTATTCACAATGTGTATCCAAGTTCTTACACAATGTTTTTTAAGGATCTTTAGTTCTTTTTTCGTTTGTTGTTCTTGGTTTGTTGTGTCACATTGTTGTCAGAAAATGATAATAAACATGTAAAAAAAAGTGGTCACGGTGTTTAATTAAAACAATATATTTGATAATGGTTCACATCGTGATATTATAGATTTTTGATTCTAGGGTCACCGAAGATATTTAGCGGGTGTTCAAACTTAAATATTGATTTTGTTCATCTGTACATTTTTTGTTTTTGGTGTTTGTGTTTACAATGTTTATTTGGTGATAGTTGTTAGGTTATTTAATTTTCAGAATGTGTTATGTCACTTGTTAGGCTTACTTTAATTATGTTATTAATAAGGGGAGAGAGAATAGGAAAGAGAATAACTATAAAATAATTAGGCATGGGTATGAGACCCGCTCCATTGAGGAACCCGATGTACCCGCCCCAACGGGGACGGATTCCCCGCAAAATCAGGGACCGGGGACTAGGATCCTCGAAATATAAAAACCGGGGATGGGGCCGGGGTCGGGTAACGTGGTCCCCCTCCCCCGAATATTAAATATATTATATATTTTTATTATTAAATATATTATTTATAAACTATTAGATTTTTTATCTTTTAGATTTATAAATAGTATTTTGACATTTTTACATACATTTTTTTGAGTTGTCTTACTATTTTTTTTCAGATAAAAAAAGGTTAAAAATTGAGAGCCTTTGATCAAACAACTATCTATGATGTTGTGATTTTGTGCACATATGATTATTTAAAACTCTATAAAAGTAATTTTGAAAACATGTGGGATTTAAACGTGAACCATTTTTGATTGAGTGTGGTATTTAACATATTTGATTTAAAACGTTTTTTAAATTAATGAGAAAAAATTCCCGATTGCCTCTTGGGGATCCCCATTCCCCGTCGGGGACGGGAATTGGGATGTGATCAAATTCCCCGGTGGGGATGGGGACGGGGATGGAAATTAGAATCGGGGACGATGATGGGAATTGAGGTCCCCGCCCCATTCCCATAGCCTAAAAATACCCGTAATAACCTTTATTAAAATTTTTTATTCAAAATTTCTAGTTTGCTAATTTTGTTCAAAACTCATTAATCAAAACACTCATTTATCATGAGACCAAAACTTAATACTAACCTAAAACGTGAATAAAGCTTAACATTCCAATGCCAAAAATATGGATAAAATACTATTATCAAAAATACCCAAAGACATAGCCAAGGTTCAATGCCTGAAACCATAACACATGGATAAGTTCCAAGATATCAATACTGCAAATTCTAAACGCGCTCCATACCTAAAACAACACCAAAAACATGAATAATATGCTTTCAAAAAATGACACCGTTCATTGACGGGAGAAACCCATATCCGTTGAATGTGACGAACACAAAAGTAAGCCACATATCAAGATTAATGAGCCCACTACGAATCAGTGGTCATCAAGTTCAACCCATTCTAGCTTACATCCCCCCCCCCCCGGATGATCCTAGATATGCTCGTTCACTAGAACGTATATCCAATATGGCCTCACGATCATCAACAACCACCCACGGTCTATAGCTTGAGTCATCCGCTATGGATCAAAAGGTCATCAAGTTTAACCACCCACAACATGTACTTTTAGTCCCCTACTGATTCTAAATAATTCTAGTTACATTATTGGGATAATAATCCCATCTTAAAACCAACAAACTAACTCTTATGCCTATGGATCCATTGCATTACAATCTAAATTACACGGCTTCTATTGAATATCCAACACACTAAAAAACATGTAATTTCCAAATAAAGATGTCATAACTGGAGGTGATCGTTTGTGGGCGGCCCCGACCCTAACTGGAGAAGGAGGTTAAATGCTCAAACTGGATCTGAAGTCAAGAAATAATTGTCGTGGGAGACCTTTCGTGAACACATCCACATATTGGAAAGTGCATGGATGTGTGAGACTCGACTCGAACCTGTCCCATAGCGACTTTTTCATGAACGAATTGTATATCCATTTCTATACGTCTCGTTCGTTGGTGTTGGACTAGATTTCCGGACAAATAAACAACAGAAACATTGCCGCAGGACACGAGGGTGGGGCGCTGAAGGGGCATGTGAATCTCAAGAAAAGATTTCGAAGCCAATAGGATTCGGCAACAGCATTGGCTACACGCCGATATTTAGTTTTGGCGCTGGAACGTGATAGAGTAGGTTGGCATTTGGCGGACCAGAAGATCAAGTTATCGGTCAAAAAGATATAGTAGCCAGAGGTGGATCTACGAGTGTCCGGGCATCTCCCTAATCTACATCGGTGTAAGCGATGGGTTGGAATTGGTAGGTGGGTACAAGTGTAGGCTAATATAAAAAGCACCCTTGAGATACCGAAGGATATGCTTAAGGGGGTTGAAATACGGTTCACGTGGAGAATGCATAAAGAGGCATATTTTTGGACCGCATAAGCAATATCCGGTCGGGTGAAGGTAAGGTATTGGAGGGCGCCAACGAGGCTTCGTGAAGCGGATGGATCGGTCACGGGCTGACCCGCCTAGGCACTTAACTTCTAGTCGGTGTCCAAAGGGGTTGCAACGGGCTTATATTGGTCCATGTTTGCTCTGTTAAGAATGTCTTCGGCATACTCTTGTTGAGAAAAAAACATGCAGGTGGTCGTACGTTTGACAAAGATGCCCAAGAAATACGTGAGGGCACCAAGATCCGATATCTCAAATACTCGTGTAAGGGTAGTGATGATCTCGATTTTAAGGTTATATGATTAGGCTGTGAGGACAATGTCATCGATGTATAGAAGTAGGTAGGCGTACTCATTGCATCGGCAAAATATAAATAAGAAAGTGTCGCTTTTGCTACTAGTAAAACCAAGAAGAAGGAGATATCGTGCAAAACCTTTGGTACCAAACGCGTGGGGCCTGTTTGAGCCCGTAAAGGAACTTGCGAAGTTTGCAAAAGTGACCCAAGTACAATGGATGAGAAAAACTTGGTGGTTGATGCATGTATACAGTCTCGTGAAGGTCACCATGTAAAAACGCATTTATTGTTGAAAAACTTAATTTTGGTAAGTTTATTTGGATGTTGTACAACTCACCCGACATAAGGTACAAGAGAATGATGCATGAAGTTGAAAATAAAATTGTGATCACTTTCTTTTATTTGGAGCCTACAATCTCCAAGTTAATGGCAACTTGCCAACTTGCATGATAATCATTTGATGATGTATGGATGATATATACGGCTACCACATACATAAACCAACCAACTTGCATTGTTTCAACTTGCCAACATGGAGCAGGAGGTCCACCCAAGCTATTTCTTGCACACTCTATTTTTCTTATCCATATATATTTTTTATATATATATGCATGGCTACTTCAAGTGTCCAACTTGCCTACATGCAGAGAAAAGGAGCTGATGCTTTTGATTTTCTCACTATAAATAGACATGTAATTGGAAGAAGAAATTTTATCACCTACCCTTTCCTTATTCACTTGTGGGTTTTCTTTATTCCCTCTCGTTACTCTCTATTATATAGATAGAGTTTTATTTTAGTTTCCATTTTAGGAAACTTTGTTGCGAGGAATATTTTGGGTAGTTGATTCGTTGATCTAAGGATCTTGTAAACACGTTGTAATATCTCCCGGTTGGTAATATATCGAGCTCTCCCTCTCTCTTTGGTGGATGTACACTATCATATCAATAATGGAACCACGTTAAATTCTCGTGTTGCTAATTTTTCGTTGAACTTGTCATTTACGTAGATTCTAACAAAAATCGTTATTATCTATATTTGGGGTTATTTATTTTGATAAAACTATTGTGCAACATCTAGATCATTGTTATCCGCATTTGTTGTCGGGTTTGTTGTGTTCTTGGATTTCTATTCGTTTGGGACCTTAGAAATCACTTGCTAGCATCTGTTTCATGACACGCATTTCCTAACAATTAGTATCAAAGCTTCGGATCTAGAGTTGGAATTTTTGTAGAAAATATACATAAACTAGTTTGCACAAATATTTATCTCTATGGCTGAAGCCGAAAACCCATTTAGTGTCAGTTCCTCAAACTAGACCCAAAGACCGCATCAAAAGGGTACATATAATTTATCTGGGGCTGGGATCCGTGTACAGACTTGGAATGGGGATGGTGATTTTGGTAAATGGCAGTTCACAACATCTGTTGCGCTTAGAAAGAGTGAAGTCCATCCAGTAGTATTTGCTATGCATGAGTTAGACCCTAATATGTCTGACCTTAAGGCTAGAGAAATGGAAGCATGGCATTTACTACTTTACAGATGGCTATGGGAGAGAATGTCATTTCTGAGATCGTGTCAGAAAATACTACTGCTGGTATCTGGAGTAAACTTGAGAATATTTATCTTAAGAAAACTCTGACAAACAGGTTGTTATTGATGCGGTCATGTCTTTTCTTCAAAAAGAAGGAAAGAACTTTTATTAAAGCTCACATGACCGAATTCGAAGATATCATAATGAAGGTGAAGGCAACAGATGCGCTTCTAGCCAAAGATGAAGAAGCTCTTGCTATGATTATGTTGTATTCACTTCCTACAAAATATTCTCAATTCACTAACAGTTTTATATATGGAAAGGAATCTCTTTCTTTATCTGATGTGAAGGCAGGTATGATATCTAAAGACCAGAGGATCCAGATGAGGATCGGTAACAACCTAAGAGAGAACAATCATTCTCACGACCTGTTTGCTGATAGAGGTCGTGATGATCAACATTCATCAAGAGGAAGAAAACGTGGGCGCTCTCCGTCTCGTCGACTTGGTTCTCGCGGGAAATCAAAGACATGTGGAAACTGTAATTATTACCACAAGCCAGGTCATTGGGTGAAGGATTGTCCGAGTCTTAAAAAAAGGCAAGGACAACTCTGAATCATCAGTTGTTGCAGCTAAAGAGGAGCAATATGGCTTCTCCGCCACAGTTACACCACCGCAGGTGACAGGCGCTAGGTGTTAAATACCGGTGCATCTCACCATATGACACCATTTCGGGATTGCTTCTCTACCTTCGAAAAAATTGAAGGTAACAGTATTTATATGGAAAACAATGCTTCGTGTGTTACTAAGGGTATTAGTACTGTGCAGATCAAGATGTTTGATGGGTGTATCCGGACATTGAACAATGTCAAATTTGTTCCATCCATGGCCCGTTCCTTGATCTCTCTTGGACAACTGTCCAAATTGGGTTGCAAGATTCAGATTGTAAATGAGAGAGTTTTATTGTAATGAAAGGCAAACGGGGTGAAAATAATCTTTTTCACTTGATTGGTGAGACCATTTCTTCTGAATCGTGTGTGGCCGATAGCTCACAGAATCTTGATTCTGCTCGCTTATTGCATCTTCGTCTGGGCCACACATCCGAGAAGAATTTGGAGATTTTGCGCAAGCTAAATCTTATCAAAGTCGTCGTACCTACTAGCTTGGATTTTGTTTCAGGATGTGCCAAAGGAAAACAGACGCGTGTTTCTTTTGGTGTTGGAAAACACAACACTAAAGTATTCTTGATTATGTTCATACAAACGTCTGGGGACCATCCAGTACTTCGTCCCTTAGTGGAGGTAAATATTTTGTTTCGTTTATTGTTGATTTCTCATATAAGCTTTGGGTGTATGTGTTAAAGTTAAAGTCAGACGTCTTCGATAAGTTCAAGATTTGGTTAGCATGAGTAGAAGTTGAGACTGGAAAGACGTTTAAAGTGCTTAGATCTGACAATGGTGGATAATTTACTAGTGGTAACTTCGAAGACTTTTGTTCGCGTAAAAGCATCCACCGTCACTACACCACACCGGGGGACCCTCAGTCTAATGGGGTTGCCGAGCAGATGAATAGGACTTTTCTTGAAAAAGTTCGATATATGTTGTCGAGATCGGGATTCGCTAAGTTGTTTTGGGCCGGAGCAATTCACACCGCGGTGCACATTATTAACAAGTTACCTTGTTCGATTATCAAGGGAAAGATTCCGGAAGAGGTTTATAGAGGTAAAGAAAACATCTGTTTGAAATACATACGTGTATTTGGTTGTCCTGTTTATGTCATTTTTCAGGCCAGGACAAGCTAGATCCTAGAGCCACCGAAGGATCTTTGCTCGGCTATACAGATGGTATCAAGGGTTACCGAATCCGGAACCCCTTGACTCGTAAAGTGATTCATTCTCGTCATGTCACATTTGATGAATCAGTCCTGTTGAAGTCACAGGACCCTTGGTCCTCTCAAGGTTCGGAAGTCGTTACTACTGTTTCTCCTACTGCCGATAAAGTGGAGACAGTAGACAGTCTTTATATTCCCAGTTCGTCTGCTCTTGATATTGGTTCAGGATCACCTGATAATGTTGAAGAAGTCATTCCGCTAGTGACTTCTACTAGTGATTCTGAAGAATAGATTTTGATTGATGGTGAAGCTACCTAGCCTAACCTCAAATCCTAGCATTCATACAATAAGGCGTCAACAGTGCCGTCTAGCGCCTTTTAGGCCCTAGTTATTGCACCTACCAGGCATAGCCAAAGGACTATTCGACCGTCTAACAGGTATGGAGATTGTGATTTTGCTAACATGAGTTTTACAGATCAGCTGGAGTATGCTTTGCATGTAGGGCAAGAAGGGTCGTTTGATATAAAAGAGGCGTTGGCCTTGACCCACAATTCTATATGGCTTGGAGCCATGCAGGATGAGATGAAGTCTCTCTCAAAGAACATCACTTGGGACTTACATATGTCCATTACCGAACGGTAACCGTGCTATTGACTGCAAGTGGGTTTTCAAAGTCAAAGATGACAATTGGTACAAGGCTCATCTCGTTGCTAAAGGCTTTGCACAACGGAAAACTATCGAATATGATGATATTTTTTCTCCCGTTGTATGTCATACATCTATTTGCGTTCTTTTGTTGATCGTGGCTATGCACGATTTGGAGCTAGAACAATTAGATGTGAAGACCGCCTGCCTACACGGAAACTTGGAGGAAACTATCTATATAAAGCAACCCGATGGTTTCGTTTCCAAAAACAAGCCATATTATGTATGTAAGCTCAAGAAGTCCCTTTATGGACTTAAACAATCGCCTTGTTAATGGTATAAGAAGTTTGATTTCTTTATGCTCACTCTGGGATTTGAGCAAAGTGAAAAGGACGTTTGTGTTTATCATAGACAAAGCGGTGGTATTTTCACTTATCTTCTTTTTTACATAGATTGCATGTTTATTGCTTGCAAGGACCGGTCAGAGATTGAACGTCTGAAAGATAAGTTGAAGTCAGAGTTCGAAATGAAGGATCTCGGCACAGGGCAGAACATTTTGGGCATTAAAACTATGCGGGACAAAATGTCCCGTAATCTCATGTTAACACAAGGGGCTTATATCCAAAGGATTTTGAAGCGATCCAATCTTGATTATGCCAAGACGTCTAGCACTCCGCTACCGAAGCACATCAAGATCACGTGTGAAGATTGTCCGAAAGATGACAAGGAAAAGATCGAAATGTCAAAGGTTCCGTATGCCAGTGTCGTCAGGAGTTCATTGCATGGTGTGTACTCGTCCCAATCTCGCATATTGTGTCGGAGTGGTGAGTCGGTTTCTCACAAATCCGGGTCGATCACATTGGGTAGCCGTTAGAACGGCGTTTCGATATTTGAAGGGAACAAAGAAACATGTTCTTGTTACAAATTTGGCGTTCAGCTCTCGTACGAAGCACATTAATGTGCATGATGCATTTCTGGTAGCTTTGCATGATGCGAAAGTGGTGTACTTGAAGAAAAACATCACTGACGATAATGCTACCGATATGTTCACCAAATCGTTACCGCCAACTAACTTTGAGCATTGCTAAAACTTAATCCAGCTCCATTTGTGTTAAGTGTCGTTGGGCACTTTGGCAGAGAGAGAGAGAGAGAGTGTGAGAGAGAGAGAGAGAGAGAGAATATTACCACATTTGACAAAAACGACATCTTTGGGGAGTTATTACTTGGTACGTGTTTTGGGTTGCTTAACTCGTTTCGTTTTATTGAGATTGCTCAGTTGAGGATTTTTGCTTTTGGCTTTGACGGGTGATGCCCAAGCCGAAGCTCGTCACGGTTAAAATGCATTTTGTCACCTCGTGTCAGTCTCTATCAGCTATTGTTCGTGTTCGTTGGATTCGTTCATGTTTGGTTTCGTCGGGTGATTTGCACATCATGGTGGAGTGTTGAAAAACTTAATTTTGGTAAGCTTTTTTTGTGGGATGTTGTACAACTCACCTAACATAAGGTACAAGAAAATGATGCATGAAGTTGAAAATAAAATTGTGAGCACTTTCTTTTTTGGAACCTACAATTTGCAAGTTAATGGCAACTTGCCAACTTGCATGATAATCATTTGATGATGTATGGATGATATATACGGCTACCACATACACAAACCAAACAACTTTCATTGTTTCAACTTGCCAACATGGAGCAGGAGTAAAGCCAAGAAGATATATACAGCTACCACATACATAAAATTGTGATCACTCATTGCATCCGCAAAATATATAAGGAAGTGTCGCTTTTGCTACAAGTAAAACCAAGAAGAAGGAGATATCGTGCAAAACCTTTGGTACCAAATGCGTGGGGCCTGTTTGATCTCGTAAAGGGACTTGCGAAATTTGCAAACGTGGCCCAGGTACGATGGATGAGAAAAACCTGGTGGTTGATGCATGTATATAGTCTCGTGAAGGTCACCATGTAAAAACGCATTTTTTATTGAAAAAATTAATTTTGGTAAGTTTTTTTTTTGGATGCTGTACAACTCACCCAACATAAGGTACAAGAGAATGATGCATGAAGTTGAAAATAAAATTGTGATCACTTTCTTTTATTTGGAGCCTACAATCTGCAAGTTAATGGCAAATTGCCAACTTGCATGATAATCATTTAATGATGTATGGATGATATATACGGCTACGACATACATAAACCAACCAACATTGTTTCAACTTACCAACATGGAGCAGGAGGTGCCGCCCAATCTATTTCCTGCACACTCTATTTTTCTTATCCATATATATATTTTATATATATGCATGGCTATTTCAAGTGTCCAACTAGCCAACATGCAGAGAAAAGGAGCCGATGCTTTCAATTTTCTCACTATAAATAGACATGTAATTGGAAGAAGAAATTGTACCACCCACCATTTCCTTCTTCACTTGTGGGTTTTCTTTATTCCCTCTCGTTACTCTCTGTTATATAGATAGAGTTTTATTTTAGTTTTCATTTTAGGAAAATTTGTTGCAGGGAATATTTTGGGTAGCTGATTCGTTGATCCAAGGATCTTGTAAACACGTTGTAATCTCTTCCGGTTGGTAAGTTATCGAGCTCTCTCTCTCTCTCTCTCTTTGGCGGATGTACACTATCACATCGATAATTGAACCACGTTAAATTCTCGTGTTGCTAATTTTTCGTTGAACTTGTCATTTACGTAGATTCTAATAAAAATCGTTATTATCTATATTTGAGGTTATTTATTTTGATAAAACTATTGTGCACCATCTAGATCACTCCGCATTAGTTGTCGGGTTTGTTGTGTTCTTGGATTTCTATTCGTTTGGGACCTTAGAAATCACTTGCTAGCATTTGTTTCATGACACACATTTCCTAACATTTTTAACATTAAGTTGGTGTACCAGCCAGTTGCCTCCCAAAACTAGACTCAGGAATATATGTATTGTGGTGGGATTCACCACGGGACTGAATGTTTCGTCGTTGTCCACACCTACCTACTGAGAGTTGCCATTTACGTCGAGCCTAGCTTTATACCGTTCAAGGGTGCCGTCTGCATGGAATTTATGGTGAAAAATCCAATGGCAGTGAATAATATTCGCGTCGTGGGGGAACTAAATCCCAAGTATTTTGTTTAAGTAAAACATTAAATTTAGTATGCATGGCATCGTTCCAATTATGGTCAAGAAGGGCAAGTTTCAGATTTGAGGGGATAGGAGAAATAGTTTATATGTGAAGCGAGAACGGTTGGTTGGGTTTGAAAATTCCGTTTTTGGAACGGGTTTGCATTGGATGAAGTTTGGGTGGGGAAGGTGCGGGGACGGGAGTGGATTGGACTGGAGTTGTAGTTGGGCTGGAAGGAGTTGAATGGACCGATTGTTGGTTTGCAGGTGGTATAGGGCTGCTGGATTGGGGCGTAGGTGAGGGATGGACCGGTAATGGTGAATATACAGCAGGTTGTGTGTGGTTGGGATCGCTAGGAGAGATGACCAGGAGGGGGGGTCGGTGGTGACATATCGGCTGGATTGAGCGAGGGAAAACTGGAGTGGTGGATTAAGTAGGGAAATGGAGGTATGTCATGTAGAAAATTACATGAGGTTGTGGGTATTTTGCTGATTTTGGTGAATGGGAAGACATTTTCAGTGAAAATGACATGACGAGAAATGATCTGTTGATTATTGGATAGAGATTGACAAAGATAACCGCGGTGGTTTTGAGGATAGCCGAGAAACACATCAAGAACTCAATTCCCCTTCTCTTGGACCAAAGTAATGGTCATTATGCATCATTGGTGGAGTTATTTCACATTCACGCATGCGCGTACAACGTTATCGATCACATTAACCTCGTTGTGAGTTGGGTTGGGCCGTTGGATACGGACAAGAGGCGTTGCCCATTGATTCAGGTGATACCAATCGCTCATAGGCCATGGATATTGAGTTTGAACACCGGTTTGGTACTGGGTCTGAACACCAGAGCAACCACGGGCTCGACTTCCATGTGTAAACGAGTGACGGCCACCACGATAACCTCCACGGTTGTTGCCACGACCAGGGCTGTTGATGTGTTCTTGTGCGGGTGAGTCGGTTGGAGTGTTGGAGAGCTGAGAGATGGGAGCTTGAGGGGCATGCGATTCCTGTTTTGATAGTCGTGTTTCCTCTAACAACATTTGAGATCGAGTCTTGCTAAAGCTTGATAAGGGGTCATATTGCTGGATGAAAGTGGCAATAGTGTCATAGTCACCTTTTGTTAAACCGGAGACGAGTTGGAGAACCATTTATTTTCTAAAATTGGATTACCGACGTTTACGAGTTGATCGGCCAAGTTCCTGAGGCGAGCACAATAATCAGAGACGTTGGAGAAGGTGTCGAGACGGGTGGTGTTGAACTGTTCTTCCAAGTAGACGACGCAAGTGGCTTTGTTATCTTGAAAGATTTCTTCGAGACGATTCCATAGTTCTTGGGTGGAAGCCCCCCGTTTCATAATGGTTTGGAGAAGGTCGGTTGAGATTGTAGCGTAGATCCACTGCTTTACGACGACATCCAGACGTGTCCATGTAGCTTTATCGATGTCTGTTGGGCTTTCAACTTTGGGGTTAATGTGATCGAGAACATTGTACGCGCATGCGTGAATGTGAAATAACTCCACCCATGACGCGTAGTGACCATTACTTTGGTCCAAGAGAAGGGGAATTGAGTTCTTGACGTTGTTTACTCTGAAGGCAGGATGAAAAGGAGTTTTGGGTCCTTGGGTGTTGTAGTTAGAGCCTGTCATTGTGAGAGAGACGATAAGCGACAGCGGTGGCAGTAAACGGAAGAGTAGGGCGACAGAATTTAGGGTTGAAGGGATAAGGAGAAAAGAAGATAATCCGGCTCTGATACCATAATAAGTGGCAAAATCTGTGTGTCTTTTCTCATTGATAATGCAACAATTTATATACAAGATACAAACTGGAAACCCCGTTAATTAAGGAAATGATATCAATCAATAAATACAAATATATGCACAATATATGGCAAGCAATATTGTCGGGTAACACTTTCGATTATATAATAAGACAAAAGAGATATCAAATTAAATAGTGTAAAAAAAAATAGTTTCAAAATATGTGGAGTATGCACATTTTCGCTCTAATGATTTATCAATTTCCAAAGTCCAGGCTTTTTCAATAAAAAAGTATTTATCATCTAATATTTCAAGATCGAGATTCAAGACGTACTATATAATAATTACATATATTTAGGTGACGGTTGGTAGTTAGTAGAAGGAATCCAACCCAAAGCCACTTCTAAATCTTTTTAATATAAAACAGTAAATTATTAATTATATATAAAACTTAATCAACTATAATAATATAACGGATCGGTCGGGCTTGACCGAATTCTTTTTTCATTGCCTAAGCCCTCCCATAAATTTTGGCGGTACAACCTGAGCCCGCCCATGTTTCCAAGAATAAATGTCCAAGTCTGCTTTTCTAACGGGTGGGCTACACCGCACATGAACATTTCTAGCCATAATTGCATGTCACATTTCAAAGATCAACATTGAGCAAGTTAAACAGAACAAATATCCCTAAAACTCATTTAAGTCAAAATCGAGCCAAATGCTCAACGACTCTTTTGACTAATGAATAAAAGTCATATAAAATAATAATAATGCAAATACTCAACATTTATATAACTTATTTCTCAAAAGGTGTACATATTTCTATTATCAATTCAAAGTTTGGGAAAAATCTCAAAACGCATCCTAACTTCAAAGATGCACTTACAAATAAGCAATGAAATTCCATCGTTTGCACTTTTGGTTTTATAAATTAGCCTACTTTTTTCTTTTTTCATATTTTAATCATCGGGTTTCGCACCACTCACCATTAGTGCATAATGGATTAATTAGACAAAAAAAAGCTATCGATATGACAAGTGTTAGAAAAAGTGATTCTCCCTCTTCCCATACGCATCACTCCCTTACACACCAAGGCTGAGTGGTGCGTATGAGGCCACTTTACAAAAAATAAGTCACGGGTTTTCTTCTTCTTCCTAATGCTTCCCCAACCACTTATTTTATGACACAACAAGTACTCTTTCCTAATAACCTTTACACAAGAATGTCCTTTCCGATACATATTTTTTTCTTTTGTTTATTAGTTTCATTTATATAACATACTCCATTACTTACAAATTACACCAACAACTCAACAAACTTTTCATCTCATCTCTCACTATCACTTTCATCTAATCTTCTACCATAAATTTATCTTAACACCAACAATACAACAACTCAACAAACTTTTCATCTCATCTCCTACTATCACTTTCATCTAATCTCCTACCATTATTTTATGTCAACACCAACAATACAACAAAAACTTTCATTTGAATTTCCATTCATCATGGTAAGCTTTTATATGTTATTTTTTTAATGTTCGTATTACACTAATTTAGATTTATATGTTATTTTTTAATGTGTTTATATTGTATATAACAGGGGGATTATTATAATGCATAATTAAATGTAAAATCAAGTATAGATATTGTAAATAAAATTTCGTCGACATTGTGGAGGTCTAGCAAAAGACTAGAAATGTTTAGGAGTGCCTGTTTTAGGCATTGGCTCGATATTCGGTCAACACATCAAGACCTGGTGCTCGTTCATTTTGATGTTACAAATGAAGTTACCACTACGAGATAAAGACCACAAAGAAGCAATGTTTTTTAATGTTGGGGGATATAATTTACGTTTTGGACGAGAAGAATTCTGAATCATCACCGATATGCGATTTGGCCAAAAAAGCAATCGTTATCGGAGGTAATAGAGTCATCCTTTAAAAGACGTGTTTTAGAACTTCATGAAGATCGCCTGGTACGTAGGAATGATCTTACCTAACTTTAATAAGATCGAAAATTCGAAACATTAGCAGATATTGATGTCGTACGTCTATGTCTTTTGGTTATGGTGTCCTTTGGATTTATTGGTCTTAATCCACTCCATATCGCTCCAGATGGATATTTACTCTTAGTCGAAGATTTGGATACATGGAACAAGTATTTTTTTTCATTGTAGTCTACAGTTTTATTACGTAGATGTAAGTACTAATCTTTAAGTGATTCACGAACCATCGAATCTACAAAATACGAAAGGTTATACATACACACACACACATATATATATATATATATATATTATAATTTGGGGTTCTTTCATTTAGAAACTCTATGAGGAGTAGAAACTTTGGAAACCAAGGGGAAAACCACTATTAAATAAAAAAATCATAATTTTTTTTCATCAAATGTTATGTTTTAAGATATTGTTTCACATATGTTTGTGTTCATAAGAAAAAAAAATACTATATGTGAACAAAAAACGTGGGTTACTTTCACATATGAAACAAAATTCATATGATGGAACAAATAAGCGAATGTGACAACTGTCAAATTTGAGCTTCCAGGTTAGCTTTTATTTAGTCTATTAGTATTTTTATAGTTGAGTTATAAGAATGAGACTTAGTTTGATTTAGATTGACCGAAAAATTTCTAGAGTTTCTGGTAGTTGCTTAGAAAGTCCGGTTCCGACCCGTAACTATCTGAAACGTCCTATATAGTGTCAAATGCTCTAATTTATACTCAATTTATATAAAATATATAGTTTTAGTATGTTAAATATAAAACTTTTATTTTTGTTAGAATTTAACCAAAATGGGCTTACAATTTGGAGAAAAATGTCATTTAAATTGAGAAAAATGACATTTTTAACAGTTTTGGGTCTTACACATTATTAAATAAAAACAATTATAAAGGATGGTCTTGGGCCCCTCATTCTTCATCATATCACCATCAAAATAACAAGAATGTTGAAGACAATACATCCTTTTCATCATCCAAGAAAGGTACCAACTTTACTTTCATCTCTTTCTTACAAATTTTGTTGAAAAACCTTCCTTTTTGTGTTCTTTGAGTTGTTTTTCAACCAACCACGAATTTCTTAGTTCTAAGGGGAGATTATACACCAAGATATGTGAAACATATCTATGATAGTGATAATCTATGACCCAAACACATAGAACACAAGAAATATAAGCAAACACACATTTGCATGTTGGATTGATTCTTAGAAATGCATTTTTGGCTGCTAACAGATTTTATGCATGTGCATAAATCGTCCATTTCTTGCAAATAATATGTTCAAATATCATGAATCTTTTTCTAAAAGTTTATTTAGTGAGTTGGGGTTCCAATCCAAGTGGTCTCACTCAAAAACATTCAGTTTTGACCCCCCAAATGCTCATAACAAATTTGATGTGCATCTGGAAGTTCAACAGTAGGTAAACCCTACTTTGAACAACCATAACTCACAAAATAATCGTCCAAATCACTTCATTCTTCTTCTGGAATTTATTTAAGAAAATAACATTTCAAATGCCACTAGTTTCATTCAAAGATGTGGTGATTTGGAGTTTCACTTAATCAAAACAAAATGAGTGTGCAATCTGCCCAAAGCTGACAGATTTGTGCATGCATGTTCAAATGGCCATATCTCTTTCAAACCTCAATAAAAATGGATGATTTTTCTTTTGAGAGTTAGTTTTATGATCTATCTTCTGTTTGCAAGTGGAATCACATGAAAATATGGAGTTTTGACCCTCCAAACACCTAAAACATTTTAAGTGTGTAAACTGTGAAACCACCAGTAGCTAAACCCTACTTTGTATGATTATATCTCTTTGATTATTTGTCCATAATGTATAATTCTTATTCTGGAGTTTTCTTTTATGAGTTAGGGTTCATATGAATCTGGTTTCATTCAAAAATATGAAGTTTTGAGGCATTAATCAATTTATTAAAGTTAAGTGCGCAATCTGTCAACTAATGACAGATGTGTGCATGAAATTTTGTGGTGCCATATCTTCCTCATAACTCATTCAAAATGAGTGATTTTTTATCTTAAAAGTTTCCTTTATGTGTTGTGTTTATAATCCAACTGGAATTTCTGAAAAACATTTAGTAGAACTTCTCAAATGGTTGTTTTACCAATAGGGTGTAATCAGCCCTTCTTGTTGTGATACACTGTTTTATATAAATTATTTGAACCATTATTACATGTCCAAATTCCATGAATTTGGTCACAATGACCTTAACTAGTAATGTATCACATATAAAAAGATGGGAAATTTTGTCATTTTTAATGTTACATTAATTTAATCATTTTTAGGACCTAAAGTTTCTGTCAGAAAGTGAAATTGATTTCATGAATTTTGATCACCTGAAGGACTATAACATTACATTTTTGGTATAATTTATATCATTAAGGAGCATATGTGCATTATGTGTAACGGGACAATATTAGACCAAGTTGGACATATAAGGACTTATAAGCACTCTCGTAGTAATCGTTAGACATATAAGTAATCATATGGGTACGTTACTTTGTTAGGTAAGCGTTAGACTGTCAAGCGGACATCTCGGGTATCAATTTTGAAGCTTTTGCTATAAGGTGAGTATTCACGGCCCCTCTTTTTAAATGTTTATACGTTTTGGGGTGTAAAGCATGTTGTTTTAAAGGAATGGAATTGATTTATATTGATTAATGAAAAACATATAAATCATTATGATGAGCAAATTTATAATACACAAATGATATGTTGAGTTATGTAAAGTCCCCGTGTTACACTACTATTTAACTCTCTATTTGTTTTGAGTCGATGATATTTGTCGATAGCGCTATGTGGTTGACATACCCACCTAACTGGCAAGTAGGGGTGCACTTTATCAATTAAGAATGTTCTACACATGTGGACTTTAGGTCCACCGCTGAGGTAGTTCGTGGGGCTTAGAATGTCGTTCAGGCTTAGTAGTGGCTCAATATTTAAATATCATGTGTAAAGATAATTTGTATATTTGCTCATAAAATTTAAAAGGTTAAAGTTGATGCGAACATCCGATTCGCTATTATCATACCTTGCATATAAAATGTTTTGTGCATTTAAAAACCTGTGAACTCACCAACTCTTTGTAGTTGACCTTTCTGTTTTAACATGCTTTACAGGAAAATAAGAAGGTAACCGATCAAGCTTAGCTTATTTTTGTGGAACACCAATCAAGACATTTTATATATCCAATTTGATGTAATTTGTTGTTAAAATTCAAGTAGTCAGGTTGTAAACTTTTAAAATTTTAACTTTGACGTTTTAAATATATGTGGTCGGTGTTTATATTCCTATTGTTGTGAAACCTAGAACTATCGTACCTGGTGTTTCCGCTTTAGCGGGGTGTGACAGTGAATATTCACATATAATATTTTTTTCCCGTGAACACAAACATATGTGAAACAATATCTTAAACCATAACACTTGATGAAATTTTTTATTTTATATTGGTTTCCAAAGTTTCTACTCTTCGTAGATTTTCTAAAAGAACGCCCCTCTATAAAATTAATATATATTTATACACACACACATATAAGTTCGACAAAAAACCAATGTAAATGTTCGTACCGTACAACCAATGTCGACAAAGAACCGCTCAAATCGTGCCACTTCATCGATCTAGATTTTCCATACAATCCCTGGATTAGCCTTTTGCTAATTATAACATAACACCGGGAGTACGAAAAACGGTTCCTCTAGGTTATCTCTTAAAAGAAGAATGGCATAACGCTTTGGACGCTAAGCTTGCATGTAACTAACTGATATTTTTTGTAGTAGTTTTACATATCGACGATGATGTCATGACTCTTGTATAATCTACTTGTGTCATTCATTGCATCTTTCAATACATGACTCAACACCTTCTTGTTCTCTTGATGGTGATTGGCAAACACTTGTGTCTGTGAACATGTGTGTAAATCCTTCAATTTACGAACCTGGAACAACTTTGTACCGTCAATTACGGTTGCTCTTATTCACCATTCACAATTTTCAGATATACATACCGCTTCAAATCTAGATTGCGTGGAGCGGGTGGTTTTCAACTAGTGACACTCTTCATAACATTTCAATCCAAGGGCTAGTTTCAAGTCTTCTTTACATCTGAATATTTGTCCATCTTTTACATGTTTAGAACATTGATATTTGATAGTTGGTTCTTTAAGTTTCACAATAGATATTGGCGTTGGTAATGGGGGAGGCATGCCCCAAAATAAATTACAACCTATCGGATCAGTACTATTACCTCTATCAACACTTTCTTTATCTTCCTCTTAAGGTCCTTCTTTAACTCCATCCTCATGCTCTTCATTATCTTCCTCATCCGGTTCACTATCACTATTATCTGATCGTAACCCTTGAAATTCATTTCTATTGGGATGAAACAAACAATCCCCTGAAACACCCCATAATAAGGATCAAGATCGTCCTTATATTTCTCATATGCTCTTTTAGTGTGATCTAAATTAGCCTCATATTCTTCTACAATAATTTCAGAAATGTGAATGCCATAATCAGATGGTAGATCTTGGTATTGGTACGCCGGACGATTTTCATACGGCTTATATGGAGTTTCGTACGTCCCCTAACTTTGAAATGGGTAATACTGAAAAACGGGTGATATTGGTACCCTACATGTGGAGTTTGAAATGAATTTTCATATCCGAAACAAGGTCGGGGCAGGATCGGGGATGGCATCACCCGCCCCTAATATACTCGATTAATTTTTTTATTTTATTTAACATATGTATATGTTGTGTGTATAAATAAATATACATGTATATATGTGTATTTATTTATTATTAAATGACAAATATATTTGTTTTTTAATATTTTTGATTAATATAGTAACGATTTCTTATAATTTTAATTTTAAAAATACGTCATCTTTTACTAAACGGGTACCCAACGGGTTCGCCGAACCCGTCGGGGATTCCATCCCCTCGAACCCGTCGGGGATTAGTCGGGTTAGGGTCGGGGATGGGGGGGTGAAACAGGGTCGGGGTCGGGGATGGGGGATGCATTACCCGTGCCGTTTGCATCCCTACTTTGAAGTATATCCATGGGAATCAAAAGATCAGAATGATGATGAATTCTTTCAATATTCAGACATACTTCTGACATCTTTTGAAAATAGATTACTTCAGCATATGTCCCAGCACATAATCCATATCCTAAACATGGTGAATATTTGTTCACAAATGAGTCAGAAAGGTATACTGATGTTGACATAACAGAGAGGAAAATATATGGCCCAGAAGTCAAAAGACTTCCAAATGCTATACCTATGATGATTGTTCCTTTAAAAAAACAGAAACCTAGAATTCCCATGCGTCCCGATTTTCTGGACATGTGTATCAAAGTCAAGTCAAGTCTTGAACTTGAAAAAGAAGCAGAAATCAAGAAAAGAAATCAATCTCAAACCATATGTCTCAAAGTCAAATTTTCAGAAGCCTCCCTCCAGAGAAGAAATTTATAAAAACATATACGCCGTCAAGGATGAAGAAGTATATCTGCAAACTCCAAATTTTCATCCTGGAGTCATGCCTCAAATTAAGGCAAGGTATTTAAGGATCAGGCAAGAGAGAAAGTTCGTGTATTCAACCTCTTGCATATCTGAAATCTACAACTTGAAGGTCAGAACATACGCCAATAAAGCCATCTCCTATGTAGAGTTTACTGTACGAAAAGATGACGACGAGTACTATACATTCTCAGAGAACGACCTTCTGTCCCTGAATCCTTGTGACTATGTATCTTTAGGATTGTTTCTGGCAGAGAATCTAAAGAAGGGAATTCCTTAATCAATAGCCTATCAATGTTTAAAGAGGATTCTTGAAGCCTTTGTTGAATACAGAGCAAAGATAGATTTTCAGACTGCTCTGGATATGCATACTCCTCGTCTGTTTATCTCTGCTCCAAATGAAACCCTTTAAGTGATCAACAAATTTAAAATAGGTACCATTCTCTATAAACCAGAGATGGGTATAATCTGCCAAAGAACTTCTGGAAAAAAACTTCTTTAGGATTCAAGAGGGATTCAAATGTTCAACAGAAATCATGAAGGTGATTCATGGCCACATTGTACAGAGGAAAAGTGATCCAGATGCAAAGATCAGAAAGGCAACAAACGAGATGGATTTACTTCTCAAAGGCATCTTCAACCTGAGGGAATTCACTAGTAGTTTTAGTACTATAGTTAAAGGTATTCCAGATGCTTTATTTTGATCATTACTTGTATTTTCATTCTTGTACTTTCAAATTCAGTAATGTAATGAAAATTTGCTTATGTCTTCACTTGAATGTTTGTAAGAGTTGTTCTTTTATACATAGGGGGAGATTGTTAGATATATTTTATCTAAAAGTAGAGTAAACTACGATTTTCGTCCCTGTGGTTTGATGTTAATAACTATTTTCGTCCCTGGTCTTTAAAAGCTGCTTTTATCGTCCCCGTGGTTTCTATTTGGTTTCGTTTTTTGTCCCTCAAACTAACTTTGTTAAATAAGTTTGTTAAATTAAGGACAATTTGGTCATTTCATTATTTCCCTTTTTCCTTTTATTAAATTAGAGTTTTTATACAATATAATAAAACAAAATTTAACCCACCCCAACTCCAGTGGACGCCACCCCACCCGACCCCACCCCACCCATCTCCCTAACCTTCCTATCTTCTCCATTTAATGACCTGCAACATCTTTTTTCTACCCCATTTTTATAAACTTGCAATACTTTTTTTTTCTATTCTTTTTCAAGTAACCTTTCTAAAAATCTCCTTTTTTTTTCTTTCCCATTTCTCATATCAAATCCAAACTTAAATCTAAATCTAATCCTAAAATCAAACCAAGCCATTAATGGAGAAAGTCAAAGATCTAAACCCATTTCCCATATTACATGGAAGTATGAAGAAAGGAAGCATTTGCTAGTCCTATAAAAAATTCATCCGGAATATTTATTCGAAATGATGGCTCAGTAATAAGTGAAGAAAAGACTTTCATCCGGCAAAAAACTACCTATTTTCATGCTACTCATCTAAGGTGAGGTTAGTAATCCCAAAATTCATCTTGAAAGTTTTCCCTAACAATGTGGTTGTATTTTTTCGCTTCGAGCTCTGCATCTACATCGCCTTTAAACTTGACCGGAGTTGTCCTCTCCTGTTCCTCTCCAATGCACTATCAAAAGGTTTTGGGTTTAGAAATCTACCTTACTCCATTAATGGGTTTGGTTTGGCTTTGGTATGGGAAATGAGGAAAAAAGATGATATTTTGATAAAGGGTTACCGGTTAAAAAAAAAGGAAAAATTCTGCAGGTTGATGGGTGTGATAGTAGAAGAAGATGGTGATAGGTATAAGGGTAGAAGATGTTGCAGGTGGGAGAAGAGATGAAGTCTTGAAGATTTAGGAAGATGGGTGGGGGTGGGGTCACGTGGGAGTGAGTAATTTTGTTTTTTGTTTATTCTTGTAAATATTTTAATTTAATAACAGGGAAAGGGAAATGACATTGAAATGTAAAATGACTAAATTGCCCTGAATGTAACAAACTTATTTAACAGAGTTAGTCTGAGGGACGAAAAACAAAACCAAATAGAAACCACAGGGACGATAAAGCAATTTTTAAAGACCAGGGACGAAAATAGTTATAAACACCAAACCACAGGGACGAAAATCGTAGTTTACTCCTAAAAGTATGAAGAAAACTCTCCTGAAGACTAAGTGTTAGACTCTAGAAGACAGAAGCTATACTCTCCAGAAGTTAGCGTTGCTTACCCAGAAGACTATCCAGAGACAGAGTCATATCTAGATACACATTAAGGTTAACTGCACGTGAATAATGACATGGCATAACCGTCTAACAAACTTTGTTAGAAATTCATCCTACGTGTCATCTGGTAACAGGATAATTCCTTGACTTTTGTATCTATTTTAGTATAAATAGTAGGAGCGTTCCTTGGAATAGTTGTTGATTGAATCGGAGAGAACTTGAGTGATATTTGTGTAATTTATCCTTACTGTAATTGATTGATCTTTGAACAAATACGAATATCTGTTGTGCTTATTGAATCAGTTTAATCCTTTCAATTGAACAATTCTAGTTTATTTGTTGATTATCAAACTGCTTCCGCTACTGATTCGTTAAACTTAATATAATCAACATCTATTGAGTGTTAAACGGGATTTAGGTTCCAACAGATGAAATTGGTGCTTTTGCAAAATCTCTGGCCTTGATCACCAAATAATTCATAAGGAAGTTTGAGAATAGATCATTTCAGAATAAAGTTCGATCAGACAGATGTGAGAGGTCTAATCAACAGACGTATAAACCAAGACAAGAGGCACATCTGATAGAGAAGAAGGATGAAGAGAAAAAGGAGAAGCATAGAAGGAAGAAAGATGTATGCCATAGATGTGGCAGACCTGGGCACTACTCCAAAGATTGCAAAGGCTCTCTGGTCAAGGATGACATGTACTATAAGAATAAATAAAAGTACAAAAGAGATGAGAGGGCAAAGGTGGCCGAAATAGAAAATTGGTTATCTAACCAATCAAGTGATGGAGAACCAGTATTCTGCGGCATGGCCATGGAGAATAGCGATGCAGAGGATCCTACCTCTGACTCTCAGGTTTGCTCTACATCCGAACAATCTGAACTTGAAAATACAATTCTTAATCTTACTCAAGATTTCGAAACCGTAAGACCGAAGCTCTCTAATGAAAAACAAAAACGAAAGAATCTTGAAAATTTTCTTGAGCTTATTCAAAAGGAAAGAAAATTTTTTAAAAGAGAGATGGAGCTTCTGACTCAAAAAAAAAACTTTTTGTGGAAAATCAAAAGATTTTAAAACTTAAAAGCACCACAGAAAACAACTTGAAAATGGTGAATGATGAACTTAAGAAGCTTTTGAAAAATAAATACAAAGAGATTGAAGCTAAAGAAAGTGATAGATTAAACTCTGTAGCACTTAAAAACTATTTTCAAAAGAAAAGGGAATTCTTGCACATTAGCCTTCAGAAGAAGGAACTCTTGATAAAAAATTATCAAGATGCTCAAAATGTGCATGAGAAAATCAATATGCAAATGGATAAAACATGACTTGGTTTTGATGATCTTGACCCTTATATCTGCAAAAAGAGATCTACCTTGGATTCTGCATTTCATGTGGGCAAAGAAAGAAAACCTGATTTTCCAGTTATGTATGAGCAATCTGTATTTAAAAGATCAAAATATGAAAATGGACACAAAGTAAGATAACTTAAATACAAAAACATCAGGTATATCTCTGAATGAATAACCAGCAAAATAAATAAAGTTGATTTAAAACTGGTACAGAGAAAAGGTGAAGTTTTTAACTTTGGTTTATTTACTCATATAACTTTAAATCCAGAAGCAGATGAATTCATACCTATGTATATAGAAGAAGAGTTAAGATCTAAGTTTGAAAAAGATTTACTTCAAGCTTTGGATGAAAACATGCCAAATGATGATACAGAGCATGAAAGTAACTCTTCTTATAAAGATATACCTGAATGGTCTGCATCCTTAGAAAACCATCCAAAGATAATTCCCTACACTTTTGTTGACTTAAATGACTGCCTAGACAAAGATGACGATGACTTTGAAGTATATCTATGGGAATCAAAATATCAGAATGATGATGAATTCTTTCTATATTCAGACAAACTTCTTACATCTTTTGAAAATAGATTACCCTCTGTATATGTCCCAACACAAAATCCAAATCCTGAACCTGGAAAATATCTGTTTACCAATGAGTCAGAAGTAAATACAGGTGTTGACATAACAGAGAGAAAAATATTTGGACCAGAAGTTAGAAGACTTCCAAATGGAATACCTATGAAATTTGTTCCCTCAAAAGAACAGAGACCTAGAATTCCCATGGGTCCTGATTTTCTGGACATGTGTATCAAAGCCAAGTCATGTCTTGAACTAGAGAAAGAAGCAGAAGTCAAAAAAAGAAATCAATCTCAATTTCTCAAACCTTTTGTATCAAAGTCAAACTTTCAAAATCCAATTAAGTTCACAAAAGAACAGAAATGAAAATGGATCATGAAAGATAATCAAGCTTCTTCTGTTTCAGTGAAATCTCCTATGGCCAAAAGGGAGTGGAATCCAAAGAAGAGGAATCAAGAGAAGACTTCAGATTTCAAAGAAAATAACTCTAAACTAGATAAGAAATTCAATAGAACAACTGATGCTAGAATAGATGTAAATAAGAAATCTTGTAATTCTCACTTTAGAAATGAAATTTCAATGAAATCTTTAATTTCCCAAAATTCTGAATGTCTCTCTCTCTTATTAAAATTGAAAAAACTCTTTTCTGGTCCACATTGTTTCCTCTTTGACTCTAAGCAACCCAGGAATCTGATAAGGTTAATTTATTAACCAGGTTTACGTCTCATTTTATAGTTTTTTTTATCTTCTTTTATAATTTTTTTAGCTTTTTATTAGGACTTTAGTATTACTTTTTAGTATGAAGTATGTCTTTCGTATAATAAAAGAAATATGTATTTTTGGTCACCAATTGCCAAAATTTGTACCATTATTCATGTTTTCTTCTTATCATAATTCCAGGTAAGATAAATGGAAAGCACGGAAGCAAAAGTTGACCAATTCAGAACTGGAACAAAGTCGAAGACCCACGATTTGTGTGGGTATATTTTGTGTTGTAATGATATTTTTGGGGTCAAACTTTGTTGTGTTAACTCAAACTTACATAGGATTATGTTATAAGTTAACTGGGTTCATTTTGTGTAATTTCGGCCCATGGATAAAAGCCCAACCGAAATGGCTTAATGATTAAGCCAAGCCCATATTATGGTTATACATAGAAGGCATCTTTTGGAAAAAGGAGACTTGGAGGAAGTATTTGCTCTAAATCCAAACAATGTTTGGAAGGAGTTAGTTAGTTGGGGTCTCATTTTGGCAAAGCTTTGCAAGTTTGTTTTAAAATAGTGCAAGTGGTAGCTAGTTGCAGGAGGTTGTTGGTTGTTGTAGGGAAGCACCTTTTTCACATCTAGTTGACTATTGTGGCATGCAAGTGGAAAGTTTCAATATATATATAGTATTTCATGCAACTATCTTCATTATCCTCTTCACTAATTCACTTTTCCCTTTTCTTTTCTCCATAACCATCGAAACCTTCCATCACCTCATTTCCTTTCAGTTGTTAAGTTTAGAATTTGCAAGTTTTAAAACCACCACCCTAGATACTTAAGCATTCATCTTCATTTACTTTTCCTTGCCTTTATGTAAACCGTCGATCCTCACCATCTTCATTTTCGTTCTTCTTTTCTCTAAGCAATATCGAGTTCTCCATAACCACATCTCAAGATCTTTAGTTTGTTTAATTTAGAGCTTTCTAGTTAGTTTACTTATTTAGTAAAGTTTTCATCTCGGTTTCTTTCACTGATTTATTTTTACTCGTATCTTTTATTTTTCGTATTTCAAAAGTGCCAATGACAAACTTGTCCTAGTTTATTAACTCAAGATTACCAATGGTAACTTTGTCCTTAGTTTATATTTACATTTAATAGCTTTCGTTACATGCTTTCGTATCATTTTCGTACTTATATTAGTCTCAAGATTACCAATGGCAAACTTGTCCTTGTTTTATATTTTCTTGTCATTTATATTTAGCTCTTTTATTTACGTTCAGATTTAGTCAATTGCTTAGTTACGTTATTCTCGTCAATTTACATTTAACTTTTATTTATCGTCAAAATACTTTATAAAAACCCATTCTAAATGGAAGGCTTAAAACCTTAGTTTGGGGTGTACGAAAATAAATGGAAACTTAAAGCAATGTGTAATGAAATAAAGAGGTGTATCAACTTTATAATAATAATTTACAACTTGTCATGTTTGGATCTTTAATACTTCGTGAAAATACCTCTAAAGTTAACTGACAACTAACTACTGGTATTTAAGCGGGTTAACCTTAATGAGGTTATAAAAAGCAATGTTTTAAAACCCGGGTTTCAAGTTGACCCGGTGTGGTGACCGGGTTCCGGGTTAACTGGTTCAACCACCGGTTCAACCGGTTTCAATAATTCTGTTGTATTTTTTTATTTTCCTATGTACATACATGTATAAAAAACTAATAATTCGATGTCTACAAATTACAACATTAGAAATACATGAACATATATAATTTGATGTCTAAGAAACACATAACCATTAGTTTTTCAATCCAAATACATCAAACCAAATACATGAAACCAATTTAAGTTTTAAAACCACACATAACCATCAAACTAAATACATCAAACCCAATACATCACTCCAAATACTTCAAAAAGCAACATAACCATCAAACCAAAATAGATCGAACCAAATCATGGATTTTGAGACATTGGAGTGTTATATGCATCAAGCTCACGATCGCTTAGCAATTGAAACTCACTATCAACTTCATCATCCTCATCAACAAGATGGTTTGTTGAGTCTACTTGCGCTTGAGAAGCTGGTTCATGCTCTTGCTCGTCAAGCATATCTTCTAAATTACTGTAATCAAGTTCTCCTTCCGGCTCTTCTTCAACCACCCAAAAGTCCGTCTTATCAATGCATTCATAAGCAATAGGATCATAAGACCTCTTATCGACCTTGAGTCTACAAAAACATTGACAAAAAAAAACATTACATGTAAAAATAATAAAATGACATTGCTATTAATAAAATATAACGTACCGATTTTGTAAACGCAAGTTGTAATGGACAAATACAAGATCATTTAGCCTTTGGTGTTCCAATCTATTCCTCCTCTTCGTGTGAATTCTTTCAAATACACTCCAATTTCGTTCGCAACCGGAAGAAGATGCGGTTTGACTTAATATTCTAATAGTAAACTTTTGCAATATCGGATAATCTCCGCCAAATAACTTCCACAACTCATCTATAAAAGAAATGGTTAGCAAAAAACACATTTCATAATAAGAATGTATAAAAGTTAAATACTTAAATGTTATCTGGACGAGTAATAGTACGAGAAGCAACGGCCATAGATCTACCAAAAGTCCCTTCACTGTCACGAAACTTGCTTAAAGAAATTGTAAGATCTAAAACGTCCGTACTGACAATATGCTTCTCAGCCATATCAGGAACACCTTGAAACACCTCTTTCTTATGACAAAAATTCTCACGATCATACTGGAAAGTTGGATTTAACCAATAAGCCGCACAATGAATACTTTTTCTTAACATTTTATCCCAACGACGATCAATTATGTCCGTATAAGGCTTGTATAATTTTTTCTTCTTTTTAAACAACTCCTTAACCCTTTTCCTTGCCCGATGCATTCCCTCATAAACATAACCCAATGCCGGTTTTTCATTCGAATCACATAATCGCAAAAGCCTTAACAAAGGCGTCATCACTTTCACCGTAATCAAACAATTCCTCCAAATTTTTCACTCAAGACAAATTCTTTGCATTCAATCACATTTCCAACTTTCAACATCTTCTTAAACTCGTTAGATATGACCATTGCTTGTAAATCGTCTTTATGGTCATACAAACTTTTCAATGCAATAAACGCGGTACCAAAACGAGTAGCACCTGGACGGATGATTTCTGTCCAACCTTCTCTTTTTCTTAACCAGTTCAAGGGCCACTTATGATTATAAACAAAGACAGTAACCCTCGATGCAAGAGTGACCAAACTACTCACATTATCTAATTTTGAAACATCCTTTAACACAAGATTAAGACAGTGTGCAGCACATGGAGACCAAGTAATAGATTTATACAGTTTTTAAAACCCGGGTCAACTCAGCCGGTCGAACCTAAGAGTAGCGATATTCTTACAACATAATCCTAAGAGTCAGAAGAAGTAAAAGCCTAAAACCAATACTGGGAAACTAGATGTCTGGAGTAAGACCAAAAAGCAAACTCCTAAGCCTAACATAAAAGGACCCATTATGAGATGGGTACCTAAAACCTTCTAATCTGTATTACAGAAATAACGTGTGCACATATGGTATCTTGAATCTGGATACTCTAGGCACATGACTGGATCCAAAGGGTTACTTTCCTCATTCAAAGACAAATTAGGAGGAACCGTAACTTTTGGAGATGATGGCAAGGGACAAATAAAAGGCTATGGAACTTTGAAGGAAGAAGATGTATCTTTATCAAAGGTGGCTTATGTTTCTGGACTTAAGCATAATCTTCTCAGTGTAAGATAGCTTTGTAATGCAGACATGGGCGTCTTCTTTCAAAAGAAACATTGCTCTTTACTCACAGAGTCAGGTACAGAGCTGCTAAGAACCAACAAAAAAGGTAATCTTTGTTTAATGAACTTCTCTTCTAAAAATGGAAAGGAGACTCTCTGTCTCATATCAATGAAGAATGAAGTAGCTTGGCTCTAGCATCACAGGTTGTCTCATTTGAACTTTTCAAATCTTGAGAAACTTGTAAAGCATAATCTGGTTGATGGCCTCCCAGAGGTCGAATTCTAGAATGATCATCTTTGTCCTGCATGTGAAATGGGAAAGCTCAAAAGGGCCTCCCACAAGACAACTTGTTAGGACTTAAATTAATTGTGCCAAAATAAGGTAAGGATATGCTTAATTGTAAAAGGAAAGTTTATAATTGCTTAAACTCTTACCTTCCTTATATAAATTAGTCCTAGCAATATAAATAGGGTTTTAGGGTCATTCATTAGAAGTGTGAGTCGAGATCTAGAGTTGATAGAATGAGTCGAGATTGTTTATTGTAATCAACATTATATTCAAGTGAGATATCCCACTTCGGTCTCTCTATTATATTCTTGTGTTCTTCGTGTTATTACTTAAATCATACGTACTTGCTCATATTCTGGGATCCACAATTGGTATCAGAGCCTCGCGATCTGAGTTTTGATCTGATTCTGATTGAGTTCGAAAAAGAAGGTATTAATCTCGATTTTTTTTAAATTGTTTTTGTTCGTTTTTATCGATCCAAGCATTAACAGATTGAATCGACAAGTCTCCTTATCTACAAAAACCCAGATTTTTTCTTTCAAAATCTTTTCGATCTCATCTGTGTTTAAACCAAGGAATCTGATTTTTTACTTGTCGCATCACTCATACACAACTATCACTCGATAAGTTTTAAAATCATCAGCATTATCGATTTCTGAATTTTTAAAAACAATATTACTTTAGTATATTCGCGGTACTTTTGCTTCCTTTTCACAAACGAAAACTCAGGAACTATTGACTCCTACACTTTTCTGGTTTAAGAGTTCTCAAGTACACACCATAAACTTTAGTAATTCTATTTTCTTTATTTGAACTAATTGAAGACTCGGGATCTTACCTCTTCTCTTCCATAAAAAAGACTTGATCCTTTTTGTCGAGAAGACTTCGTTCTTGCTCTTCGATTTTTCAAAATAAAGATAAAAACGGAATTCGATAAAACTGATCATTCAAACTTCTCGAATCTTCTTTGCTAGATATAATTTTTTATCGGGTCATCCTTATGCGATAAGATTTCTTGTCGATTCTTTGTGTTTCAAACTCCTCAAAATTCAAACTTTTCAATCGACATAATATTTTTTCGAGTCCTTATTACTCGGCATAATTTTTTGATCCTTTGACACCCGATATAAAAACTTGTCGATCCCTATTCACCCGATAAGAATTCTTGTCAAGATACCTTAACTCGACATAAATTTTTATCACACCCTTTCTAATCAACATATTTTTGGATTCTTTGTCAATCGAGATAGTTTATTCTGTTTTTAAGAACTCTTAGAATTTTTTTCAAAACTCTTCGATCGAGATCACTCTGTCAAGTACAATGACTACACGCGAAGCTATGGCCATCAGTTCGGACACAAAGCGTCCAATTCTTTTCCAACGCGAATACTCACAATGGAAAGATAGATTTATTGACTTTATTGAACTACATGACTATGCGGAAGAAATCATGCGCTCCATTACTGAAGGACCTCCACCGGTCATCTATCATGATCTTCCTACCATGCCAAATGCTGATCCTCCTCTTCTACCCCGAAAAGGGATCAAACCCAAGTCTGCCTACAATGATAAAGAGAAAAGAGTTGCAAAAGGTGATCAACTAGCCCGCTCTTACCTTCTCATTAGCATCCCCAATTAAATCTACATGAGTATTGATAGCCACAAACGAACAGCCAAAGAAATGTGGGAAGAAATTGAAAAAAAATTCATGCTCGGCACAAAGATCGGTACTCAACTAAAGATCACCAACTGTATATCTCAGTATGAAGAGTTCAAGGTGAAAGAGGATGAAAATCTTACGAATACTTACACTCGTTTTGTTCATTTGGTGAACGAGCTAAGTAAAAACGATATTCGTAAGACAAAAATCGAGAACAACGTGAAGTTTGTAAGTAATCTCCAACCGGAATGGCGTCGCTTTGCTAATCAAATCAAACACATCAAAATTTTCGTTGAACTCGATCTTCACGAAGTGTATGAAACCCTACAACAAGACGAAGAGGAAGTACTATAAGCTATGGAGGCAAACAACAAGATCAAAAAGCCTTTCGATCCAATCGCTCTAGTGGCAAAAGAAAGCTCAACTTCATCCCGAAGCGCACCACAAGAAGCCTTTCCTAAATTAAAGGACGAAGAGTTCGACAATGCTCCGGAGATCACCCAATTTCAACAACAATTGGTTCTACTTACAAAGGCATTCCAACAAAAGTTCTCTCGTCGCTCAAATCCCAATCAACAACTTTATGCTTCGGGACCAAAAAATCATGAGCGTAAAGCAATGTTTGAACCAAAACCAAGGAGAGAAGAACAACGTCCGCCAACCAAACCAGAAGACAAATTCAAAGGCGAAATGAGTTTGTGTTACAACTGCGGAAAATCCGGCCACTATGCTCGTGAATGCAAAAAGTCAATAGTCAAAGACTCCAACTATTTTTCTTACAAATTGATGTTGGCTAAACAAAAAGAGGCCGAAAAGTGCTTATGGCGGAAGATGAACACTGGCTCAATCATGGTAACAAAGATGGTGATTCGGAAAACGAGATCCAAGAACATTTCAGTTTGATGGCTTCTTCCGACCCTTCCGATGATTCCACGTCCAACGCTTCCGACTACACACCCGAGGTAAGTCATTCTGACTATGATAGTTTTGTTTCTCAAATGCATGACTTAATGAGCCAATTGCAAGAATTACAATCTAAATTGAAAACCGAGAAACTTTTGGTTTCCAAATTAGAAGCATGTCTAGAAAATAACCACAACCAACTTCTAATAGTCACATCCGAACTTGCTACTTCTCAAAGTATAGCCCAAAACTTTCAAAAGGAGAAACCACATTTCAAAATGAAAATTTTGATTTAAAACAACAAATCTCGGATCTCACAAATCAACTTACCAAATCTAAACGTGAGACCGAAGATTTTAATCAAAATATGAGTTTTTCACTATACAAAGACAAGATCTTTTAGAAAAACTCAAAAATTTGGAAATCAAACTTTACAAGATTGGTCAAACTAAACAAACGATTCATTTGAACACTCTAAAGGATTTAAGTTCAAGAGCGGGATTAAGTTTTGATAATCCAAAACGCTTAGAAAAGGCTATTTACAATACACCGACTCTTTATAAATTTGAATATCTAGGCCTTGGTCCGGAATATAAAATTCAATTTATGAAATCACATCACAAAGTCGAGAGTAGGAATGATTGGAATGGGAAGAACAAGAAATATCACCAAGTTCCATTCTGCTATCCTACGCAAGTGGAAAAGGAATCTTCAAAAGAAACTCTTCCAAACGAGTATTTTCCATCATACGCCGACGAAGAACTTCAAAATCAAACTCCAGAACTTAAACCATATATTCCCACCTTATTTTTAGAAAAGAAAATTGTTCAACTTGAAGAGGTGTTGGAATTTGAACGTTCTTCGTCGGAAAAGGAAAAGGAGCCTTTAATCTCTAAAATTCAAAAACTTGAAAACGAAGCTTTACACTCCAACAAAAACCCTGAAGCTGATACAACTTTAAATATTTCTTCGTGTAAAGCTTTCGTTGGCGCTTATTTAGATGATTGTGAAGAGATGTTCAAATTTGATCCAAATATTGTCCTCCTAAATACCAAACTTCCCTTACTCCGACCAAATTGATGTAGAATTGGATGACCTTGAGAAAATGAATTTTCAGGATGAAAATTCTAATCTTTCTCAACTTAAATCCGACGAATGTTTACATGAGTCGATTGCTAACTTTGACTTCAATCCTAAACTTCCAAGCCATAATGAATTTTTAGACAAAGGCAAGAAACCAATGGAAACAGCTTCGATTCCGGAGGTTAAGAATGAATGTTCCACTAGTAAAACTAAAACCACTCTTTTTAACCAAACGAATCAAACTAATTTTTTTCTCAAGAGGTGCTAATCGTGGTCTTGTTGATGTTTCAGCACTTCATTCTTTAAAGTCAAAGCAAGTTTGGGTTGAAAACGGCAAAAGCACTCCAAAGTCGTCATCCCTCAATAAAGACAAATTTACTTTTTCGAATTCTACAAATGTCAAAAGAACCAATCATCATTTTCTATTTCCGTATACTATTCCTTCGCTTCGACATTTAGTTTAATTTTCACGTAATCAAAGTTGTGGCTCAAATTGCGGTGTGAATGACTTTATGCGCTTAAATTCTTTTGATAGTGGTTATGATTACTATCCGGGCATGCCTTACTCTGTCAATTATCATCAAGTCAATCCTTTTAAAAACTATCATGTTCACCTAAGTCCCACTTCAAGTGGGTACCCAAAGGTGTCAAGTCAACTAACCCCGAAGGACCCATTTACAAATAGGTACCTAAATCTGCCTGATTTTGTGCAGGCCGGTCATGTGTGGTACTTAGATTGTGGATGCTCCAAACACATGACTGGACAAAAGGAGCTACTTGCCAACTACAAGGAGAAAAAGGGCGGATATGTACGATTTGGCAATGATCACTTAGCACCTATCAAAGGCCAAGGAGACATTATTCAAAATAACATCACAATTTTTGACGTCTCATATGTTCAAGGCCTAAGCCACAAGTTACTAAGCATTGGCAAATTCTGTGACAAAGAACTGGAAGTCAACTTCTACCGAACGATATTGTGTGCGAACTTACGAAGGAAAGGAGTTATTAGCCGGCACTCGAAAGTCAAATCTATACACCATCGACTTTTCCCAAGTTCAACCTCCCACGAATGTGTGTCTACTCTCGAAAGTGACTAATGCCAAGAACTGGCTTTGGCATCGACGATTATCTCATCTAAACTTCAAGAATATAAGTCGACTCTCCGTTGAAGGATTAGTCATCGGTTTACAAAATATCAAGTTTGACAAACCCCACTTATGTGATGCATGCGAAATGGGAAAGATGAAGAAAGTTTCACACAAACCCAAGGTGGAACACAGCACCACAAGACCTCTACAACTCATCCATATGGATTTGTGCGGCCCAATGCGGACTCAAAGCATACATGGCAAGAAGTACGTCCTCATTATGGTCGATGACTTCTTACGATTTACTTGGGTCAAATTCCTTCGCACAAAGGACGAAGCTTCCAAAAAGATCATCAATTTCTTGAAGGCCATTCAAGTTAAATTGCAGCTTACCACCCAAACCATCCGCACTGATAATGGAACCGAATTCAAGAACCGCACTCTTAACAGCTTTCTCGAATCTGTTGGCATCACGCATACATTCTCTGCGGCTCAAACTCCGCAACAAAGAGGTGTGGTCGAACGACGTAATCATACGTTGGTCGAAGCTGCCCACACCATGCTCGCCTATTCCAAACTTCCACACCACCTTTGGGCCAAAGCAATCAATACAGCTTGCTACACTCAAAATCGTCCATCATCAATAAACGCTTCAACAAAACGCCTTATCAGTTGGTCTACAACCGCATCCCATCTATCCATCACCTTCACACCTTTGGTGGTCGCTGCTTTATTCTTAATGAAAAGGAAGATCGTGGGAAACTCAAGCCAAAAGTTGATGAACCATACTTTCTTGGCTACTCTCCAAACGCCACAGTTTATCGGATCTACATGAAGAATGTCCGTTGTGTCACGGAAAGTGTCAATGTCCAATTTGATACAAAGACCGAAATGGCTCTTGAACAAGACAGTTCTGGATCCGCACTCACCGGCGTCTTAGCTTCCGAACAACTTTGTTCGGAACCTGCTCTAAACCCCGCTCATTCAAATCAAGCTTCCACTTCCAAAACCGCTACACAGGATCTGGACGATTTATTCGAGCACTTTTACTCGGATTATTTTGGCCCCTACACCGAAATTCCAAAGAACATCACCCCACCTACCTTGGAGGTTGCCGAGACCACAAATCTTTCTAGACCGCCAGTAACTATGGAAACTGTCTCAAGTGCTGCAACTCCAAGCTCATCTACAACTGCTGCCCTAGTCCCTACTCCAAATCAACCACGTTCAGAACCCTCAAACCAAGTTACCCCCATCATTTCAAACACACTGGACCTACTTCCTGCAAACCAACCATGTCCGGAACCGGCATCCTCTTCCCCGCCATCGATCACAACTCCCAAGGATGTTTCAAGTTCCACTCGCTCTTCCAAATTAGCTCCAGCCCTATAATCAATTCAAGATCTTCCATTCGGCACGTATAAGGACGATAATCTGGTCCCCAACACAATTCAACCTCTTCCCCGCACCGCTAAATGGGTCCGTTCTCACCCACCCGATTAGATTATTGGAGACCCATCAAAACCGGTCCCAACGAGATCCGCCTCGGTCGACGACTGCATGTTCTCTTCGTTTCTAAGTAAAATCGAACCCACATCCATTCAAGAAGCCATGACTGATCCTGATTGGATTGTGTCCATACAAGAAGAGTTCAATCAATTTGAAAATTTGAAACTATGGCGCCTTACTCCCCGTCTGTGAAACAAAACTATCATTGGTTCCAAATGGATTTTCAAGAATAAGCAAGATGAAGATGGGATTGTCATACGCGACAAGGCCCGACTTGTCGCAAAAGGATACCGTCAGCAAGAAGGTATTGACTATGACGAGACATTCGCCCCTGTCGCCTGCATTGAAGCTATTCAAATGTTTTTAGCATACGCGGCACACAAGAACTTCGTGGTTTTCCAAATGGATGTCAAAACAGCTTTCCTAAATAGGTACTACATGAAGAAGTCTATGTCTCTCAACTCGACGGGTTTGTCGATCCTTCTAAGCCCAATCAAGTGTACATTCTCGATAAGGCTCTCTACAGCTTGAAACAAGCCCCGCACGCATGGTATGACGGTCTTTCCGACTACTTGGTTAAATACGGGTACTCCAAAGGATACGGGTTTCGAGTTAACTGCTTTTTCAGATGCTGATCACGCCGGATGCATGCTTGATCAAAAAACCACGACGGGCCACATTCAGTTCTTGGGAGACAAATTTGTGAGTTGGTCCTCGAAGAAGCAAACTTGCGTCTCCACATCCACTGCGGAAGCCGAGTACATTGCTGCTGCAAGCTGCTGTTCCCAAGTCATATGGATGCGCACGCAACTTAAAGACTATGGCTTCTGGTTCAACAAAATTCCCATTTACTGCGATTCAAAGAGTGCCATCACCATCTCTAGCAATTTTGTCCAACATACCAAGACAAAACACATCGATGTCCGGTACCATTTTATTAAAGACCATGTCGAAAGAGGTATGATCGAATTATATTTTGTTAATACAGAACTTCAGCTTGCCGACATGTTCACAAAGGCTTTGGATGAGAAACGCTTCCAGTTCCTAGTGTCCAAGTTGGGCATGCTGAATCTCAAAACCTGATTTACAATCAGTCTTTTCAAAATACACAAAAAGCCTATTCAAGGCTCAATGCATTTCACCTTTTAAAGTGAATCTTCAATATTCTTGAATTCTCGTTTTTTGGATTTTGAACTTTATTTGTTGTTCGGTATTTTCAATTTATTTTTTGTCTCGTACAATTTTTGTCATGACTGTGTCTTTTTCTTTTTTAATTGTCTTGATGTTTGTTTTTGTCTAACCTTTTAGTATTTAAGGAGGAGCGGTCAGGTAAGTTTTGCTTAACCCACACTTATAGGGAGAGCTAGGTTTTCTTACCTTAAGAACGAATCAAGGGGGAGCAGTTAGAAAAAATTTCGTCAGCTTAAATTTTTCAAAATCAGTTCCAACTTGTCGGCTATTTATAACACGACAAGAATTTTTGTCGAGTCCCAAAAGCCCGACATCCTCTCTCACGACATCTCCTTGATGATGTCAGATGCCCGATAAGATTTTTCCACGTGTCATCCCTCGATGACCCCACTATTCACCCTTTCAATGTATTTTCCCTCTTTTCCTCTCTCAAACACTCCCGAGCACCAGTTTTTGCAAGAACATTTTCAAATCTTCGAATTTCTCAAATCCAAGAACATCACCAGGTTCGTAATCACTTGTACATCAACTTTAATTCTTACACTTTTCCGTTTTATACGTTGCATGATTGTGTATTTTATGAAAAACTGTTCGGTTTCCAAAACCATTGGATTGCCTATTCTGTGCTTTCTGCTTAAGTTTTAGACTTATTTGCACTTAGGGTTAGAATAAATGTGTTAGGCGACTCTCATCGACCCTAGATCTAGGCTTTACATGCATTTATTTGCTATTTTTTGGATCTGGGTAACACTTTGTCTTCTTGTCGGACTGAATAAACACTTAGGAAATTTTCAAGAACTCCTTGAAGACTTGTCGAGACCTTAATATCAGACAAGAATTCTTGTCGAGTGAAAAAGGATGATAAGCTTCCCTTCAGAATCCTCTAAGTGTTTTTATCGAGTCTTTATCGCCCGAGAAAAATAATGTCGAGTGCTAAAAGACTCAACATGCTTGCCTCTTTAATGCTAAATTTTGCTAAGTATTCTTCTCGAGTTAAAGTGTCCCGACAAGATATATTGTCCACTCCCTCTATGTCGATAACCAAGCATGCCTTGACCAATTTTTTCTAAGTAATTATCTCGAGCATGTTTCACTCGAGCATGTTTCACTCGACAAGCTTCTTGTCGACCCATTCAGGTTTGATCTAAACACGTTTTCCTAAGTCTTTTTGTCGAGCAAGCTTCAATCGACAATAAATTGTTGTCGATACATAAGGACTCGATATCCTTCCTTGTACCCCTTGTATGCTCGACATCCATGTATGTCGATCCCATAAGGCTAGACATCCTCACTTGTACTTTTCTTTGTAGAAACAAGTTATTATATCGCTCCATCTAGACTCGACATCTCTTTATGTCCATCCTTCACAACTCGACATCTAAACTTAGCATTTTTTGTCTTTCATTGAACTGATTTCTTTTCTTTAGTTTACTAAAATTATGATTTCAGTTCCAATGGCGGCTATTCATGATCCAAACGTCTCTGATGACGAGAACCCAATGCCTTCCGAAAGATCTACTGCACCCAGCATCAACGCGGAAAACAGAGATGACATCCTAATGCCCCCGGGTGACAAACGAACGTTCAAGCCTAACAACCACCGTCTTAACATGGATATGCGGCTGGAACACTCCATAATCATGGAGATACTACAACACCATCCACCTCGGTTTGCATTCACATTGGAACACAGAATCCCGGCCTTCTACTTACAGCAACTCTGGCACACTTTGGCTTATCATCCAATGGAGGGAGACTACTACTTCACAGCTCAAATCGATGAGTTTGTGACCAAGCTCACATCGTCAAGACTTCGCTGCATTCTTCGACTCCCAGCTGCTAATGTCGTTCCCGGCCGTACTACTTTTGAAGATCCACCTACCGAGGAGGAACTATGTCGTGACTTCATAGCATTAGGATATGACGACGCGCTCAACTCCACGGGACAATTCAAGAGAATGCATCTTCCTCAAATCTATTTCACTCTATTTTCTCTTGTTAATCGTTGTCTTACAGGGAAACATACGGGTATGGACAGAGGAAGCACTGCGGTTCTTCATATCTTCCACGGGATCGTCTACAGTCGTCATTACGACTACGCCACTCTAATTTGGACCGATCTCGTTGAATATGCCTCCAACGAAGTCAACGGCCGACACCGTGAGTTTAGGGGTGAGCAAATGGACCGAACCGGTTTGGAACCGAAACCGGAAATGCGATATTATTAGAACCGATAACCGGACCGTATAGGCAATACCGGTGTCAGTGCCGGTACACGTTCCGGTCCCGGTTTTCCGGTCAAAAACCCGGTTGGAACTGCTTTAATTCCAAATCAACTAACAAAAATCATACTCTAATTTTTCAAAATATTCATAGTTTAATATTTGTAGCAATCTCAAAATATTCATAGTTTAATACCAAATCAAGTGTAAAGTAATACCAAGATGTTCAAAGTTTAATACCAATTACAAAATTAAGCGTAAACTAATCCCAAAATATTCAAAGTTTAATATTTAATCTACCAACAAAAACCATCTTCTAACTTTCCATTGCCCTCTTCCCATTGCTTTTTCATCTTCTAAAAATCATCCCAAAATATTCAAATTTTAATATCATGGTGTTTTAGGATAGAGAGGTGGAATCTTTTTTTGTTACAAAAGATATACTTGTTAAATTTTGAAAGGTTATTTTGAGATATTAGAAAACATAATAAATTAATTAAATTAGGATTAGATACTCATTTAAAATTCCGGGCCGGTGCCGGTTAATTACCCGAAAAATTAGCACCGAACCCAGTTTGGAATCGGAACCGAATATGGAGGATTTGAAGAACCGAAACCCGGACCGGTTGGACTATACCGGTGCCGGTCCTGGTTCGGGCCGGCTCTTGTGGGTCAAATGCTCATCCCTACGTGAGTTCCTTCCTTACCAACGCTTTCTTCAACTCACTATCCATAGCATGATGACTACACGTGAGGAGATTCCGAGACGCCCGGGCACTCCCCTTGGCCCAACTTATACTCAGAAGTGCTTGAAACTTTGTAATCACCGCTTCCATACATCACGCCTATCCCTGAAGCCTTATTATCCCTAGCTGATCAGAATGCAGCTAGTGTGATAGCCTATAGGGAGAGCATCGGCTTAGTGGCTCACCAACAACCGGGTGAGCCTGCCCAAGAGCCAAACCATGAGGAACACAATGAGTTAAGAGAGGGTCCTAGAATAGATGAGTAGGTTCAAGATCAAGGGGATCCTGAACAGGGTGTTGAGAGAATAGCTGAAGCGAGGGGAAACGTTGAGGGTGATGCATCTGATCAGCTTGCCCTTACTACTTGTGCACCTACCATTCCCATTCCACCTCCAACTGGTACTTTAGCTGCCTCTACCTCTCAACCCACGACACGCTTTCCCCGATTGAAACTCCCCGTAAACCGTCGTCGCGTACACCGTCGCCCGTCATCCTCTGAATCCGAAGAAAGCCCGGATGATCGACCTTTACATCGCCAAAGGAGAATTTCTACCACCGAAGCAGCACGTATCGGTCCTCAACCCTCAATACAAGACTCCTCATCAGAAGCCACAGATTCTGATGACCTTCGTGACCTCTACAACTTTGATCCTATCACAGAACCACTATCTAACCCACTACTTGAACCGAATATTGGAGAGATAAGGAGGACGGAGGGAGTATCGGTTGAGAATGAAAATGTGAGCACGTATGCAGGTGAGGAAAATATGAATGAGAGAGAGATACCTACACACACTAGCCGGGTAACCGCGTCCCTTGTTGATACTCATTCGTTGGGTACCAAGATTGGACAAGACATTGTCAATCCAACAACGCAATTGCACGCCCCACCTAGCCACTCTGTAGTCTCACAGCAGCCTACAGTTTCAGAAATTCTTGTGAGTTTAGCTCCTCATCTAGCTGCCCTCCCTTCGGGAGGCATAGCTATTAAAACAAGAAGTAGTATCTCACCTACTTTGACTTCTTTTCTAAGCACTTTGCGTCTAGAACCTTCTAGGGAACACGAGTCTATGCACACTAAGAGCCTCCGTGGCCCAGTCGGAACTTCCATAATGATGTCCATTTCGGACATTCCACGAGGACTGGAAGGAAATCCTACCAGCGCTACATCAATGCCACTGCTGAACGTAGGTCACACAGTTGATTCAAATGTGATGTCAACGGGTAATCTATGTGATCCCGGTGTTTCCCTTTCAGGTACAACTTCGCAAACTTTCACAGTCAATTCTGCAACTCAAGCGTATGTTGACGCTTAGTATAAGAGAGCTCAAGATTCCTTATTCGCTCACGAGGAACGCATGCGAGAAATGATCCGTCAAATGTGCGAAGCTCTTGGTTCCCGACCATCCAATCCCAATCAAGCTAGTTCTTCCCAGCCTAGCACAAGTCGGTCTCCGCCCCCACCACCTCGTGGCTCTGATGATCCAAATCTTCCTCCATCACCGCAACGACATCAGTACAACAATGATGAACTTATGTCTGTGCTCTATGCCAACTTGCTTTCTAAAGCTACAGCTAGAGGACTGCCTAAAGATGAGCTTATGGGTCTTCTACGACGAAATCTTGTGATTCCCACTGTCACTCGGTATGAATTTGATCTGTTCAAAGCTGATATGGAATCGAAACTAAAGGATATGATGACTCAACAAAAGCAATCTGCTGATGATATTCTTGGTGTGATTAGTGTTCTCCGCACAGAAATACAACAATCTTGTCGCCCAGCTGCTTCTGTTCAACGTCGTCGACCTGATCAGGACGATCTGACTCCGTTCCTAATCGCCCTGAGGGGGAGACACGCCGCCGGGTTACAAGAGCTCAAGCTCAGATTCGGCCATCTACTACTTTCGGTCCATCGACTACAGCACCGCCATCTCGTCAAACGCAACAAAATACTCCACCTCCCACGCAACAACAAGTTAATCAGCCGACGGCTGAAAAGCCCACGACATATTTTGACACTGGGAGTGGATCGCAAGATGTTGAACTAGAATCAGTCAATGAAGAAGTGATTAAGGTTAAGAACTTGAGAATTTCAGTCAAAAATTGGTTTAGAGATCCGTATGAACCTGTTCTGAGAGAAGAAGACTATGTGAAGGTAAGGCACGCAGAAAGGAAATATGTTCTGAGAAATTCAAATGAAACACCTTTACTGCCTCACCAAATACGTTGGGAAAGAATTCTCTCGGATAGCAAATGGATAAATCCACAGGTCAAGACTCTTTATCTAGAAGAAACTATGCAAAAGATATTCGTGGATAAGAAGAAACCAGATGATATGTCTCATATTCATTTGATCATGGAAACGAATTCGTTACAAGTAACTGAATACGTGAGCATATTGAAAATGAAAACAAAGGAACCAAATGAAGTTATTTCAAGGCACATGATCGTCACAATCATGGAGATTGGATATGATAAAGCTTTTCAAGTGATGTTTCCAACATTCAAAATAAGGAGATATGATGGAAAGGTTTAATGCTTCTCTGAGGCAGACTTTGCTACCATCGATGTAATAGATATGGAGACACTGTATACAGAGCTAAAAGACAAAAGAAGAAGATCTGATGAACAAATAGCACTTAGAGCGGTCATGAGGCACATTCAAAAAGAGCTAAGGTACAGTTACCTTCATAATCTTCAAAGAGAGATAGTGATGCAGCGAGTAAATGGAAAACTAGATTACCACGTTGATTCTACGAATACCGTGTACAACCTCTTCTAAGATTCGTTGATTCGTTCGACGAATTCCGAATCGTAGGCGTCAAATATCGAATTCAACAGAGAACTCAAACTTTGGGAAGAAAAACCGAAAGTCTCTAAAATTCCGAAGTGACTATCCAAATTACATAATAAATGTTTAAATATTAAGGCAAAAATAAAACGGACCTAAAAAGATAACGGGCCAAACATAAAAGCCCAACAAAACAAGCCCAAAATGACAAAAAAAACACCAAAACGTCCATAAGGTCCACTTAAACAGCTTTTTTGGGGTTCAAAAGTCCATTAGGCCCCTTTTGGGTCCTAACCACGGCGTGCTCCTCTAAAGTAGCTTCAGTTCGCCTGGTCGACGGCCCGAAATGGACACCCGGATCAAAAGTTATGGCCATTTAAGTGCGACCCTGTTTGGTGGCCCGATCATAAGCCTCCAAGAACATCAAGGCCCGATCCTCCACGTCCAAGCCCACATCAGATAGAGAGCGAACAAAAGAAGGTTTATCCACCCAAACCTGATCAAAGTGTTCCTGGTCTGGATAAGTTGAAAGTTACTACAGTTCTGACCAAACCAGCACATGGTGTCGTTTACTTGAAGATGTCTGGAGAGAAGAGGTTTTTATGATTCAATGAGATAGTTGCTTATTCAGATGGAACTTTATGGGGGATTCGAAACAGATTATCTGCTGAGATAAATGCTGACATAAATAAAGAGAAGAAGAAGAAATTCAAGTTTGATGAAAGAGAAAGACTTTTGAACGCTATAGAACTTATTGACAAACGCCTGATCTACCGTCAGACCCTACGGAGATTTGAAGGCATGTTCGAGCTTAAAAGATGAAATGCTTATTTTGCCCCAAAGGGGGAGATTGTTAGGACTTTATTTAATTGTGCCAAAATAAGGTAAAGATATGCTTAATTGTAAAAGAAAAGTTTATAATTCCTTAAACTCTTACCTTCCTTATATAGATTAGTCCTAACAATATAAATAGGGTTTTAGGGTCATTCATTAGAAGTGTGAATCGAGATCTAGGGCTGATAGAATGAGCCGATATTGTTTATTGTAATCAACATTACATTCAAGTGAGATATCCGACTTTGGATCTTTATTATATTCTTGTGTTCTTCGTGTTATTACTTAAATCATACGTACTTGATCATATTATGGGATCCACACAACTCTATCGTGAACTCTACCTCTCGGACTGGTGGTACTCCTGGAAGTTCGTCCGGAAACACATCAGAAAATTCTCTAACAACTGGCTGACTTTCAATGGAAAGCTCTTTTGCAGACGTATCTATAACTGACGTGAGAAATCCTTGACATCCGCGAGAAACTAATTTCTGAGCTTTCAAGGCAGATATGATCTTCACTCCACTTTTTGGTTGAGACCCTTGATACACAAAATCAGGCCTCTCTTTGTCACTGAAATTACTTGCTTAGTTTGACATTCAATGGTTGCTCGATGTCTCGACAACCAGTCCATACCCAAAATAACATCAAAGTCGGTCATATTGATAGGAAGTAAATCGGCCTCACGAATCCGATCTCCTATCTTTAAAGGACACCCTCTAAACTTTCTAGATATAATCACAGAATTATCCAAAGGAGTAGCAATAGCTAAAGACGATTCTAACAATGAACTAGGCACTTTAAGATGAATAGCAAAAATCAAAGAAACCATAGAATGGGTTGCCCCCGTATCAAATAAAGCATAAATATCATGTGTGCCAATCAAAAGCATTCCCGAAATCATACCTGAATTTGCTGCCTGATTAGCTGATAAAGCAAACACTCTACCTCCACTAGTTGCCTTGGTATCATTTTCTTTGTCTGTGCCACGAGAATTCTTGCAATCACTAGCCAAATGTCCCACCTGACCACATGAAAAGCAGGCTCCGGTAGCCTTGTAACATACATTCCCCGGATGGCGTCTTCCACAAGACTTGCAAAAAGAGACTGAATCCTGATTCCCCTTATCGCCTAACCTTTGAAAACGAGTCTGATTCTGCCCTAGCCCCTGTTGACGATAAGACTGTCTCTAACCCTGATTCTGGCCTTGCCACTGCCCCTGACCTTTGTTACTATTTTGCCCCTACTGATTACCATGGTTACCTCCCTATTGCTGATTTTCTTGCCCCACTTGCTCAATCTATTGCCCATCTCGATTTCTCTTCTTACCACTGTTTGATTTGGATGCTAAGAAGTCTTGTCGTTCCATTTCGATGTTCTTGGCAGCATCTGCCGCTTATGCCACATCATTTAACGTACTATTAATCAATCTAGAACGGTACATCAAATGAATCGACCACTTAAATTTCTTCACCTGCTCAGCTGATGTTCCAGCTAGTGACCCTGCAAAATCTGCGAGTCTCAAGAACCTCGGCAAATAGTTCGTTACGGACTCGTCATCCTGGTGGCGGATTGCGCCATAGTCTCTCACAAATGCACTCTTATCTGCAGGTGAGAAGTACTGCAGATAGAACGCCTCGCGGAATCCCATCAAAGATAGAGCATCGATGTATACACTTCCTTTAGCCTGTTTGACGGCATCCCACCATCTTTGTGCATCCCCTTCCAGCTTATATGCGGCTAACTTAACCTTATGCACTTCTGGGCACCCCAAAACCTCAAAAATCTTCTGATATGAGAAATCCATTTTTCGGCTTCGATGAGACTTGGTGCCGAGCTAAACGGTTGAGGTTTCTGTTTCTAAAACCTCTCAAGCCACAAATGAATGGCCCCAACTGTTGTTGCCCCATTAGCACCTCCTGTTTGATTTAGACTTGAATTTTGTGGAGTTCCTCCATTAACTTGTTGTTGAGCTGCCCTACTGCGTGGGCCACAAGAGTTGGCAATAAACTAGAAACTGCCTGATTCACCGCTGCCAAAATAGCGGGGTCCACATTACCCTGATTACCCTCCGAATTAGGAAGCCCGTTACCTTGTTCTGAATTACGATTACGACTGTTACGGTTAGATCGACGAGGAGGCATCCTAAAAGAAATCAAAAAAATATATATCAAACGTACCGAATAAAGAATAACCAACTAAACTAATTCAACTAAGTTCTAAATCCAAATCTACCCAATACTCACAGGTCAAACCTATTTGGCTTTCTACAAGATCGAACCTAGAGCTCTGATACCATAATTGTAACACCCTCATTCCAAAGGAAGGGAGGTTACTATCAAAAGTTAATCAAACGGATAGATAATGGCTCATAAATATAAAGTATTCATGTTATAGTCTCCAATAAGGAAATAATATCCAAGCAAATGAATTCAAGTACTGGATTGGAATCAAGCAATGGCGGTAAGTAGTAGCTTACTGGATTGGAATCAAGCCAAAAGTCAGGGTGAAAACATAGGATAAATAAAAGCTACTCCCTTGTGTAAAGTTCTACAATAGTCATATGCCACACATAGCTTTTTATATTAGTCATTTGGCTTCCCAATGGTAAGCTATCCCCAAGCATAATGACATTAAAACCAGAAAAAAATGACTCCCAAACGATCCGAAAATACATCAGTAACCTCGACTGAAAGTCGTGTTGCTTTAACCCATTTATACAGTGATTAAAACCTCAATTTGCAACTAAACAGTGACAGCTCTAACTCCCAACATTAAACACTAATTTCTAGACGAAAACAAGCAGAATTTCGGGGTTCTATTATCAATTTTAATAACCCACTTTGCTGCTGCCAATAAATTGACCGAAACGGTAACTTTCGGGCCATCGAAATGATTCCGTATATACTCTCAAACAAACCCAAACTTAAATCTCAACTATTAATCGTATGAAATTCGAGACTGGACTAAAACTTACCTCACTTCGATGACGATTCAACAAAACCTTGTTTCCCTTTGCCACAAATTCCACTCCTACGGTCTCGTCCGATTTCCCCCGGATTCTTGCGTCTTCTCTGCAGTGATTAGACAGGTTTAAGGGTTAGGGTTTAAGGTATAATTACTAAAAAATAAACCTCCCCAAAATCGATCGCACGTGACTAAAACCAAACAGCAATACTTTAACCGGGTTTTGCAAAATTAGTCCCTCGAGATTGATCCAATTACCAAACTAACCCCAAACTTTAACTTAACTCCAAAAGAAACAAATGACAATTGTTGGCTCCATACAACTTATTTCCTTTTTTGTTTCTTTTTACTTTTTCTTTTTATTAAAACCCACGTCCAACAATTTCTTTTGATTCCAAAAAAAATAAAATTCCTTTTTCTTTGAAAACTTGCCATCCATAATATATATACATATAAAACTATATATATATACATATATATATAGTAAAATAAATGATGGGTATTACACGTTCCCTTACCTAAAGATAAACTTGTTATTGGTACTAAGTGGGTTTTCATGAACAAGAAGGATGAGGATAGAATTGTGATCAGAAACAAGGCCAGATCGGTTGCAAAAGGCTATTGTCAAGAAGAAAGGATTGATTACGATGAAACCTTTGCTACAGTTGGAAGACTTGAAGCAATCAGATTGTTTCTTGCCTTCTCTGCATATAAAGATTTCAAAGTATATCAAATGGATGTCAAATCCGCCTTTCTGAATGGCAAGCTCCACAAAAAAGTATATGTGCAACAATCTCCTGGTTTTGAGAGCTCAGCTCATCCAGATTATGTCTATTTCTTAGACAAAGCTATGTATGGACTAAAACAAGCTCCACGTGCATGGTATGATCGCCTCTCAAAGTTTCTGATCAAACACAAATATGAAATAGGTAAAATTGATATTATTTTGTTCATCAAAAAGGTGTAAAGGTGAGCTCACTCTGGTCCAGATCTATAGTTGATGACATAAATTTTGGCTCTACAAATCAAGCAGAGTGTGACACATTCTCTGAGTTGATGAAAAGTGAGTTTGAGACAAGCATGATGGGAGAATTAACATTCTTTCTCGGGCTCCAAGTCAAACAGACTACCTCTGCATTTTTATAAATCAAGCCAAGTATGTCTCTAACATTCTCAAGAAATACAAACTTCACAATTCTACAACAATGAGAACACCAATATCTCCTACCACTAAACTTGACTCTGATCTCTCAGGAAAATCAATTGATGTCAAGAATTACAGAGGAATGGATTTGGGTCACTTCTGTATGATTGATAGTAGACCAGACATTATGTTTACCACATGTCTCTATGCCAGATATCAAACCAATCCAAAGGAATCACGTATGGTTGCAGTTAAGAGGATCTTTAGGTATGTAAAGGAAACTCAGTTTCTAAGTCTCTGGTATCCAAAAAACTTTGGATTTGATTTAACTGCATATACTGACTCTGATCATGCAGGATACAAATTAGACAAAAAAGCACATCTGGAAGTTGTCAACTACTTGGAAGCAAGCAAGTTAGTTGGACATCCAAGAAACAGAATTGCGTGTCAACTTCTACAGCAGAGGCAGAATATGTTGTTGCTGCAAGTTGTTGTTCACAAGTCATCTGGATTAAAACCCAACTCAGAGACTATGGTCTTCTATATGACAAAATCCCCATTCTGTGTGATTCAAGGGGGAGCAAATTCTTGCTATCATAAAGGAGAAATGGTGATTCTATAATCAAGAGGGAGCACTCTGAAAAATTCAGATAGATCATCCACTACTTCTGTACACTGTCTTTTCTCAAAGACAATACATAGCCTCTATTATGTCTATCTGAAACCTCTGCAATCCATTTCAAAATTTTCAGATAGTTCATCCAATACATCTGTATACTGTCTTTTCTCAAAGACAATACAAAGCTTCTGGTATGTCTATCCGAAACCTCTACATCCGATAAGTTTTGTGCTAATATATCTAAAAATGTGAAAACTCTCTTTTGGTCCCAAAATGTTTGCTTATGACGAGAATGATTGATTTTTTTTACCTTCTGAACTACGAGTTCCAGAACCATTATATGCACTTCCATAGATTTCGCTTGTATAAAATCTCTTCTGAATAGGTTTACACTTGTGTGTTTTCCTTCGTGCTTATATACGGATGACACATTTAAGGTGGTTGTCATGTCTCTATATAACTATTCCTTTGGTGATGGTTTTTCATCCTGACACAAACTCCACGTGTCACAACCCCATGGTCCCAAATACTGAATCGTTTTCAAGACATGTCATTTGGAGGCGTTGCATTATCCAAAGCACTCGATTGCTTTCCCCCTTCCCAGTATATAAATCGATTTTATCTTTTTACTTTACTTTTTCACCGTCATCTTTCTTCAGGGACGGACCCAGAATTTTTTTGATACAGGGGCACCATACAACATAGAAAAAAAAATAATTATAAAAAATACGATTTTTATCGACGTGTGTTTACGTTTTTACTAACGGTTAATATCTTTCGATATGTTTTTAACCTAATTCAATCGTTTCGGGAGATATTTTAAGTTTTTTGCTCGATTTCAATGGATTTTTAAGTTCTTTTATCGATTTCGAAAGAATTTTTCGATTTTTTTGGTTGATTTCAAGGGATTTTTTTGGTTGATTTCAAGGAATTTTTTCGGTTTTTTTGTTAACTTCAAGAGTTTTTTTTTCGGTTTTTTGTATTTGATATTGATGGTCTTTAATAAGTAAAAACAAATTAAAAATACTTTTGTGAAAACCAATGATTAAATATGAAATTAATAAAGTATTTATTAAATGTTATTTAAGTACGAAATTAATAGAGTATTATATAGAGTTGTTGTCCAAAAATATTAATTATTTGCATCAAACTAGAATCAAACCCTAGACCATCTCTCTATAAGGTGTTTTAATTAATTGGGAACATCCACTAGGCCAGCTACCCTATTTGTGTTATAATTTCAGTTTTAAATTATTTAAGAGCACCCCTAAAATTATACGGTTGCACTATTAACAAATCCAAAAAATTTACCCTTCAACGATGATATAATACGGTGGCCCGTGCCACTGTATGCACCATGCTAGGTCCACCCCTGTCTTTCTCGAATCCTTTGTGCCAAGTTTTTCCCCAATTTTCTTGCTTACTTCTTTGTGCCAAGTTTTTTTTACTGAACTCCATGGTTGCTCAACCTGCAAACTCTGGAAATCCTCCTAATGAATCATAGTTACAATCAACTGGTGCCGCAATTCAGCCTATCATTCACTTACCTATCAAGGCGAACAACTTTCATGTTGCCCTTGACACCGGTCACTACGGAGTGGATTTTTTTGTTCTTATCGAGTTCCTAAAAAATCATCTACTTCAACCTGCCCTAGAACTCATTGACTACAAGGTACATGTGTAGTTCGTTCAAGAGTATTGGTAAACCTGCAATCTAAATGCAGATGAAATCAAAATCTATGGAACCTTCAATGTCCCAAATACCGACTTGGAATGCACTGTCAAAATATCCAGCGAAAGGATTTCCATACTTTTCTTCATCCCAACAAAGGAAAAACTACAAATAGAGGAATATGTACCCAACCCCACAACTGATATCCTAGTCGATTTTCTGAAATATCTAGGTTACAATCAACCCATTTCCAGAGTTTCTGAGTTTAAGAGGCAATTCTTACCCTCTACATGGAACGTGTTGGTGTCTATTTTGAATAGAGGAATTACCTGGAAACCAGGATCAATGGACCAAGCCAGCATCAACATCATCACAACCATGTATGGAATGTTCTTTAACCTGAAACTTGAATATGCAGAGCTTCTTTACAGAGAAATCAAGGCCTCTGTAATTACTAAAGTAAGATCTCAAGAAAAAGGCAAGAATCTTACATCTCTGATGTTCCCTATGTTTATCCCCATTTTCCTTAGAGATGCTCTTACTCAATATCACATCCCTTGTGTGGAACCCTACACTCCATTCTTTATAATGAACAACCACCGCCCAACAATTCACAAGGATGGCTACCCTGCAGAACGTCCATTATCCAGATACATGCTTTCTATCATCCCTAGCCAATATCTTCATCTCACTGTCTATAGAAGCTCTACGTTGGTCACAACATCGTGACTAGCCACCCCAGAACATTTAATATCCCAAATTTCGAATAAGGGGTCAAGTGAGAATGAAGTGACTGATTTCAAGAGTGCTTCAGCCCATCATGAGCGTATAAGAGTAAGTTCAAAAGATGTCCACAAAGATACAAATGAGCGACCCCGAATGAATCCTACCAGAGCAGCCATATCTCCTAAGACTGGTGATCAAGCACCAGGACTTATTGAACAAGGACTAAAGCTTCGTCCGAACCAAGAACCCCAGCCAGACCATCCAGAAACGCTTCTTCATGCTTCTGGACCGCACTTATCTAAGGAAACCAATTCACCATCTTCTTCCTCCCAATAGGAAGAAGATGCAGATAAAAGAGTTCCTTCACCTCAGAACTCGCTACCTCCCTCACACAATGTGGAAGCATCCGTTGCCCACAATATTGACTAGACAGAAGTTGCTACGTCCTTTAGCTACTTCTGATCCAAAGGCCAAAGAAATTCTGTCAGAGGGGCTCTGGCATTCTTCAAAACACACCCCTTCTGTACTTGACTTACATAAGGGTAAACACATCTACTTTGCCTCTTCGTCCTCTGACGACGAATAATCAGCAAAATAGATCAGAACATCCGAAGAGAAAACTCTTAAGAGTCCTCAAAGGCAGGATGAAAGTCCTCCGTCACTCAAAGTAAACGCAGGTGATAAAGGAGGCCCCTCTGGACGCGAGGGATAATCGAATTCATGTGTTGAAGGTACAGAGGTTACACCTACCGACTTTGTCACATTAGTTGTGTTCCAAGTCTTTGCTGATCAAACGAAGGGATCCTTGGATGATCTAAAAAGCACAATTTCTACCAACCAAACTTCAACTCTTGCAAAAATAACAAAAATAATAAAAATCAATACCTTTATTGCTGAAGTGAAAGCCACTGAAACGACCATCTGTGACAAACTCTCAGTCATCCAGCGCTCACTCACTTCAAAAGATAATAGTCACAGAAACATGGCCCAAGATCACTTCACCAAACTTGAGACTGCAATCAAGGCTAACTCTGCTGTTATTGCCAACATCCCGGCTTCCACTTCATCAACTATCTCTACTGTTGAGTTCAAAACCTTCTCTGATGAAGTTAAAAAGTTGCTTAAATCAGTGGTCCTTCCTACAAAGTACAACCCTTACGCACCGGTGTCTAAGGCAAATCTAAGGGCTTTTCAAGCTGCTTTAATTCAGAAGTTCACAGAGATTAATGTTAAATTTGTTCAGAGGAACAATGAGCCTCTAAAGAAGATAAAACAATACTTGGCCAAACTCTTACCAATCAAGATTGCCATCAATGAAGCTCCGTTCACCTAGAAACTCAATGCCATTGAGACAAATCTGAATGATACCAATACTACAACACACACAATTTGTAGGCACCAGAAGAGAAAGAACAAGGCCAAAGAAGAAGAGACATGCAGACAAGCAAATCTGAAAAGAAAAGATTCAGATGACAGGGATCCTAGATCGTCTGGAGGGGGAGAGTGGACATTCTTCGAAGAAGTAAAAGACTAATTTTGTAGAACCTGCTGCAGCCACAATCATTCCTGAATCTTAACCACCTCCGCAGTAAACCACTCAACCACAACAGAAAGACTCACATCTAAAGCTGGTAAAAGCTATCTCTGCTGTGACTACTGCAGGAACTCACTTTATTCTAGGAGATATTTCAAAACCTTCTCAAGTTGCAAATGTAAAAAGGATTTGTAGAGTAGAAGAAAGCCTCCTATACCAACAAAGCCATCAACTCAAGAGGCCTCTTCTAAGACAAAGTCTTCAGTACCACAAAAGACCACAACAATACAACCACCTCCTGCCAAGCCATCACTAATTCAATCATCTTTTTCATTACCAAATGCACCTTCTACTCAACTACCAAAAGCACCCTCTGCTCAATCAAAACCTCTTCTTTCTGAGTAAATCTAAAAACAATCTGAAGTCCAAGAGCAATCCAGAAAGTTCAAGCAACCAAAGCTTATCGTGAATAAAAAGCAAGTGGATCCAAAGGTCGAGAAAGACAGAAACAAAAGGCCTCCTCCCAGAGAAGAAATTTATAAGGTCTTGTACACTGACAAAGATGAAGAGGTAGGTTTACAAACTCCATGCTTACATCCTGGAGTCATGCCTCATATCAAAGCAAGGTTTACAAGGATAAGACAGGAGAGAAAATTTATGTATTCTGAATCTGCTATCTCTGAAATCTATGATTTGAAAGTCAAGACACATGCAAACAAGGCCATCTCCTATATTGAATATACAGTATGAAGAGATGATGGGAAGTACAACACCTTCACTGAGAATGATCTTCTATCTCTAAATCCATGTGACTAGGTGCCTCTTGGAAAATTTTTGGCCAAGAACTTCAAGAAAGGTGTTCCTTATTCTATGGGCTATCAGAGATTAAAGAAGATTCTGGAGACGTTTGTTGATTATAAAGCAAAGATAGATTTTCAGACTGCCTTGAATCTAAACATTGTCGACTGTCTATCTATGCTCCAGATGAAACTCTTGAGGGAATACATAACTTTCAATTAGCTACCATCATCTTTGAACTATAAATGGGAATGATTTTCAGAAGGACATCTGGCAAGAAGTTCTTCAGAATTCAAGAAGGATTCACGTATTCATCAGAGATTCTAAAAGTGATTCATGGCTATATTTTACAGAAGAGGAGTGATCAAGATATTGCAATCAGAAAGGCAACCAGAGACATGGACTTACTTCTCAGAGGAATATTTAATCTTAGGGAACTTACTAACAGTTTTTATACTGTTGTAAGAGGTTATCCGAGTGCTATGTTTTGAACATGTTTTGTAATTCCACTTTTGTCTTTTCATTTCAGTACTGTAATAAGAATTTTACTTTTGTATTCCTTCAATATTTGAAAAGTTCTTCATTCATACTTAGGGGGAGATTATTAGTTATATATTCTGTATTAAAGTATGAAGAAGACCTTTCTGAAGACTAAGTGTTTTATTCCAGAAGGAAATCTGAAGCACTCTAGAAGACACTCCAGAGACAGAGCCATCTCTGGATATACATGAACTATTACTGCACGTGGTGAATGACATGGCATAACCGTCTAACAAACTTTGTTAGAGATTCCTCCTACGTGTCATCTTGTAATAGGCTAGTTCCTTGACTTTTGTACTTGGTCTAATATAAATAGTGGAGTGTACTTGTTAGAAAGGTGTTGGTTGAGAGAAAGAGAATTTGAGCAATAGATCATTTGTATTGTTCATATTGTAATCAACTGTTCTTGGAGTGAAATACAATTGACTGTTGTGATATTCACATAATCTATTCTTTCAATTCACTTGTTTTAGTTTATTTGATAATTGCATAATTGCTTCCACTTTCTACTCTTAATATTCACTGTAATCATCATTTATCAAGTGCATAAAGGGATCTGGGTTCCAACAATTAATGCATAACAAAATTTTCCAAACATTGGTTCAAGGTTACAATGATAAAAAAACACATCTCTTGCGAAGTTGGTCATTGTTAAAAGTGTTAAAATATGATGGATTTAGACATAACCATTTTGAACACATCAACTGAATGATATGGGGTCCCGAATTCAAGTTGATTCTATTTTGCCTCTTTCTCAGAGAAAGACGATCAAACAATTCCCAATCATGATTCTTGCGGTATGTTCGAGATAGCTACATAGAATCGAGGAAATTTGTTTTCATTCAATATAATTTATACAAGTAATAGGTTGTGACATTACGTGTGTGCAAATATATATATATATATATGTTGATAATCAAATAAAAACCACAAAAAAGTTACTAACTCGTAAAAACCGATATAAAAATATATTTTTTTCATGATTTTTTTTTATCAAAACCTATAATTTAAGATATTGTTTCACATATATGTTTGTGTTCAGCTTATGAACATAATTACAGGTGAAAAAAAATTGATTCACCTAGTGAAACAAAAAATATGCATAAAAAAGATTCATATGGTGAAACAAATACATGTGAAAATTTCACTTTATGACACGAATATATGAAATAATATCTTAAATCCTAGCATTTGATAAAAAAATCATGAAAAAAATTATTTTTATATCCGTTTTTACGAGTTTGTAACATTTTTGTGGTTTTTATTTGATTAAACCCCTATATATATAGGGAGGTTCAAATGAAAACACTAAAAAAAATAAAACTGAAGAATACTCTGGGAGCTTTCCATCCGAACAGTATGCACTAATGCATACAAGAGTTTTTTTTTTCTATGAACCAATGCTTCTATAATTATAGAAGTAATTGGTGTATATGTACAAATGCATGTTACAAACTACCAGTATGCATTAGTGCATACCGTCCAGATGTAGGGTTCCCAAGGTGTTCTTTCAATTTTTTTTGTCGTTTTCCCTTGGACCTGACCCTATATATATATATATATATATAGAGAGAGAGAGAGAGAGAGAGAGAGGAAAGTTCAAATGCGAACTCAAATTTGGTTGTGAACGTGAGGACAAATGAGAGCGCGACACGTGTCTGAATGTACATTATTCAGACTGAATAACCAAATAAATATTCAGACTAAATATAGTATTTATTCGTTCTGAATAAGCAGTATTCATACTGAATAAATACTATATTCAGTCTGAATATGACACGTGTCGCGCTCTCATTTGTCCTCATATTCACAACCAAATTTGAGTTCTCTTCTAAATATGGCGGTGGTATTGCGACGGAGGGTGGATGGCGGTGGTATTACGGCAATGGGGTGGACGATAACAATAGAGGGGTAGACGTCGACAACCTATCAAGATCATTCGGAGGTTATTTGAGATAGAGAGAGATTGTGAGAAGAGAGATAGAGAGTAGTGGGAGAAAATAATGGGAAAAAAGAAGATAATTATGATTTCAAATTTAAAATAAAATGAATTCCAAAACTATCCTTTTGTTTTTTTAAATAAAAAAAAAAATTCTTAACCGTTGGTCAATAGATTGGAGAGATATAATTAGTTTGCATAATTTTTACTATAATTTCAGTTTGCATTTGAACATACATACATATATATATATATATATGTATATATATGTATGTATATACTTGGGATCATGTGTTTTCGTGAGATTCGTAAGACCACTTTTTTACACTTAATATTTCACAACAAAACACTGTAAAGGTAACCTTTACAGTGGTGTTTTTGCTGTGAAGGTTCAATTTTTTTTACATTCACAATGTTTTGTTATGAAATTTCAAGTGTAAAAATGTGGTCTTACGGAACTCTAAGTTGGTCTCATGTGAACCCAACCACATATATATATATATACGAGTTAATATATAGACGTGTGTCTTGGAGAGATTGCCTTGGAATAACTAACGATTAGATAAAATATGTTATTTGTTGCAATGCAAGAGCATCATTTTCTGACGTTGCACCATTCTTTAGTTTTATTTGTTTAAAAGTGTTAACGGATTCCTACACATTTGTTAGAATTCGTTCGCATCAGTAGTTATAATTAATCTTCTTAAAAAATTTACTCTATTTCACCATCTGAATTCTCTTTTATTTTTGGTATAAGAAAGTTCGGATGTTTTTTATCCATGTTGATCGATATTTGGTATATTAACATTTTATTACTTGTTTAATACGACAATTGATTGACAAATGTATACTTTCATGTAGAGATGGGTAAACACCGGTCTCCGGCCGACCCAAATCGGTCCTGATGCCAAATAGTGTGAAGTTGGACCTTTAGAAAGTATTGGAATGCTAAGACTTTCCAAACTTCCTTGATTGATGCACGAATCCGGGGGAGTAGTAGACAAAATTAGGAGTCTACTATGTATGTAATATTTTTTCCATTGAGCTTTGTTCCTTGGTGTAAGGTTTTAATGAGACACGGTTTATATATCATCCTGCTTTTCTAACTCTCATGATTAATGTACGGATCCGAAACAATATATTATTAAAGGAAAAATCTAAGTATTGCAAAGAAAATTGTGCGTTGTACTCTTTCTTTGTCCTATTTTTATTTTTTTACACTGGGTTTTTATTTTGACATAAGGTTTTAATTTCTAACGAGGTAACAATTCTGAACCATCATTCTCTTAACTCGACACACAGGAAAGTGTTGTAAGATAAGTATGTCATGGTCAAAAAGATGTGACGATATAGAGATAGACATAAACGTTTAAAGTTATTTATGGAGTAAATCTTTTTTCATACTTATCTTTATCTTCGTGTAATTCTTCTTATTTAAAGAACTTATTATCAATAAAAATTACATTTATACTATATTATAAAGCATTTGACAAAAACTATTAAAAACATATTATTATGCAATAAGTACAATTGATTAAAGCATAATTACTTAAAATTCAAAAATACAAGTTATACATGCAATACGTACAACTGATTAAAGCTTCACGTTTGAATTCGTGTAACTAACTATACATATAAACATCTAATTTTGAATATAAAAAATCTAACATATAGTTAGGATAATTATTCAACTCCAACAAAATACTTAATTATTATATTTGTAAAAAAAAACTATATTATTAAACCAAAATATATTATTTCATCATAAATCTAGATTATGATTAAAAAACTGAAATAAAGAAAGTATACAAAAAATAAAATCGCTTTTTTTAAAACTAATAAAATCGTACTATAACATTGATAAATACAACAAATAAAATAAAACATTAGAATTAAGATGGATCTCGCTGAATTGTGCGAGTATCTTTCTAGTATTTCATTATCTATATTTATTTTACCATTGTTCTATTTGTTTTTTCTTTTAAGATACATAATCAATTTTCTTCTCAAATAAGATGCCTAGTTGGTTATTTATTAATGTATGAAATAATTACCTAAAAAAGAAATTACTATAAATAAATTCAAAAGAAAAAAGAAAAAAGAAAAAAGAAAAAAGAAAAATAAAAGGGAAGGGAGGAGTGGGCGAGTGGAGGGTTTTCGAAAGCTTCTTATATCCCTTCTTCTGGTTCACGGCGGATTCCATTCCATTCATCGCCACTACAAACTCATCATTCACTCATCTTCCAACTGCGTGTAACTGTGTGTGTGTGAGAACGAACGATTTTTAAGCTTAAGTAGAAATCGCTGGTGGTGTAGCGGCGGCGTTAGATCTGATAACAAAGTATGGGTAGCAGAGGCGGCGGCGGCGGAGGAGGTAATAATGGCGGAGGAGTACAAGGAATACCGGCGGCGTCTAGGAAGATGGTACAGAGTCTAAAGGAGATTGTAAACGGAGTTTCGGAAGCTGAGATCTACTCTGCGCTTAAAGATTGTAATATGGACCCTAACGAAGCCGTTAATCGTCTCCTCACTCAAGGTGAAAAAAATAAATTTTCATGCTTTTGAATCTTTCGTATTTGTGATGATAATCTGTAGAGATTTGAGAACAGTTATTTAATTTTCGTTGTGGCGTGCTTGCACTGTGAATTTTCGAGCAGTTATTCTGTGTTATACCAGCAAAAGTTTGTTGCTTGTGTGTGATTAGGGTTGTGTATACGGCAAAATTAAGTATGGTACTTGAAAGAAACTACAACTGTTTATATGAAGATATATTTAAATATACATGATTTGATGATTTTGGTTTGGTCTTTTTTTATATCTTATATTTTACGTGTTGATCATGGGAGATTTGAAGGCATTGTAAGACTTTTAGTGGTTTGGGTATTGCTGTTTCTAAATTTGATAAAACTAGGTTTAGTTATAGTTGCAAATAATACAGTTAATTTCTTCCCTGGGTTTTTAGGGGGTCGTTTTATATTTAAAGAAACTGATACTGATATAGTGTTATTCTATACTTACAATCAATATGTTAGTCAGGTGTTGGGTGTTCTTATAAGAACATTTGACTTATCCATTCTGAATGGATGACTCCATGAGATTCTATTAAGTTAAGCTATGCAATGGCTGTGAATTGAATAATGACTATAATTATGTTTCTGTATGTTGTCAAATAAGATAACGTAATCTTGATTCTTCTTTCTTTTTTCAAAATTTTCAAACTTTGTTGGCAAGCTTTTGTTTTTGTACTTTTTTTTTGCAAGCTGGGGTCTTCACGGGAACAACGAGTATACTCTTTGGGGTAGAGCCAATGATTTGTGTACATCCCGAACCCTGGTGGGATGTACTGGACTTGTTTGGTAATCTTAATAATTGTTGTCAATGCATATTGATTTATAGTTTTGGATTTATGTCGATGCATATTGATTATTCATGGTTCATCTATTTTGGTGTACAATTTTTTTACTACATCCCAGTGATTCTAATGAAACTTCTTTTGAATCTTTTCATTACCTTTTCAAATTAGAGAAAAACAGTAAGTACCACCATAAGCTACGCCAAGGTGCATCACATGGTTCTGCAGGACAGTTGGGAATACATAAGTAATATGTTTGCAGAATATTGCCTTTCAAAAATATTATCGGCTTGCATGTATTTATTTGGTTGTGGTATTTTATGTTTTAACATTCAGAATTGGATTTGTTTATTTTCTTGAAGTTGTAAGGAGAAAAAGATAGATCTCGAACCTGTAGAACTCATATGATCATCAAACTAGTTAAAAGTTGCTTTGAGTTAAAAGTAGGATTATAGTTGTAATAGCAACTTATCTATTATTGGTGTTATTTTACTTGCATCTTCATGTCACTTCTTACTTTCAACTTCTCGAAACAAAATTTTACATTAGCACTGCTTCTTGTTGTTGCCTTTATCTGTTGTGAACTTGTTGTAGCTTTCTCGTGATGACCAAGTCTAAGCTATATATACCCAATAATATTCAACATCATTCCTAATATGAAGTTATTTTACTTTTTTAGATCCTTTTCACGAGGTGAAGAGCAAGCGAGAAAAGAAAAAGGAGGTGCGTGGACCTTTTTCTATAACCGAGTCTCTTTTTGTCGGTCTTACTTTCTTGCATCTATAATGCTTTACAATAGACCTAAGGGATAAAATGTTCAACCTTACTGGTTATTACAGTTTTGATACAAGTTGCGATCTTCTATAACTTCTTTCTTCACCTATTGTCATTCAGTTACCACTCCAACAATCTATACGTGCATTATTTCTTTTTATACTTCTATTGATATTAATCTCTATTCTCTAACCTCAATGTACAGAATATTTAAACAAACTGGTCACCAGATTGGGGAAAAGTTTCTTACCTGTTTGTGTGAATTTGTCTTGAACTCATGGTGTATAGAATTTTTGTTATTGTATTCCTATGGATTGCAAATTTCTCATGTTTCATCAGTTGGGCTGTCTTATCACACATTGTTTTTGGCTGTCCAAAGGTCTTACAAGATTCAAAATGCTATTAAGCTGCTTTTTTTAAGTAGTTTATTTTTGCTTTTATTTGCGTTCAGTTTAAGGATACAACAGAATCCAGGCCTCGTGGTGGTGGTGGCAGCACTTCAAATCGTGGTGCCAGAAGCGGTGCAGACCGTTATGCCGGGCGTGGCGGTTCAACTCAGTTTAGCTCTTCTGGTATATTGAGTGTTACAATCTGCAGAAGTCGATATTTGTTTGCTTCAATGGAGACCTGACTTTCTAATTTCTTATTAATTATATCTTATTCTATGCATTATCTTACAGAATCTGGTGGTTTACACGGAAAACTTAAGAGGGAAAACGGCACAAATTCTTACACGAGTTCATCTGCACCAGCTTATGGAGTTGCAAATCGGAGCCCCCCAACTTTCAGGTAGCAATGTTATCGAAATTTGTTGGAACTCTACCATGCATAGTAGTTACTATGCCATGCTTAAGGAATTTCAGGGTATACTGCAAACATCTTGCACATAATCTGCTAGGTTTCGGAGGCAAAGAACGCCTTTGAGAATACTCACCTCATCCTTTGCCCAATCAGGGTACTTACTTGGTTATTTTCCATTGTATCATTTAGGGTGTGTTTGTTTTATGGTGCAACATGGCACAGCACTGGACATAATTTTTTTGTTCCATGTTTGGAGGGGAAGTTACATAGGACAAGTGGTACATCATGGGCCTAATATCTCTTTTTTTTGTCCCACGTTAAGCCCTGGAACAAGGTGGGACAAGAGAAAAATTGACCATATTACCCTTTCTTCTTTATCATCTGATACACTTCCAAAATCCAAATCCAACTAACAGCCCTACTTCCTCTCTTCCCCTGGACGACTTTTTCTTCACCATTGAAAGCGGCAGACTCCTTCACCATTGAGATGATATAAAATTTCTATTATATATACAGAAAAATAAGAATTTGGCAAATTTTATTTGTAAGATTGTGAGATGATATAAATTTTTGTATTATATATATATACACAAAAACAATTATGTAAAAAATGCATTACAAAGTTATTTAATTATTTATTTGACATGTCTCGTTACAATTTTTATACATTAAAAAATATTAAACAAAATTTTAGAGACAATCTTGTCATTTTAACATTTTTTTGTTCCTGTTGAGTCTTAAAGCATTATATTCCACAATTAATTCACTTTTGTTCTATCAGGGACAATCTGGTCATTTTGACAGTTTTGTCCTGTCCTGTCCAGTCTTACCGAACACTATACCAGACAACTGGTTCTGTCCAGTCCTGTCCTGTCCAGCCATGTGCTGTCCTGTCCTGTCCGCATACCAAACGCACCCTTAAGGATTTTGTATACATGTCTTGTTTTTGATGTTTGGATATTCACCTATCATGATTGGCATGCTAGTTGGTCTATCTGAGCCCTTGCCCTTGTTTGTGCTCCCGAAACCAGGAATTAAGTTAAAATGTTTCTTAGCAAATTCAATGTTAAAAATGGATCGTTAACCTCTCTTGGAAACTAAACTTTTAACAATTATTTGATTCTTCTCTGACAACAGAAAGAGAAGAAAAAGAAGTTGCATCTCTCTGACACTTTTTCTTATTCTATGCACTATCGGAATGGCTAATAATTTCCATATGTTTGCTCATTAATGATGTCTTGCTACTGCAGTGGTTCTTTTGGCACTGAAAATAAAGCATCAACTTTCAGTGCAGCTGATGGTACTGCAACAGTTTCACAGCAGCCATCCTCTGGATATCAATCTGCTTGGTTGGGTGTCCCTGGTCAAAAATCGATGGCTGACATTGTGAAAATGGGCAGACCACAAAACAAGGCTTACAGTCCTCCAATTTCATCTCAAAGCATCAATCAGAGCACCTTTATACAGCCTTCATCTGCACATTATGAGCTGCATTCTTTAGAGGACTATGCTTCTAAAGCTCCAGAGATGCATCAAGATCATGATACTACTGCTGAACAATATGTTTCACCTGATGATGAATGGCCCTCTATTGAGCAGCCACAATCAGTCGGTGTGGGTCAATCTATATTGGAGCCACATGTAGAGTCTGAGCTGAATGTGGGTCAATCAAACTTACCATTTGAAAGAAACAACCAATATGGGGGTTCTCAGACAGATGAGGCTCAGGAAGAAGATGAAAGTGTTTATGAAGATCACACTGCAAATCATGTTGGGTCTGCTTCTGTTTCGAGTAGAAAATTGCTGGATGATGCATCTGGAAGCACACCTCTCTATGATAATAATGACTTGTATAAAAACATGGATTCCTTCCACCCTGAGGATCATGCTTTTGAGCACAAGGAAGGTATTTCCTACATTCTTAAGTGTTGTTCAGTTTTGTTTGCTATTTCTGCATCATGAATCATAACTCTTAAAGTTTACTAACATCGGCAACATTAAGTTAGGGGCTGTTTGTTTACTTCTTAAAGGTTTCATTAAGAGGCAGCCTCTGAATCGCTAAGAGGTGAATCATGTTTGGCAAAAAATAAGCCTGTCTCTTAATGGTTCCAAAACCCTCTGAATCAATTTGTATCCTGAACCTCTCTCTTAACCATTAAGAGCCCTAATTACATCCTGAACAATTACCAAACAATTATATTTTATTTTGCACTATATCATAAGAGCCTCTTAATCATTCTGCACCAAACCATTCAGCAACTGCCAAACAACCTCTTAGTTAGGTTCAGTGCAATTTATGATGCTCTACAGAGTACCAAGGTTTAGTTTTTTCTAGAATTGGTTTAATAATGATATTTTTTAGAGGGCCGTGATGTATTCTTTTCTTTGAAACACATGTGAAGCTATTTTTTATACAATATACTAAGCTTTAGAGAATATCACGTCTTGGAAAGTGGAAAAATTCTCAGTCTTTCATATGCACTTGGTCGACCTTTATAGGTGCTTCAAATTTGGTGGAGTCTTTTGTGTATCTATAACTATCGTCAATCTTTATTTGTACGTATAAGGTTGGCTGAAGTTTGGATATATGTGAGCCATGTCATATTTTTTCATTGCTACATAAGTAATTTGTCACTGTTTAATTTATGGAACCTGTGAGAGGAGTTTTTTTTTTGCTTTATCTCTCCTGTAATTGCATAATCCTTGAAGGGTTATTTAGTCACTTGTTTTAGTTGTACATGCCATCATGTAAGTTATTATATGATTTGTAGTTGTCGAGAGTCAAAAGCCTGATACCTCTAAATGATTTTTTTTGGCCAAATTGTGTCTGATGTTTCTGGATTTAAACCATTCACACATGCTTACAATTATGTGGCAAGTATATTTACATAAATACATATTTTATTGTCTTGTTTATCTCTTCTTTCAGTTGGCCAGAAGTTCATTTAATATTATCTGAATTTTTGTATTCTTAGTGGAATGCCAATACTTACTGGTTTTAACTTTTGTCAATTATCTTTGACTCATTTCAGTTGAAGAAGGTGATGTGTCAGCATCCTCAGTGAGTGCAAACATGCAACAACTTAATATACAGGAAGAAAGACACTTGGATGAACCTGAAGAGGAGGTCCCTGCTGTAGTAATCCCAAATCACCTGCAAGTCCAGACTGCTGATTGCTCGCACTTGAGTTTTGGGAGCTTTGGTGCTACCATGAATACCGGGTTTCCCGGATCTTTTTCATCCAGGAAGTTGAGAAGTAATATAGAAGAGACACCTGCTGAGGCAGATACTTCATCTGTTGGGCCCTCTGAAACTAGGTATCTATATGACTATATCTATACTATATTATAAAGCATTTGGCAAAAACTCTTAAAAACCATTTTTTATACATGTAGTACTGTTTATTGATGCATATTACTTAAAATTCAAGATTACAAATAATTGTGCGTATGTACAACTTATTAAACCTTCATTTCTGAATTTGTATAACCAACTCCTGATAAACATGATCAAATACAGGATAAACATCTAATTTTAAAATATAAAAAAATCTAAAATATAATTAAGATAATCATTGAGTTCTAACAGAATACTTAAGTACTATCTTTGTAAAAGGTTATATTATTAAAAACCAAAAATAAACTACTTTGTTATTAAACCTAAATTAAATTATGATAAAAAACTCAATCAAAGAAATTAGTCAAATTACATTAAAAAAGAGAACTTTTAAATGAAACTTTAATTCGCTTTCTCAAAACCACATAAGACCATTAGAACATCGATAGAGACAAAAAATAAAATGAAACATTAAATCGAGATGTATCTCGCTGCATTGTGCGAGTACCCTTCTAGTAACCTTATAACCTTCTTCCAAAATTGCCATTTTTCATAAATTTTCTTTTTGATATTGTTGGTTCTTATATGAGTTCCATTTGCAGGAATTCTGAATATTATGGTGACGAGTCTATAATAACATCAGAGAGCAATCCTGTCCACCGGGCGGTGCCGAGTTCCGTGAGTTATGATTTACCTTCTGCTTCACAAACGGAGGTTTTGAAGCAAGAAAATCCCGAGGCTACACATGCCAATCAATATAGTTTTTCTTCGTCTACACCTGGACCTGGTGGTTATACATTTGATAGTACCCAGCTATTGAACCCATCTTTCCCTCAATCTCAGACACCTACACAGATGCAAAATGCAACTCCTTTTTCAAATGTGATGGTAATTACACACAGTTACAATATATATATATATATCGTTTTAGATTGTTGATTATTTTCACTTGCATATTTGTTTTTAGTCAATGCTCTGACTTTCGCCTATAATATGTGGTCAAAACATAAATTTTGGTCTTCCCATTGTATTTAGCTTTACCAAATAGACCTAGAAGTAAGTTTTTATCTTCCCCTTGGTGTTGATGAATTAAATATTTGATATGTTGTTGTCTTGTACTATTGTATAATTTCATGAGGCAAATGAGATTTTCGAATTGTTTAAATATAGGATATCTAATGGTGGTTATAGTTTGATTTTTGAAGCTCATCTTTTGTTATGATAAATTTGTTCACTTTTTGGCTGTTTTCCCTATAATTTTTTGCAGCAGGCTGCATATACAAATTCGTTACCAAGCACATTGTTAGCAGCTAATGGTCATCCTGTTAGAGAATCTGATCTTTCATATTCACCATTTCCTATTAGTCAGTCGATGCCTACTAAATATGGTAGCTCGGTATCTTCCATCAGCGGTTCAACTATTTCTATGGCAGAGGTATTGTGCTCTATTTAACTTGCTTTTATTTTATTTTTCTTGGGATATTGGTTCATGACATTCTGGTAGTTTTAACTGTAGATCTTAAGATTGTATTTTCAAATTTTTTGTCTAAAGATTTGACCATTGCTGTCAAATAATGTGTTTTGTAGTTCTGAGTGAGTGGAAAAATAATTGAAGTCCTCGTGAACTATCACATGGAATTGGAAAAATAACTTGAATAACTAACTATATAGTTTTTATAAGATTCACATCCAAGGTGACAGGTTTCACACCAATAATTGATGAACTCAATAGATGAATGGGTATATAATTAAAATCAAAGTTCATCAAATAATAAAACACCGTAGCCTAACTTTTGGGCTGTCGATATGAGACAAGACCAATAAGCAGATACTAACCACTCAAAAATCACGCTTTGTAAAAATACATGACTAAATAATGAATGTCAATGATGATTATTCTATCTCTCCCTTTCTTTCTCTATATCAAGATTGAACTTGTCGAAATGGTTACATGATTCTTTCTTATTGTGATTCATATCTAGTACTTAAACAGGATAGTTAGAAGCTTGTGCTAACTGTTGAATCTTAAATAACTTGAAGCATAGATGTCTTAGATAATTGAATAAGATTGTCACAACTCACATGTACAAGAATCAAGAAACTTTATAAATTTCTATCTAAAAATTGGAATATTAGTCATAGTTAAGAACATTTTGGAAATATGCAAATGGGATAGAAGAGATTTTCTTTGATTCAATGGTCAAACTAGTGTATAATAACAAATGTTTTTGATTGTTTTCAGAGGCATCTTGCAATGCACCCTAAGATTGAATATGAGCAATAACACTTACGAATCCTCAGAAGAATAGATTGCTCTACCAATATTCTAAGAAAATTAGCAAGTTATTTCTAATTATTGTGACTACTAGGGTTTAGCAATGATATGATGGCTAGGGTTTCCAAATAATTTGATGTAGGTTGGAATTTGGGTCCATAAATGGAAATTTTCTTAAACTAATCTAACACCTCAAAGTTCGGACAAAACTAACAAATAAGTACCAACACCTCAAAGTTTACAGTTGAAAAATAAATAACTAAATCTGTGAGTTGAACGAATATATTTTTGTATGTTTACCTTAATTACATGGTGCTACATATAACCCGATAGGCCTAACTTTTATCCATAAACTTAGGATGCTGTTGACATATTAAACCTCTACTTCTACATATTTTACAGTCTACACATTACACCCTATAACTTGTACAAAATCATCAATGATGATGACCATCCGATCACACTTGTATGGGAAATAATATACTCTTTTTGATGATTCTTGAACTAACTAACAGATTATGGCTCTCCAAGATCTTGTTTCTTCATACAGTTGCAATTCTTAGGGTTTGGAATCTTTGGTGTGTTTGGTTTGTAGGATTTGGAATGGAATTGAATTCTATTATTTATAATTTTTTTATAAAAATACTTAAATTACCTTTTTATTAACTGATTATTATGAAACAAATGTTTAACATATTTTAAACCATTATTACATACAATTATACAAATCCCTACGGAATCCCGTGAAATACCAACCAACCCCATGGGATTTCATATTCTAATGTTTGAATTTTGGAGGATTTCAATGAATTCCCGGAATTTCAAATCCATGAAATCCTCCAAAATTCAAACAGACCCTAAGTTATTTTAGAGATATTCTGACTCGGTAAGCAATAGCAACAAAGATCAAGTGCTTGAATCTTTTGTTATTTACAAATAATGGGCTTTCATCCAAGTTTCTTATAGTCAAATGCCCTATTACTTACACAAACTAAAGATAACTTATCAGTTGCAGAAACATACGCCCAATGAATTGTAAATTGGGTACACATTAAGTTCTCCACTTTATGTTAAATACAGTTTTATTGTTCTTATGTAAAAAATCACATATTTACCATATTATCCCTCCAGGCTTTGAAGACCGGGGTTTTCTCATCATCTCAACCAACACAACAACAAACTCCACCCGGGAACAGCACTATTCCTACGGGACCCGCTCTTCCTCAACATCTTGCTGTCCACCCGTATTCTCAACCCACTCTTCCTTTAGGACCTTTTGCAAATATGATCGGCTATCCATTTTTGCCTCAGAGCTATACATATATGCCATCTGGTTTTCAGCAAGCATTTGCCGGAAATAGCACGTATCATCAACAATTGGCAGCCGTTCTTCCTCAATATAAAAACAGTGTTTCAGTCAGCAGTTTGCCTCAATCTGCGGCTGTTCCTTCAGGTTATGGTTCGTTTGGCAATTCGACTGCAATTCCTGGAAACTATCAAGTCAATCAGCCCGCGGGCCCGGCTGGATCCACCTTAAGTTATGATGATGTATTGAACGCTCATTATAAAGAGAACAGTCAGTTGCTCTCTCTTCAGCAGGTATTCTCTTTTATGTTTCACTAAGGTGGTGTTTGGTTGGGTTTCCATTAAGTCGTTTATGGATAAAGCTGTCTGTGTGGATTAATCTGGCTGTATAGATTGGGAAAGTTATTTCATAGATAGAATGATCATGTTTTTTAATTGGGAAGGGCAGATTTAGAAAAAAAAACTTGGCTTTCTGCATAAAGCTCCACTCTAGAAGCTTACTGAATAAGCCACTTTCTATATCATTAAGCCACTACCAAACAGTCATGTATAGCAGATTGAATAAGCTGCTAGTCCCATTAAGCTCATTAAGCTGCTAACAGATAGGCCTTTGCTACATCTGAAACCAGGCTCTATCTCATCTATTTTTTCTTTAGGGCATAGTTCATACCTGGCTGTATGTGTTAAGCTGTATGTGCTTGTGAAAAGACGATCTGAATTCGGAGGTGGTTTCTTCCTAGTTAAATGATAGATAAAACAGAATCATAGATGGTATATAACTTTTGGGGCATACATATGTATTCATATATATATATATATTTACATAACAAGAGAATCTTCGATAGGAGCTTTTGGAGATGCAAGATTAGGGTAGCAGACTATATATATGTAATGACATTTAGTGGGGTAGTTTGGTGTGGTTTATAACAAAGAAAATATCTCTTATTAGTTTATGTCATAGGGGCAGGTTCAAATGAGAACTCAAAAATTTGGTTGTGAACACGAGGACAAAGGAGAGCGTGACACGTGTCATATTCAGACCAAATAATAAAGGAAAATATTCAGACTGAATAGAGTGTTATATTCAGTCTGAATATTTTCCTACGATATTCAGTCTAAATACGACACATGTCGCGCTTTCCTCTGTCCTCATGTTAGCAACCGAATCTGAGTTCGCATTTGAACGTTCCTCTTGTGTTGTCACATATATACACACACACACACACATATACAAACAACCCCTTGTGACAATTTCAAAATTTTGATTAATTCCGATACCCATCTACCACACACCCATAAACCAAGTTCTAATTTACGTGTAAGAACTCATATTTATTTTCTAAATTCTAACTCGGGTGTTCTCACAATATTTCAGAACGAGAACTCTGCAATGTGGGTCCACGGCGCCGGTTCAAGAACAATGTCCGCCATGCCCGCCAGCACATATTACAGTTTCCAAGGTCAAAACCAGCAGCCGAGTGGGTTCCGCCAAGCTCAACAACAGCAACCGTCACAAAGCTACGGTGGTGCCGCCCTTAACTACCCAAATTTCTACCATAACTCTCAAACCGAACTACAACAGAACCCAAGAGACGGTTCTCTTGTCGGTGGTGGGTCCCAAGGCCAACCAAAACCACAGCAACAGCAGCAGCAATCTCAACAGCAACTATGGCAAAACAGCTACTAAAATGATACCTGACTCGGGTTTTTTTTCAGGGTCTTGTTAATGAGTTTGAAAATGGGGGTTAAAATTTCAAGTTTGAAATGAAATAATCGAAGGAAAAAAGAAGAAGAAGAAAAGAGTAGTTGGTTTTTTTAGCTGCTGCTGCCCTGTGCCTTTTGAGAGAAGGTTGTATTTCTACCGGTGTTTTTTTTTTTGTTTTTTTGTTTATTTATCACGGTTTGGTTCATTTCGGTTAGTTTGATTTTTAGGGACATACGTGCGTGCTAATTCTCGTTAGTTTGACTTTTTTTTTTGTTTTTTTTTTCGTTTTGTTGGTTCGTTCGTGGGTGTTAATGTCTTCTTCATCGTCAAGTAATTTATAGTTTTTGATGGTGACTATGGGCTTCTAATCTGGTTTTTATTACCGCGCTACTGTCATCTTTTTTAATTATTTATAATTTATCCTTCTCACTTCATTTGCAATTTTTTGATCATTAGATGCATGTTTGTTTGTGGCAAGATGGAAGCAAAGATGATTGATTAGGTTTGGGATGTTTTGATGGCTAACGGTATCTATTGGCTCTTAAAATGGTCATGGTTCATTGGATCGGATTAGACAGGTTGGATGTGTTTTTGGTGACCCGTTAATGCTGGTCTTGATTTGGTCATGACTGAGTCTGGTTCTGGTTCTTGAAAATAATCAAAAACCTGATTGGTCTTGATTTGGTCATTACTGGGTTTGGTTCTTGAAAATAATCAAGAACCTGACTGGTCTTGATTTGGTCATGACTGTGTCTGGTTCTTGAAAATAATCAAGAACCTGACTGGTCTTGATTTGGTCATGACTGTGTCTGGTTCTTGAAAATAATCAAGAACCTGACTGGTCTTGATTTGGTCATGACCGGGTCTGGTTCTTGAAAATAATCAAAAACCTGACTGGTCTTGATTTGGTCATGACTGGGTCTGGTTCTTGAAAATAATCAAGAACCTGACCCAATTACGTCATATTTGAGGCTTGGTGAGACCTGTTTTTTGGCCCGTCTAACAAGTGTGAACGAGCTTGGTTCCTTCTGGTCCTTCCATAACCGGTTTTGGTTCTTAACCGTTTCTGACATGTTTTTATCTCATGATTAGGCTTTGGGTATGTTCACTAATTACAGTGCAAGAAACGTTTAAATCATGTTCTTTTGATGATCAAGAATCTTACCTGTGATAAAGTGAGAGCAGTGACTTATACTAGATAAGCGTTTACCTTGTTTCTGTTGGTAAAAAGCAAGATTTTTTGATTGTAACACCAATAACTTAAACGCCAATGAAAACATAAAGAGGATGATGATTAGTATTATTTATCAACACAAAATACCAACAAAACATTATAAATAAAATTTTAACATTTGGTAAATAGTATGAATCAAATTTAGTTATTCATTAAGTATACATATGTTTCTTCTCAAAAAACCAGCGTTCAATATTTTTGTACTTATACAATTGGCATTTGGTTCAAGGTGATCTCAGGACATTTCAAACCTACTACCACTGCTAATAGTTTGGTTGGAGATAGTCTTAGAGCATCTCCAACAACTTCTCTATAATTTCTCTATAAATAGAGGATTAAAAGTAAAAATCTTTAAAATGAATTGCAATCAACTTCAACACATTCTCTGTTTTAGAGATTTTATCATTGATTATATTATTTAAATACTCTATAATTTTAGAATCCCAATACACTTTAGAGAAAAATATAAATAAAATGATATTTATTTAATTCTAATTGGTGGAATGAATAAAAAACTCATTTCTCTCTCCTCTATTTGGAGATTTAGAGAAATATCTATATTTGAAGATTTTCCCATGAATCTCTATTTTAGAGAATGAGATACAAAAGCTGTTGGAGAGATTTAGAGAACAAAAATGTGATTTTTCCTATTTTAAAGATGTTGTTGAAGATGCTCTTACCTCATTCAAACTATTGGATCTTAAAAGTTAATTTTAAGGATATCAACAAATTTTTGCCATAAAATATCAACATTTTATTAACTTCTTTTTATTTCATAGAACTTATTTAACCAAGTATAAATCTTTATGGTTTCTTAAATGAACCCAATGAAACTGACTTATGTTAAAATTAACAAGTGTTTTTTGGGAAAGAAAATGATCGTTTAAATATTCTATTTACAAAGAAATTCACTTATTATTACTGTTATTCTTGTTGCGGTTAATAAAGTTATTGAGGTTGAGCTGATAAACAAGATAACGGATCTATGAGTTTAAGCCTGTAAAGAAGTATTGAGCTATTTTTTTCCGACCAAGCTTGAACAACGAGCAACTCAACTTGAGATGACATCTCCAACAACTTCTCTAAAACGAGAAAAATGAAGATTTTGAGTCTGATATTTTGCTCCAGCAGCTTCTTCAAAATAGGGAAAATTGAGACTTCAAATCAATATTTTGCTCCCATTAGTTTCCCCAAAACTATCTCCAAAATGGAGAAAGTAAGAGAAGGAACGGGTATTTCTCCAAATATGATCACTCTAAAAATGATTACCAAATGGGAGCACCAATAAAAAGCTTTGAAAAAAATAAATATTTTAATAGACGAATGCAATATTTTAATATTATAATAAATATTGGATTCTCCAAAACAAGGAACCTGTTGAAAATGAATGTACTTTTTTTTTTGGTGGAGATTTTAACTTTTGATTCTCCATTTGGAGAATTTGTTGGAGATGCGCCTAGATGTAAGGGGCGAGGAGATGTTTACTCCAATAAGCCGTTGGTCTTGGGTTCAATCCCAGGCCCCCTCGCAATCGTTTTGCCACTGAGTGAGTCAGGTATGCCCCTCACATTGAGAATTAGCAGCCTGTGTGGGCCGGTTTGCGTGTCCAGGAAATACACGATCTGACCCAAAAGGTGTAAGGGTATGGTAAGGTTGAGATGTATGCAAATATCCAAACAAAAAAGAAAAAAAAGATATGTTGTACAACATTGTCATATTGAATGATTACTGCTGAAAGTTTTATCTTTTATCATATTTTCTAACTGATGAAAAATACACAACATTCATGGAAGAATATTAAAATTCAGCAAATAGTAAATTATCTAATCAAAACCGAAACCGAAATCGACTTTTTAACGAAAACCCGTTTGAAGTTGTTGATGAGAATGCTCTATAAGAAACACAAACCAAAAGAATTAAAGATACCATTTTATATGTCTAATTTTTTCAAGAAACCAACAGCATATATAGTGATGTCCAAATTGTTCCTTAAAACTGTATCATCATCATCATCATCATCATCATCATCATCATACACTGAAATTAAGAGAATAAATTTAAAGTTAGAATCTTAGGGTATTTTTTTTAATGAAATGAAGAAAAAAGATGGATTTTTATTTATTACTTGAGGAGAGATCTTGTAAGATGTTCACGTGCGGTTGCCAGTGCTTGACTTATTGTCTGCAAAGATCAAATTATTAATGTTGAAGCATAGAAGAAGAAAATTTAAGATAATATTTCCAGATGGATTTTTGCATTTGAAAATCAATCAAAAATACCAAAAAAAACTCTTGAAATCAACTGAAAATTCCCACGAAATCAAGCCAAAAAAAACTTTAAAAATCCCTCGAAATAGTGGAATTAGGCCAAAAACACATAGAGCGATATTGAACGTTAGTAAAAACATGAAGACACATCGATAAAAACAGTGGTTTTTGTAATATTTTTTGTATATATTATATTATATGGTGCCACCGTATAAAAAATTCCTGGGTCCGTCCCTGATTCCAGTTCCCCCTCCGGTCGGGGGTAGTAAAGTCATTCCCTTGAAAAATAAAAATAAATAAAAAAATTTGCAAGCTGTTTGGGAAGGTACCTGTTCAGACAGAGGAGCTCCGGAATCCACGCTGTGGCTTGCAACCTTACCAGCAATAACATTTGCATCTGTTTCCAGGATGATTCTATAAAGCATAGTAGATGTATTATGTTAAAAAGATATCTTCTTTCATTTCACTAGTTAAAGATCTATAAATTGGAATGCATTGAGGAATCTATGTCTTCATTGTGTTTGATATGTAGAGACTAGATAGGAATGAACAGGCGAGAGTGAAAAAGATTTTAGGGATTTTAATTTGACATGGGTAATTTAGTAATTTGCCGATCTTGTCTCAATTTCCTTATTTTCGTTCCATCTATGTTGACAGGACAAAAAAGGGCATTTTTGTCCCACTCCGTCCTATCCTGTTCCATTCTAATGTCGCACCAAAATTTTGTTCTATCCAACCATTTAGAAATCGAGAGGGAGGTTCAGGGGGGAACGCTAAAAAAAAACTGAAGAACACCCTGGGAGCCCTTCATCTGGATGGTATGCACAAATGCATACAAGAGATTGAAACTGTTTTTTTTCCATGCACCAGTGCATATATATGTATTAGTGCATATGCACAAATGCATGTTACAAATTACTGGTATGCATTCAGGGTCTTCTTCAGTTTTCTTTATTTTTATTTTTTGTGTTTTCCCTTGAACCTGACCCTAGAAATCAAAATCTTGTGTAATACAACAATTGAAGAATAAAAATGAATACATTTACATAATAAAGATGTGGCTTACCCGCCGTCAACAATTTCATCAAGGCATAATAAAATGAGATCTAAATTCTCAAGTGCTTCCTTCTTATCCACATTACCCCTGAAAAACATAATTAATAAAAGAATCTTACCAACGTTTTATTAAAAAAGATGATTTAAGTAATTGGATAAGCAAACGAGTATTACCTAAGTAGAAGATTGACTGAATCAAAGAAACCCTGAAGAACTGTGGAGATAATGAGTTCATTTTCGTCATCACCCCCAGTAACAAAGAAGTGAAGGTCTTGAGCAAATTTGTAGATGACAATATTACTCTCAAACATTGCTATCTCCGCTGCACATTAGTCCAACCAAAACATTATATATATACATATATATATATATATAGAGAGAGAGAGGAAAGTTCAAATGCGAACTCAAATTTAGTGTAACAAACATTTTTTTTCTCTCAATCGATAGAACAAAGTTTCAAAATTTCTTATCTTGTTCCCATTTTTACTAATAACCTGCTGGTCTTGTAAACATTTGAGGACACGGATACCCAATTACAAAAGAGTAATGGTGAAATGGACGATAAACTTGACATCTATGTCACCAAATGTTACAAGATCAGCAGGTATCCGCTCAAAATGGGTAAAAAAATAAGAAAATTTTGAAACTTTGTTACATATGACATAATCAAAATATGACGATTCATCCAGATAAGCAAAACATAATGACATTACAAAGGTTTCACATTTTCCATTTAACTATTTAACGGCTATAATCTTAGTTAAGCTGTATGGACATAGGTGAAGGGATAACTGTAGAATATAAGCTATATGTACATATATCAACGGAAGCTTTAGCCACTAGAAATCAGCAAAAAAAGAATAAAGAAAAAGCAGAGTGGATGAGGGATAAAAAAGGGGATTTAAAGCATACCTTCTGTCCGTGCATTTGTCTTCTGGGTCTTGGTAAATACCGACTTTTCAAATGCTTCCTTAGAACTATTAGTTGGCCAGTCATCTGAATAGTACTTCACAGCTACACGACTTCCTTCTGAATCCAAAAGTAAGATGTTCTTTACTGAAGGGCAAGACTCCTACAGCCAAGAAGCATCAAACATAAATATATCTCAACTTGTAACTTGACCAAATTGGTCCTTCCATCAGAGACAGGAAGGCTGTTCAGAAACGAAACAATGATCCACGTAAAGGTTGCTCGATTCTATCTTTTTTTTTCTTCTTGTTATTCTTTTATCTTTCTTTTATTTTCCCTTCTCATGTGAAATAGAGAAACCTTTTATATTATTTAAATATTTAAGTAACATATATTTAGTGGAGGCCCATAGCAGCAGCTTTGAGCAATTCCCAGAAAATTACCTGGGGTTGGGCAGATATATTTCTTTACATCCACCAAAAGATGGAACTCATCCCATCAGGCTATTATATAGAGAATAGGGAGAAGTAATTGATACCTTAGCCATGTTTTTTTCATTAACCTGGATATCCAACCTATGCGAGACGACTAATCCGAGGGCGATCACCCGCTTCCGCGGGTAGTCGGGAGTCATCACATTTGAACCTCTGTGGCCACATGGCCACAAGGGGATTTTTATTCCTCATTGGATTCAAACCTGAGACCTCCAAGCACTTTTGACCTTTGGCAACGATAACTTAGCCATGTTTGGCAACGATAAGCTAGCTTATTTGTTGAGCTTATTGTAAAAATATTATTTGGTCAACCAAAAACTAGCTTATAAGTTAACTTTTTGAAAAGCTTATTCGTTTCAATATGCTTTAAAAACTTTTTCCAATTAATTTTTCAAAATGTCCTTTTAGGTCTGTTTACATTGTCATCTAGCTTATGAACTAGTTTTTAGTTTTTACCAAACATGACTAGTTTATCGGATAACAACTAACTTATGAGCCAACAATTAGCTTTTTCAGCTACCAGCTAGTTTGGCAAACATTGCCTTAGACTTGAATATTTGATGATTTATGCTAGGTAAATCATAAATCATAATCAATCCTATCCAACATTAGGAATGGTTCATCATATTATTTTTCTAGTAATACTGTCACAAACATGTGATTCGCCCACCTCATGCTAGTATTTATTCTTCCTAACTACTTGCTAACACTCTTGCACAAGCTAGGGGTCTTCACGGAAAAAAGGCCACTCTACTCTTTTGGGGTAGAGCTGTAGAGGTCAGATCTGCGTACAACTTACCCATCCCAGTGCTTTCGAGTGAGATTTAGTGGGTCATTTTTGGTTTTGGTTTCTAAACCATAATCAATCGTATCCAACATTAGGAATGGTTCATCGTATTCCTATCCTGCATAGACCCCACGGGTAAGAGATATGAGAGTAGATACAAAGTCTACATATCTATCCCGAACTTCATTACTCACTATTTATACCAATCACCTATAATATTAAGACTTCATGCAGCAGAATTTTGCACTTCCAGCCTATCTCCACTCTCTCTTGATAAATTTTACTTCAATCCATTGTCTTACCTATAGCTGAAAAATGCTACAAATCAATCTCCAATATCAGAATCCTAACCAAGTCCCATTAAGAGATCACAAACTGCTTTATCTTTGTCATGTAAAAGTTGTACATTTTGCAACAATGAAACTAATTCATCAGAAAAACAAAAGTAGATCTCAAATTTCCCTTGGCAATGCCACCATCAATATTGAAAAGCCAGTAACTAAATTTATTTCAGTTAACAATCCCAAAAAACCCTAGTTCACAATAAACATCAAATCAAAGCTCTTACATTGAAATGAATAACTACATTAGTACAGATCTGAGTCCCATAAATCATAAAATCAGTATAACTCAACAAAAATCAAACAGCAATTCCCAATAAAACAGATCGTAAAACAAATTTGAAGCTTCAAATGACAAAATACCTTGTTGATCGCTAAATTCAATGAAACAGATCTTTCAAATTTCACAGATTTATCTATAGTGAAGAGTATACAAGTATAGCAGATCACAAATGCAGGTATGATTAAGAAAAAAACAAACAAAGAACTGAAATGAATCGAGCAATTATAGGAACAGATGTGTAATACAGTAATTAGATTAGATCTGATTATTGAGTTACCATTAGAGAGAGATTTTCGCTTCAAGATTTCTCGGCCTTATTTTTCTCGTGCAGATTCGTATGGTAAAGAAGACATAGATGAACAAAGGCAAACAGTATATATATATATATATATATATATATACACGAGAAAAAAAGGTTGGAGGTGAAATTTCAAAACGACAACCATATTTTACTTATTTTACAATTTCACCCCTTGTTAATTCGTTTTCTTTACATTTCTCCTACTTTTATTTTCGTGCACACATTCAATTATTTTATAATCATCGACAACTCTTCTATCATTTTTATAAAGTACTAGAAGACGTACCCGCTGCAATGTAACGAAATTTAAATATTTCTTTAACATTAACTTTAGAACTCTGGAACTCTTTCAAGATATACGTACTGTAGAGCAAGCGAAGAAAACGTAAGGGCGCGCGCTAGCACTCCTGCAAGAAAACGGCCTAGCTAACGCGCCCCTTATTGAAAAGAGTCTGTTAGGACAATAAGCCCTAAGTTTAGAAAGTTTTATAAAGAATGAAACGATTTATTGTAATATTCTATATTGTGTTAAAGATCTTATGGGCTTGGACTTTTATTGTAATAGACACCTACTATATAAAGGAATTTAGGGTTAGAGGATTCGTCAATGAGAGTCGTGTAATTTAGTTTCGGACTTGCAGTTCGTTAGAAAGCTTTTAATAAAACATACGATTCAATGATTTGCATATGATTCCTCTTTGATCTTGTTGAATCGAACCTAACAATATCAAATTGTTTATCGTTATGAACTTATAAATTCGACATCTATTATTTTTACAAAACTCAAGTATAATCATAATTTTAAAAGAACAAAATAGCACATTTAGGACCCATTTGATTTGACGATATGTTTGTTTTTAATGATTTGGATTTTGTGGAAAGATTTATAAAAAAGAAAACGTTTTCTAAATATATTTTAGTTAATATACGATTATGTATTTTATTTTAGAAAGCGTGTTAAATGAAAAATAAAAAATGAAGAGCTGTAAAGTAACCTATAACCAATTATAAGGATGCAAAATATAATTTAAAAATAACAATTAATTATTATGATGAATCGTGTAAGTTATAAAGCTTAAAAAAATGATACATAGTGCATCAACATTAATTTATATTTCTTAAAAATTTAAACAATAATTGTTTAAAACTCTTTATAATATAGTATAGATAGTATATATATAGATAAATAAATGTATATAATGAAAAAGTAAAACTAAAAAATTAAGTTTTAAAAATAATTCGGTACATGTTTATCATTTTTAATGATGTTATTAAATCAAAAAATAATCGAACATGATATTCATTTTGAAGGTATTGAAGAATACGATTACAACCGTATAGTTTATAAAAAAAACGTTTTTCTTTAATATGTTTTAGTTAATATACGATTATGTATGTTAATATGAACATGATATCAAATGAAAACGAAAAAGTAAAGATATAAAAGTTAATTAAATAATTATAATGTATAAAATGTAAGTATTAAAAATAATTATTTGTATTTATATTATTTGATAATATGATTAAGTCCAAAAATGTTCAATATTAGGCTCATTTTGAAGATATTGACAAAACGATTATAATAGTATAATTTATAAAAAAACGAAACTATTTTTTTACTGTAATTTAGTTCACATACAGTTATTTATGTTAATATGATAGGTGTAAAATGAAAAATAAAATAGTTAGTGATAGGAATGAAATTTTAAAAACTAATTATAGTACAGATGAATGTGTAAAATAAAAATGTTAAAAAATTAAATAAGTAACTATATGGCATAAAATGTAAATTTTTTAAAAATAATTCGTTATGTATTCATGTATTTAATAATATGATTAAATCGAAAAATATTGAATATCGAGCTCATTTTGAAGGTATTGACGACACGATTATAATGATATAATTTATAACAAAAGAAAACGCGTTTTTAATGCATTTTAGCTAATTTAAGATTATATTTGTTAAAATGGAAAAACTGTGAAATGAAAATTGAAAAAGAAAGAGATATAAACTAAATTAAATATCAAAGTTTAAGGGTATAAAATGTAATTTAAAAATCAAAATTAATTATATTCTAATTCTAAATATTGAACTATGAGATGGTTGTACCTAATGCAAGATAGGTTGTAAGTCTTAGTTTTTCTAAACATTAAAGAATAACCATAATCAATTGTTTATATATAGTATAGATAAAATCAAAACATAAAGTTTTTAAAAATAATTATATTTCAACTCCAAAGGATTCTTTATTTTATAATTCTTATCATAAATTATATTATTATAATATTTTCTAATTTATTATTACAAGACACTTTAAAGAAAATTATAGAAAATAATACCAAGTCAAATAATATACAATATAGAACCTTCGAGGAAGGAAAAGAGATAAGAGAGAGAGAGAGAGTGACAACGAGTTCGTCGGCGAGGGGTAGGGGTGAGAAGGGAGAGAGGGCTGGAGAGGAAGAGTGGAGAGTACAGGGGAAGAGAAACAGAACCAATATAACAACATACTTCAACAACGATGGCATCGATTTCGTCAAAAATCGAAGGAAACATCGTATTTGTCTACAACTTTCCAAGGAATTGGGCGGTCTCTCATTTGTGGAGGACCTTCAAACGTTTTGGAGACATCACCGATATCTATATGGAAACTAGGAGTATAAAGAATGGGGAGAAATTTGGTTTCGCGAGGTTCAAAGGAGTTCAACATGAATGGGATATGGAAGAGAAGTTAAGAAACATCTGAATAGGAACATATAGATTAAGGGTGCATTTAGCTAAAAAAAATGGAGGAAAAGAAAAGGCTTCAACATACCATCATGTGAAACCGATAAACACCAGCACTCCACAAGTCTCCATCGAGACAAAGAAAAACGAAGAATAGAACGTACGCGGAGGTAGTGAAGAAAAGTGGATTGGAATCGGAGGAAATAAAGCAAGAGCAGCGAACGGTGATTGGGGAATGGGAGACAGATCGAAATAGCAAGGATTTCCTACACAAATATGCAATTGGTAACGTAGAGTCGATGGGAGAAAGTAGAAGCCGTACAAAAAATATTCAATTGCTCCGGAGTGGAAAAAAAAGAACTTAAACTACTGGGGGGGGGGGGGATATCCTATTAAAACTTGAATCAGTAACAACTATGGAGAAAGTAGTTAATTGTAAGACGCATAGGTTACACCATTGGGTGAAAAACACGAGGAGACGGTCCACCGGGTTCCGATCATCGAAACAGCTGGTGTGGTTGAGGATGAAAGGGGTTCGATTGCAAATATGATCAGAAGAAGTCTTCAAAGACATCACAAGTAACTGGGGTAGGGTTCTTTTAACTCGAAATTGTCAACTAATAGATAATACAAAACTAATGTGGGGTAAAATCTTGATATGCACCAATCTGATCGGAAAAATTAATGAAATAAAGAGCATCAAAAAGTGGACAATTCGTTTTTCTTAATAAAAATTGAAGAGGATGATGCGTTTTGGAATGTCAAATACAAGAGGACGAATGAGCGATTGAAAGAGATTAAACAGAAGGAGGAGGGGATGAATCTTCAAGCCCATTGGATGTTCGAAGGACGAAAGTGAGGAGGAATGGTTGGTTGAGAAAAGTGTGTTCGATGGAAAAGAAAAAGAAATTAAAATGAAAAAAAGAGGAGACGATGAGGATGAAGAAAACGGGGAAGAGTGCAACAAACCGGAAAACGAGTTCCAGAGAAGGGAATTTCCGGCGAGTGACTCTTTACCGGAGAGCATGGAAGACGAACAGGCATCCAAGGGGGAAGTAGCGGAGTCTAAGGAGGCAGTTATATCTCCCAAGAGCACATTAAAGGTGGGAGCATTAAAGGAGGTAAGTTTAAATAAAAAGGAATATGATTTAAATTCTCCTAATAACCTAAAGGAAAATAAATCTGATATGAAAAGTGGGAGGCCCATGACTCACGTGGAACCCCAAGTTGGGCCGAATATCAATCTACATGTAGGGGTTTGTTCTAATATCTTTGTGGATGTAGGAGTTGGGCCAACCCAATCAGTTGGAAATAAGTGAGATGTGGACAACAATATTAACTCAATTAAGAGCCCAAGATTAGAAAACTCAACCCCATCAATCCTATCAACAAATAATTTAGAAACAAAACGTGGAATTAAGGTAAAAACGTTGGGACAGAAAACTGCGGGAGAAGAAGTCACGAAGAAGGCAGAAGGTTCGGAAAAACAAGGGAGGAATCCGATGATGGGAGGGGCAAAAATCAGAACAAGAAAGGCAGAGCATTACGGATTTGGGAGGGGTCGAATTAGCATCCACTATTTGAAGCAGAAGGCAAGGAACACTCAAAAGAGAGCACAAAGAACAGGGAAAGGAAACAAATCAGTCAGATCAAAATCAAAAGGGAACAAAGGAACATCCTCAAATCAGTTTACTGTGACAAGCAAATTGAGGGACCCAAGCATTTCAAAAGGCTTAAAAAAGTTTGGTGATGAAATTAGGGTACAATGGGATGTAAAAGGAGGCGAGAAACGAGTTTAGGAAGAAAATGATAGTGGAAACGGCTTGATTAGCGAAAAAGGATGAAGAGAATATTGATTAATATAAGAGGTATAGGTTCGGTAAACAAAAAAGCGTGGATAAAGGATCTGTGCAAAAAAGAGGGGCCGAGTGTGATAGGTATACAAGAAACAAAATTAAAGAATGTGTCAGATCAGTTGGTAGCTAGCTTATGGGGGGTAAACGACGGAGATTATGTCCAAGTGGCCGCATTTGGGAGGTCGGGAATTTTACTAACAATATGGAATAAAGAGATTTTCAAAGGCGAATACATTATATGGGGAAGAATGTCGTTCTAATACCACATCTCCAATATGCGGATTATGCGGTATTTTTTGGGGATTGGGAAGCCACAAATATCCAAAATATCATAAGAGTACTTCAATGCTTCTACGAGGTTTCAGGTTTGAGAATGATATGGGAAAAAGTTAGATATTCGGAGTTAGGAGGTCAAATCATGGGCTAGGAATCTAAAATGCGGTAGTGGGACATTGCCTTTTATTTATCTTGGTCTACTGGTGGGTGCGGCTATGGGAAGACAAGCAAATTGGAAACCGGTGCTAGAAAAGATGAAAAGAAAATTGGCATTATTGAAAGGAAAGATGCTATCCTTTGTAGGACGACGAACATTGGTGCACTCCGTTCTCGGAAGTGTGTCATTATATCATTTTTCTCTGTTTCGAACCCTGGTAAGTGTATTGAGAGAGTTGGAACGAGTGAGAAACAACTTCTTTTGAGGAGGGAGGGGGGGGGGGAGTGAAGGTGAGTTGGTGAGGAGAGGTCATTCATGGGTAAAATGGGATAGGGTGGTGGGTTCTTTTGATAGGGGTGGCATAAACATAGGGGGTCTTAAAGACATAAATTAGGGTCTCCTCTAGAGAGAGAGAGAGACAGCCAGATTCATACGAGGATGATACTTATTTAAGAAAATAAGAGGATGAATCTCAACGACGTGTTTGATTAGATTAAAGACTATAATCTCAATGACATATTTTGTAAATATTAGAGATGAAATACAAATTTCCACCAAGGATAAATACTTTCAGAGGCATAATTGGTAGAACCACATGTTTGATTTTCAAATCAAATAAAATCTCAACCACATGTTCTATTAAAACAATTTAAAAAATACATCGCAATTTAATTTGTATTTAAATAATTTATTTATTTTATTAAGGTAATATATAAAAAAATTATAATATTCGTCAAAATTACAATTTTAATTTAAATCGCATCTGATTCACAATTTTTTTTGAAGTTCTTAATCACATATGATTTAAAATGTGAAAATATTGATATGAAATTAAACGTTAAAAAAGGAAAAAGAAAGATGGAAACATAATCATATGTGATGTATAACGAAATACATATAATATGTATAAGATTACATGTGATTTTAAACGTTATTCACAATATACATATATCAAATATGATATCGTGTATAAGTTTTATTTCTTTTTGACTTAAATTTACATTATCAATATCACATATGATATTTATAATGAAAATTTGCGATTTTTAAAAGTTCTTAATCACATATGATTTAAAACGTAAAAACATTGATTTGAAATTGAACGTTAAAAAAGGGAAAAATTGGAAACATAATCATATGTGATGTGTAACAAAATACATTTAGTAATTTATAAGATCACATGTGATTTTAAAAGTTATTTACAATATACATATATCGAATATAATATTATAAATAAATTTTATTTCTTTTCAACTTAAATTTACTATTATCAATATCACATGTGATATTTATTATAACACCCCAAAATTTACATAACAAATCTAACGAAATTTCAACATGTCCTATTCGTAATTTCGTCATATACCTGTTTCGTAACCCACTTCATCTGTATAATATGATTCCCGAAAGAAAACTATACAAAAAACCATAAATATATGAGCTAGTTTATATACATAAAACTAGTTTCCAATATAATACTACTACAATTCCCGTCACAATAATAATGGAAACTAAATCATTTCCATTTTTCCCAAACGGGACATCAACAATATTGAATCATCTTACCATATCATGTATTAGTTTAGTAATTCTTATCGCTAGCACTATCAGTTGCACCTGAATAATCTGATCCTGGGATACACATCAACAAACAAAACAAGTCAGACTTTACGTCTGGTGAGTTCAAGAATTTACATCATTAAACCTTCAATAAAATCATAATCACTCATAATTTTCAAAACAATGCATGATCATAAATATTGATATAAGCAAACTCACGCAATTGCTTATTTTTTCAACAAATATCAATAAAAGATATGTTTATCCATAATATATTTATATGATATAATGAAACAAGTATAATTATCAAACTTCACTTGTTTCATTTTGTTCTATATATGTCCCACATATATTAGATATAATGTCTTAAGCTTTTCATAAAGACTCCCCTTCCCGCTATATTTGACTCATAATAATATACCATCATTAATCACACTATTGATCTCTAGGTAGGGGAGTCCAACCATAACCGGCCGATGAAGGAGCGCATAACATTTCATCAATACCGTTGGCTAACTTAGGCATGTTATGGGACCTCCCAGGTCCATGTACGTATGTAAGTTTGACCTCCCAGGTCTGTGTACATACATAAGTATGACCTCCCAGGTCTATGTATGTATTTCGCCCCCCGGGCCATATGCCTAAATTGCCGCCTAACTGGGCTCCCAGCCCTTCCAACTTTAGACATATTTTAGTGAACATCCCACGTCCTATGTCTTTTATCAGTATCTATCCACCCATTCCAAGATATTTCAAGTCTATACCAACCTCGGACTTTAGACATCTAAATCCGAACGTCTCACATTCTAATTCAATATTCAATTTGCATCAAGAATCCAACATATCACATATGTCCATCACAACAACTCAAACATGTTTTTAGTACACTTCAAATTTCAATACTTCAAAAGTATATTCCAAATAGTGTTTCAATATCACTTAACATGCTTGTTTCACATTCAAATTTACTTTTATAAAGCATCTAATAACCGCACTTTATAAATAATGCATTTTTCACAAAATATATTCGAACGCAAACAACATAAATCAGTTATGTCACAATACATATATATGATGTGTATCCTTTTAAAATATACTTGAACTCACCTTAGCTAGATCGACTCAAGTCTAGTTTCCAAATATCCCATATAACCATCCTCCACACCTATACAATTCATATAACATTTATATCATCACAATCATGCTAGCAACACCTTCAAACAACTCTTGTGTTACATTAGAACCTTCAAAATATCTACTATACGATCTAAGATGTGTTAGAAGGTTTATGTATTAATTATTTCAGTTAAAGTCCAATTAAAACATTGATATATGTATCTTCATTCAAACCGAACATAAACATCCTATATTTTTTTAAAATCCATCAAAATGCATATAAAATGTCGATTTGATTATTACAACAACTTTATATACCTTGCACAACTAAACCCCTTAAATATAAGCTTTTAACTTGACATAAAACCAATCAATTTGGCATTTAAGCAACTAGGTTGACTTTTTGTAAAAAGTCAACTGTTTTCATTCCAAGTTTTAATCTCCTATCAAAACATGTATGGATGAAACTTTCTCTCTTGATTTCATCTAATATCATCTCAACATTCCTATCAAAACATGTATTGTCCCATAGAAAGTATTCACCAAAATATATCCAAAGTTTTCATTCTTGAACTTAAAACACAACTTTCATGAATCAAAGACATACCTTCAATTGACCATCGAGACCTTCACCAAAGCTTCTGATTTTTGAGTATATTAATCTTCTTAACAACATGAACAAGTTCTGTGAAGAAAAGAAAGGCTTAATCCTAATAAATCGTGACTTAAAAATGGGTTTCTTCCTATTTTCACACTTAGAAAACCTCATAAAAACGTGACTGTAATGGTACGAAAATCATATCTAAACTCTTTAAGATTCAAGACCAACGAGTTAGGAAGCTCCTGTAAAATTTCAGCTTAATCAGACCACGTTTTCTTGACGATCAGTCCCGATGATCAAAGTCGTGTTGTGCTGTGCAAAAATCCGAAAAACACAATTTTTCTCTTTTCCTCTTTTCTCCTCTCGATTCTTCTTCTTCTTCTTCTTCTTCTTCTTCTTCTTCTTCTTCTTCTTCTTCTTCTTCTTCGGTTTCTCTTTTCTTTATATCTGATGTAACACATAAATAAATGAGGACATAATTAAATGGTTATACCCTTTTATTTCCTTAAATCATTTTCAAATAACTTATGGTATATAACTTTAAATTTCAAAACTTTCTCAAAATACTCTAATACTACACTCGTCTACGGACGTCATCGAATCCTTATCCTATTGAAATATAAATTACACTAGATAATTTTGAGGTTGTTTCATTTATAATGAAACTTTGCGAGTTATTTATGGAAAAAAATGTTGTATGATAGTTTGGGATATTTTATGAATTTATTTAGTCTCTATTAGTAATTTATTTAAACAAAATGAAAGCATATGATAGTTTGAGATATTTTATTTTTAAAAAGATCATCATCAACAAAAGTAATTGAGATATTTTTTTAATTAAAATAATCATTTTTACTAAAAATTAATCTTATTTAAGAAAATAAATGAAGAATTCTCAGCAATTCATTTAAAATAATCATTTTTAGCAAAAGTAATTAATTTAGGACAATAATACCCTTTCATTATTAATTTGAGATATTTTATTTATTTAAATAAAATTGAGTGGTCGAGAATCATTCCTTTATTTTCTTAAACATGATTCATTCTCGTTTGAACCTCCATATATATATATATATATATAGGGGAAGGATCATACGAGAACCACTCATCTTTTAAAAATCAAATGAACAATTTGTAGACCACATATGATGTGGGTCCCACATAATATTAAATCATATTAAATCAGAAATGATTTAATATTATGTGGGACCCACATCATATGTGGTCCACAAGTGTCCCTTTATTCCTTTAAATTTACAAAGTTCTCATTTGAACCTTCCTCTATATATATATATATATATATATATATATATATATATAGAGAGAGAGAGAGAGAGAGAGAGAGAGGTTCAAACGAGAATGAAACATATTCACGAAATATGGGATTGGTCGTTCATGTTCAAAATCACCCAGGATTTCGGACGACTTTTCCATGCCACTTAAGTGACTCCAAAAGTTGCCCGTTATCCATTAGCGCAAAATCATATATGATTTTGTACTATTCTTTTATTCCCTTAAATAGGTACCATCCTCGTATTAACTCTCTATACACACACACACACACACACACACACACACACACACACACACACACACACAGGGGGCGAGTTTAAATGTGAACTCAAGTTTGGTTGTGAATGTGAGAACAAAAGAGAGTGTGACACATGTGCCATTCTGTAACACCCCGCCTTACCATGACACAATATTATCCGCTTTGTCCTCCTGTAGAGATGTACGCGCGGATTTGTTTCTGCCGACCTGACGAGAACTTCCCAGGAGGTCACCCATCCTGGTACTACTTTCACCCAAGCACGCTTAACCACAGAGTTCCAAGAATCTGCCTTGCGTGTGGCCCCAAAACGCGTTGTGTTTAGGAAGGCCAAGGTTTACTTATGAACCCAGCATCACCCCTGTCCACGGACGATATGGGATCTGCCTAAGGTGTTACAAACACCCCCTCTTAGGCACTCATCATCCTCAATGAGGTTTGCCCCACATCCCGAACGACATAGGAGCGGCTCTGATACCAACTTGTAACACCTTAAAAATTAGAGCAAATTTTAAACCGAAAATAAAATGCGGTATATATAAAATCATCCACTAAATGGGGATAGAATATTGGAGTTTACATCTGTAACTAGAATACTAATTGGAAACTTATTAATCTATACAATTCAGAAACATAGATTAAGTTCGGGTGTCACTAATATCCTCAAAATGATAGTTCTATCATCTCCAATATTTACACGCTAAGGTGTAATCCCAAAAAGAGTGCCTTCACCGGCACATCACTCCGCTCCACTCTATAGAGCCCCAACAACCCGATCACCTGCTAGACCACATTTAAAATCAAGTGTTAGGCTTACGCCTAGTGAGAACATATAGTTAAATGGATAAGCAGCAAAACATTTTAAAAATAACGGTACGGTACAATTTATCCCATTTAACTTAACTTGATGACTTACTCTTGGTGAGTAAGGTTCTTTTAAAACTAACCGGGGGAGACCCGATCATTCCATCTTGGGTGATGATTATATAATAAGTCACCTCTCGATGTTGGTTTTATAAGGAACCAATGGCAACTGGTGAATACCAATTAATGTAATGACATCTAAAGCCTCCGATGATTCCTATGAAAACCCGTGCAAGGAATCAATGGCAACTGGTAAGAACCAATTAATGTAATAACATCTAAAGTCTCCGATGACCCTAACTCGACACGTACGTGAGAGTCAATGGCAACTGGTAACGACCAATTAATATAAAAATATCTAAAGCCTCCGATGACTCAAACGCATATATAAATGGGATAATAATCCTGAAATAAACCGACTAAATGCCTATGGATCCATTACATACTAGTCTATAAATCAATTACATCAAACAAGACATAGTGATAGTTTCCATTTTACAACAATCTTTCTGAAATCAACTATATCAAACAAGACATAGTGATAGTTTTCCATTTTACAACAAAGTTTCCGAAATCAGCTATATCAAACAAGACATAGTGATAGTTACCGAAAAACCTTTATATAAATGTTTCCGTTTGAAATATGAACTTTACCGAAAATTAGGTCAAACAATTTTAGTTCCATAATTAAATATCTTCTCATCTAGAGACATTTCCAAGTAAGATAAAACCATTTAAATTACTCATTTCATAACCAAGATCAAAATCCCCAAATTCCTCATTTTGACCTAAAATCTCCAAACTTAACTAAATGCATAAATACTTGAAATTATAACTTAAAACGAGTAAACATTAGCATTTAGAACAAGTATTAGGTTTCTAAAGGGTTGGAAATGAACTCACAAGCTAGATTTTAGGTTAAATCTAGATTTTATCCCAATACCGAGCTCCATTCCGTGAAAGCTTTAGATCCCCAAGTTAAAAATATAGATCCATGATGTAATCCTTTAAAGAACACCTACATATCTTTCAAAACATACAAAAAAGAACCCAAGAGAGAATGAGGGTTGATGGTTTGAAAATCCAAACCCTAGATTCAAGATTTCGGAGAAGTGGTCGTACATTTCAACGTATGGGAACCCCAAATCATCAAGTAAACTTTAATCTTCATTGTTACCATCTTAAAGAGCTCTGAAATACGAAATCATAGAAAAAAGAATCGCCTCAATCGGAGCTCTGATGAAGAAGTTATGGTTAAATGAAGAACATCCCGTTTTTTAACCACTGGAGGCCGTAGGCGATTGTGACAGGCGATTGTGCCATGTCACAATCGCTGGGCACACTAGCCCGTGTCCAAAATCAATCTGATTCACTGCCTAAGTCACAGTACATCTTGGGCGATGCTGCCATGCGATTGTGTCATGTCAGTATCGCCAGACACTATAGTCGGGGGCCGTTTTGAGGTGTTTTTCCCACTTTTCACCCGTTTTGATCCCGCTACTCGCCTTGTAGATGATACTCAATATAATTAACTTCAAAAAAATACTTATCTTGTTGATTCTGAGAGTGGAATACAAAGATGACACGGTTGATGCATTGTGCCATTTCACTATAGCATGACACAATTGTTGGGACCACCAACTACTTGGTACCATCGGTGCTATTGTGACGGATGTCATAACCGCATGGCACAATAGTCGAGACGACTATCCTCTAAGTACCATTGGTGCCATTGTGACAGATGTCACTCTCATAAGGCACTACTGCTCAAACTCTGAGATTAACATTCGGTTATTGAGTCGCTAGGATCAACACTTTCTTCAACTGGAACGAAAATCAGGTGTTACAATCCTCCCAACCTTATTTAAGATTTCGTCCTCGAAATCTAGCACTGATTCAAAAATATAGAACGTCATACCACTCAGAGCACAAGCTTGACAGATGACTCGCTCCATCCATCTCAACCGAATGACAATAACACGAAAAAGAGCCCTCCAAAAAAAAAAAATACTATACTTGAGCAATCAAATAAATTTGCTTCCTTAGGAGAGTTTAAACGTAACTCGTCCTCAACTACAATACGTAGTACTTCCTTGCCACTATGGGCACTTCACTTCTCATAACGAGTCATCACTACCCGATTCGTTAAATTCAATACATCACACTAATATCAGCAGGAATACTGTCCCACGTTGAACTAAACTTCAAATATAAGCTCGATGTTGCCTCCCAACCTTAGGTGGCTCATATCACCTTAGGAGTAGCTTTTGACTTTAATAGATCAATTCTAAAATTGATGCCCAAAATGTAATTACTTCTTATAATTTCCAAACCACTTCCAATAAGTCGGGATGCTCTCTCCCTTTGTATTCGACATTCGATTACTTTCGCAAGAGCTCATCCGGATAAAACCAAACAGATTCCCTACACATCAGATTACTCATTACTTTACCCAGATGGTAAAGGAATCCGGCATAAGTAGTTCTGAAAAGGCCACTACCACATCAATATTTTAACATCGACCAATCAACTTCTCCTTAAAGAAATGATTTCAGTTTAGGTCTACCTTAATAATCACACTACATTTCTCCAATAATCATCACCGACGAAGACTTATCATCCCTTTCAAGATCACCACACAAGGCTTTCAACAATATTTGAAATCAACCAAAGCATTCCGATCATTCTAATGTCCTATGACCCTAAGGACAACCAAAGTTGGCGTCAAGCCAAACACTTCTCGAGTTAAACCATTGCCTAAAAGCTTCCAACCCAAAGATTTACGACACTAGAGGATCATCACGTAACTAACTCGAAGTGACCGAAACGTCCAATGACTCTGAAGTTCCTATAACTATCGGTTGTTCAGACCGAAGTCCCAAAAGTGTGAAGTAAAACAACTGTCACAATTCAACACAAAAGACAAAGGCACGCCATGCCTTGAGACAATTCCATCCATATACAACTTAGCTAGCTTGTCAACTGGACCGACTGCTCGCATTGCCAAGAAGTGAGCACTCTTCGTAAGTCCGTCCACCGCTACTCATATAGCATCGTGACCTTTCAAGGCCTTTGGTAACTTCATCACAAAATTCCATAGTAATTGTTAGTCCCTGTTTAGAGATGGCTAACTAAAAGAGAGTTTGTATAAGGGGGGGGGGGTTGAATACAAACACACAGAATATACTCTTTTTAAATTTTTTAATATAAATATTAAAAATTTACACACAGAAATTTGTTGCGGAAAAGAACAGACACACTATTCTAACAAACTTAAACACATGAAATTAACTTATACACTAAGGAAGTTAATTTAACAGTAATTAACTTGTACACTAAGGAAGTTAATATGACACTGTTAGAACACAGGATTGCCGGAATCAAACAAATGAACACACAGAGGATTTGTTGAAACCGTGAGATTTATGGGAATAGCTTCATCTCCTTTTATAGTGCCCATGCATGGGATGCATGTGGACACCTGTCAATGATTCATTAGCTGGAAGTATATCTGATGGACAAAGAAAGAGGCCACTCCCTTTGTACTAGGATAATGGATGAACCATTCTTTGTAGCACGCAATGTCAGATAACTTTATCTTCTTTTCTTCATGCTCTGTGAAGTCCCATCAAACCTTTTAGCTAAAAGACAAACATCCCTTTTATAAGAATAAAAGAGAATGTCTTTATTTAAGGTTTGCTTCCCAAGTTCTTGCTGCCCACGTATCTTGCATTTATTGTGAGTTAAAAACTTATCTCTGAAAATTGTTAAGTGATACATGGAACCATGTATCACATCGGTTAGTGCTTTGTAAGGTTGGAGTTGATAGGTGTACACATTGCTTGGTGATCTTCATTTTTCACTAAGTGTTGGCAAGTGTACATCCTTGTATTGGAGACTTGTTATCATAACCTCAAGTAAAGGCAACTGCAATTTTCGGTGACCATGTACACATCATCGGTGACCCTATGCATGAATCGGTGACCCAATTCATCGGTTAGCCAATGCATACCATCGGTGACCTTATCTGTCACTTCGGTGACCTTCATCCAAGATCGGTGACCCAAGCAGTCAGGTCGGTGACCTGTCTGATGACCCAATCTGTCAGGTCGGTGACCAATCTACACTGGTGATTTTGGCAAGTGATCAGAATATTAATGTTAGTTGATACATCAAAAATTCCACATTTTGATGTACAACCCTTGATTGGATAGTCTTTGATTCTCCAATATTTGAAGCATATTTCAGATCTTCAAAATAACCTGTAAAAGATCAATCAAATAATAGAGAAGGTTCATCACCAAATCATCGGTGACCCAACAATCTCCCCCTATTTGATGATGATACCTGTATGTTAGAAAGAAATACTTTTGACCCTTTCTATTTTTCTTTTGGGTTCTTTTGACTCTAATTTTTTTTAACTGAGTATGTACAATATAGATATAAGTATACGTATGTGTATGTGCAAGGAAAAAAAATAAAGGTATGAACAAGAATTGGGATGAAGAAAAGTATGAACCTTTGTTAATCAACACACAGGATTGTACACAGAGTACATGATTAATAAAGTTCATACTATATGTAGAATATTCAAGGAGTGGGTTCTCTTCTTTTTAGCTCATCCAAGATAAGCCTTGTAATCCCATGGTCTTCAACCGGAGGCACTCCTAGAATAGCAGAGAGAAAAGAGCTGTGAGCCCTTGGAATGTCAGAAGCTCTGAAGAAACCTATGTTTCCAAAGATGTCTTCAAAGAACACCCCAAGTTCAGGTTCAGTAATCATAGTTTGCTCCGGGTACGCGACTGGAGTCGGAATGGAGAGATTTATACCCGAAGCATCTATCTTGATGTTTCTCTCATGAAGCATGGCAAAGTGCCCCTTTTTCTTATTCCTTGGGGCAGGAATAATTTCTCCAGTGAGGCCTTGCTGGATGAGAGACATCTGCTGCCCTTCTAGCCTTGTAACCGCAATATCATGTTCCCTTTGAATTTTAACCATTTTGATGAAAAAAATTCGGAGTGTATCAAGTACAAAATCTTTTTACTTGCTCTTACTTTTGGACACATGATTGCCAATTTCCATCCATTCTGTAATCCCCAAGACCTCCAACCATTCTATCTCATAAGTTTTGTTGAGAGTGTCAGCCCTTTTTATTGTGATAAGCAACTTAGGAGAATTTTTGGTTGGAGGGTGAATGGTGGCACCGATGATCTTAGAATCATCCTTTCGACTTCTTAGCCTCCTCTTGAACCAATCAACCTCCTTGGTTTTCTTGGCTTCTGTAACAGTCTTCACAGCTTCAGAATTTTTCTTTATGTTTTCAAGGTCATCTTTCTGAGCTTGAAGAGCATCTGCGACCATGGCATGAGTAGCTTCATCTTGAGCTAACTTGAGTACATTTGTCTGATCATACTCAAGTTGAGCCCTTAGTGCTTCCTCCCTTTCAGCTTTAGTAAGAATAACTCCAAGGGGATCGGTGAGTGAAAGGGCAGGCTGTAGTCGATAAGAATCTGCTTCAGGGCCTCTGAATCTTTTCTTCTTTTTTTGCTCTTCACGCTGTTCATCCTGAGAAAGAGGCTTATTTCCCTTAGCTTTTTCAAGTCTTTTCCTCTCTGTTTCTTCTTCAGTCTCTTCAAGGGATCGAGCACTGATACTCTCCCCCTCAATAGTTGCACCAGCTAACTCGGTGACCACATGAGGAGTCACGTCGGTGACCAAAGGAGGGGTCACGTCGGTGGATGTGACCATAACATTGGTGGCTGCAATGACGACATCGGTGGCTGTGGTGGTTGTGGCTTCAACATTGGTGGCTACAACATCCGTGGCTGTTGCTGCAACATCGGTGGTTGTGGCTGCAGCATCGGTGGCTATTGCTGCAGCATCAGTGGCTGTGGCTTCTACTTTATCTAATTTCTCACCCTCAGTGGTTGAACCCTTGAAAACTTGACTTGTGATAAATCCTTGCTGAAGATCAAGGACATCTATGTGCAAGAGATCTAAGCATGTCATAAGAGTTGGGTGACTCACCGACAACTCTTCAATGCTTGATCTAAGAGTAGTAGAAAGAGAGGCCATTCTTTCCATCTCCTTATTTGCATGATCTTCCAAAACTTCAATCCTTCGAATAGTATCTTGAGAAAAATTGGTGAAAGCTTTGATAAGATCATCTCCCTGTTGAGAAGTCATGGGAGCAGCTGGTTGAGGTTTAGGTGGCTGATCATCATCATCATCACTAGAAGAGTAATCCACCAAACCTGTAGATTTAATTGGGGGGGACCTCGGAGAATGAGGAGATGTGGGGGAGACACGTTTAGGAGAGTGTCGAAGAGGGGAGTCCTCAAGAATGGGTTCCTCAACAGCCTTGTTATGTATGGGAGATGTACTTGGCCAAGGTGTAGTGTCGGAAAATAAGAAGTCAGTAAAGTGGGATGCTCCATCAAGTGCACCTGGTTGTGATGCACTCTCATGTGGAGTTTGGAAGTAGAGTTGTGAGAGCTCAAAGGGTGGTGAAGAGACGCCTTGGATGGGAGACTCCAAGTCATCTTCATCAACGAAAGAAAAAGTTGATGAAGGGCTAGTGGGAATATCCCTATGTACAACCGTGTCCTTTTGGGAGGGCACGGAGGAGCTGGGAAGGGTTGACTGTTCCTTGGGTCTAGTTAGGATATTTTCAACACCCACTGACTTTTAGGAGTCGGTGGGTGGCTTATGTGTTGTGACCCTTTGGGTACCCTTGGACTTCTTTGAGGAAGTCCTTGGGGGGCTTTTCGAGTGACTCCGCTTTTGGGATTTTGATGCCTGGGTAGAAGCCAAAGGTGCTTTTGGCTTCGTGACATCAGTGGGTGCGGAGGTAGATGTGCCCGACGCCTTGGATCTCTTTCGAGATTTGGGCACATCGGTGACTCGAGGGACAGAAGGGGTGGCTTCGGTGACTGAAGGTCTCTGAAGTCTAGGTTCATTTTCTCCCCAAGAAGAGTTGCATTTCTTGCAAACTCAATCATAGAAGGTCTAAGAGGGTTGTCAGTGGCCAAGACTCCCTTTTTCATAATTTGGTTGCCAACTTGATGAAGAAGATCATATTCAATATCATCCCTTTTCTCAAGTTTATCAGCAAGCTTGGCATTTATTATAAGGGAGAAAAGGCGCTAAAATGGTACCTGAGGTCGCCGATATGTAGAGAAGGAGGAGATCATTTCATTGAAGAAATATGCAGCAAAGTCTATCCTCCTTTGAAAAATGAAGGCATGAGCCAGCTCGGTGATCTGAGATGGTGCCTGATCTGGACCTCCTGTCTTCTTGCTCAAGCAAAGAATAAGGTGGGCAAATAAGAAGTTCCAAATGCTTCCCATATTCTTTCTTAACAATGTACCAGGACCCTTGGATTTTGGACCCCTCTTTTCTTCTATATAATTTAGAACTGACACCACTTGTTGGTGTTCGTTCCCAAGTGGAAAAGTCTCATATGAGTCATAAGAGGGAAGGTGAAGAATGGTACGTACGTCTTCAACATCGAAGACTACGTCAGGTTCATCATCACTTAGGACAGATGCCATTATTTGATCCGAGGAGGCATCAAATGTGCCAGTAAGCCAGAAGTTACTCAGAAGAAACTTACTCATCTTGGGTTTTGCAGTTAGAGCATACTGTAGAGGGCACCTTTGAAGAAACCAACATACATCATTGTATTCGGGGTGAGCTTTGTTTGTTCCTATTCGACCAAAGTAGTTGCATGCAGGGAAGGAGAGTGATCCAAAGGTGAGGGTTTGTTCTTCAGAAGCTTTGGGAGAGTTTGATGGAGAGATGGTGGAAGACGCCATGGATATTCTTGAAAGTTGCAGGTTTGTTCTTGAGAGAAATATGGAGAAGAAGAAGGCCAGAAAGAAGGTAAATGAAAGTGTGGGAACGGTTATATAGGAAAGAAATTTCAACTTTTAAAAACAATGATGACCTGAGGTGATTGAAAGGTCAGAATTCTAAGGGGTTTTAGGGTTGAATTCGGCGAATGCTATCTGACACTAATGACGTTGATGATGTCATTAGGGATAAGTTCAACGAATCTTAGTCACAAGAATGGTAATCTAAGGGTTATCTTTTAAAGGATAAGGAATGTGAAGGGTTTAATAGGTGACGTCAGTGAGTGGTACAACGTCGGTGGATGCACACATCGGTGGATGAGAGAGATAGCGACGGCGTCGGTGGTTGAGAGAAATGGTTGCGAAGGCGTCGGTGGTTGCGTCGTCGGTGGGTTCAAGATGTGCGATTGTCGGTGGTTAGATGGAGAACGTCGGTGGATGGCCTTCGTGGACGACCTCGGTGGATGAGTGTGTGTGAGAGAGGTCGGTGCTGGGATGATAGTGAGACGTCGGCGACGTCGGTGGGTTAGGAGACGGTGGCTGGTTGCTATTTTTGGTGAGTGGACGAGAGGAGATTGTTTAGAGTTTTGGATGGCCGCGGCTAGGGTTTGGAAGAAAGAGAGGATGTCGGTGAGTGGTTTATACTTACTGACTTTATATATATATATATGATTTTATTTATTTATTTATATATATATATAAATATTATATAATATATATAATATACATACATGTATATAATATAAACATATATATTATATATAATATATATAATATAAACATATATATTATATAATATATATATATATATATATATTAGTCTATATTTATCATACCTAATTCACCGATAAGGAACTTGAACCTTGCTTCATCAAGGGGCTTTGTGAACAGATCAGCTAATTGATACTCAGTAGGAATAAAGTGAAGTTCCACATAACCTTTAGAGACATGATCTCTTATAAAGTGATACCTGATATCAATGTGCTTAGATCTTGAATGAAGCACATGATTGTTGGCAATGGCTATTGCACTTGAGTTGTCACACAGTATTGGGATCTTTGAGAAAATCTGATTGTAATCACACAGCTGATTTTTCATCCACAATATTTGTGCACAACAACTTTCAGCAGCCACATATTCTGCTTCAGCTGTAGAAGTAGACACCGAATGTTGTTTCTTACTTGACCAGCTCACAAGCTTTCCACCAAGTAACGGACAGCTTCCAGTTGTACTTTTTCTGTCTATTTTTGAGCCTGCAAATCAGAATCAGAGTACCCGATGAGATTGAAACCTGAGTCTTTGGGATACCAAAGACCCAGATTTATGGTACCCTTCAGATACCGAAAAATCTTTTTCACAGCAGCTAGATGTGATTCTTTAGGATTTGCTTGGTATCGAGCACACAGATAAGTAGCAAACATAATACCAGGTCTACTTGCAGTAAGATAGAGAAGAGATCCTATCATGCCTCTATAATTCGTGATATTAATAGAAACACCATCAGGATCAGAATAAAGTCTAAGAGGAGGAGCCATAGGAGTTTTCATGGTAGAGCAAGTATCAAGTTGAAACTTTTTCAGAAGGTCTTTAATGTATTTACTTTGATTAATGAAAATACCTTCTGGAGACTGTTTTACTTGCAAACCAAGAAAGAAAGTTAACTCCCCCATCATGCTCATTTCATACTCTTTTTGCATGAGGGAGCTAAACTCATCACACAAGGATTCATCGGTGGCTCCAAAAATAATATCATGCATCAACATAAATTTGAACAAGAATGATATTACCTTGTGATTTCTTGAAGAAGAGAGTGTTGTCAACCTTGCCTCGTATATACTCATTTTTAAGAAAATAGTTTAAGAGAGTATCATACCAGGCACGAGGAGCTTGCTTCAGTCCATACAGAGTTTTATCTAGCCGATACACATGATATGGATGGACTGGATCTTCAAACCCAGGAGGTTGCTTCACATACACTTCTTCAGCTAGCTCACCATTCAGGAAGGCACTTTTGACATCCATTTGGAACGCCTGAAAATTCTTGTAAGCTGCATGGGCAAGAAATATTCGGATTGCTTCCAATCTGGCAACAGGAGCAAAAGTCAATCAATTCCTTCCTCTTGCCGATATCCTTGAACAACCAACCTTGCTTTGTTTCTTATGACAGTTTCTTCTTCATCCATCTTGTTTCGGAACACCCACTTTGTTCCAATAATGGTTTTGTTAGACGGACGAGGAACTAACTTCCAGACTTTGTTTCTCTCAAATTGTGAGAGTTCTTCTTGCATGGCAATTACCCAGCTAGGATCAGCTAGGGCTTCATTTATCAGCTTAGGCTCAACAATAGAAACAAAGTTGACATATAAGCACAGGTTGCTTAGGCCTCTTCTTGTTTTTACACCATCTTGAGGATCACCTATGATTTGATCTATTGGATGATCCATGGTCCATTTTAGTTCAGGAGGCAAGGAAGGAGGTATAGAAGAAGATGAGGTAGGAATTTGAGATGGAGAGGGTAGGTTAATGGGATATATGGTGTTAGGGTGAGTATGATCTCCTGTAGAGACAGTTTCAGGAGGTGGAGAAGAAAGAGAGGGTTCTGGAGATAAGGTAGTGTTTATGGGAGGCTGAGAAGAGTTGTTATCTTGTTGACTTGAAGGATTGGGTTGAGAGGAAGATGGAATTTCACCAACACACGAGTTTATCCAAAGATTTAGTTCTTCTTCATTACAAGATAATGAAGATGTTTCAAACTCATCAAACTTGACATGCATAGATTCATCTATGCATTGTCTTCTCAGGTTGTAGATTCTGAAGGCTCTTGAGGAGAGAGAGTAGCCCATGAAAATTCCATCATCTGACTTTGGACCAAATTTTTCAAGTTGTTCCCTGTCATTTAGCATGTGACACGCACAACCAAATGCATGGAAGAAGTCAACTGCAGGTTTCCTACCATGTAGAACTTCATAAGGAGTCTTGTCATGCCTTTTGACTATGATAGACCTATTTTGAGTAAAACATGCAGTGTTAACTGCTTCATCCCAAAAATAGGTTGGCAACTTGGATTCACTCATCATTGATCTTGCAGCCTCACACAGCGTCCGATTCTTTCTTTCAACAACACCATTTTGCTGAGGAGTGCGTACGGCAGAAAAGTTTTGAGAGATTCCTTTTAAGTCAAAGAAATCTTCCAGAGCAGCATTTTTGAATTCTGTGCCATTATCACTTCTGATAGATTTCACCAGTTTACCATTCATATTTTCAATCTTTCTAGTAAACCTGATGATTTCTTCAGCAACATCACTTTTGTGTTTTAGAAAGAACACCCAAGTATATCTAGAGAATTCATCAACAATTACTAGCATATACTTTTTACCACCTAGACTAGGTGTGCTTACTGGACCACACAGATCCATGTGAAGCATTTGAAGAGGTTGAGAGATAGATGAGCATTGTTTTGTTTTAAAGGAAGTTCTGGTGAGTTTTCCTTTTTCACATGCTCCACATAGCTTTTCTTTCTCAAAAACTATTTTTGGCATTCCAACAACCAGCTCTTTGTTGGAAAGTTTGTTCAAGGTTTTAAAGTTTAGATGAGAGAACCTTTTATGCCACAACCAACTTTGTTTGGCTAGTTCTTGAGAGAGGAGACACACAACTTCTCCAATTGCAATTTTCTTCATGTTGATTATGTATACATCGTTCAGTCGGGTTCCTGCCAGTACAATCTTATTTTGCACATCAAAGACCAAGCACACACAGTTGAAACATGACCTTATAACCCAAATCACATATTTGGCTGATGCTTAGAAGATTGTACATTAGCCCCTCAACATGAGCTACTTTAGAAAAAAGTGATGGTTCCATTTGATATGGTACCATATCCTTTGGTGACCCCTTTTCCATTTCCTCCAAAGGAAAAATGGGTCCCTTTTCTTTTGAGAAGTTAGAGAGAAGAAGTTTGTTTCCGGTCATGTGCCTTGAACAACCGCTGTCCATGTACCATATATGATCTTTGTTTGGTACCTGCACCCAAAAACAAATTTAGACTTTTGGTACCCATTTTGAGGTGGGTCCTTTGGGATTAGAAGACATTTTGTTTTTACGGATATCAAGATCTTTTGGGCAGTTTTTAGCAAGATGGAGAGTGTTGCCACAATTGTAACATTTCTTTATATTAAAGGCCCTTTTGAAATCCATATTATCAAAACTTTGAACAGAAGTTGATGACTGAGAAGAGGAGGGGTGACCGACACCTGGTCTTGGCCCAATAATGCCTTTACCAGGATTTCTTGATTTCTTCAAGTTCACTGATGGAGGAATAAAATCAGTAACTATTTGAGATTTCCTTCTAGATGAAAATTTTGATTTAGAATTTTTTTTTTGAGGAGAAAATCTTTTTGGAGAAGGATACTTAGGAACATTTGACGACTCATGGGAGTACCTTGACTCATGAAGACTTAGAGAATTTAAAAGTCTTTGGATAGATTTGGGAGAAGAAGAAGAGCTTGGAAGAGTTGAAACTTTTGAAGACTCAGGAGAGGATTCTTTAGCTTTAACAAAGACTCCAAACTTTTTGGCATTGGACTCTACTTTTAGCATGTCTAACAAATCTATTGAATGGACAGAAGTGGAATCCTCAGATGAGTAATCTAAAAGATCATCATCGTCATCGGAGAAGAAACCAACAGGAAAGCCTTGACACTCAGATGATGGAAGTGGAAGGTCAGAAGGTTGAGGATCATCTTTTCCATATCCAAGTCCAGACTTGTCCTTACAAGAGATTTGATCTAGAAGAATCTTTTCTAGATTTTTAGAAGATTTAGTCCATTTAGAAAGAACCTCCTGTTCCTTTCAAGAGTATTGGAGATCTTTGTTTTCTCTTCAGAAAAGCTGTCATTTAAATACCTTAGGTTTTCTAGATCAGCTTTCATTTTGTCAAAGTCCTTGAGTTTAGAAAAGCAAGATAGAAGTTGATCATTTAAACATTTAATGTGCATGTCAGCCTTTTTCTTTTGATTCTTTAAATTGCAAAAGTCAATAGTTAAAGAATCAAAGGCATCAACCTTTTGATCATCAGAGAGAGAGATAAAGGGATGTACCTGGGGCTTTGTTCCTAAAGCAGATCCCTCAGCAGAGACGAGAGCAGTGTAGAGTGACTTTTCCATGTCTTCCAACTCATCAATTTTGGCCATGAGGCACTTTGTGACATATTCACTCTCACTTTCAGAAGTTTGCTCATCTTCCCAGCAATGAGTCTTAGCAACCAAAGTTTTACCTTTACTTTGGTTCCTTTCTTTTTCCCTCTTATATTTAGCTTTGTATTTCTTATATCTAGAGGTTTCTTTTGATTCAGGATTTTCCTTAGAAAAGTGGCTATTTCTCTCTTCAGACTTCCTAGAAGCTGATTTGGAGAAGTCATGGCCATAAGAAGAAGAAGATTTGAGATTAAAGGAAGCTTTGGATCTGCACTCAGAAGCAAAGTGACCCTTCTTTCCACAATTGAAGCATTCTTCATTTGCTCTGTCAGAAGAGGGTTTTTGAGAAAAAGATTTTCTATGAAGTTTAGAGCGGTTTGAAGAAAATCTTTTATTCTTAAGGTTTCCAGCGATCATTGCCATACTATCAGAAAGTATGTCAATGGCTGATTCTTCCCCCTCATCATCAGCAGCACTATAGTACGCATCTGATAGGTGAGATGAATCTTCCTTAATATCGTTTTCAGATTCAGAAGAAGGATAGGTGATTCTAGGAACATAAGAAGAAGATTTTGAATCACCTATTAAAGCAACAGAAGAAGATTTGATATCTTTTATAAGAGATTTTCTCTGGTTCTTAGTTTGTTCATAATGGAGAAGAGTTCCATAGAGAGCAGTTAAAGGCATTATTTCTAAGTCCTTGGTTTGCTTAATGCAAGTACATATGGTTTCCCAGAAGTCTGGGAGGCAATCCATAAACTTGCAGAGAACCTCTTTGTTATCATACACTTTTCCAAGAAACTTGAGATCATTAACAGACAGTTAAAGCGATTAAAGTAGATACAGAGGGATTCTCCTTTTTCATGGGAGAATAGTTCGTACTTTCTAACAAGACAGATCTTGTTGGATTTCTTAACTTCTTTAGTACCTTCATATAAGATACTCAAAGTGTCCCACATTTCTTTTGCAGTGGAGAGGTTTAGAAGAGAATGATACACTTCATCAGTAAGAGATACAGCAAGAGCAGATTTGACTTTAGTGTCTAGAGCAACTAGGCGTTTATCATCTTCACTAAATTTGTTTGAAGGTTTGATGATATATCTGCCAGTTTTATCACTCCTTTCATCATCTGACTTTATATCTTTTCCTTCAGCGTCTTTTTGCGGGCCAAAGCGAGCCCATGTTTTAGGAACAATAGGTCCCTCACTGTGAATGTTAGAATACCTGCAATCGATCCCTTCCATAACCCAAAGTTACTTGGGTTGAACCTTGGAGGTTTGGCCAAGGATCCTAAATCATATGTACTACTGGAGGAGGTCTGCAAAGCACCATCAACATTTGAAGGATTAGTAGCCATCACAGATCGGGTTTATTGATTTAAACCAACTGCTCTGATACCACTTGTTAGTCCCTGTTTAAAGATGGCTAACTAAAAGAGAGTTTGTAGAAGGGGGGGGGGGGGTTGAATACAAACACACAGAATATACTCTTTTTAAATTTTTTAATGTAAATATTAAAAATTTACACACAGAAGTTTGTTGCGGAAAAGAAAAGACACACTATTCTAACAAACTTAAACACATGAAATTAACTTATACACTAAGGAAGTTAATTTAACAGTAATTAACTTGTACACTAAGGAAGTTAATATGACACTGTTAGAACACACAGGATTGCCGGAATCAAACAAATGAACACATAGAGGATTTGTTGAAACCGTGAGATTTATGGAAGGACTTCATCTCCTTTTATGGTGCCCATGCATGGGATGCATGTGGACAGTTGTCAAGGATTCATTAGCTGAAAGTATATCTGATGGATAAAGGAAGAGGCCACTCCCTTTGTACTAGGATAATGGGTGAACCATTCTTTGTAACACGCAATGTCAGATAACTTTATCTCCTTTTCTTCATGCTCTGTGAAGTCCCATCAAACCTTTTAGCTAAAAGACAAACATCCATTTTATAAGAATAAAAGAGAATGTCTTTATTTAAGGTTTGCTTCCCAAGTTCTTGCTGCCCACGTATCTTGCATTTATAGTGAGTTAAGAACTTATCTCTGAAAATTACGAAGTGACACATGGAACCATGTATCACATCGGTTAGTGCTTTGTAAGGTTAGAGTTGATAGGTGTACACATTGCTTGGTGATCTTCATTTTTCACTAAGTGTTGGCAAGTGTACATCCTTGTATTGGAGACTTGTTATCACAACCTAAAGTAAAGGCAACTGCAATTTTCGGTGACCATGTACACATCATCGGTGACCCTATGCATGAATCGGTGACCCAATGCATACCATCGGTGACCTTATCTGTCACTTCGGTGACCTTCATCCAAGATCGGTGACCCAAACAGTCAGGTCGGTGACCTGTCTGATGACCCAATCTGTCAGGTCGGTGACCAATCTACACTGGTGATTTCGGCAAGTGATCTGAATATTAATGTTAGTTGATACATCAAAAATTCCACATTTTGATGTACAACCCTTGATTGGATAGTCTTTGATTCTCCAATACTTGAAGCATATTTCAGATCTTCAAAAGAACCTGTAAAAGATCAATCAAATAATAGAGAAGGTTCATCACCAAATCATCGGTGACCCAACAGTAATGTGCTCTCATTTCCATTCCAGAATTTCCAACGGTCGTTGCTGTTCCTTCTTTACTTGTAACATGTTACACCTCTCTCTACATACTTAGCCACATCCAACCTCCTAACAAGCCACCAATAATTCAACTTCAACTCCCTAGACATTTTGGTACTACTCGGATATATGGAGTATTTAGGCTCTTGGGCGTCCTTCAATAGTAATTCCCGATCATAATTCTTAAGCAATTCTAACTAACGTCGTTGCCCCCATGTTTAACTCCTTTTGATCAAAACCTCCTTCAAACTTTTATGATCGGTGTAGAGTGTACACTTAGTTTCGTAAAGACAATGTCGCCATCACTGTAATGCAATTACCACCGCCACTAGTTCCATAACATGGGTTGGGTAACTTTTCTCGTTTTCCTTGAGTTGTCTTGACGCATATGCAATAACCTTGCCTCCTTGTATTAATGCCCAATCCAAACCCACCTTTGTCGCGTCACTATAGACCACAAACCTTTAGATCCTTCTAGCAAGGATAAAATCAGTGCTTCACACAATTTTCTTTGAAAAATTCGGAAAACCTCTTCTTGTTTGTCGGTCCAAATAAACTTCCGATAAGAGCCCGCCAATCCTAAGAAGCTTCTAATTTCGAATGGATCCCGAGACGGTTCCCAATTCATCATTGCTTTAATTCAGATGGATCCACTTTCACTCCCTCTTGAGTGACACATGCCCCAAAATTGTACTTCCTTCTACCAAAAAAGTCACACTTAGAGGATTTGGCGTATAACTTCTCCTTCCTTAACACCTCGAGGACTTCTCGAAGGTGTTGCTCATTGTCTAACTCGTTCTTAGAGTAGACAAGAATATCATTAATAAGTACCATTACTGATCTATCTAGAAACGGTCGAAGTACCAGATTTCATCAATTCCATAAATGTTGCTGACGCGCTTGTCAACCCAAACGACATTACTAAGAACTCATAATGGCCGTACCGCATCCTAAATGCCGTCCTTGCTACATTATCCTCCTTCACCTCCACTTGATGATAAACCGAACGTAAATCGATTTTTTTTAGAAACAACCCGTCCCTTGCAGTTGATCAAAGAGATCATCAATCTTCTGAAGTGGATACTCATTCTTCATGGTTGCTTTATTCAACTTCCTACAGTCAATACGCACCCTCATAGTGCCAACTTTCTTCCTTGCAAATAAAATCGGAGCTCCGTCGGCACTATATCTCTTCGAAACTCCACTTGTCTATCAGGTGGCAAACCGGGTAAATCTTCAGGGAACACATCGGGAAGCTCGCTAACGACCCGTACTTCATTTAACTTCCTCTTCTCTAACTTCGCATCTAGAACATAGGCTATATACAAAATACATCCCTTGGCTAAACCCTTGCATGCTTTTGCCAAGGTTAACCAAGATAGTTCGCCTTTCCTTCCTTCCCCGTAGCTTACCACCATACTGCCATCCGATAACGGAGTCCGGATTAACTTCTTAGAACATTGAATTTTGGCTTGGTTCTCGGCTAACCAATCCTTTCCTATCATCACATCAAAACCCTCTTATCGACATAAGCATGAGATTTACCCCAACGTTATTTCCTTCAACTTCCAACATACAATTCTTAAGAACGATCCAAACTAGAACTGACTTTCCATCGTCTATTTCAACAATATAGGCATCTTCCAAGGTACTCATAGGTATGTGTAGATTTGAGTAGAAAGAAGTGGACACAAAAGTAAAGTGGCACTAGAATTAAAAGGACATAAGTGAGTATACCCTCTTACCGTCTTGTTCACTTCCTTGAGAGCCCGAATATTCATTAATGATACGACCGATAATTTTCTCATTGCGATACTCTTCTAAAACTTTTGCTTCGAATAATTCCAAGGTGAGCCTAGAGGTTATGATTGGCCCAAGGTAGTCGTGGTGATGCTCCACCATGTTAAAACTCGCTCCTAAACATCTGTAAGAGAACTTCACTCTTCCTTATCTTCCATTTCAATCGAACCAAAAGCTTGCTCGATCTCTCGTAACTAATTCGTACAAACTATCGGATCATCTAATCCGGGGAACTTGGGTGATTTAGAGTATAAAAAAGTCTCGTACAATCAACCCTTTCCCGTTCTCCTTACTTCCGTCACATATGCCTCTTTGGTATTGAAACCTGTACCGTTGCTCCCGGAACCCATCACTATGTTCTGAGTAGTTGCTTCATGCCTTCGATTATTGGTACTCCTTTTCTAGAACATATTGAACACATTTCCCTGTTGTTGTGCTATGACAAAAATAACTACCTGCAACATACCGGTTCGGAACTCATTCTGTAAGCCCGATTCTACCATTAAAGGATTACCCTGATCAAGGTTGTCTTCAAACAAACGATTTATTCTAGCACACCTCTTGATGAAACAAGAGGGATCATAGGTGATTGAGTGACTTCCACTGTCACTTGTAGATCCGGAGTAGAAATACTGTTGTTCGCGCCCTTAGCTTCGTTACACGATCTAGTACGCGTAATAATCGTCTTAGTCAGCTACAAACATAGAATAAGAATAAGACAAGTCTAACATAAATACGTATAACACATTCACCAATCATCGTAACCATAGTAAGTAAGCATACTCACATAACAATACACCCAAGATAGCATTAGCTATGTGATATCTTGGATATATCAATACGAATTCTTATTACCACAGTCACGTTTCATAGTTAGTGCATTTCGTCGACTCTAAAGCTCTACTATCTCAAGAGTGTCTACCCATTCTCACACAACATCACTTACAGTCTCAGCTTAAGTCTAGGCATCTTAGGTTCATACCTAGTTCGCTTAAACTTGTAACACCCCGCCTTACCATGACACAATATTGTCCGCTTTGTCCTCCCGCAGAGGTGTACGCACGGATTTGTTTCTGGCGACCTGGCGAGAACTTCCCAGGAGGTCACCCATCCTGGTACTACTCCCACCCAAGCACGCTTAACCACAGAGTTCCAAAAACCTGCTTTGCTTGTGGCCCCAAAACGCGTTGTGTTTAAGAAGGCCAAGGTTTACTTATGAACCCAACATCACTCCTGTCCACGGCCGATATGGGATCTGCCTAAGGTGTTACACATTCATTCTGCATATATTCAGGCTGAACGTTATGTCATTCATTCTGGACTCTAAATGCTGTGTTATTCACCCTGAATGCGTGTTATTCATACTGAATAATGTATGAATTTCACTTTCGTTATTCATGTTAATTAAACGCCCTTCATTATTCAGAGTGAATGGGATATATGTCGCGTTCTTTTTTGTCCTCATGTTCGCAACTATATTTGAGTTCGCATTTAAACTCCCACCCCCTCTCTCTGTATATATATATATATACATATATATATATATACACACCAACCAAATGTTACAAATAATACAAACCAATCTCAACCGTCCATCTACTTTAACAAATACATGATCTCATAAATAGATTGATTGTTTCCTAATATAAAATGTTAAATCATAATTAATAAACTTTATATATTCCTTATATTCAGATAATAATAAATTAATATTGATCATTTCCATATATATCTTAGAGTAAACTACGATTTTCGTCCCTGTGGTTTGTAGTTAATAATGATTTTCGTCTTTATGGTTTAAAAATTGCTATTTTCGTCCCTGTGGTTTTCATTTACTTCTATTTTGGTCCTTACATCTAACAGAATTAAAAGAAGCTGTTAAAAACTTTTTAAAAACTACACATTTTAAAAGAAGTTGTTAAAAACATTTAGCTGTTAAAAACTTTTTAAAAATGTATGCCTTTATAATACGAAATCCAAGTTACATACAAGATCCAACTTATAAATTATTAATTTCTTTTTTTTTACCCATATAATTAGTTAATTAATTTACTATACGTCCCTTCTTTTTTTATTTTTCGTTTTACACTCTTATCACATTAACCTATATAATTGTATATCAATTAAAATCCATTTAAATAACACGTTTTTATTTTAACAAATTACATCATTATAATCGTTTCGTCAATACCTTCAAAATTAGCCCAATATTGAATATTTTTTGATTTTTTTTCCACAAACCATTCTGACCGGTGATTTAATTTGTGGTACATCATTTGTTTTTTCAATTTTCGTTTTACACTCTTTAACACATTAAAAAAATAATCATATATTAGCTCAAATATGTTAAAAATACGTTAAAGCACATAATCCTATTCAATATTAGGCTCATTTCGTAGATATTGACGATGCGATTATAATGATGTAATTTGTTAAAATAAAAACATGTTTTTTAAATTCATTTTAATTGATATACGCTTACATACGTTAATGTGACAAGGGTGTAAAACAAAAAGTTAAAAAAGAAGGGACGTATAATAAATAATTAACTAATTATAGGGGTACAAAATATAACTTAATAATTTATAAATTGAATTTGGTATGTAACTTGGATTTCGTATTTTGTGGATCCCCCACCCCCACTTCCACTCCCCCTATTATGTGGATTTCTTATGCGATTGTGTATTATGCATGCATATGGAATGTGTTTAAATTGCATTCCGTATTATAAAGGCATACAAAATGCTTAAATCAAGAAATTGCTTAAATTGAGTGTAAATATTAAAAAATATTCGAAGAAATTCTGACAACCGGTCGGAATGGTTGTCAGAATGGTTTGTGGAAAAAAAATCAAAAAAATATTCAATATTGAGCTCATTTCGAAAGTATTAACGAGACACTTATAATGATGTAATTTGTTAAAATAAAAACGTATTTTTTAAATGCATTTTAATTGATATACACTTATATAGGTTAATGTGATAAGGGTGTAAAACAATAAATTAAAAAGGAAACGACGTATAGTAAATTAAGTAACTAATTATAAATTGGATCTCGTATGTAACTTGGATTTCGTATTTATTCCCCTCCATTTCGTATATTTGCTTTCTAATGGATCTCCATTTCGTATGTTTGCTTTCTAAAAGTGATTTAGTATGATACTAAATGCTTTTTGGGAAATTTTGGTTATTTTGGTAAGTTGACAGAGATTTTGGATATTTTGGGTATACGATTTTTTGAGATGGTTATTATAATAATTTTTACTTTATTTATACTCAATGGGTTATTTTTAATAAAACATTTTACTCTCATTATTTTTTTAAAGTAGTTAAATGAAAATATGGAATAGTGAAAGTAAATTGCATTTGATAAAAATAACCGGTTGAATATAAATAAAACTATTTTTCTTTCAAATTCTATAAACATTTTCAGATTAAATTTAAAATAAATATAAAATTTTGAAAAAGAAAGATATCATTTATTTATCAATAATTTTAATGATTCACAATCTTTCGAGTTTTCCCATTTTAAAACAATCTATTTTAAAAGAAATTTAATAAAAATTCTGACTGAAATAAATAAATAAAATTTGCATTAAATAATTAAAAAAGTTATTAATTAAAATATCAGAAAAATTATTTATTTTCATTAATTATATCGTATGTTTTCAAAATTATTATATTAAAAAAGAAAAAAAAATATTAATATATATAGTACTAAAATATAATAAAGAAAAAAAATTATATATATATATATTATTAATATAATAAATGAAATTTAGGATTAAATATTTAAAGTTTTTATAACACTAAGGATTAAAAATGTAGTTTTTCAAAAGTTCTTAACAGCTCCTTTTAACTCTTGTTAGATGTAAGGATCAAAATAGAAGTAAATGAAAACCATAGGAACGAAAATAGCAGTTTTAAAACTACAGGGACGAAAATCATTATGAGCTGCAAACTACAAGGACAAAAATTGTAGTTTACTCTATATCTTAATTATTTGGTTTGTATAGTTTGTAATCTTTGGTTGGTTTGCATTTGAAGTTGTCTCTCTCTCTCTCTCTATATATATATATATACATATAGAGAGAGAGAGAGAGAAAGAAAGAGGCAGGTTTTATGCAAAGACAGTAACAATTTACGAGAATGCAAAGACAATTTTCAACAATCATTTGGTACATGAATTTTTTTCATGTACAAAATCATATATGATTCATGTACAAAATCACACACACACACATGTATATATATATATATATATATAGGGGAGGGATCATATGAGAACATTATCAATTTAAAAAAACAAAGAAACAATTTGTGGATCACATATGATATGAGTCCCACATAAAATTAAATTATTTCTGATTTAATATTAAATCAGAAATGATTTAATATTATATGTGACCCACAACATATGTGGTCCACAAGTGTCCCTCTGTTACTTTAAAAATCCAAAATTCTCATTTGAACCTTTCCCTATATATATATATATATATATATATGTACGAATTGTATGAAAAAATAACGTAGTTTGTCTTGATTCCTATTTTGGGTAACATATTTTTAAAACTTTCGTTTTGGTACCTAAGTTGTAAAGTTTCAAATATTTAAGTATTTGGGTAACCGGTTCAAGCATTAACTAATAACCATGCTGATGTGGCGAGTAACATGACATCCAACTCAATATTATTTGCTGATGTAACTAGTGACATGGATTTTTAAATTTAAAATTAATTTTTAAATATCTTCATTATATATATATAGACTAGAAGGGTACTCGCGCAATGCAGCGAGATCCATTTTAATTTTAATGTTGTATTTTTTGTTTTTATCAATTTTATAATACGATTTTATTAGTTTTGAAAAAATAGATTTTATTTTTTGTAAACTTTCTTTATTTCAGATTTGATTTTAAATTATAATATAGGTTTAATAAGGAAATTAATCAAAATAACCAAAATAATACCATTTTTGAATTTTAAGTAATCATGCTTTAACCAATTGTACTAACCGCATAATAATATGTTTTTAAGAGTTTTTGCCAAATGCTTTATAATATAGTATAGATATGTATATAGGACGGGTTCATACGAGAACCATACTTGTTTAAAGAAACAAAAAAACAAACAAAATCATATATGATTTTGCACTAAAACACCCAAAAGTCCGGGAGACATTCCATGCCACTGAAGTGGCTCCAAAAGTCGTCCGTTACCCTTTAATGTAAAATCATGTATGATTTTATTTGTTCATTTGTTTCATTTAAACATAGTTCAGTTCTCGTTTGAAAATATCTCTCTCTCTCTCTCTATATATATATATATATGTTCTGGTTCCCTTCGTTTCCTACCCGTGAAAAAGACGACGCCTAACCAACCCCTCTTCTCTAGCGTCCAACCTCCATCTCTGTAGCCCAACCCAACCCCACACTAAAAAATATCAACATGAATCATCAAAGAAGCTGAATTTTTTGTGTACCCCTGCTTCTTGATCCAGTTCAGCAAAAACCCAACAAAAATGGGTTGATGAAGAAAACAAATCATCCAAGAAAAAATCGTCGTTTTTTATGTTTTTATCCATCCCTATTCGTTCTTAAATTATCTTGTTCATATGGGGTCCTCTAATTTTCTCTCTTTCTTTCTTGGCTCTTTTAATTAATTTATTTCTTTTGAAATAGAAGGTGGCCAGGTGGGGATAGTGATGGAATTTTGCATAAATCGTCAAAAAAACAGTGTTTTAAAATCCTGGGCAACCCGGCGGTTGACCCGGTCGGACCTGGACCTATCTACTCACCGGGTTAAAGCCTCTAACCGGCCCGGTTTCTCGATTTTCCCGGTTGAACCTGTCTCAAACCCGTTTTCAAAACCTGGTTTTTACTAAGATTTAAAAACTTAAAAACAAAAAAAGGTCTCTTTCTGCTCCTAAATCCTAATCGACGCCTGCTCTCAAAGACTCAAACCCTAAAACGCCAAGAAACGAGCCGGCCAAAAAACTCAAGAAATCGATCTCGTGACTCATCTTCTCTCATTGATCTTGCTCAGCCATCTCAAGAAATCGATCTTGCACAGCATCTATCTCATCTCATCTTCCTCAGGTCTCGATCTCTAGTTCTCCACAGGTAACTTTGTTTGGAAAATCTTGTGTAAATGTGTAGAAAACTAATACATATTTGGAAAATCATGAATATAATTGAATTTATGTCTTGTGTTGCTCTCGGATTTATCTTTGTGTTGCTCAAATAACTCCAAAACAGAATTCATCAACTAAAATTGTTATATCTAGTAATCATAAAGAAGTACCTTATTTTCTTCAATAATGTGGTTTACAAACTCTTGTATTTGATGTCAAAACAAAAATTATTGAAACCGGTTAAACCGATGGTTGAACCAGTTAACCCAAAACCCGATCATCACATCGGATCAACTTAAAACCTGGGTTTTAAAACATTGAGTTATATGGGAGAAATGAATCAATCGTTTAATCTACAAGTGAAGGGCAGACATGGCGCCGTCTTTTTGGGGGATGGGAGACCTAGGGAACTGGAAATATATATATTAATTGTAATATGATGACAATATATAAAAAACTTAATTTTAGATTTAAAATTCATGTCATTAGTTACATCAACAAATAATAACGACTTGGATGTCATGTCACTCGTCATATTAGTAACGGCTACTATTTGAACCTATTACCAGATACTTAAATGTTTGAAATTTACAGTTTACGTACCAAAACAAAAGTTTTAAAAGTATGTTACACAAAATAGGAATCAAGACAAAGTACATTATTTTTTCATGCAATTTGTCCTATATATATGTATATATCTATACTACCTTATAAATGAAATTTGCTAAAAGTCTTAAATTAAGTCTTACACAACTTTTTAAGCACAAAGTACAAGTTGTTTAAGCATATTTTTAAAATTTTCTTAATTACGATATCTAAGTATCATGTACAACTTGTAATGATTTTGGATGGCAGATACCCCGTTTCACCACTAGAAAATTGAGTATTTTCAACGGAAAATGTCGTTGAAAAATTTCTACTAATTTTAGAGGATTATTGACAGGACATAAATTTTCTACGAATTTTTCAACGGAAATGAAAATATCTCACAAACATATATGCATTTTCAACCAAAAAAAATTCAACGGAATGTCTCGTCAAAAAGTTTTTGGTTGAAAATGATTTTTGTGAGAGATTTTCAACGGAAATTCGTTGAAAATTCGTAGAAAATTTATGTTTGTCAATAATCCCTTTAAAATTCATAAAAAATTTTCAACGACATTTTCCGTTGAAAATTTTCGTCGAAAATACTCAATTTTCTAGTGTGTTTACAATGTAACTCTTCATCCTCGCGTTTATTTCTCCAATACGACTGTTCTGTATATCTATTTGCTCTTCATCTTTATGTATCAATTCAAGGTTAGGGCTCTTTATCAGTTTGTCAAAAGGATAAAAAATACGACCACATAAATTTTTAGAAGGAAGAAAAAGGTATAACAATAACATGTATAGGAATATGTATTATCAGATAGGTCTCAAATATGTATTCATATAGAAATTTGGGGCTACATATACAAAGTTATACAAGATAAAGACAATAGTAAATATAATTTGTAGAATATTATATATATATATATATATATATATAGAGGGATGTTCAAGGAAAAACGCTAAAAAAATAGAAAACCGAAGAACACCTTGTATGTATTATGTATAAACTCTGAAGCCTTTAATATATGTCTATAAATAAGCTTGCAGGATTGGGGCTTGATGTACAACATAACTACTTCAGCTCCTTAAATATTATTCATAGCAAGGAAAATGGTATGTTGTTTCACTGTCATTAACTATATATACATATATATATATATATGATTGCTAGAGTTTCTTTATAATTCCAATACCACTTCACTTTTTATTAATTAATTCTGTATTTTTGATTCATATATATATATATATATGCAGGCTAATCAAGTAGAGGTTGAACCATAGGGAGGTGAGGGTAGAACTAATCCCTGGACATTTAAACCAGATGGTAGGATGGTCGGTTCCCAGGTCACTAGTGAAGACGTCATAGATTCCATCAGGTTCACTTACCAGGATAAAGATCATGTCTCACACCATTCTGATACATATGGTGGCGATGGTGGCACAGTTCATCCACTTGTGAGTTGTCATTACATCTTCTTATATTATCACACACACACACACATATATATATATATATATTATATATATATATATTATATATATATATATCTATATCTATATATATCTCATTTATGACGGATTTGTTTCAGGTGATCTTTGATGAAGACGAGGACCTCATCTAGTTCAAGGGAACAACCGGAAAATATAAGGGTCCTACCGTGATTACGTCCTTGTCTTTTCATATCAACAAAGGGAAGACCTATGGGTTATACGGCATAGGTGATGGGACTAGTTTCTCTCTACTAGTGACTAAGGGTAAGTATACCGGATTCTTTGGAAAATTTGGAAATTACCTGGACTCTTTTGGTGCCATTCTGAACCCCTAAAAGCGATGCTGGCCGGCCAACGTTATGGATACATGCTATGCTGTTATGATTTTCTGAATAAAGGAGGTTGAGAGAAACCTATGCAATAAAACAGTTGTAATTTCTTTCTACTGCTACAGAAGAAGAAGAAGAAAGCAACTCATGTGTGTTTTTCGTTTTACTTCATGTCATGTACTCGTATTTCAGAATAAAAATATTAAGTTGCATACAAACTTATACTTTCAATATATATATGTAGCCTTGTCATGCCCTTGCCTTCTTCATGAACTCCTCAAAAGCTTCATAACGGATATTTTCATCTTTATATCTGCTTTGCTTACACATTCATCACTACGTACTTGTTTGGGAAAAACTATTCATTTTCGATTTGCAATATTTTGTTTCATAACTATGAATGAAAAGGGTGAAAGTATGGGAGAAGGAAACTACTCCCATCCACTCTTATGGACTGAATGCACCTTTGGAGAAAATTTACAGAATTAGTTGCCAACGATACAAAAGTAACCTAATTTTATTGAATTAATCTGTCATGATATGATGACAATTGTTGTTAGTTAGACAACAATGAATAATTAAATTGCGTACACACTGCGAGGTTAGCATTGTAGGTTGTCACCAATGCCAATTGTCAATATGTATACATATGGTGCCATTAACAACTAGATTATCAAAAGACTTGATCTAAATTAAATGTGCATAATTTTTTACAGTTATATATGAACAACCACCACAAGTAATTACCTCGACCTACTCAAACATCTCTCATTTTTTATGATTGGAAAATAATTTGCTTTTGTATGGTAAACAAGACACCAAAAGAAAATATAGAATGCCCTTATTGGGTAGACACAAATACAAACAGTAGAATCTTGAGAGATTGGTTTGTTTATCAACAATCTTGCACTCTTCAAGTCTAGTATGTATCCATGATTGACTACTCGTGCTTGACACCTAAAATACAAATTTAGGTGTTCCAACATTACACTAAAATATTTATCAATCAAATTTACGTTTTAATATCGTGTCTTATTTATTTAAGGTGTGAGAATGAATAAGTTTTGTATGATGTTACGGTTAATAATAAGCGCAACTTTTTGCATTACTCTTTTCATGTTATCCTCAAAAGCTTGTAAATCGGTCTTCATAAATATTTTATATATTGCTAGCTTTTGTATGATGTTAGGGTTAATATTTTATGTATTGCTAACTTTTTGTATGATGAACTTATATAGTGCTAGCTTTATGTGGGGAAGCCTTGGTATATTTCTTTTTTCTCTTTATAAGGCTCTGAGTTTAGTCATTAAGAAGATTGAGAAGATTAGAAGAGACTTCTTTTGGGGTTCGAGCAATGATCACAAGAAGATTTCATGGGTGGCATGGGACAAACTCATCAATAGTTAGGAGAAAGGAGGGCTCGGGATTGGAAGTCTAAAGGCACAAAACACAGCCCTATTATCCAAGTGGTGGTGGCGATTTAGAGAGGAGGATGAGTCGTTATGAAAGAAAGTCATCTCGGCTTTATACGGGGTCGCTGGCAATCTTGGTGGAGTTAGTAATTCCAGACTATCCATAGGCCCATGGAACACCATCACTTCTATTAATAAGGAAACAGAGCAGTATAATATACCCCTCGATGGTCTCTTCTCAAGGACGTTGGGGAGTGGGAATCGAACCCGGTTTTGGAAGGATATCTGGTGTGATTCGATGTCGCTTCAAGACAGATTCCCGCGACTAGTGGCGTTGGACGCAAATCCGAACTGCACGGTCGCGGACAGAGTGAAGAAGACGGATAGCGGGCTAGCGTTCGAATGGAGCTGGAGAAGGCAGCCCCGAGAAGGGCGGGAATCAGAAATATTAAGCGAGATAACGAATCGGTGCGAAAAGGTTAAGATTGGAGAGGAAAAATGGAATTGGTAACTCGAAACTGGTGGATCTTATACGGTCGCTTCCTTTCGTCGGGCTCTGGATGATATTAGTCTTCCGAACTGCAGTTCAAGTATTAGCAGGAATAAATGTGTCCCAAGTAAAGTTCGAATCTTGAAATGGCGGGCAGATCTCGACAGGCTTCCAACAAAGGTAAATTTGGTAAAAAAAGGTTTGGATTTGGGAAATGATTGGTGCCCCTTTTGCAATGCTTAACCGGAAACCGCTAAACACTCGTTTTGTTGAATGTATGAAGACGAAGGAGGTAAGGCGCGTGGCAAATGCATGGTGGAAGGTTACGATAAATAGTACCGGTCAAGATGATCTCGTCTACTAGGATGTGAATACTAGCAGCGGCTGCAGCAAAAGGTCACAGACCATCAAAGAGGTCATCCTCCATGCAAATACCTCTGGTCGATTTGGAAGAGTCGGAATGGGGTGATCTTTAGCGGCAACCTCTTCCAACCCCACTTAATTGCAAACGTCATTCAATCTGATGCTTTTTTCTGGCTGCATAATTGGAGTTCTTTTGGTAAAAATTGGAACTGGTTGGATTGGTGTTGTGATCCTGAGTCGTTGTAGCTTGGTATTGTTGTTCTGGTGTTGTGTTTCGTGGTTGTTGTAGTACGGTTGGTTTTGGGTTTCTAGCGCCTTGCTAGGCCCGTGTTCTAATATAAGCTGTTGTTCAAAAAAAATTATCCACCATAAAGTTTAACTTGTGTTCTTTTAATTGGTATATTCAAATATTATAATACTTGAAAAAAGCTGGTGTTCTCTAGAAAGACGTGAAAAAATTAATTCACACTTTATTTTAAAAGTATTTTAAAAAACTTGTTATAATGCTTGAAAGCATCTATAAGCTTAATGCAACACTTTTACATATGATCCATAGTTGTATTGGCTGTATCAATATCATGTTCTAATACTCAATGTTATCCTCATCCGTTTAATAGTATGTTGCCTAATCTAAGGCGATCTTAGTTCAGGTGACACCCCATTTTTATAACATCAGGTGTCCTCACCGACTAGATTTCTTTCCTTTTCCATTACTCCTACTTGAGCTCAAAATTTTCGTTTAACGTATTTGTTTAATAAATTAACATCATAAACAATACATTTGCAGAAGCATTATAATAGGGCGTGAAAAAACTTTTTGGGAAGAAAGAAAGTCTGATGCATTCCCGTTTGGTGGTGGTGGTGATGGCGGGGTTTAGCATCAGTGCATAAAAACATATATAATGTGTTTTAAGACTTCTAATCTATAGTTTTTGCTGTTGTTGAAATTTATGAATAAAATAGCAGTATTTTGTGCTTTATTGAGAGTTTTTCGTAGGGGTGAGCATTACCGGGTACCCGGTTCCATGGAACTTAACCAGAACCAGAACGGGAACCATACACCGGTTCCTTATATTTTGGAACCGGAACCGACGGGAACCGGTTCCGGTACCGGGTACCCCATTTCAACTTTTATTTTACCTTTTTTCCACATTTCATACGATAAAAATGTAATTATAAAATACAAAATACCGACTTAAAGGAATACAACAAATTATCAAACGTAATCCGATAAAAACTAACTGTTACATACTCAAACTATAAAGTTTGTGTTTTCCTTCATTATTTATAAATATATAAAATACTTTTATTTAAAAGTGACGGGTAGCGGGTACCCAGCGGGTAACGGTTCCAAAAAAATGTGAACCGGAACCGGTCTTGATCGGTTCCGTATTTTAGGAACCAGAACCAGAACCAGAACCAATCACATCGGTTCCGGAACATCGGTTCCGGAACATCGGTTCCGGAACATCGGTTCCGGAACATCGGTTCCGGTGCTCGCTCCTAGTTTTTCGTATACGCACTATAAGGATACATTTCTATAATTCAGAAAAACTACATTTTTTACGTCCTGTTTAAATGATCCTAAAATAAAAACATAAACATAATGTATCTATAGTATATTATAAAGCATTTGAGTTAAACTCTTAAAAACCATATTTTATGCGTCAAATATTGTTTATTGATGCATATTACTTAAAATTCAAGATGTAATTCAAGATTACAAGTAATCGTACGTAAGTTTAACTTATTAAACTTCAACTAACTTCCCACATAAGCAAATGAAGGGTAAAACGGAGTTTATGAGGGAACAATTGTGATGGTTAAATGCATTCCAATCTCAATGTTAAGAGTGTTATGTTTTGTTTTCATTAAGTCATAATGTTAAGTATCTTTGTGATAATTTGGTGTTTTATATATATATATATATATACTAGTCTTTGGCTTTGTGCGTTGCGCGACGGTTTCTAAAATGATATAAGCATTGAATACTAATTGGAATTTATTAATTAAATATTAAATCATTATCTCCGTAAAAAATATTACCAAAATACAAAAATATTCAGAAAAACAAAAAGTAAGTGTTTATATATAATATCATAACACAATACAATTCGTTCTTTTATTACGAATTTTTTTATAATTGTTCATATATCAATTTTTAATGACCATTACAAAACATATTTTACATTTTTAATACTTAAGTTTCTAACTTACATAAGTTAAGTCACATCTTAAAATTACAAATTCAAAACCAAAAATTTAACACGATAAACATCAATATTTAGTGTTGGTACAACTCAAAAATCAAAATTATCTACAAAAGAATATTGTCTCCTCCAAAACTTCAACTTACATTTTATGTAAGAAGATCATTTACAAAATAAGTAGTAAACCCTTGAACAACCAAAGATAACCCACAAAACTCCTTACGTAAGCAAAAAAATCAAAATATCGGAAGAAAATTGTTCTAACATATATTAGGTTAACAAACACAAAGTAAGTAAAATAGCGTAAAATATATTTGTAACATTCAAAAGTAACCTTAGAAAGATGAACAATGAATTGGTGGGATGAAGTGCAAGCATCTTGTATCTCAATAAGTATTTAACATGTTCCAATGGATATCAACAATCATGACTTCCTTTTATATGCAAGATGGAGAAATGAAGCATTCATTTGACATCTTGAAAAATTAATGAAAACCTTTGAATTTCTTCATATAATTGCATTAGAACCAAAGGGTAAGTAAATCCAATGGTAGCTGACATTTGAAAGGACATGGTGGGTTATACATAAATGTAGGCGAATAATTAAGAAAAAAAATAGCATATTATTTATCATAGACTTTTCTTTAGTTAATAGAGGGAAAGATGAAAAAACTATATAATGAATCCTCTAGGAAGTTATGTAGTTTAAAATTAAAACTAATTAAATTGCAAGAAAAATTACCAAATAAGCCTTTTTGTAGCGAAATAGGTATTTTTCATTTAGTGGTATAATAATCTTTAACTTATTTAATATTTAAAAAACTCAAAAAATGAGAAATTTTTTTATACATTTAATGTATATATAAATATATGTTATAAATTCAAAAAAACCACAAAATTTCTAACCAATAATCATACTCTAAAAAGGCGTCACATCATCTTGGTGAGTTTTCCTTTTATATAGATATACAAGTAAAACAAAATTAGACAAAGTAAAAAAGATAAATAAAAAGAACACACATACACAACATATATAACTTCAAAAAAATGAGAGATGAAAAACCTTTGTGAATAAAATATAAGAACAAGAAAGAAAATTTTGAAACGAAACTTTCATCAACAACAACATATAACCCACACAAATAATAATAAAAATGTAATAGTTGTTACTTGGAAAGTTTAGGAATAACATTCGATATAGACGATCAAAAAATTCGATGAAAAAACAACATATAAATACAACATATAACACAAATAAAAACTGTTAGTCCCCAAGGAGAGATGGCTAACTAAGAGAGGGTTTTGTAGAAGGGGGGGTTGAATATAAAACACACAGAATATAATCTTTTTAAATTTTTTAATATAAATATTAAAAATTTACACACAGATAGTTTGATGCGGAAAAGAACAGGCACACTATTCTATCAAACTAAACACACAGATAACAGTAATTAACTTATACACTAAGGAAGTTAAAACAATACTGTTATAGCACACAGCTTTGCCACAGTCACACAAATAATCACTCTGAAGATTTGTTGAAAGCGTGAGATTTCTGGGAAGGACTCCATCTCCTTTTATAGTGCCCATGCATGGGATGCAAGTGGACAGCTGTCAAGGTTTCATTAGCTGGAAGATTATTTGTTGGACAAAGGAAGAGACCACTTCCTTTGTACTAGAATAATGGATGAACCATTCCTTGTAGCACGTAATGTCAGATAACTTTATCTTCTTTTCTTCATGCTCTGTGAAGTCCCATCAAACCTTTTAGCTAAAAGACAAATATTCTTTTTATAAGAATAAAAGAGAATGTCTTTATTTAAAACTTGATGCCCAAGTTCTTGCTGGCTCACGTGTCTTGCAATTGATGTGAGTCAAGAACTTATCTCTTTGAAATTGCTAAGTGATACATCACACTATGTATCACATCGGTGGATACCTTGTAAGACTGGAATTGATAAGTGTACACTTTGCTTGATAAACTTCATCTTTCACTAGATGACAAAAGTGTACACCCTTGAACTTGTGACTTGATATCACAGCCTTAGAAAATATACCTGCAATTTCGGTGACCAAGATTATAGTGTCGGTGACCATGACATCAAACTTGATGACCTAATCTTATTTGATGTCCTTAGTACTTTTGGTGACTTTTGAGTGTACCATCGGTGACCCACTATATTGGTGACCCAATCTTGACTTGGCAAAATGATCTGAATATTGAAGTTGGTTGATACATCTAAAATTCCACTTTTTGATGTACAACCCTTATTGAATAGTCTTTGACTCTTCAAAACTTGAAGCATATTTCAGACCTTCAAAAGAACCTGTAAAAGTTCATTCATATAAAGGAAGGTGGTTCATCACCAAATCATCGGTGACCCAACAATCTCCCCCTATTTGATGATGATACCTGTAAGTTAGAAAAGAATTCTTTTTGACCCTTTCTATTTTTCTTTTGGGTTCTTTTGACTCAGATTTTTTTTTTTTTTTTGATTTTTTTTAACCGAGTATGTACAGTATAAGAGTATAAACTGAATGAAAGAATAAGTATAAGTTTAACTATGTGCAAAACATGTAAAAATATAAACAAGAAATGAGATGAAAGAAAAGTATGAACTTTTATTAATCAACACATAGATTGATCAAAGTACATGATTAATAAAGTTCACACTATACTATGCCTGTAGGATCAAGGATCTGAGGAAGGTTCTCTTCTTTTTAGTTCATCCAAGATCATTCTTGTGATGCCATGGTCTTCAATAGGAGGCACTCCAAGAATAGCAGACAAAAAGGAGTTGTGAGCCCTTGGAATGTCAGAGGCTCTGAAGAAACCTATGCTTCCATAGATATCCTCAAAGAACACTCCAAGTTCAGGCTCAGTCACCATGGTTTGCTCTGGATAAGCAATAGGAGTGGAAATAGAAATATTTATACCTGAAGCATCAATCTTGATGCCACGTTCATGAAGCATAAAAAAATGTCCCTTCTTTTTAGATTTGGGAGGATTGATCATTTCTCCCGAAAGCCCTCGCTGGATAAATTACATTTGTTGTGCTTCAATAGTTGTTACCAAAATATTGTGCTCCTTCTGAATTTTCACCATTTTGATGAAAATTTTTCTAAGTGTATTCAGTACATGCTCCTTGTACTTTCCTCTACTCTTTGAGACACAATTTCCAACTTCCAACCATTCAGTTATCCCAAGAACTTCAAGCCATTCTAATTCATAAACTTTTAAGAGTGAGTCGGCTCTTTTAATTGTGACAAGAAGTTTGGGAGAATTCTTTGTTGGAGGATGGATGGTAGCACCAATGATTTTTGAGTCATCCTTTCTATTCTTCAGCCTTCTTTTAAACCATTCAACTTCCTTTGTTTTCTTTGCTTCTTCAAGCATCTTTGCAGCTTCAGATTTTTTCTTTATATTCTCAAGCTCATCTTTCTGAGCTTGAAGAGCATCGGCTACCTGTGCATGAATAGCTTCATCATGAGCTAGCTTGAGTACATTGGTCTGATCAAATTCAAGCTGAGCCCTGATGGCTTCTTCTCTTTCAGCCTTAGAGAGAATTACCCCAAGAGGATCGGTGAGTGCTGGGGCAGGCTGAAGTCTCAGGGTATCTGCTTGAGGATCTCTCATCCTCTTCCTTTTCTTTTTCTCTTCCTTCTGTTCTTCAAAGGAAAGAGGCTTCTTTCCTTTGGCTTTTTCTTTTCTCTTCTTTTCTTCTTCAGTTTCAAGGGGTTGAGCACTGACACTCTCCCCCTCAATAGCTGCTTCAGATAACTCGGTGACCACGTGAGGAGTCACCTCGGTGACAAGGGGAGGAGTCACCTCGGTGACCGTGATCACAGCACCACCATCGGTGGCTGGGAGAGAGGCCACGTCGGCGGCTGCTGTCTTGATGGCAGCGTCGGCGTCGGCGGCTGCTGTCTTGGTGGCGTCGTCAGCGGTTGTGGAGGTGGTAGCAGTGGTGGTCTTCTTATTTTTCTCCCCCTCAGTGGTTGAACCCTTGAAACCCACTGAAGAGAGAAAAGTCTTGATCTTTTCTATATCAGAGCAGAGAGCACCAATTTTCTTCTCAACTCTTTGAAGGACAAATCTATCAGTGTCCTGGAAGAATGAATCACCAATATCTAGTTCAACCGTTGGAGCAGAGGTTGGAACTTTATCAACTTTGGTGTGAAGACTGAGAAGAGAGTCCATAATTGCCTGTTGATTGGCAATGAGAGAAGAAATATCTGTGACTTGACTTGAAGATGAACTCCGAAGTTCCTGTATAGAAAAAAGCATAGATGCCTGACTTGAAGAAAACCCTTGCTGAAGATCAAGGATGTCCAAGTGTAGGAGATCTAAACATGTCATTAGAGTTGGGTGACTCACCGACAACTCCTCAATGTTAGATCTAAGGAAAGGGAATCCATTCTTTCCTTTTCCTTAGCAGCATGATCTTCTAGAGCTTCTACCCTGCGTAAAGTATTACTGGTAAAGTTTGTAAAAGCTGTGAGAAGATCATCTCCCTGTTTGGAAGTCATGGGAGCTGAAGGTTGAGGCTGTGGTGGTTGATCAGCATCATCATCACTGGAAGAAGAGTAATCCACCAAACCTGTAGGTTTTCTTGTGGGGGATTTAGGAGATGTGGGGGAGACACGTTTAGGAGAGTGTCTATGAGGGGATTCCTCAGTAATGGGTTCTTTCACAACCTTGGTACGTACGGGAGACGTATGTGTCCAAGGTGTAGTGTCAGAGAATAGAAAGTCAGTAAATTGGGATGCTCCATCAAATGCACCTGGTTGTGATGCACTCTCATGTGGAGTAAGGAAGGGGAGCTGTGAGAGCTCACGGGGTGGAGAAGAAGCAGCTTGGATGGGAGAGTCCAAGTCTTCTTCATCAACTAAAGAGAAAGTTGATGAAGCAATAATAGGGATGTCCCTTTTTGCAACCATGTCCTTTTGGGAGGGCATGGAGGTGCTAGGTTGGGTTAACTGGTCCTTGGGTCGGGTAGGAATCTTTTCAACTCTTACTAACTTTTGGGAGTAAGTAGGTGGCTTGTGAGGTGAGACCCTTTGGGTACCCTTAGACTTCTTTGAGGAAGTCTTTGGGGGGATTTTGGAGTGTCTCCGCTTTTGGGACTAAGATGCTTGGGTAGAAGCCAAAGGTTCTTTTGGCTTCGTAGCATCGATGGGCGCGGAGGTACATGTGCCCGACGCTTTGGATCTCTTACGAGATTTGGGCACATCAGTTACTCTAGGTGCAGAAGGAGTAGAAGACATACCTGAGGTCCTTTGTAGACGGGGCTCATTTTCTCCCCAAGATAGAGTTGCATTCCTTGCAAACTCAACCATAGATGGTCGGAGAGGGTTGTCTGATGCTAAGACAGCCTTTTTCATAATTTGATTTCCCACTTGATGAAGAGGGAGATCATATATGATGTCATTTCTTTTCTCCAGTTTTTCTGCCAACTTTACATGAATAATAAGAGAGAAAAGTCGTTGAAATGGTACCTGAGGACGTCGGATGGTAGAGAATGAGGAGATCATTTCATTGAAGAAATAGCTTGCAAAGTCTATCCTCCTTTGAAATATTAGAGCATGCGCCAATTCTGTCACTTGGGAAGGTGACTGATCCGGGCCACCTGTCTTCTTGCTCAGGAACAGAATCAGATGAGCAAAAAGGAAGTTCCATATGTTTCCCATATTCTTGCGCAGTAAAGTACCTGGACCCTTTGACTTTGATCCCTTCTTTTCTTCCAAGTAGTTCAAAGCAGCAACCACCATTTGGTGTTCATTTCCCAAAGGAAGTGTCTCATATGAATCATAAGCAGGAAGCCTTAGGATGCTTCGAACATCCTCAACATCAAAAACCACATCATGTTCTTCATTGGTAAGAACAGATGCAAGGATTTGATCTGTGGAAGCATCAAATGTACAAGAAAGCCAAAAGTTTCCAAGAAGAAAGTTACTCATCTTATGGTTTGCAGTGAGTGCATATTGTAGAGGACACCTCTGAAGAAACCAGCATACATCATTATACTCAGGATGAGTATTATCAGTTCCGATACGTCCATAATAGTTGCATGCAGGGAAGGATAAAGATCCAAAGGTAATGGTTTGTTCTTCAGAAGTTCTTGATGGAGAAGCCATTGAAGAAGAAATGAAGTTGCAGGTTTGAAGCTTTTGCTTTTGTGAAGAAGAAGATGGGTGCGAGAAAAGTGGTGAAGTAGTGGGGAAGGAAGTTATATATGAGAGGGAAATTTCAATTTTCAAAAATAATGATTACTTTTGGGGATTGAAAGGTCAGAATTCTAAGGGGTTTAGGGTTGAATTCGGCGCATGTACTGACATTGATGATGTCATTAGGGATAAGAACAAAGAATTTTGCTTATCAAGAGTGGTAAGTCAAGAGTTATCTTTAAGGGGTTAAGAATGTGAAGGGATTGTAACGGTTACCTCGGTGAGAGTACAACGTCGGTGGATGGTACGATGGTATCGGTGGCTCGAAGAGAGGGTAAACGTAGGTGGCTTGTTATAGAGAGAGAGAGACGTCGGTGGCTTTGTAGGATGGACGTCGGAAAGCTGACGTCAGCAAGACGTCGGCGGCTTAGATCGAAGGTCAACGTCGGTGGCTAAGGGCCGGGACCGCCGTCGGTGGATGCTTTTTAACGTCGGTGGCTGGAGTATGAGATCGCCGTCAGAAGGTGGACGGATCTCGGTGGCTTATCGGCGGCGTGTGCAACGTCGGTGGGTTGGTGGCGTGTTGGTGGTGCGTCGGTGGGTGACCGTCGGTGGACGGTGGTTTGATGGTGGTTTAAATGATGGTTGTCGGTGGATGATCGTCGGAAGGTGGTCCGTCGGCGGCTTGAACCGTCGGCGGCTGAGAGAGGTGGTGGTTATCGGTGGCTGGGAACGAGGGTAGCCGTCGGTGGATGGTGGCTCGATGGGTGGATTGTTGTGGTTATCAGCGGTGGCTTTAGGGTTAGGGATTTGAGAAAAGAAAGAGAAGAGAGAGAGAGAGAGAGAGAGGTAGCCGTCGGTGACTTAGTCACCGACATTTGATATATATATATTTATTTTGTTTTTATTATTATTTATATATATATAACATATATGATATATAAGTTATAAATTATATAAATGTACATAATATATATATATAATATATATATATAAAATATATATTTATACAAAATTTATAAATTATATATTAGTCTATGTTTATCATACCTAATTCACCGATGAGAAACTTGAACCTTGCTTCATCAAGGGGCTTTGTGAACAAATCAGCTAATTGATACTCAGTGGGAATGAAATGAAGCTCCACATCACCTTTAGAGACATGATCTCTTATAAAGTGATACCTGATATCAATGTGCTTAGATCTTGAATGAAGCACAGGGTTGTTGGCAATGGCTATTGCACTTGAGTTGTCACACATTATTGGGATTTTTGAGAAAATTTGATTATAATCACACAACTGATTTTTCATCCACAATATCTGTGCACAACAACTTCCAGCAGCCACGTACTCTGCTTCAGCAGTAGATGTAGACACCGAATGTTGTTTCTTACTTGACCAGCTCACAAGTTTTCCACCAAGTAACTGACAACTTCCAGTTGTACTCTTTCTATCTATTTTTGAACCTGCAAAATCAGAATCAGAGTACCCGATGAGATCGAAACCTGAGTCTTTGGGATACCAAAGACCCAGATTTATGGTACCTTTCAGATACCGAAAAATCCTTTTCACAGCAGCCAGATGTGATTCTTTAGGATTTGCTTGGTATCGGGCACACAGACAAGTAGCAAACATAATGTCAGGTCTACTTGCAGTTAGATAAAGAAGGGATCCTTCATGGCTCTATAATTTGTAATATTAACAGAAATGCCATCAGGATCAGAAAAGAGTCTAAGAGGAGGAGCCATAGGAGTTTTCATGGTAGAGCAAGTATCAAATTGAAACTTTTTCAGAAGATCTTTAATGTATTTACTTTGATTTATGAAAATACCTTCTGAGACATTTTACTTGCAAACCAAGAAATAAAGTTAACTCCCCCATCATGCTCATTTCATACTCTTTTTGCATGAGGGAGCTAAACTCATCACACAAGGATTCATCGGTGGCTCCAAAAATAATATCATCAACATAGATTTGAACAAGAATGATATTACCTTGTGATTTCTTGAAGAAGAGAGTATTGTCAACCTTGCCTCGTATATACTTATTCCTAAGTAAATATTCTGAGAGAGTGTCATACCAGGCACGAGGAGCTTGCTTCAGTCCATACAGAGCTTTATCCAGCCTATACACATGATATGGATGGACTGGATCTTCAAACCCAGGAGGTTGCTTCACATATACTTCTTCAGCTAATTCACCATTCAGGAAGGCACTTTTGACATCCATTTGGAATACCCGAAAATTCTTGTAAGCTGCATGGGCAAGAAATATTCGGATAGCTTCCAATATGGCAACAGGAGCAAAAGTTTCATCATAATCAATTCCTTCCTCTTGCCGATATCCTTGAGCAACCAGCCTTGCTTTGTTCCTTATGACAGTTCCTTCTTCGTCCATCTTGTTTCGAAACACCCATTTTGTTCCAATAATAGTTTTGTTGGATGGACGAGGAACTAACTTCCAGACTTTGTTTCTCTCAAATTGTGAGAGTTCTTCTTGCATGGCAATTACCCAGCTAGGATCAGCTAGGGCTTCATTTATCAGCTTAGGCTCAACAATGGAAACAAAGTTGATATATAAGCACAGATTGCTTATGCTTCTTCTGGTTTTTACACCAATTTGTGGATCACCTATGATTTGATCTATTGGATGATCCATGGTCCACTTTAGTGCAGGAGGTAAGGAGGGAGGTAGAGAAGAGGATGAGGTAGGAATTTGAGATGGTGAAGATAGGTTTGAGGGAGATATGGTGTTTTGGTGGGTAAGGTCTTCTGTAAAGTTAGTTTCAGGAGGTGGAGGAGAAAGAGAAGGTTCTGAAGGTAAGGTAGTGTTTATGGGAGGCTGAGAAGAGTTTCTATCTGGAGGATTGGGTTGAGAGGAGAATGGAATTTCACCAACACATGAATTTATCCATAGGTTTAATTCTTCTTCATCACAAGATAATGAAGAAGTTTCAAATTCATCAAATTTCACATGCATGGATTCATCTATGCATTGTCTTCTTAGGTTGAAAATTCTGAAGGCTCTTGAGGAGAGAGAGTAGCCCATGAAAATTCCATCGTCAGACTTCGGATCAAACTTTCCAAGTTGTTCCCTGTCATTTAGCATGTGACATGCACAGCCAAACACATGGAAGAAGTCAACTGCAGGTTTTCTACCATGGAAAACTTCATACGGAGTCTTGACATGCCTTTTGACTATGATAGACCTATTTTGAGTAAAGCATGCAGTGTTAACTGCTTCTGCCCAAAAATAGGTTGGCAACTTGGATTCACTTAGCATAGACCTTGCAGCTTCACATAGTGTTCTATTCTTTCTCTCAACAACACCATTTTGCTGAGGAGTGCGTACGACAGAGAAGTTCTGAGAAATTCCTTTTAGGTCAAAGAAATCTTCCAGAGCACCATTCTTGAATTCCGTGCCATTATCACTTCTAAAGGACTTCACCAGTTTACCATTCAAATTTTCAATTTTTCTTGTAAACCTGATGATTTCTTCAGCAGCATCACTCTTGTGTTTCAGAAAGAACACCCAAGTATATCTAGAGAATTCATCGACGATTACTAGCATATACTTTTTACCACCCAGACTGGGTGTGCTTACTGGACCGCATAGATCCATGTGAAGCATTTGAAGACGTTGAGAGATAGAAGAGCATTGTTTTGTTTTGAAGGAAGTTCTAGTGAGTTTTCCTTTTTCACATGCTCCACACAGCTTTTCTTTTTCAAAAACTATTTTTGGCATTCCAACAACCAGTTCCTTGTTGGAGAGTTTGTTCAAGGTTTTAAAGTTTGGATGAGAGAACCTTTTATGCCACAACCAACTTTGTTTGGCTAGTTCTTGAGAGAGGAGACACACAGCTTCTCCTATTGCACTTTCCTTCATGTTGATTATGTATACGTCATTCAGTCGGGTTCCTGCTAGTACAATCTTGTTCTGTACATCAAAGACCAAGCACACACATAGCTGGAACATGACCTTATAGCCCAAATCATATATTTGGCTGATGCTTAGAAGATTATACATTAGCCCTTCAACATGAGCTACTCTGGAGAAAGTGATGGTTCCATTTGAAATGGTACCATATCCTTTGGTGACCCCTTTTCCAATTCCTCCAAAGGAAACAGTGGGTCCCTTTTCTTTTGAGAAGTTAGAGAGAAGAGGTTTGTTTCCGGTCATGTGTCTTGAACACCCACTGTCCATGTACCATATGTGATCTTTATTTGGTACCTGCACCTAGAAACAAATTTAGACTTTTGGTACCCATTTTGAGGTGGGTCCTTTGGGATTAGAAGGCATTTTAGTTTTGCAAAGATCCAAATATTTTGGGCAATTTTTAGCAAGATGAAGAGTGTTGCCACAATTATAGTACTTCTTTAAAGAAAAGGCCTTTTTAAAATTCCTATCATCAAAACTTTGGACAGAGGTTGACAACTGAGAAGAAGAGGGGTGTCCAACACCTGGTCTTGGTCCAAGAATACCTTTACCAGGATTTCTTGATTTCTTCAAGTTCACTGACCGAGGAATAAAGTCAGTAACTATTTGAGATTTCCTTTTAGAATGAAAAATTTGATGTAGAAATTTTTTTTCTTTTGAGGAGAAAATCTTTTTGGAGAAGGATACTCAGCAACATCAGAAGGCTGCTCCTGGGAGTACCTTGACTCATGCAGACTTAAGGAGTTTTAAAGTCTTTGGATAGGTTTGGGAGAAGAAGAAGAGCTTGGAAGAGTTGAAACTTTTGAAGACTCAGAAGAGATTTCTTTAGCTTTAACAAAGACTCCAAACTTTTTAGAACCAGATTCTACTTTGAGCATGTCAAGTAGATCTATAGAGTGAACGGAGGTAGAATCCTCAGATGAGTAACCGAAGAGATCATCATCGTCATCGGAAAGAAAACCAACAGGAAAACCTTGACACTCAGAAGAAGGAAGTGGAAGGTCAAAAGGTTGAGGAACATCTTTTCCATAACCAAGGCCAGACTTATCCTTGCTGGTGATTTGATCTTGAAGGATCCTTTCAAGATTCTTAGAAGATTTAGTCCATTTAGACAGAACCTCTTGTTCTTTTTCAAGAGTGGAAGAGATTTTTGATTTTTCCTCAGAAAGACTGTCGTTTAAGTACCGTAGGTTTTCCAGATCAACTTTCATTTTGTCAAAATCTTTTAGTTTGGAAAAGCAAGAGAGAAGTTGATCATTTAGACATTTTATGTGCATATCAGCCTTTTTCTTTTGAATCTTTAAGTCACAGAAGTCAACAGTTAAAGAATCAAAGGCATCAGCCTTTTGATCATCAGAGAGAAAGGTAAAAGGATGTACCTGAGGTTTTGTCCCTGAAGTGGATCCCTCAGCAGATACAAGGGTAGTGTAGAGTGACTTCTCCATGTCTTCTAGCTCATCGATTTTGGCCATGAGGCATTTAGCAATGAGCCTCGGCAACCAAAGTTTTATTTTTACCTTGGTTTCTCTCTTTTTCTCTCTTGTATTTGGCTTTGTATTTCTTATACCTGGAGGTTTCTTTTGATTCAGAATTTTCTTTAGAGGATTGGCTATTTCTCTCTTCATGCTTCCTAGAAGCTGATTTTGAGAAGTCATGGCCATAAGAAGAAGAAGGTTTGACAGAAGAGGAAGCTTTTGATCTGCATTCAGAAGCAAAATGACCTTTCTTTCCACAATTGAAGCATTCTTCATTTGCTTTATCAGAAGAGGATTTTTGAGAAAAAGGTTTTCTATTGAATTTGGAGCGGTTTGAAGAAAATCTTTTATTCTTAAGGTTTCCAGCAAGCATTGCCATACTATCAGAAAGTATGTCAATGGCTGATTCTTCTCCTTCATCGTCAGCAGCACTATAGTATGCATCTGACAGATGAGAAGAGTCTTCCTTAATATCTTTTTCAGAATCAGAAGAAGGATAGGTGATTCTAGGAATACAAGAAGAAGATTTTGAATCACCTATCAAAGCAATAGAAGAGGATTTGATATCCTTTATAAGAGATTTTCTCTGGTTCTTAGTTTGTTCATAGTGAAGAAGAGTTCCATAGAGAGCAGTTAAAGGCATTATTTCTAAGTCCTTGGTTTGCTTGATGCAAGTACAGATAGTTTCCCAGAAGTCTGGGAGACAGTCCATGAACTTGCAGAGAACTTCTTCATTATCATAAACTCGTCCAAGAACTTTGAGATCATTGAGAAGACAGTTAAAGCGATTAAAGTAGGTAGAAAGAGATTCTCCTTTTTCATGGGAGAAGAGTTCATACTTTCTAACAAGACAGATCTTGTTAGATTTCTTTACTTCTTTGGTGCCTTCATATAAGACACTCAAAGTATCCCACATTTCTTTAGCAGTGGAAAGGTTAAGAAGAGAGTGATACACTTCATCAGGAAGGGATACAACAAGAGCAGATTTGACTTTAGTGTCTAAAGCAACTAGGCGTTTATCATCTTCACTAAATTTGTTAGAAGGTTTGATGATATATCTACTAGTTTTCTCACTTCTTTCGTCATCTGACTCTATGTCCTTTCCTTCGGCGTTCTTTTGAGGGCCAAAGCGAGCCCATATTTTAGGAACAATAGGTCCCTCACTGAGAATGTTGGGATACCTGCAATCGATCCCTTCCAAGAATAATAACATGCGATTTTTCCATAACCCAAAGTTATTTGGGTTGAACCTTGGAGGTTTAGCCAAAGATCCTAAATCATATGTATTACTGGAAGAGGTCTGCAAGGTACCATCAACATTTGAGGTAGTAGCCATCACAGATCTGGTTTATTGAATTAAATCAACTGCTCTGATATCAGTTGTTAGTCCCCAAGGAGAGATGGCTAACTAAAAGAGGGTTTTGTAGAAGGGGGGGGGGGTTGAATATAAAACACACAGAATATACTCTTTTTAAATTTTTTAATATAAATATTAAAAATTTACACACAGATAGTTTGATGCGGAAAAGAACAGGCACACTATTCTATCAAACTAAACACACGTATAACGATAATTAACTTATACACTAAGGAAGTTAAAACAATACTGTTATAGCACACAGCTTTGCCACAGTCACACAAATAATCACTCTGAAGATTTGTTGAAAGCGTGAGATTTCTGGGAAGGACTTCATCTCCTTTTATAGTGCCCATGCATGGGATGCAAGTGGACAGCTGTCAAGGTTTCATTAGCCGGAAGATTATTACGTTGGACAAAGGAAGAGACCACTTCCTTTGTACTAGAATAATGGATGAACCATTCCTTGTAGCACGTAATGTCAGATAACTTTATCTTCTTTTCTTCATGCTCTGTGAAGTCCCATCAAACCTTTTAGCTAAAAGACAAATATTCTTTTTATAAGAATAAAAGAGAATGTCTTTATTTAAAACTTGATGCCCAAGTTCTTGCTGGCTCACGTGTCTTGCAATTGATGTGAGTCAAGAACTTATCTCTTTGAAATTGCTAAGTGATACATCACACTATGTATCACATCGGTGGATACCTTGTAAGACTGGAATTGATAAGTGTACACTTTGCTTGATAAACTTCATCTTTCACTAGATGACAAAAGTGTACACCCTTGAACTTGTGACTTGATATCACAGCCTTAGAAAATATACCTGCAATTTCGGTGACCAAGATTATAGTGTCGGTGACCATGACATCAAACTTGATGACCTCATCTTATTTGATGTTCTTAGTACTTTTGGTGACTTTTGAGTGTACCATCGGTGACCCACTATATTGGTGACCCAATCTTGACTTGGCAAAATGATCTGAATATTGAAGTTGGTTGATACATCCAAAATTCCACTTTTTGATGTACAACCCTTATTGAATAGTCTTTGACTCTTCAATACTTGAAGCATATTTCAGACCTTCAAAAGAACCTGTAAAAGTTCATTCATATAAAGGAAGGTGGTTCATCACCAAATCATCGGTGACCCAACAAAAACAAATGTAACCACATAAATCATAATAAAATGCAATAATTCTTACATGGATTTTATGGAGAAAGAACAACGGTATCCAGGATAAAATAATTCTGCAAGGAAAAACACAAATCACATCAATAACAACATATAACTCATATAAAAACATAAAATAAACTATATAAACCAAATCATAAAACAAAAGAAAAAAATGTTACCAATAACATATAAACCACACAAATCATAAAACAAAATGAAACAATTCTTACACGGATTTAACGAAAGAAGGACAATGGTATCGACGATAAAAAAAATCTGCAAAGAAAAACACAAAACACATCAATAACAACATATAACTCACATAAAAAATAAACCATAAAAATGTAGCTTCCATCTTAATTAGGAATTCAATTGTATAATTTGCAATATGATGGAGGATTCGATAAAATAATAGAAAAAAAATGTTAGATGAGATATAATATATAGATGGGATAAAAAACGGAAATGGAAAACCGAAAGGTCTATGACTTTTATAACTTAATAAAAGACAATTAATATGAGAAAATAGAAAAAACGAACGGTTTCAACCTAAATTAAATGTAAAAACTAAAAAAAATAAAAAAATGGGAGGAGGCGCCACGTGGACTTCCAATGTTTCGCCATGTGGACTCCCAATGTTTCTCCTTTATATATATATATATAGATAAATATATATATTTATATTAGTAACATACTTGTTTTTTGTTTGGATAAAAGAATTATACGTTTAGCAAATGAAATTAATATTTTTTGAGTTTTCATCATAAAAATTTCATGGGTTTTAATGTTATTGCAATAACAACTAGAGTAGAAATTAGTGATAATCTTTTTTGGGTAAGTTACAGAAAAATTAAAAACCATGACCAATAAAAAGAAGAGCAAGGAGTCAATAAGTCAATGCCAGAAATGAAAAAAATGTTCCAACGAATAGGATCCACTTAATGTAAAAAAGGAAGCTATGACAGTACAAAACTAAACCTAGAAGTGGAGGTTAGACATATATAAAATGCATTTTGTTAACCTAAAAAGTTTAAAACATTTAGAACATAAACCATGAACGATTGTTATAATTCAGACTGTCCATTCAGAGCAGCTACCAAACAACCAATTTTTATTTTGTATTATATCATACGAAACCTCTATACCATCCAGCTCTATATCATCTAGCAACTATCAAACAGCCCCTTAGTGACTACAATGTTTTGTCACTATGATGTCCAACTAACACTAAATACCTAGATACCATTTAGTGACGACTATTTTTTTGTCACAAATTTTTAAATTAGTGACCACAATTTTTGGTCACTAACATTTTGAATTAGTGGCGACTATTTTTTACTCACTAACATCTTAAGTTTAGTCACTACAATGTTTTGTCACTATCATTTCCAATTCATTACACACCAAATACTTAGATACCATTTAGTGACGGCTATTTTTTGTCACTAACTTTTTGAATTAATGACCACAATTTTTGGTTACTATCGTTTAGTACCAAATAATAGAAACCATTTAGTGACGATTATTTTTTAGTCACTAACTTTTTGAATTAGTGACAACTATTTTTTAGTCACTAACGTTTTAAATTAGTGACGACTATTTTTTAGTCACTAACGTTTTAAATTAGTGACGCCTATTTTTAAGTCACAAAAAATTTAAGTTTTAGTGACTACAATGTTTTGTCACTATCATATGCCCAATTAACACTAAATACTTAGATACCATTTAGTAACAACTATTTTTTGGTCACTAACTTTTTGAATTAGTAACCACAATTTTTGGTTTAAGTCCAGTGACTACAATGTTTGGTCACTGTCATTTCCAATTAATTACCCCCAAATACTAGATACCATTTAGTGACGACTATTTTTTGGTCACTAACTTTTTGAATTAGTGACCACAATTTTTGGTCACTAACATCTTAAGTTTAGTGACTACAATGTTTGGTCATTGTCATTTCCAATTAATTACCCCAAATACTAGATACCATTTAGTGACGAGTATTTTTTGGTCACTAACTTTTTGAATTAGTGACCACAATTTTTGGTCACTAACGTTTTGAATTAGTGACGACTAATTTTTAGTCACTGGCATCTTAAGCTTAGTGACTACAATGTTTGGTCACTATCATTTCCTCCAAATACTTAGATATCATTTAGTGACGACTATTTTTTGGTCACTAACGTTTTGATTTAGTGACGATTGTTTTTTAGTCACTAACTTCTTAAGTTTAGTGACTACAACGTTTTGATTTAATGACGACTATTTTTTGGTCATTAACTTTTTGAATTAGTGACGACAATTTTTGGTCACTAACGTTTTGAATTAGTGACAACTATTTTTTAGTCACTAACACTTTAAGCTTATATTATTTCCAATTAGTACAAAATACTAAATATCATTTAGTGACCACAATTTTTGGTCACTTGACCATAATTTTTTGGTCACTAATCACTACTTTTTGTGACGAAACACAAATGCGAAAAAAAATTCTTGATAATTAGTGACCACTTAGTGACCAAATTTATTTTTTGTCACTAAAATTTATATTAGTGACCAAAAAATAGTGACGACCTTTACTAACGTCACTAACGTCACAATTAGTGACCAAAATTTAAGTAGTCACTAAAAATTTGGTCACTAACGTCACTTTTTCTTGTAGTGGATAGTGCTGACATCTGTGTTTCTCGTATTGCTCGTGTTTGACTTGGTCAAACTCTCGTTAATGCATATGCTAATATCTAGAACAGATACTTCTATAAATTGGGTTTTTAGGATTCCACCGATAAATAAGAGTCCTAATATATCATTTTATTAGACACAAGTTATAAGACCAAAAATAGAGTGTCGTATCTAAAGACGTTGCTATAGGTTTATAAGACGTTTTTGGGTGTCTTAACAAGTTTTACCAGGACATTTAAAAAAATGTCATATTAGCTATTTTATAGAAGACAATTTGACGCGTTCTATAAACACCAATGTCCTATAAACACACATCTTAGTTTTATTTTATTTATATAAAAAACAAATCTTGACACATGCCTGGTTATTCTTTCTGAAATAACAGTTCCACAATATTTCTTGGATAAATGATCCGGTGGAATATATTTTTAAAAACGTATTTTTAACACGAAGATCTGATCTCTAATACTTAACTATGATACGATATGCAAAAACAAAATAACTATTGAAATTTCCTAACTTAATCACGGTTGTTTATTGAACATTTCCATCACATGTGTTTAACAAATAAGATGATATATATATATTGGATTAGTTTCCTTTTGTTTAACATGGTGTGAATATAAACCTTGAGATTGGTTATGCAATATTTAGTATTGAAGGTTCCATAATATATTTTAAAACCCATAAATAACCACCTATTGATACTCTATGCTTTTCAAATAAAGAAACTTGAGTGAATAATATATACATGAAATAGCTATGCTTGTTTCTTGTGGTAACGAGCAGTCGGAAACTAGATTACCGTACATTTTAAATTTCAGCAAAATGTATATTAAATAATCCATGCATCCCAAAAATAGCAGGACGGATCTAAAAATCTTTTTATACAGTGCCACAATATAGTTTAGACGAAAAATAATTACAAAAACCAAGATTTTTATTGTAATGTCATTATATTTTTACTAACGTTCAATATCAATATCGTTCGATACCTATTCCAGCGTTCCGAGAGATTTTAAACATTTTTATTTGATTTGGAAGGATTTTAAACATTGTGGGTTTTTTTTGTTGATTTCATGAAATTTTTTTGGGTGTTTTTGGTTGATTTCAATTGAGTTTTGGTTTTTAGATTCATTACAAGGTACACTTGCATCTTCATTGAAAGAAATGGATGTCACCTTACAATATTGGTTGGCCTATAGTACATATTAAAAGGAAAGAAATGGAAAATTTACAAATACGTATTGCTCGTGTTTGACTTGGACAGACTCTCGTTAACGCATATGCTGACATCTATAGGACGGATACTTCTATAAATTGGGTTTTTAGGATGCCACCGATAAATAAGAGTCCTAATATATCATTTTATCAGACACAAGTTGTAAGAGCAAAAATAGAGTGTCGTATCTATAGGCGTTGCAATAGGTTTATAACACGTTTTTGGGTGTCTTAACAAGTTTACTAGGACGTTTAAAAAAATGTCATATTAGCTATTTTATAGGAGGCAATTTGAAACGTTCTTTAAACACCATTGTCCTATAAAAATATTGGGTTGTATGACATGTTCTCAAAAGTTGACTTGTAAAACGCTTTTTAATACAACTGTTCTGAAAACATTTGTTACGATGCCCAAGCGTGTTATAAAATTATTACAACCCCTTTATATATACCGATTTATTTTTTGATCTTGTAATTTGTGTTTTATATAGTGTTCAATCATGAAGCTAATTTATTGGTGACGTCCTAAAAACTTAATTTTGGAGTAATAAGTGTTACATTGTTCAAATATTTTTTTTTCTTTTGTTCTTCATTTTTTTTTAGTTTCAAATCCGTTAAAACTTATTAAGAAAATAAACATAATTCAACATTTGAATATAGATTTGTGTGACACATGCTTTAAGTTCTTTTAAAACTTTTTGTTGACGGTAAAACATAATATTATTAAAAAATATTGAAGGATTAGATGAATTAAACCGTCTACAATTGAAACCGCAAGTGTTGTTTTACAATCCTTCTAAGTTTTTAATATTTTGTCGAAAGTCGCTAATAGAATAAACATTAGTACCCCACAGAAAATATAAACAGCCAAAAGAATTACAGGATGGAAACATTTACATGATGAAAACAATGGATGTGAACTGCAAATACAAATCTCAAAATGTTCTATAAAAACAAAAAGTAGAAGTTTTCATAAACCGGATTCGGGTTATTTTCTTAGACACACGTCTTATTTTTATTTTATTTATATAAAAAACAGATCTGGACATGGACACATGCCTTGATATTTTTTCTAAAAAAATAGTTCTACAATATTTCTTGGATAATGATCCGGTGGAATATTTAAAAAAAAACATATGTACAATATTTTTATAACAAACAGATCTGGTCACTGGTACTTAATTATGATACAATATATAATAACAACATAATTATTTAAATTTCCTAACATAATTAATCACGGTTGTTTTATTGAATATTTCATTTCCATCACATGTTTTTAACAAATAAGATAATATAGATTGAATTAGTTTTCTTTGTTTAATATGGTATGAATATAAACCTTTGAGATTTATTATGCAACTTTTAATATTGAAGATTCCATAATACATTCTAAAAACCATAAATAACCACCTATTGATATTCTATGCTTTTCAAATAAAGAAACTTGAGTGAATAATATATACATGAAATAGCTATGCTTGTTTCTTGTGGTAAATCTTGTGGTAAAGAGCAGTCAGAAACTAGATTGCCATACATTTTAAATTTCAGCAAAATGTATATCAACTAGCTAGCATGATCGCAAGATATCTCGAAGAATTGTGTCGACAACCATCAAATAATCCATGCATCCCAAAAATAGCAGGACGACGGATATAAAAATCTTTTTATATGGTGACACAATATAGTATTGACGAAAAATAATAACGAAAACCAAGATTTTTATTGTCATGTGTTTATATTTTTGCTAGGGAATAGTTATATATATATATATGTATGTGTGTGCGTGTGTGTTTTCACAAAGATCAGTAATAGTTTAGTGTTAGCTAGAAGAACATTGAAATTACGTTTCATATTAAATTTGGATATCAAAAAATTCCAATTTTTTTCTCCAACAAATCGCCAGCCATGTAGCTCTTCACCCATGAGAAGGGATGCTTCCTCTGGCTGTGGATAAAATGAATTGGGTGAATATTATGAAAAAAGAAGGCATGCAGCACATGGTTAATATTAATTTCTTTAATTAATATCTTATTATAACTTGTGTCTATAAATAGGCTTGCATGTACAACACAACTTCATCATCAGCTCCTTAACAAATTAACTTTGTTCAAATACTATTCAATTCATAGCAATAGCAAGGGAAATGGTATGCTCTTACACTATAAGAAGCTAGCTGAGCATTCAATTCGCTAAGTGAATGCGAGGTTTACGATTACTAATTAGTTTCTTTTTATTAATTTTGTATAGTATTTTTGATCCATATGCAGGCTAGTCAAGTGGAGGTTGGACCGTGGGGAGGTGACGGTGGAGTTAATCCCTGGACATTCAATCCAGATGGTACTATTGTCGGTTTCGTCATCGCTAGTGGAGTGGTCGTAGATTCCATCAGGTTCACTTATGAGGATAAAGATCAGGTCTCACACCATTCTGAGACATATGGTGGCGACGGTGGCACACCTAATCCACTTGTGAGTACTCACACCATCTATTATATATATATATGTATATGTTTACAGGACGACGAACGATATCTTTTTATATTATATGTCACATACATAAATGACATTTATGATAATTTGTTTGGAATACTCAGGTGCAGTTTGGTGACAATGAGGACCTCATCCAGGTCAGTGGAACAATTGGAACTTTTAACGGTTCTACGGTGATCACGTCCTTGTCTTTTCATACCAATATAGGGAAGACCTATGGGCCATACGGCCAAGGTGGAGGGACTAGTTTCTCTCTGCCGGTGACTAAGGGTAAGTATAGCGGATTCTTTGGAAATTTTGGGGATTACCTGGACTCTATTGGTGTCATTCTGCAACCCTAAGATGTTGCTGCCAACGTTAAGTTATGTATGACACGGCATACATATATACATATATATGCCGCCGTTGGAAGTCGTATGTTTTTCTGAATAAATAAAGAAGGTTGAGAAAAACCTATGTTGTTATTTATTTCTACCACATGTGTAACCAGCTCATGGGTGTTTTTCGTTTTAATGGCATTTTAATTAAAATATTATGTTGATTACAAACTGAATTATACTTTATATACGCACCCTTGTCATGCACTTGTCTTCTTTCTTCTTCAGATCCTCTAGAGCTTAGGATTTCCTTACATATTCATCACTACTTGTTTAAGAAAAAACAAGAAAAAAAACTACTCCGGCTGTCATTTTGGATTTACAATACTTTTGTCATATCTATGAAAGCAAATAATGCAACTATGGGAGAAGGAAACTACTCCCATCCACCCTTAATGCAAATGCAGGTATTCAACGCACCTCTTAAGAATTTTTTTACTAAATGAATAGCCAATGATACAAAAGTACCGTAATTTCAACGATTTAATTAGTTATGATAAACAACAACCATGAAACATTATGCATCACAATGTTCTTATGTGCCGTTTTTTTAAATTTCCACGTAGGCATGAGAAAACATGTGAACTCATTGTTGGTCTGATCTTGACTTTCATCTATTGAAACATGGTTGGCCACATTATAAATTGACACACTTTCATATGGGAAGACGAGGAGAAAAGTTTGTTTGCTCATATGTGATCAAATTTACTAGTAGAGAAAACTATCGGTACGTCACTAGGTGAAGTAGAAAACACTAAAACTGTTTAGAAAACACGTGGTGGCTATGTGGCAACCAATCCTCTATATGGATGTCACCTTACAATATCGGTTGGATTAGAGTACATATTACAAGGAAAGAAATGGAAAAGTTACAAATACATGTAAATGACGTGAATGAAATGTACACAAATTAAAGACATGAAAGGCTTACGTACATTGATTTTTGCTTAATTATTAGAGAGTGATGAGTGCCAAAAGTGCTTCTTGGTATATATCCCAATCTTTTTAACATCTGTGTTTCTCGTATTGCTCGTGTTTGACTTGGTCAGACTCTCGTTAACGCATATGCTGACATCTATAGGACGGATACTTCTATAAATTCGGTTTTTAGGATGCCATGGATAAATAAGAGTCCTAATATATCATTTTATTAGACACAAGTTATAAAAGAAAAAATAGAGTGTCGTGTCTAAATGCGTTTCAATAGGTTTATAAGACGTTTTTGGGTGTCTTAACAAGTTTACTAGGACGTTTAAAAAAATGTCATATTAGCGATTTTATAGGAGGCAATTTGAAGCGTTCTATAAACACCAATGTCCTATAAAAATATTGGTTTGTATGACACGTTCTTAAAAGTTGACTTATAAAACGCTTTTTATTACAACTATTCTAAAAACATTTGTTACGATGCCCAAGCGTGTTATAAAATTATTACAACTCCTTTATATATGCCGATTTATTTTTTGATCTTGTAATTTGTGTTTTATATAGTGTTCAATCATGAAGCTAATTTATTGGTGACGTCCTAAAAACTTATTTTTGGCGTAATAAGTGTTACATTGTTCAAATATTTTTTTTCTTTGGTTCTTCATTTTTTTTAATTTCAAATCCGTTAAAACTTATTAAGAAAATAAACATAAGTATTCAACATTTGAATATAGATTTGCGTGATACATGCTTTAAGATCTTTTAAAACTTTTGCTGACGGTAAAACATAATATTATTAAAAAATATTGAAGGATTAGATGAATTGAACCGTCTACAATTGAAACCGCAAGTGTTGTTTTACAATCCTTCTAAGTTTTTAATTTTTTGTTGAAGGTTGCTAATAGAATAAACATTATTACCCCACAGAAAATATCAACGGCCAAAAGAATTACAGGATGGAAACATTTACATGATGAAAACAATGGATGTGAACCGCAAATACAAATCTCAAAATGTTCTATAAAAACAAAATGTAGAAGTTTTCATAAAACCGGATTCGGGTTATTTTCTTAGACACACGTCTTATTTTTATTTTATTTATAAAAAAAACAGATCTGGACATTGACACATGCCTTGATATTTTTTCTAAAGAAATAGTTCTACAATATTTTTTGGATAATGATCCGGTGGAATATTTAGAAAAAACATATGTACAATATTTTTATAACAAATAGATCTGGTCGCTGGTAGTTAATTATGATACAATATATAATAACAACATAATTATTTAAATTTCCTAACATAATTAATCACGGTTGTTTATTGAATATTTCCATCACATGTTTTTAACAAATAAGATAATATAGATTGAATTAGTTTCCTTTGTTTAATATGGTATGAATATAAACCTTGTGATTTATTATGCAATTTTTAATATTGAAGATTCCATAATATATTTTAAAAACCATAAACAACCACCTATTTGATATTCTATGCTTTTCAAATAAAGAAACTTGAGTGAATAATATATACATGAAATAGCTATGCTTGTTTCTTGTGGTAAATCTTGTGGTAAAGAGCAGTCGGAAACTAGATTGCCATACATTTTAAATTTCATCAAAATGTATATTAACTAGCTAGCATGATCACAAGATATCGCGAAGAGTCGTGTCGACAACCATCAAATAATCCATGCATCCCAAAAATAGCAGGACGGACATAAAAATCTTTTTATACGGTGACACAATTAGTATTGACGAAAAAAAAATATCGAAAACCAAGATTTTTATTATCATGTCTTTATATTTTGGCTAACGTTCAATATCGTTCGATAGCCAAATTCAACGTTCCGAGAGATTTTAAACATTTTTACTTGATTTCGAGGGATTTTTAAGTTTTTTTATCGATTTGGATGGATTTTTCGGTATTGTTTGTTGATTTCAGGAAAACTTTTTCGGTGTTTTTGGTTGATTTCAATTGTGTTTTGGTTTTTAGGTTCATTACAAGGTACACTTGCATCTTCGTTGAACTCCTAAATTTCATAGATGGTGGCAGCTTTTTAAAACGATACGGTTTCAGTGATACAAAGAAAAGCCTTCAATCTCTCCATTCGCTGAACTCTGATTCAGTGATATGTTGTACTCTCACTCAGGTATTTTTTTTTCTCTCTGATTCTTAAAGAAAACCCATCACTGATAATCCTTTATTATTTTTGATGAAGTGTTTTAAAAATATTAATGATATTCATTCCTTGTGGATAACTATCATTAAAATCTTTTAAAAATAAGAAAAGGACACGTCGGACCTTTTTCTGACACCCGACGGACCACGACGTTTCCATTCCAACTCCTTTCTTGGAACGCGCGCCAGGTCATCATTTCTTTTTCAAAAAGCTAAAACCGTCGTTTAGCCTCCTTTCCCTCTCCTCTTGCTATTTAAGCACTTCTTTTGCCTTACTTGCTTCCTTCCACTTTCATAACTTTCCTAAAGGCAAAAGAAACCTTCGAATCTTCATGTTTTCTCCAAGAACACCAAGAACACGCACTTGTGCGTTTTTCTCCTTCACTCGACTAAGGTTTGATCTAAACCTAAACTTAAGAACTGGAAACAACTTGTTTCACCTTTCTTACCTATTTCATTCTTTAAAATCGATAAAATATTGCTTTTAGAGTGAAAAATAAATTCTATACTTTCAAAACACTGTTCTTAGAACAGAAGATTTTTTTTCAAAGTTTTATCCTCTTTCTAATTTATTTTTTTTAAATCCGTTTCCCTCCTTTTGCTGCTAGGATTGGAAATCCTGTATTTTACATATCCATACGATTGAGTCCTTGGGTTTCCGAAATAGTGTGAATTCGGACCAAGACAAAAAAAGTTCTTCGATCGAAAAGGCCTGTGCTTCCTTTGTTGAAATAAGGACAAATGGTTTAATTAGAGATTTTCTAAGAATCGACTTAGCGAAGTCACCTATTTAATTTGATAAGCCAATGATTTTTTTCCGTGTTTCAGAATACGGTTAACCCACTAGGAGTCTCTTTAGGCAGTCCCGTGATAGAAGTTCTCCAGAAAGAGGAGTTCTTTGTTCGTTCCGTCGTCGACCCTATCTATGTTTCTACGATGGCCCAAGAACACGCATTTTTTATTGTTTTTTTATTACCAACAAGCATTTTGATATTGTTCATCAAAATACTTGTTTCTTTGATCTTACATTTGGTACTTTTAATACCAAAACTTTAGTTTATACATTCATGTATTAAAACCATGATTTATCTCTTTGGTGTTGCCATTTTTCCTACAGAAATGGCCTATGCTTCCAACATCTGCTGAAAACTAGTTGGTCGTTGCACCTAACTGCCAATTCGAGCTGGAAAAATCAACCTTCAAGCCATGCAATTACATTGCATTAGTGGACATTCCCTCTGAACGCCCTCAGTTCAAGGACGCTGCAACCTTCCTCAAAGCATCCCCTCTGATGTATGCCTTCGTCCACAACCCAGTGGGCATTACCTCTCACCTTCAGACTCTCTGGTACACGGCGCAATGTACCACTCTAACAACGGACAAGGGCACTGTCCTCCCTGCTATTGCCTTCACAATCCCTGAACTTGGCTTCTTCTCGTTCTCAGCGGGGTTCGTACGCAAGGTGCTAAGACTCCCTCAGCGCAAGAAGGGTGTGCAATGGGGTGCTGAACCAACTAAACAGGAGATAGATGTTTTCTTGGACTCCATTGGCTACAAATGAGAGAACCCCTCAGTGAAGACGATGGGTTCAAAGCTGGAAAAGAAGCGACTCCCTGCTCAATGGCAGTACATTTTCACCCAGGTCATTCAGTTCCCGGGGTCCAAAGTTGGCTCCCATGATCAGGCGAGCAAGCATTTTCAAGACCTAGCCGCCTCAACGCCACCACTAGACATACCGTTATCCCTTACCCCCGTTTCTTCTCCACCATCCTTGAAGAGGCTTTCGGGGAGAGATACCCGAAAGTCGGTGACTTTGCCTTCTCAATGGTAGGGAATAAGTCCCTGGATCTTGAGGAACGTCCAGGTGATGCTCCTCTCACTCCCTACATGCTGCAAATAATAGGAGCACCTCTTTTTCAGTGACCTCCTCGCTGCCCATCCCCTCAGTGAGTACCCAAGGCACTGATGTTGCTGCTGCTAAGAGAAAAACCCCAACTGATGGTCATAAGAAGACCATCGCCTCAAAGAAGCCCAAGAAGGTGGTCTCTCAACAGACCATCCTCTCTGGTTTTGGTGTACTACAAACACCACCCTCATCCACAGCCACTCCAACGGTTTCTGCTGCCGTTGAAGCTTCATCAGCATACCACCACCATCAGTGACTAAGGTCTCTGAAGGTGTTATAGCCAGCTCTGCTGAAGCTGGATCAGGTACTACTCTCACTGCCTTCTCTACCTCTTCCATCTCTACTTCTTTGGTCCTCACATCAGCAAGTGACTCAGCAATAGTTGTCCCTATCCCTGATGATGCTGAAATGCACGCAGTCCAAACCTCGGTATTGTTTAGGCAATCTAAGTTTTGGAAAGCCAATATCAAAGGACCTCAGAGTGTCTCTTTCAGATACGCTAAGACACTGGTCAGTGATCCTCAGGACACTACCTCTGCAAAAGTAGTCCCTGAGAGTAATCCTCATGATATTCTCAAGGAAAATAATGCTACGTTTCATCCATCATCTGATCCGGATTCATTTCTTGACTCTTTGTCAATGTGATCAGTTGTTGTCGCTGCTCCTGTCTACTTAGCGACAACAACCACCACCACCACTTCGAAGATGGCGATGAAGTCTCCTCAGCGCCCTCCCAGTGCTAAAAAGCTCAGGGATGTCAAGATGGAGAACCAAGCCCCCAAGCTTCCTCTCAAGGTCACTGAGTTACCTCCTGTGTCTCTACCTGGTCCCACATTTCCTGCCATTGACTATTTAGTAAATGAATGTGCTCTCACCAGGGCAAGGGTGGACACGCTGCAAACTTCAGCTGAGTTAATCTTCTGGCAGGTCGCTGGTACTCCTGGAATGAAGACGAACGTCAGCAACCTGGTGTCTGACGTTCAGTATCTAAAGGAGGACCACAAGGACCTTCGCCAATCCCTCATCAACATTGAGCAAAAGGTCGATGCTCATGCCGTTGTCCTAGAGTCTATTCAAAAGACTCAGTCCGAAGTGATGTAGGCTCTCTCAAGGCTCGGTGGGGCTGGTCCCTCATTTGTTGCTGCTGATCAAACCATGCTTCAAGACGTGCAAACAAATGTTCGCACTGTGATGTTCCACGTTCTGCCCCATGATAACATTGAGGGGGAGAAGGTGGCCAAAGAGTTCGCTGACGAAATAATCGGCGAGCACAACCGGAGGTTCCCTGATGAAAGGATCTCTCCTTACATCCAAAGAGCAGAACCTTCCTTCGCTGCAAGGTTTGGTGATGATGATGATGAAGAAGAGGATGATGAAGAAGAAGAAGAAGAAGAAGAGGAACGCATCCCTCACTTTGGTGATGATGATGATGATGATGATGACATGGGATTTGCAATGGAACATTTCAGAATGTCCACGCCAGGCACATCTCAGCTAGAGCCCTTGGGGGACGGATCTGGTCCCTCAGGCAAAGGATCACATAAAGTGGTTGATCTTGATGCCCCAATCCCAGAAACAGAGGGGGAGACCGCTGACAAGGTATCTCTTCAGCTTATCCCTTATATTACTCCTCTCTCTGAAACCCCCTCTATAACCTCTCCTCCTTCAAACCCTCTCTCTGATAAATCTCCTTCTTTATCTCCTTCCCTTAGTGATCCCCGTCCCCCAAAGGACTCATCCACAAGGAGGAAACCTTCTTCTAAAGAGCAGTTTATGTACATAGTGGAAACTGACTCTGAGGAAGAAGAAGGCCTCATTCCCAGAAGTCGCGTTCAGAAGCAGATCATAAGCGAGCCTGAAGAGGAAAAAAGGCGAATAGAATTCCTAAAGGAATTCGAATCCAAAAGAATAAGGGTACCCCATGAAGACCCAATAAACGCTGTACCAATCAGGATGGTAGATGAATTCTACTTTCTATCCAAAGAAGAGAGAGAACAAGCATTGGAAGCTTAGAGGATCAGAGATGAATAAATAAAGCAAACCGAGAATGATCTTGCTTTAGCAAGGAAGATTCTCAGGGAAGACTCAGCAAGAGACAAAGCGGCCAAAGAACAATTAGAAAAGAGTGAACGGCTCGCTGCAGCTCTTGCTCAGAAATAACTTGCACAAGAAAACCTGAATGTAGATCCCATTCTCGCTCAATAGAAGATTCTCACTGCACTAACCACTGAAGCCACAACTCAGAAAGACAAAGAACTAGATTGGTGCACAAAGATCTTGAACTTTCGAAGATCTGATGCCAAAATCATTCACGCAACTATCCAAGGGCGACACTCCAACAGAGGTGGTCCAAAGGTATATGTAAGTATGACAAGGCCATCCAGAAAAGAGAGAGAAGAAGCAAAATTATTAAGATTATATAGATACACTGAATGGCTCGAAATTAGAGATGCCATTCAGGGTTCCAAATCCAAGTTCAAGAATGTGGTGGAAGATGAGTTGAATTAGTTGCTGCAGAGAATGTCACAACATGTACAAGTTCCCTCTCTCCCTGAATCATCTAAGAAAAGAAGATCAACCTCTGAAGAAGGCCCAAGCTCAAGAAATGAACATAGTGTCAAATTTGATCCTGAAAGCATCATCAGTCATATGACGCTCCCTGATATCTCAATGCTGAATACCTCTCTTCCTACGGATCGAATATATGAAGAAAATGAAGTCATCTTGCACCCTGAATCTGGCATGATTTTCTTGGATAATGAAAGACAGCTTCGTCTCTTCAGAAACAAGAAAATTCATAAGGCCCCTACTCGTTTCATAAAAATCTTATATTGTTACTGCTGGTCTAATGACCCTCTGGTAATCAGACAGAAGATGCTTTTTGAACATGAGTTACAAAGAAGAAATGTGAGCCTCTCTGATTGGTAGTAGCTTTTTGTTCCTTTGTAATATTTTCTTCAGTGTAAATGTACTTTCACTTTAATTATTGTAATTTCATTTCTATGTAATATCTTCATATTATAATTAATGAAATACACTCGAGTACTTTACTCCATCTCGTACTGAAAAGATTCCTAAAAAAAAGGTAAAAGGGACAATGAACATAAGAGTTCTATTTTCTTAACTTTTCTTAGCTCACTGAACTTTCACTCTGAAAGTTCAATCAGTGAATGTACTTTAAGCTTTTCTACTTGTAAAATTGTGATTTCATATCCTTATAAATGAAACTCAATTCAGATAATAGATTAGCTGAAAAAGATCTTACAGATTAGTACTTAGAAAATTTATTTCAAATTTTATAAGTCCCTACTAATCTTTTAAAAGCAATTTTCCTATGTTGCTAAATCATATGATTGTTGATTATAACTCCTCTCAATGATTTGAATATAATTCCTTTAACATACTTAGTGAAATTCCTTAGTTAGGCTTCTGTTCAAATTCAGCGATAGCATATGCTACTGTTCATATTCGGCCAAAAGCATGGCTGTCTTATTAGCAAAGACAAGCTTCCTATCCAAGCTTGACACGTGGCATATATCTTTTGTCTTGCATTAAATGCAAACGGGTATAAATAAGATGGAGATATCTTCTTCATCTTAATGCATGGTTCTTTCTAACCCATACCCTCTTTATTTTTTCTTTCATCTTCTTGTGCATTAAACTTAGTGTTTCTTAGTTACAATAGAATAGGTGTTAAACTTGTCCTTATTCCGCTTGTAACTGTAAATTTGTTTATTATCTATAAACTCATTTAAAAACCAAAATCTGTGTGTTTGTATTCAACCCCCCCCCCCCCCCTTCTACAAACTGTTTACTTAATATTTAACTCTTGTATACCCTTATTGGGACCAACAGGATGTTGACACTTTGATGAGTAAAACATGTTTCATGAGAGGTCTTGATGTTTTATTTATAAATGGAGATCATTTGGTATCAATGGCATTTTGAGAATATTGGATTTATAAACCCATTGAATTTACATGTTACGGTATTATGGGACATTTTGTAGAAGTATATGATTATGAGTTCATTTGGAAAATGGTTTGTCTCAAGTAATATTTTGAGTAATTACATAAGTGTTGAGTTATATAGAATTTGCTCGGTTTTGACTAAAATGAGTCTCATGGACAATTGTCCGAGTTGAATAATATTTTTCACGTTTTGGGTGCGTTGGTCATTCAATTAGTGTCGTGTAATTTTATGTCTTCCCCAACCTTGAGAAATAATTGATTATTGGAAAATAACTTTTGAGCAAAGAGTTGGTGTTGGGAAATTATCAATATGTCTTGCTTGACGTGTTTGATTTATAGAGTAGAATGTAATGGATCCATAGGTATATAAGTCGGTAATTAAATCATGTGAAGGATTACACGAACCTGATTTAAATGGGAAACAGGCATTGCGATACATTGTGTAATTTCCATGCATCCTTAAACTCACTAGGAATAGGCATTGTGATAAAGTGTAATTCGCGAGGTAAACTCACTCGGAATAGGCATTGTGATTAAGTGTAATTCGCGAGGTAAACTCACTCGGAATAGGCATTGTGATAAAGTGTAATTCGCGAGGTAAACTCATTCGGAATAGGCATTGCGATAAAATGTAATTCGCAAGGTAAACTCACTCCGAATAGACATTGTGATAAAGTGTAATTCGTGAGGTAAACTCACTCGGAATAGGCATTGTGATAAAATGTAATTCGCGAGGTAAACTTACTGGAATAGGCAGAGTTATCCAAAATTTATATTATTAGATCTTTGAGACTGAACCATATTTTTGGTATCCTAGAAAATGGAGGGTTGTCCATGTTTTGGTATTTGAAGCACTTAATTGCATTCACGCTTTGAGTGAGTAAAAGGTGTAGAGTTCGTGTTTGAACGAGTATTTTATGTAAAGCCTTCATTATTACTATATTTTGATTTGAAGCTTTCACTACGAAAATGATAAGTTTAAGAAAGGTATTGCTTTTATAATGGAGTCATTATAACTGAGGAACTATTATTTAAAGAAGTTATCTTTCGATTTCAAATCAATTATAAATATGTTATAAACTCTTGAGCTCACTATGCGTTAAGCCTAACCCTTTTTCTGTGTCGGAATGTGCATCATGATATCGTTGGGATTGGTACTAGCGACACGTGTGGAATCGAGTGCTAGAAAGTGACACGATAAAGATTAGACTCGTGGTGATCCTTTCCGCATTTTTGAGATAGCGACCGTTATTGGTTTAGTAACACCGGATTATAATTATGTCTTAGTATAAGACTTGATCAGTATTTTATATGTTTACATAGAATTTTTATTTGAGGAACTTTGAGTATTGATTTATAGGAAGTGATCTATCTTTGAATCGATGTATTATTGAAATTTTAAATTAGTCGTTATTTCCAGATTTGAGGGTGTTACAATAATACAGTAACAAAACATGTTTTCAGATCCGTTTTTATAGATAAAATAAAATTAAGACATGTGTTTAAGAAAATAATCCAAATCCGTTTGATGAAAAATTTAGATTTTTTATTGAACATTTTCAAATTAAGACATTGTTTTCAAATATTTTCATTTTGTAATTCTTTTGGCCTTTGATATTATCGGTGATGCCCTTTATTCTATTAGTTACTTGCGACAAAACTTAAAAACTCATATACATAGTAAAACAATACCTACAGTTTCAACTGTGAACAAATTAATTCATCAAATCCATCAATATTTTTAACTATAATATTTTTACTGTTAACAAAAATGTATCATGCAAATCTATAATAAAATGTAGAATACTTAAATAATTATTTTGCTATTATATATCGTATAATAATTAAATATGAGCATTTAGATCTTTTTTATAAAAATATTGCACATATGTTCCAAAAATTACTGTTGAACTATTTTTTTTTATAAAAAAGTAACCAGACCTTTGTCCACATCTGTTTTTTTATAAACATCAAATAAAATTAAGACGCATGTTTAACAAAATAATCCAAATCCAGTTTTATGAAAAATTCTAGATATGTCTTTTATAGAACATTTTGAAATTTGTATTTGCAGTTCACATCCATTGTTTTCATCGTATACATGTTTTCATCCTATAATTCTTGCGACAAAACATAAAAACTCAGGCAGATTCAACTGTTAATAGTTTAATTCATTCAATTCATCAACATTTTGTAATTATATTATGTTTTATATTAAAAAAAGATTTAAAAGAATTAAAATCATGTATCATGAAAATCTATATTCAAATGTTGAATTCTTATGTTTATTTCTTAATAAGTTGTAACAGATTTGGAATTAAAAGAAAAGGAACAACTTAACCAAAGGAAAAAGGACTTGAACAATGTAACATTCAGTACAACAAAATTGTGTTTATAGAAAAAATAAAGTTTAAGCATTAACAACTTGTACTACATGGAAATATAAAATCTTGTCTAATGCTTTATAGGATAATAATAATATAGACACAACTTTACATATGAGCATACCCATCTAAACCAAAGATTGTGTTTCTAAAGTAGTTGTTTCACTACATTGTGTTGTAAATACATGAATGTAACAATATTACTTTTTTGTTTCCACACACAAATGTGTCTGAATTCAAGAAAACCAACATCATCAAAACTCAAATTCATGACATCAAACAATGTGGTCTACCACATTCTCACCACACTCTCAGGTTGAAGCCTTAAGTTCAACACAACAAAAATTTTAGTCCACCAGTCCATATAAGAACATTGTTTTAACTAATCTTCATCAAGAAAAAAAACCAATTTTACCATTGTTTAAAGTTTGGTGATTTGGAAAATCAATTTTATTACCGGTTAAAGCACCTAACTCATAATTGGCGAATTCGCACGTAGATGTCGTTGAATAAGAAATTTTCTCGTATTTTAATTGAAATAGAACTGGCAAACAAAAACATTACCATACATTGCACTACAAAAAAAATGATTTTTACCCCTAAAAATCACTCGGAAGTCAATGGATTATCCATAAAACATAACAATAGTTCGACAGAATCCGATGTTTAAAGAAAAAGAAAGTACCAACAGAACTCCCACAAGAAAATATTTGGACAATCTGTTATTGATTTGCAATAACCACCCAGTATTTACCTACCTACTTTGGTGACAGTTTACGTTGAATCATCCTCTAGCGATAGAGTTTCCAAAAAAAATCCCCATGTAATACTTGAATGGGCAACCTATTGTCGCAGTTGTTACGAGAATCACATATGTGCAATATGTGCAATCCACAGTATCCTTCATGTTAAAAAGATTGGGATATATAACGAGAAGCGCTTTTAGCACTCAATTTGATTGTGAACGTGAGAACAAATGAAACTGCGACACGTGTCCAATCAGCAGAACGTTGAATTGATTATAGATTATACACAGCGGGTTTAGATGTTACTGGTATACCCAATCAACAAGAAAATGATAATTATTTATTTTTGATATAAAATTCAAATTTTTATTTTTTACTAATGTTCTGTGTTTAAGGTTTCTGGAGTTACAAATTATTTGAAAATATGTGGTACCTATTTATGAAGTTGTATTGTACATTTTTTATTAATCCCGGCGTTGAATATGTGGTACCTTTTTATGAAGTTGTATGGTACCTTTTTATTTATGAAGTTGTATGGTACATCTTGAGGTCCAAATAAGCTTCAAAATATTTGAAGATATGTGGTACGTTTTTATGAAGTTGTATTGTACATTTTGAGTTCCAAACGAGATTTTCTAAGGTTTTCTTCCCGGTGTATATATATATACCCTAGTAAACAATGTTGTTTGCTTTAAATCCCGTATCTTGCATATATACATATGTTCAATAAATAATCATGGTTATGTTGGGAAATTTAATAATTCTTTTGAAATTATATATTGTATCATAATTAAGTATGAACAGGCCGGATTTATTTTTATAAAAATATTGCAGATATGTTTTAGAAAATTATTCCACCGGATCTTTTTTTCCAAGAATAAATATCGTAGAAATCTAATTTTTTTTAATAATACAGTAAACTGACATGTGTCCAGATCCGTTTTTTTATAGATAAAATAAAATTAAGACATGTGTTTAAGAAAATAATCCCAATCCATTTTATGAAAAATTTAGATTTTTTATAGATCATTTTTAAATTTGTATTTGCAGTTCACATCCATTGTTTTCATCGTCTAAATATTTTCATTCTGTAATTGTTTTGGCCTTTGATATTATCTATTGGTGATGCCCTTTATTTTATTAGTGACTTGGGACAAAACCTAAAAACTCATATACATAGTAAAACAACACCTACAGTTTCAATTGTGTTTCTAAAGCAAAGATTATGTTTCTAAAGTAGCTGATTCACTACATTGTGTTGTAAACACTTGTAATTAACAATATTACTTTTTTGTTTCCACAAACAAATGTGCCTGAATTCAAGAAAACCGACATCATAAGAACTCAAATTCATGACATCAAACAATGAGGCCTGTCAAACTCTCACTCTCACTCTCAGGTTGAAGATTTAAGTTCAACTCAACAAATATTTCAATCCGACGGTCTAAATTAGAACCTTTTTTTAGCTAATCTTCATCAATAAAAAAAGCCAATTTTATCACCGGTTAAAGTTTGGTGATTTGGAAAATTAATTTTATCACTGGTTAAAGCACCTAACTCATAATTTGCGAATTATATCATTGAGTAAGAAATTTCCTTGCATCTTAGTTGTCATAGAATTGGAAAACAAAAACATCACCATACGGTGCACTACAAAACAAATGATTTTTACTCCCAAAAATCACTCGGGGAAATTTCAGTCGACGGATTACCCATAAAACATAGCAATAGTTCGGCATAATCCAATGTTTTTAAAAAAAGTACCAACGAATCACCCTGAGGAACTATTATTTAAAGAAGTTATCTTTCGATTTCAAATCAATTATAAATATGTTATAAACTCTTGAGCTCACTATGCGTTAAGCCTAACCCTTTTTCTGTGTCGGAATGTGCATCATGATATCGTTGGGATTGGTACTAGCGACACGTGTGGAATCGAGTGCTAGAAAGTGACACGATAAAGATTAGACTCGTGGTGATACTTTCCGCATTTTTGAGATAGCGACCGTTATTGGTTTAGTAACACCGGATTATAATTATGTCTTAGTATAAGACTTGATCAGTATTTTGTATGTTTACATAGAATTTTTATTTAAGGAACTTTGAGTATTGATTTATAGGAAGTGATCTATCTTTGAATCGATGTATTATTGAAATTTTAAATTAGTCGTTATTTCCAGATTTGAGGGTGTTACAATAATACAGTCACAAGACATGTGTTCAGATCCGTTTTTATAGATAAAATAAAATTAAGACATGTGTTTAAGAAAATAATCCAAATCCGTTTGATGAAAAATTTAGATTTTTTATTGAACATTTTCAAATTAAGACATTGTTTTCAAATATTTTCATTTTGTAATTATTTTGGCCTTTGATATTATCGGTGATGCCCTTTATTTCATTAGTTACTTGCGACAAAACTTAAAAACTCATATACATAGTAAAACAATACCTACAGTTTCAACTGTGAACAAATTAATTCATCAAATCCATCAATATTTTTAACTATAATATTTTTACTGTTAACAAAAATGTATCATGCAAATCTATAATAAAATGTAGAATACTTAAATAATTATTTTGTTATTATATATCGTATAATAATTAAATATGAGCATTTAGATCTTTTTTATAAAAATATTGCACATATGTTCCAAAAATTACTGTTGAACTATTTTTTTTATAAAAAAGTAACCAGACCTTTGTCCACATCTGTTTTTTTATAAACATCAAATAAAATTAAGATGCATGTTTAACAAAATAATCCCAATCCAGTTTTATGAAAAATTCTAGATATGTCTTTTATAGAACATTTTGAAATTTGTATTTGCAGTTCACATCCATTGTTTTCATCGTATACATGTTTTCATCCTATAATTCTTGCGACAAAACATAAAAACTCAGGCAGATTCAACTGTTAATAGTTTAATTCATTCAATTCATCAACATTTTGTAATTATATTATGTTTTATATAAAAAAAGATTTAAAAGAATTAAAATCATGTATCATGAAAATCTATATTCAAATGTTGAATACTTATGTTTATTTCTTAATAAGTTGTAACAGATTTGGAATTAAAAGAAAAGGAACAACTTAACCAAAGGAAAAAGGACTTGAACAATGTAACATTCAGTACAACAAAATTGTGTTTATAGAAAAAATAAAGTTTAAGCATTAACAACTTGTACTACATGGAAATATAAAATCTTGTCTAATGCTTTATAGGATAATAATAATATAGACACAACTTTACATATGAGCATACCCATCTAAACCAAAGATTGTGTTTCTAAAGTAGTTGTTTCACTACATTGTGTTGTAAATACATGAATGTAACAATATTACCTTTTTGTTTCCGCACACAAATGTGTCTGAATTCAAGAAAACCAACATCATCAAAACTCAAATTCATGACATCAAACAATGTGGTCTACCACATTCTCACCACACTCTCAGGTTGAAGCCTTAAGTTCAACACAACAAAAATTTTAGTCCACCGGTCCATATAAGAACATTGTTTTAACTAATCTTCATCAAGAAAAAAAACCAATTTTACCATTGTTTAAAGTTTGGTGATTTGGTAAATCAATTTTATTACCGGTTAAAGCACCTAACTCATAATTGGCGAATTCGCAGGTAGATGTCGTTGAATAAGAAATTTTCTCGTATTTTAGTTGAAATAGAACTGGCAAACAAAAACATTACTACACATTGCACTACAAAAAAAATGATTTTTACCCCTAAAAATCACTCGGAAGTCAATGGATTATCCATAAAACATAACAATAGTTCGACAGAATCCGATGTTTAAAGAAAAAGAAAGTACCAACAGAACTCCCACAAGAAAATATTTGGACAATCTGTTATTGATTTGCAATAACCACCCAGTATTTACCTACCTACTTTGGTGACAGTTTTACGTTGAATCATCCTCTAGCGATAGAGTTTCCAAAAAAAATCCCCATGTAATAGTTGAATGGGCAACCTATTGTCGCAGTTGTTACGAGAATCACATATGTGCAATATGTGCAATCCACAGTATCCTTCATGTTAAAAAGATTGGGATATATAACGAGAAACGCTTTTAGCACTCAATTTGATTGTGAACGTGAGAACAAATGAAACTGCGACACGTGTCCAATCAGCAGAACGTTGAATTGATTATAGATTATACACAGCGGGTTTACATGTTACTGGTATACCCAATCAACAAGAAAATGATAATTATTTATTTTTGATATAAAATTCAAATTTTTATTTTTTACTAATGTTCTGTGTTTAAGGTTTCTGGAGTTACAAATTATTTGAAAATATGTGGTACCTATTTATGAAGTTGTATTGTACATTTTTTATTAATCCCGGCGTTGAATATGTGGTACCTTTTTATGAAGTTGTATGGTACCTTTTTATTTATGAAGTTGTATGGTACATCTTGAGGTCCAAATAAGCTTCAAAATATTTGAAGATATGTGGTACGTTTTTATGAAGTTGTATTGTACATTTTGAGTTCCAAACGAGATTTTCTAAGGTTTTCTTCCCGGTGTATATATATATACCCTAGTAAACAATGTTGTTTGCTTTAAATCCCGTATCTTGCACATATACATATGTTCAATAAATAATCATGGTTATGTTGGGAAATTTAATAATTCTTTTGAAATTATATATTGTATCATAATTAAGTATGAACAGGCCAGATTTATTTTTATAAAAATATTGCAGATATGTTTTAGAAAATTATTCCACCGGATCTTTTTTTCCAAGAATAAATATCGTAGAAATCTAATTTTTTTTAATAATACGATGGTGACATGTGTCCAGATCCGTGTTTTTATAGATAAAATAAAATTAAGACATGTGTTTAAGAAAATAATCCCAATCCATTTTATGAAAAATTTAGATTTTTTATAGAACATTTTTAAATTTGTATTTGCAGTTCACATCCATTGTTTTCATCGTCTAAATATTTTCATTCTGTAATTGTTTTGGCCTTTGATATTATCTATTGGTGATGCCCTTTATTTTATTAGTGACTTGGGACAAAACCTAAAAACTCATATACATAGTAAAACAACACCTACAGTTTCAATTGTGTTTCTAAAGCAAAGATTATGTTTCTAAAGTAGCTGATTCACTACATTGTGTTGTAAACACTTGTAATTAACAATATTACTTTTTTGTTTCCACATACAAATGTGCCTGAATTCAAGAAAACCGACATCATAAAAACTCAAATTCATGACATCAAACAATGAGGCCTGTCAAACTCTCACTCTCACTCTCAGGTTGAAGATTTAAGTTCAACTCAACAAATATTTCAATCCGACGGTCCAAATTAGAACATTTTTTTAGCTAATCTTCATCAATAAAAAAAGCCAATTTTATCACTGGTTAAAGTTTGGTGATTTGGAAAATTAATTTTATCACTGGTTAAAGCACCTAACTCATAATTTGCGAATTATATCATTGAGTAAGAAATTTCCTTGCATCTTAGTTGTCATAGAATTGGAAAACAAAAACATCACCATACGGTGCACTACAAAACAAATGATTTTTACTCCCAAAAATCACTCGGGGAAATTTCAGTCGACGGATTACCCATAAAACATAGCAATAGTTCGGCATAATCCAATGTTTTTAAAAAAAGTACCAACGAATCACCCTGAAAAAGATATTTGGACAATCTATTATTGATTTGAAATAACCCCAGAATTTACCTACCTACTTTGGTGACAATTTTATGTTGAATCATCCTCTTGCTACATATTTTTTAAAGAAAAGTCCCTGAGTAAAAGTTGAATCAGCAACCTGTTATCGCGGTTGTTACGAGAATCACATATATGTGCAATATGTGCAATCAACAATATCCTTCATGTTAAAAAGATTGGGATATATAACGAGAAGCACTTTTGGCACTCATCATTGCCTAATAATTAAGCAAAGAACAACCTACATAAAACTTTCATATATATATATATATATATATATATATAGGAATGTTCAAATGAGAACTTTGCATTTTTAAAGGAACAAAGAGACACTTGTGATCATATATGATATGAGTCCCACATAATGTTAAATCATTTATGATTTAGTATTATGTGGAACCTACATCATATGTGGTCCACAAATTGTTCCTTTGTTCATTTAAAACGGGGTGGTTCTCATATGAATCTTCCCCTATATATATATATATATATAGAGAGAGAGAGAGAGAGGTGGGTTCATACGAGAACTGTATCAATTTACGAGAACGCGAGGACAAATCTCGGCCAATCATTTTGTACATGAAATTTTTCAAAATCATATATGATTTCATGTACAAAATCATCATATGTGATTTTGTAAGCATAAAAAAGGACACGTGCGACTTTTTACCTGCGCAAGTCGCGGAAAAAGTCGCGACTAATCATATATTATTTTGTACGTGAATCATATATGATTATGTACATGAATCATATGTGATTTTGTACATGAAAAATTTCATGTACAAAATGATTGGATGAGGATTCTCCTCGCATTCTCGTAAATTGTTATCGTCGTCGCATGAACCTCTTTCTTTATATCATTAATTAGAATACATTTCATTCACGCCATTTACTTGTATTTGTAAAGTTTCCATTTATTTCCTTGTAATATGTACTATAATCGAACCTATATTGTAAAGTGACGTCCATGTAGAGGATTGGTGAGGATTGGTGGTCTGATAGCCACCGCGTGTTTTCTAAATCTTTTTATTGTTTTCCACTTCACTGAATGGTCTCATATATATTTTTCTCGATTACTGAATTTCATCAGTTATGAGCAATCGTATATATGTCTGCCTTTTTGTCCACGTTTTCTGAAATGCAGATGGAAGTATGGAAATTTATAATATGTCCAACCATGTTTCTATAGATGAAATTCAATAACCAACCAGGAATGAGTTCAGAGAATCTATGGTTTTCTTTTGCCTGGGTGGAGATGTATGTAATTAAAGGAAAATGTAAATTTAAAAAACTGGCACAAACGAACTTCATGATGCAAGATATTTCGTGCTTGTTGTTTATCATAACGGTTTCATTTGATAAAATTAGGGTAGTTTTGAATCATTAGCTACTCATTGAGTAAAATTTTTCAAGAGGTGCATTGAGTGCCTGCCATAACGGCGGATGAGAATAGTTTCCTTCTCCCAAATTTGCGCTATTTCCTTTCATATATATCAAACAAAATATTGTAAATCGAAAGTGATTATTATGAACGGTTTTTTTTCTTCATTTTTCTAAAACAAGGAGTGATGAATATGTAAGGAAACCAGAAGCTTTAGAGGGGAGTCGATGAAGAAGACAAGTGCATGAAAAGGTGCGTATAGAAAGTATAATTAAGTTTGTACACAACGTAATACTTTAATTGACATGCGAAAAACACCCCTGAGTTGGTTACACATGTGGTAGAAAGAAATAACAACATAGGTTTCTCTAAACCTTTTTATTTATTCAGAAAAAACATACGACTTCCAACAACATATATATATATATGCCGTTTCATAGATAACTTAACATTGCATCACTCTTAGGGTTCCAGAATAACACCAATAGAGGTGAGGTAATCATTATAATTTCCAAAGAATCCGATATACTTGCCCTTTGTGACCGCTAGAGAGAAACTAGTCCCTTCACTTTTGCCGTATGGCCCATAAGTCTTCCCTATGTTGGTATGAAAAGACAAGGACGTGATCACCGTACCACCATAAAAAATTCCAGTTGTTCCGCTTATCTGGATGAGGACCTCATCATCATCAAACTTCACCTGATTATTCCAAACAAATCCATCATAAGTGTTATATATGTGAGATAAAATATAACAAGATATAATTCCTACATGTATGTATACATATACATGTACATATTTATATAATAGATATAGTGAGAACTCACAAGTCACTACAAGAAAAATTCTTGTTACTTGTCACTATTAAGCTAAATTTGGTCACTAAAGTCATTTAGTGACCAAAATTTAAGTCGTCACTTTTCGTCACTGAAGGTCCGTCACTAATTTTCAATAATGACCAAATACAAGAGTGGTCACTAGTTAGTGACAAAATTAAAGTGGTCACTATGTTTGTGACGACTAAATTAGTCACTAAATATCGTCACTAAGTCGCTAAAGGTCGTCACTAGTTGTCCAAGATAACGGCTCGTTAACGTCCGTTAACTTATCTTAGTGACAAAAAAAAGTGGTCACTAATTACGAAACCATGGGAAAAAAAATTGTCATTAATTTTTACTATAATTGCACTACATTAAAATGAAAACTTGTTGACCCTTAAATATAGAAATCTAACATATTAATTCCATGCATAACTTGTAGTTCTTGACCCATTCTAAAAACAAACATTCAATGTTATGTCTACTTATTATTGCTAAAAACACTTAACGTATGATTAACTGAGAAAAAAAAACGTAACATTCTTGATTTCGAGATCCCAACGTAGATATTTGTGACAATTGTTCCATCATCTTATATTTTTTTCCATAATTTGATTTTGCTCCTCTTGAAATTGGGCATGACCTTCTTTAGTCTTCTTAATTTCTTCTTCTAAGGCCTTTGATTTTTCCTTTTCCAATTCCAACTCCATCTGTAGGTTTTATGTGGCTAAAACTTGTTTTGTCGAAGCCGCACGTCCCTTTATAAGTCCAAGAATACGATGTAGTTTTATCAAACAAATCTCCGCCGGTGAACAAGAAGAAGCAGCGTCCATACTTAGTAATTTATTCTACATATTAAAACAAATAAATCTTTATTAGTTCTACTATAAGGACGAAACAAACTTCCAATCAAAGAATTAAATCAAAGCAAAAAAAATCACATTTGTAGACTGAAATCCATGACATAATTAAATCAGATTTTGCAACAATTAAATTAGATATTTTAGTGGGAATATAAAGCTACCGGGAATATTAATTCTGAGATGTTAATTGAAGTGGGAATATACAGCTAGTATTGATTATACCAAACATAAGACCATTCCCAAGAGATGCAAATGATTATTGTGTTGTCCAGATAAAGATTTTCTATTTGGGCGGCTGTCGGCTTAGTGACAACGACTCGCAGCTACTGTCCAGTTTCGTTTGATGTGTTTACAAGAAATGGTCTCGTGATAGATATATGTGGGCTGTCCACAACGCGTGTTGCTCATAAAAGAGGTTGTATACAGGTTTTTGCTAAGGGCTACAACATTGGTCTCGTGATAGTTTTGGTTCTCCGGTTTTTTTTTTCAAAGTTCTCCCTTGATCTTTACCCTCTATATATATATATATATAGGTTCAGGTTCAGGCAACAAAAAATTGAAAAACTAAGGAACACCCTAATAACCATTCATTTGTACGGTATGCACATGTTTATACAAGTAATTTGTCCGGTATGCACATATGCATAGAAACCAATAAACATCTTCAATTACTTGTATGCAAATGTGTACACTGTACATATATGATTGGTTATTAGATGTTCCTCAGTGTAAGCAAAACATGAAAAAGTAAATAGCTACTAACTTTTGGTCATTTCCCTTTTATATATGGTACTCTTTCCCCAATAACAGTAACACCTTTTTCTAGTTTTCAATTCAACTTTAAATGCAAATGCATTCTTGGACGAAAAAAAAGGTCATTGTCATGGATCTCAAAACCAAAAATTCAAGCTTGGGTGGACCTCAAAAATGCTAAAGCAGAAGCTCAATCAAGAAAGCAATTATTAGAGAGTGATGAGTGATGAGTGCCAAAAGTGCTTCTCGGTATATATCCCAATCTTTTTTACATCTGTGTTTCTCGTATTGCTCGTGTTTGACTTGGTCAGACTCTCGTTAACGCATATGCTGACATCTATAGGATACTTCTATAAATTCGGTTTTTAGGATGCGATCGATAAATAAGAGTCCTGATATATCATTTTATTAGACACAAGTTATAAGAGCAAAAATAGAGTGTCGTATCTAAAGGCGTTTCAATAGGTTTATACGACGTTTTTGGGTGTCTTAACAAGTTTACTAGGACGTTTAAAAAAATGTCATATTAGCGATTTTATAGGAGGCAGTTTGAAGCGTTCTATAAAGACCAATGTCCTATAAAAATATTGGTTTGTATGACACTTTCTTAAAAGTTGACTTATAAAACGCTTTTTATTACAACTGTTCTAAAAAATTTGTTACGATGCCCAAGTGTGTTATAAAATTATTACAACTCCTTTATATATGCCGATTTATTTTTTGATCTTGTAATTTGTGTTTTATATAGTGTTCAATCATGAAGCTAATTTATTGGTGACGTCCTAAAAACTTATTTTTGGCGTAATAAGTGTTACATTGTTCAAATATTTTTTTTCTTTGGTTCTTCATTTTTTTTTAATTTCAAATCCGTTAAAACTTATTAAGAAAATAAACATAATTCAACATTTGAATATATATTTGCGTGACACAGGCTTTAAGTTCTTTTAAAACTTTTGTTGACGGTAAAACATAATATAATTAAAAAATATTGAAGGATTAGATGAATTAAACCGTCTACAATTGAAACCGCCAGTGTTGTTTTACAATCCTTCTAAGTTTTTAATTTTTTGTTGAAGGTTGCTAATAGAATAAACATTATTACCCCACAGAAAATATCAACGGCCAAAAGAATTACAGGATGGAAACATTTACATGATGAAAACAATGGATGTGAACTGCAAATACAAATCTCAAAATGTTCTATAAAAACAAAAAGTAGAAGTTTTCATAAAACCGGATTCGGGTTATTTTCTTAGACACACGTCTTATTTTTTATTTTATTTATATAAAAAACGGTCTGGACATGGACACATGCCTTGATATTTTTTCTAAAAAATAGTTCTACAATATTTCTTGGATAATGATCCGGTGGAATATTTAAAAAAAACATATGTACAATATTTTCATAACAAATAGATCTGGTCGCTGGTACTTAATTATGATACAATATATAATAACAACATAATTATTTAAATTTCCTAACATAATTAATCACGGTTGTTTATTGAATATTTCCATCACATGTTTTTAACAAATAAGATAATATAGATTGAATTAGTTTCCTTTGTTTAATATGGTATGAATATAAACCTTGAGATTTATTATGCAATTTTTAATATTGGAGATTCCATAATATATTTTAAAAACCATAAATAACCACCTATTTGATATTCTATGCTTTTCAAATAAAGAAACTTGAGTGAATAATATATACATGAAATAGCTATGCTTGTTTCTTGTGGTAAATCTTGTGGTAAAGAGCAGTTGGAAACTAGATTGCCATACATTTTAAATTTCATCAAAATGTATATTAACACTAGCTAGCATGATCACAAGATATCGCGAAGAGTGTCGACAACCATCAAATAATCCATGCATCCCAAAAATAGCAGGACGGATATAAAAGTCTTTTTATACGGTGAAACAATTAGTATTGACGAAAAAAAATAAGGAAAACCAAGATTTTTATTGTCATGTCTTTATATTTTTGCTAACGTTCAATATCGTTCGATAGCCAAATTCAACGTTCTGAGAGATTTTAAACATTTTTACTTGATTTCGAGGGATTTTTAAATTTTTTTATCGATTTGGATGGATTTTTCGGTTTTATTTGTTGATTTCAGGAAAACTTTTTCCGTGTTTTTGGTTGATTTCAATTGTGTTTTGGTTTTTAGGTTCATTACGAGGTACACTTGCATCTTCGTTGAACTCCTGAATTTCGGATGGTGGCACCTTTTGAAAACGATACGGTTGAACATTTTTTTTTTCAGAAACGTAATTTTTTTAAAACGATGGCACGTAATAAGCTCCGTCAATGAAATGAAAAATAGCATCAGTTAAAAAAAAATTAAATGGTTGAAATGAGATCCAAAAAGCTATAAACTGCGACATTCAAATCAAATCGTCTGCTAAACTATATATATATATATATATATATATATATATATATATATATGCAAGATACGAATTGAAAGCAAACAATATTGTTTGCTAGGGAATAGTTATATATATATATATATCTGTGTGTGTGCGCGTGTGTGGTTTCATAAAGATCAGTAATAGTTTAGTGTTAGGTAGAAGAACATTGAAATTACGTTTCATATTAAATTTGGATATCAAAAAATTCCAATTTTTTTCTCCAACAAATCGCCAGCCATGTAGCTCTTCACCCATGAGAAGGGATGCTTCCTCTGGCTGTGGATAAAATGAATTGGGTGAATATTATGAAAAAAGAAGGCATGCAGCACATGGTTAATATTAATTTCTTTAATTAATATCTTATTATAACTTGTGTCTATAAATAGGCTTGCATGTACAGCACAACTTCATCATCAGCTCCTTAACAAATTAACTTTGTTCAAATACTATTCAATTCATAGCAATAGCAAGGGAAATGGTATGCTCTTACACTATAAGAAGCTAGCTGAGCATTCAATTCGCTAAGTGAATGCGAGGTTTACGATTACTAATTAGTTTCTTTTTATTAATTTTGTATCGTATTTTTGATCCATATGCAGGCTAGTCAAGTGGAGGTTGGACCGTGGGGAGGTGACGGTGGAGTTAATCCCTGGACATTCAATCCAGATGGTACTATTGTCGGTTTCCTCATCGCTAGTGGAGTGGTCGTAGATTCCATCAGGTTCACTTATGAGGATAAAGATCAGGTCTCACACCATTCTGAGACATATGGTGGCGACGGTGGCACACCTAATCCACTTGTGAGTACTCACACCATCTATCTTTTTATATTATATGTCACATACATAAATGACATTTATGATGAGTGCCAAAAGTGCTTCTCGGTATATATCCCAATCTTTTTTACATCTGTGTTTCTCGTATTGCTCGTGTTTGACTTGGTCAGACTCTCGTTAACGCATATGCTGACATTTATAGGATACTTCTATAAATTGGGTTTTTAGGATGCCACCGATAAATAAGAGTCCTAATATATCATTTTATTAGACACAAGTTATAAGAGCAAAAATAGAGTGTCGTATCTAAAGGCGTTTCAATAGGTTTATAAGACGTTTTTGGGTGTCTTAACAAGTTTACTAGGACGTTTAAAAAAATGTCATATTAGCGATTTTATAGGAGGCAATTTGAAGCGTTCTATAAACACCAATGTCCTATAAAAATATTGGTTTGTATGACGCGTTCTTAAAAGTTGACTTATAAAACGCTTTTTATTACAACTGTTCTAAAAACATTTGTTACGATGCCCAAGCGTGTTATAAAATTATTACAACTCCTTTATATATGCCGATTTATTTTTTGATCTTGTAATTTGTGTTTTATATAGTGTTCAATCATGAAGCTAATTTATTGGTGACGTCCTAAAAACTTATTTTTGGCGTAATAAGTGTTACATTGTTCAAATGTTTTTTTTCCTTTGGTTCTTCATTTTTTTTTAATTTCAAATCCGTTAAAACTTATTAAGAAAATAAACATAAGTATTCAACATTTGAATATAGATTTGCGTGATACATGCTTTAAGTTCTTTTAAAACTTTTGCTGACGGTAAAACATAATATTATTAAAAAATATTGAAGGATTAGATGAATTGAACCGTCTACAATTGAAACCGCAAGTGTTGTTTTACAATCCTTCTAAGTTTTTAATTTTTTGTTGAAGGTTGCTAATAGAATAAACATTATTACCCCACAGAAAATATCAACGGCCAAAAGAATTACAGGATGGAAACATTTACATGATGAAAACAATGGATGTGAACCGCAAATACAAATCTCAAAATGTTCTATAAAAACAAAAAGTAGAAGTTTTCATAAAACCGGATTCGGGTTATTTTCTTAGACACACGTCTTATTTTTATTTTATTTATAAAAAAAACAGATCTGGACATTGACACATGCCTTGATATTTTTTCTAAAAAAATAGTTCTACAATATTTTTTGGATAATGATCCGGTGGAATATTTAGAAAAAACATATGTACAATATTTTTATAACAAATAGATCTGGTCGCTGGTAGTTAATTATGATACAATTTATAATAACAACATAATTATTTAAATTTCCTAACATAATTAATCACGGTTGTTTATTGAATATTTCCATCACATGTTTTTAAAAAATAAGATAATATAGATTGAATTAGTTTCCTTTGTTTAATATGGTATGAATATAAACCTTGAGATTTATTATGCAATTTTTAATATTGAAGATTCCATAATGTATTTTAAAAACCATAAATAACCACCTATTTGATATTCTATGCTTTTCAAATAAAGAAACTTGAGTGAATAATATATACATGAAATATCTATGCTTGTTTCTTGTGGTAAATCTTGTGGTAAAGAGCAGTCGGAAACTAGATTGCCATACATTTTAAATTTCATCAAAATGTATATTAACTAGCTAGCATAATCACAAGATATCGCGAAAAGTCGTGTCGACAACCATCAAATAATCCATGCATCCTAAAAATAGCAGGACGGATATAAAAATCTTTTTATACGGTGACACAATTAGTATTGACGAAAAAAAAATAACGAAAACCAAGATTTTTATTGTCATGTCTTTATATTTTGGCTAACGTTCAATATCGTTCGATAGCCAAATTCAACGTTCCGAGAGATTTTAAACATTTTTACTTGATTTCGAGGGATTTTTAAGTTTTTTTTATCGATTTGGATGGATTTTTCGGTATTGTTTGTTGATTTCAGGAAAACTTTTTCCGTGTTTTTGGTTGATTTCAATTGTGTTTTGGTTTTTAGGTTCATTAAAAGGTACACTTGCATCTTCGTTGAACTCCTGAATTTCGGATGGTGGCACCTTTTTAAAACGATACGGTTGAATTTTTTTTTTCAAAAACGTAATTTTTTTAAAACGATGGCACGTAATAAGCTCCGTCAATGAAATGAAAAATAGCATCAGTTAAAAAAAATTAAATGGTTGAAATGAGATCCAAAAAGCTATAAACTGCGACATTCAAATCAAATCGTCTGCTAAACTACATATATATATATATATGCAAGATACGAATTGAAAAGTAAACAATATTGTTTGCTAGGGAATAGTTATATATATATATATATGTATGTGTGCGCGTGTGTGTTTTCACAAAGATCAGTAATAGTTTAGTGTTAGCTAGAAGAACATTGAAATTACGTTTCATATTAAATTTGGATATCAAAAAATTCCAATTTTTTTCTCCAACAAATCGCCAGCCATGTAGCTCTTCACCCATCAGAAGGGATGCTTCCTCCTGGCTGAGGATAAAATGAATTCGGTGAATATTATGAAAAAAGAAGGCATGCTGCACATGGTTAATATTAATTTCTTTAATTAATATCTTATTATAACTTGTATCTATAAATAGGCTTGCATGTACAGCACAACTTCATAATCAGCTCCTTAACAAATTAACTTTGTTCTTTATATTTTTGCTAACGTTCAATATCGTTCGATAGCCAAATTCAGCGTTCCGAGAGATTTCAAACATTTTTACTTGATTTCGAGGGACTTTTAAGTTTTTTTTATCGATTTGGAGGGATTATTCGGTTTTGTTTGTTGATTTCAGGAAAACTTTTTCGGTGTTTTTGGTTGATTTCAATTGTGTTTTGGTTTTTAGGTTCATTACAAGGTACACTTGCATCTTCGTTGAACTCCTAAATTTCATAGATGGTGGCACCTTTTTAAAACGATACGGTTTCAGTGATACAAAGAAAAGCCTTCAATCTCTCCATTCGCTGAACTCTGATTCAGTGATATGTTGTACTCTCACTCAGGTATTTTTTTTTCTCTCTGATTCTTAAAGAAAACCCATCACTGATAATCCTTTATTATTTTTGATGAAGTGTTTTAAAAATATTAATGATATTCATTCCTTGTGGATAACTATCATTAAAATCTTTTAAAATTAAGAAAAGGACACGTCGGACCTTTTTCTGACACACGACGGACCACGACGTTTCCATTCCAACTCCTTTCTTGGAACGCGCGCTAGGTCATCATTTCTTTTTCAAAAAGCTAAAACCGTCGTTTAGCCTCCTTTCTCTCTCCTCTTGCTATTTAAGCACTTCTTTTGCCTTACTTGCTTCCTTCCACTTTCATAACTTTCCTAAAGGCAAAAGAAACCTTCGAATCTTCATGTTTCTCCAAGAACACCAAGAACACGCACTTGTGCGTTTTTCTCCTTCACTCGACTAAGGTTTGATCTAAACCTAAACTTAAGAACTGGAAACAACTTGTTTCACCTTTCTTACTTATTTCATTCTTAAAAATCGATAAAATATTACTTTTAGAGTGAAAAATAAATTCTATACTTTCAAAACACTGTTCTTAGAACAGAAGATCTTTTTTCAAAGTTTTATCCTCTTTCTAATTTATTTTTTTTAAATTTTTTTTAAATTTTTTATTGTTTTTTTATTACCAACAAGCATTTTGATATTGTTCATCAAAATACTTGTTTCTTTGATCTTACATTTGGTACTTTTAATACCAAAACTTTAGTTTATACATTCATGTATTAAAACCATGATTTATCTCTTTGGTGTTGCCATTTTTCCTACAGAAATAGCCTCTGCTTCCAACATCTGCTGAAAACTAGTTGGTCGCTGCACCTAACTGCCAATTCGAGCTGGAAAAATCAACCTTCAAGCCATGCAATTACATTGCATTAGTGGACATTCCCTCTGAACGCCCTCAGTTCAAGGACGCTGCAACCTTCCTCAAAGCATCCCCTCTGATGTATGCCTTCGTCCACAACCCAGTGGGCATTACCTCTCACCTTCAGGCTCTCTGGTACACGGCGCAATGTACCACTCTAACAACGGACAAGGGCACTGTCCTCCCTGCTATTGCCTTCACAATCCCTGAACTTGGCTTCTTCTCGTTCTCAGCGGAGTTCATACGCAAGGTGCTAAGACTCCCTCAGCGCAAGAAGGGTGTGCAATGGGGTGCTGAACCAACTAAACAGGAGATAGATGTTTTCTTGGACTCCATTGGCTACAAATGGGAGAACCCCTCAGTGAAGACGATGGGTTCAAAGCGGGAAAAGAAGCGACTCCCTGCTCAATGGCAGTACATTTTCACCCAGGTCATTCAGTTCCTGGGGTCCAAAGTTGGCTCCCATGATCAGGCGAGCAAGCATTTTCAAGACCTTGCCTATTCTCTGCACAGGTCATCCTTTGAACTACGCTGACTACATCTTCAGCGATATGTGTAGCCGCCTCAACGCCACCACTAGACATACCGTTATCCCTTACCCCCGTTTCTTCTCCACCATCCTTGAAGAGGCTTTCGGGGAGAGATACCCGAAAGTCGGTGACTTTGTCTTCTCAATGGTAGGGAAGAAGTCCCTGGATCTTGAGGAACGTCCAGGTGATGCTCCTCTCACTCCCTACATGCTGCAAATAATAGGAGCACCTCTTTTTCAGTGACCTCCTCGCTGCCCATCCCCTCAGTGAGTACCCAAGGCACTGATGTTGCTGCTGCTAAGAGAAAAACCCCAACTGATGGTCATAAGAAGACCATCGCCTCAAAGAAGCCCAAGAAGGTGGTCTCTCAACAGACCATCCTCTCTGGTTTTGGTGTACTACAAACACCACCCTCATCCACAGCCACTCCAACGGTTTCTGCTGCCGTTGAAGCTTCATCAGCATACCACCACCATCAGTGACTAAGGTCTCTGAAGGTGTTATAGCCAGCTCTGCTGAAGCTGGATCAGGTACTACTCTCACTGCCTTCTCTACCTCTTCCATCTCTACTTCTTTGGTCCTCACATCAGCAAGTGACTCAGCAATAGTTGTCCCTATCCCTAATGATGCTGAAATGCACGCAGTCCAAACCTCGGTATTGTTTAGGCAATCTAAGTTTTGGAAAGCCAATATCAAAGGACCTCAGAGTGTCTCTTTCAGATACGCTAAGACACTGGTCAGTGATCCTCAGGACACTACCTCTGCAAAAGTAGTCCCTGAGAGTAATCCTCATGATATTCTCAAGGAAAATAATGCTACGTTTCATCCATCATCTGATCCGGATTCATTTCTTGACTCTTTGTCAATGTCATCAGTTGTTGTCGCTGCTCCTGTCTACTTAGCGACAGCAACCACCACCACCACTTCGAAGATGGCGATGAAGTCTCCTCAGCGCCCTCCCAGTGCTAAAAAGCTCAGGGATGTCAAGATGGAGAACCAAGCCCCCAAGCTTCCTCTCAAGGTCACTGAGTTACCTCCTGTGTCTCTACCTGGTCCCACATTTCCTGCCATTGACTATTTAGTAAATGAATGTGCTCTCACCAGGGAAAGGGTGGACACGCTGCAAACTTCAGCTGAGTTAATCTTCTGGCAGGTCGCTGGTACTCCTGGAATGAAGACGAACGTCAGCAACCTGGTGTCTGACGTTCAGTATCTAAAGGAGGACCACAAGGACCTTCGCCAATCCCTCATCAACATTGAGCAAAAGGTCGATGCTCATGCCGTTGTCCTAGAGTCTATTCAAAAGACTCAGTCCGAAGTGATGTAGGCTCTCTCAAGGCTCGGTGGGGCTGGTCCCTCATTTGTTGCTGCTGATTAAACCATGCTTCAAGACGTGCAAACAAATGTTCGCACTGTGATGTTCCACGTTCTGCCCCATGATAACATTGAGGGGGAGAAGGTGGCCAAAGAGTTCGCTGACGAAATAATCGGCGAGCACAACCGGAGGTTCCCTGATGAAAGGATCTCTCCTTACATCCAAAGAGCAGAACCTTCCTTCGCTGCAAGGTTTGGTGATGATGATGATGAAGAAGAGGATGATGAAGAAGAAGAAGAAGAAGAGGAACGCATCCCTCACTTTGGTGATGATGATGATGATGATGATGATGATGATGATGATGACATGGGATTTGCAATGAAACATTTCAGAATGTCCACGCCAGGCACATCTCAGCTAGAGCCCTTGGGGGACGGATCTGGTCCCTTAGGCAAAGGATCACATAAAGTGGTTGATCTTGATGCCCCAATCCCAAAAACAGAGGGGGAGACCACTGACAAGGTATCTCTTCAGCTTATCCCTTATATTACTCCTCTCTCTGAAACCCCCTCTATAACCTCTCCTCCTTCAAACCCTCTCTCTGATAAATCTCCTTCTTTCTCTCCTTCCCTCAGTGATCCCCGTCCCCCAAAGGACTCATCCACAAGGAGGAAAACTTCTTCTGAAGAGCAGTTTATGTACATAGTGGAAACTGACTCTGAGGAAGAAGAAGGCCTCATTCCCAGACGTCGCGTTCAGAAGCATATCGTAAGCGAGCCTGAAGAGGAAGAAAGGCGAATAGAATTCCTAAAGGAATTCGAATCCAAAAGAATAAGGGTACCCCATGAAGACCCAATAAACGCTGTACCAATCAGGATGGTAGATGAATTCTACTTTCTATCCAAAGAAGAGAGAGAACAAGCATTGGAAGCTCAGAGGATCAGAGATGAATAAATAAAGCAAACCGAGAATGATCTTGCTTTAGCAAGGAAGATTCTCAGGGAAGACTCAGCAAGAGACAAAGCGGCCAAAGAACAATTGGAAAAGAGTGAACGGCTCGCTGCAGCTCTTGCTCAGAAATAACTTGCACAAGAAAACCTGAATGTAGATCCCATTCTCGCTCAATAGAAGATTCTCACTGCACTAACCACTGAAGCCACAACTCAGAAAGACAAAGAACTGGATTGGTGCACAACGATCTTGAACTTTCGAAGATCTGATGCCAAAATCATTCACGCAACTATCCAAGGGCGACACTCCAACAGAGGTGGTCCAAAGGTATATGTAAGAATGACAAGGCCATCCAGAAAAGAGAGAGAAGAAGCAAAATTCTTAAGATTATATAGATACACTGAATGGCTCGAAATCAGAGATGCCATTCAGGGTTCCAAATCCAAGTTCAAGAATGTGGTGGAAGATGAGTTGAATTAGTTCTTTGCGAGAATGTCACAACATGTACAAGTTCCCTCTCTCCCTGAATCATCTAAGAAAAGAAGATCAACCTCTGAAGAAGGCCCAAGCTCAAGAAATGAACATAGTGTCAAATTTGATCTTGAAAGCATCATCAGTCATATGACGCTCCCTGATATCTCAATGCTGAATACTTCTCTTCCTACGGATCGAATATATGAAGAAAATGAAGTCATCTTGCTCCCTGAATCTGGCATGATTTTCTTGGATAATGAAAGACAGCTTCGTCTCTTCAGAAACAAGGAAATTCATAAGGCCCCTACTCGTTTCATAAAAATCTTATATTGTTACTGCTGGTCTAATGACCCTCTGGTAATCAGATAGAAGATGCTTTTTGAACATGAGTTACAAAGAAGAAATGTGAGCCTCTCTGATTGGTAGTAGCTTTTTATTCCTTTGTAATATTTTATTCGGTGTAAATGTACTTTCACTTTAATTATTGTAATTTCATTTCTATGTAATATCTTCATATTATAATTAATGAAATACACTCGAGTACTTTACTCCATCTCGTACTGAAAAGATCCCTAAAAAAAGGTAAAAGGGACAATGAACATAAGAGTTCTATTTTCTTAACTTTTCTTAGCTCACTGAAATTTCACTCTGAAAGTTCAATCAGTGAATGTACTTTAAGCTTTTCTACTTGTAAAATTGTGATTTCATATCCTTATAAATGAAACTCAATTCAGATAATAGATTAGTCAAAAGATCTTCTGATTAGTACTTAGAAAATTTATTTCAAATTTTATAAGTCCCTACTAATCTTTTAAAAGCAATTTTCCTATGTTGCTAAATCATATGATTGTTGATTATAACTCCTCTCAATGATTTGAATATAATTCCTTTAACATACTTAGTGAAATTCCTTAGTTAGGCTTCTGTTCAAATTCAGCGATAGCATATGCTACTGTTCATATTCGGCCAAAAGAATGGCTGTCTTATTAGCAAGGACATTATAACTAAACTCTTATTTAAAGAAGTTATCTTTCGATTTCAAATCAATTATAAATATGTTATAAACTCTTGAGCTCACTATGCGTTAAGCCTAACCCTTTTTCTGTGTTGGAATGTGCATCATGATATCGTTGGGATTGGTACTAGCGACACGTGTGGAATCGAGTGCTAGAAAGTGACACGATAAAGATTAGACTCGTGGTGATACTTTCCGCATTTTTGAGATAGCGACCGTTATTGGTTTAGTAACACCGGATTATAATTATGTCTTAGTATAAGACTTGATCAGTATTTTGTATGTTTACATAGAATTTTTATTTGAGGAACTTTGAGTATTGATTTATAGGAAGTGATCTATTTTTGAATCGATGTATTAGTGAAAATTTAAATTAGTCGTTATTTCCAGATTTGAGGGTGTTACAATAATACAGCATGTGTTCAGATCCGTTTTTATAGATAAAATAAAATTAAGACATGTGTTTAAGAAAATAATCCAAATCCGTTTGATGAAAAATTTAGATTTTTTATTGAACATTTTCAAATTAAGACATTGTTTTCAAATATTTTCATTTTGTAATTCTTTTGGCCTTTGATATTATCGGTGATGCCCTTTATTCTATTAGTTACTTGCGACAAAACTTAAAAACTCATATACATAGTAAAACAATACCTACAGTTTCAACTGTGAACAAATTAATTCATCAAATCCATCAATATTTTTAACTATAATATTTTTACTGTTAACAAAAATGTATCATGCAAATCTATAATAAAATGTAGAATACTTAAATAATTATTTTGTTATTATATATCGTATAATAATTAAATATGAGCATTTAGATCTTTTTTATAAAAATATTGCACATATGTTCCAAAAATTACTGTTGAACTATTTTTTTTTATAAAAAAGTAACCAGACCTTTGTCCACATCTGTTTTTTTATAAACATCAAATAAAATTAAGACGCATGTTTAACAAAATAATCCCAATCCAGTTTTATGAAAAATTCTAGATATGTCTTTTATAGAACATTTTGAAATTTGTATTTGCAGTTCACATCCATTGTTTTCATCGTATACATGTTTTCATCCTATAATTCTTGCGACAAAACATAAAAACTCAGGCAGATTCAACTGTTAATAGTTTAATTCATTCAATTCATCAACATTTTGTAATTATATTATGTTTTATATTAAAAAAAGATTTAAAAGAATTAAAATCATGTATCATGAAAATCTATATTCAAATGTTGAATACTTATGTTTATTTCTAAATAAGTTGTAACAGATTTGGAATTAAAAGAAAAGGAACAACTTAACCAAAGGAAAAAGGACTTGAACAATGTAACATTCAGTACAATAAAATTGTGTTCATAGAAAAAATAAAGTTTAAGCATTAACAACTTGTACTACATGGAAATATAAAATCTTGTCTAATGCTTTATAGGATAATAATAATATAGACACAACTTTACATATGAGCATACCCATCTAAACCAAAGATTGTGTTTCTAAAGTAGTTGTTTCACTACATTGTGTTGTAAATACATGAATGTAACAATATTACTTTTTTGTTTCCACACACAAATGTGTCTGAATTCAAGAAAACCAACATCATCAAAACTCAAATTCATGACATCAAACAATGTGGTCTACCACATTCTCACCACACTCTCAGGTTGAAGCCTTAAGTTCAACACAACAAAAATTTTAGTCCACCGGTCCATATAAGAACATTGTTTTAACTAATCTTCATCAAGAAAAAAAACCAATTTTACCATTGTTTAAAGTTTGGTGATTTGGAAAATCAATTTTATTACCGGTTAAAGCACCTAACTCATAATTGGCGAATACGCAGGTAGATGTCGTTGAATAAGAAATTTTCTCGTATTTTAGTTGAAATAGAACTGGCAAACAAAAACATTACTATACATTGCACTACAAAAAAAATGATTTTTACCCCTAAAAATCACTCAGAAGTCAATGGATTATCCATAAAACATAACAATAGTTCGACAGAATCCGATGTTTAAAGAAAAAGGAAGTACCAACAGAACTCCCACAAGAAAATATTTGGACAATCTGTTATTGATTTGCAATAACCACCCAGTATTTACCTACCTACTTTGGTGACAGTTTTACGTTGAATCATATTCTAGCGATAGAGTTTCCAAAAAAAATCCCCATGTAATAGTTGAATGGGCAACCTATTGTCGCAGTTGTTACGAGAATCACATATGTGCAATATGTGCAATCCACAGTATCCTTCATGTTAAAAAGATTGGGATATATAACGAGAAACGCTTTTAGCACTCAATTTGATTGTGAACGTGAGAACAAATGAAACTGCGACACGTGTCCAATCAGCAGAACGTTGAATTGATTATAGATTATACACAGCGGGTTTACATGTTACTGGTATACCCAATCAACAAGAAAATGATAATTATTTATTTTTGATATAAAATTCAAATTTTTATTTTTTACTAATGTTCTGTGTTTAAGGTTTCTGGAGTTACAAATTATTTGAAAATATGTGGTACCTATTTATGAAGTTGTATTGTACATTTTTTATTAATCCCGGCGTTGAATATGTGGTACCTTTTTATGAAGTTGTATGGTACCTTTTTATTTATGAAGTTGTATGGTACATCTTGAGGTCCAGCGTTTCAAAATATTTGAAGATATGTGGTACGTTTTTATGAAGTTGTATTATACATTTTGAGTTCTAAACGAGATTTTCTAAGGTTTTCTTCCCGGTGTATATATATACCCTAGTAAACAATGTTGTTTGCTTTAAATCCCGTATCTTGCATATATACATATGTTCAATAAATAATCATGGTTATGTTGGGAAATTTAATAATTCTTTTGAAATTATATATTGTATCATAATTAAGTATGAACAGGCCAGATTTATTTTTATAAAAATATTGCAGATATGTTTTAGAAAATTATTCCACCGGATCTTTTTTTCCAAGAATAAATATCGTAGAAATCTAATTTTTTTTAATAATACAGTAAACTGACATGTGTCCAGATCCGTTTTTTTATAGATAAAATAAAATTAAGACATGTGTTTAAGAAAATAATCCCAATCCATTTTATGAAAAATTTAGATTTTTTATAGAACATTTTTAAATTTGTATTTGCAGTTCACATCCATTGTTTTCATCGTCTAAATATTTTCATTCTGTAATTGTTTTGGCCTTTGATATTATCTATTAGTGATGCCCTTTATTTTATTAGTGACTTGGGACAAAACCTAAAAACTCATATACATAGTAAAACAACACCTACAGTTTCAATTGTGTTTCTAAAGCAAAGATTATGTTTCTAAAGTAGCTGATTCACTACATTGTGTTGTAAACACTTGTAATTAACAATATTACTTTTTTGTTTCCACATACAAATGTGCCTGAATTCAAGAAAACCGACATCATAAAAACTCAAATTCATGACATCAAACAATGAGGCCTGTCAAACTCTCACTCTCACTCTCAGGTTGAAGATTTAAGTTCAACTCAACAAATATTTCAATCCGACGGTCCAAATTAGAACATTTTTTTAGCTAATCTTCATCAATAAAAAAAGCCAATTTTATCACCGGTTAAAGTTTGGTGATTTGGAAAATTAATTTTATCACTGGTTAAAGCACCTAACTCATAATTTGCGAATTATATCATTGAGTAAGAAATTTCCTTGCATCTTAGTTGTCATAGAATTGGAAAACAAAAACATCACCATACGGTGCACTACAAAACAAATGATTTTTACTCCCAAAAATCACTCGGGGAAATTTCAGTCGACGGATTACCCATAAAACATAGCAATAGTTCGGCATAATCCAATGTTTTTAAAAAAAGTACCAACGAATCACCCTGAAAAAGATATTTGGACAATCTATTATTGATTTGAAATAACCCCAGAATTTACCTACCTACTTTGGTGACAATTTTATGTTGAATCATCCTCTTGCTACATATTTTTTAAAGAAAAGTCCCTGAGTAAAAGTTGAATCAACAACCTGTTATCGCGGTTGTTACGAGAATCACATATATGTGCAATATGTGCAATCAACAATATCCTTCATGTTAAAAAGATTGGGATATATAACGAGAAGCACTTTTGGCACTCATCATTGCCTAATAATTAAGCAAAGAACAACCTACATAAAACTTTCATATATATATATATATATGTATATATATAGGAAGGTTCAAATGAGAACTTTGCATTTTTAAAGGAACAAAGAGACACTTGTGATCATATATGATATGAGTCCCACATAATGTTAAATCATTTATGATTTAGTATTATGTGGGACCTACATCATATGTGGTCCACAAATTGTTCCTTTGTTCATTTAAAACGGGGTGGTTCTCATATGAATCTTCCCCTATATATATATATATATATAGAGAGAGAGAGAGAGAGAGAGGTGGGTTCATACGAGAACGGTATCAATTTACGAGAACGCGAGGACAAATCTCGGCCAATCATTTTGTACATGAAATTTTTCAAAATCATATATGATTTCATGTACAAAATCATCATATGTGATTTTGTAAGCATAAAAAAGGACACGTGCGACTTTTTACCTGCGCAAGTCGCGGAAAAAGTCGCGACTAATCATATATTATTTTGTACGTGAATCATATATGATTATGTACATGAATCATATGTGATTTTGTACATGAAAAATTTCATGTACAAAATGATTGGATGAGGATTCTCCTCGCATTCTCGTAAATTGTTATCGTCGTCGCATGAACCTCTTTCTTTATATCATTAATTAGAATACATTTCATTCACGCCATTTACTTGTATTTGTAAAGTTTCCATTTATTTCCTTGTAATATGTACTATAATCGAACCTATATTGTAAAGTGACGTCCATGTAGAGGATTGGTGAGGATTGGTGGTCTGATAGCCACCGCGTGTTTTCTAAATCTTTTTATTGTTTTCCACTTCACTGAATGGTCTCATATATATTTTTCTCGATTACTGAATTTCATCAGTTATGAGCAATCGTATATATGTCTGCCTTTTTGTCCACGTTTTCTGAAACGCAGATGGAAGTATGGAAATTTATAATATGTCCAACCATGTTTCTATAGATGAAATTCAATAACCAACCAGGAATGAGTTCAGAGAATCTATGGTTTTCTTTTGCCTGGGTGGAGATGTATGTAATTAAAGGAAAATGTAAATTTAAAAAACTGGCACAAACGAACTTCATGATGCAAGATAATTCGTGCTTGTTGTTTATCATAACGGTTTCATTTGATAAAATTAGGGTAGTTTTGAATCATTAGCTACTCATTGAGTAAAATTTTTCAAGAGGTGCATTGAGTGCCTGCCATAACGGCGGATGAGAATAGTTTCCTTCTCCCAAATTTGCGCTATTTCCTTTCATATATATCAAACAAAATATTGTAAATCGAAAGTGATTATTATGAACGGTTTTTTTTCTTCTTTTTTCTAAAACAAGGAGTGATGAATATGTAAGGAAACCAGAAGCTTTTAGAGGAGTCGATGAAGAAGACAAGTGCATGAAAAGGTGCGTATAGAAAGTATAATTAAGTTTGTACACAACGTAATACTTTAATTGACATGCGAAAAACACCCCTGAGTTGGTTACACATGTGGTAGAAAGAAATAACAACATAGGTTTCTCTAAACCTTTTTATTTATTCAGAAAAAACATACGACTTCCAACAACATATATATATATGCCGTTTCATAGATAACTTAACATTGCATCACTCTTAGGGTTCCAGAATAACACCAATAGAGGTGAGGTAATCATTATAATTTCCAAAGAATCCGATATACTTGCCCTTTGTGACCGCTAGAGAGAAACTAGTCCCTTCACTTTTGCCGTATTGCCCATAAGTCTTCCCTATGTTGGTATGAAAAGACAAGGACGTGATCACCGTACCACCATAAAAAATTCCAGTTGTTCCGCTTATCTGGATGAGGACCTCATCATCATCAAACTTCACCTGATTATTCCAAACAAATCCATCATAAGTGTTATATATGTGAGATAAAATATAAAAAGATATAATTCCTACATGTATGTATACATATACATGTACATATATATATAATAGATATAGTGAGAACTCACAAGTCACTACAAGAAAAATTCTTGTTACTTGTCACTATTAAGCTAAATTTGGTCACTAAAGTCATTTAGTGACCAAAATTTAAGTCGTCACTGAAGGTCCGTCACTAATTTTCAATAATGACCAAATACAAGAGTGGTCACTAGTTAGTGACAAAATTAAAGTGATCACTATGTTTGTGACGACTAAATTAGTCACTAAATATCGTCACTAAGTCGCTAAAGGTCGTCACTAGTTGTCCAAGATAACGGCTCGTTAACGTCCGTTAACTTATCTTAGTGACAAAAAAAAGTGGTCACTAATTACGAAACCATGGGAAAAATTGTCATTAATTTTTACTATAATTGCACTACATTAAAATGAAAACCTGTTGACCCTTAAATATAGAAATATAACATATTAATTCCATGCATAACTTGTAGTTCTTGACCCATTCTAAAAACAAACATTCAATGTTATGTCTACTTATTATTGCTAAAAACACTGAACATATGATTAACTGAAAAAAAAAACGTAACATTCTTGATTTCGAGATCCCAACGTAGATATTTGTGACAATTGTTCCATCATCTTATATTTTTTTTCCTATATTTGATTTTGCTCCTCTTGAAATTGGGCATTACCTTCTTAGTCTTCTTAATTTCTTCCTCTAAGGCCTTTGATTTTTTCTTTTCCAATTCCAACTCCATCTGTAGGTTTTATGTGGCAAAAACTTGTTTTGTCGAAGCCGCACGTCCCTTTATAAGTCCAAGAATATGATGTAGTTTTATCAAACAAATCTCCGCCGGTGAACAAGAAGAAGCAGCGTCCATACTTAGTAATTTATTCTAGATATTAAAACAAATAAATCTTTATTAGTTCTACTATAAGGACGGCACAACCTTCCAATCAAAGAATTAAATCAGAGCAAAAAAAATCACATTTGTAGACTGAAATCCATGACATAATTAAATCAGATTTTGCAACAATTAAATTAGATATTTTAGTGGGAATATAAAGCTACCGGGAATATTAATTCTGAGATGTTAATTGAAGTGGGAATATACAGCTAGTATTGATTATACCAAACATAAGACCATTCCCAAGAGATGCAATTGATTATTGTGTTGTCCAGATAAAGATTTTCTATTTGAGCGGCTGTCGGCTTAGTGACAACGACTCGCAGCTACTGTCCAGTTTCGTTTGATGTGTTTACAAGAAATGGTCTCGTGATAGATATATGTGGGCTGTCCACAACGTGTGCTGCTCATAAAAGAGGTTGTATACAGGTTTTTGCTAAGGGCTACAACATTGGTCTCGTGATAGTTTTGGTTCTCCGGTTTTTTTTTTCAAAGTTCTCCCTTGATCTTTACCCTCTATATATATATATATATATAGGTTCAGGTTCAGGCAACAAAAAATTGAAAAACTAAGGAACACCCTAATAACCATTCATTTGTACGGTATGCACATGTTTATACAAGTAATTTGTCCGGTATGCACATATGCATAGAAACCAATAAACATCTTCAATTACTTGTATGCAAATGTGTACACTGTACATATATGATTGGTTATTAGATGTTCCTCAGTGTAAGCAAAACATGAAAAAGTAAATAGCTACTAACTTTTAGTCATTTCCCTTTTATATATGGTACTCTTTCCCCAATAACAGTAACACCTTTTTCTAGTTTTCAATTCAACTTTAAATGCAAATGCATTCTTGGACGAAAAAAATGGTCATTGTCATGAATCTCAAAACCAAAAATTCAAGCTTGGGTGGACCTCAAAAATGCTAAAGCAGAAGCTCAATCAAGAAAGCAATTATTAGAGAGTGATGAGTGATGAGTGCCAAAAATGCTTCTCGGTATATATCCCAATCTTTTTTACATCTGTGTTTCTCGTATTGCTCGTGTTTGACTTGGTCAGACTCTCGTTAACGCATATGCTGACATCTATAGGATACTTCTATAAATTCGGTTTTTAGGATGCGATCGATAAATAAGAGTCCTGATATATCATTTTATTAGACACAAGTTATAAGAGCAAAAATAGAGTGTCGTATCTAAAGGCGTTTCAATAGGTTTATACGACGTTTTTGGGTGTCTTAACAAGTTTACTAGGACGTTTAAAAAAATGTCATATTAGCGATTTTATAGGAGGCAGTTTGAAGCGTTCTATAAAGACCAATGTCCTATAAAAATATTGGTTTGTATGACACTTTCTTAAAAGTTGACTTATAAAACGCTTTTTATTACAACTGTTCTAAAAAATTTGTTACGATGCCCAAGTGTGTTATAAAATTATTACAACTCCTTTATATATGCCGATTTATTTTTTGATCTTGTAATTTGTGTTTTATATAGTGTTCAATGATGAAGCTAATTTATTGGTGACGTCCTAAAAACTTATTTTTGGCGTAATAAGTGTTACATTGTTCAAATATTTTTTTTCTTTGGTTCTTCATTTTTTTTTAATTTCAAATCCGTAAAAACTTATTAAGAAAATAAACATAATTCAACATTTGAATATATATTTGCGTGACACATGCTTTAAGTTCTTTTAAAACTTTTGTTGACGGTAAAACATAATATTATTAAAAAATATTGAAGGATTAGATGAATTAAACCGTCTACAATTGAAACCGCTAGTATTGTTTTACAATCCTTCTAAGTTTTTAATTTTTTGTTGAAGGTTGCTAATAGAATAAACATTATTACCCCACAGAAAATATCAACGGCCAAAAGAATTACAGGATGGAAACATTTACATGATGAAAACAATGGATGTGAACTGCAAATACAAATCTCAAAATGTTCTATAAAAACAAAAAGTAGAAGTTTTCATAAAACCGGATTCGGGTTATTTTCTTAGACACACGTCTTATTTTTATTTTATTTATATAAAAAACAGATCTGGACATGGACACATGCCTTGATATTTTTTCTAAAAAAATAGTTCTACAATATTTCTTGGATAATGATCCGGTGGAATATTTAAAAAAAACATATGTACAATATTTTTATAACAAATAGATCTGGTCGCTGGTACTTAATTATGATACAATATATAATAACAACATAATTATTTAAATTTCCTAACATAATTAATCACGGTTGTTTATTGAATATTTCCATCACATGTTTTTAACAAATAAGATAATATAGATTGAATTAGTTTCCTTTGTTTAATATGGTATGAATATAAACCTTGAGATTTATTATGCAATTTTTAATATTGGAGATTCCATAATATATTTTAAAAACCATAAATAACCACCTATTTGATATTCTATGCTTTTCAAATAAAGAAACTTGAGTGAATAATATATACATGAAATAGCTATGCTTGTTTCTTGTGGTAAATCTTGTGGTAAAGAGCAGTTGGAAACTAGATTGCCATACATTTTAAATTTCATCAAAATGTATATTAACACTAGCTAGCATGATCACAAGATATCGCCAAGAGTCGTGTCGACAACCATCAAATAGTCCATGCATCCCAAAAATAGCAGGACGGATATAAAAGTCTTTTTATACGGTGAAACAATTAGTATTGACGAAAAAAAATAACGAAAACCAAGATTTTTATTGTCATGTCTTTATATTTTTGCTAACGTTCAATATCGTTCGATAGCCAAATTCAACGTTCCGAGAGATTTTAAACATTTTTACTTGATTTCGAGGGATTTTTAAGTTTTTTTATCGATTTGGATGGATTTTTCGGTTTTATTTGTTGATTTCAGGAAAACTTTTTCCGTGTTTTTGGTTGATTTCAATTGTGTTTTGGTTTTTAGGTTCATTACGAGGTACACTTGCATCTTCGTTGAACTCCTGAATTTCGGATGGTGGCACCTTTTGAAAACGATACGGTTGAACATTTTTTTTTTCAGAAACGTAATTTTTTTAAAACGATGGCACGTAATAAGCTCCGTCAATGAAATGAAAAATAGCATCAGTTAAAAAAAAATTAAATGGTTGATATGAGATCCAAAAAGCTATAAACTGCGACATTCAAATCAAATCGTCTGCTAAACTACATATATATATATATATGCAAGATACGAATTGAAAGCAAACAATATTGTTTGCTAGGGAATAGTTATATATATATATATATATATCTGTGTGTGTGCGCGTGTGTGGTTTCATAAAGATCAGTAATAGTTTAGTGTTAGGTAGAAGAACATTGAAATTACGTTTCATATTAAATTTGGATATCAAAAAATTCCAATTTTTTTCTCCAACAAATCGCCAGCCATGTAGCTCTTCACCCATGAGAAGGGATGCTTCCTCTGGCTGTGGATAAAATGAATTGGGTGAATATTATCAAAAAAGAAGGCATGCAGCACATGGTTAATATTAATTTCTTTAATTAATATCTTATTATAACTTGTGTCTATAAATAGGCTTGCATGTACAGCACAACTTCATCATCAGCTCCTTAACAAATTAACTTTGTTCAAATACTATTCAATTCATAGCAATAGCAAGGGAAAGGGTATGCTCTTACACTATAAGAAGCTAGCTGAGCATTCAATTCGCTAAGTGAATGCGAGGTTTACGATTACTAATTAGTTTCTTTTTATTAATTTTGTATAGTATTTTTGATCCATATGCAGGCTAGTCAAGTGGAGGTTGGACCGTGGGGAGGTGACGGTGGAGTTAATCCCTGGACATTCAATCCAGATGGTACTATTGTCGGTTTCCTCATCGCTAGTGGAGTGGTCGTAGATTCCATCAGGTTCACTTATGAGGATAAAGATCAGGTCTCACACCATTCTGAGACATATGGTGGCGACGGTGGCACACCTAATCCACTTGTGAGTACTCACACCATCTATTATATATATATATATGTATATGTTTACAGGACGACGAACGGTATCTTTTTATATTATATGTGACATACATAAATGACATTTATGATGATTTGTTTGGAATACTCAGGTGCAGTTTGGTGACAATGAGGACCTCATCCAGGTCAGTGGAACAATCGGAACTCTTTTAACGGTTCTACGGTGATCACGTCCTTGTCTTTTCATACCAATATAGGGAAGACCTATGGGCCATACGGCCAAGGTGGAGGGACTAGTTTCTCTCTGCCGGTGACTAAGGGTAAGTATAGCGGATTCTTTGGAAATTTTGCGGATTACCTGGACTCTATTGGTGTCATTCTGCAACCCTAAGATGTTGCTGCCAACGTTAAGTTATGTATGACACGGCATACATATATACATATATATGCCGTTGGAAGTCGTATGTTTTTCTGAATAAATAAAGAAGGTTGAGAAAAACCTATGTTGTTATTTATTTCTACCACATGTGTAACCAGCTCATGGGTGTTTTTCGTTTTAATGGCATTTTAATTAAAATATTATGTTGCATTTTAATTAAAATATTATGTTGCATACAAACTGAATTATACTTTATATACGCACCCTTGTCATGCACTTGTCTTCTTTCTTCTTCTTCAGATCCTCTAGAGCTTAGGATTTCCTTAACTATTCATCACTACTACTTGTTTGAGAAAAAACAAGAAAAAAAACTACTCCGACTGTCATTTTGGATTTACAATACTTTTGTCATATCTATGAAAGCAAATAATGCAACTATGGGAGAAGGAAACTACTCCCATCCACCCTTAATGCAAATGCAGGCATTCAACGCACCTCTTAATTTTTTTTTTTACTAATTGAATAACCAATGATACAAAGTACTGTAATTTCAACGAATTAATTAGTTATGATAAACAACAACCATGAAATATTATGCATCACAATGTTCGTATGTGCCGTTTTTTTTAAATTTCCACGTAGGCATGAGAAAACCATAGATTATGTGAACTCATTGTGGGTTGGATCATGACTATCATCTATAGAAACATGGTTGGCCACATTATAAATTGACACACTTTCATATGGGAAGACGAGGAGAAAAGTTTGTTTGCTCATATGTGATCAAATTTACTTAGTAGAGAAAACTATCGGTACGTCACTAGGTGAAGTAGAAAACACTAAAACTGTTTAGAAAACACGTGGTGGCTATCTGGCAACCAACACTCTATATGGATGTCACCTTACAATATCGGTTGGATTATAGTACATATTACAAGGAAAGAAATGGAAAATTACAAATACAAGTAAATGACGTGAATGAAATGTACACAAATTAAAGACATGAAAGGCTTACGTACATTGATTTTTGCTTAATTATTAGAGAGTGATGAGTGCCAAAAGTGCTTCTCGGTATATATCCCAATCTTTTTTACATCTGTGTTTCTCGTATTGCTCGTGTTTGACTTGGTCAGACTCTCGTTAACGCATATGCTGACATCTATACGATACTTCTATAAATTGGGTTTTTAGGATGCCACCGATAAATAAGAGTCCTAATATATCATTTTATTAGACACAAGTTATAAGAGCAAAAATAGAGTGTCGTATCTAAAAGCGTTTCAATAGGTTTATAAGACGTTTTTGATGTCTTAACAAGTTTACTAGGACGTTTAAAAAAATGTCATATTAACGATTTTATAGGAGGCAATTTGAAGCGTTCTATAAACACCAATGTCCTATAAAAATATTGGTTTGTATGACGCGTTCTTAAAAGTTGACTTATAAAACGCTTTTTATTACAACTGTTCTAAAAACATTTGTTACGATGCCCAAGCGTGTTATAATATTATTACAACTCCTTTATATATGCCGATTTATTTTTTGATCTTGTAATTTGTGTTTTATATAGTGTTCAATCATGAAGCTAATTTATTGGTGACGTCCTAAAAACTTATTTTTGGGGTAATAAGTGTTACATTGTTCAAAAAAAAAATCGTTGGTTCTTCATTTTTTTTTAATTTCAAATCCGTTAAAACTTATTAAGAAAATAAACATAATTCAACATTTGAATATAGATTTGCGTGACACATGCTTTAACTTCTTTTAAAACTTTTGTTGACGGTAAAACATTATATTATTAAAAAATATTGAAGGATTAGATGAATTAAACCGTCTACAATTGAAACCGCAAGTGTTGTTTTACAATCCTTCTAAGTTTTTAATTTTTTGTTGAAGGTTGCTAATAGAATAAACATTATTAACCCACAGAAAATATCAACGGCCAAAAGAATTACAGGATGGAAACATTTACATGATGAAAACAATGGATGTGAACTGCAAATACAAATCTCAAAATGTTCTATAAGAACAAAAAGTAGAAGTTTTCATAAAACCGGATTCGGGTTATTTTCTTAGACAAACGTCTTATTTTTATTTTATTGATATAAAAAAAAATCTGGACATGGACACATGCCTTGATATTTTTTCTAAAAAAATAGTTCTACAATATTTCTTGGATAATGATCCGGTGGAGTATTTAAAAAAAACATATGTATAATATTTTTATAACAAACATATCTGGTCGCTGGTACTTAATTATGATACAATATATAATAACAACATAATTATTTAAATTTCCTATTGAATATTTCTATCACATGTTTTTAACAAATAAGATAATATAGATTGAATTAGTTTCCTTTATTTAATATGGTATGAATATAAACCTTGAGATTTATTATGCAATTTTTAATATTGAAGATTCCATAATATATTTTAAAAACCATAAATAACCACCTATTTGATATTCTATGCTTTTCAAATAAAGAAACTTGAGTGAATAATATATACATGAAATAGCTATGCTTGTTTCTTGTGGTAAATCTTGTAGTAAAGAGCAGTCGGAAACTAGATTGCCATACATTTTAAATTTCATCAAAATGTATATTAACTAGCTAGCATGATCACAAGATATCGCAAAGAGTCGTGTCGACAACCATCAAATAATCCATGCATCCCAAAAATAGCAGGACGGATAAAAAAATCTTTTTATACGGTGACACAATTAGTATTGACGAAAAAAAATAACGAAAACCAAGATTTTTATTGCCATGTCTTTATATTTTTGCTAACGTTCAATATCGTTCGATAACCAAATTCAACGTTCCGAAAGATTTTAAACATTTTTACTTGATTTCGATGGATTTTTTAAGTTTTTTTTATCAATTTGGATGGATTTTTCGGTTTTGTTTGTTGATTTCAGGAAAACGTTTTCCGTGTTTTTGGTTGATTTCAATTGTGTTTTGGTTTTTAGGTTCATTACAAGGTACACTTGCATCTTTGTTGAACTCCTGAATTTCGGATGGTGGCACCTTTTGAAAACGATACGGTTGAAATGAAAAATAGCATCAGTTAAAAAAAAATTAAATGGTTGAAATGAGATCCAAAAAGCTATAAACTGCGACATTCAAATCAAATCGTCTGCTAAACTACACATATATATATATATATATGCAAGATGCGAACTGAAAGAAACAATATTGTTTGCTAGGGAATAGTTATATATATATATATATATATGTGTGTGTGTGTGTGTGTGCGCGTGTGTGGTTTCATAAAGATCAGTAATAGTTTAGTGTTAGGTAGAAGAACATTGAAATTACGTTTCATATTAAATTTGGATATCAAAAAATTCCAATTTTTTCTCCAACAAATCGCCAGCCATGTAGCTCTTCACCCATGAGAAGGGATGCTTCCTCTGGCTGTGGATAAATGAATTGGGTGAATATTATGAAAAAAGAAGGCATGCAGCACATGGTTAATATTAATTTCTTTAATTGATATCTTATTATAACTTGTGTCTATAAATAGGCTTGCATGTACAGCACAACTTCATCATCAGCTCCTTAACAAATTAACTTTGTTCAAATACTATTCAATTCATAGCAATAGCAAGGGAAATGGTATGCTCTTACACTATAAGAAGCTAGCTGAGCATTCAATTTGCTAAGTGAATGCGAGGTTTACGATTACAAATCTATAGGACATAATTATTTAAATTTCCTAACATAATTAATCACGGTTGTTTATTGAATATTTCCATCACATGTTTTTAAAAAATAAGATAATATAGATTGAATTAGTTTCCTTTGTTTAATATGGTATGAATATAAACCTTGAGATTTATTATGCAATTTTTAATATTGAAGATTCCATAATATATTCTAAAAACCATAAAGAACCACCTATTTGATATTCTATGCTTTTCAAATAAAGAAACTTGAGTGAATAATATATACATGAAATAGCTATGCTTGTTTCTTGTGGTAAATCTTGTGGTAAAGAGCAGTCGGAAACTAGATTGCCATACATTTTAAATTTCATCAAAATGTATATTAACTAGCTAGCATGATCACAAGATATCGTAAAGAGTCGTGTCGACAACCATCAAATAATCCATGCATCCCAAAAGTAGCAGGACGGATATAAAAATCTTTTTATACGGTGACACAATTAGTATTGACGAAAAAATAACGAAAACCAAGATTTTTATTGTCATGTCTTTATATTTTGGCTAACGTTCAATATCGTTCGATAGCCAAATTCAACGTTCCGAGAGATTTTAAACATTTTTACTTGATTTCGAGGGATTTTTAAGTTTTTTTTATCGATTTGGATGGATTTTTCGGTATTGTTGTTTGATTTCAGGAAAACCTTTTCCGTGTTTTTGGTTGATTTCAATTGTGTTTTGGTTTTTAGGTTCATTACAAGGTACATTTGCATCTTCGTTGAACTCCTGAATTTCGGATGGTGGCACCTTTTTAAAACGATACGGTTGAATTTTTTTTTTTCAAAAACGTAATTTTCTTAAAACGATGGCACGTAATAAGCTCCGTCAATGAAATGAAAAATAGCATCAGTTAAAAAAAATTAAATGGTTGAAATGAGATCCAAAAAGCTATAAACTGCGACATTCAAATCAAATCGTCTGCTAAACTACATATATATATATATATGCAAGATACGAATTGAAAAGTAAACAATATTGTTTGCTAGGGAATAGTTATATATATATATATATATGTATGTGTGCGCGTGTGTGTTTTCACAAAGATCAGTAATAGTTTAGTGTTAGCTAGAAGAACATTGAAATTACGTTTCATATTAAATTTGGATATCAAAAAATTCCAATTTTTTTCTCCAACAAATCGCCAGCCATGTAGCTCTTCACCCATCAGAAGGGATGTTTCGTCCTGGCTGAGGATAAAATGAATTCGGTGAATATTATAAAAAAAGAAGGCATGCTGCACATGGTTAATATTAATTTCTTTAATTAATATCTTATTATAACTTGTATCTATAAATAGGCTTGCATGTACAGCACAACTTCATAATCAGCTCCTTAACAAATTAACTTTGTTCTTTATATTTTGCTAACGTTCAATATCGTTCGATAGCCAAATTCAGCGTTCCGAGAGATTTTAAACATTTTTACTTGATTTCGAGGGACATTTAAGTTTTTTTTATCGATTTGGAGGGATTTTTCGGTTTTGTTTGTTGATTTCAGGAAAACTTTTTCGGTGTTTTTGGTTGATTTTAATTGTGTTTTGGTTTTTAGGTTCATTACAAGGTACACTTGCATCTTCGTTGAACCCCTAAATTTCATAGATGGTGGCACCTTTTTAAAACGATACGGTTTCAGTGATACAAAGAAAAGCCTTCAATCTCTCCATTCGCTGAACTCTGATTCAGTGATATGTTGTACTCTCACTCAGGTATTTTTTTTTCTCTCTGATTCTTAAAGAAAACCCATCACTGATAATCCTTTATTATTTGTGATGAAGTGTTTTAAAAATATTAATGATATTCATTCCTTGTGGATAACTATCATTAAAATCTTTTAAAATTAAGAAAAGGACACGTCGGACCTTTTTCTGACACACGATGGACCACGACGTTTCCATTCCAACTCCTTTCTTGGAATGCGCGTCAGGTCATCATTTCTTTTTCAAAAAGCTAAAACCGCCGTTTAGCCTCCTTTCTCTCTCCTCTTGCTATTTAAGCACTTCTTTTGCCTTACTTGCTTCCTTCCACTTTCATAACTTTCCTAAAGGCAAAAGAAACCTTCGAATCTTCATGTTTTCTCCAAGAACACCAAGAACACGCACTTGTGCGTTTTTCTCCTTCACTCGACTAAGGTTTGATCTAAACCTAAACTTAAGAACTGGAAACAACTTGTTTCACCTTTCTTACCTATTTCATTCTTAAAAATCGATAAAATATTGCTTTTAGAGTGAAAAATAAATTCTATACTTTCAAAACACTGTTCTTAGAACAGAAGATTTTTTTTCAAAGTTTTATCCTCTTTCTAATTTATTTTTTTTTAATTTTTTATTGTTTTTTTATTACCAACAAGCATTTTGATATTGTTCATCAAAATACTTGTTTCTTTGATCTTACATTTGGTACTTTTAATACCAAAACTTTAGTTTATACATTCATGTATTAAAACCATGATTTATCTCTTTGGTGTTGCCATTTTTCCTACAGAAATGGCCTCTGCTTCCAACATCTGCTGAAAAACTAGTTGGTCGCTGCACCTAACTGCCAATTCGAGCTGGAAAAATCAACCTTCAAGCCATGCAATTACATTGCATTAGTGGACATTCCCTCTGAACGCCCTCAGTTCAAGGACGCTGCAACCTTCCTCAAAGCATCCCCTCTGATGTATGCCTTCGTCCACAACCCAGTGGGCATTACCTCTCACCTTCAGGCTCTCTGGTACACGGCGCAATGTACCACTCTAACAACGGACAAGGGTACTGTCCTCCCTGCTATTGCCTTCACAATCCCTGAACTTGGCTTCTTCTCGTTCTCAGCGGGGTTCGTACGCAAGGTGCTAAGACTCCCTCAGCGCAAGAAGGGTGTGCAATGGGGTGCTGAACCAACTAAACAGGAGATAGATGTTTTCTTGGACTCCATTGGCTACAAATGGGAGAACCCCTCAGTGAAGACGATGGGTTCAAAGCTGGAAAAGCAGCGACTCCCTGCTCAATGGCGACATTTTCACCCAGGTCATTCAGTTCCTGGGGTCCAAAGTTGGCTCCCATGATCAGGCGAGCAAGCATTTTCAAGACCTTGCCTATTCTCTCTGCACAGGTCATCCTTTGAACTACGCTGACTACATCTTCAGCGATATGTGTAGCCGCCTCAACGCCACCACTAGACATACCGTTATCCCTTACCCCCGTTTCTTCTCCACCATCCTTGAAGAGGCTTTCGGGGAGAGATACCCGAAAGTCGGTGACTTTGTCTTCTCAATGGTAGGGAAGAAGTCCCTGGATCTTGAGGAACGTCCAGGTGATGCTCCTCTCACTCCCTACATGCTGCAAATAATAGGAGCACCTCTTTTTCAGTGACCTCCTCGCTGCCCATCCCCTCAGTGAGTACCCAAGGCACTGATGTTGCTGCTGCTAAGAGAAAAACCCCAACTGATGGTCATAAGAAGACCATCGCCTCAAAGAAGCCCAAGAAGGTGGTCTCTCAACAGACCATCCTCTGCGGTTTTGGTGTACTACAAACACCACCCTCATCCACGCCCACTCCAACGGTTTCTCGCCGTTGAAGCTTCATCAAGATACCACCACCATCGATGACTAAGGTCTCTCGAAGGTGTTATAGCCGCCCGCCGAAGCTGGATCAGGTACTACTCTCACTGCCTTCTCTACCTCTTCCATCTCTACTTCTTTGGTCCTCACATCAGCAAGTGACTCAGCAATAGTTGTCCCTATCCCTAATGATGCTGAAATGCACGCAGTCCAAACCTCGGTATTGTTTAGGCAATCTAAGTTTTGGAAAGCCAATATCAAAGGACCTCAGAGTGTCTCTTTCAGATACGCTAAGACACTGGTCAGTGATCCTCAGGACACTACCTCTGCAAAAGTAGTCCCTGAGAGTAATCCTCATGATATTCTCAAGGAAAATAATGCTACGTTTCATCCATCATCTGATCCGGATTCATTTCTTGACTCTTTGTCAATGTCATCAGTTGTTGTCGCTGCTCCTGTCTACTTAGCGACAGCAACCACCACCACCACTTCGAAGATGGCGATGAAGTCTCCTCAGCGCCCTCCCAGTGCTAAAAAGCTCAGGGATGTCAAGATGGAGAACCAAGCCCCCAAGCTTCCTCTCAAGGTCACTGAGTTACCTCCTGTGTCTCTACCTGGTCCCACATTTCACCGCCATTGACTATTTAGTAAATGAATGTGCTCTCACCAGGGAAAGGGTGGACACGCTGCAAACTTCAGCTGAGTTAATCTTCTGGCAGGTCGCTGGTACTCCTGGAATGAAGACGAACGTCAGCAACCTGGTGTCTGACGTTCAGTATCTAAAGGAGGACCACAAGGACCTTCGCCAATCCCTCATCAACATTGAGCAAAAGGTCGATGCTCATGCCGTTGTCCTAGAGTCTATTCAAAAGACTCAGTCCGAAGTGATGTAGGCTCTCTCAAGGCTCGGTGGGGCTGGTCCCTCATTTGTTGCTGCTGATTAAACCATGCTTCAAGACGTGCAAACAAATGTTCGCACTGTGATGTTCCACGTTCTGCCCCATGATAACATTGAGGGGGAGAAGGTGGCCAAAGAGTTCGCTGACGAAATAATCGGCGAGCACAACCGGAGGTTCCCTGATGAAAGGATCTCTCCTTACATCCAAAGAGCAAAACCTTCATTCGCTGCAAGGTTTGGTGATGATGATGATGAAGAAGAGGATGATGAAGAAAAAGAAGAAGAAGAAGAAGAGGAACGCATCCCTCACTTTGGTGATGATGATGATGATGATGATGATGACATGGGATTTGCAATGGAACATTTCAGAATGTCCACGCCAGGCACATCTCAGCTAGAGCCCTTGGGGGACGGATCTGGTCCCTCAGGCAAAGGATCACATAAAGTGGTTGATCTTGATGCCCCAATCCCAAAAACAGAGGGGGAGACCGTTGACAAGGTATCTCTTCAGCTTATCCCTTATATTACTCCTCTCTCTGAAACCCCCTCTATAACCTCTCCTCCTTCAAACCCTCTCTCTGATAAATCTCCTTCTTTCTCTCCTTCCCTCAGTGATCCCCGTCCCCCAAAGGACTCATCCACAAGGAGGAAACCTTCTTCTGAGAGCAGTTTATGTACATAGTGGAAACTGACTCTGAGGAAGAAGAAGGCCTCATTCCCAGACGTCGCGTTCAGAAGCAGATCGTAAGCGAGCCTGAAGAGGAAGAAAGGCGAATAGAATTCCTAAAGGAATTCGAATCCAAAAGAATAAGGGTACCCCATGAAGACCCAATAAACGCTGTACCAATCAGGATGATAGATGAATTCTACTTTCTATCCAAAGAAGAGAGGGAACAAGCATTGGAAGCTCAGAGGATCAGAGATGAATAAATAAAGCAAACTGAGAATGATCTTGCTTTAGCAAGGAAGATTCTCAGGGAAGACTCAGCAAGAGACAAAGCGGCCAAAGAACAATTGGAAAAGAGTGAACGGCTCGCTGCAGCTCTTGCTCAGAAATAACTTGCACAAGAAAACCTGAATGTAGATCCCATTCTCGCTCAATAGAAGATTCTCACTGCACTAACCACTGAAGCCACAACTCAGAAAGACAAAGAACTGGATTGGTGCACAAAGATCTTGAACTTTCGAAGATCTGATGCCAAAATCATTCACGCAACTATCCAAGGGCGACACTCCAACAGAGGTGGTCCAAAGGTATATGTAAGAATGACAAGGCCATCCAGAAGAGAGAGAAGAAGCAAAATTCTTAAGATTATATAGATACACTGAATGGCTCGAAATCAGAGATGCCATTCAGGGTTCCAAATCCAAGTTCAAGAATGTGGTAGAAGATGAGCTGAATCAGTTGCTGCAGAGAATGTCACAACATGTACAAGTTCCCTCTCTCCCTGAATCATCTAAGAAAAGAAGATCAACCTCTGAAGAAGGCCCAAGCTCAAGAAATGAACATAGTGTCAAATTTGATCCTGAAAGCATCATCAGTCATATGACGCTCCCTGATATCTCAATGCTGAATACCTCTCTTCCTACGGATCGAATATATGAAGAAAATGAAGTCATCTTGCTCCCTGAATCTGGCATGATTTTCTTGGATAATGAAAGACAGCTTCGTCTCTTCAGAAACAAGGAAATTCATAAGGCCCCTACTCGTTTCATAAAAATCTTATACTGTTACTGCTGGTCTAATGACCCTCTGGTAATCAGACAGAAGATGCTTTTTGAACATGAGTTACAAAGAAGAAATGTGAGCCTCTCTGATTGGTAGTAGCTTTTTATTCCTTTGTAATATTTTCTTCAGTGTAAATGTACTTTCACTTTAATTATTGTAATTTCATTTCTATGTAATATCTTCATATTATAATTAATGAAATACACTCGAGTACTTTACTCCATCTCGTACTGAAAAGATCCCTAAAAAAAAGTAAAAGGGACAATGAACATAAGAGTTCTATTTTCTTAACTTTTCTTAGCTCACTGAAATTTCACTCTGAAAGTTCAATCAGTGAATGTACTTTAAGCTTTTCTACTTGTAAAATTGTGATTTCATATCCTTATAAATGAAACTCAATTCAGATAATAGATTAGCTGAAAAAGATCTTACAGATTAGTACTTAGAAAATTTATTTCAAATTTTATAAGTCCCTACTAATCTTTTAAAAGCAATTTTCCTATGTTGCTAAATCATATGATTGTTGATTATAACTCCTCTCAATGATTTGAATATAATTCCTTTAACATACTTAGTGAAATTCCTTAGTTAGGCTTCTGTTCAAATTCAGCGATAGCATATGCTACTGTTCATATTCGGCCAAAAGCATGGCTGTCTTATTAGCAAGGACAAGCTTCCTATCCAAGCTTGACACGTGGCATATACCTTTTGTCTTGCATTAAATGCAAACGGGTATAAATAAGATGGAGATATCTTCTTCATCTTAATGCATGCTTCTCTCTAACCCATACCCTCTTTATTTTTTCTTTCATCTTCTTGTGCATCAAACTTAGTGTTTCTTAGTTACAATAGAATAGGTGTTAAACTTGTTCTTATTCCGCTTGTAACTGTAAATTTGTTTATTATCTATAAACTCATTTAAAAACCAAAATCTGTGTGTTTGTATTCAACCCCCCCCCCTTCTACAAACTGTTTACTTAATATTTAACTCTTGTAGACCCTTATTGGGACCAACCGGATTTTGACACTTTGATGAGTAAAACATGTTTCATGAGAGGTCTTGATGTTTTATTTATAAATGGAGATCATTTGGTATCAATGGTATTTTGAGAATATTGGATTTATAAACCCATTGAATTTACATGTTACGGTATTATGGGACATTTTGTAGAAGTATATGATTATGAGTTCATTTGGAAAATGGTTTGTCTCAAGTAATATTTTGAGTAATTACATAAGTGTTGAGTTATATAGAATTTGCTCGGTTTTGACTAAAATGAGTCTCATGGACAATTGTCCGAGTTGAATAATATTTTTCACGTTTTGGGTGCGTTGGTCATTCAATTAGTGTCGTGTAATTTTATGTCTTCCCCAACCTTGAGAAATAATTGATTATTGGAAAATAACTTTTGAGCAAAGAGTTGGTGTTGGGAAATTATCAATATGTCTTGCTTGACGTGTTTGATTTATAGAGTAGAATGTAATGGATCCATAGGTATATAAGTCGGTAATTAAATCATGTGAAGGATTACACGAACCTGATTTAAATGGGAAACAGGCATTGCGATACATTGTGTAATTTCCATGCATCCTTAAACTCACTAGGAATAGGCATTGTGATAAAGTGTAATTCGCGAGGTAAACTCACTTGGAATAGGCATTGTGATTAAGTGTAATTCGCGAGGTAAACTCACTCGGAATAGGCATTGTGATAAAGTGTAATTCGCGAGGTAAACTCATTCGGAATAGGCATTGCGATAAAATGTAATTCGCAAGGTAAACTCACTCCGAATAGACATTGTGATAAAGTGTAATTCGTGAGGTAAACTCACTCGGAATAGGCATTGTGATAAAATGTAATTCGCGAGGTAAACTTACTGGAATAGGCAGAGTTATCCAAAATTTATATTATTAGATCTTTGAGATCGAACCATATTTTTGGTATCCTAGAAAATGGAGGGTTGTCCATGTTTTGGTATTTGAAGCACTTAATCGCATTCACGCTTTGAGTGAGTAAAAGGTGTAGAGTTCGTGTTTGAACGAGTATTTTATGTAAAGCCTTCATTATTACTATATTTTGATTTGAAGCTTTCACTACGAAAATGATAAGTTTAAGAAAGGTATTGCTTTTATAATGGAGTCATTATAACTGAGGAACTATTATTTAAAGAAGTTATCTTTCGATTTCAAATCAATTATAAATATGTTATAAACTCTTGAGCTCACTATGCGTTAAGCTTAACCCTTTTTCTGTGTCGGAATGTGCATCATGATATCGTTGGGATTGGTACTAGCGACACGTGTGGAATCGAGTGCTAGAAAGTGACACGATAAAGATTAGACTCGTGGTGATACTTTCCGCATTTTTGAGATAGCGACCGTTATTGGTTTAGTAACACCGGATTATAATTATGTCTTAGTATAAGACTTGATCAGTATTTTGTATGTTTACATAGAATTTTTATTTGAGGAACTTTGAGTATTGATTTATAGGAAGTGATCTATCTTTGAATCGATGTATTATTGAAATTTTAAATTAGTCGTTATTTCCAGATTTGAGGGTGTTACAATAATACAGTAACCAGACATGTGTTCAGATCCGTTTTTATAGATAAAATAAAATTAAGACATGTGTTTAAGAAAATAATCCAAATCCGTTTGATGAAAAATTTAGATTTTTTATTGAACATTTTCAAATTAAGACATTGTTTTCAAATATTTTCATTTTGTAATTCTTTTGGCCTTTGATATTATCAGTGATGCCCTTTATTCTATTAGTTACTTGCGACAAAACTTAAAAACTCATATACATAGTAAAACAATACCTACAGTTTCAACTGTGAACAAATTAATTCATCAAATCCATCAATATTTTTAACTATAATATTTTTACTGTTAACAAAAATGTATCATGCAAATCTATAATAAAATGTAGAATACTTAAATAATTATTTTGCTATTATATATCGTATAATAATTAAATATGAGCATTTAGATCTTTTTTATAAAAATATTGCACATATGTTCCAAAAATTACTGTTGAACTATTTTTTTTTATAAAAAAGTAACAAGACCTTTGTCCACATCTGTTTTTTTATAAACATCAAATAAAATTAAGACGCATGTTTAACAAAATAATCCCAATCCAGTTTTATGAAAAATTCTAGATATGTCTTTTATAGAACATTTTGAAATTTGTATTTGCAGTTCACATCCATTGTTTTCATCGTATACATGTTTTCATCCTATAATTCTTGCGACAAAACATAAAAACTCAGGCAGATTCAACCGTTAATAGTTTAATTCATTCAATTCATCAACATTTTGTAATTATATTATGTTTTATATTAAAAAAAGATTTAAAAGAATTAAAATCAGGTATCATGAAAATCTATATTCAAATGTTGAATACTTATGTTTATTTCTTAATAAGTTGTAACAGATTTGGAATTAAAAGAAAAGGAACAACTTAACCAAAGGAAAAAGGACTTGAACAATGTAACATTCAGTACAACAAAATTGTGTTTATAGAAAAAATAAAGTTTAAGCATTAACAACTTGTACTACATGGAAATATAAAATCTTGTCTAATGCTTTATAGGATAATAATAATATAGACACAACTTTACATATGAGCATACCCATCTAAACCAAAGATTGTGTTTTTAAAGTAGTTGTTTCACTACATTGTGTTGTAAATACATGAATGTAACAATATTACTTTTTTGTTTCCACACACAAATGTGTCTGAATTCAAGAAAGCCAACATCATCAAAACTCAAATTCATGACATCAAACAATGTGGTCTACCACATTCTCACCACACTCTCAGGTTGAAGCCTTAAGTTCAACACAACAAAAATTTTAGTCCACCAGTCCATATAAGAACATTGTTTTAACTAATCTTCATCAAGAAAAAAAAACCAATTTTACCATTGTTTAAAGTTTGGTGATTTGGAAAATCAATTTTATTACCGGTTAAAGCACCTAACTCATAATTGGCGAATTCGCACGCAGATGTCGTTGAATAAGAAATTTTCTCGTATTATAGTTGAAATAGAACTGGCAAACAAAAACATTACCATACATTGCACTACAAAAAAAATGATTTTTACCCCTAAAAATCACTCGGAAGTCAATGGATTATCCATAAAACATAACAATAGTTCGACAGAATCCGATGTTTAAAGAAAAAGAAAGTACCAACAGAACTCCCACAAGAAAATATTTGGACAATCTGTTATTGATTTGCAATAACCACCCAGTATTTACCTACCTACTTTGGTGACAGTTTACGTTGAATCATCCTCTAGCGATAGAGTTTCCAAAAAAAATCCCCATGTAATACTTGAATGGGCAACCTATTGTCGCAGAATGTTACGAGAATCACATATGTGCAATATGTGCAATCCACAGTATCCTTCATGTTAAAAAGATTGGGATATATAACGAGAAGCGCTTTTAGCACTCAATTTGATTGTGAACGTGAGAACAAATGAAACTGCGACACGTGTCCAATCAGCAGAACGTTGAATTGATTATAGATTATACACAGCGGGTTTAGATGTTCTTTGGTATACCCAATCAACAAGAAAATGATAATTATTTATTTTTGATATAAAATTCAAATTTTTATTTATTACTAATGTTACTGTGTTTAAGGTTTCTGGAGTTACAAATTATTTGAAAATATGTGGTACCTATTTATGAAGTTGTATTGTACATTTTTTATTAATCCCGGCGTTGAATATGTGGTACCTTTTTATGAAGTTGTATGGTACCTTTTTATTTATGAAGTTGTATGGTACATTTTGAGGTCCAGCGTTTCAAAATATTTGAAGATATGTGGTACGTTTTTATGAAGTTGTATTGTACATTTTGAGTTCCAAACGAGATTTTCTAAGGTTTTCTTCCCGGTGTATATATATACCCTAGTAAACAATGTTGTTTGCTTTAAATCCCGTATCTTGCATATATACATATGTTCAATAAATAATCATGGTTATGTTGGGAAATTTAATAATTCTTTTGAAATTATATATTGTATCATAATTAAGTATGAGCTGGCCAGATTTATTTTTATAAAAATATTGCAGATATGTTTTAGAAAATTATTCCACCGGATCTTTTTTTCCAAGAATAAATATCGTAGAAATCTAACTTTTTTTAATAATACAGTAAACTGACATGTGTCCAGATCCGTTTTTTTATAGATAAAATAAAATTAAGACATGTGTTTAAGAAAATAATCCCAATCCATTTTATGAAAAATTTAGATTTTTTATAGAACATTTTTAAATTTGTATTTGCAGTTCACATCCATTGTTTTCATCGTCTAAATATTTTCATTCTGTAATTGTTTTGGCCTTTGATATTATCTATTGGTGATGCCCTTTATTTTATTAGTGACTTGGGACAAAACCTAAAAACTCATATACATAGTAAAACAACACCTACAGTTTCAATTGTGTTTCTAAAGCAAAGATTATGTTTCTAGTGTTTCTAAAGCAAAGATTATGTTTCTAAAGTAGTTGATTCACTACATTGTGTTGTAAACACTTGTAATTAGCAATATTACTTTTTTGTTTCCACACACAAATGTGCCTGAATTCAAGAAAACCGACATCATAAAAACTCAAATTCATGACATCAAACAATGAGGCCTGTCAAACTCTCACTCTCAGGTTGAAGATTTAAGTTCAACTCAACAAATATTTCAATCCGACGGTCCAAATTAGAACATTTTTTTAGCTAATCTTCATCAATAAAAAAAGCCAATTTTATCACCGGTTAAAGTTTGGTGATTTGGAATATTAATTTTATCACTAGTTAAAGCACCTAACTCATAATTTGCGAATTATATCATTGAGTAAGAAATTTCCTTGCATCTTAGTTGTCATAGAATTGGAAAACAAAAACATCACCATACGGTGCACTACAAAACAAATGATTTTTACTCCCAAAAATCACTCGGGGAAATTTCAGTCGACGGATTACCCATAAAACATAGCAATAGTTCGGCATAATCCAATGTTTTTAAAAAAAGTACCAACGAATCACCCTGAGGAACTATTATTTAAAGAAGTTATCTTTCGATTTCAAATCAATTATAAATATGTTATAAACTCTTGAGCTCACTATGCGTTAAGCTTAACCCTTTTTCTGTGTCGGAATGTGCATCATGATATCGTTGGGATTGGTACTAGCGACACGTGTGGAATCGAGTGCTAGAAAGTGACACGATAAAGATTAGACTCGTGGTGATACTTTCCGCATTTTTGAGATAGCGACCGTTATTGGTTTAGTAACACCGGATTATAATTATGTCTTAGTATAAGACTTGATCAGTATTTTGTATGTTTACATAGAATTTTTATTTGAGGAACTTTGAGTATTGATTTATAGGAAGTGATCTATCTTTGAATCGATGTATTATTGAAATTTTAAATTAGTCGTTATTTCCGGATTTGAGGGTGTTACAATAATACACTAACCAGACATGTGTTCAGATCCGTTTTTATAGATAAAATAAAATTAAGACATGTGTTTAAGAAAATAATCCAAATCCGTTTGATGAAAAATTTAGATTTTTTATTGAACATTTTCAAATTAAGACATTGTTTTCAAATATTTTCATTTTGTAATTATTTTGGCCTTTGATATTATCGGTGATGCCCTTTATTCTATTAGTTACTTGCGACAAAACTTAAAAACTCATATACATAGTAAAAGAATACCTACAGTTTCAACTGTGAACAAATTAATTCATCAAATCCATCAATATTTTTAACTATAATATTTTTACTGTTAACAAAAATGTATCATGCAAATCTATAATAAAATGTAGAATACTTAAATAATTATTTTGTTATTATATATCGTATAATAATTAAATATGAGCATTTAGATCTTTTTTATAAAAATATTGCACATATGTTCCAAAAATTACTGTTGAACTATTTTTTTTATAAAATAGTAACCAGACCTTTGTCCACATCTGTTTTTTTATAAACATCAAATAAAATTAAGACGCATGTTTAACAAAATAATCCCAATCCAGTTTTATGAAAAATTCTAGATGTGTCTTTTATAGAACATTTTGAAATTTGTATTTGCAGTTCACATCCATTGTTTTCATCGTATACATGTTTTCATCCTATAATTCTTGCGACAAAACATAAAAACTCAGGCAGATTCAACTGTTAATAGTTTAATTCATTCAATTCATCAACATTTTGTAATTATATTATGTTTTATATTAAAAAAAGATTTAAAAGAATTAAAATCAGGTATCATGAAAATCTATATTCAAATGTTGAATACTTATGTTTATTTCTTAATAAGTTGTAACAGATTTGGAATTAAAAGAAAAGGAACAACTTAACCAAAGGAAAAAGGACTTGAACAATGTAACATTCAGTACAACAAAATTGTGTTTATAGAAAAAATAAAGTTTAAGCATTAACAACTTGTACTACATGGAAATATAAAATCTTGTCTAATGCTTTATAGGATAATAATAATATAGACACAACTTTACATATGAGCATACCCATCTAAACCAAAGATTGTGTTTCTAAAGTAGTTGTTTCACTACATTGTGTTGTAAATACATGAATGTAACAATATTACTTTTTTGTTTCCACACACAAATGTGTCTGAATTCAAGAAAGCCAACATCATCAAAACTCAAATTCATGACATCAAACAATGTGGTCTACCACATTCTCACCACACTCTCAGGTTGAAGCCTTAAGTTCAACACAACAAAAATTTTAGTCCACCGGTCCATATAAGAACATTGTTTTAACTAATCTTCATCAAGAAAAAAAAACCAATTTTACCATTGTTTAAAGTTTGGTGATTTGGAAAATCAATTTTATTACCGGTTAAAGCACCTAACTCATAATTGGCGAATTCGCACGCAGATGTCGTTGAATAAGAAATTTTCTCGTATTATAGTTGAAATAGAACTGGCAAACAAAAACATTACCATACATTGCACTACAAAAAAAATGATTTTTACCCCTAAAAATCACTCGGAAGTCAATGGATTATCCATAAAACATAACAATAGTTCGACAGAATCCGATGTTTAAAGAAAAAGAAAGTACCAACAGAACTCCCACAAGAAAATATTTGGACAATCTGTTATTGATTTGCAATAACCACCCAGTATTTACCTACCTACTTTGGTGACAGTTTACGTTGAATCATCCTCTAGCGATAGAGTTTCCAAAAAAAATCCCCATGTAATACTTGAATGGGCAACCTATTGTCGCAGAATGTTACGAGAATCACATATGTGCAATATGTGCAATCCACAGTATCCTTCATGTTAAAAAGATTGGGATATATAACGAGAAGCGCTTTTAGCACTCAATTTGATTGTGAACGTGAGAACAAATGAAACTGCGACACGTGTCCAATCAGCAGAACGTTGAATTGATTATAGATTATACACAGCGGGTTTAGATGTTACTGGTATACCCAATCAACAAGAAAATGATAATTATTTATTTTTGATATAAAATTCAAATTTTTATTTTTTACTAATGTTCTGTGTTTAAGGTTTCTGGAGTTACAAATTATTTGAAAATATGTGGTACCTATTTATGAAGTTGTATTGTACATGTTTTATTAATCCCGGCGTTGAATATGTGGTACCTTTTTATGAAGTTGTATGGTACCTTTTTATTTATGAAGTTGTATGGTACATTTTGAGGTCCAGCGTTTCAAAATATTTGAAGATATGTGGTACGTTTTTATGAAGTTGTATTGTACATTTTGAGTTCCAAACGAGATTTTCTAAGGTTTTCTTCCCGGTGTATATATATACCCTAGTAAACAATGTTGTTTGCTTTAAATCCCGTATCTTGCATATATACATATGTTCAATAAATAAACATGGTTATGTTGGGAAATTTAATAATTCTTTTGAAATTATATATTGTATCATAATTAAGTATGAGCAGGCCAGATTTATTTTTATAAAAATATTGCAGATATGTTTTAGAAAATTATTCCACCGGATCTTTTTTTCCAAGAATAAATATCGTAGAAATCTAATTTTTTTAATAATACGATGGCGACATGTGTCCAGATCCGTTTTTTTATAGATAAAATAAAATTAAGACATGTGTTTAAGAAAATAATCCCAATCCATTTTATGAAAAATTTAGATTTTTTATAGAACATTTTTAAATTTGTATTTGCAGTTCACATCCATTGTTTTCATCGTCTAAATATTTTCATTCTGTAATTGTAATTGTTTTGGCCTTTGATATTATCTATTGGTGATGCCCTTTATTTTATTAGTGACTTGGGACAAAACCTAAAAACTCATATACATAGTAAAACAACACCTACAGTTTCAATTGTGTTTCTAAAGCAAAGATTATGTTTCTAAAGTAGCTGATTCACTACATTGTGTTGTAAACACTTGTAATTAACAATATTACTTTTTTGTTTCCACACACAAATGTGCCTGAATTCAAGAAAACCGACATCATAAGAACTCAAATTCATGACATCAAACAATGAGGCCTGTCAAACTCTCACTCTCACTCTCAGGTTGAAGATTTAAGTTCAACTCAACAAATATTTCAATCCGACGGTCCAAATTAGAACATTTTTTAGCTAATCTTCATCAATAAAAAAAGCCAATTTTATCACCGGTTAAAGTTTGGTGATTTGGAAAATTAATTTTATCACTGGTTAAAGCACCTAACTCATAATTTGCGAATTATATCATTGAGTAAGAAATTTCCTTGCATCTTAGTTGTCATAGAATTGGAAAGCAAAAACATCACCACACGGTGCACTACAAAACAAATGATTTTTACTCCCAAAAATCACTCGGGGAAATTTCAGTCGACGGATTACCCATAAAACATAGCAATAGTTCGGCATAATCCAATGTTTTTAAAAAAAGTACCAACGAATCACCCTGAAAAAGATATTTGGACAATCTATTATTGATTTGAAATAACCCCAGAATTTACCTACCTACTTTGGTGACAGTTTTATGTTGAATCATCCTCTTGCTACATATTTTTTAAAGAAAAGTCCCTGAGTAAAAGTTGAATCAGCAACCTGTTATCGCGGTTGTTACGAGAATCACATATATGTGCAATATGTGCAATCAACAATATCCTTCATGTTAAAAAGATTGGGATATATAACGAGAAGCACTTTTGGCACTCATCATTGCCTAATAATTAAGCAAAGAACAACCTACATAAAACTTTCATATATATATATATATAGGAAGGTTCAAATGAGAACTTTGCATTTTTAAAGGAACAAAGAGACACTTGTGATCATATATGATATGAGTCCCACATAATGTTAAATCATTTATGATTTAGTATTATGTGGGACCTACATCATATGTGGTCCACAAATTGTTCCTTTGTTCATTTAAAACGGGGTGGTTCTCATATGAATCTTCCCCTATATATATATATATAGAGAGAGAGAGGTGGGTTCATACGAGAACGGTATCAATTTACGAGAACGCGAGGACAAATCTCGGCCAATCATTTTGTACATGAAATTTTTCAAAATCATATATGATTTCATGTACAAAATCATCATATGTGATTTTGTAAGCATAAAAAAGGACACGTGCGACTTTTTACCTGCGCAAGTCGCGGAAAAAGTCGCGGCTAATCATATATTATTTTGTACGTGAATCATATATATGATTCTGTACATGAATCATATGTGATTTTGTACATGAAAAATTTCATGTACAAAATGATTGGATGAGGATTCTCCTCGCATTCTCGTAAATTGTTATCGTCGTCGCATGAACCTCTTTCTTTCTGTATATATATATATATATCATTAATTAGAATACATTTCATTCACGCCATTTACTTGTATTTGTAAAGTTTCCATTTATTTCCTTGTAATATGTACTATAATCGAACCTATATTGTAAAGTGACGTCCATGTAGAGGATTGGTGAGGATTGGTGGTCTGATAGCCACCGCGTGTTTTCTAAATCTTTTTATTGTTTTCCACTTCACTGAATGGTCTCATATATATTTTTCTCGATTACTGAATTTCATCAGTTATGAGCAATCGTATATATGTCTGCCTTTTTGTCCACGTTTTCTGAAACGCAGATGGAAGTATGGAAATTTATAATATGTCCAACCATGTTTCTATAGATGAAATTCAATAACCAACCAGGAATGAGTTCAGAGAATCTATGGTTTTCTTTTGCCTGGGTGGAGATGTATGTAATTAAAGGAAAATGTAAATTTAAAAAACTGGCACAAACGAACTTCATGATGCAAGATATTTCGTGCTTGTTGTTATTCATCACGGTTTCATTTGATAAAATTAGGGTAGTTTTGAATCATTAGCTACTCATTGAGTAAAATTTTTCAAGAGGTGCATTGAGTGCCTGCCATAACGGCGGATGACAATAGTTTCCTTCTCCCAAATTTGCGCTATTTCCTTTCATATATATCAAACAAAATATTGTAAATCGAAAGTGATTATTATGAACGGTTTTTTTTCTTCTTTTTTCTAAAACAAGGAGTGATGAATATGTAAGGAAACCAGAAGCTTTAGAGGAGTCGATGAAGAAGACAAGTGCATGAAAAGGTGCGTATAGAAAGTATAATTAAGTTTGTACACAACGTAATACTTTAATTGACATGCGAAAAACACCCCTGAGTTGGTTACACATGTGGTAGAAAGAAATAACAACATAGGTTTCTCTAAACCTTTTTATTTATTCAGAAAAAACATACGACTTCCAACAATATATATATATATGCCGTTTCATAGATAACTTAACATTGCATCACTCTTAGGGTTCCAGAATAACACCAATAGAGGTGAGGTAATCATTATAATTTCCAAAGAATCCGATATACTTGCCCTTTGTGACCGCTAGAGAGAAACTAGTCCCTTCACTTTTGCCGTATGGCCCATAAGTCTTCCCTATGTTGGTATGAAAAGACAAGGACGTGATCACCGTACCACCATAAAAAATTCCAGTTGTTCCGCTTATCTGGATGAGGACCTCATCATCATCAAACTTCACCTGATTATTCCAAACAAATCCATCATAAGTGTTATATATGTGAGATAAAATATAACAAGATATAATTCCTACATGTATGTATACATATACATGTACATATTTATATAATAGATATAGTGAGAACTCACAAGTCACTACAAGAAAAATTCTTGTTACTTGTCACTATTAAGCTAAATTTGGTCACTAAAGTCATTTAGTGACCAAAATTTAAGTCGTCACTTTTCGTCACTGAAGGTCCGTCACTAATTTTCAATAATGACCAAATACAAGAGTGGTCACTAGTTAGTGACAAAATTAAAGTGGTCACTATGTTTGTGACGACTAAATTAGTCACTAAATATCGTCACTAAGTCGCTAAACTAGTTGTCCAAGATAACGGCTCGTTAACGTCCGTTAACTTATCTTAGTGACAAAAAAAAGTGGTCACTAATTACGAAACCATGGGAAAAAAAATTGTCATTAATTTTTACTATAATTGCACTACATTAAAATGAAAACCTGTTGACCCTTAAATATAGAAATCTAACATATTAATTCCATGCATAACTTGTAGTTCTTGACCCATTCTAAAAACAAACATTCAATATTATGTCTACTTATTATTGCTAAAAACACTTAACATATGATTAACTGAGAAAAAAAACGTAACATTCTTGATTTCGAGATCCCAACGTAGATATTTGTGACAATTGTTCCATCATCTTATATTTTTTTTCCTTATTTGATTTTGCTCCTCTTGAAATTGGGCATGACCTTCTTTAGTCTTCTTAATTTCTTCCTCTAAGGCCTTTGATTTTTCCTTTTCCAATTCCAACTCCATCTGTAGGTTTTATGTGGCTAAAACTTGTTTTGTCGAAGCCGCACGTCCCTTTATAAGTCCAAGAATACGATGTAGTTTTATCAAACAAATCTCCGCCGGTGAACAAGAAGAAGCAGCGTCCATACTTAGTAATTTATTCTACATATTAAAACAAATAAATCTTTATTAGTTCTACTATAAGGACGGCACAACCTTCCAATCAAAGAATTAAATCAAAGCAAAAAAAATCACATTTGTAGACTGAAATCCATGACATAATTAAATCAGATTTTGCAACAATTAAATTAGATATTTTAGTGGGAATATAAAGCTACCGGGAATATTAATTCTGAGATGTTAATTGAAGTGGGAATATACAGCTAGTATTGATTATACCAAACATAAGACTATTCCCAAGAGATGCAAATGATTATTGTGTTGTCCAGATAAAGATTTTCTATTTGGGCGGCTGTCGGCTTAGTGACAACGACTCGCAGCTACTGTCCAGTTTCGTTTGATGTGTTTACAAGAAATGGTCTCGTGATAGATATATGTGGGCTGTCCACAACGCGTGCTGCTCATAAAAGAGGTTGTATACAGGTTTTTGCTAAGGGCTACAACATTGGTCTCGTGATAGTTTTGGTTCTCCGGTTTTTTTTTTCAAAGTTCTCCCTTGATCTTTACCCTCTATATATATATATATAGGTTCAGGTTCAGGCAACAAAAAATTGAAAAACTAAGGAACACCCTAATAACCATTCATTTGTACGGTATGCACATGTTTATACAAGTAATTTGTCCGGTATGCACATATGCATAGAAACCAATAAACATCTTCAATTACTTGTATGCAAATGTGTACACTGTACATATATGATTGGTTATTAGATGTACTCAGTGTAAGCAAAACATGAAAAAGTAAATAGCTACTAACTTTTGGTCATTTCCCTTTTATATATGGTACTCTTTCCCCAATAACAGTAACACCTTTTTCTAGTTTTCAATTCAACTTTAAATGCAAATGCATTCTTGGACGAAAAAAAAGGTCATTGTCATGGATCTCAAAACCAAAAATTCAAGCTTGGGTGGACCTCAAAAATGCTAAAGCAGAAGCTCAATCAAGAAAGCAATTATTAGAGAGTGATGAGTGCCAAAAATGCTTCTCGGTATATATCCCAATCTTTTTTACATCTGTGTTTCTCGTATTGCTCGTGTTTGACTTGGTCAGACTCTCGTTAACGCATATGCTGACATCTATAGGATACTTCTATAAATTCGGTTTTTAGGATGCGATCGATAAATAAGAGTCCTGATATATCATTTTATTAGACACAAGTTATAAGAGCAAAAATAGAGTGTCGTATCTAAAGGCGTTTCAATAGGTTTATAAGACGTTTTTGGGTGTCTTAACAAGTTTACTAGGACGTTTAAAAAAATGTCATATTAGCGATTTTATAGGAGGCAGTTTGAAGCGTTCTATAAAGACCAATGTCCTATAAAAATATTGGTTTGTATGACACTTTCTTAAAAGTTGACTTATAAAACGCTTTTTATTACAACTGTTCTAAAAAATTTGTTACGATGCCCAAGTGTGTTATAAAATTATTACAACTCCTTTATATATGCCGATTTATTTTTTGATCTTGTAATTTGTGTTTTATATAGTGTTCAATCATGAAGCTAATTTATTGGTGACGTCCTAAAAACTTATTTTTGGCGTAATAAGTGTTACATTGTTCAAATATTTTTTTTCTTTGGTTCTTCATTTTTTTTTAATTTCAAATCCGTTAAAACTTATTAAGAAAATAAACATAATTCAACATTTGAATATATATTTGCGTGCCACATGCTTTAAGTTCTTTTAAAACTTTTGTTGACGGTAAAACATAATATTATTAAAAAATATTGAAGGATTAGATGAATTAAACCGTCTACAATTGAAACCGCTAGTGTTGTTTTACAATCCTTCTAAGTTTTTAATTTTTTGTTGAAGGTTGCTAATAGAATAAACATTATTACCCCACAGAAAATATCAACGGCCAAAAGAATTACAGGATGGAAACATTTACATAATGAAAACAATGGATGTGAACTGCAAATACAAATCTCAAAATGTTCTATAAAAACAAAAAGTAGAAGTTTTCATAAAACCGGATTCGGGTTATTTTCTTAGACACACGTCTTATTTTTATTTTATTTATATAAAAAACAGATCTGGACATGGACACATGCCTTGATATTTTTTCTAAAAAAATAGTTCTACAATATTTCTTGGATAATGATCCGGAGGAATATTTAAAAAAAACATATGTACAATATTTTCATAACAAATAGATCTGGTCGCTGGTACTTAATTATGATACAATATATAATAACAACATAATTATTTAAATTTCCTAACATAATTAATCACGGTTGTTTATTGAATATTTCCATCACATGTTTTTAACAAATAAGATAATATAGATTGAATTAGTTTCCTTTGTTTAATATGGTATGAATATAAACCTTGAGATTTATTATGCAATTTTTAATATTGGAGATTCCATAATATATTTTAAAAACCATAAATAACCACCTATTTGATATTCTATGCTTTTCAAATAAAGAAACTTGAGTGAATAATATATACATGAAATAGCTATGCTTGTTTCTTGTGGTAAATCTTGTGGTAAAGAGCAGTTGGAAACTAGATTGCCATACATTTTAAATTTCATCAAAATGTATATTAACTAGCTAGCATGATCACAAGATATCGCGAAGAGTCGTGTCGACAACCATCAAATAATCCATGCATCCCAAAAATAGCAGGACGGATATAAAAGTCTTTTTATACGGTGAAACAATTAGTATTGACGATAAAAAATAACGAAAACCAAGATTTTTATTGTCATGTCTTTATATTTTTGCTAACGTTCAATATCGTTCGATAGCCAAATTCAACGTTCCGAGAGATTTTAAACATTTTTACTTGATTTCGAGGTATTTTTAAGTTTTTTTATCGATTTGGATGGATTTTTCGGTTTTATTTGTTGATTTTAAGGAAAACTTTTTCCGTGTTTTTGGTTGATTTCAATTGTGTTTTGGTTTTTAGGTTCATTACGAGGTACACTTGCATCTTCGTTGAACTCCTGAATTTTGGATGGTGGCACCTTTTGAAAACGATACGGTTGAACATTTTTTTTTCAGAAACGTAATTTTTTTAAAACGATGGCACGTAATAAGCTCCGTCAATGAAATGAAAAATAGCATCAGTTAAAAAAAAATTAAATGGTTGAAATGAGATCCAAAAAGCTATAAACTGCGACATTCAAATCAAATCGTCTGCTAAACTACATATATATATATATATATATATGCAAGATACGAATTGAAAGCAAACAATATTGTTTGCTAGGGAATAGTTATATATATATATATATATATATCTGTGTGTGTGCGCGTGTGTGGTTTCATAAAGATCAGTAATAGTTTAGTGTTAGGTAGAAGAACATTGAAATTACGTTTCATATTAAATTTGGATATCAAAAAATTCCAATTTTTTTCTCCAACAAATCGCCAGCCATGTAGCTCTTCACCCATGAGAAGGGATGCTTCCTCTGGCTGTGGATAAAATGAATTGGGTGAATATTATGAAAAAAGAAGGCATGCAGCACATGGTTAATATTAATTTCTTTAATTAATATCTTATTATAACTTGTGTCTATAAATAGGCTTGCATGTACAGCACAACTTCATCATCAGCTCCTTAACAAATTAACTTTGTTCAAATACTATTCAATTCATAGCAATAGCAAGGGAAATGGTATGCTCTTACACTATAAGAAGCTAGCTGAGCATTCAATTCGCTAAGTGAATGCGAGGTTTACGATTACTAATTAGTTTCTTTTTATTAATTTTGTATAGTATTTTTGATCCATATGCAGGCTAGTCAAGTGGAGGTTGGACCGTGGGGAGGTGACGGTGGAGTTAATCCCTGGACATTCAATCCAGATGGTACTATTGTCGGTTTCCTCATCGCTAGTGGAGTGGTCGTAGATTCCATCAGGTTCACTTATGAGGATAAAGATCAGGTCTCACACCATTCTGAGACATATGGTGGCGACGGTGGCACACCTAATCCACTTGTGAGTACTCACACCATCTATTATATATATATATATATATATGTATATGTTTACAGGACGATGAACGGTATCTTTTTATATTATATGTGACATACATAAATGACATTTATGATGATTTGTTTGGAATACTCAGGTGCAGTTTGGTGACAATGAGGACCTCATCCAGGTCAGTGGAACAATCGGAACTTTTAACGGTTCTACGGTGATCACGTCCTTGTCTTTTCATACCAATATAGGGAAGACCTATGGGCCATACGGCCAAGGTGGAGGGACTAGTTTCTCTTTGCCGGTGACTAAGGGTAAGTATAGCGGATTCTTTGGAAATTTTGGGGATTACCTGGACTCTATTGGTGTCATTCTGCAACCCTAAGATGTTGCTGCCAACGTTAAGTTATGTATGACACGGCATACATATATACATATATATGCCATTGGAAGTCGTATGTTTTTCTGAATAAATAAAGAAGGTTGAGAAAAACCTATGTTGTTATTTATTTCTACCACATGTGTAACCAGCTCATGGGTGTTTTTCGTTTTAATGGCATTTTAATTAAAATATTATGTTGCATACAAACTGAATTATACTTTATATACGCACCCTTGTCATGCACTTGTCTTCTTTCTTCTTCAGATCCTCTAGAGCTTAGGATTTCCTTACATATTCATCACTACTTGTTTGAGAAAAAACAAGAAAAAAAACTACTCCGACTGTCATTTTGGATTTACAATACTTTTGTCATATTTATGAAAGCAAATAATGCAACTATGGGAGAAGGAAACTACTCCCATCCACCCTTAATGCAAATGCAGGCATTCAACGCACCTCTTAATTTTTTTTTTTACTAATTGAATAACCAATGATACAAAGTACTGTAATTTCAACGAATTAATTAGTTATGATAAACAACCATGAAATATTATGCATCACAATGTTCGTATGTGCCGTTTTTTTATTTTTGCACGTAGGCATGAGAAAACCATAGATTATGTGAACTCATTGTGGGTTGGATCATGACTATCATCTATAGAAACATGGTTGGCCACATTATAAATTGACACACTTTCATATGGGAAGACGAGGAGAAAAGTTTGTTGCTCATATGTGATCAAATTTACTAGTAGAGAAAACTATCGGTACGTCACCAGGTGAAGTAGAAAACACTAAAACTGTTTAGAAAACACGTGGTGGCTATCTGGCAACCAACCCTCTATATGGATGTCACCTTACAATATCGGTTGGATTATAGTACATATTACAAGGAAAGAAATGGAAAATTACAAATACAAGTAAATGACGTGAATGAAATGTACACAAATTAAAGACATGAAAGGCTTACGTACATTGATTTTTGCTTAATTATTAGAGAGTGATGAGTGCCAAAAGTGCTTCTCGGTATATATCCCAATCTTTTTTACATCTGTGTTTCTCGTATTGCTCGTGTTTGACTTGGTCAGACTCTCGTTAACGCGTATGCTGACATATATAGGACGGATGCTTCTATAAATTCGGTTTTTAGGATGCGATCGATAAATAAGAGTCCTAATATATCATTTTATTAGACACAAGTTATAAGAGCAAAAATAGAGTGTCGTATCTAAAGGCGTTTCAATAGGTTTATATAAGACGTTTTTGGGTGTCTTAACAAGTTTACTAGGATGTTTAAAAAAATGTCATATTAGCGATTTTATAGGAGTCAATTTGAAGCGTTCTATAAACACCAATGTCCTATAAAAATATTGGTTTGTATGACACGTTCTTAAAAGTTGACTTATAAAACGCTTTTTATTACAACTGTTCTAAAAACATTTGTTACGATGCCCAAGCGTGTTATAAATTTATTACAACTCCTTTATATATGTCGATTTATTTTTTGATCTTGTAATTTGTGTTTTATATAGTGTTCAATCATGAAGCTAATTTATTGGTGACGTCCTAAAAACTTATTTTTGGCGTAATAAATGTTACATTGTTCAAATATTTTTTTTCTTTGGTTCTTCATTTTTTTTTAATTTCAAATCCGTTAAAACTTATTAAGAAAATAAACATAATTCAACATTTGAATATAGATTTGCGTGACACATGCTTTAAGTTCTTTTAAAACTTTTGTTGACGGTAAAACATAATATTATTAAAAAATATTGAAGGATTAGATGAATTAAACCGTCTACAATTGAAACCGCAAGTGTTGTTTTACAATCCTTCTAAGTTTTTAATTTTTTGTTGAAGGTTGCTAATAGAATAAACATTATTACCCCACAGAAAATATCAACGGCCAAAAGAATTACAGGATGGAAACATTTACATGATGAAAACAATGGATGTGAACTGCAAATACAAATCTCAAAATGATCTATAAAAACAAAAAGTAGAAGTTTTCATAAAACCGGATTCGGGTTATTTTCTTAGATACACGTCTTATTTTTATTTTATTTATATAAAAAACAGATCTGGACATGGACACATGCCTTGATATTTTTTTCTAAAAAAATAGTTCTACAATATTTCTTGGATAATGATCCGGTGGAATATTTAAAAAAAACATATGTACAATATTTTTATAACAAACAGATCTGGTCTGTGGTACTTAATTATGATACAATATATAATAACAACATAATTATTTAAATTTCCTAACATAATTAATCACGGTTGTTTATTGAATATTTCCATCACATGTTTTTAACAAATAAGATGATATAGATTGAATTAGTTTCCTTTGTTTAATATGGTATGAATATAAACCTTGAGATTTATTATGCAATTTTTAATATTGAAGATTCCATAATATATTTTAAAAACCATAAATAACCACCTATTTGATATTCTATGCTTTTCAAATAAAGAAACTTGAGTGAATAATATATACATGAAAAGCTATGCTTGTTTCTTGTGGTAAATCTTGTGGTAAAGAGCAGTTGGAAACTAGATTGCCATACATTTTAAATTTCATCAAAATGTATATTAACTAGCTAGCATGATCACAGGATATCGCCAAGAGTCGTGTCGACAACCATCAAATAATCCATGCATCCCAAAAATAGGAGGACGGATATAAAAATCTTTTTATACGGTGACACAATTAGCATTGACGAAAAAAATAACGAAAACCAAGATTTTTATTGTCATGTCTTTATATTTTTGCTAACGTTCAATATCGTTCGATAACCAAATTCAATGTTCCGAGAGATTTTAAACATTTTTACTTGATTTCGAGGGATTTTTAAGTTTTTTTTATCGATTTGGATGGATTTTTCGGTTTTGTTTGTTGATTTCAGGAAAACTTTTTCCGTGTTTTTGGTTGATTTCAATTGTGTTTTGGTTTTTAGGTTCATTACAAGGTACACTTGCATCTTCGTTGAACTCTTGAATTTCGGATGGTGGCACCTTTTTAAAACGATACGGTTGAACATTTCTTTTCAGAAACGTAAATTTTTTAAAACGATGGCACGTAATAAGCTCCGTCAATGAAATGAAAAATAGCATCAGCTAAAATAAATTAAATGGTTGAAATGAGATCCAAAAAGCTATAAACTGCGACATTCAAATCAAATCGTCTGCTAAACTACATATATATATATATATATGCAAGATACGAATTGAAAGCAAACAATATTGTTTGCTAGGGAATAGTTATATATATATATATATATATGTGTGTGTGTGCGCGCGTGTTTTCACAAAGTTCAGTAATAGTTTAGTGTTAGGTAGAAGAACATTGAAATTACGTTTCATATTAAATTTGGATATCAAAAAATTCCAATTTTTTTCTCCAACAAATCGCCAGCCATGTAGCTCTTCACCCATGAGAAGGGATGCTTCCTCTGGCTGTGGATAGAATGAATTGGGTGAATATTATGAAAAAAGAAGGCATGCAGCACATGGTTAATATTAATTTCTTTAATTAATATCTTAGTATAACTTGTGTCTATAAATAGGCTTGCATGTACAGCACAACTTCATCATCAACTCCTTAACAAATTAACTTTGTTCAAATACTATTCAATTCATAGCAATAGCAAGGGAAATGGTATGCTCTTACACTATAAGAAGCTAGCTGAGCATTCAATTCGCTAAGTGAATGCGAGGTTTACGATTACTAATTAGTTTCTTTTTATTAATTTTGTATAGTATTTTTGATCCATATGCAGGCTAGTCAAGTGGAGGTTGGACCGTGGGGAGGTGACGGTGGAGTTAATCCCTGGACATTCAATCCAGATGGTACTATTGTCGGTTTCCTCATCGCTAGTGGAGTGGTCGTAGATTCCATCAGGTTCACTTATGAGGATAAAGATCAGGTCTCACACCATTCTGAGACATATGGTGGCGACGGTGGCACACCTAATCCACTTGTGAGTTCTCACACCATCTATTATATATATATATATATGTATATGTTTACAGGACGACGAACGATATCTTTTTATATTATATGTCACATACATAAATGACATTTATGATGATTTGTTTGGAATACTCAGGTGCAGTTTGGTGACAATGAGGACCTCATCCAGGTCAGTGGAACAATCGGAACTTTTAACGGTTCTACGGTGATCACGTCCTTGTCTTTTCATACCAATATAGGGAAGACCTATGGGCCATACGGCCAAGGTGGAGGGACTAGTTTCTCTCTGCCGGTGACTAAGGGTAAGTATAGCGGATTCTTTGGAAATTTTGGGGATTACCTGGACTCTATTGGTGTCATTCTGCAACCCTAAGATGTTGCTGCCAACGTTAAGTTATGTATGACACGGCATACATATATACATATATATGCCGTTGGAAGTCGTATGTTTTTCTGAATAAATAAAGAAGGTTGAGAAAAACCTATGTTGTTATTTATTTCTACCACATGTGTAACCAGCTCATGGGTGTTTTTCGTTTTAATGGCATTTTAATTAAAATATTATGTTGCATTTTAATTAAAATATTATGTTGCATACAAACTGAATTATACTTTATATAGGCACCCTTGTCATGCACTTGTCTTCTTTCTTCTTCAGATCCTCTAGAGCTTAGGATTTCCTTACATATTCATCACTACTTGTTTGAGAAAAAACAAGAAAAAAAACTACTCCGACTGTCATTTTGGATTTACAATACTTTTGTCATATTTATGAAAGCAAATAATGCAACTATGGGAGAAGGAAACTACTCCCATCCACCCTTAATGCAAATGCAGGCATTCAACGCACCTCTTAATTTTTTTTTTACTAATTGAATAACCAATGATACAAAGTACTGTAATTTCAACGAATTAATTAGTTATGATAAACAACCATGAAATATTATGCATCACAATGTTCGTATGTGCCGTTTTTTTATTTTTCCACGCAGGCATGAGAAAACCATAGATTATGTGAACTCATTGTGGGTTGGATCATGACTATCATCTATAGAAACATGGTTGGCCACATCATAAATTGACACACTTTCATATGGGAAGACGAGGAGAAAAGTTTGTTTGCTCATATGTGATCAAATTTACTAGTAGAGAAAACTATCGGTACGTCACTAGGTGAAGTAGAAAACACTAAAACTGTTTAGAAAACACGTGGTGGCTATCTGGCAACCAACCCTCTATATGGATGTCACCTTACAATATCGGTTGGATTATAGTACATATTACAAGGAAAGAAATGGAAAATTACAAATACAAGTAAATGACGTGAATGAAATGTACACAAATTAAAGACATGAAAGGCTTACGTACATTGATTTTTGCTTAATTATTAGAGAGTGATGAGTGCCAAAAGTGCTTCTCGGTATATATCCCAATCTTTTTTACATCTGTGTTTCTCGTATTGCTCGTGTTTGACTTGGTCAGACTCTCGTTAACGCGTATGCTGACATATATAGGACGGATGCTTCTATAAATTCGGTTTTTAAGATGCGATCGATAAATAAGAGTCCTAATATATCAGTTTATTAGACACAAGTTATAAGAGCAAAAATAGAGTGTCGTATCTAAAGGCGTTTCAATAGGTTTATATAAGACGTTTTTGGGTGTCTTAACAAGTTTACTAGGATGTTTAAAAAAATGTCATATTAGCGATTTTATAGGAGTCAATTTGAAGCGTTCTATAAACACCAATGTCCTATAAAAATATTGGTTTGTATGACACGTTCTTAAAAGTTGACTTATAAAACGCTTTTTATTACAACTGTTCTAAAAACATTTGTTACGATGCCCAAGCGTGTTATAAATTTATTACAACTCCTTTATATATGTCGATTTATTTTTTGATCTTGTAATTTGTGTTTTATATAGTGTTCAATCATGAAGCTAATTTATTGGTGACGTCCTAAAAACTTATTTTTGGCGTAATAAATGTTACATTGTTCAAATATTTTTTTTCTTTGGTTCTTCATTTTTTTTAATTTCAAATCCGTTAAAACTTATTAAGAAAATAAACATAATTCAACATTTGAATATAGATTTGCGTGACACATGCTTTAAGTTCTTTTAAAACTTTTGTTGACGGTAAAACATAATATTATTAAAAAATATTGAAGGATTAGATGAATTAAACCGTCTACAATTGAAACCGCAAGTGTTGTTTTACAATCCTTCTAAGTTTTTAATTTTTTGTTGAAGGTTGCTAATAGAATAAACATTATTACCCCACAGAAAATATCAACGGCCAAAAGAATTGGAAACACTTACATGATGAAAACAATGGATGTGAACTGCAAATACAAATCTCAAAATGATCTATAAAAACAAAAAGTAGAAGTTTTCATAAAACCGGATTCGGGTTATTTTCTTAGATACACGTCTTATTTTTATTTTATTTATATAAAAAACAGATCTGGACATGGACACATGCCTTGATATTTTTTTCTAAAAAAATAGTTCTACAATATTTCTTGGATAATGATCCGGTGGAATATTTAAAAAAAACATATGTACAATATTTTTATAACAAACAGATCTGGTCTGTGGTACTTAATTATGATACAATATATAATAACAACATAATTATTTAAATTTCCTAACATAATTAATCACGGTTGTTTATTGAATATTTCCATCACATGTTTTTAACAAATAAGATAATATAGATTGAATTAGTTTCCTTTATTTAATATGGTATGAATATAAACCTTGAGATTTATTATGCAATTTTTAATATTGAAGATTCCATAATATATTTTAAAAACCATAAATAACCACCTATTTGATATTCTATGCTTTTCAAATAAAGAAACTTGAGTGAATAATATATACATGAAATAGCTATGCTTGTTTCTTGTGGTAAATCTTGTGGTAAAGAGCAGTTGGAAACTAGATTGCCATACATTTTAAATTTCATCAAAATGTATATTAACTAGCTAGCATGATCACAAGATATCGCGAAGAGTCGTGTCGACAACCATCAAATAATCCATGCATCCCAAAAATAGCAGGACGGATAAAAAAATCTTTTTATACGGTGACACAATTAGTATTGACGAAAAAAAATAACGAAAACCAAGATTTTTATTGTCATGTCTTTATATTTTTGCTAACGTTCAATATCGTTCGATAACCAAATTCAACGTTCCGAAAGATTTTAAACATTTTTACTTGATTTCGAGGGATTTTTTAAGTTTTTTTTATCGATTTGGATGGATTTTTCGGTTTTGTTTGTTGATTTCAGGAAAACTTTTTCCGTGTTTTTGGTTGATTTCAATTGTGTTTTGGTTTTTAGGTTCATTACAAGGTACACTTGCATCTTTGTTGAACTCCTGAATTTCGGATGGTGGCACCTTTTGAAAACGATACGGTTGAAATGAAAAATAGCATCAGTTAAAAAAAAATTAAATGGTTGAAATGAGATCCAAAAAGCTATAAACTGCGACATTCAAATCAAATCGTCTGCTAAACTACACATATATATATATATGCAAGATACGAACTGAAAGAAACAATATTGTTTAATAGGGAATAGTTATATATATATATATATATATATATGTGTGTGTGCGCGCGTGTGTGTGGTTTCATAAAGATCAGTAATAGTTTAGTGTTAGGTAGAAGAACATTGAAATTACGTTTCATATTAAATTTGGATATCAAAAAATTCCAATTTTTTCTCCAACAAATCGCCAGCCATGTAGCTCTTCACCCATGAGAAGGGATGCTTCCTCTGGCTGTGGATAAAATGAATTGGGTGAATATTATGAAAAAAGAAGGCATGCAGCACATGGTTAATATTAATTTCTTTAATTAATATCTTATTATAACTTGTGTCTATAAATAGGCTTGCATGTACAGCACAACTTCATCATCAGCTCCTTAACAAATTAACTTTGTTCAAATACTATTCAATTCATAGCAATAGCAAGGGAAATGGTATGCTCTTACACTATAAGAAGCTAGCTGAGCATTCAATTTGCTAAGTGAATGCGAGGTTTACGATTACTAATTAGTTTCTTTTTATTAATTTTGTATCGTATTTTTGATCCATATGCAGGCTAGTCAAGTGGAGGTTGGACCGTGGGGAGGTGACGGTGGAGTTAATCCCTGGACATTCAATCCAGATGGTACTATTGTCGGTTTCCTCATCGCTAGTGGAGTGGTCGTAGATTCCATCAGGTTCACTTATGAGGATAAAGATCAGGTCTCACACCATTCTGAGACATATGGTGGCGACGGTGGCACACCTAATCCACTTGTGAGTTCTCACACCATCTATTATATATATATATATATATGTATATGTTTACAGGACGACGAACGATATCTTTTTATATTATATGTCACATACATAAATGACATTTATGATGATTTGTTTGGAATACTCAGGTGCAGTTTGGTGACAATGAGGACCTCATCCAGGTCAGTGGAACAATCGGAACTTTTAACGGTTCTACAGTGATCACGTCCTTGTCTTTTCATACCAATATAGGGAAGACCTATGGGCCATACGGCCAAGGTGGAGGGACTAGTTTCTCTGCGGTGACTAAGGGTAAGTATAGCGGATTCTTTGGAAATTTTGGGGATTACCTGGACTCTATTGGTGTCATTCTGCAACCCTAAGATGTTGCTGCCAACGTTAAGTTATGTATGACACGGCATACATATATACATATATATGCCGTGGAAGTCGTATGTTTTTCTGAATAAATAAAGAAGGTTGAGAAAAACCTATGTTGTTATTTATTTCTACCACATGGGTAATCAGCTCATGGGTGTTTTTCGTTTTAATGGCATTTTAATTAAAATATTATGTTGTATTTTAATTAAAATATTATGTTGCATATAAACTGAATTATACTTTATATACGCACCCTTGTCATGCACTTGTCTTCTTTCTTCTTCAGATCCTCTAGAGCTTAGGATTTCCTTATATATTCATCATTACTTGTTTGAGAAAAAACAAGAAAAAAAACTACTCCGGCTGTCATTTTGGATTTACAATACTTTTGTCATATTTATGAAAGCAAATAATGCAACTATGGGAGAAGGAAACTACTCCCATCCACCCTTAATGCAAATGCAGGCATTCAACGCACCTCTTAAATTTTTTTTTACTAATTGAATAGCCAGTGATAAAAAAGTACTGTAAGTTCAACGAATTAATTAGTTATGATAAACAACAACCATGAAATATTATGCATCACAATGTTCGTATGTGCCGTTTTTTTAAATTTCCACGTAGGCATGAGAAAACCATAGATTATGTGAACTCATTGTGGGTTGGATCATGACTTTCATCTATAGAAACATGGTTGGCCACATTATAAATTGACACACTTTCATATGGGAAGACGAGGAGAAAAGTTTGTTTGCTCATATGTGATCAAATTTACTAGTAGAGAAAGCTATCGGTACGTCACTAGGTGAAGTAGAAAACACTAAAACTGTTTAGAAAACACGTGGTGGCTATGTGGCAACCAATCCTCTATATGGATGTCACCTTACAATATCGGTTGCATAGGTTGCATTAGAGTACATATTACAAGGAAAGAAATGGAAAAGTTACAAATACATGAAAGGCTTACGTACATTGATTTTTGCTTAATTATTAGAGAGTGATGAGTGCCAAAAGTGCTTCTCGTTATATATCCCAATGTTTTTAACATCTGTGTTTCTCGTATTGCTCGTGTTTGACTTGGTCAGACTCTCGTAAACGCATATCCTGACATCTATAGGACGGATACTTCTATAAATTCGGTTTTTAGGATGCCATCGATAAATAAGAGTCCTAATATATCATTTTATTAGACACAAGTTATAAAAGCAAAAATAGAGTGTCGTGTCTAAAGGCGTTTCAATAGGTTTATAAGACGTTTTTGGGTGTCTTAACAAGTTTACTAGGACGTTTAAAAAAATGTCATATTAGCGATTTTATAGGAGGCAATTTGAAGCGTTCCATAAACACCAATGTCCTATAAAAATATTGGTTTGTATGACACGTTCTTAAAAGTTGACTTATAAAACGCTTTTTATTACAACTCTTCTAAAAACATTTGTTACGATGCCCAAGCGTGTTATAAAATTATTACAACTCCTTTATATATGCCGATTTATTTTTTGATCTTGTAATTTGTGTTTTATATAGTGTTCAATCATGAAACTAATTTATTGGTGACGTCCTAAAAACTTATTTTTGGCGTAATAAGTGTTACATTGTTCAAATATTTTTTTTCTTTGGTTCTTCATTTTTTTTTAATTTCAAATCCGTTAAAACTTATTAAGAAAATAAACATAAGTATTCAACATTTGAATATAGATTTACGTGATACATGCTTTAAGTTCTTTTAAAACTTTTGCTGACGGTAAAACATAATATTATTAAAAAATATTGAAGGATTAGATGAATTGAACCGTCTACAATTGAAACCGCAAGTGTTGTTTTACAATCCTTCTAAGTTTTTAATTTTTTGTTGAAGGTTGCTAATAGAATAAACATTATTACCCCACAGAAAATATCAACGGCCAAAAGAATTACAGGATGGAAACATTTACATGATGAAAACAATGGATGTGAACCGCAAATACAAATCTCAAAATGTTCTATAAAAACAAAAAGTAGAAGTTTTCATAAAACCGGATTCGGGTTATTTTCTTAGACACACGTCTTATTTTTATTTTATTTATAAAAAAAAACGGTCTGGACATTGACACATGCCTTGATATTTTTTCTAAAAAAATAGTTCTACAATATTTTTTGGATAATGATCCGGTGGAATATTTAGAAAAAACATATGTACAATATTTTTATAACAAATAGATCTGGTCGCTGGTAGTTAATTATGATACAATATATAATAACAACATAATTATTTAAATTTCCTAACATAATTAATCACGGTTGTTTATTGAATATTTCCATCACATGTTTTTAAAAAATAAGATAATATAGATTGAATTAGTTTCCTTTGTTTAATATGGTATGAATATAAACCTTGAGATTTATTATGCAATTTTTAATATTGAAGATTCCATAATATATTCTAAAAACCATAAAGAACCACCTATTTGATATTCTATGCTTTTCAAATAAAGAAACTTGAGTGAATAATATATACATGAAATAGCTATGCTTGTTTCTTGTGGTAAATCTTGTGGTAAAGAGCAGTCGGAAACTAGATTGCCATACATTTTAAATTTCATCAAAATGTATATTAACTAGCTAGCATGATCACAAGATATCGTGAAGAGTCGTGTCGACAACCATCAAATAATCCATGCATCCCAGAAATAGCAGGACGGATATAAAAATCTTTTTATACGGTGACACAATTAGTATTGACGAAAAAATAACGAAAACCAAGATTTTTATTGTCATGTCTTTATATTTTGGCTAACGTTCAATATCGTTCGATAGCCAAATTCAACGTTCCGAGAGATTTTAAACATTTTTACTTGATTTCGAGGGATTTTTAAGTTTTTTTTATCGATTTGGATGGATTTTTCGGTATTGTTTGTTGATTTCAGGAAAACTTTTTCCGTGTTTTTGGTTGATTTCAATTGTGTTTTGGTTTTTAGGTTCATTAAAAGGTACACTTGCATCTTCGTTGAACTCCTGAATTTCGGATGGTGGCACCTTTTTAAAACGATACGGTTGAATTTTTTTTTTTCAAAAACGTAATTTTTTTAAAACGATGGCACGTAATAAGCTCCGTCAATGAAAAGAAAAATAGCATCAGTTAAAAAAAATTAAATGTTTGAAATGAGATCCAAAAAGCTATAAACTGCGACATTCAAATCAAATCGTCTGCTAAATTACATATATATATATATATATATATGCAAGATACGAATTGAAAAGTAAACAATATTGTTTGCTAGGGAATAGTTATATATATATATATATATGTATGTGTGCGCGTGTGTGTTTTCACAAAGATCAGTAATAGTTTAGTGTTAGCTAGAAGAACATTGAAATTACGTTTCATATTAAATTTGGATATCAAAAAATTCCAATTTTTTTCTCCAACAAATCGCCAGCCATGTAGCTCTTCACCCATCAGAAGGGATGCTTCCTCCTGGCTGAGGATAAAATGAATTCGGTGAATATTATGAAAAAAGAAGGCATGCTGCACATGGTTAATATTAATTTCTTTAATTAATATCTTATTATAACTTGTATCGATAAATAGGCTTGCATGTACAGCACAACTTCATAATCAGCTCCTTAACAAATTAACTTTGTTCTTTATATTTTTGCTAACGTTCAATATCGTTCGATAGCCAAATTCAGCGTTCCGAGAGATTTTAAACATTTTTACTTGATTTCGAGGGACTTTTAAGTTTTTTTTATCGATTTGGAGGGATTTTTCGGTTTTGTTTGTTGATTTCAGGAAAACTTTTTCGGTGTTTTTGGTTGATTTCAATTGTGTTTTGGTTTTTAGGTTCATTACAAGGTACACTTGCATCTTCGTTGAACTCCTAAATTTCATAGATGGTGGCACCTTTTTAAAACGATACGGTTTCAGTGATACAAAGAAAAGCCTTCAATCTCTCCATCCGATGAACTCTGATTCAGTGATATGTTGTACTCTCACTCAGGTATTTTTTTTTCTCTCTGATTCTTAAAGAAAACCCATCACTGATAATCCTTTATTATTTTTGATGAAGTGTTTTAAAAATATTAATGATATTCATTCCTTGTGGATAACTATCATTAAAATCTTTTAAAATTAAGAAAAGGACACGTCGGACCTTTTTCTGACACACGACGGACCACGACGTTTCCATTCCAACTCCTTTCTTGGAATGCGCGTCAGGTCATCATTTCTTTTTCAAAAAGCTAAAACCGTCGTTTAGCCTCCTTTCTCTCTCCTCTTGCTATTTAAGCACTTCTTTTGCCTTACTTGCTTCCTTCCACTTTCATAACTTTCCTAAAGGCAAAAGAAACCTTCGAATCTTCATGTTTTCTCCAAGAACACCAAGAACACGCACTTGTGCGTTTTTCTCCTTCACTCGACTAAGGTTTGATCTAAACCTAAACTTAAGAACTGGAAACAACTTGTTTCACCTTTCTTACCTATTTCATTCTTAAAAATCGATAAAATATTGCTTTTAGAGTGAAAAATAAATTCTATACTTTCAAAACACTGTTCTTAGAACAGAAGATTTTTTTTCAAAGTTTTATCCTCTTTCTAATTTATTTTTTTTAAATTTTTTATTGTTTTTTTATTACCAACAAGCATTTTGATATTGTTCATCAAAATACTTGTTTCTTTGATCTTACATTTGGTACTTTTAATACCAAAACTTTAGTTTATACATTCATGTATTAAAACCATGATTTATCTCTTTGGTGTTGCCATTTTTCCTACAGAAATGGCCTCTGCTTCCAACATCTGCTGAAAAACTAGTTGGTCGCTGCACCTAACTGCCAATTCGAGCTGGAAAAATCAACCTTCAAGCCATGCAATTACATTGCATTAGTGGACATTCCTACGAACGCCCTCAGTTCAAGGACGCTGCAACCTTCCTCAAAGCATCCCCTCTGATGTATGCCTTCGTCCACAACCCAGTGGGCATTACCTCTCACCTTCAGGCTCTCTGGTACACGGCGCAATGTACCACTCTAACAACGGACAAGGGCACTGTCCTCCCTGCTATTGCCTTCACAATCCCTGAACTTGGCTTCTTCTCGTTCTCAGCGGGGTTCGTACGCAAGGTGCTAAGACTCCCTCAGCGCAAGAAGGGTGTGCAATGGGGTGCTGAACCAACTAAACAGGAGATAGATGTTTTCTTGGACTCCATTGGCTACAAATGGGAGAACCCCTCAGTGAAGACGATGGGTTCAAAGCTGGAAAAGAAGCGACTCCCTGCTCAATGGCAGTACATTTTCACCCAGGTCATTCAGTGCCTGGGGTCCAAAGTTGGCTCCCATGATCAGGCGAGCAAGCATTTTCAAGACCTTGCCTATTCTCTGCACAGGTCATCCTTTGAACTACGCTGACTACATCTTCAGCGATATGTGTAGCCGCCTCAACGCCACCACTAGACATACCGTTATCCCTTACCCCCGTTTCTTCTCCACCACCCTTGAAGAGGCTTTCGGGGAGAGATACCCGAAAGTCGGTGACTTTTCCTTCTCAATGGTAGGGAAGAAGTCCCTGGATCTTGAGGAACGTCCAGGTGATGCTCTTCTCACTCCCTACATGCTGCAAATAATAGGAGCACCTCTTTCAGTGACCTCCTCGCTGCCCATCCCCTCAGTGAGTACCCAAGGCACTGCTGTTGCTGCTGCTAAGAGGAAAACCCCAACTGATGGTCATAAGAAGACCATCGCCTCAAAGAAGCCCAAAAAGGTGGTCTCTCAACAGACCATCCTCTCTGGTTTTGGTGTACTACAAACACCACCCTCATCCACAGCCACTCCAACGGTTTCTGCTGCCGTTGAAGCTTCATCAGCATACCACCACCATCAGTAACTAAGGTCTCTGAAGGTGTTATAGCCAGCTCTGCTGAAGCTGGATCAGGTACTACTCTCACTGCCTTCTCTACCTCTTCCATCTCTACTTCTTTGGTCCTCACATCAGCAAGTGACTCAGCGATAGTTGTCCCTATCCCTGATGATGCTGAAATGCACGCAGTCCAAACCTCAGTATTGTTTAGGCAATCTAAGTTTTGGAAAGCCAATATCAAAGGACCTCAGAGTGTCTCTTTCAGATACGCTAAGACACTGGTCAGTGATCCTCAGGACACTACCTCTGCAAAAGTAGTCCCTGAGAGTAATCCTCATGATATTCTCAAGGAAAATAATGCTACGTTTCATCCATCATCTGATCCGGATTCATTTCTTGACTCTTTGTCAATGTCATCAGTTGTTCTCGCTGCTCCTGTCTACTTAGCGACAGCAACCACCACCACCACTTCGAAGATGGCGATGAAGTCTCCTCAGCGCCCTCCCAGTGCTAAAAAGCTCAGGGATGTTAAGATGGAGAACCAAGCCCCCAAGCTTCCTCCCAAGGTCACTGAGTTACCTCCTGTGTCTCTACCTGGTCCCACATTCCCTGCCATTGACTATTTAGTAAATGAATGTGCTCTCACCAGGGCAAGGGTGGACACGCTGCAAACTTCAGCTGAGTTAATCTTCGGGCAGGTCGCTGGTACTCCTAGAATGAAGACGAACGTCAGCAACCTGGTGTCTGACGTTCAGTATCTAAAGGAGGACCACAAGGACCTTCGCCAATCCCTCATCAACATTGAGCAAAAGGTCGATGCTCATGCCGTTGTCCTAGAGTCTATTCAAAAGACTCAGTCCGAAGTGATGTAGGCTCTCTCAAGGCTCAGTGGGGCTGGTCCCTCATTTGTTGCTGCTGATCAAACCATGCTTCAAGACGTGCAAACAAATGTTCGCACTGTGATGTTCCACGTTCTGCCCCATGATAACATTGAGGGGGAGAAGGTGGCCAAAGAGTTCGCTGACGAAATAATCGGCGAGCACAACCGGAGGTTCCCTGATGAAAGGATCTCTCCTTACATCCAAAGAGCAGAACCTTCATTCGCTGCAAGGTTTGGTGATGATGATGATGAAGAAGAGGATGATGAAGAAAAAGAAGAAGAAGAAGAAGAAGAGGAACGCATCCCTCACTTTGGTGATGATGATGATGATGATGATGATGATGATGACATGGGATTTGCAATGGAACATTTCAGAATGTCCACGCCAGGCACATCTCAGCTAGAGCCCTTGGGGGACGGATCTGGTCCCTCAAGCAAAGGATCACATAAAGTGGTTGATCTTGATGCCCCAATCCCAAAAACAGAGAGGGAGACCGTTGACAAGGTATCTCTTCAGCTTATCCCTTATATTACTCCTCTCTCTGAAACCCCCTCTATAACCTCTGCTCCTTCAAACCCTCTCTCTAATAATTCTCCTTCTTTCTCTCCTTCCCTCAGTGATCCCCGTCCCCCAAAGGACTCATCCACAAGGAGGAAACCTTCTTCTGAAGAGCAGTTTATGTACATAGTGGAAACTGACTCTGAGGAAGAAGAAGGCCTCATTCCCAGACGTCGCGTTCAGAAGCAGATCGTAAGCGAGCCTGAAGAGGAAGAAAGGCGAATAGAATTCCTAAAGGAATTCGAATCCAAAAGAATAAGGGTACCCCATGAAGACCCAATAAACGCTGTACCAATCAGGATGGTAGATGAATTCTACTTTCTATCCAAAGAAGAGAGAGAACAAGCATTGGAAGCTCAGAGGATCAGAGATGAATAAATAAAGCAAACCGAGAACGATCTTGCTTTAGCAAGGAAGATTCTCAGGGAAGACTCAGCAAGAGACAAAGCGGCCAAAGAACAATTGGAAAAGAGTGAACGGCTCGCTGCAGCTCTTGCTCAGAAATAACTTGCACAAGAAAACCTGAATGTAGATCCCATTCTCGCTAAATAGAAGATTCTCACTGCACTAACCACTGAAGCCACAACTCAGAAAGACAAAGAACTGGATTGGTGCACAAAGATCTTGAACTTTCGAAGATCTGATGCCAAAATCATTCACGCAACTATCCAAGGGCGACACTCCAACAGAGGTGGTCCAAAGGTATATGTAAGAATGACAAGGCCATCCAGAAAAGAGAGAGGAAGCAAAATTCTTAAGATTATATAGATACACTGAATGGCTCGAAATCAGAGATGCCATTCAGGGTTCCAAATCCAAGTTCAAGAATGTGGTGGAAGATGAGTTGAATTAGTTGCTGCAGAGAATGTCACAACATGTACAAGTTCCCTCTCTCCCTGAATCATCTAAGAAAAGAAGATCAACCTCTGAAGAAGGCCCAAGCTCAAGAAATGAACATAGTGTCAAATTTGATCTGGAAAGCATCATCAGTCATATGACGCTCCCTGATATCTCAATGATGAATACCTCTCTTCCTACGGATCGAATATATGAAGAAAATGAATTCATCTTGCTCCCTGAATCTGGCATGATTTTCTTGGATAATGAAAGACAGCTTCGTCTCTTCAGAAACAAGGAAATTCATAAGGCCCCTACTCGTTTCATAAAAATCTTATATTATTCTATTTGGTCTAATGACCCTCTGGTAATCAGATAGAAGATGCTTTTTGAACATGAGTTACAAAGAAGAAATGTGAGCCTCTCTGATTGGTAGTAGCTTTTTATTCCTTTGTAATATTTTCTTCAGTGTAAATGTACTTTCACTTTAATTATTGTAATTTCATTTCTATGTAATATCTTCATATTATAATTAATGAAATACACTCGAGTACTTTACTCCATCTCGTACTGAAAAGATCCCTAAAAAAAAGTAAAAGGGACAATGAACATAAGAGTTCTATTTTCTTAACTTTTCTTAGCTCACTGAAATTTCACTCTGAAAGTTCAATCAGTGAATGTACTTTAAGCTTTTCTACTTGTAAAATTGTGATTTCATATCCTTATAAATGAAACTCAATTCAGATAATAGATTAGCTGAAAAAGATCTTACAGATTAGTACTTAGAAAATTTATTTCAAATTTTATAAGTCCCTACTAATCTTTTAAAAGCAATTTTCCTATGTTGCTAAATCATATGATTGTTTATTATAACTCCTCTCAATGATTTGAATATAATTCCTTTAACATACTTAGTGAAATTCCTTAGTTAGGCTTCTGTTCAAATTCAGCGATAGCATATGCTACTGTTCATATTCGGCCAAAAGCATGGCTGTCTTATTAGCAAGGACAAGCTTCCTATCCAAGCTTGACACGTGGCATATACCTTTTGTCTTGCATTAAATGCAAACGGGTATAAATAAGATGGAGATATCTTCTTCATCTTAATGCATGCTTCTCTCTAACCCATACCCTCTTTATTTTTTCTTTCATCTTCTTGTGCATCAAACTTAGTGTTTCTTAGTTACAATAGAATAGGTGTTAAACTTGTTCTTATTCCGCTTGTAACTGTAAATTTGTTTATTATCTATAAACTCATTTAAAAACCAAAATCTGTGTGTTTGTATTCAACCCCCCCCCCTTCTACAAACTGTTTACTTAATATTTAACTCTTGTAGACCCTTATTGGGACCAACAGGATTTTGACACTTTGATGAGTAAAACATGTTTCATGAGAGGTCTTGATGTTTTATTTATAAATGGAGATCATTTGGTATCAATGGTATTTTGAGAATATTGGATTTATAAACCCATTGAATTTACATGTTACGGTATTATGGGACATTTTGTAGAAGTATATGATTATGAGTTCATTTGGAAAATGGTTTGTCTCAAGTAATATTTTGAGTAATTACATAAGTGTTGAGTTATATAGAATTTGCTCGGTTTTGACTAAAATGAGTCTCATGGACAATTGTCCGAGTTGAATAATATTTTTCACGTTTTGGGTGCGTTGGTCATTCAATTAGTGTCGTGTAATTTTATGTCTTCCCCAACCTTGAGAAATAATTGATTATTGGAAAATAACTTTTGAGCAAAAAGTTGGTGTTGGGAAATTATCAATATGTCTTGCTTGACGTGTTTGATTTATAGAGTAGAATGTAATGGATCCATAGGTATATAAGTCGGTAATTAAATCATGTGAAGGATTACACGAACCTGATTTAAATGGGAAACAGGCATTGCGATACATTGTGTAATTTCCATGCATCCTTAAACTCACTAGGAATAGGCATTGTGATAAAGTGTAATTCGCGAGGTAAACTCACTCGGAATAGGCATTGTGATTAAGTGTAATTCGCGAGGTAAACTCACTCGGAATAGGCATTGTGATAAAGTGTAATTCGCGAGGTAAACTCATTCGGAATAGGCATTGCGATAAAATGTAATTCGCAAGGTAAACTCACTCCGAATAGACATTGTGATAAAGTGTAATTCGTGAGGTAAACTCACTCGGAATAGGCATTGTGATAAAATGTAATTCGCGAGGTAAACTTCTTGGAATAGGCGAGTTATCCAAAATTTATATTATTAGATCTTTGAGACTGAACCATATTTTTGGTATCCTAGAAAATGGAGGGTTGTCCATGTTTTGGTATTTGAAGCACTTAATCGCATTCACGCTTTGAGTGAGTAAAAGGTGTAGAGTTCGTGTTTGAACGAGTATTTTATGTAAAGCCTTCATTATTACTATATTTTGATTTGAAGCTTTCACTACGAAAATGATAAGTTTAAGAAAGGTATTGCTTTTATAATGGAGTCATTATAACTGAGGAACTATTATTTAAAGAAGTTATCTTTCGATTTCAAATCAATTATAAATATGTTATAAACTCTTGAGCTCACTATGCGTTAAGCCTAACCCTTTTTCTGTGTCGGAATGTGCATCATGATATCGTTGGGATTGGTACTAGCGACACGTGTGGAATCGAGTGCTAGAAAGTGACACGATAAAGATTAGACTCGTGGTGATCCTTTCCGCATTTTTGAGATAGCGACCGTTATTGGTTTAGTAACACCGGATTATAATTATGTCTTAGTATAAGACTTGATCAGTATTTTATATGTTTACATAGAATTTTTATTTGAGGAACTTTGAGTATTGATTTATAGGAAGTGATCTATCTTTGAATCGATGTATTATTGAAATTTTAAATTAGTCGTTATTTCCAGATTTGAGGGTGTTACAATAATACAGTAACCAGACATGTGTTCAGATCTGTTTTTATAGATAAAATAAAATTAAGACATGTGTTTAAGAAAATAATCCAAATCCGTTTGATGAAAAATTTAGATTTTTTATTGAACATTTTCAAATTAAGACATTGTTTTCAAATATTTTCATTTTGTAATTCTTTTGGCCTTTGATATTATCGGTGATGCCCTTTATTCTATTAGTTACTTGCGACAAAACTTAAAAACTCATATACATAGTAAAACAATACCTACAGTTTCAACTGTGAACAAATTAATTCATCAAATCCATCAATATTTTTAACTATAATATTTTTACTGTTAACAAAAATGTATCATACAAATCTATAATAAAATGTAGAATACTTAAATAATTATTTTGCTATTATATATCGTATAATAATTAAATATGAGCATTTAGATCTTTTTTATAAAAATAGTGCACATATGTTCCAAAAATTACTGTTGAACTATTTTTTTTTATAAAAAAGTAACCAGACCTTTGTCCACATCTGTTTTTTTATAAACATCAAATAAAATTAAGACGCATGTTTAACAAAATAATCCCAATCCAGTTTTATGAAAAATTCTAGATATGTCTTTTATAGAACATTTTGAAATTTGTATTTGCAGTTCACATCCATTGTTTTCATCGTATACATGTTTTCGTCCTATAATTCTTGCGACAAAACATAAAAACTCAGGCAGATTCAACTGTTAATAGTTTAATTCATTCAATTCATCAACATTTTGTAATTATATTATGTTTTATATTAAAAAAAGATTTAAAAGAATTAAAATCAGGTATCATGAAAATCTATATTCAAATGTTGAATACTTATGTTTATTTCTTAATAAGTTGTAACAGATTTGGAATTAAAAGAAAAGGAACAACTTAACCAAAGGAAAAAGGACTTGAACAATGTAACATTCAGTACAACAAAATTGTGTTTATAGAAAAAATAAAGTTTAAGCATTAACAACTTGTACTACATGGAAATATAAAATCTTGTCTAATGGTTTATAGGAAAATAATAATATAGACACAACTTTACATATGAGCATACCCATCTAAACCAAAGATTGTGTTTCTAAAGTAGTTGTTTCACTACATTGTGTTGTAAATACATGAATGTAACAATATTACCTTTTTGTTTCCGCACACAAATGTGTCTGAATTCAAGAAAACCAACATCATTAAAACTCAAATTCATGACATCAAACAATGTGGTCTACCACATTCTCACCACACTCTCAGGTTGAAGCCTTAAGTTCAACACAACAAAAATTTTAGTCCACCGGTCCATATAAGAACATTGTTTTAACTAATCTTCATCAAGAAAAAAAACCAATTTTACCATTGTTTAAAGTTTGGTGATTTGGAAAATCAATTTTATTACTGGTTAAAGCACCTAACTCATAATTGGCGAATTCGCAGGTAGATGTCGTTGAATAAGAAATTTTCTCGTATTTTAGTTGAAATAGAACTGGCAAACAAAAACAGTTTTATGAAGTTGTATTGTACATTTTGAGTTCCAAACGAGATTTTCTAAGGTTTTCTTCCCGGTGTATATATATACCCTAGTAAACAATGTTGTTTGCTTTAAATCCCGTATCTTGCATATATACATATGTTCAATAAATAATTATGGTTATGTTGGGAAATTTAATAATTCTTTTGAAATTATATATTGTATCATAATTAAGTATGAGCAGGCCAGATTTATTTTTATAAAAATATTGCAGATATGTTTTAGAAAATTATTCCACCGGATCTTTTTTTCCAAGAATAAATATCGTAGAAATCTAACTTTTTTTAATAATACGATCGACATGTGTCCAGATCCGTTTTTTTATAGATAAAATAAAATTAAGACATGTGTTTAAGAAAATAATCCCAATCCATTTTATGAAAAATTTAGATTTTTTATAGATCATTTTTAAATTTGTATTTGCAGTTCACATCCATTGTTTTCATCGTCTAAATATTTTCATTCTGTAATTGTTTTGGCCTTTGATATTATCTATTGGTGATGCCCTTTATTTTATTAGTGACTTGGGACAAAACCTAAAAACTCATATACATAGTAAAACAACACCTACAGTTTCAATTGTGTTTCTAAAGCAAAGATTATGTTTCTAAAGTAGCTGATTCACTACATTGTGTTGTAAACACTTGTAATTAACAATATTACTTTTTTGTTTCCACACACAAATGTGCCTGAATTCAAGAAAACCGACATCATAAGAACTCAAATTCATGACATCAAACAATGAGGCCTGTCAAACTCTCACTCCTCTCACTCTCAGGTTGAAGATTTAAGTTCAACTCAACAAATATTTCAATCCGACGGTCCAAATTAGAACATTTTTTTAGCTAATCTTCATCAATAAAAAAAGCCAATTTTATCACCGGTTAAAGTTTGGTGATTTGGAAAATTAATTTTATCACTGGTTAAAGCACCTAACTCATAATTTGCGAATTATATCATTGAGTTAGAAATTTCCTTGCATCTTAGTTGTCATAGAATTGGAAAACAAAAACATCACCATACGGTGCACTACAAAACAAATGATTTTTACTCCCAAAAATCACTCGGGGAAATTTCAGTCGACGGATTACCCATAAAACATAGCAATAGTTCGGCATAATCCAATGTTTTTAAAAAAAGTACCAACGAATCACCCTGAAAAAGATATTTGGACAATCTATTATTGATTTGAAATAACCCCAGAATTTACCTACCTACTTTGGTGACAGTTTTATGTTGAATCATCCTCTTGCTACATATTTTTTAAAGAAAAGTCCCTGAGTAAAAGTTGAATCAGCAACCTGTTATCGCGGTTGTTACGAGAATCACATATATGTGCAATATGTGCAATCAACAATATCCTTCATGTTAAAAAGATTGGGATATATAACGAGAAGCACTTTTGGCACTCATCATTGCCTAATAATTAAGCAAAGAACAACCTACATAAAACTTTCATATATATATATATATGTATAGGAAGGTTCAAATGAGAACTTTGCATTTTTAAAAGAACAAAGAGACACTTGTGATCATATATGATATGAGTCCCACATAATGTTAAATCATTTATGATTTAGTATTATGTGGGACCTACATCATATGTGGTCCACAAATTGTTCCTTTGTTCATTTAAAACGGGGTGGTTCTCATATGAATCTTCCCCTATATATATATATATATAGAGAGAGAGAGAGAGGTGGGTTCATACGAGAACGGTATCAATTTACGAGAACGCGAGGACAAATCTCGGCCAATCATTTTGTACATGAAATTTTTCAAAATCATATATGATTTCATGTACAAAATCATCATATGTGATTTTGTAAGCATAAAAAAGGACACGTGCGACTTTTTACCTGCGCAAGTCGCGGAAAAAGTCGCGGCTAATCATATATTATTTTGTACGTGAATCATATATGATTCTGTACATGAATCATATGTGATTTTGTACATGAAAAATTTCATGTACAAAATGATTGGATGAGGATTCTCCTCGCATTCTCGTAAATTGTTATCGTCGTCGCATGAACGTCTTTCTTTCTTTCTGTATATATATATATATATATCATTAATTAGAATACATTTCATTCACGCCATTTACTTGTATTTGTAAAGTTTCCATTTATTTCCTTGTAATATGTACTATAATCGAACCTATATTGTAAAGTGACGTCCATGTAGAGGATTGGTGAGGATTGGTGGTCTGATAGCCACCGCGTGTTTTCTAAATCTTTTTATTGTTTTCCACTTCACTGAATGGTCTCATATATATTTTTCTCGATTACTGAATTTCATCAGTTATGAGCAATCGTATATATGTCTGCCTTTTTGTCCACGTTTTCTGAAACGCAGATGGAAGTATGGAAATTTATAATATGTCCAACCATGTTTCTATAGATGAAATTCAATAACCAACCAGGAATGAGTTCAGAGAATCTATGGTTTTCTTTTGCCTGGGTGGAGATGTATGTAATTAAAGGAAAATGTAAATTTAAAAAACTGGCACAAACGAACTTCATGATGCAAGATATTTCGTGCTTGTTGTTTATCATAACGGTTTCATTTGATAAAATTAGGGTAGTTTTGAATCATTAGCTACTCATTGAGTAAAATTTTTCAAGAGGTGCATTGAGTGCCTGCCATAACGGCGGATGAGAATAGTTTCCTTCTCCCAAATTTGCGCTATTTCCTTTCATATATATCAAACAAAATATTGTAAATCGAAAGTGATTATTATGAACGGTTTTTTTTCTTCTTTTTTCTAAAACAAGGAGTGATGAATATGTAAGGAAACCAGAAGCTTTAGAGGAGTCGATGAAGAAGACAAGTGCATGAAAAGGTGCGTATAGAAAGTATAATTAAGTTTGTACACAACGTAATACTTTAATTGACATGCGAAAAACACCCTGAGTTGGTTACACATGTGGTAGAAAGAAATAACAACATAGGTTTCTCTAAACCTTTTTATTTATTCAGAAAAAACATACGACTTCCAACAACATATATATATATATATATGCCGTTTCATAGATAACTTAACATTGCATCACTCTTAGGGTTCCAGAATAACACCAATAGAGGTGAGGTAATCATTATAATTTCCAAAGAATCCGATATACTTGCCCTTGTGACCGCTAGAGAGAAACTAGTCCCTTCACTTTTGCCGTATGGCCCATAAGTCTTCCCTATGTTGGTATGAAAAGACAAGGACGTGATCACCGTACCACCATAAAAAATTCCAGTTGTTCCGCTTATCTGGATGAGGACCTCATCATCATCAAACTTCACCTGATTATTCCAAACAAATCCATCATAAGTGTTATATATGTGAGATAAAATATAACAAGATATAATTCCTACATGTATGTATACATATACATGTACATATTTATATAATAGATATAGTGAGAACTCACAAGTCACTACAAGAAAAATTCTTGTTACTTGTCACTATTAAGCTAAATTTGGTCACTAAAGTCATTTAGTGACCAAAATTTAAGTCGTCACTTTTCGTCACTGAAGGTCCGTCACTAATTTTCAATAATGACCAAATACAAGAGTGGTCACTAGTTAGTGACAAAATTAAAGTGGTCACTATGTTTGTGACGACTAAATTAGTCACTAAATATCGTCACTAAGTCGCTAAACTAGTTGTCCAAGATAACGGCTCGTTAACGTCCGTTAACTTATCTTAGTGACAAAAAAAAGTGGTCACTAATTACGAAACCATGGGAAAAAAATTGTCATTAATTTTTACTATAATTGCACTACATTAAAATGAAAACCTGTTGACCCTTAAATATAGAAATCTAACATATTAATTCCATGCATAACTTGTAGTTCTTGACCCATTCTAAAAACAAACATTCAATGTTATGTCTACTTATTATTGCTAAAAACACTTAACATATGATTAAGCGAGAAAAAAACGTAACATTCTTGATTTCGAGATCCCAACGTAGATATTTGTGACAATTGTTCCATCATCTTATATTTTTTTTCCTATATTTGATTTTGCTCCTCTTGAAATTGGGCATGACCTTCTTTAGTCTTCTTAATTTCTTCCTGTAAGGCCTTTGATTTTTCCTTTTCCAATTCCAACTCCATCTGTAGGTTTTATGTGGCTAAAACTTGTTTTGTCGAAGCCGCACGTCCCTTTATAAGTCCAAGAATACGATGTAGTTTTATCAAACAAATCTCCGCCGGTGAACAAGAAGAAGCAGCGTCCATACTTAGTAATTTATTCTACATATTAAAACAAATAAATCTTTATTAGTTCTACTATAAGGACGGCACAACCTTCCAATCAAAGAATTAAATCAAAGCAAAAAAAATCACATTTGTAGACTGAAATCCATGACATAATTAAATCAAATTTTGCAACAATTAAATTAGATATTTTAGTGGGAATATAAAGCTACCGGGAATATTAATTCTGAGATGTTAATTGAAGTGGGAATATACAGCTAGTATTGATTATACCAAACATAAGACCATTCCCAAGAGATGCAAATGATTATTGTGTTGTCCAGATAAAGATTTTCTATTTGGGCGGCTGTCGGCTTAGTGACAACGACTCGCAGCTACTGTCCAGTTTCGTTTGATGTGTTTACAAGAAATGGTCTCGTGATAGATATATGTGGGCTGTCCACAACGCGTGCTGCTGATAAAAGAGGTTGTATACAGGTTTTTGCTAAGGGCTACAACATTGGTCTCGTGATAGTTTTGGTTCTCCGGTTTTTTTTTTTCAAAGTTCTCCCCTTGATCTTTACCCTCTATATATATATATATATATAGGTTCAGGTTCAGGCAACAAAAAATTGAAAAACTAAGGAACACCCTAATAACCATTCATTTGTACGGTATGCACATGTTTATACAAGTAATTTGTCCGGTATGCACATATGCATAGAAACCAATAAACATCTTCAATTACTTGTATGCAAATGTGTACACTGTACATATATGATTGGTTATTAGATGTTCCTCAGTGTAAGCAAAACATGAAAAAGTAAATAGCTACTAACTTTTGGTCATATATAAAAGCTTTTGGTCATTTCCCTTTTATATATGGTACTCTTTCCCCAATAACAGTAACACCTTTTTCTAGTTTTCAATTCAACTTTAAATGCAAATGCATTCTTGGACGAAAAAAAAGGTCATTGTCATGGATCTCAAAACCAAAAATTCAAGCTTGGGTGGACCTCAAAAATGCTAAAGCAGAAGCTCAATCAAGAAAGCAATTATTAGAGAGTGATGAGTGATGAGTGCCAAAAGTGCTTCTCGGTATATATCCCAATCTTTTTTACATCTGTGTTTCTCGTATTGCTCGTGTTTGACTTGGTCAGACTCTAGACTCTCGTTAAAGCATATGCTGACATCTATAGGATACTTCTATAAATTTGGTTTTTAGGATGCGATCGATAAATAAGAGTCCTAATATATCATTTTATTAGACACAAGTTATAAGAGCAAAAATAGAGTGTCGTATCTAAAGGCGTTTCAAAAGGTTTATAAGACGTTTTTGGGTCTCTTAACAAGTTTACTAGGACGTTTAAAAAAATGTCATATTAGCGATTTTATAGGAGGCAGTTTGAAGCGTTCTATAAAGACCAATGTCCTATAAAAATATTGGTTTGTATGAAACTTTCTTAAAAGTTGATTTATAAAACGCTTTTTATTACAACTGTTCTAAAAAATTTGTTACGATGCCCAAGTGTGTTATAAAATTATTACAACTCCTTTATATATGCCGATTTATTTTTTGATCTTGTAATTTGTGTTTTATATAGTGTTCAATCATGAAGCTAATTTATTGGTGACGTCCTAAAAACTTATTTTTGGCGTAATAAGTGTTACATTGTTCAAATATTTTTTTTCTTTGGTTCTTCATTTTTTTTTAATTTCAAATCCGTTAAAACTTATTAAGAAAATAAACATAATTCAACATTTGAATATATATTTGCGTGACACATGCTTTAAGTTCTTTTAAAACTTTTGTTGACGGTAAAACATAATATAATTAAAAAATATTGAAGGATTAGATGAATTAAACCGTCTACAATTGAAACCGCCAGTGTTGTTTTACAATCCTTCTAAGTTTTTAATTTTTTGTTGAAGGTTGCTAATAGAATAAACATTATTACCCCACAGAAAATATCAACGGCCAAAAGAATTACAGGATGGAAACATTTACATGATGAAAACAATGGATGTGAACTGCAAATACAAATCTCAAAATGTTCTATAAAAACAAAAAGTAGAAGTTTTCATAAAACCGGATTCGGGTTATTTTCTTAGACACACGTCTTATTTTTATTTTATTTATATAAAAAACAGATCTGGACATGGACACATGCCTTGATATTTTTTCTAAAAAAATAGTTCTACAATATTTCTTGGATAATGATCCGGTGGAATATTTAAAAAAAACATATGTACAATATTTTCATAACAAATAGATCTGGTCGCTGATACTTAATTATGATACAATATATAATAACAACATAATTATTTAAATTTCCTAACATAATTAATCACGGTTGTTTATTGAATATTTCCATGACATGTTTTTAACAAATAAGATAATATAGATTGAATTAGTTTCCTTTGTTTAATATGGTATGAATATAAACCTTGAGATTTATTATGCAATTTTTAATATTGGAGATACCATAATATATTTTAAAAACCATAAATAACCACCTATTTGATATTCTATGCTTTTCAAATAAAGAAACTTGAGTGAATAATATATACATGAAATAGCTATGCTTGTTTCTTGTGGTAAATCTTGTGGTAAAGAGCAGTTGGAAACTAGATTGCCATACATTTTAAATTTCATCAAAATGTATATTAACTAGCTAGCATGATCACAAGATATCGCGAAGAGTGTCGACAACCATCAAATAATCCATGCATCCCAAAAATAGCAGGACGGATATAAAAGTCTTTTTATACGGTGAAACAATTAGTATTGACGAAAACCAAGATTTTTATTGTCATGTCTTTATATTTTTGCTAACGTTCAATATCGTTCGATAGCCAAATTCAACGTTCCGAGAGATTTTAAACATTTTTACTTGATTTCGAGGGATTTTTAAGTTTTTTTATCGATTTGGATGGATTTTTCGGTTTTATTTGTTGATTTCAGGAAAACTTTTTCCGTGTTTTTGGTTGATTTCAATTGTGTTTTGGTTTTTAGGTTCATCACGAGGTACACTTGCTTCTTCGTTGAACTCCTGAATTTCGGATGGTGGCACCTTTTGAAAACGATACGGTTGAACATTTTTTTTTTTCAGAAACGTAATTTTTTTAAAACGATGGCACGTAATAAGCTCCGTCAATGAAATGAAAAATAGCATCAATTAAAAAAAAATTAAATGGTTGAAATGAGATCCAAAAAGCTATAAACTGCGACATTCAAATCAAATCGTCTGCTAAACTACATATATATATATATATATGCAAGATACGAATTGAAAGCAAACAATATTGTTTGCTAGGGAATAGTTATATATATATATATATATATATCTGTGTGTGTGCGCGTGTGTGGTTTCATAAAGATCAGTAATAGTTTAGTGTTAGGTAGAAGAACATTGAAATTAGGTTTCATATTAAATTTGGATATCAAAAAATTCCAATTTTTTTCTCCAACAAATCGCCAGCCATGTAGCTCTTCACCCATGAGAAGGGATGCTTCCTCTGGCTGTGGATAAAATGAATTGGGTGAATATTATGAAAAAAGAAGGCATGCAGCACATGGTTAATATTAATTTCTTTAATTAATATCTTATTATAACTTGTGTCTATAAATAGGCTTGCATGTACAGCACAACTTCATCATCAGCTCCTTAACAAATTAACTTTGTTCAAATACTATTCAATTCATAGCAATAGCAAGGGAAATGGTATGCTCTTACACTATAAGAAGCTAGCTGAGCATTCAATTCGCTAAGTGAATGCGAGGTTTACGATTACTAATTAGTTTCTTTTTATTAATTTTGTATAGTATTTTTGATCCATATGCAGGCTAGTCAAGTGGAGGTTGGACCGTGGGGAGGTGACGGTGGAGTTAATCCCTGGACATTCAATCCAGATGGTACTATTGTCGGTTTCCTCATCGCTAGTGGAGTGGTCGTAGATTCCATCAGGTTCACTTATGAGGATAAAGATCAGGTCTCACACCATTCTGAGACATATGGTGGCGACGGTGGCACACCTAATCCACTTGTGAGTACTCACACCATCTATTATATATATATATATGTATATGTTTACAGGACGACGAACGATATCTTTTTATATTATATGTCACATACATAAATGACATTTATGATGATTTGTTTGGAATACTCAGGTGCAATTTGGTGACAATGAGGACCTCATCCAGGTCAGTGGAACAATCGGAACTTTTAACGGTTCTACGGTGATCACGTCCTTGTCTTTTCATACCAATATAGGGAAGACCTATGGGCCATAAGGCCAAGGTGGAGGGACTAGTTTCTCTCTGCCGGTGACTAAGGGTAAGTATAGCGGATTCTTTGGAAATTTTGGGGATTACCTGGACTGGACTCTATTGGTGTCATTCTGCAACCCTAAGATGTTGCTGCCAACGTTAAGTTATGTATGACACGGCATACATATATACATATATATACCGTTGGAAGTCGTATGTTTTTTTGAATAAATAAAGAAGGTTGAGAAAAACCTATGTTGTTATTTATTTCTACCACATGTGTAACCAGCTCATGGGTGTTTTTCGTTTTAATGGCATTTTAATTAAAATATTATGTTGCATTTTAATTAAAATATTATGTTGCATACAAACTGAATTATACTTTATATACGCACCCTTGTCATGCACTTGTCTTCTTTCTTCTTCAGATCCTCTAGAGCTTAGGATTTCCTTACATATTCATCACTACTTGTTTGAGAAAAAACAAGAAAAAAAACTACTCCGGCTGTCATTTTGGATTTACAATACTTTTGTCATATCTATGAAAGCAAATAATGCAACTATGGGAGAAGGAAACTACTCCCATCCACCCTTAATGCAAATGCAGGCATTCAACGCACCTCTTAAGAATTTTTTTACTAAATGAATAGCCAATGATACAAAAGTACCGTAATTTCAACGAATTAATTAGTTATGATAAACAACAACCATGAAACATTATGCATCACAATGTTTTTATGTGCCGTTTTTTTAAATTTCCACGTAGGCATGAGAAAACATGTGAACTCATTGTTGGTCTGATCTTGACTTTCATCTATTGAAACATGGTTGGCCACATTATAAATTGACACACTTTCATATGGGAAGACGAGGAGAAAAGTTTGTTTGCTCATATGTGATCAAATTTACTAGCAGAGAAAACTATCGGTACGTCACTAGGTGAAGTAGAAAACACTAAAACTGTTTAGAAAACACGTGGTGGCTATGTGGCAACCAATCCTCTATATGGATGTCACCTTACAATATCGGTTGGATTATAGTACATATTACAAGGATAGAAATGGAAAATTTACAAATACAAGTAAATGACGTGAATGAAATGTACACAAATTAAAGACATGAAAGGCTTACTTACATTGATTTTTGCTTAATTATTAGAGAGTGATGAGTGCCAAAAGTGCTTCTCGGTATATATCCCAATCTTTTTTACATCTGTGTTTCTCGTATTGCTCGTGTTTGACTTGGTCAGACTCTCGTTAACGCATATGCTGACATCTATAGGATACTTCTATAAATTGGGTTTTTAGGATGCCACCGATAAATAAGAGTCCTAATATATCATTTTATTAGACACAAGTTATAAGAGCAAAAATAGAGTGTCGTATCTAAAGGCGTTTCAATAGGTTTATAAGACGTTTTTGGGTGTCTTAACAAGTTTACTAGGACGTTTAAAAAAATGTCATATTAGAGATTTTATAGGAGGCAATTTGAAGCTTTCTATAAACACCAATGTCCTATAAAAATATTGGTTTGTATGACGCGTTCTTAAAAGTTGACTTATAAAACGCTTTTTATTACAACTGTTCTAAAAACATTTGTTACGATGCCCAAGCGTGTTATAAAATTATTACAACTCCTTTATATATGCCGATTTATTTTTTGATCTTGTAATTTGTGTTTTATATAGTGTTCAATCATGAAGCTAATTTATTGGTGACGTCCTAAAAACTTATTTTTGGCGTAATAAGTGTTACATTGTTCAAAAAAAAAATTCTTTGGTTCTTCATTTTTTTTTAATTTCAAATCCGTTAAAACTTATTAAGAAAATAAACATAATTCAACATTTGAATATAGATTTGCGTGACACATGCTTTAATATCTTTTAAAACTTTTGTTGACGGTAAAACATTATGTTATTAAAAAATATTGAAGGATTAGATGAATTAAACCGTCTACAATTGAAACCGCAAGTGTTGATTTACAATCCTTCTAAGTTTTTAATTTTTTGTTGAAGGTTGCTAATAGAATAAACATTATTACCCCACAGAAAATATCAACGGCCAAAAGAATTACAGGATGGAAACAGGATGGAAACATTTACATGATGAAAACAATGGATGTGAACTGCAAATACAAATCTCAAAATGTTCTATAAAAACAAAAAGTAGAAGTTTTCATAAAACCGGATTCGGGTTATTTTCTTAGACACACGTCTTATTTTTATTTTATTTATAAAAAAAACAGATCTGGACATTGACACATGCCTTGATATTTTTTCTAAAAAAATAGTTCTACAATATTTTTTGGATAATGACCCGGTGGAATATTTAGAAAAAACATATGTACAATATTTTTATAACAAATAGATCTGGTCGCTGGTAGTTAATTATGATACAATATATAATAACAACATAATTATTTAAATTTCCTAACATAATTAATCACGGTTGTTTATTGAATATTTCCATCACATGTTTTTAAAAAATAAGATAATATAGATTGAATTAGTTTCCTTTTGAAAACGATACGGTTGAAATGAAAAATAGCATCAGTTAAAAAAAAATTAAATGGTTGAAATGAGATCCAAAAAGCTATAAACTGCGACATTCAAATCAAATCGTCTGCTAAACTACATATATATATATATATGCAAGATACGAACTGAAAGAAACAATATTGTTTGCTATATATATGCAATTTTTAATATTGGAGATTCCATAATATATTTTAAAAACCATAAATAACCACCTATTTGATATTCTATGCTTTTCAAATAAAGAAACTTGAGTGAATAATATATACATGAAATAGCTATGCTTGTTTCTTGTGGTAAATCTTGTGGTAAAGAGCACTTGGAAACTAGATTGCCATACATTTTAAATTTCATCAAAATGTATATTAACTAGCTAGCATGATCACAAGATATCGCGAAGAGTGTCGACAACCATCAAATAATCCATGCATCCCAAAAATAGCAGGACGGATATAAAAGTCTTTTTATACGGTGAAACAATTAGTATTGACGAAAACCAAGATTTTTATTGTCATGTCTTTATATTTTTGCTAACGTTCAATATCGTTCGATAGCCAAATTCAACGTTCCGAGAGATTTTAAACATTTTTACTTGATTTCGAGGGATTTTTAAGTTTTTTTATCGATTTGGATGGATTTTTCGGTTTTATTTGTTGATTTCAGGAAAACTTTTTCTGTGTTTTTGGTTGATTTCAATTGTGTTTTGGTTTTTAGGTTCATTACGAGGTACACTTGCTTCTTCGTTGAACTCCTGAATTTCGGATGGTGGCACCTTTTGAAAACGATATGGTTGAACATTTTTTTTTTCAGAAACGTAATTTTTTTAAAACGATGGCACGTAATAAGCTCCGTCAATGAAATGAAAAATAGCATCAGTTAAAAAAAAATTAAATGGTTGAAATGAGATCCAAAAAGCTATAAACTGCGACATTCAAATCAAATCGTCTGCTAAACTACATATATATATATATATATGCAAGATACGAACTGAAAGAAACAATATTGTTTGCTAGGGAATAGTTATATATATATATATATGTGTGTGTGTGCGCGCGCGCGTGTGGTTTCATAAAGATCAGTAATAGTTTAGTGTTAGGTAGAAGAACATTGAAATTACGTTTCATATTAAATTTGGATATCAAAAAATTCCAATTTTTTCTCCAACAAATCGCCAGCCATGTAGCTCTTCACCCATGAGAAGGGATGCTTCCTCTGGCTGTGGATAAAATGAATTGGGTGAATATTATGAAAAAAGAAGGCATGCAGCACATGGTTAATATTAATTTCTTTAATTAATATCTTATTATAACTTGTGTCTATAAATAGGCTTGCATGTACAGCACAACTTCATCATCAGCTCCTTAACAAATTAACTTTGTTCAAATACTATTCAATTCATAGCAATAGCAAGGGAAATGGTATGCTCTTACACTATAAGAAGCTAGCTGAGCATTCAATTTGCTAAGTGAATGCGAGGTTTACGATTACTAATTAGTTTCTTTTTATTAATTTTGTATCGTATTTTTAATCCATATGCAGGCTAGTCAAGTAGAGGTTGGACCGTGGGGAGGTGACGGTGGAGTTAATCCCTGGACATTCAATCCAGATGGTACTATTGTCGGTTTCCTCATCGCTAGTGGAGTGGTCGTAGATTCCATCAGGTTCACTTATGAGGATAAAGATCAGGTCTCACACCATTCTGAGACATATGGTGGCGACGGTGGCACACCTAATCCACTTGTGAGTACTCACACCTTCTCTTATATATATATATATATATGTATATGTTTACAGGACGACGAATGTATCTTTTTATATTATATGTGACATACATAAATGACATTTATGATGATTTGTTTGGAATACTCAGGTGCAGTTTGGTGACAATGAGGACCTCATCCAGGTCAGTGGAACAATCGGAACTTTTAATGGTTCTACGGTGATCACGTCCTTGTCTTTTCATACCAATATAGGGAAGACCTATGGGCCATACGGCCAAGGTGGAGGGACTAGTTTCTCTCTGCCGGTGACTAAGGGTAAGTATAACGGATTCTTTGGAAATTTTGGGGATTACCTGGACTCTATTGGTGTCATTCTGCAACCCTAAGATGTTGCTGCCAACGTTAAGTTAAGTTATGTATGACACAGCATACATATATACATATATATGCCGTTGGAAGTCATATGTTTTTCTGAATAAATAAAGAAGGTTGAGAAAAACCTATGTTGTTATTTCTTTCTACCACATGTGTAACCAGCTCATGGGTGTTTTTCGTTTTAATGGCATTTTAATTGAAATATTATGTTGCATTTTAATTAAAATATTATGTTGCATACAAACTTAATTATACTTTAAATACGCACCCTTGTCATGCACTTGTCTTCTTCTTCAGATCCTCTAAAGCTTAGGATTTCCTTACATATTCATCACTACTTGTTTGAGAAAAAACAAGAAAAAAAACTACTCCGGCTGTCATTTTGGATTTACAATACTTTTGTCATATTTATGAAAGCAAATAATGCAACTATGGGAGAAGGAAACTACTCCCATCCACCCTTAATGCAAATGCAGACATTCAACGCACCTCTTAAATTTTTTTTTACTAATTGAATAGCCGTTGATAAAAAAGTACTGTAATTTCAACGAATTAATTAGTTATGATAAACAACAACCATAAAATATTATGCATCACAATGTTCGTATGTGCCGTTTTTTTAAATTTCCACGTAGGCATGAGAAAACCATAGATTATGTGAACTCATTGTGGGTTGGAACATGACTTTCATCTATAGAAACATGGTTGGCCACATTATAAATTGACACACTTTCATATGGGAAGACGAGGAGAAAAGTTTGTTTGCTCATATGTGATCAAATTTACTAGTAGAGAAAACTATCGGTACGTCACTAGGTGAAGTAGAAAACACTAAAACTGTTTAGAAAACACGTGGTGGCTATGTGGCAACCAATCCTCTATATGGATGTCACCTTACAATATCGGTTGGATTAGAGTACATATTACAAGGAAAGAAATGGAAAAGTTACAAATACATGTAAATGACGTGAATGAAATGTACACAAATTAAAGACATGAAAGGCTTACGTACATTGATTTTTGCTTAATTATTAGAGAGTGATGAGTGCCAAAAGTGCTTCTCGTTATATATCCCAATGTTTTTAACATCTGTGTTTCTCGTATTGCTCGTGTTTGACTTGGTCAAACTCTCGTTAACGCATATGCTGACATCTATAGGACGGATACTTCTATAAATTCGGTTTTTAGGATGCCATCGATAAATAAGAGTCCTAATATATCATTTTATTAGACACAAGTTATAAAAGCAAAAATAGAGGTTCGTGTCTAAAGGCGTTTCAATAGGTTTATAAGACGTTTTTGGGTGTCTTAACAAGTTTACTAGGACGTTTAAAAAAATGTCATATTAGCGATTTTATAGGAGGCAATTTGAAGCGTTCTATAAACACCAATGTCCTATAAAAATATTGGTTTGTATGACACGTTCTTAAAAGTTGACTTATAAAACGCTTTTTATTACAACTGTTCTAAAAACATTTGTTACGATGCCCAAGCGTGTTATAAAATTATTACAACTCCTTTATATATGCCGATTTATTTTTTGATCTTGTAATTTGTGTTTTATATAGTGTTCAATCATGAAGCTAATTTATTGGTGACGTCCTAAAAACTTATTTTTGGCGTAATAAGTGTTACATTGTTCAAATGTTTTTTTCCTTTGGTTCTTCATTTTTTTTTAATTTCAAATCCGTTAAAACTTATTAAGAAAATAAACATAAGTATTCAACATTTGAATATAGATTTGCGTGACACATGCTTTAAGTTCTTTTAAAACTTTTGTTGACGGTAAAACATTATATTATTAAAAAATATTGAAGGATTAGATGAATTGAACCGTCTACAATTGAAACCGCAAGTGTTGTTTTACAATCCTTCTAAGTTTTTAATTTTTTGTTGAAGGTTGCTAATAGAATAAACATTATTACCCCACAGAAAATATCAAAGGCCAAAAGAATTACAGGATGGAAACATTTACATGATGAAAACAATGAATGTGAACTGCAAATACAAATCTCAAAATGTTCTATAAAAACAAAAAGTAGAAGTTTTCATAAAACCGGATTCGGGTTATTTTCTTAGACAAACGTCTTATTTTTATTTTATTGATATAAAAAAAAATCTGGACATGGACACATGCCTTGATATTTTTTCTAAAAAAATAGTTCTACAATATTTCTTGGATAATGATCCGGTGGAGTATTTAAAAAAAACATATGTATAATATTTTTATAACAAACATATCTAGTCGCTGGTACTTAATTATGATACAATATATAATAACAACATAATTATTTAAATTTCCTATTGAATATTTCCATCACATGTTTTTAACAAATAAGATAATATAGATTGAATTAGTTTCCTTTATTTAATATGGTATGAATATAAACCTTGAGATTTATTATGCAATTTTTAATATTGAAGATTCCATAATATATTTTAAAAACCATAAATAACCACCTATTTGATATTCTATGCTTTTCAAATAAAGAAACTTGAGTGAATAATATATACATGAAATAGCTATGCTTGATTCTTGTGGTAAATCTTGTGGTAAAGAGCAGTCGGAAACTAGATTGCCATACATTTTAAATTTCATCAAAATGTATATTAACTAGCTAGCATGATCACAAGATATCGTGAAGAGTCGTGTCGACAACCATCAAATAATCCATGCATCCCAAAAGTAGCAGGACGGATATAAAAATCTTTTTATACGGTGACACAATTAGTATTGACGAAAAAATAACGAAAACCAAGATTTTTATTGTCATGTCTTTATATTTTGGCTAACGTTCAATATCGTTCGATAGCCAAATTCAACGTTCCGAGAGATTTTAAACATTTTTACTTGATTTCGAGGGATTTTTAAGTTTTTTTTATCGATTTGGATGGATTTTTCGGTATTGTTTGTTGATTTCAGGAAAACTTTTTCCGTGTTTTTGGTTGATTTCAATTGTGTTTTGGTTTTTAGGTTCATTAAAAGGTACACTTGCATCTTCGTTGAACTCCTGAATTTCGGATGGTGGCACCTTTTTAAAACGATACGGTTGAATTTTTTTTTTTCAAAAACGTAATTTTCTTAAAACGATGGCACGTAATAAGCTCCGTCAATGAAATGAAAAATAGCATCAGTTAAAAAAAATTAAATGGTTGAAATGAGATCCAAAAAGCTATAAACTGCGACATTCAAATCAAATCGTCTGCTAAACTATATATATATATATATATGCAAGATACGAATTGAAAAGTAAACAATATTGTTTACTAGGGAATAGTTATATATATATATATATATGTATGTGTGCGTGTGTGTGTTTTCACAAAGATCAGTAATAGTTTAGTGTTAGCTAGAAGAACATTGAAATTACGTTTCATATTAAATTTGGATATCAAAAAATTCCAATTTTTTTCTCCAACAAATCGCCAGCCATGTAGCTCTTCACCCATCAGAAGGGATGCTTCCTCCTGGCTGAGGATAAAATGAATTCGGTGAATATTATGAAAAAAGAAGGCATGCTGCACATGGTTAATATTAATTTCTTTAATTAATATCTTATTATAACTTGTATCTATAAATAGGCTTGCATGTACAGCACAACTTCATAATCAGCTCCTTAACAAATTAACTTTGTTCTTTATATTTTTGCTAACGTTCAATATCGTTCGATAGCCAAATTCAGCGTTCCGAGAGATTTTAAACATTTTTACTTGATTTCGGGGGACTTCTAAGTTTTTTTTATCGATTTGGAGGGATTTTTCGGTTTTGTTTGTTGATTTCAGGAAAACTTTTTCGGTGTTTTTGGTTGATTATTGTGTTTTGGTTTTTAGGTTCATTACAAGGTACACTTGCATCTTCGTTGAACTCCTAAATTTCATAGATGGTGGCACCTTTTTAAAACGATACGGTTTCAGTGATACAAAGAAAAGCCTTCAATCTCTCCATTCGCTGAACTCTTATTCAGTGATATGTTGTACTCTCACTCAGGTATTTTTTTTTTCTCTCTGATTCTTAAAGAAAACCCATCACTGATAATCCTTTATTATTTTTGATGAAGTGTTTTAAAAATATTAATGATATTCATTCCTTGTGGATAACTATCATTAAAATCTTTTAAAATTAAGAAAACGACACGTCGGACCTTTTTCTGACACACGACGGACCACGACGTTTCCATTCCAACTCCTTTCTTGGAATGCGCGTCAGGTCATCATTTCTTTTTCAAAAAGCTAAAACCGTCGTTTAGCCTCCTTTCTCTCTCCTCTTGCTATTTAAGCACTTCTTTTGCCTTACTTGCTTCCTTCCACTTTCATAACTTTCCTAAAGGCAAAAGAAACCTTCGAATCTTCATGTTTTCTCCAAGAACACCAAGAACACGCACTTGTGCGTTTTTCTCCTTCACTCGACTAAGGTTTGATCTAAACCTAAACTTAAGAACTGGAAACAACTTGTTTCACCTTTCTTACCTATTTCATTCTTAAAAATCGATAAAATATTGCTTTTAGAGTGAAAAATAAATTCTATACTTTCAAAACACTGTTCTTAGAACAGAAGATTTTTTTTCAAAGTTTTATCCTCTTTCTAATTTATTTTTTTTAAATTTTTTATTGTTTTTTTATTACCAACAAGCATTTTGATATTGTTCATCAAAATACTTGTTTCTTTGATCTTACATTTGGTACTTTTAATACCAAAACTTTAGTTTATACATTCATGTATTAAAACCATGATTTATCTCTTTGGTGTTGCCATTTTTCCTACAGAAATGGCCTCTGCTTCCAACATCTGCTGAAAAACTAGTTGGTCGCTGCACCTAACTGCCAATTCGAGCTGGAAAAATCAACCTTCAAGCCATGCAATTACATTGCATTAGTGGACATTCCCTCTGAACGCCCTCAGTTCAAGGACGCTGCAACCTTCCTCAAAGCATCCCCTCTGATGTATGCCTTCGTCCACAACCCAGTGGGCATTACCTCTCACCTTCAGGCTCTCTGGTACACGGCGCAATGTACCACTCTAACAACGGACTAGGGCACTGTCCTCCCTGCTATTGCCTTCACAATCCCTGAACTTGGCTTCTTCTCGTTCTCAGCGGGGTTCGTACGCAAAGTGCTAAGACTCCCTCAGCGCAAGAAGGGTGTGCAATGGGGTGCTGAACCAACTAAACAGGAGATAGATGTTTTCTTGGACTCCATTGGCTACAAATGGGAGAACCCCTCAGTGAAGACGATGGGTTCAAAGCTGGAAAAGAAGCGACTCCCTGCTCAATGGCAGTACATTTTCACCCAGGTCATTCAATGCCTGGGGTCCAAAGTTGGCTCCCATGATCAGGCGAGCAAGCATTTTCAAGACCTTGCCTATTCTCTCTGCACAGGTCATCCTTTGAACTACGCTGACTACATCTTCAGCGATATGTGTAGCCGCCTCAACGCCACCACTAGACATACCGTTATCCCTTACCCCCGTTTCTTCTCCACCATCCTTGAAGAGGCTTTCGGGGAGAGATACCCGAAAGTCGGTGACTTTGCCTTCTCAATGGTAGGGAAGAAGTCCCTGGATCTTGAGGAACGTCCAGGTGATGCTCCTCTCACTCCCTACATGCTGCAAATAATAGGAGCACCTCTTTCAGTGACCTCCTCGCTGCCCATCCCCTCAGTGAGTACCCAAGGCACTGCTGTTGCTGCTGCTAAGAGGAAAACCCCAACTGATGGTCATAAGAAGACCATCGCCTCAAAGAAGCCCAAGAAGGTGGTCTCTCAACAGACCATCCTCTCTGGTTTTGGTGTACTACAAACACCACCCTCATCCACAGCCACTCCAACGGTTTCTGCTGCCGTTGAAGCTTCATCAGCATACCACCACCATCAGTAACTAAGGTCTCTGAAGGTGTTATAGCCAGCTCTGCTGAAGCTGGATCAGGTACTACTCTCACTGCCTTCTCTACCTCTTCCATCTCTACTTCTTTGGTCCTCACATCAGCAAGTGACTCAGCGATAGTTGTCCCTATCCCTGATGATGCTGAAATGCACGCAGTCCAAACCTCAGAATTGTTTAGGCAATCTAAGTTTTGGAAAGCCAATATCAAAGGACCTCAGAGTGTCTCTTTCAGATACGCTAAGACACTGGTCAGTGATCCTCAGGACACTACCTCTGCAAAAGTAGTCCCTGAGAGTAATCCTCATGATATTCTCAAGGAAAATAATGCTACGTTTCATCCATCATCTGATCCGGATTCATTTCTTGACTCTTTGTCAATGTCATCAGTTGTTCTCGCTGCTCCTGTCTACTTAGCGACAGCAACCACCACCACCACTTCGAAAATGGCGATGAAGTCTCCTCAGCGCCCTCCCAGTGCTAAAAAGCTCAGGGATGTCAAGATGGAGAACCAAGCCCCCAAGCTTCCTCCCAAGGTCACTGAGTTACCTCCTGTGTCTCTACCTGGTCCCACATTCCCTGCCATTGACTATTTAGTAAATGAATGTGCTCTCACCAGGGCAAGGGTGGACACGCTGCAAACTTCAGCTGAGTTAATCTTCTGGCAGGTCGCTGGTACTCCTGGAATGAAGACGAACGTCAGCAACCTGGTGTCTGACGTTCAGTATCTAAAGGAGGACCACAAGGACCTTCGCCAATCCCTCATCAACATTGAGCAAAAGGTCGATGCTCATGCCGTTGTCCTAGAGTCTATTCAAAAGACTCAGTCCGAAGTGATGTAGGCTCTCTCAAGGCTCAGTGGGGCTGGTCCCTCATTTGTTGCTGCTGATCAAACCATGCTTCAAGACGTGCAAACAAATGTTTGCCTTTGTGATGTTCCACGTTACGCCCCATGATAACATTGAGGGGGAGAAGGTGGCCAAAGAGTTCGCTGACGAAATAATCGGCGAACACAACCGGAGGTTCCCTGATGAAAGGATCTCTCCTTACATCCAAAGAGCAGAACCTTCATTCGCTGCAAGGTTTGGTGATGATGATGATGAAGAAGAGGATGATGATGAAGAAGAAGAAGAAGAAGAGGAACGCATTCCTCACTTTGGTGATGATGATGATGATGATGACATGGGATTTGCAATGGAACATTTCAGAATGTCCACGCCAGGCACATCTCAGCTAGAGCCCTTGGGGGACGGATCTGGTCCCTCAGGCAAAGGATCACATAAAGTGGTTGATCTTGATGCCCCAATCCAAAAAACAGAGGGGGAGACCGCTGACAAGGTATCTCTTCAGCTTATCCCTTATATTACTCCTCTCTCTGAAACCCCCTCTATAACCTCTCCTCCTTCAAACCCTCTCTCTGATAAATCTCCTTCTTTCTCTCCTTCCCTCAGTGATCCCCGTCCCCCAAAGGACTCATCCACAAGGAGGAAACCTTCTTCTGAAGAGCAGTTTATGTACATAGTGGAAACTGACTCTAAGGAAGAAGAAGGCCTCATTCCCAGACGTCGCGTTCAGAAGCAGATCGTAAGCGAGCCTGAAAAGGAAGAAAGGCGAATAGAATTCCTAAAGGAATTTGAATCCAAAAGAATAAGGGTACCTCATGAAGACCCAATAAACGCTGTACCAATCAGGATGGTAGATGAATTCTACTTTCTATCCAAAGAAGAGAGAGAACAAGCATTGGAAGCTCAGAGGATCAGAGATGAATAAATAAAGCAAACCGAGAATGATCTTGCTTTAGCAAGGAAGATTCTCAGGGAAGACTCAGCAAGAGACAAAGCGGCCAAAGAACAATTGGAAAAGAGTGAACGGCTCGCTGCAGCTCTTGCTCAGAAATAACTTGCACAAGAAAACCTGAATGTAGATCCCATTCTCGCTAAATAGAAGATTCTCACTGCACTAACCACTGAAGCCACAACTCAGAAAGACAAAGAACTGGATTGGTGCACAAAGATCTTGAACTTTCGAAGATCTGATGCCAAAATCATTCACGCAACTATCCAAGGGCGACACTCCAACAGAGGTGGTCCAAAGGTATATGTAAGAATGACAAGGCCATCCAGAAAAGAGAGAGAAGAAGCAAAATTCTTAAGATTATATAGATACACTGAATGGCTCGAAATCAGAGATGCCATTCAGGGTTCCCAATCCAAGTTCAAGAATGTGGTGGAAGATGAGTTGAATTAGTTGCTGCAGAGAATGTCACAACATGTACAAGTTCCCTCTCTCCCTGAATCATCTAAGAAAAGAAGATCAACCTCTGAAGAAGGCCCAAGCTCAAGAAATGAACATAGTGTCAAATTTGATCTTGAAAGCATCATCAGTCATATGACGCTCCCTGATATCTCAATGCTGAATACCTCTCTTCCTACGGATCAAATATATGAAGAAAATGAAGTCATCTTGCTCCCTGAATCTGGCATGATTTTCTTGGATAATGAAAGACAGCTTCGTCTCTTCAGAAACAAGGAAATTCATAAGGCCCCTACTCGTTTCATAAAAATCTTATATTGTTACTGCTGGTCTAATGACCCTCTGGTAATCAGATAGAAGATGCTTTTTGAACATGAGTTACAAAGAAGAAATGTGAGCCTCTCTGATTGGTAGTAGCTTTTTATTCCTTTGTAATATTTTCTTCAGTGTAAATGTACTTTCACTTTAATTATTGTAATTTCATTTCTATGTAATATCTTCATATTATAATTAATGAGATACACTCGAGTACTTTACTCCATCTCGTACTGAAAAGATCCCTAAAAAAAGGTAAAAGGGACAATGAACATAAGAGTTCTATTTTCTTAACTTTTCTTATCTCACTGAAATTTCACTCTGAAAGTTCAATCAGTGAATGTACTTTAAGCTTTACTGCTGGTCTAATGACCCTTATTGGGACCAACAGGATTTTGACACTTTGATGAGTAAAACATGTTTCATGAGAGGTCTTGATGTTTTATTTATAAATGGAGATCATTTGGTATCAATGGTATTTTGAGAATATTGGATTTATAAACCCATTGAATTTACATGTTACGGTATTATGGGACATTTTGTAGAAGTATATGATTATGAGTTCATTTGGAAAATGGTTTGTCTCAAGTAATATTTTGAGTAATTACATAAGTGTTGAGTTATATAGAATTTGCTCGGTTTTGACTAAAATGAGTCTCATGGACAATTGTCCGAGTTGAATAATATTTTTCACGTTTTGGGTGCGTTGGTCATTCAATTAGTGTCGTGTAATTTTATGTCTTCCCCAACGTTGAGAAATAATTGATTATTGGAAAATAACTTTTGAGCAAAGAGTTGGTGTTGGGAAATTATCAATATGTCTTGCTTGACGTGTTTGATTTATAGAGTAGAATGTAATGGATCCATAGGTATATAAGTCGGTAATTAAATCATGTGAAGGATTACACGAACCTGATTTAAATGGGAAACAGGCATTGCGATACATTGTGTAATTTCCATGCATCCTTAAACTCACTAGGAATAGGCATTGTGATAAAGTGTAATTCGCGAGGTAAACTCACTCGGAATAGGCATTGTGATTAAGTGTAATTCGCGAGGTAAACTCACTCGGAATAGGCATTGTGATAAAGTGTAATTCGCGAGGTAAACTCATTCGGAATAGGCATTGCGATAAAATGTAATTCGCAAGGTAAACTCACTCCGAATAGACATTGTGATAAAGTGTAATTCGTGAGGTAAACTCACTCGGAATAGGCATTGTGATAAAATGTAATTCGCGAGGTAAACTTCTTGGAATAGGCGTAGTTATCCAAAATTTATATTATTAGATCTTTGAGACTGAACCATATTTTTGGTATCCTAGAAAATGGAGGGTTGTCCATGTTTTGGTATTTGAAGCACTTAATCGCATTCACGCTTTGAGTGAGTAAAAGGTGTAGAGTTCGTGTTTGAACGAGTATTTTATGTAAAGCCTTCATTATTACTATATTTTGATTTGAAGCTTTCACTACGAAAATGATAAGTTTAAGAAAGGTATTGCTTTTATAATGGAGTCATTATAACTGAGGAACTATTATTTAAAGAAGTTATCTTTCGATTTCAAATCAATTATAAATATGTTATAAACTCTTGAGCTCACTATGCGTTAAGCCTAACCCTTTTTCTGTGTCGGAATGTGCATCATGATATCATTGGGATTGGTACTAGCGACACGTGTGGAATCGAGTGCTAGAAAGTGACACGATAAAGATTAGACTCGTGGTGATGCTTTCCGCATTTTTGAGATAGCGACCGTTATTGGTTTAGTAACACCGGATTATAATTATGTCTTAGTATAAGACTTGATCAGTATTTTGTATGTTTACATAGAATTTTTATTTGAGGAACTTTGAGTATTGATTTATAGGAAGTGATCTATGTTTGAATCGATGTATTATTGAAATTTTAAATTAGTCGTTATTTCCAGATTTGAGGGTGTTACAATAATACAGTAACCAGACATGTGTTCAGATCCGTTTTTATAGATAAAATAAAATTAAGACATGTGTTTAAGAAAATAATCCAAATCCGTTTGATGAAAAATTTAGATTTTTTATTGAACATTTTCAAATTAAGACATTGTTTTCAAATATTTTCATTTTGTAATTCTTTTGGCCTTTGATATTATCGGTGATGCCCTTTATTCTATTAGTTACTTGCGACAAAACTTAAAAACTCATATACATAGTAAAACAATACCTACAGTTTCAACTGCGAACAAATTAATTCCTCAAATCCATCAATATTTTTAACTATAATATTTTTACTGTTAACAAAAATGTATCATGCAAATCTATAATAAAATGTAGAATACTTAAATAATTATTTTTCTATTATATATCGTATAATAATTAAATATGAGCATTTAGATCTTTTTTATAAAAATATTGCACATATGTTCCAAAAATTACTGTTGAACTATTTTTTTTTATAAAAAAGTAACCAGACCTTTGTCCACATCTGTTTTTTTATAAACATCAAATAAAATTAAGACGCATGTTTAACAAAATAATCCCAATCCAGTTTTATGAAAAATTCTAGATATGTCTTTTATAGAACATTTTGAAATTTGTATTTGCAGTTCACATCCATTGTTTTCATCGTATACATGTTTTCATCCTATAATTCTTGCGACAAAACATAAAAACTCAGGCAGATTCAACTGTTAATAGTTTAATTCATTCAATTCATCAACATTTTGTAATTATATTATGTTTTATATTAAAAAAAGATTTAAAAGAATAAAAATCAGGTATCATGAAAATCTATATTCAAATGTTGAATACTTATGTTTATTTCTTAATAAGTTGTAACAGATTTGGAATTAAAAGAAAAGGAAAAACTTAACCAAAGGAAAAAGGACTTGAACAATGTAACATTCAGTACAACAAAATTGTGTTTATAGAAAAAATAAAGTTTAAGCATTAACAACTTGTACTACATGGAAATATAAAATCTTGTCTAATGCTTTATAGGATAATAATAATATAGACACAACTTTACATATGAGCATACCCATCTAAACCAAAGATTGTGTTTCTAAAGTAGTTGTTTCACTACATTGTGTTGTAAATACATGAATGTAACAATATTACTTTTTTGTTTCCACACACAAATGTGTCTGAATTCAAGAAAACCAACATCATCAAAACTCAAATTCATGACATCAAACAATGTGGTCTACCACATTCTCACCACACTCTCAGGTTGAAGCCTTAAGTTCAACACAACAAAAATTTTAGTCCACCAGTCCATATAAGAACATTGTTTTAACTAATCTTCATCAAGAAAAAAAACCAATTTTACCATTGTTTAAAGTTTGGTGATTTGGAAAATCAATTTTATTACCGGTTAAAGCACCTAACTCATAATTGGCGAATTCGCACGCAGATGTCGTTGAATAAGAAATTTTCTCGTATTATAGTTGAAATAGATCTGGCAAACAAAAACATTACCATACATTGCACTACAAAAAAAATGATTTTTACCCCTAAAAATCACTCGGAAGTCAATGGATTATCCATAAAACATAACAATAGTTCGACAGAATCCGATGTTTAAAGAAAAAGAAAGTACCAACAGAACTCCCACAAGAAAATATTTGGACAATCTGTTATTGATTTGCAATAACCACCCAGTATTTACCTACCTACTTTGGTGACAGTTTACGTTGAATCATCCTCTAGCGATAGAGTTTCCAAAAAAAATCCCCATGTAATACTTGAATGGGCAACCTATTGTCGCAGTTGTTACGAGAATCACATATGTGCAATATGTGCAATCCACAGTATCCTTCATGTTAAAAAGATTGGGATATATAACGAGAAGCGCTTTTAGCACTCAATTTGATTGTGAACGTGAGAACAAATGAAACTGTGACACGTGTCCAATCAGCAGAACGTTGAATTGATTATAGATTATACACAGCGGGTTTAGATGTTACTGGTATACCCAATCAACAAGAAAATGATAATTATTTATTTTTGATATAAAATTCAAATTTTTATTTTTTACTAATGTTCTGTGTTTAAGGTTTCTGGAGTTACAAATTATTTGAAAATATGTGGTACCTATTTATGAAGTTGTATTGTACATTTTTTATTAATCCCGGCGTTGAATATGTGGTACCTTTTTATGAAGTTGTATGGTACCTTTTTATTTATGAAGTTGTATGGTACATTTTGAGGTCCAGCGTTTCAAAATATTTGAAGATATGTGGTACGTTTTTATGAAGTTGTATTGTACATTTTGAGTTCCAAACGAGATTTTCTAAGGTTTTCTTCCCGGTGTATATATATACCCTAGTAAACAATGTTGTTTGCTTTAAATCCCGTATCTTGCATATATACATATGTTCAATAAATAAACATGGTTATGTTGGGAAATTTAATAATTCTTTTGAAATTATATATTGTATCATAATTAAGTATGAGCAGGCCAGATTTATTTTTATAAAAATATTGCAGATATGTTTTAGAAAATTATTCCACCGGATCTTTTTTTCCAAGAATAAATATCGTAGAAATCTAATTTTTTTTAATAATACAGTAAACTGACATGTGTCCAGATCCGTTTTTTTATAGATAAAATAAAATTAAGACATGTGTTTAAGAAAATAATCCCAATCCATTTTATGAAAAATTTAGATTTTTTATAGAACATTTTTAAATTTGTATTTGCAGTTCACATCCATTGTTTTCATCGTCTAAATATTTTCATTCTGTAATTGTAATTGTTTTGGCCTTTGATATTATCTATTGGTGATGCCCTTTATTTTATTAGTGACTTGGGACAAAACCTAAAAACTCATATACATAGTAAAACAACACCTACAGTTTCAATTGTGTTTCTAAAGCAAAGATTATGTTTCTAAAGTAGCTGATTCACTACATTGTGTTGTAAACACTTGTAATTAACAATATTACTTTTTTGTTTCCACACACAAATGTGCCTGAATTCAAGAAAACCGACATCATAAGAACTCAAATTCATGACATCAAACAATGAGGCCTGTCAAACTCTCACTCTCACTCTCAGGTTGAAGATTTAAGTTCAACTCAACAAATATTTCAATCCGACGGTCTAAATTAGAACATTTTTTTAGCTAATCTTCATCAATAAAAAAAGCCAATTTTATCACCGGTTAAAGTTTGGTGATTTGGAAAATTAATTTTATCACTGGTTAAAGCACCTAACTCATAATTTGCGAATTATATCATTGAGTAAGAAATTTCCTTGCATCTTAGTTGTCATAGAATTGGAAAACAAAAACATCACCATACGGTGCACTACAAAACAAATGATTTTTACTCCCAAAAATCACTCGGGGAAATTTCAGTCGACGGATTACCCATAAAACATAGCAATAGTTCGGCATAATCCAATGTTTTTAAAAAAAGTACCAACGAATCACCCTGAAAAAGATATTTGGACAATCTATTATTGATTTGAAATAACCCCAGAATTTACCTACCTACTTTGGTGACAGTTTTATGTTGAATCATCCTCTTGCTACATATTTTAAAGAAAAGTCCCTGAGTAAAAGTTGAATCAGCAACCTGTTATCGCGGTTGTTACGAGAATCACATATATGTGCAATATGTGCAATCAACAATATCCTTCATGTTAAAAAGATTGGGATATATAACGAGAAGCACTTTTGGCACTCATCATTGCCTAATAATTAAGCAAAGAACAACCTACATAAAACTTTCATATATATATATATATATATATAGGAAGGTTCAAATGAGAACTTTGCATTTTTAAAGGAACAAAGAGACACTTGTGATCATATATGATATGAGTCCCACATAATGTTAAATCATTTATGATTTAGTATTATGTGGGACCTACTACATCATATGTGGTCCACAAATTGTTCCTTTGTTCATTTAAAACGGGGTGGTTCTCATATGAATCTTCCCCTATATATATATATAGAGAGAGAGAGAGAGGTGGGTTCATACGAGAACGGTATCAATTTACGAGAACGCGAGGACAAATATCGGCCAATCATTTTGTACATGAAATTTTTCAAAATCATATATGATTTCATGTACAAAATCATCATATGTTATTTTGTAAGCATAAAAAAGGACACGTGCGACTTTTTACCTGCGCAAGTCGCGGAAAAAGTCGCGGCTAATCATATATTATTTTATTTTGTACGTGAATCATATATGATTCTGTACATGAATCATATGTGATTTTGTACATGAAAAATTTCATGTACAAAATGATTGGATGAAGATTCTCCTCGCATTCTCGTAAATTGTTATCGTCGTCGCATGAAACTCTTTCTTTCTATATATATATATATATCATTAATTAGAATACATTTTATTCACGCCATTTACTTGTATTTGTAAAGTTTCCATTTATTTCCTTGTAATATGTACTATAATCGAACCTATATTGTAAAGTGACGTCCATGTAGAGGATTGGTGAGGATTGGTGGTCTGATAGCCACCGCGTGTTTTCTAAATCTTTTTATTGTTTTCCACTTCACTGAATGGTCTCATATATATTTTTCTCGATTACTGAATTTCATCAGTTATGAGCAATCGTATATATGTCTGCCTTTTTGTCCACGTTTTCTGAAACGCAGATGGAAGTATGGAAATTTATAATACGTCCAACCATGTTTCTATAGATGAAATTCAATAACCAACCAGGAATGAGTTCAGAGAATCTATGGTTTTCTTTTGCCTGGGTGGAGATGTATGTAATTAAAGGAAAATGTAAATTTAAAAAACTGGCACAAACGAACTTCATGATGCAAGATATTTCGTGCTTGTTGTTTATCATAACGGTTTCATTTGATAAAATTAGGGTAGTTTTGAATCATTAGCTACTCATTGAGTAAAATTTTTCAAGAGGTGCATTGAGTGCCTGCCATAACGGCGGATGACAATAGTTTCCTTCTCCCAAATTTGCGCTATTTCCTTTCATATATATCAAACAAAATATTGTAAATCGAAAGTGATTATTATGAACGGTTTTTTTTCTTCTTTTTTCTAAAACAAGGAGTGATGAATATGTAAGGAAACCAGAAGCTTTAGAGGAGTCGATGAAGAAGACAAGTGCATGAAAAGGTGCGTATAGAAAGTATAATTAAGTTTGTACACAACGTAATACTTTAATTGACATGCGAAAAACACCCCTGAGTTGGTTACACATGTGGTAGAAAGAAATAACAACATAGGTTTCTCTAAACCTTTTTATTTATTCAGAAAAAACATACGACTTCCAACAACATATATATATATATATGCCGTTTCATAGATAACTTAACATTGCATCACTCTTAGGGTTCCAGAATAACACCAATAGAGGTGAGGTAATCATTATAATTTCCAAAGAATCCGATATACTTGCCCTTTGTGACCGCTAGAGAGAAACTAGTCCCTTCACTTTTGCCGTATGGCCCATAAGTCTTCCCTATGTTGGTATGAAAAGACAAGGACGTGATCACCGTACCACCATAAAAAATTCCAGTTGTTCCGCTTATCTGGATGAGGACCTCATCATCATCAAACTTCACCTGATTATTCCAAACAAATCCATCATAAGTGTTATATATGTGAGATAAAATATAACAAGATATAATTCCTACATGTATGTATACATATACATGTACATATTTATATAATAGATATAGTGAGAACTCACAAGTCACTACAAGAAAAATTCTTGTTACTTGTCACTATTAAGCTAAATTTGGTCGCTAAAGTCATTTAGTGACCAAAATTTAAGTCGTCACTTTTCGTCACTGAAGGTCCGTCACTAATTTTCAATAATGACCAAATACAAGAGTGGTCACTAGTTAGTGACAAAATTAAAGTGGTCACTATGTTTGTGACGACTAAATTAGTCACTAAATATCGTCACTAAGTCGCTAAACTAGTTGTCCAAGATAACGGCTCGTTAACGTCCGTTAACTTATCTTAGTGACAAAAAAAAGTGGTCACTAATTACGAAACCATGGGAAAAAAATTGTCATTAATTTTTACTATAATTGCACTACATTAAAATGAAAACCTGTTGACCCTTAAATATAGAAATCTAACATATTAATTCCATGCATAACTTGTAGTTCTTGACCCATTCTAAAAACAAACATTCAATGTTATGTCTACTTATTATTGCTAAAAACACTTAACATATGATTAACTGAGAAAAAAAACGTAACATTCTTGATTTCGAGATCCCAACGTAGATATTTGTGACAATTGTTCCATCATCTTATATTTTTTTTCCTATATTTGATTTTGCTCCTCTTGAAATTGGGCATGACCTTCTTTAGTCTTCTTAATTTCTTCCTCTAAGGCCTTTGATTTTTCCTTTTCCAATTCCAACTCCATCTGTAGGTTTTATGTGGCTAAAACTTGTTTTGTCGAAGCCGCACGTCCCTTTATAAGTCCAAGAATACGATGTAGTTTTATCAAACAAATCTCCGCCAGTGAACAAGAAGAAGCAGCGTCCATACTTAGTAATTTATTCTACATATTAAAACAAATAAATCTTTATTAGTTCTACTATAAGGACGGCACAACCTTCCAATCAAAGAATTAAATCAAAGCAAAAAAAATCACATTTGTAGACTGAAATCCATGACATAATTAAATCAGATTTTGCAACAATTAAATTAGATATTTTAGTGGGAATATAAAGCTACCGGGAATATTAATTCTGAGATGTTAATTGAAGTGGGAATATACAGCTAGTATTGATTATACCAAACATAAGACCATTCCCAAGAGATGCAAATGATTATTGTGTTGTCCAGATAAAGATTTTCTATTTGGGCGGCTGTCGGCTTAGTGACAACGACTCGCAGCTACTGTCCAGTTTCGTTTGATGTGTTTACAAGAAATGGTCTCGTGATAGATATATGTGGGCTGTCCACAACGCGTGCTGCTGATAAAAGAGGTTGTATACAGGTTTTTGCTAAGGGCTACAACATTGGTCTCGTGATAGTTTTGGTTCTCCGGTTTTTTTTTTTCAAAGTTCTCCCCTTGATCTTTACCCTCTATATATATATATATATATAGGTTCAGGTTCAGGCAACAAAAAATTCAAAAACTAAGGAACACCCTAATAACCATTCATTTGTACGGTATGCACATGTTTATACAAGTAATTTGTCCGGTATGCACATATGCATAGAAACCAATAAACATCTTCAATTACTTGTATGCAAATGTGTACACTGTACATATATGATTGGTTATTAGATGTTCCTCAGTGTAAGCAAAACATGAAAAAGTAAATAGCTACTAACTTTTGGTCATTTCCCTTTTATATATGGTACTCTTTCCCAAATAACAGTAACACCTTTTTCTAGTTTTCAATTCAACTTTAAATGCAAATGCATTCTTGGACGAAAAAAAAGGTCATTGTCATGGATCTCAAAACCAATTATTAGAGAGTGATGAGTGATGAGTGCCAAAAATGCTTCTCGGTATATATCCCAATCTTTTTTACATCTGTGTTTTTCGTATTGCTCGTGTTTGACTTGGTCAGACTCTCGTTAACGCATATGCTGACATCTATAGGATACTTCTATAAATTCGGTTTTTAGGATGCGATCGATAAATAAGAGTCCTCATATATCATTTTATTAGACACAAGTTATAAGAGCAAAAATAGAGTGTCGTATCTAAAGGCGTTTCAATAGGTTTATAAGACGTTTTTGGGTCTCTTAACAAGTTTACTAGGACGTTTAAAAAAATGTCATATTAGCGATTTTATAGGAGGCAGTTTGAAGCATTCTATAAAGACCAATGTCCTATAAAAATATTGGTTTGTATGACACTTTATTAAAAGTTGACTTATAAAACGCTTTTTATGACAACTGTTCTAAAAAATTTGTTACGATGCCCAAGCGTGTTATAAAATTATTACAACTCCTTTATATATGCCGATTTATTTTTTGATCTTGTAATTTGTGTTTTATATAGTGTTCAATCATGAAGCTAATTTATTGGTGACGTCCTAAAAACTTATTTTTGGCGTAATAAGTGTTACATTGTTCAAATATTTTTTTTCTTTGGTTCTTCATTTTTTTTAATTTCAAATCCGTTAAAACTTATTAAGAAAATAAACATAATTCAACATTTGAATATAGATTTGCGTGACACATGCTTTAAGTTCTTTTAAAACTTTTGTTGACGGTAAAACATAATATTATTAAAAAATATTGAATCATAATATTATTAAACCCTATGTTGTTATTTATTTCTACCACATGTGTAACCAGCTCATGGGTGTTTTTCGTTTTAATGGCATTTTCATTAAAATATTATGTTGCATTTTAATTAAAATATTATGTTGCATACAAACTGAATTATACTTTATATACGCACCCTTGTCATGCACTTGTCTTCTTTCTTCTTCAGATCCTCTAGAGCTTAGGATTTCCTTACATATTCATCACTACTTGTTTGAGAAAAAACAAGAAAAAACACTACTCCGACTGTCATTTTGGATTTACAATACTTTTGTCATATCTATGAAAGCAAATAACGCAACTATGGGAGAAGGAAACTACTCCCATCCACCCTTAATGCAAATGCAGGCATTCAACGCACCTCTTAATTTTTTTTTTACTAATTGAATAACCAATGATACAAAGTACTGTAATTTCAACGAATTAATTAGTTATGATAAACAACAACCATGAAATATTATGCATCACAATGTTCGTATGTGCCGTTTTTTTAAATTTCCACGTAGGCATGAGAAAACCATAGATTATGTGAACTCATTGTGGGTTAGATCATGACTATCATCTATAGAAACATGGTTGGCCACATTATAAATTGACACACTTTCATATGGGAAGACGAGGAGAAAAGTTTGTTTGCTCATATGTGATCAAATTTACTAGTAGAGAAAACTATCGGTACATCACTAGGTGAAGTAGAAAACACTAAAACTGTTTAGAAAACACGTGGTGGCTATCTGGCAACCAACCCTCTATATGGATGTCACCTTACAATATCGGTTGGATTATAGTACATATTACAAGGAAAGAAATGGAAAATTACAAATACAAGTAAATGACGTGAATGAAATGTACACAAATTAAAGACATGAAAGGCTTACGTACATTGATTTTTGCTTAATTATTAGAGAGTGATGAGTGCCAAAAGTGCTTCTCGGTATATATCCCAATCTTTTTTACATCTGTGTTTCTCGTATTGCTCGTGTTTGCCTTGGTCAGACTCTCGTTAACGCGTATGCTGACATATATAGGACGGATGCTTCTATAAATTCGGTTTTTAGGATGCGATCGATAAATAAGAGTCCTAATATATCATTTTATTAGACACAAGTTATAAGAGTAAAAATAGAGTGTCGTATCTAAAGGCGTTTCAATAGGTTTATATAAGACGTTTTTGGGTGTCTTAACAAGTTTACTAGGATGTTTAAAAAAATGTCATATTAGCGATTTTATAGGAGTCAATTTGAAGCGTTCTATAAACACCAATGTCCTATAAAAATATTGGTTTGTATGACAAGTTCTTAAAAGTTGACTTATAAAACGCTTTTTATTACAACTGTTCTAAAAACATTTGTTACGATGCCCAAGCGTGTTATAAATTTATTACAACTCCTTTATATATGTCGATTTATTTTTTGATCTTGTAATTTGTGTTTTATATAGTGTTCAATCATGAAGCTAATTTATTGGTGACGTCCTAAAAACTTATTTTTGGCGTAATAAATGTTACATTGTTCAAATATTTTTTTTCTTTGGTTCTTCATTTTTTTTAATTTCAAATCCGTTAAAACTTATTAAGAAAATAAACATAATTCAACATTTGAATATAGATTTGCGTGACACATGCTTTAAGTTCTTTTAAAACTTTTGTTGACGGTAAAACATAATATTATTAAAAAATATTGAAGGATTAGATGAATTAAACCGTCTACAATTGAAACCGCAAGTGTTGTTTTACAATCCTTCTAAGTTTTTAATTTTTTGTTGAAGGTTGCTAATAGAATAAACATTATTACCCCACAGAAAATATCAACGGCCAAAAGAATTACAGGTTGGAAACATTTACATAATGAAAACAATGGATGTGAACTGCAAATACAAATCTCAAAATGTTCTATAAAAACAAAAAGTAGAAGTTTTCATAAAACCGGATTCGGGTTATTTTCTTAGACACACGTCTTATTTTTATTTTATTTATATAAAAAAAAATCTGGACATGGACACATGCCTTGATATTTTTTCTAAAAAAATAGTTCTACAATATTTCTTGGATAATGATCCGGTGGAATATTTAAAAAAAACATATGTACAATATTTTCATAACAAACAGATCTGGTCGCTGGTACTTAATTATGATACAATATATAATAACAACATAATTATTTAAATTTCCTAACATAATTAATCACGGTTGTTTATTGAATATTTCCATCACATGTTTTTAACAAATAAGATAATATAGATTGAATTAGTTTCCTTTGTTTAATATGGTATGAATATAAACCTTGAGATTTATTATGCAATTTTTAATATTGGAGATTCCATAATATATTTTAAAAACCATAAATAACCACCTATTTGATATTCTATGCTTTTCAAATAAAGAAACTTGAGTGAATAATATATACATGAAATAGCTATGCTTGTTTCTTGTGGTAAATCTTGTGGTAAAGAGCAGTTGGAAACTAGATTGCCATACATTTTAAATTTCATCAAAATGTATATTAACTAGCTAGCATGATCACAAGATATCGCGAAGAGTCGTGTCGACAACCATCAAATAATCCATGCATCCCAAAAATAGCAGGACGGATATAAAAGTCTTTTTATACGGTGAAACAATTAGTATTGACGAAAAAAAATAACGAAAACCAAGATTTTTATTGTCATGTCTTTATATTTTTGCTAACGTTCAATATCGTTCGATAGCCAAATTCAACGTTCCGAGAGATTTTAAACATTTTTACTTGATTTCGAGGGATTTTTAAGTTTTTTTTATCGATTTGGATGGATTTTTCCGTTTTGTTTGTTGATTTCAGGAAAACTTTTTCCGTGTTTTTGGTTGATTTCAATTGTGTTTTGGTTTTTAGGTTCATTACGAGGTACACTTGCATCTTCGTTGAACTCCTGAATTTCGGATGGTGGCACCTTTTGAAAACGATACGGTTGAACATTTTTTTTTTCAGAAACGTAATTTTTTTAAAACGATGGCACGTAATAAGCTCCGTCAATGAAATGAAAAATAGCATCAGCTAAAATAAATTAAATGGTTGAAATGAGATCCAAAAAGCTATAAACTGCGACATTCAAATCAAATCGTCTGCTAAACTACATATATATATATATGCAAGATACGAATTGAAAGCAAACAATATTGTTTGCTAGGGAATAGTTATATATATATATATATATGTGTGTGTGGGCGCGCGCGCGTGTTTTCACAAAGTTCAGTAATAGTTTAGTGTTAGGTAGAAGAACATTGAAATTACGTTTCATATTAAATTTGGATATCAAAAAATTCCAATTTTTTTCTCCAACAAATCGCCAGCCATGTAGCTCTTCACCCATGAGAAGGGATGCTTCCTCTGGCTGTGGATAGAATGAATTGGGTGAATATTATGAAAAAAGAAGGCATGCAGCACATGGTTAATATTAATTTCTTTAATTAATATCTTAGTATAACTTGTGTCTATAAATAGGCTTGCATGTACAGCACAACTTCATCATCAACTCCTTAACAAATTAACTTTGTTCAAATACTATTCAATTCATAGCAATAGCAAGGGAAATGGTATGCTCTTACACTATAAGAAGCTAGCTGAGCATTCAATTCGCTAAGTGAATGCGAGGTTTACGATTACTAATTAGTTTCTTTTTATTAATTTTGTATAGTATTTTTGATCCATATGCAGGCTAGTCAAGTGGAGGTTGGACCGTGGGGAGGTGACGGTGGAGTTAATCCCCTGGACATTCAATCCGGTATGGTACTATTGTCGGTTTCCTCATCGCTAGTGGAGTGGTCGTAGATTCCATCAGGTTCACTTATGAGGATAAAGATCAGGTCTCACACCATTCTGAGACATATGGTGGCGACGGTGGCACACCTAATCCACTTGTGAGTTCTCACACCATCTATTATATATATATATATATATATATATATATATGTATATATATATATATATGTATATGTTTACAGGACGACTAACGATATCTTTTTATATTATATGTCAAATACATAAATGACATTTATGATGATTTGTTTGGAATACTCAGGTGCAGTTTGGTGACAATGAGGACCTCATCCAGGTCAGTGGAACAATCGGAACTTTTAACGGTTCTACAGTGATCACGTCCTTGTCTTTTCATACCAATATAGGGAAGACCTATGGGCCATACGGCCAAGGTGGAGGGACTAGTTTCTCTCTGCCGGTGACTAAGGGTAAGTATAGCGGATTCTTTGGAAATTTTGGGGATTACCTGGACTCTATTGGTGTCATTCTGCAACCCTAAGATGTTGCTGCCAACGTTAAGTTATGTATGACACGGCATACATATATACATATATATGCCGTTGGAAGTCGTATGTTTTTCTGAATAAATAAAGAAGGTTGAGAAAAACCTATGTTGTTATTTATTTCTACCACATGGGTAATCAGCTCATGGGTGTTTTTCGTTTTAATGGCATTTTAATTAAAATATTATGTTGCATTTTAATTAAAATGTTATGTTGCATACAAACTGAATTATACTTTATATACGCACCCTTGTCATGCACTTGTCTTCTTTCTTCTTCAGATCCTCTAGAGCTTAGGATTTCCTTACATATTCATCACTACTTGTTTAAGAAAAAACAAGAAAAAGAAAAAAAACTACTCCGGCTGTCATTTTGGATTTACAATACTTTTGTCATATCTATGAAAGCAAATAATGCAACTATGGGAGAAGGAAACTACTCCCATCCACCCTTAATGAAAATGCAGGCATTCAACGCACCTAAGAATTTTTTTACTAAATGAATAACCAATGATACAAAAGTACCGTAATTTCAACGAATTAATTAGTTATGATAAACAACAACCATGAAACATTATGCATCACAATGTTCTTATGTGCCGTTTTTTTAAATTTCCACGTAGGCATGAGAAAACATGTGAACTCATTGTTGGTGATCTTGACTTTCATCTATTGAAACATGGTTGGCCACATTATAAATTGACACACTTTCATATGGGAAGACGAGGAGAAAAGTTTGTTTGCTCATATGTGATCAAATTTACTAGCAGAGAAAACTATCGGTATGTCACTAGGTGAAGTAGAAAACACTAAAACTGTTTAGAAAACACGTGGTGGCTATGTGGCAACCAATCCTCTATATGGATGTCACCTTACAATATCGGTTGGATTATAGTACATATTACAAGGAAAGAAATGGAAAATTTACAAATATAAGTAAATGACGTGAATGAAATGTACACAAATTAAAGACATGAAAGGCTTACGTACATTGATTTTTGCTTAATAATTAGAGAGTGATGAGTGCCAAAAGTGCTTCTCGGTATATATCCCAATCTTTTTTACATCTGTGTTTCTCGTATTGCTCGTGTTTGACTTGGTCAGACTCTCGTTAACGCATATGCTGACATCTATACGATACTTCTATAAATTGGGTTTTTAGGATGCCACCGATAAATAAGAGTCCTAATATATCATTTTATTAGACACAAGTTATAAGAGCAAAAATAGAGTGTCGTATCTAAAAGCGTTTCAATAGGTTTATAAGACGTTTTTGGGTGTCTTAACAAGTTTACTAGGACGTTTAAAAAAATGTCATATTAGCAATTTTATAGGAGGCAATTTGAAGCGTTCTATAAACACCAATGTCCTATAAAAATATTGGTTTGTATGACGCGTTCTTAAAAGTTGACTTATAAAACGCTTTTTATTACAACTGTTCTAAAAACATTTGTTACGATGCCCAAGCGTGTTATAAAATTATTACAACTCCTTTATATATGCCGATTTATTTTTTGATCTTGTAATTTGTGTTTTATATAGTGTTCAACCATGAAGCTAATTTATTGGTGACGTCCTAAAAACTTATTTTTGGCGTAATAAGTGTTACATTGTTCAAAAAAAAAAATCTTTGGTTCTTCATTTTTTTTTAATTTCAAATCCGTTAAAACTTATTAAGAAAATAAACATAATTCAACATTTGAATATAGATTTGCGTGACACATGCTTTAAGTTCTTTTAAAACTTTTGTTGACGGTAAAACATTATATTATTAAAAAATATTGAAGGATTAGATGAATTAAACCGTCTACAATTGAAACCGCAAGTGTTGTTTTACAATCCTTCTAAGTTTTTAATTTTTTGTTGAAGGTTGCTAATAGAATAAACATTATTACCCCACAGAAAATATCAACGTCCAAAAGAATTACAGGATGGAAACATTTACATGATGAAAACAATGGATGTGAACTGCAAATACAAATCTCAAAATGTTCTATAAAAACAAAAAGTAGAAGTTTTCATAAAACCGGATTCGGGTTATTTTCTTAGACAAACGTCTTATTTTTATTTTATTGATATAAAAAAAAATCTGGACATGGACACATGCCTTGATATTTTTTCTAAAAAAATAGTTCTACAATATTTCTTGGATAATGATCCGGTGGAGTATTTAAAAAAAACATATGTATAATATTTTTATAACAAACATATCTGGTCGCTGGTACTTAATTATGATACAATATATAATAACAACATAATTATTTAAATTTCCTATTGAATATTTCCATCACATGTTTTTAACAAATAAGATAATATAGATTGAATTAGTTTCCTTTATTTAATATGGTATGAATATAAACCTTGAGATTTATTATGCAATTTTTAATATTGAAGATTCCATAATATATTTTAAAAACCATAAATAACCACCTATTTGATATTCTATGCTTTTCAAATAAAGAAACTTGAGTGAATAATATATACATGAAATAGCTATGCTTGTTTCTTGTGGTAAATCTTGTGGTAAAGAGCAGTCGGAAACTAGATTGCCATACATTTTAAATTTCATCAAAATGTATATTAACTAGCTAGCATGATCACAAGATATCGCGAAGAGTCGTGTCGACAACCATCAAATAATCCATGCATCCCAAAAATAGTAGGACGGATAAAAAAATCTTTTTATACGGTGACACAATTAGTATTGACGAAAAAAAATAACGAAAACCAAGATTTTTATTGTCATGTCTTTATATTTTTGCTAACGTTCAATATCGTTCGATAACCAAATTCAACGTTCCGAAAGATTTTAAACATTTTTACTTGATTTCGAGGGATTTTTTAAGTTTTTTTTTATCGATTTGGATGGATTTTTCGGTTTTGTTTGTTGATTTCAGGAAAACTTTTTCCGTGTTTTTGGTTGATTTCAATTGTGTTTTGGTTTTTAGGTTCATTACAAGGTACACTTGCATCTTTGTTGAACTCCTGAATTTCGGATGGTGGCACCTTTTGAAAACGATACGGTTGAAATGAAAAATAGCATCAGTTAAAAAAAATTAAATGGTTGAAATGAGATCCAAAAAGCTATAAACTGCGACATTCAAATCAAATCGTCTGCTAAACTACACATATATATATATATGCAAGATACGAACTGAAAGAAACAATATTGTTTGCTAGGGAATAGTTATATATATATATATATGTGTGTGTGCGCGCGTGTGTGTGGTTTCATAAAGATCAGTAATAGTTTAGTGTTAGGTAGAAGAACATTGAAATTGCGTTTCATATTAAATTTGGATATCAAAAAATTCCAATTTTTTCTCCAACAAATCGCCAGCCATGTAGCTCTTCACCCATGAGAAGGGATGCTTCCTCTGGCTGTGGATAAAATGAATTGGGTGAATATTATGAAAAAAGAAGGCATGCAGCACATGGTTAATATTAATTTCTTTAATTAATATCTTATTATAACTTGTGTCTATAAATAGGCTTGCATGTACAGCACAACTTCATCATCAGCTCCTTAACAAATTAACTTTGTTCAAATACTATTCAATTCATAGCAATAGCAAGGGAAATGGTATGCTCTTACACTATAAGAAGCTAGCTGAGCATTCAATTTGCTAAGTGAATGCGAGGTTTACGATTACTAATTAGTTTCTTTTTATTAATTTTGTATCGTATTTTTTGATCCATATGCAGGCTAGTCAAGTGGAGGTTGGACCGTGGGGAGGTGACGGTGGAGTTAATCCCTGGACATTCAATCCAGATGGTACTATTGTCGGTTTCCTCATCGCTAGTGGAGTGGTCGTAGATTCCATCAGGTTCACTTATGAGGATAAAGATCAGGTCTCACACCATTCTGAGACATATGGTGGCGACGGTGGCACACCTAATCCACTTGTGAGTTCTCACACCATCTATTATATATATATATATATATATATGTATATGTTTACAGGACGACGAACGATATCTTTTTATATTATATGTCACATACATAAATGACATTTATGATGATTTGTTTGGAATACTCAGGTGCAGTTTGGTGACAATGAGGACCTCATCCAGGTCAGTGGAACAATCGGAACTTTTAACGGTTCTACAGTGATCACGTCCTTGTCTTTTCATACCAATATAGGGAAGACCTATGGGCCATACGGCCAAGGTGGAGGGACTAGTTTCTCTCTGCCGGTGACTAAGGGTAAGTATAGCGGATTCTTTGGAAATTTTGGGGATTACCTGGACTCTATTGGTGTCATTCTGCAACCCTAAGATGTTGCTGCCAACGTTAAGTTATGTATGACACGGCATACATATATACATATATATGCCGTTGGAAGTCGTATGTTTTTATGAATAAATAAAGAAGGTTGAGAAAAACCTATGTTGTTATTTATTTCTACCACATGGGTAACCAGCTCATGGGTGTTTTTCGTTTTAATGGCATTTTAATTAAAATATTATGTTGCATTTTAATTAAAATATTATGTTGCATACAAACTGAATTATACTTTATATACGCACCCTTGTCATTCACTTGTCTTTTTTCTTCTTCAGATCCTCTAGAGCTTAGGATTTCCTTATATATTCATCACTACTTGTTTGAGAAAAAACAAGAAAAAAACTACTCCGGCTGTCATTTTGGATTTACAATACTTTTGTCATATCTATGAAAGCAAATAATGCAACTATGGGAGAAGGAAACTACTCCCATCCACCCTTAATGCAAATGCAGGCATTCAACGCACCTCTTAAATTTTTTTTTAGTAATTGAATAGCCAGTGATAAAAAAGTACTGTAATTTCAACGAATTAATTAGTTATGATAAACAACAACCATGAAATATTATGCATCACAATGTTCGTATGTGCCGTTTTTTTAAATTTCCACGTAGGCATGAGAAAACCATAGATTATGTGAACTCATTGTGGGTTGGATCATGACTTTCATCTATAGAAACATGGTTGGCCACATTATAAATTGACACACTTTCATATGGGAAGACGAGGAGAAAAGTTTGTTTGCTCATATGTGATCAAATTTACTAGTAGAGAAAGCTATCGGTACGTCACTAGGTGAAGTAGAAAACACTAAAACTGTTTAGAAAACACGTGGTGGCTATGTGGCAACCAATCCTCTATATGGATGTCACCTTACAATATCGGTTGGATTAGAGTACATATTACAAGGAAAGAAATGGAAAAGTTACAAATACATGAAAGGCTTACGTACATTGATTTTTGCTTAATTATTAGAGAGTGATGAGTGCCAAAAGTGCTTCTCGTTATATATCCCAATGTTTTTAACATCTGTGTTTCTCGTATTGCTCGTGTTTGACTTGGTCAGACTCTCGTTAACGCATATGCTGACATCTATAGGACGGATACTTCTATAAATTCGGTTTTTAGGATGCCATCGATAAATAAGAGTCCTAATATATCATTTTATTAGACACAAGTTATAAAAGCAAAAATAGAGTGTCGTGTCTAAAGGCGTTTCAATAGGTTTATAAGACGTTTTTGGGTGTCTTAACAAGTTTACTAGGACGTTTAAAAAAATGTCATATTAGCGATTTTATAGGAGGCAATTTGAAGCGTTCTATAAACACCAATGTCCTATAAAAATAAAATATTGGTTTGTATGACACGTTCTTAAAAGTTGACTTATAAAACGCTTTTTATTACAACTGTTCTAAAAACATTTGTTACGATGCCCAAGCGTGTTATAAAATTATTACAACTCCTTTATATATGCCGATTTATTTTTTGATCTTGTAATTTGTGTTTTATATAGTGTTCAATCATGAAGCTAATTTATTGGTGACGTCCTAAAAACTTATTTTTGGCGTAATAAGTGTTACATTGTTCAAATATTTTTTTTCTTTGGTTCTTCATTTTTTTTTAATTTCAAATCCGTTAAAACTTATTAAGAAAATAAACATAAGTATTCAACATTTGAATATAGATTTACGTGATACATGCTTTAAGTTCTTTTAAAACTTTTGCTGACGGTAAAACATAATATTATTAAAAAATATTGAAGGATTAGATGAATTGAACCGTCTACAATTGAAACCGCAAGTGTTGTTTTACAATCCTTCTAAGTTTTTAATTTTTTGTTGAAGGTTGCTAATAGAATAAACATTATTACCCCACAGAAAATATCAACGGCCAAAAGAATTACAGGATGGAAACATTTACATGATGAAAACAATGGATGTGAACCGCAAATACAAATCTCAAAATGTTCTATAAAAACAAAAAGTAGAAGTTTTCATAAAACCGGATTCGGGTTATTTTCTTAGACACACGTCTTATTTTTATTTTATTTATAAAAAAAACAGATCTGGACATTGACACATGCCTTGATATTTTTTCTAAAAAAATAGTTCTACAATATTTTTTGGATAATGATCCGGTGGAATATTTAGAAAAAACATATGTACAATATTTTTATAACAAATAGATCTGGTCGCTGGTAGTTAATTATGATACAATATATAATAACAACATAATTATTTAAATTTCCTAACATAATTAATCACGGTTGTTTATTGAATATTTCCATCACATGTTTTTAAAAAATAAGATAATATAGATTGAATTAGTTTCCTTTGTTTAATATGGTATGAATATAAACCTTGAGATTTATTATGCAATTTTTAATATTGAAGATTCCATAATATATTCTAAAAACCATAAAGAACCACCTATTTGATATTCTATGCTTTTCAAATAAAGAAACTTGAGTGAATAATATATACATGAAATAGCTATGTTTGTTTCTTGTGGTAAATCTTGTGGTAAAGAGCAGTCGGAAACTAGATTGCCATACATTTTAAATTTCATCAAAATGTATATTAACTAGCTAGCATGATCACAAGATATCGTGAAGAGTCGTGTCGACAACCATCAAATAATCCATGCATCCCAAAAATAGCAGGACGGATATAAAAATCTTTTTATACGGTGACACAATTAGTATTGACGAAAAAATAACGAAAACCAAGATTTTTATTGTCATGTCTTTATATTTTGGCTAACGTTCAATATCGTTCGATAGCCAAATTCAACGTTCCGAGAGATTTTAAACATTTTTACTTGATTTCGAGGGATTTTTAAGTTTTTTTTATCGATTTGGATGGATTTTTCGGTATTGTTTGTTGATTTCAGGAAAACTTTTTCCGTGTTTTTGGTTGATTTCAATTGTGTTTTGGTTTTTAGGTTCATTACAAGGTACATTTGCATCTTCGTTGAACTCCTGAATTTCGGATGGTGGCACCTTTTTAAAACGATACGGTTGAGTTTTTTTTTTTCAAAAACGTAATTTTCTTAAAACGATGGCACGTAATAAGCTCCGTCAATGAAATGAAAAATAGCATCAGTTAAAAAAAATTAAATGGTTGAAATGAGATCCAAAAAGCTATAAACTGCGACATTCAAATCAAATCGTCTGCTAAACTACATATATATATATATATGCAAGATACGAATTGAAAAGTAAACAATATTGTTAGCTAGGGAATAGTTATATATATATATATGTATGTGTGCGCGTGTGTGTTTTCACAAAGATCAGTAATAGTTTAGTGTTAGCTAGAAGAACATTGAAATTACGTTTCATATTAAATTTGGATATCAAAAAATTCCAATTTTTTTCTCCAACAAATCGCCAGCCATGTAGCTCTTCACCCATGAGAAGGGATGCTTCCTCCTGGCTGAGGATAAAATGAATTCGGTGAATATTATGAAAAAAGAAGGCATGCTGCACATGGTTAATATTAATTTCTTTAATTAATATCTTATTATAACTTGTATCTATAAATAGGCTTGCATGTACAGCACAACTTCATAATCAGCTCCTTAACAAATTAACTTTGTTCTTTATATTTTTGCTAACGTTCAATATCGTTCGATAGGCAAATTCAGCGTTCCGAGAGATTTTAAACATTTTTACTTGATTTCGAGGGACTTTTAAGTTTTTTTGTCGATTTGGAGGGATTTTTCGGTTTTGTTTGTTGATTTCAGGAAAACTTTTTCGCTGTTTTTGGTTGATTTCAATTGTGTTTTGGTTTTTAGGTTCATTACAAGGTACACTTGCATCTTCGTTGAACTCCTAAATTTCATAGATGGTGGCACCTTTTTAAAACGATACGGTTTCAGTGATACAAAGAAAAGCCTTCAATCTCTCCATTCGCTGAACTCTGATTCAGTGATATGTTGTACTCTCACTCAGGTATTTTTTTTTCTCTCTGATTCTTAAAGAAAACCCATCACTGATAATCCTTTATTATTTTTGATGAAGTGTTTTAAAAATATTAATGATATTCATTCCTTGTGGATAACTATCATTAAAATCTTTTAAAATTAAGAAAAGGACACGTCGGACCTTTTTCTGACACACGACGGACCACGACGTTTCCATTCCAACTCCTTTCTTGGAATGCGCGTCAGGTCATCATTTCTTTTTCAAAAAGCTAAAACCGTCGTTTAGCCTCCTTTCTCTCTCCTCTTGCTATTTAAGCACTTCTTTTGCCTTACTTGCTTCCTTCCACTTTCATAACTTTCCTAAAGGCAAAAGAAACCTTCGAATCTTCATGTTTTCTCCAAGAACACCAAGAACACGCACTTGTGCGTTTTTCTCCTTCACTCGACTAAGGTTTGATCTAAACCTAAACTTAAGAACTGGAAACAACTTGTTTCACCTTTCTTACGTATTTCATTCTTAAAAATCGATAAAATATTGCTTTTAGAGTGAAAAATAAATTCTATACTTTCAAAACACTGTTCTTAGAACAGAAGATTTTTTTTCAAAGTTTTATCCTCTTTCTAATTTATTTTTTTTAAATTTTTTATTGTTTTTTTATTACCAACAAACATTTTGATATTGTTCATCAAAATACTTGTTTCTTTGATCTTACATTTGGTACTTTTAATACCAAAACTTTAGTTTATACATTCATGTATTAAAACCATGATTTATCTCTTTGGTGTTGCCATTTTTCCTACAGAAATGGCCTCTGCTTCCAACATCTGTTGAAAAACTAGTTGGTCGCTGCACCTAACTATCAATTCGAGCTGGAAAAATCAACCTTCAAGCCATGCAATTACATTGCATTAGTGGACATTCCCTCTGAACGCCCTCAGTTCAAGGACGCTGCAACCTTCCTCAAAGCATCCCCTCTGATGTATGCCTTCGTCCACAACCCAGTGGGCATTACCTCTCACCTTCAGGCTCTCTGGTACACGGCGCAATGTACCACTCTAACAAAGGACAAGGGAACTGTCCTCCCTGCTATTGCCTTCACAATCCCTGAACTTGGCTTCTTCTCGTTCTCAGCGGGGTTCGTACGCAAGGTGCTAAGACTCCCTCAGCGCAAGAAGGGTGTGCAATGGGGTGCTGAACCAACTAAACAGGAGATAGATGTTTTCTTGGACTCCATTGGCTATAAATGGGAGAACCCCTCAGTGAAGACGATGGGTTCAAAGCTGGAAAAGAAGCGACTCCCTGCTCAATGGCAGTACATTTTCACCCAGGTCATTTAGTGCCTGGGGTCCAAAGTTGGCTCCCATGATCAGGCGAGCAAGCATTTTCAAGACCTTGCCTATTCTCTCTGCACAGGTCATCCTTTGAACTACGCTGACTACATCTTCAGCGATATGTGTAGCCGCCTCAACGCCACCACTAGACATACCGTTATCCCTTACCCCCGTTTCTTCTCCACCATCCTTGAAGAGGCTTTCGGGGAGAGATACCCGAAAGTCGGTGACTTTGCCTTCTCAATGGTAGGGAAGAAGTCCCTGGATCTTGAGGAACGTCCAGGTGATGCTCCTCTCACTCCCTACATGCTGCAAATAATAGGAGCACCTCTTTCAGTGACCTCCTCGCTGCCCATCCCCTCAGTGAGTACCCAAGGCACTGCTGTTGCTGCTGCTAAGAGGAAAACCCCAACTGATGGTCATAAGAAGACCATCGCCTCAAAGAAGCCCAAGAAGGTGGTCTCTCAACAGACCATCCCCTCTGGTTTTGGTGTACTACAAACACCACCCTCATCCACAGCCACTCCAACGGTTTCTGCTGCCGTTGAAGCTTCATCAGCATACCACCACCATCAGTAACTAAGGTCTCTGAAGGTGTTATAGCCAGCTTTGCTGAAGCTGGATCAGGTACTACTCTCACTGCCTTCTCTACCTCTTCCATCTCTACTTCTTTGGTCCTCACATCAGCAAGTGACTCAGCGATAGTTGTCCCTATCCCTGATGATGCTGAAATGCACGCAGTCCAAACCTCAGTATTGTTTAGGCAATCTAAGTTTTGGAAAGCCAATATCAAAGGACCTCAGAGTGTCTCTTTTAGATACGCTAAGACACTGGTCAGTGATCCTCAGGACACTACCTCTGCAAAAGTAGTCCCTGAGAGTAATCCTCATGATATTCTCAAGGAAAATAATGCTACGTTTCATCCATCATCTGATCCGGATTCATTTCTTGACTCTTTGTCAATGTCATCAGTTGTTCTCGCTGCTCCTATCTACTTAGCGACAGCAACCACCACCACCACTTCGAAGATGGCGATGAAGTCTCCTCAGCACCCTCCAGTGCTAAAAAGCTCAGGGATGTCAAGATGGAGAACCAAGCCCCCAAGCTTCCTCCCAAGGTCACTGAGTTACCTCCTGTGTCTCTACCTGGTCCCACATTTCCTGCCATTGACTATTTAGTAAATGAATGTGCTCTCACCAGGGCAAGGGTGGACACGCTGCAAACTTCAGCTGAGTTAATCTTCTGGCAGGTCGCTGGTACTCCTGGAATGAAGACGAACGTCAGCAACCTGGTGTCTGACGTTCAGTATCTAAAGGAGGACCACAAGGACCTTCGCCAATCCCTCATCAACATTGAGCAAAAGGTCGATGCTCATGCCGTTGTTCCTAGAGTCTATTCAAAAGACTCAGTCCGAAGTGATGTAGGCTCTCTCAAGGCTCAGTGGGGCTGGTCCCTCATTTGTTGCTGCTGATCAAACCATGCTTCAAGACGTGCAAACAAATGTTCGCACTGTGATGTTCCACGTTCTGCCCCATGATAACATTGAGGGGGAGAAGGTGGCCAAAGAGTTCGCTGACGAAATAATCGGCGAGCACAACCGGAGGTTCCCTGATGAAAGGATCTCTCCTTACATCCAAAGAGCAGAACCTTCATTCGCTGCAAGGATTGGTGATGATGATGATGAAGAAGAGGATGATGAAGAAGAAGAAGAAAAAGAAGAAGAGGAACGCATCCCTCACTTTGGTGATGATGATGATGATGATGATGATGATGACATGGGATTTGCAATGGAACATTTCAGAATGTTCACGCCAGGCACATCTCAGCTAGAGCCCTTGGGGGACGGATCTGGTCCCTCAGGCAAAGGATCACATAAAGTGGTTGATCTTGATGCCCCAATCCCAAAAACAGAGGGGGAGACCGTTGACAAGGTATCTCTTCAGCTTATCCCTTATATTACTCCTCTCTCTGAAACCCCCTCTATAACCTCTCCTCCTTCAAACCCTCTCTCTGATAAATCTCCTTCTTTCTCTCCTTCCCTCAGTGATCCCCGTCCCCCAAAGGACTCATCCACAAGGAGGAAACCTTCTTCTGAAGAGCAGTTTATGTACATAGTGGAAACTGACTCTGAGGAAGAAGAAGGCCTCATTCCCAGACGTCGCGTTCAGAAGCAGATCGTAAGCGAGCCTGAAGAGGAAGAAAGGTGAATAGAATTCCTAAAGGAATTCGAATCCAAAAGAATAAGGGTACCCCATGAAGACCCAATAAACGCTGTACCAATCAGGATGGTAGATGAATTCTACTTTCTATCCAAAGAAGAGAGAGAACAAGCATTGGAAGCTCAGAGGATCAGAGATGAATAAATAAAGCAAACCGAGAATGATCTTGCTTTAGCAAGGAAGATTCTCAGGGAAGACTCAGCAAGAGACAAAGCGGCCAAAGAACAATTGGAAAAGAGTGAACGGCTCGCTGCAGCTCTTGCTCAGAAATAACTTGCACAAGAAAACCTGAATGTAGATCCCATTCTCGCTCAATAGAAGATTCTCACTGCACTAACCACTGAAGCCACAACTCAGAAAGACAAAGAACTGGATTGGTGCACAAAGATCTTGAACTTTCGAAGATCTGATGCCAAAATCATTCACGCAACTATCCAAGGGCGACACTCCAACAGAGGTGGTCCAAAGGTATATGTAAGAATGACAAGGCCATCCAGAAAAGAGAGAGAAGAAGCAAAATTCTTAAGATTATATAGATACACTGAATGGCTCGAAATCAGAGATGCCATTCAGGGTTCCAAATCCAAGTTCAAGAATGTGGTGGAAGATGAGTTGAATCAGTTGCTGCAGAGAATGTCACAACATGTACAAGTTCCCTCTCTCCCTGAATCATCTAAGAAAAGAAGATCAACCTCTGAAGAAGGCCCAAGCTCAAGAAATGAACATAGTGTCAAATTTGATCTTGAAAGCATCATCAGTCATATGACGCTCCCTGATATCTCAATGCTGAATACCTCTCTTCCTACGGATCGAATATATGAAGAAAATGAAGTCATCTTGCTCCCTGAATCTGGCATGATTTTCTTGGATAATGAAAGACAGCTTCGTCTCTTCAGAAACAAGGAAATTCATAAGGCCCCTACTCGTTTCATAAAAATCTTATACTGTTACTGCTGGTCTAATGACCCTCTGGTAATCAGACAGAAGATGCTTTTTGAACATGAGTTACAAAGAAGAAATGTGAGCCTCTCTGATTGGTAGTAGCTTTTTATTCCTTTGTAATATTTTCTTCAGTGTAAATGTACTTTCACTTTAATTATTGTAATTTCATTTCTATGTAATATCTTCATATTATAATTAATGAAATACACTCGAGTACTTTACTCCATCTCGTACTGAAAAGATCCCTAAAAAAAGGTAAAAGGGACAATGAACATAAGAGTTCTATTTTCTTAACTTTTCTTAGCTCACTGAAATTTCACTCTGAAAGTTCAATCAGTGAATGTACTTTAAGCTTTTCTACTTGTAAAATTGTGATTTCATATCCTTATAAATGAAACTCAATTCAGATAATAGATTAGCTGAAAAAGATCTTACAGATTAGTACTTAGAAAATTTATTTCAAATTTTATAAGTCCCTACTAATCTTTTAAAAGCAATTTTCCTATGTTGCTAAATCATATGATTGTTGATTATAACTCCTCTCAATGATTTGAATATAATTCCTTTAACATACTTAGTGAAATTCCTTAGTTAGGCTTCTGTTCAAATTCAGCGATAGCATATGCTACTGTTCATATTCGGCCAAAAGCATGGCTGTCTTATTAGCAAGGACAAGCTTCCTATCCAAGCTTGACACGTGGCATATACCTTTTGTCTTGCATTAAATGCAAACGGGTATAAATAAGATGGAGATATCTTCTTCATCTTAATGCATGCTTCTCTCTAACCCATACCTTCTTTATTTTTTCTTTCATCTTCTTGTGCATCAAACTTAGTGTTTCTTAGTTACAATAGAATAGGTGTTAAACTTGTTCTTATTCCGCTTGTAACTGTAAATTTGTTTATTATCTATAAACTCATTTAAAAACCAAAATCTGTGTGTTTGTATTCAACCCCCCCCCCCCTTCTACAAACTGTTTACTTAATATTTAACTCTTGTAGACCCTTATTGGGACCAACAGGATTTTGACACTTTGATGAGTAAAACATGTTTCATGAGAGGTCTTGATGTTTTATTTATAAATGGAGATCATTTGGTATCAATGGTATTTTGAGAATATTGGATTTATAAACCCATTGAATTTACATGTTACGGTATTATGGGACATTTTGTAGAAGTATATGATTATGAGTTCATTTGGAAAATGGTTTGTCTCAAGTAATATTTTGAGTAATTACATAAGTGTTGAGTTATATAGAATTTGCTCGGTTTTGACTAAAATGAGTCTCATGGACAATTGTCCGAGTTGAATAATATTTTTCACGTTTTGGGTGCGTTGGTCATTCAATTAGTGTCGTGTAATTTTATGTCTTCCCCAACCTTGAGAAATAATTGATTATTGGAAAATAACTTTTGAGCAAAGAGTTGGTGTTGGGAAATTATCAATATGTCTTGCTTGACGTGTTTGATTTATAGAGTAGAATGTAATGGATCCATAGGTATATAAGTCGGTAATTAAATCATGTGAAGGATTACACGAACCTGATTTAAATGGGAAACAGGCATTGCGATACATTGTGTAATTTCCATGCATCCTTAAACTCACTAGGAATAGGCATTGTGATAAAGTGTAATTCGCGAGGTAAACTCACTCGGAATAGGCATTGTGATTAAGTGTAATTCGCGAGGTAAACTCACTCGGAATAGGCATTGTGATAAAGTGTAATTCGCGAGGTAAACTCATTCGGAATAGGCATTGCGATAAAATGTAATTCGCAAGGTAAACTCACTCCGAATAGACATTGTGATAAAGTGTAATTCGTGAGGTAAACTCACTCGGAATAGGCATTGTGATAAAATGTAATTCGCGAGGTAAACTTACTGGAATAGGCAGAGTTATCCAAAATTTATATTATTAGATCTTTGAGACTGAACCATATTTTTGGTATCCTAGAAAATGGAGGGTTGTCCATGTTTTGGTATTTGAAGCACTTAATCGCATTCACGCTTTGAGTGAGTAAAAGGTGTAGAGTTCGTGTTTGAACGAGTATTTTATGTAAAGCCTTCATTATTACTATATTTTGATTTGAAGCTTTCACTACGAAAATGATAGGTTTAAGAAAGGTATTGCTTTTATAATGGAGTCATTATAACTGAGGAACTATTATTTAAAGAAGTTATCTTTCGATTTCAAATCAATTATAAATATGTTATAAACTCTTGAGCTCACTATGCGTTAAGCCTAACCCTTTTTCTGTGTCGGAATGTGCATCATGATATCGTTGGGATTGGTACTAGCGACACGTGTGGAATCGAGTGCTAGAAAGTGACACGATAAAGATTAGACTCGTGGTGATACTTTCCGCATTTTTGAGATAGCGACCGTTATTGGTTTAGTAACACCAGATTATAATTATGTCTTAGTATAAGACTTGATCAGTATTTTGTATGTTTACATAGAATTTTTATTTGAGGAACTTTGAGTATTGATTTATAGGAAGTGATCTATCTTTGAATCGATGTATTATTGAAATTTTAAATTAGTCGTTATTTCCAGATTTGAGGGTGTTACAATAATACAGTAACCAGACATGTGTTCAGATCCGTTTTTATAGATAAAATAAAATTAAGACATGTGTTTAAGAAAATAATCCAAATCCGTTTGATGAAAAATTTAGATTTTTTATTGAACATTTTCAAATTAAGACATTGTTTTCAAATATTTTTATTTTGTAATTCTTTTGGCCTTTGATATTATCGGTGATGCCCTTTATTCTATTAGTTACTTGCGACAAAACTTAAAAACTCATATACATAGTAAAACAATACCTACAGTTTCAACTGTGAACAAATTAATTCATCAAATCCATCAATATTTTTAACTATAATATTTTTACTGTTAACAAAAATGTATCATGCAAATCTATAATAAAATGTAGAATACTTAAATAATTATTTTGCTATTATATATCGTATAATAATTAAATATGAGCATTTAGATCTTTTTTATAAAAATATTGCACATATGTTCCAAAAATTACTGTTGAACTATTTTTTTTTATAAAAAAGTAACCAGACCTTTGTCCACATCTGTTTTTTTATAAACATCAAATAAAATTAAGACGCATGTTTAACAAAATAATCCCAATCCAGTTTTATGAAAAATTCTAGATATGTCTTTTATAGAACATTTTGAAATTTGTATTTGCAGTTCACATCCATTGTTTTCATCGTATACATGTTTTCATCCTATAATTCTTGCGACAAAACATAAAAACTCAGGCAGATTCAACTGTTAATAGTTTAATTCATTCAATTCATCAACATTTTGTAATTATATTATGTTTTATATTAAAAAAAGATTTAAAAGAATTAAAATCAGGTATCATGAAAATCTATATTCAAATGTTAAATACTTATGTTTATTTCTTAATAAGTTGTAACAGATTTGGAATTAAAAGAAAAGGAACAACTTAACCAAAGGAAAAAGGACTTGAACAATGTAACATTCAGTACAACAAAATTGTGTTTATAGAAAAAATAAAGTTTAAGCATTAACAACTTGTACTACATGGAAATATAAAATCTTGTCTAATGCTTTATAGGATAATAATAATATAGACACAACTTTACATATGAGCATACCCATCTAAACCAAAGATTGTGTTTCTAAAGTAGTTGTTTCACTACATTGTGTTGTAAATACATGAATGTAACAATATTACTTTTTTGTTTCCACACACAAATGTGTCTGAATTCAAGAAAACCAACATCATCAAAACTCAAATTCATGACATCAAACAATGTGGTCTACCACATTCTCACCACACTCTCAGGTTGAAGCCTTAAGTTCAACACAACAAAAATTTTAGTCCACCAGTCCATATAAGAACATTGTTTTAACTAATCTTCATCAAGAAAAAAAACCAATTTTACCATTGTTTAAAGTTTGGTGATTTGGAAAATCAATTTTATTACCGGTTAAAGCACCTAACTCATAATTGGCGAATTCGCACGCAGATGTCGTTGAATAAGAAATTTTCTCGTATTTTAGTTGAAATAGAACTGGCAAACAAAAACATTACCATACATTGCACTACAAAAAAAATGATTTTTACCCCTAAAAATCACTCGGAAGTCAATGGATTATCCATAAAACATAACAATAGTTCGACAGAATCCGAAGTTTAAAGAAAAAGAAAGTACCAACAGAACTCCCACAAGAAGATATTTGGACAATCTGTTATTGATTTGCAATAACCACCCAGTATTTACCTACCTACTTTGGTGACAGTTTACGTTGAATCATCCTCTAGCGATAGAGTTTCCAAAAAAATCCCCATGTAATACTTGAATGGGCAACCTATTGTCGCAGTTGTTACGAGAATCACATATGTGCAATATGTGCAATCCACAGTATCCTTCATGTTAAAAAGATTGGGATATATAACGCGAAGCGCTTTTAGCACTCAATTTGATTGTGAACGTGAGAACAAATGAAACTGCGACACGTGTCCAATCAGCAGAACATTGAATTGATTATAGATTATACACAGCGGGTTTAGATGTTACTGGTATACCCAATCAACAAGAAAATGATAATTATTTATTTTTGATATAAAATTCAAATTTTTATTTTTTACTAATGTTCTGTGTTTAAGGTTTCTGGAGTTACAAATTATTTGAAAATATGTGGTACCTATTTATGAAGTTGTATTGTACATTTTTTATTAATCCCGGCGTTGAATATGTGGTACCTTTTTATGAAGTTGTATGGTACCTTTTTATTTATGAAGTTGTATGGTACATTTTGAGGTCCAGCGTTTCAAAATATTTGAAGATATGTGGTACGTTTTTATGAAGTTGTATTGTACATTTTGAGTTCCAAACGAGATTTTCTAAGGTTTTCTTCCCGGTGTATATATATACCCTAGTAAACAATGTTGTTTGCTTTAAATCCCGTATCTTGCATATATACATATGTTCAATAAATAATCATGGTTATGTTGGGAAATTTAATAATTCTTTTGAAATTATATATTGTATCATAATTAAGTATGAGCAGGCCAGATTTATTTTTATAAAAATATTGCAGATATGTTTTAGAAAATTATTCCACCGGATCTTTTTTTCCAAGAATAAATATCGTAGAAATCTGATTTTTTTTAATAATACGATGGCCGACATGTGTCCAGATCCGTTTTTTTATAGATAAAATAAAATTAAGACATGTGTTTAAGAAAATAATCCCAATCCATTTTATGAAAAATTTAGATTTTTTATAAAACATTTTTAAATTTGTATTTGCAGTTCAAATCCATTGTTTTCATCGTCTAAATATTTTCATTCTGTAATTGTTTTGGCCTTTGACATTATCTATTGGTGATGCCCTTTATTTTATTAGTGACTTGGGACAAAACCTAAAAACTCATATACATAGTAAAACAACACCTACAGTTTCAATTGTGTTTCTAAAGCAAAGATTATGTTTCTAGTGTTTCTAAAGCAAAGATTATGTTTCTAAAGTAGCTGATTCACTACATTGTGTTGTAAACACTTGTAATTAACAATATTACTTTTTTGTTTCCACACACAAATGTGCCTGAATTCAAGAAAACCGACATCATAAAAACTCAAATTCATGACATCAAACAATGAGGCCTGTCAAACTCTCACTCTCAGGTTGAAGATTTAAGTTCAACTCAAAAAATATTTCAATCCGACGGTCCAAATTAGAACATTTTTTTAGCTAATCTTCATCAATAAAAAAAGCCAATTTTATCACCGGTTAAAGTTTGGTGATTTGGAAAATTAATTTTATCACTAGTTAAAGCACCTAACTCATAATTTGCGAATTATATCATTGAGTAAGAAATTTCCTTGCATCTTAGTTGTCATAGAATTGGAAAACAAAAAATCACCATACGGTGCACTACAAAACAAATGATTTTTACTCCCAAAAATCACTCGGGGAAATTTCAGTCGACGGATTACCCATAAAACATAGCAATAGTTCGGCATAATCCAATGTTTTTAAAAAAAGTACCAACGAATCACCCTGAGGAACTATTATTTAAAGAAGTTATCTTTCGATTTCAAATCAATTATAAATATGTTATAAACTCTTGAGCTCACTATGCGTTAAGCCTAACCCTTTTTCTGTGTCGGAATGTGCATCATGATATCGTTGGGATTGGTACTAGCGATACGTGTGGAATCGAGTGCTAGAAAGTGACACGATAAAGATTAGACTCGTGGTGATACTTTCCGCATTTTTGAGATAGCGACCGTTATTGGTTTAGTAACACCGGATTATAATTATGTCTTAGTATAAGACTTGATCAGTATTTTGTATGTTTACATAGAATTTTTATTTGAGGAACTTTGAGTATTGATTTATAGGAAGTGATCTATCTTTGAATCGATGTATTATTGAAATTTTAAATTAGTCGTTATTTCCAGATTTGAGGGTGTTACAATAATAAAGTAACAAGACATGTGTTCAGATCCGTTTTTATAGATAAAATAAAATTAAGACATGTGTTTAAGAAAATAATCCAAATCCGTTTGATGAAAAATTTAGATTTTTTATTGAACATTTTCAAATTAAGACATTGTTTTCAAATATTTTCATTTTCTAATTATTTTGGCCTTTGATATTATCGGTGATGCCCTTTATTCTATTAGTTACTTGCGACAAAACTTAAAAACTCATATACATAGTAAAACAATACCTACAGTTTCAACTGTGAACAAATTAATTCATCAAATCCATCAATATTTTTAACTATAATATTTTTACTGTTAACAAAAATGTATCATGCAAATCTATAATAAAATGTAGAATACTTAAATAATTATTTTGTTATTATATATCGTATAATAATTAAATATGAGCATTTAGATCTTTTTTATAAAAATATTGCACATACGTTCCAAAAATTACTGTTGAACTATTTTTTTTATAAAAAAGTAACCAGACCTTTGTCCACATCTGTTTTTTTATAAACATCAAATAAAATTAAGACGCATGTTTAACAAAATAATCCCAATCCGAGTTTTATGAAAAAATTCTAGATATGTCTTTTATAGAACATTTTGAAATTTGTATTTGCAGTTCACATCCATTGTTTTCATCGTATACATGTTTTCATCCTATAATTCTTGCGACAAAACATAAAAACTCAGGCAGATTCAACTGTTAATAGTTTAATTCATTCAATTCATCAACATTTTGTAATTATATTATGTTTTATATAAAAAAAGATTTAAAAGAATTAAAATCATGTATCATGAAAATCTATATTCAAATGTTGAATACTTATGTTTATTTCTTAATAAGTTGTAACAGATTTGGAATTAAAAGAAAAGGAACAACTTAACCAAAGGAAAAAGGACTTGAACAATGTAACATTCAGTACAACAAAATTGTGTTTATAGAAAAAATAAAGTTTAAGCATTAACAACTTGTACTACATGGAAATATAAAATCTTGTCTAATGCTTTATAGGATAATAATAATATAGACACAACTTTACATATGAGCATACCCATCTAAACCAAAGATTGTGTTTCTAAAGTAGTTGTTTCACTACATTGTGTTGTAAATACATGAATGTAACAATATTACCTTTTTGTTTCCGCACACAAATGTGTCTGAATTCAAGAAAACCAACATCATCAAAACTCAAATTCATGACATCAAACAATGTGGTCTACCACATTCTCACCACACTCTCAGGTTGAAGCCTTAAGTTCAACACAACAAAAATTTTAGTCCACCGGTCCATATAAGAACATTGTTTTAACTAATCTTCATCAAGAAAAAAAACCAATTTTACCATTGTTTAAAGTTTGGTGATTTGGAAAATCAATTTTATTACCGGTTAAAGCACCTAACTCATAATTGGCGAATTCGCAGGTAGATGTCGTTGAATAAGAAATTTTCTCGTATTTTAGTTGAAATAGAACTGGCAAACAAAAACATTACTATACATTGCACTACAAAAAAAATGATTTTTACCCCTAAAAGTCACTCGGAAGTCAATGGATTATCCATAAAACATAACAATAGTTCGACAGAATCCGATGTTTAAAGAAAAAGAAAGTACCAACAGAACTCCCACAAGAAAATATTTGGACAATCTGTTATTGATTTGCAATAACCACCCAGTATTTACCTACCTACTTTGGTGACTGTTTTACGTTGAATCATCCTCTAGCGATAGAGTTTCCAAAAAAAATCCCCATGTATTACTTGAATGGGCAACCTATTGTCGCAGTTGTTACGAGAATCACATATGTGCAATATGTGCAATCCACAGTATCCTTCATGTTAAAAAGATTGGGATATATAACGAGAAGCGCTTTTAGCACTCAATTTGATTGTGTACGTGAGAACAAATGAAACTACGACACGTGTCCAATCAGCAGAACGTTGAATTGATTATAGATTATACACAGCGGGTTTAGATGTTACTGGTATACCCAATCAACAAGAAAATGATAATTATTTATTTTTGATATAAAATTCAAATTTTTATTTTTTACTAATGTTCTGTGTTTAAGGTTTCTGGAGTTACAAATTATTTGAAAATATGTGGTACCTATTTATGAAGTTGTATTGTACATTTTTTATTAATCCCAACGTTGAATATGTGGTACCTTTTTATGAAGTTGTATGGTACCTTTTTATTTATGAAGTTGTATGGTACATTTTGAGGTCCAGCGTTTCAAAATATTTGAAGATATGTGGTACGTTTTTATGAAGTTGTATTGTACATTTTGAGTTCCAAACGAGATTTTCTAAGGTTTTCTTTCCGGTGTATATATATACCCTAGTAAACAATGTTGTTTGCTTTAAATCCCGTATCTTGCATATATACATATGTTCAATAAATAATCATGGTTATGTTGGGAAATTTAATAATTCTTTTGAAATTATATATTGTATCATAATTAAGTATGAGCAGGCCAGATTTATTTTTATAAAAATATTGCAGATATGTTTTAGAAAATTATTCCACCGGATCTTTTTTTCCAAGAATAAATATCGTAGAAATCTAATTTTTTTTAATAATACAGTAAACTGACATGTGTCCAGATCCGTTTTTTTATAGATAAAATAAAATTAAGACATGTGTTTAAGAAAATAATCCCAATCCATTTTATGAAAAATTTAGATTTTTTATAGATCATTTTTAAATTTGTATTTGCAGTTCACATCCATTGTTTTCATCGTCTAAATATTTTCATTCTGTAATTGTTTTGGCCTTTGATATTATCTATTGGTGATGCCCTTTATTTTATTAGTGACTTGGGACAAAACCTAAAAACTCATATACATAGTAAAACAACACCTACAGTTTCAATTGTGTTTCTAAAGCAAAGATTATGTTTCTAAAGTAGCTGATTCACTACATTGTGTTGTAAACACTTGTAATTAACAATATTACTTTTTTGTTTCCACACACAAATGTGCCTGAATTCAAGAAAACCGACATCATAAGAACTCAAATTCATGACATCAAACAATGAGGCCTGTCAAACTCTCACTCTCACTCTCAGGTTGAAGATTTAAGTTCAACTCAACAAATATTTCAATCCGACGGTCCAAATTAGAACATTTTTTTAGCTAATCTTCATCAATAAAAAAAGCCAATTTTATCACCGGTTAAAGTTTGGTGATTTGGAAAATTAATTTTATCACTGGTTAAAGCACCTAACTCATAATTTGCGAATTATATCATTGAGTAAGAAATTTCCTTGCATCTTAGTTGTCATAGAATTGGAAAACAAAAACATCACCATACGGTGCACTACAAAACAAATGATTTTTACTCCCAAAATCACTCGGGGAAATTTCAGTCGACGGATTACCCATAAAACATAGCAATAGTTCGGCATAATCCAATGTTTTTAAAAAAAGCACCAACGAATCACCCTGAAAAAGATATTTGGACAATCTATTATTGATTTGAAATAACCCCAGAATTTACCTACCTACTTTGGTGACAGTTTTATGTTGAATCATCCTCTTGCTACATATTTTTTAAAGAAAAGTCCCTGAGTAAAAGTTGAATCAGCAACCTGTTATCGCGGTTGTTACGAGAATCACATATATGTGCAATATGTGCAATCAACAATATCCTTCATGTTAAAAAGATTGGGATATATAACGAGAAGCACTTTTGGCACTCATCATTGCCTAATAATTAAGCAAAGAACAACCTACATAAAACTTTCATATATATATATATAGGAAGGTTCAAATGAGAACTTTGCATTTTTAAAGGAACAAAGAGACACTTGTGATCATATATGATATGAGTCCCACATAATGTTAAATCATTTATGATTTAGTATTATGTGGGACCTACATCATATGTGGTCCACAAATTGTTCCTTTGTTCATTTAAAACGGGGTGGTTCTCATATGAATCTTCCCCTATATATATATATAGAGAGAGAGAGAGAGAGAGGTGGGTTCATACGAGAACGGTATCAATTTACGACAACGCGAGGACAAATCTCGGCCAATCATTTTGTACATGAAATTTTTCAAAATCATATATGATTTCATGTACAAAATCATCATATGTGATTTTGTAAGCATAAAAAAGGACACGTGCGACTTTTTACCTGCGCAAGTCGCGGAAAAAGTCGCGGCTAATCATATATTATTTTGTACGTGAATCATATATGATTCTGTACATGAATCATATGTGATTTTGTACATGAAAAATTTCATGTACAAAATGATTGGCTGAGGATTCTCCTCGCATTCTCGTAAATTGTTATCGTCGTCGCATGAACCTCTTTCTGTATATATATATATATATATATATATATATATATATCATTAATTAGAATACATTTCATTCACGCCATTTACTTGTATTTGTAACGTTTCCATTTATTTCCTTGTAATATGTACTATAATCGAACCTATATTGTAAAGTGACGTCCATGTAGAGGATTGGTGAGGATTGGTGGTCTGATAGCCACCGCGTGTTTTCTAAATCTTTTTATTGTTTTCCACTTCACTGAATGGTCTCATATATATTTTTCTCGATTACTGAATTTCATCAGTTATGAGCAATCGTATATATGTCTGCCTTTTTGTCCACGTTTTCTGAAACGCAGATGGAAGTATGGAAATTTATAATATGTCCAACCATGTTTCTATAGATGAAATTCAATAACCAACCAGGAATGAGTTCAGAGAATCTATGGTTTTCTTTTGCCTGGGTGGAGATGTATGTAATTAAAGGAAAATGTAAATTTAAAAAACTGGCACAAACGAACTTCATGATGCAAGATATTTCGTGCTTGTTGTTTATCATAACGGTTTCATTTGATAAAATTAGGGTAGTTTTGAATCATTAGCTACTCATTGAGTAAAATTTTTCAAGAGGTGCATTGAGTGCCTGCCATAACGGCGGATGAGAATAGTTTCCTTCTCCCAAATTTGCGCTATTTCCTTTCATATATATCAAACAAAATATTGTAAATCGAAAGTGATTATTATGAACGGTTTTTTTTCTTCTTTTTTCTAAAACAAGGAGTGATGAATATGTAAGGAAACCAGAAGCTTTAGAGGAGTCGATGAAGAAGACAAGTGCATGAAAAGGTGCGTATAGAAAGTATAATTAAGTTTGTACACAACGTAATACTTTAATTGACATGCGAAAAACACCCCTGAGTTGGTTACACATGTGGTAGAAAGAAATAACAACATAGGTTTCTCTAAACCTTTTTATTTATTCAGAAAAAACATACGACTTCCAACAACATATATATATATATGCCGTTTCATAGATAACTTAACATTGCATCACTCTTAGGGTTTCAGAATAACACCAATAGAGGTGAGGTAATCATTATAATTTCCAAAGAATCCGATATACTTGCCCTTTGTGACCGCTAGAGAGAAACTAGTCCCTTCACTTTTGCCGTATGGCCCATAAGTCTTCCCTATGTTGGTATGAAAAGACAAGGACGTGATCACCGTACCACCATAAAAAATTCCAGTTGTTCCGCTTATCTGGATGAGGACCTCATCATCATCAAACTTCACCTGATTATTCCAAACAAATCCATCATAAGTGTTATATATGTGAGATAAAATATAACAAGATATAATTCCTACATGTATGTATACATATACATGTACATATTTATATAATAGATATAGTGAGAACTCACAAGTCACTACAAGAAAAATTCTTGTTACTTGTCACTATTAAGCTAAATTTGGTCACTAAAGTCATTTAGTGACCCAAATTTAAGTCGTCACTTTTCGTCACTGAAGGTCCGTCACTAATTTTCAATAATGACCAAATACAAGAGTGGTCACTAGTTAGTGACAAAATTAAAGTGGTCACTATGTTTGTGACGACTAAATTAGTCACTAAATATCGTCACTAAGTCGCTAAACTAGTTGTCCAAGATAACGGCTCGTTAACGTCCGTTAACTTATCTTAGTGACAAAAAAAAAGTAGTCACTAATTACGAAACCATGGGAAAAAAATTGTCATTAATTTTTACTATAATTGCACTACATTAAAATGAAAACCTGTTGACCCTTAAATATAGAAATCTAACATATTAATTCCATGCATAACTTGTAGTTCTTGACCCATTCTAAAAACAAACATTCAATGTTATGTCTACTTATTATTGCTAAAAACACTTAACATATGATTAACTGAGAAAAAAAACGTAACATTCTTGATTTCGAGATCCCAACGTAGATATTTGTGACAATTGTTCCATCATCTTATATTTTTTTTCCTATATTTGATTTTGCTCCTCTTGAAATTGGGCATGACCTTCTTTAGTCTTCTTATTTTCTTCCTCTAAGGCCTTTGATTTTTCCTTTTCCAATTCCAACTCCATCTGTAGGTTTTATGTGGCTAAAACTTGTTTTGTCGAAGCCGCACGTCCCTTTATAAGTCCAAGAATACGATGTAGTTTTATCAAACAAATCTCCGCCGGTGAACAAGAAGAAGTAATTTATTCTACATATTAAAACAAATACATCTTTATTAGTTCTACTATAAGGACGGCACAACCTTCCAATCAAAGAATTAAATCAAAGCAAAAAAAATCACATTTGTAGACTGAAATCCATGACATAATTAAATCAGATTTTGCAACCATTAAATTAGATATTTTAGTGGGAATATAAAGCTACCGGGAATATTAATTCTGAGATGTTAATTGAAGTGGGAATATACAGCTAGTATTGATTATACCAAACATAAGACCATTCCCAAGAGATGCAAATGATTATTGTGTTGTCCAGATAAAGATTTTCTATTTGGGCGGCTGTCGGCTTAGTGACAACGACTCGCAGCTACTGTCCAGTTTCGTTTGATGTGTTTACAAGAAATGGTCTCGTGATAGATATATGTGGGCTGTCCACAACGCGTGCTGCTGATAAAAGAGGTTGTATACAGGTTTTTGCTAAGGGCTACAACATTGGTCTCGTGATAGTTTTGGTTCTCCGGTTTTTTTTTTTCAAAGTTCTCCCCTTGATCTTTACCCTCTATATATATATATATATATAGGTTTGAAAAACTAAGGAACACCCTAATAACCATTCATTTGTACGGTATGCACATGTTTATACAAGTAATTTGTCCGGTATGCACATATGCATAGAAAACAATAAACATCTTCAATTACTTGTATGCAAATGTGTACACTGTACATATATGATTGGTTATTAGATGTTCCTCAGTGTAAGCAAAACATGAAAAAGTAAATAGCTACTAACTTTTGGTCATTTCCCTTTTATATATGGTACTCTTTCCCCAATAACAGTAACACCTTTTTCTAGTTTTCAATTCAACTTTAAATGCAAATGCATTCTTGGACGAAAAAAAAGGTCATTGTCATGGATCTCAAAACCAAAAATTCAAGCTTGGGTGGACCTCAAAAATGCTAAAGCAGAAGTCAATCAAGAAAGCAATTATTAGAGAGTGATGAGTGATGAGTGCCAAAAGTGCTTCTCGGTATATATCCCAATCTTTTTTACATCCGTGTTTCTCGTATTGCTCGTGTTTGACTTGGTCAGACTCTAGACTCTCGTTAACGCATATGCTGACATCTATAGGATACTTCTATAAATTCGGTTTTTAGGATGCGATCGATAAATAAGAGTCCTAATATATCATTTTATTAGACACAAGTTATAAGAGCAAAAATAGAGTGTCGTATCTAAAGGCGTTTCAATAGGTTTATAAGACGTTTTTGGGTGTCTTAACAAGTTTACTAGAACGTTTAAAAAAATGTCATATTAGCGATTTTATAGGAGGCAGTTTGAAGCGTTCTATAAAGACCAATGTCCTATAAAAATATTGGTTTGTATGAAACTTTCTTAAAAGTTGACTTATAAAACGCTTTTTATTACAACTGTTCTAAAAAATTTGTTACTATGCCCAAGTGTGTTATAAAATTATTACAACTCCTTTATATATGCCGATTTATTTTTTGATCTTGTAATTTGTGTTTTATATAGTGTTCAATCATGAAGCTAATTTATTGGTGACGTCCTAAAAATTTATTTTTGGCGTAATAAGTGTTACATTGTTCAAAAAAAAAAATCTTTGGTTCTTCATTTTTTTTTAATTTCAAATCCGTTAAAACTTATTAAGAAAATAAACATAATTCAACATTTGAATATATATTTGCGTGACACATGCTTTAAGTTCTTTTAAAACTTTTGTTGACGGTAAAACATAATATAATTAAAAAATATTGAAGGATTAGATGAATTAAACCGTCTACAATTGAAACCGCCAGTGTTGTTTTACAATCCTTCTAAGTTTTTAATTTTTTGTTGAAGGTTGCTAATAGAATAAACATTATTACCCCACAGAAAATATCAACGGCCAAAAGAATTACAGGATGGAAACATTTACATGATGAAAACAATGGATGTGAACTGCAAATACAAATCTCAAAATGTTCTATAAAAACAAAAAGTAGAAGTCTTCATAAAACCGGATTCGGGTTATTTTCTTAGACACACGTCTTATTTTTATTTTATTTATATAAAAAACAGATCTGGACATGGACACATGCCTTGATATTTTTTCTAAAAAAATAGTTCTACAATATTTCTTGGATAATGATCTAGTGGAATATTTAAAAAAAACATATGTACAATATTTTCATAACAAATAGATCTGGTCGCTGGTACTTAATTATGATACAATATATAATAACAACATAATTATTTAAATTTCCTAACATAATTAATCACGGTTGTTTATTGAATATTTCCATCACATGTTTTTAAGAAATAAGATAATATAGATTGAATTAGTTTCCTTTCTTTATTATGGTATGAATATAAACCTTGAGATTTATTATGCAATTTTTAATATTGGAGATTCCATAATATATTTTAAAAACCATAAATAACCACCTATTTGATATTCTATGCTTTTCAAATAAAGAAACTTGAGTGAATAATATATACATGAAATAGCTATGCTTGTTTCTTGTGGTAAATCTTGTGGTAAAGAGCAGTTGGAAACTAGATTGCCATACATTTTAAATTTCATCAAAATGTATATTAACTAGCTAGCTTGATCACAAGATATCGCGAAGAGTCGTGTCGACAACCATCAAATAATCCATGCATCCCAAAAATAGCAGGACGGATAAAAAAATCTTTTTATACGGTGACACAATTAGTATTGACGAAAAAAATAACGAAAACCAAGATTTTTATTGTCATGTCTTTATATTTTTGCTAACATTCAATATCGTTCGATAACCAAATTCAACGTTCCGAGAGATTTTAAAATTTTTTTACTTGATTTCGAGGGATTTTTTAAGTTTTTTTTATCGATTTGGATGGATTTTTCGGTTTTGTTTGTTGATTTCAGGAAAACTTTTTCCGTGTTTTTGGTTGATTTCAATTGTATTTTGGTTTTTAGGTTCATTACAAGGTACACTTGCATCTTTGTTGCTCCTGAATTTCGGATGGTGGCACCTTTTGAAAACGATACGGTTGAAATGAAAAATAGCATCAGTTAAAAAAAAATTAAATGGTTGAAATGAGATCCAAAAAGCTATAAACTGCGACATTCAAATCAAATCGTCTGCTAAACTACATATATATGTATATATATATATATATATATGCAAGATACGAACTGAAAGAAACAATATTGTTTGCTAGGGAATAGTTATATATATATATATATATGTGTGTGCGCGCGTGTGTGTGGTTTCATAAAGATCAGTAATAGTTTAGTGTTAGGTAGAAGAACATTGAAATTACGTTTCATATTAAATTTGGATATCAAAAAATTCCAATTTTTTCTCCAACAAATCGCCAGCCATGTAGCTCTTCACCCATGAGAAGGGATGCTTCCTCTGGCTGTGGATAAAATGAATTGGGTGAATATTATGAAAAAAGAAGGCATGCAGCACATGGTTAATATTAATTTCTTTAATTAATATCTTATTATAACTTGTGTCTATAAATAGGCTTGCATGTACAGCACAACTTCATCATCAGCTCCTTAACAAATTAACTTTGTTCAAATACTATTCAATTCATAGCAATAGCAAGGGAAATGGTATGCTCTTACACTATAAGAAGCTAGCTGAGCATTCAATTTGCTAAGTGAATGCGAGGTTTACGATTACTAATTAGTTTCTTTTTATTAATTTTGTATCGTATTTTTGATCCATATGCAGGCTAGTCAAGTAGAGGTTGGACCGTGGGGAGGTGACGGTGGAGTTAATCCCTGGACATTCAATCCAGATGGTACTATTGTCGGTTTCCTCATCGCTAGTGGAGTGGTCGTAGATTCCATCAGGTTCACTTATGAGGATAAAGATCAGGTCTCACACCATTCTGAGACATATGGTGGCGACGGTGGCACACCTAATCCACTTGTGAGTACTCACACCTTCTATTATATATATATATATGTATATGTTTACAGGACGACGAATGATATCTTTTTATATTATATGTGACATACATAAATGACATTTATGGTGATTTGTTTGGAATACTCAGGTGCAGTTTGGTGACAATGAGGACCTCATCCAGGTCAGTGGAACAATCGGAACTTTTAACGGTTCTACGGTGATCACGTCCTTGTCTTTTCATACCAATATAGGGAAGACCTATGGGCCATACGGCCAAGGTGGAGGGACTAGTTTCTCTCTGCCGGTGACTAAGGGTAAGTATAGCGGATTCTTTGGAAATTTTGGGGATTACCTGGACTCTATTGGTGTCATTCTGCAACCCTAAGATGTTGCTGCCAACATTAAGTTATGTATGACACAGCATACATATATACATATATATGCCGTTGGAAGTCATATGTTTTTCTGAATAAATAAAGAAGGTTGAGAAAAACCTATGTTGTTATTTCTTTCTACCACATGTGTAACCAAACTCATGGGTGTTTTTCGTTTTAATGGCATTTTAATTGAAATATTATGTTGCATTTTAATTAAAATATTATGTTGCATACAAACTTAATTATACTTTATATACGCACCCTTGTCATGCACTAGTCTTCTTCTTCAGATCCTCTAAAGCTTAAGATTTCCTTACATATTCTTCACTACTTGTTTGAGAAAAAACAAGAAAAAATACTACTCCGTTGTCATTTTGGATTTACAATACTTTTGTCATATCTATGAAAGCAAATAATGCAACTATGGGAGAAGGAAACTACTCCCATCCACCCTTAATGCAAATGCAGGCATTCACTTGTCTTCTTCTTCAGATCCTCTAAAGCTTAGGATTTCCTTACATATTCATCACTACTTGTTTGAGAAAAAACAAGAAAAAAACTACTCCGGCTGTCATTTTGGATTTACAATACTTTTGTCATATCTATGAAAGCAAATAATGCAACTATGGGAGAAGGAAACTACTCCCATCCACCCTTAATGCAAATGCAGGCATTCAACGCACCTCTTAAATTTTTTTTTACTAATTGAATAGCCGTTGATAAAAAAGTACTGTAATTTCAACGAATTAATTAGTTATGATAAACAACAACCATAAAATATTATGCATCACAATGTTCGTATGTGCCGTTTTTAAATTTCCACGTAGGCATGAGAAAACCATAGATTATGTGAACTCATTGTGGGTTGGATCATGAGTTTCATCTATAGAAACATGGTTGGCCACATTATAAATTGACACACTTTCATATGGGAAGACGAGGAGAAATGTTTGTTTGCTCATATGTGATCAAATTTACTAGTAGAGAAAACTATCGGTACGTCACTAGGTGAAGTAGAAAACACTAAAACTGTTTAGAAAACACGTGGTGGCTATGTGGCAACCAATCCTCTATATGGATGTCACCTTACAATATCGGTTGGATTAGAGTACATATTACAAGGAAAGAAATGGAAAAGTTAAAAATACATGTAAATGATGTGAATGAAATGTACACAAATTAAAGACATGAAAGGCTTACGTACATTGATTTTTGCTTAATTATTAGAGAGTGATGAGTGCCAAAAGTGCTTCTCGTTATATTTCCCAATGTTTTTAACATCTGTGTTTCTCGTATTGCTCGTGTTTGACTTGGTCAGACTCTCGTTAACGCATATGCTGACATCTATAGGACGGATACTTCTATAAATTCGGTTTTTAGGATGCCATCGATAAATAAGAGTCCTAATATATCATTTTATTAGACACAAGTTATAAAAGCAAAAATAGAGTGTCGTGTCTAAAGGCGTTTCAATAGGTTTATAAGACGTTTTTGGGTGTCTTAACAAGTTTACTAGGACGTTTAAAAAAATGTCATATTAGCGATTTTATAGGAGGCAATTTGAAGCGTTCTATAAACACCAATGTCCTATAAAAATATTGGTTTGTATGACACGTTCTTAAAAGTTGACTTATAAAACGCTTTTTATTACAACTGTTCTAAAAACATTTGTTACGATGCCCAAGCGTGTTATAAAATTATTACAACTCCTTTATATATGCCGATTTATTTTTTGATCTTGTAATTTGTGTTTTATATAGTGTTCAATCATGAAGCTAATTTATTGGTGACGTCCTAAAAACTTATTTTTGGCGTAATAAGTGTTACATTGTTCAAATGTTTTTTTCCTTTGGTTCTTCATTTTTTTTAATTTCAAATCCGTTAAAACTTATTAAGAAAATAAACATAAGTATTCAACATTTGAATATAGATTTGCGTGACACATGCTTTAAGTTCTTTTAAAACTTTTGTTGACGGTAAAACATAATATAATTAAAAAATATTGAAGGATTAGATGAATTAAACCGTCTACAATTGAAACCGCCAGTGTTGTTTTACAATCCTTCTAAGTTTTTAATTTTTTGTTGAAGGTTGCTAATAGAATAAACATTATTACCCCACATAAAATATCAACGGCCAAAAGAATTACAGGATGGAAACATTTACATGATGAAAACAATGGATGTGAACCGCAAATACAAATCTCAAAATGTTCTATAAAAACAAAAAGTAGAAGTCTTCATAAAACCGGATTCGGGTTATTTTCTTAGACACACGTCTTATTTTTATTTTATTTATAAAAAAAAACAGATCTGGACATTGACACATGCCTTGATATTTTTTCTAAAAAAATAGTTCTACAATATTTGTTGGATAATGATCCGGTGGAATATTTAGAAAAAACATATGTACAATATTTTTATAACAAATAGATCTGGTCGCTGGTAGTTAATTATGATACAATATATAATAACAACATAATTATTTAAATTTCCTAACATAATTAATCACGGTTGTTTATTGAATATTTCCATCACATGTTTTTAAAAAAAAAGATAATATAGATTGAATTAGTTTCCTTTGTTTAATATGGTATGAATATAAACCTTGAGATTTATTATGCAATTTTTAATATTGAAGATTCGATAATGTATTTTAAAAACCATAAATAACCACCTATTTGACATTCTATGCTTTTCAAATAAAGAAACTTGAGTGAATAATATATACATGAAATAGCTATGCTTGTTTCTTGTGGTAAATCTTGTGGTAAAGAGCAGTCGGAAACTAGATAGCCATACATTTTAAATTTCATCAAAATGTATATTAACTAGCTAGCATGATCACAAGATATCGCGAAGAGTCGTGTCGACAACCATCAAATAATCCATGCATCCCAAAAATAGCAGGACGGATAAAAAAATCTTTTTATACGGTGACACAATTAGTATTGACGAAAAAAATAACGAAAACCAAGATTTTTATTGTCATGTCTTTATATTTTTGCTAACATTCAATATCGTTCGATAACCAAATTCAACGTTCCGAGAGATTTTAAAATTTTTTTACTTGATTTCGAGGGATTTTTTAAGTTTTTTTTATCGATTTGGATGGATTTTTCGGTTTTGTTTGTTGATTTCAGGAAAACTTTTTCCGTGTTTTTGGTTGATTTCAATTGTATTTTGGTTTTTAGGTTCATTACAAGGTACACTTGCATCTTTGTTGCTCCTGAATTTCGGATGGTGGCACCTTTTGAAAACGATACGGTTGAAATGAAAAATAGCATCAGTTAAAAAAAAATTAAATGGTTGAAATGAGATCCAAAAAGCTATAAACTGCGACATTCAAATCAAATCGTCTGCTAAACTACATATATATGTATATATATATATATATATATGCAAGATACGAACTGAAAGAAACAATATTGTTTGCTAGGGAATAGTTATATATATATATATATGTGTGTGCGCGCGTGTGTGTGGTTTCATAAAGATCAGTAATAGTTTAGTGTTAGGTAGAAGAACATTGAAATTACGTTTCATATTAAATTTGGATATCAAAAAATTCCAATTTTTTCTCCAACAAATCGCCAGCCATGTAGCTCTTCACCCATGAGAAGGGATGCTTCCTCTGGCTGTGGATAAAATGAATTGGGTGAATATTATGAAAAAAGAAGGCATGCAGCACATGGTTAATATTAATTTCTTTAATTAATATCTTATTATAACTTGTGTCTATAAATAGGCTTGCATGTACAGCACAACTTCATCATCAGCTCCTTAACAAATTAACTTTGTTCAAATACTATTCAATTCATAGCAATAGCAAGGGAAATGGTATGCTCTTACACTATAAGAAGCTAGCTGAGCATTCAATTTGCTAAGTGAATGCGAGGTTTACGATTACTAATTAGTTTCTTTTTATTAATTTTGTATCGTATTTTTGATCCATATGCAGGCTAGTCAAGTAGAGGTTGGACCGTGGGGAGGTGACGGTGGAGTTAATCCCTGGCCATTCAATCCAGATGGTACTATTGTCGGTTTCCTCATCGCTAGTGGAGTGGTCGTAGATTCCATCAGGTTCACTTATGAGGATAAAGATCAGGTCTCACACCATTCTGAGACATATGGTGGCGACGGTGGCACACCTAATCCACTTGTGAGTACTCACACCTTCTATTATATATATATATATGTATATGTTTACAGGACGACGAATGATATCTTTTTATATTATATGTGACATACATAAATGACATTTATGGTGATTTGTTTGGAATACTCAGGTGCAGTTTGGTGACAATGAGGACCTCATCCAGGTCAGTGGAACAATCGGAACTTTTAACGGTTCTACGGTGATCACGTCCTTGTCTTTTCATACCAATATAGGGAAGACCTATGGGCCATACGGCCAAGGTGGAGGGACTAGTTTCTCTCTGCCGGTGACTAAGGGTAAGTATAGCGGATTCTTTGGAAATTTTGGGGATTACCTGGACTCTATTGGTGTCATTCTGCAACCCTAAGATGTTGCTGCCAACATTAAGTTATGTATGACACAGCATACATATATACATATATATGCCGTTGGAAGTCATATGTTTTTCTGAATAAATAAAGAAGGTTGAGAAAAACCTATGTTGTTATTTCTTTCTACCACATGTGTAACCAGCTCATGGGTGTTTTTCGTTTTAATGGCATTTTAATTGAAATATTATGTTGCATTTTAATTAAAATATTATGTTGCATACAAACTTAATTATACTTTATATACGCACCCTTGTCATGCACTAGTCTTCTTCTTCAGATCCTCTAAAGCTTAAGATTTCCTTACATATTCTTCACTACTTGTTTGAGAAAAAACAAGAAAAAATACTACTCCGGCTGTCATTTTGGATTTACAATACTTTTGTCATATCTATGAAAGCAAATAATGCAACTATGGGAGAAGGAAACTACTCCCATCCACCCTTAATGCAAATGCAGGCATTCACTTGTCTTCTTCTTCAGATCCTCTAAAGCTTAGGATTTCCTTACATATTCATCACTACTTGTTTGAGAAAAAACAAGAAAAAAAACTACTCCGGCTGTCATTTTGGATTTACAATACTTTTGTCATATCTATGAAAGCAAATAATGCAACTATGGGAGAAGGAAACTACTCCCATCCACCCTTAATGCAAATGCAGGCATTCAACGCACCTCTTAAATTTTTTTTTACTAATTGAATAGCCGTTGATAAAAAAGTACTGTAATTTCAACGAATTAATTAGTTATGATAAACAACAACCATAAAATATTATGCATCACAATGTTCGTATGTGCCGTTTTTTTAAATTTCCACGTAGGCATGAGAAAACCATAGATTATGTGAACTCATTGTGGGTTGGATCATGAGTTTCATCTATAGAAACATGGTTGGCCACATTATAAATTGACACACTTTCATATGGGAAGACGAGGAGAAATGTTTGTTTGCTCATATGTGATCAAATTTACTAGTAGAGAAAACTATCGGTACGTCACTAGGTGAAGTAGAAAACACTAAAACTGTTTAGAAAACACGTGGTGGCTATGTGGCAACCAATCCTCTATATGGATGTCACCTTACAATATCGGTTGGATTAGAGTACATATTACAAGGAAAGAAATGGAAAAGTTAAAAATACATGTAAATGATGTGAATGAAATGTACACAAATTAAAGACATGAAAGGCTTACGTACATTGATTTTTGCTTAATTATTAGAGAGTGATGAGTGCCAAAAGTGCTTCTCGTTATATTTCCCAATGTTTTTAACATCTGTGTTTCTCGTATTGCTCGTGTTTGACTTGGTCAGACTCTCGTTAACGCATATGCTGACATCTATAGGACGGATACTTCTATAAATTCGGTTTTTAGGATGCCATCGATAAATAAGAGTCCTAATATATCATTTTATTAGACACAAGTTATAAAAGCAAAAATAGAGTGTCGTGTCTAAAGGCGTTTCAATAGGTTTATAAGACGTTTTTGGGTGTCTTAACAAGTTTACTAGGACGTTTAAAAAAATGTCATATTAGCGATTTTATAGGAGGCAATTTGAAGCGTTCTATAAACACCAATGTCCTATAAAAATATTGGTTTGTATGACACGTTCTTAAAAGTTGACTTATAAAACGCTTTTTATTACAACTGTTCTAAAAACATTTGTTACGATGCCCAAGCGTGTTATAAAATTATTACAACTCCTTTATATATGCCGATTTATTTTTTGATCTTGTAATTTGTGTTTTATATAGTGTTCAATCATGAAGCTAATTTATTGGTGACGTCCTAAAAACTTATTTTTGGCGTAATAAGTGTTACATTGTTCAAATGTTTTTTTCCTTTGGTTCTTCATTTTTTTTAATTTCAAATCCGTTAAAACTTATTAAGAAAATAAACATAAGTATTCAACATTTGAATATAGATTTGCGTGATACATGCTTTAAGTTCTTTTAAAACTTTTGCTGACGGTAAAACATAATATTATTAAAAAATATTGAAGGATTAGATGAATTGAACCGTCTACAATTGAAACCGCAAGTGTTGTTTTACAATCCTTCTAAGTTTTTAATTTTTTGTTGAAGGTTGCTAATAGAATAAACATTATTACCCCACATAAAATATCAACGGCCAAAAGAATTACAGGATGGAAACATTTACATGATGAAAACAATGGATGTGAACCGCAAATACAAATCTCAAAATGTTCTATAAAAACAAAAAGTAGAAGTTTTCATAAAACCGGATTCGGGTTATTTTCTTAGACACACGTCTTATTTTTATTTTATTTATAAAAAAAAACAGATCTGGACATTGACACATGCCTTGATATTTTTTCTAAAAAAATAGTTCTACAATATTTTTTGGATAATGATCCGGTGGAATATTTAGAAAAAACATATGTACAATATTTTTATAACAAATAGATCTGGTCGCTGGTAGTTAATTATGATACAATATATAATAACAACATAATTATTTAAATTTCCTAACATAATTAATCATGGTTGTTTATTGAATATTTCCATCACATGTTTTTAAAAAAAAAGATAATATAGATTGAATTAGTTTCCTTTGTTTAATATGGTATGAATATAAACCTTGAGATTTATTATGCAATTTTTAATATTGAAGATTCGATAATGTATTTTAAAAACCATAAATAACCACCTATTTGACATTCTATGCTTTTCAAATAAAGAAACTTGAGTGAATAATATATACATGAAATAGCTATGCTTGTTTCTTGTGGTAAATCTTGTGGTAAAGAGCAGTCGGAAACTAGATAGCCATACATTTTAAATTTCATCAAAATGTATATTAACTAGCTAGCATGATCACAAGATATCGCGAAGAGTCGTGTCGACAACCATCAAATAATCCATGCATCCCAAAAATAGCAGGACGGATAAAAAAATCTTTTTATACGGTGACACAATTAGTATTGACGAAAAAAATAACGAAAACCAAGATTTTTATTGTCATGTCTTTATATTTTTGCTAACGTTCAATATCGTTCGATAACCAAATTCAACGTTCCGAGAGATTTTAAACATTTTTACTTGATTTCGAGGGATTTTTTAAGTTTTTTTTATCGATTTGGATGGATTTTTCGGTTTTGTTTGTTGATTTCAGGAAAACTTTTTCCGTGTTTTTGGTTGATTTCAATTGTATTTTGGTTTTTAGGTTCAAGGTACACTTGCATCTTTGTTGCTCCTGAATTTCGGATGGTGGCACCTTTTGAAAACGATACGGTTGAAATGAAAAATAGCATCAGTTAAAAAAAATTAAATGGTTGAAATGAGATCCAAAAAGCTATAAACTGCGACATTTAAATCAAATCAAATCGTCTGCTAAACTACATATATATATATATATATATATGCAAGATACGAACTGAAAGAAACAATATTGTTTGCTAGGGAATAGTTATATATATATATATGTGCGCGCGCGCGCGTGTGTGGTTTCATAAAGATCAGTAATAGTTTAGTGTTAGGTAGAAGAACATTGAAATTACGTTTCATATTAAATTTGGATATCAAAAAATTCCAATTTTTTCTCCAACAAATCGCCAGCCATGTAGCTCTTCACCCATGAGAAGGGATGCTTCCTCTGGCTGTGGATAAAATGAATTGGGTGAATATTATGAAAAAAGAAGGCATGCAGCACATGGTTAATATTAATTTCTTTAATTAATATCTTATTATAACTTGTGTCTATAAATAGGCTTGCATGTACAGCACAACTTCATCATCAGCTCCTTAACAAATTAACTTTGTTCAAATACTATTCAATTCATAGCAATAGCAAGGGAAATGGTATGCTCTTACACTATAAGAAGCTAGCTGAGCATTCAATTTGCTAAGTGAATGCGAGGTTTACGATTACTAATTAGTTTCTTTTTATTAATTTTGTATCGTATTTTTGATCCATATGCAGGCTAGTCAAGTAGAGGTTGGACCGTGGGGAGGTGACGGTGGAGTTAATCCCTGGACATTCAATCCAGATGGTACTATTGTCGGTTTCCTCATCGCTAGTGGAGTGGTCGTAGATTCCATCAGGTTCACTTATGAGGATAAAGATCAGGTCTCACACCATTCTGAGACATATGGTGGCGACGGTGGCACACCTAATCCACTTGTGAGTACTCACACCTTCTATTATATATATATATATGTATATGTTTACAGGACGACGAATGATATCTTTTTATATTATATGTGACATACATAAATGACATTTATGATGATTTGTTTGGAATACTCAGGTGCAGTTTGGTGACAATGAGGACCTCATCCAGGTCAGTGGAACAATCGGAACTTTTAACGGTTCTACGGTGATCACGTCCTTGTCTTTTCATACCAATATAGGGAAGACCTATGGGCCATACGGCCAAGGTGGAGGGACTAGTTTCTCTCTACCGGTGACTAAGGGTAAGTATAGCGGATTCTTTGGAAATTTTGGGGATTACCTGGACTCTATTGGTGTCATTCTGCAACCCTAAGATGTTGCTGCCAACGTTAAGTTAAGTTATGTATGACACAGCATACATATATACATATATATGCCGTTGGAAGTCATATGTTTTTCTGAATAAATAAAGAAGGTTGAGAAAAACCTATGTTGTTATTTCTTTCTACTACCACATGTGTAACCAGCTCATGGGTGTTTTTCGTTTTAATGGCATTTTAATTGAAATATTATGTTGCATTTTAATAAAAATATTATGTTGCATACAAACTTAATTATACTTTATATACGCACCCTTGTCATGCACTTGTCTTCTTCTTCAGATCCTCTAAAGCTTAGGATTTCCTTACATATTCATCACTACTTGTTTGAGAAAAAATAAGAAAAAAAAACTACTCCAGCTGTCATTTTGGATTTACAATACTTTTGTCATATCTATGAAAGCAAAAATGCAACTATGGGAGAAGGAAACTACTCCCATCCACCCTTAATGCAAATGCAGGCATTCAACGCACCTCTTAAATTTTTTTTTACTAATTGAATAGCCGTTGATAAAAAAGTACTGTAATTTCAACGAATTAATTAGTTATGATAAACAACAACCATAAAATATTATGCATCACAATGTTCGTATGTGCCGTTTTTTTAAATTTCCACGTAGGCATGAGAAAACCATAGATTATGTGAACTCATTGTGGGTTGGATCATGACTTTCATCTATAGAAACATGGTTGGCCACATTATAAATTGACACACTTTCATATGGGAAGACGAGGAGAAAAGTTTGTTTGCTCATATGTGATCAAATTTACTAGTAGAGAAAACTATCGGTACGTCACTAGGTGAAGTAGAAAACACTAAAACTGTTTAGAAAACACGTGGTGGCTATGTGGCAACCAATCCTCTATATGGATGTCACCTTACAATATCGGTTGGATTAGAGTACATATTACAAGGAAAGAAATGGAAAAGTTACAAATACATGTAAATGACGTGAATGAAATGTACACAAATTAAAGACATGAAAGGCTTACGTACATTGATTTTTGCTTAATTATTAGAGAGTGATGAGTGCCAAAAGTGCTTCTCGTTATATATCCCAATGTTTTTAACATCTGTGTTTCTCGTATTGCTCGTGTTTGACTTGGTCAGACTCTCGTTAACGCATATGCTGACATCTATAGGACGGATACTTCTATAAATTCGGTTTTTAGGATGCCATCGATAAATAAGAGTCCTAATATATCATTTTATTAGACACAAGTTATAAAAGCAAAAATAGAGTGTCGTGTCTAAAGGCGTTTCAATAGGTTTATAAGACGTTTTTGGGTGTCTTAACAAGTTTACTAGGACGTTTAAAAAAATGTCATATTAGCGATTTTATAGGAGGCAATTTGAAGCGTTCTATAAACACCAATGTCCTATAAAAATATTGGTTTGTATGACACGTTCTTAAAAGTTGACTTATAAAACGCTTTTTATTACAACTGTTCTAAAAACATTTGTTACGATGCCCAAGCGTGTTATAAAATTATTACAACTCCTTTATATATGCCGATTTATTTTTTGATCTTGTAATTTGTGTTTTATATAGTGTTCAATCATGAAGCTAATTTATTGGTGACGTCCTAAAAACTTATTTTTGGCGTAATAAGTGTTACATTGTTCAAATGTTTTTTTCCTTTGGTTCTTCATTTTTTTTTAATTTCAAATCCGTTAAAACTTATTAAGAAAATAAACATAAGTATTCAACATTTGAATATAGATTTGCGTGATACATGCTTTAAGTTCTTTTAAAACTTTTGCTGACGGTAAAACATAATATTAATAAAAAATATTGAAAGATTAGATGAATTGAACCGTCTACAATTGAAACCGCAAGTGTTGTTTTACAATCCTTCTAAGTTTTTAATTTTTTGTTGAAGGTTGCTAATAGAATAAACATTATTACCCCACATAAAATATCAACGGCCAAAAGAATTACAGGATGGAAACATTTACATGATGAAAACAATGGATGTGAACCGCAAATACAAATCTCAAAATGTTCTATAAAAACAAAAAGTAGAAGTTTTCATAAAACCGGATTCGGGTTATTTTCTTAGACACACGTCTTAGTTTTATTTTATTTATAAAAAAAAACAGATCTGGACATTGACACATGCCTTGATATTTTTTCTAAAAAAATAGTTCTACAATATTTTTTGGATAATGATCCGGTGGAATATTTAGAAAAAACATATGTACAATATTTTTATAACAAATAGATACGGTATTTGGTAGTTAATTATGATACAATATATAATAACAACATAATTATTTAAATTTCCTAACATAATTAATTATGGTTGTTTATTGAATATTTCCATCACATGTTTTTAAAAAATAAGATAATATAGATTGAATTAGTTTCCTTTGTTTAATATGGTATGAATATAAACCTTGAGATTTATTATGCAATTTTTAATATTGAAGATTCCATAATGTATTTTAAAAACCATAAATAACCACCTATTTGACATTCTATGCTTTTCAAATAAAGAAACTTGAGTGAATAATATATACATGAAATAGCTATGCTTGTTTCTTGTGGTAAATCTTGTGGTAAAGAGCAGTCGGAAACTAGATAGCCATACATTTTAAATTTCATCAAAATGTATATTAACTAGCTAGCATGATCACAAGATATCACGAAGAGTCGTGTCGACAACCATCAAATAATCCATGCATCCCAAAAATAGCAGGACGGATAAAAAAATCTTTTTATACGGTGACACAATTAGTATTGACGAAAAAAATAACGAAAACCAAGATTTTTATTGTCATGTCTTTATATTTTTGCTAACGTTCAATATCGTTCGATAACCAAATTCAACGTTCCGAGAGATTTTAAACATTTTTACTTGATTTCGAGGGATTTTTTAAGTTTTTTTTATCGATTTGGATGGATTTTTCGGTTTTGTTTGTTGATTTCAGGAAAACTTTTTCCGTGTTTTTGGTTGATTTCAATTGTATTTTGGTTTTTAGGTTCAAGGTACACTTGCATCTTTGTTGCTCCTGAATTTCGGATGGTGGCACCTTTTGAAAACGATACGGTTGAAATGAAAAATAGCATCAGTTAAAAAAAATTAAATGGTTGAAATGAGATCCAAAAAGCTATAAACTGCGACATTCAAATCAAATCGTCTGCTAAACTACATATATATATATATATATGCAAGATACGAACTGAAAGAAACAATATTGTTTGCTAGGGAATAGTTATATATCCCTGGACATTCAATCCAGATGGTACTATTGTCGGTTTCCTCATCGCTAGTGGAGTGGTCGTAGATTCCATCAGGTTCACTTATGAGGATAAAGATCAGGTCTCACACCATTCTGAGACATATGGTGGCGACGGTGGCACACCTAATCCACTTGTGAGTACTCACACCTTCTATTATATATATATATATGTATATGTTTACAGGACGACGAATGATATCTTTTTATATTATATGTGACATACATAAATGACATTTATGATGATTTGTTTGGAATACTCAGGTGCAGTTTGGTGACAATGAGGACCTCATCCAGGTCAGTGGAACAATCGGAACTTTTAACGGTTCTACGGTGATCACGTCCTTGTCTTTTCATACCAATATAGGGAAGACCTATGGGCCATACGGCCAAGGTGGAGGGACTAGTTTCTCTCTGCCGGTGACTAAGGGTAAGTATAACGGATTCTTCGGAAATTTTGGGGATTACCTGGACTCTATTGGTGTCATTCTGCAACCCTAAGATGTTGCTGCCAACGTTAAGTTAAGTTATGTATGACACAGCATACATATATACATATATATGCCGTTGGAAGTCATATGTTTTTCTGAATAAATAAAGAAGGTTGAGAAAAACCTATGTTGTTATTTCTTTCTACCACATGTGTAACCAGCTCATGGGTGTTTTTCGTTTTAATGGCATTTTAATTGAAATATTATGTTGCATTTTAATTAAAATATTATGTTGCATACAAACTTAATTATACTTTATACGCACCCTTGTCATGCACTTGTCTTCTTCTTCAGATCCTCTAAAGCTTAGGATTTCCTTACATATTCATCACTACTTGTTTGAGAAAAAACAACAAAAAAAACTACTCCGAAATTTGTCATTTTGGGTTTACAATACTTTTGTCATATCTATGAAAGCAAATAATGCAACTATGGGAGAAGGAAACTACTCCCATCCACCCTTAATGCAAATGCAGGCATTCAACGCACCTCTTAAATTTTTTTTTACTAATTGAATAGCCGTTGATAAAAAAGTACTGTAATTTCAACGAATTAATTAGTTATGATAAACAACAACCATAAAATATTATGCATCACAATGTTCGTATGTGCCGTTTTTTTAAATTTCCACGTAGGCATGAGAAAACCATAGATTATGTGAACTCATTGTGGGTTGGATCATGACTTTCATCTATAGAAACATGGTTGGCCACATTATAAATTGACACACTTTCATATGGGAAGACGAGGAGAAAAGTTTGTTTGCTCATATGTGATCAAATTTACTAGTAGAGAAAACTATCGGTACGTCACTAGGTGAAGTAGAAAACACTAAAACTTGTTTAGAAAACACGTGGTGGCTATGTGGCAACCAATCCTCTATATGGATGTCACCTTACAATATCGGTTGGATTAGAGTACATATTACAAGGAAAGAAATGGAAAAGTTACAAATACATGTAAATGACGTGAATGAAATGTACACAAATTAAAGACATGAAAGGCTTACGTACATTGATTTTTGCTTAATTATTAGAGAGTGATGAGTGCCAAAAGTGCTTCTCGTTATATATCCCAATGTTTTTAACATCCGTGTTTCTCGTATTGCTCGTGTTTGACTTGGTCGGTACTCTCGTTAACGCATATCTTTGACATCTATAGGACGGATACTTCTATAAATTCGGTTTTTAGGATGCCATCGATAAATAAGAGTCCTAATATATCATTTTATTAGACACAAGTTATAAAAGCAAAAATAGAGTGTCGTGTCTAAAGGCGTTTCAATAGGTTTATAAGACGTTTTTGGGTGTCTTAACAAGTTTACTAGGACGTTTAAAAAAATGTCATATTAGCGATTTTATAGGAGGCAATTTGAAGCGTTCTATAAACACCAATGTCCTATAAAAATATTGGTTTGTATGACACGTTCTTAAAAGTTGACTTATAAAACGCTTTTTATTACAAGCCGTTCTAAAAACATTTGTTACGATGCCCAAGCGTGTTATAAAATTATTACAACTCCTTTATATATGCCGATTTATTTTTTGATCTTGTAATTTGTGTTTTATATAGTGTTCAATCATGAAGCTAATTTATTGGTGACGTCCTAAAAACTTATTTTTGGCGTAATAAGTGTTACATTGTTCAAATGTTTTTTTCCTTTGGTTCTTCATTTTTTTAATTTCAAATCCGTTAAAACTTATTAAGAAAATAAACATAAGTATTCAACATTTGAATATAGATTTGCGTGATACATGCTTTAAGTTCTTTTAAAACTTTTGCTGACGGTAAAACATAATATTAATAAAAAATATTGAAAGATTAGATGAATTGAACCGTCTACAATTGAAACCGCAAGTGTTGTTTTACAATCCTTCTAAGTTTTTAATTTTTTGTTGAAGGTTGCTAATAGAATAAACATTATTACCCCACATAAAATATCAACGGCCAAAAGAATTACAGGATGGAAACATTTACATGATGAAAACAATGGATGTGAACCGCAAATACAAATCTCAAAATGTTCTATAAAAACAAAAAGTAGAAGTTTTCATAAAACCGGATTCGGGTTATTTTCTTAGACACACGTCTTAGTTTTATTTTATTTATAAAAAAAAACAGATCTGGACATTGACACATGCCTTGATATTTTTTCTAAAAAAATAGTTCTACAATATTTTTTGGATAATGATCCGGTGGAATATTTAGAAAAAACATATGTACAATATTTTTATAACAAATAGATCTGGTCGCTGGTAGTTAATTATGATACAATATATAATAACAACATAATTATTTAAATTTCCTAACATAATTAATTATGGTTGTTTATTGAATATTTCCATCACATGTTTTTAAAAAATAAGATAATATAGATTGAATTAGTTTCCTTTGTTTAATATGGTATGAATATAAACCTTGAGATTTATTATGCAATTTTTAATATTGAAGATTCCATAATGTATTTTAAAAACCATAAATAACCACCTATTTGACATTCTATGCTTTTCAAATAAAGAAACTTGAGTGAATAATATATACATGAAATAGCTATGCTTGTTTCTTGTGGTAAATCTTGTGGTAAAGAGCAGTCGGAAACTAGATAGCCATACATTTTAAATTTCATCAAAATGTATATTAACTAGCTAGCATGATCACAAGATATCACGAAGAGTCGTGTCGACAACCATCAAATAATCCATGCATCCCAAAAATAGCAGGACGGATAAAAAAATCTTTTTATACGGTGACACAATTAGTATTGACGAAAAAAATAACGAAAACCAAGATTTTTATTGTCATGTCTTTATATTTTTGCTAACGTTCAATATCGTTCGATAACCAAATTCAACGTTCCGAGAGATTTTAAACATTTTTACTTGATTTCGAGGGATTTTTTAAGTTTTTTTTATCGATTTGGATGGATTTTTCGGTTTTGTTTGTTGATTTCAGGAAAACTTTTTCCGTGTTTTTGGTTGATTTCAATTGTATTTTGGTTTTTAGGTTCAAGGTACACTTGCATCTTTGTTGCTCCTGAATTTCGGATGGTGGCACCTTTTGAAAACGATACGGTTGAAATGAAAAATAGCATCAGTTAAAAAAAATTAAATGGTTGAAATGAGATCCAAAAAGCTATAAACTGCGACATTCAAATCAAATCGTCTGCTAAACTACATATATATATATATATGCAAGATACGAACTGAAAGAAACAATATTGTTTGCTAGGGAATAGTTATATATATATATATATGTGTGTGTGCGCGCGCGTGTGTGGTTTCATAAAGATCAGTAATAGTTATTTAGTGTTAGGTAGAAGAACATTGAAATTACGTTTCATATTAAATTTGGATATCAAAAAATTCCAATTTTTTCTCCAACAAATCGCCAGCCATGTAGCTCTTCACCCATGAGAAGGGATGCTTCCTCTGGCTGTGGATAAAATGAATTGGGTGAATATTATGAAAAAAGAAGGCATGCAGCACATGGTTAATATTAATTTCTTTAATTAATATCTTATTATAACTTGTGTCTATAAATAGGCTTGCATGTACAGCACAACTTCATCATCAGCTCCTTAACAAATTAACTTTGTTCAAATACTATTCAATTCATAGCAATAGCAAGGGAAATGGTATGCTCTTACACTATAAGAAGCTAGCTGAACATTCAATTTGCTAAGTGAATGCGAGGTTTACGATTACTAATTAGTTTCTTTTTATTAATTTTGTATCGTATTTTTTGATCCATATGCAGGCTAGTCAAGTGGAGGTTGGACCGTGGGGAGGTGACGGTGGAGTTAATCCCTGGACATTCAATCCAGATGGTACTATTGTCGGTTTCCTCATCGCTAGTGGAGTGGTCGTAGATTCCATCAGGTTCACTTATGAGGATAAAGATCAGGTCTCACACCATTCTGAGACATATGGTGGCGACGGTGGCACACCTAATCCACTTGTGAGTACTCACACCTTCTATTATATATATATATATGTATATGTTTACAGGACGACGAATGATATCTTTTTATATTATATGTGACATACATAAATGACATTTATGATGATTTGTTTGGAATACTCAGGTGCAGTTTGGTGACAATGAGGACCTCATCCAGGTCAGTGGAACAATCGGAACTTTTAACGGTTCTACGGTGATCACGTCCTTGTCTTTTCATACCAATATAGGGAAGACCTATGGGCCATACGGCCAAGGTGGAGGGACTAGTTTCTCTCTGCCGGTGACTAAGGGTAAGTATAACGGATTCTTCGGAAATTTTGGGGATTACCTGGACTCTATTGGTGTCATTCTGCAACCCTAAGATGTTGCTGCCAACGTTAAGTTAAGTTATGTATGACACAGCATACATATATACATATATATGCCGTTGGAAGTCATATGTTTTTCTGAATAAATAAAGAAGGTTGAGAAAAACCTATGTTGTTATTTCTTTCTACCACATGTGTAACCAGCTCATGGGTGTTTTTCGTTTTAATGGCATTTTAATTGAAATATTATGTTGCATTTTAATTAAAATATTATGTTGCATACAAACTTAATTATACTTTATACGCACCCTTGTCATGCACTTGTCTTCTTCTTCAGATCCTCTAAAGCTTAGGATTTCCTTACATATTCATCACTACTTGTTTGAGAAAAAACAACAAAAAAAACTACTCCGGCTGTCATTTTGGGTTTACAATACTTTTGTCATATCTATGAAAGCAAATAATGCAACTATGGGAGAAGGAAACTACTCCCATCCACCCTTAATGCAAATGCAGGCATTCAACGCACCTCTTAAATTTTTTTTTACTAATTGAATAGCCGTTGATAAAAAAGTACTGTAATTTCAACGAATTAATTAGTTATGATAAACAACAACCATAAAATATTATGCATCACAATGTTCGTATGTGCCGTTTTTTTAAATTTCCACGTAGGCATGAGAAAACCATAGATTATGTGAACTCATTGTGGGTTGGATCATGACTTTCATCTATAGAAACATGGTTGGCCACATTATAAATTGACACACTTTCATATGGGAAGACGAGGAGAAAAGTTTGTTTGCTCATATGTGATCAAATTTACTAGTAGAGAAAACTATCGGTACGTCACTAGGTGAAGTAGAAAACACTAAAACTGTTTAGAAAACACGTGGTGGCTATGTGGCAACCAATCCTCTATATGGATGTCACCTTACAATATCGGTTGGATTAGAGTACATATTACAAGGAAAGAAATGGAAAAGTTACAAATACATGTAAATGACGTGAATGAAATGTACACAAATTAAAGACATGAAAGGCTTACGTACATTGATTTTTGCTTAATTATTAGAGAGTGATGAGTGCCAAAAGTGCGTCTCGTTATATATCCCAATGTTTTTAACATCTGTGTTTCTCGTATTGCTCGTGTTTGACTTGGTCAGACTCTCGTTAACGCATATGCTGACATCTATAGGACGGATACTTCTATAAATTCGGTTTTTAGGATGCCATCGATAAATAAGAGTCCTAATATATCATTTTATTAGACACAAGTTATAAAAGCAAAAATAGAGTGTCGTGTCTAAAGGCGTTTCAATAGGTTTATAAGACGTTTTTGGGTGTCTTAACAAGTTTACTAGGACGTTTAAAAAAATGTCACATTAGCGATTTTATAGGAGGCAATTTGAAGCGTTCTATAAACACCAATGTCCTATAAAAATATTGGTTTGTATGACACGTTCTTAAAAGTTGACTTATAAAACGCTTTTTATTACAACTGTTCTAAAAACATTTGTTACGATGCCCAAGCGTGTTATAAAATTATTACAACTCCTTTATATATGCCGATTTATTTTTTGATCTTGTAATTTGTGTTTTATATAGTGTTCAATCATGAAGCTAATTTATTGGTGACGTCCTAAAAACTTATTTTTGGCGTAATAAGTGTTACATTGTTCAAATGTTTTTTTCCTTTGGTTCTTCATTTTTTTTTTAATTTCAAATCCGTTAAAACTTATTAAGAAAATAAACATAAGTATTCAACATTTGAATATAGATTTGCGTGATACATGCTTTAAGTTCTTTTAAAACTTTTGCTGACGGTAAAACATAATATTATTAAAAAATATTGAAGGATTAGATGAATTGAACCGTCTACAATTGAAACCGCAAGTGTTGTTTTACAATCCTTCTAAGTTTTTAATTTTTTGTTGAAGGTTGCTAATAGAATAAACATTATTACCCCACAGAAAATATCAACGGCCAAAAGAATTACAGGATGGAAACATTTACATGATGAAAACAATGGATGTGAACCGCAAATACAAATCTCAAAATGTTCTATAAAAACAAAAAGTAGAAGTTTTCATAAAACCGGATTCGGGTTATTTTATTAGACACACGTCTTAGTTTTTTTTTATTTATAAAAAAAACAGATCTGGACATTGACACATGCCTTGATATTTTTTCTAAAAAAATAGTTCTACAATATTTTTTGGATAATGATCCGATGGAATATTTAGAAAAAACATATGTACAATATTTTTATAACAAATAGATCTGGTCGCTGGTAGTTAATTATGATACAATATATAATAACAACATAATTATTTAAATTTCCTAACATAATTAATCACGGTTGTTTATTGAATATTTCTATCACATGTTTTTAAAAAATAAGATAATATAGATTGAATTAGTTTCCTTTGTTTAATATGGTATGAATATTAACCTTGAGATTTATTATGCAATTTTTAATATTGAAGATTCCATAATGTATTTTAAAAACCATAAATAACCACCTATTTGATATTCTATGCTTTTCAAATAAAGAAACTTGAGTGAATAATATATACATGAAATGCTTGTTTCTTGTGGTAAATCTTGTGGTAAAGAGCTGTCGGAAAGTAGATTGCCATACATTTTAAATTCATCAAAATGTATATTAACTAGCTAGCATAATCACAAGATATCGCGAAAAGTCGTGTCGACAACCATCAAATAATCCATGCATCCCAAAAATAGCAGGACGGATATAAAAATCTTTTTATACGGTGACACAATTAGTATTCATTAAAAGGTACACTTACATCTTCGTTGAACTCCTGAATTTCGGATGGTGGCACCTTTTTAAAACGATACGGTTGAATTTTTTTTTTTCAAAAACGTAATTTTTTTAAAACGATGGCACGTAATAAGCTCCGTCAATGAAATGAAAAATAGCATCAGTTAAAAAAAATTAAATGTTTGAAATGAGATCCAAAAAGCTATAAACTGCGACATTCAAATCAAATCGTCTGCTAAACTACATATATATATATATATATGCAAGATACGAATTGAAAAGTAAACAATATTGTTTGCTAGGGAATAGTTATATATATATATATATGTATGTGTGCGCGTGTGTGTTTTCACAAAGATAAGTAATAGTTTAGTGTTAGCTAGAAGAACATTGAAATTATGAGAGTATCACAATTGTATTTTTGTATATTGATTGAAGAGATTTACAAGGATATATATAAGACAAATTACAACAGAAGGTGCATAGATTAAGGAGCAATATGTGTAATTAAACCATAAATAAAAGATACTAATTCCTATAATCATGTATGGTAACCTATATCCTTGATACGCCCCCGCAAGATGGAGGATCCGTCAGAGACTCCGATCTTGGATCGGAATTTTAGAAATGAAACACGACCCAATGGTTTGGTGAGAACGTCTGCAGGTTGGTCGAGAGTGTTGATGTGTCGAACCTTTAAAGTACCAGCAGAAACTTGCTCCCGAACAAAATGATAGTCCAAGGCAACATGTTTCATACGCGAGTGATAAATTGGATTAGCGCAAAGATAGGTAGCACCCGTGTTGTCACAGTGGATAGTTGGTGCGTGTGGGACTGAGAGACCACGTTCAGTCAGTAAATTCTTAACCCACGATAATTCAGCAGCAGCATTGGCCAACGCTTTATACTCGGCTTCGGTTGAGGATCGTGAAACCGACTTCTGACGAGCTGAACGCCAAGAGATAATGTTCGAGTCAAGATAGATGAGATAAGCCGTTGTAGAGCGACCTTTTGTTGAGATCCCACCCCAATCTGAGTCCGAAAAGGCAGTGAGTTCCAAGGTTGAATTTCGATTTAGAAAGAGGCCATGGTAAATGGTACCCTTTAAGTAACGAAGTAGCCGTTTAAGAGCTTGCCAATGGATCTCCGATGGTGAATGCATAAGCGACGGTTGTTAACCGCAAAGGAAATGTCCGGTCGACTGAAGGCAAGATACTGAAGAGTGCCGACTAGTTTGCGATACGGTGTCGGATCGACTTTAGGAGCTCCATCATCTTCGGCTAGGGTAACAGATGTACTTAAAGGAGTTGTTACCTCTTTAGCACCATCCATCTTGAATTGAGTTAGGATATCTCTGATGTGGCTATGTTGCGAGAGAAACAGCCCTGACTTGGTTGGAATTAGTTCAACGCCTAAAAAGTGATGTAGATGTCCAAGATCTTTGACAGAGAACCTGGTAGCAAGCATTTCCACAAACTTGGCAATAAACGGTGAGTTATTTCCTGTAAGTACAATGTCATCAACATATACCATAAAATAACAAGTGATTCCATCATGATTAAAGATGAATAACGAGGCATCTGCGTGAGACTTTCGAAAACCAGATTCTAGTAAAAACGAGGTGAGTGCCATGTACCACGCACGCGGTGCTTGCTTAAGGCCGTATAAGGATTTTCGAAGCTTGCAAATATGATTAGGATATTGTGGATGAACAAATCCCGGTGGCTGAATCATGTATACTTCCTCTTGTAATGTGCCATGGAGGAACGCATTATTAACATCGAGTTGTCTCAATGGCCAGTTTTTGGATAAAGCAATGGATAACACGGTACGGATTGTGACCGGTTTGGTTACGGGACTAAAGGTGTCGAAGTAGTCTCTCCCGTATTGTTGGAGGAACCCTTTAGCGACAAGACGTGCCTTGTATTTCGCGATGGTACCATCTGGATTCCGCTTGATGCGGAAAACCCATTTGCACCCGATCGGTTGATGGGAAGTAGATGGGACAAGTTCCCATGTAGAGTTGTGGATCAAGGCATTATATTCATCATCCATTGCTTTACGCCATAACGGGTCTTTTGAGGCTTGAATGTGGGTGGTAGGTTCCAGAGCCACAGGAATGGGATGAACAGTGGTGGTGTTCACGAATTTGGAATTGAAATATTTTGGGTTGGGTTTTCGTTGGCGAGGTGGAAGATCAGGTGAGGGAGTAGGTGACAAAGATGGTGACGGTGTGGACGGAGGTGCTGATTGTGAAGAAGAAATGGGAGATGAGGGATCGGGAGTGGATTCGGAGAGTATGGGTGGGGTGGGTGCGGTAGTAGATGGAACGAGTGGAGGTAGGGGAGAAGATGGTGGGGTGAGGGAGTTGGTAACAGTGGGTGCAGGAGTACTTGGCGTGGGATGTTGGTGCATGGGAAAACTTGGAACAGTTGGTTCATAGGAACTTGGTGAGGGTGGTGAATTGTGAGTATAAAATTCATCCACAGTGGGAAGAGAAGTGGATTGAGATTGAGATTTTTTTTAGGGAAAAAGGTTTTCTATAAACTCAACGTGACGAGAGTGATAGATGCGGCGGGTTTCAAGGTGAAGACATTTGTAAGCAGATTTGGCGACGGAATACCCTAAGAAAAGACAGGGCGTGGAACGAGGGTGTAGCTTGGAGGTAGAGTAGGGACGAAGCCACGGGTAGCAGAGACACCCAAAAGGTTTGAGTTTTGTGTAGTTGGGGGAGCAGCCATACATTAGATCAAACGGGCTTTTGGAGTTTAGGATTGGGGTTGGTAAGCGATTGATGAGGTGAGCTGCCGTTTGAAATGCATGAGACCAAAAGATGAGAGGAAGACCCGCAAAGTGTAACAAGGCAAGACCCGTTTCAACAATATGTCGATGGTGCCGTTCAGCTATGCCATTCTGCTCGGGTGTGTGTAGGGGTGTAGTGTAGTGAGAAATTCCCATGGATTGAAATAGGGGAATAAGAGCTTGATACTCTCCACCATTGTTAGTGAACATGGAGATAATGGGTGTGTTAAAGTATTTTTTCACCAAACGTTTAAATTGAGGAAAAATTTTGGAGACGTCAGATTTATATTTGATGGGATACAACCAAATATATTTTGAATAGTAATCCACAAACACCACATAATAGACAAAGCCATCAATAGATTTTTGGACAGGTCCCCAAACATCGGAATAAATAAGTTGCAAAGGCTTATTTGCATTAAAGGAATTTTGGCCAAAAGGTAGCTTGTGGCTTTTATTAACAGAACATGAAACACAATGAAAACTGAGCTTAGACAATGATTTAAAACTAAGACCTAAGTCTTTAGCAAGATGCTTGAAAACACGAGCGGATGGATGTCCAAGTGTATGATGGTAATCGAGAGGTGATACTTTAGTAGCAGTGTTCATTTGTGGAAATGATATCCGATTGGCATAGTAGACATCAATAATGTTCTCCCCCCGCATGAGAGTCGCCCCTGTGCGAAGATCCTTGACAAAAAAATGCAAAGGAAAAAATTCAACAGAGACTTGATTAGCACGACAAAGCTTAGCCACATAAATGAGATTTTTACGAAGATTAGGAACACAAAGGACATTAGATAAATTTAAAGGACGAGTTGAGGTGGATAGGTTTGTGTGTCCCGTGTGAGAGATAGAAAGAGTTGTACCATCACCGAGAAGGATTTCATCTGGTCCACCATATTCCGAGACGGTGTGAAGAGGAGATCTATCGGATGTTAAGTGGTGTGAAGCTCCGGTATCAAACAGCCAAGGTGCAGTTACTGGGTTTGATTTTGAACTCGAAGCAGTAGCATTGGCAACCGGACTATTTGAAGGGTTGATACATGTGATGTTGTAGTCTTTCAAAAAACGAGCAAGCTTCCTGCAATCACGGGTCTCGTGACCCGGAATAGAGCAAAAATGACAGTACAAGGAGGAACGATTGTTCCTGTATTGACTGTTGTTGTTCGAGCGACTGGTGCGTGATTGGTTTTCATAACCGAACCGACCCGTATTGTTTGAACGATGCTGAGAATCAGACGAAGACCGAGTAGTGTAGCGACCTGTTTGGCGCTGGGAGAAATTAGCCGTGGCAATAAGAGGTGCAGCAGCAGATTCGGTTTCTTTTAAAGATCGTTCGAAGTCAACAAGTTTGTCAAAGAGTTCTGGAAAGGATATTGGGTTTTCCCGAACTTTTATCGCAGCAGTGATCGGCCCGTATTCATCCCCAAGTTGACTTAGTATGTGAACTAAGAGATCCTCTTCATTGATGGGGTTCTGAACGAGGGCTAATTCATCAGCAATCGATCTCATATCATTGAGGAAATCTGCGATGGAACGATTTCCTTTAGGGTTCTTGGCGAGTTTGGATTTGAGTGAAATAATTCTAGATCGAGATTGGCTGGCATAACTTGTATTTAGCCGATCCCAAGCCTCCTTTGCAGTAGAAGCTGATGTGATGATCGGTTGAATGGCATCGGAGCAGCTTCCGAGGATGGCACTAAATATGATCTGATCTTGGCGGTACCAGATCGTGTATGCAGGATTCGTTGTCGTAGCTTCTTTCTCGGTGATAGTATGTGGTGGTGGTGTGCAACGACCATTGATGAAGCCGTCTAGGTCAAGTCCGATGAGAGTTGATTGGATTTGTTTTCGCCACACCGGGAAATTCGTGGCAGTGAGTTTGATCGGAAAATGGCCGGTGGCTGTGAGTTGAACAATAGTGTTGGATGATGCCATGGAGGCAACTAGATTAGGGTTACGAAGGAGAAGGATCGATACTCGCTAGAGCAAGGTTAGCTCTGATACCATATGAGAGTATCACAATTGTATTTTTGTATATTGATTGAAGAGATTTACAAGGATATATATAAGACAATTTACAACAGAAGGTGCATAGATTAAGGAGCAATATATGCAATTAAACCATAAATAAAAGATACTAATTCCTATAATCATGTATGGTAACCTATATCCTTGATAGAAATTACGTTTCATATTAAATTTGGATATCAAAAAATTCCAATTTTTTTCTCCAACAAATCGCCAGCCATGTAGCTCTTCACCCATCCGAAGGGATGCTTCCTCCTGGCTGAGGATAAAATGAATTCGGTGAATATTATGAAAAAAGAAGGCATGCTGCACATGGTTAATATTAATTTCTTTAATTAATATCTTATTATAACTTGTATCTATAAATAGGCTTGCATGTACAGCACAACTTCATAATCAGCTCCTTAACAAATTAACTTTGTTCTTTATATTTTTGCTAACGTTCAATATCGTTCGATAGCCAAATTCAGCGTTCCGAGAGATTTTAAACATTTTTACTTGATTTCGAGGGACTTTTAAGTTTTTTTTATCGATTTGGAGGGATTTTTCGGTTTTGTTTGTTGATTTCAGGAAAACTTTTTCGGTGTTTTTGGTTGATTTCAATTGTGTTTTGGTTTTTAGGTTCATTACAAGGTACACTTGCATCTTCGTTGAACTCCTAAATTTCATAGATGGTGGCACCTTTTTAAAACGATACGGTTTCAGTGATACAAAGAAAAGCCTTCAATCTCTCCATCCGCTGAACTCTGATTCAGTGATATGTTGTACTCTCACTCAGGTATTTTTTTTTCTCTCTGATTCTTAAAGAAAACCCATCACTGATAATCCTTTATTATTTTTGATGAAGTGTTTTAAAAATATTAATGATATTCATTCCTTGTGGATAACTATCATTAAAATCTTTTAAAATTAAGAAAAGGACACGTCGGACCTTTTTCTGACACACGACAGACCACGACGTTTCCATTCCAACTCCTTTCTTGGAACGCGCGCTAGGTCATCATTTCTTTTTCAAAAAGCTAAAACCGTCGTTTAGCCTCCTTTCTCTCTCCTCTTGCTATTTAAGCACTTCTTTTGCCTTACTTGCTTCCTTCCACTTTCATAACTTTCCTAAAGGCAAAAGAAACATTCGAATCTTCATGTTTTCTCCAAGAACACGCACTTGTGCGTTTTTCTCCTTCACTCGACTAAGGTTTGATCTAAACCTAAACTTAAGAACTGGAAACAACTTGTTTCACCTTTCTTACTTATTTCATTCTTAAAAATCGATAAAATATTGCTTTTAGAGTGAAAAATAAATTCTATACTTTCAAAACACTGTTCTTAGAACAGAAGATTTTTTTTCAAAGTTTTATCCTCTTTCTAATTTATTTTTTTTAAATTTTTTATTGTTTTTTTATTACCAACAAGCATTTTGATATTGTTCATCAAAATACTTGTTTCTTTGATCTTACATTTGGTACTTTTAATACCAAAACTTTAGTTTATACATTCATGTATTAAAACCATGATTTATCTCTTTGGTGTTGCCATTTTTCCTACAGAAATGGCCTCTGCTTCCAACATCTGCTGAAAACTAGTTGGTCTCTGCACCTAACTGCCAATTCGAGCTGGAAAAATCAACCTTCAAGCCATGCAATTACACTGCATTAGTGGACATTCCCTCTGAACGCCCTCAGTTCAAGGACGCTGCAACCTTCCTCAAAGCATCCCCTCTGATGTATGCCTTCGTCCACAACCCAGTGGGCATTACCTCTCACCTTCAGGCTCTCTGGTACACGGCGCAATGTACCACTCTAACAACGGACAAGGGCACTGTCCTCCCTGCTATTGCCTTCACAACCCCTGAACTTGGCTTCTTCTCGTTCTCAGCGGGGTTCGTACGCAAGGTGCTAAGACTCCCTCAGCGCAAGAAGGGTGTGCAATGGGGTGCTAATACTAAGGTCTCTGAAGGTGTTATAGCCAGCTCTGCTGAAGCTGGATCAGGTACTACTCTCACTGCCTTCTCTACCTCTTCCATCTCTACTTCTTTGGTCCTCACATCAACAAGTGACTCAGCAATAGTTGTCCCTATCCCTGATGATGCTGAAATGCACGCAGTCCAAACCTTAGTATTGTTTAGGCAATCTAAGTTTTGGAAAGCCAATATCAAAGGACCTCAGAGTGTCTCTTTCAGATACGCTAAGACACTGGTCAGTGATCCTCAGGACACTACCTCTGCAAAAGTAGTCCCTGAGAGTAATCCTCATGATATTCTCAAGGAAAATAATGCTACGTTTCATCCATCATCTGATCCGGATTCATTTCTTGACTCTTTGTCAATGTCATCAGTTGTTGTCGCTGCTCCTGTCTACTTAGCGACAGCAACCACCACCACCACTTCGAAGATGGCGATGAAGTCTCCTCAGCGCCATCCCAGTGCTAAAAAGCTCAGGGATGTCAAGATGGAGAACCAAGCCCCCAAGCTTCCTCTCAAGGTCACTGAGTTACCTCCTGTGTCTCTACCTGGTCCCACATTTCCTGCCATTGACTATTTAGTAAATGAATGTGCTCTCACCAGGGCAAGGGTGGACACGCTGCAAACTTCAGCTGAGTTAATCTTCTGGCAGGTCGCTGGTACTCCTGGAATGAAGACGAACATCAGCAACCTGGTGTCTGACGTTCAGTATCTAAAGGAGGACCACAAGGACCTTCGCCAATCCCTCATCAACATTGAGCAAAAGGTCGATGCTCATGCCGTTGTCCTAGAGTCTATTCAAAAGACTCAGTCCGAAGTGATGTAGGCTCTCTCAAGGCTCGGTGGGGCTGGTCCCTCATTTGTTGCTGCTGATTAAACCATGCTTCAAGACGTGCAAACAAATGTTCGCACTGTGATGTTCCACGTTCTGCCCCATGATAACATTGAGGGGGAGAAGGTGGCCAAAGAGTTCGCTGACGAAATAATCGGCGAGCACAACCGGAGGTTCCCTGATGAAAGGATCTCTCCTTACATCCAAAGAGCAGAACCTTCCTTCGCTGCAAGGTTTGGTGATGATGATGATGAAGAAGAGGATGATGAAGAAGAAGAAGAAGAAGAGGAACGCATCCCTCACTTTTGGTGATGATGATGATGATGATGATGATGATGACATGGGATTTGCAATGGAACATTTCAGAATGTCCACGCCAGGCACATCTCAGCTAGAGCCCTTGGGGGACGGATCTGGTCCCTCAGGCAAAGGATCACATAAAGTGGTTGATCTTGATGCCCCAATCCCAAAAACAAAGGGGGAGACCACTGACAAGGTATCTCTTCAGCTTATCCCTTATATTACTCCTCTCTCTGAAACCCCCTCTATAACCTCTCCTCCTTCAAACCCTCTCTCTGATAAATCTCCTTCTTTCTCTCCTTCCCTCAGTGATCCCCGTCCCCCAAAGGACTCATCCACAAGGAGGAAAACTTCTTCTGAAGAGCAGTTTATGTACATAGTGGAAGCGGCTACGAGGAAGAAGAAGGCCTCATTCCCAGACGTCGCGTTCAGAAGCAGATCGTAAGCGAGCCTGAAGAGGAAGAAAGGCGAATAGAATTCCTAAAGGAATTCGAATCCAAAAGAATAAGGGTACCCCATGAAGACCCAATAAACGCTGTACCAATCAGGATGGTAGATGAATTCTACTTTCTATCCAAAGAAGAGAGAGAACAAGCATTGGAAGCTCAGAGGATCAGAGATGAATAAATAAAGCAAACCGAGAATGATCTTGCTTTAGCAAGGAAGATTCTCGGAGGAAGACTCGACAGAGACAAAGCGGCCAAAGAACAATTGGAAAAGAGTGAACGGCTCGGCTGCCGGCTCTTGCTCGAAATAACTTGCACAAGAAAACACGAATGTAGATCCCATTCTCGCTCAATAGAAGATTCTCAACACTAACCACCGAAGCCACAACTCGGAAAGACAAAGAAGCTGGATTGGTGCACAAAGATCTTGAACTTTCGAAGATGCGATGCCAAAATCATTCACGCAACTATCCAAGGGCGACACTCCAACAGAGGTGGTCCAAAGGTATATGTAAGAATGACAAGGCCATCCAGAAAAGAGAGAGAAGAAGCAAAATTCTTAAGATTATATAGATACACTGAATGGCTCGAAATCAGAGATGCCATTCAGGGTTCCAAATCCAAGTTCAAGAATGTGGTGGAAGATGAGTTGAATTAGTTCTTTGAGAGAATGTCACAACATGTACAAGTTCCCTCTCTCCCCGAATCATCTAAGAAAAGAAGATCAACCTGCGAAGAAGGCCCAAGCTCAAGAAATGAACATAGTGTCAAATTTGATCTTGAAAGCATCATCGATCATATGACGCTCCACGATATCTCAATGCTTTGAATACTTCTCTTCCTACGGATCGAATATATGAAGAAAATGAAGTCATCTTGCTCCCCGAATACGGCATGATTTTCTTGGATAATGAAAGACGACTTCGTCTCTTCGTAAACAAGGAAATTCATAAGGCCCCTACTCGTTTCATAAAAATCTTATAGTGTTACCGCTGGTCTAATGACCCTGCGGTAATCGGATAGAAGATGCTTTTTGAACATGAGTTACAAAGAAGAAATCTGAGCCTCTCTGATTGGTAGTAGCTTTTTATTCCTTTGTAATATTTCTTCAGTGTAAATGTACTTTCACTTTAATTATTGTAATTTCATTTCTATGTAATATCTTCATATTATAATTAATGAAATACACTCGAGTACTTTACTCCATCTCGTACTGAAAAGATCCCTAAAAAAAGGTAAAAGGGACAATAAACATAAGAGTTCTATTTTCTTAACTTTTCTTAGCTCACTGAAATTTCACTCTGAAAGTTCAATCAGTGAATGTACTTTAAGCTTTTCTACTTGTAAAATTGTGATTTCATATCCTTATAAATGAAACTCAATTCAGATAATAGATTAGCTGAAAAAGATCTTACAGATTAGTACTTAGAAAATTTATTTCAAATTTTATAAGTCCCTACTAATCTTTTAAAAGCAATTTTCCTATGTTGCTAAATCATATTGTTGATTATAACTCCTCTCAATGATTTGAATATAATTCCTTTAACATACTTAGTGAAATTCCTTAGTTAGGCTTCTGTTCAAATTCAGCGATAGCATATGCTACTGTACATATTCGGCCAAAAGCATGGCTGTCTTATTAGCAAGGACATTATAACTGAGGAACTATTATTTAAAGAAGTTATCTTTCGATTTCAAATCAATTATAAATATGTTATAAACTCTTGAGCTCACTATGCGTTAAGCCTAACCCTTTTTCTGTGTCGGAATGTGCATCATGATATCGTTGGGATTGGTACTAGCGACACGTGTGGAATCGAGTGCTAGAAAGTGACACGATAAAGATTAGACTCGTGGTGATACTTTCCGCATTTTTGAGATAGCGACCATTATTGGTTTAGTAACACCGGATTATAATTATGTCTTAGTATAAGACTTGATCAGTATTTTGTATGTTTACATAGAATTTTTATTTGAGGAACTTTGAGTATTGATTTATAGGAAGTGATCTATTTTTGAATCGATGTATTATTGAAATTTTAAATTAGTCGTTATTTCCAGATTTGAAGGTGTTACAATAATACAGTAACCAGACATGTGTTCAGATCCGTTTTTATAGATAAAATAAAATTAAGACATGTGTTTAAGAAAATAATCCAAATCCGTTTGATGAAAAATTTAGATTTTTTATTGAACATTTTCAAATTAAGACATTGTTTTCAAATATTTTCATTTTGTAATTCTTTTGGCCTTTGATATTATCGGTGATGCCCTTTATTCTATTAGTTACTTGCGACAAAACTTAAAAACTCATATACATAGTAAAACAATACCTACAGTTTCAACTGTGAACAAATTAATTCATCAAATCCATCAATATTTTTAACTATAATATTTTTACTGTTAACAAAAATGTATCATGCAAATCTATAATAAAATGTAGAATACTTAAATAATTATTTTGTTATTATATATCGTATAATAAATAAATATGAGCATTTAGATCTTTTTTATAAAAATATTGCACATATGTTCCAAAAATTACTGTTGAACTATTTTTTTTTATAAAAAAGTAACCAGACCTTTGTCCACATCTGTTTTTTTATAAACATCAAATAAAATTAAGACGCATGTTTAACAAAATAATCCCAATCCAGTTTTATGAAAAATTCTAGATATGTCTTTTATAGAACATTTTGAAATTTGTATTTGCAGTTCACATCCATTGTTTTCATCGTATACATGTTTTCATCCTATAGTTCTTGCGACAAAACATAAAAACTCAGGCAGATTCAACTGTTAATAGTTTAATTCATTCAATTCATCAACATTTTGTAATTATATTATGTTTTATATTAAAAAAAGATTTAAAAGAATTAAAATCATGTATCATGAAAATCTATATTCAATTGTTGAATACTTATGTTTATTTCTTAATAAGTTGTAACAGATTTGGAATTAAAAGAAAAGGAACAACTTAACCAAAGGAAAAAGGACTTGAACAATGTAACATTCAGTACAACAAAATTGTGTTTATAGAAAAAATAAAGTTTAAGCATTAACAACTTGTACTACATGGAAATATAAAATCTTGTCTAATGCTTTATAGGATAATAATAATACAGACACAACTTTACATATGAGCATACCCATCTAAACCAAAGATTGTGTTTCTAAAGTAGTTGTTTCACTACATTGTGTTGTAAATACATGAATGTAACAATATTACTTTTTTGTTTCCACACACAAATGTGTCTGAATTCAAGAAAACCAACATCATCAAAACTCAAATTCATGACATCAAACAATGTGGTCTACCACATTCTCACCACACTCTCAGGTTGAAGCCTTAAGTTCAACACAACAAAAATTTTAGTCCACCTGTCCATATAAGAACATTGTTTTAACTAATCTTCATCAAGAAAAAAAAACCAATTTTACCATTGTTTAAAGTTTGGTGATTTGGAAAATCAATTTTATTACCGGTTAAAGCACCTAACTCATAATTGGCGAATTCGCAGGTAGATGTCGTTGAATAAGAAATTTTCTCGTATTTTAGTTGAAATAGAACTGGCAAACAAAAACATTACCATACATTGCACTACAAAAAAAATGATTTTTACCCCTAAAAATCACTCAGAAGTCAATGGATTATCCATAAAACATAACAATAGTTCGACAGAATCCGATGTTTAAAGAAAAAGGAAGAACCAACAGAACTCCCACAAGAAAATATTTGGACAATCTGTTATTGATTTGCAATAACCACCCAGTATTTACCTACCTACTTTGGTGACAGTTTTACGTTGAATCATCCTCTAGCGATAGAGTTTCCAAAAAAAATCCCCATGTATAAGTTGAATGGGCAACCTATTGTCGCAGTTGTTACGAGAATCACATATGTGCAATATGTGCAATCCACAGTATCCTTCATGTTAAAAAGATTTGGATATATAACGAGAAACGCTTTTAGCACTCAATTTGATTGTGAACGTGAGAACAAATGAAACTGCGACACGTGTCCAATCAGCAGAATGTTGAATTGATTATAGATTATACACAGCGGGTTTAGTACCCGCTTAGATGTTACTGGTATACCCAATCAACAAGAAAATGATAATTATTTATTTTTGATATAAAATTCAAATTTTTATTTTTTACTAATGTTCTGTGTTTAAGGTTTCTGGAGTTACAAATTATTTGAAAATATGTGGTACCTATTTATGAAGTTGTATTGTACATTTTTTTATTAATCCCGGCGTTGAATATGTGGTACCTTTTTATGAAGTTGTATGGTACCTTTTTATTTATGAAGTTGTATGGTACATTTTGAGGTCCAGCGTTTCAAAATATTTGAAGATATGTGGTACGTTTTTATGAAGTTGTATTGTACATTTTGAGTTCCAAACGAGATTTTCTAAGGTTTTCTTCCCGGTGTATATATATATACCCTAGTAAACAATGTTGTTTGCTTTAAATCCCGTATCTTGCATATATACATATGTTCAATAAATAATCATGGTTATGTTGGGAAATTTAATAATTCTTTTGAAATTATATATTGTATCATAATTAAGTATGAACAGGCCAGATTTATTTTTATAAAAATATTGCAAATATGTTTTAGAAAATTATTCCACCGGATCTTTTTTTCCAAGAATAAATATCGTAGAAATCTAATTTTTTTTAATAATACAGTAAACTGACATGTGTCCAGATCCGTTTTTTATAGATAAAATAAAATTAAGACATGTGTTTAAGAAAATAATCCCAATCCATTTTATGAAAAATTTAGATTTTTTATAGAACATTTTTAAATTTGTATTTGCAGTTCACATCCATTGTTTTCATCGTCTAAATATTTTCATTCTGTAATTGTTTTGGCCTTTGATATTATCTATTGGTGATGCCCTTTATTTTATTAGTGACTTGGGACAAAACCTAAAAACTCATATACATAGTAAAACAACACCTACAGTATTGTGTTTCTAAAGCAAAGATTATGTTTCTAAAGTAGCTGATTCACTACATTGTGTTGTAAACACTTGTAATTAACAATATTACTTTTTTGTTTCCACACACAAATGTGCCTGAATTCAAGAAAACCGACATCATAAAAACTCAAATTCATGACATCAAACAATGAGGCCTGTCAAACTCTCACTCTCACTCTCAGGTTGAAGATTTAAGTTCAACTCAACAAATATTTCAATCCGACGGTCCAAATTAGAACATTTTTTTAGCTAATCTTCATCAATAAAAAAAGCCAATTTTATCACCGGTTAAAGTTTGGTGATTTGGAAAATTAATTTTATCACTGGTTAAAGCACCTAACTCATAACTTGCGAATTATATCATTGACTAAGAAATTTCCTTGCATCTTAGTTGTCATAGAATTGGAAAACAAAACATCACCATACGGTGCACTACAAAACAAATGATTTTTACTCCCAAAAATCACTCGGGGAAATTTCAGTCGACGGATTACCCATAAAACATAGCAATAGTTCGGCATAATCCAATGTTTTTAAAAAAAGTACCAACGAATCACCCTGAAAAAGATATTTGGACAATCTATTATTGATTTGAAATAACCCCAGAATTTACCTACCTACTTTGGTGACAGTTTTATGTTGAATCATCCTCTTGCTACATATTTTTTAAAGAAAAGTCCCTGAGTAAAAGTTGAATCAGCAACCTGTTATCGCGGTTGTTACGAGAATCACATATATGTGCAATATGTGCAATCAACAATATCCTTCATGTTAAAAAGATTGGGATATATAACGAGAAGCACTTTTGGCACTCATCATTGCCTAATAATTAAGCAAAGAACAACCTACATAAAACTTTCATATATATATATATATATAGGAAAGTTCAAATGAGAACTTTGCATTTTTAAAGAAACAAAGAGACACTTGTGATCATATATGATATGAGTCCCACATAATGTTAAATCATTTATGATTTAGTATTATGTGGGACCTACATCATATGTGGTCCACAAATTGTTCCTTTGTTCATTTAAAACGGGGTGGTTCTCATATGAATCTTCCCCTATATATATATATATATATAGAGAGAGAGAGAGAGAGAGAGGTGGGTTCATACGAGAACGGTATCAATTTACGAGAACGCGAGGACAAATCTCGGCCAATCATTTTGTACATGAAATTTTTCAAAATCATATATGATTTCATGTACAAAATCATCATATGTGATTTTGTAAGCATAAAAAAGGACACGTGCGACTTTTTACCTGCGCAAGTCGCGGAAAAAGTCGCGACTAATCATATATTATTTTGTACGTGAATCATATATGATTATGTACATGAATCATATGTGATTTTGTACATGAAAAATTTCATGTACAAAATGATTGGATGAGGATTCTCCTCGCATTCTCGTAAATTGTTATCGTCGTCGCATGAACCTCTTTCTTTCTATATATGTATATATATCTTTAATTAGAATACATTTCATTCACGCCATTTACTTGTATTTGTAAAGTTTCCATTTATTTCCTTGTAATATGTACTATAATCGAACCTATATTGTAAAGTGACGTCCATGTAGAGGATTGGTGAGGATTGGTGGTCTGATAGCCACCGCGTGTTTTCTAAATCTTTTTATTGTTTTCCACTTCACTGAATGGTCTCATATATATTTTTCTCGATTACTGAATTTCATCAGTTATGAGCAATCGTATATATGTCTGCCTTTTTGTCCACGTTTTCTGAAATGCAGATGGAAGTATGGAAATTTATAATATGTCCAACCATGTTTCTATAGATGAAATTCAATAACCAACCAGGAATGAGTTCAGAGAATCTATGGTTTTCTTTTGCCTGGGTGGAGATGTATGTAATTAAAGGAAAATGTAAATTTAAAAAACTGGCACAAACGAACTTCATGATGCAAGATATTTCGTGCTTGTTGTTTATCATAACGGTTTCATTTGATAAAATTAGGGTAGTTTTGAATCATTAGCTACTCATTGAGTAAAATTTTTCAAGAGGTGCATTGAGTGCCTGCCATAACGGCGGATGAGAATAGTTTCCTTCTCCCAAATTTGCGCTATTTCCTTTCATATATATCAAACAAAATATTGTAAATCGAAAGTGATTATTATGAACGGTTTTTTTCTTCTTTTTTCTAAAACAAGGAGTGATGAATATGTAAGGAAACCAGAAGCTTTTAGAGGAGTCGATGAAGAAGACAAGTGCATGAAAAGGTGCGTATAGAAAGTATAATTAAGTTTGTACACAACGTAATACTTTAATTGACATGCGAAAAACACCCCTGAGTTGGTTACACATGTGGTAGAAAGAAATAACAACATAGGTTTCTCTAAACCTTTTTATTTATTCAGAAAAAACATACGACTTCCAACAACATATATATATATATATATGCCGTTTCATAGATAACTTAACATTGCATCACTCTTAGGGTTCCAGAATAACACCAATAGAGGTGAGGTAATCATTATAATTTCCAAAGAATCCGATATACTTGCCCTTTGTGACCGCTAGAGAGAAACTAGTCCCTTCACTTTTGCCGTATGGCCCATAAGTCTTCCCTATGTTGGTATGAAAAGACAAGGACGTGATCACCGTACCACCATAAAAAATTCCAGTTGTTCCGCTTATCTGGATGAGGACCTCATCATCATCAAACTTCACCTGATTATTCCAAACAAATCCATCATAAGTGTTATATATGTGAGATAAAATATAACAAGATATAATTCCTACATGTATGTATACATATACATGTACATATATATATAATAGATATAGTGAGAACTCACAAGTCACTACAAGAAAAATTCTTGTTACTTGTCACTATTAAGCTAAATTTGGTCACTAAAGTCATTTAGTGACCAAAATTTAAGTCGTCACTTTTCGTCACTGAAGGTCCGTCACTAATTTTCAATAATGACCAAATACAAGAGTGGTCACTAGTTAGTGACAAAATTAAAGTGGTCACTATGTTTGTGACGACTAAATTAGTCACTAATATCGTCACTAAGTCGCTAAAGGTCGTCACTAGTTGTCCAAGATAACGGCTCGTTAACGTCCGTTAACTTATCTTAGTGACAAAAAAAAGTGGTCACTAATTACGAAACCATGGGAAAAATTGTCTTTAATTTTTAATATAATTGCACTACATTAAAATGAAAACCTGTTGACCCTTAAATATAGAAATATAACATATTAATTCCATGCATAACTTGTAGTTCTTGACCCATTCTAAAAACAAACATTCAATGTTATGTCTACTTATTATTGCTAAAAACACTTAACATATAATTAACTGAAAAAAAAACGTAACATTCTTGATTTCGAGATCCCAACGTAGATATTTGTGACAATTGTTCCATCATCTTATATTTTTTTTCCTATATTTGATTTTGCTCCTCTTGAAATTGGGCATGACCTTCTTTAGTCTTCTTAATTTCTTCCCCTAAGGCCTTTGATTTTTCCTTTTCCAATTCCAACTCCATCTGTAGGTTTTATGTGGCTAAAACTTGTTTTGTCGAAGCCGCACGTCCCTTTATAAGTCCAAGAATATGATGTAGTTTTATCAAACAAATCTCCGCCGGTGAACAAGAAGAAGCAGCGTCCATACTTAGTAATTTATTCTAGATATTAAAACAAATAAATCTTTATTAGTTCTACTATAAGGACGGCACAACCTTCCAATCAAAGAATTAAATCAGAGCAAAAAAAATCACATTTGTAGACTGAAATCCATGACATAATTAAATCAGATTTTGCAACAATTAAATTAGATATTTTAGTGGGAATATAAAGCTACCGGGAATATTAATTCTGAGATGTTAATTGAAGTGGGAATATACAGCTAGTATTGATTATACCAAACATAAGACCATTCCCAAGAGATGCAATTGATTATTGTGTTGTCCAGATAAAGATTTTCTATTTGAGCGGCTGTCGGCTTAGTGACAACGACTCGCAGCTACTGTCCAGTTTCGTTTGATGTGTTTACAAGAAATGGTCTCGTGATAGATATATGTGGGCTGTCCACAACGCGTGCTGCTCATAAAAGAGGTTGTATACAGGTTTTTGCTAAGGGCTACAACATTGGTCTCGTGATAGTTTTGGTTCTCCGGTTTTTTTTTTCAAAGTTCTCCCTTGATCTTTACCCTCTATATATATATATATATATATAGGTTCAGGTAGGTTCAGGCAACAAAAAATTGAAAAACTAAGAAACACCCTAATAACCATTCATTTGTACGGTATGCACATGTTTATACAAGTAATTTGTCCGGTATGCACATATGCATAGAAACCAATAAACATCTTCAATTACTTGTATGCAAATGTGTACACTGTACATATATGATTGGTTATTAGATGTTCCTCAGTGTAAGCAAAACATGAAAAAGTAAATAGCTACTAACTTTTGGTCATTTCCGTTTTATATATGGTACTCTTTCCCCAATAACAGTAACACCTTTTTCTAGTTTTCAATTCAACTTTAAATGCAAATGCATTCTTGGACGAAAAAAAAGGTCATTGTCATGGATCTCAAAACCAAAAATTCAAGCTTGGGTGGACCTCAAAAATGCTAAAGCAGAAGCTCAATCAAGAAAGCAATTATTAGAGAGTGATGAGTGATGAGTGCCAAAAATGCTTCTAGGTATATATCCCAATCTTTTTTACATCTGTGTTTCTCGTATTGCTCGTTTTTGACTTGGTCAGACTCTCGTTAACGCATATGCTGACATCTATAGGATACTTCTATAAATTCGGTTTTTAGGATGCGATCGATAAATAAGAGTCCTAATATATCATTTTATTAGACACAAGTTATAAGAGCAAAAATAGAGTGTCGTATCTAAAGGCGTTTCAATAGGTTTATAAGACGTTTTTGGGTGTCTTAACAAGTTTACTAGGACGTTTAAAAAAATGTCATATTAGCGATTTTATAGGAGGCAGTTTGAAGCGTTCTATAAAGACCAATGTCCTATAAAAATATTGGTTTGTATGACACTTTCTTAAAAGTTGACTTATAAAACGCTTTTTATTACAACTGTTCTAAAAAATTTGTTACGATGCCCAAGTGTGTTATAAAATTATTACAACTCCTTTATATATGCCGATTTATTTTTTGATCTTGTAATTTGTGTTTTATATAGTGTTCAATCATGAAGCTAATTTATTGGTGACGTCCTAAAAACTTATTTTTGGCGTAATAAGTGTTACATTGTTCAAATATTTTTTTTCTTTGGTTCTTCACTTTTTTTTAATTTCAAATCCGTTAAAACTTATTAAGAAAATAAACATAATTCAACATTTGAATATAGATTTGCGTGATACATGCTTTAAGTTCTTTTAAAACTTTTGCTGACGGTAAAACATAATATTATTAAAAAATATTGAAGGATTAGATGAATTGAACCGTCTACAATTGAAACCGCAAGTGTTGTTTTACAATCCTTCTAAGTTTTTAATTTTTTGTTGAAGGTTGCTAATAGAATAAACATTATTACCCCACATAAAATATCAACGGCCAAAAGAATTACAGGATGGAAACATTTACATGATGAAAACAATGGATGTGAACCGCAAATACAAATCTCAAAATGTTCTATAAAAACAAAAAGTAGAAGTTTTCATAAAACCGGATTCGGGTTATTTTCTTAGACACACGTCTTAGTTTTATTTTATTTATAAAAAAAAACAGATCTGGACATTGACACATGCCTTGATATTTTTTCTAAAAAAATAGTTCTACAATATTTTTTGGATAATGATCCGGTGGAATATTTAGAAAAAACATATGTACAATATTTTTATAACAAATAGATCTGGTCGCAGGTAGTTAATTATGATACAATATATAATAACAACATAATTATTTAAATTTCCTAACATAATTAATCACGGTTGTTTATTGAATATTTCCATCACATGTTTTTAAAAAATAAGATAATATAGATTGAATTAGTTTCCTTTGTTTAATATGGTATGACTATAAACCTTGAGATTTATTATGCAATTTTTAATATTGAAGATTTCATAATGTATTTTAAAAACCATAAATAACCACCTATTTGATATTCTATGCTTTTCAAATAAAGAAACTTGAGTGAATAATATATACATGAAATAGCTATGCTTGTTTCTTGTGGTATATCTTGTGGTAAAGAGCAGTCGGAAACTAGATAGCCATACATTTTAAATTTCATCAAAATGTATATTAACTAGCTAGCATGATCACAAGATATCGCGAAGAGTCGTGTCGACAACCATCAAATAATCCATGCATCCCAAAAATAGCAGGACGGATAAAAAAATCTTTTTATACGGTGACACAATTAGTATTGACGAAAAAAATAACGAAAACCAAGATTTTTATTGTCATGTCTTTATATTTTTGCTAACGTTCAATATCGTTCGATAACCAAATTCAACGTTCCGAGAGATTTTAAACATTTTTACTTGATTTCGAGGGATTTTTTAAGTTTTTTTTATCGATTTGGATGGATTTTTCGGTTTTGTTTGTTGATTTCAGGAAAACTTTTTCCGTGTTTTTGGTTGATTTCAATTGTATTTTGGTTTTTAGGTTCATTACAAGGTACACTTGCATCTTTGTTGCTCCTGAATTTCGGATGGTGGCACCTTTTGAAAACGATACGGTTGAAATGAAAAATAGCATCAGTTAAAAAAAAATTAAATGGTTGAAATGAGATCCAAAAAGCTATAAACTGCGACATTCAAATCAAATCGTCTGCTAAACTACATATATATATATATATATGCAAGATACGAACTGAAAGAAACAATATTGTTTGCTAGGGAATAGTTATATATATATATATGTGTGCGCGCGTGTGTGGTTTCATAAAGATCAGTAATAGTTTAGTGTTAGGTAGAAGAACATTGAAATTACGTTTCATATTAAATTTGGATATCAAAAAATTTCAATTTTTTCTCCAACAAATCGCCAGCCATGTAGCTCTTCACCCATGAGACGGGATGCTTCCTCTGGCTGTGGATAAAATGAATTGGGTGAATATTATGAAAAAAGAAGGCATGCAGCACATGGTTAATATTAATTTCTTTAATTAATATCTTATTATAACTTGTGTCTATAAATAGGCTTGCATGTACAGCACAACTTCATCATCAGCTCCTTAACAAATTAACTTTGTTCAAATACTATTCAATTCATAGCAATAGCAAGGGAAATGGTATGCTCTTACACTATAAGAAGCTAGCTGAGCATTCAATTTGCTAAGTGAATGCGAGGTTTACGATTACTAATTAGTTTCTTTTTATTAATTTTGTATCGTATTTTTGATCCATATGCAGGCTAGTCAAGTAGAGGTTGGACCGTGGGGAGGTGACGGTGGAGTTAATCCCTGGACATTCAATCCAGATGGTACTATTGTCGGTTTCCTCATCGCTAGTGGAGTGGTCGTAGATTCCATCAGGTTCACTTATGAGGATAAAGATCAGGTCTCACACCATTCTGAGACATATGGTGGCGACGGTGGCACACCTAATCCACTTGTGAGTACTCACACCTTCTATTATATATATATATATGTATATGTTTACAGGACGACGAATGATATCTTTTTATATTATATGTGACATACATAAATGACATTTATGATGATTTGTTTGGAATACTCAGGTGCAGTTTGGTGACAATGAGGACCTCATCCAGGTCAGTGGAACAATCGGAACTTTTAACGGTTCTACGGTGATCACGTCCTTGTCTTTTCATACCAATATAGGGAAGACCTATGGGCCATACGGCCAAGGTGGAGGGACTAGTTTCTCTCTGCCGGTGACTAAGGGTAAGTATAGCGGATTCTTTGGAAATTTTGGGGATTACCTGGACTCTATTGGTGTCATTCTGCAACCCTAAGATGTTGCTGCCAACGTTAAGTTAAGTTATGTATGACACAGCATACATATATACATATATATGCCGTTGGAAGTCATATGTTTTTCTGAATAAATAAAGAAGGTTGAGAAAAACCTATGTTGTTATTTCTTTCTACCACATGTGTAACCAGCTCATGGGTGTTTTTCGTTTTAATGGCATTTTAATTGAAATATTATGTTGCATTTTAATTAAAATATTATGTTGCATACAAACTTAATTATACTTTATATACGCACCCTTGTCATGCACTTGTCTTCTTCTTCAGATCCTCTAAAGCTTAGGATTTCCTTACATATTCATCACTACTACTTGTTTGAGAAAAAACAAGAAAAAAAAACTACTCCGGCTGTCATTTTGGATTTACAATACTTTTGTCATATCTATGAAAGCAAATAATGCAACTATGGGAGAAGGAAACTACTCCCATCCACCCTTAATGCAAATGCAGGCATTCAACGCACCTCTTAAAAAAAATTTTACTAATTGAATAGCCGTTGATAAAAAAGTACTGTAATTTCAACGAATTAATTAGTTATGATAAACAACAACCATAAAATATTATGCATCACAATGTTAGTATGTGCGGTTTTTTTAAATTTCCACGTAGGCATGAGAAAACCATAGATTATGTGAACTCATTGTGGGTTGGATCATGACTTTCATCTATAGAAACATGGTTGGCCACATTATAAATTGACACACTTTCATATGGGAAGACGAGGAGAAAAGTTTGTTTGCTCATATGTGATCAAATTTACTAGTAGAGAAAACTATCGGTACGTCACTAGGTGAAGTAGAAAACACTAAAACTGTTTAGAAAACACGTGGTGGCTATGTGGCAACCAATCCTCTATATGGATGTCACCTTACAATATCGGTTGGATTAGAGTACATATTACAAGGAAAGAAATGGAAAAGTTACAAATACATGTAAATGACGTGAATGAAATGTACACAAATTAAAGACATGAAAGGCTTACGTACATTGATTTTTGCTTAATTATTAGAGAGTGATGAGTGCCAAAAGTGCTTCTCGTTATATATCCCAATGTTTTTAACATCTGTGTTTCTCGTATTGCTCGTGTTTGACTTGGTCAGACTCTCGTTAACGCATATGCTGACATCTATAGGACGGATACTTCTATAAATTCGGTTTTTAGGATGCCATCGATAAATAAGAGTCCTAATATATCATTTTATTAGACACAAGTTATAAAAGCAAAAATAGAGTGTCGTGTCTAAAGGCGTTTCAATAGGTTTATAAGACGTTTTTGGGTGTCTTAACAAGTTTACTAGGACGTTTAAAAAAATGTCATATTAGCGATTTTATAGGAGGCAATTTGAAGCGTTCTATAAACACCAATGTCCTATAAAAATATTGGTTTGTATGACACGTTCTTAAAAGTTGACTTATAAAACGCTTTTTATTACAAGCTGTGCTCTAAAAACATTTGTTACGATGCCCAAGCGTGTTATAAAATTATTACAACTCCTTTATATATGCCGATTTATTTTTTGATCTTGTAATTTGTGTTTTATATAGTGTTCAATCATGAAGCTAATTTATTGGTGACGTCCTAAAAACTTATTTTTGGCGTAATAAGTGTTACATTGTTCAAATGTTTTTTTCCTTTGGTTCTTCATTTTTTTTTAATTTCAAATCCGTTAAAACTTATTAAGAAAATAAACATAAGTATTCAACATTTGAATATAGATTTGCGTGATACATGCTTTAAGTTCTTTTAAAACTTTTGCTGAGGGTAAAACATAATATTATTAAAAAATATTGAAGGATTAGATGAATTGAACCGTCTACAATTGAAACCGCAAGTGTTGTTTTACAATCCTTCTAAGTTTTTAATTTTTTGTTGAAGGTTGCTAATAGAATAAACATTATTACCCCACATAAAATATCAACGGCCAAAAGAATTACAGGATGGAAACATTTACATGATGAAAACAATGGATGTGAACCGCAAATACAAATCTCAAAATGTTCTATAAAAACAAAAAGTAGAAGTTTTCATAAAACCGGATTCGGGTTATTTTCTTAGACACACGTCTTAGTTTTATTTTATTTATAAAAAAAACAGATCTGGACATTGACACATGCCTTGATATTTTTTCTAAAAAAATAGTTCTACAATATTTTTTGGATAATGATCCAGTGGAATATTTAGAAAAAACATATGTACAATATTTTTATAACAAATAGATCTGGTCGCAGGTAGTTAATTATGATACAATATATAATAACAACATAATTATTTAAATTTCCTAACATAATTAATCACGGTTGTTTATTGAATATTTCCATCACATGTTTTTAAAAAATAAGATAATATAGATTGAATTAGTTTCCTTTGTTTAATATGGTATGAATATAAACCTTGAGATTTATTATGCAATTTTTAATATTGAAGATTCCATAATGTATTTTAAAAACCATAAATAACCACCTATTTGATATTCTATGCTTTTCAAATAAAGAAACTTGAGTGAATAATATATACATGAAATAGCTATGCTTGTTTCTTGTGGTAAATCTTGTGGTAAAGAGCTGTCGGAAACTAGATTGCCATACATTTTAAATTCATCAAAATGTATATTAACTAGCTAGCATAATCACAAGATATCGCGAAAAGTCGTGTCGACAACCATCAAATAATCCATGCATCCCAAAAATAGCAGGACGGATATAAAAATCTTTTTATACGGTGACACAATTAGTATTCATTAAAAGGTACACTTACATCTTCGTTGAACTCCTGAATTTCGGATGGTGGCATCTTTTTAAAACGATACGGTTGAATTTTTTTTTTTCAAAAACGTAATTTTTTTAAAACGATGGCACGTAATAAGCTCCGTCAATGAAATGAAAAATAGCATCAGTTAAAAAAAATTAAATGTTTGAAATGAGATCCAAAAAGCTATAAACTGCGACATTCAAATCAAATCGTCTGCTAAACTACATATATATATATATATGCAAGATACGAATTGAAAAGTAAACAATATTGTTTGCTAGGGAATAGTTATATATATATATATGTGTGTGCGCGTGTGTGTTTTCACAAAGATCAGTAATAGTTTAGTGTTAGTAATAGTTTAGTGTTAGCTAGAAGAACATTGAAATTACGTTTCATATTAAATTTGGATATCAAAAAATTCCAATTTTTTTCTCCAACAAATCGCCAGCCATGTAGCTCTTCACCCATCAGAAGGGATGCTTCCTCCTGGCTGAGGATAAAATGAATTCGGTGAATATTATGAAAAAAGAAGGCATGCTGCACATGGTTAATATTAATTTCTTTAATTAATATCTTATTATAACTTGTATCTATAAATAGGCTTGCATGTACAGCACAACTTCATAATCAGCTCCTTAACAAATTAACTTTGTTCTTTATATTTTTGCTAACGTTCAATATCGTTCGATAGCCAAATTCAGCGTTCCGAGAGATTTTAAACATTTTTACTTGATTTCGAGGGACTTTTAAGTTTTTTTTTATCGATTTGGAGGGATTTTTCGGTTTTGTTTGTTGATTTCAGGAAAACTTTTTCGGTGTTTTTGGTTGATTTCAATTGTGTTTTGGTTTTTAGGTTCATTACAAGGTACACTTGCATCTTCGTTGAACTCCTAAATTTCATAGATGGTGGCACCTTTTTAAAACGATACGGTTTCAGTGATACAAAGAAAAGCCTTCAATCTCTCCATCCGCTGAACTCTGATTCAGTGATATGTTGTACTCTCACTCAGGTATTTTTTTTTTCTCTCTGATTCTTAAAGAAAACCCATCACTGATAATCCTTTATTATTTTTGATGAAGTGTTTTAAAAATATTAATCATATTCATTCCTTGTGGATAACTATCATTAAAATCTTTTAAAATTAAGAAAAGGACACGTCGGACATTTTTCTGACACATGACGGACCACGACGTTTCCATTCCAACTCCTTTCTTGGAACGCGCGCTAGGTCATCATTTCTTTTTCAAAAAGCTAAAACCGTCGTTTAGCCTCCTTTCTCTCTCCTCTTGCTATTTAAGCACTTCTTTTGCCTTACTTGCTTCCTTCCACTTTCATAACTTTCCTAAAGGCAAAAGAAACATTCGAATCTTCATGTTTTCTCCAAGAACACCAAGAACACGCACTTGTGCGTTTTTCTCCTTCACTCGACTAAGGTTTGATCTAAACCTAAACTAAAGAACTGGAAACAACTTGTTTCACCTTTCTTACTTATTTCATTCTTAAAAATCGATAAAATATTGCTTTTAGAGTGAAAAATAAATTCTATACTTTCAAAACACTGTTCTTAGAACAGAAGATTTTTTTTCAAAGTTTTATCCTCTTTCTAATTTATTTATTTTTAATTTTTTATTGTTTTTTTATTACCAACAAGCATTTTGATATTGTTCATCAAAATACTTGTTTCTTTGATCTTACATTTGGTACTTTTAATACCAAAACTTTAGTTTATACATTCATGTATTAAAACCATGATTTATCTCTTTGGTGTTGCCATTTTTCCTACAGAAATGGCCTCTGCTTCCAACATCTGCTGAAAACTAGTTGGTCGCTGCACCTAACTGCCAATTCGAGCTGGAAAAATCAACCTTCAAGCCATGCAATTACATTGCATTAGTGGACATTCCCTCTGAACGCCCTCAGTTCAAGGACGCTGCAACCTTCCTCAAAGCATCCCCTCTGATGTATGCCTTCGTCCACAACCCAGTGGGCATTACCTCTCACCTTCAGGCTCTCTGGTACACGGCGCAATGTACCACTCTAACAACGGACAAGGGCACTATCCTCCCTGCTATTGCCTTCACAATCCCTGAACTTGGCTTCTTCTCGTTCTCAGCGGGGTTCGTACGCAAGGTGCTAAGACTCCCTCAGCGCAAGAAGGGTGTGCAATAGGGTGCTAAGACTAAGGTCTCTGAAGGTGTTATAGCCAGCTCTGCTGAAGCTGGATCAGGTACTACTCTCACTGCCTTTTCTACCTCTTCCATCTCTACTTCTTTGGTCCTCACATCAGCAAGTGACTCAGCAATAGTTGTCCCTATCCCTGATGATGCTGAAATGCACGCAGTCCAAACCTTAGTATTGTTTAGGCAATCTAAGTTTTGGAAAGCCAATATCAAAGGACCTCAGAGTGTCTCTTTCAGATACGCTAAGACACTGGTCAGTGATCCTCAGGACACTACCTCTGCAAAAGTAGTCCCTGAGAGTAATCCTCATGATATTCTCAAGGAAAATAATGCTACGTTTCATCCATCATCTGATCCGGATTCATTTCTTGACTCTTTGTCAATGTCATCAGTTGTTGTCGCTGCTCCTGTCTACTTAGCGACAGCAACCACCACCACCACTTCGAAGATGGCGATGAAGTCTCCTCAGCGCCCTCCCAGTGCTAAAAAGCTCAGGGATGTCAAGATGGAGAACCAAGCCCCCAAGCTTCCTCTCAAGGTCACTGAGTTACCTCCTGTGTCTCTACCTGGTCCCACATTTCCTGCCATTGACTATTTAGTAAATGAATGTGCTCTCACCAGGGCAAGGGTGGACACGCTGCAAACTTCAGCTGAGTTAATCTTCTGGCAGGTCGCTGGTACTCCTGGAATGAAGACGAACGTCAGCAACCTGGTGTCTGACGTTCAGTATCTAAAGGAGGACCACAAGGACCTTCGCCAATCCCTCATCAACATTGAGCAAAAGGTCGATGCTCATGCCGTTGTCCTAGAGTCTATTCAAAAGACTCAGTCCGAAGTGATGTAGGCTCTCTCAAGGCTCGGTGGGGCTGGTCCCTCATTTGTTGCTGCTGATTAAACCATGCTTCAAGACGTGCAAACAAATGTTCGCACTGTGATGTTCCACGTTCTGCCCCATGATAACATTGAGGGGGAGAAGGTGGCCAAAGAGTTCGCTGATGAAATAATCGGCGAGCACAACCGGAGGTTCCCAGATGAAAGGATCTCTCCTTACATCCAAAGAGCAGAACCTTCCTTCGCTGCAAGGTTTGGTGATGATGATGATGAAGAAGAGGATGATGAAGAAGAAGAAGAAGAAGAAGAGGAACGCATCCCTCACTTTGGTGATGATGATGATGATGATGATGATGATGATGACATGGGATTTGCAATGGAACATTTCAGAATGTCCACGCCAGGCACATCTCAGCTAGAGCCCTTGGGGGACGGATCTGGTCCCTCAGGCAAAGGATCACATAAAGTGGTTGATCTTGATGCCCCAATCCCAAAAACAGAGGGGGAGACCACTGACAAGGTATCTCTTCAGCTTATCCCTTATATTACTCCTCTCTCTGAAACCCCCTCTATAACCTCTCCTCCTTCAAACCCTCTCTCTGATAAATCTTCTTCTTTCTCTCCTTCCCTCAGTGATCCCCGTCCCCCAAAGGACTCATCCACAAGGAGGAAAACTTCTTCTGAAGAGCAGTTTATGTACATAGTGGAAACTGACTCTGAGGAAGAAGAATGCCTCATTTGATCTTGAAAGCATCATCAGTCATATGACGCTCCCTGATATCTCAATGCTGAATACCTCTCTTCCTACGGATCGAATATATGAAGAAAATGAAGTCATCTTGCTCCCTGAATCTGGCATGATTTTCTTGGATAATGAAAGACAACTTCGTCTCTTCAGAAACAAGGAAATTCATAAGGCCCCTACTTGTTTCATAAAAATCTTATATTGTTACTGCTGGTCTAATGACCCTCTGGTAATCAGATAGAAGATGCTTTTTGAACATGAGTTACAAAGAAGAAATGTGAGCCTCTCTGATTGGTAGTAGCTTTTTATTCCTTTGTAATATTTTCTTCAGTGTAAATGTACTTTCACTTTAATTATTGTAATTTCATTTCTATGTAATATCTTCATATTATAATTAATGAAATACACTCGAGTACTTTACTCCATCTCGTACTGAAAAGATCCCTAAAAAAAGGTAAAAGGGACAATGAACATAAGAGTTCTATTTTCTTAACTTTTCTTAGCTCACTGAAATTTCACTCTGAAAGTTCAATCAGTGAATGTACTTTAAGCTTTTCTACTTGTAAAATTGTGATTTCATATCCTTATAAATGAAACTCAATTCAGATAATAGATTAGCTGAAAAAGATCTTACAGATTAGTACTTAGAAAATTTATTTCAAATTTTATAAGTCCCTACTAATCTTTTAAAAGCAATTTTCCTATGTTGCTAAATCATATGATTGTTGATTATAACTCCTCTCAATGATTTGAATATAATTCCTTTAACATACTTAGTGAAATTCCTTAGTTAGGCTTCTGTTCAAATTTAGCGATAGCATATGCTACTGTTCATATTCGGCCAAAAGCATGGCTATCTTATTAGCAAGGACATTATAACTGAGGAACTATTATTTAAAGAAGTTATCTTTCGATTTCAAATCAATTATAAATATGTTATAAACTCTTGAGCTCACTATGCGTTAAGCCTAACCCTTTTTCTGTGTCGGAATGTGCATCATGATATCGTTGGGATTGGTACTAGCGACACGTGTGGAATCGAGTGCTAGAAAGTGACACGATAAAGATTAGACTCGTGGTGATACTTTCCGCATTTTTGAGATAGCGACCGTTATTGGTTTAGTAACACCGGATTATAATTATGTCTTAGTATAAGACTTGATCAGTATTTTGTATGTTTACATAGAATTTTTATTTGAGGAACTTTGAGTATTGATTTATAGGAAGTGATCTATTTTTGAATCGATGTATTATTGAAATTTTAAATTAGTCGTTATTTCCAGATTTGAGGGTGTTACAATAATACAGTAACCAGACATGTGTTCAGATCCGTTTTTATAGATAAAATAAAATTAAGACATGTGTTTAAGAAAATAATCCAAATCCGTTTGATGAAAAATTTAGATTTTTTATTGAACATTTTCAAATTAAGACATTGTTTTCAAATATTTTCATTTTGTAATTCTTTTGGCCTTTGATATTATCGGTGATGCCCTTTATTCTATTAGTTACTTGCGACAAAACTTAAAAACTCATATACATAGTAAAACAATACCTACAGTTTCAACTGTGAACAAATTAATTCATCAAATCCATCAATATTTTTAACTATAATATTTTTACTGTTAACAAAAATGTATCATGCAAATCTATAATAAAATGTAGAATACTTAAATAATGTTATTATATATCGTATAATAATTAAATATGAGCATTTAGATCTTTTTTATAAAAAATATTGCACATATGTTCCAAAAATTACTGTTGAACTATTTTTTTTTATAAAAAAGTAACCAGACCTTTGTCCACATCTGTTTTTTTATAAACATCAAATAAAATTAAGACGCATGTTTAACAAAATAATCCCAATCCAGTTTTATGAAAAATTCTAGATATGTCTTTTATAGAACATTTTGAAATTTGTATTTGCAGTTCACATCCATTGTTTTCATCGTATACATGTTTTCATCCTATAGTTCTTGCGACAAAACATAAAAACTCAGGCAGATTCAACTGTTAATAGTTTAATTCATTCAATTCATCAACATTTTGTAATTATATTATGTTTTATATTAAAAAAAGATTTTAAAGAATTAAAATCATGTATCATGAAAATCTATATTCAAATGTTGAATACTTATGTTTATTTCTTAATAAGTTGTAACAGATTTGGAATTAAAAGAAAAGGAACAACTTAACCAAAGGAAAAAGGACTTGAACAATGTAACATTCAGTACAACAAAATTGTGTTTATAGAAAAAATAAAGTTTAAGCATTAACAACTTGTACTACATGGAAATATAAAATCTTGTCTAATGCTTTATAGGATAATAATAATATAGACACAACTTTACATATGAGTATACCCATCTAAACCAAAGATTGTGTTTCTAAAGTAGTTGTTTCACTACATTGTGTTGTAAATACATGAATGTAACAATATTACTTTTTTGTTTCCACACAGAAATGTGTCTGAATTCAAGAAAACCAACATCATCAAAACTCAAATTCATGACATCAAACAATGTGGTCTACCACATTCTCACCACACTCTCAGGTTGAAGCCTTAAGTTCAACACAACAAAAATTTTAGTCCACCGGTCCATATAAGAACATTGTTTTAACTAATCTTCATCAAGAAAAAAAACCAATTTTACCATTGTTTAAAGTTTGGTGATTTGGAAAATCAATTTTATTACCGGTTAAAGCACCTAACTCATAATTGGCGAATTCGCAGGTAGATGTCGTTGAATAAGAAATTTTCTCGTATTTTAGTTGAAATAGAACTGGCAAACAAAAACATTACCATACATTGCACTACAAAAAAAAATGATTTTTACCCCTAAAAATCACTCAGAAGTCAATGGATTATCCATAAAACATAACAATAGTTCGACAGAATCCGATGTTTAAAGAAAAAGGAAGAACCAACAGAACTCCCACAAGAAAATATTTGGATAATCTGTTATTGATTTGCAATAACCACCCAGTATTTACCTACCTACTTTGGTGACAGTTTTACGTTGAATCATCCTCTAGCGATAGAGTTTCCAAAAAAAATCCCCATGTAATAGTTGAATGGGCAACCTATTGTCGCAGTTGTTACGAGAATCACATATGTGCAATATGTGCAATCCACAGTATCCTTCATGTTAAAAAGATTGGGATATATAACGAGAAACGCTTTTAGCACTCAATTTGATTGTGAACGTGAGAACAAATGAAACTGCGACACGTGTCCAATCAGCAGAACGTTGAATTGATTATAGATTATACATAGCGGGTTTAGATGTTACTGGTATACCCAATCAACAAGAAAATGATAATTATTTATTTTTGATATAAAATTCAAATTTTTATTTTTTACTAATGTTCTGTGTTTAAGGTTTCTGGAGTTACAAATTATTTGAAAATATGTGGTACCTATTTATGAAGTTGTATTGTACATTTTTTATTAATCCCGGCGTTGAATATGTGGTACCTTTTTATGAAGTTGTATGGTACCTTTTTATTTATGAAGTTGTATGGTACATTTTGAGGTCCAGCGTTTCAAAATATTTGAAGATATGTGGTACGTTTTTATGAAGTTGTATTGTACATTTTGAGTTCCAAACGAGATTTTCTAAGGTTTTCTTCCCGGTGTATATATATATACCCTAGTAAACAATGTTGTTTGCTTTAAATCCCGTATCTTGCATATATACATATGTTCAATAAATAATCATGGTTATGTTGGGAAATTTAATAATTCTTTTGAAATTATATATTGTATCATAATTAAGTATGAACAGGGCAGATTTATTTTTATAAAAATATTGCTGATATGTTTTAGAAAATTATTCCACCGGATCTTTTTTTCCAAGAATAAATATCGTAGAAATCTAATTTTTTTTAATAATACAGTAAACTGACATGTGTCCAGATCCGTTTTTTTATAGATAAAATAAAATTAAGACATGTGTTTAAGAAAATAATCCCAATCCATTTTATGAAAAATTTAGATTTTTTATAGAACATTTTTAAATTTGTATTTGCAGTTCACATCCATTGTTTTCATCGTCTAAATATTTTCATTCTGTAATTGTTTTGGCCTTTGATATTATCTATTGGTGATGCCCTTTATTTTATTAGTGACTTGGGACAAAACCTAAAAACTCATATACATAGTAAAACAACACCTACAGTATTGTGTTTCTAAAGCAAAGATTATGTTTCTAAAGTAGCTGATTCACTACATTGTGTTGTAAACACTTGTAATTAACAATATTACTTTTTTGTTTCCACACACAAATGTGCCTGAATTTAAGAAAACCGACATCATAAGAACTCAAATTCATGACATCAGACAATGAGGCCTGTCAAACTCTCACTCTCACTCTCAGGTTGAAGATTTAAGTTCAACTCAACAAATATTTCAATCCGACGGTCCAAATTAGAACATTTTTTTAGCTAATCTTCATCAATAAAAAAAGCCAATTTTATCACCGGTTAAAGTTTGGTGATTTGGAAAATTAATTTTATCACTGGTTAAAGCACCTAACTCATAATTTGCGAATTATATCATTGACTAAGAAATTTCCTTGCATCTTAGTTGTCATAGAATTGGAAAACAAAAACATCACCATACGGTGCACTACAAAACAAATGATTTTTACTCCCAAAAATCACTCGGGGAAATTTCAGTCGACGGATTACCCATAAAACATAGCAATAGTTCGGCATAATCCAATGTTTTTAAAAAAAGTACCAACGAATCACCCTGAAAAAGATATTTGGACAATCTATTATTGATTTGAAATAACTCCAGAATTTACCTACCTACTTTGGTGACAGTTTTATGTTGAATCATTCTCTTGCTACATATTTTTTAAAGAAAAGTCCCTGAGTAAAAGTTGAATCAGCAACCTGTTATCGCGGTTGTTACGAGAATCACATATATGTGCAATATGTGCAATCAACAATATCCTTCATGTTAAAAAGATTGGGATATATAACGAGAAGCACTTTTGGCACTCATCATTGCCTAATAATTAAGCAAAGAACAACCTACATCTGTAGGTTTTATGTGGCTAAAACTTGTTTTGTCGAAGCCGCACGTCCCTTTATAAGTCCAAGAATATGATGTAGTTTTATCAAACAAATCTCCGCCGGTGAACAAGAAGAAGCAGCGTCCATACTTAGTAATTTATTCTAGATATTAAAACAAATAAATCTTTATTAGTTCTACTATAAGGACGGCACAACCTTCCAATCAAAGAATTAAATCAGAGCAAAAAAAATCACATTTGTAGACTGAAATCCATGACATAATTAAATCAGATTTTGCAACAATTAAATTAGATATTTTAGTGGGAATATAAAGCTACCGGGAATATTAATTCTGAGATGTTAATTGAAGTGGGAATATACAGCTAGTATTGATTATACCAAACATAAGACCATTCCCAAGAGATGCAATTTATTATTGTGTTGTCCAGATAAAGATTTTCTATTTGAGCGGCTGTCGGCTTAGTGACAACGACTCGCAGCTACTGTCCAGTTTCGTTTGATGTGTTTACAAGAAATGGTCTCGTGATAGATATATGTGGGCTGTCCACAACGCGTGCTGCTCATAAAAGAGGTTGTATACAGGTTTTTGCTAAGGGCTACAACATTGGTCTCGTGATAGTTTTGGTTCTCCGGTTTTTTTTTTCAAAGTTCTCCCTTGATCTTTACCCTCTATATATATATATAGGTTCAGGTTCAGGCTACAAAAAATTGAAAAACTAAGGAACACCCTAATAACCATTCATTTGTACGGTATGCACATATTTATACAAGTAATTTGTCCGGTATGCACATATGCATAGAAACCAATAAACATCTTCAATTACTTACTTGTATGCAAATGTGTACACTGTACATATATGATTGGTTATTAGATGTTCCTCAGTGTAAGCAAAACATGAAAAAGTAAATAGCTACTAACTTTTGGTCATTTCCCTTTTATATATGGTACTCTTTCCCCAATAACAGTAACACCTTTTTCTAGTTTTCAATTCAACTTTAAATGCAAATGCATTCTTGGACGAAAAAAAAGGTCATTGTCATGGATCTCAAAACCAAAAATTCAAGCTTGGGTGGACCTCAAAAATGCTAAAGCAGAAGCTCAATCAAGAAAGCAATTATTAGAGAGTGATGAGTGATGAGTGCCAAAAATGCTTCTCGGTATATATCCCAATCTTTTTTACATCTGTGTTTCTCGTATTGCTCGTGTTTGACTTGGTCAGACTCTCGTTAACGCATATGCTGACATCTATAGGATACTTCTATAAATTCGGTTTTTAGGATGCGATCGATAAATAAGAGTCCTAATATATCATTTTATTAGACACAAGTTATAAGAGCAAAAATAGAGTGTCGTATCTAAAGGCGTTTCAATAGGATTATAAGACGTTTTTGGGTGTCTTAACAAGTTTACTAGGACGTTTAAAAAAATGTCATATTAGCGATTTTATAGGAGGCAGTTTGAAGCGTTCTATAAAGACCAATGTCCTATAAAAATATTGGTTTGTATGACACTTTCTTAAAAGTTGACTTATAAAACGCTTTTTATTACAGCTGTTCTAAAAAATTTGTTACGATGCCCAAGTGTGTTATAAAATTATTACAACTCCTTTTTATATGCCGATTTATTTTTTGATCTTGTAATTGGTGTTTTATATAGTGTTCAATCATGAAGCTAATTTATTGGTGACGTCCTAAAAACTTATTTTTGGCGTAATAAGTGTTACATTGTTCAAATATTTTTTTCTTTGGTTCTTCACTTTTTTTTAATTTCAAATCCGTTAAAACTTATTAAGAAAATAAACATAATTCAACATTTGAATATATATTTGCGTGACACATGCTTTAAGTTATTTTAAAACTTTTGTTGACGGTAAAACATAATATTATTAAAAAATATTGAAGGATTAGATGAATTAAACCGTCTACAATTGAAACCGCTAGTGTTGTTTTACAATCCTTCTAAGTTTTTAATTTTTTGTTGAAGGTTGCTAATAGAATAAACATTATTACCCCACAGAAAATATCAACGGCCAAAAGAATTACAGGATGGAAACATTTACATGATGAAAACAATGGATGTGAACTGCAAATACAAATCTCAAAATGTTCTATAAAAACAAAAAGTAGAAGTTTTCATAAAACCGGATTCGAGTTATTTTCTTAGACACACGTCTTATTTTTATTTTATTGATATAAAAAACAGATCTGGACATGGACACATGCCTTGATATTTTTTCTAAAAAAATAGTTCTACAATATTTCTTGGATAATGATCCGGTGGAATATTTAAAAAAAACATATGTACAATATTTTCATAACAAATAGATCTGGTCGCTGGTACTTAATTATGATACAATATATAATAACAACATAATTATTTAAATTTCCTAACATAATTAATCACGGTTGTTTATTGAATATTTCCATCACATGTTTTTAACAAATAAGATAATATAGATTGAATTAGTTTCCTTTGTTTAATATGGTATGAATATAAACCTTGAGATTTATTATGCAATTTTTAATATTGGAGATTCCATAATATATTTTAAAAACCATTAATAACCACCTATTTGATATTCTATGCTTTTCAAATAAAGAAACTTGAGTGAATAATATATACATGAAATAGCTATGCTTGTTTCTTGTGGTAAATCTTGTGGTAAAGAGCAGTTGGAAACTAGATTGCCATACATTTTAAATTTCATCAAAATGTATATTAACTAGCTAGCATGATCACAAGATATCGCGAAGAGTCGTGTCGACAACCATCAAATAATCCATGCATCCCAAAAATAGCAGGACGGATATAAAAGTCTTTTTATACGGTGAAACAATTAGTATTGACGAAAAAAAATAACGAAAACCAAGATTTTTATCGTCATGTCTTTATATTTTTGCTAACGTTCAATATCGTTCGATAGCCAAATTCAACGTTCCGAGAGATTTTAAACATTTTTACTTGATTTCGAGGGATTTTTAAGTTTTTTTATCAATTTGGATGGATTTTTCGGTTTTATTTGTTGATTTCAGGAAAACTTTTTCCGTGTTTTTGGTTGATTTCAATTGTGTTTTGGTTTTTAGGTTCATTACGAGGTACACTTGCATCTTCGTTGAACTCCTGAATTTCGGATGGTGGCACCTTTTGAAAACGATACGGTTGAACATTTTTTTTTTCAGAAACGTAATTTTTTTAAAACGATGGCACGTAATAAGCTCCGTCAATGAAATGAAAAATAGCATCAGTTAAAAAAAAATTAAATGGTTGAAATGAGATCCAAAAAGCTATAAACTGCGACATTCAAATCAAATCGTCTGCTAAACTACATATATATATATATATATGCAAGATACAAATTGAAAGCAAACAATATTGTTTGCGAGGGGGAATAGTTATATATATATATATATATCTGTGTGTGTGCGCGTGTGTGGTTTCATATAAAGATCAGTAATAGTTTAGTGTTAGGTAGAAGAACATTGAAATTACGTTTCATATTAAATTTGGATATCAAAAAATTCCAAGTTTTTTCTCCAACAAATCGCCAGCCATGTAGGTCTTCACCCATGAGAAGGGATGCTTCCTCTGGCTGTGGATAAAATGAATTGGGTGAATATTATGAAAAAAGAAGGCATGCAGCACATGGTTAATATTAATTTCTTTAATTAATATCTTATTATAACTTGTGTCTATAAATAGGCTTGCATGTACAGCACAACTTCATAATCAGCTCCTTAACAAATTAACTTTGTTCTTTATATTTTTGCTAACGTTCAATATCGTTCGGTAGTCAAATTCAGCGTTCCGAGAGATTTTAAACATTTTTACTTGATTTCGAGGGACTTTTAAGTTTTTTTTTATCGATTTGGAGGGATTTTTCGGTTTTGTTTGTTGATTTCAGGAAAACTTTTTCGGTGTTTTTGGTTGATTTCAATTGTGTTTTGGTTTTTAGGTTCATTACAAGGTACACTTGCATCTCCGTTGAACTCCTAAATTTCATAGATGGTGGCACCTTTTTAAAACGATACGGTTTCAGTGATACAAAGAAAAGCCTTCAATCTCTCCATCCGCTGAACTCTGATTCAGTGATATGTTGTACTCTCACTCAGGTATTTTTTTTTTCTCTCTGATTCTTAAAGAAAACCCATCACTGATAATCCTTTATTATTTTTGATGAAGTGTTTTAAAAATATTAATGATATTCATTCCTTGTGGATAACTATCATTAAAATCTTTTAAAATTAAGAAAAGGACACGTCGGACCTTTTTCTGACACACGACGGACCACGACGTTTCCATTCCAACTCCTTTCTTGGAATGCGCATCAGGTCATCATTTCTTTTTCAAAAAGCTAAAACCGTCGTTTAGCCTCCTTTCTCTCTCCTCTAGCTATTTAAGCACTTCTTTTGCCTTACTTGCTTCCTTCCACTTTCATAACTTTCCTAAAGGCAAAAGAAACCTTCGAATCTTCATGTTTTCTCCAAGAACACCAAGAACACGCACTTGTGCGTTTTTCTCCTTCACTCGACTAAGGTTTGATCTAAACCTAAACTTAAGAACTGGAAACAACTTGTTTCACCTTTCTTACCTATTTCATTCTTAAAAATCGATAAAATATTGCTTTTAGAGTGAAAAATAAATTCTATACTTTCAAAACACTGTTCTTAGAACAGAAGATTTTTTTTCAAAGTTTTATCCTCTTTCTAATTTATTTTTTTTAAATTTTTTATTGTTTTTTTATTACCAACAAGCATTTTGATATTGTTCATCAAAATACTTGTTTCTTTGATTTTACATTTGGTACTTTTAATACCAAAACTTTAGTTTATACATTCATGTATTAAAACCATGATTTATCTTTTTGGTGTTGCCATTTTTCCTACAGAAATGGCCTCTGCTTCCAACATCTGCTGAAAAACTAGTTGGTCGCTGCACCTAACTGCCAATTCGAGCTGGAAAAATCAACCTTCAAGCCATGCAATTACATTGCATTAGTGGACATTCCCTCTGAACGCCCTCAGTTCAAGGACGCTGCAACCTTCCTCAAAGCATCCCCTCTGATGTATGCCTTCGTCCACAACCCAGTGGGCATTACCTCTCACCTTCAGGCTCTCTAGTACACAGCGCAATGTACCACTCTAACAACGGACAAGGGCACTGTCCTCCCTGCTATTGCCTTCACAATCCCTGAACTTGGCTTCTTCTCGTTCTCAGCGGGGTTCGTACGCAAGGTGCTAAGACTCCCTCAGCGCAAGAAGGGTGTGCAATGGGGTGCTGAACCAACTAAACAGGAGATAGATGTTTTCTTGGACTCCATTGGCTACAAATGGGAGAACCCCTCAGTGAAGACGATGGGTTCAAAGCTGGAAAAGAAGCGACTCCCTGCTCAATGGCAGTACATTTTCACCCAGGTCATTCAGTGCCTGGGGTCCAAAGTTGGCTCCCATGATCAGGCGAGCAAGCATTTTCAAGACCTTGCTTATTCTCTCTGCACAGGTCATCCTTTGAACTACGCTGACTACATCTTCAGCGATATGTGTAGCCGCCTCAACGCCACCACTAGACATACCGTTATCCCTTACCCGCGTTTCTTCTCCACCATCCTTGAAGAGGCTTTCGGGGAGAGATACCCGAAAGTCGGTGACTTTGCCTTCTCAATGGTAGGGAAGAAGTCCCTGGATCTTGAGGAACGTCCAGGTGATGCTCCTCTCACTCCCTACATGCTGCAAATAACAGGAGCACCTCTTTCAGTGACCTCCTCGCTGCCCATCCCCTCAGTGAGTACCCAAGGCACTGCTGTTGCTGCTGCTAAGAGGAAAACCCCAACTGATGGTCATAAGAAGACCATCGCCTGAAAGAAGCCCAAGAAGGTGGTCTCTCAACAGACCATCCTCTCTGGTTTTGGTGTACTACAAACACCACCCTCATCCACAGCCACTCCAACGGTTTCTGCTGCCGTTGAAGCTTCATTAGCATACCACCACCATCAGTAACTAAGGTCTCTGAAGGTGTTATAGCCAGCTCTGCTGAAGCTGGATCAGGTACTACTCTCACTGCCTTCTCTACCTCTTCCATCTCTACTTCTTTGGTCCTCACATCAGCAAGTGACTCAGCGATAGTTGTCCCTATCCCTGATGATGCTGAAATGCACGCAGTCCAAACCTCAGTATTGTTTAGGCAATCTAAGTTTTGGAAAGCCAATATCAAAGGACCTCAGAGTGTCTCTTTCAGATACGCTAAGACACTGGTCAGTGATCCTCAGGACACTACCTCTGCAAAAGTAGTCCCTGAGAGTAATCCTCATGATATTCTCAAGGAAAATAATGCTACGTTTCATCCATCATCTGATCCGGATTCATTTCTTGACTCTTTGTCAATGTCATCAGTTGTTCTCGCTGCTCCTGTCTACTTAGCGACAGCAACCACCACCACCACCACTTCGAAGATGGCGATGAAGTCTCCTCAGCGCCCTCCCAGTGCTAAAAAGCTCAGGGATGTCAAGATGGAGAACCAAGCCCCCAAGCTTCCTCCCAAGGTCACTGAGTTACCTCCTGTGTCTCTACCTGGTCCCACATTCCCTGCCATTGACTATTTACTAAATGAATGTGCTCTCACCAGGGCAAGGGTGGACAAGCTGCAAACTTCAGCTGAGTTAATCTTCTGGCAGGTCGCTAATACTCCTGGAATGAAGATGAACGTCAGCAACCTGGTGTCTGACGTTCAGTATCTAAAGGAGGACCACAAGGACCATCGCCAATCCCTCATCAACATTGAGCAAAAGGTCGATGCTCATGCCGTTGTCCTAGAATCTATTCAAAAGACTCAGTCCGAAGTGATGTAGGCTCTCTCAAGGCTCAGTGGGGCTGGTCCCTCATTTGTTGCTGCTGATCAAACCATGCTTCAAGACGTGCAAACAAATGTTCGCACTGTGATGTTCCACGTTCTGCCCCATGATAACATTGAGGGGGAGAAGGTGGCCAAAGAGTTCGCTGACGAAATAATCGGCGAGCACAACCGGAGGTTCCCTGATGAAAGGATCTCTCCTTACATCCAAAGAGCAAAACCTTCCTTCGCTGCAAGGTTTGGTGATGATGATGATGAAGAAGAGGATGATGAAGAAGAAGAAGAAGAAGAAGAAGAAGAGGAACGCATCCCTCACTTTGGTGATGATGATGATGATGATGACATGGGATTTGCAATGGAACATTTCAGAATGTCCACGCCAGGCACATCTCAGCTAGAGCCCTTGGGGGACGGATCTGGTCCCTCAGGCAAAGGATCACATAAAGTGGTTGATCTTGATGCCCCAATCCCAAAAACAGAGGGGGAGACCGCTGACAAGGCATCTCTTCAGCTTATCCCTTATATTACTCCTCTCTCTGAAACCCCCTCTATAACCTCTCCTCCTTCAAACCCTCTCTCTGATAAATCTCCTTCTTTCTCTCCTTCCCTTAGTGATCCCCGTCCCCCAAAGGACTCATCCACAAGGAGGAAACCTTCTTCTGAAGAGCAGTTTATGTACATAGTGGAAACTGACTCTAAGGAAGAAGAAGGCCTCATTCCCAGACGTCGCGTTCAGAAGCAGATCGTAAGCGAGCCTGAAGAGGAAGAAAGGCGAATAGAATTCCTAAAGGAATTCGAATCCAAAAGAATAAGGGTACCCCATGAAGACCCAATAAACGTTGTACCAATGAGGATGGTAGATGAATTCTACTTTCTATCCAAAGAAGAGAGAGAACAAGCATTGGAAGCTCAGAGGATCAGAGATGAATAAATAAAGCAAACCGAGAATGATCTTGCTTTAGCAAGGAAGATTCTCAGGGAAGACTCAGCAAGAGACAAAGCGGCCAAAGAACAATTGGAAAAGAGTGAACGGCTTGCTGCAGCTCTTGCTCAGAAATAACTTGCACAAGAAAACCTGAATGTAGATCCCATTCTCGCTCAATAGAAGATTCTCACTGCACTAACCACTGAAGCCACAACTCAGAAAGACAAAGAACTGGATTGGTGCACAAAGATCTTGAACTTTCGAAGATCTGATGCCAAAATCATTCACGCAACTATCCAAGGGCGACACTCCAACAGAGGTGGTCCAAAGGTATATGTAAGAATGACAAGGCCATCCAGAAAAGAGAGAAGAAGCAAAATTCTTAAGATTATATAGATACACTGAATGGCTCGAAATCAGAGATGCCATTCAGGGTTCCAAATCCAAGTTCAAGAATGTGGTGGAAGATGAGTTGAATTAGTTGCTGCAGAGAATGTCACAACATGTACAAGTTCCCTCTCTCCCTGAATCATCTAAGAAAAGAAGATCAACCTCTGAAGAAGGCCCAAGCTCAAGAAATGAACATAGTGTCAAATTTGATCTTGAAAGCATCATCAGTCATATGACGCTCCCTGATATCTCAATCTTTGAATACCTCTCTTCCTACGGATCGAATATATGAAGAAAATGAAGTCATCTTGCTCCCTGAATCTGGCATGATTTTCTTGGATAATGAAAGACAGCTTCGTCTCTTCAGAAACAAGGAAATTCATAAGGCCCCTACTCGTTTCATAAAATCTTATATTGTTACTGCTGGTCTAATGACCCTCTGGTAATCAGATAGAAGATGCTTTTTGAACATGAGTTACAAAGAAGAAATGTGAGCCTCTCTGATTGGTAGTAGCTTTTTATTCCTTTGTAATATTTTCTTCAGTGTAAATGTACTTTCACTTTAATTATTGTAATTTCATTTCTATGTAATATCTTCATATTATAATTAATGAAATACACTCGAGTACTTTACTCCATCTCGTACTGAAAAGATCCCTAAAAAAAGGTAAAAGGGACAATGAACATAAGAGTTCTATTTTCTTAACTTTTCTTAGCTCACTGAAATTTCACTCTGAAAGTTCAATCAGTGAATGTACTTTAAGCTTTTCTACTTGTAAAATTGTGATTTCATATCCTTATAAATGAAATTCAATTCAGATAATAGATTAATAAAAAGATCTTACGTATTAGTACTTAGAAAATTTATTTCAAATTTTATAAGTCCCTACTAATCTTTTAAAAGCAATTTTCCTATGTTGCTAAATCATATGATTGTTGATTATAACTCCTCTCAATGATTTGAATATAATTCCTTTAACATACTTAGTGAAATTCCTTAGTTAGGCTTCTGTTCAAATTCAGCGATAGCATATGCTACTGTTCATATTCGGCCAAAAACATGGCTGTCTTATTAGCAAGGACAAGCTTCCTATCCAAGCTTGACACGTGGCATATACCTTTTGTCTTGCATTAAATGCAAACGGGTATAAATAAGATGGAGATATCTTCTTCATCTTAATGCATGCTTCTTTCTAACCCATACCCTCTTTATTTTTTCTTTCATCTTCTTGTGCATCAAACTTAGTGTTTCTTAGTTACAATAGAATAGGTGTTAAACTTGTTCTTATTCCGCTTGTAACTGTAAATTTGTTTATTATCTATAAACTCATTTAAAAACCAAAATCTGTGTGTTTGTATTCAACCCCCCCCCTTCTACAAACTGTTTACTTAATATTTAACTCTTGTAGACCCTTATTGGGACCAACAGGATTTTGACACTTTGATGAGTAAAACATGTTTCATGAGAGGTCTTGATGTTTTATTTATAAATGGAGATCATTTGGTATCAATGGTATTTTGAGAATATTGGATTTATAAACCCATTGAATTTACATGTTACGGTATTATGGGACATTTTGTAGAAGTATATGATTATGAGTTCATTTGGAAAATGGTTTGTCTCAAGTAATATTTTGAGTAATTACATAAGTGTTGAGTTATATAGAATTTGCTCGGTTTTGACTAAAATGAGTCTCATGGACAATTGTCCGAGTTGAATAATATTTTTCACGTTTTGGGTGCGTTGGTCATTCAATTAGTGTCGTGTAATTTTATGTCTTCCCCAACCTTGAGAAATAATTGATTATTGGAAAATAACTTTTGAGCAAAGAGTTGGTGTTGGGAAATTATCAATATGTCTTGCTTGACGTGTTTGATTTATAGAGTAGAATGTAATGGATCCATAGGTATATAAGTCGGTAATTAAATCATGTGAAGGATTGCACGAACCTGATTTAAATGGGAAACAGGCATTGCGATACATTGTGTAATTTCCATGCATCCTTAAACTCACTAGGAATAGGCATTGTGATAAAGTGTAATTCGCGAGGTAAACTCACTCGGAATAGGCATTGTGATTAAGTGTAATTCGCGAGGTAAACTCACTCGGAATAGGCATTGTGATAAAGTGTAATTCGCGAGGTAAACTCATTCGGAATAGGCATTGCGATAAAATGTAATTCGCAAGGTAAACTCACTCCGAATAGACATTGTGATAAAGTGTAATTCGTGAGGTAAACTCACTCGGAATAGGCATTGTGATAAAATGTAATTCACGAGGTAAACTTACTAGAATAGGCAGAGTTATCCAAAATTTATATTATTAGATCTTTGAGACTGAACCATATTTTTGGTATCCTAGAAAATGGAGGGTTGTCCATGTTTTGGTATTTGAAGCACTTAATCGCATTCACGCTTAAGAAAGGTATTGCTTTTATAATGGAGTCATTATAACTGAGGAACTATTATTTAAAGAAGTTATCTTTCGATTTCAAATCAATTATAAATATGTTATAAACACTTCAGCTCACTATGCGTTAAGCCTAACCCTTTTTCTGTGTCGGAATGTGCATCATGATATCGTTGGGATTGGTACTAGCGACACGTGTGGAATCGAGTGCTAGAAAGTGACACGATAAAGATTAGACTCGTGGTGATACTTTCCGCATTTTTGAGATATCGACCGTTATTGATTTAGTAACACCGGATTATAATTATGTCTTAGTATAAGACTTGATCAGTATTTTGTATGTTTACATAGAATTTTTATTTGAGGAACTTTGAGTATTGATTTATAGGAAGTGATCTATCTTTGAATCGATGTATTATTGAAATTTTAAATTAGTCGTTATTTCCAGATTTGAGGGTGTTACACTAATATAGTAACCAGACATGTGTTCAAATCCGTTTTTATAGATAAAATAAAATTAAGACATGTGTTTAAGAAAATAATCCAAATCCGTTTGATGAAAAATTTAGATTTTTTATTGAACATTTTCAAATTAAGACATTGTTTTCAAATATTTTCATTTTGTAATTCTTTTGGCCTTTGATATTATCGGTGATGCCCTTTATTCTACTAGTTACTTGCGACAAAACTTAAAAACTCATATACATAGTAAAACAATACCTACAGTTTCAACTGTGAACAAATTAATTCATCAAATCCATCAATATTTTTAGCTATAATATTTTTACTGTTAACAAAAATGTATCATGCAAATCTATAATAAAATGTAGAATACTTAAATAATTATTTTGTTATTATATATCGTATAATAATTAAATATGAGCATTTAGATCTTTTTTATAAAAATATTGCACATATGTTCCAAAAATTACTGTTGAACTATTTTTTTTTATAAAAAAGTAACCAGACCTTTGTCCACATCTGTTTTAACAAAATAATCCCAATCCAGTTTTATGAAAAATTCTAGATATGTCTTTTATAGAACATTTTGAAAATTGTATTTGCAGTTCACATCCATTGTTTTCATCGTATACATGTTTTCATCCTATCATTCTTGCGACAAAACATAAAAACTCAGGCAGATTCAACTGTTAATAGTTTAATTCATTCAATTCATCAACATTTTGTAATTATATTATGTTTTATATTAAAAAAAATTTAAAAGAATTAAAATCATGTATCATGAAAATCTATATTCAAATGTTGAATACTTATGTTTATTTCTTAATAAGTTGTAACAGATTTGGAATTAAAAGAAAGGAACAACTTAACCAAAGGAAAAAGGACTTGAACAATGTAACATTCAGTACAACAAAATTGTATTTATAGAAAAAATAAAGTTTAAGCATTAACAACTTGTACTACATGGAAATATAAAATCGTGTCTAATGCTTTATAGGATAATAATAATATAGACACAACTTTACATATGAGCATACCCATCTAAACCAAAGATTGTGTTTCTAAAGTAGTTGTTTCACTACATTGTGTTGTAAATACATGAATGTAACAATATTACTTTTTTGTTTCCACACACAAATGTGTCTGAATTCAAGAAAACCAACATCATCAAAACTCAAATTCATGACATCAAACAATGTGGTCTACCACATTCTCACCACACTCTCAGGTTGAAGCCTTAAGTTCAACACAACAAAAATTTTAGTCCACCGGTCCATATAAGAACATTGTTTTAACTAATCTTCATCAAGAAAAAAAAACCAAGTTTACCATTGTTTAAAGTTTGGTGATTTGGAAAATCAATTTTATTACCGGTTAAAGCACCTAACTCATAATTGGCGAATTCGCAGGTAGATGTCGTTGAATAAGAAATTTTCTCGTATTTTAGTTGAAATAGAACTGGCAAACAAAAACATTACCATACATTGCACTACAAAAAAAATGATTTTTACCCCTAAAAATCTCTCGGAAGTCAATGGATTATCCATAAAACATAACAATAGTTCGACAGAATCCGATGTTTAAAGAAAAAGAAAGTACCAACAGAACTCCCACAAGAAAATATTTGGACAATCTGTTATTGATTTGCAATAACCACCCAGTATTTACCTACCTACTTTGGTGACAGTTTTACGTTGAATCATCCTCTAGAGATAGAGTTTCCAAAAAAAATCCCCATGTAATAGTTGAATGGGCAACCTATTGTCGCAGTTGTTACGAGAATCACATATGTGCAATCCACAGTATCCTTCATGTTAAAAAGATTGGGATATATAACGAGAAGCGCTTTTAGCACTCAATTTGATTGTGAACGTGAGAACAAATGAAACTGCGACACGTGTCCAATCAGCAGAACGTTGAATTGATTATAGATTATACACAGCGGGTTTAGATGTTACTGGTATACCCAATCAACAAGAAAATGATAATTATTTATTTTTGATATAAAATTCAAATTTTTATTTTTTACTAATGTTCTGTGTTTAAGGTTTCTGGAGTTACAAATTATTTGAAAATATGTGGTACCTATTTATGAAGTTGTATTGTACATTTTTTATTAATCCCGGCGTTGAATATGTGGTACCTTTTTATGAAGTTGTATGGTACCTTTTTATTTATGAAGTTGTATGGTACATTTTGAGGTCCAGCGTTTCAAAATATTTGAAGATATGTGGTATGTTTTTATGAAGTTGTATTGTACATTTTGAGTTCCAAACGAGATTTTCTAAGGTTTTCTTCCCGGTGTATATATATATACCCTAGTAAACAATGTTGTTTGCTTTAAATCCCGTATCTTGCATATATACATATGTTCAATAAATAATCATGGTTATGTTGGGAAATTTAATAATTCTTTTGAAATTATATATTGTATCATAATTAAGTATGAGCAGGCCAGATTTATTTTTATAAAAATATTGCAGATATGTTTTAGAAAATTATTCCACCGGATCTTTTTTTCCAAGAATAAATATCGTAGAAATCTAATTTTTTTTAATAATACAGTAAACTGACATGTGTCCAGATCCGTTTTTTTATAGATAAAATAAAATTAAGACATGTGTTTAAGAAAATAATCCCAATCCATTTTATGAAAAATTTAGATTTTTTATAGAACATTTTTAAATTTGTATTTGCAGTTCACATCCATTGTTTTCATCGTCTAAATATTTTCATTCTGTAATTGTTTTGGCCTTTGATATTATCTATTGGTGATGCTCTTTATTTTATTAGTGACTTGGGACAAAACCTAAAAACTCATATACATAGTAAAACAACACCTACAGTTTCAATTGTGTTTCTAAATCAAAAGATTATGTTTCTAAAGTAGCTGATTCACTACATTGTGTTGTAAACACTTGTAATTAACAATATTACTTTTTTGTTTCCACACACAAATGTGCCTGAATTCAAGAAAACCGACATCATAAAAACTCAAATTCATGACATCAAACAATGAGGCCTGTCAAACTCTCACTCTCACTCTCAGGTTGAAGATTTAAGTTCAACTCAACAAATATTTCAATCCGACGGTCCAAATTAGAACATTTTTTTAGCTAATCTTCATCAATAAAAAAAGCCAATTTTATCACCGGTTAAAGTTTGGTGATTTGGAAAATTAATTTTATCACTGGTTAAAGCACCTAACTCATAATTTGCGAATTATATCATTGAGTAAGAAATTTCCTTGCATCTTAGTTGTCATAGAAATGGAAAACAAAAACATCACCATACGGTGCACTACAAAACAAATGATTTTTACTCCCAAAAATCACTCGGGGAAATTTCAGTCGACGGATTACCCATAAAACATAGCAATAGTTCGGCATAATCCAATGTTTTTAAAAAAAGTACCAACGAATCACCCTGAAAAAGATATTTGGACAATCTATTATTGATTTGAAATAACCCCAGAATTTACCTACCTACTTTGGTGACAGTTTTATGTTGAATCATCCTCTTGCTACATATTTTTTAAAGAAAAGTCCCTGAGTAAAAGTTGAATCAGCAACCTGTTATCGCGGTTGTTACGAGAATCACATATATGTGCAATATGTGCAATCAACAATATCCTTCATGTTAAAAAGATTGGGATATATAAAGAGAAGCACTTTTGGCACTCATCATTGCCTAATAATTAAGCAAAGAACAACCTACATAAAACTTTCATATATATATATATATATATATAGGAAGGTTCAAATGAGAACTTTGCATTTTTAAAGGAACAAAGAGACACTTGTGATCATATATGATATGAGTCCCACATAATGTTAAATCACTTATGATTTAGTATTATGTGGGACCTACATCATATGTGGTCCACAAATTGTTCCTTTGTTCATTTAAAACGGGGTGGTTCTCATATGAATCATCCCCTATATATATATATATATAGAGAGAGAGAGAGAGAGGTGGGTTCATACGAGAACGGTATCAATTTACGAGAACGCGAGGACAAATCTCAGCCAATCATTTTGTACATGAAATTTTTCAAAATCATATATGATTTCATGTACAAAATCATCATATGTGATTTTGTAAGCATAAAAAAGGACACGTGCGACTTTTTACCTGCGCAAGTTGCGGAAAAAGTCGCGGCTAGTCATATATTATTTTGTACGTGAATCATATATGATTCTGTACATGAATCATATGTGATTTTGTACATGAAAAATTTCATGTACAAAATGATTGGATGAGGATTCTCCTCGCATTCTCGTAAATTGTTATCGTCGTCGCATTAACCTCTTTCTTTCTATATATATATATATCATTAATTAGAATACATTTCATTCACGCCATTTACTTGTATTTGTAAAGTTTCCATTTATTTCCTTGTAATATGTACTATAATCGAACCTATATTGTAAAGTGACGTCCATGTAGAGGATTGGTGAGGATTGGTGGTCTGATAGCCACCGCGTGTTTTCTAAATCTTTTTATTGTTTTCCACTTCACTGAATGGTCTCAAATATATTTTTCTCGATTACTGAATTTCATCAGTTATGAGCAATCGTATATATGTCTGCCTTTTTGTCCACGTTTTCTGAAACGCAGATGGAAGTATGGAAATTTATAATATGTCCAACCATGTTTCTATAGATGAAATTCAATAACCAACCAGGAATGAGTTCAGAGAATCTATGGTTTTCTTTTGCCTGGGTGGAGATGTATGTAATTAAAGGATGCAAGTGTAAATTTAAAAAACTGGCACAAACGAACTTCATGATGCAAGATATTTCGTGCTTGTTGTTTATCATAACGGTTTCATTTGATAAAATTAGGGTAGTTTTGAATCATTAGCTACTCATTGAGTAAAATTTTTCAAGAGGTGCATTGAGTACCTGCCATAACGGCGGATGAGAATAGTTTCCTTCTCCCAAATTTGCGCTATTTCCTTTCATATATATCAAACAAAATATTGTAAATCGAAAGTGATTATTATGAACCGTTTTTTTTCTTCTTTTTTCTAAAACAAGGAGTGATGAATATGTAAGGAAACCAGAAGCTTTAGAGGAGTCGATGAAGAAGACAAGTGCATGAAAAGGTGCGTATAGAAAGTATAATTAAGTTTGTACACAACGTAATACTTTAATTGACATGCGAAAAACACCCCTGAGTTGGTTACACATGTGGTAGAACGAAATTACAACATAGGTTTCTCTAAACCTTTTTATTTATTCAGAAAAAACATACGACTTCCAACAACATATATATATATATGCCGTTTCATAGATAACTTAACACTGTTTTATCACTCTTAGGGTTCCAGAATAACACCAATAGAGGTGAGGTAATCATTATAATTTCCAAAGAATCCGATATACTTGCCCTTTGTGACCGCTAGAGAGAAACTAGTCCCTTCACTTTTGCCGTATGGCCCATAAGTCTTCCCTGTGTTGGTATGAAAAGACAAGGACGTGATCACCGTACCACCATAAAAATAATTCCAGTTGTTCTGCTTATCTGGATGAGGACCTCATCATCATCAAACTTCACCTGATTATTCCAAACAAATCCATCATAAGTGTTATATATGTGAGATAAAATATAACAAGATATAATTCCTACATGTATGTATACATATACATGTACATATATATATAATAGATATAGTGAGAACTCACAAGTCACTACAAGAAAAATTCTTGTTACTTATCACTATTAAGCTAAATTTGGTCACTAAAGTCATTTAGTGACCAAAATTTAAGTCGTCACTTTTCGTCACTGAAGGTCCGTCACTAATTTTCAATAATGACCAAATACAAGAGTGGTCACTAGTTAGTGACAAAATTAAAGTGGTCACTATGTTTGTGACGACTAAATTAGTCACTAAATATCGTCACTAAGTCGCTAAAGGTCGTCACTAGTTGTCCAAGATAACGGCTCGTTAACGTCCGTTAACTTATCTTAGTGACAAAAAAAAGTGGTCACTAATTACAAAACCATGGGAAAAATTGTCATTAATTTTTACTATAATTGCACTACATTAAAATGAAAACCTGTTGACCCTTAAATATAGAAATCTAACATATTAATTCCATGCATAACTTGTAGTTCTTGACCCATTCTAAAAACAAACATTCAATGTTATGTCTACTTATTATTGCTAAAAACACTTAACATATGATTAACTGAAAAAAAAAACGTAACATTCTTGATTTCGAGATCCCAACGTAGATATTTGTGACAATTGTTCCATCATCTTATATTTTTTTTCCTATATTTGATTTTGCTCCTCTTGAAATTGGGCATGACCTTCTTTAGTCTTCTTAATTTCTTCCCCTAAGGCCTTTGATTTTTCCTTTTCCAATTCCAACTCCATCTGTAGGTTTTATGTGGCTAAAACTTGTTTTGTCGAAGCCGCACGTCCCTTTATAAGTCCAAGAATACGATGTAGTTTTATCAAACAAATCTCCGCCGGTGAACAAGAAGAAGCAGCGTCCATACTTAGTAATTTATTCTACATATTAAAACAAATAAATCTTTATTAGTTCTACTATAAGGACGGCACAACCTTCCAATCAAAGAATTAAATCAGAGCAAAAAAAATCACATTTGTAGACTGAAATCCATGACATAATTAAATCAGATTTTGCAACAATTAAATTAGATATTTTAGTGGGAATATAAAGCTACCGGGAATATTAATTCTGAGATGTTAATTGAAGTGGGAATATACAGCTAGTATTGATTATACCAAACATAAGACCATTCCCAAGAGATGCAAATGATTATTGTGTTGTCCAGATAAAGATTTTCTATTTGGGCGGCTGTCGGCTTAGTGACAACGACTCGCAGCTACTGTCCAGTTTCGTTTGATGTGTTTACAAGAAATGGTCTCGTGATAGATATATGTGGGCTGTCCACAACGCGTGCTGCTGATAAAAGAGGTTGTATACAGATTTTTGCTAAGGGCTACAACATTGGTCTCGTGATAGTTTTGGTTCTCCGGTTTTTTTTTTTCAAAGTCTCCCTTGATCTTTACCCTCTATATATATAGGTTCAGGTTCAGGCAACAAAAAATTGAAAAACTAAGGAACACCCTAATAACCATTCATTTGTACGGTATGCACATGTTTATACAAGTAATTTGTCCGGTATGCACATATGCATAGAAACCAATAAACATCTTCAATTACTTGTATGCAAATGTGTACACTGTACATATATGATTGGTTATTAGATGTTCCTCAGTGTAAGCAAAACATGAAAAAGTAAATAGCTACTAACTTTTGGTCATTTCCCTTTTATATATGGTACTCTTTCCCCAATAACAGTAACACCTTTTTCTAGTTTTCAATTCAACTTTAATGCAAATGCATTCTTGGACGAAAAAAAAGGCCATTGTCATGGATCTCAAAACCAAAAATTCAAGCTTGGGTGGACCTCAAAAATGCTAAAGCAGAAGCTCAATCAAGAAAGCTTGCGGTAGAAACCTTGTTTTATTGTAATTCTTGATTCAAAGCTTTTAGTGTTGTTGGGTAATGAAAATCTGATTCTATGTGAAAGCTAGTTGAGATTTGAGCTTCAACATGTACCCCAATCAATTAAACAAAAGTTGCATAGAAAGAATAACTTTATTATTATTATTATTATTATTATTATTAAAAGGAGAGAGGATCGTTATTATTTAATTATATTTATTTAATTACTTATAATTAAATAATATAATTAAATAATCAACGATCCTCTCTCCTTTTGGTATCAGAGCCAGCAGGGGTGGTGAGTGTCTTAGTTTTTCCGGTTTAGTAGTATCAAAAATTTTATCCAAATAAAGATGGGTAATTTATTTCTTTCTGAGATATATAAGAAAGTTAATCTTTCTATGATTTGTTGGAAAGCCCCTGCGTTGGTAAGCCTTGAGCGTTGGATTAGCGTAAATGCCGCAGTAAAGTGTAAGACGGCTAGCCGGACCCGCTCGGTAACAAGGTGTTCCCGGAGGAAAGCCTACCAATAATTATAGTAAGAAGAACTTTCTTTAAATCTCACACAGAAATATATTTCTTATCCTAATGGAAAAAAATTTCGAGACTATTATCTAGGAAAGATTTTGATAAACACCCTTCTTCTACGTCTGATATTGACGAAGAAAGTGATCAAATTAATTCTATAGAAACAAATATTTCTCAAATTGAAAATAGTTTATTAGATTGGTCTATTCCCAAACTTGATGTTAAAACAATTTATAAAATTGGAACTTTTCATTTTATGCAAGGATATTCTATTAAAACAACCGAACAAACCATTTCTATTAACAAAGATTATAAAAATATTCAATTATTATCACCAAATGCTATAAAAATCATAGAGAAAAGCGTTGTAAGTTCCTACACATAGGATTGGTTCAAGTTGCCATAAACCATTATTTAGGCTAGGAATTGATGCTCCGGTATTATTATGTTTAAGAGATGCTAGGCATACTGATTTTAATAATTCAATATTAGCAATTGCTGAAACTAATATATCTAATGGCCCAATATATTTTAATTGTTATCCAAATTTTACTGCAGGATTATTTGACCCACATATTATGGATATTTTAACTCTAACTGTTAAAACAAAAAATTTGGAATTCAATGAAAATGTTAAGTCATTAGCAGTTATTTATAGAGTATATTATAAAACTATGACCACCACTATTGAACCAAAAACAAAATTAGTATCACCTAAAGATGAAACTATTATATTTGAAGCAAACACTTTACATACTAATATTAAAACTCCCAAGAGACTAAAATGGGACGAAATTACCAAATCTAGTAATTGGAATTTACAAGATATTAATGCACCTAAACCAATTGAAATTAATGATCAAGTTTCTAATATTGTTGAACACTCTGATGGATCTGTAGATATTTGTTTTAGTACAGATTTATCTAGGTCTGCTAGGCATTCTGCTTCTACATCTTATACTTCTTCAATTTTAAGTGATAATAAGTATTTTAATAAATCACATTCTATGAAATTAAAAGGAGTTGATTTTAATGATGCTATACCAAAACCATTATATGAAGAAGATGATAAAAGTGATATTGAATCTTATAATCCAACTAAATCTGAAATTGAAAATTATAGAGATCAGTTATAATTTCCTATCTAAAATTATTACGTATTTGCATATATATATATATATATATTTGTAAAATTATTATATAAGGATTGTTATTGTACATTTGGAATTTACGTATTATACTTGTATCCATCCAAATTGTCTTTTCAGATTATTTGTTTACATGAATTTTAAAGTTATTACCTACCCATGCAAAATTGTCATTTCAATGTATTTTTATAATTGTATATTTATATAGAATCTACGTATGCTTCCAAAATTAGTAAAAGAAGTGTTGTCATTTCAAAATATAAAGTATTTATATAATTATTACAACATGGAAAATAAAATTAATTATAAAGAGGAATATAAAAATATTAAGTTTAAAATTCTTACAAATTATTTACAAGAAGAAATTTATAAAGATTATAATAATACAAAAAGATTATGGTATGAGAAGAAATTCGATTATGATCAAAGATTTTTACATAGGATTGATTGGGAAATATATATGATAGATCATGAAGTAAACATTTGTTTTTTCATGTGGCTTGAAATATGGTGTAATGAAAACAAAGTAAATTTTCCATTTGAAAAACAAATTTTAAATACCACCAATAATATAAAGAGATGGATAAAAACACATAATAATGAACCTATTCTAGGTATTCATCCCCCTAAAATAGATATTGTAATAAAAGAAAAGAATGATAATTATTTTGTTGGTAAACCTTTAGTAAAAATAGAAAAACCCTATAATAATGAAAAAACTATTAGTAATATAATACATCAAAATAATTATACAAATGAGATTCTAAATACTATTGGTCAACAATTAGAAAGAATAGAAAACACTATTAATATGGATAATAATAATAATAATAATAATAATAATAATAATAATAATACAAATATAATCAAAGGAAAGTCAAAAGTAAAAGACCCAATATTCAAACCTTATAATATTAACACCAAAATAAAATTATCAAAAGAAAATTGTATTCTAAAAGAAATAGACGATAAGTTATCGTCTAGCTAAATTAAATATATCAAATGAAAGTATTATAAATAAAAATGAAGAATCCAATAAAATTATTATAAATAAAGAAAATGAATCCAATAAAAACATTACAAAATATAATGACTCTAATTCAAGAGTAAGTATTATAGATAAGAAAGAAGATTCTAATTTAAGCATAGGTGTTATCAATAAAAAGGAAGATTCTGAAAGTCACAAGATGATGTATCTGATTTAGAAAATCAGTTTAATAATCAAGATAGTATAAATAAAATTAGAAGATACAATGAATTCTCATCAAATAATTCTTATACCAATAGAGCTGAAACAAGAAATTATTATTATAGGCCAACACACCCTGATATTCAATATGAAAAAAGACATACAATTGTACAAGCTAAATACGATGGTGAATCATTATATGAATGGAATATTGATGGTCAAACAAAATACCAAATTCTAAATTTATTACAAGAAATGACTATGGCTTCTAATGCTTATAAGGCTAAAGGAAATAGCGAACAACAAGTTATTCAAATGATAATTTCAGGCTTCACTGGCGTTCTGAAAGGCTGGTGGGACTTCTATGTTACTGAAGAAGAAAAAATCCATATATCAACCTGCAAGAAAACTATTATAAAAACAGAAAATAATCAACAAATTACTACTCAAGAAGATGATATGGTCCATACACTTATTTATGCTATTATGAAAAATTATGTTGGTAACCCAACAGGTTATCAAGAAAGGAATTCTGAAATATTATTAAATCTAAATTGTAGAAAGTTACAGGATTTTAGATGGTATAAGGATATATTTTTAACAAGGTTTATGACTAGGACTGATTGTAAGGAAGCTAATTGGAAAGAAAGGTTTATAGCTGGATTACCAAAATTATTTGCTGAAAGAGTTAGAAATAAATTAAGAGTTAGAAATAAATTAAGAGCTGATTATAATAATATGATTTCTTTATAAAGATTTAACTTTTGGGGAATTAATAAATTATATTAATCAGGAAGGATTATCAATTTGTTCTGACTTAAAATTAAAATCTAAGCTTAAGAAAGATAATATATATAACAAGAATGAATTAGGAAGTTTTTGTCAACAATATGGTTATAAGTCTATTAATTCGCCTCCATCTAGTTCTAACAAAATACTTATAAGAGATAAGAGGAACAATTATAAGAAAAAGGAATACTCTAAAGATCATCATTATAAAAGGAACAAATATAATTCAAAAAAGATCTCATCAAAAGGAAGATAATAATAAACAAAAAGATATAGTTACATGTTACAAATGTGGGAGACAAGGTCATCTCTCAGAAAATTGTTATGCTAAAAGAAAAATAAATGAGTTAAACATTTCTAATGAATTAAAAAAGCAAATTAGTAAGTTAATTATAAGAGATGATTCTAGTGATTCAAGTATATCTGATTATTCTAATAATGATCTAAATATTATAGAAGAATCTGATTGTAATAGTAGTAATGATTCTAGCTCATGTGAGTGTATAGGAATGTGTCATTGTAATTCTATCAACATGATAACCGATGATGATGGTTTTTTATTAGATGTCGTTGATAAAATTGAAAATGCAGAAATTAAAAAATTATACCTAGAAAAATTGAGAAGTAAAAGTATTGTCAAGAAAAATCCTATAGAAAAGATAGAACCTTATAATTTTAACGAAATATGTAAAAGGTTTACAAATGCTTCTAAAACTATTACTATTCAAGATTTACAGAATGAATTAGAAGATTTGAAAAGTGAAATAAAAGTTATTGTTCAAGATTTTCAAAGTGAAATAATAGATTTAAAGGAAGAAATAAAGATTTTAAAAGAAAAACTTTCTAATAGAATAGAAAGTAATAATGATCCAACTCATTCTAATAATGATAATCAAGAAGAAAAGGTTAGTCAAATTAATGGGATAAATTATCAAAGATGGTATGTTACAGTTAAGATAATTATAAATAATGAATTCAATTTGACATTAACTGCTCTATTAGATAGTGGAGCAGATATGAATTGTATTCAAGAAAGTTTAGTACTTATAAAATATTATGAGAAATCCTCACAAAAATTATCAACAGTCAGTCGATCTAAGTTAAAAATAAATTATAAAGTATCTAATGTACATATTTGTAATAATGGATACTATTATAAAGCTCCTCTAATTCTAGTAAAAAATTTAAATTCTCAAATTATATTAGGTTCTCCATTTATTACTCAATTATATCCATTTTCGATATCGGAAAAGGGTTTAACGACCCAAGTATTAGATAAAGAAAATGTTTTTGAATTTGTTACCCCTATTATAAGAAAGGAAATAAATATGTTGAACAAAGTACTTGATAAATGATTTTAATTATAAAATAAATCTTTTAAACGTAATGTTGTTTTTATCAAAATTAAATTTTGAAAGGATTTCAATAAAGTTTTGCAAGATGGCAAGCTATTTTAAACAATTTTTTTTAAAACAATTTTTCAAAATTCCTTATCAAAGAATTTATTTTCAAGAAATATGAATCAAGGAAAAAAGATTATCCTTTCTAAAGAAACATTATCAAAGAAAGAATCTCCTTCTGGATCTAAGACTCCAATTCTCAAACCTTATGCTCAAAATTATCCAGTTCTTCCAAATCGTTTTGCTCCTCTTACCCCTGGCCCTAGACTAAGGCCAAACATATTATTCTACAATCCTTTAATGGCTCCACCTTCAGTAAAAATGAATAATTCTCCATCCAAAACTCCTTCACCGCCATCTTATTCTAAAGTAACCGTGTCATCTCCCTTTTATTCTAAAAAGGTTGAATCTCCTTCCAGATCTCAACTAGAATCATCTTTTTCTCAATACATTATCAACCCTCATGAACATTTGGTCAAAGTTCTTGAACCTATGGAAACAGAAATGATCACTTCTCATAATTATGGAACTCTTATCAAATTTATTTATCCAAAGAACTGTCATTTTCTTGACAGTGATGAACGAAAAACCCGAGATTTTTATCAAGCTATTCTAATTGATACCGAGTCAATTGAAATAGAACATAATTATTGTTCAAAAGATCCTTCTAAGATTTCTTATAGTAAGGTTAAGCTTAGAAAGGTCATTACATTAGAAGATTGGGATCAAACTCCTTATTCTAAGAAAACCCTTTGTGGCTTCCCCTCTCTTCCGAATTATAATTATTACGATTATCAACAAGCCTGGACTAGAACTTTTCTTCTAAGAAATTATGATCATTCTTGGTTCTTTTGTTTTGATCCAAAATTTTCACTTTCTTATCCAAAATGGTTTATCGATTGGTTCAAATACATGGGAGTCATTCCCAAAGTCTTTCCCCCTTCTGTTCTAGAAGGATATTATAGATTCAAGACTTATTTTTCTAATGACTCTAGTTCACCCATCGAGCTTGGTCTACAATTCTCAATTGCGTTCAGGATTCCATGGATCATGACCTGGACATATAATCATAAACCACAGGAAGGAACCTCTCCTTCAACATTGGTTAGACATTATAGAGTAAAATGGTGGGACAAATATTCTAATGATAGAGCAAATGTTAAAGCTGTTGAAGAATTTTACAAAAAGTTGATAACCCCTCCATCACAGGAGCAATCTTCTCCCTCTCCGGTGCACAAAGATTATCAAGAAGAAGACAAGGTCCTAATTACTAGGATCCAAGCTTGCTCGTCTCCCCGGCAGAGATAGCAAAGATTATCAACGAAATAGAGAATTCTCCACCTACCTCTACACCTTCAGGGAATTTTGAATTATTTCAAGATTCTCAGGATCCTTATGATGAATTTTAAGGATTAAATTATTGTCAATAACTGAGTGATTATTATCAATGTGAGAATAAAGTTTGAAGTGGCTATTATCAATGTGAGTGTTTAAAAACTATATGTGTCATTATTATCAATTTGTGAGAAATATTGAGTTTGTGTTGTTATCATCAATGTGTGAGTACACACCAAGTCTGTGGTATTATTATCAATGTGAGAGTAAACACTGAGTCCGTGTTATTATCAATGTATGAGTAAACACTGTGTATGCGTGAGTAAACACTGGGTATAATCTCTTTTAGAGATTTTCTATTGTAATTTATGTTTAATTCTTTATTATCAAAACTTGGGTATTATAACAAGCTATAAAGCGATGGTAGCATCAATCTACCTTAACAACAACCGAGAAAGTATTCTCAATTATGCTAGAGGACGATGCACGACATCCAGTCCAGCACAGAAAAGATTCTCAAGACGACAGTCTAGCGTAGTGTTATCAAATCAACTTATCAAGAGCAACATTTTCAAGATGGAATCACAAATCCGACAAAAGAAGATTATTGAAGATTCTCCAATACTTGTTACCGACAAAATTGTAATAGTTGAAGCGACAAAAGTTTTATCAAAGTGACAGAAGATTCGAAGAAATTATGAAGACCAATAATTCAAAGACCCCAACTCTAATCAAGACGATACCACCTCTATATAAAGAGGCTAGCATTCTCAAGAGAAAGACAGAATAGGAATTATAGCAATAGAATTATAGAAACATTCTCTCCCATTCTCTCCCATTATCCAAGTAGATTAGTTTATGTCTAAGTGTTCTAATGATAAGATTGTAATCTCAACCTCTCGATGTTCAAAGTCCCTCGATCTTCAACTCATATTCTCACCTATTGTCAATTCTCCTTCCAATGATTGTAATTCTTCATCTCCTATTATAAATCAAGAAGGTATTATTCTTTGATATTCATCATGTTTATGTTTTCTAAATTTTTGAATTTTATCATGTTTATGTGTTTAAGTTTTTTAACTCCTTGCCATCAATTATAATTTTTATTATACTCACCTTCCATTATTCTTATTATGACTTATTCATTATATTAATTATTAGTTATATTTATTTAATTACTTATAATTAAATAATATAATTAAATAATCAACGATCCTCTCTCCTTTTGGTATCAGAGCCAGCGGGGGTGGTGAATGTCTTAGTAATTATTATTATTATTATTGTTATTATTATTATTATTATTATGTATTTAGGTAAAGATTCAAAAGATGAGATCAAACTTTGAGGAGAAGGTGATGGCAAAAATGGCATTTGTTCATAGAATAGCAGAGGAACTAAGAGCAGCAATTACTAAGCATGCATTTTAGTGGTCACAGCAACTCATGTGATTGCTTTCCTTGTAGCAATCTTCATTCTTACTCATGATTTTAATTGCTTAAACATCTAGAGATAGCCAATTAAAAACGATGAATTGAGTGCAAATGCTTACTTGGAAGGAAGCAATAAGTTGAAACATTTGTTATTATACATTGAATTTACTAATTGATTATCAAGAGTTTTAGCATGCATGTATAACCATGATACTAGGAACCAATATTATTTAGATAACAAGACTTAATTGGACCCAAAGTAAACAACACGTTTATTTAATCATTACCCATTTCTTGAACAACCTGTTATTACAAAATTACTACATTCATGCACACTTAAATTATAATAAATTGAAAACTAGAAGAAGTAAGACACAGTTGTTAGAAAGTCATCAAGAGAGGGCCTAAATGATAGGGATACAGGAGAAGCATATCCTAATTGAAACTTGAAAGTTGTCATTCCACTCGAATCGATTCAAGAAGGCAAGAACCAACGAATACCTTTTTCAGGTATCTCAATTGAAATCCCCAGAAATGGTATTCTCCGTATAAATAGTATTCTTGGTTATTTCGATGATCCTCGATATATAAGAAAGAGCTCGGGACTTACTAAATACGAGTCTAGAGAACTGAATTCAATAATCAACGAAGACGATTTGATTGAGTATCGAGGAGTCAAGGTATTTTGGCCAAAATACCACAAACTCAATGATGGCAACTAAACACGAGGGTTACGTCGTTGCGGGACTCCGAATAGAACATGGCCATATGAGTGGATACCGCCACTATCAAAGAACTCGGGTGTGATGGTCAATCTATCTATCCAAACGATAGCATAGTTAATATGTGTACATCTACTATAATAAATTAATAATAGAGTCTGGGAGGGGAAAAGAACTATGAGCGTGTCCTTTTGTGGTTTGGCTGTTTCTGGAAGTTGAGATCTGTTTTGACTAGTTGGGAAACAAAATCAAATTAAACAATACAAATCAAATCAAATCATTCCTAATCAGACCTTATGTGAAAAAAAAAACCTAACTCTGTTTGATCTCTCAGTCTCAAATACCGTTCAAACATCTCAAAACAAAGATGCATTACAATTCATAGTTGTGATTGATTATAGAAAACAAAATATGCACATATTTATCATTGGAAGAACATAAGAGTAAAATAAATGATCAATGGTAGGACAAGTCTCTTTTAACAATGCAGTTTAAGAAACAAAAATGTGATGTACAAGTGGACATTTGATTCACTTCTACAAGAACAATACCCCTAGTTTAGAAGATATTATAATGTAACAGAACAGCAAATTAACGAATAGCAATTGAAATTTATATTACGCCTACTGGTAACATGGAACTTAGCAAGCTACAAACCCTCAAAATCAAACATGATCGAGTTGAATTTCGAGATGATAAAAATTAAAAACGATAAAAACAGTGCACGATCAGTAAAATTGAAATCAAATCAGAAAACATGAGACCTTTTCTGATTTAAGACCGAATTTTATAATAACAGACGGATTCACTAGTTTGAAATCAAGAGGCCAGACATTTTCATTCAGCAGCATCTGGAACATAAGGAGTACCTGTTGTTCTTCACTGGATCGAGCGCCAAATTGAGGAAGCAACAACGAGATTTTTCATCGAGGTTGTTCAGTGTATATCGTCAAGAGCGTCCGCCTAGGGTTTCTTTCGAAGGGAAATTTATTCACCGGAGATTGATTTAGGGTTTGATTCGTGAAGAGACGTACGTCTAGGGATTCATTCACCGGAGATTGGTAAAGTTACTGACTTGGCAAACTTGAACCCTACATTTTTTATTTATTCTATATTTTAACCTTATAGTAAATTTATTCCAAACACTCCTTAGTGATCACTATTATTTTGGTCACTAGTCCTTCTAACTCATTACAATTTATCTAGACTTTGAATGCCATTTAGTGACTATAATTTTTGGTCACAAACTCTTTCAACTCTATAACCAATCAAAAGTATTTAGTGACCACTATTTTTGGTCACTAACCCTTTCAACTCTATAACTAATGAAAATCGTATAATGACCACTATTTTTTGGTCACTAAGCTCTACAAGTTAGTGATTATCATTTTTTTGTCACTAACATTACAAATTTAGTGACCTATCATTTATTTTTTGGTAATAAACCCTTTCAACTCTATAACTAATAAAAACCATTTAATGACCACTATTTTTTGTCACTAACCTCTACAAGTTAGTGACCACTCTCACTACAAATTTAGTGACCATCATTTTTTGGTCAAAACCCTTTCAACTCTATAACTAATTAAAACCATTTAATTACCACTATTTTTTTGTCACTAACCTTTCAATTTAGTGACCACCATTTTTTTCGTCACTAACACTACAAATTTAGTGACCATAATTTTTTGGTCATAAAACCTTTCAACTCTATAACTAATGAATATCATTTAGTGACTACTATTTTTTGTCACTAACCTCTACAAGTTAGTGACCACCATTTTTTCGTCACTAGCACTACAAATTCAGTGACCATCGTTTTTTGGTCACAAACCCTTTCAACCCTATAACTAATGAAAACCATTTAGTGACCACTTTTGTCACTAACCTTTCAATTTAGTGACCACCATTTTTTCGTCACTAACACTACAAATTTAGTGACCATCATTTTTTGGTCACAAACCCTTTTAACTCTATAAAAAAATTAATGAAAACCATTTAGTGACCACTATTATTTAGTCACTAACTCTTTCAATTTAGTGACGACCATTTTTTGGTCACTAACTAATCAAAGTCAATATAATATACAAGTAATTAATATCGTTAGTGACCATTATTTTTTGGTTACTAATATATTCAATTTAAGGATCATTATTTTTTGGTCACTATTACTCCTTTTTATGACGAAACACAAATTCGTAAAAATATCCTTAGAAAATAGTGACCACTTAGTCATCAAATTTATTTTTTGTCACTGTAATTCATATTAATGACCAAAATTTAGTGACGACCTCTGTAATCGTTACTAATACCACAATTAGTGACGAAAATATAAATTGTCACTAAAATTTTGGTCACTATTTAAAAAATTTCTAGTAGTGAGTGGATTAATCCAGCCACCATCGCCACCATATGTGTCAGAATGGTATGAGACCTGATCTTTATCCTCATAAGTGAAACTGATCTACGACGATTCCACTAGCAATGAGGAAACCGACAATCAGTGGCGGAACCCCATAGGGGTCTTTGAGGGTCATGGCCTTCCCGCTTATTTCAAACTCATATATTGTTTATGTCCAGTAAATGACGCGTAGAGTGTGTTTGCTATAGTGGTTAAAGCGTTGTTTCCACTTCCAGAGGTCTTGGGATCGAATCTCTGCATTGTAATATTTTTGTCAATTTGTATTTTTCCTCCCGAATTTCTACTTTTCTGCAAAAAAAACAATGTTTGAGGAATTATATAAATGTTATATTAATAATGAATTTCTGTTTTCCCTTTCATAATTTCTATTTTCTTTATTCTGCAAAAAAAACAATGTTTGAGGAATTATATAAATGTTATATTAATAATCAATTTCTATTTTTCCTTTCATAATTTCTATTTTCTTCATGCATTATTATGATATAAAAAAAATAATGTTTGAATTATTATATATAGTGTTATATTAATAATCTAAAAGTTTGTTTTTTATTAATTAATTATAATATAAAACTATAATAAATTTATATTACTATTTTTTGTAGTTCAAACATTTTGAGTTTTAGAGACTGTTTATCCAAATACTTATCTGATAAACGCTTTTCAATAAAATTTGATACTAATACTTACCTTGTCTGGTAAAATTTGTGTTCCATCAAAATGACATCATATGCAACAATTTACCCGGTAGACATTAACCGAATAAAAGTTGTCATCTTCACTTACAAGATAAGACACTTGATCCTTACCATCGTTCTTACCGAGTAAAATTTTCGGTCCTTGTCATGTCCATTCGGTAAGGTAATATGACTTGGTGAACGCTTATCGGGTGGGTAACTGTTTGGTAAATGACTCCTTAGTATTCATTAACAAATTTTCTTTAAAATTTAATATTTTAACATAGAAGAAAAAAAAAAGTTCCATACGTATAATTTGAAGTTCTAAATTTTGTAATATTATATTTTCAGCCCCCGAAACTTAAATGGTTGTGTTCCGTCCCTGCCGACAATTATACCATCTGGATTGAATGTCCAGGGATTAGTGTTACCTCCCCATGGTCCAACCTCTACTTGACTAGCCTGCATATGGATCAAAATTACAATACAAAATTAAAAAAAAAGAAATTAGTTAGTAATCGTTAGCCTCGCATCCACTCAGATAATTAATGCTCAGCTAGCTACTTATAGTGAAAGAGCATACCATTTCCCTTGATATTGCTATTTATAGACGCAAGATATAATATTATTGAAGGAGTTAATATTAATCATGTGTTGTATGCCTTCTTTTTTTCATAGTACTTAACTAATTCAAATAATTCACCGCAATTACTGCCGACAAACAATTTCAGAGGAACCATCCCTTCACATGGGTGAAGAGCTAGCCAGCAGGTTGTCAGAGAATTTTCTTTTTCAACCTTTTGAGATCCGGAGGGTAGCAAGTTAATATGAAAACTAATTTCATTGTTTTTCTACCTATCACTAGACAACTACTGATAGTTGAGAAAACACACACATATATATATATATATATATATAACTATACCCTAGTAAACAATATTGTTTGATTTCAATTCGTATCTTGTATATGTATATATATAAGTTATATATACATATAGTTTAGCAGACCATTTGATTTTAATGTCGTTGATATAGTTTTTTGGAGCGCATTTTAAAATGTCGAGTGATCTTGCTGGCTAGTAATTATACGTTTTGCTGAAATTTAAAATGTATAGCAATGTATTCTGTTTATCACAAAAAACATGCATATCTATTTTTTGTATATATTATTCTCTCAAATTTCTTTATTTAAAAAATCATAGAGTATCAATGGATGGTTATTTATGGATTTTAAAATATACATTATGAAATCTTCAATATTGGAACTTGCATAATTAATGTCAAGGTTTATCTTCCTATCACATTAAACAAAGGAAACCGATTCTAGATTTTCTTATTTGTTAAAAACATGTGATGGAAATGTTCAATTAACAATCGTGGTTATATTGGAAAAATTTAGATAAATTATTTTGTTATTATATATCGTATCATAATTAAGTATGAGTAGACCAGATATGTTTTTTATAAAAATATGGCATATTTGTTTTAAAAAATTATTGCATCATATTCTTTTCCAAGAGATATGGTAGAACTATTTTTTTTAATAAAAAAGTAACCACACATGTGTCCAGGTCCGTTTTTATATAAATATTCTCAATCCGGTTTATTGAAAAATCCTAGAATTTTTATAGAACATTTTGAGATTTGTATTTTCAGTTTACATCCATTGTTTACATCGTCTAAATGTTTTCACTGTGAAAATGTTTTGGCCTTCGACATTATCCTTCGGTGATACCTTCATAGGCGGACCTACTTCTTAGTTAAGGGGGTCAATTGACCCCCATATATTTTTAAAATTTTTGGATTTCATATTGTAAATTTTAATTTTTATAACCATATATATTGTTTCGATCCCCAACAAAAAGACGGCTTGTCCCCACAAAAGAATTAACCTAGTTTGATCGTCAATTTTTTATATAATTTGTCTTCTGTATTAATACTGTTACGATTATGGTTTCTTTGTTAATTGTTAATTGTTAGGGTTTACCGGTTGATGTCTAATTGTTAATTTTTATTTATTGGTTAGAGTTTTATTAGTTGATATCTAATTGTTAACTTTTAGTTATCTGTCAGGGTTAGATTTTATTAGTTGATGTTTAATTGTTAATCGTTAGGGTTAGAGTTTATTATGTCGGTACAAATATGGAATTCTAAAAAAATACCAATATCTGGAATTGATAGTGATGATTATAATTCTCATAATATTCGTCAATTAGCTCTACTCATTTGATGCCTAAAAAAGTTGATTTGAATTCTCTATCTTAGGATCCATCTTAAAGAAAAAAAATATTTTTCTATCACCTAAACAAATACATAAAATACCTTGCCAGCTACATGACCATGACCTGAGTTCCGACCCCATCATCAAGACTTTTGGATTCGCCACCGGATACCTTTATTCTATTAGTGACTTGTGACAAAACGTTTAAACACAGATGGATAGTAAAACACCACCTGTTTAAACACATGTTACATATATATATATATATAGAGAGAGAGAGAGATAGAGAGAGAGAGAGAGAGAATGAGGTTCATACGAGAACGATAACAATTTATGATAATACGAAAGCAATCCTCAGCCAATCATTTTGTGCATGTAAATTTTTATGTACAAAATCATATATAATCAATGTACAAAATCACATATGATTCACGTACAAAATCCTGTATGATTACCGCGAGTTTTTCCGCAACTTGTGTCTTTTTTATGCTTACAAGATCAAATATGATTTTGTACATGAAATATATGTGATTTTATACATGAAAATTTTCATTGACAAAATGATTGCCAAAAATTGTGTTTGTATTCTCGTAAATTGGTATCGTCCTCACCTGTGTATATATAGAGGCACGTTCATACTAGAGATTGATACCTATTTTAAAAATGAAAAATAGCCTAAAATAATATGTGATTTTACATTAACTGGAACGAGTGGTTTTTGGGCGACTTAAGTTGCAAGGAAAAAGTCGTTCGGATCATTTATAATTTATTATGATTTTTTTACAGGAGGACCATTCTCGTATTCTCGTAAATAGGTTTCATTTTCATTTGAACATGTATCTCTTACTATACATACATATATATATATATGTATAGTTTAGCACACCATTGGTTTTGATGTCGTTGACTACAGTTTTTTAAAGCTCATTTTAATCTTTTAATTTTTCTTAAGTGATGCTATTTTTGGGATGTATGCACTATTTGAATGTTGACGACACGCCTTTTCACAATATCTGGTGATCATGATGGTTAATTAATACAAATTTTGCTGAAACTTTAAATGTTTGACATTCTATATTCCCTTGGCTCTTCTTCACAATAAACATGCATAGCTCTTTTATGTATATGTTATTCTCTTAAAATTCATTATTTGAAAACCATGGACTATCAAAGACTGATTATTTATAGCTTTTAAAATATACATTATGAAATCTTCAATATTGGATATTGCTTAAATAATGTCAACGTTTATATGTGTGTCATATTAAACAAAGGAAACGAATTCAATCTATATTATCTTATTTTTTTAAAACATGTGATGGAAATGTTCAATAAACAACCGTGTTATGTTGGGAAATTTAAATAACTATTTTATTATTATACATCATATCATAATTAAGTATGAGTACACAAGTGTACGAAATGAATATATAAAATAACGAAAGTTCTTGAGAGCAAATGTATGTATTCGTTTTTTTTTGTGAATTGCGCTGATTCTTGACCCGACTTCCTTAGACCAGCTCGGCTTTTATACCCCCTCTCCCCTGTAACGGCCGTTGGATATTGATGGTTTCTTAAATTGCACTTGATGGCGTTTGATCGTAACCGTCCAACGGTCTTGAATGGTAATAAGAGGAAGATTAACGGTCGATCAAGCATGGGCCATGGGCATCAGACCAATAGGGGCATCAGACTGTTGCATTACAGTTAAATTGTTTATGTCCCCCGTTGCATTATTTTTGTTAAATTTAATAAAATTGACGTGGGGATTAGCCGCCTAGATGTCTAGGTTCCAAACCCCTTTTAAATAATTCATTTTGGTTGTATATAAACATGTTAGAGGCATTTTTTTACCTTTTCGCCATGGGCATCCTTGGCCATCCTAAATCTCAGGATCGACCCTGCGGTTGATTCATTAAAGGGAGAACGTTTCTTATAGTGGACGTGTGCTGGATCGACGTCCATCGTTCATCCGTCGTACGTTGACCATGTTTCGCACATCTTTCGCTCGACGTGGTTTCATCAGGCAAACTTAATTCGCGTAAATCACTTGGTCGAGGATAGTCTTGATTGATCGTGGGTCTTATGAATTTTTCCACAAACACTACTTAAGCCTTTCATCTCATTAATTATAGTGTATATTTCATTCACGTCATTTACTTTTATTTATAAATTTTCCATTTCTTTCCTTGTAATATGTACTATAATCTAACAGATATCGTAAAGTGATGTCGATATAGAGAGTTGGTGGTCTCATAAGTGTTTTGTAAATTTTTGTAGTGTTTCCTATTTCACCTGATGCTAATGTTGTATATATATATATATATATCTTTCTTGATTACTGAATTTGATCACTTATGAGCAAAGTGATGTCCATACTTTTTGTATATATGCTATATATTCCCTCAAATTTATATATTTGAAAAGGATAGAGTATTAATGAGTTTTTGAAATATATATTATAAAATCTTCAATATTGAAAATTGCGCAATCAATGTCAACCGAGGAGCCAAGTGACGTGCCAGCGCTACTAATTGAGTGCCAGCACGTAGCTGTGTAAGAAGGTAGTCGGCGCCTTTCGAAGCCTAAACTCTTTCTTTTCTAGTGTGCGCTTTAGTTTGATTGCAGCTAGCGCGCTTGACTAAGAAGATAGAAAGGGCTTTTCTTGCTTCGTTAGTAAAGTCAAATTTTTGGCCTTATCTTGCAGGTGACGACGACGTCGAATTGACGGCAGAGAAAGGCTGGCAGAGAAAGGCTGAGCATTCAGGCGAGCCGCCCGGTGGTGTGGTATAGGATCACCAATAAATAAGCGTCATGATAGTCCACTTAATAAAACACAAATTATAGGATCAAAAAATAAACGTTGGAAATAAACCTGCACAATGCTTTGCCTTGGATAATATTTTAGTAACGGTCGGACACCCATAAGTCTTTTCGTTTCCATGAAGTAGTCGTTAAGCAATACCTTGAAAAAATAAAGTTTAAGCATTAACAACTTGCATGGATATATAAAATCTTGCCTAATGCTTTACCAAATCCTTTATAGGATAATATAGACACAACTTTACATATGAACATACCCATCTAAACCAAAGACTGTGTTTCTAAAGTAGTTATTTCACTACATTGTGTTGTAAATACATGAATGTAACCATATTACTTTTTTGTTTCCACACACAAATGTGTCTGAATTAAAGAAAACCAACATCATCAAAACTCAAATTCATGACATCAAACAATGTGGTCTGCCACACTCTCAGGTTGAAGATTTAAGTTCAACTCAACAAAAATTTAGTGCACCGGTCCATATAAGAACACTGTTTTAACTCTTTAAAGTTTGGTGATTTGGAAAACCAATTTTATCATCGGTTAAAACACGTAACTCATAATTGGTGAATTCACAGGTAGATGTCATTGAGTAAGAAATTTTCTCGTACCTTAGTTGTCATAGAATTGGCAAACAAAAATATTAACATAAGTTGCACTATAAAACAAATGATTTTTACCCCAAAAAATCACTCGGGAGTCAATGGATTGCCCATAAAACATAGCAATAGTTTGGCAAAATCCGATGTTTTTAAAGAAAGTACCAACGAAACACCGAGAAGAAAATATTTGGACAATCTGTTATTGATTTGCAATAACCACCCAGTATTTACCTATCTATTTTGGTGACAATTTTATATTGAATCATCCTCTAACGATAGATTTTATAAAAAAAAGTCGCTAGGTAAAAGTTGAATGGGCAACCAATTGTTGCACTTGTTACGAGAATTACATATGTGCAATATATGCAATAAACAATATCCTTCATGTTAAAAAGATTGGGATATATAACGAGAAATACTTTTAGCACTCAAATTTGGTTGCGAACGTTAGGACAAATGAAAATGCGATACATGTTCTATTCAAAGAAATATTCAGCCTGAATATACAAAGAAATATTCAGACTAAATATAATATTTATTTTGTCTGAACATTCAAAGAAGACTGAATATATATATATATATATATATATATATATATTCTGAATATACAAATAAATATTCAGATTGAATAAAGTATATATATATATCCGGTCTGAATATTTCTTTGTATATTCAGACACGTGTTGCACTCACATTTATCATCACTTTTACAGCCGAATTTGAGTTCGTATTTGAATTTCCTATATATATATATATAGGGGCATAGGGGAATAATCTATACTATATTATAAAACATTTGACTAAAAACTCTTAAAAACAACTTTTTAAGCCTTAAGTACTGCTATTTAATGCTAATTACTTAATTTTCAAGATTACAAGTAAATTGTGCGTAAATACAACCTATTAAAGCTTTAATTCTGAATTCGTGTAACTAACTGCAGATTACCATCATCCAAAATACAGGATAAACATTTAATTTTAAATATAAAAAATCTATATAATTAAGATAATCATTGAGTTCTAACAGAAAACTTAATTATTATCATTATAAAAAGTTATATTATTAAACTAAAAATAAATTATTTTGTTATTAAACATAATTATATTATCATAAAAAAATTGAATTAAAGAAATTACATAAAAGAAGAGAACTTTTAAATGAATATTAAAATCGTTTTCTCAAAACCACATAAAACCATTAGAATATCGATAGGGACAAAAATTAAAATAAAACCTAAAATCGAGTTGTATCTCACTGCATTGCGCGAGTACCCTTCTAGTATAATATAATGAGAACCCTCTAAAAGTGGATAACCATGAGATCACATTTTTAACCATAAATAAATAAATAAATAAAAAAGGGTAATTCGGTAAATTAACAAGCTTAGTAATTAATTCTTTAAATATTTATTTTTCTGTTAGAAATCAGATAAAGATTAAGAATATATATTTCCTAAATTATCTAACCAAATGATATCGAAACGGATCAGACTATTCTATCAATCGGTTGCTATCAAAACAAATCGGACTATTTTATCAATCGGTTGCCTTGATAGTACGACTTCAAAAATGTTCAACAGTAGAACGTTGAATATATTATACACAGCGGTTTTAGATGTTACTAATATGCCCAATCATCAAGATAATAATAAATGTTTATTTCTGATACAAAATTCAAATTTTTATTTTTTACTAATGTTTTGTGTTTAAGGTTTATGGAGTTACAAAATATTTGAAGTTGTATGGTACATTTTGAGTTCCAAACTAGATTTTCTAAGGTTTTCTTCCTGGTGTTAAATGTTCTTGAGCGATTAGAAGAGAGAGTGTTTTAACCGATATTTCGAATCATGGTTTGATCGTATTTTTCATATGATATCTTTTTAGGATTTACATTGATTTTGTTATGCACTCTTCCTACCTTTGGAGTGAAGTTTCACAGTCGTCTGGAAAGTCTCGGTTCCTTCTTCTCCTTCTTCCATAACGTGAGCTCGGAGAAGGAAGAGATAGGAGCGTCCTATGGAGAAAGAATGTGTGTAAATTCGGAACCGAAATAACAAGTGTAATTACTATGATTACCTTATGCTTTTATTTTAATAATTTACTTTCCTTTAATTTAGCCAATTTAATAAATTATGGAATGTTTTAATTTGGATCATTGATCAAGATATTATAGAGTTTAGATGGGATATCATGGTTATCTCCTAAATATTCTAAAATTGTAGCTAGTTTAAAAATTTAGAGTTTTAATTATTTAAAAATTTGAAGTAGTTTAAAATTTGGAGATACTATTAAAACAAAATTTTAAAATTTTAACAAAATTAAATCGTGTTAAATATTATTAAAACAACAATTTAAAATTCCCCACAACTATAAAATACCATTTAAAATTCTTAAGCACTATAAATTAATAATATTTAATATATTTTCAAAATAAAATTTCCCATGAAATTTTGAACACTGTAACCTCCCATCGTTTTTTTTAATTTCCGATGAAATTTTAATTTCCCCTCAAAATTTCCCCCATTTCCCCCCATTATCTCGTAATATAGTCTTAGAAAAAGCCATAAATCAAATGAATGTCCTCCTCCCTCCCTTGCCTCCTTCATCATCGCCCTCATCCCTCACTACCTCTCAAAACATTAAACAAGAAAAAGGTATGTATGCACGATTTCAATTCGTTTTCTGTCATTATGATTTTCTTTTACATGTGAAATTTTTGGACTTAGTTTTGATCGAAGTTTGCTGGTTATCTTTTGGTTGGATTCCATCAGGTTTTTTTGGAGCTATAAGGATGGTTTACTTATGGATGCAAAGATGAAACCAGATATTTTGGAGATGAAGCCGCAGGAACTTCGGTTCATATGTAAGCTGATTTCTCACCCTCGATCTCTATATTTATGATATGCTTGTAACGAACATTAGGGTTTTTACTTGGAGGTTACAGTGTTCAGATCTGTATCTCTGGGGTTTTTGAGTATCTTGTAGTTGCTAATCTTAAATATTTGCTGTTATTGAACTTGTTTTTCTATTTATGATTTAGGTGCCAAGTGATGACGATTCCATGGCGAGCAAGAGAAAAGAAGTGACAAATAATGAATTTGAAAGGGGTAGGAGAAATAAGAAGAAGAAGAAGAAAGAAGGTGGTACTCCATGCCCTGCTTGCTCTTGGGTGTGTCTTATGTATGAAACGCTTATTATATACAAGATAGTATATAATAAGATCGTTGAATATATTCAAATTTAAATAGATTCATATCATTTTGTAAATTGATTTTGATTTCAAAAAACGTATATATCGGGTGGATATCGTTTTATCGGACATGTATTTTCTAAAATAGAAATAAAAAAATATAAAGTCAAGAGATTGTAAAATGAAGTCAGATAATGATTACATTATTTTTTTCATATGTTAGATCAAGTTGTTTTTAATCAAAAACGATTATTTTTTTAAACATATAAAATCTACTATTCAATATATTTATTATTATTTTAATTAATTTTTAAGATAGAATAAGTTGTAAAATGGTCAACTTTGACATTCATATTTTTTCTCCAACACAACAACCTAATATAAATACATAAATTAATCAATAAAAATAGTTTGATCCAAACATAGTTTATTAAAAACATCCGACAAGTGCACTCCATTTTTTTAAGACTAAAAATGTTATTTGGTTAACTAGCACTGTCTTAAACAGAAATATTCCAAATTTAATAAAAAAAATGTTTATAAATTTACTGCAACACTTTTACATATACGATCCATAATTACATCGTTGCACAAAATTAAGTCATATAAAACAGTAGTATATTAGGACATTTAAATATTTATCCGTTTTATAAACCTGTAGTGTTTATATTCCCAATTATTTCAATGTACGTGATGATGCTTAAATGAAGGTTCATGTAAAAGTTTTTGCACAAAATTAAGTCATATAAAACAGTAGTATATTAGGACATTTAAATATTTTATCCGTTTTATAAACCTGTAGTGTTTATATTCCCAATTATTTTAATCTACGTGATGGTGCTTAAATGAAGTTTTTGTAAAAGTTTTTGTACACGCGAGATTTTTGGAGCTTTACTAAGTTGCATACATGAAAGTATTTATTTTTATTGTTGTTAACAAAGTGTTTATATATCCAATTCTTTCGATGTACATGATGATGCTTCAATGATGGTTCATGTACAAGTTCTTGTGTTGTACATCCGATATTTTTGGACTTCTACCAAGATGCATACATGAAATTGTTTATTATTATTAATGTTAGGAAAACGACTCTATTGTTTTATCATTTCCATATACTATGTGAGGAAAAAATATCATGTTACTTCTTCGTTATTCCATGTTTCTCTAGTAAAACGTCAACACATCATCAAACTTTTTCTCTCTCCCATTGTCATTTAGTTTACATATGCCTCCCCGTATATCTACATATACTACACAAAAACTACCTTTCATCTAAATCACTGGTAAAACATAATAATATTATAATGATATTTCAACTCATGTCTCCTTTCATTATAAGATACAATATATATATATATATATATACAAAGCATTAAACCAGTTTCCCTATTTACATAGCATTAACATAGGAAACAAAACTAATCACAAGGCACCAAATAATGTAATTGCTATACGTTCCCGAAACTACCGATATATCCTAATATATCTAATATGCCCCCACAGTCGTAACGGGAGGTTCCCGAACGTTAAGACTGGACCGGAAATCATCGAACAAAACCTTTGGAAGACCTTTCGTGAAGATATCAACAAATTGGTGTCGAGATGGTACATGTAACACCTTAACTTGACCACGAGCCACCTTTTCCCGGACAAAATGGATGTCGAGTTCCACGTGCTTTGTTCGTTGGTGTTGAACGGGATTACTAGACAAGTAAATTGCACTTACATTATCACAATACACAATGGTGGGGCTGTGGAGAGAGGGCATCAAAGCTCAAGGAGAAGATTTCTCAACCAACATGTTTACGAAACTACATTTGCTACACCTCGATATTCAGCCTCCGCGCTAGATCGAGATAAAGTTGGTTGTCGTTTTGAGGACCAAGAGATAAGATTGTCCCCGAAAAACACACAATAGCCGGACGTCGAGCGTCTAGTGTCGGGACATCCTCCCCAATCGGCATCCGTATATGAGACAAGCTTCGAGGTTGACGATGGAGTAAGTTGCAAACCGAAGTGTAATGTACCATGAATATACCTCAAAATGCGTCGTAGAGCTTGCATGTGTTGTTCACGAGGATCGTGCATGAACAAACATATTTGTTGAACTGCATATGCAAGGTCCGGGCGAGTAAACGTAAGGTATTGAAGAGCCCCGTACAAACTCCGATATAAGGTAGGATCAGATATCGGTGGGCCAGATGTGGCGCTTAACTTAGCTTTGGTGTCAACCAGTGTCTTGTTGGAGTTGCAAGAAGTCATATTTGCACGAGCAAGAATTTCCCGAGCATATTTCTGTTGAGAAAGAAATAACCCCGACTTCGTACGTGATACAGAGATCCCCAAGAAATAATGAAGTGAACCCAAATCTTTTATAGCAAATTCCTTACCAAGTTTAGAAATAAGCCGGATGCGAAGTTCATTCGATGAAGCTATAAGGATGATATCATCAACATACAGTAACAAGTATGTCGTTTCATGTCCATGGTTGTATATGAATAAGCTATTATCCGACTTGCTTTGAGAAAAACCAATTGATGTGATGAAGCTTGCGAAACGTTGATACCATGCTCTCGGGGCCTGTTTAAGGCCATATAATGACTTCTTGAGTCGACAAACATGATGTGGCAAAGACTCATCACGAAAACCCTGTGGTTGATAAATATAAACCGTCTCTTCCAAAGTCCCATGAAGAAAAGCATTTTTCACATCGAGCTGGTGTATTTGCCAATTCTTGGATAAAGCAAGACTTAATACAACACGAATGGTTGCCGGTTTAACCACCGGACTGAACGTCTCCATGCAATCAATGCCGACTTGTTGCGACCTGCCATTACATACCAAACGAGCTTTTTACCTTTCAAGATCACCGTTAGAACGATATTTATGAGTAAAAATCCACATGCAACAAATAATATTAACATCCATAGGCCGCGGGACTAGTTCGCATGTGTCATTTTTAATAAGTGCGTCAAACTCATCAATCATAGCTTTGTGCCAATTAGGATCGCGTAGTGCATCAATGTGTGATTTAGGAAGCGGGGAGATAGTAGAGGTGGTACCAACGAAAGCATATTTAGGATTGGGCTTGACAATACCGTCACGCCCTCTAGTAGTCATATGATGGCGAGGAGGAGTAGGGATTGAAGAATCGGCCGAAATGGCCGAGGAAGAGAGTGGCGATGGAGAGGGAAAAATAGGGGGAGAAGACGTCACATGTTGGTGAGAAGAAATATTATTCGAGGGGATAGAAGATGTGGATGGTCATGGGAAGTTGGTGTATGGGTGGGTGGTGAGGATGGACAAGTCATATGTGGGTTTAACAGTGGGTCAAGAGATGGTGAATCATGGTTATCTGATTTTGGTATGGAGTCTGTTTTTGAGGTCGAGTAAGGGAAAGTGTTCTCATCAAAGGTGACATGTCGAGAAAAGAGAATTCGTTTTTGAGACATGTCATAACAAAGATAGCCGCGATGGTGTGTCGGATATCCTAAAAAGACACAAGGAGTAGATCGGGGATGGAGTTTATGATGAGGTTGGACATTATGAGGAAAACATAAGCAACCAAAAACCTGAAGGTGAGAATAAGACGGGATTTTATGATACAGAAGAGTCGTTGGAGAGTAATAGTTAATGACTTGGGATGGATGAATATTATGGAGGTATGTTGCCATGTTAACCGAATAGTGCCAAAACTTAGGTGGGAGATTAGCATGTAAAAGTAATGTGCGAGAGATGTTGTTAAGGGTTCGTAACTTACGTTCTACTTTACCGTTTTGGGAAGAAGTATAGGGACATGAAAAACGAAAATGAATACCATGTTGGTTACATAGTTGATGAAACATGGAATTATTATACTCTCGCCCGTTATCGCATTGAAAAGTTTTGATTTCTTTGATAAATTGGGTTCGAATGTATTGTCGGAATTGTAAAAAAAGGGAGAAAGTTTGAGACTTTCGTGCCATCGGGAAAACCCATACAAAGTTGGTATAGTCGTCTAAGAATAAAAGATAGTACCTATGGCCACTCAAACTCAATATAGGTGAGGTCCATAGGTCGCTATGTATAATATCAAACGGAGCAATGGAATGAGACATAGATGGAAAGAAAGGCAATTTATTATGTTTTCCAATTTGACAAGAAACACAAACACTCGAAAAAGAAGAACTATGACTAGAAATTAAATTAGTACTATGTAGTCTGCTAAGAATATTAGAGCCGGGGTGACCAAGTCGGGCGTGCCAAAGAGAGGTTGTTGCAACAAGAAAAGTTGATGGTGTAGAAGAAGGCGGTTGACCAGACGATGGAATCGGATAAAGATCTCCGGTACTGTTACATCGCATTATGGGAGTTCCTGTATGTAGATCCTTCACACAAAAACGTAAGGGTCAAATTCGACAGAAACAAAATTATCTTTTGTAAATTGACGAACGGAAACAAGATTTTTTATGATATTAGGAACGAGAAAAACTTGTTCAAAGACAAAGGAGGATAAGGTGAGGATAACTTAGAATTTTCATATGCGGTTATAGGAAAGAATTACCGTTTCCCACTATAATATGACGAGGACTGCACAAACTAAAAATGTTAGAGAACTTACCGTTGTTGGACGCCATATGAGACGTTGCCCCAGTATCCATGTACCATTGGTCATCGGGAGGATGTAACGACATGGTGTGGAAGGTGGCATTTATGTTGGTGGGAGTGTAGGAGGTGTCAATCGATGCATGGTGAGCTTGTGGTGGACGAGCACCAAGAATACCTTGGGCCGAGGGAGCAAGAGGGCGTTGATAATGAGGGGAGTTAGGAGTCCACCCGGATGTTGGATATGGACACGGGGGAGGCTGCCATCGGCAAGCATTTTAAGAGCTTGACAATAAGTCGAGACAGATGAAAAATCTTCTTGGCGGGTGCGAGAGAATTGTTGCTCGAGATAAACAACCCATGAACTTTTATTATATTGGAAGAGTTCTTGCAATCGATTCCAAACTTTTTGAGCAGTAGAATCCGGTTCAAGAATAGTGAGAAGGAGATCATTAGATATTGTCCCATAAATTCATTGTAACACGATCGCGTCCAAACGATGTCAGAGAACGGTGTCAATGGTAGTATCACGAGGCGGTACAATATGGTCAAGAACAAGGAAGGCTCTAGCATGGATTTTGAAAAGTTCAGCCCATGATGAATACTGAACTTTTTCAACATCCAATATGATAGGAATAAAGGATTTGATATTGTTAACGGTGAGAGCGGGGTGGTAGGTTGGGGTGGTAGATTGGGTTTGTGAGGTACCGACAGTAGTGACCATTGCTTCTGTCGTCTATAGTGAGAAAAAAAGAACGTAGAAGGAGAAAGAAAAATTGCAATTTTAATGGTATGAGAAAAGTTGCAGGTATGAGAAAATGTAGAAGGAGAAAGAAAACTTGCAATTTTAGTGCTCTGATACCATAATAATATTATAATGATATTTCAACCCATGTCTCCTTTCATTATAAGATACAATATATATATATATACAAAGCATTAAACCAGTTTCCCTATTTACATAACATTAACATAGGAAACTAAACTAATGACAAGGCACCAAATAATGTAATTGCTATACGTTTCCGAAACTACCGATATATCCTAATATATCTAATAAAACAGGCTTTCCAAACCTGCCGGCGAAAATACAGTTACTTATAAGTGATCACCTCCCAACCTCGTAATTGGCCTCATATCTGGACACATGCTATAATTTGATTGTTGGAATTGGTATGGAAACACGAAAGGGGAATCATGTGAATTTTTTCTTTTTAAGTGACCTTTTTGGTTTTCAGGTTCTTTTCTTAGTGTGACTTGGTGAATTCTTTTGTAACCTAATTGAACCTTGTAAAGCTGCAACCTTAAGTCCTTAAATAAGTTTTTCTTTGTTGGTAAATATGGGTTTTTGTACCAACTTATGCACACCAACTAATGCATAGTGATTTCTATGAAAACAAAACAATAGCGCAAAAGTTGCCATTTTTTTCCTAGTTATCTAATATTTATATAGGGAAACAGATACAAATAAACCCACACAATCTTTTCAGTTTTGATGATGTTTGAATCTCCGACCTCCTAACAGACTTGAGGTTCACATACCGCTAGGCCAAATGCCTATTGTTTAAAGTTGCCATCTTCTTAGAAAGAAGGTACAATATCCTCATGTTGTGTATTTGATGTTCAAACTATATCTTATAGATACAAAAAAGACATAGAAATCCATGTGTTTGGGTAGCCGCTTGACTTATAGCATAGTTCTTCCTATTTTTATGACTACTTAAAATATATATTGGTTGATTTATACCATTCTTTTAGGATGTGTTTTTGTACCTTGGATTGGAGAGTACGTGCGAGAATGGAGAGTACGTGCGAGAATGGAGAGTACGAGCGAAAATAAGGTAGGGTGATGAAAGAATTATATAAAGTTTTAATGTTTTAATTTCACATGGGTGGTTGGATGATTTACCAATATTGACTCATCTCCTTGATTTTTGGATTGTGCGCGTCCAACCACACAATGAAAAATGCTAGATTGTTGATAAACAACCCAACCTCACAATATTCTACTGTTTGTTTTCTGTGTCTAGCCTATAAAGGCATTGTATATTTTCTCTTGGTGTCTTGTTTATCTTAAAATAAAAAAATTATCTCCAATCATAAGAAATGAAGATATGAATGGGAAGTTTGAGCTAATAACTAGTAGTGGTGGTGGTTGTTTATCGCTGTACAAAATCATCAGGCACAACATTTAAGTTACAACATGTCTTTTGACAATCTGGTTGTTTATGGCACAATATGTATACAAATTGGCAACGGTGACAACCCTCGAAGATGAAATTAATTGGTGTGTAAACAATTTAGTTATTCATGACCTGTTAATTCGATAAAATTATGTTACTTTTGGCAACTCATTCAGCAAATCTTCTCAAAAGGTGCATTGAATCCATAAGAGTGGATGGGAGTAGTTTCCTTCTCGTTCATAGATATCAAACAAATAATGTGAATCCAAAATGATTCCGATGAATGGTTTTTCCCAGACAAGTACGTATTGATGAATGTGTAAGCAAAGCAGACACAGACATAGGAATGAACTAACCACAAAGTATGTTCAAGGTGGAATCAATAGCAAGACGAGAATATCAGTTAAGAAGTTTTTGAGGAGTCCACGAAGAAGGCAACTTAATATTTTTATTTTGAAATACGAGTAGACACGGCATGACATTAATTAAAATGATCAACAAGCATGAGTTGCTTTTGTGCTGTAGTAGAAAGAAATAACAAGTGTTTTATTACATAGGTTCTCCTTTATTCAGAAAATCATACGACTTCCACGAGCATCCGTCACATTGTCACAGATAATGTTGGCCAACATCGCTCTTAGGGTTTGAGAATGACACCAAAATTGTCGACATAACCTCCATAATTTCCACAATCCGATAAACTTACCCTTAGTCACTGGCAGAGAGAAGCTAGTCCCATCACCTCCGCCGTATCCATAGGTCGTCCCTTTGTTGGTATGAAAAAACAAGGACATTATCACGGTATAAGCGTTATATATTCCAGTTGTTCCGCTGCCTTGGATGAGTTCCTCATCATCATCAAAGGTGACCTGAAACAGATCCATCGTGAATGATATATCTGTGATAATTTAAGAAGATATCGTTCGTACATGTATACATATATATTTATATATTTATACATACATATTTTATGTAATGAAAGCTCACAACTGGATTAAGTGTGCCACCATCGCCACCATATGTATCAGAATGGTGTGAGACCTGGCTGTCATCCTCATAAGTGAATCTATGGCACCTGAACTAGCAACGCGGAAACCCACAATCCTACCATTTGGTTTGAATGTCCAGGGATTAACTCCACCCTCACCTCCCCATGGTCCAACCTCTACTTGATTAGCCTGCATATATTTGGATAAAAAATGAATACATGATTAAACAATAAAAACGTCAACTTGTGTTGGAAACATGGAAATTAATCAATAAACCTTGCATATATATATATATATATATAGTTAAAGATGCTGAAAGAGCATATATACCATTTTCTTTGTGCTATGAATAATATTTGAACAATTAAGGAGTTAAAAGTATTTATGCTGTACATCAAACCCCAATACCTGCAAGCTTATTTATAGACACGTGTTTGTGCTTCAAAGTTTATACATATATAATACTGCTTGGTGTCTCTAATAAAGATGGAAAATGTTTTTAAAAATGGTAATTAAATAGCTTATCTAAACAAGTAGTTTGGTCCACCATAATATATTATTATTCCAAACATGCATGGCTCTATATTGATCAATCGGTCAATAAAAAAACATGCTTTTGTCACGTAATGATGTATTTAACATGCTTTAAATGATTTACCTTAAAAAAATTCATTAGTTCTCTATAGATAGGATCAAGCTATATGCCTTGTTCATTGATTGTTAATCTATTTTTATGATTAAGTTAAATGAACAATCGATGCTGTTGTTTTGTTGTACATTCTTCAAACTCAAAAAATTGTGAAAATACATTAGATAAACGATGGATTTAGATATTGGAATTATCTTGTGGAGAATTAAAGAGCATGAGAACAATATTGGTAATATGAACAACATGTTATCTGGAAATGAACTAGGAGCAATACATGGTTCGCAATGGGTTGTATTATATATATAACCTATTAGATAAGCCATATCGAGCTATTCGATTATGACTTAATGTCCAAGATAATGGCTCATTTGTTAAGTCATATGGAAGGTGTTATCTATTAGAGCATCAGTATTCCATCCAATCATCGATCCATGCCCTCCCATTCCTTCTTTCACACGTAATTCTTTATTGCCATTGCGTTTTTATTTTTTTATTTACTTGTTTATTTAACCATTATTGTTGGATCAAATAGGTTTATTTAATGAGAATAAAAATACACACTGATTCCATACATATTGATACCTATATATACACAACGAACCGGTGCCTTTCAACCATCGTATGGTTTGCAAAGAGCAGTTACTGGTTTGTAGGTGGTCGCACCTCTTCGGATGTGACTGCTTTATACACACACACACACACATATATATATATATATAAACTATATTAAATGTCGAGATTAATCCTAACATTCACCCCCTTAATCTCGATCATGCTGGATTAGATCTTTAACTCCAAGTAGTTGTTTCATAGTGACAAATCTTATCTTTGGTAGTGGCTTTGTCAAGATGTCAGCTCGTTGTAGTTCTCCACTTATGTGTTCAACTGCTAAGTCTTCTTTCTCGACGCATTCTCGTATAAAGTGATACTTAGTATCAATGTGTTTGCTTCTTCCATGGAACACTGGATTCTTCATTAGTGCTATTGTAGATTTATTGTCCACATAAATGGTAACCTTTTCTTCTGCTGTATTGCTGAGTAGTCTTTTTAACCAAAGTCCTTGAGTTGCTGCTGCTGTTGCCGCAATAAATTCTGATATACATGAGGATAATGCTACAGCTCCTTGCTTTTGAGTGCTCCAACTAATATGTGGATATCCAAAGTAGAAAACTATTACTGTTGTGCCTCTTCCTTCTTGTGTGTTGACGCCGTAACTGCTAGCCGTGTATCTTGTTTCCTCCTTTGTGCCCATAGGTTATTCCAAAGTCTTTTGTTCCTTTGATATAACGCAGTACTTGCTTGATTGCTTTCAAATGTTGTTCTTGTGGGTCTTGCATGAAACGACTAAGTAATCCAACTGAAAAACTTAGATCACGTCTTGTGTGTAGTAAGTATCGTAAGCATCCAATTAGGCTTCGATACTCTGTGGCGTCTATTAATCTTACTTCAGTTGTTTTTGTAAGCTTGAGACCTGGTTCATAGGTAATTTAGCATCGTTACAGTCTAACATCCCCGTGTCTTTGAGTATCTTGTTTGCGTAGCCGGTTTGCTTTATTGAGATTTCACCCCTGTTTTGGGTAACCTCAATACCAAGATAATAAACAAGTAAACCAAGATCACTCATTTCAAATTTCTCTTTCATCTATTCCTTGAAAGTTTCAATCTCTTTCTTTGATGATCCTGTAACTATTAAGTCATCAACATATACTCCAATAAATAGTGTTGATACCTTATTTGTTCTTGTGTAGACTGCTTGTTCTAGTGCACACTTCTTGAAACCAAGTATTTTCAATGTGTTATCTAACTTGGTGTACCATGCTCGTGGAGCTTGTCGTAGCCCGTAAAGTGCTTTTATGAGTCTGTAAACTTTTCCGTTGTCCTTTTCTTTTATAAAACCTTCAGGTTGTGAGACATAAACTTTTTCCTTCAATTCGCCTTGTAGAAATGCTGACTTTACATCCAGGTGATGTACTTCCTATTTGTTGTATGCTGCTAGAGCCAATATTAATCGTATTGTCTCGATTCGTGCTACTAGTGCGAAGACTTCATCAAAGTCTATGCCATGTTCTTGAATATATCCTTTGGCTACTGGTCGTGCCTTGTGCTTTAATATCCTTCCTTCAGCATCCCTTTTTGTCTTAAATACCCATTTTAAGCCAATTGCTTTATGATTTTCTGGCAGGGTAGTTAGCCTCCAAGTATTGTTCTTGTTAATAGAATCAATCTCTGCTTTCATAGCTTCAATCCACTTTTCATCCTTTGTTGCTTCCTTGTAATTCCTTGGTTCGTCTTCAATTAGTAATAATTCTTCCGTTTTGTCGTATGTTTCACTTAAGGCCCTGTAACCTTTTATAGGTGTATGATCAATTCTTAAATCTGTTGGTGAAGGTGTATCAACTTCTGAATCTGGTTAAATGATGGTGGGTTGTTGTGGGCTATATTCATGAGTAGACATCTGGGAATTGGGTAGTAGGTGTTTCTTCATCTCAATTGTTGTTACCATGTGTAACATTATTTTCGAACTCTTCATTTCCATTTGAGATATACTGAGTACTAGATATTTCATTATTCCCTATAATGAAATCAGTTCATTCGGGTCTGTCTAGATCGAAATCTTTAGTAAATTCTTTCCAATTCCATGCCTCATCTTCTTTGAATTTTACGTCCCGACTGATCCAAATTCGATTATTTATTGGATCAAATAGACGATATGCCTTAGATCATGGCTCACTGCCTATGTATACCAATCGTATACTTCTATCATCTAATTTTGTTAAGTGTTGTGAAGGTACCTTTGCATATGCGATGCAGCCAAAAATCCTTAGATGGTGTAGGCTTGGCTTTCTTCCCTTCAAAGCTTCGTATGGTGTAATGTCTTCGAGTGACTTTTTTGGTGTGCAATTTAATATCAGTATTGCATGTCTAACAGCTTCTGCCCAAAAATTCTATGGCAGGTTTGTTGCCTTCATCATGCATCTTGTTGTTGAAAGAATTGTCCTATTCTTTCGTTCAACAACTCCGTTTTGTTGAGGTGAGTACGGTGCTGTTAATTGCCTTGAGATGCCATTATCTTTGCAATATTGAAGGAATACATTTGATGTGAATTCCCCCCCTCTATCTGTTCTAAATACCTTTAACTTGATTCCAAGTTCATTTTCCACCCTTTACTTAAATTCTTTAAAGATCCCAAAAGCTTGATCTTTTGAGTCTAGAAAGCATTCCCACATATATCTTGAGTAGTCATCTACAAGTAGAAATATGTACCTTTTTCCATTTGGTGTGGATGGCGATATTGGACCACCTAGATCACCAAATACTAAGTCTAATGGTGCCTTTGACCTTGATTTTGCTTGTTGTGGGAATGGGGCTCTGCTAGGCTTTCCTATTAAGCATATGTCACAGATGTTCGTCGTATGCTTGGTGGGAGGTATTCCATATACCAACTTCTTTGAAACCATTTTCTTTATTGATCCAAAGTTCAAATGACCCAGCCTTGCATGCCATAACCATGCTTTGTCATGTAGATTGGCTAATAAGCAAACGGGTTTGCGTATTTTTAGATTTGCCTTGTACAGTCGATTTTTTGATCGCGTAACCCTTAGTAGAATATTGTTACTTGAATCATATAATAGTAGTAGGCCTTCTATCATGGCTATTCTGCAACCATTCTCCGTCAATTGGCCTAGGCTTAATATATTGCTCCTCAGATTTGGAATGTAGTATACCTGTGAAATGACCCGTTGTTCATTTTTGCATTCAAATAATATAGTTCCTTTTCCTTTGATCTCTATGTTTGATCCATCTCTGAATCTTACGTTTCCGGTGATGTTCTCGTTTATTTCCTTGAAATAGTTTTTGACTCCCGTCATGTGATTACTTGCACCACTGTCTAAATACCATAGACTATCATCATTTGTAGTTAACCTGCTTGGATCGAGATTCTTCTCGTTTAAGAAAACCTTTTGGTGTTCTACAATGGTTGCTTTAAGTAGCGTTGGTTCTAAATCTTCTTCAATGAGATTAGTGTTCTCCTTCTTGATCCTTTTCTGGACATTTATTTGCATAATGTCCATACTTCTTACTGTAACATTCTAAAATTCATGATTTGTAAAATAAATAATTATTGAGGGTTAGAAATTTAAAGAGTACACGACATAAGGGATTGTAGTGTCGATACTCGAAAAATATGATTTTATTGCAATAAATAAAATCATTGATACGGGAAATTATATATTTTGAATTTAATGGATTTGGGAAAAGAATGCAAAAGGGAAAACTAGAGGAACGAGTTCTGCCAAATGAGAAAAGTTGATTTGGAAATGATTGTGATTTGAGAAATCATTCCAAAATCACGTTTTTGATATTTAAAGCCAGATTTGACGGCCTAAATCTTGGAATTTTGGGCTGAAATTTTGTGGAGTCGTTCCTAAGGGTGTAAGGGAGTAAACCAATTGGAATTTCGTGATTTCATCAAGAATTGAGAGAGATATCGAGTTCAGAGCGGCATACGGTCATTCGGTACGAAAACGACATACTCAACCAAAATCGATGTATAATTTATGGATGGCTTCGTTTTTCGATTACCTTTCTATGGGCATAAGTTTCGTGGGCTGTAGTAGTCTGTACGTCGAGCAGTTTGGTCTAGAAGCCGCTGTGGCGGCGGCTCGACGAATTCGGGTACAAAAACTCAAAATACGAGTTTAATAATGAACCGTAGGGGCTGTAAATTTATATATATGAGTTGGGATGTTTGTTATTTATAAACTTTTGTAAAAAGTTTGGTGAAAAACGGTCGAGAAACGACCTTAATCGGGGCTGTTCACGACAGCCGTACCAAAGGTGCGACCGGGTTAGGTCGGATGACAAGTTGTGTTGGGCTAGCGTTGGACCGAGATTTGGGCTACGACTTTGTGTCGGGGCTGACTTTTGGGGTTGGGTTCGGTTAAAGTCGAGTCGTTTTTATTAAACTGAATTTATTATAAAGAGATTTGAGTGTCGTTTAATTTATTTATTTGGATTAGTCGAAATAAGTTGAGATGTTTCGATGAAGTTGGTTGAGTTTTGGACATCAAATTATAAAGGGTTTTAATTAATTGGGTTATCGCATTTTGGGATTTATTATTTAGAGATTTATTATTTATTAATTAGATTATATCTAATTAATATTTTAATCTCCAAGTTATTTATTTATTTAAGGGCGGAGGGTTTATTAAATTATAATAATTTAATAACTTGTTTAAGGAGTCGTGGTTGGATGATTGGGGGATTGGATGTTTTAGAATGACACCTATATAGTTATCGGTTGAGTTTAATGCGCCGTGATTTATTTTGGACGTGAAGTAGTCCATTGGACGACGGATGTTTGGGGTTGACCCGTTGACCATGTCAACCCAGGGTTGACTATAGTTTGACCCATTTGACTTTAGGACTCACTTTGTGGGAAAACTCAAGACACTAATTATGGAAATGTAACTATATTTTATAGGGTATTACTCAGGGACGAGGTTTAGGTAAGCGGAGCTATTCAGGTGAGTTTTTCACGAGATTTCACTGGGATGTATACATATGTATTAAATGTATTTTTACATATATGGTGTGGATGTTTATATGCTAATTGATGAGGTGATATTATTGCATGTTTGCTTTAATTTGGTGATCTACATGCATGTAGTTAAATTATGGTGTAGCATGCTATTTATGTTATATGATGATACATTGCATGCAAATAGGAGTTGGGGTGTAGGTTAACATGCTTATAAAATGTATATAACCCGGGTATGGGATATCGGCTCGATGTGTCACACTTTGGGGAGGCACGACCCGAAATGGGCGATAGTTTCTGGTGGACTTACACGCCCAGGGAATGTCTGTGACATGGCAGGTCCCTACCAACGGAGAGGAGTTAAGAGATCTCATTGGGGGTGCATATAATTGGTGAAATTGCATATCATATTTATTCGATAATTCTATGTGATTGAATGTGTGTCGGATAGTCGCACGTAAACCGTGAACTCACTGAGCTATTTAGCTGACTATAGTATACATCTCAGGATCGGGAGGTTCAGGAATTGACAAGGGCAAATGACACGATTAAGGAGTTTAGTTCCTTTTACTTTATTTACGTACACTTGTATGTATTTCGGAGTTTATCTGGGTTTGAATTGTAGTGATCCGGTATGGGACAGGTTATCTTTTAATACTTATTTTGATTTGATGTTTAGACTTCCGCTGTAAACGTTTTAGTTATTAATTGGAGTATTTAATGAGGTGTTTTGATGACGTGATATTTCATTTATTTGGAAAAAAATGGGGTGTTACTCTTACAAATGAAGCATTGTACTTTATTCTTATCAAGAGTAAACTTCTTTGTATTACTGATAGTTTCTTTCTTGAAACTGTTTTGTGAGGGTTCCCAGTTCTTCCTTTTTGACCTGAATCTGTTATTCCTCGGCCTCGTGATTGGTTAAATCTACCACGACCACGTCCTTTGAAAGGTTGGCCTCGATTTTCATGTCGTGTGAACATCAATCCTTCTTGAGTGTCCACGAATCTTTCCCTTTTGAATTTGAGTCTTTCTTCAAAAGTCTTCAGTCTCCCGATTGCTTCGTCTAGAGACATAGTGTCTAGGTCCGAGTATTGTTCAATGGACGCAACAATTTGAAGAAACCGATCGGGTACTGCATTTAGTAACTTCCGAACAAGACTAGTGGAATCTTCATATGTTAGTCCCAAGCTTGCTGCTTTGTTTATAATACCCGTTAACTTCGTAGTGAATGAATCAACTGATTCATTTTCTTTCATTTGTAACATCTCAAATCCCGTCTTGAGTGTTTGTAATCTTGCCTTTTGGACACTGTTTACGCCAACATGTCTGGTTTTCAGTGCATCCCAAACTGCCTTTGCAGTTTTGTATTTTGAGATGAGAAGCAGTTGATCCTCTAGTAGTGATTGGTCGAGATATGCGATAGCAGTTTTATCCTTTTTTACATCAACGTTTGTAGTTGAAGTTGCTTCCCAGAGACTATTTGCTTCCAATCTAATTTGCATTCGGATTGCCCATGTAGTGTAGTTTGTTGATTTCAACATCGGGCATTGGAAATGGGTAGCAGGACCTATTTCTTTGCAAATTTTGGAATTGTCTCCTTGTTCCTTGTTCTCCTTCCCCATCATGATTTTAATATAAAATTTATATTAATAAATTTGTTTTTCTTTAAAAAAAATATTTATAATTTTATTGATAAAACTAATAATAAAGAAAACTTTATTATTGTTAATAAAATAAGTATAAGTTTTTTTAAAGATGCATTTATAATTAAACAACAATATATTTGAAAAAACTTTTATTTCTTAATTTAAAGGAATTAGGGTTTTTCTTTAAAAGAAAAGAAGGGAGCGTATACTTTTTTGTGTATGCGCCGCTTCCCTACTTTGTATGTGTTTGTTCAAAAAAAAAATTAAGTACCCCTCTGATTTGAACGGCGGTTTCTTTGCCGTGATTTCCAGTCATTGCTTACTGCACCTTCCTCCCTTTTGATCGGCGGTTTCACGGTTGCGATGGTGTTGCTCGGTTTTCCCTTTTCGAACAGCGGTTACCCCTGCCTTCGATTTGATGACCGATTGGATTCCCCTTTTTTGAATGACGGTTGCCCCTGCCTTCGATTCGATGGTTTTGCCGCCAGTTGGGTTTTCCGGTTGTCTTCTCCGGTTCCGGTTAAGGTAAGTCCCCTTTTTCCCGGTGGGTGCCAGTAGGTCGTAGGCTTCCTTTTGGATTTCGGCTGCTCTAGGTATCCCCTTGAGATTCTGATTAGCCCCAAATGAACACTGTGATGGTGGTTAATCGTTGATCTTTGGCGGTTCTTGGTGATTCTCTGGTAGATGATGAGAACCTGTGGTCTTATTGAACCAGGGCTCTGATACCAAATGTTGGATTGAATAACACAAATAACCAGAGTTTTATTTAATGAGAATAAAAATACACACTGATTCCATACATATTGATACCTATATATACACAACGAACCGGTGCCTTTCAACCATCGTGGTGGTTTGCAAAGAGCAGTTATCGACGGTTTATAGGTGGTCGCACCTCTTCATATGTGACTGCTTTATACACACACATATATATATAAACTATATTAAATGTCGAGATTAATCCTAACAATTATTACTATGTTATTTTAATGAAATGGAATTAGTTAAAAACACTTTTACATGCGAGAGTTTTGGAGCTTTACTAAGATGCATACATGAAAGTGTTTATTTTTGTTGTTAAGAAAGTGTTTATATTTCCAATTCTTTCAATGTACAGGATGATGCTTAAATGATGGTTCACGTACAAGTTATTGTGTTGTACATCCAAGATTTTTGGACTTCTACCAAGATGCATACATGAAATTGTTTATTTATGTTAATGTTAAGAAAACAACTCTATTGTTTTATCATTCCCATATACTATGTGAGGAAAAAATCTCTTGTTATTTCTTCGTTATTCCTTCCATGTTTCTCTAATAAAACATCAACACATCATCAAGCTTTTACTCTCTCCCATTGTTGTTTAGTTTACATATGCCTCCCCATATACACTATTAGAAAATTGAGTATTTTCAACGAAAAATGTCGTTGAAAATTTTCTATGAATTTTAGAGGGTTTATTGATAAAACATAATTTTTCTACGAATTTTCAACGAATTTCCGTTGAAAATCTCTCACAAAATGCATTTTCAACCAAAAAATTTTTGACGAGACATTTCGTTGAAATTTTTTTGGTTGAAAATGCATATATGTTTGTGAGAGATTTTCAACGGAAATTCGTTGAAAATTCGTAAAAAATTTATGTTCTGTCAATGATCCTCTAAAATTTGTAGAAAATTTTCAACGACATTTTCCGTTGAAAATACTCAATTTTTTAGTAGTGATATCTACATATACTACAGAAAAGTAACTACCTTTCATCTAAATCACCGGTAAAATAGGCTTCCCAAACCTCCCGACGAAAATACAGTTACTTATAGTGATCACCTCCCAACCTCGTACTTGGCCTCATATCTCGACACATGCTATAATTTGATTGTTGGAATTGGAAAGGAAACATGAAAGGGGAATCATGTGAATTTTTTCTTTTTAAGTGACCTTTTTGGTTTTCTATTTTTTTGAACAGCAAGATGCAATTTTATTCAAACAAGGCTAGCAAGATGCTAGAACCAACAAAACAGTCAAGAGTTACAAGCCAGTGAGGGAGAATTAACCCAATCCTCTCTATAATTGCTACTCCCATTTCTACTGTCACCTTAATCCAGTAAAACGCATAGTATTGTACCAAATTAGCCACCTCATTTGCATTTTTTATCTCCCCCTCTGAACACCATCTCGTTCCGTTGAGTCCACATCACCCAAAAATAAGCCATGAGAATCACCGATCGAACCTTTCTGCTGCAGTTCTTAACGTTCGAGCTTAGTGCCTTTTCTGACAGGTTCCTTACCTAATGAGCATCAACCTGCCAGCAGCTCAGCCAACTGTGCAGATGTGCAGCTACCTCACGTGCTGTCGAGCACCGCACGAATAGATGATCAGCGCACTCCGGCATTTTTGATTTTCAAGTTTTGTTAGATCCCAAACTAGCAACAATTGAGAAAACTCCATAAAATGTAGAGAAGAGATAGAGAATCAAAGAACATTAATCACAAAATCATCAACTCATAATCATGTATTGATCGTTATGGAGGGAATTATGAAGAACACCACATATTAGAATGAACCGACTCTCATAAGTCTATATGTGTGTAAAGTGTGTTTTCTCCCAAAACTAACTTACAAAAGAAGCTAAGACACCATATTTATAGGTGCCCAATACATGTGTTAGGCCCAAGCCCATAAAACACTAAAAAGCCCAAAATACAATTCTTTATAAAACTTTCTATCTAATTGGGGCTAATTAAATATAGCAATCTCCCACTAAAGTTTTATAAAGAAAGCATCATCAAATATTCTCCCCTTGCTTTCTTTAGAATCTCTTATGTGTCATTCTTTAAGTCTTCAAGGCATTACAAGCTCCCCCTCAAATGTAGGCTCATATTCTTGAAAAACCGAGACATTTTACACTTTCTGTCCAGTTTTCATGACTCAACTTTATCACTGTTTTTGACCATTAAGGAGACTTATTGAGAGAAAACATAAAACATGCACATTGAACTTCAGCCTCTTAGCTTATCAACAAGCTTTGATTCAACCAATTTGGATGTGTTAGTCCCCAAGGAGAGATGGCTAACTAAGAGAGGGTTTTGTAGAAGGGGGGGGGGTTGAATATAAAACACACAGAATATACTCTTTTTAAATTTTTTAATATAAATATTAAAAATTTACACACAGATAGTTTGATGCGGAAAAGAACAGGCAGACTATTCTATCAAACTAAACACACAGATAACAGTAATTAACTTATACACTAAGGAAGTTAAAACAATACTATTATAGCACACAGCTTTGCCACAGTCACACAAATAATCACTCTGAAGATTTGTTGAAAGCGTGAGATTTCTGGAAAGGACTTCATCTCCTTTTATAGTGCCCATGCATGGGATGCAAGTGGACGGTACATCAAGGTTTCATTAGCTGGAAGATTATCTGTTGGACAAAGGAAGAGACCACTTCCTTTGTACTAGAATAATGGATGAACCATTCCTTGTAGCACGTAATGTCAGATAACTTTATCTTCTATTCTTCATGCTCTGTGAAGTCCCATCAAACCTTTTAGCTAAAAGATAAATATTCCTTTTATAAGAATAAAAGAGAATGTCTTTATTTAAAGCTTGATGCCCAAGTTCTTGCTGGCTCACGTGTCTTGCAATTGATGTGAGTCAAGAACTTATCTCTTTGAAATTGCTAAGTGATACATCACACTATGTATCACATCGGTGGATACCTTGTAAGATTGGAATTGATAAGTGTACACTTTGCTTGATAAACTTCATCTTTCACTAGATGACAAAAGTGTACACCCTTGAACTTGTGACTTGATATCACAGCCTTAGAAAATATACCTGCAATTTCGGTGACCAAGATTATAGTGTCGGTGACCATGACATCAAACTTGATGACCTCATCTTATTTGATGTCCTTAGTACTTTTGGTGACTTTTGAGTGTACCATCGGTGACCCACTATATTGGTGACCCAATCTTGACTTGGCAAAATGATCTGAATATTGAAGTTGGTTGATACATCCAAAATTCCACTTTTTGATGTACAACCCTTGATTGAATAGTCTTTGACTCTTCAATACTTGAAGCATATTTCAGACCTTCAAAAGAACCTGTAAAAGTTCATTCATATAAAGGAAGGTGGTTCATCACCAAATCATCGGTGACCCAACATGATGAAAATTGAGTGAGTTGTGCAAGTTTTCCCTCAGCTGCGCAAACCAGTCATCAAAACAAAGAATTTGACGCTTTAAACCTCGTTGAGTTGAATTCAGCTCCGAGCTTTAGAATGAAAAACAGAGAAGATTGTGACAATAAATATGTCACACATGTAACTTGAATCCATGAAGAACGGACATGCGAACATTCATCTGAAATCGGAAGGAGTATGAGTGAAAAACATTGCTTTCATTCCAGCATTAGTCAGCAGACTTTGACAGTGAATAAGACATGCCAGCTCACTGAATTTGACAAAATTTAAAACTTCAAAGTCGTGCATATGTGTGTTATCATTCCAACGCAATTGGATTCATGTAGATTGGAGCTTCGAGTGAAACGTTGTGCGCGTGTTTCTGAAACAGCGCAATGCTGTCAGAAAACCGAAAAATAATCGGGTTTTGGGCTTTGGTTCGATGTGAGTTCTGGACCAACGTACTTTGATTTTGATGCTCTGGACTACCTCTGGTCTGTCTCTGGTTCATCATGATGTTTGGTCTTCGTGAGCTCTGGTTTGAGAGTTTTGATCGTACCGAACACCATGAAATGCACCATTTGCATAAGGGCACTTCTAATTAAGCTTCTGGCCCATTAAGATTTAAGTAAGATGTCCTATTAAGCTCTGATCAAGCTTAAAAAAAACTTCTGAAAGAGCTTCTGAAATGATTAAGCTTCTGGATCAATTAAGCTTCTGATGTAAATTCCTTCTGAATACCACATCTTTTGATCGACTTCTGATGTACAAAAAAACTGATCAGAAGTGCACTTCTGGACAGCAAGCAGAAGATTCGTAAGGCTTCTGATCGAAGCTTCTTAACACAAGCAAACACACAAACTTCTGGAGTTCTCCTTTTGCATAAACATGCTTCTGATTAAGTCTTTTGGTTGCAACTTCTGAACAGCTTTCAGAAGATCTGTACGACTTCTGATCAAAAATTCCTTCTGATTAAGCTCAGTCTCACTAAGTTTTTTACATTTTAATTCTGTCTAAACTCTACTTCTGAACTTTTGAGTCTACTTCTAAGATTTCATTCACCTACAACAGAGCTGATAAAGCTTATGGTTTTGCTGATAGCTGCCCGGATTAAGCTCTGATCGAAAAATACTTCTGATTAAGCTCATTAAGCTCATTAAGCTACTGATGAAGTAGGTTTCTGAATAGCTTCTGAACAGCTGCAGATCGCAACTTCTGGACAGCCTTCAGAAGCTTCTAGACAGCTCTGGATCTCTAAACTTCGGCACTTACATGCTTCCGTGCATAATAGTTAAATAGCAATGAAAACCTCTTATTAAGCTCTGCGATTAAGCTCTGCGGAATCTGATCATGACTGATGGATCGAAAGTGATTTTGATTGAAAATTGAAGAGAAACTTCTGGGGTGCTGTACCTTCTTATCCGGTTTAGCCCACCCTCTGTATGAAGCTTCTGAATGAGCTTGTCTATGAATACTCATATTAAGCTCTGTAGCCTCTGGATGACTTCTTGACAACTTCTGAACTGCTGTTGACCGCAACTTCTGGACAGTTAGTTCGATCTTAATACAGAACCACCACATTCTGTTTCATTTTAAGCTGACAAGACTTCTGGATTATACTCTGAGTGCATCGAAGCATTTGATATTGATTCATCAATGATTTCAACATCTAGACCTTTGATAGCTTAACAACTTCAGCTGCAGCTGCCTTCTGTGGTTTCACAACAGCAGGTGCCTTCTGTTGAGTTTCTAGACTTGACAATACTTGTGGACATTTGACATTCAAACTTCTCGATCAGAATAAGCTTGTTGTACCATCACGTCCACATATAAGCATTTTTATCACTAGAGAGAGAGATAAGAAAATTGATCTTATAATTTTTACACAAAACCCGGTCGTGCCTATTCCATGAATAAGATCTTCTGGATGACAAGTAGTTCAATGAATCCACCATTCAGCAGCTTTTGAGCTATTTGATATTTAAACCAGACCCACCAGCAACAAGTGTTGTCAAGAGAGCAGCTCAGACGCAGATAAGCCTTCAGCTGGCTCTGTCTTCTATACAACAGCTTCTATGCAACAGCTGATTAACGATCTGTCAGATCAGATAAGATGGCTAGGAAAGTAGCAACACTCTCTCATTCAATGGCTGCCTTGAATTTGCTTCTGGGATGCAGCAAGTCCGTATAAAACCAATTTGTAGACTGGAATAAGAGATGGTATGAGAGAAGTGATGAATCAGTTTGACTTGGAACAGAAGATAACGTAGGCATCATTGAAGATCATCATGTAGACCATCCTGCCATTGATGTGTCTGAAAGCAACAGTGAGGCTGCTGATGCCATTTAGACAACTGTAACAAATTTTGAATCTATTCAGCCCCAAACCCCAGTTGTAGATGAGAGTTGAAAGGTGAGCTTATTGGGTATCTATCTGATCTTGCATACATGCCAAGGCTCCTACTGCCTCCACCACCTCCAAAAGAGTTATCACCAAAGAAGGATTAAAAGATGTTGTTTTGCTGGCACTTTAACCAGGTGATGAAGTAGAAAGAGAGCATAAAAAAATAGAAAAGTTGTCCAATTCTAAACTCATCCCTGCTCAACAAGCAATTCACCAAGTCTTGCACACCCAATTGTTAGCCAACTTTCAAGTTTTGAAAGTAGCAGTAGTGATCTTCTTTCTAGATATTTAATAGGAGTATAGCCCAAAATTAGGCATCTGATATAGCTCAAACACATCATTCGACAATCCAACCACTCATATCACTAATTTGCAGCAATGTGCGGTTTGAATTTTGCCACATCACCAGCTGAATGGTAGCACTTCCAAATTATTAAAACGTGCCAACCTTAAAACATCATTAATGCTCATCAGAGAATAATACAGAGCCTTGTTAAAAGTGTTCAATTGGATGAGCTAATCAAGGATAACAAGTGCCATAGAATCCAATTGAGCAGCAGAAACTGAGATGACCAAAACCATAATCGTGAATAACAAAATCAACAGCTCTATTAGAGTATTATGAACAATCTTCTTTTGATTTTAAACCAATAGCAACAAAAACATCCTGTTTTGGAATTTGAACCTCAAATTTTTAAAGGCCAGACAACCTTAAACCACAATCAGTTCATATCAAGGTTGTGTCAACGTGTTACTACACAAAATTATCCATGGGCAACGGCAAACCCGGTATGAATTACTGATTTGTTGTTAATCAAACCCAACTGAAAGAAGAGAGTCCACTCTTGGATTTATATAAGGCCAGATCAAAGATCAACAGCCCTACTGCCAAGATGCTTAGAAGCAATGAACTCAAGAACACAACAAGATGAGATCAAATATCAATCACCTATTTAGTGCTAAAAATTAGACCAATGAAGGAGGGAGATCAAATTTAATCAAAACACATACACACATATGGTAAAACTGATCAAATGTAATTTATTGAAATTAAATCTTCACAGACACATTTCATCAAAACATGTGGTGTGCAGAAACAGATTGGGTTTAGAATCAATGTAATCTTCTATAAATGATCATCCAAATCTCATCTAGATGAAATATTGAATCTCAAATAAGCTTAAAACAGTAAATAATATCATAGAAGTGATATTTCAATTTTGGCTCATGTGATTGAAGCAATCGAAGCACCAAAACACCAAAATCAATTGCCAATTCTACAATCGTTGCCATAGATGACTGAATTGAAGAAAAGTTTCTTCAATTGGCTCTGATACCACTTGTTAGATCCCAAACTAGCAACAATTGAGAAAACTCCATAAAATATAGAGAAGAGATAGAGAATCAAAGAACATTAATCACAAAATCACCAACTCATAATCATGTATTCATTGTTATGTAGGGAATTGTGAAGAACACCACATATTAGAATGAACCGACTCTCATAAGTCTGTATGTGTGTAAAGTGTGTTTTCTCCCAAAACTAACTTACAAAAGAAGCTAAGACACCATATTTATAGGTGCCCAATACATGTGTTAAGCCCAAGCCCATAAAACACTAAAAAACTCAAAATACAATTCTTTATAAAACTTTCTATCTAATTGGGGATAATCAGATCTAACAAGTTCTTTTCTTAGTGTGACTTGGTGGATTCTTTTGTAACCTAATTGACCCTTGTAAAGCTGCAACCTTAAGTCCTTAATTAAGTTTTTCTTTGTTGGTAAACATGGGTTTTCGAACCGACTTATGCACACCAACTAATCCTTAGTGATTTCTATGAAAACAAAACAATAGTGCAAAAGTTTCCATTTTTTCCGAAGTATCTAGTATTTATATACGGAAACACATACAAATAAATACACTCGTTTCATTTTTTGATGATGTTTGAACCTCCAACCTCCTAAGAGACTAGAGGCTCACATACCGCTATGCCAAATGTCCATTGGTTTAAAGTTGCAATCTGGTCAGAAAGAAATTACAATATCCTCATGTTGTTTATTTCATGTTCAAAGTATATCTTACAGATATATAAACGACATAGAAATCCATGTGTTTGGGTAGCCGCTTGATTTATAACATAGTTCTTCCTATTTTTACGACCACTTCAAATCTATATGTTGGTTGATTTATACCATTCTTTTAGGATGTGTTTTCTACCTTGGATTGGATAGTACGAGCGAGAATGGAGAGTACGAGCGAAAATAAGGTAGAGTGGTGAAAGAATTATATAAAGTTTTAATGTTTTAATTTGACATGGGTGGTTGGATGATTTACCAATATTGTCTTGTCTCCTTGATTTTTTAAACATGCAAGTCTAAGTCGGCGTGCTTGCACCTTGAAACGAAAAATTCTAGATTGTTGACAAGCAAACCAACCTCTCAAGATTCTACTGTTTGTTTTCTGTGTCTAGCCTATAAGGGCATTGTATATTTTCTCTTGGTGTCTTGTTTATCTTACGATAAAAAATTATTTCCAATCTTAAAAAATGAAGATATGAATGGAAGGTTGAGCTAATAACTAGTAGTGGTGGCGGTTGTTTATCGCTGTACAAAATCATCAGGGTCAGGCACAATATTTAAGTTACAACATGTCTTTTGACAATGTTTATGGCACAATACGTATACAAATTGGCAATAGTGACAACCCCCGAGATGAAATTGGTGTGTACACAATTTAATTAGTTATTCAGTGTTGTCAGAGATAGAACAATCGTCATCGTGTCATGACCTATTAATTCCATAACGATGGATTTAGATATTGGAATTATCTCGATGGAGACTTAAAGAACATGAGAACAATATTGGTAATATGAACAACATGTTATCCGGAAATGAACTAGGAGCAATACATGGTTCGCAATGGGTTGCATTATATGTATAACCTATTAGATAAGCCATATCGAACTATTCGATTATGACTTAACGTCCAAGATAATGGCTTATTTGTTATGTCATTTGGAAGGTGTTATCTATTAGAGCATCAGCATTCCATCCAATCATCCATGCCCTATCATTTTTTCTTTCACACGTAATTCTTTATTGCCAATGCGTTTTTTTTTTTTTCATTTACTTGTTTATTTAACTATTATTACTATGTTATTATAATGAAATGGAATTAGTTAAAAACACTTTAAGCGACAATATTCTAACTACCGATAATACTATAAACTTACAAGTTTCAGACACCAATTTTAAATTATTCAAGTTTAAATAGATTCACAGCAATTTGTAAATTGATTTTGATTTCCAAAAACGTATATATCGGGTGGATACCGTTTTATCTGACTTATATTTTCTAAAATAGAAATAAAAAAAAATATAAAGTCTAGACATTGTTAAATGATGCCAAATAATGATTACATTATTTTTTCATATATCATGTTAGATCAAACTGTTTTTAATCAAAAACCATTATTTTTTTAAACATATAAAATCTACTATTCAATATATTTTGCCAGATTATTATTTTAATTAATTTTAAGATAGAATAACATGTAAAATGGTCAACTTCGACATTCAGACTTTCTATCCAACACAACAAGCTAATATAAATACATAAATTAATCAATATAAATAGTTTAATCCAAACATAGTTTATTAAAAACATCCTATACAACTGTATTCCATCTATTCTTAAGAGTAAAAATGTAATGTTGGTTAACTAAAACTGTATTAAATGGAAATATTCCAAATTTAATAAAAAAACCTCCGACAACTGTTATTTCATCTATTCTTAAGAGGAAAAATGTTCATTTGGTTAACTAATAGTGTAATAATTGTAAATATTTCAAATAATGGTTTTTTATTGTGCACATTAATTTTGGGATGTCGTAGTATGTTAATCCACCATAACACTAACTTTTTATTTTGTAACATCCTAAATTGATTTTCACTGTTATAGTAATAACAAGGTTATGTCCATTTCGGTATCTTAAATATTAAGACAAATATTAATCCGATCTTATAAGTTTTAACAAATTTTTGAGTTCACAAATAAGTAACAGGAAAGTAAGCTAGTTGGTGATGACACTTGTTGTTACGGAAAAGGGGTGTCACAATTTTTTTACCCAAAAATACTGAGGTATATTCACCATCAAGTTTAACCTGTGTCTATTTGACCTATAGATATATTACAATACTCAGGAAAAAACTAGTGTCCCTTTAAGACACGTGTTCATAGGGGATTTCTCAAAAGTTATATGGGAAAAGGTTAATACGAGCCTTTAATTTAGCAATGAATCTATTTGAAGTGGCTCATTTCCTACCGGATAAGCTTTCCACGTAGGCATGAGAAAACGATAGATTATGTGAACTCATTGTGGGTTGGATCTTGACTTTCATCTATATAAACATGGTTGGCCATATTATAAATTGACACACTTTCATTTGGGAAGACGAGGAGAAAAGTTTGCTCATATGTGATCAAATTCAGTAATAGAGAAAACTATCGGTACGTCACTAGGTGAAATAGAAAACACTAAAACTGTTTAGAAAACACGTGGTGGCTATGTGGCCACCAATCCTCTATATGGATGTCACCTTACAATATCCGTTGGATTATAGTACATATTACAAGGAAAGAAATGGAAAATTTACAAATATAAGTAAATGACGTGAATGAATGTACACAAATTAAAGACATGAAAGGCCTACGTACATTGATTTTTGCTTAATTGTTAGAGAGTGATGAGTGCCAAAAGTGCTTCTCGGTATATATCCCAATCCTTTTTACATCTGTGTTTCTCGTATTGCTCGTGTTTGACTTGGTCAGACTCTCGTTAATGCATATGCTGATAACTATAGGACGAATACTTCTATTAATTGGGTTTTTAGGATGCCACCGATAAATAAGAGTCCTAATATATCATTCACTCGGAAGATGACCTTAAAGGTGATTCCTATAAGACCAAAAATAGAGTCTCGTATCTAAAGGCGTTGCAATAGGTTTATAAGACGTTTTTGGGTGTCTTAACAAGTTTACTAGGACGTTTAAAAAAATGTCACATTAGCTATTTTATAGGAGGCAATTTCAAGCGTTCAATAAACACCAATGTCTTATAAAAATATTGGTTTGTATGACACGTTCTCAAAAGTTGACTTATAAAACGCTTTTTATTACAACTGTTCTAAAAACATTTGTTACGATGCCCAAGCGAGTTATAAAATTATTACAACTCCTTTATATATGCCGGTTTATTTTTTGAACTTGTAATTGGTGTTTTATATAGTGTTCAATCATGAAACTTATTTATTGATTACGTCCTAAAAACTTATTTTTGGCGTAATAAGTGTTACATTGTTCAAATATTTTTTTTTAACTTTGGTTCTTCATTTTTTTTAATTTCAAATCCGTTAAAGCTTATTAAGAAAATAAACATAAGTATTCAACATTTTGAATATAGATTTGCGTGACACATGCTTTTAGTTCTTTTAAAAATTTTGTTGACAGTAAAACATAATATTATTACAAAATATTGAAGGATTAGATGAATTAAACCATCTACAATTGAAACCGCAAGTGTTGTTTTACAATCCTTTTAAGTTTTTAATTTTTTGTCGAAAGTCGCTAATAGAATAAAGGGTTTCACCTACAGAAAATATCAACGGCCAAAAGAATTACAGGATGGAAACAATGGATGTGAACTGCAAATACAAATCTCAAAATGTTCTATAGAAACAAAAGTAGAATTTTTCGTAAAACCGGATTCGGGTTATTTTCTTAGCCACACGTCTTATTTTTATTTTATTTATACTAGAAGGGTACTCGCGCAATGCAGCGAGATCCATTTTAATTTTAATGTTATATTTTATTGTTTGTCTTTATCAATGTTATAATACGATTTTATTAGTTTTAAAAAAATAGATTTTATTTTTTGTAAACTTTCTTTATTTCATATTTTTTTAAATTATAATATAGGTTTAATAAGGAAATTAACCAAAATAACCAAAATAATACCATTTTTGAATTTTAAGTAATTATGCTTTAATCAATTGTATTAACTGCATAACAATATGTTTTAAGAGTTTTTGCCAAATACTTTATAATATAGTATAGATAAAAAACAGATCTGGAAACATGTCTGGATATTTTTTCTAAAAAAATAGTTCCACAATATTTCTTGGATAATGATCCGGTGGAATATTTTTTTTAAAAACATATGTACAATGTTTTTATAATAAACAGATATATGGTCGCTGGTACTTAATTATGATACAATATATAATAAAAATATAATTATTTAAATTTCCTAACATAATTAATAATATTTCCATCACATATTTTTAACAAATAAGATAATATAGATTGAATTAGTTTCCTTTGTTTAATATGGTATGAATATAAACGTTGAGGTTTGTTATGCAATTTTTAATATTGAAGATTCCATAATATATTTTAAAAACCATAAATAACCACCTATTGATATTCTATGCTTTTCAAATAAAGAAACTTGAGTAAATAATATATACAAGAAATAGCTATGATTTCAAGCTTATGATTTCCTTACATATTCATCACTACTTGTTTGAGAAAAAACAAGAAAAAAACTCGTCGGCTGTCATTTTGGATTTACAATATTTTTGTCATATTGTAAATTTGGGAGAAGGAAACTACTCCCATCCATCCTTAATGCAAATGCAGGCATTCAATGCACCTCTTAAAAAAATTACTCAATGAATAGCCAATGATACAAAAGTACCGTAATTTCAACGAATTAATTAGTTATGATAAACAACAACCATGAAACATTACGCATCATAAAGTTCCTATGTGCCGTTTTTTTAAATTTCCACTTAGGCATGAGAAAAGCATAGATTATGTGAACTCATTGTGGGTTGGATCTTGACTTTCATCTATAGAAACATGGCTGCCCACATTATAAATTGACACGCTTTCATATGGGAAGACGAGGAGAAAAATTTGTTTGCTCATATGTGATCAAATTCAGTAATAGAGAAAACTATCGATACGTCACTAGGTGATGTAGAAAACACTAAAACTGTTTAGAAAACACGTGGTGGCTATGTGGCCACCAATCCTCTATATGGATGTCACCAGATTGGATTATAGTACATATTCCAAGGAAAGAAATGGAAAATTTACAAATACAAGTAAATGACGTGAATGAAATGTACACAAATTAAAGACATGAAAGGCTTACGTACATTGATTTTTGCTTAATTATTAGAGAGTGATGAGTGCCAAAAGTGCTTCTCGGTGTATATTCCAATCTTTTTTACATGAAGGACAGTGTTGATTGCACATCTGTGTTTCTCGTATTGCTCATGTTTGACTTGGTCAGACTCTCGTTAATGCATATGTTGATAACTATATGACGGATACTTCTATAAATTGTGTTTTTAGGATGCCACCGATAAATAAGAGTCCTAATATATCATTTTATTAGACTCTCGTTAATTGGGTTTTTTAGGATGCTACCGATAAATAAGATTCCTAATACATGAAAGGCTTACGTACATTGATATTTGCTTAATTATTAGATAGTGATGAGTGCCAAAAGTGCTTCTCGGTATATATCCCAATCTTTTTTACATGAAGGATCACTACAGAAAAATCCTTGTTAGTGACAAAAAACATTTGGTCACTATTAAGTTAAAATTGGTCACTAAAGTCATTTAGTGACCAAAATTTAAGTCGTCACTAAAGGTCCGTCACTATTTTCAATAGTGACCAAATACAAAAGTGGTCACTAATTTGTAACGAAATAAAAGTGGTCACAGTGTTTGTGACGACTAATTTAGTAACTAAATATCGTCACTAAATCTCTAAAAGTCGTCACTAATTGTCCAAGATAACGGCTCCGTTAACGTCCGTTAACTTCCATTAGTGACCAAGAAAAGTTGTCACTAATTACAAAACCATGGGGAAAATTGTCATTAATTTTACTATAATTGTACTACATTAAAATCAAAACTTGTTGATCCGTAAATATAGAAATCTAAAATATTAATTCCATGCATAACCTTGTTGATGCAGCGAATAAACGGAAAACTAGATTACCATGTTGGTTGATTTATACAATTCTTTTAGGATGTGTTTTGTAACTTGAATTGGATAGTACGAGCGAGAATGGAGAGTACGTGCGAAAATAAGGTAGGGTGGTGAAAGAATTATATAAAGTTTTAATGTTTTAATTTGACATGGGTGGTTGGATGATTTACCAATCTTGTCCCATCTCCTTGATTTTTTAAATGTGCATGTCCAAGTCGGTGTGCTTGCACCTTGAAACGAAAAATGCTAGATTGTTGATAAACAAACCAACCTCTCAAGATTCTATTGTTTGTTTTCTGTGTCTAGCCTATAAGGGCATTGTATATTTTCTCTTGGTGTCTTGTTTATCTTACAATAAAAAATTATTTCCAGTCATATAAAATGAAGATATGAATGGGAAGGTTGAGCTAATAGCTAGTAGTGGTGGCGGTTGTTTATCGTTGTACAAAATCATCAGGGTCAGGCTCAATATTTAAGTTACTACATGTCTTTTGAGAATCTGGTTGTTTATGGCACAATATGTATACAAATTGGCAATGGTGACAACCCCCGAAGATGAAATTGGTGTGTACACAATTTAGTTATTCAGTGTTGTCCAAGTTAGAACAATCGTCGTCATTATCAACTACTCAATACGATCCATTGCTCTGTTGATACATCAAATTGTGTTCTAATCGATTGTTCTAAATCTGAATATTAAGATTGTTGTTGTTTACTATGTTCAGTATCGATTGCCGATCGATTGCTCTATTGATACGTCTGAACTCCCTATCAAGTTCTTAATTGATTGCTCTGTTGATGTATATCTCTTCGACTGTAGGTTAATCTCCAGTCTCTTTCATCATAGACAAATAACTGTGGTTTGTTTTTCACTCAGTTGAAGGAGGCAGAGGTAGAGACATTCGATTTTTCAAGTAAACAGAGAAAAGGAAGAAGTGATTTCGTATCTTCAATAAGTAAGCGACTATTCTTTAATCATTAGACGATTTGGTGAATTACGTTATTCTCTTATCGCTGATTATAGTTGCAATTGCTACACAAAACTATACAAAATTAGGGTTGCAGTCTCTTATCAATCTCTTCATTCTGTAAGTTTCGATTACAATTTGTGTATGAATCTTATTTGAAATTCAGTGTTTTCTTCAATATTAATTGTAATTTTGTCTGACTGCTCTGTGCAAAAGTGAAAGCTCCGATAATCTGATAGCAGCTAGGGATTATCCTCAACTTAATAAGATCTTTCAACGGTTTCTTTGATTTCCAGCTCTCGATCATCTTCTGGACTTCTTTTATTGGTAAATCATCTGCTAATTTTTTCAATTTGTTACTTTATGCAAGTTTATTTGATTCTTTTAGGGTTTATCCATTCACATAATTATATGTTGACAGCTAAAAGTTAAAAACCCCTTTCTGTTTAACCGGTGCCCTGCTCACTGCCACTAATGTTTCTAGTCATGATCTTGATTTTTAGTTTTTGGGTTTCATTTCCATTTGAGGAAAAATTGAGATAAGACACATCTTTTTGGCCATGACTTTACTGGTTGCAATCCTTGAGATTCAAAATGCAATCATTCTCAGGAATCAAACAACATCTTTAAGGTTTGACAAATCTATCTCTTACACTTGAGTTGAACAATATGTTGGTCAACATATATGCTTTCTTGTCATTGTATCATATGATTATGTGTATGCTACTATATCACGCAGCTTGGTGTATGCTATCTTGTCAAACATATTTTTTGTATTCCATTATACTTGCTTCCAACAACTTCTTGTGGCTGCTTCTGTCTCAGTCTCCAGGAAAGATGATTCTGAAATTTTTAAGTACATGATATTTGTATTATTTTTTCTTTGATCATAACTAACTTTTTGTCCTAAGAGCTTTTGGTGGAAAATTCTGAACTCTATAAATCCATTTTCAGCATATAGGAAGCTTGCAAGGAGTTACCATCCTGATGTGAACAAGTAAGTTCAACTACCACTTCCAGCTTTACCAAGATCTTCAATAATCTGGTTCAATTTAACTGCTATATCTATTACCAATGTCAATGATGAGTAGTTGAATCTAAGAACTTTTCTCACATGTTCCCTTTTAATTTTGCATCCGGTTGTTTGTGTAACTTTTAGCAATTTCTTATCATTTACATCTATATGCTTGTTTGAACTCATCTTTTTCTGTATCTTTCTAGACAACCAGGAGCTGAACAAAAATTCAAAGACATTAGCAATGTTTATGAGGTCAGCTCTTCGCCCATCCTAACTCATATTTTAGTGAATTATCAAGAGTTGCCAATAAGTTTTTGTTAAGAATTTATTATATGGTTTGGTTTATTTGATGGTAAAGTTGTTATGCAGATTTTATCAGATGATGAAAAGCGATCCATATATGACAGGTATGGGGAGGCTGGGCTTAAGGTTTGTCTTTATAACCCTCTTTCACAATGGAAAGCTTAATAGTAAGACCTCTTTAAAGAAGTATTATGCCTCTACATGGAAAACTACAACAAGATTCCAATTTATTAATTGGTTCTGTTGTTTGTTTGCTTCATGAATCAAACAAGATCATACATTCGGTTCTTGAATTGTACAATTGAAATTGTTGTACGGTTGCCTATCAATGAATTATGAATCTCGGTAAGTTTTTGCTAATTTTTCCTTCATGTAATGTACAATAAACTTCTGATCAACAATTAGCTTTCTTGTCAACAATGATATAAATGTGTATATATTGGATTAAAAGTGATACTTGTGTTTGTGTCTAGAGAAACTTGCTACCGCGCCTTTTTTGTTTACTTATCATCAATTTGTGAACAAATTCATGTTAATTGAAATTGGAAAAAGTTAAATTCTATCCACTGTCAATTTGATTTTATATTTCCACATATTGAGTTTACAAAACCATAAGTGACATTTGTAAAATCTTGTCTTCAGGGGTAACATTGAGGAGCCTTAGAGAAACTTGGAGAAACTACAGGTACTAATAGTAAGAATCTTGGTACAAGATGAAGTAGAATATTAGTTACTATTTTACCATTAACGTTAGAGATTTCTTTTTACATATTAAACGAAATGAATATGGTAGGGGATTATCGATGCTGTTTCATACGTCCTACCACCTCCATCAGAAGAACAAGTCAAGAAAATTAACAAAAATGTAAGGGCCTGTTTGTTTGTTAATAGCTTAATTAGCTTAACAGAACCGACAACTTATTTGTTCACCTATACATGACTGTTTGGTTGTGACTTAATGATATAAAAAGTGTCTTATTTAGTAAGCTTCTAGAGGGGAGCTCTATACAGAAACTCCAGTATTCTCCAAATATGTCAATTTTTCAATTAAAAAACATGCTCATTCCATATATGAAAAAACTCTCTCAAACAAAAACACTCTCAATCTATACAAGCAGACTAATCTATACAGTCAGCTTGGGTTTAATGAAAAACCAACCAAACAGCCCCTAAGTCTTCCATCATCTGCCACCCCATCCTTTTCTACTTATTAAGGTCCTATATTTTTAAAATTGAACTTTTACTTTTCTTTCTTTTGGTATACAGAGCGGAAGTAGAAACGACTACAAAACAAGAAGGTTATTTCACAGAAAAAAGCATTCAGAAGAAGCCGAGACAGAACAAAAAAAAGCTTCAGTTGGGTTAACAAATTTCAAGGTTTAAGAACTCACATACTAATTAACACCAAATGCCTTACTTTGTACTAATTCAAAAGAAGTCACGAGGGAATAGCAATAGGTCTTCTAAGTTAATGTGGTTATCATCGCTTCATTTAAGGTAGAATTTTTGTGTGGATTTATACATAGTCATTCTGCCATAGCTAAAATACATTGCTCTAATTTTTGTTTTTGAAACTGAATGGTATGTATTCTTCAAATGAATTATTATATACTAAGCCAGTAACATATGAAAAGACCAAAGAACCAATATCATTATTCCTTTGACGTTGTAAAGTGAATATTGCTTATGTAATGAATTAGGTAAGAATGATGCAAGACAAATTAGTGGTTGCATCTGAGATTTTCATGCTACTCTAATTGTTAATTTGGCTGAGATAATCTATATGCGGTTTTGTTAGTTGTTCACAGGGTTCTATCAATTCCACCATATGTTTGTTGATGAATTCACGGCCATATGTTTTCTTGGTTGATATTTCTGCAATGTTTCTTCTATCAGGTATCAAAAAACAGGGCTTTAGAGGGTTTATCCAGATTCTTAAATTTCAACCATAGAAAGCAAGCTTTTGTTGAGATTTTTGTTGGTGTTTTAAGGTACAGTTTCTACCTTAAAGTGTGTGTTTCTCAAATTTCTACCATTGAAAGCAAGCTTTTATTTTCTTCATTTTCTTCTGGGAAAAGTTTAAGGTACAATTTCTATCGATCTTGAAAAATGGCTATACATTTGATACTTTATTGATCTATTTTTAATGGGTCTATGTAGACACAGATATTATTTGTGTTGCCTATGGGATATCAACCACAACGAGGACAAAGACACAAAGACTTACTTGTACGATTAGATATTTATGTATTACTATATTTGAAACATTAATATTTACGATTAGTTATTTATGTGTTAATATGGTTGAGACATTAATGTTTATGATTAGATATTCATGTATTACTGTGGTTGAGACATTAATGTTGATTTCGGTTTTCAAAATTATTTAGTTATTTGAATATCATTTTATTTGATTAAAATACATGTTATTTATTAAATATATTCATAACCAGATCAAAATTGCTAAAAAAAATTAATTTTTACCTATAGTGACGACATGTCATTGCAGTAGGTAGAATATTAAAATTTTGATTTTTCACCTATATCGACGACATGTCGTTGCAGTAGGAAAAAACATTTATTTTTAATTTTCTACCTATAGCAACGACATGTTGTCGCTGTAGGTAAAAAAATTAATTTTCTAATATTTAGTTTTAGCGACGATTTGTCATTGCTAAGGAGGCTACTGCAACGACCAACAGAACAGTGACAAGCTCTACAGCGACGACAGTCGTCGCAATAGATCTATAGCGACGAAATTTTTATTTTTAGCGACGAAAGTCGTCGCAATAGGGTAAATTTGTTGTTGTGTGACAGCATCGCTCTTAGGCTTTCAGGATGAAACCCAAAGAGTCGATGTAACTCCTGTAATTTCCAAAGAATCCAATAAACTCACACTTAGTCATCGGCATAGATAGTTCCACCACCTTCGCCATATGATGCATAGGTGTTCCCTTTGTTGGTATGGAAAGACAAGGACGTAATCATTGTATAATTGTAAAATTTTCCAAATGTTCCGCTAACTCGGATGAGGTCCTCATCAGAATCAAACTTCACCTGAGTATTCCAAACAAAACATATTAGTTACTACATTACTAGTGTATCTAGGTGACCTTTAGAGAACGAGCTGCATGACAAAAACCAAAACCGTAACAGAAAGTAAGATGATTTTCAGAGAGGGATTTCAAACCAAATAATACACTATGAAATACGTCCCTAAAGTTTTTAGAGACACTTCTTGTGTAAAATGTCTCTAAAAACAGAATCATACGCTTTTTAAACCGTCTCTAAAAGTTAAAAGTTTTTTATTTTTATCTTTAAATTAAATGAAAGGTTTTAGTTTCACTTTATATAACTTTTAAAGCTTATCTAAAGGTTTTTTTTTAAAATAAATAAATGTTATATAATAACAATGTAAACGGATCGTCTATATCAGAGAGTCGAGAGTCATGGAGTTCTACGACTTCTCTTCCATTTTGCAACAATCGGTACAAATCAATCGTTCTGGTTCTACGATTTCCTTCCATTTTGCAACAACCGGTACAAATCAATCGTTCTGGTTCTACGAGCTCTAGAATTTCTCTTCAGTTCCTCTTTGATTTTTCGATTTAGGGCTTGAAGATTCAACGATTATGGTAGGCGACTTTTAGTTTGTCTTTGCATTTCATTTTTAGGATTCATTGCAATCAATTAGGAAGTTATGTTAATTATGCTGTAAAATTAGGTTTTGTTTTGGTCACAGGATCGATTGATTTGAGATTTGATGGCTCTGGTTGCATTACAATCTGCGGCTGATTCATTGTAATCAATTAGGTGTTCCTTTCATTTGGTAAAATTACTTCTACGAATGAATTAGGATCATAAGTATCAATATGTGGAGGTTTATAAGTATCACTATGATGAATTGTTGTTATTTTAAACTGTCTTTTAAACTTAATGAAGACCGGATGTGTTGTTGGAGGAGCTGCTTCTTTTATAGTAGGCGTACCAACAGAGGCGTTTCATTGTTAAATATCGACCTTATCTTTATATCTTGCTATGTTGCTCCTTCTTCACCATGTTTTGCAGGCTGTTAAGCAAAGGATGCAGACTGGGCATTTTGCTTCAGCACCTGATGTTGTTCGCCTTATTGTAATGTACCTGTTAAAAGATTTCACCATTTACTATAATATTGGACTACACATTTGCCTTGTTGCATTACGTGTATTTGCATTAGAAGGTAACAAAAGAAGCAATCTTATCTACTTGGTTATAATACAGTTGAAGCATAAATTAATACAGTTGTGATTTTATTGAGTGTATATGAATGGATTTTATTGTCATCTTCTTTTTCTTTTCTGGAATGACTACAGTCTGCTGGAGTAGATTTTCCGCCCAGAGAAAAGAACAGTGTGCTATTGTTTACACCTCCACAAACTCATCCCATTGTTCATCCTTCTTCAACATATAAAGAATCTGCTATTCAGGCCTCCCTTCAGACTTGATGCTTCTGGACTCGGGTATTGCTTGAATTTTGTAGCTTTAGTATTTTATTTGTATGCCATTGTTTATTAGAGTCAGTTCTGCACTCATCTTATCCCTTGTAAAAACCTATTGGCTTATAAAACTAATTTCATTACAGTGGTACTAAGGTATGCACTGTCTTATAAAGCTCAACGGATCCATGATTAGTGCATACCTTTAAATTAGTGCATACCTTTAAATTTGAGCACTATATATTCCTTTAAATTTGAGTAATATATTATAAATGTCATCCAGAAGTCCTATGGGTATTGGTTCAATGTATATGAGAAGCTCAGGTCACTGTTATTATGGAACAAAGAAGTTGCACATGTTTCCTGCCTCTCATCCTAAGAATTTTTTATTTAGCTGTCAGAAGTTGGTTGAACATGGGAACATAAAATCCATGTGCAGTTTTGAGGTTTAAACTTAGCTGGAATAGGCCAAATATTCTTGTTTTAAACATACTAAAACTGTTGTAGTCAAGTCTTTCCCAAGCTCTAGTTAAATATCTGTTTGGCTGTGTTAATTATTCAGTGAGCTTATTGACTGTTTAGTAGTGGCTTAATGATAGAAAGTGACTTATTTAGCATTCTTCTAGGGGAGAGCTTAATCTACACGGACAACCTTATCCATATTGGACTGATGGAAAACCAACCAAAAAGCCCCTTGGATTACCTGACGTTATGTTTGCTAAATATCCTTCTGTTTTGGTTCTGTGAATTATTCAGTCAGCTTATTGACTGTTTAGTCTCAGGTGGCATGTACACCAGACTTGATGGGGAAGGATTTGTATTAGACCGTGGTAGAGCATTTGTATTATGTGTTGAAATACTTTTAGTGTACTGTTTACGTTGTCAAATCTTATTCAATATTAGTTATTCAATTGTTTTTTTTCTGCATTTCCAGAATCTAGTATGTCGTATATCTCTCATGTGGCATGTACACAAGATTTAACAAGGGGAACGATTTGTATTAGACCATTGTAGAGCATTTTTATTAATCTTATGTTGTATTAACATGTTCGATATGGGACGAACTTTTTTGTCATAATTATTTTGATATGGTGTAGGTAGGGTGTCACAATTGGTATCCATGACAACCCACGATGCAAACATGCATGGTGTGACATAGTTAATTCTTCATTGTTGTGTAAGTAACAACACTCTTCATGATAGTAAATCAGCTAAAAAGATGCATCGAGTGCCATAAGGGCGGATTTCCTTCTCCCAATTTTGCACTCTTTCCATTCATAGATATCAAACAAAATATTGCAAATCCAAAATGAACTAACCACAAAGTAACCACAAAGCAGGCACAGGAATGAACTAACCACAAAGTAAATTTATGGTGGTATCATTAACAAGACGAAAATATGCGTTAAGAAGATTTTGAGGAGTTCATGAAGAAGTGCATGACAAGGGTGCGTATTGAAAGTATAAGTTTGTATCCAACTTTATAATTTAATAATGAAATATGAGTACACACGACATTACATTAAAATGAAAACCACAACAATTAAACATAGGTTTCTCTCAACCTCTTTTATTCAGAAAAGCATACGACTCACAACAGCAGCATAACCGTCATGGCCTGCATTGCTCTTAGGGTTTCAGGATGACTCCAAAAGAATCGAGGTAACCCCCATAATTACCGAAGAATCCGATAAACTTACCCTTAGTGACTGGCAGTGAGAAACTAGTCCCATCACCTCCGCCGTATGAGCCATAGGTGTTCCCTTTGTTGGTATGAAAAGATAGGGACGTAATCACGGTATAACCATTAAATTTTCCAATTGTTCCGCTGACGCGGATGAGGTCCTCATCATCATCAAACTTCACCTGTGTATTCCAAACAAATCCGTCATAAATGTTATAGATGTGATAATATATAAGAAGACATCAGTTATTCATACATGTATATATATATATATATACAATAGATGTACTGAGAGCTCACAGCTGGATTAAGTGTGCCACCATCGCCACCATATGTAGGAGAATGGTGTGAGACCTGGCTGTTATCCTCATAAGTGAACCTGATGGAATCTATGACCACTCCACTACGGATGAGAAAACCGACAATTCTACCATCTGGTTTGAATGTCCAGGGATTAACTCCACCGTTACCTCCCCATGGTCCAACCTCTACTTGACTAGCCTGCATATATATATATGGATCACAAAATACAGAATTAGTAAAAAAAGTGAAGTGGTGTTGGAAACAAAGAAACTAATTAAGTACGGTAATATATAGTTAACGATAGTGAAAGAGCATACCATTTTCCTCGCTATGAATAATATTTAAGAATCTGAATTAGTTATGATGTACATCAAGCCCCAATCCCTGCAAGCTTATTTATAGACACATATTAGGGGCTTGAGAGGTTATACATAAAAGGAATATGCCTTTTTATCTTTATTTTTCATAACAGTTGACTAATTCATACAATCCATCACACAATGCTAACAACCAATTCCAGAGGAAGCATCCCTTCTCATGGGTGAAGAGGTGGTTGTTAGAAAAATTATTTAGAATTTTTTGACAACTAATTTGACATATGCACTTAATTAATTGATGATATAAGCACCTACGATATAACTATTACCCCTCTCTTCTACCTAACGTTCTCTTCTACCTAACGTTGATATTCGAGAAAACAAATATATACTAGGCACTCTAACAACCACATATATATACCGTTTGTTTTTGTACCCTTCATATATATGTAGTAGGCAACGCACACAGCAGACCGTTTGAATGTTGATTATAGTTTTTTGGAATTCATTTTATTTATTTAATTCTTTTTAAGTGATGCTATTTCTTGGGGAATTGAGATGCATTATTTGAATACTGAGGACTCGCCTCTTGGAATAATCAATGTAAAACTAGGTTCATATTTGCACCATATAATACAACATGAAATCAAAGAAAACCCAGTTGATTCTAGATTATCTTATTTGTTATAAACAGGTTAAGGAACTGTTAAATAAACAGCCGTGATTACGTTGGGAATTTTAAAAATTAAAATACTAACCTCATTTTGTTATTATATATCGTAAACATCATATATTGAGACACTCATACTGTGGGTAGTACATCCGACTTTATAGCTTTTTGCTGGTCATTGAGCGATATGCCATAAAGCATGATTTTACATTTTAAGATGCGCTTGGTCACCTAAATCCTTTGGAATTGTAATCAATACTATCCAATACTGATTAAATCTGTAAATTCATGGCATTGGCGCACACCTATCCAAGACGGACGGATGTGAAGTGAAGCTGAGGAACTTGATCAATCGAAGGAAACGATTAAGGAATGTGAGCTGTCCCATAATCCATATCGTTGGAGGTCTAGTCTAGCTAGCTAGTCTCAAATGGTATATATGTGCTGTGTGGAACCGTTGATCAGATGTGCCATCGAAAATCCGTATTTAGGTGCGGGTGAAAAAGAAACAGTATGGAATTCCATGTCATCTCCTAAAGTGTATATATATATATATATACATATTCATCCGGAGAGTTATGTTGGGGGACTCTCAAAAATAAAATACTAACCATGTTTTGTTATTACATATGGTAACATAAGTATAAGCAGACCATGATTGACAATATCAAACTGTGGGTAGTAGATCAGTCTATATAGCTTTTTTTGGGTAATCAATCGATCAATAAATTAAAGCATAATTTTACAATTTAAAATGCGTTGGGTCACCTAAATTCTATGGAATTGCAATCTATATAGCAATCAAAGTAATTATCAAACACAAACGATAAGAAATTGAGTGAAACACAATCGTCGGCTTGATTAATTGTGAGATAATAGGTTTACACGATTAAGCTCTAAACGTCACGATACGACAATAATAATTCTCTCTCTCTATGTATTCAACCCTAGAAATCATAATCTAGAAATCATAATGTATTTATACCATATAGGTATTTACAACTTGAGCCCTTGAACTTCTATTCAACTAACAAACTTAAAACCTAACAATCTCCACTTTGAATTGAAGTTCAAAAAATTCCACTATGGAACGTAACGTCTTCGTATAGCGAATACGTTTATCATCACTTCAACAAATCTTTGACAAAGACAATCTTTTCTATGAAGATGATTAAACTTTGAAGCACAGAATCCGAAGAATAACAATCTTCCCATTTATCAAAATAAAATCTTCAGATCAAAATCTTATGCTTAGGTCAATCTCTAGAATCTTCGGAAAACATTTGAAACTTGTAAGTTTTGACCGGTCCCCTCAACATCAACATCATGTCTTTGAAAAACTTTTCTTATTTCTTCTTTTCTTTGTTATAGATTAGGAGAATCCCTAAGCAACATTAATCATCAAAGACTAAATCAATCAAGTGTATCATACACAAATGTTAGCTCCTCCTCAGAAAAACATCTCTTTTAGAAGAATTTTCTCCCCTGTACAAAATGATTTCTTTCGAACAAGTATCTCGTTTTTGAACAAGGGATAATCAGCTAACATACAGAAGCATGTTTAGCAAATGTTATCACTACAATTGAAATAAATTCTATTGAGTGGCCTATGTTGGCAGGGGAGTAGCACTAATAGGACTTCCAGTAGGTAGTCATCACTGAAGTAAAGTTATAAAACTAACTTCTTAGACTGTTCCGGCATAAAGACAAAGATATGCCTTTTGAATCATGAAGACTCGTAAATGTGTAGAAAAAATTAAGGTTTGTATGCTATTGAAAGTTCAAAACGTGAAATATATTTCTCAGACTCAATGTGCATGATTGAAGTGCGAAGGCGGGGCAAACTTCCTCCTTTTTCAATATCCAAGTTTCCCAAATGAAAATTAGATAGATGATAAGTTGCATCCCCGTGAAAATTTGAAATATCTCTTTGTTAAGAAAGAAATGAGTAGTAGGTGGGGTTAAATCAAGAGTTAGCATAGGCTAATTGCATGTTTCAATGATGGTCATCAAAGAATTATGAACCAATCAGTAAATGTGATTGCCGAGCTTAGAAGTGGTTGGTGCAGAGTTTTATCACAAAGATACTTAACATTATGACTGAATGAAAACAAATCATAAACTCCATTTCCCCTTCATATACTTACCCCAGAAGTAAGTTTAAATAACATTTCATTCAATCGATGAGTGCACTTGTTTCTACGATACATGAACCATGTCTACGCATTTTCACGGATCCCACTTGAAAGTACTAATTTTCTAGTATATATAGTGTTGATTTCCGTTACAGAGAACGTTAATTCGTACAAACCATACAAACCGTATTCAAACAATCATTTTTAAAAAAATAATCACTTTTTCTTAATTATGAGGGTTGATTAGTAAATAATATATGAAATTTTTTTATCAAGAACAAATGGGTGTTGATTAACCAAAAATATGTGGAACATGTTTCATCAAAATGAGAATTTCATGAAACAATTCATTTTCGTGTAGAAACAAAAATAATTTCATAAGAAAAGAGTTACATGAAACAATTTCATCATGTTAAATACTTTCATGAAACAACTTTATTCAATTAAACGATGAATCATACGGTTTGTACGAATTGACGTGGTTTGTATTTGAAATTTCCCCTATATATAGATATGACCCCATATATGCACCCGCAATTAGGGTTGTTAATGAACCAAACATTAAGCGAACCTTTTGGCGAGAAGTTCATTTATGTTCTTTTATTTAATGAATAAATGAACATGAACACATTATTTTATTCGATTAGTAAAATGAATGATCATGAATAATAGTCTCCCACGTTATTTTACGTTCGTGAACGTTGATTTATTTATATTTGTCAATATATGTTTATTTAACTTTGTTTATATTCGCTTACGTTCATATATGTATCTTTATATATATATGTGTGTGTGTGTGTATATATAGAGAGAGAGGTTCAGAGGAAAACCTCTTAAAAAAACTGAAGAAACAACCTGGGAGACCTCAATTTAGACGGTACGCATAAATGCATATACAATCGTCTTTTTTTCTATGCACGAGTACATGTTATGCGCAAGGGAAAAAAAACTAAATAACACCCTGGGAGCCCTTCATCTAGACGGTATGCACAAATGCATACCGGTAATTTGTAGCATTCATTCGTGCATATGCACTAATGAAATAACATGCACTTGTGCATAGAAAAAAATAGTTTTATGCATTTGTGCATACCGTCCTGATGAGGCTCTCAGACGTTTTTCAGTTTTTTTAGGTTTTCCTTTGAATCTGTGTGTGTGTGTATATATATATATATAGAGAGAGAGAGAGGGAGGGAGGTTCAACGGAAAATACTATAAAGAAAACTAATGAATACCCTGGGAGCCAACCATCCAAACGGTATGCACTAAAGCCTACAAATGTTTTTTTTCTATGCACCAATGTTTCTATAATTATAGAAGCATCGATGCATATGCACCAATGCATGTTACAAATTACCAGTATGCATCATACCGTCCAGATGGAAGGCTCCTAGGTGTTCTTCAGTTTTTTTGGAATTTTTCCTTCAACCAGACCTTATATAAATATATATATATATATATATATATTAAAATCACATTAATACTAAATTAGGTTTTCATAATTCCTTTTCCACCCCTCTTAAATTCAACTTGTGATTCACTTTGCTATGTTATTTTTAAGGAAGGAAATGATGAATCGTGGTTAGTTTTTAGTCATTTGGTGTTCGTTCCTTTATGTTCATTTATATTCGTCCGGTTATGTTTTTTTAGCATTTTATGGACCGAACATAATTGAACACGAACATGCACAATGAACATGAACACAATTTCGTTCATTTACAATTCGTTTTTCTTTTTCGATTAAGTTAAACGAAAGAACGTGAGCAATCCTACGCCCGTGTGTGTTCGGTTCGTTTACAGCCCTACCAATAATTGATCATGCATATCTGATCATCATATCATAAAAGTCTTTTCATAGAACATCACTTTTTGGATTCACGTTTTGCTTAACCAGCCAAAGTCAAACATAACTCAAATTCAAACAAAACTGATATGGTGTGTGCGTAAATGTTTTTCATTATTTTTGGCCGACTCTGATAAATGCATATGGAACCTATTTTTATAATGATTTCCATACATTTTACAGAGTTTATAACTAATAGACCTCCTTTAATCTTGGTTATTGAACGGTCTTTGATAGGTGCCAAAAGATAGATTTAAAGACAAATGGGGAATATATTTCGAAGGATTATAAGGATGGGGGCATGGGGCCTATTCTGAAAATGGGGCTGAGCATATCTGAATGAATATGGAATTAGGCATATTTCTGAAATGGTCTATTTTCTGAGAAGACGAATTCAAAGGATGTTTAAATGAAGCATAAAAACTCAAAAGTGATCCTATCAAGAGTTGAGCCTAAAAATCAGATGCAGATTAACGATTTCAACCACAGGAGACCCACTTTCTCTACTGTTTCGAGACAGATTTCGACAAGAGCGACTTTTAGGACGGTTAAAAAACGCACGAAACCCACTTTTCCCACAATTCGATTTTAATTTCCTAAACTGAGCGGCTCTTGTTAGGGTTGCGCCTCACCTCAGTCAATTATGTTCAAAACAAAAAGGCCACGTCCGTGTCAACGATTTCTATTCAATCAGAAGATATAAGAGGGCTCATTAACCGTCAAATGGGGGGATCGATTAGAGCAGCAATCGAAGAGTAGGAAGGAGACGATTAGGGAACTTTCACTATGGGTTTCATCATCAATTAGGTATTTTAGATTAGGCTTAATAATTGTATTTCCTACTTGTCTTTTAAAGCAATGAGTTTGTAATTATTTGATCAATTAGGTTTTTTAGACTAGGTTTAATATTGGCATTTCCTAGTTAACTTGTTTTTTAAAGCAATGAGTTTGTAATTATTTGATTGGGATTGTGTTGAGACGTGTTGAACATTTTCATATCATTCGATATCCATTTGGGTAAAGCTTGTTTTAATTGTTTATCATAGTTAGATAAATCAATTTGAGTAGGTAACCTCATATTTTTTAGCTTAATTATGAATTGCTAGATAGTGTTATGGATCCGTAACTATTCGCAATTATATTTTAGTAGCATACACTACTTCAATTGTTTGGCCGTCCGATTAATTTTAGTGTTGTGGTTTTGCCTAATCTAGTCTAAATGGTCAGCGTTCGATCACTCGCTAAGAATGACATTTGTCTAAGTCTAATGCAATTGACGTTTGAGTCTATATATGTTCATAACTAGACTTAATTAGCTGATTAGAAACTAGCTTACGGAGCGTTTCATGCTAGTTTAATATTACGAACAAACAGAGTATCTATGATACACGGTCTGGTCATTGATTTACACTCATTGCTAGTTTTTATTTATTTGTTATACGCCTTAATTTCATATGTCTAGTTTAGAATATCAATTCAACCCCTCCCCCCTTTTTTTTACGTAAAGAATTAAGACAGGAGATTAAAAAGGTAAATTTGATTTATAAATATTTTAGCGTAACATTGAACCCCTGAATTTATTGTTTAAGTGTGTGGCTCGCGACAAGCTCGTAGTAGTCAGTCATGGCTTAGTGACTCGGAAATCCAGTGAGTTTTCATAACTCATTTCCCCAAGGGGGGGATATATGACTAATGACACATATATATATATATATATATATATATATTATGTTGATCCCAGTTATGATTAGGTAACGATGAATGTATGCAAGAACATGAAGAACACTATGAATAATGAAGATCCGAAGTCGGATATCTCACTTATATTATGAATAACGAATATTACAATTAAGCTCTTACTAAAGATATGAATGAAAGAACTACTTCTAATAATGATATGAATTAATGATCTACTTCTAATGCTAGCCCTAACCCTTTATTTATATTACTAAGAGTTATAATGAGATAAGGAAACTATAAGAGTTTGAGACATTATATAATTGCCATAATTACAAGATAATTATCGTTTCCTTATTGAACAAAATTATAATTCAACCCTAACTCTAATTGTTAAACATTTACATATTTATGACTTTGTTGACTTTACGCTTTTGGTCCTTCATGTCTTCAATAGTTGTCATCTCGGGTACAATATTTTTAGACCTAACATTATATATATAATATGTATTACAAATTATCACTCTTTGTCATATATTATCACTCTTTGTTTTATATGTTATGACTAAAATGTCCTATTCGTATTGAATGTCGTATGAAGTCATCATGTTGACTTCCGTATAGTTGACCTTGTATAAATGACATGCTTTATATTCATTTGTTAGTTGACTATTGACAATGTATCATGTTAAAAAACAGCTAGCCAGAGAGAGAATTGAGAGTCATGTATGGTGCTTTCATGATAAATCCAATATAAGGATGACGAATTCACTCTCAATTATCCATTATTATTGTTTTTATTAATTGTTGAATCAGATCTGGGATCTACAGGTGGTATCAGAGCAAAATTGTTGAATCTTTCTTCGATACAATCATTAGAATTCAACAATTTTGAACACTTTATTCACCGTGCGTTTTTATTGAAGTTTAGGTAAGTTTTCGGCCAAATTCTCATGTTTGGAGCTTATTTTCATGCTATTTGGTTCCAAATTAGTTCGTGGTTTGATTGTGCATCAATTAGAACCAATCACAATCATCAATTTCAAGAAATCTGAGTTTTGGATCGAATTTTGAGGATTTCGGTTTTTGGCTACTGTTTTGGGATCAAAGTACTCGTTTTGATGTTGTTTGCCAAAGGTTTAAGAATTGAAGTTGTTCTAAATTGAGTATCAAGCCTTCATTCAAATTTTCAGACGAATTGAACAAGTTTTGGGATTTGGATCGAGATTTGCTCTTAAAAGTCGACAACATTCATAACCTTAGCATGGGCAATCTTCATAGGCTTCGCACACTATGTTCTTGAGCTTTACATAGTTGTGTTCTAGATGTACAGTAACCTTCGCATAAGGCGTGTATGAGCCTATCCGAGCAATGCATAAAGTTGCCTTCGCACAAGCTTGTCCGAAGCCTTCATAATCCTTGCATATCTTTACCTGAATCTACCCGAACCTCGCATGAAGATGGTTATCTCCTAGTGTTGTGTGAGCCTCACATGGTCCCTCATAAGGCGTATGAGACCTACTGTTCTCCTTCGCATGATACTGTTCCTTCGCTTAATGCACATGCAATCATTTTTCGCACTTAGTTTTTATTGCATGTACAAGGGAGATGCAAATTTGTTCATACTATATGAAATCCTCTGCGACAAAGCCTTTACGTAATTTTCCTTCTCGGGGCGTTGCCCCAGACCCTGCAAGGGCGTTGCCCCTTGACCCCACTTGCTAACCAGGTAGCAGGACCCCCCCTTCTATGCAGTAGGGATATATTCACATAGTGATTATCAAGAAAAGTCAACTCAACTATTAATTTTTTAAAACTCTAAATTGTCAAGATTTCTATATATTGGGTGTTTCAATCTGGGATTTTGTCTGATTGGTTAGCAGTTTCACTATATGCAATCATTACTCTGAAGATTTATTCTTGAGGCTAGACCGTTGAGTGCTTGCAATTAGTTTTTTGAACTGATCACTTAGATCATTGAGTGCTTGCAATTAGTTTTTTGAACTAATCACTTAGAGCATTGAGTGCTTGAATCATTGTTCTGCATGTGTCTCAAGATGCTAGATCGTTGAGTGTCTTCAATCATTTTTCTGTTCTGATCAAGCTTCTTGAGTGACTACAATCAGTGTTTTGGTAATATGATTGTGTGTCAAAGTTCTGAGTGCTTATAATCAATCAGCTGTTGAGAAGATGGGATTTCTGAAAAAAATAATCATGTGATGGTCTGGAGATATTATACTGAGCTTACCTATACAATTGTTGGTTCTTCTAACCCTTACACTATAGTGTTTGCTACGAGTTGCTGCCTCCTTCAAGCTTATCAGTACAAGTCTTAAGCTTAATACCTATTCAACTCACAGTTCAAAGGCAGATTATTTGTTATAAACTGAAGATGCACTGTGAATTGTCACGTAATTCACACATTATCATTCTTGTGGGCTTATCGGATGTGTTGAATTTCTATAAAGATAAAAACTGCTTTGAGTGCACCTAGTCGAGGTTATTGCACATTGATTTTGATCATTCAATTGAAACTATGAAGATTAAGAGCTTTATTCAAGGGAGAGCCGGGATTGTTTTTGAAGAAGCAACGCTAATGTTTTTCAAAGCAATCAAGGGAGAGGAAAGCTGAAGATTTGAGATGATGATTCCTTCACAAAACATTAGGGGGAGATTGTTAGGACTAAAATTTCCTATTCATATTGAATGTTGTGTCAAGTCATCATGTTGACTTTAGTATAATTGACCTTGTATAAATAGCATGCTTTGTATTCATTTGTTAGTTGACTAGTCACAATGTAGCATGTTAGAGAGAGCTAAAGAGAGAATAGAAAGTCATGTTTGGTGCTTTCATGATAAATTCAATATGAGGATGACGAATTCACTCTCAATTCTCCATTGTTATTGTTTTTATAATTGTTGAATCAAATCTGGGATCTATAATATATTACTCATAATATGTGTTTTTTGTTTAGTACCTGGTTTCTAGATCTAATGATTTACTAATATACATGTTAGAAACGCCAACGTTGAAAAGTTAGTACAGTAAAGGAATACTAGGGTTGAGAAGTCTATCAAAATGCATTAGACATCAATATTAGTTGTAATTTTTCGTGTTCAGCTTCTCTGTTAGTCGGGATTCATGACTATAGCATCTGCAATAATATGCACCCGTTGCACAATGGTTATTAGTAGCTTATTAGTTAAAGATAGTCCATTATTACCTATATGATTAGAATTATCATTTCTTGTCGTCAGAAAACATTCCCGTAAGATTACCACAATTAATATGTAATCATTTTCCTATTGATTAATTGTGTGCTTGTTCACGATGGTTTGGTAGTATCAATATTTTTTACTAGACTAATTCACTAGAACAAAAACTCACATTTGCCAGGGTTAAAAACCGTGGCTATAGTTCTTTGGCCACGGTTTTTTATTCAATCAAACAGTACCTTATTCTTGTGTGATCGTTGATACCCGTGCATGACCATTGATAATCTTTTGGCCACGTTTAAAATGCGTCACCATATCAAATGAAAAACAATAGTCATAGCCTAAAAGTCTGGCTATAAGTGTGTCTAATTTTTATGATATTGGAGCATTTTTACTATAACCGTGGCCATAAACTACTTATCACCACAAAAACTCACATTAAGCGTCGCCCGTTCATTACATATATCTTTGCTTAATTTTAAGAGTGTGGCTATTAGCTACTTTTTGGTCACACATTATTAAAAAATCCATGGCAATAAACAACTTATGGTCACACAATTTGTTTTTAAGGTGACCAATTATTACTCTATAATCACATATATTTATTTTAACGTGGCCATAAACTCTTTATTATCACGCAAACCTTACATTAACCGTGACCAATTCATGAAATATGGTTGCCATAAATGTTAGAACTGTGACTATCGGTAACCTTATAGTCATACGAAATAACTACAATTGTAGCCATAAACAACTTATAGTCATGCAATTCATGACATATGATTACACTAAATTATTTGAACTGTGGCTATTGATTATATTTTGATCACATGAAATAACTAAAACCGTAGCGTTAAACCAATTATCGTCACACAAATTTCATATTAACCATTGCCTATTCATATCATTTGGTTACACTAAATTGTTAGAAACGTAGCTATTGATTAACTTTTGGTCACATGAGTTAACTAAACAGTGACGATAAACTACATATAGTCATGCAAATTTTACATTAACCTTTTGGTTACACGAAATAGCTAAAACCATGACCATATACTATTTATAGCCATACAAATTTTATATTAAGTGTTTCCATTTTATGACATAAGGTGATGTTGGATTGTTAAAAGTGTGACTATTGATTACCTTTTGGTTACACGAAATAATTAATGATTCAATGTTAGTTATTGACTTGTATGTATGTTTCAGCGTTTCAAGAACTAACCATGAATTTTAAAGATTAAAAAAACATTATGTTTGAGCGTATGCGGCATGTACACAAGATTGACATGGGGAAGGATTTGTATTAGACCGGTGTAGAGCATTTTTTTTAATCTTATGTTGTATTAACTTGTTCTATATGAAACAAACTAGTTTATCGTATTAGTATTTTGGTTACAAGTCTTCTGGTGTAATAGAATTGTTGAAATGTAAAAAAAGAAATTTTGGAATTTGTTCATTTACAACTTATTACCTTAAAGCCTTCCAAGGGTCTAGGGAGGGTCTTATAATTGTCATACGTCATAACCCACGATGCAAACATTGGCATTTTAAAGTATAAGTTTGTACGGAACTTAATATTTTAATGATGAAATATGAGTACACACGACATTACATTAAAATGAAAAACAAACATGAACTGCTTCCGTAGTAGAAAGAAATAACAACTGTAGGTATCTTTCAACCTCCTTTATTCAGAAAAGTATACGACTTCAACAACATAGTAATACGTAATGTATGACAGCATCGCTCTTAGGCTTTCAGGATGAAACCCAAAGAGTCGATGTAACTCCTGTAATTTCCAAAGAATCCAATAAACTCACCCTTAGTCATCGGCACAGAGAAACTAGTTCCACCACCTTTGCCGTATGATCCATAGGTGTTCCCTTTGTTGGTATGGAAAGACAAGGACGTAATAACTGTATAATTGTAAATTTTTCCAAATGTTCCGCTAACTCGGATGAGGTCCTCATCAGAATCAAACTTCACCCAAACAAATTCATCATAAATACTAGCTATATATGTGAAAATATGAGAAGGTATTAATTATCCGTACATGGATGTATATAAATATATATATATATAAATAGACATCTTGACAGCTCACAGGTACCTCTGGTTTAAGTGTGCCACCATCTCCACCATATGCAGGAGAATGGTGTGAGACTTGGCTGTTATCCTCATATGTGAACCTGATGGAATCAATGACTCCGCTAGCGATGTGGAAACCGACAATCCTACCATCTATAATCGTAAACCTAGCATTCATTCATTTATGTTAAAATCAGATAAAAGAAAATGAGAGGTCTGAAGAAACAAATTGCCGGAGATGTTAAGAAAGCTAGGTCATGCAGTAAAGAAGAAGACGATTTTTAAATGGAACATATACAAGAGCATGGTCCAAAGAAATGGAATCTCCTTCTTTTCTTTCCGAAGGACTTCTCAAATAGATGGCAAAATCCTGTAGTCTTTGGTGGTTGAACAACTTTCAACCCAATCTCAAGAAAGGTATGTTTTCTACAAAGGGAAAGCAAAATGTTCAAAGTTCGGTTCAAGCGCAGATGAAAAGATTCTTGAAGACTTTATTTTTTGGAAAGAGATTTCAAGATTGATTGTACTGTTTGCGATAAACCTAGACGACGAAAAGAATCTCCATATTTTTTTTGTGTTAATGATTAGTGTGCGAAGGTGGATGGATGATGTGGACGATGCTATCCATAGCAGTTGAAAAACCATGATGGCGTGAAGATTGTAAGTTTCAAGAAGACAGAAGTCTAACCCTAATGTAGTGTTGTATTATGGGGGGGTAGTGTTGAAATTGTAAGATAGAAAAAGTAATATTTATTATTATACAATGTATTTTTAGGAAGGGGCATCTGACTGCCACTTGGGCTGTTTAGAACAGTTGCTATGGTTCCCAACCATTGTGACAACAAGTATTTGACAGTTAATAGGTTTTTGTACATATATATATACACACACGCACACACACTTCAAATCATCATGTTTTAAAAGAAAAATCTCCATTGACCCTTAAATAGTACGGGTCTAACCATAGGCAAGAAGTGAGAAGAATGCACGTGTTACTCCCCATTAGGGCTTCAAGTGCTGCTAATTCTGAAGATGATCCCAACAGGGCTTTCTTTACACCATTTTTAAGACCAAGTGATGGAACATTGACTACATTTGATATCGACCCGTAGTTTCTCCATCAACACCACCAAGATTTTCTGGACTTGATTCTTCAGATGATGAGAATTCACGTAATATCCTATGTTCTTTGAATAAATATAATTGCTAGATGAGGTTTAACATTGAAATGGTATCCATAAGTAGAAACCAAGTGCATTAGCGGTTGAGTCTGGTTCTATGGAGGAAATTCAGCCTTTGTCCAATGAGGTAACCGCAATTGAATCTATGGTTCCAATAGTAAGTCCTTAGGGTTTGATCATCTGATCTATTAAGAGATTGCCATTTTCCAAAAATATGGATATGATACACCAATGAAATAATCATGTCATATTGACCAAGAGTTTGAGACATGTTAACATTTTGATTTTACTAGCTGCTATATACTCCACAAGTAATAATTTGAAGTCTTGATGCTATCATTCAGATTACATAGTTTGAATATATATGGAGGAAGCTATTGAAGAAAGAAGGGTTTGTCATCAAAGTCGGATGGCCTGGAGCTGAACATCGTGATCTCACCCTTCATAGAGCTATTAAGAGATTGCCATTTTCCAAAAATATGGATATGATACACCAATGAAATAATCATGTCATATTGACCAAGAGTTTGAGACATGTTAACATTTTGATTTTACTAGCTGCTCTATACTCCACAAGTAATAATTTGAAGTCTTGATGCTATCATTCAGATTACATAGTTTGAATATATATGGAGGAAGCTATTGAAGAAAGAAGGGTTTGTCATCAAAGTCGGATGGCCTGGAGCTGAACATCGTGATCTCACCCTTCATAGGGCCAATAGATACTTGCTGAAATCTTACATTGTCAAGCAAACATATGTGCAACAATATTTTAAATCATAGCATTTGATTAAAAAAATCATGAAAAAACTTATTTTTATATTGATTTGAACCAGTTTATATACTTTATACATTTAAACTGGTTTGTATTTGAATCAGCCCCTCTCTCTCTCTCTATATATATATATATATATATATCCTTCATTAGTTATATTATTGCCTCCCTGTCTTTCATCTGAAAGCAACTACTCTCCTACTCTCATGATAAATATTTTATTTGTAGAAGTTCAAATAAAAAGCACAAAACAAATAATTAACGCATCCATGGATTGAAACAAAAGGTTATAAGATGGAGTGATAGATTTCTTACCCTAGTTGAATCTTTTCCAACTATTGGCCATCATAGTCGTTTCTATTGCAATGACTTATGAGGTTTTAGTTGTGGCTAATCAAGGATATCATATTATTCATTCATCAAATATAAGAGAGAATTGTGGTTCGAACGTTTACATTTGAAGAGGTGCATTTGGAGATGTGTTTACAACAAGGTATGTAATGGTTACATTTAAATTTGATGTATTTATTAGATACACTTGCCCCTTAATTTAAAATAGAATCTCATGGCATGATCCAATCTTTAGAAGAGAGAATTGTGGTTCGTACGATTAAATTTGAGAGGTGCATTTGGAGCTGTGTTTACAACAAGTACGTGATGATTACATTTAAATTTGATGTATTTGTTAGATACACTTGCCTCTTAATTTAAAGTAGAATCTCATGGCATTATCCAATCTTTAACATATTAGCCAAACCAAAATAAAATAGTAATTGTTAAGCTCATAATCCAAAACTCGTGCTATTGGCTATGTAGCTTCTAGATTCTCATGTCTGGTGTTAAGGAAATTGTTTTTCTCAACTTCAATGCAAACTTTGGGTTCATCATTATACTTAACGCTTTCTTTTTTTGATTTATTAGGTTCCAAAGCTGGCTAATGAAATGAAGTTGTTTGATGTCCTATTGGTTTGTTGCAGATAAGAGGTGGGATTGTTGTAATATTTTGATAATTTGCACACTAGTACAAAAATGATTTTAAGTGACGGTTAAAAATCGTTACCATAGGTATACGGTAACGATTTTTGTGGACATAAAAATCGTCACCGTAGCTGCCGTCACTTTTGATACACTTTTGGTTACGTTTAAAAAACGTTACCAAATCACATCAAAAACCGTTACTATTGGCTAAAAACCGTCACTGTAGGTGTATAAAATAGCAAAAAAAAATTCTAAACCCGTTACCATATCATGATGATATTCAGTGACGTGTATTTTTCAAAATCGTCAATGTAGCATAACATATGGTGACATTTATTGTTTAAAATGGTCACTGTAACATGACATACCGTGACATTTATTATTGAAAACGGTCATTGTAGCATGACATAAGGTAACATTTATTTTTCAAAACTGTAACCTTAAAATGACATACAGTAACGTTTATTATTGAAAATCGTCATCGTAGCATGACATACAATGACATTTATTATTGAAATCCATCACCGTAGCATGATATATGGTGACGCTTATTTTTGAAAATGGTCACTGTATCATGACATGTGGTGATATTTATTACTGAAAACCGTCACCGTAGCATGACATACATTGACGTTTATTGTTTAATACGGTCACCATATCATGACATACGATGACTTTTCTTTTTTTTTGAAAATCGTCGCCTTAGAATGACATACAATGACGTTTAGTTTTTTAAACCGTCATCGTAGATTACATACAGTAATGTTTATTATTCAAAACTGTTACTATAGCATGCCATATGGTGACGTTTATTTTCTAAAACCATCACCACAAATATGATATACGATGACGTTTATTTGCTTAAATCATCACCACAAACATGACATACAATGACGTTTATTTTTTCAAAATTATCATCATAACATGGGATATGGGGACGTTTACTTTTCAAAACCATCACCATAGCATGATATATGGTGACATTTATTTTTAAAAACGGTCACCGTAGTATGATATACCGTAACGTTTATTATTGAAAACCATCACAATAGCATGACATATCATAACTCTTATTTTTTTTAAATCGTCATCATAACATTATATAAGGTGACATTTTTTTCAAAACCGTCAATATAGTATTACATACGGAGACATTTATTTTGCAAAACTATCATTGTAGCACAATATAGAATAACGCTTATTTTTTAAAATCGCCACTAAAACATGACATATATTTTTTAAAATCGTCACCGTTGCATGACATATGGTGACGTTAAACTATCAAAATCATACATAAAATAACATTTGGTGACTATTTTTTACATAAGATAAAAACAAATTTAAAAACTAAAAATATGAATAATTAACTATAAATATAAGAGCAAATAATAATATATACATTATATGAATACCTTATAACAACCCCAATAATAAAAGCACTAAATATTTTAAGCAACTTTTTTCTTGTCTAAGCTATACACCTTGTTTGCTTCGATCTCTTCATTGTCCCGTTAAAAGTTGAGGTATTGTTGTTTCATTTCCGTATGCTTTAATTTGTTTCTTATCGTCATGGTTAGATACTTTGTACCTACAAAAAGATAAAACCCCATTGAATAGAAAACATACGATAAAACAAGCTCATACTTGTAAACCTTAAAGCCAAAACGCTATGAAAGAATGATGAGCAAAAATTAAAATAGAAGAAAAGTTGAGCATTTAAATATGTTCAAATGAAAGTATTTTGGTTCAATGTCATGTTACCAACAATGAGATATGCATCGAATGAACAATTGTGTATAGCATTTTCTCGAACTGAATGGACAACTTATGCATATAGGTCACAATTTGATCGCTAGACATCAATAATCACAAGCATAACAATACAAAATCGATAACAATGTAACAATTAGTAAAATGCCAAAGCATTAATATGTATTGTATTCATGTCTAAACCCAAAAAGAGACCCTATTTGGTATGGAGCAAAGCAATATATAACATTAGACGTGTATATTTGTGGAAACCAACAAGAAACCAAAAATACCATTTGATGAATGATTTGATCTTCGCAATGGTCCCAAATTCTTTTTTCATATTTGACGGAAACTTTAGTGAACTGATTCATATTTTAATGTTAATAATACAATGGAGTGTCCTATCGCCTAGTAGACAGTTTTTTATGCATGCTAATTGCTATCAATTGCAATAATGCATCCTCGATGTGCATGTCGTGAACCAATGCGACAACCAAGTTCACCATATTTGAGCTTTAAAACCAACATGTGTATATAAATAATAAAATAAAATAAAATTGTAGTAGAAAAGAAACTACATCTTAATCAAAATATGTTAAAAGAGCATCAATGTTAATAATTCAACTCAAACCATCCTAGTAATCAACACAAACATAAGTTTCCCCAAATGTATAATAATCATCTTCCAATATGGAGTACTTAATAATAACTAAAATCAGATACCTAAGTACTCAAAGCTTTGACATTGTAACGTTTTAATTTTAGATCAATTTGGTTTAGCCGTTATTATATTATATATATATATATAAGTATTTATGTATGAATATTATTAGGCATTGATTATATACTAATTCGTAACAAAAGAAGTATTGGAAGGAATCTTACAATAGTTGGTCGAAACATTAGCATGTCCTGTCAACATTGGTTATCTTTGCCTTATTGTTGTATGTGAGGAGAAGCAACATGGGTATCAGTTTTTGTAATATGAGTGTAGTACACAAACCTGCAAAAGTGGGCATAGTGAAAAACATACATAAAGAAAGAAAAAAAAGATGTAAATAAAAGCCTAACAATTTGGCTATCCGTTCAACTTAATCCGCCGTATATACATCATAATAGGCAACCCAAGCAAAATGGAGAAACTCGCCAACCTAAAAACAAACTGTTTAAAACTTGCACCTTTGAAGTTGTTGATCTCATCACTAAGAGGTACCTAGTTTCAACTTTAAGCTCAATTAAAATTGCTTTTGATACTTAAAAGCTAATTTGGGATTGTTTAGAATTTGACAAATACTTTGTCCAGAAAAGTCAACTATATATTTTTTTCACAAATTAAGCGATGAGGTGGTCTTGATACGTGGTTATAAACATATAAGGTTCTCAATTTTTATTGCTAATCCAATGTTACAGAACAAAAACGTATATGGAAATCATAGAGAAGATGCAATCGTACCTTCAGAATACTTGTGAAAAGTTATTGGGATGAGATCCTCTTGTATGATAGGAGCTCCAGAAACAAGGTTCTATATGTACTTCCTTATCTATACTTCATAAATAAGCTAAAACCCAAAAGAAATAGGAAAGAAACTGGTATATATGTGATATTTGACCGGTATTGAACTTAAACTAAACAAGACTTGGTTGTTTGCACAAGGCAAAATAAAAATTACATATTCATTTATTAGCTACAAACATGCATGAACAAAATTAAGATTTTGCGTATTCATCTGTAAACTACATTCCCAAAATCAAAATTTCCTCTTATTTACATACTTAGCAATTAGCATTACATTTCTTTGAAACTCTGTGTTTAGTTAAACAACTTTCAAAACTAAAAATTAAAAGGGCAAAGAGACCTGGCGTGCAATTTTTCAACAGAGAGCTTAATAGTTTGCCAAGGATAACTGGTGTCTGAGGGCACGCATTCCCTTTGAAATATAAACAATTCAAGAGGTTAAAAAAGTACAAGTCACCGGAAACTTTTTATCGAATCTTCTATTATGTTCCAATCTTGGTAATTATAGGGACTCCTACAAATCAAATGAACCAATATGTTATTGTATTCAACAGAACCCGATCACCTAATTAAATACACCTATCGAACCTAAATAATCAGATTCAAAAGAGCCAAACTGGGAAGTAGAAATTACCACAAAAAGGGAAATCATCGAAAACCCTAATTAGATACATTGATGTAGAAAACAGATGGAGAAATGGATGTAGTAGAAACAACCTAATCAGAAAGATAAAATCAGATGTAGAATTGATAAATTGAAGAAAACAAATGTAGAAACTCACACCACTATTGTATATTGTAGACATCGTTCTTCACATATATATTAATCGATACCTTCATAAACTATTGATATAGATAGAGAGATATGATTGATGGAGATAGAGTGCAGTTTTTAGGGTTGGAAGGAAGATGATAGAGAATTGAAGATACGGCTTATAAAAAAAGATGGGTGAGTGTGAGTACCTGTTATTATATTAAGCCCATTCACAGGCCCTTTGAAAACCCAGAAAAATAACGCGGGATATTGATGCATCCATTTTTTGAAAAAAATTCAAACTTATTTTTTAGATGATGCATGATTGGGTTTGAATTTTTATTTTTTTAAAATTAAACTTTTATTACAGATAATAACGTCTTTTAAATAGAAAATTTAGTAATTTAAATTTATTCTGTATTGAACTTTTAATTAAAAGTAATGAATTTTAATTTTTTTTGAAGTAATGAATTTTAATATTTAATTTTATTAAACTTCTATTTATTATATACAAGAAGTTTCAAATAAAACAAAGTCAAAAATAAGAAAACAGGATAATGGTCCTATCACATACGATTACGAAAAACGGTCAACATAATGGTGCATGAGCGACTTGGCTCGCGACTTAAGTCAGGGCCAAAGTTGAGCTGGATCACATGTGATTTGTCATGATTTTAGTGAAAAGTCACATGTGATTTGCACATGATTGTAGTGTAAAATCACATGTGATTTCGTCGTTTGATATTTTTTATTTTGTCATAAATTGTTCTTGTTTAAACTTAACTTTATATATGTATGTACGTATGTATGTATCCATCAATATGTAAGTATGTATTTTATGTATGCATCTATATCCATTACGTTGTTTACAATTGGACACATTGGGTCATATTTTATTAAACATGGTCATGTTCGGTTATAAACGAGTCAAATTAGGTTACCTATTATGTTAAGTTATATTGGATTAGAATGGTTCATATAAAGTTATATTGGATCTTGTTGAATTATATCAAGTTATAGTGGGTCGTATTGAGTTAAGGGCCATATCATATTACAATTGATAAATATATGCTTACATTGGTTATATTGAGTCACACATTGCCATTTTCGATTATAATAGATCATGTTGGTTTATATTTGGTTTTATGGCATAACAATGAGTCATACTGGGTTACACTGTGCCATGTTGGTTTACATGATTCGTGTTGTTTATTGAGATATAGTAGATCACAATGGGTCATATTGGGGATTAATGGGACATATTTGTTACACTAGGCCGTATGGTTATAATGGGTGATAGTTGGTCACAACGAGTCATCTATATTGAGATATAATGGTCATAATAGACCATGTTGGATTATATTAGGTCATATGGGTTACTATAAATATTTTCAGCTTAAATATTATTTGGATTACTTGAGAAAATAAATGATAAAAGAATTACTTGAAACATAAAAAAAAGTTTATGACTGTTTAAATCTCATAGATTACTAAAATATATATGTAGAGAGAGAATTTGGATTACATGAGACCAGTCTGTTTCGTGAGACCCGTAAGAACAGTTTTTTCCACTTGAAATTTCACAGTAAAACATTGCGAAGGTAACACTATGAAGGTAATCTTCACAATGTTTTTATTGTGAAGATTTGGATCTTTTTACATTCACTATGTTTGGCTATGAAGTTTCATGTACAAAAATGTGGTATAAGGGGTATCACAAAAACAAAGTGATGCCACATAATACCAAAGCATATATATAATTTGCCATAATTTTCAACAAATTTAAAAATGGTTTTCGTAAATAATAATCAGTTTGATTATAAACAAAAATATATGTATGTTAAAATCTTAAATATGAATTTTATTAGAGTGAATTACATACTTCGTCCTTATGGTTTATTGATTTTAACACTCTGGGTCCCTAAAATGAAATATCTATGGCTTGCATCCTCATGGTTTCAATTTCATAACATACTGGGTCCCTAAATCTAACTCCGTCCAAATTATTCTGTTAATAGGATAACTGAGAGGGGTAGTTTAGTCATTTTACGATTTTTTTTCTATTAAAAACCACAGGGGCCAAACATGTAATTACTACATGACTATGATTACCCTGGCTTCATCTTTTTTCCCAGACCACCACTGTGAACACAACAACGATGCTCCTCAACCCTTCTCTGTTTCTTCTCCGGCAAACACATCGGCCCCTCCCCGTTTCTTCTCCGGCGAACACAACGACCCCTCCTCCGCTCCTTTTCTGGCGAACATAGCGACCCCTCCTCCGCCCCTTCTCTGGCGAACACAACGACCCATCCTCCGCTCCTTCTCCGGCGAACACAGCGACCCATCCTTCGTTCCTTCTCCGACGAACACAACGACCCCTCCCTGTTTCTTCTCCAGCAAAGACAAAACCGCCTTCTTCTCCGACGAAGACAACACCCCCCCCCCTTCTGAAGGCGTTGTTCCTCGTCCCAGATCTGCGATCCCCTTCGTCTTTCCACCATCGTCACTCCTGCCTTCCAGAACCATAGGCGGCGGCCCCCGGATTTGCAATTTCAAGGGTTTCGATTTCAATATCGATTTGAAGGGTTTCGATTCTAAGGGTTTCAATATTGATTTGAAGGGTTTCGATTCCAAGGGTTTCCATTTCAAGGGTTTCCATTTTGATTTTTGCATGTTGTTTAAGTCTTTAAAAAAATGAGTTTGAATATGTTTTTGTTGCATTTGATCTGGTTTGTTATTCAAAAAAGAAAGTTCGTATTTGATTTTGTTGCATATGATCTGAATTTACTTTTGATCTTCATTTGGGTTTAAGTTTGGATTTAATTTTGATTTTGTTTGAGTTTGAAATTATTTTAAATATAGATTTGTTTGGATTTGGGTTAGAAGGTTAAATATGGATTTGTTTGAATTTGCCGGAGAAGATGACCGGAAATGGCCGGAGAAGATCACCAGAGAACTTCTTTGGTCCCTGTTAAGTGATAAACCCTGAAATGACCAAAATACCCATCATTTGCCTTGAACATGTGAGCTTTAACAGACAGAAAACTAACGGAGTCACTTTTAGGGACCCAATACGTTATGAAATTAAAACCATGGGGATGCAAGCAATAGATATTTCATTTTAGGGACCTGGAGTGTTAAAACCAATACACCCTAGGATGAAGTATGTAATTCACTCATTTTATTATTATAACGTCTAATATGTTAATAGAAAGACCTAAATACACTAGACTAATAATTATTAATGTGATTTTTTTTAAAAAAATTATTAATATGATTTTTCTTTAATTATTAACTAATAGAAATACCATAATAAAACCCTCATCAAAATCTCCAGCAAAAGAGAGGGAATGAAATTTGTGTCCTGCTCTTTCCAGATCTTACTCCTTAATTTCAATTTTTGTAAACAGTCAAAGAGAGGAAGAAGCATCATGTGCAGTTGAAGAACAAGCATTGTGTGGAGCTGAAGAAACCGGTTCATAAGGTTTTTGGAGGTGGAAATCATTGATATCACTTCAGCTGTTCAACATCAGATGACTCTCTCCTTGCGTCTCGTTATCGCTCTTCTATCCGATTCAAGTTTGCTTCGTTTAATTCAAATATATCTGTTTACTTAATTCAGTAGTGTTTTTTTTTGTCTTTCAATGAGCCGAGTAAAACCCAGATTTGATTTGGGTGTTATTTGTTAAAAAGACTTCGAATGTACCAATGTGCGTCGTCTTTCGTGAATGGTTTTTGACAGTGATTATTTGTCCAAATTAATTTTCTGGGGGTAAAGATTAAGATGGACAAACTTATTACTTGTCTTTTCTTTTATGAATACCAACTGGTTGATAAAATTCCCCAATGAGATTATTATTAGTAGTAAGTGATAGGACTAAAAGTCCTATGTTTAGAAAGTTTTATAAAGATGGAAAAGATTGAATGTAATATTCCATATTTGGTTTAATTCCTTATGGGCTTGGGCTTACCATGTAATAGACCCTACTATATAAATGAGTCTAGGGTAGAGGATTCATAAATGAGAGTCGTCTAAATTACTTTAGCGTTTGTAATCTTTATGTTTTCATCAATAAAACATACGACTCAATGATTTCCGCATGAATTCCTCTTTTGATCTTGTTGAATCGGACCTAACAAGTGGTATCAGAGCAGACGATCAGAGTTCTTTTTCAATTTTCTGAAGTTATTCACGAAACAGAAGGTAAATTTTCGATTTCTAGGTTTTTGAGTTTTTGAGTTTTTATCGATTCAAACTGTTTTAGCTTTACCCGATAAAAACTCATAATATTTTTTATCTGTTTTTCTCGATCCATATTTCATTATCTTTACCCGATAAAAAGTCTTATTTTGATAAATTTGATTTTTTTTCCATTCATTCTTCATGCGCTTAAATTTTTGTCGATCCATATTGAGTTATTCTTGATTTTAGTCAAAATTATTTAGTCTGTTTTAATTAAGGTTATTCTATTTTATTTTAATTACTTTTGATATTCTTTACATAAGAAAACTCAGGAACCGGTGACTCTTGCAGCTTTTCTTACTAAAGAATTATCTAGTAAAAATCATAAGCTCTAGTAATTTTAATTTTTTTTCTTGACTGAACAAATAAGAAACTCGAGAACTTAGACATTATTGTCCATAAAAATACTTGTTCTTTTTAGTCAAGAACCCTTTGTTCTTGGTTTCTGGTTTATCGGTTAAAGAAAACTAAGATTAAGTATTTTTGATTTTTTATCGAGTCCTTTTAAATCGACAAATTTTTTTAATCAAGTCAACTGGAATCGATATAAATTTTTATCGATTCATTGTTTTATGGAGTCAAATTATTCTTGTCGAATCTTGATTAATCGAGAAACTTGAAAGTTATCGAGACCCTTGTGATCGATAAAGTTTTATCGAGTCTCCTTTACCCGACAATAATTGTTATCGAGTCTCATTCATCCGAGAAATCTTCTTATCGAGACCATACCACTCGACAATTTATTTTTGTCGATCCTTCGTCACCCGAGAAAAATTCTTCTCGGCCCTTCTTCACCCGAGAAAAATTCTTCTCGGCCCTTCTTCACCCGAGAAAAACCTTCATCTATCAAGAACACCTTCTGTTTTCCAAAGAAATCTCAGAAAATTGCCAAAAACTCACCGATCGAGATCACTTTATCAGGTAAACCGTGCTTTCACGATGAATTCTCAAAACCAAATCTCTGAGCTAAATGCAAAAATCTCTCAACTTGAAACCAGACACACAAACAACATGCAAGTGTTGGATGAACTTTTAAGAGAACATGTCTATCTCAAATCTAGATTTAATAACTCTGAAGAATCAAGAAAAGTTTTGCAAAATCAAAATGAATTTTTGGAGCAACAACTCACCGAGTATTCTAAAACTAAATATTATACATATGAAGAGTTTTGCAAAAAGACAAATCTGATAAAAATAAATTTTGATCTGAAAAACCAAATTTCTGAGTTAGAAAAATCTATAGATCATGAGACGTATAGTGTGGTTCTTAAAAGAAAATTAATTGAATTTCTGGAATGTGATAAAGAAATGATTTTAACTTCTGATGAGAAACACAAGTTTGAGATTGAGAGAAAAGCCTTTGAAAGCAAAATTAGAACGTGTGAACTGACCATTCAAAAACTTTCTAAACAAGTGTCTGACTTTGAGCAAATTGTGATTTTAGAAAAAAATCATCTGAAACAAAAAGTCAAGAGCTTTCAAAACAAATTTATGATCTTGAGAAACTTTTGGAAAATGAAAGAAATGCATTTAAAACTGAGAAAACAAATTTAATCAAGAAATGTAGTTTGATCATTGCTAAAAGCAAAAATCTGGAAAAAGATTTTGACAAAGAGAAGCAAGTTTTTAAAAGTAAACTTGACAAACGTTCAAACAAATTATCTGTTTTAGAAACAACTCTTCTAACTGAAAAGAATTTGAGATCTGAATTTAAAAATAAATATGATTTGGTCACAAAAGAAAGAGATGATTTATCCTGCAAGATCAAAGAACTTGAAAACGAACTTTCAAAACAAAAACAAATGAACTCAGAATCAGTCAAACAACTTACTCCCGAACATTTAAATGCGGAGTTAGATGATCTTGAAAAATTGATTTTTTCCTCATGATTCTGATTCTACTTCAAGTTCAAAGCAAACTCCTCTTTCTCCTATCTGTAAGAATAACTGTTCTTCAAGAGTTAAATCAAATAGTTATTCTAACAGTTCCAAATCATATAGTTTTTCAAATTCTCGAACTCCTAACTCTAATCAGTTTCAAAATGATTTTGTTGTTAAAACCGGTAATTTCAAAAAGTTTAAAATAGTTTGGAGGAAGAAATCAACTACAGATGATAGTATTGGAAACATGTCACATACATCTCCTGTAGTTGATACAAGATCATTTGTTTCCAAGACTAATTTGCCTTATTTTGTCAAATCTATCAATCAGCTAATTAGTCTAAGTGCCACACAGATTTGTTGTTCTACATGTGGAACAAATGATTTTGTCAATCAAAATTTCAATCATAAATGGTATGGTACATACAGTATCCCCACTTCCCCATTTGTTGCATCAAAAACTAACCTCCGAGGACCCAACAAAGCTTGGGTACCAAAATCTTGTTAATCTGTTTTGTAGGTACGTCATGTATGGTCAAAATTCCGAATACTCACATCACATGACGATGTTTCAAAAGGTTTGCAACATTTGAGGGGGAGTACCATATTTTTACCATTTAGTTAGCTTCATAGTATCTCGGCTATGGACCTGCTCTTAACCCGTTTTACATTGCATCATGACTTCTGAATACTTCATTTCAAAACTCGGACTTTACTGTTTTAACTCTTTGTGTGCTAGGATTTAGACGTTTCAATGGTCAAACCAAAGCCGGAAGGACCTACCCATGAAACACATCTCTAGGTTAGATGTATTTTGAAAGGGTATGTTTAAAATTGAGTGCTTGTGAGATAAAAGAAAAATGTGAGAGTGTGACAAGACTTAAAAGAAAATATTTGGTCTTTACCAAACCTAAATAGTTATCTGGGTAGCCACATAATCTATTCATCCTCGATTCTTTGGAGATGAATATTGAACTAGACATGGACCCAATGTCGATAACTTGTGTCACCCCACCCAATTACTCAAGTATCTCACAAAAAATATTTGTTTCATATATCACGGAGAATGAGCATATCTGCTATCTTTTCTTCACTCGGAAGATTAAGATATTGAAAAAGGAAGACACACCTCCGGTCTACGAACTTCACATTCAATGCACATTGAGTCTGTGAATTGTATTTTCACATTTTGAGCCTTAAAATTAGCATTTAATGCATAAATTCTTTCTACACATTGCATATCTTTGTGTTTATGCCGGAATAGTTTGAGAAGTTAGTTTTTATAACTTACTTCTGTGATAACTGGAAGTCCTATCAGTGCCAACCCGTTGCCAACACTGAATATAGGCTACTTAATTAAATTTATTTTTGATTAGGTGATAACGGTTGCTACATGTGCTTCTGTCTGTTAGCTCATTACCCGATATTCCATATTTACACTTGATCATATTCGCACTTATTGTCTTTGATTGTTCATAATGATTCGGATTCTCCTTATCATTCTGAGGGGGAGAGATTGTATATCAAAGACACGACATGAGAAAAGGAAGATGACAAATGCTGATTTGTTGAATACTGATTTTTGTCGAGTTTCCTTACTTGATTTTTGAAGTAAAATGATTTTGTCGACTGCTGAAGATAAAGTTGAAGACTTATCGAGTGCTTAAGACCCGACATAAATTTTCATCGATTCAACTTGACCAGAGATCATTTTGTGTTGAAGACTTATCGAGTACTTAAGACCTGACATAAATTTTCATCGAATCTACTTGGCCCGAGATTTTTTTCATCGACATCACTTAACCCGACATGCTTTTTGACCCGACAAGTTTTATACCCTACGACATCGCGGCTCCTTCGATTTTCTTTTCATGCTAATGTTAAGGGGGAGCTACGGAGCTTACAAGAGATCATTTTCGTAGGGGGAGCAAAAGAATCAAGAAGAAAGATTTGTTGACAAAAGTTTCATGATCTTCAAAAGAAGAGTGTGCTGATTTGCTGAATTGTAATCTCGAATACAAAGGGGGAGATTGTTAGGTCTGAAAAGATTGTATCCGAGATCACAAATATTGAAGACATGAAGGGTCAAAGTGCAAAGTCATCAAAGTCATTAATTAGGAAATGTTTAATGTTTAAATATAAGGAAACATTCTATTTTGTAAATAAGGCAAGTGTATAATGCCTTAATCTCCTAGTTTCCTTATACCGTATTTCCTATACATATAAATGGAGGGTTAGGGCTAGCAATTAAATAGAACGTTAATTCATATCATCTAGAGAGAGCATATTAGATAATATCATTGTAACCAATATTCAATACAAGTGAGATATCCGACATCGGATCTTCATAAATATTAGAAGTGTTCTTCGTGTTCTTGCATACATTCATACGATTACCTGATTAACAAGTGGTATCAGAGCCGAAATCGAATCCATCTGATTTGATACGATCATCAAATTTCATCAAGATCAAGGTATTATCGAATATATTTTTTCTCTCTCTCACTGTGCGTTTTTTTTCGGGACTACAGAATCGAGTTTTCTAGTTTAATGGTGTTTTTGTCGATCTTAAAGTTTCTGATTGTTGTCGAAATTGAACATCCATATCGATTTCTTCTTCTTGCTTATATACTGGATTCATCGTTTGAAGTGTCTTGCTCATCAAGTCTATATCAATAAATCGATATTTGTTAGTCGTTGGAGATTCGAAAATATCTGTCATGGAGGCAAGGGTTAAAACAGCCGGAACCCTAAATTTAACAAAGTTTTTCTGGGTTTCATAACAATTTTTATCGAGCCCCAAAGACCCGACAAGAAATTCCTATGTGTTTTTATCGAGCCCCAAAGACCCGACAAGAAATTCCTATGTGTTTTTATCGAGCCCCAAAGACCCGACAAGAAATTCCTATGTGTTTTTATCGAGTCCCAAAGACCCGACAACAAGTTCCCGAGTGTTTTTCTTGACTCCACCTTGCTCGATAAATTTTTTTCTCGAGTACACTACCCCCGACAACCATTATTCTCGACCCATGCTTGAGCCGACATCATGTTTTCTCGAGTCCATATGACCCGACATATATTCTTCTCGATTCTATAAGACCCGACATAAATCTTTCTCGAACCTATATGACCCGAGAACTTCATACAGATCCCGACGAAAACATATCTCGTCGACCATAGTTGAGTTTCAACCCCCGTGCTGAGTCTCGGGAGGGGGATCATTGTTTATGGATTTCATGCAAAGCCGGATTTGAAAAGTTTCCAAGACAAAGGTGATTGGATTTTGTATCTTGTTGGATTAATCAGAAGTCTGACTCTCTGCACTCATCATTCTGGAGTTTTTCTTTAGATGTCAGTTTTAGTAAATGTATGCTGTTATTATGTGTTAATTTTTCCTAACCATTTACTGTCTGGAGGTTTGATTGTGATCTAGAATGTTGAATGACGATATTCATTCATCTGATTAAGAAGATTGGATATGAGTTTGGTTGTTTTCTGTTTTTGGAAGTATTCTGGAAATCGGCTACTTTTTGAACAATTAAATGTCAAAGAAGCAATGCTCATCAAATATCATCTCCCAGTTCGTCATACATTTCCTCGGTGATCCAAGTTCCTTGTGTTTATCAGATTAAAGCTCTTTACACATAATTCTTATTCAACTTGCGGCTAAAGACAGATTCAATGTTTTTCTTATGCACTGAGCGTTGAAGCTACTCGCACATATATCTTTGATTTATGCGGCTAACAGTTGTGTCGAGTTATCTACAGATTGAAGCTGTATTTTGTGCAATCAGTAGCGGTTATAGCACATTGAATCTGACATTTTCAGTTGAAACCGAAGACTAAGAGCTTATTTCAAGGGGGAGCTTGGAAGACTGACGACACTAAAGCTTTTCCAAAGAAAGCAAGGGGGAGAAGATTTGAAGATGCTTGAAGATGCTTCCTCTATAAAACTTTAGGGGGAGATTGATAGGACTAAAAGTCCTATATTTAGAAAGTTTTATAAAGATGGAAAAGATTGAATGTAATATTCCATATTTGGTTTAATTCCTTATAGGCTTGGGCTTACCATGTAATAGACCCTACTATATAAAGGAGTCTAGGGTAGAGGATTCACAAATGAGAGTCGTCTAAATTACTTTAGCGTTTGTAATCTTTATGCTTTCATCAATAAAACATACGACTCAATGATTTCCGCATGAATTCCTCTTTTGATCTTGTTGAATCGGACGGACCTAACAGTAAGCAAAAGTATCAACTTGATTTTTTTTCTATATTTGACTGAATTAGTTTTTAGCTTAACATTGAGAGGGAACATCTTAAATTGATAACTAGATCTGGCACAATGTTTCACCAATCTTTTTATACCTTGTTAAAGCATTTTGGTATGACAATACTTCGAATTTAGACTATTAGCTTTGATATTCCCGATCTTCAATAGTATAATTAATTGAATGTAGATTTTGTGTTGAGTTTTGATCTTATACTCAGGACACCAAGCGAGGTGGTTAGAATAATATTTAGATAAATGATGAAACAACTACACCAACTCAGAAACAAAAAGAGGTCAAAAAGAGATTTTTGATATTGCTTTAAGTATTCGTAATACTACATCTTGTGGTTTTGGATTTGTAAGATGAACTATAGGGATTATTATTTTAAAATTTTGTTTATGCCTCATAGATTATGATAGGAACTGTTTTGTACTTGTTCATGCACCACATCAATCAACAATTGTTGCTGTAATGTTCATTTTTGTTTGCTCTTTTTGTAAGTATATAATATTTATATACGACAAATGCAATAAAAGAACTCATACACCCTCTTTACCTTTAGTGAGGTCGGAGCTAAAGGTTTGGATACCGCTACAGCAAAGGCCCTTTGGTTTGTTTTTTTTTTTAATTTTTGGGTGTCTGATTCATCCATTCAATCGAAGACCACTACAAAAGATTTAATAGGAGCAGAGAATGTTCTTTTTCCCGCTATGTTGCTCAACCAACTACTATAGCTTGGAAATATCACAAAAAAGGAAAAAATAAATAAAGAAACAAATCACAACAACAATACATGATCATGTTGGAACAAATAAGTTATAAACGATCGTCACCTGTTATGTAATTTTCATTTCATTAGCGGAATTGGTTGATTAATTGTCTACTTGTATCTAAGATGATTTATAGGGGTTCAAGCCTTATAACGATGGGACTTTGTATGTCCCGTCTTCTCTTCTGGTTGCTTCCTGTCAACATGATGAACATTTCTAGAATTCATCTAGTCAGAGAGTGTAGCTGTTGTTAATTATGTTCTGTATATACAACATGTATCATGGTCTCTTCCCCTTACCAAATATGCACATCGCACCTTTTCATTTTATCCATCTAACATGGTTTTACCATGACTTTTCAGGTTCTCACGCAGCCACACTCGATTTTACAGATCTTAGAGACGAAGATCGACCTTGCTTTTTAAGGTATTTCTCAAAATTGAGGATAATTGTTTTAATTATAGATGGTAGGTAAATATGTATATTCGTTAGGGAAGATGAATTTTCAAATTTACCTAACAGATTGTAAAGGTTCTCAATGGGCTTTCCTGTTTGTTCACAACTACTGTTTTGGTCCTTTTGGAGGGTTATTTTGCAACTTCTTTTTGTCTATAGATCTGTCTGTGGTTGTTTGTGCACAGCTACTGTTTTGGTCCTTTTGGAGTTTTCTTTTGAAATTTCTTTTTGTCTACGGATCTGTCTGTGGCTGTTTGTTAACAGCCACTATTTTGGTCCTTTTGGAGTTTTCTTTTGAAATTTCTTTTTGTCTACAGATCTGTCTGTGGCTGTTTGTGCACAGATTATTCAAATTTCCTCTATGGTGGTTTATGTTCTGCTGATTTGGTTGTACTTGCTGGATTCTATTATGGGTTGGGATTATTTTAAATGATCTTCTCTTTCATATGTGTTTTTGAACATAACAACCTTCTAATTTGTTGTTTTACTCTGCTTCTAGACTGTCAACATAAATTTGTATGATGATACCGGCACACTGAACTGTTCCATCTTCAATTGGTAAGAATTCAAAGCTTATTGAACATCTGATTAGTAGTGTATGTGTGCATTATTCTAGGGTCCGTAGGACGGTAGGAGTAACTAACTAGTGTTCTGGTGCTTAGCAACAACCCATAATATTTTTGGACCATTGCCATCCAACCCAATCTGAAATGCTCTATTAATTGGTCGATTACTTGTTACCAGATTCTGAAACCAGCAGGATGTTATATACATTAAAATGAATTATATTTAGGTCTTAAACAAGACAAAACTTCTTCTTACCTCTATACACTTTGTGGAGGCTTCCTTTTTGCTCGATTAGTGTTTAAATCTATAATTTATACTTAAAACCTAGATTTTGCAAGAAGGTAAACACAAATTCTTGTATGTATTTGAAGATAGTGGTCTTAGAAACATTATAGTGATTGGGCCAAGCTTAGAAGAATGAATTAAGCAAATTCAAGATAAGGATGATTGGATGGATGATAGATCCAATATTTTCGTATTAAGCTAATAATCCAATATAATAAATCCCTTGTACAATCAAACGGAAAAATGTGTTTTTTGTAGGTGTTCCATTACAACCTTGGGCTTTTAGGCTTAATTTCCACTTTCTGACCTTTTGCAACCCGATTGAATTAAATGTGAGTTCTTCTGTTAAAATTTGTGCATAATCTTAATTTTTGGGATGGATCATGTTAAAATATATGAATAATCTTAATTTTTGCATATTAGGTTATATTGGGTTACACTTGACTGTTGTTTTGGTCCTTCAGGATGCACCGAATGGGGAATCCATTCAGAACATCCAAAATAGTAGATGTGAACAAACAAGAAATCTAGTGAGAACCTTTACAAACCGTTCCCCCTATAAACCTTTTGTATCCCCGTATATCAATCTAATATAGACCCAATGTTTAAGCAAACGATTGGAGCATCCTCTCTATTAAATCACTATAAATATTACTTGCAATGATTCCAAGAATTGAAAAGCCCAACTAGCAGCAGACATAGAAGAAAACTATTCTAAGTCTAGTAGTTCCATGTTTGATCATCTGAAAAACTATTCTAAGTTCTAACTCTAGTAATTCCATGTCTGATCATTTGGGTTATCAAAACAAGCACGATATCAAAAAGATGGTTAGAATTGAGGTCTGTAGTTGCCTTTGACTTCCAACATCCCTTCTAAATATCCTACTTCGATTAGGTGAGTAGTTCAACTATATCCCTATAATCATGATTCTATGGCACATAAAGTTTATTGGGACAAAAAGAATTTGATGTTTGAGACACAAAGTATTCAATTGGATTTAGTCTTCGGGTTGAAGTCAAGAGAGGGTCTAGAATCTCGATATGTGGACTTGTTGCTCATATTCATCGCATTAAGGTTCTTCTTATATATACACAACCACACACACACACAACCACACACAAACACGTGTATTATGTGTATGATCATTGTTGTAATCATATTGCTTTATCGAGTTCAATTTATTTCGTTTTGCAAGTTCGTTTGCATTAATTTTCACATTATTTTTCTTCTGAATTTTAATATTAGTATATGGAAAAAGATCCTAAAAAATTTGACGACATCTTCAACTCCATACGAAAGATGTAAAATTTTGAAGAACAACTTTTTTGGAAAATAACTTTATCTAGAATGTTTGTTATATTTATATATTTGTGTTTGTCTGATTCACTTTGTGCCATAGTTGTCCTTTTTTGTTTTGTTGGTTGGCGTTTTGTGCTATTATACAGGCTTCGAAAATGTTTAATTTATAGCAATCATGTTGCCGAAATTTTCAAAAAATACTTGGTACTTTGTATGTTATGCATTATTTGTGATACAAAATATAAAAAACCTTTGTCTTTTTTATAGTTAAAAACCGTTTTCAGCAGACAAAAAGACTTGGACAATATGCAGACCGCCCTGAAACAGTCTCAGATTGAGCGTTTTTGATTGAACGGATAAATACCAGTTCCATATTCAGATTAGAATATTTGAGTCGGACCGCGCAAAAATCAAGTTGGGCTTTTTAGCAAGTTGGACCAGACTGGTTCTAGTCCGAATTCTTTATCTTTTTATTTTTCTGTCGACCAATATTATGTTTTAAATATTAAACATATATACCAAAAAATAGAAAATTGAAAAATTGGTTGAAACATATCCAATATGACATGTCAATACAAGGCTTGGACCGACCGTGTTTTTTGGACATGTTTGTGCCTCCATTAGTACATACGGTGACTTAAATTTATCAACATCGTCACTACAACATGACATAAGGTGACGTCTATTAGTCAAATTGTCACTGTGACGTTTATCCTTCCACACTGAACCGTAGTATGATAAATGGTGAAATTTATTTTTCAAAATCGTCATCGTAATATGGCATACAGTGACATTTATTATTCATAATTGTCACCTTAACATACCATAGAGTGACGTTTATTATTCAAAAACATCACCATAACATGACATAGGGTGACATAAATTTGTCAAGACCGTCGTTGCATCATGACATACGGTGAAATAACTTTATCAAAACCGTCACTTTAAATGACATACGTTGACGTTCGTTATGCAAAATTGTCACCGTAACATTACATACTGTGACATTTATCATTCAACACCGTTATTGTAACATGACACACGGTAACATTTATGTTTCAAAATCGTCATTGTAGCATGACATACAATGACGTTGATTTTTCAAAACCGTCACCATAGCACAACATATGATAACGTTTATCTTTCAAAACAGTCACGATAACATGGCGTACAGTGACATTTATTTTTCTAAACCGTCACCGTAGCATGATATATGGTAACGTAATTTTTTTGAAACCGTTACTTTTACATGACATTAGGTGACATTTATTTTTCAAAATCGTCACTGTAGCATGAGGTACCTTGACGTTTATCTTTTATAAGCGTCACCATTACATGACGTATGGTGACATTTAGTTTTCAAAACCGTTACCATAGAATAACATATGGTAACGTACTCAAAACCGTCACTATAACATGACATATGGTGACATGAAATATTGAAAACCGTCAATGTAGCTTGGGATATGGTGATGTATGTGTTTCAATACCGTTACCAAAGCATGATATATGGTGAAACAAATATTTCAAAAACCCTTGCCACACACTACCTTTTGGTGACGCAAATTTTGCAAAATCGTTGCCAAAAAACTTGGTGACTTTTGGAAACGGTTTTCAGATAAGCGTTGCTATATACATATATTAGTTTTGGTAACAATTTTAAAAAACCGTTACAACATAAAGCAACGGTTTAAACAAATACCGTTACTAAAGGGTCTTGCATTGCAACGGTTTTTAAAAACCGTCACAACATAAAACAATGGTTTCTCAAAATCGTCCTAAACCGTTACCATAAGGGATCTTTTATTAACGTTTTTATCTAATCGTTGCTTTATGTTTCTAGTGTTTTTGGTAATAGTAACGTTTTTTATAAAAATTGTTACTAAAACATTTATTTAAATTTTTTTTATGACTTTTTATAACGGTTTGTTATCAAACCGTTACAAACTCATTTTTTTAAAACCGTCACAAAAAGTAAATTTTGTACTTTTGACAAGTCTATGGATTCATTGGAACATTATGGTTAATTTGTTTTGAAATATTGTTGTGTTTGTGACAAATATATAAAATTTTATCATTTTAACGATTTTGATCTTTTTGTTGATTGATATTATTGTTATTATTATTATTATTATTATTATTAATATTAATTATTATTATATATTATAATCATCATCATCAATGTCGCTAATGCATCTGTCGACAAGCTAAGCGTTTGGTTTAAGTGTGGCACATGGCTAGGCCAAATTAACATGATAGAATTGGGCTTCGGCCAAATGTACAGAAGTTTGGGATTGATTACAAAGAAGTAATTGCTCCGGTTATACGACTTGGAGCCTATCCGTCTTTTATCGGCATTAGCAGCAAAAAGGGGATGGACAATTCACCAAATGTTAAGTCTGCGTTCTTGAATGGTTTCTTAAAATAAGAAGTATATCAGGTATGTAAACAAAGAGGAAGAGCATAACTAGCTGCTCTATAATACTCCACAAGTAATAATTTGAAGTCTTGATGCTATCATTCAGATTACATAGTTGAAGATATGTGGGTCTTTTGGAAAATGAAAGAGATCACTATTTTTCAAATTTAATGGATATTGAGATACTTTGTCACGTTCCTAATTGGAACATATTCCGGTAATATTTTCCTGAATTTATTTTTCATGCTTAATTGATTTGCATATTTTGAATATGTATGGAGGAAGATTTTGAAGAAAGAAGGGTTTGTCATCAAAGTCGGATGGCCTGCAGCTGAACATCTGATCTCACCCTTCAAAGGGCCAATAGATACTTGCAGAAGTCTATATCCAATTTAACGTCAGATGTTTTACAAGCATTTCATATTCGTTATGAGCAAGTATATTCTATTGTAACTTTTGATCGATTGTCAATCCATTTTATTTCAAAATTCAGTTGCATCTTAGTAATTTTTAAAGCAAATGGTTGACTTACCTGCTGATGGCTTTAAGGGCTGAAATTTCTAATAAAGGAAAATTGATTTAAGACAGTTTGGTTACTTTTAAAGCTAGTTGAAATGTTGAATATTAGTAGCAAATACCTCAATAGTGAGAAAATATGAAATTTGTTCTTACTAAAATTAATAGTATCATTAATAATTCGTAATTATGAGCATGATAAAATGGGTATTTTAACTTGAACTTGACAAAGGAAGCATTTGCAATCAGCACGGATGAACTAAAGGATGTTTGCATTGCTTTTATCACTACTAAACAAATGGTCAGTTTCGACACACAGTTTCCGACGGATTTGGCCGTCGGAAAATTTCCGGCGGATTTCCGATGGATTTTGTAAAAGTCAACAAAAGTCAACAATCGCAAACGTCCGTCGGAAATCCGTCGGAAACCTAAGTTAATAAAAATAAATAAATAAAACGGATTTCCGACGGATTATTATTTCGCCGGAAATCCGTCGGAAATCCGTCGGAATTGTACTGATTAAATCAATTAACTCATCTAATTTGTAATTAATTAAACTAAATATTAATTTATTAAACATTTTCAAAAAAAATTTAAAATATAATTAAAATCCGTCGGAACGTTCCGACAGATTTCCGACGGATTTCCGACGGAAATTAATTACATTTTAAAATAGATAGAAAATTGATATAATTAGAATCCGTCGGAAATCCGTCGGAAATTTCCGACGGAAACTATTTTTATTTTAAACCAAATAGAAAATTTATATAATTAGAATCTGTCGGAAATCCGTTGGAAATTTCCGACGGAATATATTTTTATTTTTATTTTTTTTCATCAAAAGTGTTTAATTAATAAATATTCTGACATTTATTCACAATTTTAATTTCAATAAAAATGTGTTAACGTATATTATTGTATCTTAATTGGTTCAATTATGTTTTAACGTATACTATTGGACGTTAAAGGTTCTTAATGATTGAATTAGGCATTAAAGAGTTAATTGTGCGTTAACGATTCTTAATGATTTTTAATGATCAATTAGGCCTTAACGAGTTATTTGGGTTTTAACGGTTTTTAATGGACTTTAATAAATCTATTAGGTCTTAATGAATTCAATTAAAGTTTAAATGATATTATTGGCTTTTAATGGTTTTTAGTGGATTTTAATGAATCTATTGGTCCTTAACTGGTTCAACAGGGATTTGACTTATACTATTTTAATTGGGCTATAGTGGTTTTTAACGTATATTATTGGATCTTAATAGTTTTTAACGTATATTATTAGGCCTTAATGACCTTAATGGTTTTTAACGTGTATTATTAAACTCGTTATTGACTTTTAACGTATATTATTGGACCTTAATGAGTTCAATTGTGCTTTAACTTGTACTATTGTAACTTAATTGGGCTATAGTGGTTTGTAGTTAGTCTTATTGACTTGTATTGGGCTTTAACGGTTCAGTTGGACTTTAACGGTTCTTAATAGACTTTAATGAATCAATTGGGTCTTAATGAGTTCAATTAAAGTTTATATGATATTATTGGGCTTTCAAAGGTTTTTAGTGGATTTTAATAAATCTATTGGGCCTTAACTGGTTCAATTGGGCTTTAACGTATACTATTGGGCCTTAATTGATTCAATTGGGCTTTAATAGTTACAATTGGGCCTTAATGGGTTCAATAGATTTGTAGTTGGTCTTATTGACATTTAATTGGTATTAGTGGGTCGAATGCAATACACACAACATACATCTATGTAGTACATACCCGAATGCAAAACATGTGATGAGTCAATCTTGGTGTTATTAGGTCTTAATAAGTCCTAAATGGTTTTATTGGGCTACAATGGTTGTTAATAAGTGGTCTTAATATATTGGGTTTTAATCGGTTTTATGGGATTTTAATGAATCTAATGGGCCTTAATCAGTTCGATTAGGCTTTAATGATTTACTAGACCTTTTTTTTGGAAAGGGTATCCTAGGCGTGCCTAGACTAATCCCTGGCAATTTTAAGACTGCTAAATCATGCAGCCCTGAGATAATTCCTCAGTGGCCACAAGTTGTTTGCGGCTGAATTCGAACTGGGGTAGATAGGTTATCTGGACTTAATCGGTCTAGTTACGCTTTAACGGTTCTTAGTAGATTTTAATGAATCCATTGGGTCCTAACGAGTTCAACTAGGTTTTAAAGAATATTATTGGGCTTTAACGGTTCTTAGTGGAATTTAATAAATCTATTGGGCCTTAATCGGTTTAATTAAGCTTTATGGTTCAATTGGGATTTAACGATTCAGTTAAGTTTTAACGGTTTTTAGTGCGCTTTAATGAGTTTATTGGGTCTTAATCGGTTCAATTAGGCTTTAATGAATCTATTGTGCCTTAATCGGTTCAGTTGGGCTTTAATGAATCTATTGGTCCGACAAAAGGTTCAATTTGCTTATTGGATACTATTGTGCTTCAGTTGGGCTTTACCGGTTCTTAGTAGGCTTTAATTAATCTATTGGGCATTATTCGATTCAACTAGGCTTATCGGGTACTATTGCGCTTTAATGGTTCTTAGTGGCTTTAATGATTCTATTAGGCCTTAATTGATTCAATTGGGCTTTAATAGTTCTTAACGGGCTTTAACGATTATATTGGGCCTTAATCGGTTCATTTAGGCTTTAATGAATCTATTGGCCTTTATCGTTTCAGTTGGGCTTTAATGAATTCATTAGGCTTTTGGGCTTTAATGAATCTATTAAGCCCTGTTCAGTTCAACTAACTTATCAGATACCCATTGCGATTCAAGTGGGCATTAACGTTCTTAACGGCCTTTAATGATTATATTGATTTACTTTGCAAACCAAGTGCATTTTGTTACAATTTTTGCAAACCTAATGCAACCAATCATAATTAAGTTAAATACTTTTTTGAAAGGCCAATTTTATTACCAACAAACCAAGAAGAACAAGAACCACTTTTACACCCAAAAACCAAACAACACCAACTATGAGCAAGAAGACAGACAACAACACAAAATTAAGTTAAATATTAATAAGGGTGGTGGTTTGCATTTGATCATTTCCATATATATTTACACATATATTATGTTAGAGGCTGGTTCAATTACAAACTGGACGAAGGGTACAAACTTACAAACTCGTACAAATCAATGCAAAAATAAAAAAATTCATAACTTATTTTTCATCAAATGCTATGATTTAAGATATTATTACACATATGTTTGTTTCATAACGTATGAGTTTCACATTTATTCGTTTTCATAAGTTGAAAGTTTTCTCATATATTTTTTATAAAAAAGTTTCACATGCATCTGTTTCATAGTGTAAAAGTTTCACATGCATCTGTTTCATACTATGTTAAATTTTAGTAAAATTTTAATTTAAAATTTATTATTTAAAATTTACTATGTATATATAAGTTTGTTTCCATTTATCACCTGTGTACCAAGTCAATCTCCTTGATTCCTAGTTTATATGGTTTACTTATTGTTTTATGGTGCAAGTGTGGGCAACATTTACATCCATTCTCCTTTTTGTAAACAAGAGTTTTTGCAGCCACTTTACTTGGAATTGAATGGTGCCATACTTCTATTCTCTACAAACTACTGTCCATATTGATAGTAAGGGGCCATTTTGTTTACGTAACACTTAAATAACACTTACCATAAGTGTTTACCGGTAAAATTAATCTTAGTCCACCAAAACAGCGTCGTATGTAACAATTTATCCGGTAAGCGCTTACCGTGGTATGAATATCGCCCTCACTTACCGGATAAGACTCTTGGTCCTTGCCTCGCTCTTATCTGGTAAAATTCTTGGTCCTTACCCTATTCATCCGGTAAGGTAATATGACCGCGTAAACCTTTACCCAGGTAAATGTTTGGTAAATGGTCCTAAGTTCATGAAATTTTCTCTATTCAATAATTTTCTCTAAGTTCTTGGTAAATGTTTGGTAAATGGTCCGCGTAAACGTTTACCCAAATTACTTAAAATTGTAGATTACTTTTTCTTTTTTATATATTAGGGGCATTTTTTTTGACTTTCCGCGCCATGGGCAACCGAAATCTCAGGGCCGGCCCTGGGTGATTGTTTCAGTTCCGGCGAGTTTAATCTTCCTCACGTGTTTTGTCTTGTTTTTGATGTTAAACTTCATGTAGTTCTTTCTATGTTCTCTTGTTTGATTTTTTTGAAATTTGTGGATTTAGGGTTTAATGAGGTGATTGATTTTTGAAATTTGATGAAATTTTAGGCAGATGATGTTTATGCTCAAGTTTCATTGATTCCAGAGTGGTTTGCATTTTTTATTCAAGTTCATCTTCTGGTTTCAATGGTGATTAATATTTGATACTTTAATTTCCTTTAATCAAAGCTTGATTATGGAAATTATAGGATTATGAATAGGAAACAAGATGGATTTCAGTTTCCAATCTGAAAATTTATTTATTGAATATGATTCCAATTTGGAAGATTTTTAATTTGTACTTTTCATGCATTTTTTCTATATAAATCAAGATGTGATTTGTGGGATTGCCTAGGGATTAAAGATCAACATGTTAATTGGATGGATCAAGGCATCCTTTGATGCACTCGGTTGTCTACATTTTATACTTGCAGGGGAATAAATTCAAGGTAAGCTTATCTTCATTTTTTTTATAAAAATTGGCATCTCGTCGTATATATACACACATAAAATTATCCTGGACTTTAACTATTGTATACTTTTAAGTATTGTATACTTGCAGGGGAATAAGTTATGTGTTTGGCTGAAACTTCTGCCATGATCCTTTGATCTTGGCGTTTTGAAAATTTCTCCATGTGTAAGCATGATTCTTTGTTGTTAATTTCTAACGATATTGATGGTGTTTTCTAGGTGTCAAATTGGTTCATAAATGCTCAAGTTTCACTGAACGGATGATTGGGGAAATGTACAAGGAAGAATTTGCAGATTCATAAGAGGATTTTTATGTTGCATGAGGTATGAAGGTTATGGTACTTCTAGGTATTGTACCTGTTAGTGAATTAGAGACGTGTTGTAAACAATGATTGGAATTTTAGTTTGCTTAACAGATTGTTAATTGAGAGACAAAAGATTGTCATTTTATTTGTTTGAATATAAATTTTAGATCTTTGATGAACACTTTCATTCATTTTCATTATTGATTTCAGCTTGTATACAATTACTACTATATATATATATATATGAATTTATTTACGGATATTAGAATAAAATGAATATTAGCTTTCAATTTTTTTTAAATAATTTTTTAGTTACCGACGGATATTTTGTCGGAAATATATTCCTAAAATACATAAAAAATAAATTGGTAATACAAATTTGTCGGAAATCCGTCGGAAATTTACGACGAATTTCCGACAGAATAATTAAATGAAAAACAATTTTAATTATTATCCGTCGGAAATCCGTCGGAAAGTTCTGACGGAATTCCGACGGATATTTTAATTAATAAACATATCTTCTTATGATTAATTATTATCTGGTTAATTTGGTAAAAGTGGGAATATCGTTTCCGACGGTTTTCCGACGGTCAAATCCGCCGCAATCCGTCGGAAACGTGATTTTCCGGCGAGGGTTATTCCGACGTCCAAATCCGTCGGAAACCATGTTTTTCCGACGGATTTGACCGTCGGAACTAGCCATTTGTTAAGTAGTGTATATATATTTATATATATGTATATATATATATATAGAGGAAAGTTCAAATGTGAACTCAAATTTGGTTGTGAACGTGAGAACAAATGAGAGCGCGACCCGTATTTGAATATAGATTATTCAGACCGAATACACAAAGAAATATTCAGTTTGAGTCTGAATAAGACCGGATATATACTATATTCACCGGATATATACTATATTCAGTCTGAATAAGACCGGATATATACTATATTCAGTCTGAATAACACCGGATATATTATATTCAGTCTGAATAAGACCGGATATATACTATATTCAGTCTGAATAAGACCGGATATATACTACATTCGGTCTTATATGATATATTCAGTATGAATATTTTTTTGTATATTCAGACTGAATAAATACTATTTTCGGTCTGAATACTTTTTTGAATGGGACATGTGTCGCACTCTCATTTGTCCTCACGTTCACAACCAAATTTGAGTTCTCATTTGAACCCGCCCCTATATATAAATAAATAAATAAATATATATATATATATATATATATAGACGGAGGTTCATTTACAAACCAAATCAATGTTAAAAACTATGTAAACTAGTACAAATCAACATAAAAATAATTTTATGATTTTTTTCATTAAATGTTGTTACGTTGAGAATATTGTATCCGAGATCACTATTATTAAAGACATGAAGGGTCAAACCGCAAAAGTCATCAAAGTTGATATGGAATAGATTTTAATGTAATTATGGCAAGTGTATAATGCCTTTATTCACCGTTTCCTTATTGCGATATAATGGTAGATATAAATAGAGGGTTAGGATATGCATTAGATGGTTAGATCATAATAGAGAGAGCTTTAGACGAAGTCATATTAGGTTCTACATCATTGTAACTCGTTCATACAAGTTAGATATATGACATACGATATTATTTGATCATACTATTCTTGTTAATCACATTGTTACCTGATCAAACTGGGATCAACAATTGGTATCAGAGCAGATCGATCAGAGTTTTGGTCTGTTTCTAATCGATTTCTTGAAGAAAAAAGTAAAAATCTCGTCTTTATCGGATCCCTCTTAAACTGTTTCAATCGATAAGTTTTTTTGTTGCCTTCTTCATAAATTTTTTATAATCGATTATTTATTAATATCTATTCTATAACCTCGTTTTCTTAAAATTCGGTCAGTTTTTGCATAAAAATCAAGATTTCTCTCTGTTATCACATTCCTTTTATAAGAAAACCCGGTTTCGCATTTTTTCTCAAGACTTTATTGATTGAATTCTTATATTCTAGTATTTATTTAATTTTTTGATCTAGTCTGTCTTGATTTTAATTGATTTCTGGCCTTATTCATAACATATTCATACTTATCGGACCAAGTAGACCAAAAACCAAGTTTATCGAGAACTCTGGTTATCGGACTAAACCAAGGGTGAACAGTAACTTTGTCGGCCCTTATAGACCCGACAAAAGTGTTGTGATTTTTAAAAAATTTAAAATTTCTTTCGTTTGTTTCATTCACTTAAGACCTTCTAGTCCATAGAAAACTCAATAGCCTTGCTACTTGAACGCGTTTCTAGTCAAGAAACTTTTAGTGATGGTTATAAACCTTAGCAATTAATTATTTGTCTTATAATTCATTCCTGGTTGTTTAGAGTTTGTTGTCCATAGAAAACTGAATAGCTTTGCTACTTGATCGCTTTTCTTGTCAAGAAAACTATTACAACACGTTTGAATTTCTGATAAATATTTTTAAACGTCTTAGAAATCTTGACCGTTTCGGAAAACCAAAAACTTTGCTTTTCTTGTCCATAATAAGACTCGAGAACTTTGTTCCTCACAAATTTTGTTAGCCAAGAAACCTCTGATTTGTCCTTCTTAACCTCGAGAAAGAAAAAGACATTTTTTTTTCAAAAACCCAAGGACTAGATACACTCAAACTTATCGAACTGTTCAAATCGACAAAATTACATTATCTCGACCAGTTTCATCCGACAACCAATTTTCTCGAACCAACTTGGTCCTACAAAAATTGATATCGGACCCACTTGATCCGACAAGCTGTGATATCGGACAATTTCTCGCACCTCTTTGGTCCAACAAAAATTGATATCAGACCTATATCATCCGACAACTTCTGTTATCGAACCTCTTAAGTCCGATAAACCTTGTCCTCGTACCATGTTGGTCCGACATCTTAGTTAAACCCACCCTTTTACCCGATAATAGAATTTTTAAGTAGTTTTAGATATTTTTCAAAACTCACCGATCGAGATCGTTTCATCAGGTAACCAGTGCTTACATATTTTATTCGAACTGTGTATTTGAGTTGTACAGGTTATAGTTCAAAGATGAGCTCTCAAAAACAAATTTTGGAGCTAAATGCAACAATTACTAAACTCGAAGCAAGGCACACGAATAACATGAAAGTGCTTGATGAAATTTTAAGAAAACATGTTGACCTCAAATCTAAGTTTCATAACTCTGAACAAACAAGAAAAGTTTTGAAAAATGAAAATGAGTTTTTACAAGAACAACTCAATAAGCATTCTAGGAATACAAATCATATGAGGTATGAAGAATTTTGTGAAAAGAAAAATCTTGAGTTGATAAAAATAAATTTTGATTTGAAAAACAAAATTTCTGAGTTAGAGAAATTCAAATATTCTGAGACTTACAGTGTTGCTCTTTCAAGTAAAATATCTGAATTTATAAAATTTGAGAAAGAAAGGAAATTAACTTCTGATCACAAACACAAGTTTGAAACTGAGCGAAAAACTTTTGAAAGAAAAATTAAAACTTGTGAGTTGACTATTAGAAACCTTTCTGAAACAAATGTTCGATTTTGAGCAAATTGTTATTTAGAGAGAAAAACACTTGAAACGAAATGTCTAGAACTATCAAAGCAACTTTCTGAACTTCCGAAAATTCTAGATGATGAAAGAAAATTATTTTAAAGTGATAAGATAACTATTATGAAAAAGAGTGTTTTAGTTCCCGAGAAAAGTAAACGTTTAGAGAAAGATGTTGAGAACAAAAGGAAAGTTTTTGGTGAGGAAATTTCTAAACTTTCAAAGAAATTGTCTGAATTACAATCACATCTTGTAACTCTGAATATAGGCCACTCAATTTAACTTATTTTGATTGTAGTGATAACAGTTGGTACACGTGCCTTTATTGTGATATAATGGTAGATATAAATAGAGGGTTAGGGTATGTATTAGATGGTTAGATCATAATAGAGAGCTTTTAGACGAACTCATATTAGGTTCTACATCATTGTAACTCGTTCATTCAAGTTAGATATATGACATACGATATTTTTTGATCATATTATTCTTGCTAATCACAGTGTTACCTGGTCAAAAACTGGGATCAACAAATGCTATGATTTAAGATATTATTACACATATATTTGTTTCATAATGTAAAAGTTTCACATGTATTTGTTTTCATAAGTTGAAAGTTTCTCATATATTTTTTTATGCAAAAGATTCACATGTATTTGTTTATAATGTAAAAGTTGCACATGTAATTTTTTCACAAGGTGAAACAAACATATGTATAATAATATCTTAAATCATAGCGTTTGATGAAAAAGAATCATGAAAAAAAACTATTTTTATATTGATTTGGTTTGTAAATGAACCAACTTCTATATATATATATATGTGTGTGTGTGTGTGTGTGTATAGTGTGAAGTTCAAATAGAAATCGGTTGAAAGGTACAAACTATACAAACAGGTTCAAATCAAAATTAAAATAAATTTTTTCATGATTTTTTTTCCATCCAATGTTATGATTTAAGATAATATTACACATATGTTTGTTTTCACAATGTAAAAGTTTCACATGTATTTGTTTTTATAAGTCGAAAGTTTCTCATATATTCTTTTCTGAAAAAGTTTCACATATTTGTTTATAATATAAAATTTTCAAACGTAATTTTTTCACAAAGTAAAACAAACATATGTGAAATAATATTTTAAATCCTATCATTTGATAAAAAAAATATGAAAAAAAAATTATTTTTATATTGATTTAAACCAGTTTGTATAGTTTGTATCTTTCAACTGATTTGTATTTGAACCAGTCTCTCTCTCTCTATATATACATATATATATATATAGGGGAAAGATCATATAAGAACACCTCATTTTTAAAGGAACAAAAGAATAGTTTTTGGACCACATATGATGTGGGTACCACACATTAAAAAACCACCATATCTGATTCAATGGGGCCCACCATTGAATCAGAAGTGATTTTTTAATGTATGGGACACACAACATATGTGGTCTACAAGGTGTTCCTTATATATATATATCTATATATATATATCCTTCATTAGTTATATTATTGCCTTCCTATCTTTCATCTTCATCTGAAAGCAACTACTCTCAGGGGCGGATCCACATATATCAAAGTGGTTGCCCATGCAACCATGAATTTTGAGGGTCTAAGTGTAAAGTTTTTAAGGTTATAACATGTGAAACCATAAGATTTTTGGAGTGAAACCATAAATTTTTTGGGATTAAACCATAAACTTTAAAAGAATTAGGGGTTTTATATGAAAAATTATCAAATATAACTCCACCATTTCTGCAAGTGGGGATAGTGGTTGATTATAAACTACAACTTACATCCTTCAACGACTTTAACATTTTAAATTTACTTCCTTTTCTTTTTCATTTTTCGTTTTACACTCATCTTATATTAATTAGTTAGTTAATTATTAGTCAAAATACATTGAAAGAATACGTTTTTTCTTTTTTCAAATTACACTATTAGAAAGGTCTTGTTGATACCTTTGAAATGAGTCCAATATTGAGTATTTTTAATGTTGACACAAATAATAAGGTTAATTTGTTTATAATGATATAATAATGTTAATATAATGACTTGTTAATAGGATTATTTTGTGTATAGTTGACCCTCTATATAGAATTTAGAGTTATTTGTTTAGAGTTAGCCATTTACTAAACTCTTACCTGGTAATTGGTTACCGGATAATTTTCTTCACCGGATGAATAGATAAGGGCCAATAATCTTACCCCTTAAAGTTAGCCATTTACTAAACTCTTACCGATAAAATTTAAAGTTAGCCATTTACTAAACTCTTACCGATAAAATAAATTATACTGTTGATTCCACTAAGCGCTTACGGGTAATCATTTAGATAAACTCCCCTTAATTTGAGTTAATTTTTAGAGACTAGAATTTTTTTGTTAATTATCAACCAACTCTGTAGGTTAATTCGTTTATATTTGAGTTTACTCTTTTGACTTTAAGGTTAATTTGTTTATATTTTAGGTTAATATGTTGTATATCGAGCCGGTTATCTAGATCAACAAGTGGAAAACAGAAAATCCACCAACAGTCGATTGGGTTTTAAATTTTATGAGATAAGTTTTTGAAAATAAATTAGTACAACAATTTTTTAATGATTTAAATACTTAACGTATACTTAGTGGCCACAAAATAGCCAAAAACATAGCCTGTACAATGTTTTTTTAATTAATTTTCAAATATTTTATATTACGGTAATTATTTTGTGCAACCACTGTCAAAAGTTCCTGGATCCGCCTCTGACTACTCTCATGATAAATGTGATTTATTTGTAGAAGTTCAAATAAAAAGCACAAAACAAATAGTTAACACATCCGTGGATTGAAACAGAAAGTTTTAAGATGGAGTGATTGATTTCTTACCCTAGTTGAATCTTTTCCAACTATTGGCCATCATTGTCGTTTATATTGCAATGAGTCATGAGGCTTTAGTTACGGCTAATCAGGATATCATATTATTCATTCATCAATATAATATAAGAGAGAATTGTGGTTCGTACGTTTAAATTTGAGGAGGTGCATTTGGAGTTGTGTTTACGACAAGGTACATAATGATTACATTTAAATTTGATGTATTTATTAGATACACTTGCCTCTTAATTTAAAGTAGAATCTCATGGTATGATCCAATCCGTAAAAGAGAGAATTGTGGTTCGTACGTTTAAATTTGAAGAGGTGCATTTGAAGTTGTGTTTACAACAAGTACGTAATGGTTACATTTAAATTTGATGTATTTATTAGATACACTTGCCTCTTACTTTAAAGTAGAATCATATGGCATGATCCAATCTTTAGCATATTAGCCAAACCAAAATAATTCAAAACTTCTGCTATTGGAATAGCAATGTAGTTTGTAGATTCTCATGTGTGGTTTTAAAGAAATTGTTTTTCTCAACTTCGATGTAAACTTTGGGTTCATTAAACTTAACGCTTACTTTTTTTGATTTATTAGGTTCCAAAGCGAAGCCAGCTAATGAAATGAAATGAAGTTGTTTGATGTGATATTGGTTTGTTGCAGATAAAGAGGGGAAGTGGCACACTCAAGATCTCAGATTGTTGTAATATTTTGATGATTTTTCTTTGACAATTGTATGGATTCATTGGAACATTATGGTTAACTTGTTTTGAAATATTGTTGTCTTTTTGTGACAAATATATAAAATTTTATCAATTTTGATGTTTTTCTTGATTGATATTGCTGTTATTATTAAATTATTATTATTACTATTAGTTATTTATATTATTATTAGTTAATTATTATTATTATCACTATTATTATTATTAATTATTATTACCATCATCATCATCAATATCGCTAATGCATCTGTCGACAAGCTAAGCGTTTGGTTTAAGTGTGACACATGGCTAGGCCAAATTAACATGATAGAATTGTGCTTGGGCCAAATGAACAGAAGTTTGGGATTGATTAAGTAATTGCCTAGGTTATACGACTTGGAGACTATCCGTCTTGTATCGGCATTAGCAGGAAAAAGGGGATGGACAATTCACCAAATGTGAAGTCCACGTTCTTGAACGGTTTTTAAAAGAACAAGTATATCAGGTATGAAAACAAAGGGGAAGAGCAAAACGTCTGCCGATTGAAGAAGGCTTTGTATGGCACCTCATGCGTGGTATATATAGTAGAAACGATGAGTATTTTCTAAAGAGCGGCTTCAAAAGGTGCCCATATGAAAATACTTTTTACATTAAAGAAGACAAAGGTAATCTGTTAGTTGTATGCGTTTATGTTGATGATTTGGTATTAATCGGAAATTATTTTAGTCTATATGAGAACTACAAGAAATCCATGAAATATGAATTTTAGACGACTGACATGGGTCCCTCCTGTACTTTCTGGGAATCGAAATGAAACAAAAAGCTGGTATAATATCATCTCATAAACGAAACATGCAAGGACTTTAGTAAAGAAGTTTAACTTGAACGAACCTTGTGTTGCATCTACTCCTAGGGAGATATGTTAGAAAAGAACATCGATCCTACTAGATCGTTGTTTCGTAGTTTGATTGGCCACCCGTCCTAATATATAATGTTTTCAGTGAGTATGAATAATATTTGAAAAATTAAGTATCTGAAGTTATGCTGTACATCAAGCCCCAATCCATGGAAGCTTATATATAGACAGAGTTAGGGGATTCAGAGATTATACATACAAGGAAGATGCCTTTTTTTCCCTTTTCTTTTTTCATAACAGTTGACTAATTGATACAATCCATCACGCAATGCTAACAACCAATTCCAAGCGTCACACGTTCTCCAGGTCCGAAGGGATCCAGTGCCCAACTACCGACTCCTCCCGGAATTGTGACAATCAATATTCTCAATATTCGTACCTTGTTGAATAAGAAGAACTAGAGGAAGCATCCCTTCGCATGAGTGAAGGCTGGTTGTTAGAGAAATTATTTGTTAATTTTTGAGATTGGGACTAATTCACAATTTAATATGACAACTAATTTGACGTATGCACTTAATTAATTGATGACATAAGCACCTACGATGTAACTACTTCCCCTCTCTTCTACCTAACGTTGATATTGGAGAAAATAAATATATACTAGGCACTCTAACAACCATATACTGTTTGGTTTTGTTCATTGTATATATATGTAGTAAAACAAACGCACACAGAAGAACGTTTGGATGTTGATTATAGTTTTTTGAAATTCATTTTAATCATTTAATTCTCTTTAAGTGATGCGAGTTCTTTTTCTTATATACAAGCTGAAATTATAAGTATATGGCTTCCATCTATTTTCCCATTGCTCTTTATCACAAGAAAGAACCACGCATAGCTATTTTATGTATGCGTCCTAACATAATGTTTTCAGTGAGTATGATCAGTACTTTTATGGAATCACCAAAGAAAAGTCACTGCCGGGAGGCATAAAAATGAAACTTACGTTTCATATAAAAAAAACCTGGGATCACTTACAAAGCAAGTCCGGATATATTTTCGACTTGGGTTCAAGAGAAATTTCTTGGCAATCAAAGAAACAAGGTGTGGTTGCATTATACTCTCAGAAGCAAACCACAAGGGTGGGGCATGCTTGGCCTCCAAAGGTCAGGAGTACTAGGAGGTCCCAGGTTCAAATCCAGGGAGGGGTAAAAAATATCCCTTGTGGCCACGGAGGTTCAAATGCGGTGACTTCGGGCTACCGGCGAAGCGGGTAGTCGCCCTGGGATTAGTCGGCTCACATAGCGGGTTGGATATCCAGGTTAATAAAAAAAAAAAAAAAAAATCTCAGGAAGCACCGTTAAGTGTTGAAGTAGTTTCAATAAATAGTTTATGTTATTGAATTCTATGTTTCAACATATGTTTAAGCATTTGCAGAACTAACCATCAGCTCACTTAGCTTTAGGTGGCATGTACACAAGAGTTGACATGGAGAAGGATTTGTATTAGACCGTGGTAGAGCATTTTTAATAATCGTATGTTATATTAACTTGTTCTGTATGAGACGAACTAGTTTATCGTATTACTATTTTGGTTATAAGTATTCCGTTGTAATAGAATTTTTGAAATGTAAAAAAAGAAATTATGGAATTTGTTCATTTACAACTTATCACGGTAAAGCCTTCCAGGGTCTAGGTAGGGTCTTACAATTGTCATCCATGATAACCCACAATGCAAACATGGGCAGTTGAAAGTATAAGTTTGTACGCAACTTAATATTTTAATAATGAAATATTAGGACACACGACATTACATTAAAAAGAAAACCAAACATGAATTGCTTCTGTAGTAGAACCAAATAACAACTGTAGGTTTGTCTAAACCTCCTTTATTTAGAAAAGCATACAACTTCCAACAGCATAGCATATATGTATATATGCCGTCAGACAATACTTTTGACAGGATCTTCCAGAATGAAACCCAAAGAGTCGATATAATCCTTGTAATTTCCAAAGAATCCGATAAACTTACCCTTAGACAACGGAAGAGAGAAACTAGTCCCACCACCTTGGCCGTATGATCCATAGGTGTTCCCTTTGTTGGTATGGAAAGACAAGGACGTAATCACCGTATGGTTGTAAAAGTCACCAAATGTTCCACTAACTAGAATGAGGTCCTCATCATCATCAAACTTCACCTGGGTATTCCAAACAAATCCATCATAAATGCTATATATGTGATAATATGAGAAGGTATTAATTATCCTTACATGTACATGTACGTACATATATATATATATATATAATAGATGTAGTGAGAGCTCACAGGTACCTCTGGTTTAAGTGTGCCACCATCACCACCATATGTAGGAGAATTGTGTGAGACCTGGCTGTTATCCTCATAAGTGAACCTGATGGAATCTACGACGACTCCACTAGCGATGCGGAAACCGACAATCCTACCAACTGGTTTGAATACCCAGGGATTAACTCCACCATTACCTCCCCATGGTCCAACCTCTACTTGACTAGCAGCCTGCATATATATGGATCCAAAATACAGAATTAATAAAAAGTGAAGTGGTGTTGTTGGAAATAAAGAAATTAATTAAATACGTAAACCTAGCATTCATTCATATATATAGAGTTAACCATAGTGAAACAGCATACCATTTTCCTTGCTATGAATAATATTTGAACAATTAAGAATCTTAAGCTATGCTGTACGTCAAGCCCCAATCCATGGAAGCTTATTTATAGACTTCAGAGATTATACATACACGGAATATGCCTTTTTTTCGTTTGTTTTTTCATAACAGTTGACTAATTCATACAATCCATCACGCAATGCTAACAACCAATGGGTGAAGGGCTGGTTGTTAGAGAAATTATTTGTTAATTTTTGAGATTGGGACTAATTAACAATTTAATATGACAACTAATTTGACGTATGCACTTAATTAATTGATGACATAAGCACCTACGATGTAACTATTTCCCCTCTCTTCTACCTAACCATATACTATACTGTTTGGTTTATTACCTTGCATATATCTAGTAAGCCACAGCAGACCGTTTGAATGTTGATTATAGTTTTTTGGATTTCAATTTAATCATTTAATTCTCTTCAAGTGATGCTAGTTCTTTTTCTTACATACATGCTGAAACTAAAAGTAGACTTACCATATTAAACAATATGAAATCAAAGAAAACCAGTTGATTCTTTACCTTTGCATATATATGTAGTAAGCAACGCACACAGCAGACCGTTTGGAGGTTGATTATAGCTTTTTGGAATTCATTTTAATCATTTAATTCTTTTCGAGTGATGCTATTTCTAGGAAAATTGGGATGGATTATTTGAATGTTGAGGACTCGCCTCTTGGCAATATCTAGCAAGTGATGCTGCTTCTTTTTCTAATATACATGCTGAAATTAGACATATATGGCTTCTGTAGTTGAATCTATTTTTCCTGTTGCTCTTTATCACAAGAAACAGGCATTGCTATTTTATTTATTTCGAAGAGAATAGAGTATCAATGGAGGATTATTTTTGGTTTTTAAGATATATATTATGGAATTCTTAATATTACAAATTGCATAATCAATGTTAAGGTAGGTTTATATTTGAAACATAATACAACATGAAATCAAAGGAATCCCAGTTGATTCTGATTATCTTATTTGTTAAAAAAGCATGTTACCAAACTGTTCAAGAAACAGCGGTGCTTATGTTGAGAATTTTAAATATTAAAATACCTAGTTTTGTTTAAAATGACATTTTATCTTCAAAATCTAGCCGTCAAAAAAACCATCGCGTTACTTGATTTGGAAGAAGGCTATGAACTCGTGGAACTTTAGTATGTCCTATAATTATCTCGAAAGCAAAGACCTTTTGAAAGACTCACATAATGCTTATGCATATTGGTGTGAACGTGTTCTTACATCGAAAAGTAGTAATTTTTGGCTACATACCAACCTCTCAAAGATTCTATAGTTTGTTTATTTGCCTAGCCCATAAGGCCATTTTATATCTTCTTTTGGTGTCTTGTTTATCTTGCAATAGATAATTATTTCCAATCCTAAAAAATAAAGAGATGTTTGGGGTTACTTGTGGTGGTGGTGTTTATCGCCATAAAAAGTTCATGCACATTTAATTTACAAGATGTCTTTTGATAATCTTGCAGTTTTTGGCGCAATATGTATACATATTGGCATCCAAATTTGCACTCTTTCCATTCACAGATATCAAACAAGATATTTGAATAAGGGTGTGTGTTGAAAATATAAGTCCAACTTTATATTTGAATTCTGAAATTTGATACACACAACATGACATTAAAACAAAAAACACACATGAGTTGAGTTGTTTCTGTAGTAGAAGGAAATAACAACTGTTTTACATAGGTTTCTCTGAACCTCCTTTATTCTGAAAAGCATACGACTTCCAACAGTGTATATGTATGCCGTCATACATAAGGCTGGCCATCATCGCTCTTAGGGTTGCTGAATGAAACCAATTGCCTCGAGGTAATCCCCATAACTTCCAAAGAATCCAATATAGTTACCATTAGGCACTGGCAGAGAGAAACTAGTCCCATCACCTCCGCCGTATGGCCCATAGGTGTTCCCTATGTTGGTATGAAAAGACAAAGACGTAATCACCCTATGATCGTTAAAATTTCCAATTGTTCCGCTAATCCGGATGAAGTCCTCATCATCATCAAACTTCACCTGAGTATTCCAAACAAATCCATCATAAATGCTATATTTTTTTTGAAACGGCAACAGGAACTTTTATTAAAGGCTAGCAAGAAACTAGCAAATGAGAGACAAAAACGTTACAACAGGTTTCTGAAACAATCAGAAGGTTGGAACCTCCATACAATCGGGTCTATATGTGATAATATGAGAAGGTATATATGTGATAATATGAGAAGGTATTAATTATCCATATATGTATATATATATATATACAATAGATGTAGTGAGAGCTCACAGGTGGATTAAGTTTGCCACCATCGCCACCATATGTAGGAGAATGGTGTGAGACGTGGTTGTTATCCTCATAAGTGAACCTGATGGAATCTACAACGACTCCACTAGCAATGCGGAAACCAACAATCCTACCATCTGGTCTGAATTGCCAGGGATTAAGTCCACTGTCACCTACCCATGGTCCAACGTCTACTTGAAAAGCCTGCATATGAATCAAAAAAACAGAAAGTGAAATGGTGTTGGAAATAAAGAAATTAATTTAAGTACCCGTAATTTGTAAACCAAGCAGTCACTTGTATAGTTAACCAATGTTCAGCTTAGAGTGAGAGAACATACCATTTTCGTTGCTAGCAATGAATAATTTTTGAACAATGAAAAAGTTTCTTATGGAGTTGAACTTATGTTGTACATCTAGCCCCAATCCCTTTAAACTTATTTATAGACACAAATTAGGGGATATAGAGTTTATACATAGAATTAGGAATATACGTGGTGCCTTTTATTTCTTTATTTTTCATAACAGTTGACTAATTTATACAATGAAGAACCCATTAATGCTAACAACCAATTCCAGAGGCATCCCTTCTCATGGGTGAAGAGCTGGTTGTCAAAGAAATTATTTAAAAAATTTGGATGACATAAGCACCTTCGACGTAACTAGCAGCAATTACCCCTCTATTCCATCTTACATACATATTAATTGAGAGAATATATAGTAGGCATTCTAACAACCATATTTCTTGCAATAGACGGAAGAATCATGTGATGTATGGATTGAAAATTTGCTGCTCATCAACTGCACCAATTATAGCTTGTTGTAAGTCATGGCACAATAAACAGGGATAAACTCAAGTTACGCACATAGAATATCACAAAAAATACATGTATAACTGAATGAAATATTATAGTGGTTTTGAGTTTATTTCAATCATATGATTGATCTTATCAAGTGATCTTATCAAGTGATGCGGTCAGCATGGGATGCATTATTGGAATGTTGAGCATACGTCTCTTAGGCCTTAGCAATATCTAGTGATGCAACTTCTTTTCTCTAATGTACATGCTGAAATTGAAATATATTGCTTCCGTGGTTTACTCTATTCCCCCCTTCTTCTTTTTGGCACAATAAACAGCCAAAGCTATATATATATATATATATATATGCAAAGTTCTCATTTGAACCTACCTCTCTCTATATATATATATATTGGGTTAACGTGAAACCAACCTATTTTCATGACACCATGAGACCACTTCTTTACACTTGATGAGAGATTTTTTCACACATATGTACAATAATATCTTAAACCATACCATTTGATGAAAAAAATAATGAAAAAAATTTATTTTTATATTGATTTGAACCATTTTGTATAGTTTGTACATAAATATGAGTTTATATTTGATAATCCCTTTTCACTCTTATATATATGTATGTGTGTATATATATATACATATGTGTATATATATATATTTAACGATGTGAAAGAGGCATACTGATTTCCTCAATTGCTATGAATAATATTTAAGGAGCTGAAGTAGTTATGATGTACATCAAGGCCCAATCCGTGCAAGCTTATTTATAAACACATGTTAGGGGATTTAGAGTTTATACATACAAGGAATATGCGTTTTTTTCTTTATTTTTCATAACAGTTGACTAATTCATACAATCCATCACCCAATGCTCACAACCAATTCCAGAGGAAGCATCCCTTCTCATGGTGGTTAGAGAAATTATTTATAATTAATGTTTTGAGATTGGGGCTAATTAACAATTTAACGTGACAACTAACAACCATATATTGTTTCACTACGAAACAATTAACTTTTACCCACAAAATTCACCGAGCGAAACATTCAATAAAGATCCGGTTGTTGTTTCAAAAAAATAAAAAATAAACAACTGTTGTTATTGGAAAATTAAGGATGTAATCACCTAATGGTAGGATATATATTGCCCAACAGTTCCGCTGAATCCAATCATATCCTCATCCTGATCAAAGGATATCTGAAAAAGGGTATATGAAGAAACAACAAGACAACAGTAATACATACATATATACTTAGATAGGTAGATGTATGTAGATATATATATATATATAGAGAGAGAGAGAGAGGGAGGTCTAAAAAAAAACTAAAAAACAACTTGGGAGCCCTTTATCTAAAATATATACATTTGTGCATAAACAAAATGCATACAAGTGTTTTTTTCTATGCATGAATGCATTTACAAATTAACAGTATGCATTTGTGCACAGGTCCTCTCTCAGGGTGTTCTACGCTTTTTTTTAGGTTTCCCGGAACCTGACCCTATATATATATATATATGTATATATATATATAGAGAGAGAGAGAGAGAAAAGCAGGTTCATACGATAATGGTCAAATTACGTACAAAACAATTGTGATTTTACTTTAATGGCCAAAATCAAAAAGTGTGCGGCCTACCCTATGGCCGCGTGTGAATGTCGCATGGCAAGGTCGCGTGAATCACATGTGATTTTTTTGTATGTGATGTTAGTGTAAAATCAATGTGATCCGGTTATTCTTTTATTTTCTTAAAATATATATCACTCTCGTATGAATCTAACCAAATTCTTTACCAATATCTTTAGTACCTGCTTAATTCTCATAAGAGAACGTCAAGAAAAATTCATAACCTCCTGTAAAGACTCTCTCATGGATCAGATTGTGGAAAAACCGTTATGCTGGTTACTAGCTAGGTGTAGTGGGAATGTCAAAAATCCTTTTAACGTGTAGAACCCAACCAATCGATTGGATCAATGAACAAATTGTTTGAGGTTTTTCTGTGTCTCTTCTCATTCATTGTCAACATCTATATATATTACAAGGAATCAAGAGAGGCTAACTCTAAGAAAGGAAATAATACTAACCACTGTAAATAGCGTGATTGACTCAGTCACCACAATATTATTCATATCATAATACATTCCTAATTATTGCCACAATATTTTCCTTAAATATCTCAACACCCCCCCCCCCCCTCTCAACTTGGAGCATGCGGGTCTAAGATGCCCAACTTGGAAAGGAGAGTATCAAAATGTTGTTTTCCAAGGGCCTTAGTAAAGATATCGGCCAATTGTGTCTTTGTCGGCACATAAGAAGGGGCAATAAGACCATCAGTGATGGCATCACGAACAAAATGGCAATCGACCTCAATATATTTTGTTCTCTCATGAAAAACCGGATTGATTGTCACAAAATACTTTAACGGCTTGTGAATGATGCACACCCAAACTCAATAATAGTCCTTTCAACCATTTAAACTCACATGTGAAAGCTGCCATCGAGCGATATTCGGCTTCAGTAGTTGATGAGAGGATGACAGTTTGTTGTTTGTTTGTCTTCTATGAAGTGGGAGAATGACCAAGAAACACGAGCCACCCGGTAAGGGATCGACGGGTAAGAGGACAAGCCGCCCAATCCGAGTCACACCACCCTTGTAGAGTCAATTCACTAGCACGTAAAAAGAATTCCCTGACCAACCAACAGGTGTCCCTTTTAAATATCGAACAACCCTTAAGGCAGTGTCCCAATGTTCAACTCGAGGTGCCTGCATAAATTGAGACAAGATATGCATAGAATATGCTAAATTTGGTCATGTGACAACCAAATAAATGAGACGTACGACAAGACGTCGATACTTCTCCGGATCCATCCTTCAACAGCTCACCTATAGCATGACGGAGTTTGTGCTTTTGTTGAATTGGAAAGCTTGAAGGCTTTGCACCCAAAAAACTTGTTTCAGAAATGATGTCCAAAGAATATTTTCTTTGACATAAGAACAATCCCGTGGAACTACGTGCAACCTCAACAACCAAGGAAATATTTTAATGTGCCAAGATCCTTCATTTTGAAGCAATCACTCAAATAAGCTTTGAAAGTCCCCAGTAGAATCGTTCCCAACAATAATGAGATCGTCAACGTACACAAGCACATTTATTTGGACAGCTCCTTGGGTTAATGTAAAAAAGAGAATAATCAGAGTAGGATTGCAAGAAACCATACCCTTTCAAAGCCGCAGCAAGCTTAGCAAACCAACAGCTAGGATCTTGTTTCAGTCCATACAGAGACTTACGCAAGTGACACACCATCTTCGGATTTGGTGCCTGGAATCCAGGAGGGAGTTTCATATACACCTCTTCCTTCGGATCTCCGTTTTGTGAATATCCATTTGATGAAGTTCCCGATTTTTCGATGTCGCTACATCCAGAAAAGCACGAACCGTTACCATTTTGGCCACCAGAGCAAAGGTTTCGGTGTAATCGATGCCCTCTGTGTTGATGATTGCCAAGGACGAACAATCTCGATTTCAGTCTCTCAAGTGTGCCATCTGAGTTAAACTTTGTTTTGTAAACCGTCTGACTACCGAGGGCCTGTTTACTGGGAGGTAGTATTTCTATGGTCCAAGTACCATTATCCTCCAAAGCTCGTAACTCTTGCATTTAAGTATTCCAACCAACGTCTTTCATAGCTTCAGGAAATGATTTCGGCTCTTTTCTTGATGTAATAGCTGCAATAAGTTCTCGGTATTTCACAGACAAACTGTCACAATTTATATAGTTTGCAATAGGGTAAGGAGTACCTGAGAGATGTTGTAGAGCAGGCGTGATGGGGGATGGACTCTTAATGGTGATCATGTGAGTAACATAGTATTGTAATAAAACAGACGTATTTTTCGCGCACATACCTCTGCCCATATCATTTGGTTCACTATTACCGACTGTGGGTTATTCACTTGAAGCAGATGACCCACCAGAAAGTTGATCCACATTAGTATGCATCTTACTAGACTTAGTGGTTTGGGCTGTTGTAGCGGTCTCTTCGATCGGCTCACTAGATAGAATAGGCTGAGTGATAGATCTAACAGTATTTCCTCCATAAAGTCAGCAAAGTCCATGTCAATTTCATTACTTATCTCCACAATATTTTCCAGCACTATATTCACCATTTCTGAGTCACTGGATGGATACACATCCGTAAAACATTTCACATCTCGTGAAACAAAGAATTATTTAGTATCAAGATCAAACAACTGCCATCCCTTTTTGCCGAAAGGATATCCCATGAACAAACATTTCCTACTTCGACTAGCAAATTTATCAGGTTTTTCTTTTTGATTATGTGCATAAAACAATGATCCAAAAACACGAACTGCACTGTATGAAGGAGGATTGCCAACTAAATTTCATATGCGGTTTTATTATTCAACAAAGAAGATGGGGTTCTGTTTATCAAGTGAGCAGCAGCGAGGACACCCACTCCCCATAAATAAATCGAAAGATTAGCTTGAAACCTTAAGGCTCTCCCCACATTCAAAATATGCTTATGTTTTCTCTCGACTCTCCCATTTTGTTGAGCAGTACCGGCACAAGTGGTTTGAAACAAAATACCAGTTGCAGAACAATAGTCACGCAAACAATAGAATTTTGTACCATTATCACTTTGCACAACTCTAATTTTTTGTGAAAACTGTCTATCAATCATTGCAATGAATGACATAAACATTTGGAAGACATCCGTTTTATCTACTAATAAATAAATCGAAACAGCACGAGAGTAATCATCAACCAATGTCAAAAAATAGTGAGCACCACAAGAAGAACGGTGCTTGTAAGCCCCCATAAATCACAATGTGCCTTCTAAAAAATTCAAGTAGTTTTAGAAATACTAATCGGAAATTTATCCTTAGGATGTTTTAGCCCGAAAACACACCTCACATGCTTTATTTAAACTACCTTTAATGATACTAACAGGCGGAAGTGACTTAACTACTTTCTCGGAAGGATGTCCCATTCTTTTGTGCCACAATTCCAAGATAAATGCTTGACCACTAACTGATATGGGTTGAACCGGTTTTCTGCCTCCGAAGAAGTATAGTCCATCACGCCTAACACCCGTTCCAATCACCTTCCTCGACTTGTCCTGTACAACACACGTATAAGAGAGTCAAATTGTACGGTACCATGCAGATCGTCGTTCTATTGTGTAACTGAAGTTAGATTGCAACTAAATGTTGGTACAAAAAGAACATGTTTAAGAGTAATTTTGTCCGTTAAACGAACATAACCCTCTTGAGTTGCAACCACGATTTCATCATTTGGGAGACTGACTGGACAATCCAATAACTCATGCGTATCAAATAACAAAGAAGCGTCACCGATAATGTGATGTATCGCCCCCGAATCATTAATCTACATTTGATTATTAAACATACCATTCAGACGATTTTCCGAAACCTTTATATTACCAAAGAGCCCCGTGAGGGCCTTCCATTGCTCGGTTGAGAAGAACTACGGAGATGAGTTGTTGCTTCTAGTAGTGTTATTTGATGCCACTTCTGCAGCCCCCGCACCGTGGCCGGTGGAAACTGCATTAGCCCGAACCAAGCCCCTGCCACCACCGTTTGTCTACCTCGACCTCCTCCATCAACCTTCACTCGTTCTTCAAACCATTCCGAATATCCGATAGTGTTATATTTGGTACATTTTATATATCAAAATATCCTATAATTTGTGATTTTTTAGACTAAATACCACCCTGAATATGATTTGCGATTAAGTTTATTTATTTATAAGAAAAGAAAAGAAGAAAATAATAAAAAAATAATTAAACAATTTGCATCTTGGTGTTCGTAGCCAACAAAAGAAGAAAAAAAATTAAATGTTGGTTTTTGGTTTTATTATGTGCAGCATTTCAAAAGAGGAAAAAAGAAAAAGAAGCAATTTTATTTATTTTGTGGATCTTTGGTTTTCTCCAGCAGCAAAGCCCACGTCAGATCCCAAACACTACAAAAAAATAGACCCTTTTCCGACGGATATTTCCGTCAGAATTCCATCGGAAATGGTGGATTCCGCCGGAGAAGGTCCAAAATCCGTCGGAAAAAATTCGTCGGAAAACCCCTTGTCGGAAAAGCCTATTCCGACGGATTTCCGACGGATATTTCCGACGGATTTCCGACGGAAGGTATTTCCGACAGAATTCCGACGGAATTCCCGTTTTCGTCGGAAAACCTTTTCCGACAGATTTCCGACGGATATGATTTCCGAAAGATATTATTTGTGACGGATTCCCGACGGATTTTCTGACGGATTATTTGCGACGGAAATTTAACATTTCCGACGGTTCCCTTTACCGACGGATTTTAGGAAGCATTTCCGACGGAATATCCGTCGGAAATGGTATTTTTCGGGAAAAAATAATAATTTAAAAATCAAATTTCCTGTACATTTTGTACCCAGCATAAACCACACAGTTTTGAATAAAGCTGTATATAACAAACTAAATTGTTTTTAACAAACTTAGAAAATAATCCGTCATAAACAATTTTAAATCTTCAAAATTACATAAAAAACAACGTTATTGTATTCATTTATTCTGGAGGGTTCTGACCCTGGTTCTGGCTCTGGTTCTGGTTCTGGTTCTGGTTCTGAACTACGGCATGAATGCCTGTATCTGCGCTCTGGGTTCTGGAACTGCGCCATGAAGGACTCAAACTGCAGTCTCGTGGCCTCTTGTTGTCGCCTGTCTTGTTCGTATTTCTGCCACCGCTCGGCTTCCGCCTCTCGTTCAAGCCGTCTTTGTCTCCGTTCAGCCTCTATCTCGGCTCTCAAAGCCTCTAGCTGAAATGAATCCACATTTAACAAACGACATTAATGTTAAGCGCTAATTAATAAAAACATAATTAATGCATGCATGTATTACACCCATATTACACATACCTCTGAAGGGGTGCTTGAATAACTATGACGAGGTGGACCGGTCAAATTTATGAAATCGTCTATCTTACCGAACCCGGGCATATGATTCTTTTTAGGACCTCCGACAGCCTTTTCCCACAACCGACCCTGTATCTCCGGACTAAGGGTCATCGGATCAACATCCGGGTATTCCTCTTGTGTCATACTGTGGAACGACACCTACAAACACCAAAACAAAAATGTTAAACTTATAGACATTTCGGTAGCATAACTACTGTAATTGGAACATATCCATGACATGCTTTTAACTAGTTTACACCTATCGTCTGCCCAATAACGGCAGGCCAAACTTATTACTACAACTTTATCCTATAAAACAAGTCAATTCTAAAAACAAATTAAATTTTGTGCAAAAACTAAACTTACCGCCCTATGCTCATGAGTCTGATCAAGATAAATAGGAGGATATGTGGGCGGCCCGGTCGCACCCGGAACAAGCTGCTGGTTCGTGCAGTGAACCCGGTCAAATACCTCACTAATCATGGGCTCACGGTTCCATGCTTCTCTCTACATTCAATATATATACGACTTCAGTTGTTAGTAGACAAAATAAAATAATAAATTATATACATTTAATATAGTAGATGAATGATCAATACCATCCGTTCCTGATGGACAACCGTGATAACCGAACCTCCAGTATGCCTGGGGGCCGTTGACCGCGAACGATTGGCCGTATTGGCCGCGGATTGCCGTTGAAATACACCATCATCGGCGGCCCAGACCTGTTAAAACATAAAAGATAAAAATCAACATACATACAAACTAAAACGAACTCATAACAACAAAAAATCCGTCATACCTGGTCTATCATCTGGTGCCATAAGGTTGCGGCCATCCAGTCTGGAGAGAATGGTCGGATCCGCTCAAAGTCATGCCGATCCCACGGTATCCCATCGACGGCTTGTGCCCTCCTACCTGCCTTTAGTCGAAGCTCTCTCATCCAATCAACATAAGTGGATTGCAAGCAACTACAAAATGCTAGGAACACGGCCTCATCCGTCTCGGATGGCCACTGGTAGCGAGCCTGCATATTGATCATTGTTTGTGTTAAGTTATAAAATTACAACAAATAGTTTACATAGACTTTTCTACTAACCTTAAACTCCCCGAACATTTCAATGAGATTTTTGTGAGGGATCTGCGTATAACGAGCCCACGGATCATTGAACATGGACCTCCATATTGCAGCCACGTCACGAATAGCATGGTTATCCGATAAACTTCTCGATTGCAAAATGTACAACATAAAAGTTAAAAGTTTGTAATGTGTTAAAAGTTAAAACCTTAACCACAACTAGCTACGTACATACCGGCTACTCAGAAGCCCGATCACTTTTCGGTTATTGGAATTAGTTGGAGTCTCACGTAGAACTGCGATGCCTCGACGTCTCGGCTCTGGTGTCGGGGTCTCATCTATTTTGATCTCTGCATCTAGCTGATCATCCTCGTTCTCTTCTATATGATCCAACCCCGTGGCTCTGGTCTGTTCACTCAAAGGTGTGATCTCTTCACTCGCGGGTGTCGGCTGTTGACTACCGGATGAGCTGCTACTTCCGCGACTGAACAATCTCCTGGCAATCGCCTTCCCCTTGTTGCTCAGACCCCTTCCCACCATCTGAAATCAGATAACAGTTTAAAGTTAAATATACATACATAAAGATAGAAGATATACATACACAAAGACAGATATACATACACAAAGACAGATATACATACACAATGACAGATATACATACACAAAGATAGAAGATATACATACACAAAGACAGATATACATACACAATGACAGATATACATACATAAACAATAAGTTGTACATGACTAGTCATCAGAAGATTGATCAGATAAAATAAATGCATCTTCGTTATCGGAATCATCGTCTGTGTCTTCAAATTCTTCCTCGTCGTCACTGGCATGATTTTCGGATACATCTTCCTGCTTGGAATGTGTAGCCACGAAGGTGGTCTCCCCGGTTGCAAGAGAGACTGAATTAAGGTCCTCATTTGGTTCCGTGGACGTTGTAGAAGTTACTCGTTCATTGATTTGAAAGAATTGTTCATCATCATCATCATCATCATCATCATCATCATCATCATCATCATCGTCGTCGATGCCTTTAGTAGATTCTGCAACTGCATATATTCCACGAGGCTTTGTCTTGACTACCGCCCACCAATCCTTCAATTCCTTTGCAACTGAAGGATATGGTGTGTAATACACTTGCTCGGCTTGTGATGCTAGGACGAAAGGGTCATCGGATCTTAATCTGGATTTGTGTTTAATATCGACCAACCCATGTTTACGATCAACTCTAACTCCACCAGGAGTATCAAACCATGTACATTTGAACAACACCACAACGTTATGCCCGAAAAAATAAACCTCTAACACGTCCTCCAACAATCCGTAATAGTCCCCCTCTAACTCGGAGTCGTCTTAATTAGTACCCCTCACATATACACCGCTGTTATTTGTGACCCGACCAACAGCATGGTTTACCGTATGAAATTTGTAACCATTGACGAAATATCCTTTATATGACCATGCATATCGGGATGGTCGGCGTGCTAGATGTTGCAGTTGTTCATTTGATTCACATGAATCCCCCATGAGTTGTACATAACTAGTCATCAGAAGATTGATCAGATAAAATAAATGCATCTTCGTTAGGAATCATCGTCTGTGTCTTCAAATTCTTCCTCGTCGTCACTGGCATGATTTTCGGATACATCTTCCTGCTTGGAATGTGTAGCCACGAAGGTGGTCTCCCCGGTTGCAAGAGAGACTGAATTAAGGTCCTCATTTGGTTCCGTGGACGTTGTAGAAGTTACTCGTTCATTGATTTGAAAGAATTGTTCATCATCATCATCATCATCATCATCATCGTCGATGCCTTTAGTAGATTCTGCAACTGCATATATTCCACGAGGCTTTGTCTTGACTACCGCCCACCAATCCTTCAATTCCTTTGCAACTGAAGGATATGGTGTGTAATACACTTGCTCGGCTTGTGATGCTAGGACGAAAGGGTCATCGGATCTTAATCTGGATTTGTGTTTAATATCGACAAACCCATGTTTACGATCAACTCTAACTCCACCAGGAGTATCAAACCATGTACATTTGAACAACACCACAACGTTATGCCCGAAAAAATCAACCTCTAACACGTCCTCCAACAATCCATAATAGTCCCCCTCTAACTCGGAGTCGTCGTAATTAGTACCCCTCACATATACACCGCTGTTATTTGTGACCCGACCAACAGCATGGTTTACCGTATGAAATTTGTAACCATTGACGAAATATCCTTTATATGACCGTGCATATCGGGATGGTCGGCGTGCTAGATGTTGCAGTTGTTCATTTGATTCACATGAATCCCCCATGACCTATAAAACAACATAGAAAATTAAACACATTTATTGGTTTAGGAACCAAGAAGCAAACTTTGATTTAGGAACCAAGACCTATATATATACTCACGTGGTTTAGGAACCAAGAAGCAAACTTTGATTCCCCAACTTGTGCCCGGGCACAAGCGTCAAGTAGAGGTTGCATTAGCTCTAGTTCTTCTTCAAAGATCTTCAGAGAAGGTTGAACTTCTTCACAATTCAACAACACATAAGTGTGGATCTTGTGAATCTCGGCATCATTCAGAATTACCTGTTTCCCACCCTTCCCGAAATAATCTACGAGAAGAAACCTTGAATATGCTTAGACGATCGTCTGTTCCTGAAGAACTAGGAATATCTGGGGCAAAGTTCCTTGACTCGCGATTATGTCGACTCTGTATGTTTGGATGATAATACAACGAGCAATAGTTCGAGAGTTCATTGACTAGATAAGACTCAACGATAGACCCCTCCACTTTTGCTTTGTTTCTAACGATTCTCTTCAACGACCCAAGCGTCCTAAGCATAAACGCAATATTATATGTGTTAGAAAATAAATAGGAGATGAACATAAACGAATGTCAAGTTGAGAGAATGTTCATTTACCTCTCATAAAGATACATCCACCTATATTGGACCGGGCCACCATTTATGGCTTCACGTGTCAAATGTATAACTAGGTGTTCCATAGAATCAAACCAACCGGGTGGGAAGACTTTTCCCAAGTTGCAAATTGTTTGAACAATATTTTTTTGCAACGTAATCAAGTCTTCTGTGTGTAGCACCCTTATCGCAAATATGTTACACGAAAGAATGTGCACAACTCCATTATCGCATCCCATATCGAAGTCGGTATCATCCCTCGTAAGGCAATAGGTAGCAATCGTTGCATAAACACATGACAATCATGACTCTTGAAACTATAAAAGATGTAGTCTTCAAGGTTTACGCACCCCCTTATATTTGAAGCATAACCGTCCGGGAACTTTAACTTCTTCAACCATTCACACACTTGTTTTAACTGTTGTTTGCTCAAACTATACGACGACTTCGGTTTCACTACCTTATTGCCCTCCTTACGAATGTGTAAGTTCTGTCGATCGCAATACAACTCTACATCCCTCCTTGCCTTTACATTGTCTTTTGTTTTCGACGTGTCCATGACGGTATTAAAGAGATTCTCAGATACATTCTTCTCGATATGCATGACATCCAGGTTGTGCCGGATTAGCAACATCTTCCAATATGGCAACTCCCAAAATATGCTTTTCTTTACCCAATTATGAGTGGTACCGAACCCGCTAATTTTTCTGTTTTTCGATCGGAACGGGGAACCCTCGTAAACAGTTGGATAGTGACGAACCTGCTCATAGATTTGTTCACCTGTTAAACAGTTGGATAGTGGTGGACCGACTGACCCTGGTACCCTCTTACCTTTGGTAAATTTTTGTTGATCACGGCGGAAGAGATGTGTTGTAGGTAACCATCTCCGATGACAATCAAACCAACATGGTTTCCCTCCATTTTTCAACTGGAATGAATCCACTGTGCCCATACAGCACGTGCATGCTAACTTACCGTGCGTGCTCCAACCAGACAACATTGCATAGGCTGGGAAGTCACTGACGGTCCATAGTAGTATAGCCCTCATATCGAAGTTATTCTTACGATAAGCATCATATGTAAGAACTCCCACCGTATACAACATCTTTAGATCGTCTATTAGCGGCCTAAAAAACACATCTAAATTTTGACAGGGGCTCTTTCTACCAGGAATGACCAATGAAAGTCTAACATATTATGGTTTCAAGGCCATCCACGGTGGTAAGTTGTAGACAGTAACAAACACGGGCCATGTTAAATACGGATTCGAATTCGAATTATTCGTGTTGAATCCGACGGTACATAAGCCAAGACGCACATTACGGATCTCAGAAGCGAAGTCCCGATCCTTCCTGTCGAAATGCTTCCAAGCCTCACCATCACTTGGATGTACCATCGTCCCCGGTTCTGTCTGATGATCGTAATGCCAAGTCATCTCTTTTGACGTCTTTTCTGACATATACAGTTCTTGAAGTCTAGGAATAATAGGCATGTACATCAACACCAAGTGTGGGACCTTGCCTCGTCCACTATTCTTGTAACGACTTTCATTGCAAACTCTACAGTGGGTCAACGTAGAATCATCCTTGTAAAATAACATGCAATGGTTTTTGCAAGCATGGATCCTCTCCTTTTTTTGAGAAAGGCCGCTCAAACTCTTCTTTGTCTCATAAATGTTAGAGGGCATCTTATTACCCTTTGGTAGAATATCTTTCACAAAGGACGCGATTCGGTTAAATGTCGCATCTGGCATATTACATTCCGCCTTAATATTCAACAATCTCGTGGCAACTCCTAATTTCGAGTGTTCACTTTTTGTTGTCGCTTCTACATTCCATAAAGGCTTGTCAACATCTTTTAACATGTCATAAAATTTCTTGGCATTCGGATTAGGAGTTTGTTCTTCCCATGTCATGGCATCGTGTTCCATGTGATCGTTTACCATTTCCGCATACGCTTGGTTAGGATCATCCACCACTTCCATGTGATCGTCCACCACTGTTGGAGTAGAGGATTGACCAATGTGTTGATAATCAGATACATATTGATGTTTTTCACATGTGCCCACCATTTGGTATAATTATTCATGAAACCATGTTGCATCAGGTCGACTCTAACCGCATCTCTTTCTTTATGGGGTATATTACGACACCTTAAACAAGGGCATTGGATACGAAGCACTATACCATTAGGAGTTCTTTTACTTTCAATGGTGTTTTCATTAGCAAAGGCAACGTCCAAAAAACCGTCCATTAAGATGACGTACTCCCTTCTAAGAAACCCTTTAGCGTCCATCCTCATATACATCCATCCTCTATCTGTCGACATATTCAATAACTACAACAAAGAACGAAGTAGTTAGCCGACATAAGCAAAGTAGAGGTGGTGTAATGTTTGACTAGTTTTGAATGACTTTAAAACCCTAAGTGTAATGGTTTGACTAGTTGAAAGTCAAACCATGGGTTTTAAATCAAAGAAGTAGGTTCTGAATGACTTTAAAACCCTATGTGTAATGGTTTGACTAGTTGAAAGTCAAACCATCGGTTTTAAATCAAAGAAGTGGGCTTTGAATGACTTTAAAACCCTAAGTGTAATGGTTTGACTAGTTGAAAGTCAAACCATGGGTTTTAAATCAAAGAAGTGGGCTTTGAATGGCTTTAAAACCCTAAGTGTTATGGTTTGACTAGTTGAAAGTCAAACCATGGGTTTTAAATCAAAGAAGTGGGCTTTGAATGGCTTTAAAACCCTAAGTGTTATGGTTTGACTAGTTGAAAGTCAAACCATGGGTTTTAAATCAAAGAAGTGAGTTTGAATGACTTTAAAACCCTAAGTGTAATGGTTTGACTAGTTGAAAGTCAAACCATGGGTTTTAAATCAAAGAAGTGAGTTTGAATGACTTTAAAACCCTAAGTGTAATGGTTTGACTAGTTGAAAGTCAAACCATGGGTTTTAAATCAAAGAAGTGAGTTTTGAATGACTTAAAAACCCTAAGTGTAATGGTTTGACTATCAACTAGTCAAACCATCGGTTTTAAATCAAAGAAGTGAGTTTTGAATGACTTAAAAATCCTAAGTGTAATGGTTTGAGTAGTTGAAAGTCAAACCATGGGTTTTAAATCGAAGAAGTGAGTTTTGAATGACTTAAAAATCCTAATTATTAAATCAAGCCTAATGTTTGCCCAACGGATGGCAACCCAACTATCTAAAATTGATAACGTAATACTAATCCATACATAGATACTAAAACATGCATATCAATCCATCATCTTAATTCATACATATTAAAACATACATATTAATAATTCACCATACTAATTCATAGTTTAAATCAAATAAATGTAACGAGTTTAAAAAAATTCGCCATCATAACGACTATAAAATGAATATAATTCCTAATGTTTGCCCAACAAATGGCAACCCGACTATATACTAAAACATACATATAAATACATATTAAATACACATAACATATAATTGTATAACATATATATTAAAACAACTATATATCCATAATATTAAAACATACATATAATTTATAAATAACATACATAAAATACACAAAACATACATATAACGTAATACTAAAACATGCATATTAATCCATCATCTTAATCCATACATATTAATAATTCACCATATTAATTCATAGTTTAAATCAAATAAGTGTAACGAGTTTTAAAAAAATTCGCCATCATAACGACTATAAAATGAATATAATTCCTAACGTTTGCCAACAAATGGCAACCCGACTATATACTAAAACATACATATAAATACATATTAAATACACATAACATATAATTGTATAATATATATATTAAAACAACTATATATCCATACATATTAAAACATACATATAATTTATAAATAACATACATAAAATACACAAAACATACATATAAATACATATAAATACACATAACATACAAATCAATACATATAATTAATTGTACCTCGTTTTTCGTTCGTCGGTTTTTTAAGACGGATTTTTCCGTCGGAAATCCGTCAGAGGTTTTGAGCCGCCGAAGGAAGCTGTCGCCGGAGTTTCTAACGGTGATGGCGACGGTGGTGTATGGTGGTGGCTACGGTGGTGGCGACGGTGGTGGGTGGTGTACGGTGGTGGTAGACGGTGGTGGCGAGGGTGGTGTGCGACGGTGGTGGGGACGGTGGTGGGTGGCGTTGATGGCGACGGTGGTGGGCGATGGTGGTGGGGACGGTGGTGGGTGGCGACGGTGGTGGATAGGGTGGTGGGGACGGTGGTGTGTGGCGACGGTGGTGGGGACGGAAAACGTATTTTTTCGCCGGAAATCGCCTGTTTTCGCCGGAGCAGAAGTGGAGAGAGTGCAGAGTGGTGGACAAAATGAAAAATGTCGGCTAGGGTTTCAACTTATACCCCCTGTTTCCGACGGAAATTTCCATCGGAAATTTCCGACGGAATCCGTTAAAATTTAAATTAAATATTTATAATATTAAATATTATATTAAAGTATTAAATATTATTAAATATTATATTAAAGTATTAAATATTATATAGTTTATATATATTAAAGTATACATTAAAATTAAATTAAATATTATATAGTTTATATATATTAAAACTATATATTAAATATTATATATCAAAATTATATGTTAAATATTGTCTTGATGGGTTTTAATCACTTCTAACGGCCTACAATGGGCATTGATGGGTTTTAATCACTTCTAACGGCCTACAATAGGCCTTGATAGGCTTTACAACTCCTAACGGCCTACAATGGGCCCTGATGGGTTTTAACCACTTCTAACGACTAACAATGGGCCTTGATGGGCTTTAACAACTCTTAAGGAACTACAATGGGCCCTGATGGGCTTTAACAAATCCTAGCGCTCTACAATGGGCCCTGATGGGCTTTACAAGTCTTAACAGTCTACAATGGGCCCTGATGGGCTTTAACAACTCCTAACGCTCTACAATGGGCCCTGATGGGCTTTAACAACTTCTAACGACCAACAATGGGCCTTGATGGGCTTTACAACTCCTAACGGCCTACAATGGGCCCTGATGGGTTTTAACCACTTCTAACGACTAACAATGGGCCTTGATGGGTTTTAACAACTCTTAAGGAACTACAATGGGCCTTGTTAGGTCTGAAAATATTGTATCCGAGATGACAACTATTGAAGACGTGAAGGACTAAAGTGAAAAGTTAGCAAAGTCTTTAATTAGGAAATGTTTAATAAGGAAACATTCTATTTTGTAAATAAGGCAAGTGTATAATGCCTTAATCTTTACTTTCCTTATACCGTATTTCCTATACATATAAATAGAGGGTTAGGGCTAGCATTAGAAGAAGAGGAACATTAGTGCGAAATATTGAGATCTAAACTGTGAGAGATAAATATGTTATTATTCAATACAAGTAAGATATCCGACTTCGGATCTTCATCATATTCATAGTGTTCTTCGTGTTCTTATTGAATATTCTTTATAAAGCACATCGTTAACTCATATTCTGGGATCTACAATTGGTATCAGAGCAGACGATCAGAGTTCTTTTTCAATTTTCTGAAGTTATTCACGAAACAGAAGGTAAATTTTCGATTTCTGAGTTTTTGAGTTTTTATCGATTCAAACTGTTTTAGCTTTACCCGATATAAACTCATAATATTTTTTATCTGTTTTTCTCGATCCATACTTCATTAGCTTTACCCGATAAAAATCCTTATTTTGATAAACTTGATTTTTTTTTCGATTCATACTTCATGCGCTTAAATTTTTGTCGATCCATATTGAGTTATTCTTGATTTTAGTCAAAATTATTTAATCTGTTTTAACTAAAGTTATTCTAGTTTATTTTAATTACTTTTGATATTCTTTACATAAGAAAACTCAGGAACTAGTGACTCTTGCAGCTTTTCTTACTAAAGAATTCTCTAGTAAAAATCATAAACTCTAGTAATTTTAATTTTTTTTTCTTGACTGAACAAATAAGAAACTCGAGAACTTAAGCATTATTGTCCATAAAAAGACTTGTTCTTTTTAGTCAAGAACCCTTTGTTCTTGGTTTCTGGTTTATCGGTTAAAGAAAACTAAGATTAAGTATTTTTGATTTTTTTATCGAGTCCTTTTAAATCGACAAATTTTATTAATCGAGTCAACAGGAATCAATATAAATTTTTATCGATTCATTGTTTTATCGAGTCAAATTATTTTTGTCGAATCTTGATTAATCGAGAAACTTGAAGTTATCGAGACCCTTGTGATCGATAAAACTCCTCTTATCGATTTAAAATTTATTAGAAGTTTTATCGAGTCTTCTTTACCCGACAATAATTGTTATCGAGTCTTATACTTCCGAGAAATCTTCTTATCGAGACCTTACCACTCGACAATTTATTTTTGTCGATCCTTCGTCACCCGAGAAAAATTCTTCTCGGCCCTTCATCACCCGAGAAAAACTTTCATCTATCAAGAACACTTTCTGTTTTCCAAAGATATCTCAAAAATTTCCAAAACTCACCGATCGAGATCACTTTATCAGGTAACCCGTGCTTTCACGATGAGTTCTCAAAACCAAATCTCTGAGCTAAATGCAAAAATCTCTCAACTTGAAACCAGACACACAAACAACATGCAAGTGTTGGATGAACTTTTAAGAGAACATGTCAATCTCAAATCTAAATTTAATAACTCAGAAGAATCAAGAAAAGTTTTGCAAAATCAAAATGAATTTTTGGAGAAACAACTCACCGAGTATTCTAGAACTAAATATTATACATATGAAGAGTTTTGCAAAAAGACAAATATGATAAAAATAAATTTTGATCTGAAAAACCAAATTTCTGAGTTAGAAAAATTTATAGATCATGAGACTTATAGTTTGGTTCTTAAAAGAAAATTAACTGAATTTTTGGAATGTGAGAAAGAAAGGATATTAACTTCTGATGAGAAACACAAGTTTGAGATTGAGAGAAAAACCTTTGAAAGCAAAATTAGAACTTGTGATCTGACCATTCAAAAACTTTCTAAACAAGTGTCTGATTTTGAGCAAATTATGATTTTAGAAAGAAAATCATCTGAAACAAAAAGTCAGGAGCTTTCAAAACAAATTTCTAATCTTGAAAAACTTTTGAAAGATGAAAGAAATGCGTTTAAAACTGAGAAAACGAATTTAATCAAGAAATGTAGTTTGATCATTGCTAAAAGCAAAAATCTGGAAAAAGATTTTGACAAAGAGAAGCAAGTCTTTGAAAATAAAATTTACAAACTTTCAAACAAATTATCTTTTTTAGAAACAACTCTTGTAACTGAAAAGAATTTGAGATCTGAATTTAAAAATAAATATGATTTGGTCACAAAAGAAAGAGATGATTTATCCTGCAAGATCAAAGAACTTGAAAACGAACTTTCAAAACAAAAACAAATGAATTCAGAATCAGTCAAACAACATACTCCCGAACATTTAAATGTGGAGTTAGATGATCTTGAAAAATTGATTTTTCCTCCTGATTCTGATTCTACTTCAAGTTCAAAGCAAACTCCTCTTTCTCCTATCTGTAAGAATAACTGTTCTTCAAGTATTAAATCAAATAGTTATTCTAACAGCTCCAAATCATATAGTTTTTCAAATTCTCGAACTCATAACTCTAATCAGTTTCAAAATGATTTTGTTGCTAAATCCGGTAATTTCAAGAAGTTTAAAATGGTTTGGAGGAAGAAATCAACTACAGATGATAGTGTTGGAAACATGTCACATACATCTCCTTTAGTTGATACAAGATCATTTGTTTCCAAGACTAATTTGCCTTATTTTGTCAAGTCTATCAATCAACTAATTAGTCTAAGTGCCACAAAGATTTGTTGTTCTACATGTGGAACAAATGATTTTGTCAATCAAAATTTCACTCATAAATGGTATGGTACTTACAGTATCCCCACTTCCCCATTTATTGCATCTAAAGCTAACCTCCGAGAACCCAACAAAACTTGGGTACCAAAATCTTTTTAATCTGTTTTGTAGGTATGTCATGTGTGGTCCAAATTCAGAATATTCACATCACATGACAATCTTTCAAAAGGTTATGCTACATTTAAGGGGAGTATCACATTTTTACCATTTAATTAGCTTCATAGTATCTAAGCTATGGACCTGCTCTTAACCCGTTTTACATTGCATTTTGACTTCTGAATACATCAGTTCAAAACTCGGACTTCAATATTTCAAACTCTTTGTGCGTTAGGAATAGAAATTTCAATGGTCAATCCTGAGCCGGAAGGACCTACCCATGAAACAAATCCCTAGGTTAGAAATTTTGAAAGGATATATTGAGTGATTGTGAGATAAAAGAAAATTGTGAGGGTGTGACAAGACTTAAAAGAGAATATTTGGTCTTTACCAAACCTAAACAGTTATCCGGGTAGCCACACAATCTATTCCTTCTCGATTCTTTGGAGATGAATATTGAAATAGACATGGACCCAATGTCGATAACTCGTGTCACCCCACCCAACTACTCAAGTATCTCACAAAAGATATTTGTTTCATATATCACGGAGAATGAGCATATCTGCTATCTTTTCTTCACTCGGAAGATTAATATATTGAAAAAGGAAGACACACCTCCGGTCTCCGAACTTCACATTCAATGCACATTTAGTCTGTGAAATGTATTTTCACATTTTGAGCCTTAAAATTAGCATTTAATGCATAAATTCTTTCTACACATTGCACGAGTCTTTGTGATTCACATTGCATATCTTTGTGTTTATGCCGGAACAGTTTGAGAAGTTAGTTTTATAACTTACTTCTATGATAACAGGAAGTCCTATCGGTGCCAATCTGCTGCCAACACTGAATAATGATAATAGTTGCTATTTGTGCTTCTATGTTAGACTTTTTACCCATTTTTTCACATCCACTTATTGTCTTTGATCGTTCATAATGCTTCGAATTCTTGGCCCGACAAGATGTTTTATCAGCTCAGCTTGACCCGACAATCGGCTCAGCTTGACCTGACATAAATTTCAAATGTTTGAAAATGAAAATGAAGACTTGTCGACTTCTTTTGAACCGACATATTTTCTTGTCGCATCCCAAAGAGCCGACATCTATACCTAAATGTTTATGTCGACTCATGTTCAACAAGTTCAAGTCATCATAAGCCAAGATCAAAGTTATCGCATCTGCCTAACCCGACAACCTCAATTCCTAACCCGAGAACATCAAGATATCACAACCATCTTTTGCCTCTTTCATCAAAAGACAAAGTTCTACTTGAAGAAAGATACCCTGCGACATCACGGCTCCTTCAACTTTCTTTTCGTGAACTTTATGCTAATGTTAAGGGGGAGCTACAGAGCTTATCAAGTGATCATATTCGTAGGGGGAGCAAAAGAATTCAAGATAATGATTTGTTGACAAAATTTCATCGTCTTCAAAAGTGCTGATTTGCTGAAGTGTAATCTCAAATACAAAGGGGGAGATTGTTAGGTCTGAAAATATTGTATCCGAGATGACAACTATTGAAGACGTGAAGGGCTAAAGTGAAAAGTTAGCAAAGTCTTTAATTAGGAAAGGTTTAATAAGGAAACATTCTATTTTGTAAATAAGGCAAGTGTATAATGCCTTAATCTTTACTTTCCTTATACCGTATTTCCTATACATATAAATAGAGGGTTAGGGCTAGCATTAGAAGAAGAGGAACATTAGTGCGAAATATTGAGAGCTAAACTGTGAGAGATAAATCTGTTATTATTCAATACAAGTAAGATATCCGACTTCGGATCTTCATCATATTCATAGCGTTCTTCGTGTTCTTATTGAATATTCTTTATAAAGCACATCGTTACCTCATATTCTGGGATCTACAGCCCTGATGGGCTTTAACAACTCCTAGCGCTCTACAATGGGCCCTGATGGGCTTTACAAGTCTTAACAGTCTACAATGGGCCCCGATGGGTTTTAACAACTCCTAACGCTCAACAATGGGCCCTGATGGGCTTTAACAACTTCTAACGACCAACAATGGGCCTTGATGGGCTTTACAACTCCTAACGGCCTACAATGGGCCCTGATGGGTTTTAACCACATCTAACGACTGACAATGGGCCTTGATGGGCTTTAACAACTCTTAAGGAACTACAATGGGCCCTGATGGGTTTTAACCACTTCTAACGACTAACAATGGGCCTTGATTGTCTTTAACAACTCTTAACGGCATATAATAGGCCCTGATGGGCTTTAACAACTCCTAGCGCTCTACAATGGGCCCTGATGGGCTTTACAAGTCCTAACAGTCTACAATGGGATTGATGGACTTTAACGACTCCTATTAAATAACAATGGACCTTGTTGGGCTTAACGACTCTTAATGAACTAAAATGGGTCTTAATGGGATTTAGCAACTCTTAATAAACTAAAATGGGCTTTGTTGGCCCTTAATGACTCTTAATGAACTAAAATAGAACTTGATGAGACTTAACGAACCTAATTGAGCTTTGATGGGTCGTATAGTACACATATATGTACATATATATAGACACATACATACATACATACATATGTATATGTATACACATGTAGATACATACTACTTCCAACATATACACATATATATACGTAATAAATGTACATATAACGACGGATTTTTATAAATAAAAAAAACAGAAATTAAAATTAAAATTAAAACTAAAATTAAAATTAAAAAATCCGTCGGAAATTTCAGGCGGAAATAAATCCGCTGGAAAAGTCCGACGGATTTCCGACGAATTTTTTAATTTTAAATTTCAATTTTTTTTCATTTATAAAAATCCGGGTCCCATTTCCGACAGAAACAAATCCCTCGGAAAATTCCGACGGAATTCCGACGAAACAATACAACGTCTTATTTGATTTCATTCGGGGGACTTCCCGTGGGAAGAAAGCCGCGCCCAACCCTGCCTTATCCACTGTTCGACTGCAATTTCAGGGAGGGCAGCCACGTTCTTTGGAGGAGGTTATTTCGATTGAGGTATAAAAACCTTGATGGAACCATCAGATAAAAAGAGGAATCAATTTTGGAATCGAACGAGAGAATCGAAGTGAAGAGAAGAGGACGATTTTGGGAAGCTTTTATTGGTATTTCTTCAATTTTTTAGGTATTTTTAGATTAGGATTTGATTTTGATTTCATAGTTAATTTTTCTTTTCAAGCAACGACTTTGTAAACATTTGATTTGGATTGTGTTGAGACTTGTTGAACCATTTCATATCATTTGCTTTCCATTTATGCAAACCTTGATTTAATCATTCATCATTGTTGGCTTATTTATTTGAGTAGGTACCCTCAAATTGTTTAGCTTAATTGTGGTTTGTTAGATAAAGTTGAGAATCATAATTGTACTCGATTTTATTTTAGTAGCAAACAATATTTTAATTTATTGGGCGTCCGATTAATTTTAGTGTTGTAGGTTTGCTTAATCCAGTCTAAATGGCCGGCTTCCGATCATTGGCTAAGAATGGCGTTTGTCTAAGTCTAATGCAATTGACACTTGAGTCTATGTTAGTAACTAGACTTAATTAGTTGATTAGAAACTAGTTTATGGAGTGTTTCATGTTAGTTTAATATTACGGACAAATAGAGGATCGGTGCGTATCGATGCTTATAGCCATTCTGGAATAAAATGAGAAATATCCTTTATGAACAAGTCTATGATACACAGTTCGGTCAACGATTTACACTCATTGCTAGTTTATAGCTATTTCTTATTTGCTTTAATTTCATATGTTTAGTTTAATATATCAATCCACCCCCCCCCCCCTTTCTACATATAGTGTAGACTTAATAATCTTTCACGACCAATCCCTATGGATTCGACCCTGCTTGCCACTGTTACAATATAGGTTGTAATTTTAGGTAAATAAGACTTTATTATCTGTCGGGCTCGACACCTATCACATACCGTTTTTCACTCCGAGCCGCATGCTTTGTGCTCGCCGTACATGAAGAGCAACAAGAACAATCTATAAGTGGTTCATGATTATGAAGTTCCTCCCATAGGCCGTTCAATTATGCAAAATAATTAGCCACCGACACTATCTTTGTTTGCTCACACTTTGCAATTGAGGAATACAATTGCTGAATTCTAGGGCCATTAACCACTACATAACGAGACTTAAGTGTATCCCACAATCTTTTAGCATCTTTATATTTTGAAATAGAGCTCTTTACCTCTGGATCAATGGTGTTTGTAATCCACGAAATTAACATTGCGTTAATCGCATTCCAATCAGATTATGTGCAAGGAGGAACCGGCTTTGTGATGGTGGCATCTAGGAACGCAAATTTACGTCTTCCAATGCGGTTTGTATATCTGCAGCTCAATCATCATAATTCTCTCCACGAAGACAAGTTGGAGTTATGAAATCGCCTGGTCTATCTTGTGGAAGAATATAGAAGGGGGAGTTCGATTCGATTTTCGGTGGTGGCGGCTGCGTGTTGTCGTCACCAGCTACCGAAGTTTTATGTGTACGTTCTTAGCCACAACTCTGATACCATGAACAAATTGTTTGAGGTTTTTCTGTGTATCTTCTCATTCACTGTCAACATCTATAAATATTACAGGGAACCGAGAGTGCTAATTCTAAGATAGGAAATAACACTAACCACCGTAAATAGCGTGATTGACTCAATCACCACAATATTATTCCCATCATAATACCTTCCAAATTATTGCCATAGTATTTTCCTTAAATATCTCAACAATGAAGAATTTGTAATGTTTTTGTTTCTTTTTTGCCAGCTTCTTGCTAGCCGTAATAAATTTTGGTTTCGTTTCTAAAAAAACTTATTGGCATCTGCGACAACCCACAATGTTAACATCGGTGTGTAATTCTTCATTTCAAATTACCAATTACTACATACGATTTAATGACGACTATTTTTTGGTCACTACCATTTCCAATTAATTCACCCACTAATAAACACTCTTTAGTGATGACTATTTTTTAGTCACTAAAGCTTTTAAATTAGTGACCAACATTTTTGGTCACTAATCTTTCCAACTTAGTGACCACTATTCTTTTGGTAACTAGCCCTCGTAACTCACCACAAATCCACAGTGATCCTAAGCATTCAGTACCATTTAGTGATCATAATACTTGGTCACTAACATTTTGAATTAGTGACCACCATTTTTTTTTGTCACTAATCACAACTTTTCGTGACAAAACTCAAAGTCGTGAAAACATTTCTTGAGAATTAGTGACCACTTAGTGACCAAAACTTATTTTGTCACTAAAATATATATTACTGATCAAGAGTTAGTGACGACCTTTATTACCGTGACTAACGTCACTTTTTATTGTAGTGATCACTTGATAATAGATAGATACAATCTTTTCAACTACAATAACTTTACTTGTAAAATCGATGATCAACAAAGGGGCATTTAAAACTCATTACATAAATAAAAATAAGTTATGCATTTAAATAAGTATCATAAGGGGCATTTAGTACAGTTACAAAAGGGGCATTTAAAACTCATTACATAAATAAAAATAAGTTATGCATTCAAATAAGTATCATAAGGGGCATTTAGTACAATTACAAAAGGAGCATTTAATACAATTACATAGATCGACAAATATAATTAAGTTATGCATTTAAAACGTAGTGTGTGAGAAAAAGGGTATAAGTTTCCTGAACGAGACTCAAACCAAATCAAACCCTAAATCTGAACACTAAATCAAACCCTTTATATCGTACCTTGTTTGAAAGTGAACCATCGATCGTTCATCTTCTCTTACAAAATTAACCCTCGAATCAAAAACTAAAGAAAACCTTATATATAAAACTTGATCGAGGAAGGCGACGGTGGAGGTTTGGCCGGAGGAAGGCGATTGTGGTGATTTCGCGGACGAAGGAGACGGTGGCGGTGTGGCCGGAGGAAGGCGAAGGTGGCGTTTTGGCTGTAGATGGGTCGTAATCGAGAAGGTGGGGTGGGAAAAGAAGAAAGTAATGAAAGCCTATTTTGTTTATCTCAACTAACGTTTATTTGGATTAAGGATCTGATAGAAAAGGAGAGGGAAATGAAAATTAAGGAAGGGAAATGAAAATTAAAAGACGGTGAATTCTTTTATGAACATTAAGAGCATCTCCAATAACTTTTCTATATTTTTTTTTAAATAAAGAATGGAAAACCAAAATCTTTAAAAACATTTCTTCCAATTCCACTAGTTTTTTTATTTTAGAAAATTCACCGTTACTTATATTATTAAAACATTTAATACATTTAATAAAATATTATTTTTCTCTCCTACACATTTAACTTCAATAATTTTGATTTGTTATAAATATATACTAAAATATTGTTTTTCTCTAATTCAGAGATTTTAGAAAATTATCTATATTTAGAGTTTTTTTTCCCTAATTCTCTAAAATAAAAACAAGATTGCAATGCTGTTGGAACATTTTAGAGAATGAAAACTCATTTTTTAAATCATTTTTAGCAACAAATGTTGTTGGAGATGCTCTTAGGATGGAAATGAAAAATGTACCACAAAAACTTTTAGAGTAAATTACAAATTTTTCTCGTGGTTATATCGAAAATATGGATTAGGCCCCCCAAACCCCCAAACGAAATAATCAGAGGCATCATCAATATGGTTTCACTTTTGATGCGAATTGGGTTCCTCTCTCTAACACCATTAACCACCTTAACTCTATTAAGTCAAGGGTATTTAAGTCTTTTTATGGATCGTTTGAAAAATATTTGAAGACAACCGCATAAATACTGCCACGTGTTCCCTCTCCTCACCTTTCCCTCTACACTTCACCTCTGACGATCGACCATCTTTTCGGGTGATATCCATATCCTTCCTTACCCTTCATCTCCGACATCTATTCATCACCGTTCAAATTTTACAGACATGTCTTATAAATGAAAAATCTAGTGTAGGTTGTGAAGTTGGGTAAACCTACTATTGTCAAGAAGACACACCATAGCCAACTTTCATAAACAAAAGTGGGGATAAAGCTTCAACGGGATCCAACATCCTTTAAAGATTTGAATTTAACTAGAATAAAAAAAATTACAACCATGTTGAATTTATATCCCTTTCTCTAGTCCATTGATTCCTACAAGAATAAAATTAGGCTAAAACCCTAAGATTTTTAAAAAATAAATTGGAGATATATTAGGGAGAGGCATCAAATCTCATTATCTATAGGATCATACCATGCAATTTCGCTCTGGCTTTTGAAGGGGGAGGGTGTCATTACTACCAACAAAGGGGCATCGGAGTTTGTTGTTGGCGATAAATGGCGGAAGAATTAAAAGGGTTGAGATCATTAATACATGCGGTGAATGATGGAGTGTGTAGATGCGGTGGTGAGTGGACAGAGATGAGGGAGGAACGAGATGAGAAGAGAGAGGGAGCCAGAAAACATAGATGAGCATTGACTGACAGGAACCTTGTTGGAAGAGGGGACGTTGTGTAAGAGCGGAGGCAAAAATGATGGTGGAAGCCTGGAACTCTGGAAGGGGAAGGTAAAGTAGAAGGAGAACCGACATATATAAATCATTGAATAAGAAATCCGTCAAAATCGAACCACCAAAAAACATTGAATAAAAAAGCATGGTTCTTTCTCTCATTTTATCTATCCTCACCTAGAAGGCTAGGATCCTTATCAATTTCTCTTTATTATTCTTCTTCTTGACATCATCTTCAAACCCTTTCCATCAAACTTTAAAACCTAAAACCCACAAAATATTATTTTTTCGTTTATGAGCCTCGAGGAAGAAGTTGGGTTTAATGACACCGTCCGTTGGTCAAGCCCACCACCGTCATCAAGCTCCCTTCATGTTTGAAACCAAATCTCAAGTAAGGGGTGAGGTTTCCTCGGCGGAAGGGAGCTGAATCTCAAGTAAGGGGTGAGGTTTCCTCGGCGGAAGAGAGCTGAAGGCGTCGCACCGGGTTGAAAGGCTTACCGTCACAGAGGTGGCATGACCGGAGATTGCTAGTTTGTTCGAGAAGGGGGAAGTCGACGTCGGTGTGGGGATAGAGACAGGGACGATTATTGTTTTATGTATATGTATAAAATTAATTTTAAATGAAATATAATAAGTATAATTTGAAAAAAAAACTTAAAAAGACGATATTACCCTTTATTTAACGGTGCACTAGTTAATAGAGTTAGCCAGTTAGGCGAAGGGACGTAATCCATAACAAAAGTGAAATCATGGTGACCATACATATAGTTATTTTGTTTGGAGGATCCAACCCAAAATTTTCAATAACCAAAGGGAAATTTTTTGTAATTTACTCTAACTTTTAAATATTAAGTATATTACCTTAAATAAAATAGTTAAAAAATAAATATATTATTCTAAATGATAAATAATAACTTTAAATTTATTAGAGTTTTAACTTAATATATATATATATAGAGGCGGGTTCATACGAGGAGATACCAATTTACGAGAATATCTTCGGCCAATCATTTTGTACATGAAAATTTTTCATGTACAAAATCATATGTGATTTTGTAAGCATCAAAAATGACGCGCGTGATTTTTTTCGTGGGCAGGTCGTGGGAAAAGTCGTGGCTAATCATATATGATTTTGTACGTAAATCATATTTGATTTTCTACATGAAAAGTTTCATGTACAAAATGATTGGCTGAGAACTGTCCTCGCATTCTCGTAAATAGTTATCGTCCTCACATGAACCTCTTTCTATATATATATATATATATTTAGAGAGAGAGAAGAGTTTCATGCGAGAACGGTAACAATTTACGAGAATGTGAAACAATCCTCAGCCAATCATTTTTGTACATAAAATTTTTCATGTACAAAATCACATATGATTCATGTACAAAATCATAAATGATGCGGGCGACTTTCCATGCGAATTATATGTGGTATCTTTAGCAAGACAGAAAAATGCGTTAAGAAGATTTTGATGAATTCATGAAGAAGACAAGTACATGAGAAGGGTGCTTATTGAAAGTATAAGTTTGTTTGAAGCTTATTATTTTAATAATGAAATATTAGTACACACAGACCTCACATTAAAAGTTTGTATCTCAACAATGATTGAACTGCCACTCATTGCGACCCCACATCCCTTACCTATATAACATTTGAGACGTTATGAAATTTATGAAGTTGATAGCATACCATAGATAAGAATAACCATCCTCAAATATATTCAACAAATGCAAAATTCTGAATCTTTTTAGCATTAAATGAGTTATGAAACATCCATCTGATACAGATGGAATAGCACGTCAGATTAACGAGCAAATAGACCGAGCTAAAAAGAGAAGGCCCTGCGATGCGAATCATTAGCGACGGAAGAAAGACCATATGCGACGCAAAAAGAAGACTTTCCTTATTTACAGTTTCCTTATTTCAGATTTCTTTATTTCTTTAGTTTCCTTTTTCAATTATCAATCAAAGCTTTATTAGTTTTAAGAGTTCTTTTAGAATTCCATTGTTTTACGTTCCACGCTTGTGGAGTTTGTTCTTATTTTCTGAGTTCGACGTTTGTCGAACTGCTTCCGCGTTTCCTACTGCGTCAGTTGGTATCAGAGCACATAATCCCTGTCTCTTTTTCAACCTAGCAATGGGAGATAATCAACCCATCACCCGAGCAGATCTTGAAGGTATCACCATCACTTTCAATACTGCTCTCACCACCCTTACCACCACCTTCACCAATCAGATCGGTGCACTAGTCAACGATCGACGGAGAAGAGACCACCCGTTCCACCGCCAGTTCTAGTTCCGATTCAGAACCCGAAGAAGTAGCAAATCAACCTCGCAGCGATCCCGACTACCGGATGAAGGCCGACATCCCCTACTTCCATGGGAATGTAGGCGTGGAGGAATTTCTTGACTGGCAGATTGAAGTCAATCGCTTTTTCGAGATTATGGACATACCAGAACACAAGCAAGTCAAGATGGTTGCTTTTCGCCTGAAAAGCACGGCCGCCGTTTGGTGGGATAAGCTAACCATCCAACGACAACGACAGTGAAAAAAAATCCTGTACGCTCTAGCCTATAAGGACATTGTATATTTTTTCTTGGTGTCTTATTTATCTTACAATAAAAAATTATTTCCAGTCATATAAAATGAAGATATGAATGGGAAGGTTGAGCTAATAGCTAGTAGTGGTGGCGGTTGTTTATCGTTGTACGAAATCATCAAGGTCAGGCACAATATTTAAGTTACTACATGTCTTTTGAGAATCTGGTTGTTTATGGCACAATATGTATACAAATTGGCAATGGTGACAACCCCCGAAGATGAAATTGGTTGCAATCCTTGAGATTCAAAATGCAATCATTCTCAGGAATCAAACATCTTTAAGGTTTGACAAATCCTTCTCTTACACTTGAGTTAAACAATATGTTGTTCAACATATATGCTTTCTTGTCATTGTATTATATGATTATGTGTATGCTACTAAATCACGCAGCTTGGTGTATGCTATCTTGTCAAACATATTTTTTGTATTCCATTATACTTGCTTCCAACAACTTCTTGTGGCTGCTTCTGTATCAGTTTCCAGGAAAGATGATTCTAAAATTTTTAAGTACATGATATTTGTATCATTTTTTCTTTGATCATAACTAACTTTTTGTCCTAAGAGCTTTTGGTGGAAAATTCTAAACTCTATAAATCCATTTTCAGCATATAGGAAGCTTGCAAGGAGTTACCATCCTGATGTGAACAAGTAAGTTCAACTACCACTTCCAGCTTTACCAAGATCTCCAATAATCTGGCTCAATTTAACTGCTATATCTATTACCAATGTCAATGATGAGTAGTTGAATCTAAGAACTTTTCTCACATGTTCCCTTTTAATTTTGCATCCGGTTGTTTGTGTAACTTTTACCAATTTCTTATCATTTACATCTATATGCTTGTTTGAACTCATCTTTTTCTGTATCTTTCTAGACAACCAGGAGCTGAACAAAAATTCAAGGACATTAGCAATGTTTATGAGGTCAGCTCTTCGCCCATCCTAACTCATATTTTAGTGAATTATCAAGAGTTGCCAATAAGTTTTTGTTAAGAATTTATTATATGGTTTGGTTTATTTGATGGTAAAGTTGTTATGCAGATGTTATCAGATGATGAAAAGCATTCCATATATGACAGGTATGGGGAGGCTGGGCTTAAGGTTTGTCTTTATAACCCTCTTTCACAATGGAAAGCTTAATAGTAAGAGTTAAAGAAGTATTATGCCTCTACATGGAAAACTACAACAAGATTCCAATTTATTAATTGGTTGTGTTGTTTGTTTGCTTCATGAATCAAACAAGATCATACATTCGGTTCTTGAATTGTAGAATTCAAATTGTTGTACGGTTGCCTATCAATGAATTATGAATCTTGGTAAGTTTTTGCTAATTTTTCCTTCATGTAATGTACAATAAACTTCTGATCAACAATTAACTTTCTTGTCAACAATGTTATAAATGTGTATATATTGGATTAAAAAATGATACTTGTGTTTGTGTCTAGAAAAACTTGCTACCGCGCTTTTTTTGTTTACTTATCATCAATTTGTGAACAAATTCATGTTAATTGAAATTGGAAGTGGGGTTCTTAACCAAAGGGAGTAAATGTGTGGACGAAAATTGCATTTGGCTACACTGTATGCCAAGATTTTTTTTTTTCCATTTTAATCATTTTGTTTGCAGTAAACACAAGGTTGATATGAGGTTTAATGTTAACACGGCACATTGGTTAAGTGACAGGGTCAGAGAGAAAAACTTACAGATGGTTAGTTCATTACTACTTCAGTACTTCATAGTTCAAAGCTCAACCTGATTTTCATTACCATCCATATATATATATATATATATATAATTATATACATACATATATATATATAATTATATACATATACATATCTTCAGCAGGAAAAGAATCGAATCGACAAAGATGTGGAGCTTGTGATTTCCTCCACAAGGACCAGAACACAGAAGTTAAATTCTATCCACTGTCCATTTGGTTTTATATTTCCACATATTGAGTTTACAAAACCATAAGTGACATTTGTAAAATCTTGTCTTCAGGGGTAACATTGAGGAGCCTTAGAGAAACTTGGAGAAACTACAGGTACCAATAGTAAGAATCTTGGTACAAGATGAAGAAGAATATTAGTTACCATTTTACCATTAACGTCAGAAATTTCTTTTTACATATTAAACGAGATGAATATGGTAGGGGATTATCGATGCTTCTTCATACGTCCCACCACCTCCACCAGAAGAACAAGTCAAGAAAATTAACAAAAATGTAAGGGCCTGTTTGTTAACAGCTTAATTAGCTTAATAAAACCGACAACTTATTTTTTCACCTATACATGACGACTGTTTGGTTGTGACTTAATGATATAAAAAGTGTCTTATTTAGTAAGCTTCTAGAGGGGAGCTTTATACAGAAACTCCAATATTCTCCAAATATGTCAATTTTTCAATTAAAAAACATGCTCATTCCATATATGAAAAAACTCTCTCAAAGAAAAAAACACTCTCAATCTATACAAGCAGACTAATCTATACAGTCATTTCTACAAGGTTTAATGGAAAACCAACCAAACAGCCCCTAAGTCTTTCATCATCTGCCACCCCATCCTTTTCTACTTATTAAGGTCCTATATTTTCAAAATTGAACTTTTACTTTTCTTTCTTTTGGTATCCAGAGCGGAAGTAGCAGAGCAGAAACGACTGCAAAACAAGAAGGTTATTTCACAGAAAAAAGCATTCAGAAGAAGCCGAGATATAACAAAAAAAAGCTTCAGTTGGGTTAACAAATTTCAAGGTTTAAGAACTCACATACTAATTAACACCAAATGCGTTACTTTTTGTACTAATTCAGAAGAAGTCACGAGGGAATAGCAATAGGTCTTCTAAGTTAATGTGGTTATCATCGCTTCATTTAAGGTAAAACTAGTGTTCGACACCGTGCGTTACACGGTGCCAATAGATTTTTAGAAAACCATTGAAGTTAAATAGATTGTTGATCACATATCAAATATTAAACCAATAAAAATCAATATTGCATTTGATATAAATCCTCCTTATCAAATCCTCCTTATCAAATCCTCCTTATCAAACTTTGTATCTGACTCAAATGACTCAAATAATAAAAGAAATATGTGAGACTATCTATTATAATCATGAAATGTACTATGAGGATTATTTTTTCATAATATAATTTTATTCTCTACATATATCCTCATAAAATATTTATATTTACCAAAAAAATGTGGTGTTCTTGCCTACTTTTGTATAATTAAATGATATTTTTGTAAATTGTTTACATTTGTTGTAACGTACTTGTTTCAATTTTGGCCAAAAAATCTTATTGAAACCACCTTTCCCGACATGTGATTGCATGAAGATGTACATTAGTCGTTAGTATTGCAACCACTCGATTCCATGCAAGTTTAAGTGAATTGTTAAATTTTCATTTCACTTTTTTGAGTTTTTTCAAATTTCTTGAAATTGTTTCTTCATAGTTTGCTTCCTCAATAAAACATTTTAAGAGAAAAAGGTTTTATTGATCTTGTATAAATGTAAAATATTATATCGATTCTAATTTTATTTACATAGTAGCTTGATTCTAATTTAAATTAAAAATACTAATAAATCATCTATACATGTTAATGATTGTGGAAAGTTATTTTTTAAAAGAATTTATACATTGATTCTTCTAATTTATATTTTTTACAGTTTTTTATACATACTACTATATTGTTTTTAATTTTAATTTTAAATTTGTATATAATTTGTAGTGGTTTTTTATTTTATGTGCTAATTTTTATTATATATGTATGTGTATATATCTATATATATAATTACTGATTTATTTTGATTATTTTTCTAAATGATATTAAATATAATAAGTATTTCATATGTCAATGTCAGGGTTAATAATAAATATTTATTTATATATTGATTATAATTTTATATATATATATATTGATTTTAATTTCATTTATATCTATATATTGATTTTAATAAGATTTAAAATAATTTGTCAAGTTTTTAATTTTATATAATGATTCCAGTATTTTATATTAATTTTAATTACACATATATATATATAATGTTATGGAAATAATGATAATTGATAATAAGTTATTTATTTATATTAATGATAAGTTATGTTATATTCAATATCATAAGTATTTGCATTTATGTATATTGATTGCAATAAAAAAATTACATGTAAATTTTTTATAATTATTTATTTATATTAATTACAACCAGTTTATCATTATATTAAGTTGTTAAATATGCAAGTCATTATATTCAAGTGTCATGTAAATATAGAAAATTATTTATTTTAATAATATTTTAAACGATTATAAAATTGAAGACGTAAGAAAAATGTAGAAGATGGAAATAAGAAAGAACTTTAAAATCCAACAAAAGTCTAAAAGAATGTATATCCGGATTAGTTTCTCGAAATAAACCTGAAAAATAATAATACAAATATCCATTTAAAAAAATGACTTGCTGAAGTTATATCATAAATTGTAACACTTTAAGGATTCAGTTATATCATAAATTGTAACACTTTAAGAATTCAGTTATCAGATCGTTGTTGTCATCTAAAATCATTGTTAATAAACAATCATCGGTTCGAAAAGAAACAAATGAAGAAGAATATAGACGACATAAGTAAAAAATATGAATTTAGAATCACAACAAAAGTCAAAAAATGAATAATACCTGAATTATTATTCTCGAAAAAAACCTGAAAACGATTTTGTCGAAAAATATAATAATAGTCAAAGGAAATTCGTAGGTGATAAGAGGTTTGTAGTAACAATATACTAATCATATATAAATCTTATTTGAGATTGTTTAAACTCTAAAAAAATTGTGTTTTGTTTCTTGAACTCAAACCTTCATGAGAATACATAAAAACCGTTGTCAAGAATCAACCATCGGTTTTGTAGGAAACCAATTAAGAAAAATGTAGAAGACGGAAGTAAAAAATATAAATTTAGAATCCAACAAAAGTAAAAAATGAATAATGCCTGAACTATTATTTTACTCTTTATCTTTCTCAAATCCAAACTCGTAGGTATCGAATGCTGATAAAACTGAAAACTTAAACCCGATACAAATAACATGATTGCATACTTTTGATGATGTATCAAATTAAAGAAAACATTGTTTTTTTGTTTTCCAATATAAAGAAGTTAATCAAGACATAATTGATAAAAAAAAAAAGATGAGTTAACCTTTGATTGACATTGAGAAATGGAGACCAAGACGTAGAAAAAAAAGACGTTAAGCACTCATCAAACCTATCGATGAAGATGCTAATATCTAGACAATGAGAGAGATAAAAGAAAAGAGATATTACCATAAGTTATAGGAGGAGGATGTTTATATTTAAACAATGAGAGAGATAGAAGAAAAGAGAAATACCATAAGTTGTAGGAGGATGTTGTAGAAAATGAAAGGTTTTGAAATTAAATGAATTCATAAATACTTAATTAATATTCATAAACTTAGTAAAAAGAAGTTTTGTTCAAAAAAAATCTAAATTGTGAGAAAATAGGAATTTGTGAATTGAGAATCCTCGTCATGCCACCAAAGCAACTCCACATCTTGCTTTTATATATATATATATATATAGATTTTTGTGTGGATTTATACATAGTCATTCTGCCATAGCTAAAATCCATTGTTCTAACTTTTGTTTTCGAAACTGAATGGTATGTATTCTTCAAATGAATTATTATATACTAAGCCAGTAACATATGAAAAGACCAAAGAACCAATATCATTATTCCTTTGACGTTGTAAAGTGAAGATTTCTTAGGTAATGAATTAGGTAAGAATGATGCAAGACGAATTACTGGTTGCATCTGAGATTTTCTTGCTACTAAATTTTTGTGTGGATTTATACATAGTCATTCTGCCATACCTAAAATCCATTGCTCTAATTTTTGTTTTTGAAACTGAATGGTATGTATTCTTCAAATGAATTATTATTATATACTAAGCCAGTAACATATGAAAAGACCAAAGAACCAATATCATTATTCCTTTGACGTTGTAAAGTGAATATTGCTTAGGTAATGAATTAGGTAAGAATGATGCAAGACGAATTACTGGTTGCATCTGAGATTTTCTTGCTACTCTAATTGTTAATTTGGTTGAGATAATCTATATGCGGTTTTGTTAGTTGTTCACAGGGTTCTATCAACCATTGAAAGCAAGCTTTTATTTTCTTCATTTTCTTCTGGGAAAAGTTTAAGGTACAATTTCTATCGATCTTGAAAAATGGCTATACATTTGATACTTTATTGATCTATTTTTAATGGGTCTATGTAGACACATATATTATTTGTGTTGCCTATGGGATATCAACCACAACGAGGACAAAGACACAAAGAGTTACTTGTACGATTAGATATTTATGTATTACTATATTTGAAACATTAATGTTTACGATTAGTTATTTATGTGTTAATATGGTTGAGACATTAATGTTTATGATTAGATATTCATGTATTATTGTGGTTGTGACATTAATGTTGATTTCGGTTTTCAAAATTATTTAGTTATTTGAATATCATTTTATTTGATTAAAATACATGTTATTTATTAAATATATTCATAACCAGATCAAAATTGCTAAAAAAAATTAATTTTTACCTATAACGACGACATGTCATTGCAGTAGGTAGAATATTAAAATTTTGATTTTTCACCTATATCGACAACATGTCGTTGCAGTAGGAAAAAACATTTATTTTTAATTTTCTACCTATAGCAACAACATGTTGTCGTTGTAGGTAAAAAAAATTAATTTTCTAATATTTAGTTTTAGCGACGATTTGTCATTGCTAAGGAGGCTACTGCAACGACCAACAGAACAGTGACAAGCTCTACAGCGACGACAGTCGTCGCAATAGATCTATAGCGACGAAATTTTTATTTTTAGCGACGACAGTCGTCGCATAGGGTAAATTTGTTGTTGTGTGACAGCATCGCTCTTAGGCTTTCAGGATGAAACCCAAAGAGTCGATGTAACTCCTGTAATTTCCAAAGAATCCAATAAACTCACCCTTAGTCATCGGCATAGATAGTTCCACCACCTTCGCCATATGATCCATAGGTGTTCCCTTTGTTGGTATGGAAAGACAAGGACGTAATCATTGTATAATTGTAAAATTTTCCAAATGTTCCGCTAACTCGGATGAGGTCCTCATCAGAATCAAACTTCACCTGAGTATTCCAAACAAATCATATTAGTTACGACATTACTAGTGTATCTAGGTGACCTTTAGAGAACAAGCTGCATGACAAAAACCAAAACCGTAACAGAAAGTAAGATGATTTTCAGAGAGGGATTTCAAACCAAATAATACACTATGAAATACGTCCCTAAAGTTTTTAGAGACACTTCTTGTGTAAAATGTCTCTAAAAACAGAATCATACGCTTTTTAAACGGTCTCTAAAAGTTAAAGTATTTTTATTTTTATCTTTAAATTAAATGAAAGGTTTTAGTTTCACTTTATAACTTTTTAAAGCTTATCTAAAGGTTTTTTTTAAATAAATAAATGTTATATAATAACAATGTATTAGAAATCAAACGGATCGTCTATATCAGAGTCGAGAGTCATGGAGTTCTACTACTTCTCTTCCATTTTGCAACGATCGGTACAAATCAATCGTTCTGGTTCTACGATTTCCTTTCATTTTGCAACAACCGGTACAAATCAATCGTTCTGGTTCTAAGAGCTCTAGAATTTCTCTTCAGTTCCTCTTTGATTTTTCGATTTAGGGCTTGAAGATTCAACGATCGGTAGGTAGGCGACTTTTAGCTTGTCTTTGCATTTAATTTTTACGATTCATTGCAATCAATTAGGATCAAAAGTATCAATATGTGGAGGTTTAAAAGTATCACTATGATGAATTGTTGTTATTTAATTAAACTGTCTTTTAAACTTAATGAAGACCGGATGTGTTGTTGGAGGAGCTGCTTCTTCTATAGTAGGTGTACCAACAGAGGTGTTTCATTGTTAAATATCGACCTTTTCTTTATATATTGCTATGTTTCTCCTTCTTCACCATGTTTTGCAGGCTGTTAAGCAAAGGATGCAGACTGGGCATTTTGCTTCAGCACCTGATGTTGTTCGCCTTATTGTAATGTAACTGTTAAAAGATTTCACCATTTACTATAATATTGGACTACACATTTGCCTTGTTGCATTATGTTGTATTTGCATTAGAAGGTAACAAAAGAAGCAATCTTATTCTTATCTACTTGGTTATAATACAGTTGAAGCATAAATTAATACAGTTGTGATTTATTGAGTGTATATGAATGGATTCTCATGCATAAGAAGCTATGAACACAGGTTTTTCGAATGGGATATGGGTATTCGAGTAAGTTTGCAGTCAGGAGCAGACACATGAATCTGTAAATGTGGTGAAAGAAAGTAAGAAACCAATTCTTTTAATTATTTATTTATCAATTAGGTCGAGTGATATAAGGTAATTCATCAATCGTCATCTTCTTTTCTTTTCTGGAATGACTACAGTCTGCTGGAGTAGATTTTCCGCCCAGAGAAAAGAACAGTGTGCTATTGTTTACACCTCCACAAACTCATCCCATTGTTCATCCTTCTTCAACATATAAAGAATCTGCTATTCAGGCCTCCCTTCAGACTTGATGCTTCTGGACTCGGGCATTGCTTGAATTTTGTAGCTTTACTATTTTATTTGTATGCCATTGTTTATTAGAGTCAGTTCTGCACTCATCTTATCCCTTGTAAAAACCTATTGTCTTATAAAACTAATTTCATTACAGTGGTACTAAGGTATGCACTGTCTTATAAAGCTCAACGGATCCATGATTAGTGCATACCTTTAAATTAGTGCATACCTTTAAATTTGAGCAATATATATTCCTTTAAATTTGAGTAATATGTTATAAATGTCATCCAGAAGTCCTATGGATATCGGTTCAATGTATATGAGAAGCTCAGGTCACTGTTATTATGGAACAAAGAAGTTGCACATGTTTCCTGCCTCTCATTCTCAAAGAATTTTCTATTTAGCTGTCAGAAGTTTGTTGAACATGGGAACATAAAATCCATGTGCAGTTTTGAGGTTTAAACTTAGCTGGAATAGGCCAAATATTCTTGTTTTAAACAAACCACATTTAGGATCAAATTTAAGTTTCTTCCGGTAACTAAACCCATGTTTGGTTGGTTTTCCATTAAGTCCTATACGGATAAAGCTGTATGCGTCAGGAATTTTTTTGTTTGGGAGGGTTTTTCATAGATGGAACCAGTATTATTTTTTAATTGGGAATGACAGGTTTGGAAAAACTTGGCTTTATGCATAAAGCTCTACCTAGAAGCTTACTGAATAAGCCAATTTCTATATCATTAAGCCACTACCACAGTCATGTATAGCTAACCGAATAAGTTGTTAGTCCTATTAAGCTCATTAAGCTGTTAACAAACCTGATGGTTGATTCTACAGAAAAACAAAAAATAACTTGCAACAATAGACAAAGTATAGCTTCAGATACCTGAATGCATTTATTAGAATTTGGAAGCATTAGCATACTAAATTACTAATGCAGAATGAATAAGCAACTCTTTACCGTTATTCATCTTCTTGAATTGCAGGTTCACCAAGTGCCATTAAGCCACGTGATGTCACAAGGTGCATACATCCTGTTTTACATGAGGTAATCAATCTAAATTTGCAAAAAAAAAATTCAATCACCATCTCCAATCAGTAACTCTAAATCTTACACCAAAAACATATTCATCAGTTTCAAATCACATATCATTCATAATGAATGTTGCAAACAAACAGTGGTCTTATCCCACTTCAGTTGTAGTAAGTCTACTTCTCTGGCTTCTTTTGTAGTTAAACTAGCTGATCCAATAAGCACCATTTACTATAAACGACTACTAAAACTGTTGTAGTCAAGTCTTTCCCAAGCTCTAGTTAAATATCTGTTTGGCTGTGTTAATTATTCAGTGAGCTTATTGACTGTTTAGTAGTGGCTTAATGATAGAAAGTGACTTATTTAGCATGCTTCTAGGGGAGAGCTTAATCTACACGGACAACCTTATCCATATTGGACTTGATGGAAAACCAACCAAAAAGCCCCTTGGATTACCTGACGTTATGTTTGCTAAATATCCTTCTGTTTGGTTCTGTGAATTATTCAGTCAGCTTATTGACTGTCTAGTCTCAGGTGGCATGTACACCAGACTTGATGGGGAAGGATTTGTATTAGACCGTGGTAGAGCATTTGTATTATGTGTTGAAATACTTTTAGTGTACTGTTTACGTTGTCAAATCTTATTCAATATTAGTTATCCAATTGTTTTTTTTCTGCATTTCCAGAATCTAGTATGTCGTATATCTCTCATGTGGCATGTACACAAGATTTAACAAGGGGAACGATTTGTATTAGACCATTGTAGAGCATTTTTATTAATCTTATGTTATATTAACATGTTCGATATGGGACGAACTTTTTTGTCATATTTATTTTGATTTTAAGCCTTCCGGTGTTGCAGAATTGTTGAAATGTAAATAAAGAAATTTAGAAGTTTATTCATTTACAACTTATTACCATAACGCCTCCCATATGGTGTAGGTAGGGTGTCACAATTGGTATCCGTGACAACCCACAATGCAAACATGGTGTGACATAGTTAATTCTTCATTGTTGTGTAAGTAACAACACTTTTCATGATAGTAAATCAGCTAAAAAGATGCATCGAGTGCCATAAGGGTGGATTTCCTTCTCCCAATTTTACACTCTTTCCATTCATAGATATCAAACAAAATATTGCAAATCCAAAATGAATGTGTAATCAAAGCAGGCACAGGAATGAACTAACCACAAAGTAAATTTATGGTGGTATCATTAACAAGACGAAAATATGCGTTAAGAAGATTTTGAGGAGTTCATGAAGAAGTGCATGACAAGGGTGCGTATGGAAAGTACAAGTTTGCATGCAACTTTATAATTTAATAATGAAACATGAGTACACACGACATTACATTAAAATGAAAACCACAACAATTAACATAGGTTTCTCTCAACCTCTTTTATTCAGAAAAGCATACGACTCACAACAGCAGCATAACCGTCATGGCCTGCATTGCTCTTAGGGTTTCAGGATGACTCCAAAAGAATCGAGGTAACCCCCATAATTACCGAAGAATCCGATAAACTTACCCTTAGTGACTGGTAGAGAGAAACTAGTCCCATCACCTCCGCCGTATGAGCCATAGGTGTTCCCTTTGTTGGTATGAAAAGATAGGGACGTAATCACGGTATAACCATTAAATTTTCCAATTGTTCCGCTGACGCGGATGAGGTCCTCATCATCATCAAACTTCACCTGTGTATTCCAAACAAATCCGTCATAAATGTTATAGATGTGATAATATATAAGAAGACATCAGTTATTCATACATGTATATATATATATATACAATAGATGTACTGAGAGCTCACAGCTGGATTAAGTGTGCCACCATCGCCACCATATGTAGGAGAATGGTGTGAGACCTGGCTGTTATCCTCATAAGTGAACCTGATGGAATCTATGACCACTCCACTACGGATGAGAAAACCGACAATTCTACCATCTGGTTTGAATGTCCACGGATTAACTCCACCGTTACCTCCCCATGGTCCAACCTCTACTTGACTAGCCTGCATATATATGGATCACAAAATACAGAATTAGTAAAAAAAGTGAAGTGGTGTTGGAAACAAAGAAACTAATTAAGTACGGTAATATATAGTTAACGATAGTGAAAGAGCATACCATTTTCCTCGCTATGAATAATATTTAAGAATCTGAATTAGTTATGATGTACATCAAGCCCCAATCTCTGCAAGCTTATTTATAGACACATATTAGGGGCTTGAGAGGTTATACATAAAAGGAATATGCCTTTTTATCTTTATTTTTCATAACAGTTGACTAATTCATACAATCCATCACACAATGCTAACAACCAATTCCAGAGGAAGCATCCCTTCTCATGGGTGAAGAGGTGGTTGTTAGAAAAATTATTTAGAATTTTTTGACAACTAATTTGACATATGCACTTAATTAATTGATGATATAAGCACCTACGATATAACTATTACCCCTCTCTTCTACCTAACGTTGATATTCGAGAAAACAAATATATACTAGGCACTCTAACAACCACATATATATACCGTTTGTTTTTGTACCCTTCATTTATATGTAGTAAGCAACGCACACAGCAGACCGTTTGAATGTTGATTATAGTTTTTTGGAATTCATTTTATTTATTTAATTCTTTTCAAGTGATGCTATTTCTAGGGGAATTGGGATGCATTATTTGAATATTGAGGACTCGCCTCTTGGAATAATCAATGTAAAACTAGGTTCATATTTGTACCATATAATACAACATGAAATCAAAGAAAACCCAGTTGATTCTAGATTATCTTATTTGTTTTAAACATGTTAAGGAACTGTTAAATAAACAGTGGTGATTATGTTGGGAATTTTAAAAATTAAAATACTAACCTCGTTTTGTTATCATATATCGTAAACCATCATATATTGAAACAAACATCCGACTTTATAGCTTTTTGCTGGTCATTGAGCGATATGCCATAAAGCATGATTTTACATTTTAAGATGCGATTGGTCACCTAAATCCTTTGGAATTGTAATCAATACTATCCAATACTGTTAATATTAATATTAATCATTTGATTAATATTAATAGGCGTGGCGTAGCGGCAGACAGGATCAAATCTGTAAATTCATGGCATTGGCGCACACCTATCCAAGACGGACGGATGTGAAGTGAAGCTGAGGAACTTGATCAATCGAAGGAAATGATTAAGGAATGTGAGCTGTCCCATAATCCATATTGTTAGAGGTCTAGTCTAGTCTCAAATGGTATATATTTGCTGTGTCGAACCGTTCATCAGATGTGCCATCGAAAATCCGTATTTAGGTGCGGGTGAAAAAGAAACGATATGGAATTCCATGTCATCTCCTAAAAAGTATATATATATATATATATATATTCATCTGGAGAGTTATGTTGGGGAACTCTGAAAAATAAAATACTAACCATGTTTTGTTATTACATATGGTCACATAAGTATGAGCAGACCAAGATTGAGAAAATCAAACTGTGGGTAGTAGATCAGTCTATATAGCTTTTTTCGGGTAATCAATCGATCCATAAAGCATAACTTTACAATTTAAAACGCGTTGGGTCACCTAAATCCCATGGAATTGCAATCTAGTTGTGAGTCCAGTACAAGTGCAACCAAAGTAATTATCAAACACAAACGATAAGAAATTGACTGAAACACAATCGTCGGCTTGATTAACTGTCAGAGAATAGGTTTACACGATTAAGCTCTAAACCTCACGATACGACAATAATAATTCTCTCTCTCTATGTATTCAACCCTAGAAATCATAATGTATTTATACCTTATAGGTATTTACAACTTGAGCTCTTGAACTTCTATTCAACTAATAAAGTGAAACCTAACAATCTCCCCCCCCCCCCCTTTGAACTGAAGTTCAAAAAATTCCACTATGGAACGTAACGTCTTCATACAGCGAATACGTTTATCATCACTTCAACAAATCTTTGACAAAGACAATCTTTCTTATGAAGATGATTAAACTTTGAAACACAGAATCCGAAGAATAACAATCTTCCCATTTATCAAAATAAAATATTGAGACAAAATATTCTGCTTATGTCAATCTCTAGAATCTTCGGAAAACATTTGAAACATGTAAGTTCTGATCGGTCCCCCTTGTAACACCCTGAATTTCGTCCTAGTTGAAGAAAGTGTTAATCCGAGCGATTCAATAACCGAACGTTAATTTCAGAGTTTGAGCAGTAGTGCCTTATGAGAGTGACATCTGTCACAATAGCACCGATGGTACTTAGAGGATGGTCGTCTCGATTATTGTGCCATGCGGTTATGACATCCGTCACAATAGCACCGATGGTACCAAGTAGTTGGTGGTCCCAACAATTGTGCCATGCTATAATGACAATGGCACAATGCATGAACCGGGTCCTCTTTGTATTCCACTCTTAGGATCAACGAGTTAAGTATTTTTGAAGTTAATTATATTGAGTATCATCCACAAGACGAGTAGCGGGATCAAAACGGGTGAAAAGTGGGAAAAACACCTCAAAACGGTCCCTGGCTATAGTGTCAGGCGATACTGACAGGGCACCATCGCATGACAGCATCGCCCCAAATGTACCGAGACTTAGGAGATGAATCAGATTGATTTTTGGGCACGGGCTAGTGTGCCGGAGAGTGTGACAGGGCACACTCGCATGTCACACTCGCATGCGGCCTCTAGTGGTTAAAAATCGGGATTTCTTCATTTGGCCATAACTTCTTCATCACAGCTCCGATTTGGGCGATTCAAAGTGCTGTGGTTTCGTATTTGGAAGCTCTTCAACATGGAAACAATGATATCTAGAGGTTACTTGATGATTTGGGAGCTCATAGGGTGGAAGGTAAGATCACCTCTCCGAAATCTTGAATCTAGGGTTTGGGTTTTGCACCAACAACTCTCATTCTCTCTTGGGTTTGTTTTGTGTATGTTTTGGAAGTCATGTAGGTGCTCTTAGAAGGATTGCACCATGGATATAGAGTTATAGCTCAAGGATCTAAAGTCTTCATCGAATGGAACTCGGTATTGGGGTAAAACCTATATTTAGCCTAAATCTAGCAAGGTGAGTTCAAGATACGTTGTGAAAACTTTGTACATGCCAAAAACGTCCATTTTAAAGTATTAACGTGTTTTACTTGTTATTTATCAAATGTGTGAGGATTTAGGTAAGGTTGCATATTTGGTATAAAAGGATTTATAAATCATGAAAGGGGCTTATACTTGGGTTTTAGACATTTTGGAAAATAAAGTATAAGTGTGGGTTGTTTGAGTTTAATGTCTTTAAATGAAAACCATTTGGTTGTATTTGCATCTGTAAAGTATTGGAATTTATAAATCGTTGAAAAATACATATTATTGCATTATGGGTCATTTTGTAAATGCATGAGTATGAGTTCAAATCTAAACTTATAAAATCAAATACTTGTTGTGAATGTAGTATTTTACTGATTCCTAAACTTAATTTCAAGTGGTTGTGTATTTGGGTAAGTTTGGAGGTTTTGGGTCAAAATGAGGATTTTGAGTATTTTGTTGTAGATGATGAGTTGAGCATCATTAATGGTTTAAAATACTTGGAAAGATTATAAAATGAAATAATCTTTGGTTTTGAAACTCAAAATGATTTGACCTAAATTTTGGTAAAACTTGGACTTGAAAGGAGATGGTTTGTTGAAAAGAGTTTTCAAGGTTGGAAAACTAGTAATACGTCTCGTTGATGTATTCGGTAGTAGGACTAGTATGTAATGGATCCATAGGCATATAGTCGGTTTAAAGGCGGGATTGTTGTCCCTTTTTGGTCGCATAGAAGTCATAGGGGGCCTCTTACCATTGGGTATAATGTCGGATCATTACCGGATGCCATTGACTCTATGCATGCGCAATTTGGGGTCATCAGGGGGCCGTGTACTAAGGTGCATAATCGGTTATAGACCGGTTGCCAGTGACCATTGCGCAGGTTTTCGTAGAGCCATCGGGGGCCGTGTACTAAGGTGCATAATCGGTTATTGGCCGATTGCCATTGACTCCTATAGTTGCTCAACATCGAGTAGTGAACTACTTTTGTATCCGTCACCAAAGATGGTATGATCAGGAATCCCCCGTGAACTTCGGATATTTCTATCCCTTTAAAGGTCCGCGTGAGTTAACGTTTTATAAAACACGGTTAAAGGTATGTTTTCTATCTCCACGTTTGTAAACTCAATCATGGTCGTGTGAGTATTGGAATTGGTATTACGTTAATAGAATATTTATATTTAAAGTTTTCTCTTCTAATGTCATTTTGGTCTAAAGCTTTTTTTATGGGACTATTGAATTTGGGGAAAGACGTTGCTTTTATAATAAGGTTACTTCCTTTGAGAATTATATTTTATCAAGCAAATCTTTTGGTTTTCAAATCAATCATAAATATGTTAAAAACTCTTGAGCTCACTAGGCGTTAAGCCTAACCCTTTTTCTTTGTCGGCATGTGCATCAGGTTATCGTTGGGGGTTGGTACTAGCGACACGTGTGGACTTGAGTGATAGGAAGTGGCACGATAAAGACTCTTGGTGACGTTTTCCGCATTCGGAGATAGCGACTCTTATTGGTTTAGTAACACCCAACCGTAAGTGGGTCTTGTATAGGACTTGATTTGTTTGTTGTAGAGGTTTATTACTAATTGTGGTTTGAGGAAAGTTATTTATTGATGTAATATTAGAAATTTTAAATTAGTCGCTCTTTCCAGATTTGAGGGTGTTACAAGTTGGTATCAGAGCATAAGTTTGAGAGATTTAGGTATTGATTTAGATGCCTAGACTCAAACTAGCGTATTGATTAAATGATCAGATGTGAGATTTCACAATTAGACACTTTAAGATAAGATGTTTGGAGGTTAATAGATGCACTAGAATCGAGAATCCTGATGATGGTAACAAGGATCCACATGTGAGGTAAATTTGTATTATTATCCGGCCGGTGATAATATGAATTTACAGTTACGTGTGTGTGCTTGAGACGCATTGTCATGGTGATCGATGGGGTAGTGAATGAGTTCTTATGGTAGTGACCGTTGGAAGATTTGATGGATGTAGCAATGTCACTTTGAGTGACATGTAAGTACGGTGATTATCTTAAGCCGACCATTTTGGGTCAAAGATAATGGTTAGTTATGAACCATAAGCTTGTTGAATCAACCTTATTCCGAGAGGAAATTGTAAATCGATGGATTTAGTGGTGGATGATGGTCTTAAGATATGAAGCTTTCCAATGTTGGCCTTGTGATGAACTTGGCGAGCATGGTTTAACACTTTTGGTCCCAACCGGATGCATGCACGACATTTGTTTTAGAAATAAATTGCAAAATTATTTCGGATTTGTCAAAGGGGTAATCATTCTGAAAAATGTTTTGGGCACACTCAAGAGTGTAGCCATCTCTTGGGATTTGTTAAATCATTTTAGTTGCATGAAAATTGCACTAAGAATTTAACCCATGCTATTTTGCTAGAATTGCAAAATTTGAAATTATATCTCAAGAGAGTTTAAATTTGAAACTAACCTAAATTGTTTCGTTGTTTTCGAGAAACGTACACATATTGTTTTTACGAGTTTTGAGAAATTATTTGGTGTACGTGAGTTTTAGGTCAAGATTGAAATGCATGAACTATCATACCTCCTACGGTCGGTTACAAGTTTCAGTTGAATTTTGGGTGCGTGCTATTCTTGAGTCAATTTTGAGATTTTGGAATTTTTGGATTCGTTTTAGTATCGATTTTGGGGTATGCGAGTTTGTTGAAAGTTTTATTTCGCCTCATCTATGTTGGGTATAAGTATTTTGAAGTCGTCTAAAATATAAAGTTCTCATCGGTATTATTTTAACTTTATGGGAACCTTTTGTTGCATAGAGTTTGCATACATTCTAATTGTAGCACTCTATTTTAGTATATGAATTTCTCTTACATACATGATTTCAATAAATGTGTTTCAAAATTCCATTTGTTGTATTCCCATTATTGTTATCATTAGTTTAAGTGATGATTACATAACTATTAAAATGGTTTTTTTTACGTAATGAGGTTTGGTCACTTTTGCTGCTACCTGATCTTGGTAAAATAGTGAGACGTGTGTAAAATTGATTATAAAGATTTTTATGTTTGTTAAATCTTTGATAAATGAACTTGGCATATGTGCTTAGCCATATACTGGTAGAACCTTGAACTCATTAGGAAACCTTGGTTGTAAACATCATATTGTGGTGAGTATTACGAATGTGGGACGATGAGTCGCCGTGAATTTAAGTAATGATTGCATGACTAGTAAATGGTTTTGAATCATGGGGATTCAGTTTGAACGACCGGTGTATATGGGAACTTCTGGAGGTATTAGACTTTGGGTCATTCTGAGTTATTTTACGCGATGGTCTTCTTGTTTCACCAACCTTCAGGTCGAAGTTTATGGGATTGATTGCTTTAAGGAGTTGTTTGGTTGGTGTTGGTGTTTGTGCGATAAGGACGTTTCATATTGGTGAGTTTTAGTGAATGAGGACGATTTGTTGGGTTGTCTATTGGGAAGTATAGTTTTGATATTTCAGCACGATGGGAAAGAACCACGGGATCAAGTACTAGAGTATGGTAATTATGGGATTCGACTTCTCATATTAAGTGTCAACTTTGAGAGGACATCGTCGGCCGATGCATATTTTTGTGGTACCGACCTTTACGAACTTAGGTGTCAACTTCTGATTTTCTTAATGGTCAAGAATCATTGTTGTATTTGGGGTACCTAAATTGAATCCTAGTAAGTGTTCGGAAGCTTTATGCGGTGAACTTGAGGAGAATAGATTATAGCGAATAGTGATGTTTGAAAAGGATCATTTGAGTTACTAAGGAAGTCTGATAGTTCTTTAGGGATTGGCATGCTTTGTGTTATTCTAGTTTTTTGGTTTACAGTTGAATTGATTTGGACCGATCTTGTGTATAGTGTTTCGTCATGGAAATGACGGTAAATCTTCTTTGGTAATGACAATTGGAGAAGTTGAGTGTGAATGTAAAAATAGACCTTAAGAGGAAAATGTAAAGTTTTTGGAGAACTTTGGTTTGATTGAAGTTAAAACAATCTACACGGTACTATTCTATTAAGAGCTGTTGGTGCGGGATTCCTTTACCATCCGGGTAAGGTCGACATGATAGTGGGTAACCCGATTCAAATGGGTATGTATGGTTATAGTCGGATGGGCTTTTGTGAATCTTTCAGAAAATTCAATGCAAGAGAGAGGAACTTCCCAGTTTGATAGAGGTTGTTATAAAATTTAAGAGTAAATTCATTTTGGATATCAATTGTGGAAGCGAGCCATTGAGGTCATAAGTCACACTCTAGATAGTAGGAGTCACTTAAGGTCGGGAGGCAACTAAGACTCTAATGGTCGAGGGGTCAATATAATGGTAAATTAGGAGTAACTTTGAGGTTCAAATCAATCATAAATATGTTAAAAACTCTTGAGCTCACTAGGCGTTAAGCCTAACCCTTTTTCTTTGTCGGCATGTGCATCAGGTTATCGTTGGGGGTTGGTACTAGCGACACGTGTGGACTTGAGTGCTAGGAAGTGGCACGATAAAGACTCTTGATGACGCTTTCATCATTCGGAGATAGCGACTCTTATTGGTTTAGTAATACCCAACCGTAAGTGAGTCTTGTATAGGACTTGATTTATTTGTTGTAGAGGTTTATTACTAATTGTGGTTTGAGGAAAGTTATTTATTGATGTAATATTAGAAATTTTAAATTAGTCGCTCTTTCCAGATTTGAGGGTGTTACACCCTTCAACATCAACATCATGTCTTTGAAAATCCTTTCTTATTTCTTCTTCTCTTTGATATACTTTCTCCCCTTCATGATGATTACGAGAATCCCTAACCAACATGAAGCATCAAAGACTAAATCAATCAACTGTATTATACACAAATGTTAGCCCCCCCTCAGAAAAACATCTCTTTTAGAAGAATTTTTGCTCTCCTTTACAAAATGATTTCTTTCGAACAAGTATCTCCTTTCTGAACAACGGGTAATCAACTAGCTAACATACAGAAGCATGTTTATCAAATGTTATCACTACAATTGAAATAAATTCTATTGAGTGACCTATGTTCAGTATTGGCAGGGGAGTAGCACTGATAGGACTTCCAGTCATCACTGAAGTAAAGTACTGAAGTAAAGTTATAGAACTAACTTCTTAGACTGTTCCGGCATAAACACAAAGATATGCATTTTGAATGTGCATGATTGAAGTGCGAAGGCGGGGCAAAATTCCTCCTTTTTCAATATCCAAGTTTCCCAAATGAAAACTAGATAGATGATAAGTTGAATCCCCGTGAAAATTTGAAATATCTCTTTGTTAAGAAAGAAATGAGTAGTAGGTGGGGTTAAATCAAGAGTTGGTATAGGCTAATTAGCTGTTTCAATGATTGTCATCAAAGAATTATGAACCAATCAGTAAATGTGATTCCCAGCTTAGAAGTGGTTGGTGCAGAGTTTTATCACAAAGATACTTAACATTATGACTGAATGAAAACAAGTCATAAACTCCATTTCCACTTCATATGCTTACCCCAGAAGTAAGTTTAAATAACATTTCATTCAATTGATGAGTGCACTTGTTTCTACGATACATGAACCATGTCTACGCATTTTCACGGATCCCACTTGAAAGTACTAATTTTCTAGTATATATATATATAGTGTCGATTTCTGTTACCAACAACGTTAATTCTTACAAACCATACAAATCATATTCAAACAATCATTTTTTTAAAAATAATCACTTTTTCTTAATTATGAGGGTTGATTAGTAAATAGTATATGAAAATTTTTCATCAAGAACGCATGGGCGTTGATTAACAAAAAAATATGTGGAACATGTTTCATCAAAATGAGAATTTCATAAAACAGTTCATTTTCATGTGGAAACAAAAATAATTTCATAAGAAAAGAGTTACATGAAACAATTTCATCATTTTAAACATTTTCATGAAACAACTTTATTCAATGAAACAATAAATCATACGATTTGTACGAATTGACGTGATTTGTATTTGAAATTTCCCCTATATATATATATGATTCCATATATGCACCCGCAATTAGGGTTGTTAATGAACCAAACATTGAGCGAACTTTTTGGCGAGAAGTTCATTTATGTCCGTTTATTTAATGAATAAATAAACATGAACACATTTTTTTTATTCGATTAGTAAAATGAATAATCATGAATAATAGTCTCCCTCATTATTTTACGTTCGTGAACGTTGGTTTATTTATATTTGTCAATGAATGTTTATTTAACTTTGTTTATATTCGTTTACGTTCATATACGGTTCTTTATATATATATATATATGTGTGTGTGTGTGTATATATATATATAGAGAGAGAGAGAGGTTCAGAGGAAAACCTCTTAAAAAAAACTGAAGAAATAACCTGGGAGACCTCAATCTAGACGGTACGCACAAATGCATACAAGCGTCTTCTTTTTCTATGCACAAGTACATGTTATGCGCAAGGGAAAACGTAAAAAAAACTACATAGCATCTTGGGAGCCTTTCATCTAAACGATATGCACAAATGCATACTGGTAATTTGTAACATTCATTCGTGCATATGCACTAATGAAATAACATGCACTTGTGCATAGAAAAAAATAGTTTTATGCATTTGTGCATACCGTCCTGATGAGGCTCTCAGACGTTTTTTAGTTTTTGTAGGTTTTCCTTTGAATCTCTCTCTCTCTCTCTGTGTATATTATATATATATAGAGAGAGAGGGGGGGGGGGAAGGTTCAACGGAAAATACTAAAAAGAAAACTAATGAATACTCTGGGAGCCAACCATCCAAACGGTATGCACTAAAGCCTACAAATGCTTTTTTTCTATGCACCAATGTTTGTATAATTATAGAAGCATTGATGCATATGCACCAATGCATGTTACAAATTACCAGTATGCATCATACCGTCCAGATAGAGGGCTCCTAGGTGTTCTTCAGATTTTTTGGCATTTTTCCTTGAACCAGACCCTATCTATATATATATATGTATATATATATATATTAAAATCACGTTAATACTAAATTAGGTTTTCAGAATTCCTTTTCTACCCCTCTTAAATTCAACTCGTGATTCACTTTACTACGTTATTTTTAAGGAAGGAAATGACGAATCGTGGTTAGTTTTTGGTCATTTGGTGTTCGTTCCTTTATGTTCATATGTGTTCGTCCGGTTATGTTATTTTAGCATTTTATGGACCGAACATAAATGAACAAGAACATGCAAAATGAACATGAACACAATTTCGTTCATTTACAATTCGTTTTTCTTTTCTTATTAAGTTAAACAAACGAACGTGAGCAATCCTATGTCCGTGTTTGTTTAGTTCGTTTACAGCCCTACCAATAATTGATCATGCATATCTGAACATCATATCATAAAAGTCTTTTCATAGAACATCACTTTTTGGATTCACGTTTTGCTTAACCAGCCAAAGTCAAACATAACTCAAATTCAAACATAACTGATATGGTGTGTGCGTAAATGTTTTTCATTATTTTTGGCCGACTCTGATAAATGCATATGGAACCTATTTTTACAATAATTTCCATGCATTTTACAGAGTTTGTAGCTAATAGACCTCCTTTAATCTTGGTTATTGAGGTAGTGTTTGGTACGCAGACATGATTGGACGGGACGGGACAGAACTGGACAGGACAAGAGGGTGGGACAGGACAGGACTGGACAGAACAAGGATGTGTTTGGTACACCTAGGATAGGACAGGACAGAACAGAACTAGACAAGTTGTCACATAAGTTATTTGACGATTTTATATATTATAGATGACTTAAGATGGTAGTGGTGGTGCTGGTGGTTATGGTGGAGGTGAGATGTCCCACAGTGGTGGTGGTGGTCGGCGGCGGTGGTGGTGGTGGTTATGGTGGAGGTGAGGTGGCCCACAGTGGTGGTGGTGGTGGAGATGGACGGTGGTGGTTGTGAAGGAAGTGAATATTAAGTTTATATATCAAATGAGGGTAGATTAGTGATATTTGATTTTCTGTCCCATTCTTGTCCCATCTTGTTCCACCTATTTTGGTGGAACAAGAAAAACCCATTTTTTGTCCCACTTTGTCCTATATTGTCCCAGTCTTGTCCATGTCCCATGTCGCGCCAAACGTGGGACAATGAATTCTTGTCCTGTCCCATGCTGCACCAAACGTGGGACAGACAGTTATGTCCCATCCTGTCCTGTCCTGTCCCATGTACCAAACGCACCCTGAATGGTCTTTGATAGGTGCCAAAAGATAGATTTAAAGACAAATGGGGCATATATTTCGAGGGGATTATAAGGATGGGGGCATGGGGCCTATTCTGAAAATGGGGCTGAGCATATCTGCTGAATGAATATGGAATCACGCATATTTCTGAAATGGTCTATTTTCTGAGCAGACGAATTCAAAGGATGTTTTAATGAAGCATAAAAACTCAAAAGTGATCCTATCAAGAGTTGAGCCTAAAAATCAGATGCAGATTAACGATTTCAACATCGGGCGACTTTCAAAGTGGGTAAAAGCCGCAGGAGACCCACTTTCTCCACTGTTTCGAGACAGATTTCGACAAGATCGACTTTCAGGATGGTTAAAAGACGTATGAAACCCACTTTTCCCACAATTCGATTTTAATTTCCTAAACTGAGTGGCTCTTGTTAGGGTTGGGCCTCACCTCAGTCAAGTGTGTTCAAAGCGAAAAGGCCACGTACATTTCAATGATTTCTCTTCAATCAGAAGATATAAGAGGGCTCATTAACCATCAAATGGGGGGATTGATTAGAACAGCAATCGAAGAGTAGGAAGGAGACGATTAGGGAACTTTCACTACGGGTTTCATCATCAATTAGGTTTTAGATTAGGTTTAATAATTGTATTTCCTAGTTAACTTGTCTTTTAAAGCAATGAGTTTGTAATTATTTGATCAATTAAGTATTTTAGACTAGGTTTAATGTTTGCATTTCCTTAACTTGTCTTTTAAAGCAATGAGTTTGTAATTATTTGACTGGGATTGTGTTGAGACGTGTTGAACATTTTCATATCATTCGATTTCCATTTGGGTAAAGCTTGATTTAATTGTTTATCATAGTTGGATAAATCAATTTGAGTAGGTAACCTCATATTTTTTAGCTTAATTATGAATTGCTAGATAGTGTCATGGATCCGTAACTGTTCGCAATTATATTTTAGTAGCATACAGTACTTCATTTGTTTGGTTGTCCGATTAATTTGAAGTGTTGTGATTCTGCCTAATCTAGTCTAAATGGTCGGCTTTCGATCACTAGCTAAGAATGGCATTTGTCCAAGTCTAATGCAATTGACATTTGAGTCTATATATGTTCGTAACTAGACTTAATTAGCTGATTAGAAACTAGCTTATGGAGCGTTTCATGCTAGTTTAATATTACGAACAAACAGAGTATCGATGCGTATCGATAATTATAGTCATTCTCGGATAAAATGAGAAAAATCCATTATGAAAAAGTCTATGATATACGGTCTGGTCATTGATTTACACTCATTGCTAGTTTTTATCTATTTGTTATTCGCCTTGATTTCATATGTCTAGTTTAGAATATCAATTCAACCCCTCCCCCTTTTTTTACGTAAAGCATAGAAGTTTTACACCACTCACGGCCAATCCCTATGGATTCGACCTACTTGCCACTATTACAGTTTAGGTTGTAATTTGAGGTAATAGGACTTTTTTATTTGTCTGGCTCGACACCCTTCAGACTCCATGAACAAATCTTCTTGGAAGTTGCATCGAGCAACACTGTATAAAATATTTGGGAAGACTGATCAACCCTAATTGCGCTTATTTTTAACCGTAAAATCATTCAGAACTTGAGATATTTATCCTCACACCTTAAAGAATTAAGACAGGAGATTAAAAAGGTAAATTTGATTTATAAATATTTTAGCGTAACATTGAACCCCTAAATTTATTGTTTAAGTGTCTGGGTGGCGTCAAGCTCGTAGTAGTCAGTCATGGCTTAGTGACTCGAAAATCCAATGAGTTTTCATAACTCATTTCCCCAAACGGAGGATATACGACTAATATGATACATCTATAAATTATATAATATGTATTACGAATTATCACTCTCTGTTATATATATTATCACTTTTTGTTATATATGTTACGACTAAAATGTCCTATTCGTATTGAATGTTGTATGAAGTCATCATGTTGACTTTAGTATAGTTGACCTTGTATAAATGACATGCTTTATATTCATTTGTTAGTTGACAATTGACAATGTATCATGTTAAAAATGAGCTAGCCGGAAAGAGAATTGAGAGTCATGTATGGTGCTTTCATGATAAATCCAATATAAGGATGACGAATTCACTCTTAGTTATCCATTATTATTATTTTTATTAGTTGTTGAATCAGATCTGGGATCTACAAGTGGTATCAAAGCAAAATTGTTGAATCTTTCTTCTATACAATCATTAGAATTCAACAATTTTGAAGACTTTATTCACCGTGCGTTTTAATTGAAGTTTTGGTAAGTTTTCGACCAAATTCTTATTGTTTGGAGCTTATTTTGATGCTATTTGATTCCAAATTGGTTCATGGTTTGATTGTACATCAATTAGAACCAACCACAATCATCAATTTCAAGAAATCTGAGTTTTGGATCGAATTTTGAGGATTTCGATTTTTTGGCTACTGTTTTGGGATCAAAGTACTCGATTTTGATGTTGCTTGCCAAAGGTTTAAGAATTAAAGTTGTTCTAAATTGATTATCAAGCCTTCATTCAAATTTTCAGATGAATTGAACAAGTTTTGGGATTTGGATCGAGATCTGGTCTTAAAAGTCGACAACATTCATAACCTTAGCATGGGCAATCTTCATAGGCATCGTACACTATGTTATTGAGCCTTGCGTAGTTGTGTTCTAGAGTTGCACAGTAACCTTCGCATAAGGCGTGTGCGAGCTTATCCGAGCATTGCATAAAGTTGCCTTCGCACAAGCTTGTCCGAAGCCTTCATAATCCTTGCATATCTTTACTCGAATCTACCCGAGCCTTGCATGAAGATGGTTATCTCCTAGTGTTGTGTGAGCCTCGCATAGTCCCTCACAAGGCTTATACGAGACCTCATGTTCATCCTTCACATGATACTGTTCCTTCGCTTAATGCACATGCAATCATTTTTCGTACTTAGTTTTTATTGCACGTACAAGGGAGATGCAAATTTGTTCATACTATACGAAATCCTCTGCGACAAAGCCTTTACGAAAATTTTCTTCTCGGGGCGCTTACCCCAGACCCCACAAGGGCGTTGCCCCTTGACTCCACCCGCTAACCAGGTAGCGGGACCCCCTTTACGCAGTAGGGAGATATTCACACAGTCAAGATTAAGAAAAGTCAACACAACTATTCATTGTTTAAAACTCTAAATTGTCAAGATTTCTATATATTGGGTGTTTCAATCTGGGATTTTGTCTGATTAGGTAGCCGTCTTACTATCTGTAATAATTACTCTGAAGATTTATTCTTGAGACTAGACCGTTGAGTGCTTGCAATAAGTTTTTTGAACTGATCACTTAGAGCATTGAGTGCTTGAAATCATTGTTCTACATGTGTCTCAAGATGCTAGATCGTTGAGTTTCTTCAATCCTTTTTCTGTTCTAATTAAGCTTCTGGAGTGACTACAATCAGTGGTTTGGTAATATGATTGTGTGTCAATTCTGAGTGCTTATAATCAATCAGCTATTGAGAAGATGGGATTTCTAGAAAAAAAATCATGTGATGGTCTGGAGATATTATACTAAGCTTACCTATACAGTTGTCGGTTCTTCTCACCCTTGCACTGTAGTGTTTGCTACGAGTTGCTACCTCCTTCAAGTTTTTAAGCTTAATGCCAATTCAACTCACAGTTCAAAGACAGATTCTTTGTTATAAACTGAAGATGCACTGTGGATTGTCACGTAATTCACACAATATCATTCTTATGGGCTTATCGGATGTGTTGAATTTCTATAAAGTTAAAAATTGCTTTGAGTGCACCAAGTCGAGGTTATTGCACATTGATTTTGATCATTCAATTGAAACTATGAAGATTAAGAGCTTTATTCAAGGGGGAACCGGGATTGTTTTTGAAGATGCAACGCTAATCTTTTTCAAAGCAATCAAGGGGGAGAAAGCTGAAGATTTGAGATGATAATTCCTTCACATAATATTAGGGGGAGATTGTTAGGACTAAAATGTCCTATTCATATTGAATGTTGTGTCAAATCATCATGTTGACTTTAGTATAATTGACCTTGTATAAGTAGAATGCTTTGTATTCATTTGTTAGTTGACTAGTCACAATGTAGCATGTTTTTTTTTTGGGTAAAAGGGACGGAACCCTTGGCAAAATTTTAATCAAAAAAACTAAAATTTACAGGATACAAGGGGCATACCCCAAGATTACAAATAGACGTCCAAGAAAATGCTTTGGAAAAAAAAACAAGTAAAATTCTAATACTATCTTTAATTCTGTAGTAGCAATCTTTAACAGTGTTAAAAACACCGTCAAACTGCCCAAAATTGCAATAAACTCTAACGGGCTTAAAAGTTCCCTTAGAGCCCTTCAAGAATTCAATCTTGTCAAAAATGCTAGTGCCATCCTCTTTTTCACAATCAAACAGACTCATGTATTAATCTGACAGCTAGATGAACCCTTCTCCACATTCCTCTTTTCCTGCTTAGAATTATCCAATTTCATAAATTCAGGGGCCCCATGATCAGACATAACATCATTAACTTCATAGGGAGGACCCGAACACAGATTCAAATAGTATTCAACTTGTCTCTCAGACCACTTATCTTTCACATAATCAGGAGGATGACTTTTGAGATTAAACCATGTATCCACAACATCTTTTTCCAACTCCCAATCATCCTGCTTGTTCATTTTTGCATCCTCCATCAAAACTTCAAAAGAATTACTCATTTCCACTACATTACCATCACTTTTTCCAATAATTTTTTCTTCATTACTATGCTTTTTAGGAATCAAATTCAGCTTCAAGTTGCTATTAATCACACCTTCACCACTTGAACTTTGCTTGTCTTTAATCTTTTCATCAATCTTCTTTTCACCATCATTCATTACTTTTTGATTCTCCCCTGCTTTAGAAGTGGAAGCCTTGTCATTACCCCTTGCTCTCCATTATTGATTACCATAACCAAATCTTTGATTATTAAATTTTTGCACATTTCTCCTCTTTGAAACTTGTTGGAATTCAACATTTTTACTTTTCTCATTCACTTTTAGATTCTCTTTTTCATTCCTTTTTTTAGGTTTAATGCAGCCAATTCCTCTTCACTTTTAGGCCTAACTCCACAATCTTTAAAGTGATGGCCAAAGACTTTGCAAAACCCACAACAAGGTGGTTTCTATTGATATGAAATAGGGATATTAGTAGCCGGAACCCCCCCCCCCCCCCATTTGGCATTAACACCCATAGGAAGTCCAACATTTGCATCCACTTCCACCAAAACTCTTGCATATGAAGCTCTTCCCGACTTGTTTACACATCTTTCTTTGGTTACTTTATTAAGCATAATCGGCCTTCCAACACCACTAGCTAAGTAACTTATGCCTTCACCATTCCAAAGTTCATACGGAATACCGTGAATACTAATCCATAGTGGAACTTTGCTAGGTTTAGGCTTAGCCTTGAAGAATCCTGGAGACCATTCTTTAACAAATAGAGGAACGCCATTCACTAACCATACTCCATTTTTAAGCACTTTAATCAAGCCTTCCTCACTTTTAAATTTGAATAGCCACATACCATTTTCACCCAAGGAGCAACTATCCAAATCAAAAGTTCTCCACATTCTATGAAGATTATAAACCACCTTTCTATATGGTAAGTTTATACCCACAAAATAGCCATAAAGATGAAGAGCATACTCCGAGCATCCTATCTTAACCAATTCATCCGGAATGTCTACAAGAACTGAACCACGTGGTAGCCTCAACGGAGGAATATATCTAATCTTGACATCATCAACCATACTCTTTTCTTTGATTTTGTCAACAATATTACTTTTATTCCAAACATTTTCCTTTTGGGAGTTCATCTTTCTTTTCAACATTCATATCCTTTTTAGCCTCAACTTCCATTGGAACCGCATCTTTGATTTGAGACAACTTTGATAATTCATTACTAATAGCAACATCAACTTTACTAATCATTTCCGGGCTTGCCAATTCCACAAATTTGGGATCAGTCTCAACCAAATTTCTAAAAGAGCTGTTATCAAAAGAAACTTTTTTAGATACTTCACTTGGATGGATCTTCATATCAGCGCACTTTTTCCTCTTCACTTTGGCAGCTAAGAGCTTGATATTAGGAATCTTCCCATATTTAGACTTCAACTTTAACCCAACTCTACGATTAATAACCTTTTCATCACAAGTAGATGAAGGCTTAATAGTAGTAAAACAAAAATCTTTTGGAATCCCAACTTGTTCATATGGAACAAGTTTAACAGCAGCACTTTGGTCTTTAGGAAAGCTCTTCCTATTTGACTCCAAAAAATCCTCAGGGTTTTTAAAAACCTCAGCCAGTTCACCATCAGAAAAGACAATTTTAGCAGAATTTTGATCCTTAGAAATGCTTAGTGCATCCGGGACTAAACGAGAAGAAACCTGATTTTTTGCATCCATCTCTTCAATTTTCTGAACTATGTTCTTAACTGCACCTTATGAAATCACAGCAGCTGACTCATTCCCCATAGAAAAGCTTAAAACAGATTCCCCAATGTCATTGTTACTGAGATCAGACTCTAAATGAACAACATGACTATGACCGTCGAAATACTCTCATTAATAGCATCAGAATTCATAGAGCACACAAGAGTTGGACTGGGAGGATTCATAACCAATTTACTTCTTAGCTCAAACTTGTTTTCATACCAAATCAGTTTCTTTTCAGATTGAACCACACAACCATCAGATTGAAAATCAATACATGTAGGAGCAACCAGCGGTTCAAAATGATTAGAAATCAAATCACATACATTAGGTTTATTCAGAATCTGATCTTGAGAATTTACCGTCAGTTTAGTACTATCCAGCCCCAAACCAGAAGGGTCACCACAATTTTCCAGTTGGGAATTCATATCAGCACGTGCAGGTTTATGCTCGATAAACACAGTTCCAATATGAGAATCTTCAATCAGCATCGGACGTAAGAGAAACAACACTCGGGACCTCAGATGGTGCAGACATATGAACATCAGTCAACGACACAATCAGATGAATATCAAATTCAATAAGCTGCTTCACATAAACTTCATCCATTGATTTCACTTTAGCGGGTTAGGTTCAACTTGAATCCCAGGTGTGTTGCTTTTGACAATCATCGATGAAGACCACAACTCTTTTTCCAGCTTAGGCAGAGATTTCCTCCTAAACCGACGAATGGGAGTCTTCTCAGTTATGCCCATAGATGATAGTGGCCAAATTAAACCACACAGATGTTAGAATAGAGGTAAACGAGAGCCACACAGCTGAAATCAGAGAGAAATCAGCTCAAATAACTGGAAAAAAACGAAATCCGATGATATCAGGTCTAAAAATCCGATAAACCCAAAAAACTGCAAATCTCAAAATCGGCCAAGAAAACACGAATTAAATAAAGAAAAGGAATGCTAAGGATGATCAGAAGAAGAAATCAATTGACAAAGAAGCAGATAAGAGCTGGAATCGACAGAAAAAAGCAAGAAATCAGGAGCGGCGCTGATGGAGAAAAAAAAACACCAAAACCGTGAATAAAATCCTCCCAAAAGGGAGGATATCGATGGAATCAGCCTCTTTCTACATTAGAAAAGTTGCTAAGAATGCTCAGAAGTATATGGATCCAGCAAAAGCTTTTCAAAAATCACAAAAAAAATTGAGAGAAAATTCTAGAGAGAGAAAAAATCATCATTCACCATATAACCTCACAAGTTTCAGTCGCCATATCCACGCATTCTGTTTTGGTTGTCGGTAATGTAGCATGTTAGAGAGAGCTAGAGAGAGAATTGAGAGTCATGTTTGGTGCTTTCATGATAAATCCAATATGAGGACGACGAATTCACTCTCAGTTCTCCATTGTTATTGTTTTTATAATTGTTGAATCAAATCTGGGATCTATAATATATTATCCATAATATGTTTTATTTGTTTACTACCTGGTTCCTAGATCTAAGGATTTACTAATATACAGTGATGTTAGAAACGCCAACATTGAAAAAAAGTTAGTACAGTAAAAAAATACTAGAGTTGAGAAGTCTATCAAAATGCACTAGACATCAGTATTAGTTGTTATTTTTCGTGTTCAGCTTCTCTCTTAGTCGGGATTCATGAGTATAGCATTTGCAATAATATGCACCCGTTGCACAATGGTTATTAATTAGTAGCTTCTTAGTTAAAGATGGTCCATTATTACCTATGTGATTAGAATTATCATTTCTTATCGTCAGACAACATTCCCATAAGATTACCACAATTAATATGTTATCAATTTCCGTATTGATTAATTGTGTGCTTGTTCACGATGGTTTAGTTTAGTAGTATCAATATTTTTTTCTTGACTAGTTCACTGGTACAAAAACTCACATTTGCCACCGTTTCTATAGTTCTTTGGCCACGGTTTTTTTATTCAATCAAACAGTAGCCTATTCTTGCGTGACCATTCATATCCTTTTGGGCACGTTTAAAATGTGTCACTATATCAAATTAAAAACGATAGCCATAGCCTAAAAGCCGTGACCATAAACTACTTATCGCCACAAAAACTCACATTAAGCGTGACCCGTTCATTACATATATCTATGCTTAATTTTAAGAGTATGGCTATTAGCTACTTTTTGGTCACACATTATTAAAAAATCCATGACAATAAACAACTTATGGTCACACAATTTGTTTTTAAGGTGACCAATGATTACCCTATAATCACATATATTTATTTTAACGTGGCCATAAACTCTTTATTGTCACGCAAACCTTACATTAACCGTGACCAATTCATGAAATATGGTTACCATAAATGTTAAAACTGTGACTATTGGTAACGTTATAGTCATACGAAATAACTAAAATTGTAGCCATAAACAACTTATAGCCATGCAATTCATGACATATGCTTACACTAAATTGTTTGAACTGTGGCTATTGATTATATTTTGATCACATCAAATAATTAAAATCGTAGCGATAAACCAATTATCGCCACACAAATTTCATATTAACCATTGCCTATTCATTTCATTTGGTTACACTAAATTGTAAGAGACGTGGCTATTGATTAACATTGGTCACATAAGTTAACTAAACAGTGACCATAAACTACATATAGTCATGCAAACTTTACATTAACCGTGGTCATTTCATGACATATGGTTATATGATGAATTATTAAAAACTGTGGCTATTGGTAGCCTTTTGGTTACACGAAATAGCTAAAACCGTGACCATATACTATTTATAGCCACACAAATTTATAAGTTTGTACGCAACTTAATATTTTAATGATGAAATATGAGTACACACGACATTACATTAAAACGAAAAACAAACATGAACTGCTTCTGTAATATAGTAGAAAGAAATAACAACTGTAGGTATCTCGCAACCTCCTTTATTCATAAAAGTATACGACTTCCAACAACATAGTAATATGTAATGTGTGACAGCATCGCTCTTAGGCTTTCAGGATGAAACCCAAAGAGTCGATGTAACTCCCGTAACTTCCAAAGAATCCAATAAACTCACCCTTAGTCACTGGCACAGAGAAACTAGTTCCACCACCTTCGCCATATGATCCATAGGTGTTCCCTTTGTTGGTATGGAAAGATAAGGACGTAATCACGGTATAATTGTAAAATTTTCCAAATGTTCCGCTAACTCGAATGAGGTCCTCATCAGAATCAAACTTCACCTGAATATTCCAAACAAATCATATTAGTTACTATGTGATAATATGAGAAGGTACTAATTATCATCTGTACATGTATATATATATTATATATATATATATATAAAAAATAGACGTAGTGAGAGCTCACAAGTACCTGTGGGTTAAATGTGCCACCATCTCCACCATATGCAGGAAAATGGTGTGAGACCTGGCTGTTATCCTCATAAGTTAACCTGATGGAATCTACGACGACTCCACTAGCGATGCGGAAACAGACAATCCTACCATCTGGATTGAATGTCCATGGATTAACTCCACCGTCACCTCCCTATGGTCCAACCTCTACTTGACTAGCCTGCATACATACGGATCCAAAAGAATTAATAAAAAGTGAAGTGATGTCGTTGGAAATAAATAAAATAATTAAATACGGTAATGGTAAACCTAGCATTCACTTGTATATATAGTTAATGATAGTGAAACAGCATACCATTTTCCTTGCTATGAATAATATTTGAACAATTAAGGAGCTGAAGCAATGTTGTATATCATGCCCAAATCCATGGAAGTTTATTTATAGACACATGATAGAGGCTTCAGAGGTTAATACATACAAGGAATGTTATATTTATATGAGATTTACTTAAGCATATAACAACAAGAATAAAGACATAAGAACATAAACACATAATCAGAAATCGATTTAACATAATACTGTAGAGAGTTTAACAGATCTAACCTGGAGCACTCGAGTTATACGCAGCGAAGTTCATTTAAGCGGAAGCGGTTATCGTTGCTTGTAGACCGAAGTCTTCTAAAGCTCTATACGGTTTGCTTCAGAATGGGACTGAACTGAATGCATAATTCGTGTAGGCTATAGGGACTTGATTTCCTTTATATATATATAGGCCATGGAAAGCTAGAGACTCATCCCATAAGGAGTCCTAGTTTATCTATAGAATTGATATTAAATAATGGGAGAAGATATACACTTACCTTAATGTTAATCAGGTAATTAACTTAATGATTATCCTACTCATATCAGGAGATATATATCCAAATATGTAACCGGATTATAACTGATATAGAATTCTCTTGATAAGTATAATAATTTAAATCAATTTTCCTTTAATAATTAATACATATAATGTTAAAGTCCAATTTATTTCCAACATTCTCCCACTGGACTTAACATAATCTGTAAAGACAAGAGAACCATGAACATTATATTTATCAAATGAAGGGTGTGCTCAGAAATTCTAACAGTTGTGAATTCATTCAAACTTGGTCAGAATAGACACCATATGTAGGACTCAGAATCTATACCAATTTGACAAACTAGTTTGATTAAGAACCACTAAAACATAATATCATATTCCACATAAGTTTATAAGTGCCTGTATTTGAGCATTTATGTAAATAATTATATCTACCTGAATTAGCATAAAAGTATAGCTCATAGTCCACCGAATGTTTTAGAAAAGTTTCTAAAACGTACAAGCAAAAGTTCTTAACACTAGTGAACCGAATTTTGCTTATGTAGTCCGCAATTCTTGCTTAAGTGCGGTGATTCACTTGTTTGATATAGATAATGACATAAACTTTATTTTTGTTTTTGTAAAACAAATAACATAACTTATATACTTGAATTCCTCATTTTATCAAAATGTGCCAAAAGAAAATTACTACGAACAATGGAAAATTACAAAGTAACCGACTAGACTAATCTCGACTCCCACAAACCTCAACTCCCACTAATCTCAAGTATCGAGTTCAAGTAAGATTCTCATATCCCTAACATGTTTTCTGAAACTTACTACTGAAAAGGCTTTAGTGAATGGATCAACAAGTTGAGATTTGTTACCAATATATTCAACAATAACCTTTTGTCCTCTTAACCCTTTGTCTCACTCACACTGAAATATTTAAGACCATTGTACTTTGAATTGTTTGACCTTTTACTATATCCACTGAAAAAGACTGCAACTTCATTATCACAAAACATCTCTAGAGAACTTGAAACTGTAGAGCTTAAGACATTCTTTTCAATCAAGAAGTTCTTGATCCAAATGCCCTCACAAACCCCTTCATGAGTGACTATAAATTCATCTCCCATAGTGAAGTTGCAATTAGGGATATTTTTTTATAGCCCTTGAGTGAGCATAAAAATATAGCCATAAGTAGATTTATTTGAGTTTGGATATTTAAATGCAAAATCTAAATATGTGTAGCATGTGAGCTTTAGTTCTTTGCAAGTGACGAAGTACTTTCTTACCTGTAGTGATCTTTAGTTTGGGTTTTGTTGAAAACTGGACAAAATTCCTATAACATATGTTAAGTCAGGCCAGATACATAATTGTATTAGACTTCCTATTAATTGTATCTAAGACTTGTAATCCATTTCACAGGCTAAATCCTTCCCCCCATTTTTAGAAATTTTGGACAGTTTATTATCTTTTTGACATAGGCTAGTGTTGTTTAACAAATGCATAGGATCTGACCTTAGATTTTGGCTTATAGGTTCTTCAACTGAAATAAAAAAAACTAGATCTGACAATATTTTGTTTTTAGCAAAACTTTTTGTGACGGTTTTGAAATATGAGGTTTGTAACGCTTTGATAAAAAACCGTTATAAAAAATCACAAAAAAGTTAGAGAATTGTTATAGTGGCGGTTTTTTATAAAAAACCGTTGCCATTATCAAAAACCTAGAAACATAAAGCAACATTTTAGATAAAAACGTTACTAAAAGGACCCCTAAAGCGACAGTTTAGGTTGGTCTTGAAAAATCGTTGCTTTATGTTGTGACGGTTTTTAAAACCCGTTACCATATAGGATCCTTTAGTAACGGTTTTGTCTAAATCGTTGCTTTATGTCCTACCAGTTATAAAAAACCGTTACAAAAACTAAAATATATATAGCAACGTTTATTTGAAAACCGTTTCCAAAAGTCACCAAGTTCTATAACAACGGTTTGGAAAAATTGCGTCACCAAAAGGTAGTTTATGGCAATGGTTTTTGAAAAATTTACGTCTGTATATGTCATGTTTTGATAACTGTACTAAAACGTTTACGTCACCATATCTCAAGTTACATTGACTGTTTTGAATAATTAATGTCACCATATATCATCTTATAGTGACAGTTTTTCAGTACGTTATCATATGTCATTCTATGGTAACGGTTTTAAAACTCAATGCCATTGTATGATAAATATGACTATATATCATGTTATAGTGACGATTTTAAGTAATAAACGTTGGTGTATGTATGTCATGTTATGGTGACAGTTTTGAATAATAAACGTCATCATACGTCATGTTACGGTGATGGTTATGAAAAGTAAATGACAAAGTACCTTATGTTATGGTAACGGTTTTGAAATATAAATGTTGTTATATATCATGCTACGATGACGATTTTGAAAAATAAACGTCACCGCATGTCAAGTTACCTTTTCGGTTTCAAAAAATTTACTTCACCATATTGTCATGCTATGGTGACAGTTTAGAAAAATAAATGTCACCTTACGTTATGGTATGCTGACGGTTTAAAAATATAAACGTCATCGTACGTTATGCAACGGTGACAGTTTTTGAAAAAAGAAGTCACCATATATCATGCTATGGTGACATTTTTGAAATTTGAATAATAAATGTTTATGTACGTCATGCTATGATGATTTTGAATAATGAACGTCACATTATATTAGCTTATGGTGGTGATTTTAAAACATAAAAGTCACCCTATATCATCCTGTGGTGACGTTTTTGAAATATATATGTCACCGTATATCATGCTACGATAACGGTGTTGAATGATAAACATCACAGTATGTAATGTCACAATGCCGATTTTGAATGATAAATGTCATCGTATATCATTTATAGTAACGGTTTTGATAAAGTTACATTACCAAATGTTATGATACGGTGAAGGTTTTGAAAAAATAACGTCTTAGAGTTTCTAATGTGGTGTCGCCAGGGCGTATGAATTTTTAAATTTTTTTACGATAATATAATTAGCATATAATAAACAAAATTCAACATTTACAACAAAGTGCTTCTAGCTTGTTGGCTAAGGCTTCCTTCTATTTGGCTCATTCACCATCTTCGAATCACACATTTGCGTTTGCATTTTTTTATTCTTAAAATTTCATGATTTACATACTTAATGTAAGATCACTTAATTATAGATTAAAAAATATATATTAAATAATTAATAATTTATACAATTTTCGTGAACTTTTAATACAATTTTTATAAGATTTAAACGAAATTCGTGATTCTTATTAACAACTATTCTATATTTTTCTTTAACTATGTTTCAAATTTTTGAAAAGTTATTTGTGATCGGCTAACTCTCAAGAAAGATTAAATGTTTTAAGTATGATTTCACGATTGAAAATGAGTTCTTACCAAATTCTGATTATGAATGTATGAAATAGATGATTTCGCTTTTATAAGTGTTGGAAAATCCACGTTCACAAATTAGTAATGCCTAGTAAAAGAAAATTCTGTAAAAATATACGTAGTAGTATCAATTTATTATTGAAGTTATTTTTGTTATATGGGTACATTATTGTTAGTGTTGATCTTCAATTAGGATTGATCTAAGAATGAATATATGTTCTCACTTTTCTTTTCTTCACCGTAACTTTACTTCTCATCGAAACTCAAGCCTATATACAAGGATTATATGAGTAGGGATGAAATATAAACATTATAACATGTGGGCCAAAGAAAATATATAAAAAGTAGGGGGTCTTAAATGAAAATATAAAAAAATGTGAATAAATAAATAAAATTGTCTCTTAATAGGACTCCATCCCGAGTATTTTGAAAGAGGAAGAAGGTGGTAACCAGTTCCGCTAAACACCTTTACCGGTTATGATTTTATTTATACTACCTTTTATTAATATTAGGGTGAATTAGTGGTCCTGTGGTATGTTTAAAATTTTGATTTATTTTTTAAAACAAACCATTTACATGTTTCCAATACTAAAAAAATAGATCTAATCGATGGATTTTCTTAACAGATTTTCCATTTGAAAATTACCGATGGATTTTCAACGATCCCCAAAAAGGTAAAAGAACATAACTTTTGTTGAATTCCGCCACTAGTTTCCTACAAATATGCCACTGATTTTTAAATATTTTCGATGGATTGCGTGATTCACCAGAAATCTGTCAGAAAATTTTGAAAAATGTTCTTTTATTCTTCTTGAAAAACCATTTTTAGACAAATAAAAATTAAAACAATGATTTCTAAATTTTCCGACGGATTGGGGGATCCGTCGAAATTTTCAAAAAAAAGTCTTTTTTGTTTGTCTTTAAAAACCATTTTTTATAAAAGAAAAAAACTTTTGTTAAATATTTTCCGACGGATTGTGGGATCTGCCGGAAATTATATAAAAAAAATTGTTTGTTTTTCTTTAAGAAACATTTTCTAAAAATAAAAAGAAAATGATTTTTCTTAAGAAATTTTTAGCAAAGCCGTCAAAAATGTCTTAATTTTTATGTTATTTTATGACAGATTTGTGACAGATATATAATTAAAAAAAATGCATTTTGGGTAGTTTTTTCACTTTTTCTATCCGTGGACTATAATTGGATTTAAGTTTAAGGGGTATTATCGGGCGATAATTAACCTTTGTGGAATTTTAACGAATTTATTGGACTTTAATTGATGTATTGAGTTTTATTCGATTCAACTGAACTATAATGAGCTCTATTGGTCTTTAGTAGATATATTGGACTTTATTTGATTTAATGGGTTCTATTGGTCTTTAGTAGATATATTGGACTTTATTTGATTTAATGGGTTCTATTAGTCTTTAATTGATCTATTGGACTTTATTTGATTTAGTTGGGCTTTAATGGATACTATCGGACGATAATGGATATTAGTGGATTTTAATGGATATATTAAGGTATAAAGGATGTATTGGGTATTATTCGATTTAATTGGGCTTTAACGGGTTACCATTGGGTGGTAAAGGATCTTAGTGAACTTTAATAGATTATTGGGCTTTAACGTGCATCGTTGAGCGATAATAGATTTTACTGGACTTTAATGTATTTATTGGGCTATTTTCGGTTCAATTGGACTTTAATGGGTTTTATTGGGATTTAATGGATCTATTGGTCTTTATTTGGTTCAATTGGGCTTTAACGGGAACTATTGGGCGGTAATGGATCTATCGGTTTTTAATGGATGTACCCTGGGCTTTATGTGGTTCAATTGGACTTTAATGGGTTGTTTTGTGCTTTAATGAATCTATTGATCTTTACTCGGTTCAATTGGGTTTTAACGGGCACTACTGGGTGGTAATGAATCTTAATAGGCTTTAATGGATCTATCGGGCTTTAGTGGATGTACTGGGCTTTATTTGGTTCAATTGGAGTTTAATGGGTTTGTGTTTGTGCTTTAATAAATCTATTGGTCTTTATTGGGTTCAATTGGGCTTTAACGGGCACTATTGGGTGGTAATGGATCTTAATGGGCTTTAATGGATGTACTAGGCTTTATTTGGTTGTTTTGTGCTTTAATAAATCTATTGATCTTTATTCGGTTCAATTGGGCTTTAACGGGCACTATTGGGTGGTAATGGATCTTAATGGGTTTTAATGGATCTATAAGGCTTTAATGGATGTACTGGGATTTATTCGGTTCAATTGGACTTTAATGGGTTGTTTTGTGCTTTAATGAATCTATTGGTCTTTATTTGGCTCAATTGGGCTTTAATGAGTACAATTGGGCGGTAGTGGACTTTAATGGATCTATCGGTCTTTAACGAGTACTATTGTGCGATAATGGATCTTAGTGGACTTTAATGGATCTATTAAGCTTTATTCATTTCAATCACACTTTAATGGTTCTATAGGGTCTAATTTGTCTTTATTAAGCCCAATACATACCACATACATATATGTAGTACGTACTTGTACACAAACACGTAATAAGTCACCATTGATGTTGTTAAGTTTTAATAAGTCATAATGGGGCTTACTGGGCTATAATGGTTCTTAATGGGTCTTGTTGAGCTATAGTGGTTTTATCAAGGCCAATACACACCATATACGTATATGCAACATGTAATTTTATACAAACATGCAATAAGTCACCATTGATGTTATTGGACCTTAATAAGCCATTAATTGAACTATATTGTAATGAATTTTCCATGAATGTCCAATATAACTTACTAATAACTAGCAAGTATAATATGACCGTCAATACATATTACATTTATTAAGACCAACAAAATGTTACAAACTTGTAAAAACTGATTTTAAAATATTTTTTATATGATTTTTTTTCATCAAATGCATAGATACATCGGTCTATTTCATGGATGATAGTATAAAATTCAATAAATCCAGACTAATCCATACATTAAATTAAAACTTTAAATAATTTTTTGATTATTAAAATTATTACGTTTATATGAATAATTAAAATTTTGTAAACTTTTAAATTTTTTTGTTTCCCTCTCCATATTTCACACGCATACACATGGGACATATTTGAAATTTGAATTTAAAAAAAACCAAACAAAACATCAAACAGAAACATATACCTCTTGCCCCTCAGCCCATGTTCGCTTCTCTCCGTGCTTCCGCCACACCCAGATGGCTGGCCACCACTCGAGGTTGTTCCTCCGACCACCCACCCCAGCGACAGTTCCTCACTTCCTCTCTCAACTTATCCGAGTCTCTGTCTCTCTCAATCTCTCAAGGTTATACATTTTGCCCTAATTTTGTTTTTGATGGTTTTGCCATAAAGTTGATATAATCTTATAAAATTATGATTTTATTGATTTGTTTACATGATTTATTTGTTTGCCCTAAATTTGATACTAGTAATTAGCCCTAAATCGTATCTCATCTAGTTCTATCGATTTAATGTTAACAACGATTTCTACAGAATACGGTAGTGCGGATTTCTACATTTGTTTTCTTCAATTTATCCATTTTGCATCTAATTTTATTTTTTTGTTTAGGTTTTCTTTATTTCTCCAACTGTTTTCTACAGACAAGGTATCTGATCAGGAGATGATTTCCTTTTTTGTGGTAACTTGGTAAACGACAATTTTATTATGCTTTTTCCATTGGTATAAAATTTGCTATATTATTATACCCATGTGTTGCAATCTGTTAAATTTGGAGCATGGCATCAGGTTTTATTGTTGTTGTAAATCTATAACTAGGTTGCAGAGTGATTTATATCAAGCAACATGTTTGTACAATCTGCTATATGCATCCTTGTTAATTTTGTTTATCATAACTTATGTTTTGGATCTAATAGGTTATAAAGCCTTGTGTGTGTCTTTAATTATTGAAAATTCTTAGAAAGTGAACTTTTATTGTGAAGGAGTGCTTGTTTGGCAACATGAATCAAATCGTAATTGCTTGCCCATTTTGGTTATTTTGAGTCTGATTAATTAGGTTGGATATGTGTATTTAATTAGGTGATTGGGTTATGTCAAATATAAAAACGTATTAGTTCATTTTTTTTTGTAGGAGTGCCTACAGGTACCAAGACCATTGGAACATAATAGAAGATTCGATAAAAGGTTTTATACTTTCTTAACTTCTTGAATTGTTCATATTTCAAAGGGAATGCATGCCCTTAAACACAAGTTATCCTTGGCAAATTATTCACGCCTTCTGTTGATTTATTTATTTATTTTGGGAATGCAGTTCACAGATAATTTTAATTCTGGTCATGTAGGCTGTAGTTAATATATGAAAATAAAAATTTGATGTTGCCTTGTGCGAACACGCAAGTCTTGTTTATTTTAGGTTCAAAATGGGTCAAATATCATATTCATAGGCGTTTGTTTACTATTTCTCATAGGTTTTAGCTTATTTATGACATAGGAACATAATTCTCTACATAAGGAAGTACAAATAACATCCTTTTTCTTCTGGAGCTCCTATCAAACAAGAGGATCTCATCCCACTAACTTTTCACAAGTATTCTGAAGGTATGCTTGCATATTCTCTACGATTTCGATATACATTTTTGTTTTGTAATATTAGATTAGCAAAATATTGTTCTTTTATATTGTTTCATGGGTTATAAATCTAAAGAATTCATATTTATGAGTTATGACTCAGTGTTAGTGACTTTTAAGTTATCGTGCATAAGATGAGTTCCGCTTTATATTCCATATAAGAAATAGATTATGATGGGTGTCACAATTAGTATTTAGTTAAAAAAAGCTATTGTTGACTTCTAACTTCAAACTAGTTTACGACTTAGTGTATAATCAACAACCTAATATTATTCATATATATATATAGGGTTTACAAAAATAAACCTTATATAACCTTACAAACTTTACAAACCTATCTCAATCGTACATGTAGATAATCAATGATGTGGATTAATTCGGTTCCTCAATTTACTCTCAACCGCATCATATAACCGCCTCTAAACTTCAAAATAAACAAAATCTATGGTTGAGATTAGGTTTGTAGGGTTTGTTAGAATTATATGGTTTGTAATTGAAACCCTCCCTATCTATATATGATATATAGATGACATCTGATTCCAAAACAAACTGATCTAAAATTAAAATGTTACAATGTCAAGCTTTTTGAGTACTTAGATATTTGATTTTAGTTATAAATAAGTACTCCATGTTGGAAGATGATTTTTATACCTTTAGGGAAATTTATGTCAACGCTGATTAATAAGTTGAATTATTAACATTGATGATTTTTTAACATATTTTGGTCAAGATGTAGTTTCTTTCCGACTAAAATTCTATTTTGTTTTATTATTTATATACACTTGCTAGTTTTGAAGCCCAAATATGGTGAACTTGGTTGTCGTATTGGTTCATAGCATGCATGTTGAGGGTACGTTATTGCAATTGTAGTTGATTGCATGCATCAAAACTGTCTACTAGGTGATAACATACTCCATTGTATTATTCACATTTAAAAATGAATCGGTTCATTAAAGTTTCCATCAAGTATGAAAAGAAAGATCTAGGACCATTGAAAAGATCAAATCATTCGTCATCTGGTTTCAATAATAAACGTCACCATATGTCATGCTATGCTCACGGTTTTGAAAAATAAATGTCACCATATGTCATGCTACAGTGACGATTTTTAATAATAAATGACATCATATGTCATGATACATTGACCACTTTAAACAATAAACGTCACCATATGTCATGCTACGGTGAGGATTTTCATTAATAAATGTCACTGCATGTCATGATACAGTGACCGTTTTGAGCAATAAACGTCACCGTAGATCAAGCTATGGTGATGAGTTTCAATAATAAAAGTCATTGTATGTCATGCTATGATGACAATTTTCAATAATAAACGTCACCGTATGTCAATATATGCCAACAGTTTTGATAAATAAACGTCAGTGTATGTCATTCTATAGTGACAATTTTGAAAAATAAGCGTCACCGTATGCCATGCTAAGGTAACAATTTTTGAATATAAACGTCAACATATGTCATTTTACAATGATGATTTTAATAAATTAACGTCATCGTATGTTATGCTATGGTAACGATTTTAGGGAAAAAATGATTTTTTTGTACATTTAAGGTGACGGTTTTAGCCTACGGTAACGGTTTTTGATGTGATTCGGTAACGTTTTTTAAACGTAACCAAAAGTGTATCAAAAGTGACGGCAGCTACAGTGACGATTTTTATGTCTACAAAAATCGTTACCGTATACCTACGGTAGCGGTTTTTAACCATCACTTAAGATCATTTTTGTACTAGTGCCCGTAGTGAAGTTTCAATTAGGGATTTTTTTTATAGCCCTTGAGTGAGCATAAAAATATAGCCATAAGTAGATTTATTTGAGTTTGGATACTTACATGCAAAATCTAAATATGTGTAGCATGTGAGCTTTAGGTCTTTGCAAGTGACGAAGTACTTTCTTACCTGTAGTGATCTTTAGTTTGGGTTTTGTTGAAAACTGGACAAAATTCCTATAACATATGTTAAGTCAGGCCAGATACATAATTGTATTAGACTTCCTATTAATTGTATCTAAGACTTGTAATCCATTTCACAGGCTAAATCCTTCCCCCCATTTTTAGAAATTTTGGACAGTTTATTATCTTTTTGACATAGCCTAGTGTTGTTTAACAAATGCATAGGATCTGACCTTAGATTTTGGCTTATAGGTTCTTCAACTGGAATAAAAAAAAACTAGATCTGACAATATTTTGTTTTTAGCAAATGCTTTTAGTTTGTCTTTAGAATTATGGCCTAACCTTTCAATGTTAAAGATTTGCAAAATTTTCTATAAGGATGGTTCTTTTTATGTCTGCTATAATGGTGTTATTCTAAACAACATTTACATAGTTTTCAATGCAAAGATCTCTTGATTAACAAGAGAACAATTTACTTGTTGATAATTGTGAATGGAACTTCCAAAACCAATATAAGCAGAACCCTGGAATATTTTACTTCCATCAAAATGAATGATAAGTTTGCAACCATTTTTAACTAAAATCATTGCAAAAATTGAATTTCTCTTAAGTAAGGAAAATAAATAAATATTGTCTAAACAGATAGATTTTATAGTCCTAAATCTAGTTCCAGTGTTCCAATAGCCTTAATTGCAACTTTAGCTACATAGACTTGTTGTTTAGACTTCTAGGGTTTTCTCTCCTCTTTTTTTTTGTTGCCATATTGGTGATCCTGAATCAATTCGGTAACTGAATGAAGAATTGTTAATAATATAAACTTCTAAAGAAAATACTGAATTTGGGAAAACATAACTCTTCCTAATCATCCCGGCTTTGAAGCTGCTGTACTCCTTCTTCATGTGCCAAATTTCTTGCAAAAGTAACACTTAGACTTAACAGCTTCAGAGTCTTTCTTTTCTATAGTTTTTCTCTTAGCATTGAAGTTGGTAGGCTTCTATGGCTTGTACTTGTTTTATTTCATTTCTTTAGGGTTCTCTAACAAGTACATCACAAGGGCCCTTTTCTTAATTCTCTCTTATTTCTTACACAACATATAGAAATGAGTTTGTTTGAATCCCATTTTTTATTTTGATAGCAGTTTACATGCTCCTTAAGTTGTTGTAGGTTGTAAGGAGAGATTGGAGTCCCACATGAACTTTCTTTTCATCTTTAACACATTTATTCAAGTCTCTAAGTAACCGACTAGACTAATCTCGACTCCCACAAACCTCAACTCCCACTAATCTCAAGTATCGAGTTCAAGTAAGATTCTCATATCCCTAACATGTTTTCTGAAACTTACTACTGAAAAGGCTTTAGTGAATGGATCAACAAGTTGAGATTTGTTACCAATATATTCAACAATAACCTTTTTTCCTCTTAACCCTTTGTCTCACTCACACTGAAATATTTAAGACCATTGTACTTTGAATTGTTTGACCTTTTACTATATCCACTGAAAAAGACTGCAACTTCATTATCACAAAACATCTCTAGAGAACTTGAAACTGTAGAGCTTAAGACATTCTTTTCAATCAAGAAGTTCTTGATCCAAATTCCCTCACAAACCCCTTCATGAGTGACCATAAATTCATCTCCCATAGTGAAGTTGCAATTAGGGATATTTTTTTATAGCCCTTGAATGAGCATAAAAATATAGCCATAAGTAGATTTATTTGAGTTTGGATATTTAAATGCAAAATCTAAATATGTGTAGCATGTGAGCTTTAGTTCTTTGCAAGTGACGAAGTACTTTCTTACCTGTAGTGATCTTTAGTTTGGGTTTTGTTGAAAACTGGACAAAATTCCTATAACATATGTTAAGTCAGGCCAGATACATAATTGTATTAGACTTCCTATTAATTGTATCTAAGACTTGTAATCCATTTCACAGGCTAAATCCTTCCCCCCCATTTTTAGAAATTTTGGACAGTTTATTATCTTTTTGACATAGGCTAGTGTTGTTTAACAAATGCATAGGATCTGACCTTAGATTTTGGCTTATAGGTTCTTCAACTGGAATAAAAAAAACTAGATCTGACAATATTTTGTTTTTAGCAAAACTTTTTGTGACGGTTTTGAAATATGAGGTTACACTGTAACGCTTTGGTAAAAAACCATTATAAAAAATCACAAAAAAGTTAGAGAATTGTTATAGTGGCGGTTTTTTATAAAAAACCGTTGCCATTATCAAAAACCTAGAAACATAAAGCAACATTTTAGATAAAAATGTTACTAAAAGGACCCCTAAAGCGACAGTTTAGGTTGGTCTTGAAAAATCGTTGCTTTATGTTGTGACGGTTTTTAAAACCCGTTACCATATAGGATCCTTTAGTAACGGTTTTGTCTAAATCGTTGCTTTATGTCCTACCAGTTATAAAAAACCGTTACAAAAACTAAAATATATATAGCAACGTTTATTTGAAAACCGTTTCCAAAAGTCACCAAGTTCTATGACAACGGTTTGGAAAAATTGCGTCACCAAAAGGTAGTTTATGGCAATGGTTTTTGAAAAATTTACGTCTGTATATGTCATGTTTTGATAACTGTACTAAAACGTTTACGTCACCATATCTCAAGTTACATTGACTGTTTTGAATAATTAATGTCACCATATATCATCTTATAGTGACAGTTTTTCAGTACGTTATCATATGTCATTCTATGGTAACGGTTTTAAAACTCAATGCCATTGTATGATAAATATGACCATATATCATGTTATAGTGACGATTTTAAGTAATAAACGTTGGTGTATGTATGTCATGTTATGGTGACAGTTTTGAATAATAAACGTCATCATACGTCATGGTACGGTGATGGTTATGAAAAGTAAATGACAAAGTACCTTATGTTATGGTAACGGTTTTGAAATATAAATGTTGTTATATATCATGCTACGATGACGATTTTGAAAAATAAACGTCACCGCATGTCAAGTTACCTTTTCGGTTTCAAAAAATTTACTTCACCATATTGTCATGCTATGGTGACAGTTTAGAAAAATAAATGTCACCTTACGTTATGGTATGCTGACGGTTTAAAAATATAAACGTCATCGTACGTTATGCAACGGTGACAGTTTTTGAAAAAAGAAGTCACCATATATCATGCTATGGTGACATTTTTGAAATTTGAATAATAAATGTTTATGTATGTCATGCTATGATGATTTTGAATAATGAACGTCACATTATATTAGCTTATGGTGGTGATTTTAAAACATAAAAGTCACCCTATATCATCCTATGGTGACGTTTTTGAAATATATATGTCACCGTATATCATGCTACGATAACGGTGTTGAATGATAAACATCACAGTATGTAATGTCACAATGACGATTTTGAATGATAAATGTCATCGTATGTCATGTATCACCGATATTCACCATGTATATAATGGGCCGACTAAATGCTTACCTGGTAAGCACTTGGTGGGTCATTTTAGATTACCGGATGAACAAGGCAAAGATCGAGAATCTTACCTGGTAAGAGAACAATTAACGCTTACCGGGTAAATTGTTGCATAGGATGATATTTTAATGGATTAGAATATTACATGGTAAGGTAAATGAGAGTTTTGATTCTTACCAGACAAACGTTTGGGTAAACGACCCCTAAGATTATGATGTTAATAGACTTGATTAAAGTTGAAATTAATTGCATATGTTTTTTGCATGATCTAATTAATGATGAGTAATAGCATATTGAAGTTGATTAGCCAGTTGAGATGAGAAAGAAAGCAAGCCTCTGGAAATAAAGAAAGTTGTTTGAGGTCTGTTTCGGAGACGTTTAGAAACTGTTTAGAAACTAATTTTGATCAGTCTTTTCATCTCCGTTTAGTGGGATTCAATTAGAGTACATTGTGAGATAGTAGGAGTATTACTTGGGTGCCAATCGAGTTAGGATAAAACATTTCTCACATAAATTTATGCTCACATCATACTATCGATTTGTTAAGGTTGATAAATCATTTGAGGTCTTTCGAAAACATTTAGAATCTATTTAAAATCATGTCGTATACCCGACCATCGGACGGGTATAACACTAGAAGCTAAATATCTCTATTATATTGGTCGTGGTGTACTGGTCCTCACATAGCATGTCTTATTTTAATAAGCCATGTTTACTTCAGAATGATGGTGTCGATGTAGGTGGCTATCTTGGATGGGATTACCATGGGTGGAGGGGTTGGTGTTTCCATTCCAGAAATGTTCAAGGTTGCAACTGATAAAACTGTAAGCATATGCATATGTTTCTTATCTTTTATGTTTTACTATTAATACTAGGGCTCTGTTTGTTAGCAGCTTAATGAGCTTAATGGCATCACAACTTATTCATTTGGTAGTGTCTTAATGACATAGAAAGAGGCTTAATGAGCTTAATGGGACTCACAACTTATTCGTTTGGTAGTGGCTTAATGACATAGAAAGAGGCTTATTCAGTAAGCTTCTAGGGGGGAGCTTTATGCAGAAAGACAAGTTTTTCCAATCCTTCCCTTCCCATTTAAAAAAACATGCTTATTCCATTTATGAAAACAAAAACTTTCCCAATCTATGTAGACAGATTAATCAACACAGACAGCTTTATCCATACAAGTCTTAATGAAAAACCAACCAAACAGCCCCATAGCCTCTAGGCTATAATTGAACACCCTCCGATCCTCGGTCAACATTTTTGCACTTGGAATGGATGAATAGTCACTGTGGTCTTTATCTGCTTAAACTTTTCAGATTAGTGATCAGGGTAAAGTTAAATATTGAAGTCTTTATCTGCTTAAACTTTTCAGATTAGTGAACAGGGTAAAGTTAAATATTGAAGCACAAACTTTACCACTATGTGTCATCCTTACATCATTGCATCTCTTATTAAGCATTTTGTTACTGATATAGATAAGCATAACTGAACAGACATAATATATCAAGCGCACTAAGTTTTTATCTGTTTCAATAAAAGGGCTTAAGTGATTAATTGACTGCCATCTGAAGTTGTAAATTACTAGGAGAGTGGATATACACACACACACACACACATATATATATATATATATATATATCAGCCTTGCAACATGAAGTTTTACTTCTTCTACTACTCTGCAGGTTTTTGCTACACCTGAAACATTAATTGGTTTTCATCGTGATGCTGGGGTTTCGTTTCAGCTTTCTCATCTTCCTGGTTATTTAGGTATATATTAGTAACACACAACACAATTTCATCTTACTGAAACTGCTCATAACTTTTAGAATAACTTTTTCTTATTAACAATTTGAAGACCCAAATTCTCTATCACTTCATAAGATCATATAATGATTAAAGTTTTGTAATTGACATAATGATTTCTAAAGGAAAAAATGGCACAAATAGCCATTTCAGCTGACCAAATTTATCTCTTACCCATTCCTCAACTATTTGTGCCATTTCCCCTTTTCTAAAGTAGTAGCAGGGCCGTCCCTGGGGGAGGGCGGGCCGGGCGTACGCCCAGGGCCCACAAGAAATCAGGGCCCAAGTTTTCCCCGTATATATTATATAATATACGGTAGTGGTTCAAAAAAGTTAATAAATAAAATTATTTTAGCATCTAATATGATGCAAAGAACTTAGTATTATATTAAAGGCACACATGTATTAATTAATTGTATTGGAGAAGAAAATATGTAAATTTTTTAATTCGGTGTTCATTTTATAGTATCGTTTATTATCTCTCTCAGTTTTTTTATTAATACTAAAATCTAAAATTATCTTTCCTAGAAATTAAAAAACATTAATATATTCTATATCATTCATTTCCCACCGACTCTTTCGATTACTCTATCTGCATGAATTTTATTTTTTATTAGAATATACTAGAATTGTTGTTATGAACAAGAAAAACTTTTACCTTTTGAAAAAACAAAATATCAACCATATGACATGATCCAACTTATATCTATATTTAGGATTTAAAAACTATATTTTTTTCATATATTATTGACTCTTTCTTACCTAATATTGAGTGCATGAATCTCATGTACTCTCTTATTTCTAAAATAACAATAAAATCTCAAATAATAAGCAATATGGACTTCTAATTATAAAAGTTTAAAATCGTAATGAAAACATTAACATGATATGACATGGAAACCGAATTGATTTATATATTACATAAGATGTTACTTTGAATAATCAACATTGTGAGTTATAACCCAAATGATGTCAATCTATATAATAAAATGTGTTTGACAGTGTAACTGATTTATGATGCTATGTAAAAATGATATGATGGATAATATTAATTAAAAGTCATTATTGTTGATTTTGCATTTAGAAAAATACTCGAAAAAACGGTCTTATATAAATTTTTAGTATTTCTTGAATTCAATGTTATATATGATGATGGAAACAATATATTGGAAAAAAAGTACTTATCAAGGGCCCAATTTTAAATCTCGTCCAGCACCTAAAAGTTGTCAGGAACGGGCCTGAGTAGCAGGGTTACTATTTAGCTCATTAGTTAACAATATTTAAAGGAAAATTCTATATATATGCAGGGGAGTATTTGGCTTTAACAGGAGATCGGTTGAATGGAGTAGAAATGGTTGCATGTGTACTCAGGCCCGGTCCTGAGGGAGGGCCGGCCGGGCGTACGCCCAGGGCCCACAAGAAACAGGGGCCAATTTTTTATATATATACTATATAGTACTGAAAGGAGAGATTTCTCCAGGCAATTTTATAAAGGCGAAAAACCAACCAAACGAGCCACAAATCAGCAAGTACAACAACGGCAACTATGGCTTACAAACCAAGCCACAAAGAGCCAAAATAGACAAAGCGAAATACACCACAAAAGACAAACCGAAAAAAGCAAAAGCATTTCGCCAAAGACTCCCACCAACGAATACCATCTCTAGCCTCTTGATCACGTGTCATTGATTCTGTTAAGCGTCTTTTTAGTCTTCCACGCCATTTTTAAGAGAATCTCCGTCTTAATATCAACCACAACTTTGTTCACGCTTTGGTTATGATCATCGAAAAACTTTCTGTTTCTCTCCATCCACACATGATACACAGTTGCAGCAGATATACCCAGTTTTTGGACCGTAGACCACCTTCTCCAACTTCCCATCATCCCCATATCAATGATATCCTCCCATTTATCCGGACAATTCTGAACCCCTATTTCTTTCTTTATCATTTCCCAAACACTCCGCGAGTAGCTGCATTTAAAGAACAAATGGTTATGTGTTTCAATCACCATTTTACAAAACACACATTTGAGGTCCGTATATACTATATAGTATATAGTAGTAGTTCAAAAAAAGTTAATAATTAAAGAGACTTTTTTTATTATCTAATATGATCCAAAAAGAATTTAGCATTATATTAATAATCCAAACATGTAATAGTTAATTACATTAGAGAAGAAATTTGTAAAAAAAAAATGAATTGGTTGTTCATTTTATAGTATTGATTGTTGTGTTTCTAAGTTTTTTTTTAATTTACTAGTAAAATCTAAAACTATCTTCTCTGGAAGACATTGATATGTTGTCCGTCATTCATCTCCCAACTGCATGAATTTATATATATTTTTGTATTAGGATATAGTAGATTTTGTTGTTATTAATTAAGAAAACTCCTGCCTTTGGAAGAAAAATAATTATTAACTGTATAAAACGATCCAACTTATATCTATATTTATGATTTCAAAACTACTATTGTCTTTTCATGCATTATTGACTTCTTATTATCTAATATTGGTGCATGAATCTTAACTACTATCCCGTCTCTAAAAGAACAATAAGATTTCAAACTATAATAAACATGGACTTTTGATTCTAAGATTGATGGTTCCTAAAAAATATGTTTTAACCCTAAAAGTTTAAAATGGTGATGAAAACATTAACATGATCTGACATTGAAACTCAACTCATTTATATTGATTTACATAAAGTGTTACTCTAAATCATCCGCATTGTAACCCTAAATGTGTTTGGCTGTGGAATGGATTCATATTAATTTAGAATTATTACTGATTGATTCTGCGTTTAGGAATACTAAAAAAACGGTTTTATATGAATTATTAATGTTTTTGATTTCAACGTTATTTCTGATGATAAAAGAAACATATTGAATTTTTTTCATACTTATCGATGGCCCATTTTTTCATTTCGCCCTGGGCCTAAAAAATGTCAGGATCGGGCCTGTGTGTACTTGCTACACATTATTCACTCAGCACAGTCCGTCTTTTGGGGCCTTTTTCTTACTTTTAACATCATTATTTATTTATTTTACCGGGTTTCATGAGAATAAAATATGATCATTTTGTCCACAGAATCTTGTGCCAATTGAAGAAGGGCAAATTGCATCAAAAAGTAATGTACATTCACTTTATTTCTATTTTGGGTAACGTACTTTCAAAACATTTATTTTGGTACTTAAGATGTAAAATCTCAAACATTTAGGTACCTGGGTGACCGGTTCAACCATTAACCGGTTACGATGCTTACATGGAAAATGACATGGCATACAACTCAGATTATTTTTGTTGATGTGGCGATTGATATGGATTTTTATACATAAATTTGGTTTTAAAATTTATGAATTATTTTTGCTTTTTTATTAGAATGTTTATAAAATTAAAAACAAAAAACAAAAAAAAAATCTAAGCTTCATCATTCCCTATGAGAACCCAGACATTCATCTTCTTCTTCCTTCATGTTTCCCAAGCGTCCATCTTCTCCTTCCTTCATGTTTCTGAAACGTCCACCTAATCCGTCTTAATGGCAATCTTCTTCCTCTAGATCTACTTTCAATTTTCACACTGATGATTACATACTAATCTCATGGTTATGGACAATTAATTGGATTTTGTAGTGACGACCGGAAAAATCAAATCGAGATCGGGATGAGTCTCTTGAAAATAAAGTTCAGGCTACAAGATTATGTGGTGTTCATCCTTTATTCTCCCTTCTATCAGATCTAAGTTTGTTTAGCTTCCCGGTCACAGATGAGATCATGAAACCCCATTTATAAAAAATAAAACCCAAACAAAAACCCTAACCTTGTTGTTGAAGAAGACGATGATTTTGGAAGAAAAAAACCTTGATGTTGAAGACTATGAAGGTTTTGAAAAAACCCAAATATTGATGTATGAGAAAACTCAGATCTTGATGTTGAAGAAAGACGATGATTTTGAAAAACAAAAAAAAAATCTAGATGTGGAAGATGGTGAAGATTTTGATGTGTTTAAACATTTTTTTGAATCTGGATTTTAGTTTTAGTTTGATATGATTTCCTATATCAATATGGGTTTTGAATTTCTGATAAAAGGAAATGGGGGCAAATGGCTTCTTGTTGGAATGAATGAATATTATATTTTTTATTTTATTTTTAAAACCAAATTTATGTATAAAAAATCCACATCAATCGCCACATCAACAAAAATAATCTGAGTTGTATGCCATGTCATTTTCCATGTAAGCATCGTAACCGGTTAGTTAATGGTTGAACCGGTCACCCAGGTACCTAAATGTTTAAGATTTTACATCTTAGGTACCAAAATGAATGTTTTGAATGTACGTTATCCAAAATCGGAATAAAGTAAAAGTACATTACTTTTTGATGCAATTTGCCCATTGAAGAATGTCTCAAGACTCTAATAACCAATGATCCTTCTGTAATTGAAACCTCTCTTCAAAAGTACAGTGATCTTGACTATCCTGATAATGCCGGTGTTATCCGCAGGTATAAAAATTATCATTTTTTCTTGAAATTAGTATAATGATTTATATAAAAAATATTCCGGGTGTCACTTTTGTCTGTAAATTGATGGGGTTTTTTTCCATTTGTTTAGGATTTAAATGGTCGACGAATGTTTCACCCATGATACTGTTGGAGGAAATCATCGATGCATTGGTAAAGTTGTAACTTTTTACGCCTTAAGTTTAAATATTATTTGGTGTTTTTTATGAAAACTATTGTAAATAAATACGCCTCTGGAAACAGGGTTTTTTAGTATTTTTTAAAATATATGTATGGATGGGGATATGTATGGATTCGTAGGAAAATCTATTGTTGAATTTATGGTTGCCTCCCAGGGTGTTCTTTAGTTTTCTCTTTTTTAGCGTTTTCTCCTGAACCTCCCTCTCACTACTACAATAATGGTCATCACCGACGGCTTTTACCGACGGCAAAAACCGTCGCTAATTACCGACGGTACACCAACAAGTTATCGATGAAAAAAATAATTTTAATTTTTTTTAAAATTTGAAAAAAACGTGAAAAAACTTTAGTAATATTATAAATAACTGTCGGTAAATCGTCGGAAAAATCGTTGGTAAACCGTCGGAAAAATAAACCGTCGGAAAGCTGTCGGTTATATAAACCAAGGAAAATTTAATTAAAAATTTAGTTCTCTAAAATTAAAATGTTTATCTTTTCAAAAGGAAAATAAAATATTTCTATCCCTATAGACATGATTGTCGTGGCTATAGAGTGATTTTAAAAAAAAAAACCATACATTAGGGACTTAATTGATACTTATACTAAAATACAAGGATGAAAATCACAAAACCCTAATAACACAAATCACAAAACCCTACTAATTTGCAGACGTAGATCCACAGTCTTCTCCCAAATTTGTATCCCTGTTCTTCGTTCATCAAAAACTCATCGCTGAGCTTCTTCTTCAATTTGATTTCAAAATTGTTCATCAAAAACTCATCGCTGAGCTTCTTCTTCAATTTGATTTCAAAATTGGTCATCAAAAACTCATCGCCGACTCACTCGATTTGAAGCTTCTCCCCGGCGGCGCCGCGCCGATCCGGCCAGTTCTCAGTATCGTCTCTCACACTTACTCAGCCGCTCTTTCGATCTTTCATTCAGGGTTTATCCCAAAACCTAACTCAACTGTCATTGTGCCGAAAGTTGAACCGAAAAAATCCGACGTGAAATCAATTAAGATATCCGGCTAAAGTCGATTGGTGTCTCTTGCAAAATCTACTGGTGGAATAATATCTCTCTGGCTGAGTTCGGTTCGTATCGATCCCTATATGATGCATAGTCTATTAATGGAATAATTTTTGTGTACGAGTGTGTTGATTGGGATTAATAATCTGTAGTGGTGTTCATATGTTTGGTGTAAATGAATGTTTCTTTACTGTTGCCTAAAAGATCAATCCATCTACTTGCTTTTTGAACCTTATTTTTTATGGTTGTTCTTCTTTACTTTTTTAATGTTTCAAAACAGAGCCTGTAATTAGTCGGTGAATTTAGAAGAGGTAGTTATGGTAATTTTTCCCTGGAGTCTAGTGTGTCTGTTAATAAATAGAGAGTGTGTGGGAGTGAGAGAGTTGTGATTAAATTGTCCCTACATATATCATTATTTTTAAAAATACACCTAGTCACACCTACATATATATATAGAGAGAGAGGGGGGGGGGGTAAAGATACAATTTAATCACAACTCCTACAAATAATCATGTTTTTCAACTATACAACTGCCAATCAAGATTATGCAGCTACATGATTGTAACGGCAAAGAGATGGTAAGTGTTGCTAGAAGATGGGATAAGTTAAATTCAGAGCTTTTGAGTTTTATCTGATCAAAACAAATTTCTTCTAACATTCGATGCACCATATATACAGGGCTATCTCTCAAATAGTAACACACTTTAAACTATATATAATAAAGATTTACATGCATCAAAGTTTCAGGTTGCAACTTGTTATAACCATGTGAGAGCTTCACTTCCACTAACAAAAAAACCTAGTCATTAATAGATGCATAATGTTGTTTGATTGTTCTATTCCAATTTAAGACATGATGACTTGCTACTGGTAGTTGACCAACATGCTGTTCTCATTTTGGCTAACAAATGTAAGAGAAAATAAAATAAAAATATATGTCTATTTTCAAACTTACCGCCCTTACAGAGGAGATAACATAATCCCTCCCAGGAGGATTTAATACGTCTGATGGTACCCTTATCGTGTAGAAGTCATCATTTTCTAGTAGTTTCTGCAACAACCAAACATCAACAAGTAGAATATAACTCATAAAGCTAGTAAAGCACAAAGAAAAAAGAGCACATGACACAATGATATGTTTGATGAAGAATTACTTTGAACTTCTCCTTCTCTGTTGTGCTAAGATCATTCCTTGTGAATCTAAGCTTTGTAAGAGTTCCCTTCAAGCAAAAGATACCAAACCAAAAAGAAACTTGTCATATTAATAGCTTTCTAAGCATTATATAAGTAGCATACCAAGAAACAAAAGCATAATTCTACTGAATATCATATATATATATATTATATATATGAGCATGCAAAGTTTCAAGTCATTCCTACCCCAAGTTACAATTCAAACATGCTTTTTACTATCTTACATATGATATATCAAATCCTATATTATGTCTGTTTAGGAGAGACTAGCCTCTCGAATGCTAGAAATTGTTCTTAGTTTTCCTTGTTAATTATATTTCAATAGTTTAATCAATTCAGTTCATGACACAGTTTTGACATATCACTATATAGTGTGTATGTATAGATGCACACACACAAAGGATGCATATATAGACAAGCTTATGCCTTTTTCGGGAAATATCAAATTGGATATATACAAAACTGGTGAAGATGTCACATGACTAATAGAAATTTTACTTAGAAATACAAGAATGTAAAGAACTTCTATGATCAAGAGCTTTGGAAAACACCTGGCAGCATGTATATTTCATTGCCATTGTTACAAGAGAATGACCCAAGTGGATACACTATTACAATTGTGCAAAAAATAAAAGGAATTCTCGTTTTAGAGCAAGAACAGTTCGTATGATATGAGTTTAACTAGAAAGACTAGGTGTTTGTTTGGGGGTAATAGAAGGTGGGGAATGGAAATGATGATTATTGATGGTGTTTGGTTCAACTAGGGAATGGGAATGGAATAGTTGGTGTTTGGTTTTATATAATGCAATCATTCATTATATTACCAGAAAAACTTGTGATTTTCTATGAGCAGATCAAGGCTGCTATTAAGTAAGTTCTAATACAAGTTTTCTTTTTTTCTTTTTTGCTGAAACAACAATATTAGGTTATATGTGTGTATATATATATATATATATATAGAGAGAGAGAGAGAGAGAGAGAGAGAGGAAAGTTTAAATGCGAATTCAAATTTGGTTGAACGTGAGGACAAATGAGAGTGCCACACACATGTCTAAATTGGTATTATTCAGACTGAATAATGAAGATAATATTCAGACTGAAACATTCAGTCTGAATAATTTTCTTCACTATTCACTTTGAATATGACACGTGTCGCGCTATCATTTATCCTCATGTTCACAACCAAATTTGAGTTCTCATTTGAACCGGCCCTATATATATATATATATATATGAAATAAAATATAAATGGTTGTGTTTGTGAGTAGCCTGTCTAACTTATGGGTGATGTTGATAAATAAAAATGAAATCAGGGAGGAATCAGAAGGCAAGTTGAAGGGTATTTTGGGATACGTTGAAGAGGATCTGGTTTCCACAGATTTTGTTGGTGACAGCAGGTGAATTAAACATCTTTCTAAACACAATATCATGTATTCTTTGGCGTAGGTTTTTCCCATCGGATCTCCATCGGTTTCATTTTGTAATGCAGTAGCTCCAAAAAGAACCCAACTTTCAACTGTGAGTCGTCTTTCTTCCCTCTCTGGTTAAGTTGCACTTGATAAGTGTTCTGGATAGGATTATTGTTCTTACTACGATCAGATCTGGAGTTTGCATTGTGACTGATCTGTGTAAAATATGATCTTGGGGTTCCTTTTAGTATTTTTTTTAATTTTTTGTGTTAGATTTAAGTGAATTTACAAATGATACATTGCTAAGTGAATTTAGAATGATTTACCAATTAGCACTTTGTTTCATTAGTCTCATCTATTTGATGTTTTGATTATTTAGGAATACATATTTTTACAGAGGATCAAGAAGCTTTTGGTTGTTACTCATAGAATGTTACAAAGAAAGAGTGCTGGCGGATCTTATATTCTTCCCAAGGTAATCTCCTCTATTATACATGCACACACACACAATAAGAACATTGGTCTCATGTGCAAAGTTTGAGCCACCGGAGAAAGACGCAAAGACAACCGGGCATGGTCTTCTTTTTAGCTCCTTCATATATAAAACAACAGATAAATAGTATTAAATATATAAATATATGAATATACTTAATGCACCGAATGAGTAGAAGAAGAAATATTTTTAATTATCATCTACAAACTCAAGGAATTAAGTGGATGCGATTGAGTGATTAAAAAGTTATGGAATTTACCTTAAGAAGCTCCTTTAGAATGTCTAATGCCAACATTGTTGCCTTATCAGGGAAGAACCCGTGGATCACTTAATGTCAATATCAAGAAGCCAAATGCAAATAAATAACAAAGAAAAAGTGTTTGTATAACCGTTAATCATATAATAGGGTTCACCAGTCCATCTTAGCTCGTTTTTTACCTTTAGAACGATATTTTAATCTACTTTAGACTCGTTAAACTTTACCATATAAAGCTCTCGTTATAGTTCTATACTTTTTTGGTGCTTTCTACATTAACTTTTTTCCTAATTGGTGACATGAATCATGATTGTTATTTGATTATTATGCACCATAATTTTGTGGGAAAGATGAAAATTTCAAGAATAACAGGTCTTAGTGCCTAAAAGAAGACATTTTCATATTATGCTAAATGAGTTACTTCATAATCTTCTTATATTATCGCTACTAAGCCAACTTTCCCTATAAATACCACAACTGTAATCATCATTATCATCCCCATCCCTAACCCCACCATAATATATATCGTGCCAAAATAAGAATTAGAATTAGAATATGTCAAAATAAGAATTCTTTCTTTCTTATAAGTTTCCATCTAAATATCTTTTTTATATTCTGTATGATTTTGTCAGATTCTAACATAATTGAAAAGAATTAAAATGTGATCAATTAATTTCTTTTGATTGAACTTAGGGACACTTTACCAATCTTTTATCGGACTAAGTTTTTATCAGCTGCAAAAGTATCATTCTGAGTTACCTTATGGGATAATATTCATTGTTATTGACATGGATTAATGATAATCGTTTATAGTCTGATAAATATTTATCAGGTAAGAATCATTACTTTCACTTATCAAGTAACTCTGAATGAATTTCTGCATAGAGATTGGCTTGGTTGGATTTAACAGAGAACTGATTGGAAGTGGTTAAGGAGGCAGGTATGTCACGCTCGGGGGAGTGGGTTTTGATAGCATCCATACCCACTTGTTTTTCTATATATTTGGTTTATTTCTTTTAATAAATTAAGAATTTTATGCATACCTTCATTTCAACAGCACCGTCCTCGCAGTAGTAAGCCTCTCGTACGCCTCCAACAACTGCAGGTACACAACAACAAGTTTTAAATTACTTTAAATTAAGTAAATACATATTGCTTTAAATTACTTGAATATGACAAAAAACACTAAATTTGTCATTTTCAAATTATTGGTCATAGGCTACTTACGTGTGGATGGGAAGGATTTATATACATACTATATATAAAGAAAGGAAAGGGAAGGGAAGGGAAGGAAAGTAGGGAGAAAAGAAAAAAATCTTGTGTTCTCCAGTTTTTTTAAGGAGAGAAAGGGAAGGAAAAGGAGGGAAAATCCTTTTAATTTTCCTCTCAAAACTTTCCTCCCAAATGTGGGAGGAAAGGGAAGGAAAGAAAGTATTTTTTTAATAATAATTAGAAATATTTATAAAATTACCTATTTACCCACCAATTACATTCTCCTATAAAATAAATAAGGATATATTAGTAAAAATGACATTTTTCCTTTCCTTTCTCTCCTACTCAAGAACATGAAACTTTATTTTCTTTCCTTCCCTTTCCTTCCACTCTCTACAATCTCAAGAACACAAATAAAAAAATTACTTTCTTTTCCTTCCCTTTCTTTTCTCTTTTTTTCCTCTCATTTCTTTTCTTTTCTTTCCTTTAAAAACTCGAGAACAGAGCGTAAGTCAATTTCATTTTCCGGAGATATTATTTTTACTCAATTTCACATCAACTTATGTATGACAAACTAGCTAATAGTTAATAAGCTAACTAATGAAAAAAAATCATGTCTGGCTAGCTGATAGTTAGGGCTTATAAGCTACCTAATTTTTACCAAACATAGTCTTACTTATATAAATACCTCTAAGTTGGACTCAGGAACAATATGGCTTACGAACATGGTGCATTGACAACAGAAGCTTACATGGGTTTTTTACTTGGATTTCCCCCTAGAAGCTTACTGAATAAGCCAATTTTTATATCATTAAGCCACTACCAAACAGTCATGTATAGTTTAATTTTTATGTGTTTAATTTGAATGTATTATTGTGATTGGTTAGCATAACTTGGAATAACACTTAACTGTTGTAGGCAAAACCATTGTGTATGAATGTCGAACCTTTCAGATAGAGGATGGATGTATAAAAGAAATGATAGTCGGGGTTATCTTAGTGAAGAATATTGCCACAACGTTGATAGTTTTTTGGACTTCGCATTTTCTAGCGTAGTACGTGGATGTGTTGAAAGGAAGACTGTGGGTCAAGAGATAGTACTTCGTATCAAATGTCCTTGTGTCAAGTGCAAAAATATTCACTACACAGCGTGTGTAAAGATGATGTTAAGTTGCACTTGATAAGACATGGGTTCATGCGGGATTATACAACTTGGTGGGCACATGGTAAGCTGACCGAATAAGCTGTAAGGGGCTGTTTGATTGATCTTCCATTAAGTCCTTTATGAATAAAGCTGTCTTTGTGGATTAATCTGTCCGTATAAATTGAGATGGAACTTAATGAATATTATATTCTAATTCTCAAATTTATGCACTCAAATGGTGTTAAAGTTTTGCTACCGAATTTTTCTTTCTTGTTGATTGACTATTAAATATTCTAATCTATCGTAGGATGATTATGTCCATGAAACGATTGAGAAGTACGGACCTGACACTAGCATTCATCCACCTGGAGATATTGATGTATGGCGTTGGTACGTGTTCAGATCCGAGCTACCGGTTCGCGAAGCGGGTGGAATGAATCATTTGTCGGTTCCACTTCAAACGAGGTAAATTTTTTGTTTATTTTTATTTTCTTATTTAATTGGAACATATATGTCAATACACTCATTATGTGTTACATAATATACATAGGTGCAACAATTAAAGGAAAAAATTAAGAAAATGGAAGAGAAGCGAGCAATTGAAAAACAGGAGAACGCCCGACGTGCTCAACGTGAGAAGGAAAATCAAGATAGAATGAAGACAATTGAAGAGATGCTACGTCGGCAATTCCCACTGTCGACTTCCGATGGTTCCGTTAGTTGATTACGGTATGAGTTTGGTATAATATTAGCTTTAAATGGACTTATATGGATATTTGTATGGATATATATATATATATATATATATATATATATATACGAATTTGTTTTCCTTTATATGGATATTTGTATGGATATATATACGGATTTGTTGGAAATTCTATTGTTGAATTTTTGGATTTTGTATGCGCTTATATTATATATATATATATATTACAGGTTAAAATGCAAATATAGACAAACAGGGTTTTCTACTTTTTTTAAAATATAAATCCGAAAAAGCCGTCGGAAAGCCGTCGGTAAATAAATCGTCGGAAAGCCGTCGTAAAATAAGTCGTCGGAAAGCCGTCGGTTGGATAAACCGTCGGAAAGCCGTCGGTAGGATAAACCGTCGGAAAGCTGTCGGTTATAAACCGTCGGTAGGATAAACCGTCGGAAAGCTGTCGGTTATAAACCGTCGGAAAGCCGTTGCTACACATTACCGACCAAGGTTTTAGCGACAGATTGTACCTGTCAGAAAACCGTCGGTAAAGAGCATTTTTCGACGGTTTTCCGACAGTTTTTACCGTCGGTAATATCCTATTCTGTTGTAGTGTCTCTCTCTCTCTCTCTCTCTATATATATATATATATATATAGAAACAGGGTTTTCTAATATTTTTTTTAAATTAAAAATTCAGAAAAACCCTCGGAAAGCCGTCGGTAATGAGCCCCTCGGAAAGTCGTCGGTAATTACAACCCTCGGAAAGCCGTCGCTATACATTATCGACCAACATTTTAGCGACAGTTTATTTCTATCAGAAAATCGTCGGTAAAGGGCATTCCGACGGTTTTTGCCGTCGGTAATACCCTATTTTGTTGTAGTGTATATTCTCGATTTACGGTAAAATCTCACTCTCTCTCACTAGGTGTTGCATTTAAGTACCGCTAAGATCACATGTAGTACATACAAGGTGGCATTACTCCATCTCTTAAGGGCATTTAAATGTAATAGATTGCTTAAACTCACTTTTAGTAATTTCAATACTCAACACATTATGTCTTTTTATATACTTTATGTTAAAAAAGAGAGAGAGAGAGGCTATTTTACGGTTTTTATTTCCCCTGAAAACATTCATGTTTGAAAGGTTTAACAATATGATAAATATGATGTCTCTAAATTACCCTTAATTTTTAAAAGATGGGATCAAAAGTCATTTCTTTAATTATATTTAACTAATATGAAATTGTCAGAAATGAAGTCCACATTCTTTCGAGTTTAAAATAAACTATGTTTTCAGATAACTATAACTATAGGTTTAATCCGTGTATTTTCCATTTGGCTTCAAAATAAAAGTTTATTGGCAGTGTATTTTCCATTTGGCTTCAAAATAGAAGTTAACCCGCAAAAGATCAAGAATTTAGAGGATATTAAAGATGATATAGTGAGAAACATAAATCGTTACTTTGTTGAGGTATGTTTTAGAGACATATAGAATTTGTTTAAATTCATGTCGTGTACCCGACCAACGGACGGGTATAATACTATTTTGATATTGTTTCTTCTTAATCTTTGAAAACAGCAAATCTGATTTCTTTTAATAAATAATCAATATCATAATTTGATTATAAAAACCACGTAATGAACAAATTATATTTTCAAAAAATAATTTTAGAATACATTTCTGATAAACTAAAAATTGATTTATGAACCTATGTAGATTTAGGCTATATTTATATGAGATTTACTTAAAAATATAACAAAACGACTAAAGATATAAGAACATAAACACATAATCAGAAATCGATTTAACATAATACTGTAAAGAGTTTAACAGATCTAACCTGGAGCACTCGAGTTATACGCAACGAAATTCATTTAAGCGGAAGTATCGTTGCTTGTAGATCGAAGTCTTCTAAAGCTCTATACGGTTTGGTTCAGAATGGGACTGAACTGAATGCATAATTCGTGTAGGCTATAGAGACTTGATCTCCTTTATATATATAGGCCATGGAAAGCTAGAGACTCATCCATAAGGAGTCCTAGTTTATCTATAGAATTGATATTAAATAATAGGAGAAGATATGCATTTACCTTAATGTTAATCACATAATTAAGTTAATGATTATTCTACTCATATTAGGAGATATATATCCAAATATGTAATCGGATTATAGATATAGAATTCTTTTGATAAGTATAATAATTTAAATCAATTGTCCTTTAATAATTAAATACAGATAATGTTAAAGTCCAATTTATTTTCAAAAACGAATGCTAACAACCAATTCCAGTTGACTAATTCGTACAATCCATGACGCAATGCTAACAACCAATTCCAGAGGAAGCATCCTTTCTCATTGGTGAAGAGCGGGTTGTTAGAGATATTATTTATTAATTTTGAGATTGGGACTAATTAAGAATCAAATATAACAACTAATTTGACGTATGCTCTTAATTAATTGATGACATAATAAGCACCCTAACAACCATATACTGTTTGGTTTGGTTTTGTACCTTGCATATATATATAGTAAGCAACACACACAGCAGACACGTTTGAATATTGAGTATAGGTTTTTGGAATTCATTTTAATTATTTAATTCTTTTCAAGTGATGCTATTTCTATGGGGAATTGGGATGCATGATTTGAATGTTGAGAATATAATTAAAGCGTGTTAGAGAAAATAAGATTAAGCAAAAATATACATCATATATTTCTTGAAACGAATGCCCAAAGCTGCCATCTTGTTAGATAGAAACAATATCATCATGTTGTGTATTTGCTTGTTCAAACTACATTTTACATATTAACCAGACATAGAAATCCATGTGTTTGGGTAGCCCCTTGCTTTATAACATCGTTCTTCCTATTTTTATGACTACTTAAAAGCTATATACGTTGGTTCATTTATATTGTTCTTTTAGGATACGTACGGTACACCGGCAACGCTGATAGGACCTAGCTAAGAATACGAGGGAGAGTGGTGAAAGAATTATAAAAAAGTTTTAATGTTTTATTGATCATTTAACTGCGACGTCTAGATGAGCGTCCTTGCACCTTGATTAAGCCTATGGGACCTTGGAGAACACTTAGGAAAATCCGGAGTGGCCTTGCAGGGACTGGATCTCGTGGCCTTTGGGGAGGATCCCTATAGGACCAAGTCCTACGTCTACTTGATAGGCCAAAAAATGCATTTTTCACTAAGTTAATTCTATCGTGTCATAATTATGCCTGGAGGAGGCGATATATGTTTTTCTCACATAACAAGTTGGGATACATGCAAGAATAGCAAATTATATATCTTCATTTCTAATCCCATTTGTGTATAATCAAACAACCATGCATCAACATTTCTTTTTGTAAGACTCATAATCTTTCATGGTCCAACATTCCACGCATAAATAAAAAATAGGTCCAGCTGCCATCCTATATAAATCACCTTGAAACACAACTTTATTTCCTATTGAACCTCATTCTTTTAATAAGCATACCAAACTTGTGCAAAAGCCTTTATGTATGCAAGAAAATAATGAATACTTTTTGTAGGAAGAACGAATGCATCAAAGATAAACCAAACCAAACATATCCCACTTGATGTTAGGGTCTAGGGCTGGGATATATAGACTTGTCATGTACCACAAATGGGAGAAAGGTTTATGCGAAGACCCCTAACTTGTGCAAAAGCCTTCATGCATACAATAAAATAATGAATACTTTTTGCAGGAACAACCAATCCCTCAAAAAGAAACCAAACCAATCAAACTCATTATATCCCGCTTTACACTAGATTATGCGGGTGGGATGTATGTAGTCTTGTCCTCCATCCTAAATGAAAGAGAGGTTTCCATGAGTCCCCTAACTTGTGCAAAAGCCAGTATGCATACAAGAAACTAATGAATACTTTTTGTAGGAACAACCAAACCAAATGAACTAAGTATTTGATATATCTCACTTGAAATTAGGGTCTGGATGGCATGCAGTATACTGTCCTCAACCCCAAAGGGTAGAACAACTATTTCCATAAGCATTTTGTGCATACAAGAAATAATCAATTCCTTTTGCAGAAAAAACTAATGATTTTATAGAGAAATCAAACCAAATGAACTTGGTGATCCCACATGAAATCAAGATCCATTTTCTGAAAGATCCTGGCTTTCGTGCTTTGGTGGGTCTCCGGGATCCTTCCGGATGTTGGATGCACGCAAATCCAAAGGACCCTAAAGGGTAGAACAACTATTTCCATAAGCCTTTTGTGCATACAAGATATAATCGATTCCTTTTGCAGAAACAACCAATGATTTATAGAGAAATCAAACCTAATGAACTTGGTATATCCCACTTGAAATCAAGATCCGGAGGTTGGATGCACGCAAATCCAAAGGGTAGAGCAACTGCCTATGTAATACCCCCCAACTTGTGCATAAGTTTGAGAAAGAAAAACAGGTAAAGAAAAAGGGGTTTTATGTGCGTGACATTTAGTCAATTACATATGAACCAATGAATTACATGCAATGTCAACGCATCCTTATAGTGAAGAATAATTGCAATCTTTTAACTTGCCACATGTAAAAGTGTTTTGGAAGCCATGTCGTTACAACGATCAAATTCTAAAATAACGATCACTGACTGTCATTTGATTTAACGCCCATCACAATGGTAAAATGGTGGTAAATAAGTCTAAATAATAATTAGAATTATGTATGCATATATGTATATACAACTTAAGATATTATATGTATTGTAAATAATATAGTGTCAACATCACCTTAGAACAAGGCTTTGGCTGATAAAAAATGTTTAGGTGGTGTAAAAACTAAAAATGTGAAGGTCAAACACAAAAAACAAACTGTTGTACATTCACGATGAAACGATCGAATTACTTGAATTTGCTAGAAGATTACAATCTTCACAGGCTTTCGAGATGCCTGGTGTCTCCCAAAACGGTTTCCGCTCCACAGAATTGACACGAAACAGAATACTTTCTCACTAATCCCCTCCCCGATTTATATTACCCATCTATTGACTTATTGACTTATGACCGAGCTAATAGACATTTTGATCCAGGGTATGACAAGACTTGATGGGGAAGGATTTGTATTAGACCGTGGTAGAACATTTGTATTATGTGCTGAAATACTTTTAGTGTACTGTTTACGTTGTCAAATCTTATTCAATATTAGTTATTCAATTGTTTTTTTTCTGCATTTCCAGAATCTAGTATGTTATATCTCTCATGTGGCATGTACACAAGATTTAACAAGGGGAACGATTTGTATTAGACCATTGTAGAGCATTTTTATTAATCTTATGTTGTATTAACATGTTCGATATGGGACGAACTTTTTTGTCATAATTATTTTGATATGGTGTAGGTAGGGTGTCACAATTGGTATCCATGACAACCCACAATGCAAACATGCATGGTGTGACATAGTTAATTCTTCATTGTTGTGTAAGTAACAACACTCTTCATGATAGTAAATCAGCAAAAAAGATGCATCGAGTGCCATAAGGGCGGATTTCCTTCTCCCAATTTTGCACTCTTTCCATTCATAGATATCAAACAAAATATTGCAAATCCAAAATGAACTAACCACAAAGTAACCACAAAGCAGGCACAGGAATGAACTAACCACAAAGTAAATTTATGGTGGTATCATTAACAAGACGAAAATATGCGTTAAGAAGATTTTGAGGAGTTCATGAAGAAGTGCATGACAAGGGTGCGTATTGAAAGTATAAGTTTGTATCCAACTTTATAATTTAATAATGAAATATGAGTACACACGACATTACATTAAAATGAAAACCACAACAATTAAACATAGGTTTCTCTCAACCTCTTTTATTCAGAAAAGCATACGACTCACAACAGCAGCATAACCGTCATGGCCTGCATTGCTCTTAGGGTTTCAGGATGACTCCAAAAGAATCGAGGTAACCCCCATAATTACCGAAGAATCCGATAAACTTACCCTTAGTGACTGGCAGAGAGAAACTAGTCCCATCACCTCCGCCGTATGAGCCATAGGTGTTCCCTTTGTTGGTATGAAAAGATAGGGACGTAATCACGGTATAACCATTAAATTTTCCAATTGTTCCGCTGACGCGGATGAGGTCCTCATCATCATCAAAATTCACCTGTGTATTCCAAACAAATCCGTCATAAATGTTATAGATGTGATAATATATAAGAAGACATTAGTTATTCATACATGTATATATATATATATATATGCAATAGATGTACTGAGAGCTCACAGCTGGATTAAGTGTGCCTCCATCGCCACCATATGTAGGAGAATGGTGTGAGACCTGGCTGTTATCCTCATAAGTGAACCTGATGGAATCTATGACCCCTCCACTACGGATGAGAAAACCGACAATTCTACCATCTGGTTTGAATGTCCAGGGATTAACTCCACCGTTACCTCCCCATGGTCCAACCTCTACTTGACTAGCCTGCATATATATATATATGGATCACAAAATACAGAATTAGTAAAAAAAAGTGAAGTGGTGTTGGAAACAAAGAAACTGCTTAAGTACGGTAATATATAGCTAACGATAGTGAAAGAGCATACCATTTTCCTTGCTATGAATGATATTTAAGAATCTGAATTAGTTATGATGTACATCAAGCCCCAATCCCTGCAAGCTTATTTATAGACACATATTAGGGGCTTGAGAGGTTATACATAAAAGGAATATGCCTTTTTATCTTTATTTTTCATAACAGTTGACTAATTCATACAATCCATCACACAATGCTAACAACCAATTCCAGAGGAAGCATCCCTTCTCATGGGTGAAGAGGTGGTTGTTAGAAAAATTATTTAGAATTTTTTGGCAACTAATTTGACATATGCACTTAATTAATTGATGATATAAGCACCTACGATATAACTATTACCCCTCTCTTCTACCTAACGTTCTCTTCTACCTAACGTTGATATTCGAGAAAACAAAGATATACTAGGCACTCTAACAACCACATATATATACTGTTTGTTTTTGTACCCTTCATATATATGTAGTAAGCAACGCACACAGCAGACCGTTTGAATGTTGATTATAGTTTTTTGGAATTCATTTTATGTATTTAATTCTTTTCAAGTGATGCTATTTCTAGGGGAATTGGGATGCATTATTTGAATATTGAGGACTCGCCTCTTGCAATAATCAATGTAAAACTTGGTTCATATTTGCACCATATAAAACAACATGAAATCAAAGAAAACCCAGATGATTCTAGATTATCTTATTTGTTATAAACATGTTAAGGAACTGTTTATTAAACAGGGGTGATTATGTTGGGAATTTTAAAAATTAAAATACTAACCTCGTTTTGTTATTATATATCGTAAACCATCATATATTGAAACAATCATACTGTGGGTAGTACATCCGACTTTATAGCTTTTTGCTGGTCATTGAGCGATATGCCATAAAGCATGATTTTACATTTTAAGATGCGCTTGGTCACCTAAATCCTTTGGAATTGTAATCAATATTATCCAATACTGTTAATATTAGTATTAATCATTTGATTAATATTAATAGGTGTGGCGTAGCGGCGAACAGGATCAAATCTGTAAATTCATGGCATTGGCGCACACCTATCCAAGACGGACGGATGTGAAGTGAAGCTGAGGAACTTGATCAATCGGAAACGATTAAGGAATGTGAGCTGTCCCATAATCCATATTGCTGGAGGTCTAGTCTAGTCTCAAATGGTATATATTTGCTGTGTCGAACCGTGTTGATCAGATGTGCCATCAAAAATCGGTATTTAGGTGCGGGTGAAAAAGAAACGATATGGAATTCCATGTCATCTCCTAAAAAGTGTGTGTGTGTATATATATATATATATTCATCTTTCTATTGGAATATGTTTATCATCACTTCAACAAATCTTTGACAAAGACAATGTTTCTTATGAAGATGATTAAACTTTGAAGCACAGAATCCGAAGAATAACAATCTTCCCATTTATCAAAATAAAATCTTCAGATCAAAACCTCCTGCTTAGGTCAATCTCTAGAATCTTCGGAAAACATTTGAAACTTGTAAGTTCTGACCGGTCCCCTCAACATCAACATCATGTCTTTGAAAATCTTTTCTTATTTCTTTTTCTCTTTGATATACTTTCTCCCCTCGTGATGATTAGGAGAATCCCTAAGCAACATGAAGCATCAAAGACTAAATCAATCAACTGTATCATACACAAATGTTAGCTCCACCTCAGAAAACATCTCTTTTAGAAGAATTTTTGCTCCCCTTTACAAAATTATTTCTTTCGAACAAGCATCTCCTTTTTGAACAACGGGTAATCAACTAGCTAACATACAAAAGCATGTTTATCAAATGTTATCACTACAATTGAAATAAATTCTATTGAGTAGCCTATGTTCAGTGTTGGCAGGGGAGTAGCACTGATAGGACTTTCAGTCGTCACTGAACTATAGTTATAGAACTAACTTCTTAGACTGTTCCGGCATAAACACAAACATATGCATTTTGAATCATGAAGACTTGTGAATGTGTAGAAAATATTAAGCATTGTATGCTATTGAAAGCTCAAAATGTGAAATATATTTCTCAGACTCAATGTGCATGATTGAAATGCGGAGGCATGGCAAACTTCCTCCTTTTTCAATATCCAAGTTTCCCAAATGAAAACTAGATAGATGATAAGTTGAATCCCTGTGAAAATTTGAAATATCTCTTTGTTAAGAAAGAAATGAGTAGTAGGTGGGGTTAAATCAAGAGTTGGCATAGGCTAATTGGCTGTTTCAATGATTGTCATCAAAGAATTATGAACCAATCAGTAAATGTGATTGCCCAGCTTAGAAGTGGTTGGTGCAGAGTTTTATAACAAAGATACTTAACATTACATTATGAGTGAATGAAAACAAATCATAAACTCCATTTCCCCTTCATATGCTTACCCCAGAAGTAAGTTTAAATAACATTTCATTCAATTGATGAGTGCACTTGTTTCTACGATACATGAACCATGTCTACGCATTTTCACGGATCCCACTTGAAAGTACTAATTTTCTAGTATATATATATATATAGTGTTGATTTCCGTTACAAACAACGTTAATTCGTACAAACCATACAAACCGTATTCAAACAATCATTTTTAAAAAAATAATCACTTTTTCTTAATTATGAGGGTTGATTAGTAAATAATATATGAAAATTTTACATCAAGAACACATGGGCGTTGATTAACCAAAATATGTGGTACATGTTTCATCAAAATGAAAATTTCATAAAACAGTTCATTTTCATGTAGAAACAAAAATAATTTCATAAGAAAAGAGTTACATGAAACAATTTCATCATGTTAAACATTTTCATGAAACAACTTTATTCAATTAAATAATGAATCATACGGGTTGTACGAATTGACGTAGTTTGTATTTGAAATCTCACACACACACACACACACACATATATATATATATATATATATATATGACCCCATTTATGCACCCGCAATTAGGGTTGTTAACGAACCAAACATTAAGCGAACCTTTTGGCGAGAAGTTCATTTATGTTCTTTTATTTAATGAATAAATGAACACGAACACAATTTTTTATTCGATTAGTAAAATGAATGATCATGATTATTAGTCTCCCTCGTTATTTTAGGTTCGTGAACGTTGGTTTATTTATATTTGTCAATGTATGTTTATTTAACTTTGTTTATATTCGTTTACGTTCATATATGTTTCTTTATATATATATGTGTGTGTGTGTGTATAGAGAGAGAGGTTCAGAGGAAAACCTCTTAAAAAATCTAAAGAAACAACCTGAGAGACCTCAATCTAGACGGTACGCATAAATGCATATACAATCATCTTTTTTCTATGCACGAGTACATGTTATGCGCAAGGGAAAAAAACTAAATAACACCTTGAGAGCCCTTCATCCAGACGGTATGCACAAATGCATACCGTTAATTTGTAACATTCATTCGTGCATATGCACTAATGAAATAACATGCACTTGTGCATAGAAAAAAAATAGTTTTATGTATATATATAGAGAGAGAAAGGTTCAAATGAGAACTTTGCATTTTTAAAGGAATAAAGGGACAGTTGTGGATCACATATGATGTGGGTCCCGCATAATATTAAATCATTTATGATTTAATATTATGTGGGACCCACATCATATGTGGTCCACAATTTGTTCTTTTGTTTCTTTAAGGAGGGGTGGTTCTCATTTGATCCCTCCCCTATATATATATATATATATTTATATATAGAGAGAGGGAGGAAGGTTCAACGGAAAATACTAAAAAGAAAACAAATGAATACCCTGGGAGCCAACCATCCAAACTGTATGCACTAAAGCCTACGAATACTTTTTTTCTATGCAACAATGTTTCTATAATTATAGAAGCATTGATGCATATGCACCAATGCATGTTACAAATTACCAAACGTGGGACAATGAATTCTTGTCTTGTCCCATGCTGCACCAAACGTGGGACAGACAGTTATGTCCCGTCCTGTCCTGTCCTGTCCCATGTACCAAACGCACCCTGAATGGTCTTTGATAGGTGCCAAAAGATAGATTTAAAGACAAATGGGGCATATATTTCGAGGGGATTATAAGGATGGGGGCATGGGGCCTATTCTGAAAATGGGGCTGAGCATATCTACTGAATGAATATGGAATCACGCATATTTCTGAAATGGTCTATTTTCTGAGCAGACGAATTCAAACGATGTTTTAATGAAGCATAAAAACTCAAAAGTGATCCTATCAAGAGTTGAGCCTAAAAATCAGATGCAGATTAACGATTTCAACATCGAGCGACTTTCAAAGTGGGTAAAAGCCGCAGGAGACCCACTTTCTCCACTGTTTCGAGACATATTTCGACAAGATCGACTTTCAGGACGGTTAAAAGACGTATGAAACCCACTTTTCCCACAATTCGATTTTAATTTCCTAAACTGAGTGGCTCTTGTTAGGGTTGGGCCTCACCTCAGTCAAGTGTGTTCAAAACGAAAAGGCCACGTACATTTCAATGATTTCTCTTCAATCAGAAGATATAAGAGGGCTCATTAACCGTCAAATGGGGGGATCGATTAGAACAGCAATCGAAGAGTAGGAAGGAGACGATTAGGGAACTTTCACTACGGGTTTCATCATCAATTAGGTTTTAGATTAGGTTTAATAATTGTATTTCCTAGTTAACTTGTCTTTTAAAGCAATGAGTTTGTAATTATTTGATCAATTAAGTATTTTAGACTAGGTTTAATGTTTGCATTTCCTTAACTTGTCTTTTAAAGCAATGAGTTTGTAATTATTTGATTGGGATTGTGTTGAGACGTGTTGAACATTTTCATATCATTCGATTACCATTTGGGTAAAGCTTGATTTAATTGTTTATCATAGTTGGATAAATCAATTTGAGTAGGTAACCTCATATTTTTTAGCTTAATTATGAATTGCTAGACAGTGTCATGGATCCGTAACTGTTCGCAATTATATTTTAGTAGCATACAATACTTCAATTGTTTGGTTGTTCGATTAATTTGAAGTGTTGTGATTCTGCCTAATCTAGTCTAAATGGTCGGCTTTCGATCACTAGCTAAGAATGGCATTTGTCCAAGTCTAATGCAATTGACATTTGAGTCTATATATGTTCGTAACTAGACTTAATTAGCTGATTAGAAACTAGCTTATGGAGCGTTTCATGCTAGTTTAATATTACGAACAAACAGAGTATCGATGCGTATCGATGATTATAGTCATTCTCGGATAAAATGAGAAAAATCCATTATGAAAAAGTCTATGATATACGGTCTGGTCATTGATTTACACTCATTGCTAGTTTTTATCTATTTGTTATTCGCCTTAATTTCATATGTCTAGTTTAGAATATCAATTCAACCCTCCCCCTTTTTTTACGTAAAGCATAGAAGTTTTACACCACTCACGGCCAATCCCTATGGATTCGACCTACTTGCCACTATTACAGTTTAGGTTGTAATTTGAGGCAATAGGACTTTATTATTTGTCTGGCTCGACACCCTTCAGACTCCATGACCAAATCTTCTTGGAAGTTGCATCGAGCAACACTGTATAAAATATTTGGGAAGACTGATCAACCTTAATTGCGCTTATTTTTAACCGTAAAATCATTCAGAACTTGAGATATTTATCCTCACACCTTAAAGAATTAAGACAGGAGATTAAAAAGGTAAATTTGATTTATAAATATTTTAGCGTAACATTGAACCCCTAAATTTATTGTTTAAGTGTCTGGGTGGCGTCAAGCTCGTAGTAGTCAGTCATGGCTTAGTGACTCGAAAATCCAATGAGTTTTCATAACTCATTTCCCCAAACGGAGGATATACGACTAATATGATACATCTATAAATTATATAATATGTATTACGAATTATCACTCTCTGTTATATATATTATCACTTTTTGTTATATATGTTACGACTAAAATGTCCTATTCGTATTGAATGTTGTATGAAGTCATCATGTTGACTTTAGTATAGTTGACCTTGTATAAATGACATGCTTTATATTCATTTGTTAGTTGACAATTGACAATGTATCATGTTAAAAATGAGCTAGCCAGAAAGAGAATTGAGAGTCATGTATGGTGCTTTCATGATAAATCCAATATAAGGATGACGAATTCAGTCTCAGTTATCCATTATTATTATTTTTATTAGTTGTTGAATCAGATCTGGGATCTACAAGTGGTATCAAAGCAAAATTGTTGAATCTTTCTTCTATACAATCATTAGAATTCAACAATTTTGAAGACTTTATTCACCGTGCGTTTTAATTGAAGTTTTGGAAAGTTTTTGACCAAATTCTTATTGTTTGGAGCTTATTTTGATGCTATTTGATTCCAAATTGGTTCATGGTTTGATTGTACATCAATTAGAACCAACCACAATCATCAATTTCAAGAAATCTGAGTTTTGGATCGAATTTTGAGGATTTCGATTTTTGGCTACTGTTTTGGGATCAAAGTACTCGATTTTGATGTTGCTTGCCAAAGGTTTAAGAATTAAAGTTGTTCTAAATTGATTATCAAGCCTTCATTCAAATTTTCAGATGAATTGAACAAGTTTTGGGATTTGGATCGAGATCTGGTCTTAAAAGTCGACAACATTCATAACCTTAGCATGGGCAATCTTCATAGGCATCGTACACTATGTTATTGAGCCTTGCGTAGTTGTGTTCTAGAGTTGCACAGTAACCTTCGCATAAGGCGTGTGCGAGCTTATCCGAGCATTGCATAAAGTTGCCTTCACACAAGCTTGTCCGAAGCCTTCATAATCCTTGCATATCTTTACTCGAATCTACCCGAGCCTTGCATGAAGATGGTTATCTCCTAGTGTTGTGTGAGCCTCGCATAGTCCCTCACAAGGCTTATACGAGACCTCATGTTCATCCTTCACATGATACTGTTCCTTCGCTTAATGCACATGCAATCATTTTTCGCACTTAGTTTTTATTGCATGTACAAGGGAGATGCAAATTTGTTCATACTATACGAAATCCTCTGCGACAAAGCCTTTACGAAATTTTTCTTCTCGGGGCGCTTACCCCAGACCCCGCAAGGGCGTTGCCCCTTGACTCCACCCGCTAACCAGGTAGCGGGACCCCCTCTACGTAGATTAAGAAAAGTCAACACAACTATTCATTGTTTAAAACTCTAAATTGTCAAGATTTCTATATATTGGGTGTTTCAATCTGGGATTTTGTCTGATTAGGTAGCCGTCTTACTATCTGTAATAATTACTCTGAAGATTTATTCTTGAGACTAGACCGTTGAGTGCTTGCAATAAGTTTTTTGAACTGATCACTTAGAGCATTGAGTGCTTGAAATCATTGTTCTACATGTGTCTCAAGATGCTAGATCGTTGAGTTTCTTCAATCCTTTTTCTGTTCTAATTAAGCTTCTGGAGTGACTACAATCAGTGGTTTGGTAATATGATTGTGTGTCAATTCTGAGTGCTTATAATCAATCAGCTATTGAGAAGATGGGATTTCTAGAAAAAAAATCATGTGATCGTCTGGAGATATTATACTAAGCTTACCTATACAGTTGTCGGTTCTTCTCACCCTTGCACTGTAGTGTTTGCTACGAGTTGCTACCTCCTTCAAGTTTTTAAGCTTAATGCCAATTCAACTCACAGTTCAAAGACAGATTCTTTGTTATAAACTGAAGATGCACTGTGGATTGTCACGTAATTCACACAATATCATTCTTATGGGCTTATCGGATGTGTTGAATTTCTATAAAGTTAAAAATTGCTTTGAGTGCACCAAGTCGAGGTTATTGCACATTGATTTTGATCATTCAATTGAAACTATGAAGATTAAGAGCTTTATTCAAGGGGGAACCGGGATTGTTTTTGAAGATGCAACGCTAATCTTTTTCAAAGCAATCAAGGGGGAGAAAGCTGAAGATTTGAGATGATAATTCCTTCACATAATATTAGGGGGAGATTGTTAGGACTAAAATGTCCTATTCATATTGAATGTTGTGTCAAGTCATCATGTTGACTTTAGTATAATTGACCTTGTATAAGTAGAATGCTTTGTATTCATTTGTTAGTTGACTAGTCACAATGTAGCATGTTTTTTTTGGGTAAAAGGGACAGAACCCTTGGCAAAATTTTAATCAAAAAAACTAAAATTTACAGGATACAAGGGGCATACCCCAAGATTACAAATAGACGTCCAAGAAAATGCTTTGGAAAATAAAAACAAGTAAAATTCTAATACTATCTTTAATTCTGTAGTAGCAATCTTTAACAGTGTTAAAAACACCGTCAAACTGCCCAAAATTGCAATAAACTCTAACGGGGTTAAAAGTTCCCTTAGAGCCCTTCAAGAATTCAATCTTGTCAAAAATGCTAGTGCCATCCTCTTTTTCACAATCAAACAGACTCATGTATTAATCTGACAGCTAGATGAACCCTTCTCCACATTCCTCTTTTCCTGCTTAGAATTATCCAATTTCATAAATTCAGGGGCCCTATGATCAGACATAACATCATTAACTTCATAGGGAGGACCCGAACACAGATTCAAGTAGTATTCAACTTGTCTCTCAAACCACTTATCTTTCACATAATCAGGAGGATGACTTTTGAGATTAAACCATGTATCCACAACATCTTTTTCGAACTCCCAATCATCCTGCTTGTTCATTTTTGCATCCTCCATCAAAACTTCAAAAGAATTACTCATTTCCACTACATTACCATCACTTTTTCCAATAATTTTTTCTTCATTACTATGCTTTTTAGGAATCAAATTCAGCTTCAAGTTGCTATTAACCACACCTTCACCACTTGAACTTTGCTTGTCTTTAATCTTTTCATCAATCTTCTTTTCACCATCATTCATTACTTTTTGATTCTCCCCTGCTTTAGAAGTGGAAGCCTTGTCATTACCCCTTGCTCTCCATTATTGATTACCATAACCAAACCTTTGATTATTAAATTTTTGCACATTTCTCCTCTTTGAAACTTGTTGGAATTCAACATTTTTACTTTTCTCATTCACTTTTAGATTCTCTTTTTCATTCCTTTTTTTAGGTTTAATGCAGCCAATTCCTCTTCACTTTTAGGCCTAACTCCACAATCTTTAAAGTGATGGCCAAAGACTTTGCAAAACCCACAACAAGGTGGTTTCCATTGATATGAAATAGGGATATTAGTAGCCGGAAACCCCCCCCCCCCATTTGGCATTAACACCCATAGGAAGTCCAACATTTGCATCCACTTCCACCAAAACTCTTGCATATGAAGCTCTTCCCGACTTGTTTACACATCTTTCTTTGGTTACTTTATTAAGCATAATCGGCCTTCCAACACCACTAGCTAAGTAACTTATGCCTTCACCATTCCAAAGTTCATACGGAATACCGTGAATACTAATCCATAGTGGAACTTTGCTAGGTTTAGGCTTAGCCTTGAAGAATCCTGGAGACCATTCTTTAACAAATAGAGGAACGCCATTCACTAACCATACTCCATTTTTAAGCACTTTAATCAAGCCTTCCTCACTTTTAAATTTGAATAGCCACATACCATTTTCACCCAAGGAGCAACTATCCAAATCAAAAGTTCTCCACATTCTATGAAGATTATAAACCACCTTTCTATATGGTAAGTTTATACCCACAAAATAGCCATAAATATGAAGAGCATACTCCGAGCATCCTATCTTAACCAATTCATCCGGAATGTCTACAAGAACTGAACCATGTGGTAGCCTCAACGGAGGAATATATCTAATCTTGACATCATCAACCATACTCTTTTCTTTGATTTTGTCAACAATATTACTTTTATTCCAAACATTTTCCTTTTGGGAGTTCATCTTTCTTTTCAACATTCATATCCTTTTTAGCCTCAACTTCCATTGGAACCGCATCTTTGATTTGAGACAACTTTGATAATTCATTACTAATAGCAACATCAACTTTACTAATCATTTCCGGGCTTGCCAATTCCACAAATTTGGGATCAGTCTCAACCAAATTTCTAAAAGAGCTATTATCAAAAGAAACTTTTTTAGATACTTCACTTGGATGGATCTTCATATCAACGCACTTTTTCCTCTTCACTTTGGCAGCTAAGAGCTTGATATTAGGAATCTTCACATATTTAGACTTCAACTTTAACCCAACTCTACGATTAATAACCTTTTCATCACAAGTAGATGAAGGCTTAATAGTAGTAAAACAAAAATCTTTTGGAATCCCAACTTGTTCATATGGAACAAGTTTAACAGCAGCACTTTGGTCTTTAGGAAAGCTCTTCCTATTTGACTCCAAAAAATCCTCAGGGTTTTTAAAAACCTCAGCCAGTTCACCATCAGAAAAGACAATTTTAGCAGAATTTTGATCCTTAGAAATGCTTAGTGCATCCGGGACTAAACCAGAAGCAACCTGATTTTTTGCATCCATCTCTTCAATTTTCTGAACTATGTTCTTAACTGCACCTTATGAAATCACAGCAGCTGACTCATTCCCCATAGAAAAGCTTAAAACAGATTCCCCAATGTCATTGTTACTGAGATCAGACTCTAAATGAACAACATGACTATGACCGGCTGAAATACTCTCATTAATAGCATCAGAATTCATAGAGCACACAAGAGTTGGACTGGGAGGATTCATAACCAATTTACTTCTTAGCTCAAACTTGTTTTCATACCAAATCAGTTTCTTTTCAGATTGAACCACACAACCATCAGATTGAAAATCAATACATGTAGGAGCAACCAGCGGTTCAAAATGATTAGAAATCAAATCACATACATTAGGTTTATTCAGAATCTGATCTTGAGAATTTACCGTCAGTTTAGTACTATCCAGCCCCAAACCAGAAGGGTCACCACAATTTTCCAGTTGGGAATTCATATCAGCAGGTGCAGGTTTATGCTCGATAAACACAGTTCCAATATGAGAATCTTCAATCAGCATCGGACGTAAGAGAAACAACACTCGGGACCTCAGATGGTGCAGACATATGAACATCAGTCAACGACACAATCAGATGAATATCAAATTCAATAAGCTGCTTCACATAAACTTCATCCATTGATTTCACTTTAGCAGGCTTAGGTTCAACTTGAATCCCAGGTGTGTTGCTTTTGACAATCATCGATGAAGACCACAACTCTTTTTCCAGCTTAGGCAGAGATTTCCTCCTAAACCGACGAATGGGAGTCTTCTCAGTTCTGCCCATAGATGATAGTGCCAAATTAAACCACACAGATGTTAGAATAGAGGTAAACGAGAGCCACACAGCTGAAATCAGAGGGAAATCAGCTCAAATAACTGGAAAAAAACGAAATCCGATGATATCAGATCTAAAAATCCGATAAACCCAAAAAACTGCAAATCTCAAAATCGGCCAAGAAAACACGAATTAAATAAAGAAAAGGAATGCTAAGGATGATCAGAAGAAGAAATCAATTGACAAAGAAGCAGATAAGAGCTGGAATCGACAGAAAAAAGCAAGAAATCAGGAGCGGCGCTGATGGAGGAAAAAAAACACCAAAACCGTGAATAAAATCCTCCCAAAAGGGAGGATATCGATGGAATCAGCCCCTAACTTGTGCAAAAGCCTTCATCATACAATAAAATAATGAATACTTTTTGCAGGAACAACCAATCCCTCAAAAAGAAACCAAACCAATCAAACTCATTATATCCCGCTTTACGCTAGATTATGCGGGTGGGATGTATGTAGTCTTGTCCTCCATCCTAAATAATGAAAGAGAGGTTTCCATGAGTCCCCTAACTTGTGCAAAAGCCAGTATGCATACAAGAAACTAATGAATACTTTTTGTAGGAACAACCAAACCAAATGAACTAAGTATTTGATATATCTCACTTGAAATTAGGGTCTGGATGGCATGCAGTATACCGTCCTCAACCCCAAAGGGTAGAACAACTATTTCCATAAGCGTTTTGTGCATACAAGAAATAATCAATTCCTTTTGCAGAAAAAAACTAATGATTTTATAGAGAAATCAAACCAAATGAACTTGGTGATCCCACATGAAATCAAGATCCATTTTCTGAAAGATCCTGGCTTTCGTGCTTTGGTGGGTCTCCGGGATCCTTCCGGATGTTGGATGCACGCAAATCCAAAGGACCCTAAAGGGTAGAACAACTATTTCCATAAGCCTTTTGTGCATACAAGATATAATCGATTCCTTTTGCAGAAACAACCAATGATTTATAGAGAAATCAAACCTAATGAACTTGGTATATCCCACTTGAAATCAAGATCCGGAGGTTGGATGCACGCAAATCCAAAGGGTAGAGCAACTGCCTATGTAATACCCCCCAACTTGTGCATAAGTTTGAGAAAGAAAAACAGGTAAAGAAAAAGGGGTTTTATGTGCGTGACATTTAGTCAATTACATATGAACCAATGAATTACATGCAATGTCAACGCATCCTTATAGTGAAGAATAATTGCAATCTTTTAACTTGCCACATGTAAAAGTGTTTTGGAAGCCATGTCGTTACAACGATCAAATTCTAAAATAACGATCACTGACTGTCATTTGATTTAACGCCCATCACAATGGTAAAATGGTGGTAAATAAGTCTAAATAATAATTAGAATTATGTATGCATATATGTATATACAACTTAAGATATTATATGTATCATCAAACTTCACTTTGCTATGTTATTTTTAAGGAAGGAAATTATGAATCGTGGTTAGTTTTTGGTCATTTGGTGTTCGTTCCTTTATGTTTGTCCGGTTATGTTCTTTTAGCATTTTATGGACCGAACATAAATGAACACGAACATGCACAATGAACATGAACACAATTTCGTTCGTTTACAATTCATTTTTCTTTTTCGATTAAGTTAAACGAACGAACGTGAGCAATCCTATGTCCGTGTTTGTTCAGTTCGTTTACAGCCTTACCAATAATTGATCATGCATTGATCATGCATATATGAACATCATATCATAAAAGTCTTTTCATAGAACATCACTTTTTGGATTCACGTTTTGCTTAACCACCCAAAGTCAAACATAACTTAAATTCAAACATAGCTGATATGGTGTGTGCGTAAATGTTTTTCATTATTTTTGGCCGACTCTGATAAATGTATATGGAACCTATTTTTACAATGATTTCCATGCATTTTACAGAGTTTGTAACTAATAGACCTCCTTTAATCTTGGTTATTGAATGGTCTTTGATAGGTGCCAAAAGATAGATTTAAAGACAAATGGGGCATATATTTCGAAGGATTATAAGGATGGGGGCATGGGGCCTATTCTGAAAATGGGGCTGAGCATATATGCTGAATGAATATGGAATCAGGCATATTTCTGAAATGGTCTATTTTCTGAGCAGACGAATTCAAAGGATGTTTTAATGAATCATAAAAACTCAAAAGTAATCCTATCAAGAGTTGAGCCTAAAAATCATATGCAGATTAACGATTTCAACATCGGGCGACTTTCAGGCGGGTAAAAGCCGCAGGAGACCCACTTTCTCCACTGTTTCGAGACAGATTTCGACACGAGCGACTTTCAGGCCGGTTAAAAGACGCACGAAACCCACTTTTCCCACAATTCGATTTTATTTTCCTAAACTGAGCGGCTCTTGTTATGGTTGGGCCTCACCTCAGTCAAGTGTGTTCAAAACAAAAAGGCCACGTTCGTTTCAGCGATTTCTCTTCAATCAGAAGATATAAGAGGGCTCATTAACCGTGTCAAATGGGGGAATCGATTAGAACAAAAATCGACGAGTAGGAAGGAGACGATTAGGGAACTTCCACTACGTGTTTCATCATTAATTAGGTATTTTAGATTAGGTTTAATAATTGTATTTCCTAGTTAACTTGTCTTTTAAAGCAATGAGTTTGTAAATATTTGATTAATTAGGTATTTTAGATTAGGTTTAATATTTGCATTTCCTAGTTAACTTGTCTTTTAAAGCAATGAATTTGTAATTATTTGATTGGGATTGTGTTGAGACGTGTTGAACATTTTCATATCATTCGATTTCCTTTTGGGTAAAGCTTGATTTAATTGTTTATCATAGTTGGATAAATCAATTTGAGTAGGTAATCTCATAGTTTTTAGCTTAATTATGAGTTGCTAGATAGTGTTATGGATCCGCAACTGTTCGCAATTATGTTTTAGTAGCATACACTACTTCAATTGTTTGGCCGTCCGATTAATTTTAGTGTTGTGGTTTTGCCTAATCTAGTCTAAATGGTCGGCGTTCGATCACTGCTAAGAATGGCATTTGTCTATGTCTAATGAAATTGACATTTAAGTCTATATATGTTCGTAACTAGACTTAATTAGCTGATTAGAAACTAGCTTATGGAGCGTTTCATGCTAGTTTAATATTACGAACAAACAGAGTATCGATGATTATAGCCATTCTCGAATAAAATGAGCAAAATCCTTTATGAACAAGTCTATGATACACGGTCTAGTCATTGATTTACACTAATTGCTAGTTTTTATTTATTTATTATTCGCCTTAATTTCATATGTCTAGTTTAGAATATCAATTCCACCCCTCGCCCCTTTTTTTACGTAAAGCGTAGAAGTTTTACTCCACTCACGGCCAATCCCTATAGATTCGACCTACTTGCCACTATTACAGTTTAGGTTGTAATTCGAGGTAATAGGACTTTATTATTTGTCTGGCTCGATACCCTTCAGACTCCATAAACAAATCTTCTTGGAAGTTGCATCGAGCAATACTGTATAAAATATTTGGGAAGACTGATCAACCCTAATTGCGCTTACTTTTAACCGTAAAATCATTCAGAACTTAAGATATTTATCCTCACACCTTAAAGAATTAAGACAGGAGATTAAAAAGGTAAATTTGAATTATAAATATTTTAGCGTAACATTGAACCCCTAAATTTATTGTTTAAGTGTCTGGCTCGCGTCAAGCTCATAGTAGTCAGTCATGGCTTAGTGACTCGAAAATCCAATGAGTTTTCATAACTCATTTCCCCAAGGGGAGGATATACGACTAATATGATACATATATAAATTATATAATACGTATTACGAATTATCATTCTTTGTCATATATTATCACTCTTTGTTATATATGTTATGACTAAAATGTCGTATTCGTATTGAATGTTGTATGAAGTCATCATGTTGACTTTAGTGTAGTTGACCTTGTATAAATGACATGCTTTGTATTCATTTGTTAATTGACTATTGACAATGTATCATGTTAAAAAAGAGCTAGCCAGAGAGAGAATTTCGAGTCATGTATGGTGCTTTCATGATAAATCCAATATAAGGATGACGAATTCACTCTTAATTATCTATTATTATTGTTTTTATTAGTTGTTGAATCAGATCTGGGATCTACAGGTGGTATCAAAGCAAAATTGTTGAATCTTTCTCCGATACAATCATTAGAATTCAACAATTTTGAAGACTTTATTCACCGTGCGTTTTAATTGAAGTTTTGGTAAGTTTTTGGCCAAATTCTCATTGTTTGGAGCTTATTTTGATGCTATTTGGTTCCAAATTGGTTCGTGGTTTGATTGTGCATCAATTAGAACCAATCACAATCATCAATTTCAAGAAATCTGAGTTTTGGATCGAATCTTAAGGATTTCGGTTTTTGGCTACTGTTTTGGGATCAAAGTACTCGTTTTGATGTTGTTTGCCAAAGGTTTAAGAATTAAAGTTGTTCTAAATTGAGTATCAAGCCTTCATTCAAAATTTCTTACGAATTGAACAAGTTTTGGGATTTAGATCGAGATCTGGTCTTAAAAGTCGACAACATTCATAACCTTAGCATGGGCAATCTTCATAGGCTTCGCACACTATGTTCTTAAGTCTTGCATAGTTGTGTTCTTGAGTTGCACAGTAACCTTCGTATAAGGTGTGTGCGAGCCTATCCGAGCATCGCATAAAGCTGCCTTCGCACAAGCTTGTCTGAAGCCTTCATAATCCTTGCATATCTTTACCCGAATCTACCCGAGCCTCGCATGAAGATGGTTATATCCTGGTGTTGTGTGAGCCTCACATAGTCCCTCATAAAGCGTACGGGACCTACTGTTCATCCTTTGCATGATACTGTTCCTTCACTTAATGCACATGCAATCATTTTTCGAACTTAGTTTTATTGCATGTAAAAGGGAGATGCAAATTTGTTCATACTATACGAAATCCTCTGCGACAAAGCCTATACGAAATTTTCCTTCTCGGGGCGCTGCCCCAGACCCTGCAAGGGCGTTGCCCCTTGACCCCACCTGCTAGGTAGCGGGACCCCCCTTTATACAGTAGGGATATATTCACATAGTGATGATCAAGAAAAGTCAACTCAACTATTCATTGTTTAAAACTCTAAATTTTCAAGATTTCTATATATTGGGTGTTTCAATCTGGGATTTTGTTTGATTGGTTAGCCGTTTCACTATATGCAATAATTACTCTAAAGATTTATTCTTGAGGCTAGATCGTTGAGTGTTTGCAATCAGTTTTTAGAACTGATCACTTAGAGCATTGAGTGCTTGAAATCATTGTTCTGCATGTTTCTCAAGATGCTAGATCGTTGAGTGTCATCCTTTTTTTGTTCTGATCAAAGCTTCTGGAGTGACTACAGTCGGTGTTTTGGTAATATGATTGTGTGTCAAAGTTATGAGTGCTTATAATCAATCAGCTGTTGAGAAGATGGGATTTCTGTAAAAAACATTAATGTGATGGTCTGGAGATATTATACTGAGCTTACCTATGTAGTTGTTGGTTCTTCTAACCTTTGCACTGTAGTGTTTGCTACGAGTTGTTGCCTCTTTCAATTTTATCAGTACAAGTTCTTAAGCTTAATACCTATTCAACTCGCAGTTCAAAGGCAGATTATTTGTTATAAACTGAAGATGCACTGTGGATTGTCGCGTAATTCACACATTATCATTCTTGTAGGCTTATCGGATGTGCTGAATTTCTATAAAGTTAAAAACTGCTTTGAGTGCACCTAGTCGAGGTTATTGCACATTGATTTAGATCATTCAATTGAAACTATGAAGATTAAGAGCTTTATTCAAGGGGAGCCGGGATTGTTTTTGAAGATGCAACACTAATGTTTTTCAAAGCAATCAAGGGGGAGAAAAGCTGAAGATTTGAGATGATGATTCCTTCACAAAACATTAGGGGGAGATTGTTAGGACTAAAATGTCCTATTCATATTGAATGTTGTGTCAAGTCATCATGTTGACTTTAGTATAATTGACCTTGTATAAATAGCATGCTTTGTATTCATTTGTTAGTTGACTAGTCACAATGTAGCATGTTAGAGGGAGCTAGAGAGAGAATTGAGAGTCATGTATGGTGCTTTCATGATAAATCCAATATGAGGATGACGAATTCATTCTCAATTCTCCATTGTTATTGTTTTTATAATTGTTGAATCAAATCTGGGATCTATAATATATTACTCATAATATATTTTTTTTGTTCCTAGATCTGAGGAAAGGAATACTAGAGTTGAGAAGTCAACGTTGAAAAGTTAGTACAGTAAAGGAATACTAGAGTTGAGAAGTCTATCAAAATGCATTAGACATCAGTATTAGTTGTTATTTTTCGTGTTCAGCTTCTCTCTTTAGTCGGGATTCATGAGTAAAGCATCTGCAATAATATGCACCCATTGCACAGTGGTTATAAATAGCTTATTAGTTAAAGATAGTCCATTATTACCTATGTGATTAGAATTATCATTTCTTATCGTCAGAAAACGTTCCCATAAGATTACCACAATTAATATGTTATCATTTTCCGTATTGATTAATTGTGTGCTTGTTCACGATGGTTTAGTAGTATCAATATTTTTTTCTAGACTATTTCACTAGTACAAAACCTCACATTTGCCACAGTTAAAAACCGTGGCTATAGTCCTTTGGCCACGGTTTTTTATTCAATCAAACAGTAGCCTATTCTTGCGTGACCATTGATACCCGTGCGTGACCATTGATATCCTTTTGGCCATGTTTAAAATGCTTCACCATATCAAACGAAAAAAATAGCCATAGCCTAAAAGTCGTGGCTATAAGTGTGTCTAATTTTTATGATATTGGAGCATTTTTACTATAACCGTGGCCATAAACTACTTATCGCCACAAAAACTCACATTAAGCATGGCCCATTTATTACATATATCTATGCTTAGTTTTAAGAGTGTGGCTATTAGCTACTTTTTTGTCACACATTATTAAAAAATCCATCGCAATAAACAACTTATGGTCACACAATTTGTTTTTAAGGTGACCAATGATTACCCTATAATCACATATATTTATTTTAACGCGGCCATAAACACTTTATTGTCACGCAAACCTTACATCAACTGTGCCCAATTCATGAAATATGGTTACTATAAATGTCAGAACTGTGACTATTGGTAACCTTATAGTCATACGAAATAACTAAAATTGTAGCCGTAAACAACTGCAATTCATGACATATGGTTACACTAAATTATTTGAATGTGGCTATTGGTTATATTTTGATCACATGAAATAATTAAAACCGTAGCGATAAACCAATTGTCGCCACACAAATTTCATATTAACCATTGCCTATTCATATCATTTGGTTACACTAAATTTTTAGAAACGTGGCTATTGATTAACTTTTGGTCACATAAGTTAACTAAGAAGTAACCATAAACTACATATAGTCATGCAAATTTTACATTAACCGTGGTCATTTCATGACATATGGTTATATGATGAATTACTAAAAACTGTTGCTATTGATAGCCTTTTGGTTACACAAAATAGCTAAAACCGTGACCATATACTATTTATAGCCACACAAATTTTTGTATTCAGTGTTGTCATTTAATGACATATGGTGACGTTGGATTGTTAAAAGTGTGACTACTGACTAGTTTATCGTATTAGTATTTTGGTTACAAGTCTTCTGCTGTAATAGAATTGTTGAAATGTAAAAAATGAAATTTTGGAATTTGTTCATTTACAACTTATTACCTTAAAGCCTTCCAGGGTCTAGGGAGGGTCTTATAATTGTCATACGTCATAACCCACAATGCAAACATTGGCATTTGAAAGTATAAGTTTTTGTACGCAACTTAATATATTAATGATGAATTATGAGTACACACACGACATTACATTAAAACGAAAAACAAACATGAACTGCTTCCGTAGTAGAAAGAACTAACAACTGTAGGTATCTCTTATAATAGAAAAAGACTTGTTGAGTTTTATTAACAACCATGGAGCCTATTTATATACACATTTACATCTCATCGAGAAGGAAATAAATCAACCTAATTAATACTAATTAATACTAATTAATAAAGAACATTGACAAAATAATTATAAACAAAAGAAAATATTACAACATTAATGTAAAATGATCAAATCAAGGATTGTTATCTTTGATTTGATTTGATGTATCTTTATCACGCCCCCGCAAGATGGACGTCCGTTGGGAAAGTCCAATCTTGGCAAGTAGTGCATAAAAACGTGCTTTTGGTAATGGTTTCGTGAGAGCATCTGCGAGTTGGTCATCACCAGGAATATGTTGAACTCGGATAGTGCCGAGTTGGACTTGTTCACGTACAAAATGAAAGGCCAATGCAAGGTGTTTCATGCGGGAGTGAAAAACAGGATTGGCAGAGTAGTGAGTGGCACCAAGATTATCACAATAAATGGCTGGTTGATGTGTTAGTGTAATACCAAGCTCGGTGAGCAAAGAGCGCAACCAAAGTACTTCGGCCGTTGTGTCGGCAATTGCTCGAAACTCTGCTTCAGTTGAGGAACGAGCTAAGGCACGTTGCTTCTTGGAGCTCCATGAAACTGGATTGCGATCTAGGTAGACTAAGTATCCGGTGGTAGAAATGTAGTTATCTGTGTCTCGAGCCCAATCTGCATCTGTAAAAGCATGGAGTCGTAGAGGAGAATGACTGTAAAGTTGAAGACCATAGTGTGAGGTACCGTTTAGGTACCATAGTAAACGCTTGAGAGCAAGCCAATGATCATTAGAGGGACAATGCATATATTGTGAGAGTTTATTGACAGCATAGGTAACATCAGGTCGGGTGAATGATAGGTATTGTAAGCTGCCGAGGATGGCTCGATAATCCGTATGGTTCAGAATGGGTGAGGTTGTAGAAGATGTGAGAGGAGGATTTAGAGCTATGGGGGTAGATACAGATTTGGAGTCATGCATGTTATACTTTACTAGGAGGTCATGAAGGTATTTAGTTTGATTGAGAAAAAGGCCAAGGGTATTTGGGACGACTTCAACACCAAGAAAATAGGAGAGGGGACCAAGGTCTTTAAGAGAAAAACGAGCGGCTAGAGTGTTAATGAATTTTGTTAGGTGGGATGGAGATGGACCGGTGACAATAATGTTATCAACGTAGACTAAGAGATAAACGGTGGCCTCACCATGTTGGTATAAAAAGAGAGATTGATCGGAGATGGAGTTTCGAAAACCGGAGGAGATGAGAAACGTTTTGAGTTCGATATACCAAGCTCTTGGGGCTTGTTTAAGGCCATAAATAGCTTTGTTAAGTTTGCAAACATAGGTAGAATTCTCTTTATCAACAAATCCAGTGGGTTGGGACATGTAAACATGTTCATTAAGTGTTCCTTGCAGAAAGGCATTGTTTATGTCAAGTTGGCGGAGGGACCATCCTCGACTAACGGCTAAGGATAGAATTATACGGATGGTGGTAGGCTTTATGACGGGGCTAAAAGTCTCAGAGTAGTCAATGCCCGGGCGTTGGTGAAAACCCTTTGCAACAAGTCGGGCTTTGCATCGTTCAATGGAGCCATCTAGATTATATTTTATGCGAAATACCCATTTACAACCGATGACATTTTGAGAAGCATGAGGAGGAACAAGGTGCCATGTGTTGTTACGGGTAAGGGCATCAAATTCAAGTTGCATGGCTTGACGCCATGTTGGGTCTTTAAGAGCTTGTGTGGCACTTGTAGGTGCATAAGGAGAGAGAGAGAGACATGATTAAGGTATTTAGGATTGGGTTTGATGATATTATTTGTGAGACGAGTGATGATTGTACGATTTGGTGGAGGTGAGGATGGTGGAGAGGAAGATGGTGTGTTTGGATGGGATGGAGTTGTTTGCACGGTAGGGGAAGAAATGAACATAGAATTATGTGAGAGTGACAGCGAGGGTGAGGATGTGGGTGAGGGTGAGGGTGAGGGTGAGCGTGAGGGTAAGGGTGAGGGTGAGGGAGGAGTATTAGCTAAAGTAGGTGAGAGAATGCTAGAAGGTGGTGTTGGTTGGTTGATTGAGACGACATTATTATTGCAAATAAGAGGTAGAGAAAGGGTGCACCACTCATGAGCATTTATATTAGGATAGGAGGGTGGTGTGGAGCATATAGTAAAATAGGGAAATTGTGACTCAATAAATTTGACATGCCGAGAAGTGTAAACTTTGTTGGTGCGTGGATCGAGACAATAATAGGCACTTTGAGTAGGAGAGTAACCAACAAATATACAAGGGGTGGACTTAGGTTGCATTTTGTGGGAGTTGTATGGTTTTAACCATGGATAACAAAGACAACCAAAGCTTCGAAGTTTGGTGTAATTAGGGGTGGTATTGAAGAGTTTGAGGTAGGGAGATAAATTGTGGAGAGTAGGAGTAGGAAGACGATTGATTAGATATGTCGTGGTTGTAAAAGCATGGGGCCAAAAATTAAGAGGGAGGTTGGCGTGTGATAAAAGCGTGAGGCCCGTTTCAACGATGTGACGGCGTCGTCTTTCGGCGTACCCATTATGTTCGGGTGTATGGGGTGGGGAGGTGAGATGAGAGATGCCATTAGTTAAGAGATTAGGAGTAAGTTTGAGATATTCCCCACCATTGTCGGAAAATAATTGAATAATGGGACGATTGAAGAATTTTTCAACTAAAGCGCGGAAGCGTTGAAAGGTGGAAGCGGTGTCCGATTTTTGTTTGAGGGGGTATAACCAAATATATTTTGTAAAGTGATCAACAAAAATGACATAGTATTTAAAATTGTCATAAGAAAGAATGGGAGCCGTCCAAACGTCCGTAAATATTAGTTCTAACGGAGCGGTCGAGGTAAGAGTAGACTTGGAGAAGGGTAGTTTGTGACTTTTATTAATATTGCAAGCATTACAAGTAGATTGAAATGAAGAAACATTTAATGGTACTTGACTTCCTAGGGTTTTAATAATATCAATAGAGAGGTGGCCTAAACGGTGATGCCAATTGGTGGGAGTAATGACCATGCTTGAGTGAACGAGAGGGGGTGAGTAGCTCCATTCATAGATGCCCCCTTTAATTGGCCCTTGGAGGAGAGTGAGTCCCGTTGATCGATCCTTAATACAAAAAAAGTAGGTGAGAATTGGACAAAAGCATTATTTTCCAAGCAAAATTGAGAAATAGAGAGAATATTTCGAGATATAGATGGTACAAATAAAACATTAGAGAATTTAAATAATTTATGAGAGGTAGAGATAGAGAAAGAACCAATATGATAAATCGGCAAATAGGAGCCATCACCAATGATGAGATCATCGGAACCGTCATAAGGGGCATGTAAAGCCAAGTTTGCCAAATCATTTGTGACATGGTGAGTAGCCCCGCTATCCATGAGCCATGAAGATGAAGAGGGATTGGCAAAGGTAGCGACATTAGCTTGAGGAGTGAAGCGAGTGGTGGGGCGAGAGAATCGGGTTGGGTTTGGACCGACGGGAGATGTGGGAAAAACTATGTGAGGGAAGAGTTGTTTGAAGGTGGGGCATTGAGAAACGACATGACCTACATGACGGCACCATTGACACTTACCGACATTAAGGTTTTGAGGTGCGGTTGTTGTTGGTGGTGTTTGGGGTGGGAAGGAGGCCGGGGTTGGTGGTGTTGCGAGGGTAGGAACGATTTTGATTAGGACGATAGGTGGCAATATGAACGGAAGAGGGAAATGAAGATGGGTGGGTTTGATTCTTGAGAGTAATTTCATGGTTAATAAGTTTCTCATGAAGGGCTTCAAAGGTTATAAGAGTGTCACGAGCACGGGTTGCATCAATGATGGGTTTGTAAGAATCATAGTCAAGGCCTTTGAGAACTTTGGAAATGATGTCTTCATTGTCCATGGGTTTACCCATGATAGATAGTTCATCGGTACATGGTTTGACAGATTGCATGTATTCGGTGATGGTTTGGTTGGTTTTAGAGAGGGTGTCCAACCGGTCTTTAATTTGGAGAAGGTGACCACGGGAGGGGTTGGCGTAGGTGGTAGCGAGGGTGGTCCAAGCATCGTGAGTGGTGGTGGCGTGAGCGACGAGAGGCACAATGGTAGGGGAGAGGGTACCGAGAAGGCTCTCGAAGATGAGTTTGTCTTGGCGTTGCCAAGTATGGTAAGTCGGGTTGGATTCAGTGGTGGTGTCTTTTGTGATGGTTTCGGGTGGGCAAAGATGGGAGCCATCAACGAAATTGAGTAGGTCATGGCCAAAGAGAATAGCTTGGATTTGAGATTTCCAAGATATATAGTTGGTAGGAGAAAGTTTGATGACGTTGGAGAAGTTAATTAGAACAAAGGGTTTTGAAGGTTCATATGAGTTAGGAATCGTGATGCCATTGCTTGCCATGATGAGAAATTGGTTGAAAAGAAAGAAAATTTGATCGAGGCTCTGATACCATATAATAGAAAAAGACTTGTTGAATTTTATTAACAACCATGGAGCCTATTTATATACACATTTACATCTCATCGAGAAGGAAATAAATCAACCTAATTAATACTAATTAATAAAGAATATTGACAAAATAATTATAAACAAAAGAAAATATTACAACATTAATGTAAATGATCAAATCAAGGATTGTTATCTTTGATTTGATTTGATGTATCTTTATCATCTCTCAACCTCCTTTATTCAGAAAAGTATATGACTTCCAACAACATAGTAATACGTAATGTATGACAACATCGCTCTTAGGCTTTCAGGATGAAACCCAAAGAGTCGATGTACTCCCGTAATTTCCAAAGAATCCAATAAACTCACCCTTTGTCACCGGCACAGAGAAACTAGCTCCACCACCTTTGCCGTATGATCCATAGGTATTCCCTTTGTTGGTATGGAAAGACAAGGACGTAATCACTGTATAATTTGTAAAATTTTCCAAATGTTCCGTTAACTCGGATGAGGTCCTCATCAGAATCAAACTTCACCTGAGTATTCCAAACAAATCCATCATAAATACTAGCTATATATGTGAAAATATGAGAAGGTATTAATTATCCTTTCATGGATGTATATATATAGACGTCTTGACAGCTCACAGGTACCTCTGGTTTAAGTGTGCCACCATCTCCACCATATGCAGGAGAATGGTGTAAGACCTGGCTGTTATCCTCATATGTGAACCTGATGGAATCAACGACAACTCCGCTAGCGATGTGGAAACCGACAATCCTACCATCTGTAATCGTAAACCTAGCATTCATTTATATATAATAGTTAATGATATAGAGAAAGAGCATACCATTTTCCTTGTATGAATAATATTTGAACAATTAAGGAGCTCAATAAAACTCTTTGGCATCGAATTATCTGTAAAAAAGAATAAAAAGATGTGGAAGAGGAGGTGGCAATATTGAAGGAGAAACAAAAACATCTAAAGATAAAAGAGAATGAGAGGTCTGAAGAAACAAATTGTAGGAGATGTTAAGAAAGGTCATGCAGTAAAGAAGAAGACGATCTTTAAATGGAACAAATACAAGAGCATGGTCCAAAGAAATGGAATCTCCTTCTTTTCTTTCCAAAGGACTTCTCAAATAGATGGCAAAATCGTGTAGTCTTTGGTGGTTGAACAACTTTCAACCCAATCTCAAGAAAGATATGTTTTCTACAAACGAAAAACAATTGGTGAACAATTGGGAAAAAATTGCCACTTTGCCTGGAAGATCGATGTATCATGTAAAGAATGTTTAGTATAATCATCAAAATAACATGGCCTGATTTAAGGTAAAGCAAAATGTTCGAAGTTTGGTTCAAGCGCAGATGAAAAGATTCTTGAAGACGAAAAGAATCTCGAAGACGAAAAGAATCTCGATATTTTTTTGTGTTAATGATTAGTGTGTTAAGGTGGATGGATGATGTGTGTAATTTTCACAGAAAAAATGCTCAAGTGGATGGATGTGGACGATGCTATCCATAGCAGTTGAAAATCCATGATGGCGTGAAGATTGTAGGTTTCAAGAAGACGAAGTCTAACCCCTAATCTAGTGTTGTATTAATAGGGGTACTGTTGAAATTGTAAGATACAAAAAGTAATATTTATTATCATAAAATGTATTTTTAGGAAGGTGTATATATGTGACTGCCACTTGGCTGTTTAGAACAGTTGCTATGGTTCCCAACCATTGTGACAGTAAGTATTTGACAGTTAATACTTTTTTGTACATATATATATACACACACACACACTTCAAATCATAATGTTTTAAAAGAAAAATATCCATTGACCCTTAAAGAGTACGGGTCTAACCATGTTAGATTAATCTCGATTATTTATGTAAATAACATGTATATATATGTGTATATAGGTAGTTACTATTGAAGAGGTGTGATGGTTCAAAAGAAAGGGTGCGATGGATCGAATCAACACCATCGTTCGAACAGTCACGATGGTTCAAAGACACCTTTTCATAGTTTATAAATAGGAATCCTATGTAACAATTTCAAAGTGTGATTTCTCAGAAATAATACATAAACTTTGGTTGATTATCTTTGTTGATTTTTACTTTCGATCCATCAATTGGTATCAGAGCCGAAGATTATAATCAAACCAAGGTTGTCATCATCTACCAAGAAATCACCACAAAATCCGGCACCAAAGATTCAACAGAAGAACACCGCAGAAAGGATGTTGATTGAATCAGCGGGGGTTACCCAGAGTTACCGGAAAACCACAAACTAAAACCGAAATAAGGATACTCACCAAATCGATACCGGAGAAGGACATCCGGAGAAATCGATACCGGAGAAGACAACCGGAGAACATCGAACGGTCAGTCAGACCATCGATCGAAGGCACGAGAGCGGTAAGCATCCCGTGTCAAGAACAACCGGAACAGACCAGATTGGAGATCGGTACCGCAACCACCGATTGAAGAAAAAACAGAAGAGGGATGTGAGTGTGATCAAATCGTGAACCGCCGATCAAGAAAGGGAGGAGGGTGCAGTAAGCATCGACCGGAAGACCAGAAAGGCCACCGGAAATCACGGCAAAGGAACAGCCAAGCAAAATCAGAGGGGTACTCCATTTTGAACAAACACACACACATAGTTAGGAAGCGGCTTATACAAACACAAAGTATACGCTCTCTTCCTTTTTTAAAAAAGCAAAACCCTAATTCCCTGAATTAAGAAATAAAAGTTTTTTTTCAAATATTTTGTTTTAATTATAAATACATTTTGAAAACTTATACGTATTTTACCAACAATAATAAAGTTTTCTTTATTATTAGTTTTATCAATAAAATTATAAATATTTTTAAAAGAAAAACAAATTTCTTAATATAAATTTTATATTAAATTCATGACGGGGAAAGAAAATAAGGAACAAGGAGATAGTTCCAAAATTTACAAGGAAATGAGTCCTACGACCCATTTTCAATGCCCAATATTGAATTCAACAAATTATACAACATGGGCAATCCGGATGCAAATTATATTGGAAGCAAATAGTCTTTGGGAAGCAATCTCAACAACAAACGCTGATGTGAAAAGGGATAAAACCGCTATGGCCTATCTCTATCAGTCACTACCAGAGGATCAACTGCTTCTCATCTCAAAATACAAAACTGCAAAGGCAGTTTGGGATGCTTTGAAGACAAGACACGTTGGTGTAAACAGTGTCCAACAAGCAAGACTACAAACACTCAAGACGGCATTTGAGATGTTACAGATGAAAGAAAATGAATCAATCGATTCATTCACTACGAAGTTAACGGGTATTATAAGTAAAGCAGCAAGCTTGGGACTAACATATGAAGATCCCACTCTCGTGAGGAAGTTACTAAACGCTGTACCCGATCAGTTTCTTCAAATTGTTGCGTCCATTGAACAATACTCGAACTTAGATACTATGTCTCTAGACGAAGCAATCGGGAGACTGAAGACTTTTGAAGAAAGACTCAAGTACAAAAGAGAGATAGTTGTGGATACTCAAGAAGGATTGATGTTCACACGACACGAAAATCGTGGCCAACCTTACAGAGGACGTGGTCGTGGTAGATTTAACCAATCACGAGGCCGAGGCCAAAACAGGAACAATTATCAATATGAAAGGGAAGAACAAGCATCTTGTGAAGAAGATACACAAGACAAATCTCAAATCACGTGCTACCGATGTCACAAACTTGGTCATTATGCCTATGAATGTCCAAACAAACGCAAGAATCAAGCCATAGAACAGTCCAATCTTATTGAAGAAGACTTGGAGCCAACATTGCTTATGGCGACTATTACAAAGAATCAAGGAAAACAATGCAAAGCAGAACTTTGATCGCGTGATACGATCAAGGAACAAATAACCGTATGGTGCGGTTAACAACATGTGATATGTGTAAATAAATCCTGTGATTGGATCATAAAAAAAAGGGATTTGTGTGAGACAACAACAGTAAGTGGAGTCATGTGAGACGACTATACAAGAAACAACAGTGAGTGGAGTCATGTGAGACGACTATACAAGAAAGAACAGTGAGTGGAGTCATGTGAGACGACTATACAAGAACGAAGACCAAGTGGAGTCATGTGAGAAGACTGCACAAGAATGAAGACATAGTGGAGTTGTGTGATACTACTACGCAAGGATTGAAGAACACGATGATAAAGAATGTTGCGAGAACTCAAGAATATGATAAAGACGATGCTACTTATATGAAGAAATAAAGACTCAAGCTACATGGAAGAAAACTGCTTGGTGCAAACAATCTTTTCAGCATTATCGAGATTAAGGGGGTGAATGTTAGATTAATCTCGATTATTTATGTAAATAGCATGTATATATATGTGTATATAGGTAGTTACTATTGAAGAGGTGTGATGGTTCAAAAGAAAGGGTGCGATGGATCGAATCAACACCACCGTTTGAACAGTCACGATGGTTCAAAGACACCTTTTCATAGTTTATAAATAGGAATCCTATGTAACAATTTCAAAGTGTGATTTCTCAGAAATAATACATAAACTTTGGTTGATTATCTTTGTTGATTTTTACTTTCGATCCATCAAACCATAAGCGAGAAGTGAGAAGAATGCACGTGTTACTCCCCGTTAGGGCTTCAAGTGCAGCGAATTCTGAAGATGATCCCAACAGGGTTTTCTTTACACCATTTTTAAGACCAAGTGATGAAACATTGACTACATTTGATATCGACCAAGTAGTTTCTCCATCAACACCACCAAGATTTTCTGGACTTGATTCTTCAGATGATGAGAATTCACGTAATATCCTATGTTCTTTGAATAAATATAATTGCTAGATATTGTGTTTTCAAATTTCGATGAAATTGTACAACTACAACAATGAAATGGTATCCATAAGTGGCTTTTGCACCAAAGGCTGATCAATTGGAACTTGTGGAGAAACCATCATTCAAGAGGCAATAAAGCACAAAATAACATTTAGTCTAGGACAACCAAAGATGGAAATTCTCGCTTTCACCTGAGTATTCCAAACAAATCCATCATAAATGCTATATATGTGATAATATGAGAAGGTATTAATTAATTATCCGTACATGTATATATAATAGATGTTATTAGCGTATATGACAGGCCCGAAGGCTCATGGGCTCTATTGTATAGTTACCTAAATCCTTTGGAATTCAATATTATCCAATACTAATTAATATCAACAGGCGTCTGTGGCGGACAGGATCAAACTGGAAATTCGTGGCATTGGCACACACCTATCCGAGACGGATGTGAAGCTTAGGAACTTGATCAATTGAAGGAAACGATTAAGGAATGTGAGCTGTCTGATAATCCATCCGATAATCCAGATGGTTGGATGTCTAGTCTAGTCTCTAATGGCATATATGTTTACTGTCAAATCGTCGAGGAAAGTTTTAGAGGCAGTTTTTCTAAATCAGCTGCCATACTTTGTGGAGCTTTCAAAATACATGTATTTGACAATCCTCCTTCTCAAAAAGATACTATTCTAGCAATTTGACAGTAATTGGGGTTTTGGTTTTTAGCAATTTTAAGTATTGAAAGTAAATTTTTATCTCATGTCGAATATGAAAAATTAATTAATTGATTTTTTTTGCTTTAAGAAATGTACGATAACATTGTTTTAGGTGGTGTATATTTATATTTTGTAATTGGGGTTTTGGTTTTTATGTCCCCCTTGTATTTTATTTTTTTAGTTTAATTAATAAAAATTCGGTGTGGGGACGAGCCACCTAGCTTTCGATTAGGTTTCAAACCCTTTTAAAAAATCGTATCTTTCGTCGTTCTTTTTGCTAAAAGAATAGGTATAAGGGAATTTTTTTAGCATCTTCTGACACAAGGCATCAAAAAAAACCCGAGGAACAATATATGCACACACAAAAGCAAACACTATATGCAGACACAAAAGCAAACAATATATGCATGGTTGTTCGAGTGTTAGTATATGTTTTCAAAAATGTCAATGTTAGGTAGAATAGAGGGGTGATTGCATCATATCCGATCCTAGGTTCTTATGTCATCAATAAATTAAGTGATACGTTCAAATTAATTATCATATTAAAATTTTAGTCCAATGTCAAACAATTCTAAATAATTTCTACAACAACCAACCAGCTCTTCACCCATCCCTAGGGATGCTTCAATTCCTCTAGGATTGGTTTTTGTATTGCGTGGTGGATTTTATGAATTAGTCAACTGTTATGAAAAAGAACAAAAAAAAGACGACATTTATTTACCTGTTTATTCTTTCTATAAATAAGGTTACAGCAATTAGGGCTGGATGTACAACATAAGTTGAAATCGTTAAGAAACTGTACTTCTTCTTCGTTCCACTATTCAAAAGTCAGGAAAATGGTAAGCTCTTTGACTATAGGCTTCAGCAATCATTAATGCTATATGCTTACCTTTAACGGTTACTGGTACTTAAGTTCTTTATTACCTACACAACATCACTTTTTCTTAACTCTGTATTTGTGAACCATATGTAGGTTACCATTCATGAAGAGGTTGGACCATGGGGAGGTGATGGGGGACTTAATCCCTGGACATTCGTAGCAGAGGGTAAGATTGTCGGTATCCGCATCGCTAGTGGAGTCGTCATAGATTCCATCAGGTTCACATATGAGGATAACAGCCATGTCTTACACCATTCTGAAACATATGGTGGTGATGGTGGCACACTTAAACCAGAGGTACCTACCTGTGAGCTCTCACTACATCTATTATATATATACATATATATATATATATATATGTACATGTAAGGATAATTAATACCTTCTCATATTTATGTATACATGTAAGAACGATATTTTCTTATTTTATCACATAGCACTTATGTAGGATGTATTTTGGTTACTCAGATATCCTTTGATGAAGATGAGTACATCACCAGGGTTAGCGGAACAATTGGGGATTTTTACAATACTGCGGTCATTACAAGCTTGTCTTTTGACACCAACAAAGGGAAGACCTATGGGCCATATGGCACAGGAAATGGGATTAGGTTCTCATGGCCACTGACTGAGGCTAAGTTTATCGGATTCCATGGAAGTTATGGGGATTACCTCAACTCTTTTGGTGTCATTCTTGAAACCAAACAGTGATTTTGCAGGCTAATGTTATTTTTAAGGGCATACATATATGCCGTTGGAATATGCTTTTCAAATAAAGAGGTTCAGAGAACCTATGTAAAGCAGTTGTGTTATTTCTACTATAGAAATAACTCATGTGTGTGTCTTTGGTTTTAATGTTGTGTTGTGTGTACGTCATATTTGAGAATAAAAACTATTAAGTTGCATATAAAGTTATACTTGCGTACCCTTGTCATGCACATGTCTTCTTCATGAACTCCTCAAAAGCTTTTAAACATCGATAGTTTTATCTTGAATGCTTTGCTAGCTATTGATACCACCATGAATTTGGTTTGTGGTTAGTGCCTTTATGTGTTTTTTATTAAACCGGAGGGAACCGCACGGAAAAAAATTATTTCAAAAGAACAAAAAAATTACAAAATTAAAGGTGGGAACCCATTAACGGGTTGCATTTATATTTTTAATATTTTCCTTCATTTTGTTACCAATCATTATTCCAAATGTTTGTGAAGCTGTATTATATCTAACTAGAAGGATATTTGCGCGTAATGGCGAGATCCATTTTAATTTTAATGTTGTATTTTATTTTTTTGTCTTTATCAATTTTATAATACGATTTTATTAGTTTTGAAAAAATAGATTTTATTTTTTGTAAACTTTCTTTATTTCAGATTTTATTTTAAATTATAATATAGGTTTAATAAGGAAATTAACCAAAATAACCAAAATAATACCATTTTTGAATTTTAAGTAATCATGCTTTAATCAATTGTACTAACCGCATAATAATATGTTTTTAAGAGTTTTTGTCAAATGTTTTATAATATATTATATCCAATAAGCTACATTTTCAAGTACGATTCCAATTGAAATAATGGAACATTTCAAACACAATTCCTTCATGCTCACCTCTCCCAAATCTTTATATTAGGACGCGAGTACCGCTTGCTAATCGGCATAAACGTTGACTATGGGCACTAACTTCGGACCAATATTTAGTTAGCTACAAATATAAACCCAATAAAAATGTTTATTTTGGATACGGAAAATTTCATAATATACTTTAAGAACCATAAATAATCTTTCCAAATTAAAGAAATTTGAGAGACGCATATATATATATATATATATGAAAGAGCTATGCCTGTTTCTTGTGGTAAAAAGAAATAGGAAAAATAGAGTAAGTTACTAAAGCAATATATTTTAATTTCAGCATGTACATTAGAAAACAGAACTTGCATTACTAGATATTGCTAACAGGCGTATGCTCAGCATTCCAGTAATGCATCCCATGCTGACCGCATCATTTCCCCCAAAATTGCATCATTTGTCAAGATCAATTATATCATTGAATTAAACTCAAAACAACTATAATTTTATATGGTTCTATGTGTGTAACTTTATACTAGCACTGTTCAGCCATGGCTTACAACAAGCTCATTGGTGTGTAACTTTAACGAACTTAAACAAACATAAAATTCTACTTAAACAATCAAGAGCAACCAATTTCATGGGTTCCCTAATCAAAACCTTGACTCAAACCAATGGCTCAAGCCACCGAGCTAAATTTACGATGGGCAGCTAATCTGTTAAAATTTTAAGTGTGGATGAGGGTTATATATACACACAAGAGGAAGCAAAAAAAATCTTAAAACAAGCCATGTGGGATGGAAAATTCACTCACCAAACACCTAAAGTAGCCAAAGGCGCCCTGATAAGTTATCTCTCCCTATATAAATAAAACCATGTCTTGTTTTATTATGTGATATATAAATAAAACCATTTCTTGTTTTATTATGTGATTAAACTCTCACTTTTTATATTCTTTGAAATGTCAAATCTTTATAAATGATTATTATTAATTACTAATCAACTATTAACTAGTTCTGTATGACAAGAGGTAAAAATTCGAGCAAGATTTATTCAATTCTGAAATCTCAAAAAATTTCAAGATATCATAAAATTTATTGTAATTGCACACAATTCAAATATTAGTTCATCAAAAATGTTTGTCTTAACGGCTTGCGCAACCATCTATTTGAAAACATATTTGAAATCAAATAGTCATTCAATATTTGAAATATGATTTTATAAACATATTTATAGATATATTGAATAATGCATAAACCTACGTATATATAGTATATATTGATAACCATATTGTTTTAATCGTTTAATGTTTTAGATCTGATCAATCTTGATCTTAAAAACATAATTTAGTCAATAATTGACAACACAAAATTTAGAACAAGGTAGAACTTTAAAACTTATAGAATTTTTTATAATTTGATTAAGCTATTGATCCAATCAGTTACGTTAAGGTATATGAATTCTAATTTTTGAGATGTGAATCCCAAGAGAGCTTCTGTATATGATAAATCTTATTCGAATATCACTTTAAACTTCTATAGAACATTTTTATGAAAAGAAAGAAAAATGTAAAATTTTCACATTCTTAAAATTAACTTTAAGTAAACAATTTACTTAAAATTAATTAACCCAAAATTAAGCTTAATTGGCTCTAAAGTTATCCAAATTAAATTATTGACCTAAAATTGATTTAAATCAATAACAAATAGAAAGAATATATTATATAATGCCACAAACATATCTCCAAATAACTTATGCTCAACAGCAGTTGAAATAACTTTACAAGACCAAATATTATAAAAGTCATACTAGACGAATGCATTAGTAGGAATTGATTAATTATATCAACTATGTAATCCAAATAAATTAAAAGTCAAATATCTTCACTAAATCAATTAGCTCAATTAAATCTTTTTCCAATAAAATAGATATATGATGATAAATCTGTAATGGATCTTGAACCAATATGGTCGTCGTTCCAAAATTTAAATTAGATTATTGATTCAAATTTGAATACTATTAATCGGTCATAAATAATTAATTTAGAAAAATGGATGAACATAAAGGAATGTAAATAGAGGTTATGTCCATGTCTAATTTCAAATTTTGTTTTCCTTTCTGTCAAAACTAATAAATTAATAGCCTATAAACATGAGATAAATACCACAAGCTTTAAGATATCATAAAATGGCTCGATTAAAATATAAATTATCATTATTGGTAACGATCTCATTCCATATTTCAAGAATATACTAAAAGCTAAAAAATTTATTTATCACATACATTGACGACGGTATAAAACATAAATTAATTAAATAAACAAATAAACTATTCTAAGAATGTCATGGAATATATAATATTGCAAAATAAATTTATTAATTGATAAGATAATCCAATAAAATACTGAAGATGGATAATATATATATATACATGTATGTATATTCTAAAAAATATAAACCTTCGTACTAGATATATGACATAAAATTAATTGACCCAAACAAAAACAATATGGCCAATTAAATAAATTAATCCTCAAGTAAAGAAAATCAATTACGATATCTTATATTAAGTTAATGATCCATCGATCGTAATTCAAAACAAATTCAAGACTGAATATAATTTATATTAGACCAAAATTAAAGATATATATGTTTATATGTAACCGATGTAATTTTTAAATTAAATTTTGTCTTGGTCAAAAATTTATAACATGCCTAAATTCAATTTAAATTAATAATCAAATCTCAATTTTAAATCAATTTAAATGAAACACCTTTTATACTTAAACTATAAAGTACTCGCGCAATATAACGAGATACATCTCGAATTTAATGTTTTTTTGTCTCTATCGATGTAATAATAATTTTATGTGGTTTTAAAAAATCGATTTTAATTTTTCATTTATAAATTCGTTTTCTTATGTAATTTCTTTAGTTTAATTTTTTTATTATAATTTAATTTAGGTTTAATTACGAAGTAATTTATTTTTGGTTTAATAATATAATTTTTTATAAAGATAATAATTAAGAATTCTGTTAGAAATCCTAATTATATTTTAGATTTTTTATATTTAAAATGAGATGTTTATCCTGTATTTTGATTATGTTTATCTGCAGTTAGTTACACGAATTCGGAAATGAAGCTTTAATAATTTGTACTTATGCACAATTTATTTGTAATCTTGAATATTAAGTAATATGCATCAATAAATAGTACTACATGCATAAAAGATGGTTTTTAAGAGTGTTTTGTCAAATGCTTTATAATATTGTATAAATATAGATAAATATCTTAAGATAACAAAATATACACAGACATTTCTTAAAAAACATAAGCATTTATACAAAATTATTATAACTAATTTAATTAATCAATTAAATTTCCATGAGACGAGAAGAAAAAATCGATAATATACACAGAAAACAAAATTAGTATTGTACCATTTTTCCAAAATCAACACCTCAAAGAACATAGAGAAGAAAGCTCGTGAAAGTTTCGAAGCATGATTAATGATTACAGGATAGGTAAAAAAAGTGCCCTCATAACGAATAAGGAAACCAGGTTCAGTCGCCTCATCTCTAAAAGCCCGGCTCGCGAGGCGTCCCTCTCGCAGTAGAGTTCCAATAGCTCATGTCGGAGTAAGGTGCCATCGGACGTCCAATAGGCAGTCTCACGATCGGGCATGAGTGTCTGGAAGTTGTCATTGTATACTCCCGCGGGTCGGAAGACGGCGAGGGAAGGAGAGGGAGACAGGAGAATATGAACAGAAAATAGAAAGATGAGAAAAAAAAAGGAAAAAGTAGAGAATGCATAACTTAATGGAAAAAGGTAGGTAATGCCCAACTAAATATATAAAGTATAATCATATATGCAATCCATCTTCGGTTTATTGACAATTATGGGTTGTTGGATTTTTATGACACATATGAATTAAAAAAAATCGCCATTCAAAACCATTAGAACCATAACAGAAGGGCATGAATTAAAAGTTTCCTTTTCGTTTTAACACAGATGTTCTTCTGTTTTTTGTTAAACACTTTACTTTAGCTTTAAAAAAACAACTTTCATATCCAAATCAAAATTGTTTTAACGAAAAATTTATGAGAGCTTGTGGTTTATGAACCCATGTTGAGTTTGGCTTTGGTACCATTTATTATATTCATATGAGATCATCCTTAAGTATATGATAACAAGAATGAAGACATGGAACAAAAACACATAATCAAAAACACATAATCAGAAATCGATTTAACATAATACCTTAATTAATTTAGTATAACTAACTTGGAACAACAAAGTTATACGCAACAAAGTTTATTGACGCGAAAGCAGTCATTCTCACATATGGATCAAAGTTTTATAAAGCTCTATACGGTTTGTTTTAGAATGGGGCTGAACTGAATATAGATTCGTGTAGGCAATAGGGACTTGATCTCCTTTATTTATAGACCATTGAAACTTAGAGACTCATCCCATAAGGAGTCCTAGTTTATCTATAGATTTGATTTTAAATAATAGAAGATATACATTTACCTTAATGTTAATCAGGTAATTAACTTAATGAATTATCCTACTTAAATTAGGAGATATATATCCTAATATCTAATTGGATTATAACTGATATAGGATTATTTTGATAAATATAGATGTTAAATCAATTGTCCTTGAATATTTATTACAGATAATTGTAAAGTCCGATTAATTTCTAACATCGCATCCCAATTCAGAAGAAAGACCCAAACCGGCAGCTCATTGGCTGCCTAAAATCATATCGCAACCAGATCGAGGTCTTCTCCAACAGGCGACTACCCAACAGCAAAAACTCGCCTCTCAATTAGCAGCAAATAGGGGATGGAAAGTTCACCAAATGGATGTTATGTCCACGTTCTTGAATGGTTTTTTAAAAGAATAAGTATGTCAGATATGTAAAAAAGGGGAAGAGCACAAGCTCTTTCGATTGAAGAAGGCTTTGTATGGCACCTTATGCATGATATAGTAGAATCGATGAGTATTTTCTAAAGAGTTGTTGCAAAAGGCGCCCATATGAGAATAGTCTTTACATTAAAGAAGACAAAGGTAATTTGTTAGTTGTATACGTTTATGTTGATGATTTGGTATTCATGGGACATTATTTTAGTCTAATTGAGAACTTCAAGAAATCCATTTTCATAGGAATTTTAGACGACTGACATGGGTCTCTCCTCTACTTTCTGGGAATTCAAGTGACACAAAAGGGCTGGTATAATCTCTATCTCACAAAGGAAATATGGACGGACTTTACTAAAGAAGTTTAACTTGAACGAATCTTGTGTTGCATCTACTCCTAGGGAGTTTGGTTTCAAATTCTCCAAAGATACGTTAGAAAAGAATATCGATCCTACATTGTTTCGTAGTTTGATCAGGAGACTCGTGTACTTGATGGACACCTGTCCTAACATAATGTTTTCATTGAGTAGGATCGATACTTTTATGGAATCACCAAAGAAAAGTGACTTGAGGAATAAAAATGTATCTTACGTTTCATAAAAGGAAAATCCTGGGATCACTTACAAAAAGGGTGGATGATGCGAAGCCGAAATGTTATGCTGATAGTGATTTTGGTGGAAACTATGTTGACAATATAAGTAAGCCTGGATATACTTTCAACTTGGGTTCAGGAGAAATTCCTTGGCACTCAAAGAAGCAAGGTGTGGTTACACTATACTCTCAGAAGTACCATTATGTGTTGAAGTAGTTTCAATTTATAGTTTATATTATTGAATTCTATGTTTCAACGTATGTTTAACCGCTTCCAGAACTAACCATGAATTCACTTAGCGTTATAAGCTAATATATACGGTATATGTCTCTCAGGTGGTATGTACACAAGACTTGACATGGGGAAGGATTTGTATTAGACCGTTGTAGAGAATTTTTATTAATCTTATGTTGTATTAACTTATTCTGTATGAGACGAACTAGTTTATCGTATTACCATAACGCCTTACAGGGTGTAGGTAGGATCTTACAATTGGCAACCGTGATAACCCACAATGCAAACATCCACAGTCGAAAGTATAAGTTTTTATGCAACTTAATATTTTAATAATGAACTATTTGGACACACGACATTACATTAAAACGAAAAACAAACATGAATTGCTTCCGAAGTGGAACGAAATAAGAACTGTAGGTTTCTCTAAACCTCCTTTATTCAGAAAAGCACACAACTTCCAACAACATAGCGTGTATGTATTCCCTCACACTTAACATTTGACAGCATCATTGATTAGAGTTCTAGAGATCGAATAGTCTATGTCGAATAGAAGGCAGTTTTGGTTTAGCCATGGCTGAAGATGGGAAGGTTAAGATCGATAAGTTTGATGGTCACGAATTTGGGTATTGGAAGATGCAGATAGAAGATTATCTCTATCAAAAGAAGTTACACGAACCCTTTTCTGAGGAGTATTGTAACACCCTCAAATTTGGAAATAGTGACTAATTTAAAATTTTCAATATTACCTCAATTGAAAGATAAATCACTTCCTATAATTCATTACTTGAAGTTCCTCAAATAACCATTATATATAAACGTCTACAAAAGATAGGTCAAGGCCTATACTAAGACATAATTATAGTCGGGTGTTACTAAACTCAAAAGAGTCGCTATCTCTGAATGTGAAAAACGAAACCAAGAGCTAAATCGTTAACGTGCTACTCCCTATTACTCAAGTCTACACGTGTCGCTAGTACCAACCCCAACGATAACCTGATACACATACCGAAAAAGAAAAAGGTTAGTCTTAACGCCCAGTGAGCTCAAGATTTTATAACATATTCATAATTGATTGAAATCAAAAGATTTGCTTGATAAAAGACAATTCTCAAATGAAATAACTTCATTATAAAAGCAATATCTTTCCCAAATTCATTATTTCCATAATAAAAGTTTTAGACCAAAATGACATAAGAAATAAAAGCTTTAAATAGAAATACTCATTTAACGTGATACCAAACACAATGCTCACACGACCATAAATAAAGTTATGAACGTAGAGATAGAGAACGTAGTTTTAACCAAGTTTAATGAACCATTAACTCACGCTTACCCTTAAAGGGTGAAGATAACGGGGGAGACCTGATTTACCATTCATGGTGACAGAACACCTAAGTGAGTCACTTTTAAATGTTAAGAGTTCTTTCTAGGACCAAGGGATGTAGGCAGCAACCCATCACACAAGGAAGTATGAACTCCGAAGGTCCTAGTCAAGAGCTTGTGCTAAGGATTAATGGCTTAATGGCAGCAACCAATCGTCAAGCAAGTACGACCTAAGTTGATTCCAATTAGCGATGTAAGGATCAATGGCTTAATGGCAGCAACCAATCGTCAAGCAAGTACGGCCTGCGTTATTCTCTTACGTTGACCAAAAAGGAACAACAATCCCGATTTTTAAGACCGGCTTATATGCCTATGGATCAATTACATTATAGTCTATAAATCAAATATATCAAGCAAGACATATATTTAATTTCCCAACACCAATTCTTAGCTTAAAATATTATTTCCCAATAATCAATTATTTCTCAAGGTTAGGAAATGGTAGAGTTACACGACACTACGCGAATGACTAACGCACTCAAAACATATAGTCATTTAGATCGGACAAATGTCTACGAGACTCATTTTAGTCAAACCAAGCAAAAGCTCTATAACTCAAGTACTCAACACTAATGTAATTACTCAAAACATTGATTGAGACAAACCATTTTCCCAAATGAAATCATATTCATGTATTTCCAAAATGCCTCATAATGCCATAAAATGTAATTCCAACGGTTTATAAATCAAATACTCCAAAGATGCAAATACAACCAATGGTTTTCATTTAAAAGATAATGCACCCAAATAACTCAGATTTATACTTTATTTGTCAAAATGTCTAAAACTCAAATATAAGCCTCTTACATGATTTATAAACCCTTTTATACCAAATATGCAAACTTACCCAAATACTCACACATTTGATAAATAAAAAGTAAAACATGATAATACTTCACAATGGACGTTTTTGACATGTACATAGTTTTCACAAAGTAACTTGAAGTCACCTTGCTAGATTTAGGCTAAATCTAGGTTTACCTCAATCTTATGTTTTCTTTGATGACGACTTTAGATCCACCACTTACCATCACCAAAACTTTCATATAGATCATAAACAATCCCAAAGTACATCAAAAGAAACCCTAAATCAAAACCATAAACCAAACCCTAGATTTAGGATTTCGGAGAGACGATCTTACCTTCCACTCCTATAAGCTCCAAAATTATCAAATAACCTCTAGCCATCTTTGTTTCCATGATTAAGAGCTTCCAAATACGAAACCACAGCACTTGGAATCGCCCATGTCAAATACGAAACCACACAAATGAGAGAGATACGTTCAAAAGAAGGAAATCCCGATTTTATGCACTGTTGGTCGTCCGCGACAGTGACATGTGATTGTGCCATGTCACAATCGCATGGCACAATTGGCCGCTATGTACCCAGAGTAGATTTCGAGCTAGGGCATCTGATGGCTACCGGCGACAGTGCCCTGCCACTGTGACATGGCACTGTAGCCTGTCATAGTCACCCAACTGGTACCGAGGGCGTTTTTTTCCTACTTTTCACCCGTTTTGATCTTGTTACTCGTCTAGTAGATGATACCCAATATAATTCACTTCAAAATACGTATTTCAATTATTCAAAGAGTGGAACACAAAGAGGACTCGGGATTTCACTTTACCAAAGACCCGGTTGATACATTGTGTCATTGTCACTATAGCATGACGCAATTGTTGGGACCACCAACCACTTGGTACTACCGGTGTTATTGTGAAAGATGTCGTAATCGCATGACACAATAGTCGAGACGACCATACTATAAGTAACATCGGTTCTATTGTGACAGATGTCATTATCTCCTGGCACCACTACTCTAACTTCGAAATTAACTCTTCTTTATTAGATCGTTTGGTTCAACACTTTCTTCAACCGGGACAAAAATCAGGATGTTACAAGTATATAAAAGCATTGTGGTTAGTCGTAATGAGATTTGTATTTCCCACCTCCGGTTCGTGGATGGCACGATATTTTTCATGGAATGGAATAGTGCAAACATAGGCAACTTCTTGTGCATCTTAAATTGCATTCAGATGTCTTCGGGGCTCAAAATCAGTGTTGCAAAAAGTAAATTGTATGGGGTAGTTGTACCTACAAATGAGGTTATGTTAAATGTTTCTCACATGTTTTACTATTCAGCTATCTTGGACTTCCGATGGGCAAGTATATGAACAAGATTGACTCCTGGAATGATAACATCGATAGATATAACTTCAAACTCTCTAGTTGGAATCTTTGTTATATATCATTCGTGGGGAAGATTGACGTTGATAAAGTCTGTTTTGGGAAACCTACCTCTGTAATCTTTTTCTCCCTTTTCATGCTCCAGTTCGGGTTGTTAAATCTCTTAAGAGTGTGAGAGGAGACTTCTTGTGCGTGTGTGTGTGTGTGGGGGGGGGGGGGGCGCGGAGGTTCTGATACTAATTAGAAATGGTCTTGGGTAGAGTGGGATACTAGTCTTAGTGTCTTAAACAAACTCTGATATCGAAAAGGTAAACATGGAGGAATTTTATAGCAATCCAAAGAGTCGAAGACACAAGACGAATATCACATTTCGACATTATTACGGGTACGAATGTTTTAACACAATTATGGATGTGTAATATGTCTGGCAGAAAAAAGAATTACTTGTTAAGGTTACAAATCAAGATGTAATGACTCATTTCCAAATGATGAAAACCCGTAGAAATCAACTTATGTAATCACTTATTATTAATTATAATGATATCGTTTTGGTACTTGTTAATTAAAGGGAGCCGTTCTATAAAATTCATGGATCCGCCGCCACTGATCATCATCTTCCTCAACGCCTCCTTCAAACTTATCTTCTCCCTCAAGATATAGATCGAAAAATAAAAAGCATACAAGCAGATTTAGCAAGAAAAGGGAAAAGGTTTCGATCCTTTCGAAATCCAGATTTATATATTCTAGAAACTTAGAAAGGAAAGCCGCCAGTGGGTACCCAAATCTTACTTTTGATTCGTTTTTAAAATACGAGTTTCAACCCTATAATGTTTAAGCTTTGCTTAGCACCGAGATTTCATTCTTAACATTGTCAACTAACCATTAAAGTGATGATCATTGAGAAAGATTAGTTTTGATTATTGTTGGTTGAAGTGTATTTAGTTTTCAAGTAAAATTAATATTAAAGGATCCGTCCACTACCAACCCATGTATTGTTAGAGTTGTTTAATAATGATAATATGTTGGATGGCATCACCAATATTGAAAGAATGGTGTTTTTGTGTTTGTTAAAGAAACCCAAGACTACAATTGCCAACTATGTATGCTTTTGTGTGAGCCGTGGGTTATTGAGTATTAAATCTGCCAAAAGGGTGGATTTCCTTCTCCCAATTTTGCACTCTTTCCATTCATAGGTATCAAAAAAAATATTGCAAATAAAAAATGAATGTGTTAGCAAAGCACACATAGGAATGAACAAACCACAAAGTAAATTCATGGTGGTATCTTTAGCAAGATGAAAAAATGTGTTAAGAAGATTTTGATGAGTTCATGAAGAAGCCAAGTGCATGAGAAGGGTTCTTATTGAAAGTATAAGTTTGTATGAAATTTAATATTTTTAATAATGAAATACGAGTACACACGGCATTACATTAAAAGGAAAGACACACATGAACTGATTTTCTAGTAGAAAGAAATAACAAAACATAGGTTTCTCTCAACCTCCTTTATTCACAAAAGCATACGACTTCCAAGAGCATAGCATATATGTAAACCGTCATACATAACGTTCGTTGGACTACATGGCTCTTAGGGTTTTAGAATGAAACCCAAAGAGTCGATGCACGCCCCATAATTTCCAAAGAATCCGACAAAGTTACCCTTAGTCACCGACAAAGAGAAACTAGTCCCACCACCTTCGCCGTATGGCCCATAGGTCTTTCCTTTGTTGGTATGAAAAGACAAGGACGTAATCACCGTATAATTGTAAAAGTTTCCAAATGTTCCGCTAACTCGGATGAGGTCCTCATCGTCATCAAACTTCACCTGAGTATTCCAAACAAATCCATCATAAATGCTATATATGTGATAATATGAGAAGGTATTAATTATTCGTACATACATATATATATATATAATAGATATAGTGAGACCTCACAGGTACCTCTGATTTAAGTGTGCCACCATTGCCACCATATGTAGGAGAATGGTGTTGAGACCTGACTGTTATCCTCGTAGGTGAACCTGATTGAATCTACGATGACTCCACTGGAGATGCGGAAACCGATAACCCTACCATCTGGTTTGAATGACCAGGGATTAACTCCACCCGCACCTCCCCATGGTCCAACCTCTACTACTTGACTAGTCTGCATATATATGGATCAAAAATACAGAACTAATTAATAAAAAGTGAAGTGGGGTTGTTGGAATTAATTAAGTACGGTAATCCTAAACCTAGTATTCACTTATATATATATATATATATATCTATATATATATATATCTATATATATAGAGAGAGACATCTTAAAATACAAACCAACCAAAGGTTACAAACTCGTACAAACTAATATAAAAATGATTTTTTTTCTTGATTTTTTTATCAAGCACTATGATTTAAGATATTATCACACATATGTTTGTTTCACCTTGTGAAAAAATCACATGTGAAAGATTTACATGTGAAACTCTTATATTATGAAATAAACATATGTGAAATAACATCTTAAAACATAATCATATTGTTTGATGAAAAAAAATCAAGAAAAAGATCATTTATATATTGGTTTGTACGAGTTTGTAAACTTTGGTTGGTTTGTATTTTAAGATGTGTCTATATATATATATATATATATATATATAGTTAACCATAGTGAAAAAGCATACCATTTTGCTTGCTATGAATAATATTTGAACAATTAAGGAGCTGAAGCTATGTTGTATATCAAGCCCCACTCCCTGCAATCCATCACACAATGCTAACAACCAATTCTAGAGGAAGCATCCCTTCTCATGGTGAAGAGCTGGTTGTTAGAGAAATTACTTAGAATTCTTTTTCCATTGGGTCAGCCTAATTAACCATTAATATATGTATGTGTCTATATATATATATATGACAACTAATTTGATCGACGTATGCACTTAAATGGTTGATGACATAAGCTCCTACGATTTAACTATTACCACTCTCTTCTACCTAACGTTGATATTCGAGAAAACAAATATCTACTAGGCACTCTAACAACCATATATATATATATAAACAATTAACCTTTACCCACAAATTAAAATTCAGGAAGGGAAATGTTCAATAAACAAAGTGGTTATGTTTGGAAATTTAAGGAGATGTAATCATCATAATACATGGTCCAACAGTTCCGCATCTATATCTATATCTATACTTCTATACTATATTAAAAAGGAGGAGTTTCAGTTATCTTGAAAATTTTAAGATGTATAAGTTATTATGCTGGATGTACAAGTGTTAAAGCATGCATAACTTCCCACTTCTTCTACCTATTTTAAATCAAATCATTTTTGATTTTTAAGTTGCAATTTATACCCTATAATTAGTAATTTAATTTACTTTAAGGGGGCGTTTGGTTCGCCGGAATGGAATGGAATCTGGTGGAATTGGAATCTGAATTTCTTTGACAAGATTCCAATTCCCTTGTTTGGTTCATTGTTTTCAAGAATTGGAATTGGGTAAATTCCTAAGAATTCCAAAAAGGGGCCATTTGAGATTCCTTAGCTTACCCATGGGATTTCATGGGAATTGAATTGGTTCTTTTATTAATGCCTAAAATACCCTCATCCTATGTAACATCAATAATTGCCTCAAACAGACTTTTAATCTACAGTGGCTTAATGCTAACAAACAGACTTTTAATCTACAGTGGCTTAATGCTATAGAAAGTGGCTTAATACTATAGAAATGGCTTATATATATCAAAGGGACTGAGAGCTAATTCGCTCAGCTATACATGACTGTTTGGCAGTGGCTTAATGCTAACAAACAGACTTTTACAGTGACTTAATGCTATAGAAAGTGGCTTAATACTATAGAAATGGCTTATATATATCAACGGGACTGAAAACTTATTCGCTCAGATATACATGACTGTTTGGCAGTAGCTTAATGCTAACAAACAGACTTTTACAATGGCTTAATGCTATAGAAAGTGGCTTAATACTATAGAAATGGCTTATATATATCAACGGGACTGAAAGCTTATTTGCTCAGCTATACATGACTGTTTGGCAGTGGCTTAATGCTAACAAACAGACTTTTAATCTAAAGTGGCTTAATGCTATACTATATTTTATGGTGTAAATCAAGGAAGTATATTTTATTAAAGTATCTTTAGTGTTAAAAAAAATTGAAATAAATAATAATTATTTTATTAAAGTAATTTTAGTTTTAAAATTATTTTTAATAAAAAGGGTATTTTAGTCATTTGCCGGAATTTCATTCTAATTCCAAGGCTACATTCTGTGAACCAAACACGTATTCCAATTCCTTCAACAGATTCAATTCCAATTCTGCCAACCAAACAGGTGGTCAAACCTGACAACATTCCAATTCCAATTCCTTCAAAGTCAAATTCTTTTAACAGATTCCATTCCAGCCAATTCCATTCTGCGAACCAAACGCCCCCTAAATCCCTTACTTTTTCATTTTTACTTTAAATCCCCTATTTTTTTTAATTTTTAATTTTTCATTTTATGCCCTTATCATATCAACATAAATAATTATATACGAATTCAAATCCATTAGAAAAAATACATTTCTTTTTTTACAAACATACCATTATAATCGTCTCGTCGATATCTTCAAAATGAATCTAATATTGAATATTTTTGAATTTAATTATACTATTTAATAACATGAATACATACAAAAAAATCTATAATATATTATAAAAAAGAGTTACATCTTGAAATAAGAGGTTCAAATTCGTACAAAATTGAAAGTTACCATAACCTCTCCACCGTGTCTATTTCATATTAAAAATCATATTATTTTTAATTTCTAAATAACGCTTTATACCCTTACTAGAAGAGGTACCTGCTGTATTGCAGCGGAACTTAAATATTTCATCAACATTAATGTTATATATCTTAAACTCTTTTAAAACATCAAATTATCTATCATTATAAACTTATAAATCGGCATCCATTATTTTTACAAACCCAAGTGCATTTAAAAGAAACAAAGTAGCACATTTATGACATTTGTTTTGATGAAAATGTAAAAATAATGGATGCCGATTTATAAGTTCATAATGATAGATAATTTAATATTTTAAAAGAGTTCGAGATTTCTAACGTTAATGTTGATGAAATATTTAAATTTCGCTGCATTAAGCGTTACGTTTCTAGTAATGATATTATTTGTAAAAACAAAACATATTTTTTTAATGTAATTTGATTCATATACGATTATTTATTTTAATATGATAAAGGTGTAAACTGAAAAATAAAATAGTTAGGGGTATGCAAAACCCGAATAATCCGAACCGAAAATAATGTGTTTGTGCAAAACCCGAATACCCCGAAATCCGAAACCCGATTTTTTGGAGATATTTAGGTTCGGTTTAGGTTTGATATTTGGTCACGCGACACGTCCAAAAACCTGAAATATTATACATATATAGTTAAATATTATATAAATATATTTATTTATCTAATTATCTTATGAAAATCTTATATTATAGCTAGGTCCAAATGTTTTATGATTTCTAAATTTACCATTGCTTTCATCAATTTATCGATATGAACTCATCTTCAAAATCGATTAAATTTATATTTTTTTTCTTGTATTATAACTATATCTGAAACTGATCGATCTCAACCCGAACCAATCGCAAATCTGAAGACTAAAGTTCGGGTCTTTGTCTCCATATTCGAAACCCGATCGGGTTTTTGATTTGTCCACCCGAATCTGTCCGACCCACCCGATGCACACCTCTAAAGGGATATGACGAAATTTAAAAACTAATTATATAAGGTGTAAAAGGAAAAGGTAAAGAGTTAAATATTTATATAACTATAGAACATACAATGTAAATTTTTTAAAAATAAGTTGTTACTATTCATGTATATAATAATATGATTAAATCGAAAAATATTCAATACTGAACTCATTTTGAAGGTATTGACGACACGATCATAATGATATAATTTATAAAAATAGAAACTTAATTTTTAATTGTCTTATGTCATATACAATTATTTAGGTTAATATGATAAAAATATAAAATGAAAAATGAAAAAGTGAATGACATAAAATAAATTAAATAACTAACTATATAGGTGTCAATTGTAACTTAAAATTTTAAAATAATTTAATTTATATAGGAAGTGGAGGTTGGAGTAAAATTCTAAAGTTTTAGATGTTGTAGTTCATGCAAAAAATGTTGTACCTCTTAAAAATGTGAAGTTAACTATTTAACATGTTTTATATAATAGTATAAATAAAATTATATATGTTAATATGAAAAGATTGTGAAATGAAAATTATAAAAGAAAATGATATAAACTAAATTAACTAACAAAGTCTAGGTGTATAAAATGTAATTCAAAAATTGAAATTAATTTTATGGAGGTACATGCATGAAAATATTATACCTTAGGCAATGAGGTTGGAAGTCTTAAAATATTTAAAGTAACCGTTTAATAACTTTTATATAATGGTATATATAGTATAGATAGATAGATAGATGAGGGGTGTAAAAGAAAAAATAAAAATTAAATTATTTGATTTTTTAAAAATAAATTAGGGAAAAGTCCATTTTAACCCAACCCTCTTTTGTGTTTTGAATGGTTAAGTCACTGGACAATTTTTTTGAACAAAAAAGTCCTTGAACTTTACAAAACATATCAAATAGGTCCTTAGGATTACCTTTAACTTGTTTAACCGGTCAAAAAAAAAAACAAAAACAAATTAATATTAAAAGACCAGTTAAAACCCTATATTCTAATATAAGCCGCCCAACTCCATCGTCTTCTCCCACCAGACCCCATCGTCGCTCCTCCCCACAATCGTCGGCGTCCGACGCAGCAAGCCAACAATCCATCGCCGGCGTTCGTACCAGCAGAGTTAAGCCGCCCAACTCCATCATCTTCTCCCACCAGACCCCATCGTCGCTCCTCCCCAACAATCCATCGCCGGCGTTCGTACCAGCAGAGTGAACTCACGCCGGCGTTCGAACCAACACTTCGTCACTGTTGTTCGGTGCCCACACAGCAGGCCACGCAGCAGCCCACACTTCGTCACTGCTATTCGTTCCGCTGGTAACTTCGATTCTTATTGTTTGCAAGTTGTGTTCTACATGAAAACAACCGCTATTGTTTAATTTTCTAATAGGATATACCGGGGTCATTTAGCTTTCTGATCGGATATAATGGGAATAGCATAGTTGTATGTGTTTTGATGATTTTGTTTGTGTTTTCTGTTTTATTTTGGGCTTGACTGGGTCTGTTTAGATTAAGCCAGCTTAATGGCCGTGGGTTTGTTTCGTTGAGCTGCAGGTTTTTTTGGTGCTCACTGTTTACTTTCTGCTTGTAATTGGTTGGTATCCTTTCATTGTGGTAATAAAGCTATTGGTTATGATGTTCAAGAAAAAAGTTGGAAATTTGAACAAGTTAATATTTTTCCATGTGTATAGGGTGTGAAAGTAGACCCATCCAAGATAGAAGCAATAATGGGTTGGGAAGCTCCAAGAAGTCCTACAGAGATAAGAAGTTTTCTGGGATTGGCTGGTTATTACAGTAGATTCATACGGGACTTCTCAAAGATTGCTTCACCTTTGACCGCTTTAACCAGAAAGAATGTGAAATTTGTATGGACAGAAAAACATACAAATGCTTTTGAGATGTTAAAGAAAAGATTATGTGAGGCACCTGTGTTATCCTTACCAGAAGGTTCTGAAGACTTCATGGTATACAGCGACGCGTCTGGGTCTGGATTGGGTTGTGTTCTAATGCAACGAGGCAAGGTAATTGCTTATGCTTCAAGACAACTAAAAGAGCATGAGAAAAATTACCCGGTGCATTATTTAGAGCTAGCTGTTGTTGTTTTTGCACTCAAGTTATGGAGACATTACTTGTATGGCACACATTGCATCATCTATACAGATCATAAAAGTCTGAAGTACGTCTTCGATCAGAAGGAACTTAATATGAGGCAAAGACGTTGGTTAGAGTTGATCAAAGATTATGATTGTGAAATCAGGTACCACCCTGGGAAAGCTAATGTAGTTGCGGATGCGTTGAGCCGTAAAGATCGAGGTGGCGAGATATTGGTCAGATTTAATAAAATTGAAGTCATCTCAAGTTTGATTGAAAGAATTAAAGCAACACAGAATGAAGCTTTATTAAAAGAAAACTTAAAGGATGAAGTCATGATGAAGCAACAATCTTTATTAGAAGAAGATAGTCGGGGTTTAAAGCTATTTAAAGGAAGAATTTGTGTGCCAAAGATCGGGGGTACTCGAAATCTATTATTAGAAGAAGCACATAAGTCAAAGTATTCTATTCACCCAGGAAGCACCAAAATGTATCGAGATTTGAAGTTACACTACTGGTGGCCTGTCATGAAACTTGATATAGCAAAGTATGTGGAGAAGTGTGTGACATGTTTACAAGTAAAAGCAGAACATCAACGACCATACGGTAGTTTGCAACCGTTGGTTATACCAGAGTGGAAATGGGATCATATTACTATGGATTTCTTGATGGGTTTACCCAAGACGTTGAAGGGTCATGATGCTATTTGGGTGGTGGTAGACCGATTGACGAAAAGCGCACACTTCTTACCAATGAAAGAAACTTGGTCAATGGACCGATGGGCCAAGTTATACATCGATGAAGTGATTTCAAGACATCGAGTGCCATTAACCATCGTCTCCGACAGAGACAGTCGATTCACTTCCAAGTTTTGGGATGGACTACAACGAGAATTGGGCACAAGAGTGAATTTGAGCACTGCCTTACATCCTCAAACCGACGGACAAAGTGAGAGGACCATTCAGACTCTCGAGGATATGTTACGTTCTTGTGTATTTGATTTTAATGGGAGTTGGGACGTGCACTTACCATTGGTTGAATTTGCATATAACAATAGCTATCACTCTAGCATCGGTATGGCACTGTTTGAAGCATTATACGGGCAAAAATGTAGAACACCCGTTTGTTGGTTAGAAGCTGGAGAGAAGCAATTTGCAGGCCCTGAGATTGTACAAGAAACTGCAGACAAAGTTAAGTTGATTCGTGAACGTCTTAAGGCTGCACAGGACCGGCAAAAGAGCTATGCAGATCGAAAGAAACGACTTATAGAGTTTCAAGTGGGTGATAAAGTCATGTTAAAAGTATCGCCTTGGAAGGGGGTGATCAGATTTGGGAAACTCGGGAAACTTAGTCCCCGTTTTCTTGGGCCTTTCACAGTGTTAGAAAAGATTGGATCCCAAGCCTACCGATTAGACTTACCACCAGAATTGCAAGGCACTCATGACACTTTTCATGTATGTTATCTACGAAAGTGTTTGGTGGAAGAAGAAAACGTTATCCCTTTATCAGAAATTCAAATAGATGATAAAATGTGATTTATTGAAGAGCCTGAGGTGATATTAGATCGGAAGACAAAGAAGTTGCATCGGAAGGAGATTGGGATGGTTAAAGTACAATGGAAACATCGTCGGGGTTCAAATATCACATGGGAACCAGAAAACGAAATGAGATTTCGCTACCCAAAATTGTTTGAGGTTTAGATTTCGGGGACGAAATCTCTTTTGACAGGGGGAGAATTGTAACATCCCATTTTTAGGGATTAGTAAAAGGAAATGTTAATGGTATAAGTTTGGGGATTGGAAGTTTCCTAAGGAGAAACCATGAGGGTTTATGGTTAAATGTGAAAAATATTTAAGAAAAAAAAAGGAAAAAAAGGGGGTTCTTTCTTTCTTCTCCTTCTCGATTACACGCTTCAAATTGGGTTCTTCTAAACCGACTCGGACTAAAATCAACTCCTTCATATTCAGCGATTTTCTGTCCATCATCATCATCTTCTCGGTTTTCTTTCTTCTTATTGTAATCAAGGTACCAATTCTTATCTTTCTTATTGAGGTTTTTACCTAGGGTTCCTTTATATAATCTTTTGGGTGAAATCTTTGAATTGCTTGAAGATTTTAGTTATTTTGATTATACTTTGCATAATTAGATATGAATTAGTTTAAGTTTCATTGTTGTCTTCAAGTTTTAGAAGTGTTTATTCAAGAATTGGAGATGGAAATTGCAATATTTGACTACCTTTAAGGTCAAACTATAAAGTTAGAGTTTGAAGCTTGGAAATTTGTATGAATAGGTTAAAATACTTGAGATAGATTGTTCCTTTGCATTATTTGGGTGATATTTTATGGATTCAAGAAGAAAGTTTTCACCCAAAAACGTTTTTGATGAGAAATTTAAGAGTTAGTCCAAAACAATTGACTTTTTCAAAAAAGTCAAACTGTTTTGCATAAAATTTAAATTATGTAGTTTTATGCAAAATTAAAGGTTGGGATAAAAGGGGTGGAGTTATATAAGGTATATGAAAGTGGTTTAATAATCAAATCACCTTTTCGGAGGGATTTGGATGGATATTCAAAGTTAAAGATTGTAGATTTTCGGTTTGAGTGAAAATAAGGGAAATGTTATGTTATATGGATTCTAAGTGAAAAATGGATATGAGAACCTTCTAAGCATGTCCTAAATGGTAAAATAATAATGTTTTGAAGGTTTGAATTCACGTGAAGTAATCCATAAGAGTTATGGGTAAGTGGTCGGGTTGAATTAGTTTGTTGTCAAAGCTTGTAAAAATCATTAAAAATTACTCGTATCTCGGATTTAAGCGTGTAATACCTTTTTGGAATCGTTGGGTTATATTCTACAAGTGGTTGTGACGACCATGATGTGAGTAAGAGTTTAAATAAATCAAAAATCTGATTTGTAGAGCTGTCCGTTTTCTATATATATATATATATATATAAAACATATGATTTTTATAAATCTAAGCTAAAATGGTTTTACAACCGGTATGAGTGATTCTTAATGGACTAAATCTTATGGATTGAATGTGTTAGTAGAATGGATGTACTAATATAGAGATCATGCATGGCTTATTTAGGTGTCAAGCCGGTCGAAATGGCCGTTCGGAGCCTAGATTCGCCTAATTTTGACAAAGGTGAGTTCAAGTAGATGTTACTGGGTGCACGTCAAACAAATGTGTTTTCATAACTGATTCATGTTGATTGTATTGAATATGCATCATGGAAAATGTTTTATGCAAAATGAAACGAGCATGTCAATTGACAATTAAGTGGTATTTACTTGATGTATGAAAATCTGATATTTAGTTGAGTAGACTTAAATTACGTTAATGAACATATGAGATATGTTGAGTGGTTATACATATTGACAAGAGATATAGAACGTGGGACGTTCGTTGGAAGAAGTTTAAAACTGAGGGTTGGGAGCCCGAATAGTTGGCTACTAGACATGGGGCCCGAGGGGCCAAGTATATACACTTACCTGGGAGGTCAAATTGATGTATGTACACCGACCTGGGAGGTCAAATGGCATGTCTAAATTAGCCAACAGTGGTGGTGGTGGTCGGCGGCGGTGGTGGTGGTGGTTATGGTGGAGGTGAGGTGGCCCACAGTGGTGGTGGTGGTGGAGATGGACGGTGGTGGTTGTGAAGGAAGTGAATATTAAGTTTATATATCAAATGAGGGTAGATTAGTGATATTTGATTTTCTGTCCCATTCTTGTCCCATCTTGTTCCACCTATTTTGGTGGAACAAGAAAAACCCATTTTTTGTCCCACTTTGTCCCATATTGTCCCAGTCCTGTCCATGTCCCATGTCGCACCAAACGTGGGACAATGAATTCTTGTCCTGTCCCATGCTGCACCAAACGTGGGACAGACAGTTATGTCCCGTCCTGTCCTGTCCTGTCCCATGTACCAAACGCACCCTGAATGGTCTTTGATAGGTGCCAAAAGATAGATTTGAACACAAATGGGGCATATATTTCGAGGGGATTATAAGGATGGGGGCATGGGGCCTATTCTGAAAATGGGGTTGAGCATATCTGCTGAATGAATATGGAATCACGCATATTTCTGAAATGGTCTATTTTCTGAGCAGACGAATTCAAAGGATGTTTTAATGAAGCATAAAAACTCAAAGTGATCCTATCAAGAGTTGAGCCTAAAAATCAGATGCAGATTAACGATTTCAACATCGGGCGACTTTCAAAGTGGGTAAAAGCCGCAGGAGACCCACTTTCTCCACTGTTTCGAGACAGATTTCGACAAGATCGACTTTCAGGACGGTTAAAAGACGTATGAAACCCACTTTTCCCACAATTCGATTTTAATTTCCTAAACTGAGTGGCTCTTGTTAGGGTTGGGCCTCACCTCAGTCAAGTGTGTTCAAAACGAAAAGGCCACGTACATTTCAACGATTTCTCTTCAATCAGAAGATATAAGAGGGCTCATTAACCGTCAAATGGGGGGATCGATTAGAACAGCAATCGAAGAGTAGGAAGGAGACGATTAGGGAACTTTCACTACGGGTTTCATCATCAATTAGGTATTTTAGATTAGGTTTAATAATTGTATTTCCTAGTTAACTTGTCTTTTAAAGCAATGAGTTTGTAATTATTTGATCAATTAAGTATTTTAGACTAGGTTTAATGTTTGCATTTCCTTAACTTGTCTTTTAAAGCAATGAGTTTGTAATTATTTGATTGGGATTGTGTTGAGACGTGTTGAACATTTTCATATCATTCGATTTCCATTTGGGTAAAGCTTGATTTAATTGTTTATCATAGTTGGATAAATCAATTTGAGTAGGTAACCTCATATTTTTTAGCTTAATTATGAATTGCTAGATAGTGTCATGGATCCGTAACTGTTCGCAATTATATTTTAGTAGCATACAGTACTTCAATTGTTTGGTTGTCCGATTAATTTGAAGTGTTGTGATTCTGCCTAATCTAGTCTAAATGGTCGGCTTTCGATCACTAGCTAAGAATGGCATTTGTCCAAGTCTAATGCAATTGACATTTGAGTCTATATATGTTCGTAACTAGACTTAATTAGCTGATTAGAAACTAACTTATGGAGCGTTTCATGCTAGTTTAATATTACGAACAAACAGAGTATCGATGCGTATCGATGATTATAGTCATTCTCGGATAAAATGAGAAAAATCCATTATGAAAAAGTTTATGATATACGGTCTGGTCATTGATTTACACTCATTGCTAGTTTTTATCTATTTGTTATTCGCCTTAATTTCATATGTCTAGTTTAGAATATCAATTCAACCCCTCCCCCTTTTTTTACGTAAAGCATAGAAGTTTTACACCACTCACGGCCAATCCCTATGGATTCGACCTACTTGCCACTATTACAGTTTAGGTTGTAATTTGAGGTAATAGGACTTTATTATTTGTCTGGCTCGACACCCTTCAGACTCCATGAACAAATCTTCTTGGAAGTTGCATCGAGCAACACTGTATAAAATATTTGGGAAGACTGATCAACCCTAATTGCGCTTATTTTTAACCGTAAAATCATTCAGAACTTGAGATATTTATCCTCACACCTTAAAGAATTAAGACAGGAGATTAAAAAGGTAAATTTGATTTATAAATATTTTAGCGTAACATTGAACCCCTAAATTTATTGTTTAAGTGTCTGGGTGGCGTCAAGCTCGTAGTAGTCAGTCATGGCTTAGTGACTCGAAAATCCAATGAGTTTTCATAACTCATTTCCCCAAACGGAGGATATATGACTAATATGATACATCTATAAATTATATAATATGTATTACGAGTTATCATTCTCTGTTATATATATTATCACTTTTTGTTATATATGTTACGACTAAAATGTCCTATTCGTATTGAATGTTGTATGAAGTCATCATGTTGACTTTAGTATAGTTGACCTTGTATAAATGACATGCTTTATATTCATTTGTTAGTTGACAATTGACAATGTATCATGTTAAAAATGAGCTAGCCAGAAAGAGAATTGAGAGTCATGTATGGTGCTTTCATGATAAATCCAATATAAGGATGACGAATTCACTCTCAATTATCCATTATTATTATTTTTATTAGTTGTTGAATCAGATCTGGGATCTACAAGTGGTATCAAAGCAAAATTATTGAATCTTTCTTCTATACAATCATTAGAATTCAACAATTTTGAAGACTTTATTCACCGTGCGTTTTAATTGAAGTTTTGGTAAGTTTTCGACCAAAATCTTATTGTTTGGAGCTTATTTTGATGCTATTTGATTCCAAATTGGTTCATGGTTTGATTGTACATCAATTAGAACCAACCACAATCATCAATTTCAAGAAATCTGAGTTTTGCATCGAATTTTGAGGATTTCGATTTTTGGCTACTGTTTTGGGATCAAAGTACTCGATTTTGATGTTGCTTGCCAAAGGTTTAAGAATTAAAGTTGTTCTAAATTGATTATCAAGCCTTCATTCAAATTTTCAGATGAATTGAACAAGTTTTGGGATTTGGATCGAGATCTGGTCTTAAAAGTCGACAACATTCATAACCTTAGCATGGGCAATCTTCATAGGCATCGTACACTATGTTATTGAGCCTTGCGTAGTTGTGTTCTAGAGTTGCACAGTAACCTTCGCATAAGGCGTGTGCGAGCTTATCCGAGCATTGCATAAAGTTGCCTTCGCACAAGCTTGTCCGAAGCCTTCATAATCCTTGCATATCTTTACTCGAATCTACCCGAGCCTTGCATGAAGATGGTTATCTCCTAGTGTTGTGTGAGCCTCGCATAGTCCCTCACAAGGCTTATACGAGACCTCATGTTCATCCTTCACATGATACTGTTCCTTCGCTTAATGCACATGCAATCATTTTTCGCACTTAGTTTTTATTGCATGTACAAGGGAGATGCAAATTTGTTCATACTATACGAAATCCTCTGCGACAAAGCCTTTACGAAATTTTTCTTCTCGGGGCGCTTACCCCAGACCCCGCAAGGGCGTTTCCCCTTGACTCCACCCGCTAACCAGGTAGCGGGACCCCCTCTACGCAGTAGGGAGATATTCGCACAGTCATGATTAAGAAAAGTCAACACAACTATTCATTGTTTAAAACTCTAAATTGTCAAGATTTCTATATATTGGGTGTTTCAATCTGGGATTTTGTCTGATTAGGTAGCCGTCTTACTATCTGTAATAATTACTCTGAAGATTTATTCTTGAGACTAGACCGTTGAGTGCTTGCAATAAGTTTTTTGAACTGATCACTTAGAGCATTGAGTGCTTGAAATCATTGTTCTACATGTGTCTCAAGATGCTAGATCGTTGAGTTTCTTCAATCCTTTTTCTGTTCTAATTAAGCTTCTGGAGTGACTACAATCAGTGGTTTGGTAATATGATTGTGTGTCAATTCTGAGTGCTTATAATCAATCAGCTATTGAGAAGATGGGATTTCTAGAAAAAAAATCATGTGATGGTCTGGAGATATTATACTAAGCTTACCTATACAGTTGCCGGTTCTTCTCACCCTTGCACTGTAGTGTTTGCTACGAGTTGCTACCTCCTTCAAGTTTTTAAGCTTAATGCCAATTCAACTCACAGTTCAAAGACAGATTCTTTGTTATAAACTGAAGATGCACTGTGGATTGTCATGTAATTCACACAATATCATTCTTATGGGCTTATCGGATGTGTTGAATTTCTATAAAGTTAAAAATTGCTTTGAGTGCACCAAGTCGAGGTTATTGCACATTGATTTTGACCATTCAATTGAAACTATGAAGATTAAGAGCTTTATTCAAGGGGGAACCGGGATTGTTTTTGAAGATGCAACGCTAATCTTTTTCAAAGCAATCAAGGGGGAGAAAGCTAAAGATTTGAGATGATAATTCCTTCACATAATATTAGGGGAGATTGTTAGGACTAAAATGTCCTATTCATATTGAATGTTGTGTCAAGTCATCATGTTGACTTTAGTATAATTGACCTTGTATAAGTAGAATGCTTTGTATTCATTTGTTAGTTGACTAGTCACAATGTAGCATGTTTTTTTTTTGGGTAAAAGGGACGGAACCCTTGGCAAAATTTTAATCAAAAAAACTAAAATTTACAGGATACAAGGGGCATACCCCAAGATTACAAATAGACGTCCAAGAAAATGCTTTGGAAAAAAAGAACAAGTAAAATTCTAATACTATCTTTAATTCTGTAGTAGCAATCTTTAACAGTGTTAAAAACACCGTCAAACTGCCCAAAATTGCAATAAACTCTAACGGGGTTAAAAGTTCCCTTAGAGCCCTTCAAGAATTCAATCTTGTCAAAAATGCTACTGCCATCCTCTTTTTCACAATCAAACAGACTCATGTATTAATCTGACAGCTAGATGAACCCTTCTCCACATTCCTCTTTTCCTGCTTAAAATTATCCAATTTCATAAATTCAGGGGCCCCATGATCAGACATAACATCATTAACTTCATAGGGAGGACCCGAACACAGATTCAAGTAGTATTCAACTTGTCTCTCAAACCACTTATCTTTCACATAATCAGGAGGATGACTTTTGAGATTAAACCATGTATCCACAACATCTTTTTCCAACTCCCAATCATCCTGCTTGTTCATTTTTGCATCCTCCATCAAAACTTCAAAAGAATTACTCATTTCCACTACATTACCATCACTTTTTCCAATAATTTTTTCTTCATTACTATGCTTTTTAGGAATCAAATTCAGCTTCAAGTTGCTATTAACCACACCTTCACCACTTGAACTTTGCTTGTCTTTAATCTTTTCATCAATCTTCTTTTCACCATCATTCATTACTTTTTGATTCTCCCCTGCTTTAGAAGTGGAAGCCTTGTCATTACCCCTTGCTCTCCATTATTGATTACCATAACCAAACCTTTGATTATTAAATTTTTGCACATTTCTCCTCTTTGAAACTTGTTGGAATTCAACATTTTTACTTTTCTCATTCACTTTTAGATTCTCTTTTTCATTCCTTTTTTTAGGTTTAATGCAGCCAATTCCTCTTCACTTTTAGGCCTAACTCCACAATCTTTAAAGTGATGGCCAAAGACTTTGCAAAACCCACAACAAGGTGGTTTCCATTGATATGAAATAGGGATATTAGTAGCCGGAAACCCCCCCCCCCCATTTGGCATTAACACCCATAGGAAGTCCAACATTTGCATCCACTTCCACCAAAACTCTTGCATATGAAGCTCTTCCCGACTTGTTTACACATCTTTCTTTGGTTACTTTATTAAGCATAATCGGCCTTCCAACACCACTAGCTAAGTAACTTATGCCTTCACCATTCCAAAGTTCATACGGAATACCGTGAATACTAATCCATAGTGGAACTTTGCTAGGTTTAGGCTTAGCCTTGAAGAATCCTGGAGACCATTCTTTAACAAATAGAGGAACGCCATTCACTGACCATACTCCATTTTTAAGCACTTTAATCAAGCCTTCCTCACTTTTAAATTTGAATAGCCACATACCATTTTCACCCAAGGAGCAACTATCCAAATCAAAAGTTCTCCACATTCTATGAAGATTATAAACCACCTTTCTATATGGTAAGTTTATACCCACAAAATAGCCATAAAGATGAAGAGCATACTCCGAGCATCCTATTTTAACCAATTCATCCGGAATGTCTACAAGAACTGAACCATGTGGTAGCCTCAACGGAGGAATATATCTAATCTTGACATCGTCAACCATACTCTTTTCTTTGATTTTGTCAACAATATTACTTTTATTCCAAACATTTTCCTTTTGGGAGTTCATCTTTCTTTTCAACATTCATATCCTTTTTAGCCTCAACTTCCATTGGAACCGCATCTTTGATTTGAGACAACTTTGATAATTCATTACTAATAGCAACATCAACTTTACTAATCATTTCCGGGCTTGCCAATTCCACAAATTTGGGATCAGTCTCAACCAAATTTCTAAAAGAGCTATTATCAAAAGAAACTTTTTTAGATACTTCACTTGGATGGATCTTCATATCAGCGCACTTTTTCCTCTTCACTTTGGCAGCTAAGAGCTTGATATTAGGAATCTTCACATATTTAGACTTCAACTTTAACCCAACTCTACGATTAATAACCTTTTCATCACAAGTAGATGAAGGCTTAATAGTAGTAAAACAAAAATCTTTTGGAATCCCAACTTGTTCATATGGAACAAGTTTAACAGCAGCACTTTGGTCTTTAGGAAAGCTCTTCCTATTTGACTCCAAAAAATCCTCAGGGTTTTTAAAAACCTCGACGATTCACCATCGGAAAAGACAATTTTAGCGAATTTTGATCCTTAGAAATGCTTAGTGTATCCGGGACTAAACCGAAGCAACTTTGATTTTTTGCATCCATCTCTTCAATTTTACGAACTATGTTCTTAACTGCACCTTATGAAATCACAGCAGCTGACTCATTCCCCATAGAAAAGCTTAAAACAGATTCCCCAATGTCATTGTTACTGAGATCAGACTCTAAATGAACAACATGACTATGACCGGCTGAAATACTCTCATTAATAGCATCAGAATTCATAGAGCACACAAGAGTTGGACTGGGAGGATTCATAACCAATTTACTTCTTAGCTCAAACTTGTTTTCATACCAAATCAGTTTCTTTTCAGATTGAACCACACAACCATCAGATTGAAAATCAATACATGTAGGAGCAACCAGCGGTTCAAAATGATTAGAAATCAAATCACATACATTAGGTTTATTCAGAATCTGATCTTGAGAATTTACCGTCAGTTTAGTACTATCCAGCCCCAAACCAGAAGGGTCACCACAATTTTCCAGTTGGGAATTCATATCAGCAGGTGCAGGTTTATGCTCGATAAACACAGTTCCAATATGAGAATCTTCAATCAGCATCGGACGTAAGAGAAACAACACTTGGGACCTCAGATGGTGCAGACATATGAACATCAGTCAACGACACAATCAGATGAATATCAAATTCAATAAGCTGCTTCACATAAACTTCATCCATTGATTTCACTTTAGCAGGCTTAGGTTCAACTTGAATCCCAGGTGTGTTGCTTTTGACAATCATCGATGAAGACCACAACTCTTTTTCCAGCTTAGGCAGAGATTTCCTCCTAAACCGACGAATGGGAGTCTTCTCAGTTCTGCCCATAGATGATAGTGGCCAAATTAAACCACACAGATGTTAGAATAGAGGTAAACGAGAGCCACACAGCTGAAATCAGAGAGAAATCAGCTCAAATAACTGGAAAAAAATGAAATCCGATGATATCAGATCTAAAAATCCGATAAACCCAAAAAACTGCAAATCTCAAAATCGGCCAAGAAAACACGAATTAAATAAAGAAAAGGAATGCTAAGGATGATCAGAAGAAGAAATCAATTGACAAAGAAGCAGATAAGCTGGAATCGACAGAAAAAAGCAAGAAATCAGGAGCGGCGCTGATGGAGAAAAAAAAACACCAAAACCGTGAATAAAATCCTCCCAAAAGGGAGGATATCGATGGAATCAGCCTCTTTCTACATTAGAAAAGTTGCTAAGAATGCTCAGAAGTATATGGATCCAGCAAAAGCTTTTCAAAAATCTCAAAAAAAAATGTAAAGAAAATTCTAGAGAGAGAAAAAATCATCATTCACCATATAACCTCACAAGTTTCAGTCGCCATATCCACGCATTCTGTTTTGGTTGTCGGTAATGTAGCATGTTAGAGAGAGCTAGAGAGAGAATTGAGAGTCATGTTTGGTGCTTTCATGATAAATCCAATATGAGGACGACGAATTCACTCTCAGTTCTCCATTGTTATTGTTTTTATAATTGTTGAATCAAATCTGGGATCTATAATATATTATCCATAATATGTTTTATTTGTTTACTACCTGGTTCCTAGATCTAAGGATTTACTAATATACAGTGATGTTAGAAACGCCAACGTTGAAAAAAAGTTAGTACAGTAAAGAAATACTAGAGTTGAGAAGTCTATCAAAATGCACTAGACATCAGTATTAGTTGTTATTTTTCGTGTTCAGCTTCTCTCTTAGTCGGGATTCATGAGTATAGCATTTGCAATAATATGCACCCGTTGCACAATGGTTATTAATTAGTAGCTTCTTAGTTAAAGATGGTCCATTATTACCTATGTGATTAGAATTATCATTTCTTATCGTCAGACAACATTCCCATAAGATTACCACAATTAATATGTTATCAATTTCCGTATTGATTAATTGTGTGCTTGTTCACGATGGTTTAGTTTAGTAGGTGGGGTTAAATCAAGAGTTGGCATAGGCTAATTGGCTGTTTCAATGATTGTCATCAAAGAATTATGAACCAATCAGTAAATGTGATTGCGCAGCTTAGAAGTGGTTGGTGCAGAGTTTTATAACAAAGATACTTAACATTACATTATGACTGAATGAAAACAAATCATAAACTCCATTTCCCCTTCATATGCTTACCCCAGAAGTAAGTTTAAATAACATTTCATTCAATTGATGAGTGCACTTGTTTCTACGATACATGAACCATGTCTACGCATTTTCACGGATCCCACTTGAAAGTACTAATTTTCTAGTATATATATATATATATATAGTGTTGATTTCCGTTACAAACAACGTTAATTCGTACAAACCATACAAACCGTATTCAAACAATCATTTTTAAAAAAATAATCACTTTTTCTTAATTATGAGGGTTGATTATTAAATAATATATGAAAATTTTACATCAAGAACACATGGGCGTTGATTAACCAAAAATATGTGGTACATGTTTCATCAAAATGAAAATTTCATAAAACAGTTCATTTTCATGTAGAAACAAAAATAATTTCATAAGAAAAGAGTTACATGAAACAATTTCATCATGTTAAACATTTTCATGAAACAACTTTATTCAATTAAATAATGAATCATACGGGTTGTACGAATTGACGTAGTTTGTATTTGAAATCTCACACACACACACACACACATATATATATATATATATATATGACCCCATTTATGCACCCGCAATTAGGGTTATTAACAAACCAAACATTAAGCGAACCTTTTGGCGAGAAGTTCATTTATGTTCTTTTATTTAATGAATAAATGAACACGAACACAATTTTTTATTCGATTAGTAAAATGAATGATCATGATTATTAGTCTCCCTCGTTATTTTAGGTTCGTGAACGTTGGTTTATTTATATTTGTCAATGTATGTTTATTTAACTTTGTTTATATTCGTTTACGTTCATATATGTTTCTTTATATATATATATATGTGTGTGTGTGTGTGTGTGTGTAGAGAGAGAGGTTTAGAGGAAAACCTCTTAAAAAATCTAAAGAAACAACCTGAGAGACCTCAATCTAGACGGTACGCATAAATGCATATACAATCATCTTTTTTCTATGCACGAGTACATGTTATGCGCAAGGGAAAAAAACTAAATAACACCTTGAGAGCCCTTCATCCAGACGGTATGCACAAATGCATACCGTTAATTTGTAACATTCATTCGTGCATATGCACTAATGAAATAACATGCACTTGTGCATAGAAAAAAAATAGTTTTATGTATATATATATATAGAGAGAAAGGTTCAAATGAGAACTTTGCATTTTTAAAGGAATAAAGGGACAGTTGTGGATCACATATGATGTGGGTCCCGCATAATATTAAATCATTTATGATTTAATATTATGTGGGACCCACATCATATGTGGTCCACAATTTGTTCTTTTGTTCCTTTAAGGAGGGGTGGTTCTCATTTGATCCCTCCCCTATATATATATATATATTTATATATAGAGAGAGGGAGGAAGGTTCAACGGAAAATACTAAAAAGAAAACAAATGAATACCCTGGGAGCCAACCATCCAAACGGTATGCACTAAAGCCTATGAATACTTTTTTTCTATGCAACAATATTTCTATAATTATAGAAGCATTGATGCATATGCACCAATGCATGTTACAAATTACCAGTATGCATTATACCTTCGAGATGGAGGGCTCTTAGGTGTTATTTAGTTTTTTTGGCATTTTTCCTTGAACCAGACCCTATATATATATATTAGAATCACGTTAATACTAAATTAGGTTTTCAGAATTCCTTTTCTACCCCTCTTAATTTCACCTCATGATTCACTTTGCTATGTTATTTTTAAGGAAGGAAATTATGAATCGTGGTTAGTTTTTGGTCATTTGGTGTTCGTTCCTTTATGTTCGTCCGGTTATGTTCTTTTAGCATTTTATGGACCGAACATAAATGAACACGAACATGCACAATGAACATGAACATAATTTCGTTCGTTTACAATTCGTTTTTCTTTTTCGATTAAGTTAAACGAACGAACGTGAGCAATCCTATGTCCGTGTTTGTTCAGTTCGTTTACAGCCTTACCAATAATTGATCATGCATATATGAACATCATATCATAAAAGTCTTTTCATAGAACATCACTTTTTGGATTCACGTTTTGCTTAACCACCCAAAGTCAAACATAACTTAAATTCAAACATAGCTGATATGGTGTGTGCGTAAATGTTTTTCATTATTTTTGGCCGACTCTGATAAATGTATATGGAACCTATTTTTACAATGATTTCCATGCATTTTACAGAGTTTGTAACTAATAGACCTCCTTTAATCTTGGTTATTGAATGGTCTTTGATAGGTGCCAAAAGATAGATTTAAAGACAAATGGGGCATATATTTCGAAGGATTATAAGGATGGGGGCATGGGGCCTATTCTGAAAATGGGGCTGAGCATATATGCTGAATGAATATGGAATCAGGCATATTTCTGAAATGGTCTATTTTCTGAGCAAACGAATTCAAAGGATGTTTTAATGAATCATAAAAACTCAAAAGTAATCCTATCAAGAGTTGAGCCTAAAAATCATATGCAGATTAACGATTTCAACATCGGGCGACTTTCAGGCGGGTAAAAGCCGCAGGAGACCCACTTTCTCCACTGTTTCGAGACAGATTTCGACACGAGCGACTTTCAGGCCGGTTAAAAGACGCACGAAACCCACTTTTCCCACAATTCGATTTTAATATCCTAAACTGAGCGGCTCTTGTTATGGTTGGGCCTCACCTCAGTCAAGTGTGTTCAAAACAAAAAGGCCACGTTCGTTTCAGCGATTTCTCTTCAATCAGAAGATATAAGAGGGCTCATTAACCGTGTCAAATGGGGGAATCGATTGGAACAAAAATCGATGAGTAGGAAGGAGACGATTAGGGAACTTTCACTACGTGTTTCATCATTAATTAGGTATTTTAGATTAGGTTTAATAATTGTATTTCCTAGTTAACTTGTCTTTTAAAGCAATGAGTTTGTAAATATTTGATTAATTAGGTATTTTAGATTAGGTTTAATATTTGCATTTCCTAGTTAACTTGTCTTTTAAAGCAATGAATTTGTAATTATTTGATTGGGATTGTGTTGAGACGTGTTGAACATTTTCATATCATTCGATTTCCTTTTGGGTAAAGCTTGATTTAATTGTTTATCATAGTTGGATAAATCAATTTGAGTAGGTAATCTCATAGTTTTTAGCTTAATTATGAGTTGCTAGATAGTGTTATGGATCCGTAACTGTTCGCAATTATGTTTTAGTAGCATACACTACTTCAATTGTTTGGCCGTCCGATTAATTTTAGTGTTGTGGTTTTGCCTAATCTAGTCTAAATGGTCGGCGTTCGATCACTGCTAAGAATGGCATTTGTCTATGTCTAATGAAATTGACATTTAAGTCTATATATGTCCGTAACTAGACTTAATTAGCTGATTAGAAACTAGCTTATAGAGCGTTTCATGCTAGTTTAATATTACGAACAAACAGAGTATCGATGATTATAGCCATTCTCGAATAAAATGAGCAAAATCCTTTATGAACAAGTCTATGATACACGGTCTGGTCATTGATTTACACTAATTGCTAGTTTTTATTTATTTATTATTCGCCTTAATTTCATATGTCTAGTTTAGAATATCAATTCCACCCCTCCCCCCTTTTTTACGTAAAGCATAGAAGTTTTACTCCACTCACGGCCAATCCCTATAGATTCGACCTACTTGCCACTATTACAGTTTAGGTTGTAATTCGGGGTAATAGGACTTTATTATTTGTCTGGCTCGATACCCTTCAGACTCCATAAACAAATCTTCTTGGAAGTTGCATCGAGCAATACTGTATAAAATATTTGGGAAGACTGATCAACCCTAATTGCGCTTATTGTTAACCGTAAAATCATTCAAAACTTAAGATATTTATCCTCACACCTTAAAGAATTAAGACAGGAGATTAAAAAGGTAAATTTGATTTATAAATATTTTAGCGTAATATTGAACCCCTAAATTTATTGTTTAAGTGTCTGGCTCGCGTCAAGCTCATAGTAGTCAGTCATGGCTTACTGACTCGAAAATCCAATGAGTTTTCATAACTCATTTCCCCAAAGGGAGGATATACGACTAATATGATACATATATAAATTATATAATACGTATTACGAATTATCATTCTTTGTCATATATTATCACTCTTTGTTATATATGTTATGACTAAAATGTCCTATTCGTATTGAATGTTGTATGAAGTCATCATGTTGACTTTAGTATAGTTGACCTTGTATAAATGACATGCTTTGTATTCATTTGTTAATTGACTATTGACAATGTATCATGTTAAACAAGAGCTAGCCAAAGAGAGAATTTCGAGTCATGTATGGTGCTTTCATGATAAATCCAATATAAGGATGACGAATTCACTCTCAATTATCTATTATTATTGTTTTTATTAGTTGTTGAATCAGATCTGGGATCTACAGGTGGTATCAAAGCAAAATTGTTGAATCTTTCTCCGATACAATCATTAGAATTCAACAATTTTGAAGACTTTATTCACCGTGCGTTTTAATTGAAGTTTTGGTAAGTTTTCGGCCAAATTCTCATTGTTTGGATCTTATTTTGATGCTATTTGGTTCCAAATTGGTTCGTGGTTTGATTGTGCATCAATTAGAACCAATCACAATCATCAATTTCAAGAAATCTGAGTTTTGGATCGAATCTTAAGGATTTCGGTTTTTGGCTACTGTTTTGGGATCAAAGTACTCGTTTTGATGTTGTTTGCCAAAGGTTTAAGAATTAAAGTTGTTCTAAATTGAGTATCAAGCCTTCATTCAAATTTTCTTATGAATTGAACAAGTTTTGGGATTTAGATCGAGATGTGGTCTTAAAAGTCGACAACATTCATAACCTTAGCATGGGCAATCTTCATAGGCTTCGCAGACTATGTTCTTGAGTCTTGCATAGTTGTGTTCTTGAGTTGCACAGTAACCTTCGTATAAGGTGTGTGCGAGCCTATCCGAGCATCGCATAAAGCTGCCTTTGCACAAGCTTGTCTGAAGCCTTCATAATCCTTGCATATCTTTACCCGAATCTACCCGAGCCTCGCATGAAGATGGTTATATCCTGGTGTTGTGTGAGCCTCACATAGTCCCTCATAAAGCGTACAAGACCTACTGTTCGTCCTTCGCATGATACTGTTCCTTCACTTAATGCACATGCAATCATTTTTCGAACTTAGTTTTTATTGCATGTAAAAGGGAGATGCAAATTTGTTCATACTATACGAAATCCTCTGCGACAAAGCCTATACGAGATTTTCCTTCTCGGGGCGCTGCCCCAGAACCTGCAAGGGCGTTGCCCCTTGACCCCACCTGCTAGGTAGCGGGACCCCCCTTTATACAGTAGGGATATATTCACATAGTGATGATCAAGAAAAGTCAACTCAACTATTCATTGTTTAAAACTCTAAATTTTCAAGATTTCTATATATTGGGTGTTTCAATCTGGGATTTTGTTTGATTGGTTAGCCGTTTCACTATATGCAATAAGTACTCTAAATATTTATTCTTGAGGCTAGATCGTTGAGTGTTTGCAATCAGTTTTTAGAAGTGATCACTTAGAGCATTGAGTGCTTGAAATCATTGTTCTGCATGTTTCTCAAGATGCTAGATCGTTGAGTGTCATCCTTTTTTTGTTCTGATCAAAGCTTCTGGAGTGACTACAGTCGTGTTTTGGTAATATGATTGTGTGTCAAAGTTATGAGTGCTTATAATCAATCAGCTGTTGAGAAGATGGGATTTCTGTAAAAAACATTAATGTGATGGTCTGGAGATATTATACTGAGCTTACCTATATAGTTGTTGGTTCTTCTAACCTTTGCACTGTAGTGTTTGCTACGAGTTGTTGCCTCTTTCAATTTTATCAGTACAAGTTCTTAAGCTTAATACCTATTCAACTCGCAGTTCAAAGGCAGATTATTTGTTATAAACTGAAGATGCACTGTGGATTGTCGCGTAATTCACACATTATCATTCTTGTAGGCTTATCGGATGTGCTGAATTTCTATAAAGTTAAAAAATGCTTTGAGTGCACCCAGTCGAGGTTATTGCACATTGATTTTGATCATTCAATTGAAACTATGAAGATTAAGAGCTTTATTCAAGGGGAGTCGGGATTGTTTTTGAAGATGCAACACTAATGTTTTTCAAAGCAATCAAGGGGGAGAAAAGCTGAAGATTTGAGATGGTGATTCCTTCACAAAACATTAGGGGGAGATTGTTAGGACTAAAATGTCCTATTCATATTGAATGTTGTGTCAAGTCATCATGTTGACTTTAGTATAATTGACCTTGTATAAACAGCATGCTTTGTATTCATTTGTTAGTTGACTAGTCACAATGTAGCATGTTAGAGGGAGCTAGAGAGAGAATTGAGAGTCATGTATGGTGCTTTCATGATAAATCCAATATGAGGATGACGAATTCATTCTCAATTCTCCATTGTTATTGTTTTTATAATTGTTGAATCAAATCTGGGATCTATAATATATTACTCATAATATATTTTTTTTGTTCCTAGATCTGAGGAAAGGAATACTAGAGTTGAGAAGTCAACGTTGAAAAGTTAGTACAGTAAAGGAATACTAGAGTTGAGAAGTCTATCAAAATGCATTAGACATCAGTATTAGTTGTTATTTTTCGTGTTCAGCTTCTCTCTTTAGTCGGAATTCATGAGTAAAGCATCTGCAATAATATGCACCCATTGCACAGTGGTTATTAATAGCTTATTAGTTAAAGATAGTCCATTATTACCTATGTGATTAGAATTATCATTTCTTATCGTCAGAAAACATTCCCATAAGATTACCACAATTAATATGTTATCATTTTCCGTATTGATTAATTGTGTGCTTGTTCACGATGGTTTAGTAGTATCAATATTTTTTTCTAGACTATTTCACTAGTACAAAACCTCACATTTGCCACGGTTAAAAACCGTGGCTATAGTCCTTTGGCCACGGTTTTTTTATTCAATCAAACAGTAGCCTATTCTGGCGTGACCATTGATACCCGTGCGTGACCATTGATATCCTTTTGGCCATGTTTAAAATGCTTCACCATATCAAACGAAAAAAATAGCCATAGCCTAAAAGTCGTGGCTATAAGTGTGTCTAATTTTTATGATATTGGAGCATTTTTACTATAACCGTGGCCATAAACTACTTATCGCCACAAAAACTCACATTAAGCATGGCGCATTCATTACATATATCTATGCTTAGTTTTAAGAGTGTGGCTATTAGCTACTTTTTTGTCACACATTATTAAAAAATTCATCGCAATAAACAACTTATGGTCACACAATTTGTTTTTAAGGTGACCAATGATTACCCTATAATCACATATATTTATTTTAACGCGGCCATAAACACTTTATTGTCACGCAAACCTTACATCAACTGTGCCCAATTCATGAAATATGGTTACTATAAATGTTAGAACTGTGACTATTGGTAACCTTATAGTCATACGAAATAACTAAAATTGTAGCCGTAAACAACTGCAATTCATGACATATGGTTACACTAAATTATTTGAATGTGGCTATTGATTATATTTTGATCACATGAAATAATTAAAACCGTAGCGATAAACCAATTGTCGCCACACAAATTTCATATTAACCATTGCCTATTCATATCATTTGGTAACACTAAATTTTTAGAAACGTGGCTATTGATTAACTTTTGGTCACATAAGTTAACTAAGCAGTAACCATAAACTACATATAGTCATGCAAATTTTACATTAACCGTGGTCATTTCATGACATATGGTTATATGATGAATTACTAAAAACTGTTGCTATTGATAGCCTTTTGGTTACACAAAATAGCTAAAACCGTGACCATATACTATTTATAGCCACACAAATTTTTGTATTCAGTGTTGTCATTTAATGACATATGGTGACGTTGGATTGTTAAAAGTGTGACTACTGACTAGTTTATCGTATTAGTATTTTGGTTACAAGTCTTCTGCTGTAATAGAATTGTTGAAATGTAAAAAAAGAAATTTTGGAATTTGTTCATTTACAACTTATTACCTTAAAGCCTTCCAGGGTCTAGGGAGGGTCTTATAATTGTCATACGTCATAACCCACAATGCAAACATTGGCATTTGAAAGTATAAGTTTTTGTACGCAACTTAATATATTAATGATGAATTATGAGTACACACACGACATTACATTAAAACGAAAAACAAACATGAACTGCTTCCGTAGTAGAAAGAACTAACAACTGCAGGTATCTCTTATAATAGAAAAAGACTTGTTGAGTTTTATTAACAACCATGGAGCCTATTTATATACACATTTACATCTCATCGAGAAGGAAATAAATCAACCTAATTAATACTAATTAATACTAATTAATAAAGAACATTGACAAAATAATTATAAACAAAAGAAAATATTACAACATTAATGTAAAATGATCAAATCAAGGATTGTTATCTTTGATTTGATTTGATGTATCTTTATCACGCCCCCGCAAGATGGACGTCCGTTGGGAAAGTCCAATCTTGGCAAGTAGTGCATAAAAACGTGTTTTTGATAATGGTTTCGTGAGAGCATCTGCGAGTTGGTCATCACCAGGAATATGTTGAACTCGGATAGTGCCGAGTTGGACTTGTTCACGTACAAAATGAAAGGCCAATGCAAGGTGTTTCATGCGGGAGTGAAAAACAGGATTGGCAGAGTAGTGAGTGGCACCAAGATTATCACAATAAATGGCTGGTTGATGTGTTAGTGTAATACCAAGCTCGGTGAGCAAAGAGCACAACCAAAGTACTTCGGTCGTTGTGTCGGCAATTGCTCGAAACTCTGCTTCAGTTGAGGAACGAGCTAAGGCACGTTGCTTCTTGGAGCTCCATGAAACTGGATTGCGACCTAGGTAGACTAAGTAGCCGGTGGTAGAAATGTAGTTATCTGTGTCTCGAGCCCAATCTGCATCTGTAAAAGCATGGAGTCGTAGAGGAGAATGACTGTAAAGTTGAAGACCATAGTGTGAGGTACCGTTTAGGTACCATAGTAAACGCTTGAGAGCAAGCCAATGATCATTAGAGGGACAATGCATATATTGTGAGAGTTTATTGACAGCATAGGCAACATCAGGTCGGGTGAATGATAGGTATTGTAAGCTGCCGAGGATGGCTCGATAATCCGTATGGTTCAGAATGGGTGAGGTTGTAGAAGATGTGAGAGGAGGATTTAGAGCTATGGGGGTAGATACAGATTTGGAGTCATGCATGTTATACTTTACTAGGAGGTCATGAAGGTATTTAGTTTGATTGAGAAAAAGGCCAAGGGTATTTGGGACGACTTCAACACCAAGAAAATAGGAGAGGGGACCAAGGTCTTTAAGAGAAAAACGAGCGGCTAGAGTGTTAATGAATTTTGTTAGGTGGGATGGAGATGGACCGGTGACAATAATGTCATCAACGTAGACTAAGAGATAAATGGTGGCCTCACCATGTTGGTATAAAAAGAGAGATTGATCGGAGATGGAGTTTCGAAAACCGGAGGAGATGAGAAAGGTTTTGAGTTCGATATACCAAGCTCTTGGGGCTTGTTTAAGGCCATAAATAGCTTTGTTAAGTTTGCAAACATAGGTAGAATTCTCTTTATCAACAAATCCGGTGGGTTGGGACATGTAAACATGTTCATTAAGTGTTCCTTGCAGAAAGGCATTGTTTATGTCAAGTTGGCGGAGGGACCATCCTCGACTAACGGCTAAGGATAGAATTATACGGATGGTGGTAGGCTTTATGACGGGGCTAAAAGTCTCAGAGTAGTCAATGCCCGGGCGTTGGTGAAAACCCTTTGCAACAAGTCGGGCTTTGCATCGTTCAATGGAGCCATCTGGATTATATTTTATGCGAAATACCCATTTACAACCAATGACATTTTGAGAAGCATGAGGAGGAACAAGGTGCCATGTGTTGTTACGGGTAAGGGCATCAAATTCAAGTTGCATGGCTTGACGCCATGTTGGGTCTTTAAGAGCTTGTGTGGCACTTGTAGGTGCATGAGGAGGAGAGAGAGAGACATGATTAAGGTATTTAGGATTGGGTTTGATGATACTATTTGTGAGACGAGTGATGATTGTGCGATTTGGTGGAGGTGAGGATGGTGGAGAGGAAGATGGTGTGTTTGGATGGGATGGAGTTGTTTGCACGGTAGGGGAAGAAATGAACATAGAATTATGTGAGAGTGAGAGCGAGGGTGAGGATGTGGGTGAGGGTGAGGGTGAGGGTGAGCGTGAGGGTAAGGGTGAGGGTGAGGGAGGAGTATTAGCTAAAGTAGGTGAGAGAATGCTAGAAGGTGGTGTTGGTTGGTTGATTGAGACGACATTATTATTGCAAATAAGAGGTAGAGAAAGGGTGCACCACTCATGAGCATTTATATTAGGATAGGAGGGTGGTGTGGAGCATATAGTAGAATAGGGAAATTGTGACTCAATAAATTTGACATGCCGAGAAGTGTAAACTTTGTTGGTGCGTGGATCGAGACAATAATAGGCACTTTAAGTAGGAGAGTAACCAACAAATATACAAGGGGTGGACTTAGGTTGCATTTTGTGGGAGTTGTATGGTTTTAACCATGGATAACAAAGACAACCAAAGCTTCGAAGTTTGGTGTAATTAGGGGTGGTATTGAAGAGTTTGAGGTAGGGAGATAAATTGTGGAGAGTAGGAGTAGGAAGACGATTGATTAGATATGTCGTGGTTGTAAAAGCATGGGGCCAAAAATTAAGAGGGAGGTTGGCGTGTGATAAAAGCGTGAGGCCCGTTTCAACGATGTGACGGTGTCGTCTTTCGGCGTACCCATTATGTTCGGGTGTATGGGGTGGGGAGGTGAGATGAGAGATGCCATTAGTTAAGAGATTAGGAGTAAGTTTGAGATATTCCCCACCATTGTCGGAAAATAATTGAATAATGGGACGATTGAAGAATTTTTCAACTAAAGCGCGGAAGCGTTGAAAGGTGGAAGCGGTGTCCGATTTTTGTTTGAGGGGGTATAACCAAATATATTTTGTAAAGTGATCAACAAAAATGACATAGTATTTAAAATTGTCATAAGAAAGAATGGGAGCCGTCCAAACGTCCGTAAATATTAGTTCTAACGGAGCGGTCGAGGTAAGAGTAGACTTGGAGAAGGGTAGTTTGTGACTTTTATTAATATTGCAAGCATTACAAGTAGATTGAAATGAAGAAACATTTAATGGTACTTGACTTCCTAGGGTTTTAATAATATCAATAGAGAGGTGGCCTAAACGGTGATGCCAATTGGTGGGAGGAATGACCATGCTTGAGTGAACGAGAGGGGGTGAGTAGCTCCATTCATAGATGCCCCCTTTAATTGGCCCTTGGAGGAGAGTGAGTCCCGTTGATCGATCCTTAATAGAAAAAAAGTAGGTGAGAATTGGACAAAAGCATTATTTTCCAAGCAAAATTGAGAAATAGAGAGAATGTTTCGAGATATAGATGGTACAAATAAAACATTAGAGAATTTAAATAATTTATGAGAGGTAGAGATAGAGAAAGAACCAATATGATAAATCGTCAAATAGGAGCCATCACCAATGATGAGATCATCGGAACCGTCATAAGGGGCATGTAAAGCCAAGTTGGCCAAATCATTTGTGACATGGTGAGTAGCCCTGCTATCCATGAGCCATGAAGATGAAGAGGGATTGGCAAAGGTAGCGACATTAGCTTGAGGAGTGAAGCGAGTGGTGGGGCGAGAGAATCGGGTTGGGTTTGGACCGACGGGAGATGTGGGAAAAACTATGTGAGGGAAGAGTTGTTTGAAGGTGGGGCATTGAGAAACGACATGACCTACATGACGGCACCATTGACACTTACCGAGATAAGGTTTTGAGGTGCGGTTGTTGTTGGTGGTGTTTGGGGTGGGAAGGAGGCCGGGGTTGGTGGTGTTGCGAGAGTAGGAACGATTTTGATTAGGACGATAGGTGGCAATATGAATGGAAGAGGGAAATGAAGATGGGTGGGTTTGATTCTTGAGAGTAATTTCATGGTTAATAAGTTTCTCATGAAGGGCTTCAAAGGTTATAAGAGTGTCACGAGCACGGGTTGCATCAATGATGGGTTTGTAAGAATCATAGTCAAGGCCTTTGAGAACTTTGGAAATGATGTCTTCATTGTCCATGGGTTTACCCATGATAGATAGTTCATCGGTACATGCTTTGATAGATTGCATGTATTCGGTGATGGTTTGGTTGGTTTTAGAGAGGGTGTCCAACCGGTCTTTAATTTGGAGAAGGTGACAACGGGAAGGGTTGGCGTAGGTGGTAGCGAGGGTGGTCCAAGCATCGTGAGTGGTGGTGGCGTGAGCGACGAGAGGCACAATGGTAGGGGAGAGGGTACCGAGAAGGCTCCCGAAGATGAGTTTGTCTTGGCGTTGCCAAGTATGGTAAGCCGGGTTGGATTCAGTGGTGGTGTCTTTTGTGATGGTTTCGGGTGGGCAAAGATGGGAGCCATCAACGAAATTGAGTAGGTCATGGCCAAAGAGAATAGCTTGGATTTGAGATTTCCAAGATATATAGTTGGTAGGAGAAAGTTTGATGACGTTGGAGAAGTTAATTAGAACAAAGGGTTTTGAAGGTTCATATGAGTTAGGAATCGTGTTGCCATTGCTTGCCATGATGAGAAATTGGTTGAAAAGAAAGAAAATTTGATCGAGGCTCTGATACCATATAATAGAAAAAGACTTGTTGAATTTTATTAACAACCATGGAGCCTATATATATACACATTTACATCGAGAAGGAAATAAATCAACCTAATTAATACTAATTAACAAAGAATATTGACAAAATAATTATAAACAAAAGAAAATATTACAACATTAATGTAAATGATCAAATCAAAGATTGTTATCTTTGATTTGATGTATCTTTATCATCTCTCAACCTCCTTTATTCAGAAAAGTATATGACTTCGAACAACATAGTAATACGTAATGTATGACAGCATCGCTCTTAGGCTTTCAGGATGAAACCCAAAGAGTAGATGTACTCCCGTAATTTCCAAAGAATCCAATAAACTCACCCTTTGTCACCGGCACAGAGAAACTAGTTCCACCACCTTTGCCGTATGATCCATAGGTATTCCCTTTGTTGGTATGGAAAGACAAGGACGTAATCACTATATAATTTGTAAAAATTTTCGAAATGTTCCGCTAACTCGGATGAGGTCCTCATCAGAATCAAACTTCACCTGAGTATTCCAAACAAATCCATCATAAATACTAGCTATATATGTGAAAATATGAGAAGGTATTAATTATCCGTACATGGATGTATATATATATAGACGTCTTGACAGCTCACAGTACCTCTGGTTTAAGTGTGCCACCATCTCCACCATATGCAGGAGAATGGTGTAAGACCTGGCTGTTATCCTCATATGTGAACCTGATGGAATCAACGACAACTCCGCTAGCGATGTGGAAACCGACAATCCTACCATCTGTAATCGTAAACCTAGCATTCATTTATATATAATAGTTAATGATATAGAGAAAGAGCATACCATTTTCCTTGTATGAATAATATTTGAACAATTAAGGAGCTCAATAAACTCTTTGGCATCGAATTATCTGTAAAAAAGAATAAAAAGATGTGGAAGAGGAGGTGGCAATATTGAAGGAGAAACAAAAACATCTAAAGATAAAAGAGAATGAGAGGTCTGAAGAAACAAATTGCAGGAGATGTTAAGAAAGGTCATGCAGTAAAGAAGAAGACGATCTTTAAATGGAACAAATACAAGAGCATGGTCCAAAGAAATGGAATCTCCTTATTTTCTTTCCAAAGGACTTCTCAAATAGATGGCAAAATCGTGTAGTCTTTGGTGGTTGAACAACTTTCAACCCAATCTCAAGAAAGGTATGTTTTCTACAAAAGAAAAAAAATTGGTGAACAATTGGGAAAAAATTGCCACTTTGCCTGGAAGATCGATGTATCATGTAAAGAATGTTTAGTATAATCATCAAAATAGCATGGCCTGATTTAAGGTAAAGCAAAATGTTCGAAGTTCGGTTCAAGCGCAGATGAAAAGATTCTTGAAGACTTCATATTTTGGAAAGTGATTTCAAGATTGATTGTACTGTTTGCGATAAACCTAGAAGACGAAAAGAATCTCGATATTTTTTTGTGTTAATGATTAGTGTGTTAGGTGGATGGATGATGTGTGTAATTTTCACAGAAAAAATGCTCAAGTGGATGGATGTGGACGATGCTATCCATAGCAGTTGAAAATCCATGATGGCGTGAAGATTGTAGGTTTCAAGAAGACGAAGTCTAACCCCTAATCTAGTGTTGTATTAATAGGGGTACTGTTGAAATTGTAAGATACAAAAAGTAATATTTATTATCATAAAATGTATTTTTAGGAAGGTGTATATATGTGACTGCCACTTGGCTGTTTAGAACAGTTGCTATGGTTCCCAACCATTGTGACAGTAAGTATTTGACAGTTAATACTTTTTTGTACATATATATATACACACACACACACTTCAAATCATAATGTTTTAAAAGAAAAATATCCATTGACCCTTAAAGAGTACGGGTCTAACCATGTTAGATTAATCTCGATTATTTATGTAAATAGCATGTATATATATGTGTATATAGGTAGTTACTATTGAAGAGGTGTGATGGTTCAAAAGAAAGGGTGCGATGGATCGAATCAACACCACCGTTCGAACAGTCACGATGGTTCAAAGACACCTTTTCATAGTTTATAAATAGGAATCCTATGTAACAATTTCAAAGTGTGATTTCTCAGAAATAATACATAAACTTTGGTTGATTATCTTTGTTGATTTTTACTTTCGATCCATCAATTGGTATCAGAGCCGAAGATTATAATCAAACCAAGGTTGTCATCATCTACCAAGAAATCACCACAAAATCCGGCACCAAAGATTCAACAGAAGAACACCGCAGAAAGGATGTTGATTGAATCAGCGGGGGTTACCCAGAGTTACCGGAAAACCACAAACTAAAACCGAAATAAGGATACTCACCAAATCGATACCGGAGAAGGACATCCGGAGAAATCGATACCGGAGAAGACAACCGGAGAACATCGAACGGTCAGTCAGACCATCGATCGAAGGCACGAGAGCGGTAAGCATCCCGTGTCAAGAACAACCGGAACAGACCAGATTGGAGATCGGTACCGCAACCACCGATTGAAGAAAAAACAGAAGAGGGATGTGAGTGTGATCAAATCGTGAACCGCCGATCAAGAAAGGGAGGAGGGTGCAGTAAGCATCGACCGGAAGACCAGAAAGGCCACCGGAAATCACGGCAAAGGAACAGCCAAGCAAAATCAGAGGGGTACTCCATTTTGAACAAACACACACACATAGTTAGGAAGCGGCTTATACAAACACAAAGTATACGCTCTCTTCCTTTTTTAAAAAAGCAAAACCCTAATTCCCTGAATTAAGAAATAAAAGTTTTTTTTCAAATATTTTGTTTTAATTATAAATACATTTTGAAAACTTATACGTATTTTACCAACAATAATAAAGTTTTCTTTATTATTAGTTTTATCAATAAAATTATAAATATTTTTAAAAGAAAAACAAATTTCTTAATATAAATTTTATATTAAATTCATGACGGGGAAAGAAAATAAGGAACAAGGAGATAGTTCCAAAATTTACAAGGAAATGAGTCCTACGACCCATTTTCAATGCCCAATATTGAATTCAACAAATTATACAACATGGGCAATCCGGATGCAAATTATATTGGAAGCAAATAGTCTTTGGGAAGCAATCTCAACAACAAACGATGATGTGAAAAGGGATAAAACCGCTATGGCCTATCTCTATCAGTCACTACCAGAGGATCAACTGCTTCTCATCTCAAAATACAAAACTGCAAAGGCAGTTTGGGATGCTTTGAAGACAAGACACGTTGGTGTAAACAGTGTCCAACAAGCAAGACTACAAACACTCAAGACGGCATTTGAGATGTTACAGATGAAAGAAAATGAATCAATCGATTCATTCACTACGAAGTTAACGGGTATTATAAGTAAAGCAGCAAGCTTGGGACTAACATATGAAGATCCCACTCTCGTGAGGAAGTTACTAAACGCTGTACCCGATCAGTTTCTTCAAATTGTTGCGTCCATTGAACAATACTCGAACTTAGATACTATGTCTCTAGACGAAGCAATCGGGAGACTGAAGACTTTTGAAGAAAGACTCAAGTACAAAAGAGAGATAGTTGTGGATACTCAAGAAGGATTGATGTTCACACGACACGAAAATCGTGGCCAACCTTACAGAGGACGTGGTCGTGGTAGATTTAACCAATCACGAGGCCGAGGCCAAAACAGGAACAATTATCAATATGAAAGGGAAGAACAAGCATCTTGTGAAGAAGATACACAAGACAAATCTCAAATCACGTGCTACCGATGTCACAAACTTGGTCATTATGCCTATGAATGTCCAAACAAACGCAAGAATCAAGCCATAGAACAGTCCAATCTTATTGAAGAAGACTTGGAGCCAACATTGCTTATGGCGACTATTACAAAGAATCAAGGAAAACAATGCAAAGCAGAACTTTGATCGCGTGATACGATCAAGGAACAAATAACCGTATGGTGCGGTTAACAACATGTGATATGTGTAAATAAATCCTGTGATTGGATCATAAAAAAAGGGATTTGTGTGAGACAACAACAGTAAGTTAAGTCATGTGAGACGACTATACAAGAAACAACAGTGAGTGGAGTCATGTGAGACGACTATACAAGAAAGAACAGTGAGTGGAGTCATGTGAGACGACTATACAAGAACGAAGACCAAGTGGAGTCATGTGAGAAGACTGCACAAGAATGAAGACATAGTGGAGTTGTGTGATACTACTACGCAAGGATTGAAGAACACGATGATAAAGAATGTTGCGAGAACTCAAGAATATGATAAAGACGATGCTACTTATATGAAGAAATAAAGACTCAAGCTACATGGAAGAAAAGCGCAGGTACGAAACAATCTTTTCAGCATTATCGAGATTAAGGGGGTGAATGTTAGATTAATCTCGATTATTTATGTAAATAGCATGTATATATATGTGTATATAGGTAGTTACTATTGAAGAGGTGTGATGGTTCAAAAGAAAGGGTGCGATGGATCGAATCAACACCACCGTTTGAACAGTCACGATGGTTCAAAGACACCTTTTCATAGTTTATAAATAGGAATCCTATGTAACAATTTCAAAGTGTGATTTCTCAGAAATAATACATAAACTTTGGTTGATTATCTTTGTTGATTTTTACTTTCGATCCATCAAACCATAAGCGAGAAGTGAGAAGAATGCACGTGTTACTCCCCGTTAGGGCTTCAAGTGCAGCGAATTCTGAAGATGATCCCAACAGGGTTTTCTTTACACCATTTTTAAGACCAAGTGATGAAACATTGACTACATTTGATATCGACCAAGTAGTTTCTCCATCAACACCACCAAGATTTTCTGGACTTGATTCTTCAGATGATGAGAATTCACGTAATATCCTATGTTCTTTGAATAAATATAATTGCTAGATATTGTGTTTTCAAATTTCGATGAAATTGTACAACTACAACAATGAAATGGTATCCATAAGTGGCTTTTGCACCAAAGGCTGATCAATTGGAACTTGTGGAGAAACCATCATTCAAGAGGCAATAAAGCACAAAATAACATTTAGTCTAGGACAACCAAAGATGGAAATTCTCGCTTTCACCTGAGTATTCCAAACAAATCCATCATAAATGCTATATATGTGATAATATGAGAAGGTATTAATTAATTATCCGTACATGTATATATAATAGATGTTATTAGCGTATATGACAGGCCCGAAGGCTCATGGGCTCTATTGTATAGTTACCTAAATCCTTTGGAATTCAATATTATCCAATACTAATTAATATCAACAGGCGTCTGTGGCGGACAGGATCAAACTGGAAATTCGTGGCATTGGCACACACCTATCCGAGACGGATGTGAAGCTTAGGAACTTGATCAATTGAAGGAAACGATTAAGGAATGTGAGCTGTCTGATAATCCATCCGATAATCCAGATGGTTGGATGTCTAGTCTAGTCTCTAATGGCATATATGTTTACTGTCAAATCGTCGAGGAAAGTTTTAGAGGCAGTTTTTCTAAATCAGCTGCCATACTTTGTGGAGCTTTCAAAATACATGTATTTGACAATCCTCCTTCTCAAAAAGATACTATTCTAGCAATTTGACGAATTGGGGTTTTGGTTTTTAGCAATTTTAAGTATTGAAAGTAAATTTTTATCTCATGTCGAATATGAAAAATTAATTAATTGATTTTTTTTGCTTTAAGAAATGTACGATAACATTGTTTTAGGTGGTGTATATTTATATTTTGTAATTGGGGTTTTGGTTTTTATGTCCCCCTTGTATTTTATTTTTTTAGTTTAATTAATAAAAATTCGGTGTGGGGACGAGCCACCTAGCTTTCGATTAGGTTTCAAACCCTTTTAAAAAATCGTATCTTTCGTCGTTCTTTTTGCTAAAAGAATAGGTATAAGGGAATTTTTTTAGCATCTTCTGACACAAGGCATCAAAAAAAACCCGAGGAACAATATATGCACACACAAAAGCAAACACTATATGCAGACACAAAAGCAAACAATATATGCATGGTTGTTCGAGTGTTAGTATATGTTTTCAAAAATGTCAATGTTAGGTAGAATAGAGGGGTGATTGCATCATATCCGATCCTAGGTTCTTATGTCATCAATAAATTAAGTGATACGTTCAAATTAATTATCATATTAAAATTTTAGTCCAATGTCAAACAATTCTAAATAATTTCTACAACAACCAACCAGCTCTTCACCCATCCCTAGGGATGCTTCAATTCCTCTAGGATTGGTTTTTGTATTGCGTGGTGGATTTTATGAATTAGTCAACTGTTATGAAAAAGAACAAAAAAAAGACGACATTTATTTACCTGTTTATTCTTTCTATAAATAAGGTTACAGCAATTAGGGCTGGATGTACAACATAAGTTGAAATCGTTAAGAAACTGTACTTCTTCTTCGTTCCACTATTCAAAAGTCAGGAAAATGGTAAGCTCTTTGACTATAGGCTTCAGCAATCATTAATGCTATATGCTTACCTTTAACGGTTACTGGTACTTAAGTTCTTTATTACCTACACAACATCACTTTTTCTTAACTCTGTATTTGTGAACCATATGTAGGTTACCATTCATGAAGAGGTTGGACCATGGGGAGGTGATGGGGGACTTAATCCCTGGACATTCGTAGCAGAGGGTAAGATTGTCGGTATCCGCATCGCTAGTGGAGTCGTCATAGATTCCATCAGGTTCACATATGAGGATAACAGCCATGTCTTACACCATTCTGAAACATATGGTGGTGATGGTGGCACACTTAAACCAGAGGTACCTACCTGTGAGCTCTCACTACATCTATTATATATATACATATATATATATATATATATGTACATGTAAGGATAATTAATACCTTCTCATATTTATGTATACATGTAAGAACGATATTTTCTTATTTTATCACATAGCACTTATGTAGGATGTATTTTGGTTACTCAGATATCCTTTGATGAAGATGAGTACATCACCAGGGTTAGCGGAACAATTGGGGATTTTTACAATACTGCGGTCATTACAAGCTTGTCTTTTGACACCAACAAAGGGAAGACCTATGGGCCATATGGCACAGGAAATGGGATTAGGTTCTCATGGCCACTGACTGAGGCTAAGTTTATCGGATTCCATGGAAGTTATGGGGATTACCTCAACTCTTTTGGTGTCATTCTTGAAACCAAACAGTGATTTTGCAGGCTAATGTTATTTTTAAGGGCATACATATATGCCGTTGGAATATGCTTTTCAAATAAAGAGGTTCAGAGAACCTATGTAAAGCAGTTGTGTTATTTCTACTATAGAAATAACTCATGTGTGTGTCTTTGGTTTTAATGTTGTGTTGTGTGTACGTCATATTTGAGAATAAAAACTATTAAGTTGCATATAAAGTTATACTTGCGTACCCTTGTCATGCACATGTCTTCTTCATGAACTCCTCAAAAGCTTTTAAACATCGATAGTTTTATCTTGAATGCTTTGCTAGCTATTGATACCACCATGAATTTGGTTTGTGGTTAGTGCCTTTATGTGTTTTTTATTAAACCGGAGGGAACCGCACGGAAAAAAATTATTTCAAAAGAACAAAAAAATTACAAAATTAAAGGTGGGAACCCATTAACGGGTTGCATTTATATTTTTAATATTTTCCTTCATTTTGTTACCAATCATTATTCCAAATGTTTGTGAAGCTGTATTATATCTAACTAGAAGGATATTTGCGCAATGTAGCGAGATCCATTTTAATTTTAATGTTGTATTTTATTTTTTTGTCTTTATCAATTTTATAATACGATTTTATTAGTTTTGAAAAAATAGATTTTATTTTTTGTAAACTTTCTTTATTTCAGATTTTATTTTAAATTATAATATAGGTTTAATAAGGAAATTAACCAAAATAACCAAAATAATACCATTTTTGAATTTTAAGTAATCATGCTTTAATCAATTGTACTAACCGCATAATAATATGTTTTTAAGAGTTTTTGTCAAATGTTTTATAATATATTATATCCAATAAGCTACATTTTCAAGTACGATTCCAATTGAAATAATGGAACATTTCAAACACAATTCCTTCATGCTCACCTCTCCCAAATCTTTATATTAGGACGCGAGTACCGCTTGCTAATCGGCATAAACGTTGACTATGGGCACTAACTTCGGACCAATATTTAGTTAGCTACAAATATAAACCCAATAAAAATGTTTATTTTGGATACGGAAAATTTCATAATATACTTTAAGAACCATAAATAATCTTTCCAAATTAAAGAAATTTGAGAGACGCATATATATATATATATATATGAAAGAGCTATGCCTGTTTCTTGTGGTAAAAAGAAATAGGAAAAATAGAGTAAGTTACTAAAGCAATATATTTTAATTTCAGCATGTACATTAGAAAACAGAACTTGCATTACTAGATATTGCTAACAGGCGTATGCTCAGCATTCCAGTAATGCATCCCATGCTGACCGCATCATTTCCCCCAAAATTGCATCATTTGTCAAGATCAATTATATCATTGAATTAAACTCAAAACAACTATAATTTTATATGGTTCTATGTGTGTAACTTTATACTAGCACTGTTCAGCCATGGCTTACAACAAGCTCATTGGTGTGTAACTTTAACGAACTTAAACAAACATAAAATTCTACTTAAACAATCAAGAGCAACCAATTTCATGGGTTCCCTAATCAAAACCTTGACTCAAACCAATGGCTCAAGCCACCGAGCTAAATTTACGATGGGCAGCTAATCTGTTAAAATTTTAAGTGTGGATGAGGGTTATATATACACACAAGAGGAAGCAAAAAAAATCTTAAAACAAGCCATGTGGGATGGAAAATTCACTCACCAAACACCTAAAGTAGCCAAAGGCGCCCTGATAAGTTATCTCTCCCTATATAAATAAAACCATGTCTTGTTTTATTATGTGATATATAAATAAAACCATTTCTTGTTTTATTATGTGATTAAACTCTCACTTTTTATATTCTTTGAAATGTCAAATCTTTATAAATGATTATTATTAATTACTAATCAACTATTAACTAGTTCTGTATGACAAGAGGTAAAAATTCGAGCAAGATTTATTCAATTCTGAAATCTCAAAAAATTTCAAGATATCATAAAATTTATTGTAATTGCACACAATTCAAATATTAGTTCATCAAAAATGTTTGTCTTAACGGCTTGCGCAACCATCTATTTGAAAACATATTTGAAATCAAATAGTCATTCAATATTTGAAATATGATTTTATAAACATATTTATAGATATATTGAATAATGCATAAACCTACGTATATATAGTATATATTGATAACCATATTGTTTTAATCGTTTAATGCTTTAGATCTGATCAATCTTGATCTTAAAAACATAATTTAGTCAATAATTGACAACACAAAATTTAGAACAAGGTAGAACTTTAAAACTTATAGAATTTTTTATAATTTGATTAAGCTATTGATCCAATCAGTTACGTTAAGGTATATGAATTCTAATTTTTGAGATGTGAATCCCAAGAGAGCTTCTGTATATGATAAATCTTATTCGAATATCACTTTAAACTTCTATAGAACATTTTTATGAAAAGAAAGAAAAATGTAAAATTTTCACATTCTTAAAATTAACTTTAAGTAAACAATTTACTTAAAATTAATTAACCCAAAATTAAGCTTAATTGGCTCTAAAGTTATCCAAATTAAATTATTGACCCAAAATTGATTTAAATCAATAACAAATAGAAAGAATATATTATATAATGCCACAAACATATCTCCAAATAACTTATGCTCAACAGCAGTTGAAATAACTTTACAAGACCAAATATTATAAAAGTCATACTAGACGAATGCATTAGTAGGAATTGATTAATTATATCAACTATGTAATCCAAATAAATTAAAAGTCAAATATCTTCACTAAATCAATTAGCTCAATTAAATCTTTTTCCAATAAAATAGATATATGATGATAAATCTGTAATGGATCTTGAACCAGATAAATTAATATTTGCTCTAAATATGGTCGTCGTTCCAAAATTTAAATTAGATTATTGATTCAAATTTGAATACTATTAATCGGTCATAAATAATTAATTTAGAAAAATGGATGAACATAAAGGAATGTAAATAGAGGTTATGTCCATGTCTAATTTCAAAATTTGTTTTCCTTTCCGTCAAAACTAATAAATTAATAGCCTATAAACATGAGATAAATACCACAAGCTTTAGGATATCATAAAATGGCTCAATTAAAATATAAATTATCATTATTGATAACGATCTCATTCCATATTTCAAGAATATACTAAAAGCTAAAAAATTTATTTATCACATACATTGACGACGGTATAAAACATAAATTAATTAAATAAACAAATAAACTATTCTAAGAATGTCATGGAATATATAACATTGCAAAATAAATTTCTTAATTGATAAGATTATCCAATAAAATACTGAAGATGGATAATATATATATACATGTATGTATATTCTAAAAAATATAAACCTTCGTACTAGATGTATGACATAAAATTAATTGACCCAAACAAAAACAATATGGCCAATTAAATAAATTAATCCTCAATTAAAGAAAATCAATTACGATATCTTATATTAAGTTAATGATCCATCGATCGTAATTCAAAACAAATTCAAGACTGAATATAATTTATATTAGACCAAAATTAAAGATATATATGTTTATATGTAACCGATGTAATTTTTAAATTAAATTTTGTCTTGGTCAAAAATTTATAACATGCCTAAATTCAATTTAAATTAATAATCAAATCTCAATTTTAAATCAATTTAAATGAAACACCTTTTATACTTAAACTATAAAGTACTCGCGTAATATAGCGAGATACATCTCGAATTTAATGTTTTTTGTCTCTATCGATGTTATAATAATTTTATGTGGTTTTAAGAAATCGATTTTAATTTTTCATTTATAAATTCGTTTTCTTATGTAATTTCTTTAGTTTAATTTTTTTATTATAATTTAATTTAGGTTTAATTACGAAGTAATTTATTTTTGGTTTAATAATATAATTTTTTATAAAGATAATAATTAAGAATTCTGTTAGAAATCCTAATTATATTTTAGATTTTTTATATTTAAAATGAGAAGTTTATTCTGTATTTTGATTATGTTTATCTGCAATTAGTTACACGAATTCGGAAATGAAGCTTTAATAATTTGTACTTATGCACAATTTATTTGTAATCTTGAATATTAAGTAATATGCATCAATAAATAGTACTACATTCATAAAAGATGGTTTTTAAGAGTGTTTTGTCAAATGCTTTATAATATTGTATAGATATAGATAAATATCTTAAGATAACAAAATATACACAGACATTTCTTAAAAAACATAAGCATTTATACAAAATTATTATAACTAATTTAATTAATCAATTAAATTTCCATGAGACGAGAAGAAAAAATCGATAATATACACGGAAAACAAAATTAGTATTGTACCATTTTTCCAAAATCAACACCTCAAAGAACATAGAGAAGAAAGCTCGTGAAAGTTTCGAAGCATGATTAATGATTATAGGATAGGTAAAAAAGTGCCCTCATAACGAATAGGGAAACCAGGTTCAGTCGCCTCATCTCTAAAAGCCCGGCTCGCGAGGCGTCCCTCTCGCAGTAGAGTTCCAATAGCTCATGTCGGAGTAAGGTGCCATCGGACGTCCAATAGGCAGTCTCACGATCGGGCATGAGTGTCTGGAAGTTGTCATTGTATACTCCCGCGGGTCGGAAGGCGGCGAGGGAAGGAGAGGGAGATAGGAGAATATGAACAGAAAATAGAAAGATGAGAAAAAAAAAAAAAGGAAAAAGTAGAGAATGCATAACTTAATGGAAAAAGGTAGGTAATGCCCAACTAAATATATAAAGTATAATCATATATGCAATCCATCTTCGGTTTATTGACAATTATGGGTTGTTGGATTCTTATGACACATATGAATTAAAAAAAATCGCCACTCAAAACCATTGGAACCATAACAGAAGGGCATGAATTAAAAGTTTCCTTTTCGTTTTAACACAGATGTTCTTCTGTTTTTTGTTAAACACTTTACTTTAGCTTTAAAAAAACAACTTTCATATCCAAATCAAAATTGTTTTAACGAAAAATTTATGAGAGCTTGTGGTTTATGAACCCATGTTGAGTTTGGCTTTGGTACCATTTATTATATTCATATGAGATCATCCTTAAGTATATGATAACAAGAATGAAGACATGGAACAAAAATACATAATCAAAAACACATAATCAGAAATCGATTTAACATAATACCTTAATTAATTTAATATAACTAACTTGGAACAACAAAGTTATACGCAACAAAGTTTATTGACGCGAAAGCAGTCATTCTCACATATGGATCAAAGTTTTCTAAAGCTCTATACGGTTTGTTTTAGAATGAGGCTGAGCTGAATATAGATTCGTGTAGGCAATAGGGACTTGATCTCCTTTATTTATAGACCATTGAAACTTAGAGACTCATCCCATAAGGAGTCCTAGTTTATCTATAGATTTGATTTTAAATAATAGAAGATATACATTTACCTTAATGTTAATCAGGTAATTAACTTAATGAATTATCCTACTTAAATTAGGAGATATATATCCTAATATCTAATTGGATTATAACTGATATAGGATTATTTTGATAAATATAGATGTTAAATCAATTGTCCTTGAATATTTATTACAGATAATTGTAAAGTCCGATTAATTTCTAACATCGCATCCCAATTCAGAAGAAAGACCCAAACCGGCAGCTCATTGGCTGCCTAAAATCATATCGCAACCAGATCGAGGTCTTCTCCAACGGGCGACTACCCAGCAGCAAAAACTCGCCTCTCAATTAGCAGCAAATAGGGGATGGAAAGTTCACCAAATGGATGTTATGTCCACATTCTTGAATGGTTTTTTAAAAGAATAAGTATGTCAGATATGTAAAAAAGGGGAAGAGCACAAGGTCTTTCGATTGAAGAAGGCTTTGTATGGCACCTTATGCGTGATATAGTAGAATCGATGAGTATTTTCTAAAGAGTTGTTGCAAAAGGCTCCCATATGAGAATAGTCTTTACATTAAAGAAGACAAAGGTAATTTGTTAGTTGTATACGTTTATGTTGATGATTTGGTATTCATGGGACATTATTTTAGTCTAATTGAGAACTTTAAGAAATCCATTTTCATAGGAATTTTAGACGACTGACATGGGTCTCTCCTCTACTTTCTGGGAATTCAAGTGACACAAAAGGGCTGGTATAATCTCTATCTCACAAAGGAAATATGGACGGACTTTACTAAAGAAGTTTAACTTGAACGAATCTTGTGTTGCATCTACTCTAGGGAGTTTGGTTTCAAATTCTCCAAAGATACGTTAGAAAAGAATATCGATCCTACATTGTTTCGTAGTTTGATCAGGAGACTCGTGTACTTGATGGACACCTGTCCTAACATAATGTTTTCATTGAGTAGGATCGATACTTTTATGGAATCACCAAAGAAAAGTGACTTGAGGAATAAAAATGTATCTTACGTTTCATAAAAGGAAAATCCTGGGATCACTTACAAAAAGGGTGGATGATGCGAAGCCGAAATGTTATGCTGATAGTGATTTTGGTGGAAACTATGTTGACAATATAAGTAAGCCTGGATATACTTTCAACTTGGGTTCAGGAGAAATTCCTTGGCACTCAAAGAAGCAAGGTGTGGTTACACTATACTCTCAGAAGTACCATTATGTGTTGAAGTAGTTTCAATTTATAGTTTATATTATTGAATTCTATGTTTCAACGTATGTTTAACCGTTTCCAGAACTAACCATGAATTCACTTAGCGTTATAAGCTAATATATACGGTATATGTCTCTCAGGTGGTATGTACACAAGACTTGACATGGGGAAGGATTTGTATTAGACCGTTGTAGAGAATTTTTATTAATCTTATGTTGTATTAACTTATTCTGTATGAGACGAACTAGTTTATCGTATTACCATAACGCCTTACAGGGTGTAGGTAGGATCTTACAATTGGCAACCGTGATAACCCACAATGCAAACATCCACAGTCGAAAGTATAAGTTTTTATGCAACTTAATATTTTAATAATGAACTATTTGGACACACGACATTACATTAAAACGAAAAACAAACATGAATTGCTTCCGAAGTGGAACGAAATAAGAACTGTAGGTTTCTCTAAACCTCCTTTATTCAGAAAAGCACACAACTTCCAACAACATAGCGTGTATGTATTCCCTCACACTTAACATTTGACAGCATCGTTGATTAGAGTTCTAGAGATCGAATAGTCTATGTCGAATAGAAGGCAGTTTTGGTTTAGCCATGGCTGAAGATGGGAAGGTTAAGATCGATAAGTTTGATGGTCACGAATTTGGGTATTGGAAGATGCAGATAGAAGATTATCTCTATCAAAAGAAGTTACACGAACCCTTTTCTGAGAAGAAACCTGAAGCGATGAAGCAGGAGGATTGAACCGACAGGCTCTTAGTGTGGTCAGGTTGTCGTAGGTGAAGAATGTTGCGTATAACATTGTCAACGAGTAGACAACATTTGGATTGATCAAGGCGTTATCCAACATGTACAAAAACCCTCAGTAGTAAACACACGGTGTTCTTAATCAGGTTGGTGAATACGAAGATGAAGGAAGGAATGTTGGTGACAGATCACGTAAATGGTTTCAATTCGATACTATCCAGGTTAGCATCTGAAGGGTGTCGAGCCCCACAAATAATAAAAGTTTCCTATTACCTCATATTACAACCAAAATTGTAATAGTGGCAAGTAGGGTCGAATCCACAGGGATTGATCGTGAATGAAATTTTACTTCTACGCTTTATAAAGGGGGGGGGGGGGTGGATTGATATACTAAACTAAACATATAAAATTAAAGCAAATAACAAATAAATAAAAACTAGCAATGAGTATAAATCATTGACTGGACTGTGTATCATAGACTTGTTCATAAAGGGATTTTCTCATTCTATTCTAGAATGGCTATAAGCATCGATACGCACCAGTTAGGGACGTAGGATGAGAAAATATTTGTTTCATCTAAATATTTCTTTTTCAAACTTTGTATCCTACGAAAGTAGGTGCATATTTGTTTTAGAAAGACTTTTCCACCTCGATAGAGGGTTAAAGTATTTTAAACAACATATACTTACCATCACTAAAATCTGAGACCAATATTACCCGATCTTCGTTAGCTTTCGTTTTTGTGTCTCGTCATTCTTTTATTCTGTTTTTAATAAAAATCAAAATATCAATGATTTCCGGTAGCTAGGCCATAGTCGGTTCCTTTATAATATTTATTTTTATTTTAATATAATCTTAAATATATTAGTTTAATCACTTTTTTTTAAAATTAGAACCCAATTAATTATAAACCTAATAATATTATCTTATTTATAAAGAAAATAATATCGAAAGTTCAATTAAAGATGAACTAAATATTTATAATAACCTAAATTTGTATCAGGTTTGATTGGATAGACCTTTTTAATAGCCTAATTGTGTCACTACAAAAAGGCCAAAATCCAAATCCTATTTAATTGATAAGCCCAGAACCCTATTTTTACAAACAAATTCAAGCATGAACCGTGTAGGAAATTTTCTGGGTCCGTACATGTTGAAATTAAAAATATATGGCTTCCATAGTTGAATCCATTTTCCTGTTGCTCTATATCACAATAAACAGGCATAGCTATTTTTATATATGTTTCTCTCAAACTTATTTATTTTGAAAAGCATAAAGTATCAATGGATGATTATTTATTTATTAATTGGATGTTGAAACTCGTGATTTTTTTGAAGATGAATTTTGTGAATGTGTGAATGGAAATCTGCTCATGCTAAATGGGTGGAATTGCAGTAAAAAAAGGGTCATGAGAACTCGAAAATTTTCCACTATTCCTTCCAAAGAAATTATCACAAGTCAAATATTGTTGGGATTTTTGTTGACGGAAGTTGGTATGAAGATCCCTTTTCAATCAAAAGAGCCGCTCATAGTTACTTTAACTCATACAGGCTCATCCCATAACGAGTCCTAGTTTATGTATAGATTTGATTTTAAATAATAGAAGATATACATTTATCTTAATATTAATCACGTAAGTAACTTAATGAATTATCCTACTCATATTAGGATATATATATATATATAGAGGAAGGTTCAAATGAGAACTTTTGATTTCTAAAGGAACAAAGGGACAATTATGGATCACATATGATGCGGGTCCCACATAATATTAAATCATTTATGATTTAATTTAATTTAATATTAAATCATAAATGATTTAATATTATGTGGGACCCACATCATATGTGGTCCACAATGTGTCCCTTTATTCCTTTAAAGAGGGGTGGTTCTCGTATGATCCCTCCCCTATATATATATATGTATATATCTCATAAGGAGTCCTAGTTTATGTATAGATTTGATTTTAAATAATAGAAGATATACATTTATCTTAATATTAATCAAGTAAGTAACTTAATGAATTATCCTACTCATATTAGGATATATATATATATATATATATATATATCCAAATATGTAACTAGATTATAACATCTGATATAAAATTATATTGATAAATATAAATGTTTAATCAATTGTCTTTATTTCCAACAGTGGCTCGAAAGCTCCTGGTCCGACGACTTTAATTTTAGATTCATCAAAAGATTTTGGGATGTCTTCAAGAAAGAGATTGTGGACGTTATGATTGCGAAAATGAAAAAAATTTCCCGAGTTGTAATGCGTCATTCGTAGCCTTAGTACCAACGATCTAAGATCCAATCAAGTTTGGGGACTTCCGACCCATAAGTTTAATTGGTTGAGTTGGAGTAAAAAAAGGCAAGTTCTCTTAGACAAAAATCGGGTACTTTCACTACATGGACATCATGGAGCAAATCGGTTTTGGTGGAAAAGGGTGTCGTTGGATCTAGGTGTGGCTAAGCTCGACGTCTGTTTCGGTCTTTCTAAACGACTTGCCATCTACGGAATTCAAAATGGAAAAAGGTGTCCATCAAGGAGACTCTCTTTCCCCTTTTCTCTTCGTCATGGAGGTTGAAAATCTTAATGTGGTAATGCGCGAGGCCCTTATCCGAGGAGTATTGTAACACCCTCAAATTTGGAAATAGTGACTAATTTAAAATTTTCAATATTACCTCAATATAAATCACTTCCTATAATTCATTACTTGAAGTTCCTCAAATAACAATTATATATAAACGTCTACAAAAGATAGGTCAAGGCCTATACTAAGACATAATTATAGTCGGGTGTTACTAAACTCAAAAGAGTCGCTATCTCTGAATGTGAAAAACGAAACCAAGAGCTAAATTGTTAACGTGCTACTCCCTATTACTCAAGTCTACACGTGCCGCTAGTACCAACCCCAACGATAACCTGATACACATACCGAAAAAGAAAAAGGTTAGTCTTAACGCCCAGTGAGCTCAAGATTTTATAACATATTCATAATTGATTGAAATCAAAAGATTTGCTTGATAAAAGACAATTCTCAAATGAAATAACTTCATTATAAAAGCAATATCTTTCCCAAATTCATTATTTCCATGATAAAAGTTTTAGACCAAAATGACATAAGAAATAAAAGCTTTAAATAGAAATACTCATTTAACGTGATACCAAATACAATGCTCACACGACCATAAATAAAGTTATGAACGTAGAGATAGAGAACGTAGTTTTAACCAAGTTTAATGAACCATTAACTCACGCTTACCCTTAAAGGGTGAAGATAACGGGGGAGACCTGGATTTACCATTCATGGTGACAGAACACCTAAGTGAGTCACTTTTAAATGTTAAGAGTTCTTTCTAGGACCAAGGGATGTAGGCAGCAACCCATCACACAAGGAAGTATGAACTCCGAAGGTCCTAGTCAAGAGCTTGTGCTAAGGATTAATGGCTTAATGGCAGCAACCAATCGTCAAGCAAGTACGACCTAAGTTGATTCCAATTAGCGATGTAAGGATCAATGGCTTAATGGCAGCAACCAATCGTCAAGCAAGTACGGCCTGCGTTATTCTCTTACGTTGACCAAAAAGGAACAACAATCCCGATTTTTAAGACCGACTTATATGCCTATGGATCAATTACATTATAGTCTATAAATCAAATATATCAAGCAAGACATATATTTAATTTCCCAACACCAATTCTTAGCTTAAAATATTATTTCCCAATAATCAATTATTTCTCAAGGTTAGGAAATGGTAGAGTTACACGATACTACGCGAATGACTAACGCACTCAAAACATATAGTCATTTAGATCGGACAAATGTCTACGAGACTCATTTTAGTCAAACCAAGCAAAAGCTCTATAACTCAAGTACTCAACACTAATGTAATTACTCAAAACATTGGTTGAGACAAACCATTTTCCCAAATGAAATCATATTCATGTATTTCCAAAATGCCTCATAATGCCATAAAATGTAATTCCAACGGTTTATAAATCAAATACTCCAAAGATGCAAATACAACCAATGGTTTTCATTTAAAAGATAATGCACCCAAATAACTCAGATTTATACTTTATTTGTCAAAATGTCTAAAACTCAAATATAAGCCTCTTACATGATTTATAAACCCTTTTATGCCAAATATGCAAACTTACCCAAATACTCACACATTTGATAAATAAAAAGTAAAACATGATAATACTTCACAATGGACGTTTTTGACATGTACATAGTTTTCACAAAGTAACTTGAAGTCACCTTGCTAGATTTAGGCTAAATCTAGGTTTACCTCAATCTTATGTTTTCTTTGATGATCACTTTAGATCCACCACTTACCATCACCAAAACTTTCATATAGATCATAAAAAATCCCAAAGTACATCAAAAGAAACCCTAATTCAAAACCATAAACCAAACCCTAGATTTAGGATTTCGGAGAGACGATCTTACCTTCCACTCTTATAAGCTCCAAAATTATCAAATAACCTCTAGCCATCTTTGTTTCCATGATTAAGAGCTTCCAAATACGAAACCACAGCACTTGGAATCGCCCATGTCAAATACGAAACCATACAAATGAGAGAGATATGGTCAAAAGAAGGAAATCCCGATTTTATGCACTGTTGGTCGTCCGCGACAGTGACATGTGATTGTGCCATGTCACAATCGCATGGCACAATTGGCCGCTATGTACCCAGAGTAGATTTCGAGCTAGGGCATCTGATGGCTACCGGCGACAGTGCCCTGCCACTGTGACATGGCACTCTGGCCTGTCATAGTCACCCAATTGGTACCGAGGGCGTTTTTTTTCCTACTTTTCACCCGTTTTGATCTTGTTTCTTGTCTAGTAGATGATACCCAATATAATTCACTTCAAAATACGTATTTCAATTATTCAAAGAGTGGAACACAAAGAGGACTCGGGATTTCACTTTACCAAAGACCCGGTTGATACATTGTGTCATTGTCACTATAGCATGACGCAATTGTTGGGACCACCAACCACTTGGTACCACCGGTGTTATTGTGAAAGATGTCGTAATCGCATGACACAATAGTCGAGACGACCATACTATAAGTAACATCGGTTCTATTGTGACAGATGTCATTATCTCCTGGCACCACTACTCTAACTTCGAAATTAACTCTTCTTTATTAGATCGTTTGGTTCAACACTTTCTTCAACCGGGACAAAAATCAGGATGTTACAAGTATATAAAAGCATTGTGGTTAGTCGTAATGAGATTTGTATTTCCCACCTCCGGTTCGTGGATGGCACGATATTTTTCATGGAATGGAATAGTGCAAACATAGGCAACTTCTTGTGCATCTTAAATTGCATTCAGATGTCTTCGGGGCTCAAAATCAGTGTTGCAAAAAGTAAATTGTATGGGGTAGTTGTACCTACAAATGAGGTTATGTTAAATGTTTCTCACATGTTTTACTATTCAGCTATCTTGGACTTCCGATGGGCAAGTATATGAACAAGATTGACTCCTGGAACGATAACATCGATAGATGTAAGTTCAAACTCTCTAGTTGGAATCTTTGTTATATATCATTCGTGGGGAAGATTGACGTTGATAAAGTCTGTTTTGGGAAACCTACCTCTGTAATCTTTTTCTCCCTTTTCATGCTCCAGTTCGGGTTGTTAAATCTCTTAAGAGTGTGAGAGGAGACTTCTTGTGCGTGTGTGTGGGGGGGGGGGCGGAGGGTCTGATACTAATTAGAAATGGTCTTGGGTAGAGTGGGATACTAGTCTTAGTGTCTTAAACAAACTCTGATATCGAAAAGGTAAACATGGAGGAATTTTATAGCAATCCAAAGAGTCGAAGACACAAGACGAATATCACATTTCGACATTATTACGGGTACGAATGTTTTAACACAATTATGGATATGCAAACTCAAATGTCTGGTGACAGATTTGTTGAGGTAAGTTCCGAATTGCTCATTTGTATGCCGTTTTCAATCCTCATTAATCATTTTGTGACTTTGACCCATCAAAGTTACTAAACGTAGTTTTATCCTAATGATTTTACCAATGACGAAAGAATGACTCTTGAGCACCAACTTCAACTCTACATTGACGATGTCCAACATCATGAACTATTTGCTAGCTTGAAAGATATATCCAGGCTTGGTAGAGTGATGATTGAAACAAGGAAACATCTTGTGTTTCCTTTATCCATTATTGAAGCTTGCATACTGTTTGAGAGATTCTTAATGCAATGAAGCTTGTGAAGTCGGTTTTTCGCAATCGGATTTTTGACGACTTTTTGAATGCATGTGTAATATGTCTGGCAGAAAAAAGAATTACTTGCTAAGGTTACAAATCAAGATGTAATGACTCATTTTCAAATGATGAAAACCCGTAGAAATCAACTTATGTAATCACTTATTATTAATTATAATGATATCGTTTTGGTACTTGTTAATTAAAGGGAGCCGTTCTATAAAATTCATGGATCCGCCACTGATCATCATCTTCCTCAACGCCTCCTTCAAACTTATCTTCTCCCTCAAGATATAGATCGAAAAATCAAAAGCATACAAGCAGATTTAGCAAGAAAAGGGAAAAGGTTTCGATCCTTTCGAAATCCAGATTTATATATTCTAGAAACTTAGAAAGGAAAGCCGCCAGTGGGTACCCAAATCTTACTTTTGATTCGTTTTTAAAATACGAGTTTCAACCCTATAATGTTTAAGCTTTGCTTAGCACCGAGATTTCATTCTTAACATTGTCAACTAACCATTAAAGTGATGATCATTGAGAAAGATTAGTTTTGATTATTGTTGGTTGAAGTGTATTTAGTTTTCAAGTAAAATTAATATTAAAGGATCCGTCCACTACCAACCCATGTATTGTTAGAGTTGTTTAATAATGATAATATGTTGGATGGCATCACCAATATTGAAAGAATGGTGTTTTTGTGTTTGTTAAAGAAACCCAAGACTACAATTGCCAACTATGTATGCTTTTGTGTGAGCCGTGGGTTATTGAGTATTAAATCTGCCAAAAGGGTGGATTTCCTTCTCCCAATTTTGCACTCTTTCCATTCATAGGTATCAAAAAAAATATTGCAAATAAAAAATGAATGTGTTAGCAAAGCACACATAGGAATGAACAAACCACAAAGTAAATTCATGGTGGTATCTTTAGCAAGATGAAAAAATGTGTTAAGAAGATTTTGATGAGTTCATGAAGAAGCCAAGTGCATGAGAAGGGTTCTTATTGAAAGTATAAGTTTGTATGAAATTTAATATTTTTAATAATGAAATACGAGTACACACGGCATTACATTAAAAGGAAAGACACACATGAACTGATTTTCTAGTAGAAAGAAATAACAAAACATAGGTTTCTCTCAACCTCCTTTGTTCACAAAAGCATACGACTTCCAAGAGCATAGCATATATGTAAACCGTCATAGATAACGTTCGTTGGACTACATGGCTCTTAGGGTTTTAGAATGAAACCCAAAGAGTCGATGCACGCCCCATAATTTCCAAAGAATCCGACAAAGTTACCCTTAGTCACCGACAAAGAGAAACTAGTCCCACCACCTTCGCCGTATGGCCCATAGGTCTTTCCTTTGTTGGTATGAAAAGACAAGGACGTAATCACCGTATAATTGTAAAAGTTTCCAAATGTTCCGCTAACTCGGATGAGGTCCTCATCGTCATCAAACTTCACCTGAGTATTCCAAACAAATCCATCATAAATGCTATATATGTGATAATATGAGAAGGTATTAATTATTCGTACATACATATATATATATATAATAGATATAGTGAGACCTCACAGGTACCTCTGATTTAAGTGTGCCACCATTGCCACCATATGTAGGAGAATGGTGTTGAGACCTGACTGTTATCCTCGTAGGTGAACCTGATTGAATCTACGATGACTCCACTGGAGATGCGGAAACCGATAACCCTACCATCTGGTTTGAATGACCAGGGATTAACTCCACCCGCACCTCCCCATGGTCCAACCTCTACTACTTGACTAGTCTGCATATATATGGATAAAAAATACAGAACTAATTAATAAAAAGTGAAGTGGGGTTGTTGGAATTAATTAAGTACGGTAATCCTAAACCTAGTATTCACTTATATATATATATCTATATATATAGAGAGAGAGACATCTTAAAATACAAACCAACCAAAGGTTACAAACTCGTACAAACCAATATAAAAATGATTTTTTTTCTTGATTTTTTTATCAAGCACTATGATTTAAGATATTATCACACATATGTTTGTTTCACCTTGTGAAAAAATCACATGTGAAAGATATACATGTGAAACTCTTATATTATGAAATAAACATATGTGAAATAACATCTTAAAACATAATCATAGTGTTTGATGAAAAAAAATCAAGAAAAAAATCATTTATATATTGGTTTGTACGAGTTTGTAAATTTTGGTTGGTTTGTATTTTAAGATGTGTCTATATATATATATATAGTTAACCATAGTGAAAAAGCATACCATTTTGCTTGCTATGAATAATATTTGAACAATTAAGGAGCTGAAGCTATGTTGTACATCAAGCCCCACTCCCTGCAATCCATCACACAATGCTAACAACCAATTCTAGAGGAAGCATCCCTTCTCATGGTGAAGAGCTGGTTGTTAGAGAAATTACTTAGAATTCTTTTTCCATTGGGTCAGCCTAATTAACCATTAATATATGTATGTGTCTATATATATATATATATATATATATGACAACTAATTTGATCGACGTATGCACTTAAATGGTTGATGACATAAGCTCCTACGATGTAACTATTACCACTCTCTTCTACCTAACGTTGATATTCGAGAAAACAAATATCTACTAGGCACTCTCACAACCATATATATATATATAAACAATTAACCTTTACCCACAAATTAAAATTCAGGAAGGGAAATGTTCAATAAACAAAGTGGTTATGTTTGGAAATTTAAGGAGATGTAATCATCATAATACATGGTCCAACAGTTCCGCTGAATCCTATCATATCCTCATTTATATCTATATCTATCTATATCTATATCTATACTTCTATATTATATTAAAAAGGAGGAGTTTCAGTTATCTTGAAAATTTTAAGATGTATAAGTTATTATGCTGGATGTACAAGTGTTAAAGCATGCATAACTTCCCACTTCATCTAACTATTTTAAATCAAATCATTTTTGATTTTTAAGTTGCAATTTATACCCTATAATTAGTAATTTAATTTACTTTAAATCCCTTACTTTTTCATTTTTACTTTAAATCCCCTATTTTTTTTAATTTTTCATTTTTCATTTTATGCCCTTATCATATCAACATAAATAATTATATATGAATTCAAATTCATTAGAAAAAATACATTTCTTTTTTTACAAACATACCATTATAATCGTCTCGTCGATATCTTCAAAATGAATCTAATATTGAATATTTTTGGATTTAATTGTACTATTTAATAACATGAATACATACAAAAAAATCTATAATATATTATAAAAAAGAGTTACATCTTGAAATTAAGAGGTTCAAATTCGTACAAAATTGAAAGTTACCATAACCTCTCCACCATGTCTATTTCATATTAAAAATCATATTATTTTTAATTTCTAAATAACGCTTTATACCCTTACTAGAAGAGGTACCTGCTGCATTGCAGCGGAACTTAAATATTTCATCAACATTAATGTTAGAAATCTTAAACTCTTTTAAAACATCAAATTATCTATCATTATAAACTTATAAATCGGCATCCATTATTTTTACAAAACTGAAGTGCAATCCTAATTTAAAAGAAACAAAGTAGCACATTTATGACATTTGTTTTGACGAAAATGTAAAAATAATGGATGCCGATTTATAAGTTCATAATGATAGATAATTTAATATTTTAAAAGAGTTCGAGATTTCTAACGTTAATGTTGATGAAATATTTAAATTTCGCTGCATTAAGCGTTACGTTTCTAGTAATGATATTATTTGTAAAAACAAAACATATTTTTTTAATGTAATTTGATTCATATACGATTATTTATTTTAATATGATAAAGGTGTAAACTGAAAAATAAAATAGTTAGGGGTATGCAAAACCCGAATAATCCGAACCGAAAATAATGTGTTTGTGCAAAACCCGAATACCCCGAAATCCGAAACCCGATTTTTTGGAGATATTTAGGTTCGGTTTGGGTTTGATATTTGGTCACGCGACACGTCCAAAAACCTGAAATATTATACATATATAGTTAAATATTATATAAATATATTTATTTATCTAATTATCTTATGAAAATCTTATATTATAGCTGGTCCAAATGTTTTATGATTTCTAAATTTACCATTGCTTTCATCAATTTATCGATATGAACTCATCTTCAAAATCGATTAAATTTATATTTTTTTTCTTGTATTATAACTATATCTGAAACCGATCGATCTCAACCCGAACCAATCGCAAATCTGAAGACTAAAGTTCGGGTCTTTGTTTCCATATTCGAAACCCGATCGGGTTTTTGATTTGTCCACCCGAATCTGTCCGACCCACCCGATGCACACCTCTAAAGGGATATGACGAAATTTAAAAACTAATTATATAGGGTGTAAAAGGAAAAGGTAAAGAGTTAAATATTTATATAACTATAGAACATACAATGTAAATTTTTTAAAAGTTGTTACTATTCATGTATATAATAATATGATTAAATCGAAAAATATTCAATACTGAACTCATTTTGAAGGTATTGACGACACGATCATAATGATATAATTTATAAAAATAGAAACTTAATTTTTAATTGTCTTATGATTCATATACAATTATTTAGGTTAATATGATAAAAATATAAAATGAAAAATGAAAAAGTGAAAGACATAAAATAAATTAAATAACTAACTATATAGGTGTCAATTGTAACTTAAAATTTTAAAATAATTTAATTTATATAGAAGTGGAGGTTGGAGTAAAATTCTAAAGCTTTAGATGTTGTAGTTCATGCAAAAAATGTTGTACCTCTTGAAAATGTGAAGTTAACTGTTTAACATGTTTTATATAATAGTATAAATAAAATTATATATGTTAATATGAAAAGATTGTGAAATGAAAATTATAAAAGAAAATGACATAAACTAAATTAACTAACAAAGTCTAGGTGTATAAAATGTAATTCAAAAATTGAAATTAATTTTATGGAGGTACATGCATGAAAATATTATACCTTAGGCAATGAGGTTGGAAGTCTTAAAATATTTAAAGTAATCGTTTAATAACTTTTATATAATAGTATATATAGTATAGATAGATAGATGAGGGGTGTAAAAGAAAAAATAAAAAATTAAATTATTTGATTTTTTTAAAATAAATTAGGGAAAAGTCCATTTTAACGCAACGCTCTTTTGTGTTTTGAATGGTTAAGTCACTGGACAATTTTTTTGAAAAAAAAGTTCTTGAACTTTACAAAACATATCAAATAGGTCCTTAGGATTACCTTTAACTTGTTTAACCGGTCAAAAAAAACAAAAACAAATTAATATTAAAAGACCAGTTAAAACCCTATATTCTAATATAAGCCGCCCAACTCCATTGTCTTCTCCCACCAGACCCCATCGTCGCTCCTCCCCACAATCGTCGGCGTCCGACGCAGCAAGCCAACAATCCATCGCCGGCGTTCGTACCAGCAGAGTTAAGCCGCCCAACTCCATCATCTTCTCCCACCAGACCCCATCGTCGCTCCTCCCCAACAATCCATCGCCGGCGTTCGTACCAGCAGAGTGAACTCACGCCGGCGTTCGAACCAACACTTCGTCACTGTTGTTCGGTGCCCACACAGCAGCCCACGCAGCAGCCCACACTTCGTCACTGCTATTCGTACCGCTGGTAACTTCGATTCTTATTGTTTGCAAGTTGTGTTCTACATGAAAACAACCGCTATTGTTTAATTTTCTAATAGGATATACCGGGGTCATTTAGCTTTCTGATCGGATATAATGGGAATAGCATAGTTGTATGTGTTTTGATGATTTTGTTTGTGTTTTCTGTTTTATTTTTGGGCTTGACTGGGTCTGTTTAGATTAAGCCAGCTTAATGGCTGTGGGTTTGTTTCGTTGAGCTGCAGGTTTTTTTGGTGCTCACTGTTTACTTTCTGCTTGTAATTGGTTGGTATCCTTTCATTGTGGTAATAAAGCTATTGGTTATGATGTTCAAGAAAAAAGTTGGAAATTTGAACAAGTTAATATTTTTCCATGTGCATTTAAAATCTTTGTGGGCAATTTGGCATATGTTTTTATTTTTACCTAAAATAGCTGAGCATTGCTTGTTTATGATGTTTTTGTTGTCCTTATGTAGGGACGGCAAAAAACCCCGATAACCGACGGTGAAAACAGCAAACCGAACAATTCGAGTTGGGTTCGAGAACGTCTTAACGGGGACGGGGGAGGGATCGGAGATCTTAACAGGGACGAGGATGGGGACGGGGATGGTACTCACCGGCCCAGCCCGGTCCGATAGTATATATATATATATATATATATAATATTTTTATATATATTTATATATTAATAATATAAAATATAAAAAGTTTTAAAAAATTAATAAATGGGCTAAGTATACTAATAATTAAAAGTCAATCTAATATTTTTTTTTCTATTCGGTTTCGGGTTCCGGTTCGGTTTCGGGTCAAACCAACGGGTAACGGTGATATTTTTGCTTAACGGGTTCCCCAACGGGGATCGGGGAAACCGCGGGGACCCGACGGGGATCCCCGATAAGATACCTGACGGGGATTGAAAATTGATATGTTTTAGACTTTTTTGTTCAAAAAAATTGTCCACTGATTAACCATTCAAAACACAAAAGAGGGTTGGGTTTAAATGAACTTTTCCCATTATTATACTATATTAACCAATATCATAGGTCATAAGGACTTAAATAACAGGTTTTGTAAAGTCCAAGGACTTTTTTGTTCAAAAAAATTGTCCAGTGACTTAACCAATCAAAACACAAAAGAGGGTTGGGTTAAAATGGACTTTTCCCAATAAATTAATACATAGTTATCATGTTTTATAATATTTATAAATCGTAAAATACCGGATATTGGGCTCATTTCGAAAGTATTAAAAAAACGATTATAATGGTATAATTAATGACAACATATAATATGTTTTTAAATACAATTTAGTTGATATAAGATTTTATATGGTAAAATGAAAAGGTTATGAAATGAATTTGGTAAAAGGAAGGGATATAAAATTAAGTAAATAACAAAATCTAAGGGTCTAAAATGTAACTTACAAATTATAATTTTTTTTTTGGCATGCTTTAAGAGGTACAACATATTAAGCTTGATGTAGAAGAGTATAAAGCATGCAATCATTTATCAATTTTTAAGAAAAAACTAATTCTAATTTGTAAGTTACATTTTACACCCTTAGATTTTGTTATTTAGTTAATTTTATATCCTTCCCTTTTACCAAATTCATTCCATAACCTTTTCATTTTACCATATAAAATCTTATATCAACTAAATTGTATTTAAAAACATATTATATGTTGTTGTAAATTATATCATTATAATCGTCTTTTTAATACCTTCGAAACGAGTCCAATATCCGGTAGTTTACAATTTATAAATCTAATCAAATATGATGAATACTTATTAACTTATTTTGTTATTAATATTTAAGTTTTGATTTTTGATTTTACTTTTAGACCCCTCATCTATACGATCAAAATCTATACTTGTATACTATAAAAGGTACTAAGCAGTTAATGTTTGAGGTATGCATAACGTACATACCAGGAAGCAGTAGCACCATATATATATATATTTAAAGCAATATTAATTAATGAGTTAATGTTCTCCCCACACCCCGAGTTATCTGCCCACGTCCATCCTAATTCCTCTCTCTCACTCCTCCTTCTTCGTTAGATGTTTTGACCACAAGGTACTAAGCAGTTAATGTTCGAGGGATTTTCTTTTCATCATTGAAGACATATATTGAGGGTAGTTTTCTCGTAGGTAATCGTTCAACATTTCTCTCTTTATTTTTCCTATAAGGGTTCTTTTTATCCTTCTTGATCACCATCCGCAGCTTGTGATACGTGAGTATACATTCCTCTCTGTCTCTCAATCTCTGGGCAGGTTGTGTTTTTTCATATGCAGGTTGTGTTTTTGCTACATGATTTAATCACTTGAAAAAGACTTACTTATATCTTTAACAATTGTATATGCACCATTGGTTGTGAAAAATGTAACAATACGTGGTTTTTTTTACTTACGGTTCTTTGATCTTCATATGCAGGTTGTGTTTTTTCTCTTTTTCTCTTCCTCTTCATCTCGCAATCTCTACACAAAAGTAAGGGTTTTTTTGCTTTGTAATACTTAATAATTGGTTTCTCACATTAACTCTATGCTTTCATCTATACATCGCAGAGAAATAGCCGCCGTAGATTCTATTTTATCCAACAACCTTTGCAAGTTAATAGCTTGCCATAACTTTGATGTATATTTTGTTCATTTTGCAAGGTTTTTGGTGCTCTTGAAAGTTTTTCTACATAAGCTATCAAGTTGCTTAATAGTGTTTATGATATGATGAGACTTTAGATTTGCTTGCTGATTCGAAAGATGTATTTGGATCTTTGATTGTTCGAAATGCTCAAGTATATTTATATTAAATGTTTTAATTTGTTTTGTATAAATCAAAAGGTTATATATATTGGTCGGAAAGAAAACGGGACAAGATTATATAAGGAAAATTAAGCTAAAATACTCCCATGTTTCAGTGAATTGAAGTGTGTATCTAATCTGTTTTTTTTTTCAAGAAACCAACTTTCTGCAAGATTAAAGTGAAGCCATGAGAATTTGTCAGTTTCAAAGAAATAAGTTACACAACCAAATTTTTGTAATTTTTTTTTCAATTAGTTTTGCCCAATATGTGTTTGTGTGTGTGTAATTTGTATATTTTTAAATAATGGATAGAATTCTGTATCTGCAATTATAGTTTTTGAGTGTATCCCCACTCGCATGCCATACAACTATGAATTTTGTTGATGACCTGTTTAAAGATCTTACAATATGGTGTATGTTGGTATTTCTAGAAATATAAAACAAGTTAGTTTAGGTTTGTTCTATTCAGGTATGCAGTAATTTTGGTTTAGTTGGATTTGGGAAACAATCCATATGACCGTAGCGGTCAACATGTATGATGTATCTATAATTTGTGTTATCTATACTATTATATAAAACACGCTTTTCAGTTATGTTTACATCTTAAAAGCACGAAAGTGCTCATTAAAAGCACTTGAAACAGCCACTTAAAATTGATATGAGATATCTGTTAGCAAGTGGATCATAATATTCCGACTTGATATGGAGTTCAATTTAGTAATTAGGTTCTGAAAATATTCATATTTATGGTTGTCTATTTTACAATTAAGAAACTATATCTTCATATCTATCTTTAAGGTGAGTCATGTTTCACCTCCACATTACTGATTGTGTGCTATGCAGGAATCAGGACATCTGTTGAAGAAACAATTCGAAGGATGCATGGTAGCCAAATTGGTAAACTTTCTTGCTGCTGAGCAATTGTTATGTTTTTTTGTAGTGACATGCTATATTTTAGATTTTATATGTGGATGCCTTCAGTTTTTCAAATATGCATATTAGAATTTTTGCTTAACTACGAGGTACAGTTGCACCTTCTTCAACTTCTAAATATCATACGGTGGCACCTTCTATGACGATACGGTTGCACCTTTCCTAAACGTAAAAATTTTAACTTTTCGATGGAGATAATACTGTGGCACGTGCCACCGTGTGCCCATATAAGATCCGACCATGCCTCCATTTGTTACATTTTTCTGGTGGTATCCAAAAGAGTTCATGATAACAAGACGCAACATTTGATCGCAATGGTATGACTTCCCTTCTGTTAATATTTTTATATATGTTTTTGTCTGCATAACAACTAGCTTATACTCACATGAGTTTGTGTATATATTTGAGTTCAAAGCTTACTTGAATCTCATGGAACTACCTTTAATGGTCAAAAATGAAAAACCTTACTTTGGTTTGTAATAGCGTATGTAAGCTCTGTGATGTATTAACATCTTATGGTCTCCTTTGTCATTGATATGTGGAGTTGTTAAAACACAGCATACCGGATCCATCCTTCTATAGATTTTGTTCTCCAACTCTCTATTTTGGTCACACTATGTCTTCTTACTCTTTTTTCCTTATGTTGATCGTGACTTGTGTTTTTGTGATAATATATGCAAGGTTAAAGCAGGAGGGAAGAGGGACATACAATGTTGATGTTAGTCATAACAAAAGAAGTGGAGCTCAAGTTTGCCACCAATGATTAAATTTGTTCTTAGCTATAGGAAAAATGTATTTTGTCCATTTCATTTGCTTAGTGCACTTGTGTTCTTTTGTTTGACTATGGGAGTCAATGAAGGTCATGGGTTTTAGGTTCTCAAATTATGGTATCTAAGTGATTTATGTAATTAGTGACAAAATGATGTATTCTTCCTTCTCCTTTCATCCCTTAATTCCAAAGCCTGGAGGATAGTTAAAGAAAGCTATGGCACATCAAAACAATTAACATATTGGATGGTTATGCAAATAAAGATAGTGGGAAAGAAATCCTTTCTACCATGGAGGTAGACGAAACGAAAAGAAGGTTTATCAAGTAATAAAAAAAATTATGTTTAGCTGCATTGCAGCGGGTAACTAACTAGTATATAATATAGATAAGTTATACTTAGTTATTTAATTTCATGAAAAATTAAGAAATACAATTTCTTTTATGTTATAAATTTTATATTAATTGCACGCCCTTCTATAAGAGTATATATCAACTTGATTTGCATGCATAGTTTCTATATGAAATATTAAATTACCATAAGCCATCAGTTTGTCAATTCATATGCGTTAAGGCTGTGTTTGGTAAAAGTAGCTTATAAGGTACCTTATAGGTAGTTTATCAAAACCTTATTTCTCTTAACTTCTTAATAAGGTACTTTATAAGGTACCTTATAAGTCACCTTATTTTGCCAAACAATGCGTAAGTCTATCCTTATGAAACTTTGTGCTATTTAATATTCTCATCACAACAAACATAGTTTTTGAGTATTGTTATTTGTTACCACAAATTTTACTTTCGAGTTTATTCAATATAAGTTTCAGATTTATTTTTTTGATAACAAGTTGCGAAAACTAAAATTCCAAATGCATAAGCTGGTCTTTAAAAGTTAAGAACGACAAATGGTATTGGTTTAAAAACTCTGTTATTTGGTTATTCAATTTCAAAATCTTTGACCAACCAAAATATTAACTTTGAATTTGAATATCATTTAAAATATATATTTAGTTGCATCGAGGGGCATAGGGAATAAACAAAACATGAAACAAAATTGTTGTTCTTTAGCATCAATGGTGACTATTCGAGTTGGAACTATATGTTCATCATGCTTATCTTTAATGGAAGATCTACAGTTTAGGCCGACACAAATGGCCTTTATTAAGCATTGAAACTGTTAATGATATTTATAGAGTATCATTTGGCGATTTACACATAATAAACCAAAATGCATACCAAAGTACTTTATAGTCAATCCATGAATCACATATATGTGAATTGAACTACTCAAAAATCATGTCTTCATAGAGTTAGTACTGAAAATGACAGAGAATACTAACTTAACATTAAACTTGGTTCCTATTTCGATTTTTCGACTTTCAAGGCGTTTCGTGCCGCATCGCGCGCGGATTACTTACTAGTCCTCATCAAAGGATATCTAAGACATCATATGAAGAAATTTTCAAATTCAAAATTCAAACTTTCAAATTCAAAATTCAAACCTGATTCATATCTCTCTCTCCTCTCTCTCTCTAATGATTCTTCTTCTCTCAAACACGAAGTAAACATTTTTGAAACTGATACCAAAGAGGTCTGCAAATTTGAAGGTACATCCAATTTGGGGGTTAGGGTTTGTAGAATTCCAATCGCCAATATGATCTATTAAGTGTTAACCCCTGTTTTTCCTTGAGTTGCAAATGGTACCACTTGTTCATCCCCTTTCTACCCTGGATGCACTGGATGTTCTTCCCGCTATGCATCGGCTCCCAAGAAAAACGATTCATAATCTCAAAGGTCGCTATCTTCCTGTAACAAGTTCGATAAATGTATTTCTTTTCTGAAACTGACCTAGAGTTTCTCCGTGCTGCCTATGCCAGGTTCGATTCCTCTTTTTGATAGTAGATCAATTTTCGCCACCTACTATGTGGATTTCTACTTTTCTTATTTGAGTTTGACTTCTCCAAAATTGTTTGAATCTCGTTAGATTTGACCTAATTTTTCTCACTTTGTAGTTTTTACAATTGTGGAAGCTTATTTCCTGGAATGTATTATATGTTCTGATAGTGTTATAGGACCTTATTCACATTAATTTATGTATTGTTATAGATTAACAATTTCCTTCCATCGGTTCATAGCTTGAAAGTGAAAAGCCTGTTGAAATGGTTCTTATGAATGTGGAACCTGAATATAATGGGCAGAATATGGAACCTGGTATGAACTTTACAAACATGTCCATTCTTTACTATGTTCTTTGATTTCCAGAGAGTTTTGTTTTTAACCTAAAAAATTGCAAACATGTCCATTTTTTACTATGTTCACGACCTACATCTTGACATTTGTATGCATGTCTTCCCAGCTTGGGACTCGAGAATAAGCAGATTACATGGTGCATATTTATCTCAAGGGTGCTCCATCAAGGAGTCTTCAATATTCTAGAACCCGAGTGAAAGATATTGAAGTCTTCAATATTCACATCAGGTTCTCTTTTCATTTCCAGTTTCTAATTTCTGTATTGTTTTAATATGATAGTATTAACTTTCTATCTGCAATATATATAGATCTTTTAATTTGTTCCATTTGATCTTCTTTTGTTCCCATGGTTTGGTCATGTAATCGTCGGCAATGCATGGCGGATTTCCAGTTTTTGTATTGTTAAGTATATTGTTTATTGTTATCGCAGAAGGCAGTTCATTGTTGTTTACCATCTAAAAGTTTTGTTGTTTTTGTTTTTAGGTTGTAAAATTCATTGGAGCTTTTATGTTCTATTTAGAGTGAATTACATTTTTTATCCCTCGTGAATACTCGTTTTTTGTGTTGGTCCCTCCAAACGTAAAAGTACATTTTTGGTGCCCAAAACGAGTTTCTAATAACAAACTTGGTCCCTTCTACTTGGATTTGAGCTTGAATTTGTATAAATTAATACAACTCATATCTCAAAAACATTTATATAAATTAATACAACTCATATCTCAAGAACATTCGGTGTAAATCTAAGCTCAAGAACATTTAAAAACAATTCTAAAAATCTGATTCATATTATATTCGAAATAATCACCTACATAAAATTATGTAGAATCCCTAAATCAAATGCCTAAAATTATCAACAGAAATTGCAACCCTAAACCAATCAAATATAGATCTGTCATGGCCACCATCAAGACCACCATTGTCAACCACCCACTATCACCACCATCTTCAGCGACTCACCAACCACCACCGTCACCTTCTTCCGGTCATCATCAACCATTATTAAACACAAATCTAAAAACAATATTAATAGCCTGAATCTAACCCAAATCCAGTCAAAAAATAAAACCCCTAAATCTCTAAAATCAATACCCTAAATCAAATCTTTAAAGTAAAATAAAAATCAAAACACCAAATAAATTTACACAAACACTCGATCCAAATTTCAACTTCAAACCCTTAAAAGATCTGGATTTCGACTTCAAAATCCTAAACAAGTCTGGACTTCGATTTCGTGTATGTTGACAAACTTGGATTTGAGCTTGAATTTGAGAAATAAAAGTTGATAAGAAATCGTAATCTTTAGCACATCTGGAACGAGTTTTGTCGGAGAAACAATAGTGGGAGAAAGAAAGTTCGTGGGAGAAGGAGAGGCTCACAAGGTTCTTCAAAGGTTTTTGTGCCTGTTGATGAAGATTCAAATACTGTTGATCTTTATTTATTAAGAAACAAATTGTTGTGTTAAAAAGCTTTATCAATAAGTGGGTGGCGATGGGAATAGGTAGGTCATGAGGATGATGAAGATTAAGTGATAAAGATGGTTAGGTGGCGATGGGAATAGATAGGTTTTAATTTTAGTTTACTTTTCTTTTATTTTTTTAAATTTTAAAATACTTATACATTATACCTTCAAAAACATATAAATAAATAACCTAAAATGACTGATTTGCCCCTCACGTGAGGGGCACATGGGATGGCTAACGGTAACATTTTGGACGGCGTCAGTGAGAGGGACCAAGTTTGTGCAAAAAAACCTCATTTGAGGGACCAAGTTTGTGCAAAAAAACTCATTTGAGAGACCAAAAATGTAATTTTACGTTTGGAGGGATCAAAACCAAAAAGCGAGTATTCACAAGGGACCAAAAATGTAATTCACTCTTCTATTTATATATTGCTTGTTTCGCAATTAGAATCCAGTTTAGGAAGACGAAAATGTTACAATTCGTTTTGTTTTGCAATTCGTTTTTAGGGTGTAAAATTCTTATGTTGATTTACCGGTAAATGTATCTACCTTTTGATTAATTTCATCTTCACACAAAGCTTTTCACAAAAGCAAAGGGTTTTTTTTCTTCCATCATATACATTTTTGGAAGACGTTTCCAACTTTCAACTCTGCGTTGGTGGAGTATATGTCTCATTTGGTGGAATTCATGGTAGCTCATGGTGACTCCAAACAGCAGAAGTTCATCGACAGGAGATCGAATGCAGTTTCAGATATGGAAAAGGCAAAGTGCATCACAATTAAAATTGATTATAAAACAATGCTTCAATTATGTAGACTACGTAAAAGTAGAGGAAATGGAGAGAAAGAGATAAGGACAAGATCAACGCTGGAGGAAGGTTCGAAACAGAGAAGTAAACAAGATAGCAACTACTTTCTTCTTCACCAATTTTCCAGACGAATGGAGAGAAAAAGAGCTTTGGAATTTCTTCTCGAAGCATGGAGCTGTGGTGGATGTCTACCTCGCTAGAAAACTCAACAAAGACCGCAAGAGATTTGGATTTGTGAGGTTCATTAAGATAAGAGATGTGCGTGTATTCGAACAAAAGCCCAGTAGTCTATGGATCGGTAAATTCAAACTATTCTTCCGTGTGGAAAAGTTTTGGAGAAAGACTTTGAAGGATGAGATTCCAACAGACTCCAAAGTTCCTGTAGCCGCCGGTCTCGTTTGGAAAACAGATGGAAGAGACATAAGATCTTTTGTTGACGTGTTGAAAGGATCTTCAGGTCATACCTCTACCAGAAAGAAGATCCTAGATGCCCAAGCAAGCAAGCAAGCAACCAAGGGTTGTTCTTAAATCAAGTGAAAACTTGGAGGTGGTGAAACTTCTTGAATCTCACTTCGTAGGTAAGGTACATTCGATCCATGCTCTAAATAATATCGTAGAGTTATGTAAGCTTGATGGTTGGGGAACCGTCAACTTTAAATACCTAGGAGGTCTTTGGGTTCTAATCAAATGGCCTGATTCTTTAAATTCCGGTAATCTGTGAAAATTACTAGGAATGGATAATTGGTTTTCTATTTTGGAACCGTGGTCATATGAGTTTGTCATAGAGGAGAGAATCCCTTGGCTTTCGATTGAAGGGGTACCTGCTAAAGGCTGGAATCCGAACTCTTTCATAGCCGTTGCTGCCAAATGGGGAGAAGTGTTAATTTCAGAACCACGTTGGAACCCCAACACTAATCCCATAAGAGGCAAGGTGTATATACTAACCAAGGAAGCAAATTCCATTAACGTATCAGAAGACATCCTAGTTGATGGCAAATTGCTTAACATTAAAATCGTTGAAAGTGAAGACCTAATACCAAGCTGGGAGGTTCTCAATGGAGAAAATGGTGATGAGGAAAAAGAGAGCGACGAAGAGGATGGCCTAATAGAAGACTCAGAAGAAGACTTAGAAGAAGAGGAAGGAGAATTCATCCCTGATTCTTTCTTGGCTAAAGATGATCCGAAGAAAAGCTCCGATTTGAACTCCGATGACAGATGCTAAGAGTGGGCACCGAATACGGTGGAATCTGAACCTAACGATCATGAATCTAGAAAATCTCTTAATGATGAGAACGTTAAAAAAAAGGCCGGCTCGACTATTCTCGAGAATGAAGGAGGTGTTTCCAATGTCAACATTGATGATGAAGGCGACTGCAACACAAACGTTAACATGGGTCCTATTTCATCAGAGCCCTCTAGTGGGTCGGGTCATGTATCCAAAGTTAATTTGGGCCGAACATGTGAGAAAGAATCTGATTTGCTTCCTTTGGGCCCCAACTACTGGGCCTGCTCAATTCGCCAAAAATAACCAGGACCAATTTCACGTCTCTTGTCCTCTTACCGGTAATCAAGGGGAGTAAGATAATCACATGGATAGCATCTCCAAAGATCAACTAATGGAAGATATAGAGTTAAATCCCCCTCCTCCCCCATTCGTCAAGAAAGAACTCCACTCAATCCCTGAAATCAAATCATCTCCTACCAATTTTATCAGAATCTCAAACCTTATACACAACCCTAAGCCTGGAATCAAAAAATGTGGCCGTAAAAAACAATCTAAAAAGTTCGAAGGCTCCTTCAAAAGATGATAGCTTCATCCTAGAGACTTCTGAATCAGAAATCCTCAGATGTAACTCAAGATATCTCCGTAGTTCCTGCAAAGAGAAGGAAACAAACTCGAGTTCTCCAATCTCAAAGGATCCTACCTCTGAGATCGAAAGAACCATAAAGGTGGGAGACTTGCTTGGATTCGATTTGAAAGGTCTAGAAAAGAATGTGGAGAATTGCATTCTAAAGGCAAGGTGAGTTCTTAGTTTCTCAATGAATATATGTCCTTAAATTGTAGAAGTGTGGGGTGCGAAGACAAAATCAGTTGGGTGAATCGTCTGTGCAGAGACAATGAAATCGCTTTCTTGGCCCTCCAAGAAACTAAAATTAGTTCTATGGATGATTGTTTGGCAAAGAAAAATTGGGGAGATTTTAGTTTTGATTATGCCCATTTCAACTCAAAGGGTAAATCAGGAAGTATCTTGTCAATCCGGACAATCAGATTTTTGCGAAAAACAAGGTGCTCTGCACAGATGGCTTGGTGGCTTTTTTTTTGGTTCCTGGATACCAAAAAACACACAGTGCTGCATCATAAATGTTTATGCTCCTCAGCAAGATGCTAAGAAAAAACACTTATGGTCTACTATCCTTCATCTCATCGAAAACTGGTCTAGCGTTTTAATTATAGCAGGTGAGTTTTTAACAGCTCCAAAATTTGAAGCAATATGCAGTTAGTTGTTGAGTTTTTAACAACATTCATATCAAATTTGTTGGGAAGAAATATGCAGTTGGATGTTGAGTTTTTAACAGCTCCAAAATCTGGCAACAAAGAAAATCAGTCGAAGATAAAGAAGAAAGGAAAGGAGAGATGTGAGTATGTATGTGTTGGTGGTGGTGGGTGGGATGAGAGACAAGAACAGGAACACTGCAAAAGAAAACATTTAAGAAATGTGGAATTGGGGATCACGTCAAGCATGAAAAGAAGCCTTCTTTCATTTGTGGCCCTTTTTTATCTTTTAAATCTAATTTAAGTGTTTGTTTTCTATATTGAAATATTTTACTTTTTTTGTAATTATATTGTAATTATTTGGTTTGACTAATTGAATTCACGAGTTATGGGTTTAGATGTTTAGATGTTTTTTACATAGAGTGAATTGTGGATTTTGTCAATGTGTTTAGATATCTATTTTACTAAGGCTTATATGAAATGTTTATTGTAAATTTGGTTCTTATCGTATTTAATTTATTTTGGTCATGGTCCTTTGACTAATGCCTCTATTAAGACCATATTTACCGTTCAAAAAATAAAACCCACGGACATATTTATCATTCAAAAAAAGCAACGGGCAAAAAAGTGCCGTGTGATTGGAGCTGTGAGTTGGGGAAATAAAATGAAAATGCCGGATGATTGAAAATGCTGTAACTCTCTTAAATCAGGTGTTATTTTAACATTCTTTTTTGTCTATTCTTTTTTGTCTTTTTTTTATAAAAGTAGAAATAAATTTTTTTAAAATAATTTTTTTTAATTTAAACAAATCAAATTATAAAACCATATATTATTTTACTCGCTCTTATAAATAGTATAAGATATGATTTTTTTATGATTTGATTTGTTTAAAACAAAACTAATTACATTAGAATAATAAATATATATTTTTTCCACCATTATAATAAAACAATAAAATTAAATCGTATTTTCTTAGTTCAAGTGCATGGGTGGATCACAAAATTATGGTCCTTTTTACCCTCATTACAATAATAGAGTGTCCAAAATTCACTGTTAACTTAATTTTCTGAAGGGAATGAAATCTAAGCAAAATCAAGTGGCTTGTCACCTATGTAAACGATTCGAGCTTTTAACTAGCTACTCGAGCTCGAGCTCGTTTATCTCGAGCTTAATAATTCTCGAGTCCGAGTCGATCTCGAAAACAAAATAGAACTCTATTAACTAAACGAGCCGAGCTTTATAACACTAATGTTTGACATGGCTCGTTCGAAAACTCGATTCAATTTTTCGAGTCGAGTCGAGCCATTCGAACATAGCCCTTCTTCGAGCCAAACATGCTCATATATTTATTAATTATATAATTAAAATATAAAACTTATCGAGCTCAATCCAATAAACGAGCTAATCGATCGCGAGTTCGAACCCATAAACGAGCATCTAGCTCGATAACTCAAAAATATTCGAGCTCCCGAGCCCTACATTGAAAAGTTAATCGAGCTTGAGCCCAGTATTATTTTTTTGAGCCCGACTCGATTAACCTACTACTCGACTAGGCTCGACTCGTTTACAGCTCTATGTTATCAAGACCTTTTCAGTAAAACAAGATAATTAATCTAAATTCTAAAGATAAAATTATTAAAACCTCACACGATAAGTAGAAACTGGTATAGTCTCCATGAAGCTTTCAATTTCAAGTAACTTTCTCTCAGGACCTTCTAAAAAATATTTGATCAACTTTTTCCTATAGAAAAATAACAACAATAACAAAATGCAAGTTCAAAACAAGTAATGTTAGGAAACAACAAGCTGCAACTTGCGTTCCTTTTCTTTTTTAGTTTCACTTGATTCATATATTTCTCTCGATATAAATAATGGAATTGTCTTTCCTTTGGGCAATTTTTCTATGCAAATACAAGCCAGGAAAGAGAACATATTGTGTTAGAAAAAGACCTATATCCATCTTCCCCAACAATGGCCTTAAAAAAATCTTGTGCAACAGAACAAATCGAAGTAGTGACTACATCAAACCATATGTTAACATCCAATTAAAATTAAAGATTGTTGTTTGTAAATTCAACTATGCAACATAAAGTTTTAGATATGCCGGTGAGTAAACATGATTGTAGAAATAGGAGGGCATTAAGTGTATAGTATAGGTAGACTATAAAATTAGCTCACAGGAGAACATAAGTCGTGATGCATGCACTTGGTTTACTATAACAAATTTGATTTTGTAGGACACCTAATATACACGTCATAAAAAATACTATATCGGACTTAATTTTATAGGACCAAACCAAAATATCATTTTATCTAAAATTGTTATAATAAGTTTAGAGAACTAAGTTATCGCTTCGGAATTATAATTCACTCGCGCTGCATCGCGCGGGTACACAACTAGTATATATATATATACACACACACACACACACAATTTCCGCACATTGTTTCTTAATCTGCAACCTTGTTCTACATTCCTATTCCATCGTATTAGTATTTTTCTATTTCATTCCAAAATTAACAAGGTCACGTGTTAGGAAGCCAAGGTCTGTTTAGTTTAATTATGTTTAGTTTAATTAGGTTCTTAATTAATGTTCTTATTTTTATATTTTCTTTCATTTCAAGTTATGTGAGAATAGGTCAATGTGTCAGTTAGGAAGTAAGGCCATGTTGCTGAACAGTAGTGGGCTAGAATTAAGGATTAGTTTGTTTATTTTCTTGTATTTAAGCCTTCATCTTCAAATTGAAACGGTAAAATGTTTTAGACTAAAATATTGTGGTTTATTCTTACCCTAAAAGAATCCAATCAATTGTTATCAGAGCTTGATCGGGACCCCCGTTTGGAGGGTTCAACTCCATGAAGGGCAGTATCAACTCCATGAAGGGCAGTATCACGAACAGGATGTCCAAATTGGAGGAGACCATCACCAAGTTGACTGAAGTAATCTGTGGTCTTGAGCACGGAGCAGGCGATAAGTTCCTTATCAGAAACAAGACGGGTAACGGACGTGATAAGCTGTTCGAATCCAAGCCTATCAAGCTTGATTTTCCAAAGTTTGAAGGACGAGACCCCACCGTGTGGCACACAGAGCGGAACAATACTTCGATTTCCAAATGATGATGGAGCGCCGCTAGCTTGGATATGCTCGCATGAGGGATCAACGGCTAGAAAGGCAACGTGCACTCAATCCACCCTCCAACCAACCACTCTTGGAAGCCCCTACGCCCACGAAAAAGGAAGTGATCGCTCCTCCTAAACGTCTAACATGGGACAAGATGCAAGGTCGAAGAACACGAGGACTATGCTTCAACTGTGACGAACGGTTCACACCGGCCCATCGATGCCAAGAACCTAAAATAATGTTGCTGGCCGTAGAAGAGGAGGGAGGATGTAGAATGAAGAATGAAGACGTCGGAGGTGAGGGAAGCATACTGAAAGCCAGGATCATTGGAGACCAACCTTGAGGGCAAGGTTGTTCTTAATGAGGGGGGTAATGTTAGGAAGCCAAGGTCTATTTAGTTTAATTATGTTTAGTTTAATTAGGTTCTTAATCAATGTTCTTATTTTTATATTTTCTTTCATTTCAAGTTATGTGAGAATAGGTCAATGTGTCAGTTAGAAAGTGAGGCCATGTTGCTGATCAGTAGTGGGCTAGAATTAAGGAGAATTAAGGAGTAGTTTGTTTATTTTCTTGTATTCAAGCCTTCATCTTCAATGGAAATGGTAGAATGATTTAGACTAAAATATTGTGGTTTGTTCTTACCCTAAAAGAATCCTATCATCACGGCTCCTGGAGTGAGAGATCATTCTTTCCAACTAACTCAACCAACTCTTCAGAATTAAATGCTTCAAATCATCATGTTTTAAAAGAAAATCTCCATTGACCCTTAAAGAGTACGGGTCTAAACATAGGTGAGAAGTGAGAACAATGCAGGTGTTACTCCCCATTGGACATAATAGGCTTCAAGTGCTGCTAATTCTGAATATGATCCTTTCAAGGCTTTCTTTAAACCATTTTTAAGACTAAGTGATGGAAAATTGACCACATTTGATATCGACCAAGTAGTTTCTCCATCAACACCACCAAGATCTTCTAGACTTGATTCTTCACATGATGAGAATGCAAGTGATATCCTATTTTCTTTGAATAAATATAATTGATAGATATTGTGCTTTTCAGAATTTGATGAAATTATACAACAAACACAATGAATTGCTATCCATATGTGGTTTTTTCACCGAAGGCTGATCAATTGGAACTTGTGGAGAAACCATCATTCAAGAGGCAATAAAGCACAAAATAGCCCTTAGTCTAGGACAACCAAAGATGGAAATTGATGCATTTATTTTGAGACGAATGAAGGGATGGGCAAATTGTTGAACAATATAGATTATGTGTTCCATTTTTCGTTTTCTATATGTAGAGTTGTGTGTATATGATTATTGATCCTAACATTGATTGCTTTAGGGACTGAGCAGAAACCAAGTTCATTAGCGGTTGAGTCTGGTTGGATAGAGGAAATTTAGGCTTTGTCCAAAGAGGTAACCCCAATTGAATTTCTGGTTCCATTCGTAAGTCCTTAGGGTTTGATCATCTGATCTATTTTCAGATTGTCATTTTTCGCAAAATATGGATATGATACACCAATGAATTAATGATGTCATATTGACGAAGAGTTTGAGACATGTTAATACTTTGATTTTAATAGCTGTTCTGTAATTCTCCACAAGTAATATTTTTAAGTCTTGGTGCTATTTTTGGAAAATGAAAGAGATTACTATTTTTCAAGTTTAAGGGATATTGAGATACTTCTTGTCAGGTTCCCAAATTAGAACATATTCCGGTAATATTTGCCTGAATTTAATTTTCATGCTTAATTGATGTGCATATATTTTAAATATGTATGTAGGAAGCTTTTGAAGAAACAAGGGTTTATCATCAAAGCCGGATGGCCTGCAGCTGAACATCCTTATCTCACCCTTCAAAGGGCCCATAGATACTTGCAGAAGTCTATATCCAATTTATAGATGTATCATATTTGTCATATATCCTCCCCTTGGGGAAACGAGTGACGAAAACTCACTGGATTTCCGAGTGACTGAGCCATGACTGACTACTACGAGCTTGACGTGAGCCGAACGCTTAACCAATAAATTTAGAGGTTCCAATGTTCCGCTAAAATATTTTATAAATATCCAGATGCCTGCCTGCCTGGTCTCTCCCAAAACGGTTTCCGCTTAAAGGAAAAATCCTGGGATCACTTCCAAAAAAAGGGTAGATGATGCAAAGCCGAAACGTTATGCTCATAGTGATTTTGGTGGAAACTATGCTGACACTAAAAGCAAGTCTGGTATATTTTCAACCTGGGTTCAAGAGAAATTTCTTGGCAATCAAAGAAACAAGGTGTGGTTGCACTATACTCTCAAAAGCACCTTTATGTGTTGAAGTAGTTTCAATATATAGCTTATGTTATTGAATTTTATGTTTCAACGTATGTTTAAGCGTTTCCAGAACTAACCATGAACTCACTTAGCTTTAGGTGGCATGTACACAAGAGTTGACATGGGGAAGGATTTGTATTAGACCGTGGTAGAGCATATTTATTAATCTTATGTTGTTGTGTTCTGTATGAGACGAACTAGTTTATCGTATTACTATATATGTGATAATATGAGAAGGTATTAATTATCCGTCCTTGTATGTATATATATATATATATATATATATATAAAATAGATGTAGTGAGAGGTCACAGGTACCTCTGGTCTAAGTGTGCCACCATCGCCACCATATGTAGGAGAATTGTGTGAGACCTGGCTGTCATCCTTATAAGTGAACCTGATGGAATCAACGACCACTCCACTAGCGATGCGGAACCGACAATCCTACCAACTGGTTTGAATGTCCAGGGATTAACTCCACCGTCACCTCCCCATGGTCCAACCTCTACTTGACTAGCCTGCATATATATATGGATCCAAAATACAGAATTAATAAACAATGAAGTGGTGTCGTTAGAAATAAATAAATTAATTAAATACGGTAATCTTAAACCTAGAATTCACACACACACACACACACATATATATATATATATATATATATATAGTTAACGATAGTGAAACAGCATACCATTTTCCTTGCTATGAATAATATTTGAACAATTAAGGATCTGAAGTTATGCTGTACATCAAGCCCCAATCCATGGAAGCTTATTTATAAACAGAGGTTAGGGGATTCAGAGATGATACATACAAGGAATATGCCTTTTTTTCCTTTTATTTTTTCATAACAGTTGACTAATTGATACAATCCATCACGCAATGCTAACAACCAATTCCAGAGGAAGCATCCCTTCTCATGAGTGAAGGCTGGTTGTTAGAGAAATTATTTTTTAATTTTTTAGATTGGGACTAATTCACAATTTAATATGACAACTAATTTGACGTATGCACTTAATTTATTGCTGACATAAGCACCTACGATGTAACTATTACCCCTCTCTTCTACCTAACGTTGATATAAATTCGAGAAAACAAATATATACCAGGCACTCTAACAACCATATACTGTTTGAATGTTGATTATATTTATAGTTATTTGGATTTCAATTTAATCATTTAATTCTCTTCAAGTGATGCTAGTTCTTTTTCTTTCATACATGCTGAAATTAAAAGTAGACGTACCACATAAACACTATGAAATCAAAGAAACCAGTTGATTCTAGATTATCTTATTTGTTATTAACATGTTAGGGAACTGTTCAATAAAAAGCGGTGCTTATGCTGGGAATTTAAAAAATAAATACTAAACACCTTTTGTTATTAAACATCGGTCTACATGGCTTTTTGCTGGGCATCGATCGATATGCCATCCATAATTTAAAGCTTGATTTTACATTCTAACAGATTAACATAAGATGACCTTTTTTGCCAGCAAAGTGTTCTACATGTCCCATATATTTACTTTTAACAAGATATCATTACCAATATAGGAACACTTTCAGGGTGAGACAGGTTCATCGCCGGTCTGTTTCTAGTAAAACGTTTTACATTTCCCATACGTTTCTTGAGATGGAATTCAAGAGCCAACTGAGTAAAAGGGTATTAGGATTTGTATAATTGTATTTCAGTATATAAAATTGATTTACAAAGGGGCTATATATAGCCAAGATGTACATAAAGAAAGGAGACTAATTAGGAGCTAAATTCGGTAAACATTTACAGCTACATTTGACAAGGAAATGATTTAGGATCTGCACATAATATGACAGCTATGTAAATAATAAATTAGTTCAATGATTTAATTTATTCTTGATACGTAATACGCCCCCGCAAGATGGAGGAGGATCCCTCGGAAACTCCAATCTTCGAACGTAAACGAAGAAATGGGCTGCGACTGAGGGGTTTGGTGAGTGCATCTGCAAGTTGATCAGTAGAGTTTATGTGAAGAACTTTCAAGGAACCATCAACAACTTTTTCACGTACAAAGTGGTAGTCCAAGGCCACATGTTTCATGCGAGAATGATAAACGGGATTAGCACAGAGATAAGTAGCTCCTATGTTATCAGGTGGTATGGGCTGTTTGACACCAAGATTAGTGAGCAAGTTTTGAACCCAAGTAACCTCTGCTGCATTTGCTAAAGCCTTGTATTCTGCTTCAGTGGAGGATCGAGAAATAGATTTTTGACGAGCCGATTTCCATGAGATTATGTTAGATCCGAGATAAAGTATGTAAGCAGTAGAACGACCGCCATTCAAAACACCACCCTAATCAGAATCAGAGAAGGCTTTGAGCTCAAGAGATGAGCCCTTTTTGAGATAGAGTCCATGGTGAATGGTACCCTTTAGATAGCGTAATACCCGTTTTAACGCCTGCCAATGAATCTCCGAGGGAGAGTGCATAAATTGGGCTAACCGGTTAACCGCAAAGGATACATCAGGCCTTGTGAAGGCTAAGTATTGCAAGGATCCCACCAACTTCCGATAAGGTGTTGGATCAACACTTGGTGACCCGTCCATGGAGTTGAGAACTATAGAAGAATGTAGGGGAGTGGCCACCTCTTTAGCACCATCCATATGAAATTGAGTTAGGAGATCTTGGATATGACGGTGTTGAGATAGGAACAAACCGTTGGTGGTAGGAATAACTTCAATGCCAAGAAAATGATGTAGAGAACCCAAGTCTTTGATGGAAAAACGACTGGCTAAGGTGCGAATGAATTGATCAAGAAAGACATTGTTGTTGCCTGTGAGTACTATATCATCAACATAGACCATACAAAAACACATGGTATTGTCATGATTATAGATAAAAAGGGATGCATCAGCTAGTGATTTTCTAAAGCCACAAGCAAGAAGGAAGGATGTCAATTCCATGTACCATGCCCGTGGAGCTTGCTTCAGGCCATAGATGGATTTGTGGAGTCCGCAAACATGTGTAGGAAATTGAGGGTGGGTGAATCCCGGTGGTTGGGTCATGAAGACTTCCTCATGGCGGATTCCATGAAGGAATACATTATTCACATCAATTTGGCGTAAGGGCCAGTTGTGTGAAAGGGTTAGAGAGAGAATGATTCGAATAGTTACGGGTTTGGCTACCGGACTAAAGGTATCAAAGTAGTCTTTCCCATACTGTTGTAGGAAACCTTTGGCAACCAAGCGGGCCTTGTACTTGGAAATTGTACCATCTGGATTTCGTTTAACCCGAAAAACCCATTTACAGCCAATCGGATTGTGGGTGTCACGTGGTACTAATTCCTAAGTTCCATTTTGCACGAGGGCATTGAATGCTTGATCCATTGCTTGGAGCCACTTCGGGTCTTTGAGGGCTTGATTATGTGTATGAGGTTCAATGGTAGCGGGAATTGGGTGAAGAGTTGCGGTGTTGATGAATGAGTCATTGAAGTATTTGGAGTTTTGCTTTCTGGTGCGTGCAGGCGGTGGGTTTGGAGAGGAGGTAGAGGTGGCAGGAGAGGAAGAAGGAGAACTGGTACGTGGTGTGTCGTTGAAAGCAATAGACGATGGTGTAGAAGAGGCAATTGAGAGGGAGGGTGGTTGTTGAGTTGAGTGTTGAGATGGAGAGGTAGGAGGTGGAGAAGTTTCTGAGGGATTCGAAGAGAGAGGAGAGGGAGGCTGACGTGTAGGTGATACCGGCCTTGTGTTGTTCCTGGAGTAGGTTAGGCGAAAAGTAGAAGAAGGTTTTGGTTGTGCTGAAGCTACGTTGGACGAGGAAGGAAGGCGAATGGGAGGAGTAGCAGTAGTAGTGTCGGTTGTGTTTTCTGGTGAAGTTGAAGTTGATGGGGGAATAGGATGTTGGTAAGAAGATAAGATACAGGGCATGAGCAAGTCTTCAGGTGTGGGCAAGGGCTTAGTGAAGTCGATTGTGGAAGGGAAAAACTTTTCAACCAGGAGTTTGAACTGAGGAGATAGAGTGGCAACATCAGATTTCTTTTTCATTGGTTAGAACCACACATATTTTGAAAAATAGTCCACAAAGATTACATAATAATTGAAATGATCAATGGAACTTTGGACAGGACCCCACACATCAGAATATATCAGTTGTAATGGTTTGGTAGCAACAAATGAGTTAGAGCCAAAAGGAAATTTATGACTCTTATTAATTGAACAAGATGGACAATGCATATCAGAAAGCTTGGAACTAAGGCCTAAGTTTGAAAGAAGCAACTTGAAAACTTTTGTGGATGGATGACCCAAGATATGATGCCAGTGAAGTGGTGAAATTCTGTTGGTAACGTTTAGTTGAGAGATGGATGGTAGCCTAGAAGGTAGCTTGGCGTAGTACACATCTTCATAGTTCTCACCCCGCATGAGACGCGCCCCCGTGCGAAGATCCTTCACAAAAAAAGAAGATGGAAAAAATTCAACAGAAACCCGGTTAGTCTTGCATAATTTAGCCACGGAAATAAGATTCCTTTGCAAGTGTGGAACACATAGCATATAAGGTAAGTGTAGAGTTTTGAGTGATGTGTTAATATGTTTAGAACCAACATGTGAAAATTTAAAACTGTTACCGTACCCAAGTATAATTTCATCCGGTCCGCCATAGTCTGAGACATTTTGGAGTGTGGAACGATACCAATGACGTGGTTGGAGGCACCACTATCAAATAGCCATGTTGGTGAAACAGAAGGTGAGCCAGTTGTGGTGATATTGGCCACTGGAGCGTTCGACCGAGAAGTATTGACAGTGACATTGTTGTCTTGTAAAAAACGAGATAGCTTGCGACAGTCACGAGTCATATGACCTGGAATGTTACAGAACTGACAATAGGAATTGGACCTGTTTTGGCGATTTCCTCCAGAAGTTGAAGACGACCATTGAGGGCGATTGGTTGAAGGACGTTGCTGATTAGAGAAACGATTGTTGGTGCCACGTTGCTGATTGAAATTATCTGATCGTCCAGGTTGTCGGTTGGACTGTCTTGTTGTGTAATTGGCAGTGGTTAGCACAGGTTCACGGACTGCAGTTTGTTCCTTAAGAGCTCGCTCAAAATCAGTCAATTTGTCAAATAATTCTGAGTAAGACAATGGTGATTCTCGTACTTTGATTGCAGCAACAATAGTGCCATATTCATCACCAAGTTGTGATAAGATATGAACCAGTAAATCTTCTTCTGTAACAGAGCTTTGTGCAAGCGCTAAAGCATCAACAATGGCTCGCATATCCCGGAGATATTCAGCTATTGAACGAGAACCTTTGGGATTTTTGACAAGTTTGGACTTGAGAGAGATGACACGAGATCTGGACTCACTGGCGAAACTGGTATTGAGTCTTTCCCAGCCCTCACGTGAAGTAGTAGCTGGCAAAATTAGAGGCTGAATCGAGTCTGAGCAGCAGCCGAGAATATCACTGAATATTATTTGATCCTGGCAGTACCAAGGCAGATACTCTGGATTCAGTTTGGGACCATCTTTGTCATCCAGAAATTGTGGAGGGTGTTTATTGCCAAAGATGAATGCATCAAGTTCAAGCCCTATTGGGGTTGATTCAACTTGACGACGCCAGACGGGAAAATTGTTGGCGGTGAGTCTGATTGGGAAATGAGTTGCAGCAGTGATCTGGATTGTGGGGTTTGATGCCATTGGAAGCGTAGAGATAAGAAAGAACAAGAAGAAGGATCAGCTCTTTAGAGCAATTGGAGCTCCGATACCATAAAAGGGTATTAGGATTTGTGTAATTGTATTTCAGTATATAAAATTGTTTTACAAAGGGGCTATATATAGCCAAGATGTACATAAAGAAAGGAGACTAATTAGGAGCTAAATTCGGTAAACATTTACAGCTACATTTGACAAGGAAATGATTTAGGATCTGCACATAATATGACAGCTATGTAAATAATAAATTAAATCAATGATTTAATTTATTCTTGATACGTAATACTGAGAATGGATAGATGGAGGCAAATCCATGTTGTAGAGATTGGATTTAGTGACGGAGTATCATTTTTGTGCATATGTAATCTGTTGTGGAGGACATATTTAATATTTTGGTGCCTAGTATGTAAGCTTCTATATATATGGGTTCTAGAAGCTAGATGTTTTAACCTATAAATGGTTTCCAGAAGCTAGAATTTTGTTAGAGAGAAAATACACGTTAACTGTGTTGTGTAAATTCACGCAGAAGAAGAAGGAAAGGAGAGAAACATAATTATGACAACACAAATTTTTATTTATTTATAATCCGACAGTACTATTTACAAATACACAAACGTACATATTTATACACATGAAGGGGTGATGCACCCTTCATCCAAATGACACAACTATTTCTAAGACACCTGTCAAATTTATAACTGCCACAAAATAATTAATTACTAGTTAATATTGTTTAGCTTAATATTTCAACACTCCCCTTAACCTAAAGAAGCATTTACAACCAATATCGACTTCTTCTTCTTGAAGTCTCGGAGCCTCACATCATTCGTCATCGCTCTTGATTTCCTCATGTAGAGAATCGACACACATAGTTTCTTGTTTCTTTTCAACATTATCACATTCATCACCTTTGCACTATTCACCATTTACACAAAAGAAGCATCCGAATTCCTTTTGTTTGGGACGCTCATCTGCCGATGTAGTTCATTCCAGTGACATCAAGGAATCATGTAGTAACCGTTAAATGTAAGCTAGATAAAGTAATATATATAATTACTAAAGATGAAAATCGAAAATATATTTGGGACGTATTCGAAAATACCTATCCATATGCTGTAAATTAAAACTTGTATCGGATTAAGGAATCTAATACGTAAATTGACAAAGAAAGAACAAGGTATGGGGCAATTTTCTCTCTATTTCTGCACGCCAAAAAAAATACAGAAACACGATTCAACTAAGCTAGAAAATAGGAAACAAACTGGCCAGTGGCCTTGATTCGGTCAAAATAAAAGCAAATAAATAAAACTAGCTAAAAACATAAATTAAAAACATTTTAATTCTGGATTATGCCAACAATTTCCCCCTTATTCCAGAATCAATCAAGCTCTTCACTCCCAACATTCTCTTCATCTCTATAAACTGGAGTCGCACTAAAGGTATTGTAAGAATATCAGCTCTCTGTTCCTTGCTGCAGACATGCTTAACAATCACATCTCCATGTTCAACACACTCTCTAATGAAGTGGTACCTCAAGTCAATATGCTTACTCCTTCCATGGAATACCGGGTTTTTGATCAGATCTATACTTGATCTGCTATCTAAATAGAGCGTGACAGGATCAACTTTCTTCCCGGTTATCTCGTGAATCAACCGGCTGACCCAAATACCTTGACACGTTGCGGTCGTTGCAGCCATAAACCCAGCTTCGCATGAGGACAGCGCCACACATTGTTGTTTTTTTAGCCCCAAGTAATCAAGTTTTCATCCAAGTAAAATGCCATTCCACCCGTACTCCGTCTATCTTCCACGTCTCTCACATGGTTACTGTCAGAATATCTTGTGATTTCATGATACTTGGTATAAACAAGACCATAGTCAATTGTTCCTCTAACGTACCGCAAGATCCTCTTCAATGCTTGCATATGTTTTACCGTAGGTTTCTCCATAAACCTGCTCACAATCCCAACAGCATATTGCAACATCGGGTTGGGTGTGTGTGAGGTACCTTAAGCCTTCGATAATGCTTCGAAACAGTGTCGGGTCAACCAGAACTCCTCCTTCATCCTTCGTAAGCTCCTGGTCCAACAGTTTTTGATGTCCAGGGCGAAAACATAAAAAAATGCCCCTATTTTTAACAATACACTATTTTTTTTGGTAATTTACAGTAATATTGAAGATGATGTTACCAAACAACAGATTCACATATAATTTGCACTTGAGATAACATAAAAACTTTTGTTCTGATTTTTAACTAATTCTTAATTCTTAAAACTTAATATTGTCTAGAAACCATTTAAAATTGTATTTAGTATATAGTAGAACTTGGTTTCATTTTAAAACAATGATGATCTATATTGATTGCGTGTAGAGTAGTTTGGTAAGAGTAGGCTCAAACAGTTGGTTTTTGAAGACAATTTTCAAAAAGAATTTAAAAGCATAACCTTAAAGCGAATTCATGTCATTTGTTACAAAAACTATAGACTAATACATTAACTTTGTGTATAAACATATTTTATGAAATCATACACAAAGCCAATAAAAACCCATACAAAATATTAATTGCTTTATGAGATTAATTTTATTTGCTTTTTATATGAATTTAATGTTAACATATATTTTATGTGAAATAAAATAAAAATAACCAAGTACTTACAAAATTTGACGAAATTATGTTGAACAAATATAATAAGTCCAATTAATATCACAAAGCTTTTAAGACAAAATATTAGTTGTTGGATGTAATTTTATTTTATTTCATATAAATATTTGTTGGTATAAAATGGAGACAAAATGTATGGAGTAAGAAAAAGAAATAGGAATATGAGGTATATATAAAGTCAGGGTATGGTAGAAAAATATCAAATTCAGCAGTAGAGTAGTGGTGAGTTGCGTCGTAAATCTCTCTGAGGTCTCATGAGTTCGAGGTCTGGCGCCTGCCAATTTCCTTTTTTTCTAATAGTAATAGAAGCCCCTAAGCCCATTTGATGCCCTTGGGCCTACCATGCCCTGGGCGACCGCCCGGGCCGCCCACCCTTAGGGCCGGGCCTGGTAAGCTCCTCTTTGTGTTCCATCGGAACTTGTGATGGATTGCATTATGCGATTCCAGCTTTTGTTAGCACCTTTATTGCATAACCCATTTGTTTCAGCGTGATACCGTCTTCATGTTGAGTCACTTCAATTTCCAAGTAATATGAGAGTAAACCAAGGTCGCTCATCTCGAATTCTTTGTTCATTTGTTGCTTAAAATGCTTGACATTATATGACAATTAAATCATCAACATAAACACCAACTATTAGGACATTACAATGCTGTTTTCTTGTGTACACTGCATGTTCCAGCCCATATCTCATGAAGTTCAGCCGTTTCAGACATTTATCCAGCCCTGAATTCCAAGCTCTAGGGGCTTGTCAAAGCCCATAGAATGCCTTCGATAGCTTATACACCTTCCCGGGCAATCTATGGTTGACAAAACCTTCCAGTTGTATAAGAAAAACTTCCTCATTCAAAGTACGTTAAGAAACGCTGACTTCACGTCTAAGTGGCGTACTTTCCATCAATGTGAACTTGAGAGTGCTAAGATGATCCGAATGGTTTCTAGGCGAGCCACTGGTGCAAACATCGGTCTACATGGTTTTTGCTAGTCATCGATCGATATGCCATCGATAAAGCATGATTTTACATTTTAAATCCTATGGAATTGCAATCAATACTGTCCAACACTAACTAATATTATGTTATATCCTCATCGTTCTAACGTGATGCATTCCATGTTGGCAAAACGAAAGACCTTATCTATCCCACAAAGCTAAAAAGATGATAGTACCCAGGAATGCATTTTTAAATTGTATTAGATGAAATAAAATTAAGGAAAAATATCCATCATAATTGTATTAGAGGAAATACATTATTGGAATGAGCTGTACAAGGTAGGACATCTCAAATGATTCGATAATATTGCAAAAAGCGTAACATTCAGCGTAACATTTGAGATGGGGTGCGGGCTTGGCTTTGTCGGTTATCATTTCTAATAAAAGAAACTTCATTTTCGTGTTATGAAAGGATTTTAGCTTACACGGAGAAGGAAGAATGTTAGTTCTGAATTAAACAATTGGATCGAATCCCACCCAATACCACAGATTATGCTTGAAAGCTAAACAAAACAAAGTGGGGCAATTTTCTGGATTTATTCTCTTGAAGAAGATAAACTACAGCAGGGAAAAAAAGATAATGCTAGTGCTCTATCAAAACAACAAATACGAAGGAAACTTAATATACTAAAAAAAACTAAGAAAAAGGAAAACTAACTACCCACGTGCTCCTACTAGAGGGTAACAACAAACCCATTATTTTCCTCCAAACTCGGTCAACATAGGACTGAGTCAGAGTTAAATTCAACACTCTCCCCCGTGAATCAACTCCTTCTCAACGCATTCACGAATAAAATGGTATCTAGTGTCGATATGCTTGCTCCTTCCATGGAACACAGTTCCAGGATTCTTCATCAGCTCGATTGCAGATTTGTTGTCCACCAACAGTTTAATACTTCTTGCCTCCCAACCTGTCAGCTCTTTTAATAAACTTCTCAACCACACTGCTTGACACGCCGCCGATGTTGCCGCCATGAATTCTGATTCACAGGAAGACAATGCTACTGTTCGTTGTTTCTGTGAGAACCAAGTGATTGGATTACCCGAGAGGTAAAACACGGTTCAGGTTGTCCCCTTGCCGTCATTCCTGTCCATGGCATGACTGCTATCACTATACCCAATCAACTCCCCATTGCCTCCTTTTCTATATATCAACCCATAATGTACAGTTCCCTTCACGTATCGAAGAATGTTCTTTACCGCCTTGAGATGACTTTCTTTCGGTGATTCCATATACCTGCTGACAACTCCTACCGAGTACCCTATATCTGGTCTCGTGTGGATTAAGTACCTTAGGCTTCCAATAAGGCGCCGATACTCCGTAGCATTCACCGGCGTGCCTTCTTCATCTTTGGTTAAGCTTAGCTTCGGTTCCATCGGCCACTTTGTAGGATTACAATCCCACATTCCAGATGCTTGTAGAATTTTCTTAGCATATCCCGCTTGCCCAATTTTAATGCCACTTTCACTTTGCTGCACTTCTATCCCAAGGTAGTAGGTCAATTTTCCCAAGTCGCTCATTTCAAACACTTTCTGCATCTGTTTTTTAAACTTGAGTATCTGTTCTTCATGTGCCCCTGTAACAATTAAGTCGTCCACGTACACACCGACTATCAGATTCGTTTTTGAGCTTTGAAGTTTGTAGACAGCCTGCTCTTGTGGGCACCTTTGAAAACCCAAATCCTTGAGTGCCTTGTCAAGACGTACGTTCCAAGCCCGTGGCGCCTGTCGCAGCCCGTAAAGGGCCTTATTCAGCTGATAAACCATATGCTCCTTTCCTGTAACAACAAAACCATCAGGTTGAGTAACGTATACCTCTTCTTGCAGCTCGCCGTTCAAGAAGGCTGACTTTACGTCGAGATGGTGAACTTTCCACCCTTCCATTGCTGCTAAAGCCAATACTAATCGAATGGTCTCCAACCGTGCCACCGATGCGAAAACTTCATCGAAATCTACCCCTTTTTGCTGTACATAGCCCTTCACAACCAGCCGGGCCTTGTGTGTTGTTATGTTTCCTTCGGCATCCTTTTTCAACTTAAATACCCATTTCAACCCAATTGGTTTCTGGCCACTAGGAAGGTTAGTCAGCGTCCAAGTTTGATTCTTATTGATTGAATCAAGCTCTTTATTCATCGCTTTCTACCATGCGTGATCACCTGCTGCTTCATAGTATGTAGTTGGTTCGTCACCAACAAACATCAATTCTTCCTGTTCGAGCTCAGCATAAATGTCAGACAACAGTCGAAAACCTCGAACAGGTGTGTGATCATACGCTGGGTGCTCATCTTGATCAGTCCCTGTTGAAGGATTTGACGCACTAACCGTGGAAGGGGTCGCACTTGACGAATGGCCTGAGTTGCTGCTTGTCACTGGTGATGCAAATACTGGTGATGGTGGGTTGTTATTGACAAATTGCTGAGTAGAATTTCCATCATCGTTGATCGCTATTTGTTCCGGGGCTTCCATTTCTGAAACTGTTCTCGTAGGGACTCTCATCCAAAGCTGGTTTTCTGGCTCACTGGTTTGGGCCACATCCAATCCCACTTCCTTTTTTCTTCAAAGAAAACGTCCCGTGTCACCACCACTTTGTTTCCAATGGGATTAAACATGCGGTAAGCTTTGCTTCCAGGTTCTATCCCTAGATGTACCATCGCTGTACTACGATCGCTGAGCTTCGTGCGTTGGTTCGTCGGATTTCTTACGTGTCCGACACATCCGAACACCTTCAAATGTTCAAGAGTTGGTTTTCTTTTGTTCCATGCTTCGTATGGGGTCGCATCCTTCACCCCCTTTGTTGGAATTCGATTCAAGACATAAACAGCATGTCGAACCGCCTCTCCCCACATTACATCTGAAACACTCATGGTCTTCAACAGTGATCTTGTAGTTTCTAGAATGGTACGGTTACGGCGTTCTGCCATGCCGTTCTGTTGAGGTGAATAAGGAGCCGTTAGTTGTCTTCTAATCCCTTCTTGACTACAGAAGTCAGTGAATTGTTGTGAGGTGAACTCTCCTCCTCGATCGGTCCGTAACCCTTTCAGCTTGAAGGAACTTTCCGTTTCAACCCGTGCCTTAAACCTTTTGAAGGTAGTATAGGCTTCATCCTTCGATTTAATCATAAAAACCCACATGTATCGGCTGTAGTCATCAACAATGAGCATAAAATAACGGTTACCTGCTGCGGTTGGCGGGCTGATTGGGCCACACAAATCAGCATGAACGAGTTCAAGAGGGTTAGTTGCACGCCATTGTGTTTCTTTCGGGAATGTCTGTCGAACCTGCTTCGCTACCATGCACCCTTCACAGACTTGTGTCGGATGTTGTATGTTTGGAACTCCCCGCACCAAATCTTTCCGTACCATGGATTCTATGACCCCAAAATTTACGTGCCCCAACCTTGCGTGCCACAACCAAGCTGCGTCGTCAAGACTTACTACAAGGCACACTGGTTGAGTTGTTTGAAGCATTACCTTGTATAAGCGGTTTTGGGATCGCTGCACCTTCATAATTAAACGTCCACCTTCATCATGTATCCTCAGATACTCATGCAACATCTCCACCTTGTGCCCCATCTCGGTCATTTGACCCAAACTCAATATGTTACTACGTAGCGCTGGGATGAAGTACACCTCGGGGATGAGTTGTTGTTCCCCGTTTTTGCACTTCAACAAAATCGAACCCTTTCCTGCGATTTCAACCTTAGAATTATCACCAAAACGTACCTGTCCGGTGACGTTCTCATTAAGTTCGGCAAAAAAACTTCGCACACCGGTCATGTGGTTGCTTGCTCCGTTATCCAAGTACCATATGTCTTCGCCTTTTTCATTCTTAGCTTCGTTCCGCCCTGGGAAAACCTTCTCTTCGTTCAACAGTACCATAGAGGTTGTTCTTTCACCACAAACAGTCAACAGTAATGTTGGTTCCTCCTCTTCGGTTCACGTTAAATTCACTTCATCTCCGTTCTTCTTTGGGGCTCTACATTCTGACGCGTAATGACCATATTGTTCACAGTTAAAACACTTTATGTGCCTTTTCTCTCTCAGTTTGTGGTAGTTGCTCCTGGCATCTCGTTGCCCACCGTAGCCGCCTCAACCTCCTCTGCCTCGACCTCTACCACGACCACCACTTCGACCCCCCCGGTCACTCGAACCACGGCCTCTTCCTCCTGACGAGGGGCTTCCTCCCGAAGCCTTATGGCTTGTTTGGCCTTCTGATTTAATCAACAGCAGGCTAGCTTCATTACTTGTATTCCCGTTTCGGAGTCGCAACCGGTCTTCGTAGGCCTTTAACCCCCCGATCACTTCCTCGAACGGCATGGAGTCAACATCTGAATATTGTTCGATTGACGCTACCAATTGCAGGTATTCGTCAGGCACCGAATCAAGTAACTTTCTCACAAGGACGCTATCTTCAAGTGTTGCTCCGAGACTATTATATTTCGAGACCATCCCACTCAGTTTTCCGGTGAAACCGTCTATGGTTTCATCATCCTTCATTCGAAGAGCTTCAAACTCACTTTTGAGTGTATGCAATCTCGCCTTTTGGACTCTATCCGCCCCGAGATAACGTGTCTTCAGAGATTCCCAGACTTCTTTCGCCGCCTTTTTCTTTACGACTTGAAGAAGGATATCCTCCGGCACCGCTTGGAAGATGAAAGCCCTTGCCGCCTTGTTCTTCTTTTCATCCACAACCACTCCGGTCTGTGGTTCAATGGATTCCCATATCCCCTGGGCATCCATAATGGCCTCCATCTTTATCGCCCAAGTGGTATAATTCGTCGATGTTAACACCGGACACTGAAACGGGATACTCCCGCTCTCCTTTCCCTGCTGCGTTATGATTGACATATCCTCCAATCTGAGATACTTGGGCATGAACCAGTCACTCTCGCTCTGATACCAAGTGTTAGTTCTGAATTAAACAATTGGATCGAATCACACCCAATACCACAGATTATGCTGGAAAGCTAAACAAAACAAAGTGGGGCAATTTTTTGGATTTATTCTCTTGAAGAAGATAAACTACGGCAGGGAAAAAAAGATAATGCTAGTGCTCTATCAAAACAACAAATACGAAGGAAACTTAATATACTAAAAAAAACTAAGAAAAAGGAAAACTAACTACCCAAGTGCTCCTACTAGAGGGTAACAACAAACCCATTATTTTCCTCCAAACTCGGTCAACATAGGACTGAGTCAGAGTTAAATTCAACAAAGAACGTACACGTGAATCAATGAATATGTTCTTTTTTGGTGAGCTCTTAATGACAGTTCTTAACAAGGGTACATAGTCGATATGTATAGTTTCTCTCTAACAGATTAGCATCAGACGACTTTTTTTTTCCAGCAAACTGTTGTACATTTCCTGTATATTTACTTTTAACAAGATATCACGACCAATATAGGAACACTTTCAGCGTGAGATAGGGTCATTGCCGGTCTGTTTCTAGTAAAATGTTTTATATTTCCCACACGTTTCTTGAGATGGAATTCAAGAGCCAACTGAGAATGGATGGAGGCAAATCCATGTAGAGATTGGATTTAGTGACAGGAGTATCATTTTTGTGCATATGGAATCTGTTGTGGAGGACATATTTTGGTGCCTATTATGTAAGCTTCTATGGTTTCCAGAAGGTAGAGTTTAACCTATAAATGGTTGCCAGAAGGTAGAGTTTAACCTAGTATTGCAGGTGCTCATCTTATAATATCTATTCTTCTTTGGTTTCTTTTTTATTTTTAGTGGAGAACGAATAATCGTGGGATGGGTTTATAAAATCTATGATTTTGTCTTCCCTTGGTGGCGGTCTATGTAATATATAATTAACGTTGGATGGGTTTATAAAATCAATGATTTTGTCTTCCCTTGGTGGCGGTCTATGTAATATATATTTAACGTTGCCGAAAATAACTTCATGACATAATTAGTAAAAGATAACGAAAGGATATACTTCAAAGTGAAAGATGGAGCACCTGTCATCCACAATAGTACACATAAAATGACATTTTATCTTCAAAATCTTGCCGTAAAAAAAACCATCGCGTTACTTGGTTTGGAAGAAGGCTATGAACTCGTGGAACTTTAGCATGTCCTATAATTATCTTGAAAGGCATCACCTTTTGAGAGACTCGCATAATGCTTATGCACATTTGTGTGAACGTGTTCTTATATCGAAATTTTTGGCTACATACCAACCTCTCAAGATTCTATAGTTTGTTTATGTGCCTAGCCCATAAGGCCATTTTATATCTTCTGGTGTCTTGTTTATCTTCAGTTAGATAATTACTTCCAATCCTAAAAAACCAAGAGATGTTTGGGGTTACTTGTGGTGGTGGTGTTTATTGCCATAAAAAGTTCATGCACATTAAATTTACAAGATGTCTTTTGATAATCTTGCAGTTCTAATTTGGCGCAATATGTATACATATTGTCGTCCATGACAACCCACAATGCAAACATGGGTGTGTACACAATTTATTTCTTCATTGTTTTCTAAGTAACAACACTCGTCATGATATAATAACTGATTTATTCGGAAAAAATGAGGTTATATTTGTACAATCGGCAACTCATTTTGAGTAAATCTTCTCAAAAGGTGCATTAAGTGCTATAAGGATGGATTTCCTTCTTCCAAATTTGCACTCTTTCCATTCATGGATATCAAACAAGATATTTGAATAAGGGTGTGTGTTGAAAATATAAGTCTATATGCAACTTAGTATTTGAATTCTGAAATTTGATACACACAACCTGACATTAAAACGGAAAACACACATGAGTTGCTTCTGTGGTAGAAGGAAATAACAACTGTTTTACACAGGTTTCTCTCAACCTCCTTTATTCTGAAAAGCATACGACTTCCAACAGTATATATGTATGCCGTCATACATAAGGTTGGCCATCATCGATCGCTCTTAGGGTTGCTGAATGAAACCAATTGCCTCAAGGTAATCCCCATAAGTTCCAAAGAATCCAATATGGTTACCATTAGGCACTGGCAGAGAGAAACTAGTCCCATCACCTCCGCCATATGGCCCATAGGTGTTCCCTTTGTTGGTATGGAAAGACAACGACGTAATCACCCTGTGACCGTTAAAATTTCCAATTGTTCCTCTAATCCTGATGAAGTCCTCATCATCATCAAGCTTCACCTGAGTTTTCCAAACAAATCCATCATAAATGGCGCTATAGATGAGAAGGTATTAATTATCCGTACATGTACATATATATATATATATATAATAGATGTAGTGAGAGCTCACAGGTACCTCTGGTCTAAGTGTGCCACCATCGCCACCATATATAGGAGAATGGTGTGAGACGTGGCTGGTATCCTCATAAGTGAACCTGATGGAATCTACGACGACTCCACTAGCGATGCGGAAACCAACAATCCTACCATCTGGTCTGAATTGCCAGGGATTAAGTCCACTGTCACCTACCCATGGTCCAACCTCTACTTGAAAAGCCTGCATATGAATCAAAAATACAGAAAGTGAAATGGTGTTGGAAATAAAGAAATTAAGCAAGCAGTCACTTGTATAGTTAACGAATGTTCAGCTTAGAGTGAGAGACGAACATACCATTTTCCTTGCTAGCAATGAATAATTTTTGAACAATGAGCTCAAAGTTTCTTATGGAGTTGAACTTATGTTGTACATCTAGCCCCAATCCCTGCAAACTTATTTATAGCCACAAGGGGCTTTAGAGTTTATACATAAAAGGAATATATGTGGTGCCTTTTATTATTTTATTTTTCATAACAGTTGACTAATTTATACAATGAAGAACGCATTAATGCTAACAACCAACTCCAGAGGCATCCCTTCTCATGGGTGAAGAGCTGGTTAATTGTAAAAGAAATTATTTAAAAAAATTTGGATGACATAAGCACCTTCTACGTAACTAGCAGCTATTACCTCTCTGTTCTATCTTACATTGATATTTGAGAGAATATATAGCAGGGGCGGACCTACAGTGGTGCCCACGGTGGCACAGGCCACCGTATTATTTTTACGCCGCCGATGGGGAAAAAAATTAGGTTTGTGAAAGGTGCAACCGTATCGTTTCGTTGTGTGCCACCATATATATTTTAAACCTGAATCTATAACACAAATGGAGCACCTGGTGTAGTAGTTTTTCCCAAGTAATTAAGACTCCCTAGAGAAGGTCTCAGGTTCAATCCCCCTTGATGCAAATAATTAATTTTTTTTGGATAGCTGGATAGCAACTCTATATAACAATTGATGACATAGTAAATACTCTATTATTCATACTTAAATAAAATTTAATAAACACTATTAGTTTCATATTTTCTAAAAGTGTTTTTATTTGCGTTTAGTTATTTAATACAATTAACATCAAATACTAAAAACTGGAAAAAATACACTTGAAATCAACAAAATATAACCGAAAAAATCTTTTGAAATCAATAAAAAGCTTAAAATAAACAAAAAAACCCCGAAAAAGTCGCTCGAAATGGATTAAAAAAACTAAAAAATCCTCGAAATCAAGCAAAAAAAAGTTTAAAAAAACCCGTAATGGTCGACATAGGTTGAAAACACATCGAAAGATATGAGCGTTAGTAAAAACGTAAAGACACGTCGATAGAAACCGTATTTTGTATAATTATTTTTTTGCCTAAACACATCAAAAGATATTGAGCTTTAGTAAAAACGTAAAGGTACGTCGATAAAAACCGTATTTTGTATAATTATTCTTTGCCTATGTAGTATGGTGCCACCGTATTAAAAAATTCCTGGGTCTATAGTAGGCATTCTAACAACCATATTTCTTGTAATAGACGGAAGAATCATGTGACGTATGGATTGAAAATTTGCTCCTCATCAACTGCACCAATATATTAGCTTGTTGTAAGTCATGGCTTGACAGGGATAAACTCAGGTATAACTGAATGAAATATTATAGTTGTTTTAAGTTTATGTCAATCAAGTGATGCGGTCAGCATGGGATGCATTATTGGAATGTTGAGCATACGTCTCTTAGCAATATCTAGTGATGCAACTTCTTTTCTCTAATGTTCATGCTGAAAGTGAAATATATTGCTTTGATTATTCTCCTATATATATATATATAGGGGAGGGATCATACGATAACCACCTCTAAAAGAACAAAGGAATTCCCTTAGGACCACCCACACAATAAAAAATACATGTATAACTGAATGAAATATTATAGTTGTTTTAAGTTTGTTTCAATCATATGATTCATCTTATCAACTCACATGCACAATATAGTGATGCGGTCAGCATGGGATGCATTATTGGAATGTTGAGCATACGTCTCTTAGCAATATCTAGTGTTGCAACTTCTTTTCTCTAATGTACATGCTGAAATTGAAATATATATATATATACACACACACGGATGGGTAGCTTTTTTTCTTGAGACCCGTGAGACCATATTTTTACACTTTGAAACCGTAGGAAATCAGCTTTCTCTATTAATACTCTCTTGAAAAGAAAAACAGGAGATTACATTCTACTTCTAACTCAAAGGAAAAACATTACTTAAATACTAAATAATAAAAACAAACCTCCTAAAACCGTAGTGGGAAAGTGGGAACATAATCCCATGTTCTTCAAGTTATTAGCTAGCTACCCTAAAAACTAGGTGAACGCTTGACCAATTATAATTATGGCCAATATAATCTACTAGATAAAAACTAACTAATTAAAATATGGACCCTTAACCCGCTGAACCGATTTAACCCATCAAGATTACCCAACATTCACCCACGTAATCTTGATGATCTTGACCCGTTCGAAAGATGTTCATCAACATACTGACTTTTCCCGGACACCCGACATCCATCTTGGTCACGTCCAAAATCTTCACATAACCCGAATCAAATTCACCACACTTGTAACATCTCACATGGCATCCCGTTGGAATCGTTCATTAACATCTTGACTCTTCATCGATCGACGACCTCTTCCCCGACCACATCCAAAGCCACCCGATTTGAACTCCAACGCCACAATGTTTACATCCGTATCTATAGTTTCTCCGATCTCTTCTTGTCTTGACAGCTGTAACCTTTACAGATCACCCTTGTTCAAAGAGGCCTCTCCACCGACCAAGAAAACAAGGTCACACCACCTTATACAGTTTTCTTTCACCCGCCAAACGAACTGAATCCAAAGCCCTTGCTTTGACGGATCCTTTCTGTCCGCTTTTCACGCACCTACGACGGTCTCCTCTTATCACGAACAAGCCGATCAAGTACTACAAAACCCGACAACAGCACCCTGCTGAAAGACCGTGTCGAAACAGATCTCTTCCTCCCGTTGATCACAACTAACAGCCACGAAACACGATGTTCATCAACGGTCACCACCACCGTCCTAAACGGTACTCCTCCTTAACAATGGTTGACCCGAAACACCTTGACGTCTCTGTAGTATTCTGCTGTTGTTAGTCTTCTGGTTGCGACCCACTTTTTTTCTTCAACCCCCCGCCCTCCGCCGACCAACACCCCCGTGCTGGCGGAGGCTGCCTCCGATCTTCAAACCCGCATCCTACGAGACCTTTGCTCTGATACCAAGTGTTGGAAATCAGCTTTCTCTATTAATATTCTCTTGAAAAGAAAAACAGGAGATTACATTCTATTTCTAACTCAAAGGAAAAACATTACTTAAATACTAAATAATAAAAACAAACCACCTAAAAACGTAGTGGGAAAGTGGGAACATACTCCCATGTTCTCCAAGTTATTAGCTAGCTACCCTAAAAACTAGGTCAATGTTTGACCAATTATAATTATGGCCAATATAATCTACTAGATAAAAACTAACTAATTAAACTATGGACCCTTAACCCGCTGAACCGATTTAACCCATCAAGATTACCCAACAGAAACTTTACAACAAATCACGTGAAGGTAAAAAAAAATTCGAACATTCACACCAAAAACACTATAACGTTTCAAGTGTAAAAAAGTGGTCTCACGAAAACATCGAATTTAATTCGGTGATGAAAAATATTGTCAATCATGGCCAAAAGGGTTTTAAAATGAGTGAGAACTTCATTTAGCGCCAGTATTCATCGGTTAACAACACATAATATAGGAGACATCCACACATCGCTATCAATTATATCAAATAAAGATGAAGCAAAAGTATTATTAGATGGAAAAGGAAGTGCATGTGACTTGCGAGCACAATTATTATAAAAGTAATTGAAAGAAACTTTGGACCCAAGACTAGATCTAAGATGAGCAAGAACGGAGGATGATGGATGGGCAAGATGGTTGTGCCAGATGGATGAGTGGATAGATGCAAGAGCATGAGGAACCATCGTCTCGGTAGAAAATGAGAATGGATATAACCCTTCTTTACATGAGCCTAGCCCTGGAACAACAAACCACTAGTGCGTAAGCAATATATTTGATAGAAATTAGGAGCAAAAAAAAGAAAACAAGATTGTCCTTCGTAAAGCGAGCAACATATAAGAGATTCTTACGAAGAGACGGAACACGAAAGACATTATTAAGAGTAAAGGAGGAGGAACCCAAAAGAAAAGGTAGTTTACCGATGTGGGAAATTGGCATGGAATCACCATTACCCATAAAAACGTTGTGAGGGCCATTATGAGGTTACACATTTTATAGAGGCGTAACAGTCATATGATGTGTAGCACCGGTGTGGATACCAGTTTGGATCTGCTACAAAGTGAGCCCCAGCAAATGGAGGAGTTGTGGTAGGCCCGAAGTAGCGATGAGGACATTGAGCCAATCCATGTCAACGTTGACTAGAGTTACATTTTGTGCACCAATTGGGACTGGACCTAAAAGACCGGGAGCCCGACTTGCCCAGGGAGAAAATGGATGTTGAGCCATACCGGAAGACTACAACTGATTTGGTGGATAGGACGTTCCGGGAATAAGAACACCATTGTGGTTATTGATTGCGGTTGGAACGGAAGTTGTGTTTGTTACGCTGGTCACACTGACTACCACCATGTTGGTCACAACGGTTCGAACAATTAGGCGTCTACACGGTTTTCTTTGTTATTGTGCAGAGTTTTTTCCCCATCATGACAATTTTGATTTCAGAGTATCAAACTTCCCAAATTCAATTAGGCTCTTTCTCTCTACTACTAATCTGTTTCTCTCTCAAATATAACGATGGGTATCCATCCCAAGATGAAAGTGTTGCACCTGAACCTATCCCAAGATCTGAAAGAGCACCACCCATATATTAACACAGAGTTCATCCCGGTCATAGTATTTTCGAGTTTACTCCAACAAAGTGGTATCAAAGCCATGGTTATTGGTTGTTGGTTTATAGAAGACGCAGAAGAAAAATGGCTTCGAACACCGGTGTCTTCCAAACCCCACTGCCAAAACTAACATAGAGAAATTATCATGATTGGAGCACATAAATGAGAGTGTTGCTCCAATCACACGATCTGTGGAGTTTGGTTGAAGATGGATACGTGGAATTGGTTCAGAAGGAAGGAACAACATCCCAACAGATCCTCCAAGATAAAGAAGACAAGAAGAACGATCGAAAGGCCTTGTTCCTAATCTGTCAAACGTTGATGAGAACATCTTTGAGAGGATTTCCTCATCTAACACATCAAAAGAAGCATGGGATGCCCTCAACAAAACATATCGTGGAGAAGATTAGGTAATGGTTGTTCGTTTGCAAATGTTGCGTTATGAGTTTGATGGTTTAAAGATGAAGGAATCAGAAACTTTTGAAGATTTCTGTAACCACAGGTAGTCGCAATGGTTGAATCAAATGAGGCTTAATGGTGAAAGCGTTGATGACAAAAGGGTGGATGAAAACATTTTGAGAAGTCTTACACGAAAGTTTGAATACATAGTAGTGGCCATAGAAGAATCAACGCTATCATTAATCTTACATTTAATGGGTACATTACAGTCCCATGAATTACGTTTGAGACGATTTGATGATACATCTTCATTGGATCGAGCTTTTTATTCTCGGGTGACATCGAATAAAGTCTATGGTGTAGGTTCTTCTAAAGGAAGAGATCAAAGGATGTCACTATCAGAAACTCAATGGTTTTATTGCCACAAATATGGAAGAAACGAAAAGAGGATGAAAGTGAAGATGCCACTAAGTAATTAGTGGCACATGCGTAGGTAATTCGTTCTGTCTGAAATCCTCTCGTATCTAAGTTCGTTCACTAGGAAATCCGTTAGTCATGTTGATTGTCGAAAAACCATCATTTGATTGTGATCATCAGAAATCCTTTGGTGAATGTGATGGTCAAGTGAGGGCGTTAGTTCAATACGGTCGATAAACTCATGTATTGGAATAGCTATGCCTGTGAGCACTCCCGTGATTGTTCTCCTGTGAGCACTCCTATGGATCCTAGTGTGAAACTACTGCCAAATACGGGAACTTCTATTTCACAACTAGAATACTCTAAGGTCATTGATAGCTTAATGTATGCCATGACAAGTACAAGACCGGATATAGCTTATGCAGTGGGACGGTTGAGTCGGTATACTAGTAATCCGAACACTCAACATTGGCAAGCTATTCAAAGAGTATTTAAATATCTCAACGGTACCATGGATTATGGTTTGAGTTATTTGGGATATCCTTCGGTGTTACAAGGATACTCGGATGCAAGTTGGATATCTAACATGGAGGATCACTCTTCGACGAGTGGTTGGGTATTTTTGCTTAGAGGTGGTGCTATTTCTTGGGCATCAAAGAAGAAAAGTTGTATTACAAACTCAACTATGGAATCCGAGTTTGTGGCTTTAGCCGCTGCCGGTAAAGAGGCAAAATGGTTAAAGAATCTTGTTTATGAGATTCCATTGTGGTCGAAGCCGATTGCACCTATTTCTATCCATTGTGATAGTGCAGCCACTTTGGCTAAGGCTTATAGCCAAGTGTACAATGGCAAGTCTAGACACTCAGGTGTTTGACATAGTATGATTAGAGAATTTATCATGAATGTTGTAATCTTTGTTGAGTTTGCTAGATCGTAACAAAATTTGGCAGATCATCTGATCAAGGGTTTGGCAAGAGACTTAGTGCACAAGTTTGCCATTGGGATGGGATTAAAGTCCTTATAAATCAATAATGGCGAGACACCCAATTCCCCTCTAATATGACATTAGGGGCTGAATTCAATGAGGAAAGCTCACACTTATAAGATTGGAACACATGATAAATCATCCCAGATATGTGTTCGGTACTACAGTAAGTAGGTTGAAGTTTATCTTCTTAATAATTCCTTTGAGAAAGTGTATTTGTACGTACAGGAAGTAAAGGAATTACCTATGTGATCGTGAAGTGTAGCCGCATTTCAGAAGGTTGGGGACTTGGCCTTTATACGATCATGAGAGGATTAGGACACTCGGCTTTATAATTGTGTCACATTTATTTTCTTGACGAGTAGGTGAAACTTGTATATATTTTATCTTTAGGTATTCAAATGAGTTAATGGGTTCAATCCTTGGGACACCTTGATTCTCGAATATTTAAAATGTGTAAAATACTAAGATGAGAATTCAATCGTTTCATATTTTCATTTACTTGCAAGTTTGGTGTTGTTTAATTTTAAGATATTATTTCATGGGTCACACTAAAATGGGGGAGGATTGTTGGTGATTTTAGTGTCACCGGTCCATTTATGTGATTGGAAATAACATGATGTCTATATGGGTTTTATACTGTGATCTGATTCAAGTTAGGTGGTGCGGAGTGCACGCTTGTTATAAGACGAGTATGAACCCGGTCGTGCTGTTATAGGACTCGGAGTAAATGTGGGAAATAAGGTTCAAAAGGTAGCTTATTCAGAAGCATACAGAAGCTTCTGTATTGGGATTTAGAATACAGCTTATACAGAAGCTTGAAAAAGTGAGCTTGAAAAAGTGAGCTTGAAATTCATCAGCTTGAAAAAGTCGGCTTGAAAAAGTCAGCTTCAAACTTCTGAAGGGTCCCTGAACCTCTGAGGGGTCCCTGAACCTCTGAGGGGTCCCTGAACCTCTGAGGGGTCCATGAACCAGAAGGGTCCCTGAACTTCTGAGGGGTCCCTGAACAATGCAGGTGTTACTCCCCGTTGGACATAATAGGCTTCAAGTGTCTGAATATGATCCTATCAAGGCTTTCTTTACACCATTTTTAAGACTAAGTGATGGAAAATTGACCACTTTTGATATCGACCAAGTAGTTCTCCATCAACACCACCAAGATCTTCTAGACTTGATTCTTCACATGATGAGAATGCACGTGATATCCTATTTTCTTTGAATAAATATAATTGATAGATATTGTGATATTCAGACTTTGATGAAATTCTACAACATACACACAATGAATTGCTATCCATAAGTGGTTTTTTCACCAAAGGCTGATCAATTGGAACATGGGGAGAAACCATCATTCAAGAGGCAATAAAGCACAAAATAGCCCTTAGTCTAGGACAACCAAAGATGGTAATTGATGCATTTATTTTGAGACGAATGAAGGGATGGGCAAATTGTTGAACAATATAGATTATGTGTTCCATTTTTCGTTTTCTGTATGTAGAGTTGTGTGTATATGATTATTGATCCTAACATTGATTGCTTTAGGGACTAAGCAGAAACCAAGTGCAATTTTGGATAGAGGAAATTCAGGCTTTGTCCAAAGAGGTAACCCCAATTGAATTTCTGGTTCCATTCGTAAGTCCTTAGGGTTTGATCATCTGATCTATTTTGAGATTGTCATTTTTCGCAAAATATGGATATGATACACCAATGAATTAATGATGTCATATTGACAAAGAGTTTGAGACATGTTAATACTTTGATTTTAATAGCTGTTCTGTAATTCTCCACAAGTAATAGTTTTTAAGTCTTGGTGCTATCATTCAGATTACATGGTCGAAGATATGTGGATCTTTTGGAAAATGAAAGAGATTACTATTTTTCAAGTTTAAGGGATATTGAGATACTTCTTGTCAGGTTCCCAAATTAGAACATATTCCGGTAATATTTTCCTGAATTTAATTTTCATGCTTAATTGATGTGCATATTTTAAATATGTATGTAGGAAGCTTTTGAAGAAACAAGGGTTTATCATCAAAGCCGGATGGCCTGCAGCTGAACATCCTTATCTCACCCTTCAAAGGGCCCATAGATACTATTTTTCAAGTTTAAGGGATATTGAGATACTTCTTGTCAGGTTCCCAAATTAGAACATATTCCGGTAACATTTTCCTGAATTTAATTTTCATGCTTAATGAAAGAGATTACTATTTTTCAAGTTTAAGGGATATTGAGATACTTCTTGTCAGGTTCCCAAATTAGAACATATTCCGGTAATATTTTCCTGAATTTAATTTTCATGCTTAATTGATGTGCATATTTTAAATATGTATGTAGGAAGCTTTTGAAGAAACAAGGGTTTATCATCAAAGCCGGATGGCCTGCGGAACATCCTTATCTCACCCTTCAAAGGGCCCATAGATACTATTTTTCAAGTTTAAGGGATACTGAGATACTTCTTGTCAGGTTCCCAAATTAGAACATATTCCGGTAATATTTTCCTGAATTTAATTTTCATGCTTAATGAAAGAGATTACTATTTTTCAAGTTTAAGGGATATTGAGATACTTCTTGTCAGGTTCCCAAATTAGAACATATTCCGGTAATATTTTCCTGAATTTAATTTTCATGTTTAATTGATGTGCATATTTTAAATATGTATGTAGGAAGCTTTTGAAGAAACAAGGGTTTATCATCAAAGCCGGATGGCCTGCAGCTGAACATCCTTATCTCACCCTTCAAAGGGCCCATAGATACTTGCAGAAGTCTATATCCAATTTATAGATGTATCATATTTGTCATATATCCTCCCCTTGGGGAAACGAGTGACGAAAACTCACTGGATTTCCGAGTGACCGAGCCATGACTGACTACTACGAGCTTGACGTGAGCCGAACGCTTAACCAATAAATTTAGAGGTTCCAATGTTCCGCTAAAATATTTTATAAATATCCAGATGCCTGCCTGCCTGGTCTCTCCCAAAACGGTTTCCGCTTAAAGGAAAAATGTTGGGATCACTTACAAAAAAAGGGTAGATGATGCAAAGCCGAAACGTTATGCTCATAGTGATTTTGGTGGAAACTAGCGAAATTGCTATCTATTACATAGTTTTCTTTCCTATTTGATCTAATCCGTACCCTTTCCCGATTGTCTCTCTAAAGCAGTTGGGAGATAGTATATTATATTCTTGAGGAGGGGAAAAATGATTTTTTTTCACTTTTTCTATACTTTTTCTATAAAAAAGCAAATTATCCATCCAATCTCAATCTAATAGTGATTCAATGCCTGAACGCTCAGAGATTCTCGCGAGTCTATATTCGATTCGTTTGTTGATGAGGCGGCACCCGGATTTGAACTGGGGAAAAGGATTTGCAGTCCCCCGCCTTACCACTCGGCCATGCCGCCGAAACGATACACAATAGGATAAAATTTTCCCTTTTTGGGTTGCTGACACAAAATCAAGTCTAGTATATTTTCAACCTGGGTTCAAGAGAAATTTCTTGGCAATCAAAGAAACAAGGTGTGGTTGCACTATACTCTCAAAAGCACCGTTATGTGTTGAAGTAGTTTCAATATATAGCTTATGTTATTGAATTTTATGTTTCAACATATGTTTAAGCGTTTCCAGAACTAAACATGAACTCACTTAGCTTTAGATGGCATGTACACAAGAGTTGACATGGGGAAGGATTTGTATTAGACCGTGGTAGAGCATTTTTATTAATCTTATGTTGTATTAACTTGTTCTGTATGAGACGAACTAGTTTATCGCATTACTATTTTGCTTGTAAGTCTTCCATTGTAATAGAATTGTTGAAATGTAAGAAAAGAAAATATGGAGTTTGGTCAATTCGGCTTGATCATTTTCGTTGGCTATTACACTCTAGCTGTTACAACCTATGGTGTTTCCAGAACAAGTGCTCTTTCGATAATCTACCTCCCTGAAAGACTATCTCCTGGATCAGATTGTGTAAAAGTCGACCTGTGGTTATACATAGCTCACTAAAAGAAATATGAGTTTTAGAGACTTTAGAGAAGAATTTGAAAGTGTATCTTAAAATACCTTTTAGGGAAGGATTTGGTTGACGAAAACGAAAAGCGTATCTAAAGCCAATAAGATTATCAAAGAAGCTATTTAAGGTAAATTGGACGCTATCAAAAATGTATCTATTGGTTATAGATTAGCTTTTTCAAAAGAGCTTCTCTAAAAAGCGAACCCAAAAAATTTAACAACGCTTAAAGAAGCGTATCTAAAAGCTTTGAGATTCTATTTTGAAAATAAGTCAATTTTTTTAAAGGAAATTGTGTTGAAAATTAGAAAAGTACGGAGACCTGATTTCTAATCGTCTTGCATCTCGCCTCTCTACCCCCAACACAAATCTCTTTCTTTCACCCTCTTTAACGTCATAGACTCATCATAACCCATTGTCATCCGATCGTCCATAGAATCTCCAAACTAAATTAATTCATTATCCTCTAGATCTCGTCGTTGGTTATTGCTTATTTATGCCGACGGAAATCCGTCATTTTATCCAACTGTGATGGTGTACTTTTTTAGTTTCATATGTTTGATATAAACTAAAATTAAATAGATGTGTACTTTTATTTATACATCTATTTTCTTGTGTGCAGGTGTTGTGTGCGTAAGTTGCTTCCTAGCACTGTCCAACCATGGTTAATGAAGAGCAAATGCCGAATCTAAAAAAGAAACGAAGCACGAGCTTAATCCCAAGTTTTATCCATCTATATTCGACTATTATTGTTTGGATATTTTTTGCTCGACATATGTTTCATATAGATCACAATCATCGGGTGCACAGGTGCACAAAATAGATAGAAAAAAAAAAATAAGAAAACAAGAAATTGGTCAATTTTTATAAAGATCGTTAAATAGATAACAAATTCAGATCAGAAAGAAAGAACTGGGAACCGCACAAAATAGTTTCAAAAAAGAAACAAACACCAGTGCGAGGAAGTTACTCCTGATAAGAGTAAAATATAATGCTTCAAGTGTAAGAAGCATGGACATTATGCAAGTAAATGTCCACAAAAGGATCAAGAAAAGGAACAGTCCAATCTTGAAGAAGATTTAGAACCAACGGCTACTCATGGCAAGTATTGAAGAGCACCAGAAAGTTTTCTTACTTAAAGTACAAAAATGTGCTTTTGTGACGGTTTTGAAAAAATAGGTTTGTAATGGTTTGATAAAAAACCGTTGCAAGAAGTCACAAAAAGTTTTAAAGAATTGTTTTAGTAACAGATTTTATAAACGAACATTACTATTACCAAAAACCTCGAAACTTAAAGCAACGGTTAGATAAAAACGTTAACAAAAGGTCCCCTAAGGTAACGGTTTAGGACCATTTGTTGTAAAGGTTTTTAAAAACCGTTGCCATGTAAGACCCTTTAGTAACGATTTTTGTTTAAACCGTTGCTTTATGATGTAACAGTTTTAAAACACCGTCACTAAAACTAAAATATATATAGCAACGTTTGTTTGAAAACCGTTTCCAAAAGTCACCAAGTTCTTTGGGCAACGGTTTTGCAAAATTTGTGTCACTAAAAGTTAGTCTATGGCAAGAGTTCTTGAAAGATTTGCGTCACCATATGTCATGCTTTGGTGATGATAATATAACATTTACATCACCATATGTCAATCTACATTGACGGGTTTGAACAATTTCCGTCCCCATATGTCATGTTTTGGTGACGGTTTTGAGTACTTTACCATAAGTTAACGGTTTTGAAAAATAACCGTCGCCATTGTGTTTTTTAAGTGACGGCTTTAAAAAATATCATGTCACAACGGTGACGATTTTGTATAATAAATGTCATCAAATATCATGTTATTGTGACGGTTCGAATAATAAACGTCCACGTAAGTTATGTTACGATGAGGATGTTTTATAATAAATGTGACCATATGTAACGTTATTGCCGATGATTTTAAATAATAAACAAAAGGGTACGTCAGGCTACGATGATGATTTTGAACGATAAACGTCATCATACACCATGTTACGATGACGGTTATGAATTATAAATGTCATGCTATGTCATGCTACGTTAACGATTTTGAAAAATAAACATCACCTCATGTCATGTAACAGTGACGGTTTCAAAAAACATTACCTCACTATATGTCATGTTATGGTGACTATTTAGAAGAATAAATGTCACCGTACATCATGTTACGGTGACGGTTTTGAAAGATAAACGTTATCCTACATTATGCTACGGTGACGATTTTCAAATAAAGAAGTCACCCTATGCTATGTTGTAGCAACGTTTTAAAAAATAAACGTCGATGTAAGTCATGTTAAGGTGATGATTTTAATTAATTAATGTTACTGTATGTCATCCTATGGTGACGGTTTTGACAAAAATGAACGTCACCGTTTGTCATAAAGCAGTAACAGTTTTGACAAATTTAATCATAGTATGTCATGCTATGATGATTTTTTTGAATAATAAACGTCAATGTATATCATGCAAAAATGATGTTTTTTGAATAATAAATGTCATACTATGGTTACGGTTTAAAAAATAAATGTCATCGTATGGCATGTTGTAGTGGCAGTTTAAAAAAATAAACGTCAATGCATGTCATACTATGGTTGCGGTGTAGAATGATCAATATCAAGTGTATGTAATGTTACTGTGACAATTTTGAATGATAAATGTTTCCGTATGTAATTTTATAGGGACGGTTTTAATAAAGTTACGTCACCGGATGTCATGATATGGTAATGATTTTCAAAATTTACGTTACTGTAAATCATATGTAGTAATGGTGGACACAAACTAGTCCAAAAAACCATGTTGGTCCAAGCCTCGGGTTGTCATGTCATTTTGTATACGTTTGTTTTCTAAAGAAACCAATCTTCTAATTTTATGTGTTTTGGTACATAATTTTAATGTTTAAAACACATTTTTGGTCAACAAAAGATCTAAAGAAATAAAGCTCGGACTAGAACTACTATTCTAATCTAGTCCGGTCTGGTTAGACATTCTGATATGAACATGGACAATTGTAGCTAAATAAAAAAAAGCTCGATCCAGGACTCTTTCGGGCCATTTTGCCTATCTTGTATAAAAGTATAAAATTTCTTTATGTAATAGAAATTAAATAATAGTCTAATAATTATTTGCAAAAGATAAACGATTACAATGTTACCATTTTAAATATATGTATTTAGACACCCAACTTTTTTTTTACAATCCAAATAATAATACAAATTTACACGAAAGAAACATAATAATTTATGCATGTTTATTGACTAAATAACAAATTAGAGCTTTTAAGTTTTATTGCTACTAGGCTTCCTTTAACTATAAAAAAGACAAAGGTTGTTTGATATTTCGTATCACAAACAATGCATGACATACAAAGTAACAAGTATTCTTTAAAAATTTCGGCAACATAACTACTATATATTGAACATTTCCAAAACCTGTACCATAACACAAAAACCCAACCAATAAAACAAAACAAAATACAACCACTACACAAAGTTAATCAAATAAAAACAAATGAAACAAATATATAAACATAACAAACATGCTAGATAAAGTTAATTTCCAAAAGGTTGATCAAATCTTTACTTCTTCTGAATGGAGTTTAAAATGTGGTCAAGTTTTGTAACATCGTCTTTCATGTGCTAATATTTGATTCTTTCAACGCCTGCTCAAAAATTAGAAGGAAAACAATGTGAAAACTGATGCAAACTAACTTGAAAACAAGATAAATTTAACTCAATAAACCAATATAATTACAACAACGATGATACACACACTACATTTATTGTAAGGCTAGAATCATGATTGTAAGGCTACACTTGAACTTAAACTCACCTAATCAAGGTCATGACATCACAGGACTATAGTTGATGCAACCATGGTCCCTCGCATAGCCATTTTCGCCGTTTTCCTATTGTGGGTGCAGCCCCTATGCACGATGTGCAACTCCTTATGGATGTTGTTTTGCTGCTGGTACAACCCCAAGACATAGGACAATCCCTTGTGGTTGCGGTTTGTTGCTATCTAGCACTACTTACGTTTATCACACACTACTCACTTGTTTTTGTTATCTCAAATTTACACACACACACAAGCTTATAGCACTTGCTTCTATGCTACTGACGGCTACACATACAAGTGCAGCTTAACACAACCCATTTTTTGCATCTTTATAAAAGCTCAATTTAACTTGGACTTAAATGTATAGGTTTAAAATTAGTAAACAAAGAAAGAAAAAAAAACTATTTTCAATCAACATATAGGTATTTTAAACCTTGTTTTGACTTCGACCTGCCCAATTATGTATTTTACAACTAAAACAAATTAAAAAACTATGAATTAGTCTTTGATTTACCATAACATTAATCGCTCCTACGGGTATAGTACGGGGATGGGATGAGGACGGGGATGGGGATTGGGGTCCTCGCCCCATTGCCAGGTCTTCGTAAATTATGAGAATTTTGTTAAAATTATTTTGAGCAAGAGTAGTTTGAAGGCACATTGTATGCACATATTAGACAAGTGACTGGTTAAATGTCTAAAGGCTATGGCACAAAGTTTAGGTGTAATCTAGCTTAGACAAGTAACAAGCAACTACTTGACTGATCCTGCTTGTTTTTTCGTTACCACTTGGTTATTGGGTACTTCCTACTATAAGTATTGTTTATATGCATATTAGATCATTTTGATTGTATGTTATTGCTTTAAAAGTATGTTAATTTCTGTTTTTGAACATGTTGCTGCAACTATAGAAGCTTATAAAATATCACTAAATATTTTAAACATTAAGTCATGCCAAACATATCCGAACAACTTAGGACTTACTAAACCCTATAAGATCGAAAAAAGCATAAAAAACATGACTTACTAAGGGGTGAGAGTAGGTTGGAGCAATTAACAGCAAGGGCATAGCACGCGTATCCTTTGTTGTCGTGATTCTTTATAATCCATAACTGGGAAAGAAGAATTATCGAGTATGAGTAAACAAGAGCAAAACTATCCAAGTAAAGATCTATTAAGCCAAAAACACGTAATATGGCAATATGGTAAAGCATACAAGAAAAAAGAAACAAATACACTAAATTATACATATTGTTTAATAAATCAATTCAAGAAAAGACAAAAATATTACTAACCATGGTTAGTTTACCTATAATCACTTAGCACCTTACAGATGAGGTAGAGCGGGTCAATTTGCTTTGCATACAGTTATACCTCGACACAGTTATACCTCGACAGTCTGTCCGAAAGTAATCAACTCGAGATTCCTTACCCAAATCAAGTGGATCTACGCGCGGCAATATATTATCGTTCTGAGGAAGTATTACTGTACTAAATTCCTCGTCGATATCAGCATAGGCTTCTCGATAATTTTTGGGAGGTGTCATAAAAACAGTAGATTTTTTCTTATCAAGTTGGTCTGTCACATAAAATACCTGTCTAGCTTGTGATGCTAAAATGAAAGGATCATCCTTATGTCCTAACCTATCAAGTTCAACCAAGGTGTAGCCAAGACCATCCTTTTTGACTCCGTGTATATTGTCAACCCAATCACAATTGAAAAGAGAAATTTTTCTTGTATGATACTCTAGAACCAATATCTCTTGTAGAACACCGTAATAGAACGCTTGAGCATAGCTTACACCATCGTTGCAGATGTGCATGTCGGTCGCCTCTACACTAACCCCACTATTCTGGTAAATTCTACCTTCACGAGATTTTGTGCGAAAAAGGTACCCATTGATGTGGTATGCATCGTATTTCACCACCTCGGTATATGGACCACGTGATATCCACCTTAATGTATCTTGAATACCTTTTTTATTGACTGCCAACTCTCTCTCAACCTAAAATGCATCATCTTCTTTTCAAAATCTGAATTTTTTCGCGTGTGTTTAGTGGGTCCATGTTCCTCAAAATCTTCAATTGGTGGACGGCATATTTCAGAAATGCCTTGACACCATCTATATACGGATTTTTGGTTCTATTTGTACGCATCCAAGATTTATCCATTTTGTGGTATCTGTAGATTTAAGTGACAATAAGTAAAACATTTACAAAAATTAATTTGTATTACAACCATATAGATCGACCAACCAACTATTCCCAACTAAAAGATTAAATCATTTTAAAGTAAAATCATAATTCCTAACAATGTGCAATTTTTCGTTTGATTAGCACAATTTTATGCATCTTTCCCTATGTTTTGGAGATCAAAATTTATCTATGTTTGAAGGCTGCTATTGTACTGTTTTGTGTGTTGATTTTGGCTCAGTTTGACCAAAATCCATTTTTTAGGCGTCACCTCTTATGACTTTAATGACACGTACACCTTGATGGGTGAGTAGAGGGTTAGTCGGCTAGGCGGTTGAGACGAGACAGAGGCATGTTGGATAATGAGGTGATTTAAATAATACTAAAAGTTCATAGTATAGAAAACAAAGCCTTCTCTTTACTTTTTTTTATATTGACAATTGTCCTCTCCAATCAGCTTGTCTTCTCCCTTTCTCATACCTTTATAATATGATGTATATATAAACACATTTATATATGAGTATGGCAAGGACCAATAATCTTACCTTGTAAGAGCGGTAAAAGCAAAGGCAATGACCGAGAGTGTTACCCGGTAAGAGCAAAGGCAATGACCGAGAGTCTTACCCGGTAAAAGCAAAACCCATTTAAAAATAACTAATGTTTTTGATGCCATGTTTAGAGTGTTAACAAGCATGGTATTCCGCTGAAGGTCGTCCAAGTTCTTACAGATTTGAATCTGGTTATCACCAAGGCTTAAATCTCATCAGATGGGAGGGAGATGGTACATGAATGGTAAGATCCTATCATTGCTCACAAAAAATACAAAGTCACATGAATGGTAAGATCCGGGGGAATTGTGCGGGTACGTGATTTTTTTGGAGATTTTACAAAAGTATTTAATACAGAATTTTCAATCGTGTCAAGTTCAGCCATTGTTTAATTAGTTTTGCTTCAGTTCAAATCAGAAAATTATGCATAATGTGTGGATTGTGCCATTGTTCACTGGTTTATGATCTATCAATATATTGCTTATAGACCAGTTTGTATGAAAGTTGAATTAAAGTGATTAGACAAAACAAAATATTTAAGAATCAAAAACTTGATTAAAAAGGACAAAGACAACAACCACAACAACAAAATTAGATTTATAGGACACAAAAAGGGTTCGATTGTCTAAATATACTACTTTATATAAGCTAAGGCCGTTTACCAAAATTAGATTGGTAAATGGGTCTAATGTTTTAATATACACAGATGCTCTAATGGTTTTTCCTGTTTGTGAAGGTTCTTAATGGTTTGTCCTGTTTGTTCATAGCTACTGTATGTTTTGGAGGTTTTTTTCAACTTCATTTTGGCTACAGATCTGTCTGTGGCTGTTTGTACATAGATTAAACAAACTTCCTACTTGGTTTATGTTCTACTGGTTTGCTTATACAGCCTGGATTATATTATGGGTTGGGATTATTTTAACTGATCTGATCTAATACTTTTGACCCTCCAGCCATTGTATCCAAAACCATAGTTTAACACAACCCATCCAAATATTTAGATTATTCACAGATTTTAACAAAAGAACCCACCTTGAACTCAAGTAGATTGCAGAAACTCAGAAAGTAGAAATTAAGCCTAAAATCCCAAGGTTATAATGGAACACCTGCAAAGAACACATTTTTTTCGTTTGATTCTACAAGGAATTTACTTTCACATTCAATAATCTACACACCCAGAAGAAACATGAAGCAGATTCCTCGTGAAAGAACATTTTTTGCATCTTGAAGATAAAATCGCAAAGAAAAACGAAACCCTAGCATAAAGAAAAAACAGGGATTTCGAATATAAAGGAGAATAATGGGAAATCGTACCTAAAACAGTCGAAGTTCGAATTGGTATAGAGATGGATTTCACTTTTGATTTTTTTGTTGTTCAGTGGTTTGCTAGGTATGGAGTAGATGAAAGTCGTGAAACATAGCGTCAAATATTGGGGGGAAAGATTGAAGCTGGAATGAAGTGCTAAAGATTAGCTGCTATAATCTTACAATCATTATTATAAATAGTTTGAAATATTAATATTGCAATATTATACATTATATTTTGATGGAACAATTGTTTTTGAAAAAAATTCTTTATTAATTAAAAAAAATTAGTCTTTAATTTTTTTGTTAAGCTAAAATATATTACATGTGACTAATATTTTGACTAAGGTTAAAATGTAATAAACATCAACCTATTTTTATAAATTTTCTTATTATAGTATTGTATTTTTAATTTTTCTTATTACTGTAATGTATTTTCAAATTATTTTTTATTAAAACAGTATACTTTTAAAAAATATACCTATTATAGCATTAGGTAACTCATTGTCCATATAGGTGGTCAACATGTAACATATTGTTGATGTGTCATTTCTCTTACAACATTAAACTTGTAAAACATTAACTTTACATATTATTTAATACATATATTATACTGATCAAACGAATCTAATATTAAAAAAATTGTAGATCACAATTTATTTTCCTTACATATATATAAAACTAAGAAAATAAGAATTGTTACATTTTTTATAAATAAAATATTTATATTGAAAAAATATATCAATTTGTCTGAAAAAATGGTACATATCATTTAATAAAGATATTAAAATAATTAAATTATTTCTAAAATATTCATTAAATATAATGATATTAAGAAGATTTATATAAAATATTTTACATTGGTAAAATGTAACTTAATTGATACCGATGTGACCCGACAAATATGAAAACCAACATGACACTTTGTTATCAAATTGACCTAGTGCAACCTAGGAGTGACAATTCTCGACACGAAACGAAACACAACACGAAAATAAATGGATTGCGGTTGAACTTTTTGTATCGCCAAATAAATGGTCGTGTTCGAGTTGACACTAACGGGTCACGTGTTGAACCAACAACCCCGTTTAACATAAGTAAAATAATAAATAATATTTTTGTTTGTTTCTGTTTGTATGTAACACCCGGAAATTTTAGTTAAGTTTATGAAACTTTGGAAAAGACTGATACAAGAATTCTGGTATTTCAGGCCTATTTTCAAGTATTTATATCATATTTGGTTGGAGAATTAAAGAAGGAGTCCAATGATATTTTTCGGAGTCAATTTGGAACTAAGACGAAGCATTTATGGGTAAAACATCGTCTAAGGCTAGTTTTCATGTGGGTTAGGATGGAAGCTAGTTACGAGGTGAGTTTCAGAGTTGAAACTAGCTTGATAACTAGCCTAGACACTTTTGCACTCAATTATGCTTAGCGTGAGTTACAAAGCCAGTTAGCAAATCGTAACTAACTTCACAAGTAGCCCTAAGCTCTTTTTACTTGATTTGTGCTTAGCGTGAGCTACAATGCCAGTTACGAAATGTAACTAGCTTCACAACTAGCGTCACAGTCAGTTTGGTCAAGAGGGAGCCGCGTGAGTTACCAATGCCAGTTACGAACGTAATTGGCGTCCATATCGGGCGTCAGCCTCTGTCAGCGTTTTAAAGACCGAAAATCGGGATCTTTCTCATTTGAACCATATCTCTCTCAATAATGCTCCGATTTGGGTGATTCAAGTTGCTATGGATTCATCTCTTGAAGCTCTACAACATGGAAACAAGTATGGCTAGAGGCTATTGGTTGATTTTGGAGTTCATAGAAGTGAAGGTAAGATCTTAATCCTTGAATCTTGAATCTAGGGTTTGGGTTTGGGCTCTTCCACCAACAACTCTCATTCTCTCTTGGGTTCGTTCTTGTGTATGTTTTGGAGGTTATGTAGGTGTTCTTGAAAGACTTACACCATAGATCTAGAGGTGTAGCTCGAGGATCTAAAGTCTTTACCGAATGGAAGTCGGCATTGGGGTAAAACCTAGATTTAGCTTAAATCTAGCAAGGTGAGTTCAAGATACTTTGTGAAAACTTTGTACATGCCAAAAACGTCCATTTTAAAGTATTAACATGCTTCACTTGTTATTTATCAAATGTGTGAGTATTTGTGTAAGTTTGCATATTTGGTATAAAATGATTTATAATTCATGAAAGAGGCTTATACTTGGTTTTTAGACATTTTGACAAATAAAGTATAAGTGTGGGTTGTTTTGGGTGCAATATCTTTAAATGAAAACCATTTGGTTGTATTTGCATCTTTGAGTTTTGGCACTTATAAATCATTGAAAAATACAGATTATTGCATTATGGGTCATTTTGTAAATGCATAAGTATGAGTTCAAATCTAAAATTATAAACTCAAATACTTGTTGTGAATATAGTATTTTACTGATTCCTAAACTTTATTTCAAGTGGTTGTGTATTTGGGTAAGTTTGGAGGTTTTGGGTCAAAATGAGGATTTTGAGTATTTTGTTGTAAATGATGAGTTGAGCATCATTAATGGTTTAAAATACTTGGAAAGGTTATAAAATGAAATAATCTTTGGTTTTGAAACTCAAAATTATTTGACCTAATTTTTGGTAAAACTTGGACTTGAAAGAAGATGGTTTGTTGAAAAGAGTTTTCAAGGTTGGAAAACTAGTAATACGTCTCGTTGATGTATTCGGTAGTAGGACTAGTATGTAATAGATCCATAGGCATATAGTCGGTTTAAAGGCGGGATTGTTGTCCCTTTTTGGTCGCATAGAAGTCATAGGGGGCCTCTTACCGTTGGGTATAATGCCGGATCATTACCGGATGCCATTGACTCTATGCATGCGCAATTTGGGGTCATCAGGGGGCCGTGAACTAAGGTGCATAATCGGTTATAGACCGGTTTTCAGTGACCATTGCGCGGTCTTTCGTAGGAGCCATCGGGGGCCGTGTACTAAGGTGCATAATCGGTTGTTGACCCATTGCCATTGACTCCTATGGTTGCTCAACATCGAGTAGTGACCTACTTTTGTATCCGTCACCAAAGATGGTATGATCGGGAATCCCCCGTGAACTTTGGATATTTCTATCCCTTTAAAGGTCCGCGTGAGTTAACGTTTTATAAAACATGGTTAAAAGTATGTTTTCTATCTCCACGTTTATAAACTCAATCATAGTCGTGTGAGTATTGGAATTGGTACGTCGTTAAAAGAATATTTCTATTTTAAAGTATTCTCTTCTAATGTCATTTTGGTCTAAAGCTTTTATTATGGGACTAGTGAATTTGGGGAAAGACGTTGCTTTTATAATAAGGTTATTTCCTTTGAGAATTATATTTTATCAAGCACATCTTTTGGTTTCAAATCAATCATAAATATGTTAAAAACACTTGAGCTCACTAGGCGTTAAGCCTAACCCTTTTTCTTTGTCGGCATGTGCATCAGGTTATCGTGGGGGTTGGTACTAGTGACACGTGTGGACTTGAGTGCTAGGAAGTGGCACGATAAAGACTCTTGGTGACGTTTTCCGCATTCGGAGATAGCGACTCTTATTGGTTTAGTAACACCCAACCGTAAGTAGGTCTTGTATAGGACTTGATTTGTTTGTTGTAGAGGCTTATTAGTAATTGTGGTTTGAGGAAAGTTCTTTATTGATGAAATATTAGAAATTTTAAATTAGTCGCTCTTTCCAGATTTGAGGGTGTTACATTGTATTCCCGATATGTGAGGTTCTTTATATTGATTTTATTTCCAATATGTGAGACTTTTGATACTTCCTGACTGTTTTTTTGTGGGGTTTTTGATGCTTCTGTATATGTGAGGTTCACTATACTTCCTGACTGTTTTTAAGTGAGGTTCTTGATATATGTGAGGTTCTTGATTTTATTTGTTTGAAAATGGTTTGTATATAAATTTGGATGTTTGAATTTGGTTGTATTATTAGGTGACTCGCCAACCTGCTTATGACCTGTCAACTAGTTTACAACCCACCAACCCGTTCACGACCCGTTAACCTATCAAAACCGAGCGTGTGCGAGTTAGGGTTTGAATATCTCGAAACGATTAGATAAACATATCGTGTTCGAGTTGAACCTTCCTGACCCGTCAACCCGCGACCCGCCAACAACAACAACCCAATTACCCGTCAACCCGAACACGACCCAATTTCCACCCCTAGTGCAACCAATATAATTCATTGTAAATGTAAACAAATATGAATTGTAATTTATTACCAACAGCAACACGTTGTAAACTTGTAATCCAACATAAGAGGCAATGTAGTGCAATAACACCAATTATAATTAACCAAGAGCAATGCGATTGAGAAGAACAAGACCTGGAGCCTAGTTGACCTCCCTACAGGTCGAAAACCCATTGGACTTAAATGGGTCTACAAGCTGAAAAGAGATCCAAGTGGTAAGATACTAAAGCACAAAGCAAGACTAGTCGCCAAGGGTTATGTTCAAAAACCCGGGGTTGATTTTGATGAGGTGTTCGCACCGGTTGCACGCGTCGAAACAATCCGAATCTTACTAGCTCTCTCTAGCTCACGCGGCTGGAAGGTACACCATTTAGACGTAAAGTCGGCGTTTCTAAATGGGAAACTCGAAGAGGAAGTGTATGTCACACAACCGGAGGGGTACGTGAAGGCTAATCACTCGGAGCAAGTGTATAAACTATCGAAGGCACTCTATGGGCTTCGACAAGCCCCTAGATAAATGTCTGAAAGGGCTGAATAAATGTCTGAAAGGGCTGAACTTCATGAGATGTGGGCTGGAACATGCACTTAAAAGTGTAACTAAAAGATGTCTTTAGAGAAGGATTCCAAAAAAAGGCGTCACTAAAAAACATATAATAATTTTTAGAGAAGGTTTATGGAAGAGTAACTCTTAGTTTATGAGAAGGTTTATGGAAGAGTAACTAAAGGATACCTTTAGATAAGAGTAACATGTTTTCTATATGAAAATCTTCATCTATTAACAACTTAATTACCCTTAGATGAAGAACTTGTAATAATTAGAAGCCCAAAATTGTGGGTGTTACAACTTGTCCTCCACACCCCAAATGAAAGAGAGGTTTACGTGAGCCCCTTACTTGTGCAAAAGCCTTTATGCATAAAATAAAATAATGAATACTTTTTGTGTGAACAACCAAAGCCAACCAAACCAAATGAACTAAGTATATGATATATCTCACTTGAAATTAGGGTTTGGGGTGAGATGCACTACCTCGTCCTAAACCCCCAAGGATAGAACAACTATTTTCATAAGCCTTTTGTGCATACAAGAAATAATCAATTCAACCACAAGGGTTGTGGCGTACAGGTTGAGACCCTAGAAGGATGTGGTGGAACATCTCATCTGTCCAGGGTTCGGATCAAGGCATACACTGTGGCCACTGAGTTTATTGATTTAATTTTTCAGGATTAGTCAGGTTGACATAGTAGTCTGGGACATCCTTCCAAAAAAATAATAATAATCAATTCCTTTTGTAGAAACAACCAATGATTTATAGGGAAATCAAACCAAAAGAACTTGGTCTATCCCACTTGCAATCAAGATCTGGAGGTGGGATGAACACAAATCCAAGGGGCTGCCTATGTGAAACCCCACAACTTGTGCATAAGTTCGAGAAAAGAAAAAGGAAAAAGAAAAAGGGGTTTAGTGTGCCTGACATTTAGTCAATTGCAACCTTTAACTTGCCACATCTAAAAGTGTTTTGGAAGCCTTGTTGTTACAACCATCAAAATCTGAAAATAGCGTTCACGATCGTCATTTGATATAACGACCACCATAATGGTATAATGGTGGTAAATAAGTCTAAATAATAATTAGATTATGTGTATGCATATATGTATGTACAATTTAAGATATTATATGTATTGAATAAAAATATATGGTTTCAACATCACCTTAGAACAAGGCTTTGGTTGATAAAAAATGGTTGGGTGGTTTAAAAATTAAAAATGTGAAGGTTTAACAGGGAAAAAACGATTGCACATTCAACGATTGTACATTCAAGGCGAATCGATCAAATTAGTTGAATTTGCAGAAAGATTACAATGTTCACACACTTTCGAGATGTCTGGCCTCTCCCAAAACGGTTTTCGCTCAATGGAATTGACACAAAACAGAAAACTTTCTACGAATCCCCTCCCCTATTTATATTACCCCTCTATTGACTTATGACCCAACAATAGACGTGTTGATCCAGGGTATAACAATAACTTCCCCCCAACTCACACCTTGTCCTCAAGGTGGAAAAAATAGAAATACGGGTCCAACCATATGCGAGAAGTGAGAAGAATGCAGATGTTACCCCCCATTAGGCATAATAGGCTTCAAGTGCTACTAATTCTGAAGATGATCCCAACAAGACTTTCTTTACACCATTTTTAAATAGTCTATTGATTTAATTTTTCGGGATTAGGTGGAAAAAATAGAAATACGGGTCCAACCATATGCGAGAAGTGAGAAGAATGCAGATGTTACTCCCCATTAGGCATAATAGGCTTCCAGTGCTGCTAATTCTGAAGATGATCCCAACAAGACTTTCTTTACACCATTTTTAAAACCCCAAGTGATGGAAAATTGACTACATTTGATATCGACCAAGTAGTTTCTCCCTCAACACCACCAAGAAGACTTGATTCTTCACACAATAAGAATTCACGTGATATCCTATGTTCTTTGAATAAATATAATTGCTAGATATTGTGTTATTCAAAATTTGATGAATTGTACAACTAATACAATGAAATGTTATCCATAAGTGGTTTTTGCACCAAAGGCTGAAATATTGGAACTTGTGGAGAAACCATCATTCAAGAGGCAATAAAGCACAAAATAGCATTTAGTCTAGGACAACCAAAGATGGAAATTGTTGCATTTATTTTGAGAGGAATGAAGGCATGGGCAAATTGTTGAACCCTGCATATAGATTATGTGTTCCATTTTTCGTTTTCTGTATGTATAGTTGTGCGTATATGATTATTGATCCTAACATTGATTGCTTTAGGGACTAAGCAGAAACCAAGTGCATTAGCGGTTGAGTTTGGTTCTATAGAAGAAATTCAGCCTTTGTCCAACGAGGTAACCTCAATAGAATTTATGGTTCCATTCATAAGTCCTTAGAGTTTGATCATTTGATCTATAAAGAGATTGCTATTTTCCCAAAATATGGATCTGATACACCAGTGAATTAATGATGTCATGTTACCAATATGTTAACATTTTGATTTTACTAGCTACCTTATAATACTCCACAAGTAATAATTTGAAGTCTTTATGCTATCATTCGCATTACATAGTCGAAGATATGTGCATCTTTTGGAAAATGAAAGATATTACTATTTTTCAAATTTAAAGGATATTGAGATACTTTATTGTCAGGTCCTAATTGGAACATATTCCAAACAGTGGACTTACCTGCTAATGGCTTTAAGACTGTTTGGTCACTTTTAAAGAAAGTTGAAATGTTGAATATTAGTAGCAAATACCTCAATAGTGAGGAAATATGAATTGATTTAAGACTGTTTGTTACAATAGGCCGTTGGTCTTGGGTTCGATCTCAACCTCCTCGCAATCGCCTTGCCGCTGAATGAGTCAGGTATGCCCATCACATTGGGAATTGGCAGGCCTCTGTGGGGCGGTTTGCGTGTCCGGGAAATACACGTCTTGCTCCAATAGTATCATTAATACACTACTAAACGAAAGACTTTTACCTAAGGACCTTTCCTTGGAAAATCTGTTGTTTCCAAAGGGTGATTCCTCACAAAACCGTCACAAAATTTGGTTGCTAAATATCCGGTGGTTAATTCAAATTAGTGATAGATTACCCAGAGATTCTTTATTCTTTGGTAATCCGTTGGTTTTTTCTCGAAAAACATCGGATTTTACCGAACCACTAGTATTTTCTGGGTGATCCGTGGGTAATCACCGACGGAAATTTCCCTGGGTAATTTTTGTGGGTGAAAGTTATTTGTTTTGTAGTCGTAATTCAAACACAAAGTTGAATCTTTTCCATCTGTTGGCCATCATTGTCGTTTTTATTGCAATGACTTATGAGGCTTTAGTTTCGGCTAATCACGATATCATATTATTCATTAATCAATATAAGAGAGAATTCTGGTTCATACGTTTAAAATTGAAGAGGTGCAATTGGAGCTGTCATTACAACAAGGTACGTAATGGTTACATTTAAATTTGATGTATTTATTAGTTACACATGCCTCTTAATTGGCTATGTAGCTTGCAGATTCTCTAAATTCTGGTTTTAAAGAAATTGTTTTTCTCAACTTCAATGCAAACTTTGGATTCATTAAACTTAATGCTAATGAAATGAAATGAAGTTGTTTGACGTCTTATTGGTTTGTTGCAGACAAAGAGGGAAGTGACACACTCAAGGTCTAGGTAGTAATATTTTGATGATTTTTTTTTGACAAGTGTGTGGATTCATTGGAACGTTATGGTTAATTTCTTTTGAAATATTGTTGTATTTTGTGACAATATATAAATTTTTATCATTTTTACAATTTTGATGTCTTTCTTGATTGATTGTTGTTATTAATTAAATTATTATTATTACTGATTATTATTATTATTACTATCATCATCATCATCAATATCGCTAATGCAACTGTCGACAAGCTAAGCGTTTGGTTTAAGTGTGACACATGGCTAGGCCAAATTAACATGATAGAATTGTGGTTGGGCCAAATGGACACAAGTTTGGGATTGATTACAGAGAAGTAATTGCCTAGGTTATACGACTTGGAGACTATCCGTCTTGTATCGGCATTAGCAGGAAAAAGGGGATGGACAATTCACAAAATGTGAAGTCCACGTTCTTGAACAGTTTTTAAAAGAACAAGTATATCAGGTATGTAAACAAAGGGGAAGAGCAAAACGCCCGCCGATTGAAGAAGGCTTTGTATGGCACCTCCTGCGTGGTATATATAGTAGAATCGATGAGTATTTTCTAAAGAGCGGCTTCAAAAGGTTCCCATATGAAAAAACTTTTTACATTAAAGAAGACAAAGGTAATCTGTTAGTTGTATGCGTTTATGTTGATGATTTGGTATTCACGGGAAATTATTTTAGTCTATATGAGAACTACAAGAAATCCATGAAATATGAATTTTAGACGACTGACATGGGTCCCTCCTCTACTTTCTGGGAATCGAAATGAAACAAAAGGCTGGTATAATATCATCTCATAAACGAAATATGCAAGGACTTTAGTAAAGAAGTTTAACTTGAACGAATCTTGTGTTGCATCTACTCCTAGGGAGATTGGTTTGAAAATCCCTAAATATATGTTAGAAAAGAATACCGATCCTACGTTGTTTCGTAGTTTGATTGGCCACCCGTCCTAGTATATAATGTTTTCAGTGAGTATGAATAATATTTGAACAATTAAGGATCGGAAGTTATGCTGTACATCAAGCCCCAATCCGTGGAAGCTTATATATAGACAGAGGTTAGGGGATTCAGAGATTATACATACAAGGAAGATGCCTTTTTTTCCCTTTTCTTTTTTCATAACAGTTGTCTAATTGATACAATCCATCACGCAATGCTAACAACCAATTCCAGAGGAAGCATCCCTTCTCATGAGTGAAGGCTGGTTGTTAGAGAAACTATTTGTTAATTTTTGAGATTGGGACTAATTAACAATTTAATATGACAACTAATTTGACGTATGCACTTAATTAATTGATGACATAAGCACCTACGATGTAACTATTTCCCCTCTCTTCTACCTAACCATATACTATACTGTTTGGTTTATTACCTTGCATATATCTCGTAAGCCACAGCAGACCGTTTGAATGTTGATTATAGTTTTTTGGATTTCAATTTAATCATTTAATTCTCTTCAAGTGATGCTAGTTCTTTTTCTTACATACATGCTGAAACTAAAAGTAGACTTACCAAATTAAACAATATGAAATCAAAGAAAACCAGTTGATTCTTTACCTTTACATATATATGTAGTAAGCAACGCACACAGCAGACCGTTTGGAGGTTGATTATAGCTTTGTGAATTTCATTTAGTTCTTTTCGAGTGATGCTATTTCTAGGAAAATTGGGATGGATTATTTGAATGTTGAGGACTCGCCTCTTGGCAATATCTAGCTAGTGATGCTGCTTCTTTTTCTAATATACATGCTGAAATTAGACATATATGGCTTCTGTAGTTGAATCTATTTTTCCTGTTGCTCTTTATCACAAGAAACACAGGCATTGCTATTTTATTTATTTCGAAGAGAATAGAGTATCAATGGAGGATTATTTTTGGTTTTTAAGATATATATTATGGAATTCTTAATATTACAAATTGCATAATCAATGTTAATGTAGGTTTATATTTGAAACATAATACAACATGAAATCAAAGGAATCCCAGTTGATTCTGATTATCTTATTTGTTAAAAAAGATGTTACCAAACTGTTCAAGAAACATCGGTGTGCTTATGTTGAGAATTTTAAATATTAAAATACCAACCTAGTTTTGTTTAAAATGACATTTTATCTTCAAAATCTAGCCGTCAAAAAAACCATCGCGTTAATTTATCTTAGATTTTTATTTGTTTGTTTTGTCCAATTTTTTCACCAAGGTTTCTGGTCTATTAACTTGACTAGAGTTTCCTTCTTTTTAACTCCATTTGGCAAGGTTGGTGTTTGTTGATTGGGTTGGAAACGTGAACAGAACCAACAGATGGATACCATTAATGACCAGCAACTTTCGTTGATTAAGGTTGTTTCTATAATAACTTGATGATCTACTCGATTAGCCTGTAGATATATGGACCAAAAATACATAATCAATTGATAAAAGTCAAGTGGTGTTGGAAACAAAGAAATTAATTAATAAACCTACCGTATTGATTTGAACCAGGTTGTATAGTTTGTACACAAATATGAGTTTGTATTTGAGCATCCCTCTTCACTTAACTCATATTTATGTACAAACTATACAAACTTGTTCAAATCAATATAAAAATAATTTTTTTTTTCATTAAATGCTATGATTTAATATATTATTACGTATATTTTTGTTCCATAATGTAAAAGTTTCACATGTATTAGTTTTCATAACTTGAAAGTTTCTCATATATTTTTTTATGAAAAAGTTTCATATGTTTTTTGTTTAATGATGTAAAACTTGCCCATGTAATTTTTTCATAAGGTGAAACAAACATATGTACAACAATATCTTAAACCATTGCATTTGATGAAAAAAAATTACTTTTATATTGATTTGAACCATTTTATATAGTTTGTACACAAATATGAGTTTGTATTTGATCATCTCTCTTCACTCTTATATATATATATGTGTATATATACATATATATACATATATATATATATACATATATATATATATATATTTAACGATGTGAAAGAGGCATACTATTTTCCTCAATTGCTATGAATAATTTTGAAGGAGCTGAAGTAGTTATGATGTACATCAAGCCCCAATCCGTGCAAGCTTATTTATAAACACATGTTAGGGGATTAGAGTTTATACATACAAGGAATATGCGTTTTTTTCTTTATTTTTCATAACAGTTGACTAATTCATACAATCCATCACCCAATGCTCACAACCAATTCGAGAGGAAGCATCCCTTCTCATGGTTGTTAGAGAATATATTTAAAATTAATGTTTTGAGATTGGGGCTAATTAACAATTTAACGTGACAACTAATTTGATGTATGCACTTCATTTATTTGAAGACATATACTAGGCACTCTAACAACCATATATTGTTTCACTACGAAACAATTAACTTTTACCCACAAAATTCACCGAGCGAAACATTCAATAAAGATCCGGTGTTGTTTCAAAAAATTAAAAAATAAACAACTGTTGTTATTGGAAAATTAAGGATGTAATCACCTAATGGTAGGAAATCTGAAAAAGGGTATATGAAGAAACAACAAGACAACAGTAATACATACATATATACTTAGATAGGTAGATGTATGTAGATATATATATATATATATAGAGAGAGAGAGAGAGAGAAAGAGGGAGGTCTAAAAAAACTGAAAAACAACTTGGGAGCCCTTCATCTAAAATAAATACATTTGTGCATAAACAAAATGCATACAAGCGTTTTTTTTCTATGTATTAATGCATTTACAAATTAACAGTATGCATTTGTTTGTGCATAGGGCTCTGTCCAGATGGAGGTCTCTCACGTTGTTCTTCACTTTTTTTTAGGTTTCCCGTGAACCTAACCTTATCTATATATATATATAGAGAGAGAGAGAGAGAGAAAGAGAGAGAGAGAAAAGCAGGTTCATATGATAATGGTCAAATTACGTACAAAACAATTGTGATTTTACATTAATGGCCAAAATCAAAAAGTGTGCGGTCTACCCTATGGCCGCGTGTGAATGTCGCATGGCAAGGTCGCGTGAATCACATGTGATTTTGTATGTGATGTTAGTGAAAAATCAATGTGATCCGATTATTCTTTTATTTTCTTAAACATGTATCATTCTCGTATGAATCTAACTCTCTCTCTCTCTCAATATATATATATATATATATATATGAAACATTAATTACCAATTGATGTGTGGCAACTTTCCCACCAAATTCTTTAACAATTTCTTTAATACCCGCTTAATTCTCATAAGAGAACGTCAAGAAAAATTCATAACACTCTCTCATGGATCAGATTGTGGAAAAACCGTTCTGGTTACTAGCTAGGTGTAGTAGGAATGTCAAAAATCCTTTTAACGTGTAGAATCCAACCAATCGATTGGATCAATGAACAAATTGTTTGAGGTTTTTCTGTGTCTCTTCTCATTCATTGTCAACATCTATATATATTGCAAGGAATCAAAAGAGACTAACTCTAAGAAAGGAAATAATACTAACCACTGTAAATAGCGTGATTGACTCAATCACCACAATATTATTCCTATCATAATACTCCTAATTATTGCCACAATATTTTCCTTAAATATCTCAACACCCCCACCCCCCCCCCCTCAACTTGGAGCATGCGGGTCTAAGATGCCCAACTTGGAAAGGAGAGTATCAAAGTGTTGTTTTCCAAGGGCCTTAGTAAAGATATCGCCCAATTGTGTCTTTATCGGCACATAAGAAGGGGCAATAAGACCATCGGTGATGGCATCACGAACAAAATGGCAATCGACCTCAATATGTTTTGTTCTCTCATGAAAAACCGGATTGATTGTCACAAAATACTTTAACAGCTTGTGAATGATGCACACCCAAACTCAATAATAGTCCTTTCAACCATTTCAACTCACATGTGAGAGCTGCCATCGAGCGATATTCGGCTTCAGTTGATGAGAGGGAGACAGTTTGTTATTTCTTTGTCTTCTATGAAGTGGGAGAATGACCAAGAAACACGAGCCACCCGGTAAGGGATCGACGGGTAAGAGGACAAGCCGCCCAATCCGAGTCACACCACCCTTGTAGAGTCAATTCACTCTCTCGCACGTAAAAGAATGCCCTGACCAGGTGTCCCTTTTAAATATCGAACAACCCTTAAGACAGTGTCCCAATGTTCAACTCGAGGTGCCTGCATAAACTGAGACAAGATATGCATAAAATATGCTAAATTTGGTCGTATGACAACCAAATAAATGAGACGTCTGACAGGTTGTCGATACTTCTCCGGATCCTTCAACAGCTCGCCTATAGCATGACCGAGTTTGTGCCTTTGTTGAATTGGAAAGCTTGAAGGCTTTGCACCCAAAAAACCTATTTCAGAAATGATATCCAAAGAATATTTTCTTTGACATAAGAACAATCCCGTGGAACTACGTGCAACCTCGATACCAAGGAAATATTTTAATGTGCCAAGATCCTTCATTTTGAAGCAATCACTCAAATAAGCTTTGAAAGTCCCCAAGGCAGTGGAATCGTTCCCAACAATAATGAGATCGTCAACGTACACAAGAACATTTATTTGGACAGTGTTAGGCGTTTTGTATACCCTGAGGTATGTAATAAATAAGGCTAAAAGCAAGTATACTTTTGGTGTTACTATCGTCCTTTCAAGTAATAAGTGGTACAAAGTACCGAGTATCGTCCACAGAGATCGGAGTAAAAAGTTGTTATAAAAGTCTAATGAAAGAAATGAATTCAGATGGCGATTTAGAAGGATTCAATTGTCTGTTTGTTTTGAGTCACTTTAACAGATTTATAACACAATAAAGCAAATAGCAAGGGTATAAGATCTATGGTAAAGTTAAAACTAATTCCAGTGGGCAATGTTGTAGGGATGCTACAGCATTCTATTCTATAATAGCTCGTTCCACTACCTATTTTGAGTATTCCTTCCGGACTTATACCAAAGATACTAATGTTTAGCTATCAACCCATATTCCTATGAAGTATCAAGACCAGTGATAGCAACATGGTATTCTCAAAATAGATGGCTTAGCAAATTCCTTTGTCTAATTAATCCCTCTTCCGAGGTGATTCCATATCATCCAAGTGGTGTGCATTCAATGGATTATTCCTAAGTCCATGGCACTTTGACACTTTGATAAGTGACCGACTTGTCAAGAATATTCAATGAGAAAAACATAAAAAGGTAACTTTTCCAAGTAAACTTCTCATATCCTTCAGATTGACGTGCATATTGTGGCTTATTCCTAAGTCCACGGCACATTATCAATATCAAAGTGATCAATCTGTCAAAAAGTGTCGTTTGGATTTAAAAACTTTAGATGAAATAATGAAATATTGTTATTATAGAATAATGCTCACTTTCTTTGAGTTTAAAACCTTACCATTTCACTTATACCCTAGCTAATAAAAACTAGCTACTCATACTAACAATGAAAGAAATATAAATGACTAGAAGTAAAGACATAACTGTGTTACAATGACCTCAACACCTCCTTTTTATACTAGGAGGTGTCACAAAATACAAAAACTATGGACCAATGGTCCAAAGGTCATATCAAGCATCTTTCATCACATACAAAAAGCAAAGATTCCTATTCCAAGATGCTTTCTAGTTCAGCTGAAAATATATATACAAACCATAATATAATAAGTAACTACTAGATTATCTAGATCCTTCCATTGATTTAGCCTTTCTTTGCCAATATCATATTCCTCCCCTGCTGTCAGTTGCTGCAACATTCCAACAGCATTCACCTGAAAGAGAATAAGCTACCAAAAGTGCAAAAAGACAAGTAAAATCCAATACTTAGCTCCGACTACTATAAATGAAAAATAAGATAACAAAATGACTCAAATTGGGATAAAAAATAAGAAAAATATATTAACTATAATTATAAAATAGGTGTTTAATATAGTGAATCTCACTACATATCAGACAGCTCCTTGGGTTAATGTAAAAAAGAGAATAATCAGGGTAGGATTGCAAGAAACCATACCCTTTCAAAGCCGCAGCAAGCTTAGCAAACCAACAGCTAGGATCTTGTTTCAGTCCATACAGAGACTTACGCAAGTCACACACCATCTTCGGATTTGGTGCCTGGAATCCAGGAGGGAGTTTCATATACACCTCTTCCTTCGGATCTCCGTGTTGTGAACATCCATTTGATGAAGTTCCCAATTTTTCGACGTCGCTACATCTAGAAAAGCACGAACAGTTACCATTTTGGCCACCAGAGCAAAGGTTTCGGTGTAATCGATGCCCTCTGTGTTGATGATTTCCAAGGAGTTAAACTTTGTTGTGTAAACCGACTGACTATCGAGGGCCTGTTTACTGGGAGGCAGTATTTCTATGGTCCAAGTACCATTATCCTCCAAAGCTCGTAACTCTTGCATTTAAGTATTCCAACCAACGTCTTTCATAGCTTCAGGAAATGATTTTGGCTCTTTTTTTTTGATGTAATAGCTGCAATAAGTTCTCAGTATTTCACAGACAAACTTTCACAATTTATATAGTGTGCAATAGGGTAAGGAGTACCTGAGAGATGTTGTGGAGTAGGCGTGATGGGGGATGGACTCTCAATGGTGACCATGTGAGTAACATAGTCTCGTAATAAAACAGACGTATTTTTCGTGCGCATACCTCTGCCCATATCATTTGGTTCACTATTACCGACTGTGGGTTATTTACTTGAAGCAGATGACCTGCCAGAAAGTTGATCCACATCAGTATGCATCTTACTAGACTTACTGGTGTGGGCCATTGTAGCGGTCTATTCGAGCGGCTCACTAGATAGAATAGGCTGAGTGATAGATCCAACGGTATTTTCCTCCATAAAGTTATCAACGTCCATGTCAATTTCATTACTTATCTCCATAATATTTTCCAGCACTATATTCACCATTTCTGAGTCACGGAATGGATACACATCCTCAAAACATTTCACATCTCGTGAAACAAAGAATTATTTAGTATCAAGATCAAACAACTATCATCCCTTTTTGCCGAAAGGATATCCCATGAACAAACATTTCCTACTTCGACTAGCAAATTTATCAGCTTTTGCTTTTTGATTATGTGCATAACACAATGATCCAAAAACACGAACTGTACTCACTCTGTGAAGGAGGATTGCCAACTAAATTTCATACGCGGTTTTATTATTCAACAAAGAAGATGGGGTTCTGTTTATCAAGTGAGCAGCAACGAGGACACCTTCTAACATTAGCTTGAATCCTTAAGGCTCTCCCCATATTCAAAATATGCTTATGTTTTCTCTCCACTCTCCCATTTTGTTGAGCAGTACCGACACAAGTGGTTTGAAACAAAATACCAATTGCAGAACAATAGTCACGGAAACAATAGAACTTTGTACCATTATCACTTTGCACAACTCTAATTTTTTGAGAAAACTGTCTATCAATCATTGCAATGAATGACATAAACATTTGGAAGACATCTCGTTTTATCTACTAATAAATAAATCAAAACAAAGACGAGAGTAATCATGAACCAATGTCAAAAAATAGTGAGCACTGAAGAAGAACGGTTCTTGTAAGCCCCCATAAATCACAATGTGCCTTCTCAAAAATTCAAGTAGTTTTAGAAATACTAATCGGAAATGTATCATTAGGATGTTTAGCCCGAAAACACACCTCGCATGCTTTATTTAAACTACCTCTAATGTTACTAACACGCGGAAGTGACTTAACTACTTTCTCGGAAGGATGTCCCATTCTTTTGTGCCACAATTCCAAGATAAATGCTTGACCACTAATTAATATGGGTTGAACCGATTTTCTACCTCCGAAGAAGTAGAGTCCATCACGCCTAACACCCGTTCCAATCACCTGGTCCTGTACAACACACACGTATAAGAGAGTCAAATTGGACGGTACTATGCAGATCGTCGTTCTATTGTGTAACTGAAGTTAGATTGCAACTAAATGTTGGTACAAAAAGAACATGTTTAAGAGTAATTTTGTCCGTTAAACGAACATAACCCTCTTGAGTTGCAACCACGATTTCATCATTCGGGAGACTGACTGGACAATCCAATATTTTATGCGTATCAAATAACAAAGAAGCATCACCGATAACGTGATGTATCGCCCCTGAATCATTAATCTACATTTGATTATTAAACATACCATTCAGACGATTTTCCGAAACCTTTATATTACCAAAGAGCCCCGTGAGGGCCTTCCATTGCTCGGTTGAGAAAACTGCGGAGATGAGTTGTTGCTTCTAGTAGTGTTATTTGATGCCACTTCTGCAGCCCCCATATAGTGGCCGGTGGAAACTGCATTAGCCCGAACCAAGTCCCTGCCACCACCGTTTGTTCTACCCCGACCTCCTCCATCAACCTTCACTCGTTCTTCAAACCGTTCCGAATATCCGATAAGTTCAAAACAATTTGTTGCTTCATGACCCATTTTCTTGCAGTGGCTACACACCAGGTGAGACTTGTCCGGTCTATCCATTTTTCCACATCCACGTCCAGCCGTAGTACGGAACGTGAAACCCAAACCTTCAGGGACCTTGTCTTGGGGAATGGATTTTGCAAGTCAAACTCGTTCGTCTTGGATTACCAATTGATAAGCCCTATCAAGAGAAGGTAATGGGTCTTGCGACAGTATACTAGTTCGTGTATGTGCATAATAATTAGAGTAGAGACCCATTAAAAATTGGTGAAGCATAGTATTATATTTGATACATTTTATATATCAAAATATCCTACAATTTGTGATTTTTTAGACTAAATACCACCCTTGAATATGATTTGTGATTAAGTTTATTTATTTATAAGAAAAGAAAAGGAAAAAAATAATAAAAAATAATTAAACAATTTGCATCTTGGTGTTCGTAGCCAACAAAAGAAGAAAAAAAATTAAATGTTGGTTTTTGGTTTTATTATGTGCAGCATTTCAAAACAGAAAAAAGAAAAAGAAGCAATGTTATTTATTTTGTGGATCTTTGGTTTTGTCCAGCAGCAAAGCCCACGTCAGATCCCAAATGAAGTCTAGCAGCAACCTTCATCTATCCACGCTAGTCCAGAAACAATACAACGTCTTGTTTGATTTCATTCGGGGGACTTCCCGTGGGAAGAAAGCCGCGGCCAACCCTGCTTATCCACTGTTCGACTACAATTTCAGGGAGGGCAGCCACGTTCTTTGGAGGAGGTTACTTCGATTGAGGTATAAAAACCTCGATGGAACCGTCAGATAAAAAGGGGAATCAATTTTGGAATCGAACGAGAGAATCGAAGTGAAGAGAAGAGGACGATTTTGGGAAGCTTTTATCGGTATTTCTTAAATTTTTTAGGTATTTTTAGATTAGTGTTGTCGTCATCCGCCATCCAAGTTTTATGTGTACGTTCTTAACCACAAGTCTAAGATAGGAAATAACACTAACCACTGTAAATAGCGTGATTGACTCAATCACCACAATATTATTCCCATCATAATACCTTCCTAATTATTGCTACAGTATTTTCCTTAAACATCTCAACAATCAAGAATTTGTAATGTTTTTGTTTCTCTTTTGCCAGCTTCTTGCTAGCCGTAATAAATTTTGGTTTCGTTTCTAAAAAACTTATTGGCATCTACGACAACCCACAATGTTAACATCGGTGTGTAATTCTTCATTTCTAATTATTAACTAGTACATACTATGACGACTATTTTTTGGTCACTACCATTTCCAATTAATTCACCCACTAATAAACACTCTTTAGTGATGACTATTTAGTGATCATAATACTTGGTCACTGACATTTTGAATTAGTGACCACCATTTTTTTGTCACCAATCACAACTTTTCGTGACAAAACTCAAAGTCGTGAAAACATTTCTTGAGAATTAGTGACCACTTAGTGACCAAAACTTATTTTGTCACTAAAATATATATTACTGATCAAGAGTTAGTGACGATCTTTATTACCGCACTAACGTCACTTTTTATTGTAGTGATCACTTGATAATAGATAGATAGATACAATCTTTTCAACTACAATAAATTTACTTGTAAAATCGATAATCAACATAAGGGGCATTTAAAACTCATTACAGAAATAACACTAACCACTGTAAATAGCGTGATTGACTCAATCACCACAATATTATTCCCATCATAATACCTTCCTAATTATTGCTACAGTATTTTCCTTAAACATCTCAACAATCAAGAATTTGTAATGTTTTTGTTTCTCTTTTGCCAGCTTCTTGCTAGCCGTAATAAATTTTGGTTTCGTTTCTAAAAAACTTATTGGCATCTACGACAACCCACAATGTTAACATCGGTGTGTAATTCTTCATTTCTAATTATTAACTAGTACATACTATGACGACTATTTTTTGGTCACTACCATTTCCAATTAATTCACCCACTAATAAACACTCTTTAGTGATGACTATTTAGTGATCATAATACTTGGTCACTGACATTTTGAATTAGTGACCACCATTTTTTTGTCACTAATCACAACTTTTCGTGACAAAACTCAAAGTCGTGAAAACATTTCTTGAGAATTAGTGACCACTTAGTGACCAAAACTTATTTTGTCACTAAAATATATATTACTGATCAAGAGTTAGTGACGATCTTTATTACCGCACTAACGTCACTTTTTATTGTAGTGATCACTTGATAATAGATAGATAGATACAATCTTTTCAACTACAATAAATTTACTTGTAAAATCGATAATCAACATAAGGGGCATTTAAAACTCATTACAGAAATAACACTAACCACTGTAAATAGCGTGATTGACTCAATCACCACAATATTATTCCCATCATAATACCTTCCTAATTATTGCTACAGTATTTTCCTTAAATATCTCAACAATCAAGAATTTGTAATGTTTTTGTTTCTCTTTTGCCAGCTTCTTGCTAGCCGTAATAAATTTTGGTTTCGTTTCTAAAAAACTTATTGGCATCTACGACAACCCACAATGTTAACATCGGTGTGTAATTCTTCATTTCTAATTATTAACTACTACATACTATTTAATGAAGACTATTTTTTGGTCACTACCATTTCCAATTAATTCACCCACTAATAAACACTCTTTAGTGATGACTATTTAGTGATCATACTACTTGGTCACTGACATTTTGAATTAGTGACCACCATTTTTTTGTCACTAATCACAATTTTCGTGACAAAACTCAAAGTCGTGAAAACATTTCTTGAGAATTAGTGACCACTTAGTGACCAAAACTTATTTTGTCACTAAAATATATATTACTGATCAAGAGTTAGTGACGATCTTTATTACCGTCACTAACGTCACTTTTTATTGTAGTGATCACTTGATAAGATAGATAGATACAATCTTTTCAACTACAATAATTTTACTTGTAAAATCGATAATCAACATAAGGGGCATTTAAAACTCATTACATAAAAATAAATAAGTTATGCATTCGAATAAGCAACATAAGGGGCATTTAGTACATTTACAAAAGGGGCATTTAATACAATTACATAGATCGACAAATATAAATAAGTTACGCATTTAAAACGTGGTGCGTGAGAAAAAGGGTATAAGTTTCCTGAACGAGACTCAAACGAAATCAAACCCTAAATCTGAACACTAAATCAAACCCTTTATATCGTACCTTGTTTGAAAGTGAACCATGATCGTTCACATCTTCTCTTACAAAATTAACCCTCGAATCAAAAACTAAAGAAAACCTTATATATAAAACTTGATCGAGGAAGGCGACAGTGGAGGTTTGGCCGGAGGAAGGTGACTGTGGTGATTTCGCGGACGAAGGAGACGGTGGCGGTGTGGCCGGAGGAAGGCGAAGGTGGCGTTTTGGCTGTAGATGGGTCGTAATCGAGAAGGTGGGGTGGGAAAAGAAGAAAGCAGTGAAAGCCTATTTTGTTTATCATTAAGGATCTGATAGAAAAGGAGAGGAAAATGAAAATTAAAAGACGGTGAATTCTTTTATAAAAATTAAAGCATCTCCAATAACTTTTCTATATTTTTTTTTTCTAAAATAGAGAATGGAAAACCAAAATCTTTAAAAACATTTCTTCCAATTCCACTAGTTTTTTTATTTTAGAAAATTCACCGTTACTTATATTATTAAAATATTTTATACATTTAATAAAATATTATTTTTCTCTCATACACATTTAACTTCAACAATTTTGATTTGTTATATATATATATATACACATTTGTTATATATATACTAAAATATTGTTCCATCTCCTTCCCTACCCTTCATCTCCGACATCCATTCATCACCGTTCAAATTTTACAGACATGTCTTATAAATGAAAAATCTAGTGTAGGTTGTGAAGTTGGGTAAACCTACTATTGTCAAGAAGACACACCATAGCCAACTTTCATAAACAAAAGTGGGGATAAAGCTTCAACGGGATCCAACAGCATTTAAAGATTTGAATTTAACTAGAATAAAAAAAATTACAACCATGTTGAATTTTTATCCCTTTCTCTAGTCCATCAATTCCTACAAGAATAAAATTAGGCTAAAACCCTAAGATTTTTAAAAAATAAATTGGAGATATATTAGGGAGAGGCATCAAATCTCATTATCTATAGGGTCATACCATGCAATTTCTCTCTGGCTTTTGAAGGGGGAGGGTGTCATTACTACCAACAAAGGGGCATCGGAGTTTGTTGTTGGCGATAAATGGCGGAAGAATTAAAAGGGTTGAGATCATTAATACATGCGGTGAATGATGGAGTGTGTAGATGCGGTGGTGAGTGGACAGAGATGAGGGAGGAACGAGATGAGAAGAGAGAGGGAGCCAGAAAACATAGATGAGCATTGACTGACAGGAACCTTGTTGGAAGAGGGGACGTTGTGTAAGAGCGGAGGCAAAAATGATGGTGGAAGCCTGGAACTCTGGAAGGGGAAGGTAAAGTAGAAGGAGACTGACATCATGTATATAAATCATTGAATAAGAAATCCGTCAAAATCGAACCACCAAAAAACATTGAATAAGAAAGCATGGTTCTTTCTCTCATTTTATCTATCCTCACCTAGAAGGCTAGAATCCTTATCAATTTCTCTTTATTTTTCTTCTTGACATCATCTTCAAACCCTTTCCATCAAACTTTAAAATCTAAAACCCACAAAATATTATTTTTTGGTTTATGAGCCTCGAGGAAGAAGTTGGGTTTAATGACACCGTCCGTTGGTCAAGCTCACCACCGTCATCAAGCTCCTTTCAAGTTTGAAACCAAATCTCAAGTAAGGGGCGAGGTTTCCTCGGCGGAAGGGAGCTGAAGGTGTCGCACCGGGTTGAAGGGCTTCATCGAGGTGGCATGACCGGAGATTGCTAGTTTGTTCGAGAAGGGGGAAGTCGACGTCGGTGTGGGGATAGAGACAGGGACGATTATTGTTTTATGTATATGTATAAAATTAATTTTAAATGAAATATAATAACTATAATTTGAAAAAAGAACTTAAAAAGACGATATTACCCTTTATTTAACGGTGCACTAGTTAATAGAGTTAGCCAGTTAGGCGAAGGGACGTAATCCATAACAAAAGTGAAATCATGGTGACCATACAGATAGTTATTTTGTTTGGAGGACTCAACCCAAAATTTTCAATAACCAAAGGGAAAAAATTTGTAATTTACTTTAACTTTTAAATATTAAGTATATTACCTTAAATAAAATAGTTAAAAAATAAATATATTATTCTAAATGATAAATAATAACTTTAAATTTATTAGAGTTTTAACTTAATATATATATATATATATATATTTAGAGAGAGAGAGAGACAGAGAGGAGGTTCATGCGATGCGAGGAGGGTAACAATTTACGAGAATGCAAAACAATCCTCAGCCAATCATCTTTAATCATCTTTGTACATTAAAATTGTCATGTACAAAATCATAAATGATGCGGGCGACTTTCCATGCGACTTATATGTGGTACCTTTAGCAAGACGAGAAAAATGCGTTAAGAAGATTTTGATGAGTTCATGAAGAAGACAAGTACATGAGAAGGGTGCTTATTAAAAGTATAAGTTTGTATGAAGCTTAATATTTTAATAATGAAATATTAGTACACAGAGACATCACATTAAAAGTTTGTATCTCAACAATGATTGAACTGCCACTCATTGCAACCCCACATCCCTTACATATATAACATTTGAGACGTTTTGAAATTTATGAAGTTGATAGCATACCATAGATAAGAATAAGCATCCTCAAATATATTCAACAAATGCAAAATTCTGAATCTTTTTAGCATTAAATGAGTTCTAAAACATCCATCTCAGCTTTACCTTCAACTATAAATAAATTATAAATACTTGGTGTTGCTCTTTCCACTGTTACGCAATCATTCATGTGATTGGTACCCACTTTACAACACTCAAAATGCTCCACAATACCAACCATGGATTCTTTCAACAATGTGAGAGATTCCAACATCCGTAGTAATGAAACTGTCCATCCATGACAGCATAGGTTTAAAAATATCTATACTACCTTCCTTAATATTAATATTGGTTTGAACAAAAAGTCTTAAATACAACACTTTATATAAGCATAAGGTGCAACCATTTTATGCATTAAATCTGAAAATCTCTTAATTACAAGTGTGGAAGCATAATATAAAAGTCATTTATGCATACTTTTAAACCCACACAACCATGGATTCAATTGTGCTAAGCATTGTTGTCGCAATTTTTGCTTTGTTGTCTTCTTTATTGCAATTTGAGCATATAGTACTTATGACTCCTGTTTTGTTTAGATAGGTATGAAAAACGAAGAAGGCCATTTATTTCACCTGGCAATATTATTCATCAAGTACGTATGACTACTGTTCTATTTGATTCCCCTTTCTTTCTCATAAAAAAACGCAACTTAAAGCTCCCCAAGTGCTAGATTTCACCTGTCTTGCTTTCTCCATCTCCGAGTCCAACTCGAAAATGACGACGACGTACCGTTTTTCAGGTACGACTTCTTGTATTTTTCTGGTGCTTCTTGAAATATACGGTTGCTTTTTGTTATTTGTTTTACCTGATCTCTGGATCTTTGCGGTTTTTTCACTCGATTTATTTAGTTTTTTTTGGTATTTGTTTTACATGTAGTTTATGTTCGTTTCTTCTTGAAATATGTCTTTCTTTCTCATATGGTTTGGGGTGGTTTTTGGTTGTTTTGGCGTAGGAGGCATAGGAGGCAGAGCTTAGAGGTAAAGGTAAACATCAAATTCATATTACTAATCATGCCTTTTTTTGCAGCAACAATGGAAGATTTTTTTAAATGTTTTCTTGACTGGATTTTACATAAATGCAATTGGGTGTGGATTTTTTTAAATGTTTTCTAACATGAAAATTCCTCTATTTTCAATTTAATATGACATGTTCTCATTAAAAATTGTTGAAAATATAATTTATCTTTATTAACTTCAGTATTTTTAAATGAATTATTGCATTAATTTCCATTTTTGCTTACCAATAACGTTTTACATCCCACTGCATTAGCGCGTGTACACTGCTACTATAATAATAATAATAATAACAATAGTAACACAAATTTAATGATATGTTATTATCTTTTAAACCATTTGCTAGTCTTGGTTCTTCTATCTTTTGGGACCGAGAGGATTTATCTCGCATACATGTTACCCTCCGGACCCTACTTTCGAGTATATTAATATATTGGTTTTCTCTTGTTTGGTTTGATTTGGTTTGACCATGTCTTACGGGCTTGTTCACAGGGAAGTACTGTGCGAGTAGAATTTGGTGATGCAACTAGGGGTGGCAATGGGTCGACCTGGGTTGGGTTCGGGTTTAACCCACAGGCTCTTGGCTCTTGGTGTGGTCAAGGTTGTCGTAGGCGAAGAATGTTGCGTAAAATATTGTCAACGAGAAGACAACATTTGGATTGATCAAGGCGTTATCCAACATGTACAAAAACCCTCGCAGTAAATAAGGCGTTTTTAATCGTACAATTGGTGAATACGAAGATGAAGGAAGGAATGTTGGTGACAGATCACGTAAACGGTTTCAATTCGATACTATCCAGGTTAGCATCGAACGGTGTCGAGCCCGACAAATAATAAAAGTTTCCTATTACCTCAAATTACAACCAAAATTGTAGTAGTGGCAAGTAGGTTCGAATCCACAGGATCGGTCGTGAATGAAATTTAACTTCTACGCTTTATAAAAGGGGGGGGGGGGGGGGGGATTGATATACTAAACTAAACAGAAAAAATTAAAGCAAATAACAAATAAATAAAAACTAGAAATGAGTATAAATCATTGATTGGACCATGTATCATAGACTTGTTCATAAAGGGATTTTTCTCATTCTATTCTGGAATATAAGCATCGATATGCACCAGTTTGGACGTAGGATGAGAAAATATTTGTTTCATCTAAATGCTTCTTTTTCAAACTTTGTATCCTACGAAAGCAAGAAGTGTGCATTTGTTTTATAAAGACTTTTCCACCTCGATAGAGGGTTAAAGTATTTTAAACAACACATACTTATCATCACTAAAATCTGAGACCAATATTACCCGATCTTCGTTAGCTTTCGTTTTTGTGTCTCGTCATTCTTTTTATTCTGTTTTTAATAAAAATCGAATATCAATGATTTCCCGTAGCTAGGCCATAGTCTAGAATGAGTTTGTGTTTAGTATGTTGCCTCCTTGTTATCGACTCGTATGATACACAATCCGTATGCTTGTGGTTTATAAACTTTAAGACAACAAGTTTTAACTTGATGTTTTATAATTTATAACCACAATCGTACGGGAAATGTAGCATACGGGGTCGATCACAGGGAGACGATGGACTAAATTAGATTTGTTCTAGATTATGGCCTAGCTACGGGATTTCAATATTTTAGTTTTTTATGAAATAAATATAAAAAAAAGAATGACGAGACAACAAAACTAAAAGCTAACGATGATCAGGTGAAGTTAGTCTTGAATTTTAATAATGGTGAGTATTTGTTACTTTAAATACTTTAACCCTCTATCGAGGTGGAAAAGTCTTTCTAAAACAAATCCGCACTTACTTTCATAGGATACAAATATTGAAAAAGAAGCATTTAGATAAAATAAATATTTTCTCATCATACTTCCCTAACTATTTGCATGTCGGTGACCGTAATCATTAACAATTTAGTCTAAGTCGAGAATCAATTGAGTAACACCCAAAACCTTGATCCGAGAAAACAAAACCTAATCAAACGAAAGCTTGAATACATATGAAACATAAACATGAATTAATTGAAAGCAGTAAAATTAATGTAAGAAAGCTATAAAGATCGATCCAAAGAGTGTCACACTCTAAGAATCGTTTTTGATCAAACAAAACAATAAAATAAATTTAAGAACATTGCAATAAATTAAAAAGCGTAGGGAATAAAGATAAGGAGAGAAAACATTAACAATAGATCGAAACATGAAAATATGGAGAAAATGAAACGTTACAACGAATGTCAAGTGTTGGATGAGAATTTGTCACATTCCATCTTCATCTTTGGTCCGTCAAAAGGCTTGCATCTTCCTTCAATCTTCAATGGCTCAAGAGAAGAAAGAATTACAAGTAGATGAAAAAAACCAACCCTAACATAAATCTAAACTAAAAAGATTGAATAGAAAGGAAAAAAAAAACTAAGAAGCTAAAATCTAAAAACCTAAAAGAATAAGAAAAAGATGAGGTTGAGGTTGAGGACAAGAAAAAGAGAACTGAGATGAGATCCTAATCAATATTTAAATAGCAAATGTTTCCAAATAGCCCCTCAAGATTGATGTTCTTTCAAAGATGACCTTTTGCTTTTAATTCTTCCAAAATATTCTCTTTAACTTCGTATTTCTCAACTTGATTTACCAACGAAAATCCATAAAATATCTGTCAAACCCCGACAAAACCACAAAATATAAAATGTAATATCCCCAACGATGGTTATACGAAAATAACAAAAAACTAAATAAACTACATGCAAGCGACTAAACTAGACGCAAAATGCAATTATAAACTAATATGATACATGTAGAAAATGCACTTAACAGAACTCCCACAAGCTAAACCTTTCTTGTCCCAAGAAAGATATTAGAATTTATTATGGAGCTAGTAAAAAGAAGAAAATGGAAAATAAAATAATGAACTCCACAAACATAAAGCGAGTAAATACACAACCTCAATAGACACAATCTTATTCTTAGGCTTTACCATGTACAAATGCAACTTCTTACCATGTGGTTGGATTAAAAAATAATACTAGAAACAATTATTTCATCAAAGTGTCAAAACGACACACACCAAAAAAACATATCACAAAAAATCGCATCAAATAGGTGTTCACAAACGTTACCGTAGCCGCTAAGGAAGGGGAACGATGATCTACATGGATGGATTTCACGAATCCCTCAATTCGCTCAAGTGTGTTTAGGGATGTGTATACACTCAATGTCTACCCAATTGAGAAATATGAAATGCATTCTTATATCACATTTGAAACAATTCTTAAGTCTAATGATTTTCATTAAAATGCATAAAATGAGAAATTTTGGGTATGGTTAAGGGTTATGGTAGGGATTAGGTTTGGTTATTGGAGTTTTGAAAATTTATTTTGCTGAGGATTGTCCTCGGATTCTCGTAAATTGTTACCGTCCTCGTATAAACCTCCCTCTCTCTCTCTCTCTATATATATATATATATACATATATTCATGTATCCTTTTTAGTTATGCTTGTGTATAACTACTCAACTACATGTTTCAATCCGTTTTAGTTTTTGGAAAGAAGAACCATAACTGCATTTTGAGTGACTTAGGTGTGCACGGTGTTAAAAAAAGGGGTAAATGTTTAGGCTCAAAATCATTTACAACTTATTACCGTAAAGCCTTCCAGGGTCTAGGTAGGTTCTTACAATTGTCATCCGTGATAACCCACAATGCAAACATGGCAATTGAAAGTATAAGTTTGTACGCAACTTAATATTTTAATGATGAAATACTAGGACACACGACATTACATTAAAACGAAAAACAAATTCTGTAGTAGAAAGAAATATAGGTTTCTCTCAACCTCCTTTATTTCCTCTAAACCTCCTTTATTCAGAAAAGCATACAACTTCCAACGGCATAGCATATATGTATGCAGTCAAACAATACTTTTAACAGGATCTTCCAAAATGAAACCCAAACAGTCGATGTAACTCCCGTAATTTCCAAAGAATCCGATGAACTTACCCCTAGTCACTGGAACACAAAAACTAGTCCCACCACCTTAGCCGTATGATCCATAGGTGTTCCCTTTGTTCCCTTTGTTGGTATGGAAAGACAAGGACGTAATCACGGTGTAGTTGTAAAATTTACCAAATGTTAGACTCGAATGAGGTCCTCATCGTCATCAAACTTCACCTGAGTATTCCAAACAAATCAATCATAAATGCTATATATGTGATAATATGAGAAGGTATTAATTATCCTTACATGTACATGTACGTACATATATATATATAATAGATGTAGTGAGAGTTCACACGTACCTCTGGTTTAAGTGTGCCACCATCGCCACCATATGTAGGAGAATTGTGTGAGACCTGGCTGTTATCCTCAGAAGTGAACCTGATGGAATCTACCACGACTCCACTAGCGATGCAGAAACCGACAATCCTACCAACTGGTTTGAATACCCAGGGATTAACTCCACCATTACCTCCCCATGGTCCAACCTCTACTTGACTAGCAGCCTGCATATATATGGATCCAAAATACAGAATTAATAAAAAGTGAAGTGGTGTTGTTGGAAATAAAAAATATTAATTAAATACGGTAATCGTAAACCTAGCATTCACATATATATATATATATATATATATATATAAATAGAGGCCTCTTCAAGTGTTAACTCAATTATTTGTGTTAACCGTGTTAACCCATCGTTTCACTGGTGAACACATGCTCGTTCACCGGTGAAACACCATTCACTTCACCGGTGAACGAATGGTTTCATACATGCATGCTCGTTCACTGAACTCTATTCGTCTGTATACAAGCATCGTGTTCACCAGTGAACGATGGGTTAACACGGTTAACACAAATAATTGAGTTAACACTTGAAGGAGCCTCTAAATATATATATATATATATATATAGTTAACCATAGTGAAACAGCATACCATTTTCGTTGCTATGAATAATATTTGAACAATTAAGGACCAGAAGCTTTGCTGTACATCAAGCTCCAATCCATGGAAGCTTATTTATAGACAGAGGTTAGGGGCTTCAAAGACTATACATACAAGTAATATGCCTTTTTTCCTTTTCTTTTTTCAAAACAGTTGACTAATTGATACAATCCATCACGCAATCCTAACAACCAATTCCAGAGGAAGCATCCATTCTCATCGGTGAAGGGATGGTTGTTAGAGAAATTATTTGTTAATTTTTGAGATTGGGAATAATTAACAATTTAATATGACAACTAATTTGACGTATGCCCTTAATTTATTGATGACATAAGCACCTACGATGTAACTATTACCCCTCTCTTCTACCTAACGTTGATGATATTCGAGAAAACAAATATATACTAGGCAGTACTCTAACAACCATGTACTGTTTGGTTTTTTGTACCTTGCATATATATGTAGTAAGCAACGCACACATCAGACCTTTTGGATGTTGATTGTAGTTTTTTCAAATTCATTTTAATCATTTAGTTCTTCTCGAATGATGCTATTTCTAGGAGAATTGGGACTCGCCTCTTGGCAATATCTACCTAGTGATGCTGCTTCTTTTTCTAATATACATGCTGAAATTAGACATATATGGCTTCCGTAGTTTAATCTATTTTTCCTGTTGCTCTTTATCACAAGAAGCAGGGGTTGCTATTTTATTTATTTCGAAGACAATAGAATATCAATGGAGGATTATTTTTGGTTTTTAAGATATATATTATGGAATACTCAATATTAGAAATTGCATAATCAATGTTAAGGTAGGTTTAAATTCGAACCATAATACAACATGAAATCAAAGGAAACCCAGTTGATTCTAGATTATCTTATTTGTTAAAAACATGTTACGGAACTGTTCAAGAAACAGCGGTGCTTATGTTGAGAATTTTAAAAATTAAAATACTAACCTCGTTTTGTTATTATATATATCGTAGACCATTATATACTAAGAATATCATACTGTGGGTAGTACATCCGTCTTTATAGCTTTTTGCTGGTCCTCGAGCGATAGGCCATAAAGAATGATTTGACATTTTAAAATTCCGAAATCCTTTGGAATTGTAATCAATGTCATCCAATACTAATTAATGTTAACAGGCGGACAGGATCATATCTGGAAATTCGTGGCATTGGCACAGACCTATCCGAGACGGATGTGAAGCTGAGGAACTTGATCAATTGAAGTAAATGAATTAAGGAATGTGAGTTGTCCGATAATGGTTGGAGGTCTAGTCTAGTATCTAATGGTATTTATGTTTACTGTCAAATCTTGGAGATGTGCAATCCAAAATCTCTATTTAGGTGCGGGTGAAAAAAACCAGTATGGAATTCCATGTCGCCTCCTAAAGTGTATATATATATATATATATGTATATATATTCATGTGGAGGGTTATGTTAGACAAAGGTCCAACCCGAGTCAACCTTTTGCAAGATGAAGATGGATATTGATGCAACTGAAACAATTGACGGTGTATATATATATACACACACACACGCACACACTTTCAACACATTATTTGTTAATCTGCAACCTTGTTCTTCATGCCTGTTCCATCGTAGTAGTATTTTTCTGCTTGATTCCAAAATTAACAAGGTCGCGGGTGGAGTCAGAGATCATTCTTTCCAATCGAAGACTGTGATTCCACCTAATAAGTCAACCAACTCTTCAGAATTAAATGCTTCAAATCGTCATGTTTTATAAGAAAAATCTCCATTGATCCTTAAAGAGTACGGGTCTAACCATAGGCGAGAAGTGAGAAGAATGCACGTGTTACTCCCCATTAGGCATAATAAGGCTTCAAGTGCTGCTACTTCTGATGATGATCCCAACAGGCTTTCTTTACACCATTTTTAAGACTAACATTGACTATAATTGATATTGACCAAGTAGTTTCTCCATCAACACCACCAAGATCTTCTGGACTTGATTCTTCAGATGATGAGAATTCACGTGATATCGTATGTTCTTTGAATAAATATAATTGCCAGATATTGTGTTTTTCAAATTTTGATGAAATTGTACAACTAACACAATGGAATGGTATCCATAAGCGGCTTTTGCACCAAAGGCTGATCAATTGTAACTTGTGGAGAAACCATCATTCAAGAGGCAATAAAGAACAAAATAGCATTTAGTCTTGGACAACCAAAGATGGAAATTTTCAAATTTATTTTGAGACAAATGAAAGGATGGGCAAATTGTTGAACCTTGCATATAGATTATTTGTTCAATTTTTCGTTTTCTGTATGTATAGTTGTGTGTATATTTTTTTTGGAAGCGGCAATTCATATAAAAGGGATAGCCAGAAGCTATCAACAAGGAAAAATTACATGGAACCAAGACAAGAGATGGGAGATGTATTCCACTCAACGAAGTTTTTTCGACTCCCCTTACACCTATATATCACCCATCTAAAAGAGTTCTCCATGATAAAATCGAACAGGGCACTAAGACTAGGCACGGTCCTATCAAAAAGAAATTTATTGCGGATAGTTGTGTGTTAAGTGCATTTTGTGCACCTAACTTTGCATATATTAGTAGTCTCTTTTATGCATGTTACCTCTTAGTTAGTCTTTTCATGCATTATTATCGTTTTTTTCATTTATTTCTCCAAACCACAGTTGGAATGGTTTTTGGAATGATTTTACGCTTTTGGTACATTTTGTGCAGAATTTACATAGTGTTGACGAAGATATGGCGGACAAATTGGGAGGATGGAAGTACACAATCGAGGAAGGAGTAAAGAAAGAGGAAGAATTGGGACGAAACACCGTGAACTTGACGATTCGAGACTTTGCTATGTTTTGCGGACGGGAAGACGACCTTTGGGAACGTGAAGAAAACCACCCTGAGTAGAAGAAAAGTTTCTGCCCGATTTCGGGAGCGTGAAGGAATCTGTCACGCCAGTAAACTGCTCCTGAAAAGCCTAAAGACTTTGTGTTTACTTTCAGGGTCGTGAAGAAATTCTTCACGGTCGTGAAAGCCATCTGGACTTTTATTTTTGGGCCTTTTTTTTGGGCTTTTTATCTTCAGTATCTAAACTCTTTCTTAGGTATCAGTTTAGTACGCCATTTGTTTTGAATTTCATAGGAGACGCGTTAGATTTTTGTTTGATCGATTTCTACAAAGATTAAGGAGGAAGATCGTGCCCAAGCATAAGCCATTGGAATCCGACTGACAATCGTTTCTCCATACGATTACTAGTATCTTCTTCCCTATTCCTTTGATTTGCTTATTTGCTTCGTGGTTGTTTGAACGATTGGTTTTAAATCTTAGTTATTGAATGTTATCTTTTGTTCCCTTTCAATTCTTGTTTAGTTGTTTCAAAGATTGATTTTCTGCACTTTTCCTATCCCTTCGTTCATCACTCTTTATACTTATGCAATTCTTCTCGCTCTATTCCCTACTTTAATTTTCTGCAATTATGAATTTTCTGCATCTCTTATAATTTTGTGCACTTAGCTTAAAATAGTTAATTTTCTGCACTTAGTTAAAATTCTGCACATGTTTATTTAGTTATTTGTTCTTGGTTCTTGTTGATGGTTAATGTCAATAGTTAGTAGGTCGAGTCTAATGTAGTTATTTTTGTTACTTAGTTTCATCCCTTTTTCTATAATTGTATTAGGTTATAAGTAATTACATTGTTCTTGGTTTTAGTTTGGAGTGTGTTTTATTGGGTAATTGTCACTTAGGATAGAGGTTTTGGTATCGGTCACTTGTTTTTAAAACGAATGTTGAATTATAATCCCTTTCGATTCTAACGAAAGTTGGAATCCATCTAATTGGCATTTAATAAGACATTTAGTTAATATAATTAGCTTTGGTTTTTGGCTTGTTTTAAATTGATCGATGACAACGACCCTAACATGTAAATAGTTAGGGACGTTGATTGGGAAAAATAGTAGTTTTTGCTCTTAGTGTTTCCTCCCAATGTACATGTATTGCAAAAGTAAATACATGTCGTCGGTTAGAAAAGGTTTTCCACCTCGAAAGAGGGGTAAAGTAATTCTACAAAACGAATTCTCACCATTACCAAAATTCGTAGTCGACGTTACCCGATGTCCTTTAGATTAGCTGTCATTTATTTTGTTTAGTTTTTCTGTTAATTCCTTCTCTTTCTACTTTCTTCCCTTAATCTCGTTAATTTTATGTTCTATTAGTTTAATAATCAAACCAATTACCAGATTCGCATAACTAGACCATAGTCATTAAGTTGTTAGTGTTAGACTGTCACCTCCCTGTGATCGACCCGTATGCTACACAATCCATACGCTTGCGGTTATTAATTTAAAACTCAGCATTGTGTGTATATGATTATTGATCCTAACATTGATTGCTTTTGGGACTAAGCAGAAAACAAGTGCCTTAGAGGTTGAGTCTGGTTCTATACAGGAAATTCAGCCTTTGTCCAATGAGGTAACCTCAATTGAATTTATGGTCTCATTCATAAGTCCTTAGGGTTTGATCATCTGATCTATTAAGAGATTGCCATTTTCCCAAAATATGGATCTGATACACCAATGAATTAATGATGTCATATTGACCAAGAGTTTGAGACATGTTAACATTTTGATTTTACTAGTTGCTCTATATTACTCCACAAGTAATAACTTGAAGTCTATGCTATCATTCAGATTACATAGTTAAAGATATGTGGATCTTTTGAAAATGAACGAGATTACTATTTTTCAAATTTAAAGGATATCGAGATACTTCCTCATGTCCTAATTGGAACATATTCCAAACAGTGAACTTACTGCTAATGGCTTTAAGGGCCGAAATTTCTAATAAAAGAAAATTGATTTAAGACTGTTTGGTTACTTTTAAAGCCAGTTGAAATGTTGAATATTAGTAGCAAATACCTCAATAGTGAGGAAATCTGAATTTTGCCTTACTAGAATTAATAGTATCATTAATAATTCGTAATTATGAGCATGGCAAAATGGGTATTTTAACTTGAACTTGACAATGGAAACATTACAAGGATGCTTGCATTGGTTATATATATATATATATATATACTACCTTATAAAGCAAATGTGTAAAACTCTTAAAAACAAGTTTTTAAGCCTAATGTACTACCTTTTTAAGCATAATCTCTTAAAATCTCTTAATTACAACTTATAAAGCATATGGTACTCCCATATTATGCATAATATTTTGAAAATCTCTTAATTATAATATCACAAGCTTGATGTACAAGCTGTCTATGCAATCTTAACTTAAAAAGTTATTTGCCCAAGACTTGCCGCTTATCCCCAAACCCAAGGTGATGATTCCTATTCCCTAAAATGACTATTCAAGATCCCATTCAAAATATTAGGGTTCTCTAATTCTTGCTTCCATCCTCATTTCTCCTAAATTTGATTCTCCATTGCTTCGTTCATACGGTTTGGGTTTTCTGGATACTTGCTTAATCTCTTTATCAGGATTTGTCATTCTCTGGATACCCCGGATTCACACTCTCGATATGACGATTCAGATTCCAAAGACGATTAAGGCTCTCTCTATGCAAGGTTTTGTATTCAGGCTCTCCAAGACGATTGCTCCTCTCTTGCTCCCTAGGATTTATCATACGATCGCTCCCCTTATTGTAATCAGGTTTGTTGTAAGGCCTTCACTCCTCTCGCTCTCCTATACGATTCTTCGCGTGTGTGTGTTTTGTTGTCTTTTCCATCGATTCTTGAAGCGTGAGAATGGTCTTCTTATCAACAAACACATGATTTGTTGCTTATTGGATTTATTGGATTTCTTTTGAATCTGGTTGGTATTTGAGGAGATGCCACAAAGGGGTGATAAGGTAACATACTATCTATATGATTTGTTGTTTATTGATTTCTTCTTTGTTGTTGTTTATAGAGATCAATACCGGTTTCTATTTTTTGTTGGTTTTAAGGAAGCAACCAAAGAAATTGTGAAGTGGTGAGGTGAAATTTTTTAAAGTACTACGAACAGGCTTTGAGGTGAAATTTTAATGCTCTTGATTTTATACTACCTTCTGCAAGTAGTAACAACATTATTACATATAGGGTGATCTTGTTGCTTTTCATTTCACTTGTTGTTGATCATTCGTCTCTTTTTATGATTAACTTGTGATTCCTTCACAGTTTATAAAATTTCCCATCCCATAGATTTGTTAAAGAAGAAAAGGTTGAGTGGGTAAGATTGGATTTTGGACTAATGTTACTGTCTTAAAATCATTATACCATACTCTGTACTATGACTATCATTTGCAAAACCTTAGTTTTATTATGATTAAATATTTGTCTTCTATTTATTTTTTGTGTTATCTTTGGGATTTGTCTTAATGATCTTATGTTGTGAAGCTGAATGAGTATATCGATGCGGTCATTCGGGATCAGATACAAAAGCTAGAGGTTATGATGACTTAAAAGAATATAACAACGGTGAAGTGAAAGAATTTGGTTCGGCATCAGATACAAAAGCTAGAGCTATTGGCTCACTTCAATCGTCTACCAACTAACCAGGTATATGTAAATTTATCAAATAGCCCTAGCTTTCACGTTTCACAATTTTGAAAACCACTTTTTGGAAGAAATAAAACCGCTCACTATCGGAACATAGAATTAGGCATGTTATTGTTTGCATTTTTTATGTTTTGTGTGTTCATTATATGTTTAGTTTGCCGAATTCTTTGACACAATACGTAAAAAATAGTTAATGTTTCAAATATATCCTCATCGTAAATGCTTATAGTTGTCATCATCATCAAGAATAAAACAGGTCTCAAAGATCAAACACATATGCAAACGAATTTAGAGGGGCTATATTGGAAAATCTGATTGTTACTCTTTTTTGTATTTCGAGGTTCAACACGGATGGTTTTTCAAGGAATGGCAGCTGCAAATCCTTTACTTTAACTTTTGTAGGCCTCTCTATGATTTGCAAATTTCGTAAGTTATTATTTATGCAATCTAATTAATTTCATTGTCCTTTTGAAGGCTCACACAAATTTGGTTTTTAATTTGTGAAAGTCACCACACTTTGAAAAATCTCTGATTGTTACAACAGCTGTAAATTAAATTTAGATTGTTACCATGGCAATGTTGTTGGTTGCATGCAACAATTTATTTGAAATTTCTTTTATGTAATCATTGACTGATGTCTTGATTCAGAGGTAACCTATACATTTAGAAAAATAGAACTATACAAGGTGTCAAGTTTAACTGGCATCTTCAATCCTGTTTTCAAGTGATACATCTAATTATTGGTATCTTCAAGAGCCTTCTTGGTTTATCAATTTGAATATTTAAGTCGTATTTTTTTCTATTTAAACAATTTGTATTTCTACATTCTCACACTTTTATATATATTTTTAGAATTTCAATAGCTAATTATATATATATATATTTCAAATTTCAAGTTTGTTATTTACAGCATAATTTTACAACATTGGTTTAGTTTTACCCTTCTTTTGGTAAGAATGATATAAAATATTCTTTCTATGGCCTTATTTAGATTTATGTTATTTTTGGATCTTGTTTTAAAAATTATCATTTTCCATTCGTTGCATGAGTACAACATGTAGTGCATGATATAGTGCATCTACACCAAAGTATGGTTCGAGTTGTATAATAGATATGCACATTTTTTTTTTAAATACACCAAAGTATGGTTTAGGTTGTATAACATATATGCACATTATTTTTATGGTTTAGGTTGTATAACATAATAGTATTTGTCATCTTCCAAATGTCATTGCACACACACATACACTTCACAGTAGCTTTTTGAAAACATCGTTCTTTGACTGTGTTTATATGTACATATAGTGGTCATTGGATCAAGACCCGCAAACGGAATATTGAAGCCCCTCAGGACTGCAAGATTTGCGGATGCAATGGTCCAGATTTTTCTGGATAATGCTGGTGATCTGGTATTATTAATTTAACTTGGCAACTACTATATAATAATAATAATAATAATAATAATATATTTCTATGGTATTCTCCTCTTTTTTAGTTATCATTGTTATACAATTCCAACATCAGCTTCATCAAACCTTTACCCAACTTTAGAAATTTATTGCCAAGAGCATTGAATCTGTAGACCTCAACTTTAGCAGACATGGACATATGGTGACACCTCTTTTGAGATAAGAACCTTTCTTTGTAGATTGTATGTATGAAGTTCTTCAACTTGAACTTTGTGAAGTAGTAGTAAATCAAGTTGGATGTTTAGTGAAACTCATATTTTTCTTCTTTTTGATCATGTATTGATTGTTCATTAGATTGCATTATATATAATATATATAAGCAGTGGAAGCCTTGACCGATAATCTGCACTCTATAAAAAATACGCATCCTATAAATCTGCACTCTATAAAAAATCTGCACACTTCAAAATATGCGTTCTAAAAATCTGCACATTGTATGTTTCCTATTGTTGTTTTTCTTTCTTTCTTCCGGATGCCAATCTCTAAGAGGGTATATTTATATGCCAATCTTTATGTCCTGTTGATGTTGTAGGCTTGTAGCTTAGAATGGGTTGGATCAAATATACTTTTTGTTGTGGTAACTGAGATATCAGATTCAGGGCCAAAGGGAGAACTAAATGCATCATGGATTTAATTGAAAGTGTCATGAATGAGTTTGGTTTTCCCATCTGCTCAGACTCTAGATCTCATCTCAGGTTCAATTTCTCATCCTGTAAAACTTTGTGCCAAGAATAATAAATGAAAGTGTCATGGATGAATTTGGTTTGCCATCTGCTCAGATCTCAGATCTCATCTTAGGTTCAATTCTTATTGTTTACAACTATGCGCCAAGGATTATAAATGGTTGAGGGTTTTAATTTTTCTTCTCCTCCTTTAATCTTTCAACAACAATGTTAACATTATGATTATCTCTAACATGTGATCATATAAGTGCGATTTGAAATTAATTTGTTCATGTGTGTTCCTGGTGGTTTCAAAGTGCTCTTGGTGTTGGGTAATGAAACTTCAGTCCGGGTTTCAAAGTGCTCTTGCTCTTCGTAAGTTTTTTTGTAATGAAACTTCAGTCCGGGTTTCAAAATCATATATAATAACAATTATCGCTATAATTATATTTCATGAGAAATATGATGTATATATATATATATATATATATTCTCTTGATATATAATAACAATAATCGCTCTATATATATAACACGGTTAACACAAATAATTGAGTTAACACTTGAAGGAGCCTCTATATATATATATATATATATATGACAATAATCAAATAAAAACCATAAATATGTTATAAACTTGTAAAAACCAATATAAAAATAATATATATATATATATATATGTATATTCTCTTGCGTAAAAGAACTTGCGAATTCTAATTTTACAAGCCATAACAAACTACTAACATTTGAATTAATAAAATATGTCGACCCTTAAAAATCTTGTGAACCAAACATCACCATTGTGGGTAAAGTGGAGGATTAATTTCAATTAACTTCCGCTTACCTACAGCGGAGGTGAACTGAGTGAAAAAAAGAGTTTTATGTGTAGCTTTTAATGTTGTTTTGCACGTTTTGCAAATGCAGGGAAACACCCAAGGTTGCTAAGTACCTTTGATTCTTGGGCAAGTGTTTCGTCGAGTACGAGTCTTTCTGCAAGCAATACTTTGTTCCGGATGCTCCATTGATTTGCTTCTAAATACCATAAATACAAGTTTCTCGGTGTTACATAGCTGTTACTGCAAAAAATTATTAAATCTTCAAAGTTTCTATTTTAGCATAGTTGTTAGGGATAGTATTGCTTCGCTTGAAAATATGAAGAAGATAGTAATGCTTAAGGTTCATTTTCATCCTAAGTTCTTTTTTATGTCTTTTTAGCTCCTTTTTGTCACAATTAACTCACGTTCAAGATATTGTAATTTTCATTTTTTGTTTTGTTTGAGAACAAGTACATTATAACATTTATATTCTTACTGTCTAACTAGATTTGAATTTTTGTATTGATGTGAATCAAGGGTTATTTTGGATTTAAATGTAAACCATAATTAAATGTGATCAATAGTACACGTTTCTTCTTACTCTTTTCACCTTAACTTCTATTTGCATACAGTTTTTTTGTCTTAGCACCATATATAAGTTGCTACTTGCTTCTATCAAAACTGTGTTCTAAATCTTAGATTGTGGCCATTGGATAACAAATTCCATAAGACGCTATGAATATATAAAATCAAGCATTGTCATGTTGCTTAATAATGACCAAAGAGTCCAACCAAGACAAATAAATTCTAGCATACTTTTCTCTTTTTTACATCCATGACCATTATTTCCATCATTTGGGAATGGAATACCATTTATACGATCTATAGAAAATTATATGTAAATGCTTTGATTGATGCATGTTATTTTGCAAAGTGATATATTGTTTATAATTTATATTTGTAAGGTAATTTATTAATTGGTCATCGTTCATTGACAATTTTACGTCATTCAAACATTACATTCAAAACACTTATCAAACAATCAGTTTTTATTTTACATTAAATCATATAGTCTTTTAAATATTCAGATCACTTAATCATTCTACAACATATCATTTAGTATGTACCAAACAACCCCCTAGAGGCTTAGATGAGTTGATCTAATTCAATTGTTTGTTGTATACGAATTTTGATAACCATTATAATTAAACTAAATCACCTTACCGGATAAACATGTCAAAGACCGAGAATCTTACCCGGTAAGAGTGATGATAAAGATGGAGAGTCTGACCCGGTAAATGATAGGTGACGACTCGGTAAGGATGGAGAGCTAACCCGGTAAACACTTATCGGGTGAATTGTTACATATGATATCGTTTAATGAATTGCAATCTTACCTTGCAAAGTATGGTACGTTAAATCTTACTGGTAAGCGTTTGGAAACATGACCCTTAAGTGTAAATATATCATCCTTAAAATCTCCTCTAACAACACCACCAAAGCTTCATAATCGTTTACATTTATGGCTCCGGCCGCATTGCGCGGGTACACTACTAGTATATATATATATATATATATGTACACTACTAGTGTGTGTGTGTATATATATATATCAGTTGAACTTGAACTTGAACACGGGAAGTTTAAATACAAATTAGTTGAAAGTTACAAACTATAGAAACTGGTTCAAATCAATATAAAAATAAATTTTTTCATGATTTTTTTTTCATCAAATGCTATGATTTAAGATGTTATTACACATATGTTTGTTTCATAATGTAAAAGTTTCACATGTATTTGTCTTTATAAGTTCAAAGTTTTTCATATATTTTTTATGAAAAATTTCACATGTATTTGTTTAATAATAAAAAAGTTTCATATGTAATTTTTTCATAAGGTGAAACAAACATATGTGAAATAATATCTTAAATCATACAATTTGATGGAAAATAATAACGAAAAAAATTATTTTTATATTGATTCGAACCAATTTGTATCTTTTAACTGGTTTGTATTTCAACCAACCTTTCTCTCTCTCTTTCTCTCTCTATATATGTATATATCGTTCATTAGTTATATTATTGCCTTCCCCGTCTTTCATCGGAAAGCAACTACTCTCATGTTAAATGTGATTTATTTGTAGAAGTTCAAATAAAAAGCACAAAACAAATAATTAACGCATATGTGGATTCAAACAGAAAGTAAGTTATAAGATGGAGTGAAAGATTTCTTACCCTTGTTGAATCTTTTCCAACTATTGGCCATCATTGTCGTTTCTATTGCAATGACTTATGAGGCTTTAGTTACGGCTAATTACGATATCATATTACTTATTAATCGGTATAAGAGAGAATTGTGGTTCGTACGTTTAAAATTGAAGAGGTGCATTTGGAGATGTGTTTACAACAAGGTACGTAACGGTTACATTTAAATTTGATGTATTTATTAGTTACACATGCCTCTTAATTTAGAGTAGAATCTCATGGCATGATCCAATCTTTAGCCTATTAGCCAAACCAAAATAAAATTGTAATTGTTAAGCTCATAATTCAAAACTTGTGCTATTGGCTATGTAGCTTGTAGATTCTCAAGTCTGGTTTTAAAGAAATTGTTTTTCTCAACTTCAATTCAAACTTTGGGCTCATTAAACTTAACGCTTTCTTTTTTGATTTATTAGGTTCCAAAACCTGCTAATGAAATGAAATGAAGTTGTTTGATGTTCTATTGGTATTGGTTTGTTGCGGATAAAGAGGGGAAGTGACACACTCAAGATCTAAGATTGTTGTAATATTTTGATGAATTTTTTGACAAGTGTGTGGATTCATTGGAACGTTATGGTTAATTTGTTTTGAAATATTGTTGTCTTTTGTGACAGTATATAAAGTTTTATCATTTTAATGATTTTGATTTTTTTCTTGATTGATATTGTTTTTATTATTAACTTTTTATTATTAATTATTATTATTATCATCATCATCATCATCATCATCATCATCATCATCATCATCATCATCATCAATATCACTAATGCATATGTTGACAAGCTAAGCGTTTGGTTTAATTGTGGACTTGATTCTTCTGTTGATGAGAATTCACGTGATATCCTATGTTCTTTGAATAAATATAATTGCTAGATATTGTGTTTTTCAAAATTTGATGAAATTGTACAACTAACACAATGAAATGTTATCCATAAGTGGTTTTTTGCACCAAAGGCTGATAAGTTGGAACTTGTGGAGAAACCATCATTCAAGAGGCAATAAAGCACAAAATAGCATTTAGTCTAGGACAACCAAAGATGGAAATTGTCGCATTTATTTTGAGACGAATGAAGGGATGGGCAAAATTGTTGAACCTTGCATATAGATTATGTGTTCCGTTTTTCGTTTTCTGTATGTATAGTTGTGTGTATATGATTATTGATCCTAACAATGATTGCTTTAGGGACTAAGCAGAAATCAAGTGCATTAGCGGTTGAGTGTGGTTCTATAGAAGAAATTCAGCCTTTGTCCAATGAGGTAACCTCAATAGAATTATGGTTCCATTCATAAGTCCTTAAGGTTTAATCATCTGATTTATTAAGAGATTGCTATTTTCCCAAAATATGGATCTGATACACCAATGACTTAATGATGTCATATTTACCAATAGTTTGACACATGTTAACATTTTGATTTTACTAGCTACTCTATAATACTCCACAGGTAACAATTTGAAGTCTTGATGCTATCATTCGCAGTAGATAGTTGAAGATATGTGGATCTTTTGGAAAATGAAAGATATTACTATTTTTCAAATTTAAAGGATATTGAGATCTTCTGTGACGTCCTAACTGGAACATATTCCAAAAAGAGGACTTACCTGCTAATGGCTTTAAGACTGTTTGGTTACTTTTAAAGAAAGTTGAAATGTTGAATATTAGTAGCAAATACCTCAATAGTGAGGAAATATGAATTGATTTAAGACTGTTTGCTCCAATAGGCTGTTGGTCTTGGCTTCGATCCGAGGCCCCCTCGCAATCGCGTGGCCGCCGAATGAGTCAGGTATGCCCCTCACATTGGGAATTGGCAGCCTGTATGGGCCAGTTTGCGTGTCCGGGAACTACATGTCTTGCTCCAATAGTATCATTAATTTGTATTAGACCGTGGTAGAGCATTTTTATTAATCTTATGTTGTATTATCTTGTTCTGTATGAGACGAACTAGTTTATCGTATTACCATTTAATTTGGTTGTAAGTCTTCTGTTGTAATAGAATTGTTGAAATGTAAAAGAAGAAATTATGGAGTTTGTTCATTTACAACTAATCACGGTAAAGCCTTCCAGGGTCTAGGTAGGGTCTTACAATTGTCATCCGATGATAACCCACAATGCAAAAATGGGCAGTTGAAAGTATAAGTTTGTATGCAACTTAATATTTTAATAATGAAATATTAGGACACACGACATTACATTAAAACGAAAAACAAACATGAATTGCTTTTGTGGTAGAACCAAATAACAACTGTAGGTTTCTCTAAACCTCCTTTATTTAGAAAAGCATACAACTTCCAACAGCATAGCATATATGTATATATACCGTCAAACAATACTTTTGACAGGATCTTCCAGAATGAAACCCAAAGAGTCGATATAATCCTTGTAATTTCCAAAGAATCCGATAAATTTACCCTTAGACAACGGAAGAGAGAAACTAGTCCCACCACCTTGGCCGTATGATCCATAGGTGTTCCCTTTGTTGGTATGGAAAGACAAAGACGTAATCACCGTATGGTTGTAAAAGTCACCAAATGTTCCACTAACTCGAATGAGGTCCTCATCATCATCAAACTTCACCTGAGTATTCCAAACAAATCCATCATAAATGCTATATATGTAATAATATGAGAAGGTATTAATTAATTATTCGTACATTTATATATACATATATATGTAATAGATGTAGTGATCAGAGCTCACAGGTACCTCTGGTTTAAGTGTGCCACCATCGCCACCATATGTAGGAGAATTGTGTGAGACCTGGCTGTTATCCTCATAAGTGAACCTGATGGAATCTACGACGACTCCACTAGCGATGCGGAAACCGACAATCCTACCAACCGGTTTGAATACCCGAGGATTAACTCCACCATTACCTCCCCATGGTCCAACCTCTACTTGACTAGCAGCCTGCATATATATGGATCCAAAATACAGAATTAATAAAAAGTGAAGTGGTGTTGTTGGAAATAAAGAAATTAATAAATACGTAAACCTAGCATTCATATATATAGAGTTAACCATAGTGAAACAGCATACCATTTTCCTTGCTATGAATAATATTTGAACAATTAAGAATCTTAAGCTATGCTGTACATCAAGCCCAATCCATGGAAGCTTATTTATAGACTTCAGAGATTATGCATACACGGAGTATGCCTTTTTTTCTTTTGTTTTGTCATAACGGTTGACTAATTCATACAATCCATCACGCAATGCTAACAACCAATTCCAGAGGAAGCATCCCTTCTCATGGGTGAAGGGCTGGTTGTTAGAGAAATTATTTGTTAATTTTTGAGATTGGGACTAATTAACAATTTAATATGACAACTAATTTGACGTATGCACTTAATTTATTGCTGACATAAGCACCTTGATGTAACTTACCCCTCTCTTCTACCTAACGTTGATATTGGAGAAAATAAATATATACTCGGCAGTACTCTAACAACCAATATACTATACGGTTTGGTTTATTAATTTGCATATATATATATATATATATGTAGTAAAAGCAAGGCACACAGCAAACCGTTCGGATGTTGATTATAGTTCATTTTAATTCATTTAATTCATTTTTTGGTGTAAATGGTTATTAATGTAGTGTAGATATAGATATAGATGTTGGTTTTGACAGGCTCTTCACGAGACTTCTAAAAAAAAACCAAAATGACAAGAAGAATTTACAGAGGACACAATTTATGAGGCAAAGGTTTTTGTTATTATTCAGTTGGAGAGGATGATTTGCAAAACACACAATGCCAGGGGATTTAAACAAAAGAATTGCAGAAAAAATAGGAACTACCCACTACTTCCTAAAGACCAGGTATCACAACTGATACGTGGCTTTGATTTATTCTTCCTAATTAACAAAACATAAAAATTAAATAAAACTTCTGAATTACTTTAACATTCTCCCCTTAATTCAGAATTGGTGATTGGCTTCACTCCAATCAGGTCTCGCATTTCTTCATGTTTCACTCTTGCCATTGTCTTCGTGAGGATGTCTGCTTTCTGCTTCGTGCCACACACATGACTTACTATTATCTCTCCATTTTCCACACATTCCCTAATGAAGTGGTACCTTATATTGATGTGCTTGCTACGCCCGTGGAACACCGGATTTTTCATCAAATCAAGAGCTGAGCGATTGTCAACTAACAAAGCGATTGTCAACTAACAAAGCTACAGGTGGTACCTTTTGCCCGGTTATTTCAGTAAGAAGTCGACGAAGCCAAATACCTTGACAAGCTGCTATGGTTGCAGCCATAAACTCTGCTTCACATGATGATAAAGCTACACTTCGTTGCTTCTGTGAGGCCCATGTTACCAGGTTGCCATTCATGTAGAATGCTGTCCCACCTGTACTCTTCCCATCATTTACGTCTTTTCCAAAGTCACTATCAGAGTATCCTGTGAGAGTGACTTTGTTCTCTCCTCTGGTATAAGTCAAGCCATAATTCAGTGTACCCTTTATGTACCTAAGTATTCCTTTTACTGTCTGAAGATGTTTCACTGTTGGTTTTTCAACAAAGCGACTAACTACACCAACTGTGAACGAGAGATCAGGACGTGTGTGTGTTAGATACCTGAGTGCGCCAACAATACTTCTGTACTCAGTGGGATCTACCAATTCTCCTTCTTCATCTTTAGACAACTTCAACTTGTGCTCCATTGGACTTTTTGTAGCATTGCAGTCCATCATCCGAGTCTTATTTAGGATGTTCTTTGCATAAGCTTCTTGTTTCAGTGTTATTCCTGTCTTATGTTGGCTAACTTCGATCCCCAAATAGTACGTCAACAGGCCAAGATCACTCATTTCGAATTTGGCTTTCATCTCCACCTTGAATTCCTCTATATCATTAGTACAATTACCAGTGACCAGCAAGTCGTCAACATATACCCCTACTATCAAAATACTTCCTTCCTTCTTCCTTGTGTACACTGAATACTCTTGATAGCACCTTGTGAACCCCAAACTCTTCAGATATTCATCTAGACAAGCATTCCAGGCTCTGGGTGGTTGTTTTAACCCATACAGAGCCTTTGAGAGCTTGTACACTTTGCTTGCTTTGTTTCTTTTCTCGAACCCTTCGGATTGCATTACATACACTTCCTCTTCCAATCTTCCATTCAAGAAAGCTGATTTCACATCAAGATGGTGCACCCACCATCCATTCGACCCTGCAAGTGCTAGAATCACACGTACCGTCTCAATTCTTGCTACCGGAGCAAAAACTTCTTCATAGTCAATCCCCTGTTTTTGTACATACCCTTTTGCTACAATTCTCGCCTTATACTTCAAGATTCTTCCATTTGGGTCTCTTTTCACCTTGTAGACCCATTTTAGGCCGATCGCTTTTCGCCCTTTTGGAAGTTCGACGAGCTTCCAAGTATTGTTCCTTTCAATTGAAGACAGTTCTTCCTTCATTGCGTTGACCCAATCACTTTTGTCTTTTGCTTCTTGGTATGTGTTTGGTTCTTCTGCATCTTGAATCATCAGTAATTGCTCGGTGTTTTCATATAGATCTGACAAGAGTCGATAGCGCTTTGGGGCTCCTCCACCTGTGGAACTTGAGGCGGTGCTTGGAGAGTTATCTGACGTAATCGGGGAATTTGGAGTGATCCGTGAATTGGGTGTAGCGGGTGAAGTGGGTGAGTTGGGCGTGCCTGCTTGGTTTACGGGTGTACTTTGTGGACTCGGAGAGTTAATGGGCTGTTCTTCTCCCGTCCAGTTGCTACTTTGTGGACTCTCTTGAGAGTTCAACGGAGTGTTAGTGGGCTGCTCTTCTCCGGTCCAGTTGCTGTCAGTCTCTTCTTCATGAAACTCATCAAAATGAAGGCCTTCGATTGTGAAGCTCATGCCTGGAATCATTTTGATCTTGGTTGTCTTCTTCCAATTCCAAGTTTGATCTTCCTCAAATTCCACATCCCTACTTACGTACAATGATCCTGTAACAGGGTCCAACAATCTATGAGTTTTAGACCCCCTTTCGGTTCCAAGATACACGACCCTTCTGCTTCTATCTTCCAATTTCTTCAGGTGATTCTTGACAATTTTCATGTGAGCAGTACATCCAAATACTCTCAAGTGACCAACGTGTGGCTTTCTTCCAGTCCACATCTCATATGGAGTGGAATCATTTAGTGCTTTTGTACTCACCCTATTTAGTATATAGACAGCATGATTCACAGCTTCTCCCCACAATACAGTCGGCACATTCATCGTTTTTAGGCAGCTTCTAACCATCTCCAGTACTGATCGATTTCGCCTCTCCACTACACCGTTCTGTTGTGGAGAGTAAGGTGAGGTGTAGTGTCGATCGAGCCCAGTGTTTCTGCAATATGTGGTGAATTGATTCGAAAGAAACTCTCCACCACGATCTGTTCTAAGAACCTTCATTTTCTCTCCTGTTTCTATTTCAACTTTTGTTCTGAAATTCTTGAATGTTTGAAAGGCTTCATCTTTTGTCTTCAATAGATACACCCACATAACCCTGCTGTAATCATCAACAAGTAACAAGAAGTATTGATTACCAGCAGGTGTTGGTGGTGAGATTGGTCCACACAAGTCACCATGGACAAGCTCCAATCTTTTCTTTGCCCTGAAGCTTGTACTTGACGGGAACGAGTGACGGGACTGTTTTCCCATAAGGCAACCTTCACAAGGTTTTGAAGGAACCTTAATTTTTGGAATTCCTTCTATTAGGCCCTTTTCAGACATCAATTTTAGTGAGGTAAAGTTCACGTGACCTAACCTTGTGTGCCACAGCCATGTTGGATCTCTTACTTCAGCAGTCAAGCATCTCGAATTGACTTCTTCAAGTTCTATTTTGTAGAGCCGATTCGGTGATCTTCTGACCTTCATCACCAGTTTCCCTATTGCATTAAGAACCACATAAATGGATCCTTGATCTTGATTTCATCGCCTCGCTCTACAAACTGTCCCAAACTTATTATGTTGCTACATAAGTCTGGAATGTAGTAAACTTCATCAAGTTTCCAATGTTCACCATTCTTACACTGAAATACGATTGAGCCTTTGCCTTTGATCTTCACCTTTGATTCGTTCCCAAACTTCACGGAACCCTGAACCTTTTCATTCAGATCATGAAACTTATCTTTATCACCAGTCATGTGATTACTGGCTCCTGTGTCAAGATACCAAATACTTGATCGTCTCATCTCATCTCCTCGCGTTCTCAGTTCTGGAAATACTTTTTCTTCATTTAAGAACACTTCACCAACCTCTTCATCGTTGTCAAGCGATGCTAACAGAAGTGCCGGCTCATTGTCATCTTGTTCTCGAATCAAGTTATTCTCATGGCTTCTTTCACGTCTTGGGTTTGTGCACTCCGCTGCATAGTGACCATATTCCTGACAGTTGTAGCATTGAACTCTGCTCTTATCTTGATTATTTGAAGTGCCACGCCCTCCATCTTTCTGGTAGTGTGATCCTCCTCTTCCACGAAACCCACGACCACCATAGCTTCTACCTCTTCCTCTTCCTCGACCACGTGAGCCTCCAAACCCTCCTCGATTCGATTTAGATTTGGAGTCTCCCTCTGTCTTCTTCTTGTTTCTCTCTGACCATTCTTGATGAGTCAAGAGAAGCCTTCTTTCTTCATTATCGCCATGCCCTTTCATTCTCTCTTCGTGAGCCTTCAATCTTCCGATCACTTCTTCCACTGTCATTTTGTCTAAGTCCCCAAATTGCTCAAGGGTTGAGGCAATCTGAAGAAACTTAGATGGTGCGCCTAAGTAGCTTCTTCACTACGTAGGCTTCATCCACCGTATCCCCCAGGGTCCGCATGGTACTGACAATATTGCTCACTTTCACAGCGAACTCATCCACTCCTTCAGATTCTTTCATGTTCAGCGATTCAAACTCAGCCTTTAGGGTTTGAATCCTCGCCGTCTTCACTCTATCCGCCCCCATGAACATCGTTTTTAAAGCCTCCCAAGCTTCTTTGGCTGATTTCTTCTCAGCTAATGATAAAAGCAAATCTTCTGGTATCCCTTGATAGATGGCCGCCAGTGCCATCTTATCCTTCTTCACCTCCACAGCGGTGTTTGATGTTCTGGGCTCCACTGCATCCCAAACTCCTTGGGCTTGCATAAATACGCGCATCTTGATCGCCCAAGCTGCATAGTTGTCTCTTGTTAGCATCGGATAGTGGAGAGTAATTTGACCATCTTTCTCGCCATTGCCATTGCTTCCTGCCATCTCTTCACGAGATTGATATTTTGGCATGCACCAGGTTGTGCTCTGATACCACAATGTTGGTTTTGACAGGCTCTTCACGAGACTTCTAAAAAAAACCAAAATGACAAGAAGAATTTACAGAGGACACAATTTATGAGGCAAAGGTTTTTGTTATTATTCAGTTGGAGAGGATGATTTGCAAAACACACAATGCCAGAGGATTTAAACAAAAGAATTGCGTAAAAAATAGGAACTACCCACTACTTCCTAAAGACCAGGTATCACAACCGATACGTGGCTTTGATTTATTCTTCCTAATTAACAAAACATAAAAATTAAATAAAACTTCGAATTACTTTAACAATAGATAGGTAGATGTATTTATATATATATAGAGAGAGAGAGAGGGGGAGAGAGGGAGAGAGAGAGAGAGGGAGGTTCTGAAAACCTAAAAAAAAAAGCTGGACTGGACTGTGAGGGCTCCCAGGTGCTCTTCAATTTTATTTTATTTTTGAGTTTTTCTATATATATACAAGGGGTAATTTTTTTTTTTGAGTTTTTCTATATTTTTTTTTTGAGTTTTTCTATATAACCAAGTCCAAAGGAAGCACTCCTTCTCATGGGTGAAGACCTGATTGTTAGAGAAATTATTTCAATTATTTTTCGACGTAACTAGTATCTATTACCCCTCGCCTTTACCTTACATTGATATTTGAGAGAACATATATAATTAGGCAATCTAACAACCATATGTTTGTCCAAAATCTAACAACCATAAGTTTATTATCTTTGTCATCTTCCAAATGTCATTGCACACACACATACACTTCACAGTAGCTTTTTGAAAACATCGTTCTTTGACTGTGTTTATATGTACATATAGTGGTCATTGGATCAAGACCCGTAAACGGAATATTGAAGCCCCTCAGGACTGCAAGATTTGCGGATGCAATGGTCCAGATTTTTCTGGATAATGCTGGTGATCTGGTATTATTAATTTAACTTGGCAACTACTATATAATAATAATAATAATAATAATAATATATTTCTATGGTATTCTCCTCTTTTTTAGTTATCATTGTTATACAATTCCAACATCAGCTTCATCAAACCTTTACCCAACTTTAGAAATTTATTGCCAAGAGCATTGAATCTGTAGACCTCAACTTTAGCAGACATGGACATATGGTGAAACCCTCTTTTGAGATAAGAATCTTTCTTTGTAGATTGTATGTATGAAGTTCTTCAACTTGAACTTTGTGAAGTAGTAGTAAATCAAGTTGGATGTTTAGTGAAACTCATATTTTTCTTCTTTTTGATCATGTATTGATTGTTCATTAGATTGCATTATATATAATATATATAAGCAGTGGAAGCCTTGACCGATAATCTGCACTCTATAAAAAATACGCATCCTATAAATCTGCACTCTATAAAAAATCTGCACACTTCAAAATATGCGTTCTAAAAATCTGCACATTGTATGTTTCCTATTGTTGTTTTTCTTTCTTTCTTCCGGATGCCAATCTCTAAGAGGGTATATTTATATGCCAATCTTTATGTCCTGTTGATGTTGTAGGCTTGTAGCTTAGAATGGGTTGGATCAAATATACTTTTTGTTGTGGTAACTGAGATATCAGATTCAGGGCAAAGGGAGAACTAAATGCATCATGGATTTAATTGAAAGTGTCATGAATGAGTTTGGTTTTCCCATCTGCTCAGACTCTAGATCTCATCTCAGGTTCAATTTCTCATCCTGTAAAACTTTGTGCCAAGAATAATAAATGAAAGTGTCATGGATGAATTTGGTTTGCCATCTGCTCAGATCTCAGATCTCATCTTAGGTTCAATTCTTATTGTTTACAACTATGCGCCAAGGATTATAAATGGTTGAGGGTTTTAATTTTTCTTCTCCTCCTTTAATCTTTCAACAACAATGTTAACATTATGATTATCTCTAACATGTGATCATATAAGTGCGATTTGAAATTAATTTGTTCATGTGTGTTCCTGGTGGTTTCAAAGTGCTCTTGGTGTTGGGTAATGAAATTTCAGTCCGGGTTTCAAAGTGCTCTTGCTCTTCGTAAGTTTTTTTGTAGTTTGTATATTTGTTTTATTATTTATTGTTGCTTGTATGTACTGATTGTTTTTTCGCTTGTCCGGTGAGTTATTTTTTCTGCTGTTGTATAATGCATGCTACTGTTTTTTTGCTGCTATTATGTGGATCAAATGCTTTTTTTGCATGTAACAAAAGTTGCTGGTGTTTTTTTGTTGTTATTTAATTCCCATGATGCTGTTGCTGAAAAAAAGAGTTTTATGTGTAGCTTTTAATGTTGTTTTGCACGTTTTGCAAATGCAGGGAAACACCCAAGGTTGCTAAGTACCTTTGATTCTTGGGCAAGTGTTTCGTCGAGTACGAGTCTTTCTGCAAGCAATACTTTGTTCCGGATGCTCCATTGATTTGCTTCTAAATACCATAAATACAAGTTTCTCGGTGTTACATAGCTGTTACTGCAAAAAATTATTAAATCTTCAAAGTTTCTATTTTAGCATAGTTGTTAGGGATAGTATTGCTTCGCTTGAAAATATGAAGAAGATAGTATTGCTTAAGGTTCATTTTCATCCTAAGTTCTTTTTTATGTCTTTTAGCTCCTTTTTGTCACAATTAACTCACGTTCAAAATATATTGTAATTTTCATTTTTTGTTTTGTTTGAGAACAAGTACATTATAACATTTATATTCTTACTGTCTAACTAGATTTGAATTTTTGTATTGACGTGAATCAAGGGTTATTTTGGATTTAAATGTAAACCATAATTAAATGTGATCAATAGTACACGTTTCTTCTTACTCTTTTCACCTTAACTTCTATTTGCATACAGTTTTTTTGTCTTAGCACCATATATAAGTTGCTACTTGCTTCTATCAAAACTGTGTTCTAAATCTTAGATTGTGGCCATTGGATAACAAATTCCATAAGACGCTATGAATATATAAAATCAAGCATTGTCATGTTGCTTAATAATGACCAAAGAGTCCAACCAAGACAAATAAATTCTAGCATACTTTTCTCTTTTTTACATCCATGACCATTATTTCCATCATTTGGGAATGGAATACCATTTATACGATCTATAGAAAATTATATGTAAATGCTTTGATTGATGTATGTTATTTTGCAAAGTGATATATTGTTTATAATTTATATTTGTAAGGTAATTTATTAATTGGTCATCGTTCATTGACAATTTTACGTCATTCAAACATTACATTCAAAACACTTATCAAACAATCAGTTTTTATTTTACATTAAATCATATAGTCTTTTAAATATTCAGATCACTTAATCATTCTACAACATATCATTTAGTATGTACCAAACAACCCCCTAGAGGCTTAGATGAGTTGATCTAATTCAATTGTTTGTTGTATACGAATTTTGATAACCATTATAATTAAACTAAATCACCTTACCGGATAAACATGTCAAAGACCGAGAATCTTACCCGGTAAGAGTGATGATAAAGATGGAGAGTCTGACCCGGTAAATGATAGGTGACGACTCGGTAAGGATGGAGAGCTAACCCGGTAAACACTTATCGGGTGAATTGTTACATATGATATCGTTTAATGAATTGCAATCTTACCTTGTAAAGTATGGTACGTTAAATCTAACTGGTAAGCGTTTGGAAACATGACCCTTAAGTGTAAATATATCATCCTTAAAATCTCCTCTAACAACACCACCAAAGCTTCATAATCGTTTACATTTATGGCTCCGGCCGCATTGCGCGGGTACACTACTAGTATATATATATATATATATGTACACTACTAGTGTGTGTGTATATATATATATATATCAGTTGAACTTGAACTTGAACACGGGAAGTTTAAATACAAATTAGTTGAAAGTTACAAACTATAGAAACTGGTTCAAATCAATATAAAAATAAATTTTTTCATGATTTTTTTTTCATCAAATGCTATGATTTAAGATGTTATTACACATATGTTTGTTTCATAATGTAAAAGTTTCACATGTATTTGTCTTTATAAGTTCAAAGTTTTTCATATATTTTTTATGAAAAATTTCACATGTATTTGTTTAATAATAAAAAAGTTTCATATGTAATTTTTTCATAAGGTGAAACAAACATATGTGAAATAATATCTTAAATCATACAATTTGATGGAAAAAAATAACGAAAAAAATTATTTTTATATTGATTCGAACCAATTTGTATCTTTTAACTGGTTTGTATTTCAACCAACCTTTCTCTCTCTCTTTCTCTCTCTATATATGTATATATCGTTCATTAGTTATATTATTGTCTTCCTGTCTTTCATCCGAAAGCAACTACTCTCATGTTAAATGTGATTTATTTGTAGAAGTTCAAATAAAAAGCACAAAACAAATAATTAACGCATATGTGGATTCAAACAGAAAGTAAGTTATAAGATGGAGTGAAAGATTTCTTACCCTTGTTGAATCTTTTCCAACTATTGGCCATCATTGTCGTTTCTATTGCAATGACTTATGAGGCTTTAGTTACGGCTAATTACGATATCATATTACTTATTAATCGGTATAAGAGAGAATTGTGGTTCGTACGTTTAAAATTGAAGAGGTGCATTTGGAGATGTGTTTACAACAAGGTACGTAACGGTTACATTTAAATTTGATGTATTTATTAGTTACACATGCCTCTTAATTTAGAGTAGAATCTCATGGCATGATCCAATCTTTAGCCTATTAGCCAAACCAAAATAAAATTGTAATTGTTAAGCTCATAATTCAAAACTTGTGCTATTGGCTATGTAGCTTGTAGATTCTCAAGTCTGGTTTTAAAGAAATTGTTTTTCTCAACTTCAATTCAAACTTTGGGTTCATTAAACTTAACGCTTTCTTTTTTGATTTATTAGGTTCCAAAACCTGCTAATGAAATGAAATGAAGTTGTTTGATGTTCTATTGGTATTGGTTTGTTGCGGATAAAGAGGGAAGTGACACACTCAAGATCTAAGATTGTTGTAATATTTTGATGAATTTTTTGACAAGTGTGTGGATTCATTGGAACGTTATGGTTAATTTGTTTTGAAATATTGTTGTCTTTTGTGACAGTATATAAAGTTTTATCATTTTAATGATTTTGATTTTTTTTTCTTGATTGATATTGTTTTTATTATTAATTATTATTATTATTATTATCATCATCATCATCATCATCATCATCATCATCATCATCATCATCATCATCATCATCATCATCATCATCATCATCATCAATATCACTAATGCATATGTTGACAAGCTAAGCGTTTGGTTTAATTGTGGACTTGATTCTTCTCATGATGAGAATTCACGTGATATCCTATGTTCTTTGAATAAATATAATTGCTAGATATTGTGTTTTTCAAAATTTGATGAAATTGTACAACTAACACAATGAAATGTTATCCATAAGTGGTTTTTTGCACCAAAGGCTGATAAGTTGGAACTTGTGGAGAAACCATCATTCAAGAGGCAATAAAGCACAAAATAGCATTTAGTCTAGGACAACCAAAGATGGAAATTGTCGCATTTATTTTGAGACGAATGAAGGGATGGGCAAAATTGTTGAACCTTGCATATAGAATATGTGTTCCATTTTTCGTTTTCTGTATGTATAGTTGTGTGTATATGATTATTGATCCTAACAATGATTGCTTTAGGGACTAAGCAGAAATCAAGTGCATTAGCGGTTGAGTGTGGTTCTATAGAAGAAATTCAGCCTTTGTCCAATGAGGTAACCTCAATAGAATTATGGTTCCATTCATAAGTCCTTAAGGTTTAATCATCTGCAAGAGATTGCTATTTTCCCAAAATATGGATCTGATACACCAATGACTTAATGATGTCATATTTACCAATAGTTTGACACATGTTAACATTTTGATTTTACTAGCTACTCTATAATACTCCACAGGTAACAATTTGAAGTCTTGATGCTATCATTCGCAGTAGATAGTTGAAGATATGTGGATCTTTTGGAAAATGAAAGATATTACTATTTTTCAAATTTAAAGGATATTGAGATCTTCTGTGACGTCCTAACCGGAACATATTCCAAAAAGAGGACTTACCTGCTAATGGCTTTAAGACTGTTTGGTTACTTTTAAAGAAAGTTGAAATGTTGAATATTAGTAGCAAATACCTCAATAGTGAGGAAATATGAATTGATTTAAGACTGTTTGCTCCAATAGGCTGTTGGTCTTGGCTTCGATCCGAGGCCCCCTCGCAATCGCGTGGCCGCTGAATGAGTCAGGTATGCCCCTCACATTGGGAATTGGCAGCCTGTGTGGGCCAGTTTACGTGTCCGGGAACTACACGTCTTGCTCCAATAGTATCATTAATTTGTATTAGACCGTGGTAGAGCATTTTTATTAATCTTATGTTGTATTATCTTGTTCTGTATGAGACGAACTAGTTTATCGTATTACCATTTAATTTGGTTGTAAGTCTTCTGTTGTAATAGAATTGTTGAAATGTAAAAAAAGAAATTATGGAGTTTGTTCATTTACAACTAATCACGGTAAAGCCTTCCAGGGTCTAGGTAGGGTCTTACAATTGTCATCCGATGATAACCCACAATGCAAAAATGGGCAGTTGAAAGTATAAGTTTGTATGCAACTTAATATTTTAATAATGAAATATTAGGACACACGACATTACATTAAAACGAAAAACAAACATGAATTGCTTTTGTGGTAGAACCAAATAACAACTGTAGGTTTCTCTAAACCTCCTTTATTTAGAAAAGCATACAACTTCCAACAGCATAGCATATATGTATATATACCGTCAAACAATACTTTTGACAGGATCTTCCAGAATGAAACCCAAAGAGTCGATATAATCCTTGTAATTTCCAAAGAATCCGATAAATTTACCCTTAGACAGCGGAAGAGAGAAACTAGTCCCACCACCTTGGCCGTATGATCCATAGGTGTTCCCTTTGTTGGTATGGAAAGACAAAGACGTAATCACCGTATGGTTGTAAAAGTCACCAAATGTTCCACTAACTCGAATGAGGTCCTCGTCATCATCAAACTTCACCTGAGTATTCCAAACAAATCCATCATAAATGCTATATATGTAATAATATGAGAAGGTATTAATTAATTATTCGTACATTTATATATACATATATATGTAATAGATGTAGTGATCAGAGCTCACAGGTACCTCTGGTTTAAGTGTGCCACCATCGCCACCATATGTAGGAGAATTGTGTGAGACCTGGCTGTTATCCTCATAAGTGAACCTGATGGAATCTACGACGACTCCACTAGCGATGCGGAAACCGACAATCCTACCAACTGGTTTGAATACCCAGGGATTAACTCCACCATTACCTCCCCATGGTCCAACCTCTACTTGACTAGCAGCCTGCATATATATGGATCCAAAATACAGAATTAATAAAAAGTGAAGTGGTGTTGTTGGAAATAAAGAAATTAATAAATACGTAAACCTAGCATTCATATATATAGAGTTAACCATAGTGAAACAGCATACCATTTTCCTTGCTATGAATAATATTTGAACAATTAAGAATCTTAAGCTATGCTGTACATCAAGCCCCAATCCATGGAAGCTTATTTATAGACTTCAGAGATTATGCATACACGGAGTATGCCTTTTTTTTCTTTTGTTTTGTCATAACAGTTGACTAATTCATACAATCCATCACGCAATGCTAACAACCAATTCCAGAGGAAGCATCCCTTCTCATGGGTGAAGGGCTGGTTGTTAGAGAAATTATTTGTTAATTTTTGAGATTGGGACTAATTAACAATTTAATATGACAACTAATTTGACGTATGCACTTAATTTATTGCTGACATAAGCACCTTGATGTAACTTACCCCTCTCTTCTACCTAACGTTGATATTGGAGAAAATAAATATATACTCGGCAGTACTCTAACAACCAATATACTATACGGTTTGGTTTATTAATTTGCATATATATATATATATATATATGTAGTAAAAGCAAGGCACACAGCAAACCGTTCGGATGTTGATTATAGTTCATTTAATTCATTTTTTGGTGTAAATGGTTATTAATGTAGTGTAGATATAGATATAGATAGGTAGATGTATTTATATATATATAGAGAGAGAGAGAGGGGGAGAGAGGGAGAGAGAGAGAGAGAGAGGGAGGTTCTGAAAACCTAAAAAAAACTGGACCAGACCAGGAGGGCTCCCAGGTGCTCTTCAATTTTATTTTATTTTTGAGTTTTTCTATATATATACAAGGGGTAATTTTTTTTTTTGAGTTTTTCTATATTTTTTTTTTGAGTTTTTCTATATAACCAAGTCCAAAGGAAGCACTCCTTCTCATGGGTGAAGACCTGATTGTTAGAGAAATTATTTAAATTATTTTTCGACGTAACTAGTATCTATTACCCCTCAGTTTTACCTTACATTGATATTTGAGAGAACATATATAATTAGGCAATCTAACAACCATATGTTTGTCCAAAATCTAACAACCATAAGTTTATTATCTTTGTCATCTTCCAAATGTCATTGCACACACACATACACTTCACAGTAGCTTTTTGAAAACATCGTTCTTTGACTGTGTTTATATGTACATATAGTGGTCATTGGATCAAGACCCGCAAACGGAATATTGAAGCCCCTCAGGACTGCAAGATTTGCGGATGCAATGGTCCAGATTTTTCTGGATAATGCTGGTGATCTGGTATTATTAATTTAACTTGGCAACTACTATATAATAATAATAATAATAATAACAATAATAATATATTTCTATGGTATTCTCCTCTTTTTTAGTTATCATTGTTATACAATTCCAACATCAGCTTCATCAAACCTTTACCCAACTTTAGAAATTTATTGCCAAGAGCATTGAATCTGTAGACCTCAACTTTAGCAGACATGGACATATGGTGACACCTCTTTTGAGATAAGAATCTTTCTTTGTAGATTGTATGTATGAAGTTCTTCAACTTGAACTTTGTGAAGTAGTAGTAAATCAAGTTGGATGTTTAGTGAAACTCATATTTTTCTTCTTTTTGATCATGTATTGATTGTTCATTAGATTGCATTATATATAATATATATAAGCAGTGGAAGCCTTGACCCATAATCTGCACTCTATAAAAAATACGCATCCTATAAATCTGCACTCTATAAAAAATCTGCACACTTCAAAATATGCGTTCTAAAAATCTGCACATTGTATGTTTCCTATTGTTGTTTTTCTTTCTTTCTTCCGGATGCCAATCTCTAAGAGGGTATATTTATATGCCAATCTTTATGTCCTGTTGATGTTGTAGGCTTGTAGCTTAGAATGGGTTGGATCAAATATACTTTTTGTTGTGGTAACTGAGATATCAGATTCAGGGCAAAGGGAGAACTAAATGCATCATGGATTTAATTGAAAGTGTCATGAATGAGTTTGGTTTTCCCATCTGCTCAGACTCTAGATCTCATCTCAGGTTCAATTTCTCATCCTGTAAAACTTTGTGCCAAGAATAATAAATGAAAGTGTCATGGATGAATTTGGTTTGCCATCTGCTCAGATCTCAGATCTCATCTTAGGTTCAATTCTTATTGTTTACAACTATGCGCCAAGGATTATAAATGGTTGAGGGTTTTAATTTTTCTTCTCCTCCTTTAATCTTTCAACAACAATGTTAACATTATGATTATCTCTAACATGTGATCATATAAGTGCGATTTGAAATTAATTTGTTCATGTGTGTTCCTGGTGGTTTCAAAGTGCTCTTGGTGTTGGGTAATGAAACTTCAGTCCGGGTTTCAAAGTGCTCTTGCTCTTCGTAAGTTTTTTTGTAGTTTGTATATTTGTTTTATTATTTATTGTTGCTTGTATGTACTGATTGTTTTTTCGCTTGTCCGGTGAGTTTTTTTTTCTGCTGTTGTATAATGCATGCTACTGTTTTTTTGCTGCTATTATGTGGATCAAATGCTTTTTTTGCATGTAACAAAAGTTGCTGGTGTTTTTTTGTTGTTATTTAATTCCCATGATGCTGTTGCTGAAAAAAAGAGTTTTATGTGTAGCTTTTAATGTTGTTTTGCACGTTTTGCAAATGCAGGGAAACACCCAAGGTTGCTAAGTACCTTTGATTCTTGGGCAAGTGTTTCGTCGAGTACGAGTCTTTCTGCAAGCAATACTTTGTTCCGGATGCTCCATTGATTTGCTTCTAAATACCATAAATACAAGTTTCTCGGTGTTACATAGCTGTTACTGCAAAAAATTATTAAATCTTCAAAGTTTCTATTTTAGCATAGTTGTTAGGGATAGTATTGCTTCGCTTGAAAATATGAAGAAGATAGTATTGCTTAAGGTTCATTTTCATCCTAAGTTCTTTTTTATGTCTTCTAGCTCCTTTTTGTCACAATTAACTCACGTTCAAGATATTGTAATTTTCATTTTTTGTTTTGTTTGAGAACAAGTACATTATAACATTTATATTCTTACTGTCTAACTAGATTTGAATTTTTGTATTGATGTGAATCAAGGGTTATTTTGGATTTAAATGTAAACCATAATTAAATGTGATCAATAGTACACGTTTCTTCTTACTCTTTTCACCTTAACTTCTATTTGCATACAGTTTTTTTGTCTTAGCACCATATATAAGTTGCTACTTGCTTCTATCAAAACTGTGTTCTAAATCTTAGATTGTGGCCATTGGATAACAAATTCCATAAGACGCTATGAATATATAAAATCAAGCATTGTCATGTTGCTTAATAATGACCAAAGAGTCCAACCAAGACAATTAAATTCTAGCATACTTTTCTCTTTTTTACATCCATGACCATTATTTCCATCATTTGGGAATGGAATACCATTTATACGATCTATAGAAAATTATATGTAAATGCTTTGATTGATGTATGTTATTTTGCAAAGTGATATATTGTTTATAATTTATATTTGTAAGGTAATTTATTAATTGGTCATCGTTCATTGACAATTTTACGTCATTCAAACATTACATTCAAAACACTTATCAAACAATCAGTTTTATTTTACATTAAATCATATAGTCTTTTAAATATTCGCATCACTTAATCATTCTACAACATATCATTTAGTATGTACCAAACAACCCCCTAGAGGCTTAGATGAGTTGATCTAATTCAATTGTTTGTTGTATACGAATTTTGATAACCATTATAATTAAACTAAATCACCTTACCGGATAAACATGTCAAAGACCGAGAATCTTACCCGGTAAGAGTGATGATAAAGATGGAGAGTCTGACCCGGTAAATGATAGGTGACGACTCGGTAAGGATGGAGAGCTAACCCGGTAAACACTTATCGGGTGAATTGTTACATATGATATCGTTTAATGAATTGCAATCTTACCTTGTAAAGTATGGTACGTTAAATCTTACTGGTAAGCGTTTGGAAACATGACCCTTAAGTGTAAATATATCATCCTTAAAATCTCCTCTAACAACACCACCAAAGCTTCATAATCGTTTACATTTGTGGCTCCGGCCGCATTGCGCGGGTACACTACTAGTATATATATATATATATATATATGTACACTACTAGTGTGTGTGTGTATATATATATATCAGTTGAACTTGAACTTGAACACGGGAAGTTTAAATACAAATTAGTTGAAAGTTACAAACTATAGAAACTGGTTCAAATCAATATAAAAATAAAATTTTTCATGATTTTTTTTTCATCAAATGCTATGATTTAAGATGTTATTACACATATGTTTGTTTCATAATGTAAAAGTTTCACATGTATTTGTCTTTATAAGTTCAAAGTTTTTCATATATTTTTTATGAAAAATTTCACATGTATTTGTTTAATAATAAAAAAGTTTCATATGTAATTTTTTCATAAGGTGAAACAAACATATGTGAAATAATATCTTAAATCATACAATTTGATGGAAAAAAATAACGAAAAAAATTATTTTTATATTGATTCGAACCAATTTGTATCTTTCAACTGGTTTGTATTTCAACCAACCTTTATCTCTCTCTTTCTCTCTCTATATATGTATATATCGTTCATTAGTTATATTATTGCCTTCCTGTCTTTCATCTGAAAGCAACTACTCTCATGTTAAATGTGATTTATTTGTAGAAGTTCAAATAAAAAGCACAAAACAAATAATTAACGCATATATGGATTCAAACAAAAAGTAAGTTATAAGATGGAGTGAAAGATTTCTTACCCTTGTTGAATCTTTTCCAACTATTGGCCATCATTGTCGTTTCTATTGCAATGACTTATGAGGCTTTAGTTACGGCTAATTACGATATCATATTACTTATTAATCGGTATAAGAGAGAATTGTGGTTCGTACGTTTAAAATTGAAGAGGTGCATTTGGAGATGTGTTTACAACAAGGTACGTAACGGTTACATTTAAATTTGATGTATTTATTAGTTACACATGCCTCTTAATTTAGAGTAGAATCTCATGGCATGATCCAATCTTTAGCCTATTAGCCAAACCAAAATAAAATTGTAATTGTTAAGCTCATAATTCAAAACTTGTGCTATTGACTATGTAGCTTGTAGATTCTCAAGTCTGGTTTTAAAGAAATTGTTTTTCTCAACTTCAATTCAAACTTTGGGTTCATTAAACTTAACGCTTTCTTTTTTGATTTATTAGGTTCCAAAACCTGCTAATGAAATGAAATGAAGTTGTTTGATGTTCTATTGGTATTGGTTTGTTGCGGATAAAGAGGGGAAGTGACACACTCAAGATCTAAGATTGTTGTAATATTTTGATGAATTTTTTGACAAGTGTGTGGATTCATTGGAACGTTATGGTTAATTTGTTTTGAAATATTGTTGTCTTTTGTGACAGTATATAAAGTTTTATCATTTTAACGATTTTGATTTTTTTCTTGATTGATATTGTTTTTATTATTAACTTTTTATTATTAATTATTATTATTATTATTATCATCATCATCATCATCATCATCATCATCATCATCATCATCATCATCATCATCATCATCATCATCATCATCACTAAATGCATATGTTGACAAGCTAAGCGTTTGGTTTAATTGTGGACTTGATTCTTCTGATGATGAGAATTCACGTGATATCCTATGTTCTTTGAATAAATATAATTGCTAGATATTGTGTTTTTCAAAATTTGATGAAATTGTACAACTAACACAATGAAATGTTATCCATAAGTGGTTTTTTGCACCAAAGGCTGATAAGTTGGAACTTGTGGAGAAACCATCATTCAAGAAGCAATAAAGCACAAAATAGCATTTAGTCTAGGACAACCAAAGATGGAAATTGTCGCATTTATTTTGAGACGAATGAAGGGATGGGCAAAGTTGTTGAACCTTGCATATAGAATATGTGTTCCATTTTTCGTTTTACGTATGTATAGTTGTGTGTATATGATTATTGATCCTAACAATGATTGCTTTAGGGACTAAGCGAGAAATCAAGTGCATTAGCGGTTGAGTGTGGTTCTATAGAAGAAATTCAGCCTTTGTCCAATGAGGTAACCTCAATAGAATTATGGTTCCATTCATAAGTCCTTAAGGTTTAATCATCGATTTATTAAGAGATTGCTATTTTCCCAAAATATGGATGCTGATACACCAATGACTTAATGATGTCATATTTACCAATAGTTTGACACATGTTAACATTTTGATTTTACTAGCTACTCTATAATACTCCACAGTAACAATTTGAAGTCTTGATGCTATCATTCGCGGTAGATAGTTGAAGATATGTGGATCTTTTGGAAAATGAAAGATATTACTATTTTTCAAATTTAAAGGATATTGAGATCTTCGTGACGTCCTAACCGGAACATATTCCAAAAAGAGGACTTACTGCTAATGGCTTTAAGATCGTTTGGTTACTTTTAAAGAAAGTTGAAATGTTGAATATTAGTAGCAAATACCTCAATAGTGAGGAAATATGAATTGATTTAAGACTGTTTGCTCCAATAGGCCGTTGGTCTTGGCTTCGATCCGAGGCCCCTCGCAATCGCGTGGCCGGCCGAATGAGTCAGGTATGCCCCTCACATTGGGAATTGGCAGCCTGTGTGGGCCAGTTTACGTGTCCGGGAACTACACGTCTTGCTCCAATAGTATCATTAATTTGTATTAGACTGTGGTAGAGCATTTTTATTAATCTTATGTTGTATTATCTTGTTACGTATGAGACGAACTAGTTTATCGTATTACCATTTAATTTGGTTGTAAGTCTTCTCGTTGTAATAGAATTGTTGAAATGTAAAAAAAGAAATTATGGAGTTTGTTCATTTACAACTAATCACGGTAAAGCCTTCCAGGGTCTAGGTAGGGTCTTACAATTGTCATCCGATGATAACCCACAATGCAAAAATGGGCAGTTGAAAGTATAAGTTTGTATGCAACTTAATATTTTAATAATGAAATATTAGGACACACGACATTACATTAAAACGAAAAACAAACATGAATTGCTTTTGTGGTAGAACCAAATAACAACTGTAGGTTTCTCTAAACCTCCTTTATTTAGAAAAGCATACAACATCCAACAAAGATAGCATATATGTATATATACCGTCAAACAATACTTTTGACAGATCTTCCTAATGAAACCCAAAGAGTCGATATAATCCTTGTAATTTCCAAAGAATCCGATAAATTTACCCTTAGACAACGGAAGAGAGAAACTAGTCCCACCACCTTGGCCGTATGATCCATAGGTGTTCCCTTTGTTGGTATGGAAAGACAAAGACGTAATCACCGTATGGTTGTAAAAGTCACCAAATGTTCCACTAACTCGAATGAGGTCCTCGTCATCATCAAACTTCACCTGAGTATTCCAAACAAATCCATCATAAATGCTATATATGTAATAATATGAGAAGGTATTAATTAATTATTCGTACATTTATATATACATATATATGTAATAGATGTAGTGATCAGAGCTCACAGGTACCTCGGTTTAAGTGTGCCACCATCGCCACCATATGTAGGAGAATTGTGTGAGACTGTTGTTATCCTCATAAGTGAACTTTGATGGAATCTACGACGACTCCACTAGCGATGCGGAAACCGACAATCCTACCAACGGGTTTGAATACCCAGGATTAACTCCACCATTACCTCCCCATGGTCCAACCTCTACTTGACTAGCGACTGCATATATATGGATCCAAAATACGAAATTAATAAAAAGTGAAGTGGTGTTGTTGGAAATAAAGAAATTAATAAATACGTAAACCTAGCATTCATATATATAGAGTTAACCATAGTGAAACAGCATACCATTTTCCTTGCTATGAATAATATTTGAACAATTAAGAATCTTAAGCTATGCTGTACATCAAGCCCCAATCCATGGAAGCTTATTTATAGACTTCAGAGATTATGCATACACGGAGTATGCCTTTTTTTTCTTTTGTTTTGTCATAACAGTTGACTAATTCATACAATCCATCACGCAATGCTAACAACCAATTCCAGAGGAAGCATCCCTTCTCATGGGTGAAGGGCTGGTTGTTAGAGAAATTATTTGTTAATTTTTGAGATTGGGACTAATTAACAATTTAATATGACAACTAATTTGACGTATGCACTTAATTTATTGCCGACATAAGCACCTTGATGTAACTTACCCCTCTCTTCTACCTAACGTTGATATTGGAGAAAATAAATATATACTCGGCAGTACTCTAACAACCAATATACTATACGGTTTGGTTTATTAATTTGCATATATATATATATATATATATGTAGTAAAAGCAAGGCACACAGCAAACCGTTCGGATGTTGATTATAGTTCATTTTAATTCATTTAATTCATTTTTTGGTGTAAATGGTTATTAATGTAGTGTAGATATAGATATAGGTAGGTAGATGTATTTTTATATATATATAGAGAGAGAGAGAGGGGGAGAGAGGGAGAGAGAGAGAGAGAGGGAGGTTCTGAAAACCTAAAAAAAAACTGGACCGGACTGTGAGGGCTCCCAGTGCTCTTCAATTTTATTTTATTTTTTGAGTTTTTCTATATATATACAAGGGGTAATTTTTTTTTTTGAGTTTTTCTATATTTTTTTTTTGAGTTTTTCTATATAACCAAGTCCAAAGGAAGCACTCCTTCTCATGGGTGAAGACCTGATTGTTAGAGAAATTATTTAAATTATTTTTCGACGTAACTAGTATCTATTACCCCTCAGTTTTACCTTACATTGATATTTGAGAGAACATATATAATTAGGCAATCTAACAACCATATGTTTGTCCAAAATCTAACAACCATAAGTTTATTATCTTTGTCATCTTCCAAATGTCATTGCACACACACATACACTTCACAGTAGCTTTTTGAAAACATCGTTCTTTGACTGTGTTTATATGTACATATAGTGGTCATTGGATCAAGACCCGCAAACGGAATATTGAAGCCCCTCAGGACTGCAAGATTTGCGGATGCAATGGTCCAGATTTTTCTGGATAATGCTGGTGATCTGGTATTATTAATTTAACTTGGCAACTACTATATAATAATAATAATAATAATAATATATTTCTATGGTATTCTCCTCTTTTTTAGTTATCATTGTTATACAATTCCAACATCAGCTTCATCAAACCTTTACCCAACTTTAGAAATTTATTGCCAAGAGCATTGAATCTGTAGACCTCAACTTTAGCAGACATGGACATATGGTGACACCTCTTTTGAGATAAGAATCTTTCTTTGTAGATTGTATGTATGAAGTTCTTCAACTTGAACTTTGTGAAGTAGTAGTAAATCAAGTTGGATGTTTAGTGAAACTCATATTTTTCTTCTTTTTGATCATGTATTGATTGTTCATTAGATTGCATTATATATAATATATATAAGCAGTGGAAGCCTTGACCGATAATCTGCACTCTATAAAAAATACGCATCCTATAAATCTGCACTCTATAAAAAATCTGCACACTTCAAAATATGCGTTCTAAAAATCTGCACATTGTATGTTTCCTATTGTTGTTTTTCTTTCTTTCTTCCGGATGCCAATCTCTAAGAGGGTATATTTATATGCCAATCTTTATGTCCTGTTGATGTTGTAGGCTTGTAGCTTAGAATGGGTTGGATCAAATATACTTTTTGTTGTGGTAACTGAGATATCAGAATCAGGGCCAAAGGGAGAACTAAATGCATCATGGATTTAATTGAAAGTGTCATGAATGAGTTTGGTTTTCCCATCTGCTCAGACTCTAGATCTCATCTCAGGTTCAATTTCTCATCCTGTAAAACTTTGTGCCAAGAATAATAAATGAAAGTGTCATGGATGAATTTGGTTTGCCATCTGCTCAGATCTCAGATCTCATCTTAGGTTCAATTCTTATTGTTTACAACTATGCGCCAAGGATTATAAATGGTTGAGGGTTTTAATTTTTCTTCTCCTCCTTTAATCTTTCAACAACAATGTTAACATTATGATTATCTCTAACATGTGATCATATAAGTGCGATTTGAAATTAATTTGTTCATGTGTGTTCCTGGTGGTTTCAAAGTGCTCTTGGTGTTGGGTAATGAAACTTCAGTCCGGGTTTCAAAGTGCTCTTGCTCTTCGTAAGTTTTTTTGTAGTTTGTATATTTGTTCTATTATTTATTGTTGCTTGTATGTACTGATTGTTTTTTCGCTTGTCCGGTGAGTTTTTTTTTCTGCTGTTGTATAATGCATGCTACTGTTTTTTTGCTGCTATTATGTGGATCAAATGCTTTTTTTGCATGTAACAAAAGTTGCTGGTGTTTTTTTGTTGTTATTTAATTCCCATGATGCTGTTGCTGAAAAAAAGAGTTTTATGTGTAGCTTTTAATGTTGTTTTGCACGTTTTGCAAATGCAGGGAAACACCCAAGGTTGCTAAGTACCTTTGATTCTTGGGCAAGTGTTTCGTCGAGTACGAGTCTTTCTGCAAGCAATACTTTGTTCCGGATGCTCCATTGATTTGCTTCTAAATACCATAAATACAAGTTTCTCGGTGTTACATAGCTGTTACTGCAAAAAATTATTAAATCTTCAAAGTTTCTATTTTAGCATAGTTGTTAGGGATAGTATTGCTTCGCTTGAAAATATGAAGAAGATAGTATTGCTTAAGGTTCATTTTCATCCTAAGTTCTTTTTTATGTCTTTTAGCTCCTTTTTGTCACAATTAACTCACGTTCAAGATATTGTAATTTTCATTTTTTGTTTTGTTTGAGAACAAGTACATTATAACATTTATATTCTTACTGTCTAACTAGATTTGAATTTTTGTATTGATGTGAATCAAGGGTTATTTTGGATTTAAATGTAAACCATAATTAAATGTGATCAATAGTACACGTTTCTTCTTACTCTTTTCACCTTAACTTCTATTTGCATACAGTTTGTTTGTCTTAGCACCATATATAAGTTGCTACTTGCTTCTATCAAAACTGTGTTCTAAATCTTAGATTGTGGCCATTGGATAACAAATTCCATAAGACGCTATGAATATATAAAATCAAGCATTGTCATGTTGCTTAATAATGACCAAAGAGTCCAACCAAGACAAATAAATTCTAGCATACTTTTCTCTTTTTTACATCCATGACCATTATTTCCATCATTTGGGAATGGAATACCATTTATACGATCTATAGAAAATTATATGTAAATGCTTTGATTGATGTATGTTATTTTGCAAAGTGATATATTGTTTATAATTTATATTTGTAAGGTAATTTATTAATTGGTCATCGTTCATTGACAATTTTACGTCATTCAAACATTACATTCAAAACACTTATCAAACAATCAGTTTTTATTTTACATTAAATCATATAGTCTTTTAAATATTCAGATCACTTAATCATTCTACAACATATCATTTAGTATGTACCAAACAACCCCCTAGAGGCTTAGATGAGTTGATCTAATTCAATTATTTGTTGTATACGAATTTTGATAACCATTATAATTAAACTAAATCACCTTACCGGATAAACATGTCAAAGACCGAGAATCTTACCCGGTAAGAGTGATGATAAAGATGGAGAGTCTGACCCGGTAAATGATAGGTGACGACTCGGTAAGGATGGAGAGCTAACCCGGTAAACACTTATCGGGTGAATTGTTACATATGATATCGTTTAATGAATTGCAATCTTACCTTGTAAAGTATGGTACGTTAAATCTTACTGGTAAGCGTTTGGAAACATGACCCTTAAGTGTAAATATATCATCCTTAAAATCTCCTCTAACAACACCACCAAAGCTTCATAATCGTTTACATTTGTGGCTCCGGCCGCATTGCGCGGGTACACTACTAGTATATATATATATATATGTACACTACTAGTGTGTGTGTGTATATATATATATATCAGTTGAACTTGAACTTGAACACGGGAAGTTTAAATACAAATTAGTTGAAAGTTACAAACTATAGAAACTGGTTCAAATCAATATAAAAATAAATTTTTTCATGATTTTTTTTTCATCAAATGCTATGATTTAAGATGTTATTACACATATGTTTGTTTCATAATGTAAAAGTTTCACATGTATTTGTCTTTATAAGTTCAAAGTTTTTCATATATTTTTTATGAAAAATTTCACATGTATTTGTTTAATAATAAAAAAGTTTCATATGTAATTTTTTCATAAGGTGAAACAAACATATGTGAAATAATATCTTAAATCATACAATTTGATGGAAAAAAATAACGAAAAAAATTATTTTTATATTGATTCGAACCAATTTGTATCTTTTAACTGGTTTGTATTTCAACCAACCTTTCTCTCTCTCTTTCTCTCTCTATATATGTATATATCGTTCATTAGTTATATTATTGCCTTCCTGTCTTTCATCTGAAAGCAACTACTCTCATGTTAAATGTGATTTATTTGTAGAAGTTCAAATAAAAAGCACAAAACAAATAATTAACGCATATGTGGATTCAAACAGAAAGTAAGTTATAAGATGGAGTGAAAGATTTCTTACCCTTGTTGAATCTTTTCCAACTATTGGCCATCATTGTCGTTTCTATTGCAATGACTTATGAGGCTTTAGTTACGGCTAATTACGATATCATATTACTTATTAATCGGTATAAGAGAGAATTGTGGTTCGTACGTTTAAAATTGAAGAGGTGCATTTGGAGATGTGTTTACAACAAGGTACGTAACGGTTACATTTAAATTTGATGTATTGAATAAAAATATATGGTTTCAACATCACCTTAGAACAAGGCTTTGGTTGATAAAAAATGGTTGGGTGGTTTAAAAATTAAAAATGTGAAGGTTTAACAGGGAAAAAACGATTGCACATTCAACGATTGTACATTCAAGGCGAATCGATCAAATTAGTTGAATTTGCAGAAAGATTACAATGTTCACACACTTTCGAGATGTCTGGCCTCTCCCAAAACGGTTTTCGCTCAATGGAATTGACACAAAACAGAAAACTTTCTACGAATCCCCTCCCCTATTTATATTACCCCTCTATTGACTTATGACCCAACAATAGACGTGTTGATCCAGGGTATAACAATAACTTCCCCCCAACTCACACCTTGTCCTCAAGGTGGAAAAAATAGAAATACGGGTCCAACCATATGCGAGAAGTGAGAAGAATGCAGATGTTACCCCCCATTAGGCATAATAGGCTTCAAGTGCTACTAATTCTGAAGATGATCCCAACAAGACTTTCTTTACACCATTTTTAAATAGTCTATTGATTTAATTTTTTCGGGACTAGGTGGAAAAAATAGAAATACGGGTCCAACCATATGCGAGAAGTGAGAAGAATGCAGATGTTACTCCCCATTAGGCATAATAGGCTTCAGTCTTGCTAATTACGAAGATGATCCCAACAAGACTTTCTTTACACCATTTTTAAAACCCCAAGTGATGGAAAATTGACTACATTTGATATCGACCAAGTAGTTTCTCCCTCAACACCACCAAGAAGACTTGATTCTTCACACAATAAGAATTCACGTGATATCCTATGTTCTTTGAATAAATATAATTGCTAGATATTGTGTTATTCAAAATTTGATGAATTGTACAACTAATACAATGAAATGTTATCCATAAGTGGTTTTTGCACCAAAGGCTGAAATATTGGAACTTGTGGAGAAACCATCATTCAAGAGGCAATAAAGCACAAAATAGCATTTAGTCTAGGACAACCAAAGATGGAAATTGTTGCATTTATTTTGAGAGGAATGAAGGCATGGGCAAATTGTTGAACCCTGCATATAGATTATGTGTTCCATTTTTCGTTTTCTGTATGTATAGTTGTGCGTATATGATTATTGATCCTAACATTGATTGCTTTAGGGACTAAGCAGAAACCAAGTGCATTAGCGGTTGAGTTTGGTTCTATAGAAGAAATTCAGCCTTTGTCCAATGAGGTAACCTCAATAGAATTTATGGTTCCATTCATAAGTCCTTAGAGTTTGATCATTTGATCTATAAAGAGATTGCTATTTTCCCAAAATATGGATCTGATACACCAGTGAATTAATGATGTCATGTTACCAATATGTTAACATTTTGATTTTACTAGCTACCTTATAATACTCCACAAGTAATAATTTGAAGTCTTTATGCTATCATTCGCATTACATAGTCGAAGATATGTGCATCTTTTGGAAAATGAAAGATATTACTATTTTTCAAATTTAAAGGATATTGAGATACTTTATTGTCAGGTCCTAATTGGAACATATTCCAAACAGTGGACTTACCTGCTAATGGCTTTAAGACTGTTTGGTCACTTTTAAAGAAAGTTGAAATGTTGAATATTAGTAGCAAATACCTCAATAGTGAGGAAATATGAATTGATTTAAGACTGTTTGTTACAATAGGCCGTTGGTCTTGGGTTCGATCTCAACCTCCTCGCAATCGCCTTGCCGCTGAATGAGTCAGGTATGCCCATCACATTGGGAATTGGCAGGCCTCTGTGGGGCGGTTTGCGTGTCCGGGAAATACACGTCTTGCTCCAATAGTATCATTAATACACTACTAAACGAAAGACTTTTACCTAAGGACCTTTCCTTGGAAAATCTGTTGTTTCCAAAGGGTGATTCCTCACAAAACCGTCACAAAATTTGGTTGCTAAATATCCGGTGGTTAATTCAAATTAGTGATAGATTACCCAGAGATTCTTTATTCTTTGGTAATCCGTTGGTTTTTTCTCGAAAAACATCGGATTTTACCGAACCACTAGTATTTTCTGGGTGATCCGTGGGTAATCACCGACGGAAATTTCCCTGGGTAATTTTTGTGGGTGAAAGTTATTTGTTTTGTAGTCGTAATTCAAACACAAAGTTGAATCTTTTCCATCTGTTGGCCATCATTGTCGTTTTTATTGCAATGACTTATGAGGCTTTAGTTTCGGCTAATCACGATATCATATTATTCATTAATCAATATAAGAGAGAATTCTGGTTCATACGTTTAAAATTGAAGAGGTGCAATTGGAGCTGTCATTACAACAAGGTACGTAATGGTTACATTTAAATTTGATGTATTTATTAGTTACACATGCCTCTTAATTGGCTATGTAGCTTGCAGATTCTCTAAATTCTGGTTTTAAAGAAATTGTTTTTCTCAACTTCAATGCAAACTTTGGATTCATTAAACTTAATGCTAATGAAATGAAATGAAGTTGTTTGACGTCTTATTGGTTTGTTGCAGACAAAGAGGGAAGTGACACACTCAAGGTCTAGGTAGTAATATTTTGATGATTTTTTTTTGACAAGTGTGTGGATTCATTGGAACGTTATGGTTAATTTCTTTTGAAATATTGTTGTATTTTGTGACAATATATAAATTTTTATCATTTTTACAATTTTGATGTCTTTCTTGATTGATTGTTGTTATTAATTAAATTATTATTATTACTGATTATTATTATTATTACTATCATCATCATCATCAATATCGCTAATGCAACTGTCGACAAGCTAAGCGTTTGGTTTAAGTGTGACACATGGCTAGGCCAAATTAACATGATAGAATTGTGGTTGGGCCAAATGGACACAAGTTTGGGATTGATTACAGAGAAGTAATTGCCTAGGTTATACGACTTGGAGACTATCCGTCTTGTATCGGCATTAGCAGGAAAAAGGGGATGGACAATTCACAAAATGTGAAGTCCACGTTCTTGAACAGTTTTTAAAAGAACAAGTATATCAGGTATGTAAACAAAGGGGAAGAGCAAAACGCCTGCCGATTGAAGAAGGCTTTGTATGGCACCTCCTGCGTGGTATATATAGTAGAATCGATGAGTATTTTCTAAAGAGCGGCTTCAAAAGGTTCCCATATGAAAAAACTTTTTACATTAAAGAAGACAAAGGTAATCTGTTAGTTGTATGCGTTTATGTTGATGATTTGGTATTCACGGGAAATTATTTTAGTCTATATGAGAACTACAAGAAATCCATGAAATATGAATTTTAGACGACTGACATGGGTCCCTCCTCTACTTTCTGGGAATCGAAATGAAACAAAAGGCTGGTATAATATCATCTCATAAACGAAATATGCAAGGACTTTAGTAAAGAAGTTTAACTTGAACGAATCTTGTGTTGCATCTACTCCTAGGGAGATTGGTTTGAAAATCCCTAAATATATGTTAGAAAAGAATACCGATCCTACGTTGTTTCGTAGTTTGATTGGCCACCCGTCCTAGTATATAATGTTTTCAGTGAGTATGAATAATATTTGAACAATTAAGGATCGGAAGTTATGCTGTACATCAAGCCCCAATCCGTGGAAGCTTATATATAGACAGAGGTTAGGGGATTCAGAGATTATACATACAAGGAAGATGCCTTTTTTTCCCTTTTCTTTTTTCATAACAGTTGTCTAATTGATACAATCCATCACGCAATGCTAACAACCAATTCCAGAGGAAGCATCCCTTCTCATGAGTGAAGGCTGGTTGTTAGAGAAACTATTTGTTAATTTTTGAGATTGGGACTAATTAACAATTTAATATGACAACTAATTTGACGTATGCACTTAATTAATTGATGACATAAGCACCTACGATGTAACTATTTCCCCTCTCTTCTACCTAACCATATACTATACTGTTTGGTTTATTACCTTGCATATATCTCGTAAGCCACAGCAGACCGTTTGAATGTTGATTATAGTTTTTTGGATTTCAATTTAATCATTTAATTCTCTTCAAGTGATGCTAGTTCTTTTTCTTACATACATGCTGAAACTAAAAGTAGACTTACCAAATTAAACAATATGAAATCAAAGAAAACCAGTTGATTCTTTACCTTTACATATATATGTAGTAAGCAACGCACACAGCAGACCGTTTGGAGGTTGATTATAGCTTTGTGAATTTCATTTAGTTCTTTTCGAGTGATGCTATTTCTAGGAAAATTGGGATGGATTATTTGAATGTTGAGGACTCGCCTCTTGGCAATATCTAGCTAGTGATGCTGCTTCTTTTTCTAATATACATGCTGAAATTAGACATATATGGCTTCTGTAGTTGAATCTATTTTTCCTGTTGCTCTTTATCACAAGAAACACAGGCATTGCTATTTTATTTATTTCGAAGAGAATAGAGTATCAATGGAGGATTATTTTTGGTTTTTAAGATATATATTATGGAATTCTTAATATTACAAATTGCATAATCAATGTTAATGTAGGTTTATATTTGAAACATAATACAACATGAAATCAAAGGAATCCCAGTTGATTCTGATTATCTTATTTGTTAAAAAAGATGTTACCAAACTGTTCAAGAAACATCGGTGTGCTTATGTTGAGAATTTTAAATATTAAAATACCAACCTAGTTTTGTTTAAAATGACATTTTATCTTCAAAATCTAGCCGTCAAAAAAACCATCGCGTTAATTTATCTTAGATTTTTATTTGTTTGTTTTGTCCAATTTTTTCACCAAGGTTTCTGGTCTATTAACTTGACTAGAGTTTCCTTCTTTTTAACTCCATTTGGCAAGGTTGGTGTTTGTTGATTGGGTTGGAAACGTGAACAGAACCAACAGATGGATACCATTAATGACCAGCAACTTTCGTTGATTAAGGTTGTTTCTATAATAACTTGATGATCTACTCGATTAGCCTGTAGATATATGGACCAAAAATACATAATCAATTGATAAAAGTCAAGTGGTGTTGGAAACAAAGAAATTAATTAATAAACCTACCGTATTGATTTGAACCAGGTTGTATAGTTTGTACACAAATATGAGTTTGTATTTGAGCATCCCTCTTCACTTAACTCATATTTATGTACAAACTATACAAACTTGTTCAAATCAATATAAAAATAATTTTTTTTTTCATTAAATGCTATGATTTAATATATTATTACGTATATTTTTGTTCCATAATGTAAAAGTTTCACATGTATTAGTTTTCATAACTTGAAAGTTTCTCATATATTTTTTTATGAAAAAGTTTCATATGTTTTTTGTTTAATGATGTAAAACTTGCCCATGTAATTTTTTCATAAGGTGAAACAAACATATGTACAACAATATCTTAAACCATTGCATTTGATGAAAAAAAATTACTTTTATATTGATTTGAACCATTTTATATAGTTTGTACACAAATATGAGTTTGTATTTGATCATCTCTCTTCACTCTTATATATATATATGTGTATATATACATATATATACATATATATATATATACATATATATATATATATATTTAACGATGTGAAAGAGGCATACTATTTTCCTCAATTGCTATGAATAATTTTGAAGGAGCTGAAGTAGTTATGATGTACATCAAGCCCCAATCCGTGCAAGCTTATTTATAAACACATGTTAGGGGATTAGAGTTTATACATACAAGGAATATGCGTTTTTTTCTTTATTTTTCATAACAGTTGACTAATTCATACAATCCATCACCCAATGCTCACAACCAATTCGAGAGGAAGCATCCCTTCTCATGGTTGTTAGAGAATATATTTAAAATTAATGTTTTGAGATTGGGGCTAATTAACAATTTAACGTGACAACTAATTTGATGTATGCACTTCATTTATTTGAAGACATATACTAGGCACTCTAACAACCATATATTGTTTCACTACGAAACAATTAACTTTTACCCACAAAATTCACCGAGCGAAACATTCAATAAAGATCCGGTGTTGTTTCAAAAAATTAAAAAATAAACAACTGTTGTTATTGGAAAATTAAGGATGTAATCACCTAATGGTAGGAAATCTGAAAAAGGGTATATGAAGAAACAACAAGACAACAGTAATACATACATATATACTTAGATAGGTAGATGTATGTAGATATATATATATATATATAGAGAGAGAGAGAGAGAGAAAGAGGGAGGTCTAAAAAAACTGAAAAACAACTTGGGAGCCCTTCATCTAAAATAAATACATTTGTGCATAAACAAAATGCATACAAGCGTTTTTTTTCTATGTATTAATGCATTTACAAATTAACAGTATGCATTTGTTTGTGCATAGGGCTCTGTCCAGATGGAGGTCTCTCACGTTGTTCTTCACTTTTTTTTAGGTTTCCCGTGAACCTAACCTTATCTATATATATATATAGAGAGAGAGAGAGAGAGAAAGAGAGAGAGAAAAGCAGGTTCATATGATAATGGTCAAATTACGTACAAAACAATTGTGATTTTACATTAATGGCCAAAATCAAAAAGTGTGCGGTCTACCCTATGGCCGCGTGTGAATGTCGCATGGCAAGGTCGCGTGAATCACATGTGATTTTGTATGTGATGTTAGTGAAAAATCAATGTGATCCGATTATTCTTTTATTTTCTTAAACATGTATCATTCTCGTATGAATCTAACTCTCTCTCTCTCTCAATATATATATATATATATATATATATGAAACATTAATTACCAATTGATGTGTGGCAACTTTCCCACCAAATTCTTTAACAATTTCTTTAATACCCGCTTAATTCTCATAAGAGAACGTCAAGAAAAATTCATAACACTCTCTCATGGATCAGATTGTGGAAAAACCGTTCTGGTTACTAGCTAGGTGTAGTAGGAATGTCAAAAATCCTTTTAACGTGTAGAATCCAACCAATCGATTGGATCAATGAACAAATTGTTTGAGGTTTTTCTGTGTCTCTTCTCATTCATTGTCAACATCTATATATATTGCAAGGAATCAAAAGAGACTAACTCTAAGAAAGGAAATAATACTAACCACTGTAAATAGCGTGATTGACTCAATCACCACAATATTATTCCTATCATAATACTCCTAATTATTGCCACAATATTTTCCTTAAATATCTCAACACCCCCACCCCCCCCCCCTCAACTTGGAGCATGCGGGTCTAAGATGCCCAACTTGGAAAGGAGAGTATCAAAGTGTTGTTTTCCAAGGGCCTTAGTAAAGATATCAGCCAATTGTGTCTTTATCGGCACATAAGAAGGGGCAATAAGACCATCGGTGATGGCATCACGAACAAAATGGCAATCGACCTCAATATGTTTTGTTCTCTCATGAAAAACCGGATTGATTGTCACAAAATACTTTAACAGCTTGTGAATGATGCACACCCAAACTCAATAATAGTCCTTTCAACCATTTCAACTCACATGTGAGAGCTGCCATCGAGCGATATTCGGCTTCAGTTGATGAGAGGGAGACAGTTTGTTATTTCTTTGTCTTCTATGAAGTGGGAGAATGACCAAGAAACACGAGCCACCCGGTAAGGGATCGACGGGTAAGAGGACAAGCCGCCCAATCCGAGTCACACCACCCTTGTAGAGTCAATTCACTCTCTGCACGTAAAAGAATGCCCTGACCAGGTGTCCCTTTTAAATATCGAACAACCCTTAAGACAGTGTCCCAATGTTCAACTCGAGGTGCCTGCATAAACTGAGACAAGATATGCATAAAATATGCTAAATTTGGTCGTATGACAACCAAATAAATGAGACGTCTGACAGGTTGTCGATACTTCTCCGGATCCTTCAACAGCTCGCCTATAGCATGACCGAGTTTGTGCCTTTGTTGAATTGGAAAGCTTGAAGGCTTTGCACCCAAAAAACCTATTTCAGAAATGATATCCAAAGAATATTTTCTTTGACATAAGAACAATCCCGTGGAACTACGTGCAACCTCGATACCAAGGAAATATTTTAATGTGCCAAGATCCTTCATTTTGAAGCAATCACTCAAATAAGCTTTGAAAGTCCCCAAGGCAGTGGAATCGTTCCCAACAATAATGAGATCGTCAACGTACACAAGAACATTTATTTGGACAGTGTTAGGCGTTTTGTATACCCTGAGGTATGTAATAAATAAGGCTAAAAGCAAGTATACTTTTGGTGTTACTATCGTCCTTTCAAGTAATAAGTGGTACAAAGTACCGAGTATCGTCCACAGAGATCGGAGTAAAAAGTTGTTATAAAAGTCTAATGAAAGAAATGAATTCAGATGGCGATTTAGAAGGATTCAATTGTCTGTTTGTTTTGAGTCACTTTAACAGATTTATAACACAATAAAGCAAATAGCAAGGGTATAAGATCTATGGTAAAGTTAAAACTAATTCCAGTGGGCAATGTTGTAGGGATGCTACAGCATTCTATTCTATAATAGCTCGTTCCACTACCTATTTTGAGTATTCCTTCCGGACTTATACCAGTATACTAATGTTTAGCTATCAACCCATATTCCTATGAAGTATCAAGACCAGTGATAGCAACATGGTATTCTCAAAATAGATGGCTTAGCAAATTCCTTTGTCTAATTAATCCCTCTTCCGAGGTGATTCCATATCATCCAAGTGGTGTGCATTCAATGGATTATTCCTAAGTCCATGGCACTTTGACACTTTGATAAGTGACCGACTTGTCAAGAATATTCAATGAGAAAAACATAAAAAGGTAACTTTTCCAAGTAAACTTCTCATATCCTTCAGATTGACGTGCATATTGTGGCTTATTCCTAAGTCCACGGCACATTATCAATATCAAAGTGATCAATCTGTCAAAAAGTGTCGTTTGGATTTAAAAACTTTAGATGAAATAATGAAATATTGTTATTATAGAATAATGCTCACTTTCTTTGAGTTTAAAACCTTACCATTTCACTTATACCCTAGCTAATAAAAACTAGCTACTCATACTAACAATGAAAGAAATATAAATGACTAGAAGTAAAGACATAACTGTGTTACAATGACCTCAACACCTCCTTTTTATACTAGGAGGTGTCACAAAATACAAAAACTATGGACCAATGGTCCAAAGGTCATATCAAGCATCTTTCATCACATACAAAAAGCAAAGATTCCTATTCCAAGATGCTTTCTAGTTCAGCTGAAAATATATATACAAACCATAATATAATAAGTAACTACTAGATTATCTAGATCCTTCCATTGATTTAGCCTTTCTTTGCCAATATCATATTCCTCCCCTGCTGTCAGTTGCTGCAACATTCCAACAGCATTCACCTGAAAGAGAATAAGCTACCAAAAGTGCAAAAAGACAAGTAAAATCCAATACTTAGCTCCGACTACTATAAATGAAAAATAAGATAACAAAATGACTCAAATTGGGATAAAAAATAAGAAAAATATATTAACTATAATTATAAAATAGGTGTTTAATATAGTGAATCTCACTACATATCAGACAGCTCCTTGGGTTAATGTAAAAAAGAGAATAATCAGGGTAGGATTGCAAGAAACCATACCCTTTCAAAGCCGCAGCAAGCTTAGCAAACCAACAGCTAGGATCTTGTTTCAGTCCATACAGAGACTTACGCAAGTCACACACCATCTTCGGATTTGGTGCCTGGAATCCAGGAGGGAGTTTCATATACACCTCTTCCTTCGGATCTCCGTGTTGTGAACATCCATTTGATGAAGTTCCCAATTTTTCGACGTCGCTACATCTAGAAAAGCACGAACAGTTACCATTTTGGCCACCAGAGCAAAGGTTTCGGTGTAATCGATGCCCTCTGTGTTGATGATTTCCAAGGAGTTAAACTTTGTTGTGTAAACCGACTGACTATCGAGGGCCTGTTTACTGGGAGGCAGTATTTCTATGGTCCAAGTACCATTATCCTCCAAAGCTCGTAACTCTTGCATTTAAGTATTCCAACCAACGTCTTTCATAGCTTCAGGAAATGATTTTGGCTCTTTTTTTTTGATGTAATAGCTGCAATAAGTTCTCAGTATTTCACAGACAAACTTTCACAATTTATATAGTGTGCAATAGGGTAAGGAGTACCTGAGAGATGTTGTGGAGTAGGCGTGATGGGGGATGGACTCTCAATGGTGACCATGTGAGTAACATAGTCTCGTAATAAAACAGACGTATTTTTCGTGCGCATACCTCTGCCCATATCATTTGGTTCACTATTACCGACTGTGGGTTATTTACTTGAAGCAGATGACCTGCCAGAAAGTTGATCCACATCAGTATGCATCTTACTAGACTTACTGGTGTGGGCCATTGTAGCGGTCTATTCGAGCGGCTCACTAGATAGAATAGGCTGAGTGATAGATCCAACGGTATTTTCCTCCATAAAGTTATCAACGTCCATGTCAATTTCATTACTTATCTCCATAATATTTTCCAGCACTATATTCACCATTTCTGAGTCACGGAATGGATACACATCCTCAAAACATTTCACATCTCGTGAAACAAAGAATTATTTAGTATCAAGATCAAACAACTATCATCCCTTTTTGCCGAAAGGATATCCCATGAACAAACATTTCCTACTTCGACTAGCAAATTTATCAGCTTTTGCTTTTTGATTATGTGCATAACACAATGATCCAAAAACACGAACTGTACTCACTCTGTGAAGGAGGATTGCCAACTAAATTTCATACGCGGTTTTATTATTCAACAAAGAAGATGGGGTTCTGTTTATCAAGTGAGCAGCAACGAGGACACCTTCTAACATTAGCTTGAATCCTTAAGGCTCTCCCCATATTCAAAATATGCTTATGTTTTCTCTCCACTCTCCCATTTTGTTGAGCAGTACCGACACAAGTGGTTTGAAACAAAATACCAATTGCAGAACAATAGTCACGGAAACAATAGAACTTTGTACCATTATCACTTTGCACAACTCTAATTTTTTGAGAAAACTGTCTATCAATCATTGCAATGAATGACATAAACATTTGGAAGACATCTGTTTTATCTACTAATAAATAAATCAAAACAGCACGAGAGTAATCATGAACCAATGTCAAAAAATAGTGAGCACCAGAAGAAGAACGGTTCTTGTAAGCCCCCATAAATCACAATGTGCCTTCTCAAAAATTCAAGTAGTTTTAGAAATACTAATCGGAAATGTATCATTAGGATGTTTAGCCCGAAAACACACCTCGCATGCTTTATTTAAACTACCTCTAATGTTACTAACACGCGGAAGTGACTTAACTACTTTCTCGGAAGGATGTCCCATTCTTTTGTGCCACAATTCCAAGATAAATGCTTGACCACTAATTAATATGGGTTGAACCGATTTTCTACCTCCGAAGAAGTAGAGTCCATCACGCCTAACACCCGTTCCAATCACCTGGTCCTGTACAACACACACGTATAAGAGAGTCAAATTGGACGGTACTATGCAGATCGTCGTTCTATTGTGTAACTGAAGTTAGATTGCAACTAAATGTTGGTACAAAAAGAACATGTTTAAGAGTAATTTTGTCCGTTAAACGAACATAACCCTCTTGAGTTGCAACCACGATTTCATCATTCGGGAGACTGACTGGACAATCCAATATTTTATGCGTATCAAATAACAAAGAAGCATCACCGATAACGTGATGTATCGCCCCTGAATCATTAATCTACATTTGATTATTAAACATACCATTCAGACGATTTTCCGAAACCTTTATATTACCAAAGAGCCCCGTGAGGGCCTTCCATTGCTCGGTTGAGAAAACTGCGGAGATGAGTTGTTGCTTCTAGTAGTGTTATTTGATGCCACTTCTGCAGCCCCCATATAGTGGCCGGTGGAAACTGCATTAGCCCGAACCAAGTCCCTGCCACCACCGTTTGTTCTACCCCGACCTCCTCCATCAACCTTCACTCGTTCTTCAAACCGTTCCGAATATCCGATAAGTTCAAAACAATTTGTTGCTTCATGACCCATTTTCTTGCAGTGGCTACACACCAGGTGAGACTTGTCCGGTCTATCCATTTTTCCACATCCACGTCCAGCCGTAGTACGGAACGTGAAACCCAAACCTTCAGGGACCTTGTCTTGGGGAATGGATTTTGCAAGTCAAACTCGTTCGTCTTGGATTACCAATTGATAAGCCCTATCAAGAGAAGGTAATGGGTCTTGCGACAGTATACTAGTTCGTGTATGTGCATAATAATTAGAGTAGAGACCCATTAAAAATTGGTGAAGCATAGTATTATATTTGATACATTTTATATATCAAAATATCCTACAATTTGTGATTTTTTAGACTAAATACCACCCTTGAATATGATTTGTGATTAAGTTTATTTATTTATAAGAAAAGAAAAGGAAAAAAATAATAAAAAATAATTAAACAATTTGCATCTTGGTGTTCGTAGCCAACAAAAGAAGAAAAAAAATTAAATGTTGGTTTTTGGTTTTATTATGTGCAGCATTTCAAAACAGGAAAAAAGAAAAAGAAGCAATGTTATTTATTTTGTGGATCTTTGGTTTTGTCCAGCAGCAAAGCCCACGTCAGATCCCAAATGAAGTCTAGCAGCAACCTTCATCTATCCACGCTAGTCCAGAAACAATACAACGTCTTGTTTGATTTCATTCGGGGGACTTCCCGTGGGAAGAAAGCCGCGGCCAACCCTGCTTATCCACTGTTCGACTACAATTTCAGGGAGGGCAGCCACGTTCTTTGGAGGAGGTTACTTCGATTGAGGTATAAAAACCTCGATGGAACCGTCAGATAAAAAGGGGAATCAATTTTGGAATCGAACGAGAGAATCGAAGTGAAGAGAAGAGGACGATTTTGGGAAGCTTTTATCGGTATTTCTTAAATTTTTTAGGTATTTTTAGATTAGTGTTGTCGTCATCCGCCATCCAAGTTTTATGTGTACGTTCTTAACCACAAGTCTAAGATAGGAAATAACACTAACCACTGTAAATAGCGTGATTGACTCAATCACCACAATATTATTCCCATCATAATACCTTCCTAATTATTGCTACAGTATTTTCCTTAAACATCTCAACAATCAAGAATTTGTAATGTTTTTGTTTCTCTTTTGCCAGCTTCTTGCTAGCCGTAATAAATTTTGGTTTCGTTTCTAAAAAACTTATTGGCATCTACGACAACCCACAATGTTAACATCGGTGTGTAATTCTTCATTTCTAATTATTAACTAGTACATACTATGACGACTATTTTTTGGTCACTACCATTTCCAATTAATTCACCCACTAATAAACACTCTTTAGTGATGACTATTTAGTGATCATAATACTTGGTCACTGACATTTTGAATTAGTGACCACCATTTTTTTGTCACTAATCACAACTTTTCGTGACAAAACTCAAAGTCGTGAAAACATTTCTTGAGAATTAGTGACCACTTAGTGACCAAAACTTATTTTGTCACTAAAATATATATTAATCGATCAAGAGTTAGTGACGATCTTTATTACCGCACTAACGTCACTTTTTATTGTAGTGATCACTTGATAATAGATAGATAGATACAATCTTTTCAACTACAATAAATTTACTTGTAAAATCGATAATCAACATAAGGGGCATTTAAAACTCATTACAGAAATAACACTAACCACTGTAAATAGCGTGATTGACTCAATCACCACAATATTATTCCCATCATAATACCTTCCTAATTATTGCTACAGTATTTTCCTTAAACATCTCAACAATCAAGAATTTGTAATGTTTTTGTTTCTCTTTTGCCAGCTTCTTGCTAGCCGTAATAAATTTTGGTTTCGTTTCTAAAAAACTTATTGGCATCTACGACAACCCACAATGTTAACATCGGTGTGTAATTCTTCATTTCTAATTATTAACTAGTACATACTATGACGACTATTTTTTGGTCACTACCATTTCCAATTAATTCACCCACTAATAAACACTCTTTAGTGATGACTATTTAGTGATCATAATACTTGGTCACTGACATTTTGAATTAGTGACCACCATTTTTTTGTCACTAATCACAACTTTTCGTGACAAAACTCAAAGTCGTGAAAACATTTCTTGAGAATTAGTGACCACTTAGTGACCAAAACTTATTTTGTCACTAAAATATATATTACTGATCAAGAGTTAGTGACGATCTTTATTACCGCACTAACGTCACTTTTTATTGTAGTGATCACTTGATAATAGATAGATAGATACAATCTTTTCAACTACAATAAATTTACTTGTAAAATCGATAATCAACATAAGGGGCATTTAAAACTCATTACAGAAATAACACTAACCACTGTAAATAGCGTGATTGACTCAATCACCACAATATTATTCCCATCATAATACCTTCCTAATTATTGCTACAGTATTTTCCTTAAATATCTCAACAATCAAGAATTTGTAATGTTTTTGTTTCTCTTTTGCCGACTTCTTGCTAGCCGTAATAAATTTTGGTTTCGTTTCTAAAAAACTTATTGGCATCTACGACAACCCACAATGTTAACATCGGTGTGTAATTCTTCATTTCTAATTATTAACTACTACATACTATTTAATGAAGACTATTTTTTGGTCACTACCATTTCCAATTAATTCACCCACTAATAAACACTCTTTAGTGATGACTATTTAGTGATCATACTACTTGGTCACTGACATTTTGAATTAGTGACCACCATTTTTTTGTCACTAATCACAATTTTCGTGACAAAACTCAAAGTCGTGAAAACATTTCTTGAGAATTAGTGACCACTTAGTGACCAAAACTTATTTTGTCACTAAAATATATATTACTGATCAAGAGTTAGTGACGATCTTTATTACCGTCACTAACGTCACTTTTTATTGTAGTGATCACTTGATAAGATAGATAGATACAATCTTTTCAACTACAATAATTTTACTTGTAAAATCGATAATCAACATAAGGGGCATTTAAAACTCATTACATAAAAATAAATAAGTTATGCATTCGAATAAGCAACATAAGGGGCATTTAGTACATTTACAAAAGGGGCATTTAATACAATTACATAGATCGACAAATATAAATAAGTTACGCATTTAAAACGTGGTGCGTGAGAAAAAGGGTATAAGTTTCCTGAACGAGACTCAAACGAAATCAAACCCTAAATCTGAACACTAAATCAAACCCTTTATATCGTACCTTGTTTGAAAGTGAACCATGATCGTTCACATCTTCTCTTACAAAATTAACCCTCGAATCAAAAACTAAAGAAAACCTTATATATAAAACTTGATCGAGGAAGGCGACAGTGGAGGTTTGGCCGGAGGAAGGTGACTGTGGTGATTTCGCGGACGAAGGAGACGGTGGCGGTGTGGCCGGAGGAAGGCGAAGGTGGCGTTTTGGCTGTAGATGGGTCGTAATCGAGAAGGTGGGGTGGGAAAAGAAGAAAGCAGTGAAAGCCTATTTTGTTTATCATTAAGGATCTGATAGAAAAGGAGAGGAAAATGAAAATTAAAAGACGGTGAATTCTTTTATAAAAATTAAAGCATCTCCAATAACTTTTCTATATTTTTTTTCTAAAATAGAGAATGGAAAACCAAAATCTTTAAAAACATTTCTTCCAATTCCACTAGTTTTTTTATTTTAGAAAATTCACCGTTACTTATATTATTAAAATATTTTATACATTTAATAAAATATTATTTTTCTCTCATACACATTTAACTTCAACAATTTTGATTTGTTATATATATATATATACACATTTGTTATATATATACTAAAATATTGTTCCATCTCCTTCCCTACCCTTCATCTCCGACATCCATTCATCACCGTTCAAATTTTACAGACATGTCTTATAAATGAAAAATCTAGTGTAGGTTGTGAAGTTGGGTAAACCTACTATTGTCAAGAAGACACACCATAGCCAACTTTCATAAACAAAAGTGGGGATAAAGCTTCAACGGGATCCAACAGCATTTAAAGATTTGAATTTAACTAGAATAAAAAAAATTACAACCATGTTGAATTTTTATCCCTTTCTCTAGTCCATCAATTCCTACAAGAATAAAATTAGGCTAAAACCCTAAGATTTTTAAAAAATAAATTGGAGATATATTAGGGAGAGGCATCAAATCTCATTATCTATAGGGTCATACCATGCAATTTCTCTCTGGCTTTTGAAGGGGGAGGGTGTCATTACTACCAACAAAGGGGCATCGGAGTTTGTTGTTGGCGATAAATGGCGGAAGAATTAAAAGGGTTGAGATCATTAATACATGCGGTGAATGATGGAGTGTGTAGATGCGGTGGTGAGTGGACAGAGATGAGGGAGGAACGAGATGAGAAGAGAGAGGGAGCCAGAAAACATAGATGAGCATTGACTGACAGGAACCTTGTTGGAAGAGGGGACGTTGTGTAAGAGCGGAGGCAAAAATGATGGTGGAAGCCTGGAACTCTGGAAGGGGAAGGTAAAGTAGAAGGAGACTGACATCATGTATATAAATCATTGAATAAGAAATCCGTCAAAATCGAACCACCAAAAAACATTGAATAAGAAAGCATGGTTCTTTCTCTCATTTTATCTATCCTCACCTAGAAGGCTAGAATCCTTATCAATTTCTCTTTATTTTTCTTCTTGACATCATCTTCAAACCCTTTCCATCAAACTTTAAAATCTAAAACCCACAAAATATTATTTTTTGGTTTATGAGCCTCGAGGAAGAAGTTGGGTTTAATGACACCGTCCGTTGGTCAAGCTCACCACCGTCATCAAGCTCCTTTCAAGTTTGAAACCAAATCTCAAGTAAGGGGCGAGGTTTCCTCGGCGGAAGGGAGCTGAAGGTGTCGCACCGGGTTGAAGGGCTTCATCGAGGTGGCATGACCGGAGATTGCTAGTTTGTTCGAGAAGGGGGAAGTCGACGTCGGTGTGGGGATAGAGACAGGGACGATTATTGTTTTATGTATATGTATAAAATTAATTTTAAATGAAATATAATAACTATAATTTGAAAAAAGAACTTAAAAAGACGATATTACCCTTTATTTAACGGTGCACTAGTTAATAGAGTTAGCCAGTTAGGCGAAGGGACGTAATCCATAACAAAAGTGAAATCATGGTGACCATACAGATAGTTATTTTGTTTGGAGGACTCAACCCAAAATTTTCAATAACCAAAGGGAAAAAATTTGTAATTTACTTTAACTTTTAAATATTAAGTATATTACCTTAAATAAAATAGTTAAAAAATAAATATATTATTCTAAATGATAAATAATAACTTTAAATTTATTAGAGTTTTAACTTAATATATATATATATATATATATTTAGAGAGAGAGAGAGACAGAGAGGAGGTTCATGCGATGCGAGGAGGGTAACAATTTACGAGAATGCAAAACAATCCTCAGCCAATCATCTTTAATCATCTTTGTACATTAAAATTGTCATGTACAAAATCATAAATGATGCGGGCGACTTTCCATGCGACTTATATGTGGTACCTTTAGCAAGACGAGAAAAATGCGTTAAGAAGATTTTGATGAGTTCATGAAGAAGACAAGTACATGAGAAGGGTGCTTATTAAAAGTATAAGTTTGTATGAAGCTTAATATTTTAATAATGAAATATTAGTACACAGAGACATCACATTAAAAGTTTGTATCTCAACAATGATTGAACTGCCACTCATTGCAACCCCACATCCCTTACATATATAACATTTGAGACGTTTTGAAATTTATGAAGTTGATAGCATACCATAGATAAGAATAAGCATCCTCAAATATATTCAACAAATGCAAAATTCTGAATCTTTTTAGCATTAAATGAGTTCTAAAACATCCATCTCAGCTTTACCTTCAACTATAAATAAATTATAAATACTTGGTGTTGCTCTTTCCACTGTTACGCAATCATTCATGTGATTGGTACCCACTTTACAACACTCAAAATGCTCCACAATACCAACCATGGATTCTTTCAACAATGTGAGAGATTCCAACATCCGTAGTAATGAAACTGTCCATCCATGACAGCATAGGTTTAAAAATATCTATACTACCTTCCTTAATATTAATATTGGTTTGAACAAAAAGTCTTAAATACAACACTTTATATAAGCATAAGGTGCAACCATTTTATGCATTAAATCTGAAAATCTCTTAATTACAAGTGTGGAAGCATAATATAAAAGTCATTTATGCATACTTTTAAACCCACACAACCATGGATTCAATTGTGCTAAGCATTGTTGTCGCAATTTTTGCTTTGTTGTCTTCTTTATTGCAATTTGAGCATATAGTACTTATGACTCCTGTTTTGTTTAGATAGGTATGAAAAACGAAGAAGGCCATTTATTTCACCTGGCAATATTATTCATCAAGTACGTATGACTACTGTTCTATTTGATTCCCCTTTCTTTCTCATAAAAAAACGCAACTTAAAGCTCCCCAAGTGCTAGATTTCACCTGTCTTGCTTTCTCCATCTCCGAGTCCAACTCGAAAATGACGACGACGTACCGTTTTTCAGGTACGACTTCTTGTATTTTTCTGGTGCTTCTTGAAATATACGGTTGCTTTTTGTTATTTGTTTTACCTGATCTCTGGATCTTTGCGGTTTTTTCACTCGATTTATTTAGTTTTTTTTGGTATTTGTTTTACATGTAGTTTATGTTCGTTTCTTCTTGAAATATGTCTTTCTTTCTCATATGGTTTGGGGTGGTTTTTGGTTGTTTTGGCGTAGGAGGCATAGGAGGCAGAGCTTAGAGGTAAAGGTAAACATCAAATTCATATTACTAATCATGCCTTTTTTTGCAGCAACAATGGAAGATTTTTTTAAATGTTTTCTTGACTGGATTTTACATAAATGCAATTGGGTGTGGATTTTTTTAAATGTTTTCTAACATGAAAATTCCTCTATTTTCAATTTAATATGACATGTTCTCATTAAAAATTGTTGAAAATATAATTTATCTTTATTAACTTCAGTATTTTTAAATGAATTATTGCATTAATTTCCATTTTTGCTTACCAATAACGTTTTACATCCCACTGCATTAGCGCGTGTACACTGCTACTATAATAATAATAATAATAACAATAGTAACACAAATTTAATGATATGTTATTATCTTTTAAACCATTTGCTAGTCTTGGTTCTTCTATCTTTTGGGACCGAGAGGATTTATCTGCATACATGTTACCCTCCAGACCCTACTTTCGAGTATATTAATATATTGGTTTTCTCTTGTTTGGTTTGATTTGGTTTGACCATGTCTTACAGGCTTGTTCACAGGGAAGTACTGTGCGAGTAGAATTTGGTGATGCAACTAGGGGTGGCAATGGGTCGACCTGGGTTGGGTTCGGGTTTAACCCACAGGCTCTTGGCTCTTGGTGTGGTCAGGTTGTCGTAGGCGAAGAATGTTGCGTAAAATATTGTCAACGAGAAGACAACATTTGGATTGATCAAGGCGTTATCCAACATGTACAAAAACCCTCAGTAGTAAATAAGGCGTTTTTAATCAGACAATTGGTGAATACGAAGATGAAGGAAGGAATGTTGGTGACAGATCACGTAAACGGTTTCAATTCGATACTATCCAGGTTAGCATCTGAACGGTGTCGAGCCCGACAAATAATAAAAGTTTCCTATTACCTCAAATTACAACCAAAATTGTAGTAGTGGCAAGTAGGTTCGAATCCACAGGGACTGGTCGTGAATGAAATTTAACTTCTACGCTTTATAAAAGGGGGGGGGGTGGATTGATATACTAAACTAAACAGAAAAAATTAAAGCAAATAACAAATAAATAAAAACTAGAAATGAGTATAAATCATTGATTGGACCATGTATCATAGACTTGTTCATAAAGGGATTTTTCTCATTCTATTCTGGAATATAAGCATCGATATGCACCAGTTTGGACGTAGGATGAGAAAATATTTGTTTCATCTAAATGCTTCTTTTTCAAACTTTGTATCCTACGAAAGCAGCAGGTGCAGATTTGTTTTATAAAGACTTTTCCACCTCGATAGAGGGTTAAAGTATTTTAAACAACACATACTTATCATCACTAAAATCTGAGACCAATATTACCCGATCTTCGTTAGCTTTCGTTTTTGTGTCTCGTCATTCTTTTTATTCTGTTTTTAATAAAAATCAGAATATCAATGATTTCCCGTAGCTAGGCCATAGTCTAGAATGAGTTTGTGTTTAGTATGTTGCCTCCTTGTTATCGACTCGTATGATACACAATCCGTATGCTTGTGGTTTATAAACTTTAAGACAACAAGTTTTAACTTGATGTTTTATAATTTATAACCACAATCGTACGGGAAATGTAGCATACGGGGTCGATCACAGGGAGACGATGGACTAAATTAGATTTGTTCTAGATTATGGCCTAGCTACGGGATTTCAATATTTTAGTTTTTTATGAAATAAATATAAAAAAAAGAATGACGAGACAACAAAACTAAAAGCTAACGATGATCAGGTGAAGTTAGTCTTGAATTTTAATAATGGTGAGTATTTGTTACTTTAAATACTTTAACCCTCTATCGAGGTGGAAAAGTCTTTCTAAAACAAATCCGCACTTACTTTCATAGGATACAAATATTGAAAAAGAAGCATTTAGATAAAATAAATATTTTCTCATCATACTTCCCTAACTATTTGCATGTCAGGACCGTAATCATTAACAATTTAGTCTAAGTCGAGAATCAATTGAGTAACACCCAAAACCTTGATCCGAGAAAACAAAACCTAATCAAACGAAAGCTTGAATACATATGAAACATAAACATGAATTAATTGAAAGCAGTAAAATTAATGTAAGAAAGCTATAAAGATCGATCCAAAGAGTGTCACACTCTAAGAATCGTTTTTGATCAAACAAAACAATAAAATAAATTTAAGAACATTGCAATAAATTAAAAAGCGTAGGGAATAAAGATAAGGAGAGAAAACATTAACAATAGATCGAAACATGAAAATATGGAGAAAATGAAACGTTACAACGAATGTCAAGTGTTGGATGAGAATTTGTCACATTCCATCTTCATCTTTGGTCCGTCAAAAGGCTTGCATCTTCCTTCAATCTTCAATGGCTCAAGAGAAGAAAGAATTACAAGTAGATGAAAAAAAACCAACCCTAACATAAATCTAAACTAAAAAGATTGAATAGAAAGGAAAAAAAAAACTAAGAAGCTAAAATCTAAAAACCTAAAAGAATAAGAAAAAGATGAGGTTGAGGTTGAGGACAAGAAAAAGAGAACTGAGATGAGATCCTAATCAATATTTAAATAGCAAATGTTTCCAAATAGCCCCTCAAGATTGATGTTCTTTCAAAGATGACCTTTTGCTTTTAATTCTTCCAAAATATTCTCTTTAACTTCGTATTTCTCAACTTGATTTACCAACGAAAATCCATAAAATATCTGTCAAACCCCGACAAAACCACAAAATATAAAATGTAATATCCCCAACGATGGTTATACGAAAATAACAAAAAACTAAATAAACTACATGCAAGCGACTAAACTAGACGCAAAATGCAATTATAAACTAATATGATACATGTAGAAAATGCACTTAACGTAACTCCCACAAGCTAAACCTTTCTTGTCCCAAGAAAGATATTAGAATTTATTATGGAGCTAGTAAAAAGAAGAAAATGGAAAATAAAATAATGAACTCCACAAACATAAAGCGAGTAAATACACAACCTCAATAGACACAATCTTATTCTTAGGCTTTACCATGTACAAATGCAACTTCTTACCATGTGGTTGGATTAAAAAATAATACTAGAAACAATTATTTCATCAAAGTGTCAAAACGACACACACCAAAAAAACATATCACAAAAAATCGCATCAAATAGGTGTTCACAAACGTTACCGTAGCCGCTAAGGAAGGGGAACGATGATCTACATGGATGGATTTCACGAATCCCTCAATTCGCTCAAGTGTGTTTAGGGATGTGTATACACTCAATGTCTACCCAATTGAGAAATATGAAATGCATTCTTATATCACATTTGAAACAATTCTTAAGTCTAATGATTTTCATTAAAATGCATAAAATGAGAAATTTTGGGTATGGTTAAGGGTTATGGTAGGGATTAGGTTTGGTTATTGGAGTTTTGAAAATTTATTTTGCTGAGGATTGTCCTCGGATTCTCGTAAATTGTTACCGTCCTCGTATAAACCTCCCTCTCTCTCTCTCTCTCTATATATATATATATATACATATATTCATGTATCCTTTTTAGTTATGCTTGTGTATAACTACTCAACTACATGTTTCAATCCGTTTTAGTTTTTGGAAAGAAGAACCATAACTGCATTTTGAGTGACTTAGGTGTGCACGGTGTTAAAAAAAGGGGTAAATGTTTAGGCTCAAAATCATTTACAACTTATTACCGTAAAGCCTTCCAGGGTCTAGGTAGGTTCTTACAATTGTCATCCGTGATAACCCACAATGCAAACATGGCAATTGAAAGTATAAGTTTGTACGCAACTTAATATTTTAATGATGAAATACTAGGACACACGACATTACATTAAAACGAAAAACAAATTCTGTAGTAGAAAGAAATATAGGTTTCTCTCAACCTCCTTTATTTCCTCTAAACCTCCTTTATTCGAGAAAAGCATACAACTTCCAACGGCATAGCATATATGTATGCAGTCAAACAATACTTTTAACAGGATCTTCCAAAATGAAACCCAAACAGTCGATGTAACTCCCGTAATTTCCAAAGAATCCGATGAACTTACCCCTAGTCACTGGAACACAAAAACTAGTCCCACCACCTTAGCCGTATGATCCATAGGTGTTCCCTTTGTTCCCTTTGTTGGTATGGAAAGACAAGGACGTAATCACGGTGTAGTTGTAAAATTTACCAAATGTTAGACTCGAATGAGGTCCTCATCGTCATCAAACTTCACCTGAGTATTCCAAACAAATCAATCATAAATGCTATATATGTGATAATATGAGAAGGTATTAATTATCCTTACATGTACATGTACGTACATATATATATATAATAGATGTAGTGAGAGTTCACACGTACCTCTGGTTTAAGTGTGCCACCATCGCCACCATATGTAGGAGAATTGTGTGAGACCTGGCTGTTATCCTCAGAAGTGAACCTGATGGAATCTACCACGACTCCACTAGCGATGCAGAAACCGACAATCCTACCAACTGGTTTGAATACCCAGGGATTAACTCCACCATTACCTCCCCATGGTCCAACCTCTACTTGACTAGCAGCCTGCATATATATGGATCCAAAATACAGAATTAATAAAAAGTGAAGTGGTGTTGTTGGAAATAAAAAATATTAATTAAATACGGTAATCGTAAACCTAGCATTCACATATATATATATATATATATAAATAGAGGCCTCTTCAAGTGTTAACTCAATTATTTGTGTTAACCGTGTTAACCCATCGTTTCACTGGTGAACACATGCTCGTTCACCGGTGAAACACCATTCACTTCACCGGTGAACGAATGGTTTCATACATGCATGCTCGTTCACTGAACTCTATTCGTCTGTATACAAGCATCGTGTTCACCAGTGAACGATGGGTTAACACGGTTAACACAAATAATTGAGTTAACACTTGAAGGAGCCTCTAAATATATATATATATATATATATATAGTTAACCATAGTGAAACAGCATACCATTTTCGTTGCTATGAATAATATTTGAACAATTAAGGACCGAAGCTTTCTTTGTACATCAAGCTCCAATCCATGGAAGCTTATTTATAGACAGAGGTTAGGGGCTTCAAAGACTATACATACAAGTAATATGCCTTTTTTCCTTTTCTTTTTTCAAAACAGTTGACTAATTGATACAATCCATCACGCAATCCTAACAACCAATTCCAGAGGAAGCATCCATTCTCATCGGTGAAGGGATGGTTGTTAGAGAAATTATTTGTTAATTTTTGAGATTGGGAATAATTAACAATTTAATATGACAACTAATTTGACGTATGCCCTTAATTTATTGATGACATAAGCACCTACGATGTAACTATTACCCCTCTCTTCTACCTAACGTTGATGATATTCGAGAAAACAAATATATACTAGGCAGTACTCTAACAACCATGTACTGTTTGGTTTTTTGTACCTTGCATATATATGTAGTAAGCAACGCACACATCAGACCTTTTGGATGTTGATTGTAGTTTTTTCAAATTCATTTTAATCATTTAGTTCTTCTCGAATGATGCTATTTCTAGGAGAATTGGGACTCGCCTCTTGGCAATATCTACCTAGTGATGCTGCTTCTTTTTCTAATATACATGCTGAAATTAGACATATATGGCTTCCGTAGTTTAATCTATTTTTCCTGTTGCTCTTTATCACAAGAAGCAGGGGTTGCTATTTTATTTATTTCGAAGACAATAGAATATCAATGGAGGATTATTTTTGGTTTTTAAGATATATATTATGGAATACTCAATATTAGAAATTGCATAATCAATGTTAAGGTAGGTTTAAATTCGAACCATAATACAACATGAAATCAAAGGAAACCCAGTTGATTCTAGATTATCTTATTTGTTAAAAACATGTTACGGAACTGTTCAAGAAACAGCGGTGCTTATGTTGAGAATTTTAAAAATTAAAATACTAACCTCGTTTTGTTATTATATATATCGTAGACCATTATATACTAAGAATATCATACTGTGGGTAGTACATCCGTCTTTATAGCTTTTTGCTGGTCCTCGAGCGATAGGCCATAAAGAATGATTTGACATTTTAAAATTCCGAAATCCTTTGGAATTGTAATCAATGTCATCCAATACTAATTAATGTTAACAGGCGGACAGGATCATATCTGGAAATTCGTGGCATTGGCACAGACCTATCCGAGACGGATGTGAAGCTGAGGAACTTGATCAATTGAAGTAAATGAATTAAGGAATGTGAGTTGTCCGATAATGGTTGGAGGTCTAGTCTAGTATCTAATGGTATTTATGTTTACTGTCAAATCTTGGAGATGTGCAATCCAAAATCTCTATTTAGGTGCGGGTGAAAAAAAACCAGTATGGAATTCCATGTCGCCTCCTAAAGTGTATATATATATATATATATGTATATATATTCATGTGGAGGGTTATGTTAGACAAAGGTCCAACCCGAGTCAACCTTTTGCAAGATGAAGATGGATATTGATGCAACTGAAACAATTGACGGTGTATATATATATACACACACACACGCACACACTTTCAACACATTATTTGTTAATCTGCAACCTTGTTCTTCATGCCTGTTCCATCGTAGTAGTATTTTTCTGCTTGATTCCAAAATTAACAAGGTCGCGGGTGGAGTCAGAGATCATTCTTTCCAATCGAAGACTGTGATTCCACCTAATAAGTCAACCAACTCTTCAGAATTAAATGCTTCAAATCGTCATGTTTTATAAGAAAAATCTCCATTGATCCTTAAAGAGTACGGGTCTAACCATAGGCGAGAAGTGAGAAGAATGCACGTGTTACTCCCCATTAGGCATAATAAGGCTTCAAGTGCTGCTACTTCTGATGATGATCCCAACAGGCTTTCTTTACACCATTTTTAAGACTAACATTGACTATAATTGATATTGACCAAGTAGTTTCTCCATCAACACCACCAAGATCTTCTGGACTTGATTCTTCAGATGATGAGAATTCACGTGATATCGTATGTTCTTTGAATAAATATAATTGCCAGATATTGTGTTTTTCAAATTTTGATGAAATTGTACAACTAACACAATGGAATGGTATCCATAAGCGGCTTTTGCACCAAAGGCTGATCAATTGTAACTTGTGGAGAAACCATCATTCAAGAGGCAATAAAGAACAAAATAGCATTTAGTCTTGGACAACCAAAGATGGAAATTTTCAAATTTATTTTGAGACAAATGAAAGGATGGGCAAATTGTTGAACCTTGCATATAGATTATTTGTTCAATTTTTCGTTTTCTGTATGTATAGTTGTGTGTATATTTTTTTTGGAAGCGGCAATTCATATAAAAGGGATAGCCAGAAGCTATCAACAAGGAAAAATTACATGGAACCAAGACAAGAGATGGGAGATGTATTCCACTCAACGAAGTTTTTTCGACTCCCCTTACACCTATATATCACCCATCTAAAAGAGTTCTCCATGATAAAATCGAACGGGGCACTAAGACTAGGCACGGTCCTATCAAAAAGAAATTTATTGCGGATAGTTGTGTGTTAAGTGCATTTTGTGCACCTAACTTTGCATATATTAGTAGTCTCTTTTATGCATGTTACCTCTTAGTTAGTCTTTTCATGCATTATTATCGTTTTTTTCATTTATTTCTCCAAACCACAGTTGGAATGGTTTTTGGAATGATTTTACGCTTTTGGTACATTTTGTGCAGAATTTACATAGTGTTGACGAAGATATGGCGGACAAATTGGGAGGATGGAAGTACACAATCGAGGAAGGAGTAAAGAAAGAGGAAGAATTGGGACGAAACACCGTGAACTTGACGATTCGAGACTTTGCTATGTTTTGCGGACGGGAAGACGACCTTTGGGAACGTGAAGAAAACCACCCTGAGTAGAAGAAAAGTTTCTGCCCGATTTCGGGAGCGTGAAGGAATCTGTCACGCCGATGGCTATCTCCTGAAAAGCCTAAAGACTTTGTGTTTACTTTCAGGGTCGTGAAGAAATTCTTCACGGTCGTGAAAGCCATCTGGACTTTTATTTTTGGGCCTTTTTTTTGGGCTTTTTATCTTCAGTATCTAAACTCTTTCTTAGGTATCGCTTAGTACGCCATTTGTTTTGAATTTCATAGGAGACGCGTTAGATTTTTGTTTGATCGATTTCTACAAAGATTAAGGAGGAAGATCGTGCCCAAGCATAAGCCATTGGAATCCGACTGACAATCGTTTCTCCATACGATTACTAGTATCTTCTTCCCTATTCCTTTGATTTGCTTATTTGCTTCGTGGTTGTTTGAACGATTGGTTTTAAATCTTAGTTATTGAATGTTATCTTTTGTTCCCTTTCAATTCTTGTTTAGTTGTTTCAAAGATTGATTTTCTGCACTTTTCCTATCCCTTCGTTCATCACTCTTTATACTTATGCAATTCTTCTCGCTCTATTCCCTACTTTAATTTTCTCTTCGCAATTATGAATTTTCTGCATCTCTTATAATTTTGTGCACTTAGCTTAAAATAGTTAATTTTCTGCACTTAGTTAAAATTCTGCACATGTTTATTTAGTTATTTGTTCTTGGTTCTTGTTGATGGTTAATGTCAATAGTTAGTAGGTCGAGTCTAATGTAGTTATTTTTGTTACTTAGTTTCATCCCTTTTTCTATAATTGTATTAGGTTATAAGTAATTACATTGTTCTTGGTTTTAGTTTGGAGTGTGTTTTATTGGGTAATTGTCACTTAGGATAGAGGTTTTGGTATCGGTCACTTGTTTTTAAAACGAATGTTGAATTATAATCCCTTTCGATTCTAACGAAAGTTGGAATCCATCTAATTGGCATTTAATAAGACATTTAGTTAATATAATTAGCTTTGGTTTTTGGCTTGTTTTAAATTGATCGATGACAACGACCCTAACATGTAAATAGTTAGGGACGTTGATTGGGAAAAATAGTAGTTTTTGCTCTTAGTGTTTCCTCCCAATGTACATGTATTGCAAAAGTAAATACATGTCGTCGGTTAGAAAAGGTTTTCCACCTCGAAAGAGGGGTAAAGTAATTCTACAAAACGAATTCTCACCATTACCAAAATTCGTAGTCGACGTTACCCGATGTCCTTTAGATTAGCTGTCATTTATTTTGTTTAGTTTTTCTGTTAATTCCTTCTCTTTCTACTTTCTTCCCTTAATCTCGTTAATTTTATGTTCTATTAGTTTAATAATCAAACCAATTACCAGATTCGCATAACTAGACCATAGTCATTAAGTTGTTAGTGTTAGACCTGTCACCTCCCTGTGATCGACCCGTATGCTACACAATCCATACGCTTGCGGTTATTAATTTAAAACTCAGCATTGTGTGTATATGATTATTGATCCTAACATTGATTGCTTTTGGGACTAAGCAGAAAACAAGTGCCTTAGAGGTTGAGTCTGGTTCTATACAGGAAATTCAGCCTTTGTCCAATGAGGTAACCTCAATTGAATTTATGGTCTCATTCATAAGTCCTTAGGGTTTGATCATCTGATCTATTAAGAGATTGCCATTTTCCCAAAATATGGATCTGATACACCAATGAATTAATGATGTCATATTGACCAAGAGTTTGAGACATGTTAACATTTTGATTTTACTAGTTGCTCTATATTACTCCACAAGTAATAACTTGAAGTCTATGCTATCATTCAGATTACATAGTTAAAGATATGTGGATCTTTTGAAAATGAACGAGATTACTATTTTTCAAATTTAAAGGATATCGAGATACTTCCTCATGTCCTAATTGGAACATATTCCAAACAGTGAACTTACTGCTAATGGCTTTAAGGGCCGAAATTTCTAATAAAAGAAAATTGATTTAAGACTGTTTGGTTACTTTTAAAGCCAGTTGAAATGTTGAATATTAGTAGCAAATACCTCAATAGTGAGGAAATCTGAATTTTGCCTTACTAGAATTAATAGTATCATTAATAATTCGTAATTATGAGCATGGCAAAATGGGTATTTTAACTTGAACTTGACAATGGAAACATTACAAGGATGCTTGCATTGGTTATATATATATATATATATATATACTACCTTATAAAGCAAATGTGTAAAACTCTTAAAAACAAGTTTTTAAGCCTAATGTACTACCTTTTTAAGCATAATCTCTTAAAATCTCTTAATTACAACTTATAAAGCATATGGTACTCCCATATTATGCATAATATTTTGAAAATCTCTTAATTATAATATCACAAGCTTGATGTACAAGCTGTCTATGCAATCTTAACTTAAAAAGTTATTTGCCCAAGACTTGCCGCTTATCCCCAAACCCAAGGTGATGATTCCTATTCCCTAAAATGACTATTCAAGATCCCATTCAAAATATTAGGGTTCTCTAATTCTTGCTTCCATCCTCATTTCTCCTAAATTTGATTCTCCATTGCTTCGTTCATACGGTTTGGGTTTTCTGGATACTTGCTTAATCTCTTTATCAGGATTTGTCATTCTCTGGATACCCCGGATTCACACTCTCGATATGACGATTCAGATTCCAAAGACGATTAAGGCTCTCTCTATGCAAGGTTTTGTATTCAGGCTCTCCAAGACGATTGCTCCTCTCTTGCTCCCTAGGATTTATCATACGATCGCTCCCCTTATTGTAATCAGGTTTGTTGTAAGGCCTTCACTCCTCTCGCTCTCCTATACGATTCTTCGCGTGTGTGTGTTTTGTTGTCTTTTCCATCGATTCTTGAAGCGTGAGAATGGTCTTCTTATCAACAAACACATGATTTGTTGCTTATTGGATTTATTGGATTTCTTTTGAATCTGGTTGGTATTTGAGGAGATGCCACAAAGGGGTGATAAGGTAACATACTATCTATATGATTTGTTGTTTATTGATTTCTTCTTTGTTGTTGTTTATAGAGATCAATACCGGTTTCTATTTTTTGTTGGTTTTAAGGAAGCAACCAAAGAAATTGTGAAGTGGTGAGGTGAAATTTTTTAAAGTACTACGAACAGGCTTTGAGGTGAAATTTTAATGCTCTTGATTTTATACTACCTTCTGCAAGTAGTAACAACATTATTACATATAGGGTGATCTTGTTGCTTTTCATTTCACTTGTTGTTGATCATTCGTCTCTTTTTATGATTAACTTGTGATTCCTTCACGCTTATAAAATTTCCCATCCCATAGATTTGTTAAAGAAGAAAAGGTTGAGTGGGTAAGATTGGATTTTGGACTAATGTTACTGTCTTAAAATCATTATACCATACTCTGTACTATGACTATCATTTGCAAAACCTTAGTTTTATTATGATTAAATATTTGTCTTCTATTTATTTTTTGTGTTATCTTTGGGATTTGTCTTAATGATCTTATGTTGTGAAGCTGAATGAGTATATCGATGCGGTCATTCGGGATCAGATACAAAAGCTAGAGGTTATGATGACTTAAAAGAATATAACAACGGTGAAGTGAAAGAATTTGGTTCGGCATCAGATACAAAAGCTAGAGCTATTGGCTCACTTCAATCGTCTACCAACTAACCAGGTATATGTAAATTTATCAAATAGCCCTAGCTTTCACGTTTCACAATTTTGAAAACCACTTTTTGGAAGAAATAAAACCGCTCACTATCGGAACATAGAATTAGGCATGTTATTGTTTGCATTTTTTATGTTTTGTGTGTTCATTATATGTTTAGTTTGCCGAATTCTTTGACACAATACGTAAAAAATAGTTAATGTTTCAAATATATCCTCATCGTAAATGCTTATAGTTGTCATCATCATCAAGAATAAAACAGGTCTCAAAGATCAAACACATATGCAAACGAATTTAGAGGGGCTATATTGGAAAATCTGATTGTTACTCTTTTTTGTATTTCGAGGTTCAACACGGATGGTTTTTCAAGGAATGGCAGCTGCAAATCCTTTACTTTAACTTTTGTAGGCCTCTCTATGATTTGCAAATTTCGTAAGTTATTATTTATGCAATCTAATTAATTTCATTGTCCTTTTGAAGGCTCACACAAATTTGGTTTTTAATTTGTGAAAGTCACCACACTTTGAAAAATCTCTGATTGTTACAACAGCTGTAAATTAAATTTAGATTGTTACCATGGCAATGTTGTTGGTTGCATGCAACAATTTATTTGAAATTTCTTTTATGTAATCATTGACTGATGTCTTGATTCAGAGGTAACCTATACATTTAGAAAAATAGAACTATACAAGGTGTCAAGTTTAACTGGCATCTTCAATCCTGTTTTCAAGTGATACATCTAATTATTGGTATCTTCAAGAGCCTTCTTGGTTTATCAATTTGAATATTTAAGTCGTATTTTTTTCTATTTAAACAATTTGTATTTCTACATTCTCACACTTTTATATATATTTTTAGAATTTCAATAGCTAATTATATATATATATATTTCAAATTTCAAGTTTGTTATTTACAGCATAATTTTACAACATTGGTTTAGTTTTACCCTTCTTTTGGTAAGAATGATATAAAATATTCTTTCTATGGCCTTATTTAGATTTATGTTATTTTTGGATCTTGTTTTAAAAATTATCATTTTCCATTCGTTGCATGAGTACAACATGTAGTGCATGATATAGTGCATCTACACCAAAGTATGGTTCGAGTTGTATAATAGATATGCACATTTTTTTTTTAAATACACCAAAGTATGGTTTAGGTTGTATAACATATATGCACATTATTTTTATGGTTTAGGTTGTATAACATAATAGTATTTGTCATCTTCCAAATGTCATTGCACACACACATACACTTCACAGTAGCTTTTTGAAAACATCGTTCTTTGACTGTGTTTATATGTACATATAGTGGTCATTGGATCAAGACCCGCAAACGGAATATTGAAGCCCCTCAGGACTGCAAGATTTGCGGATGCAATGGTCCAGATTTTTCTGGATAATGCTGGTGATCTGGTATTATTAATTTAACTTGGCAACTACTATATAATAATAATAATAATAATAATAATATATTTCTATGGTATTCTCCTCTTTTTTAGTTATCATTGTTATACAATTCCAACATCAGCTTCATCAAACCTTTACCCAACTTTAGAAATTTATTGCCAAGAGCATTGAATCTGTAGACCTCAACTTTAGCAGACATGGACATATGGTGACACCTCTTTTGAGATAAGAACCTTTCTTTGTAGATTGTATGTATGAAGTTCTTCAACTTGAACTTTGTGAAGTAGTAGTAAATCAAGTTGGATGTTTAGTGAAACTCATATTTTTCTTCTTTTTGATCATGTATTGATTGTTCATTAGATTGCATTATATATAATATATATAAGCAGTGGAAGCCTTGACCGATAATCTGCACTCTATAAAAAATACGCATCCTATAAATCTGCACTCTATAAAAAATCTGCACACTTCAAAATATGCGTTCTAAAAATCTGCACATTGTATGTTTCCTATTGTTGTTTTTCTTTCTTTCTTCCGGATGCCAATCTCTAAGAGGGTATATTTATATGCCAATCTTTATGTCCTGTTGATGTTGTAGGCTTGTAGCTTAGAATGGGTTGGATCAAATATACTTTTTGTTGTGGTAACTGAGATATCAGATTCAGGGCCAAAGGGAGAACTAAATGCATCATGGATTTAATTGAAAGTGTCATGAATGAGTTTGGTTTTCCCATCTGCTCAGACTCTAGATCTCATCTCAGGTTCAATTTCTCATCCTGTAAAACTTTGTGCCAAGAATAATAAATGAAAGTGTCATGGATGAATTTGGTTTGCCATCTGCTCAGATCTCAGATCTCATCTTAGGTTCAATTCTTATTGTTTACAACTATGCGCCAAGGATTATAAATGGTTGAGGGTTTTAATTTTTCTTCTCCTCCTTTAATCTTTCAACAACAATGTTAACATTATGATTATCTCTAACATGTGATCATATAAGTGCGATTTGAAATTAATTTGTTCATGTGTGTTCCTGGTGGTTTCAAAGTGCTCTTGGTGTTGGGTAATGAAACTTCAGTCCGGGTTTCAAAGTGCTCTTGCTCTTCGTAAGTTTTTTTGTAATGAAACTTCAGTCCGGGTTTCAAAATCATATATAATAACAATTATCGCTATAATTATATTTCATGAGAAATATGATGTATATATATATATATATATATATTCTCTTGATATATAATAACAATAATCGCTCTATATATATAACACGGTTAACACAAATAATTGAGTTAACACTTGAAGGAGCCTCTATATATATATATATATATATATATATGACAATAATCAAATAAAAACCATAAATATGTTATAAACTTGTAAAAACCAATATAAAAATAATATATATATATATATGTATATTCTCTTGCGTAAAAGAACTTGCGAATTCTAATTTTACAAGCCATAACAAACTACTAACATTTGAATTAATAAAATATGTCGACCCTTAAAAATCTTGTGAACCAAACATCACCATTGTGGGTAAAGTGGAGGATTAATTTCAATTAACTTCCGCTTACCTACAGCGGAGGTGAACTGAGTGAAAAAAAGAGTTTTATGTGTAGCTTTTAATGTTGTTTTGCACGTTTTGCAAATGCAGGGAAACACCCAAGGTTGCTAAGTACCTTTGATTCTTGGGCAAGTGTTTCGTCGAGTACGAGTCTTTCTGCAAGCAATACTTTGTTCCGGATGCTCCATTGATTTGCTTCTAAATACCATAAATACAAGTTTCTCGGTGTTACATAGCTGTTACTGCAAAAAATTATTAAATCTTCAAAGTTTCTATTTTAGCATAGTTGTTAGGGATAGTATTGCTTCGCTTGAAAATATGAAGAAGATAGTAATGCTTAAGGTTCATTTTCATCCTAAGTTCTTTTTTATGTCTTTTTAGCTCCTTTTTGTCACAATTAACTCACGTTCAAGATATTGTAATTTTCATTTTTTGTTTTGTTTGAGAACAAGTACATTATAACATTTATATTCTTACTGTCTAACTAGATTTGAATTTTTGTATTGATGTGAATCAAGGGTTATTTTGGATTTAAATGTAAACCATAATTAAATGTGATCAATAGTACACGTTTCTTCTTACTCTTTTCACCTTAACTTCTATTTGCATACAGTTTTTTGTCTTAGCACCATATATAAGTTGCTACTTGCTTCTATCAAAACCGTGTTCTAAATCTTAGATTGTGGCCATTGGATAACAAATTCCATAAGACGCTATGAATATATAAAATCAAGCATTGTCATGTTGCTTAATAATGACCAAAGAGTCCAACCAAGACAAATAAATTCTAGCATACTTTTCTCTTTTTTACATCCATGACCATTATTTCCATCATTTGGGAATGGAATACCATTTATACGATCTATAGAAAATTATATGTAAATGCTTTGATTGATGCATGTTATTTTGCAAAGTGATATATTGTTTATAATTTATATTTGTAAGGTAATTTATTAATTGGTCATCGTTCATTGACAATTTTACGTCATTCAAACATTACATTCAAAACACTTATCAAACAATCAGTTTTTATTTTACATTAAATCATATAGTCTTTTAAATATTCAGATCACTTAATCATTCTACAACATATCATTTAGTATGTACCAAACAACCCCCTAGAGGCTTAGATGAGTTGATCTAATTCAATTGTTTGTTGTATACGAATTTTGATAACCATTATAATTAAACTAAATCACCTTACCGGATAAACATGTCAAAGACCGAGAATCTTACCCGGTAAGAGTGATGATAAAGATGGAGAGTCTGACCCGGTAAATGATAGGTGACGACTCGGTAAGGATGGAGAGCTAACCCGGTAAACACTTATCGGGTGAATTGTTACATATGATATCGTTTAATGAATTGCAATCTTACCTTGCAAAGTATGGTACGTTAAATCTTACTGGTAAGCGTTTGGAAACATGACCCTTAAGTGTAAATATATCATCCTTAAAATCTCCTCTAACAACACCACCAAAGCTTCATAATCGTTTACATTTATGGCTCCGGCCGCATTGCGCGGGTACACTACTAGTATATATATATATATATATATATGTACACTACTAGTGTGTGTGTGTATATATATATATCAGTTGAACTTGAACTTGAACACGGGAAGTTTAAATACAAATTAGTTGAAAGTTACAAACTATAGAAACTGGTTCAAATCAATATAAAAATAAATTTTTTCATGATTTTTTTTTCATCAAATGCTATGATTTAAGATGTTATTACACATATGTTTGTTTCATAATGTAAAAGTTTCACATGTATTTGTCTTTATAAGTTCAAAGTTTTTCATATATTTTTTATGAAAAATTTCACATGTATTTGTTTAATAATAAAAAAGTTTCATATGTAATTTTTTCATAAGGTGAAACAAACATATGTGAAATAATATCTTAAATCATACAATTTGATGGAAAATAATAACGAAAAAAATTATTTTTATATTGATTCGAACCAATTTGTATCTTTTAACTGGTTTGTATTTCAACCAACCTTTCTCTCTCTCTTTCTCTCTCTATATATGTATATATCGTTCATTAGTTATATTATTGCCTTCCTGTCTTTCATCTGAAAGCAACTACTCTCATGTTAAATGTGATTTATTTGTAGAAGTTCAAATAAAAAGCACAAAACAAATAATTAACGCATATGTGGATTCAAACAGAAAGTAAGTTATAAGATGGAGTGAAAGATTTCTTACCCTTGTTGAATCTTTTCCAACTATTGGCCATCATTGTCGTTTCTATTGCAATGACTTATGAGGCTTTAGTTACGGCTAATTACGATATCATATTACTTATTAATCGGTATAAGAGAGAATTGTGGTTCGTACGTTTAAAATTGAAGAGGTGCATTTGGAGATGTGTTTACAACAAGGTACGTAACGGTTACATTTAAATTTGATGTATTTATTAGTTACACATGCCTCTTAATTTAGAGTAGAATCTCATGGCATGATCCAATCTTTAGCCTATTAGCCAAACCAAAATAAAATTGTAATTGTTAAGCTCATAATTCAAAACTTGTGCTATTGGCTATGTAGCTTGTAGATTCTCAAGTCTGGTTTTAAAGAAATTGTTTTTCTCAACTTCAATTCAAACTTTGGGCTCATTAAACTTAACGCTTTCTTTTTTGATTTATTAGGTTCCAAAACCTGCTAATGAAATGAAATGAAGTTGTTTGATGTTCTATTGGTATTGGTTTGTTGCGGATAAAGAGGGGAAGTGACACACTCAAGATCTAAGATTGTTGTAATATTTTGATGAATTTTTTGACAAGTGTGTGGATTCATTGGAACGTTATGGTTAATTTGTTTTGAAATATTGTTGTCTTTTGTGACAGTATATAAAGTTTTATCATTTTAATGATTTTGATTTTTTTCTTGATTGATATTGTTTTTATTATTAACTTTTTATTATTAATTATTATTATTATCATCATCATCATCATCATCATCATCATCATCATCAATATCACTAATGCATATGTTGACAAGCTAAGCGTTTGGTTTAATTGTGGACTTGATTCTTCTGTTGATGAGAATTCACGTGATATCCTATGTTCTTTGAATAAATATAATTGCTAGATATTGTGTTTTTCAAAATTTGATGAAATTGTACAACTAACACAATGAAATGTTATCCATAAGTGGTTTTTTGCACCAAAGGCTGATAAGTTGGAACTTGTGGAGAAACCATCATTCAAGAGGCAATAAAGCACAAAATAGCATTTAGTCTAGGACAACCAAAGATGGAAATTGTCGCATTTATTTTGAGACGAATGAAGGGATGGGCAAAATTGTTGAACCTTGCATATAGATTATGTGTTCCGTTTTTCGTTTTCTGTATGTATAGTTGTGTGTATATGATTATTGATCCTAACAATGATTGCTTTAGGGACTAAGCAGAAATCAAGTGCATTAGCGGTTGAGTGTGGTTCTATAGAAGAAATTCAGCCTTTGTCCAATGAGGTAACCTCAATAGAATTATGGTTCCATTCATAAGTCCTTAAGGTTTAATCATCTGATTTATTAAGACATTGCTATTTTCCCAAAATATGGATCTGATACACCAATGACTTAATGATGTCATATTTACCAATAGTTTGACACATGTTAACATTTTGATTTTACTAGCTACTCTATAATACTCCACAGGTAACAATTTGAAGTCTTGATGCTATCATTCGCAGTAGATAGTTGAAGATATGTGGATCTTTTGGAAAATGAAAGATATTACTATTTTTCAAATTTAAAGGATATTGAGATCTTCTGTGACGTCCTAACTGGAACATATTCCAAAAAGAGGACTTACCTGCTAATGGCTTTAAGACTGTTTGGTTACTTTTAAAGAAAGTTGAAATGTTGAATATTAGTAGCAAATACCTCAATAGTGAGGAAATATGAATTGATTTAAGACTGTTTGCTCCAATAGGCTGTTGGTCTTGGCTTCGATCCGAGGCCCCCTCGCAATCGCGTGGCCGCCGAATGAGTCAGGTATGCCCCTCACATTGGGAATTGGCAGCCTGTATGGGCCAGTTTGCGTGTCCGGGAACTACATGTCTTGCTCCAATAGTATCATTAATTTGTATTAGACCGTGGTAGAGCATTTTTATTAATCTTATGTTGTATTATCTTGTTCTGTATGAGACGAACTAGTTTATCGTATTACCATTTAATTTGGTTGTAAGTCTTCTGTTGTAATAGAATTGTTGAAATGTAAAAGAAGAAATTATGGAGTTTGTTCATTTACAACTAATCACGGTAAAGCCTTCCAGGGTCTAGGTAGGGTCTTACAATTGTCATCCGATGATAACCCACAATGCAAAAATGGGCAGTTGAAAGTATAAGTTTGTATGCAACTTAATATTTTAATAATGAAATATTAGGACACACGACATTACATTAAAACGAAAAACAAACATGAATTGCTTTTGTGGTAGAACCAAATAACAACTGTAGGTTTCTCTAAACCTCCTTTATTTAGAAAAGCATACAACTTCCAACAAAGATAGCATATATGTATATATACCGTCAAACAATACTTTTGACAGGATCTTCCAGAATGAAACCCAAAGAGTCGATATAATCCTTGTAATTTCCAAAGAATCCGATAAATTTACCCTTAGACAACGGAAGAGAGAAACTAGTCCCACCACCTTGGCCGTATGATCCATAGGTGTTCCCTTTGTTGGTATGGAAAGACAAAGACGTAATCACCGTATGGTTGTAAAAGTCACCAAATGTTCCACTAACTCGAATGAGGTCCTCATCATCATCAAACTTCACTCGAGTATTCCAAACAAATCCATCATAAATGCTATATATGTAATAATATGAGAAGGTATTAATTAATTATTCGTACATTTATATATACATATATATGTAATAGATGTAGTGATCGTAGCTCACAGTACCTCGGTTTAAGTGTGCCACCATCGCCACCATATGTAGGAGAATTGTGTGAGACCCGTCGTTATCCTCATAAGTGAACCCGATGGAATCTACGACGACTCCACTAGCGATGCGGAAACCGACAATCCTACCAACCGGTTTGAATACCCAGGATTAACTCCACCATTACCTCCCCATGGTCCAACCTCTACTTGACTAGCACTGCATATATATGGATCCAAAATACGTAATTAATAAAAAGTGAAGTGGTGTTGTTGGAAATAAAGAAATTAATAAATACGTAAACCTAGCATTCATATATATAGAGTTAACCATAGTGAAACAGCATACCATTTTCCTTGCTATGAATAATATTTGAACAATTAAGAATCTTAAGCTATGCTGTACATCAAGCCCAATCCATGGAAGCTTATTTATAGACTTCAGAGATTATGCATACACGGAGTATGCCTTTTTTTTCTTTTGTTTTGTCATAACAGTTGACTAATTCATACAATCCATCACGCAATGCTAACAACCAATTCCAGAGGAAGCATCCCTTCTCATGGGTGAAGGGCTGGTTGTTAGAGAAATTATTTGTTAATTTTTGAGATTGGGACTAATTAACAATTTAATATGACAACTAATTTGACGTATGCACTTAATTTATTGCTGACATAAGCACCTTGATGTAACTTACCCCTCTCTTCTACCTAACGTTGATATTGGAGAAAATAAATATATACTCGGCAGTACTCTAACAACCAATATACTATACGGTTTGGTTTATTAATTTGCATATATATATATATATATATGTAGTAAAAGCAAGGCACACAGCAAACCGTTCGGATGTTGATTATAGTTCATTTTAATTCATTTAATTCATTTTTTGGTGTAAATGGTTATTAATGTAGTGTAGATATAGATATAGATGTTGGTTTTGACAGGCTCTTCACGAGACTTCTAAAAAAAAACCAAAATGACAAGAAGAATTTACAGAGGACACAATTTATGAGGCAAAGGTTTTTGTTATTATTCAGTTGGAGAGGATGATTTGCAAAACACACAATGCCAGGGGATTTAAACAAAAGAATTGCAGAAAAAATAGGAACTACCCACTACTTCCTAAAGACCAGGTATCACAACTGATACGTGGCTTTGATTTATTCTTCCTAATTAACAAAACATAAAAATTAAATAAAACTTCGAATTACTTTAACATTCTCCCCTTAATTCAGAATTGGTGATTGGCTTCACTCCAATCAGGTCTCGCATTTCTTCATGTTTCACTCTTGCCATTGTCTTCGTGAGGATGTCTGCTTTCTGCTTCGTGCCACACACATGACTTACTATTATCTCTCCATTTTCCACACATTCCCTAATGAAGTGGTACCTTATATTGATGTGCTTGCTACGCCCGTGGAACACCGGATTTTTCATCAAATCAAGAGCTGAGCGATTGTCAACTAACAAAGCGATTGTCAACTAACAAAGCTACAGGTGGTACCTTTTGCCCGGTTATTTCAGTAAGAAGTCGACGAAGCCAAATACCTTGACAAGCTGCTATGGTTGCAGCCATAAACTCTGCTTCACATGATGATAAAGCTACACTTCGTTGCTTCTGTGAGGCCCATGTTACCAGGTTGCCATTCATGTAGAATCTTTGTCCCACCTGTACTCTTCCCATCATTTACGTCTTTTCCAAAGTCACTATCAGAGTATCCTGTGAGAGTGACTTTGTTCTCTCCTCTGGTATAAGTCAAGCCATAATTCAGTGTACCCTTTATGTACCTAAGTATTCCTTTTACTGTCTGAAGATGTTTCACTGTTGGTTTTTCAACAAAGCGACTAACTACACCAACTGTGAACGAGAGATCAGGACGTGTGTGTGTTAGATACCTGAGTGCGCCAACAATACTTCTGTACTCAGTGGGATCTACCAATTCTCCTTCTTCATCTTTAGACAACTTCAACTTGTGCTCCATTGGACTTTTTGTAGCATTGCAGTCCATCATCCGAGTCTTATTTAGGATGTTCTTTGCATAAGCTTCTTGTTTCAGTGTTATTCCTGTCTTATGTTGGCTAACTTCGATCCCCAAATAGTACGTCAACAGGCCAAGATCACTCATTTCGAATTTGGCTTTCATCTCCACCTTGAATTCCTCTATATCATTAGTACAATTACCAGTGACCAGCAAGTCGTCAACATATACCCCTACTATCAAAATACTTCCTTCCTTCTTCCTTGTGTACACTGAATACTCTTGATAGCACCTTGTGAACCCCAAACTCTTCAGATATTCATCTAGACAAGCATTCCAGGCTCTGGGTGGTTGTTTTAACCCATACAGAGCCTTTGAGAGCTTGTACACTTTGCTTGCTTTGTTTCTTTTCTCGAACCCTTCGGATTGCATTACATACACTTCCTCTTCCAATCTTCCATTCAAGAAAGCTGATTTCACATCAAGATGGTGCACCCACCATCCATTCGACCCTGCAAGTGCTAGAATCACACGTACCGTCTCAATTCTTGCTACCGGAGCAAAAACTTCTTCATAGTCAATCCCCTGTTTTTGTACATACCCTTTTGCTACAATTCTCGCCTTATACTTCAAGATTCTTCCATTTGGGTCTCTTTTCACCTTGTAGACCCATTTTAGGCCGATCGCTTTTCGCCCTTTTGGAAGTTCGACGAGCTTCCAAGTATTGTTCCTTTCAATTGAAGACAGTTCTTCCTTCATTGCGTTGACCCAATCACTTTTGTCTTTTGCTTCTTGGTATGTGTTTGGTTCTTCTGCATCTTGAATCATCAGTAATTGCTCGGTGTTTTCATATAGATCTGACAAGAGTCGATAGCGCTTTGGGGCTCCTCCACCTGTGGAACTTGAGGCGGTGCTTGGAGAGTTATCTGACGTAATCGGGGAATTTGGAGTGATCCGTGAATTGGGTGTAGCGGGTGAAGTGGGTGAGTTGGGCGTGCCTGCTTGGTTTACGGGTGTACTTTGTGGACTCGGAGAGTTAATGGGCTGTTCTTCTCCCGTCCAGTTGCTACTTTGTGGACTCTCTTGAGAGTTCAACGGAGTGTTAGTGGGCTGCTCTTCTCCGGTCCAGTTGCTGTCAGTCTCTTCTTCATGAAACTCATCAAAATGAAGGCCTTCGATTGTGAAGCTCATGCCTGGAATCATTTTGATCTTGGTTGTCTTCTTCCAATTCCAAGTTTGATCTTCCTCAAATTCCACATCCCTACTTACGTACAATGATCCTGTAACAGGGTCCAACAATCTATGAGTTTTAGACCCCCTTTCGGTTCCAAGATACACGACCCTTCTGCTTCTATCTTCCAATTTCTTCAGGTGATTCTTGACAATTTTCATGTGAGCAGTACATCCAAATACTCTCAAGTGACCAACGTGTGGCTTTCTTCCAGTCCACATCTCATATGGAGTGGAATCATTTAGTGCTTTTGTACTCACCCTATTTAGTATATAGACAGCATGATTCACAGCTTCTCCCCACAATACAGTCGGCACATTCATCGTTTTTAGGCAGCTTCTAACCATCTCCAGTACTGATCGATTTCGCCTCTCCACTACACCGTTCTGTTGTGGAGAGTAAGGTGAGGTGTAGTGTCGATCGAGCCCAGTGTTTCTGCAATATGTGGTGAATTGATTCGAAAGAAACTCTCCACCACGATCTGTTCTAAGAACCTTCATTTTCTCTCCTGTTTCTATTTCAACTTTTGTTCTGAAATTCTTGAATGTTTGAAAGGCTTCATCTTTTGTCTTCAATAGATACACCCACATAACCCTGCTGTAATCATCAACAAGTAACAAGAAGTATTGATTACCAGCAGGTGTTGGTGGTGAGATTGGTCCACACAAGTCACCATGGACAAGCTCCAATCTTTTCTTTGCCCTGAAGCTTGTACTTGACGGGAACGAGTGACGGGACTGTTTTCCCATAAGGCAACCTTCACAAGGTTTTGAAGGAACCTTAATTTTTGGAATTCCTTCTATTAGGCCCTTTTCAGACATCAATTTTAGTGAGGTAAAGTTCACGTGACCTAACCTTGTGTGCCACAGCCATGTTGGATCTCTTACTTCAGCAGTCAAGCATCTCGAATTGACTTCTTCAAGTTCTATTTTGTAGAGCCGATTTGGTGATCTTCTGACCTTCATCACCAGTTTCCCTATTGCATTAAGAACCACATAAATGGATCCTTGATCTTGATTTCATCGCCTCGCTCTACAAACTGTCCCAAACTTATTATGTTGCTACATAAGTCTGGAATGTAGTAAACTTCATCAAGTTTCCAATGTTCACCATTCTTACACTGAAATACGATTGAGCCTTTGCCTTTGATCTTCACCTTTGATTCGTTCCCAAACTTCACGGAACCCTGAACCTTTTCATTCAGATCATGAAACTTATCTTTATCACCAGTCATGTGATTACTGGCTCCTGTGTCAAGATACCAAATACTTGATCGTCTCATCTCATCTCCTCGCGTTCTCAGTTCTGGAAATACTTTTTCTTCATTTAAGAACACTTCACCAACCTCTTCATCGTTGTCAAGCGATGCTAACAGAAGTGCCGGCTCATTGTCATCTTGTTCTCGAATCAAGTTATTCTCATGGCTTCTTTCACGTCTTGGGTTTGTGCACTCCGCTGCATAGTGACCATATTCCTGACAGTTGTAGCATTGAACTCTGCTCTTATCTTGATTATTTGAAGTGCCACGCCCTCCATCTTTCTGGTAGTGTGATCCTCCTCTTCCACGAAACCCACGACCACCATAGCTTCTACCTCTTCCTCTTCCTCGACCACGTGAGCCTCCAAACCCTCCTCGATTCGATTTAGATTTGGAGTCTCCCTCTGTCTTCTTCTTGTTTCTCTCTGACCATTCTTGATGAGTCAAGAGAAGCCTTCTTTCTTCATTATCGCCATGCCCTTTCATTCTCTCTTCGTGAGCCTTCAATCTTCCGATCACTTCTTCCACTGTCATTTTGTCTAAGTCCCCAAATTGCTCAAGGGTTGAGGCAATCTGAAGAAACTTAGATGGTACTGCCCTAAGTAGCTTCTTCACTACGTAGGCTTCATCCACCGTATCCCCCAGGGTCCGCATGGTACTGACAATATTGCTCACTTTCACAGCGAACTCATCCACTCCTTCAGATTCTTTCATGTTCAGCGATTCAAACTCAGCCTTTAGGGTTTGAATCCTCGCCGTCTTCACTCTATCCGCCCCCATGAACATCGTTTTTAAAGCCTCCCAAGCTTCTTTGGCTGATTTCTTCTCAGCTAATGATAAAAGCAAATCTTCTGGTATCCCTTGATAGATGGCCGCCAGTGCCATCTTATCCTTCTTCACCTCCACAGCGGTGTTTGATGTTCTGGGCTCCACTGCATCCCAAACTCCTTGGGCTTGCATAAATACGCGCATCTTGATCGCCCAAGCTGCATAGTTGTCTCTTGTTAGCATCGGATAGTGGAGAGTAATTTGACCATCTTTCTCGCCATTGCCATTGCTTCCTGCCATCTCTTCACGAGATTGATATTTTGGCATGCACCAGGTTGTGCTCTGATACCACAATGTTGGTTTTGACAGGCTCTTCACGAGACTTCTAAAAAAAACCAAAATGACAAGAAGAATTTACAGAGGACACAATTTATGAGGCAAAGGTTTTTGTTATTATTCAGTTGGAGAGGATGATTTGCAAAACACACAATGCCAGAGGATTTAAACAAAAGAATTGCAGAAAAAATAGGAACTACCCACTACTTCCTAAAGACCAGGTATCACAACTGATACGTGGCTTTGATTTATTCTTCCTAATTAACAAAACATAAAAATTAAATAAAACTTCTGAATTACTTTAACAATAGATAGGTAGATGTATTTATATATATATAGAGAGAGAGAGAGGGGGAGAGAGGGAGAGAGAGAGAGAGGGAGGTTCTGAAAACCTAAAAAAAAACTGGACCAGACCAGGAGGGCTCCCAGGTGCTCTTCAATTTTATTTTATTTTTGAGTTTTTCTATATATATACAAGGGGTAATTTTTTTTTTTTGAGTTTTTCTATATTTTTTTTTTGAGTTTTTCTATATAACCAAGTCCAAAGGAAGCACTCCTTCTCATGGGTGAAGACCTGATTGTTAGAGAAATTATTTCAATTATTTTTCGACGTAACTAGTATCTATTACCCCTCAGTTTTACCTTACATTGATATTTGAGAGAACATATATAATTAGGCAATCTAACAACCATATGTTTGTCCAAAATCTAACAACCATAAGTTTATTATCTTTGTCATCTTCCAAATGTCATTGCACACACACATACACTTCACAGTAGCTTTTTGAAAACATCGTTCTTTGACTGTGTTTATATGTACATATAGTGGTCATTGGATCAAGACCCGTAAACGGAATATTGAAGCCCCTCAGGACTGCAAGATTTGCGGATGCAATGGTCCAGATTTTTCTGGATAATGCTGGTGATCTGGTATTATTAATTTAACTTGGCAACTACTATATAATAATAATAATAATAATAATAATATATTTCTATGGTATTCTCCTCTTTTTTAGTTATCATTGTTATACAATTCCAACATCAGCTTCATCAAACCTTTACCCAACTTTAGAAATTTATTGCCAAGAGCATTGAATCTGTAGACCTCAACTTTAGCAGACATGGACATATGGTGAAACCCTCTTTTGAGATAAGAATCTTTCTTTGTAGATTGTATGTATGAAGTTCTTCAACTTGAACTTTGTGAAGTAGTAGTAAATCAAGTTGGATGTTTAGTGAAACTCATATTTTTCTTCTTTTTGATCATGTATTGATTGTTCATTAGATTGCATTATATATAATATATATAAGCAGTGGAAGCCTTGACCGATAATCTGCACTCTATAAAAAATACGCATCCTATAAATCTGCACTCTATAAAAAATCTGCACACTTCAAAATATGCGTTCTAAAAATCTGCACATTGTATGTTTCCTATTGTTGTTTTTCTTTCTTTCTTCCGGATGCCAATCTCTAAGAGGGTATATTTATATGCCAATCTTTATGTCCTGTTGATGTTGTAGGCTTGTAGCTTAGAATGGGTTGGATCAAATATACTTTTTGTTGTGGTAACTGAGATATCAGATTCAGGGCAAAGGGAGAACTAAATGCATCATGGATTTAATTGAAAGTGTCATGAATGAGTTTGGTTTTCCCATCTGCTCAGACTCTAGATCTCATCTCAGGTTCAATTTCTCATCCTGTAAAACTTTGTGCCAAGAATAATAAATGAAAGTGTCATGGATGAATTTGGTTTGCCATCTGCTCAGATCTCAGATCTCATCTTAGGTTCAATTCTTATTGTTTACAACTATGCGCCAAGGATTATAAATGGTTGAGGGTTTTAATTTTTCTTCTCCTCCTTTAATCTTTCAACAACAATGTTAACATTATGATTATCTCTAACATGTGATCATATAAGTGCGATTTGAAATTAATTTGTTCATGTGTGTTCCTGGTGGTTTCAAAGTGCTCTTGGTGTTGGGTAATGAAATTTCAGTCCGGGTTTCAAAGTGCTCTTGCTCTTCGTAAGTTTTTTTGTAGTTTGTATATTTGTTTTATTATTTATTGTTGCTTGTATGTACTGATTGTTTTTTCGCTTGTCCGGTGAGTTATTTTTTCTGCTGTTGTATAATGCATGCTACTGTTTTTTTGCTGCTATTATGTGGATCAAATGCTTTTTTTGCATGTAACAAAAGTTGCTGGTGTTTTTTTGTTGTTATTTAATTCCCATGATGCTGTTGCTGAAAAAAGAGTTTTATGTGTAGCTTTTAATGTTGTTTTGCACGTTTTGCAAATGCAGGGAAACACCCAAGGTTGCTAAGTACCTTTGATTCTTGGGCAAGTGTTTCGTCGAGTACGAGTCTTTCTGCAAGCAATACTTTGTTCCGGATGCTCCATTGATTTGCTTCTAAATACCATAAATACAAGTTTCTCGGTGTTACATAGCTGTTACTGCAAAAAATTATTAAATCTTCAAAGTTTCTATTTTAGCATAGTTGTTAGGGATAGTATTGCTTCGCTTGAAAATATGAAGAAGATAGTATTGCTTAAGGTTCATTTTCATCCTAAGTTCTTTTTTATGTCTTTTAGCTCCTTTTTGTCACAATTAACTCACGTTCAAAATATATTGTAATTTTCATTTTTTGTTTTGTTTGAGAACAAGTACATTATAACATTTATATTCTTACTGTCTAACTAGATTTGAATTTTTGTATTGACGTGAATCAAGGGTTATTTTGGATTTAAATGTAAACCATAATTAAATGTGATCAATAGTACACGTTTCTTCTTACTCTTTTCACCTTAACTTCTATTTGCATACAGTTTTTTTGTCTTAGCACCATATATAAGTTGCTACTTGCTTCTATCAAAACTGTGTTCTAAATCTTAGATTGTGGCCATTGGATAACAAATTCCATAAGACGCTATGAATATATAAAATCAAGCATTGTCATGTTGCTTAATAATGACCAAAGAGTCCAACCAAGACAAATAAATTCTAGCATACTTTTCTCTTTTTTACATCCATGACCATTATTTCCATCATTTGGGAATGGAATACCATTTATACGATCTATAGAAAATTATATGTAAATGCTTTGATTGATGTATGTTATTTTGCAAAGTGATATATTGTTTATAATTTATATTTGTAAGGTAATTTATTAATTGGTCATCGTTCATTGACAATTTTACGTCATTCAAACATTACATTCAAAACACTTATCAAACAATCAGCTTTTATTTTACATTAAATCATATAGTCTTTTAAATATTCGGTATCACTTAATCATTCTACAACATATCATTTAGTATGTACCAAACAACCCCTAGAGGCTTAGATGAGTTGATCTAATTCAATTGTTTGTTGTATACGAATTTTGATAACCATTATAATTAAACTAAATCACCTTACCGGATAAACATGTCAAAGACCGAGAATCTTACCCGGTAAGAGTGATGATAAAGATGGAGAGTCTGACCCGGTAAATGATAGGTGACGACTCGGTAAGGATGGAGAGCTAACCCGGTAAACACTTATCGGGTGAATTGTTACATATGATATCGTTTAATGAATTGCAATCTTACCTTGTAAAGTATGGTACGTTAAATCTAACCGGTAAGCGTTTGGAAACATGACCCTTAAGTGTAAATATATCATCCTTAAAATCTCCTCTAACAACACCACCAAAGCTTCATAATCGTTTACATTTATGGCTCCGGCCGCATTGCGCGGGTACACTACTAGTATATATATATATATATATGTACACTACTAGTGTGTGTGTATATATATATATATATCAGTTGAACTTGAACTTGAACACGGGAAGTTTAAATACAAATTAGTTGAAAGTTACAAACTATAGAAACTGGTTCAAATCAATATAAAAATAAATTTTTTCATGATTTTTTTTTCATCAAATGCTATGATTTAAGATGTTATTACACATATGTTTGTTTCATAATGTAAAAGTTTCACATGTATTTGTCTTTATAAGTTCAAAGTTTTTCATATATTTTTTATGAAAAATTTCACATGTATTTGTTTAATAATAAAAAAGTTTCATATGTAATTTTTTCATAAGGTGAAACAAACATATGTGAAATAATATCTTAAATCATACAATTTGATGGAAAAAAATAACGAAAAAAATTATTTTTATATTGATTCGAACCAATTTGTATCTTTTAACTGGTTTGTATTTCAACCAACCTTTCTCTCTCTCTTTCTCTCTCTATATATGTATATATCGTTCATTAGTTATATTATTGCCTTCCTGTCTTTCATCTGAAAGCAACTACTCTCATGTTAAATGTGATTTATTTGTAGAAGTTCAAATAAAAAGCACAAAACAAATAATTAACGCATATGTGGATTCAAACAGAAAGTAAGTTATAAGATGGAGTGAAAGATTTCTTACCCTTGTTGAATCTTTTCCAACTATTGGCCATCATTGTCGTTTCTATTGCAATGACTTATGAGGCTTTAGTTACGGCTAATTACGATATCATATTACTTATTAATCGGTATAAGAGAGAATTGTGGTTCGTACGTTTAAAATTGAAGAGGTGCATTTGGAGATGTGTTTACAACAAGGTACGTAACGGTTACATTTAAATTTGATGTATTTATTAGTTACACATGCCTCTTAATTTAGAGTAGAATCTCATGGCATGATCCAATCTTTAGCCTATTAGCCAAACCAAAATAAAATTGTAATTGTTAAGCTCATAATTCAAAACTTGTGCTATTGGCTATGTAGCTTGTAGATTCTCAAGTCTGGTTTTAAAGAAATTGTTTTTCTCAACTTCAATTCAAACTTTGGGTTCATTAAACTTAACGCTTTCTTTTTTGATTTATTAGGTTCCAAAACCTGCTAATGAAATGAAATGAAGTTGTTTGATGTTCTATTGGTATTGGTTTGTTGCGGATAAAGAGGGGAAGTGACACACTCAAGATCTAAGATTGTTGTAATATTTTGATGAATTTTTTGACAAGTGTGTGGATTCATTGGAACGTTATGGTTAATTTGTTTTGAAATATTGTTGTCTTTTGTGACAGTATATAAAGTTTTATCATTTTAATGATTTTGATTTTTTTTTCTTGATTGATATTGTTTTTATTATTAATTATTATTATTATTATTATCATCATCATCATCATCATCATCATCATCATCATCATCATCATCATCATCATCATCATCATCATCAATATCACTAATGCATATGTTGACAAGCTAAGCGTTTGGTTTAATTGTGGACTTGATTCTTCTCATGATGAGAATTCACGTGATATCCTATGTTCTTTGAATAAATATAATTGCTAGATATTGTGTTTTTCAAAATTTGATGAAATTGTACAACTAACACAATGAAATGTTATCCATAAGTGGTTTTTTGCACCAAAGGCTGATAAGTTGGAACTTGTGGAGAAACCATCATTCAAGAGGCAATAAAGCACAAAATAGCATTTAGTCTAGGACAACCAAAGATGGAAATTGTCGCATTTATTTTGAGACGAATGAAGGGATGGGCAAAATTGTTGAACCTTGCATATAGAATATGTGTTCCATTTTTCGTTTTCTGTATGTATAGTTGTGTGTATATGATTATTGATCCTAACAATGATTGCTTTAGGGACTAAGCAGAAATCAAGTGCATTAGCGGTTGAGTGTGGTTCTATAGAAGAAATTCAGCCTTTGTCCAATGAGGTAACCTCAATAGAATTATGGTTCCATTCATAAGTCCTTAAGGTTTAATCATCTGATTTATTAAGAGATTGCTATTTTCCCAAAATATGGATCTGATACACCAATGACTTAATGATGTCATATTTACCAATAGTTTGACACATGTTAACATTTTGATTTTACTAGCTACTCTATAATACTCCACAGGTAACAATTTGAAGTCTTGATGCTATCATTCGCAGTAGATAGTTGAAGATATGTGGATCTTTTGGAAAATGAAAGATATTACTATTTTTCAAATTTAAAGGATATTGAGATCTTCTGTGACGTCCTAACCGGAACATATTCCAAAAAGAGGACTTACCTGCTAATGGCTTTAAGGATCGTTTGGTTACTTTTAAAGAAAGTTGAAATGTTGAATATTAGTAGCAAATACCTCAATAGTGAGGAAATATGAATTGATTTAAGACTGTTTGCTCCAATAGGCTGTTGGTCTTGGCTTCGATCCGAGGCCCCCTCGCAATCGCGTGGCCGCTGAATGAGTCAGGTATGCCCCTCACATTGGGAATTGGCAGCCTGTGTGGGCCAGTTTACGTGTCCGGGAACTACACGTCTTGCTCCAATAGTATCATTAATTTGTATTAGACCGTGGTAGAGCATTTTTATTAATCTTATGTTGTATTATCTTGTTCTGTATGAGACGAACTAGTTTATCGTATTACCATTTAATTTGGTTGTAAGTCTTCTGTTGTAATAGAATTGTTGAAATGTAAAAAAAGAAATTATGGAGTTTGTTCATTTACAACTAATCACGGTAAAGCCTTCCAGGGTCTAGGTAGGGTCTTACAATTGTCATCCGATGATAACCCACAATGCAAAAATGGGCAGTTGAAAGTATAAGTTTGTATGCAACTTAATATTTTAATAATGAAATATTAGGACACACGACATTACATTAAAACGAAAAACAAACATGAATTGCTTTTGTGGTAGAACCAAATAACAACTGTAGGTTTCTCTAAACCTCCTTTATTTAGAAAAGCATACAACTTCCAACAGCATAGCATATATGTATATATACCGTCAAACAATACTTTTGACAGGATCTTCCAGAATGAAACCCAAAGAGTCGATATAATCCTTGTAATTTCCAAAGAATCCGATAAATTTACCCTTAGACAGCGGAAGAGAGAAACTAGTCCCACCACCTTGGCCGTATGATCCATAGGTGTTCCCTTTGTTGGTATGGAAAGACAAAGACGTAATCACCGTATGGTTGTAAAAGTCACCAAATGTTCCACTAACTCGAATGAGGTCCTCATCATCATCAAACTTCACCTGAGTATTCCAAACAAATCCATCATAAATGCTATATATGTAATAATATGAGAAGGTATTAATTAATTATTCGTACATTTATATATACATATATATGTAATAGATGTAGTGATCAGAGCTCACAGGTACCTCTGGTTTAAGTGTGCCACCATCCCCACCATATGTAGGAGAATTGTGTGAGACCTGGCTGTTATCCTCATAAGTGAACCTGATGGAATCTACGACGACTCCACTAGCGATGCGGAAACCGACAATCCTACCAACTGGTTTGAATACCCAGGATTAACTCCACCATTACCTCCCCATGGTCCAACCTCTACTTGACTAGCGACTGCATATATATGGATCCAAAATACAGAATTAATAAAAAGTGAAGTGGTGTTGTTGGAAATAAAGAAATTAATAAATACGTAAACCTAGCATTCATATATATAGAGTTAACCATAGTGAAACAGCATACCATTTTCCTTGCTATGAATAATATTTGAACAATTAAGAATCTTAAGCTATCTTGTACATCAAGCCCCAATCCATGGAAGCTTATTTATAGACTTCGAGAGATTATGCATACACGGAGTATGCCTTTTTTTTCTTTTGTTTTGTCATAACAGTTGACTAATTCATACAATCCATCACGCAATGCTAACAACCAATTCCAGAGGAAGCATCCCTTCTCATGGGTGAAGGGCTGGTTGTTAGAGAAATTATTTGTTAATTTTTGAGATTGGGACTAATTAACAATTTAATATGACAACTAATTTGACGTATGCACTTAATTTATTGCTGACATAAGCACCTTGATGTAACTTACCCCTCTCTTCTACCTAACGTTGATATTGGAGAAAATAAATATATACTCGGCAGTACTCTAACAACCAATATACTATACGGTTTGGTTTATTAATTTGCATATATATATATATATATATATATGTAGTAAAAGCAAGGCACACAGCAAACCGTTCGGATGTTGATTATAGTTCATTTAATTCATTTTTTGGTGTAAATGGTTATTAATGTAGTGTAGATATAGATATAGATAGGTAGATGTATTTATATATATATAGAGAGAGAGAGAGGGGGAGAGAGGGAGAGAGAGAGAGAGAGGGAGGTTCTGAAAACCTAAAAAAAACTGGACCAGACCAGGAGGGCTCCCAGGTGCTCTTCAATTTTATTTTATTTTTGAGTTTTTCTATATATATACAAGGGGTAATTTTTTTTTTTGAGTTTTTCTATATTTTTTTTTTGAGTTTTTCTATATAACCAAGTCCAAAGGAAGCACTCCTTCTCATGGGTGAAGACCTGATTGTTAGAGAAATTATTTAAATTATTTTTCGACGTAACTAGTATCTATTACCCCTCAGTTTTACCTTACATTGATATTTGAGAGAACATATATAATTAGGCAATCTAACAACCATATGTTTGTCCAAAATCTAACAACCATAAGTTTATTATCTTTGTCATCTTCCAAATGTCATTGCACACACACATACACTTCACAGTAGCTTTTTGAAAACATCGTTCTTTGACTGTGTTTATATGTACATATAGTGGTCATTGGATCAAGACCCGCAAACGGAATATTGAAGCCCCTCAGGACTGCAAGATTTGCGGATGCAATGGTCCAGATTTTTCTGGATAATGCTGGTGATCTGGTATTATTAATTTAACTTGGCAACTACTATATAATAATAATAATAATAATAACAATAATAATATATTTCTATGGTATTCTCCTCTTTTTTAGTTATCATTGTTATACAATTCCAACATCAGCTTCATCAAACCTTTACCCAACTTTAGAAATTTATTGCCAAGAGCATTGAATCTGTAGACCTCAACTTTAGCAGACATGGACATATGGTGACACCTCTTTTGAGATAAGAATCTTTCTTTGTAGATTGTATGTATGAAGTTCTTCAACTTGAACTTTGTGAAGTAGTAGTAAATCAAGTTGGATGTTTAGTGAAACTCATATTTTTCTTCTTTTGATCATGTATTGATTGTTCATTAGATTGCATTATATATAATATATATAAGCAGTGGAAGCCTTGACCCATAATCTGCACTCTATAAAAAATACGCATCCTATAAATCTGCACTCTATAAAAAATCTGCACACTTCAAAATATGCGTTCTAAAAATCTGCACATTGTATGTTTCCTATTGTTGTTTTTCTTTCTTTCTTCCGGATGCCAATCTCTAAGAGGGTATATTTATATGCCAATCTTTATGTCCTGTTGATGTTGTAGGCTTGTAGCTTAGAATGGGTTGGATCAAATATACTTTTTGTTGTGGTAACTGAGATATCAGATTCAGGGCAAAGGGAGAACTAAATGCATCATGGATTTAATTGAAAGTGTCATGAATGAGTTTGGTTTTCCCATCTGCTCAGACTCTAGATCTCATCTCAGGTTCAATTTCTCATCCTGTAAAACTTTGTGCCAAGAATAATAAATGAAAGTGTCATGGATGAATTTGGTTTGCCATCTGCTCAGATCTCAGATCTCATCTTAGGTTCAATTCTTATTGTTTACAACTATGCGCCAAGGATTATAAATGGTTGAGGGTTTTAATTTTTCTTCTCCTCCTTTAATCTTTCAACAACAATGTTAACATTATGATTATCTCTAACATGTGATCATATAAGTGCGATTTGAAATTAATTTGTTCATGTGTGTTCCTGGTGGTTTCAAAGTGCTCTTGGTGTTGGGTAATGAAACTTCAGTCCGGGTTTCAAAGTGCTCTTGCTCTTCGTAAGTTTTTTTGTAGTTTGTATATTTGTTTTATTATTTATTGTTGCTTGTATGTACTGATTGTTTTTTCGCTTGTCCGGTGAGTTTTTTTTTCTGCTGTTGTATAATGCATGCTACTGTTTTTTGCTGCTATTATGTGGATCAAATGCTTTTTTTGCATGTAACAAAAGTTGCTGGTGTTTTTTTGTTGTTATTTAATTCCCATGATGCTGTTGCTGAAAAAAGAGTTTTATGTGTAGCTTTTAATGTTGTTTTGCACGTTTTGCAAATGCAGGGAAACACCCAAGGTTGCTAAGTACCTTTGATTCTTGGGCAAGTGTTTCGTCGAGTACGAGTCTTTCTGCAAGCAATACTTTGTTCCGGATGCTCCATTGATTTGCTTCTAAATACCATAAATACAAGTTTCTCGGTGTTACATAGCTGTTACTGCAAAAAATTATTAAATCTTCAAAGTTTCTATTTTAGCATAGTTGTTAGGGATAGTATTGCTTCGCTTGAAAATATGAAGAAGATAGTATTGCTTAAGGTTCATTTTCATCCTAAGTTCTTTTTTATGTCTTCTAGCTCCTTTTTGTCACAATTAACTCACGTTCAAGATATTGTAATTTTCATTTTTTGTTTTGTTTGAGAACAAGTACATTATAACATTTATATTCTTACTGTCTAACTAGATTTGAATTTTTGTATTGATGTGAATCAAGGGTTATTTTGGATTTAAATGTAAACCATAATTAAATGTGATCAATAGTACACGTTTCTTCTTACTCTTTTCACCTTAACTTCTATTTGCATACAGTTTTTTTGTCTTAGCACCATATATAAGTTGCTACTTGCTTCTATCAAAACTGTGTTCTAAATCTTAGATTGTGGCCATTGGATAACAAATTCCATAAGACGCTATGAATATATAAAATCAAGCATTGTCATGTTGCTTAATAATGACCAAAGAGTCCAACCAAGACAATTAAATTCTAGCATACTTTTCTCTTTTTTACATCCATGACCATTATTTCCATCATTTGGGAATGGAATACCATTTATACGATCTATAGAAAATTATATGTAAATGCTTTGATTGATGTATGTTATTTTGCAAAGTGATATATTGTTTATAATTTATATTTGTAAGGTAATTTATTAATTGGTCATCGTTCATTGACAATTTTACGTCATTCAAACATTACATTCAAAACACTTATCAAACAATCAGTTTTTATTTTACATTAAATCATATAGTCTTTTAAATATTCAGATCACTTAATCATTCTACAACATATCATTTAGTATGTACCAAACAACCCCCTAGAGGCTTAGATGAGTTGATCTAATTCAATTGTTTGTTGTATACGAATTTTGATAACCATTATAATTAAACTAAATCACCTTACCGGATAAACATGTCAAAGACCGAGAATCTTACCCGGTAAGAGTGATGATAAAGATGGAGAGTCTGACCCGGTAAATGATAGGTGACGACTCGGTAAGGATGGAGAGCTAACCCGGTAAACACTTATCGGGTGAATTGTTACATATGATATCGTTTAATGAATTGCAATCTTACCTTGTAAAGTATGGTACGTTAAATCTTACTGGTAAGCGTTTGGAAACATGACCCTTAAGTGTAAATATATCATCCTTAAAATCTCCTCTAACAACACCACCAAAGCTTCATAATCGTTTACATTTGTGGCTCCGGCCGCATTGCGCGGGTACACTACTAGTATATATATATATATATATATATGTACACTACTAGTGTGTGTGTGTATATATATATATATCAGTTGAACTTGAACTTGAACACGGGAAGTTTAAATACAAATTAGTTGAAAGTTACAAACTATAGAAACTGGTTCAAATCAATATAAAAATAAAATTTTTCATGATTTTTTTTTCATCAAATGCTATGATTTAAGATGTTATTACACATATGTTTGTTTCATAATGTAAAAGTTTCACATGTATTTGTCTTTATAAGTTCAAAGTTTTTCATATATTTTTTATGAAAAATTTCACATGTATTTGTTTAATAATAAAAAAGTTTCATATGTAATTTTTTCATAAGGTGAAACAAACATATGTGAAATAATATCTTAAATCATACAATTTGATGGAAAAAAATAACGAAAAAAATTATTTTTATATTGATTCGAACCAATTTGTATCTTTCAACTGGTTTGTATTTCAACCAACCTTTATCTCTCTCTTTCTCTCTCTATATATGTATATATCGTTCATTAGTTATATTATTGCCTTCCTGTCTTTCATCTGAAAGCAACTACTCTCATGTTAAATGTGATTTATTTGTAGAAGTTCAAATAAAAAGCACAAAACAAATAATTAACGCATATATGGATTCAAACAAAAAGTAAGTTATAAGATGGAGTGAAAGATTTCTTACCCTTGTTGAATCTTTTCCAACTATTGGCCATCATTGTCGTTTCTATTGCAATGACTTATGAGGCTTTAGTTACGGCTAATTACGATATCATATTACTTATTAATCGGTATAAGAGAGAATTGTGGTTCGTACGTTTAAAATTGAAGAGGTGCATTTGGAGATGTGTTTACAACAAGGTACGTAACGGTTACATTTAAATTTGATGTATTTATTAGTTACACATGCCTCTTAATTTAGAGTAGAATCTCATGGCATGATCCAATCTTTAGCCTATTAGCCAAACCAAAATAAAATTGTAATTGTTAAGCTCATAATTCAAAACTTGTGCTATTGACTATGTAGCTTGTAGATTCTCAAGTCTGGTTTTAAAGAAATTGTTTTTCTCAACTTCAATTCAAACTTTGGGTTCATTAAACTTAACGCTTTCTTTTTGATTTATTAGGTTCCAAAACCTGCTAATGAAATGAAATGAAGTTGTTTGATGTTCTATTGGTATTGGTTTGTTGCGGATAAAGAGGGGAAGTGACACACTCAAGATCTAAGATTGTTGTAATATTTTGATGAATTTTTTGACAAGTGTGTGGATTCATTGGAACGTTATGGTTAATTTGTTTTGAAATATTGTTGTCTTTTGTGACAGTATATAAAGTTTTATCATTTTAACGATTTTGATTTTTTTCTTGATTGATATTGTTTTTATTATTAACTTTTTATTATTAATTATTATTATTATTATTATCATCATCATCATCATCATCATCATCATCATCATCATCATCATCATCATCATCATCATCATCATCATCATCACTAATGCATATGTTGACAAGCTAAGCGTTTGGTTTAATTGTGGACTTGATTCTTCTGATGATGAGAATTCACGTGATATCCTATGTTCTTTGAATAAATATAATTGCTAGATATTGTGTTTTTCAAAATTTGATGAAATTGTACAACTAACACAATGAAATGTTATCCATAAGTGGTTTTTTGCACCAAAGGCTGATAAGTTGGAACTTGTGGAGAAACCATCATTCAAGAAGCAATAAAGCACAAAATAGCATTTAGTCTAGGACAACCAAAGATGGAAATTGTCGCATTTATTTTGAGACGAATGAAGGGATGGGCAAAGTTGTTGAACCTTGCATATAGAATATGTGTTCCATTTTTCGTTTTCTGTATGTATAGTTGTGTGTATATGATTATTGATCCTAACAATGATTGCTTTAGGGACTAAGCAGAAATCAAGTGCATTAGCGGTTGAGTGTGGTTCTATAGAAGAAATTCAGCCTTTGTCCAATGAGGTAACCTCAATAGAATTATGGTTCCATTCATAAGTCCTTAAGGTTTAATCATCTGATTTATTAAGAGATTGCTATTTTCCCAAAATATGGATCTGATACACCAATGACTTAATGATGTCATATTTACCAATAGTTTGACACATGTTAACATTTTGATTTTACTAGCTACTCTATAATACTCCACAGGTAACAATTTGAAGTCTTGATGCTATCATTCGCAGTAGATAGTTGAAGATATGTGGATCTTTTGGAAAATGAAAGATATTACTATTTTTCAAATTTAAAGGATATTGAGATCTTCTGTGACGTCCTAACCGGAACATATTCCAAAAAGAGGACTTACCTGCTAATGGCTTTAAGACTGTTTGGTTACTTTTAAAGAAAGTTGAAATGTTGAATATTAGTAGCAAATACCTCAATAGTGAGGAAATATGAATTGATTTAAGACTGTTTGCTCCAATAGGTCGTTGGTCTTGGCTTCGATCCGAGGCCCCCTCGCAATCGCGTGGCCGCCGAATGAGTCGTGTATGCCCTCACATTGGGAATTGGCGGCTGTGTGGGCCGGTTACGTGTCCGGAACTACACGTCTTGCTCCAATAGTATCATTAATTTGTATTAGACTGTGGTAGAGCATTTTTATTAATCTTATGTTGTATTATCTTGTTCTGTATGAGACGAACTAGTTTATCGTATTACCATTTAATTTGGTTGTAAGTCTTCTGTTGTAATAGAATTGTTGAAATGTAAAAAAAGAAATTATGGAGTTTGTTCATTTACAACTAATCACGGTAAAGCCTTCCAGTGGTCTAGGTAGGGTCTTACAATTGTCATCCGATGATAACCCACAATGCAAAAATGGGCGATTGAAAGTATAAGTTTGTATGCAACTTAATATTTTAATAATGAAATATTAGGACACACGACATTACATTAAAACGAAAAACAAACATGAATTGCTTTTGTGGTAGAACCAAATAACAACTGTAGGTTTCTCTAAACCTCCTTTATTTAGAAAAGCATACAACATCCAACAGCATAGCATATATGTATATATACCGTCAAACAATACTTTTGACAGGATCTTCCAGAATGAAACCCAAAGAGTCGATATAATCCTTGTAATTTCCAAAGAATCCGATAAATTTACCCTTAGACGGAAGAGAGAAACTAGTCCCACCACCTTGGCCGTATGATCCATAGGTGTTCCCTTTGTTGGTATGGAAAGACAAAGACGTAATCACCGTATGGTTGTAAAAGTCACCAAATGTTCCACTAACTCGAATGAGGTCCTCGTCATCATCAAACTTCACCTCGAGTATTCCAAACAAATCCATCATAAATGCTATATATGTAATAATATGAGAAGGTATTAATTAATTATTCGTACATTTATATATACATATATATGTAATAGATGTAGTGATCAGAGCTCACAGGTACCTCTGGTTTAAGTGTGCCACCATCGCCACCATATGTAGGAGAATTGTGTGAGACCCCCGTTATCCTCATAAGTGAACCTGATGGAATCTACGACGACTCCACTAGCGATGCGGAAACCGACAATCCTACCAACGGGTTTGAATACCCAGGGATTAACTCCACCATTACCTCCCCATGGTCCAACCTCTACTTGACTAGCGACTGCATATATATGGATCCAAAATACGAAATTAATAAAAAGTGAAGTGGTGTTGTTGGAAATAAAGAAATTAATAAATACGTAAACCTAGCATTCATATATATAGAGTTAACCATAGTGAAACAAAGATACCATTTTCCTTGCTATGAATAATATTTGAACAATTAAGAATCTTAAGCTATGCTGTACATCAAGCCCCAATCCATGGAAGCTTATTTATAGACTTCAGAGATTATGCATACACGGAGTATGCCTTTTTTTTCTTTTGTTTTGTCATAACAGTTGACTAATTCATACAATCCATCACGCAATGCTAACAACCAATTCCAGAGGAAGCATCCCTTCTCATGGGTGAAGGGCTGGTTGTTAGAGAAATTATTTGTTAATTTTTGAGATTGGGACTAATTAACAATTTAATATGACAACTAATTTGACGTATGCACTTAATTTATTGCTGACATAAGCACCTTGATGTAACTTACCCCTCTCTTCTACCTAACGTTGATATTGGAGAAAATAAATATATACTCGGCAGTACTCTAACAACCAATATACTATACGGTTTGGTTTATTAATTTGCATATATATATATATATATATATGTAGTAAAAGCAAGGCACACAGCAAACCGTTCGGATGTTGATTATAGTTCATTTTAATTCATTTAATTCATTTTTTGGTGTAAATGGTTATTAATGTAGTGTAGATATAGATATAGGTAGGTAGATGTATTTTTATATATATATAGAGAGAGAGAGAGGGGGAGAGAGGGAGAGAGAGAGAGAGAGGGAGGTTCTGAAAACCTAAAAAAAAACTGGACCAGACCAGGAGGGCTCCCAGGTGCTCTTCAATTTTATTTTATTTTTGAGTTTTTCTATATATATACAAGGGGTAATTTTTTTTTTTGAGTTTTTCTATATTTTTTTTTTGAGTTTTTCTATATAACCAAGTCCAAAGGAAGCACTCCTTCTCATGGGTGAAGACCTGATTGTTAGAGAAATTATTTAAATTATTTTTCGACGTAACTAGTATCTATTACCCCTCAGTTTTACCTTACATTGATATTTGAGAGAACATATATAATTAGGCAATCTAACAACCATATGTTTGTCCAAAATCTAACAACCATAAGTTTATTATCTTTGTCATCTTCCAAATGTCATTGCACACACACATACACTTCACAGTAGCTTTTTGAAAACATCGTTCTTTGACTGTGTTTATATGTACATATAGTGGTCATTGGATCAAGACCCGCAAACGGAATATTGAAGCCCCTCAGGACTGCAAGATTTGCGGATGCAATGGTCCAGATTTTTCTGGATAATGCTGGTGATCTGGTATTATTAATTTAACTTGGCAACTACTATATAATAATAATAATAATAATAATATATTTCTATGGTATTCTCCTCTTTTTTAGTTATCATTGTTATACAATTCCAACATCAGCTTCATCAAACCTTTACCCAACTTTAGAAATTTATTGCCAAGAGCATTGAATCTGTAGACCTCAACTTTAGCAGACATGGACATATGGTGACACCTCTTTTGAGATAAGAATCTTTCTTTGTAGATTGTATGTATGAAGTTCTTCAACTTGAACTTTGTGAAGTAGTAGTAAATCAAGTTGGATGTTTAGTGAAACTCATATTTTTCTTCTTTTTGATCATGTATTGATTGTTCATTAGATTGCATTATATATAATATATATAAGCAGTGGAAGCCTTGACCGATAATCTGCACTCTATAAAAAATACGCATCCTATAAATCTGCACTCTATAAAAAATCTGCACACTTCAAAATATGCGTTCTAAAAATCTGCACATTGTATGTTTCCTATTGTTGTTTTTCTTTCTTTCTTCCGGATGCCAATCTCTAAGAGGGTATATTTATATGCCAATCTTTATGTCCTGTTGATGTTGTAGGCTTGTAGCTTAGAATGGGTTGGATCAAATATACTTTTTGTTGTGGTAACTGAGATATCAGAATCAGGGCCAAAGGGAGAACTAAATGCATCATGGATTTAATTGAAAGTGTCATGAATGAGTTTGGTTTTCCCATCTGCTCAGACTCTAGATCTCATCTCAGGTTCAATTTCTCATCCTGTAAAACTTTGTGCCAAGAATAATAAATGAAAGTGTCATGGATGAATTTGGTTTGCCATCTGCTCAGATCTCAGATCTCATCTTAGGTTCAATTCTTATTGTTTACAACTATGCGCCAAGGATTATAAATGGTTGAGGGTTTTAATTTTTCTTCTCCTCCTTTAATCTTTCAACAACAATGTTAACATTATGATTATCTCTAACATGTGATCATATAAGTGCGATTTGAAATTAATTTGTTCATGTGTGTTCCTGGTGGTTTCAAAGTGCTCTTGGTGTTGGGTAATGAAACTTCAGTCCGGGTTTCAAAGTGCTCTTGCTCTTCGTAAGTTTTTTTGTAGTTTGTATATTTGTTCTATTATTTATTGTTGCTTGTATGTACTGATTGTTTTTTCGCTTGTCCGGTGAGTTTTTTTTTCTGCTGTTGTATAATGCATGCTACTGTTTTTTTGCTGCTATTATGTGGATCAAATGCTTTTTTTGCATGTAACAAAAGTTGCTGGTGTTTTTTTGTTGTTATTTAATTCCCATGATGCTGTTGCTGAAAAAAAGAGTTTTATGTGTAGCTTTTAATGTTGTTTTGCACGTTTTGCAAATGCAGGGAAACACCCAAGGTTGCTAAGTACCTTTGATTCTTGGGCAAGTGTTTCGTCGAGTACGAGTCTTTCTGCAAGCAATACTTTGTTCCGGATGCTCCATTGATTTGCTTCTAAATACCATAAATACAAGTTTCTCGGTGTTACATAGCTGTTACTGCAAAAAATTATTAAATCTTCAAAGTTTCTATTTTAGCATAGTTGTTAGGGATAGTATTGCTTCGCTTGAAAATATGAAGAAGATAGTATTGCTTAAGGTTCATTTTCATCCTAAGTTCTTTTTTATGTCTTTTAGCTCCTTTTTGTCACAATTAACTCACGTTCAAGATATTGTAATTTTCATTTTTTGTTTTGTTTGAGAACAAGTACATTATAACATTTATATTCTTACTGTCTAACTAGATTTGAATTTTTGTATTGATGTGAATCAAGGGTTATTTTGGATTTAAATGTAAACCATAATTAAATGTGATCAATAGTACACGTTTCTTCTTACTCTTTTCACCTTAACTTCTATTTGCATACAGTTTGTTTGTCTTAGCACCATATATAAGTTGCTACTTGCTTCTATCAAAACTGTGTTCTAAATCTTAGATTGTGGCCATTGGATAACAAATTCCATAAGACGCTATGAATATATAAAATCAAGCATTGTCATGTTGCTTAATAATGACCAAAGAGTCCAACCAAGACAAATAAATTCTAGCATACTTTTCTCTTTTTTACATCCATGACCATTATTTCCATCATTTGGGAATGGAATACCATTTATACGATCTATAGAAAATTATATGTAAATGCTTTGATTGATGTATGTTATTTTGCAAAGTGATATATTGTTTATAATTTATATTTGTAAGGTAATTTATTAATTGGTCATCGTTCATTGACAATTTTACGTCATTCAAACATTACATTCAAAACACTTATCAAACAATCAGTTTTTATTTTACATTAAATCATATAGTCTTTTAAATATTCATATCACTTAATCATTCTACAACATATCATTTAGTATGTACCAAACAACCCCCTAGAGGCTTAGATGAGTTGATCTAATTCAATTATTTGTTGTATACGAATTTTGATAACCATTATAATTAAACTAAATCACCTTACCGGATAAACATGTCAAAGACCGAGAATCTTACCCGGTAAGAGTGATGATAAAGATGGAGAGTCTGACCCGGTAAATGATAGGTGACGACTCGGTAAGGATGGAGAGCTAACCCGGTAAACACTTATCGGGTGAATTGTTACATATGATATCGTTTAATGAATTGCAATCTTACCTTGTAAAGTATGGTACGTTAAATCTTACTGGTAAGCGTTTGGAAACATGACCCTTAAGTGTAAATATATCATCCTTAAAATCTCCTCTAACAACACCACCAAAGCTTCATAATCGTTTACATTTGTGGCTCCGGCCGCATTGCGCGGGTACACTACTAGTATATATATATATATATGTACACTACTAGTGTGTGTGTGTATATATATATATATCAGTTGAACTTGAACTTGAACACGGGAAGTTTAAATACAAATTAGTTGAAAGTTACAAACTATAGAAACTGGTTCAAATCAATATAAAAATAAATTTTTTCATGATTTTTTTTTCATCAAATGCTATGATTTAAGATGTTATTACACATATGTTTGTTTCATAATGTAAAAGTTTCACATGTATTTGTCTTTATAAGTTCAAAGTTTTTCATATATTTTTTATGAAAAATTTCACATGTATTTGTTTAATAATAAAAAAGTTTCATATGTAATTTTTTCATAAGGTGAAACAAACATATGTGAAATAATATCTTAAATCATACAATTTGATGGAAAAAAATAACGAAAAAAATTATTTTTATATTGATTCGAACCAATTTGTATCTTTTAACTGGTTTGTATTTCAACCAACCTTTCTCTCTCTCTTTCTCTCTCTATATATGTATATATCGTTCATTAGTTATATTATTGCCTTCCTGTCTTTCATCTGAAAGCAACTACTCTCATGTTAAATGTGATTTATTTGTAGAAGTTCAAATAAAAAGCACAAAACAAATAATTAACGCATATGTGGATTCAAACAGAAAGTAAGTTATAAGATGGAGTGAAAGATTTCTTACCCTTGTTGAATCTTTTTCCAACTATTGGCCATCATTGTCGTTTCTATTGCAATGACTTATGAGGCTTTAGTTACGGCTAATTACGATATCATATTACTTATTAATCGGTATAAGAGAGAATTGTGGTTCGTACGTTTAAAATTGAAGAGGTGCATTTGGAGATGTGTTTACAACAAGGTACGTAACGGTTACATTTAAATTTGATGTATTTATTAGTTACACATGCCTCTTAATTTAGAGTAGAATCTCATGGCATGATCCAATCTTTAGCCTATTAGCCAAACCAAAATAAAATTGTAATTGTTAAGCTCATAATTCAAAACTTGTGCTATTGGCTATGTAGCTTGTAGATTCTCAAGTCTGGTTTTAAAGAAATTGTTTTTCTCAACTTCAATTCAAACTTTGGGTTCATTAAACTTAACGCTTTCTTTTTTGATTTATTAGGTTCCAAAACCTGCTAATGAAATGAAATGAAGTTGTTTGATGTTCTATTGGTATTGGTTTGTTGCGGATAAAGAGGGGAAGTGACACACTCAAGATCTAAGATTGTTGTAATATTTTGATGAATTTTTTGACAAGTGTGTGGATTCATTGGAACGTTATGGTTAATTTGTTTTGAAATATTGTTGTCTTTTGTGACAGTATATAAAGTTTTATCATTTTAATGATTTTGATTTTTTTTTCTTGATTGATATTGTTTTTATTATTAATTATTATTATTATTATTATCATCATCATCATCATCATCATCATCATCATCATCATCATCATCATCATCATCATCATCATCATCATCATCATCAATATCACTAATGCATATGTTGACAAGCTAAGCGTTTGGTTTAATTGTGGACTTGATTCTTCTCATGATGAGAATTCACGTGATATCCTATGTTCTTTGAATAAATATAATTGCTAGATATTGTGTTTTTCAAAATTTGATGAAATTGTACAACTAACACAATGAAATGTTATCCATAAGTGGTTTTTTGCACCAAAGGCTGATAAGTTGGAACTTGTGGAGAAACCATCATTCAAGAGGCAATAAAGCACAAAATAGCATTTAGTCTAGGACAACCAAAGATGGAAATTGTCGCATTTATTTTGAGACGAATGAAGGGATGGGCAAAGTTGTTGAACCTTGCATATAGAATATGTGTTCCATTTTTCGTTTTCTGTATGTATAGTTGTGTGTATATGATTATTGATCCTAACAATGATTGCTTTAGTGACTAAGCAGAAATCAAGTGCATTAGCGGTTGAGTGTGGTTCTATAGAAGAAATTCAGCCTTTGTCCAATGAGGTAACCTCAATAGAATTATGGTTCCATTCATAAGTCCTTAAGGTTTAATCATCTGATTTATTAAGAGATTGCTATTTTCCCAAAATATGGATCTGATACACCAATGACTTAATGATGTCATATTTACCAATAGTTTGACACATGTTAACATTTTGATTTTACTAGCTACTCTATAATACTCCACAGGTAACAATTTGAAGTCTTGATGCTATCATTCGCAGTAGATAGTTGAAGATATGTGGATCTTTTGGAAAATGAAAGATATTACTATTTTTCAAATTTAAAGGATATTGAGATCTTCTGTGACGTCCTAACTGGAACATATTCCAAAAAGAGGACTTACCTGCTAATGGCTTTAAGACTGTTTGGTTACTTTTAAAGAAAGTTGAAATGTTGAATATTAGTAGCAAATACCTCAATAGTGAGGAAATATGAATTGATTTAAGACTGTTTGCTCCAATAGGCTGTTGGTCTTGGCTTCGATCCGAGGCCCCCTCGCAATCGCGTGGCCGCTGAATGAGTCAGGTATGCCCCTCACATTGGGAATTGGCAGCCTGTGTGGGCCAGTTTGCGTGTCCGGGAACTACACGTCTTGCTCCAATAGTATCATTAATTTGTATTAGACCGTGGTAGAGCATTTTTATTAATCTTATGTTGTATTATCTTGTTCTGTATGAGACGAACTAGTTTATCGTATTACCATTTAATTTGGTTGTAAGTCTTCTGTTGTAATAGAATTGTTGAAATGTAAAAAAAGAAATTATGGAGTTTGTTCATTTACAACTAATCACGGTAAAGCCTTCCAGGGTCTAGGTAGGGTCTTACAATTGTCATCCGATGATAACCCACAATGCAAAAATGGGCAGTTGAAAGTATAAGTTTGTATGCAACTTAATATTTTAATAATGAAATATTAGGACACACGACATTACATTAAAACGAAAAACAAACATGAATTGCTTTTGTGGTAGAACCAAATAACAACTGTAGGTTTCTCTAAACCTCCTTTATTTAGAAAAGCATACAACTTCCAACAGCATAGAATATATGTATATATACCGTCAAACAATACTTTTGACGGGGATCTTCCCGTAATGAAACCCAAAGAGTCGATATAATCCTTGTAATTTCCAAAGAATCCGATAAATTTACCCTTAGACAGCGGAAGAGAGAAACTAGTCCCACCACCTTGGCCGTATGATCCATAGGTGTTCCCTTTGTTGGTATGGAAAGACAAAGACGTAATCACCGTATGGTTGTAAAAGTCACCAAATGTTCCACTAACTCGAATGAGGTCCTCGTCATCATCAAACTTCACCGAGTATTCCAAACAAATCCATCATAAATGCTATATATGTAATAATATGAGAAGGTATTAATTAATTATTCGTACATTTATATATACATATATATGTAATAGATGTAGTGATCAGAGCTCACAGGTACCTCTGGTTTAAGTGTGCCACCATCGCCACCATATGTAGGAGAATTGTGTGAGACCTGGCTGTTATCCTCATAAGTGAACCTGATGGAATCTACGACGACTCCACTAGCGATGCGGAAACCGACAATCCTACCAACGGGTTTGAATACCCAGGGATTAACTCCACCATTACCTCCCCATGGTCCAACCTCTACTTGACTAGCGACTGCATATATATGGATCCAAAATACGTAATTAATAAAAAGTGAAGTGGTGTTGTTGGAAATAAAGAAATTAATAAATACGTAAACCTAGCATTCATATATATAGAGTTAACCATAGTGAAACAAAGATACCATTTTCCTTGCTATGAATAATATTTGAACAATTAAGAATCTTAAGCTATCTTTGTACATCAAGCCCCAATCCATGGAAGCTTATTTATAGACTTCAGAGATTATGCATACACGGAGTATGCCTTTTTTTTCTTTTGTTTTGTCATAACAGTTGACTAATTCATACAATCCATCACGCAATGCTAACAACCAATTCCAGAGGAAGCATCCCTTCTCATGGGTGAAGGGCTGGTTGTTAGAGAAATTATTTGTTAATTTTTGAGATTGGGACTAATTAACAATTTAATATGACAACTAATTTGACGTATGCACTTAATTTATTGCTGACATAAGCACCTTGATGTAACTTACCCCTCTCTTCTACCTAACGTTGATATTGGAGAAAATAAATATATACTCGGCAGTACTCTAACAACCAATATACTATACGGTTTGGTTTATTAATTTGCATATATATATATATATATATATATGTAGTAAAAGCAAGGCACACAGCAAACCGTTCGGATGTTGATTATAGTTCATTTTAATTCATTTAATTCATTTTTTGGTGTAAATGGTTATTAATGTAGTGTAGATATAGATATAGATAGGTAGATGTATTTTTATATATATATATAGAGAGAGAGAGAGGGGGAGAGAGGGAGAGAGAGAGAGAGAGGGAGGTTCTGAAAACCTAAAAAAAAACTGGACCAGACCAGGAGGGCTCCCAGGTGCTCTTCAATTTTATTTTATTTTTGAGTTTTTCTATATATATACAAGGGGTAATTTTTTTTTTTGAGTTTTTCTATATTTTTTTTTTGAGTTTTTCTATATAACCAAGTCCAAAGGAAGCACTCCTTCTCATGGGTGAAGACCTGATTGTTAGAGAAATTATTTAAATTATTTTTCGACGTAACTAGTATCTATTACCCCTCAGTTTTACCTTACATTGATATTTGAGAGAACATATATAACTAGGCAATCTAACAACCATATGTTTGTCCAAAATCTAACAACCATAAGTTTATTATCTTTGTCATCTTCCAAATGTCATTGCACACACACATACACTTCACAGTAGCTTTTTGAAAACATCGTTCTTTGACTGTGTTTATATGTACATATAGTGGTCATTGGATCAAGACCCGCAAACGGAATATTGAAGCCCCTCAGGACTGCAAGATTTGCGGATGCAATGGTCCAGATTTTTCTGGATAATGCTGGTGATCTGGTATTATTAATTTAACTTGGCAACTACTATATAATAATAATAATAATAATAATATATTTCTATGGTATTCTCCTCTTTTTTAGTTATCATTGTTATACAATTCCAACATCAGCTTCATCAAACCTTTACCCAACTTTAGAAATTTATTGCCAAGAGCATTGAATCTGTAGACCTCAACTTTAGCAGACATGGACATATGGTGACACCTCTTTTGAGATAAGAATCTTTCTTTGTAGATTGTATGTATGAAGTTCTTCAACTTGAACTTTGTGAAGTAGTAGTAAATCAAGTTGGATGTTTAGTGAAACTCATATTTTTCTTCTTTTTGATCATGTATTGATTGTTCATTAGATTGCATTATATATAATATATATAAGCAGTGGAAGCCTTGACCGATAATCTGCACTCTATAAAAAATACGCATCCTATAAATCTGCACTCTATAAAAAATCTGCACACTTCAAAATATGCGTTCTAAAAATCTGCACATTGTATGTTTCCTATTGTTGTTTTTCTTTCTTTCTTCCGGATGCCAATCTCTAAGAGGGTATATTTATATGCCAATCTTTATGTCCTGTTGATGTTGTAGGCTTGTAGCTTAGAATGGGTTGGATCAAATATACTTTTTGTTGTGGTAACTGAGATATCAGAATCAGGGCCAAAGGGAGAACTAAATGCATCATGGATTTAATTGAAAGTGTCATGAATGAGTTTGGTTTTCCCATCTGCTCAGACTCTAGATCTCATCTCAGGTTCAATTTCTCATCCTGTAAAACTTTGTGCCAAGAATAATAAATGAAAGTGTCATGGATGAATTTGGTTTGCCATCTGCTCAGATCTCAGATCTCATCTTAGGTTCAATTCTTATTGTTTACAACTATGCGCCAAGGATTATAAATGGTTGAGGGTTTTAATTTTTCTTCTCCTCCTTTAATCTTTCAACAACAATGTTAACATTATGATTATCTCTAACATGTGATCATATAAGTGCGATTTGAAATTAATTTGTTCATGTGTGTTCCTGGTGGTTTCAAAGTGCTCTTGGTGTTGGGTAATGAAATTTCAGTCCGGGTTTCAAAGTGCTCTTGCTCTTCATAAGTTTTTTTGTAGTTTGTATATTTGTTTTATTATTTATTGTTGCTTGTATGTTGTTGGTTTTGACAGGCTCTTCACGAGACTTCTAAAAAAAAACCAAAATGACAAGAAGAATTTACAGAGGACACAATTTATGAGGCAAAGGTTTTTGTTATTATTCAGTTGGAGAGGATGATTTGCAAAACACACAATGCCAGGGGATTTAAACAAAAGAATTGCAGAAAAAATAGGAACTACCCACTACTTCCTAAAGACCAGGTATCACAACTGATACGTGGCTTTGATTTATTCTTCCTAATTAACAAAACATAAAAATTAAATAAAACTTCTGAATTACTTTAACATTCTCCCCTTAATTCAGAATTGGTGATTGGCTTCACTCCAATCAGGTCTCGCATTTCTTCATGTTTCACTCTTGCCATTGTCTTCGTGAGGATGTCTGCTTTCTGCTTCGTGCCACACACATGACTTACTATTATCTCTCCATTTTCCACACATTCCCTAATGAAGTGGTACCTTATATTGATGTGCTTGCTACGCCCGTGGAACACCGGATTTTTCATCAAATCAAGAGCTGAGCGATTGTCAACTAACAAAGCGATTGTCAACTAACAAAGCTACAGGTGGTACCTTTTGCCCAGTTATTTCAGTAAGAAGTCGACGAAGCCAAATACCTTGACAAGCTGCTACGGTTGCAGCCATAAACTCTGCTTCACATGATGATAAAGCTACACTTCGTTGCTTCTGTGAGGCCCATGTTACCAGGTTGCCATTCATGTAGAATGCTGTCCCACCTGTACTCTTCCCATCATTTACGTCTTTTCCAAAGTCACTATCAGAGTATCCTGTGAGAGTGACTTTGTTCTCTCCTCTGGTATAAGTCAAGCCATAATTCAGTGTACCCTTTATGTACCTAAGTATTCCTTTTACTGTCTGAAGATGTTTCACTCTTGGTTTTTCAACAAAGCGACTAACTACACCAACTGTGAACGAGAGATCAGGACGTGTGTGTGTTAGATACCTGAGTGCGCCAACAATACTTCTGTACTCAGTGGGATCTACCAATTCTCCTTCTTCATCTTTAGACAACTTCAACTTGTGCTCCATTGGACTTTTTGTAGCATTGCAGTCCATCATCCGAGTCTTATTTAGGATGTTCTTTGCATAAGCTTCTTGTTTCAGTGTTATTCCTGTCTTATGTTGGCTAACTTCGATCCCCAAATAGTACGTCAACAGGCCAAGATCACTCATTTCGAATTTGGCTTTCATCTCCACCTTGAATTCCTCTATATCATTAGTACAATTACCAGTGACCAGCAAGTCGTCAACATATACCCCTACTATCAAAATACTTCCTTCCTTCTTCCTTGTGTACACTGAATACTCTTGATAGCACCTTGTGAACCCCAAACTCTTCAGATATTCATCTAGACAAGCATTCCAGGCTCTGGGTGGTTGTTTTAACCCATACAGAGCCTTTGAGAGCTTGTACACTTTGCTTGCTTCGTTTCTTTTCTCGAACCCTTCGGGTTGCATTACATACACTTCCTCTTCCAATCTTCCATTCAAGAAAGCTGATTTCACATCAAGATGGTGCACCCACCATCCATTCGACCCTGCAAGTGCTAGAATCACACGTACCGTCTCAATTCTTGCTACCGGAGCAAAAACTTCTTCATAGTCAATCCCTGTTTTTGTACATACCCTTTTGCTACAATTCTCGCCTTATACTTCAAGATTCTTCCATTTGGGTCTCTTTTCACCTTGTAGACCCATTTTAGGCCGATCGCTTTTCGCCCTTTTGGAAGTTCGACGAGCTTCCAAGTATTGTTCCTTTCAATTGAAGACAGTTCTTCCTTCATTGCGTTGACCCAATCACTTTTGTCTTTTGCTTCTTGGTATGTGTTTGGTTCTTCTGCATCTTGAATCATCAGTAATTGCTCGGTGTTTTCATATAGATCTGACAAGAGTCGATAGCGCTTTGGGGCTCCTCCACCTGTGGAACTTGAGGCGGTGCTTGGAGAGTTATCTGACGTAATCGGGGAATTTGGAGTGATCCGTGAATTGGGTGTAGCGGGTGAAGTGGGTGAGTTGGGCGTGCCTGCTTGGTTTACGGGTGTACTTTGTGGACTCGGAGAGTTAATGGGCTGTTCTTCTCCCGTCCAGTTGCTACTTTGTGGAGTCTCTTGAGAGTTCAACGGAGTGTTAGTGGGCTGCTCTTCTCCGGTCCAGTTGCTGTCAGTCTCTTCTTCCTGAAACTCATCAAAATGAAGGCCTTCGACTGTGAAGCTCATGCCTGGAATCATTTTGATCTTGGTTGTCTTCTCCCAATTCCAAGTTTGATCTTCCTCAAATTCCACATCCCTACTTACGTACAATGATCCTGTAACAGGGTCCAACAATCTATGAGCTTTAGACCCCCTTTCGGTTCCAAGATACACGACCCTTCTGCTTCTATCTTCCAATTTCTTCAGGTGATTCTTGACAATTTTCATGTGAGCAGTACATCCAAATACTCTCAAGTGACCAACGTGTGGCTTTCTTCCAGTCCACATCTCATATGGAGTGGAATCATTTAGTGCTTTTGTACTCACCCTATTTAGTATATAGACAGCATGATTCACAGCTTCTCCCCACAATACAGTCGGCACATTCATCGTTTTTAGGCAGCTTCTAACCATCTCCAGTACTGATCGATTTCGCCTCTCCACTACACCGTTCTGTTGTGGAGAGTAAGGTGAGGTGTAGTGTCGATCGAGCCCAGTGTTTCTGCAATATGTGGTGAATTGATTCGAAAGAAACTCTCCACCACGATCTGTTCTAAGAACCTTCATTTTCTCTCCTGTTTCTATTTCAACTTTTGTTCTGAAATTCTTGAATGTTTGAAAGGCTTCATCTTTTGTCTTCAATAGATACACCCACATAACCCTGCTGTAATCATCAACAAGTAACAAGAAGTATTGATTACCAGCAGGTGTTGGTGGTGAGATTGGTCCACACAAGTCACCATGGACAAGCTCCAATCTTTTCTTTGCCCTGAAGCTTGTACTTGACGGGAACGAGTGACGGGACTGTTTTCCCATAAGGCAACCTTCACAAGGTTTTGAAGGAACCTTAATTTTTGGAATTCCTTCTATTAGGCCCTTTTCAGACATCAATTTTAGTGAGGTAAAGTTCACGTGACCTAACCTTGTGTGCCACAGCCATGTTGGATCTCTTACTTCAGCAGTCAAGCATCTCGAATTGACTTCTTCAAGTTCTATTTTGTAGAGCCGATTCGGTGATCTTCTGACCTTCATCACCAGTTTCCCTATTGCATTAAGAACCCACATAAATGGATCCTTGATCTTGATTTCATCGCCTCGCTCTACAAACTGTCCCAAACTTATTATGTTGCTACATAAGTCTGGAATGTAGTAAACTTCATCAAGTTTCCAATGTTCACCATTCTTACACTGAAATACGATTGAGCCTTTGCCTTTGATCTTCACCTTTGATTCATTCCCAAACTTCACGGAACCCTGAACCTTTTCATTCAGATCATGAAACTTATCTTTATCACCAGTCATGTGATTACTGGCTCCTGTGTCAAGATACCAAATACTTGATCGTCTCATCTCATCTCCTCGCGTTCTCAGTTCTGGAAATACTTTTTCTTCATTTAAGAACACTTCACCAACCTCTTCATCGTTGTCAAGCGATGCTAACAGAAGTGCCGGCTCATTGTCATCTTGTTCTCGAATCAAGTTATTCTCATGGCTTCTTTCACGTCTTGGGTTTGTGCACTCCGCTGCATAGTGACCATATTCCTGACAGTTGTAGCATTGAACTCTGCTCTTATCTTGATTATTTGAAGTGCCACGCCCTCCATCTTTCTGGTAGTGTGATCCTCCTCTTCCACGAAACCCACGACCACCATAGCTTCTACCTCTTCCTCTTCCTCGACCACGTGAGCCTCCAAACCCTCCTCGATTCGATTTAGATTTGGAGTCTCCCTCTGTCTTCTTCTTGTTTCTCTCTGACCATTCTTGATGAGTCAAGAGAAGCCTTCTTTCTTCATTATCGCCATGCCCTTTCATTCTCTCTTCGTGAGCCTTCAATCTTCCGATCACTTCTTCCACTGTCATTTTGTCTAAGTCCCCAAATTGCTCAAGGGTTGAGGCAATCTGAAGAAACTTAGATGGTACTGCCCTAAGTAGCTTCTTCACTACGTAGGCTTCATCCACCGTATCCCCCAGGGTCCGCATGGTACTGACAATATTGCTCACTTTCATAGCGAACTCATCCACTCCTTCAGATTCTTTCATGTTCAGCGATTCAAACTCAGCCTTTAGGGTTTGAATCCTCGCCGTCTTCACTCTATCCGCCCCCATGAACATCGTTTTTAAAGCCTCCCAAGCTTCTTTGGCTGATTTCTTCTCAGCTAATGATAAAAGCAAATCTTCTGGTATCCCTTGATAGATGGCCGCCAGTGCCATCTTATCCTTCTTCACCTCCACAGCGGTGTTTGATGTTCTGGGCTCCACTGCATCCCAAACTCCTTGGGCTTGCATAAATACGCGCATCTTGATCGCCCAAGCTGCATAGTTGTCTCTTGTTAGCATCGGATAGTGGAGAGTAATTTGACCATCTTTCTCGCCATTGCCATTGCTTCCTGCCATCTCTTCACGAGATTGATATTTTGGCATGCACCAGGTTGTGCTCTGATACCACAATGTTGGTTTTGACAGGCTCTTCACGAGACTTCTAAAAAAAAACCAAAATGACAAGAAGAATTTACAGAGGACACAATTTATGAGGCAAAGGTTTTTGTTATTATTCAGTTGGAGAGGATGATTTGCAAAACACACAATGCCAGGGGATTTAAACAAAAGAATTGCAGAAAAAATAGGAACTGCCCACTACTTCCTAAAGACCAGGTATCACAACTGATACGTGGCTTTGATTTATTCTTCCTAATTAACAAAACATAAAAATTAAATAAAACTTCTGAATTACTTTAACATATGTACTGATTGTTTTTTCGCTTGTCCGGTGAGTTTTTTTTTCTGCTGTTGTATAATGCATGCTACTGTTTTTTTGCTGCTATTATGTGGATCAAATGCTTTTTTTGCATGTAACAAAAGTTGCTGGTGTTTTTTTGTTGTTATTTAATTCCCATGATGCTGTTGCTGAAAAAAAGAGTTTTATGTGTAGCTTTTAATGTTGTTTTGCACGTTTTGCAAATGCAGGGAAACACCCAAGGTTGCTAAGTACCTTTGATTCTTGGGCAAGTGTTTCGTCGAGTATGAGTCTTTCTGCAAGCAATACTTTGTTCCGGATGCTCCATTGATTTGCTTCTAAATACCATAAATACAAGTTTCTCGGTGTTACATAGCTGTTACTGCAAAAAATTATTAAATCTTCAAAGTTTCTATTTTAGCATAGTTGTTAGGGATAGTATTGCTTCGCTTGAAAATATGAAGAAGATAGTATTGCTTAAGGTTCATTTTCATCCTAAGTTCTTTTTTATGTCTTTTAGCTCCTTTTTGTCACAATTAACTCACGTTCAAGATAATGTAATTTTCATTTTTTGTTTTGTTTGAGAACAAGTACATTATAACATTTATATTCTTACTGTCTAACTAGATTTGAATTTTTGTATTGATGTGAATCAAGGGTTATTTTGGATTTAAATGTAAACCATAATTAAATGTGATCAATAGTACACGTTTCTTCTTACTCTTTTCACCTTAACTTCTATTTGCATACAGTTTTTTTGTCTTAGCACCATATATAAGTTGCTACTTGCTTCTATCAAAACTGTGTTCTAAATCTTAGATTGTGGCCATTGGATAACAAATTCCATAAGACGCTATGAATATATAAAATCAAGCATTGTCATGTTGCTTAATAATGACCAAAGAGTCCAACCAAGACAAATAAATTCTAGCATACTTTTCTCTTTTTTACATCCATGACCATTATTTCCATCATTTGGGAATGGAATACCATTTATACGATCTATAGAAAATTATATGTAAATGCTTTGATTTATGTATGTTATTTTGCAAAGTGATATATTGTTTATAATTTATTTTTGTAAGGTAATTTATTAATTGGTCATCGTTCATTGACAATTTTACGTCATTCAAACATTACATTCAAAACACTTATCAAACAATCAGTTTTTATTTTACATTAAATCATATTGTCTTTTAATTATTCAGATCACTTAATCATTCTACAACATATCATTTAGTATGTACCAAACAACCCCCTAGAGGCTTAGATGAGTTGATCTAATTCAATTGTTTGTTGTATACGAATTTTGATAACCATTATAATTAAACTAAATCACCTTACCGGATAAACATGTCAAAGACCGAGAATCTTACCCGGTAAGAGTGATGATAAAGATGGAGAGTCTGACCCGGTAAATGATAGGTGACGACTCAGTAAGGATGGAGAGCTAACCCGGTAAACACTTATCGGGTGAATTGTTACATATGATATCGTTTAATGAATTGCAATCTTACCTTGTAAAGTACGGTACGTTAAATCTTACTGGTAAGCGTTTGGAAACATGACCCTTAAGTGTAAATATATCATCCTTAAAATCTCCTCTAACAACACCACCAAAGCTTCATAATCGTTTACATTTATGGTTCCGGCCGCATTGCGCGGGTACACTACTAGTATATATATATATATATATATATGTACACTACTAGTGTGTGTGTGTATATATATATATATCAGTTGAACTTGAACTTGAACACGGGAAGTTTAAATACAAATTAGTTGAAAGTTACAAACTATAGAAACTGGTTCAAATCAATATAAAAATAAATTTTTTCATGATTTTTTTTTCATCAAATGCTATGATTTAAGATGTTATTACACATATGTTTGTTTCATAATGTAAAAGTTTCACATGTATTTGTCTTTATAAGTTCAAAGTTTTTCATATATTTTTTATGAAAAATTTCACATGTATTTGTTTAATAATAAAAAAGTTTCATATGTAATTTTTTCATAAGGTGAAACAAACATATGTGAAATAATATCTTAAATCATACAATTTGATGGAAAAAAATAACGAAAAAAATTATTTTTATATTGATTCGAACCAATTTGTATCTTTTAACTGGTTTGTATTTCAACCAACCTTTCTCTCTCTCTTTCTCTCTCTATATATGTATATATCGTTCATTAGTTATATTATTGCCTTCCTGTCTTTCATCTGAAAGCAACTACTCTCATGTTAAATGTGATTTATTTGTAGAAGTTCAAATAAAAAGCACAAAACAAATAATTAACGCATATGTGGATTCAAACGTAAAGTAAGTTATAAGATGGAGTGAAAGATTTCTTACCCTTGTTGAATCTTTTCCAACTATTGGCCATCATTGTCGTTTCTATTGCAATGACTTATGAGGCTTTAGTTACGGCTAATTACGATATCATATTACTTATTAATCGGTATAAGAGAGAATTGTGGTTCGTACGTTTAAAATTGAAGAGGTGCATTTGGAGATGTGTTTACAACAAGGTACGTAACGGTTACATTTAAATTTGATGTATTTATTAGTTACACATGCCTCTTAATTTAGAGTAGAATCTCATGGCATGATCCAATCTTTAGCCTATTAGCCAAACCAAAATAAAATTGTAATTGTTAAGCTCATAATTCAAAACTTGTGCTATTGGCTATGTAGCTTGTAGATTCTCAAGTCTGGTTTTAAAGAAATTGTTTTTCTCAACTTCAATTCAAACTTTGGGTTCATTAAACTTAACGCTTTCTTTTTTGATTTATTAGGTTCCAAAACCTGCTAATGAAATGAAATGAAGTTGTTTGATGTTCTATTGGTATTGGTTTGTTGCGGATAAAGAGGGGAAGTGACACACTCAAGATCTAAGATTGTTGTAATATTTTGATGAATTTTTTGACAAGTGTGTGGATTCATTGGAACGTTATGGTTAATTTGTTTTGAAATATTGTTGTCTTTTGTGACAAGATATAAAGTTTTATCATTTTAATGATTTTGATTTTTTTTTCTTGATTGATATTGTTTTTATTATTAATTATTATTATTATTATTATCATCATCATCATCATCATCATCATCATCATCATCATCATCATCATCATCATCATCATCATCATCATCATCATCAATATCACTAATGCATATGTTGACAAGCTAAGCGTTTGGTTTAATTGTGGACTTGATTCTTCTCATGATGAGAATTCACGTGATATCCTATGTTCTTTGAATAAATATAATTGCTAGATATTGTGTTTTTCAAAATTTGATGAAATTGTACAACTAACACAATGAAATGTTATCCATAAGTGGTTTTTTGCACCAAAGGCTGATAAGTTGGAACTTGTGGAGAAACCATCATTCAAGAGGCAATAAAGCACAAAATAGCATTTAGTCTAGGACAACCAAAGATGGAAATTGTCGCATTTATTTTGAGACGAATGAAGGGATGGGCAAAGTTGTTGAACCTTGCATATAGAATATGTGTTCCATTTTTCGTTTTCTGTATGTATAGTTGTGTGTATATGATTATTGATCCTAACAATGATTGCTTTAGTGACTAAGCAGAAATCAAGTGCATTAGCGGTTGAGTGTGGTTCTATAGAAGAAATTCAGCCTTTGTCCAATGAGGTAACCTCAATAGAATTATGGTTCCATTCATAAGTCCTTAAGGTTTAATCATCTGATTTATTAAGAGATTGCTATTTTCCCAAAATATGGATCTGATACACCAATGACTTAATGATGTCATATTTACCAATAGTTTGACACATGTTAACATTTTGATTTTACTAGCTACTCTATAATACTCCACAGGTAACAATTTGAAGTCTTGATGCTATCATTCGCAGTAGATAGTTGAAGATATGTGGATCTTTTGGAAAATGAAAGATATTACTATTTTTCAAATTTAAAGGATATTGAGATCTTCTGTGACGTCCTAACTGGAACATATTCCAAAAAGAGGACTTACCTGCTAATGGCTTTAAGACTGTTTGGTTACTTTTAAAGAAAGTTGAAATGTTGAATATTAGTAGCAAATACCTCAATAGTGAGGAAATATGAATTGATTTAAGACTGTTTGCTCCAATAGGCTGTTGGTCTTGGCTTCGATCCGAGGCCCCCTCGCAATCGCGTGGCCGCTGAATGAGTCAGGTATGCCCCTCACATTGGGAATTGGCAGCCTGTGTGGGCCAGTTTGCGTGTCCGGGAACTACACGTCTTGCTCCAATAGTATCATTAATTTGTATTAGACCGTGGTAGAGCATTTTTATTAATCTTATGTTGTATTATCTTGTTCTGTATGAGACGAACTAGTTTATCGTATTACCATTTAATTTGGTTGTAAGTCTTCTGTTGTAATAGAATTGTTGAAATGTAAAAAAAGAAATTATGGAGTTTGTTCATTTACAACTAATCACGGTAAAGCCTTCCAGGGTCTAGGTAGGGTCTTACAATTGTCATCCGATGATAACCCACAATGCAAAAATGGGCGGATTGAAAGTATAAGTTTGTATGCAACTTAATATTTTAATAATGAAATATTAGGACACACGACATTACATTAAAACGAAAAACAAACATGAATTGCTTTTGTGGTAGAACCAAATAACAACTGTAGGTTTCTCTAAACCTCCTTTATTTAGAAAAGCATACAACTTCCAACAGCATAGAATATATGTATATATACCGTCAAACAATACTTTTGACAGGATCTTCCAGAATGAAACCCAAAGAGTCGATATAATCCTTGTAATTTCCAAAGAATCCGATAAATTTACCCTTAGACAGCGGAAGAGAGAAACTAGTCCCACCACCTTGGCCGTATGATCCATAGGTGTTCCCTTTGTTGGTATGGAAAGACAAAGACGTAATCACCGTATGGTTGTAAAAGTCACCAAATGTTCCACTAACTCGAATGAGGTCCTCGTCATCATCAAACTTCACCTGAGTATTCCAAACAAATCCATCATAAATGCTATATATGTAATAATATGAGAAGGTATTAATTAATTATTCGTACATTTATATATACATATATATGTAATAGATGTAGTGATCGTAGCTCACGGTACCTGCGGTTTAAGTGTGCCACCATCGCCACCATATGTAGGAGAATTGTGTGAGACCCAGTTATCCTCATAAGTGAACCTGATGGAATCTACGACGACTCCACTAGCGATGCGGAAACCGACAATCCTACCAACTGGTTTGAATACCCAGGGATTAACTCCACCATTACCTCCCCATGGTCCAACCTCTACTTGACTAGCGACTGCATATATATGGATCCAAAATACGAAATTAATAAAAAGTGAAGTGGTGTTGTTGGAAATAAAGAAATTAATAAATACGTAAACCTAGCATTCATATATATAGAGTTAACCATAGTGAAACAAAGACATACCATTTTCCTTGCTATGAATAATATTTGAACAATTAAGAATCTTAAGCTATCTTGTACATCAAGCCCCAATCCATGGAAGCTTATTTATAGACTTCAGAGATTATGCATACACGGAGTATGCCTTTTATTTCTTTTGTTTTGTCATAACAGTTGACTAATTCATACAATCCATCACGCAATGCTAACAACCAATTCCAGAGGAAGCATCCCTTCTCATGGGTGAAGGGCTGGTTGTTAGAGAAATTATTTGTTAATTTTTGAGATTGGGACTAATTAACAATTTAATATGACAACTAATTTGACGTATGCACTTAATTTATTGCTGACATAAGCACCTTGATGTAACTTACCCCTCTCTTCTACCTAACGTTGATATTGGAGAAAATAAATATATACTCGGCAGTACTCTAACAACCAATATACTATACGGTTTGGTTTATTAATTTGCATATATATATATATATATGTAGTAAAAGCAAGGCACACAGCAAACCGTTCGGATGTTGATTATAGTTCATTTTAATCTATTTAATTCATTTTTTGGTGTAAATGGTTATTAATGTAGTGTAGATATAGATATAGATATAGATAGGTAGATGTATTTATATATATATATAGAGAGAGAGAGAGGGGGAGAGAGGGAGAGAGAGAGAGAGAGGGAGGTTCTGAAAACCTAAAAAAAAACTGGACCAGACCAGGAGGGCTCCCAGGTGCTCTTCAATTTTATTTTATTTTTGAGTTTTTCTATATATATACAAGGGGTAAATTTTTTTTTTGAGTTTTTCTATATTTTTTTTTTGAGTTTTTCTATATAACCAAGTCCAAAGGAAGCACTCCTTCTCATGGGTGAAGACCTGATTGTTAGAGAAATTATTTAAATTATTTTTCGACGTAACTAGTATCTATTACCCCTCAGTTTTACCTTACATTGATATTTGAGAGAACATATATAATTAGGCAATCTAACAACCATATGTTTGTCCAAAATCTAACAACCATAAGTTTATTATCTTTGTCATCTTCCAAATGTCATTGCACACACACATACACTTCACAGTAGCTTTTTGAAAACATCGTTCTTTGACTGTGTTTATATGTACATATAGTGGTCATTGGATCAAGACCCGTAAACGGAATATTGAAGCCCCTCAGGACTGCAAGATTTGCGGATGCAATGGTCCAGATTTTTCTGGATAATGCTGGTGATCTGGTATTATTAATTTAACTTGGCAACTACTATATAATAATAATAATAATAATATATTTCTATGGTATTCTCCTCTTTTTTAGTTATCATTGTTATACAATTCCAACATCAGCTTCATCAAACCTTTACCCAACTTTAGAAATTTATTGCCAAGAGCATTGAATCTGTAGACCTCAACTTTAGCAGACATGGACATATGGTGACACCTCTTTTGAGATAAGAATCTTTCTTTGTAGATTGTATGTATGAAGTTCTTCAACTTGAACTTTGTGAAGTAGTAGTAAATCAAGTTGGATGTCTAGTGAAACTCATATTTTTCTTCTTTTTGATCATGTATTGATTGTTCATTAGATTGCATTATATATAATATATATAAGCAGTGGAAGCCTTGACCGATAATCTGCACTCTATAAAAAATACGCATCCTATAAATCTGCACTCTATAAAAAATCTGCACACTTCAAAATATGCGTTCTAAAAATCTGCACATTGTATGTTTCCTATTGTTGTTTTTCTTTCTTTCTTCCGGATGCCAATCTCTAAGAGGGTATATTTATATGCCAATCTTTATGTCCTGTTGATGTTGTAGGCTTGTAGCTTAGAATGGGTTGGATCAAATATACTTTTTGTTGTGGTAACTGAGATATCAGAATCAGGGCCAAAGGGAGAACTAAATGCATCATGGATTTAATTGAAAGTGTCATGAATGAGTTTGGTTTTCCCATCTGCTCAGACTCTAGATCTCATCTCAGGTTCAATTTCTCATCCTGTAAAACTTTGTGCCAAGAATAATAAATGAAAGTGTCATGGATGAATTTGGTTTGCCATCTGCTCAGATCTCAGATCTCATCTTAGGTTCAATTCTTATTGTTTACAACTATGCGCCAAGGATTATAAATGGTTGAGGGTTTTAATTTTTCTTCTCCTCCTTTAATCTTTCAACAACAATGTTAACATTATGATTATCTCTAACATGTGATCATATAAGTGCGATTTGAAATTAATTTGTTCATGTGTGTTCCTGGTGGTTTCAAAGTGCTCTTGGTGTTGGGTAATGAAACTTCAGTCCGGGTTTCAAAGTGCTCTTGCTCTTCGTAAGTTTTTTTGTAATGAAACTTCAGTCCGGGTTTCAAAGTGCTCTGAAGATTAACATATAAGAGTTTACTAACCGACAATTATTGTTTACCTTAAGTTCTCAAGAAACCCTAACTCGAATTCGTCAATTTTGATGTTTGCTATCAAATGACTATAGTTCTTTGAACAATGGCAACTGATATGATATAATGGTGAAATAAGTCAACGAAATTGAAGGTCTCGTCGAACAAGAAACTGAGAAACAAAGAACAATAAAGTGAAATATTATTAAATAGATCGTCGTTGGTGCTTCAAATATAATATTAGCCACAAGGAAAACAAAGACGAACATCAAGAGAATTCAATCTTTAAATCAGAGACCTAAGAATAAGGAACCATGGATTTGCACTCAATCAGGAATAGGACGAATTGAACGAATTGAACAAGTATGGTAGAAGAGTGAAAGAATTGAAGCATTTAAGCTAGATTGCTAAAACATTATAATTGTCAAATGGGATATACTATATGGGTGTGAGAGAACCTTGAATGGATTGAGTTAGAACGGGGGCTGTTCGGAATCTTACATTGGTACCCCTCCGGCTCGGCCGTATGAACAGGGACCGTTTGGATGTTGATTATAATTTTTTGGATTTCAATTTAATCATTTAATTCTCTTCAAGTGATGCTAGTTCTTTTTCTTACATACTTGCTGAAATTTTAAGTATATGGCTTCCATCTATTTTCCCATTGGTCTTTATCACAAGAAAGAAACAGGCATAGCTATTTTATGTATGCGTCTCAACTTTATTTATTTTGAGATGGATGAAGTATCAATATTGGATGATTATTTAAGGTTTTTTAAATATGCATTATGGAATACTCAATATTAGAAGTTGCATAATCAAATGTTAAGGTCTATATACGTACCATATTAAACAATATATGAAATTAAAGAAAACCAGTTCATTATAGATTATCTTATATGTTAATAATATGTTAGGGAACTCTTCAATAAAAAATGTTGCTTATTTTGGGAATTTAAAAAAATATAAAGCATGATTTTACATTTTAAAATGTGTTGGGTCACGGCGGGTCAAAGGATTTGTGTGATCCGGCAACCTGGCGCCCACTTGAGCATGAGGGGGGGCAACGGGGGGCGAGCTGTAGGTGTAGGTCAGACTGGTCTTTTGATTTGATCAAAGCAGAGCAGAGCAGACTGTTCTTTTTTATGCAATTCTGTTGCTTTATTTATCCTATGGGAAGTTTGGAAAGACCGCAATTCCATTATTCATGACAATGTGAAGTTGAATATAGTGAAAACGAGATAGAGTAGGGGGCGGAGCTTGAAATGCGAAGCGAGCTGCGGTAGCCTATTACCTTTTTCAGTAGCAAAGTACGGTCTAACGCTTGCCTCCGGTGGCTAACCTAGGTTCGGGCGAAAACTCCAAAACTAGGGTTCCAAATCTTTCTCTAATATAAAGGTAAGCTTTTAAGCCCCTTGACTTTCTATTAGATTAGTTTAGTCAGGTTTGAGTGTCGATAGGTGACTTTAAGGTAGGCGCCTATCTCTTATTATACTATAGCAATGGGAGAAGTCGGGATTGGTGCCCTAAATCAAGGGAAATCTATAAAAAATTAGCATTTTGCCCAGATAATACTTTTTCAATTCATGGTCTGCTCTACGAACGGAAAAGTGAAATTCCGCTCTTCTTATGCAGTTAGCTCGACTCGAGGAATAGCTCTTAATGGGCATGTAGACGTAGGCGGGAACTCTTCTTTTTATCTTATTCTTAATAGCCACTATCCCTGATTCCGTGCTCCTTTAGGATACGGTCATCGTTGGTCCTTCTTTCACTAATGATCTAATGATTCTTCTTTATTGGCCCTTCCTTCTCTATCTGCCTAGAGAACCTCTCTTTCCCTACAAGGCACTAGAAGGTCGACCCCACTTTCCACACTATGTTGAATGGGGTGTTAGAATTCGTTCGTTACATCAAGTGATGCAAGCCTTGCACATAGGCGTGGAATTCTATACTATAGGTGTCTTTGACAATCCTCCTCCTCAAAAAGATACTATTCTAGATCCCATCATGGAGAAGTCTTTTGGTTGGGTTCTGGCTAGGTGTGGAGATGTTATCGTTCTGAATGTATAAAAACTTTGTAATGTCTTTTTTTTGCTAGCAGCTTGCTAGCGTTCAATTTAAATGACATTTTTGTCTGTTGTTTAAAAAAAAGCAAAGCAGTTGATGACGATATAAGAAGGGGCAATAATGTTTTTTTAAAAAGGGGAAAACCATCCATTTTTTTACAGACCCAAATGTCTTCGGCGGTTTATTTCTACCCGAAATCCGTTGGTTATTGCTTATTTATTCCGACGGAAATCCAAACCTTTCTCTAATATGGGCGAAAACTCGAAAACTAGGGTTCCAAACCTTTCTCTAATATAAAGGTAAGCTTTCAAGCCCCTTGACTTTCTATTAGATTAGTTTAGTAGGTTTGAGTGTCGATAGGTGACTTTAAGGTAGGCGCCTATCTCTTATTATACTATAGCAACGGGAGAAGTCGGGATTGGTGCCCTAAATGAAGGGAAATCTATAAAAAATTAGCATTATGTCCAGATAATACTTTTTCAATTCATGGTCTGCTCTATGAACGGAAAAGTTAATGTCCCTTCTTCTTATGCAGTTAGCTCGACTCGAGGAATAGCTCTTAATGGGCATGTAGACGTAGGCGGGAACTCTTCTTTTTATCTTATTCTTTGGTCAGGCAAGTCGGCTGGTAATCCTAATAGCAAGCAACCCCTCCACTTCTATTATAGGGAATCAGCTCTATAGCGCCACTTCTTTTTCTTTTCAACCCTATCACTTATGCCTTTTCTCAACTTTAGTGGACAAGAATCATCGCTCCAAGAGAAGCAGACAATAGACACTATCCCTGATTCCGTGCTCCTTTAGGATACGGACATCGTTGGTCCTTCTTTCACTAATGATTCTTCTCTATTGGCCCTTCCTTCTCTATCTTCCTAGAGAACCTCTCTTTCCCTACAAGGCACTAGAAGGTTGACCCCACTTTCCACACTATGTTGAAGGGGGTGTTAGAATTCATTCGTTACATCAAGTGATACAAGCCTTGCACATAGGCGTGGAATTCTATACTATAAAGGGGACTCTCTTTTCTTTGGGTTATTCTGAATTAAAGCGAGCTATTTGAAATTCCTTTCACTCTCCTTCTCCCGCTTATTCATTAGGGCGAGCAGCTTTGCACCTACGGGGGAGCTAGTTAGTCTTCCTTCTTCGCCAGCTAGGTGCTTGCTGGTGAGGGGAACTGCGAAAGGTGTTATGCTCGGTACAAGAAGGCGGGTATTGATCACGAAAGCGGAGGGGCTTCCATACTTCCTAGTCGCGCGTCGGTTTACGGTGGGCCAAATCCTATGGAATTGCAATCAATACTGTCCAACGCTAACTAATAGTATGTTATATCCTCATCATTTTATCGTTTTGCATTCCATGTTGACAAAATGAAAGATCTTAGCTATCCCACAATGCTAAAAAGATGATAGTACGCAGAATGCATATTTAGATTGTATTAGAGGAAATAAACTTAAGGAAAAATATCCATCATAATTGTATTAGAGGAAATACATCATTGGAATGAGCTGTAGAAGGTAGGACATCGCAAATGAACATTTGAGATGGGGTGGGGCTTGGCTTGGTCGGTTATCATTTCTAATAAAAGAAACTTCATTTTCGTGTTATGAAAGGATTTTAGCTTACACGGATTAGGAAGAACATACACGAATCAATGAATATGTTCTTTTTTGGTGAGATCTTAATGGCAATTCTTAACAAGGGTGCATGTCGGTATGTATAGTTTCTCTCTAACAGATTAGCATAAGACGACCTTTTTTTCCAGCAAACTGTTCTACATTTCCTGTATATTTACTTTTAACAAGATATCACTACCAATATAGGAACACTTTCAGCATGAGATAGGGTCATTGCCGGTCTGTTTCTAGTAAAATGTTTTACATTTCCCATACGTTTCTTGAGATGTAATTCAAGAGCCAACTGAGAATCGATCGATGGAGGCAAATCCATGTTGTAGAGATTGGATTTAGTGACAGGAGTATCATTTTTGTGCATATGGAATCTGTTGTGGAGGACACATTTTGGTGCCTTTTATGTAAGCTTCTATGGTCTCCAAAAGGTAGAGTTTAACCTATAAATGGTTTCCAGGAGGTAGAGTTTAACCTAGTATTGCAGGTGCTCATCTTATAATATCCACTCTTCTTTGGTTTCTTTTTTATTTTTATTCCATATAACATTGATATTTGAGAAACTACTTCCCTCTCGAACCAATCATTTTTAGTTTTCTTGTTCTTGTTCAAGCACTGACTCGACAAGAACTAAATGCGGCCAGATACGGTGGAGGTTCTGATAATAACGATAACCTCTAATTTGGATGCTGTAATTAAATACCACATCTTGATTCAAGAGTTTAGTAATTAGTTATAATAATTACGATTGTCAAAATAGTGGAGAACGATCAAGGGGTTAGCCCAGTTGGATATATAGGTAACATCCTGCGGGGTGTGGGGTGAAAGCCACACTACCCGGGTTCGAATCCCACGAGCGACACTTTTCCTGAGATATCCAGACTCTGGGTGGGTCTGGTCCTTTGGGGCCGGGTTCGGGGCCGGTACGGGTTGGTCCGGTCTATGGGATCCTCTACCCTGCCGGTCGGGTTCAGCCATAGGTTGGGCCGGGTCGCAGGGCATTAGTGGGTTGACCATGGAGGCCCGATACCGCTGGAACGTGTTTGTGAGTTGACTTGCCGCGCGGTAAAAAAAAAATAGTCGAGAACGAATAATCGTGGGATGGGTTTATAAAATCTATGGTTTTGTCTTCCCTTGGTGGCAGTGTATGTATTTAAAGATTGTAAATATATATTTAATGTTGTGGCCCAAACAAACTTCATGACATAATTAATAAAAGATAACGAAAGGATATACTTGCAAGGGAAACATGGAGCACCTGTCATCCAGTATAGTACACATAAAATGACATTTTTTCTTCAAAATCTAGCGGTCATAAAAACCATCGCGTTACTTGGTTTGGAAGAAGGCTATGAACTCGTGGAACTTTAGTATGTCCTATAGTTATCTCGAAAGGCATGACCTTTTGAGAGACTCACATAATGCTTATGCATATTGGTGTGAACGTGTTCTTACATCGAAAAGTAGTAAACTTTGGCTACATACCAACCTCTCAAGATTCTATAGTTTCTTTACGTGCCTAGCCCATAAGGCCATTTTATATCTTCTTTTGGCGTCTTGTTTATCTTCCAATGGATAATTATTTCCAATCCTAAAAAATAAAGAGATGTTTGGGGTTACTTGTGGTGGTGGTGTTTATCAACATAAAAAGTTCATGCACGTTTAATTTACAAGATGTCTTTTGATAATCTTTCAGTTTCTGGCGCAATATGTATACATATTGGCATCCGTGACAACCCACAATGCAAACATCGGTATGTACACAATTTATTTCTTCATTGTTTTCTAAGTAACAACACTCGTCATGATATCATAACTGATTTATTTGGAAAAAAATGAGGTTACTTTTTGTATAATCGGCATCTCATTTTGAGTAAATCTTCTCAAAGGTGCATTCAGTGCTATAAGGATGGATTTGCTTCTTCCAAATTTGCACTCTTTCCATACACAGATATCAAACAAGATAAATATAAGTCTGTATGCAACTTAATATTTGAATTCTGAAATTTGATACACACACCATGACATTAAAATGGAAAACACACATGAGTTGCTTCTGTAGTAGAAGGAAATAACAACTGTTTTACATAGGTTTCTCTCAACCTCCTTTATTCTGAAAAGCATACGACTTCCAACAGTGGATATGTATGCCGTCATCATAAGGTTGGCCATCATCGCTCTCTCTTAGGGTTGCTGAAAGAAACCAATTGCCTCGAGGTAATCCCCATAACTTCCAAAGAATCCAATATAGTTACCATTAGGCACTGGCAGAGAAAAACTAGTCCCATCACCTCCTCCATATGGCCCATAGGTGTTCCCTTTGTTGGTATGAAAAGACAAAGATGTAATCACCCTATGACCGTTAAAATTTCCAATTGTTCCGCTAATCCGGATGAAGTCCTCATCATCATCAAACTTCACCCGAGTATTCCAAACAAATCCATCATAAATGCTATGTATGTGATAATATGAGAAGGTATTAATTATCCGTATATGTGTATATATAATAGATGTAGTGAGAGTTCACTGGTGGATTAGGTTTGCCACCATCGCCACCATATGTAGGAGAATGGTGTGAGACATGGCTGTTATCCTCATAAGTGAACCTGATGGAATCTACGACGACTCCACTAGCGATGCTGAAACCAACAATCCTACAATGGTGTGAGACGTGGCTGTTAGCTTGTTTTTTTTTTGGAAAAAGGGGACGGAACCCCTTGGAAATTTTTTACTAAAAACTGAAATATTTACAGACTATGAAGGGCATACCCCAAGGTATCTAAATGTCGCCCAAGAAAATGCTTAGGAAAACATACAAGTAACGGTTTAATTCTATCTTTAAAACTATAAAAGAAAAATCTAACCGAGTTAAAAACTCCATTCAAATGACCAAAATTGTAAGTATTAGATGAAATATATTGTAAATATCTTTGTATTTATCTTGTTGATTTTCTTCCCTTATTTATTGGGAAACCCTTCTGTATTATGGTTATATATTGATGATAATGAAGAGAAAAAGGGCAAGCAGATTTACACCGATTAACATGGTATCAGAGCAAAATTAGGCTCTTCTATCCTTCTCTCTCTCTCTCTCTCTCTCTCTCTCAAAATTTCCAAGCAGCAGCCGGCCCTAACCCCCCCACCACCACCGTCGTTCTCCGCCCTCTTTTGCTCACTATGACGACCGGTTCCGTCGAAAACCCCCAAGCCACAAAACCTTCTTTCCATCCTGCTTTTGGAGTCAATAACATCAAGAACTCTATCCCCCTCGTCCTAAATCAAACCGATTCTTATTACGCTACTTGGGTAGAACTATTCCTAATCCACACATGTCCCTACGATGTAGTTGATCATTTCGACCCCAAAGCGCCAAAATCTGCTGACATCGATCAAGCCACTTGGAATCGTTTGGACGCCATTGTCAAACAATGGATCCTTGCCACCATCTCTGCCGACCTTCTTCAGACTATTATGAAACCAGGAGCTACCGCTCAAGAGTTATGGAACCGTCTCGCTGAAATCCTCCAAGATGACAAGGCCACTCGGGCCGTGTATCTTGAAGAACAGTTTAACACCACCCGTTCGGATGCTTTTCCAAATATCACCGAGTACTGCGCTCGTCTCAAGAATCTCTCTGACCAACTAGCCAATGTTGGAAATCCAATTTCGGAGCACAAACTTCAACTCATCTCTGGCCTCACTAAAGGTGATTATGACACGATTGCTACATTCATTCAACAGTCCGACCCTTTGCCTAGTTTTAACAAAGCTCGGTCACAACTCATTCTTGAAGAAACCCGTCGGCTAAAGCAAGAGGCACATACGCCTCAAGCCCTGATTACACAGAAGTCAGATTCTCCTCCTATTACCACCGACCCGCCAATTGTACGAGAACAACATTCAAGCTTCGAGCGCGGCAGCCATCGTGGTAGATATCGTGGGGGTCGCGGACGCGGTAGAAGCCGTGGCGGCCACCGTGGCGGTCGTGGAGGCCGTCAGCCGTTTTCTTGGCCATCCCAAACTTGGTATTCCGGCAACCAATGGAAACCGCCGCCTTCTCCCTACCCAACAGCTCCGACACAGATGGGCCTTCTCGGCCCAGGTCCGCGCCCTCCACCGCCGCCGCCGCAACAGGCTTTCTACTCGGGAACGGCATACTCTATGCCAGTCACGCCTATGACACCAACCGATTTGGATACTGCATTTAACACCATGCATCTGCAGCCGCCGGACAACAACTGGTACATGGATACGGGTTCAACCTCTCACGTCGCGAGTAGCTCGGGTAACTTCTCTCAACTATTTACTTTAAGTAATCCGCATTCTATTTTAGTAGGCAATGGCAAAAGCATTCCGGCTCTTGGTCTAGGATCCACCACCCTTTCCCACTCAAATAACTCTTATTCCCTTAAAAATATTTATCATGTTCCCCAATTAATCAAAAATCTTATCTCCGTTCGCAAATTTACACGCGATAATAATGTCTCTATCGAATTTGACCCATTCGGTTTTTCTGTGAAGGATCTTATCACGGGAAACCAATAACCCGATGCAACAGTTCCGGTGATCTCTATCCCTTCATTCAAGACTCAAGTGTTCGTCATTCGTCGCTTGCCCTCCACACTGTTTCTCCCTCTACATGGCACAACCGTCTCGGTCATCCGGGCTCATCCGTTTTACATTTACTTAGAAATAGTCTTTTTATTTCGAATAATAAACTCGATGATGCTAGTTCTTGTAACGCTTGTTCCTTGGGCAAGCATTGTCGCTTAAGTTTTTCTTCTTCTCAAACTATTAAGTATTGTCCTTTTGATATCATACACGCTGATTTATGGACTTCTCCTGTTACATCTACATTAGGACATAAATACTATGTTGTTCTTCTTGATGATTTTTCCCATTTTGTTTGGACTTTTCCCTTGCAATCTAAATCTCAAGTCTTTTCTATATTTCTTAAATTTCATACTTACATTCAAACATAATTCGAAAAGAAAATAAAAACCTTTCAATGTGATAACGGTCGTGAATTTAGTAACTCCCAATTTCACCAATTTTGTGATAAAAATGGCATGCACCTTCGTTTCTCATGTCCGTATACTTCCCCCCAAAATGGCAAAGCCGAACGTATTCTTCGCACCTTAAATAATATCATAAGAACGAATCTTCTTCACGCCTCTATTCCTCCCTCGTATTGGCATTATGCTCTTCATTTTGCCACATATCTCCTTAATATTCTACCATCCATCGCCATTAATAACCATACACCAACCTCTATTCTTTATCAACGCATACCCACATATTCTCATCTCCGTACGTTTGGACGTCTTTGCTACCCTAACACTTCCTCCACTACGACCCACAAACTTACCCCTAGATCCACCCCATGTGTCTTTCTTGGTTACCCATCCAACCACCGCGGGTATCTATGTCACGACCTCACAACAGAACAATTCTTTATTTCACGACATGTCACTTTCAATGAACATGTCTTCCCTTTCACCACCCCCTCTAAAATTCAAGCTCACTCTTACGACTTCCTTACTGACCCTCCCACCTCTCCATACCTCATCTATCACAACACTACACACACTCCCTCTCGTGACACCGAGCAACGAACCCCCTCCCCACTTACCACAACCCCCCCACATACCCCACCCGACACCACCGAGCACACAGCCTCTCCCGACGCCACCGAGCAAACAGCCCCCATCCACCCACTGTCGCCATCGCCACTTCCGTCACCACCCTCCCAACATCCCATGCAAACACGATCTAAAAGCAATATCTTTAAACCTAATCATCCTTTCTCTCTTCACACTCAACACATCTCTCCTATTCCCTCAAACCCCAAACTTTCCCTCTTAGACCCGAATTGAAAATCTGCCATGTCTACGGAATTTAATGCCTTGCTTAAACAAAATACTTGGGATTTAGTTCCCCGTCAGTCGGACGCGAATATTATTCGTTGCCATTGGATTTTTCGTCATAAGTTCAATGCCAATGGTACCTTAGAACGATATAAAGCAAGATTGGTGGTCAATAATTGATTGCGAGGAGACCTTTAGCCCGGTTGTCAAACCGGCAACCATTCGCACCGTTCTCTCTCTCGCTTTGGGACGCAACTGGCCTATTCATCAATTAGACGTTAAAAACGCCTTTCTACATGGTGACCTGCATGAGACGGTGTATATGTACCAACCACCGGGGTTTTCCCATCCATCTTACCCGGGTCATGTTTGTAAGCTCCGAAAATTATTAACGGTCTCAAACAAGCACCAAGGGTATGGTACCAACGTTTTGCTCAATACCTTCTCCGTCTCGGTTTTGTATGTAGCAAAAGTGACACTTCCTTGTTCATACTAAGCCGACAAAATGATCTCGCCTATTTGCTTCTCTACATGGACGACATTGTGCTCACGGCTTCTTTTTCTCACCTGCAAACAGAAATCATTAATGCCCTTAAAGCCGAATTTCAGATATCTGATCTTGGGGCGCTTAATTATTTTTTAGGTATCTCCGTTCATCGCTCGTCTCATGGTGTGTTCTTATCTCAGCAGAAATATGCAGAAGCCATTCTTAAACGAGCAAACATGGATAACTGCAAACCTGTTGCCACCCCTGTTGCCACCCTTGTTGATACCAACTCTAAGTTAAGTGCATCCGTTGGAATTTAGCTACAAGACTCTACCACATATCGAAGTCTAGCCGGCGCCCTCCAATATCTCACCTTCACTCGTCCGGATATAGCCTACGCGGTTCAACAAATTTGTTTGTTCATGCATGCTCCGCGAGAGCCACATCTCAATGCTCTGAAACGTATCCTCAGATATCTTAAAGGTACCGCTCATCTCGGCTTACAGTTATATCCCTCTCACCCCAGTCAACTTATCGCTTACACTGACGCTAACTGGGGCGGCTGTCCGGACACCCGTCGTTCTACTTCCGGATATTGTGTCTTCTTGGGTGACAATCTCCTCTCATGGTCCGCCAAACGTCAGCCGACTCTATCTCGCTCCAGTGCTGAAGCAGAGTATCGTGGGGTTGCAAATGTGGTCGTCGAAACTTGTTGGCTCCGCAACCTACTTCTCGAGTTACATATACCTCTACGACGTTCGACTCTTGTCTTTTGTGACAATGTCTCCGCCGTTTACCTTTCTGGAAACCAGTTCAGCATCAACGAACCAAGCATATAGAAATGGACATTCACTTCGTTCGTGAAAAGGTAGCTATGGGTCACATTCGGGTCTCACATATCCCTTCTACTTACCAATACGCCGACATATTCACAAAGGGCCTTCCTCATTAGTTATTTCTCGATTTCAGAGACAGTTTGAGCATCCGTCCACCTCCTGCTCCAACTGAGGGGGACTATTAGATGAAATATATTGTAAATATCTTTGTATTTATCTTGTTGATTTCCTTCCCTTATTTATTGGGAAACCCTTGTGTATTATGGTTATATATTGATGATAATGAAGAGAGAAAGGGCAAGCAGATTTACACCGATTAACAGTAAGAAATTCTAATGGGATTAAAAATTCCCTTAGATTCCTTCAAGAATTCATCCTTGTCAAAAATGCTAATGCCATCCAACTTCCTTGCAAACACGTCCAAAACTCCATTACCTCAGTTATCCATGTTATCCAGGCTAGGAATAGGAAAAGACAAACCAGAAATATCCACATCCAGAATAAGAGCATCACTATCCGTGTAACCAAACACCTTTTCAAAATTCCTCCAAGTAACCAAATCAGGCTTCAAACCTGATTCAATAAGCCAATACAAACAAACACCCTTCCATAATCGGTTGCTGCTATAAGCGAAGTCAAATTGAGAGCCAAAATAACAGATACCATCAATATCGATCCATTTCCCTCTATTTTTAACCCAATTTTGACAGAATCCAAGTCTATCCGGCAGCAAATTTTGAAACAGCCATCTACTTTGTCTAAGACGACCAAATCGATCCAAAATACACAAACTACAGCTGCGGTTTCTTGGACAATCCATACAAATTTCATTAGACCAATATTGGATCATATTACCATTACATCGATTAATCCAATCCAAAATTGAGTAATTGCTTAATTCATTAAGCCAACTCAGCCAAATTCCAAACCACCAGCTTTTATTTACCATACATCCAATCTGATCAAAACCAACCCCCTGCCATCGAAACAGATTACACCATCGAAACAGATTACACCATCGATCTCTTAACCCATGAGACAGACAACCAAGCCAGCAGCTTAATCCATTAGGCCAACAAGATCTTAATCCATAACATCGATTAAACCACCAAAACAGATAAAATCGATTATAGCTGCTAATCAGATTTCGATAGCCAAACCAAAACCACAAATCCAAAGTCTGACCACAGCTTAATTGATTATTGCAAGTCAAATTCCAGATTTGACGAATTACACAAATCAATCTCTTCAGCCAATCAAAAACCAGATTACCCCATCGATTTCCAAACATCTTTCGATAAAATTAGACACCAAAAAAAGGGACATTCTGAGCATTATCTGAGTTATCATTATCAATTTCTAGAAGGCAAAGTACTAAAATTATACTAAAGAAACGATGACTATCCAAATCAAAAACTTGACAGCAATCGATATTCAGAACCATGATCAGCGAAGAAACAAAATAATTGGTCTTGGGCCTTCCAAAACAACCCACCAAGAGAAACCAAAAAAGAAAAATAAAGAGGAGAAGATCAGAAACTAAAATTCGAAAATCAAACCTTGATTCAACAGTAGCACAAACCAGCAGCCAAGAGATCACTATAATTGAATAATTTGGCAAATTGGGGGTCCCTTGTCAACATTCATCTCCATTTGATTCAAATTTCCCACTTTATTAACTTCAAGAGATTCATGATCAGATAAGACCTCTTTCATTTCAAAGGGTGGCCCATTACACAGAAGTTGGTAGTAATATATTTGTTCATCTGACCAAAGCTTTTTTGCTTCATCAGGAGGATGGCACTTGTGAAAAAACCATTCATCTACCACTTTTTTCTGATTTTCCCAATCAAAATTAGCTTCAATATCCATCTCCTAATCCAAAGCTGCAAACCGGTTGCTCGTTCCCACTCCACTATTGTTTTCCTTACCACCAATACTCAATCCATCACTTTTCTTTTTTAAATCCACAGCCAGCTCCTTTTTCTTATCCATGACAGATTCAACATTCATTTTTTCCTTACCTTTATCCTTAAGCATATCACCCCCCGGCCTTGGTTTTTTGCTTTTCATCATTCAAAGTATTTTTAGCCATATCTTTTGTTCTCCATTCTTGACCACCATTATTATTCATAAAACTTTGCCTTCTTTGATTTCCCCTACTCATAAATTGGACATTCCTTCTTCTAAAAACTTGTTGAAACCCATCACTTCTATCTTTATCATTCATCATCTGATTCTCCTTTTCCAACTTTTCTTTTTCCTTTAATGCAACCAATTCTTCTTCCGTCTTTGCTCTCACCCCACAATTCTTGAAGAGTTGCCCAAAGACCTTACAATGACTACACACCGGAGGTTTCCATTGGTATGTTACGGGAATGGTAGTAGTTGGAAAACCACCCCATTTAGCATTAACTCCGGTAGGAAGTTCTATGCTAGCATCAACTTCCACAAAAACTCTAGCATAGGAAGCCCTTCCCGACTTGTTCAAACAACTCTCTTTAGTAACTTTATCCATCATAATTGGCCTCCCAACCCCACTTATGCCTTCACCATTCCACAACTCAAAGGGGATTCCATGAAGACTTATCCAAAGAGGCACTTTACAAGGCCCGGGTTTAGAATGAAAATACCCCAGAGACCATTCTTTGACAAATAATGGAACTCCGTAAAAGCCATATGCCATTTTCAAGAACTTTCCTCATTCCCTCTTCACTTTTAAACTTGAAAAGCCACATACCTTTTTCTCCCAATGATATATCATCAAGATCAAAAAAATTCCACATTCTTCTAAGGTTGTAGACAACCTCTCTATATGGAAGGTTAATTCCTACAAAGTAACCGTATGGATGAAGAGCATAACTTGAACAACCCCTTTTGAGCATAATGTTTTCACTGAGTATGATCCGTACTTTTATGGAATCACCAAAGAAAAGTCACTGCTGGGAGGCATAAAAATGAATCTTACGTTTCATAAAAGGAAAAACCTGGGATCACTTACAAAAAAAAGGGTAGATGATGCAAAGTCGAAACATTATGCTGATAGTGATTTTGGTGGAGACTATGCTGACACTAAAAGCAAGTCCGGATATATTTTCAACTTGGGTTCAGGAGAAATTTGTTGGCAATCAAAGAAACAAGGTGTGGTTGCACTATACTCTCAGAAGCACCGTTATGTATTGAAGTAGTTTCAATATATAGTTTATGTTATTGAATTCTATGTTTCAACATATGTTTAACCATTTACAGAACTAACCATGAACTCACTTAGCTTTAGGTGGCATGCATGTACACTAGAGTTGACATGGGGAAGGATTTGTATTAGACCGTGGTAGAGCATTTTTATTAATCTTATGTTGTATTAACTTGTTCTGTATGAGACGAACTAGTTTATCGTATTACTATTTTGGTTGTAAGTCTTCCGTTGTAATAGAATTGTTGAAATGTAAAAAAGAAAATTATGGGGTTTGTTCATTTACAACTTATCACGGTAAAGCTTTCCAGGGTCTACGTAGGGTCTTACAATTGTCATCCGTCATAACCCACGATGCAAAAATGGGCAGTTGAAAGTATAAGTTTGTGTTCAACTTAATTTTTAATAATGAAATATTAGGACACACGACATTACATTAAAACGAAAAAAACACATGAATTGCTTCTGTAGTAGAACCAAATAACAACTGCGGATTTCTCTTAACCTCCTTTATTTAGAAAAGCATACAACTTCCAACAGCATAGCATATATGTATATATGCCGTCAAACAATACTTTTGACAGGATCTTCCAGAATGAAACCCAAAGAGTCGATATAATCCTTGTAATTTCCAAAGAATCCGATAAATTTACCCTTAGACAGCGGAAGAGAGAAACTAGTCCCACCACCTTGGCCGTATGAACCATAGGTGTTCCCTTTGTTGGTATGGAAAGACAAGGACGTAATCACCGTATGGTTGTAAAAGTCACCAAATGTTCAACTAACTCGAATGAGGTCCTCATCATCATCAAACTTCACCTGAGTATTCCAAACAAATCCTTCATAAATGCTATATATGTGATAATATGAGAAGGTATTAATTATCCTTACATGTACATGTACATATATATATATATATATATAATTGATGTAGTGAGAGCTCACAGGTACCTCTGGTTTAAGTGTGCCACCATCGCCACCATATGTAGGAGAATTGTGTGAGACCTGGCTGTTATCCTCATAAGTGAACCTGATGGAATCTACGACGACTCCACTAGCGATGCGAAAACCAACAATCCTACCAACTGGTTTGAATACCCAGGGATTAACTCCACCATTACCTCCCCATGGTCCAACCTCTACTTGACTAGCAGCCTGCACATATATGGATCCAAAATACATAATTAATATAAAGTGAAGTGGTGTTGTTGGAAATAAAGAAATTAATTAAATATGGGTAATCGTAAACCTAGCATTCATATATATAGAGTTAACCATAGTGAAACAGCATACCATTTTCCTTGCTATGAATAATATTTGAACAGTTAAGAATCTTAAGCTATGCCGTACATCAAGCCCCAATCCATGGAAGCTTATTTATAGACTTCAGAGATTATACATACACGGAATATGCCTTCTTTTTTCATAACAGTTGACTAATTCATACAATCCATCATGCAATGCTAACAACCAATTCCAGAGGAAGCATCCCTTCTCATGCGTGAAGGGCTGGTTGTTAGAGAAATTATTTGTTAATATTTGAGATTTGGACTAATTAACAATTTAATATGACAACTAATTTGACGTATGCACTTAATTAATTGATGACATAAGCACGTACGATGTAACTATTTTCCCTCTCTTCTACCTAACGTTGATGATATTCAAGAAAACAAATATATACTAGGCAGTACTCTAACAACCAATATACTATACGGTTTGGTTTATTAATTTGCATATATATATGTAGTAAAAGCAACGCACGCAGCACACCGTTTGGATGTTGATTATAGTTTTTTGTAATTCATATTAACCATTTAATTCTTTTCAAGTGATGCTATATATTTCTCGGAGAATTGGGATGGATTATTTGAATGTTGAGGACTCGCCTCTTGGCAATATCTAGCTGGTGATGCTGCTTATTTTTCTAATATACATTCTGAAATTAGACATATATGGCTTCCATAGTTGAATCTATTTTTCCTGTTGCTCTTTATATATCACAAGAAACAGGCATTGCTATTATATATGGTAGACCATTGTATACTGAGAATATCATACTGTGGGTAGTACATCCGTCTTTATAGCTTTTTGCTGGTGGTCAAGCGATATGCCATAAAGTATGACTTGAAGTTTTAAAATTCGTTGGGTCACCTAAATCCTTTGGAATTGTAATCAATATTATCCAATACTACTTAATATTACCAGGCTTCGGTGGCAGACTGGATCAAATCTGGAAATTCGTGGCACAAACCTATGCGAGAGGGATGTGAAGCTGAGGAAGTTGATCAATTGAAGGAAACGAATTAAGGAATGTTAGCTGTCCGATGTTCCATATGGTTGGAGATCTAGTCTAGTCTCTAATGGTATATATGTTTACTATCAAATCGTTGAGATATGCCATCGAAAACCTCTATTTAGGTGCAAGTGAATATAAACGATATGGAATTCCATGTCACATCCTAAAATGTATATATATATATATATATATTCATATGGAGGGTTATGTTAGACAAAGTTCCAAACGAGTCAACCTTTGCAAGATGAAGATGGATATGGATTCAACCGAAACAATCGACCATGTACTTTTTGGATGTCCGGTGATGGAGGTTTGGAGATTCATCGAGAGATGGTGGCTGATTTCTTTCCCTGCAGGTAAGTCTATATATGGAATCGATGCTCAAGGGGTCAATTCGGCTTGTAAATACCCACACGTCAAGGAAGCATTAGCAGCAATCATTTTTGTTGCCTGTTACACTCTAGCTGTTACAGTCTATGGTGTTTCCAGAACAAGCGCGCTTTCGATAATCTACCTCCCTGTAAAGACTCTCCTCTCCTGGAGGATCAGATTGTGGAAAAGTCGTCCCATGGTTATATATAGCTCATTAAAAGAAAATTGAGTTTTAGAGACTTTAAAGAAGGATTTGAAAGCGTATCTTAAAATAACTTTTAGGGAAGGATTTGGTTGACAAAAGTGAAAAGCGTATCTAAAGCCAATAAGATTTTCGAATAAGCTATTTAAGGTAAATTGGACGCTATAAAAAATGTATCTATTGGTTATAGATACGCTTTTTTTAAAAGAGCTTCTTTAAAAATCGAACCCAAAACCTTTTGCAACGTTTAAAGAAGCATATCTAAAAGCTTTGAAATTCTATTAGAAAATAAGTCAATTTTTTGTAGGAAATTGTGTTGAAAATTAGAAAAGTACGGATGATTCAGCGTATAAAATGAAAACTTAAACACGGAAATTTCAATTACAAATCAGTTGAAGGTTACAAACCATACAAACAGGTTCAAATCAATATAAAAATTATTTCTTTCATTATTTTTTTTCCATCGAATGTTATGATTTAAGATATTATTACACATATGTTTGTTTCATAATGTAAAAGTTTCACATATATTTGTTTTTATAAATTGAAAGTTTTCTCATATATTTTTTTATGAAAAAGTTTCACATTTATTTGTTTCATAATGTTTCACAAGGTGAAACAAACATATATATGTGCAATAATATCTTAAATAATAGCATTTGATGGAAAAAATAATGAAAAGAAATTATTTTTATATTGATTTGAAGCGGTTTGTATAGTTTATACATTTCAACTGGTTTGAATTTGACCCAACCTTTCTCTCTCTCTCTCTCTCTATATATATATATATATATATATATCCTTCAGTTATATTATTGCCTCCGTGTCTTTCATCTGAAAGCAACTACTCTCATGATAAATGTGATTTATTTGTAGAAGTTCAAATAAAAAGCACGGAACAAATAATTAACGCATTTGTGATTGAAACAGAAAGTTAATAAAATGGAGTGAAAGATTTCTTACCCTAGTTGAGTCTTTTACAACTATTGGCCATCATTGTCATTTCTATTGCAATGACTTATGAGGCTCTAGTTACTGCTAATCACGATATCATATTATTCATTAATCAATATAAGAGAGAATTGTGGTTCGTACGTTTAAAATTGAAGAGGCGCATTTGGAGTTGTGTTTACAACAAGGTACGTAATGGTTACATTTAAATTTGATGTATTTATTAGTTACACATGCCTCTTAATTTAAAGTAGAATCTCATGGCAAGATCCAATCTTTAGCATATTAACTAAACCAAAATAAAATAGTAATTGATAAGCTCATAATTCAAAACTTGTGCTATTGGCAATGTAGCTTGTAGATTCTCAAGTCTGGTTTTAAAGAAATTGTTTTTCTCAACTTCAATGCAAACTTTAGGTTCATTAAACTTAACAGCTTTCTTTTTTAATTTATTAGGTTCCAAAGTCGGCTAATGAAATGAAATGAAGTTTGATGTTGCAGATAAAGAGGGGAAGAGGCACACTCAAGATCTGAAATTGTTGTAATATTTAGAAGATTTTTTTTGACAAATGTGTGGATTCATTGGAACATTATGGTTTTGTGACAAATATATACAATTTTATTATTTTAACGATTTTGATGTTTTTCTTTATTATTATCATGATTATGATGATGATGATGATGATCATCATCATCATCATACACCCTTTAGAGAAGGAATTGATTTTTCTTAAAAGTGTAACTAAAAGATATCTTTAGAGAAGAATTAGCGTCACTAAAAACATATGATAACTTTAGAGAAGGTTTATGGAAGAGTAACTCTAAGTTTATGAGAAGGTTTATGGAAGAGTAACTAAAGGATACCTTTAGAGAAGAGTAACATGATTTCTATATGAAAATCTTCATCTATTAACAACTTAGTTACTGTTAGATGAAGAACTTGTAATAATAAGAAGCCCAAAATTACGGGTGTTACAACTTGTCCTCCACCTCAAATGAAAGAGAGGTTTACGTGAGCCCGTGACTTGTGCAAAAGCCTTTATGGATACAATAAATTAATGAATACTTTTTGTGAGAACAACCAAAACCAACCAAGCCAAATGAACCAAGTATATGATATATCTCACTTGAAATTAAGGTTGGAGGTGAGATGCACTACATCGTCCTAAACCCCAAAGGGTAGAACAACTATTTTCTTAAGCCTTCTGTGCATACAAGAAATAATCAATTCAACCACAAGGGTTGTGGCGTAGAGGTTGAGGCCCTAGGGAGGTGTGGTGGAATATCTCATCTATCCAGGGTTGGATCAAGGTATACACTGTGGCCACCGAGTTTATTGATATAATTTTCCGGGATAAGTCCTGACATAGTAGTCTGGGACACCCTTCCAAAAATATAATAATAATCAATTCTTTTTGTAGAAACAACCAATGATTTATAGGGAAATCAAACCAAAAGAACTTGGTCTATCCCACTTCGAATCAAGATCTGGAGGTGGGATGAACGCAAATTCAACGGGCTGCCTATGTGAAACCCCCCAATTTGTGCATAAGTTCGAGAAAGGAAAAAAGAAAAAGAAAAAGAAAAAGAAAAAGGGGTTTTATGTGCCTGACATTTAGTCAATTGCAATATTTAACTTGCCACATCTAAAAGTGTTTTGGAAGCCTTGTTGTTACAACCATCAAAATCTGAAATAGTGTTCACGACCGTCATTTGATATAACGACCACCACAATGGTATAATGGTGGTATATAAGTCTAAATAATAATTAGATTATGTATGCATATATGTATGTACAATGTAACATATTATATTTATTGAATAAAAATATATAGTTTCAACATCACCTTAGAACAAGGCTTTGGTTGATAAAAAATGGTTGGGTGGTTTAAAAATAAAAAAAGTGAAAGTTTAACAGGAAGAAAAAAACTATTGTACATTCAACTATTGTACATTCACGGTGAATCGATCAAATTACTTGAATTTGCATAATGATTACAATGTTCACACACTTTCGAGATGTCTGGTCTCTCCCAAAACGGTTTTCGCTCAATTGACACAATAGAGAAAACTTTCTCACGAATCCCCTCCCCTATTTATATTACCCCTCTATTGACTTATGACCGAACAATAGACATGTTGATCCAGGGCATAACAATAACTGCCCCCCAACTCACACCTTGTCCTCAAGGTGGAAAAAATAGAAATACGGTCTAAGCATATGCGAGAAGTGAGAAGAACGCAGGTGTTACTCCCCATTAGGCATAATAGGCTTCATAATAGGCTTCAAGTGCTGCTAATTCTGAAGATGATCCCAGCAAGGCTTTCTTTACACCATTTTTAAGACCCCAAGTGATGGAAAATTGACTACATTTGATATCGACCAAGTAGTTTCTCCATCATCACCACCAAGATCTTCTGGACTGTTGGAATTAACCACTATAAACATCTACATTGTTAGTTTTTATTATTCTTACTGATTTGTAAAGTTATGTAAAGTAGAAGGGGCTGCTATGTAAATACCAATAAATGACAGTTTTAGATAACTGTCAAAGCAACCACCTGATGAATCAACGTGACCTTTCATAGGCACCGATTCATCCCTATAAAAACTCATGTATATCCTATTTTTAAATATAGAATCGTATTATCTGTACTTCCTACACACGCACATCACAGAAGACAGATTCTTGATCGATTATGGTGGCTGTAAATGGAAGGCTACATCGATCTCCAAGGGTGCATAACATGAAGTGGATCGATTCTATCAATTGGTATCAGAGCGCCAGCGGCGATCCCCGACCCTACACACGACAGCAGCGGCCATATTACAAGGAATATCGAAAGGGACGAAGGTATGACAAAAACTACTGGAATCAACGAAAAAGAGAAGTGCTTGAAGGGCTGAAAGAGATGAATCTAAGCGATTGGGAAGAAACCCTCGAACTAAGAACGGGTACGTTTCAGAATTTACAAAAATTAAAACGTTATAAATGTTACATATGTCACATATGTGGACACGGGTTCTGGAATTGCCCGAATAAGTATTATCTAAAAAAATCACGAAAGGGAAGCAAGCAGTAGAAAACCCGGGTAGTGAATTTCATTGTGCCAAAAGTTTCCTGGCTCGTAATCGGGACGGACGAAAGAAACTGGAATGATATTTGGTACGTAAAAAATGACTACCCTAGATACATGACCCCAAATCTTGGGTTTTTCGAAATTCTTAACAGAGATACGGCCAACACCAGTTCGATAGGAAAGGATGGTTTAGATGTTCGTGGATTAGGCGTAATTAATCACAGTCAACACGAACGCACACAAGTTTCTAATACCGGGAGCATTATATGTCATGAATATTGGCTTAAACATGTTGAGTTTAAGCCAACTAGAACAACAACACTTCGAGGTAACGATCAAGGACGGGAAGTGTACAATAAAAGGTATGTTCGACACAACTAGTAGCGAGGAAACGAGTGGAGGAGACAGTGAAAAAGGATGCATGAACGGCATCAAAACAGAAAATAAAATGGATGAAAGAGATGAGTCCGTTGAAGATCAAGAAAAGTTGGATCGTGACAAAGAAAAAGCAACGAGCCATAATGCGTTATTATAACTCGTTGTACTTCAAAGATACTATTATTGAAAAGGAAGAGGAGAATAATCAGACGCCATCTAGGAATGACTTCGAAAGCTTGATAGGATTTCTTCACATGGTCCATGAACAAGAGATTATCGGAGAGTGCAAAGGACTTGTTGCGGAACACCTTGAGAAATTGGTAAAGTGGTTCTACAAGGACTTTATGAGTTGTGAAGAAAGGCCTATACCCGCCAAGATAAAAGGTCAAGACATAAGCCTTTTGGATCTTTATCTTATTGTGAAAAATTATGGAGGACATGCAAGAGTATCGATCAAAAACTCCTGGATCGATATAGCCAAAGACATGGGCCTTCAAGATGATTTTGCGGACTACCTGAAAGATATTTATGCTAGCCACCTAAGCCTTCTAGCAGCATACTTTGATGTTGCGAAAAACTACTCAAGTGGATACTATGCACCTAAGGCAGCGGATTGCGGTGGTACTAGTGGAGTAGCGGAACCGGAGAAGCCGGAAGAGGAGACCGAGCCGGAGAAGCCGGGAAAAGAAACCGAGTCAGAGAAGCCGGAAGAGGAGACCGAGCATAAGGTGGTGAGCATCAAAGAAAACGAGGAGTACGCCGGGGATAGCGGGATTAAAAGAAAGATAGATTTTGATGATGGCGACAACCTTATCATCTCATTTGAAGTCGACGAAAACTCTTGGGAAGCAAAACAATTGAAGAAGGATGTTGGAGACACGGAAGGTAGCGATGATGAAGGCTATATCATTGTGATAGACTGAAGACCAAACAAAACTTCAAGGTTATAATCGTTAAGGGGGAGAATGTTGGAATTAACGATTATAAACATCTACTATTGTTAGTTTTTATTATTCTTACTGATTTGTAAAGTTATGTAAAGTAGAAGGTGCTGCTATGTAAATACCAATAAATGACAGTTTTAGATAACTGTCAAAGCAACCACCTGATGAATCAACGTGACCTTTTATCAACGTGACCTTTCATAGGCACCGATTCATCCCTATAAAAACTCATGTATATCCTATTTTTAAATATAGAATCGTATTATCTGTACTTCCTCTTTTCTCTCTGTGTAAACACAAACACACGCACACCACATAAGACAGATTCTTGATCGATTATGGTGGCTGTAAATGGAAGGCTACATCGATCTCCAAGGGTGCATAACATGAAGTGGATCGATTCTATCATGGACTTGATTCTTCAAATGATGAGAATTCACGTGATATCCTATGTTCTTTGAATAAATATAATTGCTAGATATTGTGTTTTTCAAAATTTGATGAAATTGTACAACTAACACAATGAAATGTTATCCATAAGTGGTTTTTGCACCAAAGGCTGATAAATTGGAACTTGTGGAGAAAATCATTCAAGAGGCAATAAAGCATAAAGTAGCATTTAGTCTAGGACATCCAAAGATGGAAATGGTCGCATTTATTTTGAGACGAATGAAGGGATGGGCAAATTGTTGAACCTTGCATATATATTATGTGTTCCATTTTTCGTTTTCTGTATGTATAGTTGTGTGTATATGATTATTGATCCTAACATTGATTGCTTTAGGGACTAAGCAGAAACCAAGTGCATTAGCGGTTGAGTCTGTTCTATAGAAGAAATTCTGTCTTTGTCCAATGAGGTAACCTCAATAGAATTTATGGTTCCATTCATAAGTCCTTAGGATTTGATCATCTGATCTATTAAGAGATTGCTATTTTCCCAAAATATGCATCTGATACACCAATGAATTAATAATGATGTCATATTTACCAATAGTTTGACACATGTTAACATTTTGATTTTACTAGCTCTTCTATAATACTCCACAAGTAATAATTTGAAGTCTTGATGCTATCATTCGCATTACATAGTTGAAGATATGTGGATCTTTTGGAAAATGAAAGATATTACTATTTTTCAAATTTAAAGGATATTGAGATACTTTGTCAGGTCCTAATTGGAACATATTCCAAACAGTGGACTTACCTGCTAATGGCTTTAAGACTGTTTGGTTACTTTTAAAGAAAGTTGAAATGTTGAATATTAGTAGCAAATACCTCAATAGTTGATGACATATGAATTGATTTAAGATTGTTTGCTCCAATATGCCGTTGGTCTTGGGTTCGATCCCAGGCCCCCTCGCAATCGCCTTGCCGCTGAATGAGTCAGCTATGCCCCTCATATTGGGAATTGGCAGCCTTGCCGCTGATTGATATTGTTGTTATTATTAAATTATTATTATTATTATTATTATCATCATCATCATCATCATCAATATCACTAATGCATCTGTCGACAAACTAAGCGTTTGGTTTTAAGTGTGGCGCATGGCTAGGCCAAATTAACATGATAGAATTGTGCTTGGGTCAAATGGACAGAAGTTTGGGAGTGATTACAAAGAAGTAATTCCCCCGGTTATACGACTTGGAGACTACTTGGAGACTTTCCGTCTTGTATCGACATTAGCAGCAAAAAGGGGATAGACAATTCACCAAATGTGAAGTCCACGTTCTTGAACGATTTTTAAAAGAAGTAGTATATCAGGTATGTAAACAAAGGGGAAGAGCAAAACGTCTGCCGATTGAAGAAGGCTTTGTATGGCACCTCATGCATGGTATATATACTATAATCGATGAGTATTTTCTAAAGAGCGGCTTCAAAAGGTGCCCCTATGAAAATACTTTTTACATCAAAGAAGACAAAGGTAAAGGTAATCTGTTAGTTGTATGCGTTTATGTTGATGATTTGGTATTCATGGGAAATTATTATAGTCTATATGAGAACTTCAAGAAATCCATGAAATATGAATTTTAGACGACTGACATGGGTCTCTCCTCTATTTTCTGGGAATCCAAGTGAACCAAAAGGCTGGTATAATATCTATCTCATAAACGTAATATGCAAGGACTTTAGTAAAGAAGTATAACTTGAACGAGTAAACGAATCTTGTGTTGCATCTACTCCTATGGAGTTTGGTTTGAAAATCTCTAAAGACACGTTAGAAAAGAACATCGATCCTACATTGTTTCGTAGTTTGATTGGGAGCATGATGTACTTGATAGCCACCCGTCCTGGCATAATGTTTTCAGTGAGTATGATCAGTACTTTTATGGAATCACCAAAGAAAAGTCACTGTTGGGAGGCATAAAAATGAATCTTACGTTTCATAAAAGGAAAAACCTGGGATCACTTACAAAAAAAAGGGTAGATGATGCAAAGTCGAAACGTTATGCTGATGGTGATTTTGGTGGAGACTATGCTAACACTAAAAGCAAATCCGGATATATTTTCAACTTGGGTTCAGGAGAAATTTCTTGGCAATCAAAGAAACAAGGTGTGGTTGCACTATACTCTCAGAAGCACCGTTATGTGTTGAAGTAGTTTCAATATATAGTTTATGTTATTGAATTCTATGTTTCAACATATGTTTAAGCATTTGCAGAACTAACCATGAACTCACTTAGCTTTAGGTGTATGTACACAAGAGTTGACATGGGAAAGGATTTGTATTAGACCATGGTAGAGCATTTTTATTAATCTTATGTTGTATTAACTTGTTCTGTACGAGACGAACTAGTTTATCGTATTACTATTTTGGTTGCAAGTCTTCCATTGTAATAGAATTATTGAAAAGTAAAAAAAGAAATTACGGAGTTTGTTCATTTACAACTTATCACGGTAAAGACTTCCAGGGGTCTAGGTAGGGTCTTACAATTGTCATCCGTCATAACCTATGATGCAAAAATGGCAGTTGAAAGTATAAGATTGTATGCAACTTAATATTTTAATAATGAAATATTAGGACACACGACATTACATTAAAACCAAAAACAAACAAGAATTGCATTGCTTCTGTAGTAGAACCAAATAACAACTGCGGGTTTCTCTTAACCTCCTTTATTTAGAAAAGCATACAACTTCCAACAGCATAGCATATATATATGTATATATGCCGTCAAACAATACTTTTGACAGGATCTTCCAGAATGAAACCCAAAGAGTCGATATAATCCTTGTAATTTCCAAAGAATCCGATAAATTTACCCTTAGACAGCGGAAGAGAGAAACTAGTCCCACCACCTTGGCCGTATGATCCATAGGTGTTCCCTTTGTTGGTATGGAAAGACAAAGACGTAATCACCGTATGGTTGTAAAAGTCACCAAATGTTCCACTAACTCGAATGAGGTCCTCATCATCATCAAACTTCACCTGAATATTCCAAACAAATCCATCATAAATGCTATATATGTAATAATATGAGAAGGTATTAATTAATTATTCGTACATTTATATATATATATATATATGTAATGGATGTAGTGATCAGAGCTCACAGGTACCTCTGGTTTAAGTGTGCCACCATCGCCACCATATGTAGGAGAATTGTGTGAGACCTGGCTGTTATCCTCATAAGTAAACCTGATGGAATCTACGACGACTCCACTAGCGATGCGAAAACCAACAATCCTACCAACTGGTTTGAATACCCAGGGATTAACTCCACCATTACCTCCCCATGGTCCAACCTCTACTTGACTAGCAGCCTGCATATATATGGATCCAAAATACAGAATTAATAAAAAGTGAAGTGGTGTTGTTGGAAATAAAGAAATTAATTAAATACGGGGTAATCGTAAACCTAGCATTCATATATATAGAGTTAACCATAGTGAAACAGCATACCATTTTCCTTGCTATGAATAATATTTGAAAAGTTAAGAATCTTAAGCTATGCTGTACATCAAGCCCCAATCCATGGAAGCTTATTTATAGACTTCAGAGATTATACATACACGGAATATGCCTTTTTTTTCATAACAGTTGACTAATTCATACAATCCATCACTAATTCATACAATCCATCACGCAATGCTAACAACCAATTCCAGAGGAAGCATCCCTTCTCATGGGTGAAGGGATGGTTGTTAGAGAAATTATTTGTTAATTTTTGAGATTGGGACTAATTAACAATTTAATATGACAACTAATTTGACGTATGCACTTAATTAGTTGATGACATAAGCACCTACGATGTAACTATTTTCCCTCTCTTCTACCTAACGTTGATGATATTCGAGAAAACAAATATATACTAGGCAGTACTCTAACAACCATATACTATACGGTTTGGTTTATTATCTTGCATATATCTAGTAAGCCACAGCAAACCGTTTGAATGTTGATTATAGTTTTTTGGATTTCATATTAATCATTTAATTCTCTTCAAGTGATGCTAGTTCTTTTTCTTACATACATGCTGAAACTAAAAGTAGACTTACCATATTAAACAATATGAATTCAAAGAAAACCAGTTGATTCTTCACCTTTGCATATATATGTAGTAAGTGTTGTTTTAAAACAAATGGATCGTATGTGCGTATGTAAATTGAACAATAAGAAAGAAAACAGGAAGTAGGAAATGAAAACTTAAACTTTCTGTGGAAGGCTTCTTGAATTCAAAATGAAAGGAACAATTACAATATGTGGTAAATAAAAGAGAAAGGTACTGCTGATTGCTCATCATACTAAGGAAATGCAAATGCTTAAATAGGAAACAATACTTGACTAAAAAGAAATTAAACAGAATAACAGATAGTGGGAGAAAATGTTGCCACCACTTTCTCCATGAAGCTGACTTATTCCTAGCTTATCTATGAGAAACAGGGACTTCTCCAACATGCAAAAAGACTTGGTCAAGCATCCACACTTAGGTCGGTTCCGGACCGGTTGACCCGCTCGAGTCCAGTTTACACTTCACATTCTCCCCCTTAAACCGGATTAAGCTCGGTATCAGTCACTCCGAGCATATTTCGCATTTTAATATACTTAACTTGCGCCAAGGCTTTGGTAAAAATATCCGCTCGCTGATCCTCCTTCGATGTTCCACTATGATTTGCCCGCGTTTAACACATTCTCGAATGAAATGGAACTTGATGTTGATGTGCTTGCTTCGTCCGTGAAACACCGGATTTTTCATCAACGCAATTGCTGATTTGTTGTCAACATACAAAGTGACAGGTAAAACATTATAACATGTCAATTCCTTCACGAGATTGGCAAGCCATATGGCTTGGCAAGCTGCACCTGTTGCTGCCATGAGCTCGGCTTCACACAAAGATAACGCAACAGTCTTTTGTTTTTTGAGACTGCCACGTGATCGCATTCCAGCCAAAGTAAAAAATCATCCCAGTCGTACTTTTGTTGTTGACCGTATAACCACCAAGATCACTGTCGGTGAAGCCGACCAGATGTTCGACTTCTCGATCTTTTCGATAATTAAGTCCATAATTGAGAGTACCTTTCACATATCTCAAGATGCATTTTATAACTTGGAAATGCAAATTCGTCCGTTTTTCCATGAAACGACTTGCAATTCCAACCGAAAAGGACAGGTCCGGGCGAGTATGAGTCAGGTACCTCAAACAACCCACCATTCGCCTATACTCGGCGGCGTCGACTTCTTCACCTCCTTCGTCTTTTGTAACTTTCAGCTTCGACTCTATCGGAGACTTGGCCGGGTTGTAATCTTGCATTCCAAATTGCTCTAAAATTCTTGTAGCATAACCTGTTTGACGCAAGGTTATTCCCCACTTGGATTGTGAGACTTCAATCCCAAGGTAGTAAGCAAGTAATCCCAGATTACTCGTCTCGAATTCATTCTTCATTTGTTCTTTAAATTCCATAACGTCTTCATTATTCGACCGGGTGATAATTAAGTCGTCTACATAAACACCGACAATGAGAGTTTTCATTTTTGAGTTTCTTGTGTAAGTTGTTGGGTCTTGGGAACATTTCGAGAAACCGAGACTTTTCATGCTTCTATCCAAACTAACATTCCAAGCTCGAGGTGCTTTTCGTAGACCATAAAGTGCCTTGGACAACTTGAACACTTTCCGACTTTGTGTCTGATCAACATAACCTTTTGGTTGGCTGACGTAGATCTCTACTTCGAGATCTCCGTTAAGAAGGGCTGATTTTACGTCCAGATGGTGGACAATCCACCCATATTGAGCTGCCAAGTCTTGCAACCGGTGCGAAGACCTCATCAAAATCGACCCCTTGTCTTTGCACAAAGCCCTTTGCGACGAGCCGGGCTTTGTGTTTCACCACTTTTCCCATACTGTCTTTCTTTGTCTTATAGACCCATTTCAAACGAATGCTTTATGAGCAGTAGTGATGGTTCTCCATTTTTATCTCCAAAACCCCGTAGCCTTTCTTCATGGGTCTTAAGTCGACCCACAACTTCTTCCACCATCATGTTCTTCAAGTCTCCAAATTGTTCAATCGACGTCACGATTTGCATAAACCGTGCCGGAACAGCCCGCAAAAACTTCTTCACGACCGTGATTTCTTCAATCGAATACCAGTCACAATTGTGTTCAATCTCAAGGTGAAGTCGTCCACCAATTCACCGTCCTTCATCAGGATCACCTCGAAGTCACTTCTCAAGGTCTGTACTTTGGCCTCCTTTACCCATTCGGCTCCCATGCGCATCGTTCAAAGCGTCTCCCATGCTTCCTTGGCCGTGTCCTTCTCGGCTAACATCATCAGCACATCCTCCGAAACAGCTTGGTAAATTGCAGCTTGGTCGTTCCTCAACATCATCGCTTTGAATTGCAGCCCACACTCCTCACTCCTTGTGCTTGCAAATTCACCCGCATCTTTAATGCCCATACAGCAGTAGTGATGGTTCTCCTTTTTATCACCAAAACCCCGTAGCCTTTCTTCATGGGTCTTAAGTCGACCCACAACTTCTTCCACCATCATGTCCTTCAAGTCTCCAAATTGTTCAATCGACGTCACGATTTGCATAAACCGTGCCGGAACAGCCCGCAAAAACTTCTTCACGACCGTGATTTCTTCAATCGAATACCAGTCACAATTGTGTTCAATCTCAAGGTGAAGTCGTCCACCAATTCACCATCCTTCATCAGGATCACCTCGAAGTCACTTCTCAAGGTCTGTACTTTGCCCTCCTTTACCCGTTCGGCTCCCATGCGCATCGTTCAAAGTGTCTCCCATGCTTCCTTGGCCGTGTCCTTCTCGGCTAACATCATCAGCACATCCTCCGAAACAGCTTGGTAAATTGCAGCTTGGTCGTTCCTCAACATCATCGCTTTGAATTGCAGCCCACACTCCTTGTGCTTGCAAATTCACCCGCATCTTTAATGCCCATACAGCATAGTTCGTCTTTGTGAGCTTCGGATAACGTATGGTAACAGTGCCATCCTTTCCGATTCTATGAAGGGTACTTTCATCAGTTTGAGAAGACGATGAGCTCGGCATGGTCGGTTTCGGCATCCACTTGGTCATACACGAACGAAGCTCTGATACCACTTGTTGTTTTAAAACAAATGGATCGTATGTGTGTATGTAAATTGAACAATAAGAAAGAAAACAGGAAGTAGGAAATGGAAACTTAAACTTTCTGTGGTGGAAGGCTTCTTGAATTCAAAATGAAAGGAACAATTACAATACGTGGTAAATAAAAGAGAAAGGTACTACTAATTGCTCATCATACTAAGGAAATGCAAATTCTTAAATAGGAAACAATACTTGACCAAAAAGAAACTAAACGGAAGGGAAAAAATGTTGCCACCACTTTCTCCATGAAGCTGACTTCTTCCTAGCTTATCTCTGAGAAACAGGGACTTCTCCAACGTGCGAAAAGACTTGGTCAAGCATCCAGATTTAGGTCAGTTCTGCACCTGGTTGACCCGCTTGAGTCCGGTTTACACTTCACAGTAAGCAACGCACACAACAGACCGTTTGGAGGTTGATTATAGCTTTTTGAAATTCATTTTAATCATTTAATTCATTTTTGAGTGATGCTATTTCTAGGAAAATTGGGATGGATTATTTGAATGTTGAGGACTTGCCTCTTGGCAATATCTAGCTAGTGATGCTGCTTCTTTTTCTAATATACATTCTGAAATTACACATATATGGCTTCCGTAGTTTAATCTATTTTTCGTGTTGCTCTTTATCACAGGTAGAGTATCAATGGAGGATTATTTTTGGTTTTTAAAATATAAATTATGGAATTCTTAATATTACAAATTGCATAATCAATGTTAAGGTAGGTTTATAAATTATAAATTATGGAATTCTTATATGACGCAAGGTTATTCCCCACTTGGATTGTGAGACTTCAATCCCAAGGTAGTAAGCAAGTAATCCCAGACCACTCGTCTCGAATTCATTCTTCATTTGTTCTTTGAATTCCATAACGTCTTCATTATTCGACCGGGTGATAATTAAGTCGTCTACATAAACACCGACAATGAGAGTTTTCATTTTTGAGTTTCTTGTGTAAGTTGCTGGGTCTTGGGAACATTTCGAGAAACCGAGACTTTTCATGCTTCTATCCAAGCTAACATTCCAAGCTCGAGGTGCTTTTCGTAGACCATAAAGTGCCTTGGACAACTTGAACACTTTCCGACTTTGTGTCTGATCAACATAACCTTTTGGTTGGCTGACGTAGATCTCTACTTCGAGATCTCCGTTAAGAAGGGCTGATTTTACGTCCAGATGGTGGACAATCCACCCATATTGAGCTGCCAAGTCTTGCAACCGGTGCGAAGACCTCATCAAAATCGACCCCTTGTCTTTGTACAAAGCCCTTTGCGACAAGCCGGGCTTTGTGTTTCACCACTTTTCCCATACCGTCTTTCTTTGTCTTATAGACCCATTTCAAACGAATGCTTTATGACCCGGTGGCAAGTCGGTAAGTTTCCACGTCTTGTTCTTTTCGATTGCATCCAACTCCACTTGAATAGCTTCCCGCCATGCTTCGAAATTCACCGCTTGTTTAAAAGTTGATGGTTGATCTACATCAACCATCATTAGTTCTTTAGGATCAATAGTCACATTCTTGGCGTATTTATAAATTTCGGCTAACGAACGAAGTCCTTGAGGTCCGATTTCGGTTGACGAGCTGCTGGCAGAAGATGAAATCGGCTCATGGGCTGGAGAATTAGGGGTTGAATCATCTTGTACAACCTCTAAATGGGGCTGTCGAGATTTGGCAGCTTCAGTTACGGGGCTTCCGGATTGATATGGTGTGTGTTTGGGGTTATTTTGTGAGGTTTCGGATGGGATTTCTGGTTGAGGTTGGAATACAAAAAAGATATTGCTTACTGGTTTTGGTTCCTCCTTTTCTTTAGACCAGTTCCATCCTTCTTTTTCTTCAAACAAAACATCACGAGCAACCTGTAGTTTCCGGTCTTGTGGATCAAACAACCGGTTGCCTTTCGTTCCATCTTCGACCCCAAAATACACCATATTTTTGCTTCGATCATCGAACTTTTTTAAATGGCAACCTGCATTTTTAGCAAAAGCAACACAACCAAAAACCTTTAGATGTCCAATATTTGGTTTCTTACTATACCAGGCTTCGTACGGAGTAACGCCGGGAAGTGATCTGGTAGGCAATCGATTGAGAAGGTAAACTGCATATCTGAAAGCTTCTCCCGAAAACTCTCCTGGTGCATTTTTCCCTTTAAGAAGACTCCTTGCCATCTCCATTACAGTCGGATTTCGCCGTTCAACAACAGTTTTTGAATATGGTGCTGTCAAGTGCCTTGCAATACAATTTTCTTCACAGAACATTCCAAAATCTTTTGACGTGAAATCCCCCCTCGATCCGTACGGAGTGTTTTTATTTTTAAACTTGCATTCTTTTCGATTATCCTCTTGAATCGTTTGAATGCATCTAAGGCTTTGTATTTTCCGGAGAGCATATAAACCCACGACCATCGGCTAAAATCATCCACCACAAGCAGAAAATACTTACTGCCTCAATTGATGTGGGTGTTATTGGACCGCACAAGTCCGCATGTACAAGTTGGAGTGGTTTTTTAGCCTGGAAACTTGCATGGTCCGGGTAAGGCATTCTGGTTTGTTTTGCAAGGACGCACCCTTCACATACTCGATTTGGGTGTTGGACTAAAGGGACACCACCTGCCATATTTTTCTCGACAAGTCTTATTAAAGAATGAAAGGTAGCATGACCTAGTCTGGAGTGCCAAACCCAAGCCGGTTCATCTTGTGGCCTAGTCTGGAGTGCCAAACCCAAGCCGGTTCATCTTGTGTTGACAACAGGCAAGTCGGACGACCCGTTTTCAAAAGTGTTTATAAAACCGGCTTGGGGATCTTTTGACCCTCAAAAGAAGGGTGTTATTTCTATCGAATAAATTCAACCATGCACCATTCATAGAAACCCGACTTCCCTCTTCAGTCATTTGTCCAAGACTAATTATGTTGTTTTTCAAGTTAGGGATGAAATATACCTCGTTCAAAAGTCCTTGATCGTCGTTCTTGCAGTCGAATAAAATCGATCCCTTCCCCATAATAGCTACCGTCGAGCCATTCGCGAACCTCACTTGGCCCGAGATCATTTCGTCTAGCTCGTGGAACTTTGAACGATCTCCCGTCATGTGGTTGCTAGCACCGTTGTCGAGATACCAAACGTTGGATTCAACTCCAAGTTCACCGGACATAACAACTCCAAGTTCACCGGACATAAGAAGATTAACTGAAATCTTCTCCTCTATGATGACTTTCTTGGGTGCTTCCTCACTCGCGATAGCCATCATCAAAGTGACTTCTTCGTCTTCAATTTGGGTGAGATTTGCCTCCTCGCCATGCCTCTTATTTGGGCATTCTGATGCATAATGACCAAACTTCTCACAATTATCCCTTAGCAGAGGTCTCTATTCGTTTCGGTTTGGAGTGGGTTCACGGTCACTGCCTCGACCACGTCCACCGCCTCGTCCCCGGCCACGACCACGTCCACGGAATCCTCCTCTTCCCCTTCAAGTATTTGAAGATTCTTTCTCATCGGTTCGCTTGGACCGTGATGACCACTCGGCATGAATGAGCAGTAGTGATGGTTCTCCTTTTTTATCTCCAAAACCCCGTAGCCTTTCTTCATGGGTCTTAATCGACCCACAACTTCTTCCACCATCATGTTCTTCAAGTCTCCAAATTGTTCAATCGACGTCACGATTTGCATAAACCGTGCCGGAATAGCCCGCAAAAACTTCTTCACGACCGTGATTTCTTCAATCGAATACCAGTCACAATTGTGTTCAATCTCAAGGTGAAGTCGTCCACCAATTCACCGTCCTTCATCAGGATCACCTCGAAGTCACTTCTCAAGGTCTGTACTTTGGCCTCCCAAAAAGAAACTAAACGGAAGGGTGAAAATGTTGCCCCCACTTTCTCCATGAAGCCGACTTCTTCCTAGCTTATCTCTGAGAAACAGGGACTTCTCCAACGTGCAAAAAGACTTGGTCAAGCATCCAGATTTAGGTCAGTTCTGCACCTGGTTGACCCGCTTGAGTCCGGTTTACACTTCACAGTAAGCAACGCACACAACAGACCGTTTGGAGGTTGATTATAGCTTTTTGAAATTCATTTTAATCATTTAATTCATTTTTGAGTGATGCTATTTCTAGGAAAATTGGGATGGATTATTTGAATGTTGAGGACTCGCCTCTTGGCAATATCTAGCTAGTGATGCTGCTTCTTTTTCTAATATACATTCTGAAATTACACATATATGGCTTCCGTAGTTGAATCTATTTTTCGTGTTGCTCTTTATCACAGGAAACAGGCATTGCTATTTTATTTATTTCGAAGAGAATAGAGTATCAATGGAGGATTATTTTTGGTTTTTAAGATATAAATTATGGAATTCTTAATATTACAAATTGCATAATCAATGTTAAGATAGGTTTATATTTGAACCATAATACAACATGAAATCAAAGGAATTCCTTTTGATTCTAGATTATCTTATTTGTTAAAAAAGCATGTTACCAAACTGTTCAAGAAATAGCGGTGCTTATGTTGAGAATTTTTAACATTAAAGTACCAACCTAGTTTTGTTATTATATATCGTAGACCATTATATACTGAGAATATCATACTGTGGGTAGTACAACGGTCTTTATAGCTTTTTGCTGGTCCTCGATCGATATGCCATAAAGTATGATTTGACATTTTAAAATTCGTTGGGTCACCGAAATCCTTTGGAATTGTAATCAATGTTATCTAATACTAATTAATATTAACAGGCATCGTGGCGGACAGGATCAAATCTGGAAATTCGTGGCATTGGCACAGACCTATCCGAGACGGATGTGAAGCTGAGGAACTTGATAGATTGAAGGAAACGATTTAAGGAATGTGAGCTGTCCGATAACCCATATGGTTGGAGGGTCTAGTCTAGTCTCTAATGGTATATATGTTTACTGTCAAATCGTGGAGATGTGCAATCGAAAATATTCTCTATTTAGATGCGGGTGAAAAAAAAACGATATGGAATTTCATGTCACCTCCTAAAGTGTGTATATATATATATATATTCATGTGGAGGGTTATGTTAGACAAAGTTCCAACCCGAGTCAACCTTTGCAATATGAAGACGGATATCGATTCAACGGAAACAATTGACCATGTACTTTTCGGATGTCCGGTGGTTGTGGTGGTGTGGAGATTCATCGAGAGAGATGGTGGCAGATTTCACTCCCCGCAGATAAGTCTATATATGGCATCGATGCTCAAGGGGTCAATTCAATTCGGCTTGTAAACACCGACAAGTCAAGGAAGCGTTAGTAGCAATCATATTCGTTGGCTATTACACTCTAGCTGTTACGGTCTATGATGTTTCCGGAACAAGTGCACTTTCGATAATATACCTCCCTATAAAGACCTGGATCAGATTGTGGAAAAGTCGTCCCCTGGGTTATATATAGCTCACTAAAAGAAAATTGAGTTTTAGAGACATTAGAGAAAGATTTGAAAGCGTATCTTAAAATAATTTTTAGGGAAGGATTTGGTTGACAAAAGTGAAAAGCGTGTCTAAAGTCAATAAGATTTTCAAAGAAGCAATTTAAGGTAAATTGGACGCTATTAACAATGTATCTATTGGTTATAGATACGCTTTTTCAAAAGAGCTTCCCTAGAAATCGAACCCAAAAACTTTTGCAATGCTTAAAGAAACGTATCTAAAAGCTTTGAAATTCTCTTTTGAAAATAAGTCAATTTTTTTTAGGAAATTGTGTTGAAAATTAGAGAAGTAACAAGACCTGATTTCTAATCGTCTTGCATCTCCCCTCTCTACCCCAAACACAAATCTCTTTCTTTCACCCTCTTTAACGTCATAGACTCATCAGAACCCATTGTCATCCGAGCAATGATCGTCCATAGAATCTCAAAATTAATTCATCAATTCATTCTCCTCTAGATCTCGTCGTTTCACCACGTAATTTTTAGTTCTATCCCATCGTTTTATGATACAAGTTTGCTAAATTTGATCCCAAGAATATACATGATAGGGACACATGGTAGTTTCTATCTTCATCCGAGCAATGATCGTTTTATGATACAAGTTTTCAATATACATGATAGGGACACATGGTAATTTTTAATCCCAAGAATTTTTGTGGATGAGTATGAATAAATAACAACGGATGAAGATAGAAAAATATATTTCCAATTTCTAATTTTTAGGTCAAAATTGAACATTATTTTGGGATGGCTGAATACAAAGCATTTCGTGTTGGTATTTCTCTCAACATAAAAGGTTTTGTTATTTGATTCATTCTCTCTTCTAAAATTTGCATATTGTGTAGGTTTTGTAGATGCTACCGAATAAGCATTTCATTTACTGATATTTGATTTAAATATGTTGTTTGTGGTGCCATGTCTGTAACAAAGTCTGTCTGATTTGTCAAAGTCAAATTGTATCTCCTGTTTGGATTGTAACGCTAGTTCCGGAAAAATGATAATTAATGCTTTCCCAAACTTAATAATCGTGAAACTTAACATTTCTTGTTCTTTTTCATCCGTATAATTAACGATATAACACAACTTATGATTGGTTATAAATATTATTAGTATTTGATAGTAATCTTCCTTGTCTATGTCTGTGAAAAGACATCACATTATGAACATTTACTTCTTTTTCCTGTCATGTCTTTGACGGTCTTAAAATTAACCGAACAAAATTTTCATTTTTGATAGGTTAATTTAATGGTGTTTCTGAAAGCCTGTGTACTTTCAGAAGAAACTTATATACTTTTCTATGTAAGACAAGGCACATCTGTTTTCAAACTTTATGGAAACATATAAGACTTCCTTTTGATCCAAACTTATGATCAATTACTTCACCCAAATCAGTATTAGAGCATGTTGATCACACCAACAGAGGTGGGCTGTTTGAAACTGTTGCAATGGTTCCCAACCAATGTGATAGTTAACTACTTGACAATTAATCGGTCTCTGTTCACATACACACGCACACACACACACACATATATATGTGTGTGTGTGTGTCCTTATTGTATAGAATTGATGTTGAGATAATAAATATTATTTATATATCTCTATCTCTCTCACAGAAAACTTTTTGCACTTTATTTCTTAACGTGCAACCTTGTTCTTCATGACTATTCCATCCTACTAGTATTTTTGTGTTTGATTCCAACAAAGTGGTATCAGATCCTATGGTTCTTGGTTCTTTGTGGCCTATAACAAGGTTCGAAATTTTAAGGATTGTGCAGAAAACAACAAGAAAAATCAGCCGGGGAGAGGAAGAAGTAAAAAGAGGGGATTCAAGGAGAAATCGAAAAAAAAATCATCATAAACTTTTTTGTTTCGGATAGCTACAATAAAACTCTTTGGCATCGAATTATATGTAAAAAAGGAATTAGAAGATGTGGAAGAGGAGGTGGCAATACTGAGAGAGGAACAAAAACATCTAAAGATGAAAATCAGAACCCTACATGCTATATGTTAAAATCAGATAAAAGAGAATGAGAGGATGAAGAAACAAATTATAGGAGATGTTAAGAAATGGCATGGAATAAAGAAGAAGAAGATGATCTTTAAATTAAATGGAACATATACAAGAGCATGGTCCGAAGAAATGGAATCTCCTTCTTTCAAAAGGACTTCTCAAATGAACGGAAAATCGTGTAGTCTTCGGTGGTTAAACAACTTTCAACCCAATCTCATGAAAGGTATGTTTTCTACAAAGGAAAAACAATTGGGAAAAAATTGCCACTTATTTGCCTGGAAGATCGATGTATCATGCAAAGAATGATTGGTATAATCATCAAAATAGTATGGCCTGATTTAAAAACGGTAAAGCAAAATGTTCGAGGTTCGGTTCAACCCCAGATTGATTGTCTTGTTTGCGATAAACCTAGATGACGAAAAGAATATCGATATTTCTTTTGTGTTGATAATAGTGTCACTACACCAAATATTGTCTTAGACAACAAATGCTAATTACCTATGTTGCTTAAGATACACTAAGGCAACTAAGACTATTATATGTTGCCTAAGTTTCCTCTTAGGCAAAGTATGAGTCTATGTTGCCTAAGTGTGACCTTAGGCAACATATAAATGATTCTATGTTGCTTGTGTGTATCTTAGGCAACACGTTAGCCTATGTTCCCTTAGTTTAATGTTGACCACTCATATTTTTTTTAGAAAATTGGTCAAAATTACTTAGGCAACATATAATCTATTGTGTATGTGTATGTTGCTTTAGAGTTGTCTTAGGCAACATATATTCTAGTTTCTATGTTGCCTAAGGTAAAAAAACGTAATAACTCCGAACAATTGAGTCCAATATACACCACGTAATTGCATATAAGCACGTAATAAGGTGTCATTGGTCTTATTGGGATTTAATGGATCTTAGTAGGTCGTATTGGTCTTATTGAGTCCAATACACACCACACACACACACATATATACACACACATATATACACACACTCATATATAATATATATATATATATAATATATATATATATATATTTATATTGGGATTTAATAAGCCATAAAATGTTTTACTGGGCTTTAATGGATCTTAGTGGGTCTTATTAAGCATTGATGGGTCTTAGTGGTCTTATTGAGTCAAATACACACAACATACATATATACAGTACATACATACACACAAACACGTAATAAAATATCATTGGTGTTATTGGGATTTAATAAGCCATAAAATGTCTTAATGAGGGCTTAATGGATCTTAGTGGTCTTATTAAGCTTTAGTGGGTCTAAAGTGATCTTTAAGTTCCAATTTTATTTATTTTTAAAATGTACAATATCGTCGGCTTCTCTTTTTCCGGCAGTGAAATCTTCCGGTAAACTCTTTTTCCGGTGGATATTCCCCCGGAAAAGGTCTTGTTTCGTAAGGTTCTTAGGCAACTTATGAACACTATAAGTGTTGCCTTGAAGAAATATTATATTATTTTAATTACACTTCAAAGACAACATATCTAAACAAATTAAGTTGTCTAAGTGTGTTTAAGGCAACATATGCAAATAACATGATGTTGTCTTAGTTGATATCTTAGGCAACATGTTCGTAAATTGAATGTTGTCTAGTGTTTGTATGATGCAACATATGTTATTTACTTAGACAACATAACCTTTTACATGTTGCTTAAGAAATTAGCTTAGGCAACATATATATTTTTGCCTATGTTGCCTTTGTTCTTATGCAACATTGATAAGGCAACATCGCTTAGGCAACATATATATGTTGCTTAAGCCTTAGGCAACACATAAACCCTTCTTAGGCAACATTTTTCATTTGTTGCCTAAGTCGCATTTTGAGGTAGTGTGTGCTAAGATGGATGGATAACGTGTGTAAATTTCACAGAAAAAATGCTCAAATTGATGGATGTGGACGATGCTATCCATAGCAGTTGAAAATCTATGATGGCGTGAAGATTGTAGGTTTCACGAAGATGAAGTCTAACCCCTAATCTAGTATTGTACTAATACAGGGGGTGTTGAAATTGTAATTAAGATTGAAAAGTAATATTTATTATTATAAAATGTATTTTTTAGGAAGGGGTATTTGATTGCCACTTGGGCTGTCTAGAACAGTTGCTATGGTTCCCAACCATTGTGACAGTTAAGTATTGGACAGTTAGTAGGTTTTCGTACATATATATACACACGCACGCACACACTTTCAACACATTATTTGCTAATCTGCAACCTTGTTCTTCATGCCTATTCCATCGTAGTAGTATTTTTTGTATTTGATTCCAAAATTAACAAGGACGCGGTTCCTGGAGTGAGAGATCATTCTTTCCAATCTACGACTGTGATGCCACCTAAGTCAACCAGCTCTTCAGAATTAAATGCTTTAAATCATCATGTTTTAAAAGAAAAATCTCCATTGACCCTTAAAGAGTACGGGTCTAACCATAGGCGAGAAATGAGAAGAATGCACGTGTTACTCCCCTTTAGGCATACTAAGGCTTCAAGTGCTGCTACTACTTCTGATGATGATGATCCCAACAGGGATTTCTTTACACCATTTTTAAGACCAAGTGATGGAACATTGACTACATTTGATATCGACCAAGTAATTTCTCCATCAACACCACCAAGATCTTCTGAACTTGATTCTTCAGATGATTAGAATTCACGTGATATCCTATGTTCTTAAAATAAATATAATTGCTAGATATTGTGTTTTTCAAATTTTGATGAAATTGTACAACTAACACAATGGAATGGTATCCATAAGTGCTTTTGCACCAAAGGCTGATCAATTTGAACTTGTGGAGAAACCATCATTCAAGAGGCAATAAAGCACAAAATAGCATTTAGTCTGTGCAGAAACCATCATTCAAGAAGCAATAAAGCACAAAATAGCATTTACTCTTGGACAACCAAAGATGGAAATTTTCGCATTTATTTTGAGACGAAGGAAAGCATGGGCAAATTGTTGAACCTTGCATATAAATTATGCGTTCCATTTTTCGTTTTCTGTATGTATAGTTGTGTGTATGATTATTGATCCTAACATTGATTGCTTTGTTCGAAATCAGAGTCTCAAAACCAACTTTGAAACTCACAAGAACTTATAGACGTGTATGGAAAAATACTTGTAGAAAGATAAAGCTTTTTGGAACCAATTTTTCTCATTAATCAACCAAATGCAATACAAACTTAAATAGATGAAAAATGAAAGATAAAACTAGGGAATCATGGAAATGTAAATGTGCAGATAGGTGGCTAACTAAGGTCCACTTATTTCTCCTAAACTTGTGCATGCATGGGATGAATCGGTCAACTAGCTATGACTATGTAATCCACAAAATAAACGACCCATACACTACCGACAGTAACCCGCTGACCCATAAACAATACCGATTAATCCAACAATCACCCCCTTAAGCGGTTTGTTCATACTACCTGTTCACAACAGTGCCGCTTCTTCTTCGATTAGATTTGCCTCTTGCTTCTCCCACTTAGGACACTCATTGGAGTAGTGACCAAATTCACCACATTTATAACATTTAACGTGGCTTTTATCCTAGACACGTTCATTACCATCTCGACTCTTCCTAGACCCACGACCTCTTCCCCGGCCCCGTCCAAAGTCATCCCAGTTTGAACCTCTATTGCCACAATGTTTACAACCGTGCGATTTTTCTTGACTAACCAACAATAAACCACCTTGAATGTCCTCCATTTTCTCGGTTCCTTTTTAACGTTCCTCATATGCCTTCAATCATCCAACGGCTTCATCGGATAGCATTGGATCCAATTCGAAACATTGCTCTAATGAAGCCACAATTTGTAGAAAAGACTTAGGAATCGAGTCCAAAAGCCTTTTCACTAAATCCACTTCTTCAAGCTCATATCCAAGAGTTCTTGGTTTTGAGGCTAGACCGGTCAACTTTGTCACGAAATCATTCACTGTTTCACCCTCCTTCGTACGCAAGCTTTCAAGCTCCCTGTTCAATGTTGCCCGTCGAGCCACTCTCACCCGATCTACACCCAAATATCGTGTCTTCAAACCATCCCATACTTGTTTTGGATCAGTGTAACTCGCCATTTCCAAAACCATGTCTTCGGGTATAGCTTTTGGATCCGGGTCTTCCCCTAAGACCTTTTGTTCGACCGTCTCCCATATGCCATGTGCATCCATTATCGACTTTACCATGACAGCCCATACTGGATAATTCGTCGGGGTCAAGACCAGAACTTGATACGACATCGGACCTCCTTCTTTAGGTACCAACCCCATTCTATCGTATCGTTCTGTATGACAGCCCCAACCTCTTTAATCAAGCTTGTTCCGAGAGCACTTTTCCACCAATCAAGAAAACAAGGTCACACCCACCTTTAGCGTCTTCCGTCACCCGTAAAAACGAACCAAATCAAAGCCACATGCTTTGATGTCTTTCTGTCCGTTTGTCATGCACCTCCGATTAGTCTCTCGCTGTCGTTAGAACAAGCCCAATTGAGAGAAATCGGGGATGCTGTTGAGATGATTTTGACTTCGATCAAAACAACTCACACCCTCCCTTCAACCGAACCTTGCCCTCATACCAAGTGTTAGAAATCAGAGTCTCAAAACCAACCTTGAAACTCACAAGAATGTATAGACGTGTATGGAAAAATACTTGTAGAAAGATAAAGCTTTTTGGAACCAAATTGACGGATGCCGAGTCCACCAAATAATAAGTTCCAACTACTAGAAAATTACCACCAAAATTATAATAGCGGTAAATCGGGGTCGAATCCACAGAGACTTGGTTTTTTAATTATTATGACCGAATAATTCAAGTACAAGAACGATTAATTAAAAATAAAGACGAAAGGGGGGTTTTGGATTTGATTAATTAAGCTAAACGTACGAGTAAAATTTATAAAAAATGCAAGAAATTAAAATTCAACAATAGCCTACTTTGGTAAAGATACAAACACTTATCATCGATCCCAATTATGTAACAAACAGACAAGTCTAAATTGGTTAAAATTGCCATCAAGCTTTGACAATATGAGTTTTTCCTTAGTTATACATTGATCAAAATAAGCTCTTTGATCAAATCTTAATTACAAATAGAGTTTAAACAAGCTTTTAAACTCTTAGGTGCAATTAGCTTTATCGAGTGAGAAAAACATGAATTCGAAGTTTTAAGTTCATAAGCTCGACTTAAAATGACTTCGATTGCAAGATTTCATGAACCCGTTTCGAAAACCTTATTGAAATCAAGTAGGTTCAATTGTCACTTTGTCAAAATCTCTAAACAATTACGTATTTAGATATTCGACTAACAAACATTTACATGAACATCAAGAAATTGTCCAAATCAATCAACATTCAAGTAAAATTGAAATTAAACATAGAAATCCGACAAATAAACTTGACCTAATAAGTTACCGTGGAATCTCAAAGAAATCGTATCAAAACCAAAAGATTAACTATTGTTGAAACGAAAGGGATTAGCCACACATGGCTAAACCTAGGTTACAATTGCAAAAATATGAAATTTTACCTAAAATTGAGAAAAAATTGATGAGGTATGTTCTTCCAAAATCATTGCTCCTTGCTTCCAAATCAGAAAATATGCGAACTCCCCTTCAATGGTAGTTTTAATCGACTTTTATACGAGCTCATGGGAGAAACCGCTCAAAAATTGAAGAAATACATATATGGTCCTTGAAATAGTAGCCAAGGCGGGTGTAGAAGCGGGTTTAGCCGCCCACGTCTGCGTTACTTCGTCAAACAGCCGCATAGGCGTGTATCCAGGCAGGTTTAGCCGCCTAATCGTTCCCAACTTCGACGTGCGACTGGTGTGTGCGTGAGGGTTGTTGCGCGTGCTAGAGTCCAGATGGCCAAAACTTCTCTTGGGCTTGCTTTTCTTTTTCTCCTATGGGCTGAATTAAATTGGGCTGACTTCTTTTTCTTCTTCTTTTATGGCTGCCACTTCTTAAGAACTTAGTTTCTTTCTTTCTTTTTCTTTTTTTAATTTGTTGTTGGCCACGCGATGATGAAACCATGAAAACAAAATTATTTATCTTTTATATATTTTTTTCTTTCTTTGATGCCATATAAATAAATCACAAACCACATTAAATGAGATAATATTTAGTCTAAAAACATTTAAACCTAAGGATAATTTGATGATAAAAATATATGAAATAAAACATTTATCAAATATCCCCACATTTAGAACTTTGACCGTCCTCGGACAAACACTAAGGTTTTAGCACAAAGCAAACTCCACAAGTTATTTTTGAAAGAACCGATAAAAAGAGATACATAGCATTTCATGAAGGCATGACTTAACCGACATAGTAGCAATCTACACACAAGACAAACCAAAGATGAGCACTTGCTAATTTCACAAACACCTCACAAAGGATATAACTTATTCTAATCGCTCATTCGCACAGAGGTGCAAGTATTTTCACTTAAAGCATCAGTTCACATGAACATGCACTACCATAAGCTTGTATCAAGTCTCAATTCTCCATTGCTAATGGTCAATACTAAGTGTGAATCAAAAGGTCTTTAGGATGGGTTCTAACTTGGCTTAGGGTCAAGGTAGGGAAAATATGGTCAAGTGGCTAAAATTGGACTTTGGGAAAGAAACCATGAATCAAAGTGTATACTCCACATCTTGCATATAAAAGCAAACATAAACTTTCTCAACCTTTTGAGCTCTTATTTGGCTAATCACTTTATGTAGACATTGGTATATTTTTTCTTTTCGAGATTGGTCTCCATTTATTTTCTTTTCTTTTCTCTCTCTCTCTCTCTCTCTCTATATATATATATATATATATATAGAGGAAGGTTCAAATGAGAACATTGCATTTTTAAAGGAACAAAGGGACTCTTGTGGATCACATATGATGTGGGTTCCACATAATATTAAATCATTTATGATTTAATATGAATTAATATTAAATCATAAATGATTTAGTATTATGTGGGACCCACATAATATGTGGTCCACAATTTGTTCCTTTGTTCCTTTAAGATGGGATGATTCTCATTTGATCCCTCCCCTATATATATAAATATATATATATATATATATATATATATATATATATTTTGACATCTACCGATCATAAATAAGCATTGGTTTTTTTTTTCTTTCTTCTTTTCTTATGCCCAAGGAGTCTAAATAAAACATATCGTCTCATTCCCAAAGTCCGGTAGGTGAAGTGTTTGGCTAAGGTTTAAAATGTGGTCTAATAACAAAGAAATGGGTAATTAGGCTCAAAAAGGGTGATCAAAAAGGACATAAGTGTAAGGGTTGGCTTTTTGGCTAAACGGTTAAAAAGAAAACATCACAAATGGCCTTTTTCATTTCCACACAATAGTATTGCCTAAATGCAATCTCGAAGAGTCAAAATGCAAGTTCTAGAATGACACATACATGGAAGATGCAATGCACACATAAAAGAAATAAGATTGAAAACAATGTTCAATCATGGCTCAAAAGCTCACGAGTGCATTTTTGTCTATAAAATTAGCAAGAGTCACAAAGGTTATCTCAAATGTGTTAATCACGACCACACAAGCAAATCACACAATCATTCATGTTATGTTTTTCATGGCATTGCAAGCATAAAAATCATCAACTCATGTAATCCACTTAATAATTGCCCAAAAACAAGTCAAAATTCTAAAAAATTTAGCCCATTACACTTAATCATGCAATATCCCCACACTAATTCCATCCCCACACTTAAACCATATATTGTCCTCAATATATGCATGCTTTGGCACAATCTAAAAGCAATAAAAAGCAAAGGGAACAAGAAAACTCCCCTGAATATGTACATGTGTGCCCAATACATGGTTTTTGGTGTTGGTGGGTGCCTCCGTGCACTTGGGGAGGGGGGGGGGGTCAGAACTCCAATGAAAGCCAACCTGGAAAACAAGCCCATCAACTCAAAGACCACTAAAACTAGAAAAAAAAAACTAAACTAAAAATAAATAAAGCAATATAATTGGGTTGCCTCCCAATAAGCGCCTTTCTTTAACGTCTTTGGCTAGACTCCGTCCTCCTGTCTAAGGTGCTTCTCCCTTTGGCACATCCACCATGAAAACCTCTACATCAAGAGGTTTGAAACCTTCATAGAATGGCTTTAGACGATGGCCATTAACCTTGAACATTTTTCCCGTTTTCTTAGTTTTAATCTCTACTGCACCATGACTAAACATGTTAGTAACAACAATTGGTCCCACCCATCGGAACCCAAGTTTTCTGAGAAATAATTTGAGACGGGAGTGAAAAAGTAAGACCTTTTGACCTAAAATAAATGTGTTACGGGACGGCATTTTGTCATGAAAAGCTTTGGTCTTTTCTTTATATAAACGACTACTTTCATAAGCATCATTGCATATCTCCTCTAATTCTTGAAGTTGGAGTTTTCGGTGATTACCGGCCTCATCAATGTCCAAGTTGACATTTTTCACAGCCCAAAAGACTTATGTTCCAACTCAACGGGGAGATGGAAAGCATTCCTGTAAACTAAACGAAAAGGGGACATACCTATCGGGGATTTGTAGGCGGTCCGGTAGGCCCATAATGCATCATTGAGCCTCAAGATCCAATCTTTCTTACTCGGGTTTACCGTCTTTTCTAATATTTGCTTTATCTCCCGATTTGACACCTACGCTTGCCCATTTGTTTGTGGATGGTCGGCGGTAGATACGCGGTGCTTCACACCATACTTCTTAAACAACGCCGCCATCACACCGTTGACAAAATGGGTGCCCCTATCGCTTATCACCACCTTTGGCACTCCAAATCTGCAAAAAAATCCTCTCCTTCACAAAATCTGAAGCATCTTTAGCACTATCAGTCTTTGTCGCTTTCGCCTCTACCCACTTAGAGACGTAATCGACAGCAAGTAAGATATAATAAAACCCGAAAGAATATGGAAAGGGGCCCATGAAATCAATGCCCCAAATGTCAAAAATCTCACAAGCATAAATGGAAGTCATAGGCATTTGATCCCTCCGGCTAAGATTCCCGGTGTGTTGGCAACGAGAAAAAGCTTTACAAAACATGTATGTGTCTCGATGAATATATGGCCAAAAGAGGCCACTCTCGAGAACCTTACGTGTTGTCCTTGTTGGGCCAAAATGGCCACCACATGCTTGAGAATGACATAATTCTAAAATAGAAGTTACCTCATTATCACTTACACATCGTCGAATGATTTGATTGGATCCTTGCTTCCATAAATAAGGATCATCCCATATGTAGTATTTGGAATCACTATTGATCTTGTCTCTCTTTGATGTTGGTAGCTCCTTAGGCGTGGTCCCGGTGACTAGATAGTTGACTATGTCGGCATACCAAAGGACCGCGGTCTTCACCTCGAAAAGATGCTCATCCGGAAAATTTTCCTCTAATGGCAATGACTCTTCTTTTGAAACAATCTGACTCAAGTGATCCGCCACTAGATTTTGTGCTACACTTTTGCCTCTAATCTCCAAGTTGAATTCTTGGAGCAACAAAATCCATCGGATGAGCCTCGACTTTGCATCCTTCTTTGTCATCAAATGCCTCAAGGCCGCATGATCTGTAAAAACAATAACTTTAGTACCTAAAAGATATTGACGAAATTTTTCCAAAGCAAAGACAACCGCAAACAATTCCTTATCCGTGATGGAGTAGTTTGCTTGCGCGCCATCGAGGGTTCTTGAGGAGTAATATATAACATGTGGGCCCCTTCCAACCCTTTGCCGAGCACCGCTCTGATAGCATAGTTGCTTGCATCACACATAATCTCAAAAGGAAGATCCCAATTAGGTGGTGACATGATTGGGGCGGATGTGAACATCTCTTTAAGCTTATCAAAAGCTTCCTTGCACTTCTCATCAAAATTGAAATCCACATTCTTTTGAAGTAGATTGCACATCGGCCGAGTAATGCACGAAAAATCCTTGCTGAATCGGCTATAAAAACCTGCATGACCCAAAAATGACCGGACTTCCCTCACTGAAGTGGGGTAGGGTAAGCTTTTAATCACATCTATTTTAGCTTTATCTACTTTAATCCTTTTATAGAAATGATATGTCCTAAAATCAGCCCTTGGTTTTCCATAAAGTGACATTTTTCATAATTTAAAACCAAGTTTGTGCTTATGCATCTTTGAAAATTTTTGGTGAGATTTTGTAAACAATCATCAAAGGAGTTTCCATAGACGGTAAAATCGTCCATAAAAACTTCAATGATATTTTCAGCATACTCAGAAAAAATACTCATCATACACCGTTGCAAAGTAGCCGATGCATTGCGTATGCCAAAGGGCATTCGGCGATAAGCAAAAGTAGTGCCGAAAGAACATGTAAATGTGGTTTTCTCTTGGTCTTCCGGTGCAACCGGGATTTGATGAAAACCAGAAAAACCATCTAAACAACAATAATGGGACTTACTTTCGAGTCGAAGCATTCGATTGTCTATAATTAATACACACTCTCCAACCACTTTGTACTCTCGTTGGAACCATCACTCCCTCAACATTCTCTACCACCGTCACCCCGGCTTTCTTTGGAAAACTTGCACCGGGCTTACCGATTGGCTATCCGAAATAGGAAAGATCATATTCACATATAGCAGCTTTTGAATCTCCTTCTTTACAACCTCCATCATGGGTGGATTCAATCGCCTTTGAGCCTCACAAAATGGCATGAAATCATCCTCCATCAATATCTTGTGCATGCAAGTGGATGGACTCAAGCCTTTTATGTCGGCTATTGTCCACCCAATGGCTTCCTTGTATTGTTTGAGCACATATATAAGCTTCTTTTCCTCGGATATATCTAGACTACTTGAAATGATCACCAGTAATGTCTCTCTGTCTCCTAAATAAGCATACTTGAGATGATCGGGAAGTTTCTTTAGCTCTAATTCGGGTGCCTGTAAAACAGAAGGAAGTAGCTTTTTGTTAGATGATGGTAAAGAAACTTGAGCTATGTCATACCTTACAGTCTCCTTTTGATCCATGGAAGCTACTAGCTCGTGGAACTCGGGTCCGAGCTCAATTTCCTTCATGAGTTTAATCACTCCCACTTCATCTAAAGACCTACTCAAGGTTGTGTCTAAAGCATCAAAATTTGTTAGCTCAAACAATTCTTGAGAAATAGGCTCAATTATATCAATGGCACAAAGAGAAGAAACATCACTTGGAAAACGCATGGCTTCATACATATTAAAGTGAATAATATTACCATCGAATTCTATAGAGTGTGCCTTTGTCAACATCTATCTTTGTTTTTGCAGTTTTCAAAAATGGCCTCCCTAACAAAATGGATGTGGATTTAGGATGAAAATCCTCCTCCATATCAATGACATAAAACTCAGCGGGGAAGACAAGCTCATTCACTTGAACCAATAAATCCTCTAATAACCCCTTAGGGTATATTAAGGATCTATCGGCCAATTGAATGATCACCCCGGTTTCTTGTAAGGGGCCAACATTTAAAGTCTTAAAGATAGAGTATGGCATCACATTGATAGATGCACCCAAATCAATCATGGCCCTATTGATCATAACATTACCCAATTTGCAAGGAATGGTACAAACACCGGGATCCTTGCACTTTGGGGGTAGTTTCTTTTGAAACACGGCCGAAACAGTTTCACTCATATTGACCATTTCATTACCCTTAAGTTTTTTTTGGTTGGTACACAAGTCTTTTAAAAACTTAGGGTAACGAGGGACTTGCTTGATTGCATCTAAAAGAGGGATATTCACCTCGACTTTCCTAAAAGTTTCTAAAATTTCTTTTTCCTCTTTAGCCTTACTAGACATTTGAAAACGTGTAGGAAAGGGTGGTGGAATTACCTTTGGTTTCTCACTTGCATCAACAATGGATTCCAGTTGTCTTTCATTTTGAACCGGTTTTGGGCTTACCTCTTTCTCTTTCTCAACTTCTCTACTATTCGCCAACTTTGGTTCTTCTAGGTCTTTTCCACTCCTCAAGGTAATTGAACTTATATTTTGCTTCCGGTTCATCTCTGTTTGGGAGGGCAGTTTTCCTTTAGACTCCAATCTACTCACGGAAGTGGCAAGTTGTGTCATTTGAGCTCCCAAATTCTGAATGCTCGCTTCCGTTTTTTGTTGGATTGAAGGGTGCTCTTTGCTGAAATTGTTGTTGTTGTTGTTATTGTTGCGGCCTTTGCGTAAAATTCTGAAATTGAGGTGCTCGTTGGTTGCCAAAGTTATTGTTGAAATACCTTTGTTGTGGCTGACCTTGGAAACCTCCTATAGCATTCACATCTTCGTCCGTCACGAACACATCTTCTTGAAGTTGTGGGCACGCATCGGTTGGATGGCTCGTCCCTAAACATATCCCGCAAGCTTTCACTTATTCTTTTCCGACTACAAGTTGTTTCACCATGTTACTAAGATCAAATAATCGACTCTCAATACTAGCAACATTTACCTCATTGGCTTTTTGTGGCTCTCTCTTCATATCACTCCTCACACTAAAATGTTGGGAATTTTCGGCCATAGTAGTGATTAAAGCTCTAACCTCAGTTGGGGTCTTGTTAAACATGGCACCGCCACTTGCGGCATCAACCATTTTTCTATCCCTCGAGAGGAGACCTTCATAGAAGTATTCCCGTGTTGTAGGCAACTTACACATAGATGTTTAAATCTCTCCCAATATTCATGGAGAGTCTCAAGATCTCTTTGCTTAATACTACAAATCTCTCTATGGAGGTTAGCGGCTTGGGAGGTGGGAAAAAATTTGTCTAATAATAGCCTCGCCATTTGGTTCCACGTCGCTACCGAATCGGGGGGTAGCGAGTATAACCAATCCATAGCACGGTCCTTTAAAGAAATAGGAAAAGCCTTTAACTTTATAAGGTCCTCTGAAGCCTCAGATGGTTTCATGCTAAGACAAACTATATGAAATTGTTTCAGATGCTTATTAGGGTCCGCATTCTCTAACCCGTGAAAGTTGGGTAAGAGATGGACCAAGCCAGTCTTAAGCACAAAGTTTTGATTACCTGTCGGATACCTGATACAAATTGGAGTTTGAGCAACATCTTGTGTTACTAATTGACGCAAAGTTTGCTCATCGCCCATGTTGACCACTATCTCTTCCTCTTCTCTTTTTGGGTTTTTTTTTTCTATTTTTTCTTTTTCTTCACCCGATCGCTAGACAAGTCAATATCTTGCCGGATATTTACCCCTCGTGACGAAGTTCCCTCACCTAACTTCTTTTGAAGCTTGGCTTGTTTCCTAAGTCTCTTCGCAGTCCGTTCGATTTCTAAATCTATGGATTGTGGCGTACCTATACGTGAAGATCTAGGCATAAAAGGTTAGAAATATCGAGTCCCCGGCAGCGGCGCCAAAATAATAAGTTCCAACTACTAGCAAATTACAACCAAAATTGTAATAGCGGTAAATCGGGTCGAATCCACAGAGACTCGGTTTTTAACTTATTATGACCGAATAATTCAAGTACAAGAACGATTAATTAAAAATAAAGACGAAAGAGGGGTTTTGGATTTGATTAATTAAGCTAAACGTACGATTAAATTTTATAAAAAATGCAAGAAATTAAAATTCAACAATAGCCTACTTTGGTAAAGATACAAACACTTATCATCGATCCCAATTATGTAACAAACGAACAAGTCTAAATTGGTTAAAATTGCCAACAAGCTCTGACAGTATGAGTTTTTCCTTGGTTATACATTGATCAAAATAAGCTCTTTGATCAAATCTTAATTACAAATAGAGTTTAAACAAGCTTTTAAACTCTTAGGTGCAATTAGCTTTATCGAGTGATAAAAACACCAATTCGAAGTTTTAAGTTCATAAGCTCGACTTAAAATGACTTCGATTGCAAGATTTCATGAACCCGTTTCGAAAACCTTATTGAAATCAAGTAGGTTCAATTGTCACTTTGTGGCTGCCAACGACACAACAAAGAACTAAAAAGAACTTAGTTTCTTTCTTGTTTTTCTTTTCTTTATTTGTTGTTGGCCATGTGATGATGAAACCATGACAACAAAATTATTTATCTTTTATATATTTTTTTCTTTCTCTGATGCCATATAAATAAATCACAAACCACATTAAATGAGATAATATCTAGTCTAAAAACATTTAAACCTAAGGATAAATTGATGATAAAAATATATGAAATAAAACATTTATCACAAATTTTCTCATTAATCAACCAAATGCAATACAAACTTAAATAGATGAAAAATGAAAGAGTAAAACTAGGGAATCATGGAAATGTAAACGCGCATATAGGTGGCTAACTAAGGTCCATTTATTTCTCCTAAACTTGTGCATGCATGGGATGAATCGTCAACTAGCTATGACTATGTAATCCATAAAATAAACTAACTAAAATACCGGCCCATACACTATCGAGCCGTAACCTGTTGACCCGTAAACAATACCGATTAATCTAACATGCTTTAGGACTAAGTAGAAACCAAGTGCATTAGCGGTTGACTATGGTTCTATAGAGGAAATTCAGCCTTTGTCCAATGAAGCAACGTCAATTGAATTTATGGTTCAATTCATAAGTCCTTAGGGTTTGATCATCTGATCTATTAAGAGATTGCCATTCATAAGTCCTTAGAGATTGACCGTGGTAGAGCATTTTTATTAATCCTATGTTGTATTGACTTGTTCTGTATGAGACGAACTAGTTTATGGAATTACTATTTTGGTTATAAGTCTTCCGTTGTAATATTATTGTTGAAATGTAAAAAAAGAAATTATGGAGTTTGTTCATTTACAACTTATCACGGTAAAGCCTTCCAGGGTCTAGGTAGGGTCTTACAATTGTCGTCCTTGTTGATAACCCACAATGCAAAAATGGGCAGTTGAAAGTATAAGATTGTATGCAACTTAATATTTTAATAATGAAATATTAGGACACACGACATTACATTAAAACGAAAAACAAACATGAATTGCTTCTGTAGTAGAGCCAAATAACAACTGCGGGTTTCTCTTAACCTCCTTTATTAGAAAAACATACAACTTCCAACAGCATAGCATATATGTATATATGCCGTCAAACAATACTTTTGACAGGATCTTCCAGAATGAAACCCAAAGAGTCGATATAATCCTTGTAATTTCCAAAGAATCCGATAAATTTACCCTTAGACAGCGGAAGAGAGAAACTAGTCCCACCACCTTGGCCGTATGATCCATAGGTGTTCCCTTTGTTGGTATGGAAAGACAAAGACGTAATCACCGTATGGTTGTAAAAGTCACCAAATGTTCCACTAACTCGAATAAGGTCCTCATCATCATCACACTTCACCTGAGTATTCCAAACAAATCCATCATAAATGCTATATATGTAATAATATGAGAATGTATTAATTATCCTTACATGTACATGTACATAAATATATATATATATAATTTATGTAGTGAGAGCTCACAGGTACCTTTGGTAAAACAGACGTATTTTTCGTGCGCATACCTCTGCCCATTTCATTTAGTTCACTATTACCGACTGTGGGTTATTCACTTGAAGCAGATGACCAGCCAGAAAGTTGATCCACATCAGTATGCATCTTACTAGACTTACTGGTTTGGGCTGTTGTAGCGGTCTGTTCAATTGGCTCACTAGATAGAATAGGCTGACAGATAGATTCAACAGTATTTTCTTCCATAAAGTCATCAACGTCCATGTCACTTTCATTAATTATCTCCACAATATTTTCCAGCACTATATTCACCATTTCTGAGTCACGGAATGGATACACATCCTCAAAACATTTCACATCTCGTGAAACAAAGAATTATTTAGTATCAAGATCAAACAACTGTCTTCCCTTTTTGCTGAAAGGATAATATAATAACCGGACTTTTATAACGAACCTTAAGGGAAAAGTTAGTGTTTGGAGTTAGTACTTGCTTTGTATGCTTGTACCTATAGCATATAGACTTGAACCTAAACTAAATTTGTCAAACATAACCATGTGATGGGTTAAACATGTACAATTGAAACTAGTACTAAACTTAAATGCAAAAGAATTCACCAATTATCATAAAAATGCAATTTACGAAACTTGAGGGACTAAAAGTGAAAAATTGAAAAATATAAATACCAAATTGAAATTAATAAACTCATAATCTGATTTCTTATTTTCTCTCATTTTCTTCTTCACGGCCTAAAACCCTAGAAGCATAATCCTTTATGAAACTCGGGTTAAATTGTTGATGAAATGGTGAAATCTTGTGGAATTGAAGTTATATATTGAAGGTACACCATTGGGTAAGCTTCCAATCTTGATATCTTAGTTATTTGATGTAAACACATACTTAGTATGTGTGTATTTGTTGATTAGGGGCTGGAGTTTGGAAGAGATTGAAGAATTCAACACTTTGAGGAGGTTGTATTCATCCTTAAGGTAAGAATTTTTCAAATCTTTGAGTTAGATGTTGGTAACATAAGATTCAATTGGGTTTTGGTTTACATGATGTTAGGGGCTGTTGAATCAAACCCAAATTGTCTAATTTTATCAATTGATCATGGTTAAATTGGTTACCAATCCAAGTGGTTGTAATGTGGTAGTGATGGTATCTTCAAATAATGGTAATATAGTGATGTTGGATGAAACAGTAGGTGCTGTTGGTTTTAAAAATTCGTATAAAATCAACCATTGATCCAATTAAGGTGTATAATATGTCTTTGGAAAGCTTATAATGTCTACTACAACTGTCATGAAGAGTCCGAGAGCTAATTTGAAGTTTAAGTGGGTCAAAACAGTGAATTACAGTATCTGATCACAGTGTACTCGGGATTTGCACACTGTTGGCAAAAACTTCATATCGAATTGGTCATAGCTTCAAAATACATGAATCTTGTTGGGCTGAATTCATAACACACATATATACAACTTTTATTTAAAGGGTATCACTTAATTTCGCTCCTAAGTGTGTGGTTAATGTCCACAAAAGTGATGGACAGAAACTGAAATGTGCAGGGAATGAATTTCCTTTATAATGTCATGTTTAATTATTGATACCTATCATCCAATCACCAACATTAACAATGAATTATATGTTATTAGGGTTTACGTAAGGCTTGATTAAGTCATAAGGAAGGGTACACATAAGATTAGGATGGTTAAACAAACATAGGTAATTGGTACAATTCTAAGTATACACTATTTGTGATAGGATATCCGACTAGCAAAGATTGGAACGATTGGCATAATAGCATATTGCTTTGATTTTCGGCTATATAAGGTACGGATCTCTTATTACTTTGACACGGGAGTGACCTATTGCTAAAGGTCATTCTATTCGAAATTGATTTACTTAATGGTAAATTTGATGTACGAAAGACTTCAATAATCATATATTCTTGGGTTTTCATTGTTATTATTCCTTATTTGATTTCCATTTGGTGTTCCATTAGTTGAGCACAACTTAGGAATGTTCCAAGGTTGATTGCTCCTAATAGGGACCGTTGGCCCGGTTCTTGAGTTTTACTCCGAATGCTGAGGCGCGAATGGATTGTTGCTAAAAATGATTATTGATCAATTCTTGTGATTCCGTTACATTGCATTTGTTGTTATTCTTTACCCAGACACTTGGTCGGGGGCACCGACCATGTGATGTTTCCATGGTGGCTATAATCACTATGGCGTCCTCGTATATGCGTGGTGAGTGCCCTGGCCTTGATCCGGCCATGGGGGCGGATGGATATCCTAGGAACCGAACAGAATTAGGACTACTTTAATAGTAGTCGAGGGCTAGTGGGTGTTGTGCCCACACTGCTAGTTCTCACTTATGCCCATAAGACCGTACATCCTTTTGGGAACAACGTGTTAGTGTATTCAGGTGATCATGTGAACTTGGATAACACGAAACACGGAATTGGGTGATTATGTGAACCCACTTGTTATATCTTTCTGATTTCAATTGATTTCTATAATTTATGTATCGTTGATTATCATTCATATTGAACTTTGCTTATTATTCATATTGTTGATCTGTTCACTGAGTTATTGCTCAGCCACGTTTGTAATTCCGTGGCAGGTTTTAAGGACTGACTGGGGTATATCCGGGTTGAGTGACCGGAGTACGTTTTGGAGGCTAACTGGATAGACGACCACACTTTTGTGTAGTTACTTTTGGGTTGTAAATATTATGTAACCTAACAATTGGTTGTCTATAACCATGAATAGTTTGTTATGTAAATTATCTTAGTTGCTCTATATACTTATAATGTGGTATGGTTAGTATGGGATGTTACATTTATGGTATCAGAGCCTAGGTTGCGACCTGTAGAATATATCTAAGTTTGACCTGTGAGAAATGGGTAGACTTAGGATTAGAATAGAAATAGTCTTTATATTATATTAGATTATGCACTACTTAACAAATTTTATTTTAGATAAATTTACTAATCGTGATGATTTTTGTGGTGTAATCAGAATGCCACCAAGAAGGAATGCTCGTAGGAGGCGAATAGAGGAGGTCTATACTAATGATATTCCCATTCCTAATCAGCCAAATCCGGATATTTCTGAGGCAGTTCAACAAGCCTTGAACTCAATGAAGCCCGGTCTAATAACTCAGGTTGTTGAAGCTGTTCGTCAAGCTAGTGAGACTGCAACTCCTAATACTGTCGGAGGCACTGTGTGAAGGAGGTTTGCCAACTAAATTTCATACGCGGTTTTATTATTCAACAAAGAAGATGGGGTTCTGTTTATCAAGTGAGCAGCAGCGAGGACACCCTCTCCCCAAAAATAAATCGAAACATTAGCTTGAATCCTTAAGGCTCTCCCCACATTCAAAATATGCTTATGTTTTCTCTCGACTCTCCCATTTTGTTGAGCAGTACCGACACAAGTGGTTTGAAACAAAATACCAGTTGCAGAACAATAGTCACACAAACAATAGAATTTTGTACCATTATCACTTTGCACAACTCTAATTTTTTGAGAAAACTGTCTATCAATCATTGCAATGAATGACAAACATTTGGAAGACATATGTTTTATCTACTAGTAAATAAATCGAAACAGCACGAGAGTAATCATCAACCAATGTCAAAAAATAGTGAGCACCACAAGAAGAACGGTTCTTGTAAGCCCCCATAAATCACAATGTGCCTTCTCAAAAATTCAAGTAGTTTTAGAAATACTAATCGGAAATTTATCCTTAGGATGTTTAGCCCGAAAACACACCTCACATGCTTTATTTAAACTACCTCTAATGTTACTAACAGGCGGAAGTGACTTAACTACTTTCTCGGAAGGATGTCCCATTCTTTTGTGCCACAATTCCAAGATAAATGCTTGACCACTAACTAATACGGGTTGAACCGATTTTCTACCTCCGTAGAAGTAGAGTCTCTCACGCCTAACACCCGTTCCAATCACCTTCCTCGACTGGTCCTGTACAACACACGTATAAGAGAGTCAAATTGGACGGTACTATGCAGATCTTCGTTCTATTGTGTAACTGAAGTTAGATTGCAACTAAATGTTGGTACAAAAAGAACATGTTTAAGAGTAATTTTGTCTACTAAACGAACATAACCCTCTTGAGTTGCAACCACGATTTCATCATTCGGGAGACTGACTGGACAATTCAATATTTTATGCGTATCAAATAACAAAGAAGCATCACCGATTCGAAACATTGCTCTAATGAAGCCACGATTTGTAGAAAAGACTTAGGCATCGAGTCCAAAAGCTTTTTCACCAAATCCACTTCTTCAAGCTCATATCCAAGAGTTCTTGCTTTTGAGGCTAGACCGGTCAACTTTGTCACAAAATCATCTACTGTTTCACCCTCCTTCGTACGCAAGCTTTCAAGCTCCCTCTTCAATGTTGCCCGTCGAGCCACTCTCACCCGATCTACACCAAATACCGTGTCTTCAAACCATCCCACACTTGTTTTGGATCGGTATAACTCGCCATTTGCAAAACCATGTCTTCGGTATAGCTTGAAACCAGAAAGCAAGCGCTTGTTTCTTCTTCTTTGGATCCGGGTCTTCCCCTAAGACCCATGGTTCGACCGTCTCTCATATGCCATGTGCATCCATTATCGACTTTACCTTGACAGCCCACACTGGATAATTCGTCGGGATCAAGACCGGAACTTGATACGACATCGGACCTCCTTCTTTAGGTACCAACCCCATTCTATCGTTCTTTATGACAACCCCAAACTCTTTAATCAAGCTTGTTCCAAGAGCACTCTTCCACCGATCAAGAAAACAAGGTCACACCCACCTTTACCGTCTTCCATCACCCGCAAAAACGAACCAAATCAAAGCCACCTGTTTTGATATCTTTCTGTCCGTTTGTCACGCACCTCCGGTTAGTCTCTCGCTATCGTTAGAACAAGCCCGATTGAGAGAAATCGGGGATGCTGTTGAGATGATTCAGACTTCAATCAAAACACCTCACACCCTCCCTTCAACCGAACCTTGCTCTGATACCAAGTGTTAGAAATCAGAGTCTCAAAACCAACCTTGAAACTCACCAGAATTTATAGACGTGTATGGAAAAATACTTGTAGAAAGATAAAGCTTTTTGGAACCAATTTTTCTCATTAATCAACCAAATGCAATACAAACTTAAATAGATGAAAAATGAAAGAGTAAAACTAGGGAATTATGGAAATGTAAACGCGCAGATAGGTGGCTAATTAAGGTCCGCTTATTTCTCCTAAACTTGTGCATGCATGGACGAATCGGTCAACTAGCTATGACAATGTAATCCACAAAATAAACTAACTAAAATACCGGCCCATACACTACCGAACCGTAACCCGCTGACCCGTAAACAATACCGATTAATCTAACATGATTTAGGACTAAGTAGAAACCAAGTGCATTAACGGTTTAGTATGGTTCTATAGAGGAAATTCAGCCTTTGTCCAATGAGGTAACGTCAATTGAATTTATGGTTCCATTCATAAGTCCTTAGGGTTTGATCATCTGATGTATTAAGAGATTGCCATTTTCCCAAAATATGGATCTGATACACCAATGAGTTAATGATGTAAGATTGAGCAGGAGTTTGAGACATGTTAACATTTTGATTTTACTAGGTACTCTATAATACTCCACAAGTAATAATTTGAAGTCTTGATGCTATCATTCAGATTACATAGTTGAAGATATGTGGATCTTTTGGAAAATGAAAGAGATTACTATTTTTCAAATTTAAAGGATATTGAGATACTTTGTCAGGTCCCTAATTGGAACATATTCCAAACAGTGGACTTACCTGCTAATGGCTTTAAGGGCCGAAATTTCTAATAAAAGAATATTGTTTAAGACTGTGTGGTTACTTTTAAAGCAAGTTGAAATCTTGAATGTTAGTAGCAAATACCTCAATACTGAGGAACTATGAATTTTCCTTACTAAAATTAATAGTATTGTTAATAATTCTAACGGAAAGTTATAAGATGGAGTGAAAGATTTCTTACCCTAGTTGAATCTTTTCCAACTATTGGCCATCATTGTCGTTTTTATTGCAATGACTAATGAGGCTTTAGTTACGGCTGATCACGATATCATATTATTCATTAATCAATATAAGAGAGAATTGTGGTTCGTACGTTTAAAATTGAAGAGGTGCATTTGGAGCTGTCTTTACAGCAAGGTACATAATGGTTACATTGAAATATGTGTATTTATTAGTTAGACATGTCTCTTAATTTAAAAAAGTAGAATCTCATGGCAAGATCCAATCTTTAGCATATTAGCCAAACCAAAATAAAATAGTAATTGTTAACCTCATAATTCAAAACTTGTGCTATTGGCTATGTAGCTTGTAGATTCTCAAGTCTGGTTTTAAAGAAATTGTTTTTCTCAACTTCAATGCAAACTAAACTTTGGTTCATTAAACTTAACGCTTTCTTTTTTGATTTATTAGGTTCCAAAACCGGCTAATGAAATGAAATGAAGTTGTTTGAGGTCCTATTGGTTTGTTGCAGATAAAGAGGGGAAATGGCACACTCAAAATCTAGGTTGTAATATTTTGATGAACTTTTTTTAACAAGTGTGTGGATTCATTGGAACGTTATGGTTAACTTGTTTTGAAATATTGTTGTCTTTTGTGACAATATATAAATTTTTATTATTTTAACGATTTTGATGTTTTTCTTGATTGATTGTTGTTATTAATTAAATTATTATTATTATTAATTATTATTATTATTACCATCATCATCATCAATATCGCTGATGCATCTGTCGACAAGCTAAGCGTTTGGTTTAAGTGTGACACATGGCTAATTTATAGACTTCAGAGATTATACATACACGGAATATGCCTTTTTTTCTTTTGTTTTTTCATAACAGTTGTCTAATTCATACAATCCATCACGCAATGCTAACAACCAATTCCAGAGGAAGCACCCTTCTCATGGGTGAAGGGCTGGTTGTTAGAGAAATTATTTGTTAATTTTTGAGATTGGGACTAATTAACAATTTAATATGACAACTAATTTGACGTATGCAACTACAAGGGTGGTGCCTCAGTGGTTTGAGCTTAGTCTCCAAAGGTCACCAGTACCAGGAGGTCCCAGGTTCAAATCCAGGGAGGGGTAAAAAAATCCCCTTGTGGCCACGGAGGTTCAAATGCGGTGACTCCGGGCTATCTGCAAAGCGGGTAGTCGCCCTGGGATTAGTCGGCTCGCATAGCGGGTTGGATATCCAGGTTAATAAAAAAAAAAAAAAAAAAAAAAGATATTTGACGTATGCACTTAATTAATTGATGACATAAGCACCTACGATGTAACTATTTTCCCTCTCTTCTACCTAACGTTGATGATATTCGAGAAAACAAATATATACTAGGCAGTACTCTAACAACCATATACTATACGGTTTGGTTTATTATCTTGCATATATCTAGTAAGCCACAGCAGACCGTTTGAATGTTGATTATAGTTTTTTGGATTTCAATTTAATCATTTAATTCTCTTCAAGTGATGCCAGTTCTTTGTCTTACATACATGCTGAAACTAAAAGTAGACTTACCATATTAAACAACATGAAATCAAAGAAAACCAGTTGATTCTTTACCTTTACATATATATGTAGTAAGCAACACACACAGCAGACCGTTTGGAGGTTGATTATAGCTTTGTGAAATTCATTTTAATCATTTAATTCTTTTCGAGTGATGCTGAGGACTCGCCTGGCAATATCTAGCTAGTGATGCTGCTTCTTTTTCTAATATACATGCTGAAATTAGACATATTGCTTCCGTAGTTGAATCTATTTTTCCTGTTGCTCTTTATCACAAGAAACAGGCATTGCTATTTTATTTATTTCGAAGAGAATAGAGTATCAATGGGGGATTATTTTTGGTTTTTAAGATATATATTATGGAATTCTTAATATTACAAATTGCATAACCAATGTTAAGGTAGGTTTATATTTGAAACATAATACAACATGAAATCAAAGGAATCCCAGTTGATTCTAGGTTATCTTATTTGTTAAGCATGTTACCGAACTGTTCAAGAAAAATGCGGTGCTTATGTTGAGAATTTTAAATATTAAAATACCAACCTAGTTTTGTTAAAATGACATTTTATCTTCAAAATCTAGCCGTCAAAAACACCATCGCTTTACTTGATTTGGAAGAAGGCTATGAACTCGTGGAACTTTAGTATGTCCTATAATTATCTCGAAAGGCATGACCTTTTGAGAGACTCACATAATGCTTATGCATATTGGTGTGAACGTGTTCTTACATCGAAAAGTAGTAATTTTTGGCTACATAGCAACCTCTCAAGATTCTATAGTTTGTTTATGTGCCTAGCCCATAAGGCCATTTTATATCTTCTTTTGGTGTCTTGTACTCTTCAAAATCTAGCCGTCAAAAAAAACATCGCGTTATTTGATTTGGAAGAAGGCTATGAACTCGTGGAACTTTAGTATGTCCTATAATTATCTCGAAAGGCAAGACCTTTTGAGAGACTCACATAATGCTTATGCATATTGGTGTGAAAGTGTTCTTACATCGAAAACTAGTAACTTTTTGCTACATACCAACCTCTCAAGATTCTATAGTTTGTTTACGTGCCCATAAGGCCATTTTATATCTTCTTTTGGTGTCTTGTTTATCTTCCAATAGATAATTATTTCCAATCCTAAAAAATAAAGAGATGTTTGGGGTTACTTGTGGTGGTGGTGTTTATCGCCATAAAAAGTTCATGCACATTTAATTTACAAGATGTCTTTTGATAATCTTGCAGTTTTTGGCGCAATATGTATACATATTGTCGTGACAACCCACAATGCAAACATCGGTGTGTACACAATTTATTTCTTTATTGTTTTCTAAGTGACAACACTCGTCGTGATATCATAACTGATTTATTTGGAAAAAATGAGGTTACTTTTTGTATAATCGGTATCTCATTTTGAGTAAATCTTCTCAAAAGGTGCATTCAGTGCTATAAGGATGGATTTGCTTCTTCCAAATTTGCACTCTTTCCATGCACAGATATCAAACAAGATATTTGAATAAGGGTGTGTGTTGAAAATATAAGTCTTTATGCAACTTTATATTTGAATTCTGAAATTTGATACACACAACATGACATTAAAACGGAAAACACACATGAGTTGCTTCTGTATTGTAGTAGAAGGAAATAACAACTGTTTTACATAGGTTTCTCTGAACCTCCTTTATTCTGAAAAGCATACGAGTTCCAACAGTGTATATGTATGCCGTCATACATAAGGCTGGCCATCATCGCTCTTAGGGTTGCTGAATGAAACCAATTGCCTCGAGGTAATCCCCATAACTTCCAAAGAATCCAATATAGTTACCATTAGGCACTGGCAGAGAGAAACTAGTCCCATCACCTCCGCCGTATGGCCCATAGGTGTTCCCTATGTTGGTATGAAAACACAAAGACGTAATCACCCTATGACCGTTAAAATTTCCAATTGTTCCGCTAATTCGGATGAAGTCCTCATCATCATCAAACTTCACCTGAGTATTCCAAACAAATCCATCATATATGCTTTTTTTTTTTGAAACGGCAACCGGAACTTTTATTAAAGGCTAGCAATAAACTAGCATACGAGAGACAAAAACATTACAACAGGTTTCTGAAACAATCAGAAGGTTGGAACCTCCATACAATCGGGTCTATATGTGATAATATGAGAAGGTATATATGTGATAATATGAGAAGGTATTAATTATCCATATATATATATATACACACAATAGATGTAGTGAGAGCTCACAGGTGGATTAAGTTTGCCACCATCGCCACCATATGTAGGAGAATGGTGTGAGACGTGGTTGTTATCCTCATAAGTGAACCTGATGGAATCTACGACGACTCCACTAGTGATGCGGAAACCAACAATCCTACCATCTGGTCTGAATTGCCAGGGATTAAGTCCACTGTCACCTACCCATGGTCCAACGTCTACTTGAAAAGCCTGCATATGAATCAAAAAAACAGAAAGTGAAATGGTGTTGGAAATAAAGAAATTAATTTAAGTACCCCTAATTCGTAAACCAAGCAGTCACTTCACTTGTATAGTTAACCAATGTTCAGCTTAGAGTGAGAGAACATACCATTTTCGTTGCTAGCAATGAATAATTTTTGAACAATGAGCTCAAAGTTTCTTATGGAGTTGAACTTATGTTGTACATCTAGCCCCAATCCCTTTAAACTTATTTATAGACACAAATTAGGGGATATAGAGTTTATACATAGAAGGAATATACGTGGTGCCTTTTATTTCTTTATTTTTCATAACAGTTGACTAATTTATACAATGAAGAACGCATTAATGCTAATAACCAATTCCAGAGGCATCCCTTCTCATGGGTGAAGAGCTGGTTGTCACAGAAATTATTTAAAAAATTTGGATGACATAAGCACCTTCGATGTAACTAGCAGCAATTACCCCTCTGTTCCATCTTACATAGATATTAATTGAAAGAATATATAGTAGGCATTCTAACAACCATATTTCTTGCAATAGACGGAAGAATCATGTGATGTATGGATTGAAAATTTGCTCCTCATCAACTGCACCAATTAGCTTGTTGTAAGTCATGGCACAATAAACAGGGATAAACTCAAGTTACGCACATAGAACATCACAAAAAATACATGTATAACTGAATGAAATATTATAGTTGTTTTGAGTTTATTTAAATCATATGATTGATCTTATCACAAGTGATGCGGTCAGCATGGGATGCATTATTGGAATGTTGAGCATACGTCTCTTAGGCCTTAGCAATATCTAGTGATGCAACTTCTTTTCTCTAATGTACATGCTGAAATTGAAATACATTGCTTCCGTGGTTTACTCTATTTCCCCCTTTTTCTTTTTGGCACAATAAACAGCCAAAGCTATATATATATATATATATATACAAAGTTCTCATTTGAACCTACCCCTCTCTCTCTCTCTCTATATATATATATATATATATATGGTTGAGTTAACGTGAAACCAACCTATTTTCGTGACACCATGAGACCACTTTTTTACACTTGATGAGAGTAAAAAAAATCCTAATTAACTTCACAATGTAAAGTTCAACCATAAAAAAGTGGCCTCCCAAAAATATATTGTCTCATGTGATCCCAAATCTATATATATACACATACTACCTTATAATGCATTTGAGTCAAAGACTCTTAATTACAACCCACAATGCACAAGTTAGTGCTATTTTATGCATACATTTTTCAAAAAATTATGAATTACAACACACAAAGCATAAGGTACAAGTTTAACGCATGGTATTAACTCCAGACACCCTACCACCCAATTAGGCATATACACGGTTTTCTTTCTCACTGTGCAGTGTTTTTTCCCCATTGATGACTATTTTCATTTCAAAGTATCAAACTTTCCAAATTCCTAATTCAATGAGGCTCTTTCTCTCTAATACTAGTATGCTTCTCTCTAAAACACGACGATGGGTATCCATTGATATAAACGTAGCGAGATCAAGAGCACCACTAGTTAGTACTTGATGGCAGAAGACGAAAGTGTTGCACCTGAACCCATCCCAAGATCTAAAAGGTCACAGACGCATAGATTAACACAGAGTTCATCCCGGTCAGTCGTTGAAATGCAGGTATTCCCAAAGCTCTCGTTAATTTCTCTTTTCATTTTAGTTATTTTCCTTTCTTCTCATATCTTTCATCACGCTCCTCTCGCTACACAAAACAGGTAGATGTGTTGTATGTTAAAATATAAGCTAGACCTATTAGTTAATGTTATGACAGTTACATTTTTTGGATCATTGCATTTAAGGGGTGTAATGGTTCATCGAAGGAGTGTCATTGGCTATCTGTATTGTTTATATATATGTGTCGGTGTTGTACCAAACAGGTTGTTGTTTCTGTGATAATAAAAGTGTTATATATATATATATATTTCTATCTTATAAAGCGATCCTTTGCATATCCTGTGTAGTGTATTTTCTGGTTTACTCTAACAAAGTGGTATCAGAGCCACGGTTATTGGCTGTTGCATTGAAGAAAACGCAGGCTGTTGGCTTGTAGAAGACGCAGAAGAAAGATGGCTTCGAACACCGGTGTCTTCCAAGCCCCACTGCCGAAACTAACACGGAGAAATTATCACGATTGGAGCACACAAATGAGAGTGCTGGTCGAATCACACGATCTATGGAGTTTGGTTGAAGATGGATACACGGAATTGGTTCAGAAGGAAGGAACAACATCCCAACATATCCTCCAAGATAAAGAAGACAAGAAGAACGATCGAAAGGCCTTGTTCGTAATTTATCAAACGTTGATGAGAACATCTTTGAGAGGATTTCCTCATCAAACACATCAAAAGAAGCATGGGATGCCCTCTACAAAACATATTGTGGAGAAGATAAGGTAAAGGTGGTTCGTTTGCAAACTTTGCGTTGTGAGTTTCATGGTTTAAAGATGAAGGAATCAGAAACTGTTGAATATTTCTATAACCGGGTAGTCGCAATGGTTAATCAAATGAGGCTTAATGGTGAAAGCGTTGATGACAAAAGGGTGGTTGAAAAGATTTTGAGAAGTCTTACACGAAAGTTTTAATAATAGTAGTTGTTGGTTTTGACAGGCTCTTCACGAGACTTCTAAAAAAAACCAAAATGACAAGAAGAATTTACAGAGGACACAATTTATGAGGCAAAGGTTTTTGTTATTATTCAGTTGGAGAGGATGATTTGCAAAACACACAATGCCAGGGGATTTAAACAAAAGAATTGCAGAAAAAATAGGAACTACCCACTACTTCCTAAAGACCAGGTATCACAACTGATACGTGGCTTTGATTTATTCTTCCTAATTAACAAAACATAAAAATTAAATAAAACTTCTGAATTACTTTAACATTCTCCCCTTAATTCAGAATTGGTGATTGGCTTCACTCCAATCAGGTCTCGCATTTCTTCATGTTTCACTCTTGCCATTGTCTTCGTGAGGATGTCTGCTTTCTGCTTCGTGCCACACACATGACTTACTATTATCTCTCCATTTTCCACACATTCCCTAATGAAGTGGTACCTTATATTGATGTGCTTGCTACGCCCGTGGAACACCGGATTTTTCATCAAATCAAGAGCTGAGCGATTGTCAACTAACAAAGCTACAGGTGGTACCTTTTGCCCAGTTATTTCAGTAAGAAGTCGACGAAGCCAAATACCTTGACAAGCTGCTATGGTTGCAGCCATAAACTCTGCTTCACATGATGATAAAGCTACACTTCGTTGCTTCTGTGAGGCCCATGTTACCAGGTTGCCATTCATGTAGAATGCTGTCCCACCTGTACTCTTCCCATCATTTACGTCTTTTCCAAAGTCACTATCAGAGTATCCTGTGAGAGTGACTTTGTTCTCTCCTCTGGTATAAGTCAAGCCATAATTCAGTGTACCCTTTATGTACCTAAGTATTCCTTTTACTGCCTGAAGATGTTTCACTGTTGGTTTTTCAACAAAGCGACTAACTACACCAACTGTGAACGAGAGATCAGGACGTGTGTGTGTTAGATACCTGAGTGCGCCAACAATACTTCTGTACTCAGTGGGATCTACCAATTCTCCTTCTTCATCTTTAGACAACTTCAACTTGTGCTCCATTGGACTTTTTGTAGCATTGCAGTCCATCATCCGAGTCTTATTTAGGATGTTCTTTGCATAAGCTTCTTGTTTCAGTGTTATTCCTGTCTTATGTTGGCTAACTTCGATCCCCAAATAGTACGTCAACAGGCCAAGATCACTCATTTCGAATTTGGCTTTCATCTCCACCTTGAATTCCTCTATATCATTAGTACAATTACCAGTGACCAGCAAGTCGTCAACATATACCCCTACTATCAAAATACTTCCTTCCTTCTTCCTTGTGTACACTGAATACTCTTGATAGCACCTTGTGAACCCCAAACTCTTCAGATATTCATCTAGACAAGCATTCCAGGCTCTGGGTGCTTGTTTTAACCCATACAAAGCCTTTGAGAGCTTGTACACTTTGCTTGCTTCGTTTCTTTTCTCGAACCCTTCGGGTTGCATTACATACACTTCCTCTTCCAATCTTCCATTCAAGAAAGCTGATTTCACATCAAGATGGTGCACCCACCATCCATTCGACCCTGCAAGTGCTAGAATCACACGTACCGTCTCAATTCTTGCTACCGGAGCAAAAACTTCTTCATAGTCAATCCCCTGTTTTTGTACATACCCTTTTGCTACAATTCTCGCCTTATACTTCAAGATTCTTCCATTTGGGTCTCTTTTCACCTTGTAGACCCATTTTAGGCCGATCGCTTTTCGCCCTTTTGGAAGTTCGACGAGCTTCCAAGTATTGTTCCTTTCAATTGAAGACAGTTCTTCCTTCATTGCGTTGACCCAATCACTTTTGTCTTTTGCTTCTTGGTATGTGTTTGGTTCTTCTGCATCTTGAATCATCAGTAATTGCTCGGTGTTTTCATATAGATCTGACAAGAGTCGATAGCGCTTTGGGGCTCCTCCACCTGTGGAACTTGAGGCGGTGCTTGGAGAGTTATCTGACGGAATCGGGGAATTTGGAGTGATCCGTGAATTGGGTGTAGCGGGTGAAGTGGGTGAGTTGGGCGTGCCTGCTTGGTTTACGGGTGTACTTTGTGGACTCAGAGAGTTAATGGGTTGTTCTTCTCCCGTCCAGTTGCTACTTTGTGGACTCTCTTGAGAGTTCAACGGAGTGTTAGTGGGCTGCTCTTCTGCGGTCCAGTTGCTGTCAGTCTCTTCTTCCTGAAACTCATCAAAATGAAGGCCTTCGACTGTGAAGCTCATGCCTGGAATCATTTTGATCTTGGTTGTCTTCTCCCAATTCCAAGTTTGATCTTCCTCAAATTCCACATCCCTACTTACGTACAATGATCCTGTAACAGGGTCCAACAATCTATGAGCTTTAGACCCCCTTTCGGTTCCAAGATACACGACCCTTCTGCTTCTATCTTCCAATTTCTTCAGGTGATTCTTGACAATTTTCATGTGAGCAGTACATCCAAATACTCTCAAGTGACCAACGTGTGGCTTTCTTCCAGTCCACATCTCATATGGAGTGGAATCATTTAGTGCTTTTGTACTCACCCTATTTAGTATATAGACAGCATGATTCACAGCTTCTCCCCACAATACAGTCGGCACATTCATCGTTTTTTGGCAGCTTCTAACCATCTCCAGTACTGATCGATTTCGCCTCTCCACTACACCGTTCTGTTGTGGAGAGTAAGGTGAGGTGTAGTGTCGATCGAGCCCAGTGTTTCTGCAATATGTGGTGAATTGATTCGAAAGAAACTCTCCACCACGATCTGTTCTAAGAACCTTCATTTTCTCTCCTGTTTCTATTTCAACTTTTGTTCTGAAATTCTTGAATGTTTGAAAGGCTTCATATTTTGTCTTCAATAGATACACCCACATAACCCTGCTGTAATCATCAACAAGTAACAAGAAGTATTGATTACCAGCAGGTGTTGGTGGTGAGATTGGTCCACACAAGTCACCATGGACAAGCTCCAATCTTTTCTTTGCCCTGAAGCTTGTACTTGACGGGAACGAGTGATGGGACTGTTTTCCCATAAGGCAACCTTCACAAGGTTTTGAAGGAACCTTAATTTTTGGAATTCCTTCTATTAGGCCCTTTTCAGACATCAATTTTAGTGAGGTAAAGTTCACGTGACCTAACCTTGTGTGCCACAGCCATGTTGGATCTCTTACTTCAGCAGTCAAGCATCTCGAATTGACTTCTTCAAGTTCTATTTTGTAGAGCCGATTCGGTGATCTTCTGACCTTCATCACCAGTTTCCCTGTTGCATTAAGAACCCACATAAATGGATCCTTGATCTTGATTTCATCGCCTCGCTCTGCAAACTGTCCCAAACTTATTATGTTGCTACATAAGTCTGGAATGTAGTAGACTTCATCAAGTTTCCAATGTTCACCATTCTTACACTGAAATGCGATTGAGCCTCTGCCTTTGATCTTCACCTTTGATTCGTTCCCAAACTTCACGGAACCCTGAACCTTTTCATTCAGATCATGAAACTTATCTTTATCACCAGTCATGTGATTACTGGCTCCTGTGTCAAGATACCAAATACTTGATCGTCTCATCTCATCTCCTCGCGTTCTCAGTTCTGGAAATACTTTTTCTTCATTTAAGAACACTTCACCAACCTCTTCATCGTTGTCAAGCGATGCTAACAGAAGTGCCGGCTCATTGTCATCTTGTTCTCGAATCAAGTTATTCTCATGGCTTCTTTCACGTCTTGGGTTTGTGCACTCCGCTGCATAGTGACCATATTCCTGACAGTTGTAGCATTGAACTCTGCTCTTATCTTGATTATTTGAAGTGCCACGCCCTCCATCTTTCTGGTAGTGTGATCCTCCTCTTCCACGAAACCCACGACCACCATAGCTTCTACCTCTTCCTCTTCCTCGACCACGTGAGCCTCCAAACCCTCCTCGATTCGATTTAGATTTGGAGTCTCCCTCTGCTTCTTCTTGTTTCTCTCTCGACCATTCTTGATGAGTCAAGAGAAGCCTTCTTTCTTCATTATCGCCATGCCCTTTCATTCTCTCTTCGTGAGCCTTCAATCTTCCGATCACTTCTTCCATCGTCATTTTGTCTAAGTCCCCAAATTGCTCAAGGGTTGAGGCAATCTGAAGAAACTTAGATGGTACTGCCCTAAGTAGCTTCTTCACTACGTAGGCTTCATCCACCGTATCCCCCAGGGTCCGCATGGTACCGACAATATTGCTCACTTTCACGCCGAACTCATCCACTCCTTCGCATTCTTTCATGTTCGCCGATTCAAACTCAGCCTTTAGGGTTTGAATCCTCGCCGTCTTCACTCTATCCGCCCCCATGAACATCGTTTTTAAAGCCTCCCAAGCTTCTTTGGCTGATTTCTTCTCAGCTAATGATAAAAGCAAATCTTCTGGTATCCCTTGATAGATGGCCGCCAGTGCCATCTTATCCTTCTTCACCTCCACAGCGGTGTTTGATGTTCTGGGCTCCACTGCATCCCAAACTCCTTGGGCTTGCATAAATACGCGCATCTTGATCGCCCAAGCTGCATAGTTGTCTCTTGTTAGCATCGGATAGTGGAGAGTAATTTGACCATCTTTCTCGCCATTGCCATTGCTTCCTGCCATCTCTTCACGAGATTGATATTTTGGCATGCACCAGGTTGTGCTCTGATACCACAATGTTGGTTTTGACAGGCTCTTCACGAGACTTCTAAAAAAAACCAAAATGACAAGAAGAATTTACAGAGGACACAATTTATGAGGCAAAGGTTTTTGTTATTATTCAGTTGGAGAGGATGATTTGCAAAACACACAATGCCAGGGGATTTAAACAAAAGAATTGCAGAAAAAATAGGAACTACCCACTACTTCCTAAAGACCAGGTATCACAACTGATACGTGGCTTTGATTTATTCTTCCTAATTAACAACACATATAAATTAAATAAAACTTCTGAATTACTTTAACAGTAGTCGCCATAGAAGAATCGGAAGATGTCTCAACGCTCTCATAAGATCTTAAATTTACTGGGTACATTAAAGTCCCATGAATTACGTTTGAGACAATTTGATGATACATCTTCATTGGATCGAGCTTTTCATTCTAGGGTGACATCGAATAAAGACTATGGTGTGGGTTCTTCTAAAGGAAGAGATCAAAGGATGTCACTATCAGAAACTCAATGGTTTTATTGCCACAATTATGGACACACTAAGCAGTATTGCAAGAAACGAAAAGAGGATGAAAGTGAAGATGCCAACTTCATATATGGGAAAGAAACCAAGGAAGGAGAAACAATGTTCATGGCTGAAAAGATGGTGAGTGTAATGATCTTGTTGAAAGAAACAAGAAGGTATGCATGCCTCTGGATGACACTCCATGGGAAAGTCTAGTAAATTAATGATGGATGATGGATAATGCTTGAAGTTTAAGCTTAGGATGATGGGTGCTCTCTCTAATACTGTAAGTAGTCTTGCTTAAGGGGAAGTGTTAAGATATAAGCTAGACATGTTAATTAATGTCACATATTAGCAGTTAATGGTTAGTTAATCTTTATAAAAGTTATATTTTTTGAATCCTTGCCTTGAAGGGGTGTAACGTTCATCAAAGGGGTGTCATTGGTTAATTATCTGTATTGTGTATATATACGTGTATGTGTTGTACCAAACAGGTTGTTGTTTTTATGATAATAAGAAACAACAAGACAACAGTAATATATACATATATACTTAGATAGGTAGATGTATGTACATATATATATATAGAGAGAGAGAGAGGGAGGTCTAAAAAAAACTGAAAAACAACTTGGGAGCCCTTCATCTAAACTATATCGTTTGTGCATAAACAAGATGCATACAAGTGTTTTTTTTCTATGCATGAATGCATTTACAAATTAACAGTATCATTTGTGCATAGGGCTCTGTCCCAATGGAGGGCTTTCTGCATAAACAAAATGCAAACAAACCGTTCTGCTGGTTACTAGCTAGGTGTAGTGGGAATGTCAAAAATCCTTTTAACATGTAGAATCCAACCAATCGATTGGATCAATGAACAAATTGTTTGAGGTATTTCCGTGTCTCTTGTCATTCACTGTCAACATCCATATATATTACAAGGAATCAAGAGAGGCTAACTCCAAGAAAGGAAATAATACTAACCACTATAAATAGCGTGATTGACTCGGTCACCACAATATTATTCCTATGATAATACATTCCTAATTATTGCCACAATATTTTCCTTAAATATCTCAACCCCCCCCCCCCCCTCTCAACTTGGATCATGCGGGTCTAAGAAGCCCAACTTGGAAAGGAGAGTATCAGACTGTTGTTTTCCAAGGGCCATAGTAAAGACATCGGCCAATTGTGTCGTTGTCGGCACATAAGAAGGGGCAATAAGACCATCGGTGATGGCATCACGAACAAAATGGCAATCAACCTCAATATGTTTTGTTCTCTCATGAAAAACCGGATTGATTGTCACAAAATACTTTAACAGTTTGTGGATGATGCACACCCAAACTCAATAATAGTCCTTTCAACCATTTCAACTCACATGTAAAAGCTGCCATCGAGCGATATTCGGTTTCAGTTGATGAGAGGGAGACGGTCTTTTGTTTCTGTCTTCCATGAAGTGGGAGAATGACCAAGAAACACGAGCCACCCAGTGAGGGATCGACGGGTAAGAGGACAAGCCGCCCAATCCGAGTCACACCACCCTTGTAGACTCAATTCGCTATCTGCATGTAAAAGAATGCCCTGACCAGGTGTCCCTTTTAAATATCGAACAACCCTAGGCAGTGTCCCAATGTTCAACTCGAGGTGCCTGCATAAACTGAGACAAGATATGCATAGAATATGCTAAATTTGGTCGTGTGACAACCAAATAAATGAGACGTCTGACAAGACGTCGATACTTCTCCGGATCCTTCAACAGCGAGCTTGTAGCATGACCCAGTTTGTGCTTTTGTTGAACCGGAAAGCTTGAAGGCTTTGCACCCAAAAAACCTGTTTTAGAAATGATGTCCAAAGATTATTTTCTTTGACATAAGAACAATCCCGTGGAACTACGTGCAACCTCAATACCAAGGAAATATCTTAATGTGCCAAGATCCTTCATTTTGAAGCAATCACTCAGATAAGCTTTGAAAGTCCGCAAGGCAGTGGAATCATTCCCAACAACAATGAGATCGTCAACGTACACAAACACATTTATCTGGACAGCTCCTTGGGTTGATGTAAAAAGAGAATAATCAGAGTAGGATTGCAAGAAACCATACCCTTTCAAAGCCGCAACAAGCTTAGCAAACCAACAACTAGGATCTTGTTTTAGTCCATACAGAGACTTACGCAAGTGACACACCATCTTCAGATTTGGTGCCTCGAATCCAGGAGGGAGTTTCATATACACCTCTTCCTTCGGATCTCCGTGTTGTGAACATCCATTTTATGAAATTCCCAATTTTTCGATGTCGCTACATCCAGAAAAACACGAACCGTTACCATTTTGGCGACCGGAGCAAAGGTTTCGGTGTAATTGATGCTCTCTGTGTTGATGATTGCCAAGGACGAACAATCTCTCGAGTGTGCCAAGTGAGTTAAACTTTGTTTTGTAAACCGACTGACTACTGAGAGCCAGTTTACCGAGAGGCAGTATTTCTATGGTCCAACTACCATTATCCTCCAAAGCTCTTAACTCTTTCATTGAAGTTTTCCAACCAACGTCTTTCATAACTTCAGGAAATGATTTCGGCTCTTTTCTTATTGTAATAGCTGCAATAAGTTCTCGGTATTTTACAGAAAAACTGTCACAATTTATGTAGTGTGCAATAGGGTAAGGAGTACCTGAGAGATGCTGTGGAGTAGGCATTATGGGGGATGGACTCTCAGTGTTGACCATGTGAGTAACATAGTCTCGTAATAAAACAGACGTATTTTTCATGCGCATACCTCTGCCCATATCATTTAGTTCACTATTACCGATTGTGGGTTATTCACTTGAAGCAGATGACCCACCAGAAAGTTGATCCACATCAGTATGCATCTCATTAGACTTACTGTTGTAGCGGTCTGTTCGATTGGCTCACTCGATAAAATAGCCTGAGTGATAGATCCAACAGTATTTTCCTCCATAAAGTCATCAAAGTCCATGTCAATTTCATTACTTATCTCCACAATATTTTCCAGCACTATATTCACCATATCTGAGTCACGGAATGGATACACATCCTCAAAACATTTTACACCTCGTGAAACAAAGAATTATTTAGTATCAAGATCAAACAACTGCCATCCCTTTTTGCCGAAAGGATATCCCTTGAACAAACATTTCCTACTTCGACTAGCAAATTTATCATCTTTTGCTTTTTGATTGCATAACACAATGATCCAAAAACACGAATTGCACTGTATTAAGGAGGATTGCCAACTAAACTTCATACGTGGTTTTATTATTCAACAAAGGAGATGGGGTTCTGTTTATCAAGTGAGCGAATGAGAACACCCTCTTCCCAAAAATAAATCAAAAGATTAGCTTGAAACCTTAAGGATCTCCCCACATTCAAAATATGCTTATGTTTTCTCCCGACTCTCCCATTTTTTTGAGTTGTACCGACACAAGAGGTTTGAAACAAAATACCAGTTGCAGAACAATAGTCACGCAACCAATAGAATTTTGTACCATTGTCACTTTGCACAACTCTAATTTTTTGAGTAAATTGTCTATCAATCATTGCAATGAATGACATATCATATTTGAAACACATTTGTTTTATCTACTAATAAATAAATCCAAACAGCACGAGAGTAATCATCAACCAATGTCAAAAAATAGTGAGCACCACAAGAAGAACGGTGCTTGTAAGCCCCCATAAATCACAATGTGCCTTCGCAAAAATTCCAGTAGTTTTAGAAATACTAATCGGAAATTTATCCTTAGGATTTTAGCCCGAAAACACAGCTCACATGCTTTATTTAAACTACCTCTAATGTTACTAACAGGCGAAAGTGACTTAACTACTTTCTCGGAAGGATGTCCCATTCTTTTCTCCCACAATTCCAAGATAAATGCTTGACCACTAACTAATATGGGTTGAACCGATTTTCTGCCTCCGAAGAAGTAGGTACCAACCCCATTCTATCGTTCTTTATGACAACCCCAAACTCTTTAATCAAGCTTGTTCCAAGAGCACTCTTCCACCGATCAAGAAAACAAGGTCACACCCACCTCTACCGTCTTCCATCACCCGCAAAAACGAACCAAATCAAAGCCACCTGTTTTGATATCTTTCTGTCCGTTTGTCACGCACCTCCGGTTAGTCTCTCGCTATCGTTAGAACAAGCCCGATTGAGAGAAATCGGGGATGCTGTTGAGATGATTCAGACTTCAATCAAAACACCTCACACCCTCCCTTCAACCGAACCTTGCTCTGATACCAAGTGTTAGAAATCAGAGTCTCAAAACCAACCTTGAAACTCACCAGAATTTTATAGACGTGTATGGAAAAATACTTGTAGAAAGATAAAGCTTTTTGGAACCAATTTTTCTCATTAATCAACCAAATGCAATACAAACTTAAATAGATGAAAAATGAAAGAGTAAAACTAGGGAATTATGGAAATGTAAACGCGCAGATAGGTGGCTAATTAAGGTCCGCTTATTTCTCCTAAACTTGTGCATGCATGGACGAATCGGTCAACTAGCTATGACAATGTAATCCACAAAATAAACTAACTAAAATACCGGCCCATACACTACCGAACCGTAACCCGCTGACCCGTAAACAATACCGATTAATCTAACATGATTTAGGACTAAGTAGAAACCAAGTGCATTAACGGTTTAGTATGGTTCTATAGAGGAAATTCAGCCTTTGTCCAATGAGGTAACGTCAATTGAATTTATGGTTCCATTCATAAGTCCTTAGGGTTTGATCATCTGATGTATTAAGAGATTGCCATTTTCCCAAAATATGGATCTGATACACCAATGAGTTAATGATGTAAGATTGAGCAGGAGTTTGAGACATGTTAACATTTTGATTTTACTAGGTACTCTATAATACTCCACAAGTAATAATTTGAAGTCTTGATGCTATCATTCAGATTACATAGTTGAAGATATGTGGATCTTTTGGAAAATGAAAGAGATTACTATTTTTCAAATTTAAAGGATATTGAGATACTTTGTCAGGTCCCTAATTGGAACATATTCCAAACAGTGGACTTACTCGCTAATGGCTTTAAGGGCCGAAATTTCTAATAAAAGAATATTGTTTAAGATCGTGTGGTTACTTTTAAAGCAAGTTGAAATCTTGAATGTTAGTAGCAAATACCTCAATACTGAGGAACTATGAATTTTCCTTACTAAAATTAATAGTATTGTTAATAATTCTAACGGAAAGTTATAAGATGGAGTGAAAGATTTCTTACCCTAGTTGAATCTTTTCCAACTATTGGCCATCATTGTCGTTTTTATTGCAATGACTAATGAGGCTTTAGTTACGGCTGATCACGATATCATATTATTCATTAATCAATATAAGAGAGAATTGTGGTTCGTACGTTTAAAATTGAAGAGGTGCATTTGGAGCTGTCTTTACAGCAAGGTACATAATGGTTACATTGAAATATGTGTATTTATTAGTTAGACGTGTCTCTTAATTTAAAAAAGTAGAATCTCATGGCAAGATCCAATCTTTAGCATATTAGCCAAACCAAAATAAAATAGTAATTGTTAACCTCATAATTCAAAACTTGTGCTATTGGCTATGTAGCTTGTAGATTCTCAAGTCTGGTTTTAAAGAAATTGTTTTTCTCAACTTCAATGCAAACTAAACTTTGGTTCATTAAACTTAACGCTTTCTTTTTTGATTTATTAGGTTCCAAAACCGGCTAATGAAATGAAATGAAGTTGTTTGAGGTCCTATTGGTTTGTTGCAGATAAAGAGGGGAAATGGCACACTCAAAATCTAGGTTGTAATTTTTGATGAACTTTTTTTAACAAGTGTGTGGATTCATTGGAACGTTATGGTTAACTTGTTTTGAAATATTGTTGTCTTTTGTGACAATATATAAATTTTTATTATTTTAACGATTTTGATGTTTTTCTTGATTGATTGTTGTTATTAATTAAATTATTATTATTATTAATTATTATTATTATTACCATCATCATCATCAATATCGCTGATGCATCTGTCGACAAGCTAAGCGTTTGGTTTAAGTGTGACACATGGCTAATTTATAGACTTCAGAGATTATACATACACGGAATATGCCTTTTTTTCTTTTGTTTTTTCATAACAGTTGTCTAATTCATACAATCCATCACGCAATGCTAACAACCAATTCCAGAGGAAGCACCCTTCTCATGGGTGAAGGGCTGGTTGTTAGAGAAATTATTTGTTAATTTTTGAGATTGGGACTAATTAACAATTTAATATGACAACTAATTTGACGTATGCAACTACAAGGGTGGTGCCTCAGTGGTTTGAGCTTAGTCTCCAAAGGTCACCAGTACCAGGAGGTCCCAGGTTCAAATCCAGGGAGGGGTAAAAAAATCCCCTTGTGGCCACGGAGGTTCAAATGCGGTGACTCCGGGCTATCTGCAAAGCGGGTAGTCGCCCTGGGATTAGTCGGCTCGCATAGCGGGTTGGATATCCAGGTTAATAAAAAAAAAAAAAAAGATATTTGACGTATGCACTTAATTAATTGATGACATAAGCACCTACGATGTAACTATTTTCCCTCTCTTCTACCTAACGTTGATGATATTCGAGAAAACAAATATATACTAGGCAGTACTCTAACAACCATATACTATACGGTTTGGTTTATTATCTTGCATATATCTAGTAAGCCACAGCAGACCGTTTGAATGTTGATTATAGTTTTTTGGATTTCAATTTAATCATTTAATTCTCTTCAAGTGATGCCAGTTCTTTGTCTTACATACATGCTGAAACTAAAAGTAGACTTACCATATTAAACAACATGAAATCAAAGAAAACCAGTTGATTCTTTACCTTTACATATATATGTAGTAAGCAACACACACAGCAGACCGTTTGGAGGTTGATTATAGCTTTGTGAAATTCATTTTAATCATTTAATTCTTTTCGAGTGATGCTGAGGACTCGCCTGGCAATATCTAGCTAGTGATGCTGCTTCTTTTTCTAATATACATGCTGAAATTAGACATATTGCTTCCGTAGTTGAATCTATTTTTCCTGTTGCTCTTTATCACAAGAAACAGGCATTGCTATTTTATTTATTTCGAAGAGAATAGAGTATCAATGGGGGATTATTTTTGGTTTTTAAGATATATATTATGGAATTCTTAATATTACAAATTGCATAACCAATGTTAAGGTAGGTTTATATTTGAAACATAATACAACATGAAATCAAAGGAATCCCAGTTGATTCTAGGTTATCTTATTTGTTAAGCATGTTACCGAACTGTTCAAGAAAAATGCGGTGCTTATGTTGAGAATTTTAAATATTAAAATACCAACCTAGTTTTGTTAAAATGACATTTTATCTTCAAAATCTAGCCGTCAAAAACACCATCGCTTTACTTGATTTGGAAGAAGGCTATGAACTCGTGGAACTTTAGTATGTCCTATAATTATCTCGAAAGGCATGACCTTTTGAGAGACTCACATAATGCTTATGCATATTGGTGTGAACGTGTTCTTACATCGAAAAGTAGTAATTTTTGGCTACATAGCAACCTCTCAAGATTCTATAGTTTGTTTATGTGCCTAGCCCATAAGGCCATTTTATATCTTCTTTTGGTGTCTTGTACTCTTCAAAATCTAGCCGTCAAAAAAAACATCGCGTTATTTGATTTGGAAGAAGGCTATGAACTCGTGGAACTTTAGTATGTCCTATAATTATCTCGAAAGGCAAGACCTTTTGAGAGACTCACATAATGCTTATGCATATTGGTGTGAAAGTGTTCTTACATCGAAAACTAGTAACTTTTTGCTACATACCAACCTCTCAAGATTCTATAGTTTGTTTACGTGCCCATAAGGCCATTTTATATCTTCTTTTGGTGTCTTGTTTATCTTCCAATAGATAATTATTTCCAATCCTAAAAAATAAAGAGATGTTTGGGGTTACTTGTGGTGGTGGTGTTTATCGCCATAAAAAGTTCATGCACATTTAATTTACAAGATGTCTTTTGATAATCTTGCAGTTTTTGGCGCAATATGTATACATATTGTCGTGACAACCCACAATGCAAACATCGGTGTGTACACAATTTATTTCTTTATTGTTTTCTAAGTGACAACACTCGTCGTGATATCATAACTGATTTATTTGGAAAAAATGAGGTTACTTTTTGTATAATCGGTATCTCATTTTGAGTAAATCTTCTCAAAAGGTGCATTCAGTGCTATAAGGATGGATTTGCTTCTTCCAAATTTGCACTCTTTCCATGCACAGATATCAAACAAGATATTTGAATAAGGGTGTGTGTTGAAAATATAAGTCTTTATGCAACTTTATATTTGAATTCTGAAATTTGATACACACAACATGACATTAAAACGGAAAACACACATGAGTTGCTTCTGTATTGTAGTAGAAGGAAATAACAACTGTTTTACATAGGTTTCTCTGAACCTCCTTTATTCTGAAAAGCATACGAGTTCCAACAGTGTATATGTATGCCGTCATACATAAGGCTGGCCATCATCGCTCTTAGGGTTGCTGAATGAAACCAATTGCCTCGAGGTAATCCCCATAACTTCCAAAGAATCCAATATAGTTACCATTAGGCACTGGCAGAGAGAAACTAGTCCCATCACCTCCGCCGTATGGCCCATAGGTGTTCCCTATGTTGGTATGAAAACACAAAGACGTAATCACCCTATGACCGTTAAAATTTCCAATTGTTCCGCAAATTCGGATGAAGTCCTCATCATCATCAAACTTCACCTGAGTATTCCAAACAAATCCATCATATATGCTTTTTTTTTTTGAAACGGCAACCGGAACTTTTATTAAAGGCTAGCAATAAACTAGCATACGAGAGACAAAAAAAATTACAACAGGTTTCTGAACCAATCAGAAGGTTGGAACCTCCATACAATCGGGTCTATATGTGATAATATGAGAAGGTATATATGTGATAATATGAGAAGGTATTAATTATCCATATATATATATATACACACAATAGATGTAGTGAGAGCTCACAGGTGGATTAAGTTTGCCACCATCGCCACCATATGTAGGAGAATGGTGTGAGACGTGGTTGTTATCCTCATAAGTGAACCTGATGGAATCTACGACGACTCCACTAGTGATGCGGAAACCAACAATCCTACCATCTGGTCTGAATTGCCAGGGATTAAGTCCACTGTCACCTACCCATGGTCCAACGTCTACTTGAAAAGCCTGCATATGAATCAAAAAAACAGAAAGTGAAATGGTGTTGGAAATAAAGAAATTAATTTAAGTACCCCTAATTCGTAAACCAAGCAGTCACTTCACTTGTATAGTTAACCAATGTTCAGCTTAGAGTGAGAGAACATACCATTTTCGTTGCTAGCAATGAATAATTTTTGAACAATGAGCTCAAAGTTTCTTATGGAGTTGAACTTATGTTGTACATCTAGCCCCAATCCCTTTAAACTTATTTATAGACACAAATTAGGGGATATAGAGTTTATACATAGAAGGAATATACGTGGTGCCTTTTATTTCTTTATTTTTCATAACAGTTGACTAATTTATACAATGAAGAACGCATTAATGCTAATAACCAATTCCAGAGGCATCCCTTCTCATGGGTGAAGAGCTGGTTGTCACAGAAATTATTTAAAAAATTTGGATGACATAAGCACCTTCGATGTAACTAGCAGCAATTACCCCTCTGTTCCATCTTACATAGATATTAATTGAAAGAATATATAGTAGGCATTCTAACAACCATATTTCTTGCAATAGACGGAAGAATCATGTGATGTATGGATTGAAAATTTGCTCCTCATCAACTGCACCAATTAGCTTGTTGTAAGTCATGGCACAATAAACAGGGATAAACTCAAGTTACGCACATAGAACATCACAAAAAATACATGTATAACTGAATGAAATATTATAGTTGTTTTGAGTTTATTTAAATCATATGATTGATCTTATCACAAGTGATGCGGTCAGCATGGGATGCATTATTGGAATGTTGAGCATACGTCTCTTAGGCCTTAGCAATATCTAGTGATGCAACTTCTTTTCTCTAATGTACATGCTGAAATTGAAATACATTGCTTCCGTGGTTTACTCTATTTCCCCCTTTTTCTTTTTGGCACAATAAACAGCCAAAGCTATATATATATATATATATATATATACAAAGTTCTCATTTGAACCTACCCCTCTCTCTCTCTCTATATATATATATATATATGGTTGAGTTAACGTGAAACCAACCTATTTTCGTGACACCATGAGACCACTTTTTTACACTTGATGAGAGTAAAAAAAATCCTAATTAACTTCACAATGTAAAGTTCAACCATAAAAAAGTGGCCTCCCAAAAATATATTGTCTCATGTGATCCCAAATCTATATATATACACATACTACCTTATAATGCATTTGAGTCAAAGACTCTTAATTACAACCCACAGTGCACAAGTTAGTGCTATTTTATGCATACATTTTTCAAAAAATTATGAATTACAACACACAAAGCATAAGGTACAAGTTTAACGCATGGTATTAACTCCAGACACCCTACCACCCAATTAGGCATATACACGGTTTTCTTTCTCACTGTGCAGTGTTTTTTCCCCATTGATGACTATTTTCATTTCAAATTATCAAACTTTCCAAATTCCTAATTCAATGAGGCTCTTTCTCTCTAATACTAGTATGCTTCTCTCTAAAACACGACGATGGGTATCCATTGATATAAACGTAGCGAGATCAAGAGCACCACTAGTTAGTACTTGATGGCAGAAGACGAAAGTGTTGCACCTGAACCCATCCCAAGATCTAAAAGGTCACAGACGCATAGATTAACACAGAGTTCATCCCGGTCAGTCGTTGAAATGCAGGTATTCCCAAAGCTCTCGTTAATTTCTCTTTTCATTTTAGTTATTTTCCTTTCTTCTCATATCTTTCATCACGCTCCTCTCGCTACACAAAACAGGTAGATGTGTTGTATGTTAAAATATAAGCTAGACCTATTAGTTAATGTTATGACAGTTACATTTTTTGGATCATTGCATTTAAGGGGTGTAATGGTTCATCGAAGGAGTGTCATTGGCTATCTGTATTGTTTATATATATGTGTCGGTGTTGTACCAAACAGGTTGTTGTTTCTGTGATAATAAAAGTGTTATATATATATATATATATTTCTATCTTATAAAGCGATCCTTTGCATATCCTGTGTAGTGTATTTTCTGGTTTACTCTAACAAAGTGGTATCAGAGCCACGGTTATTGGCTGTTGCATTGAAGAAAATAAAAATGCAGGCTGTTGGCTTGTAGAAGACGCAGAAGAAAGATGGCTTCGAACACCGGTGTCTTCCAAGCCCCACTGCCGAAACTAACACGGAGAAATTATCACGATTGGAGCACACAAATGAGAGTGCTGGTCGAATCACACGATCTATGGAGTTTGGTTGAAGATGGATACACGGAATTGGTTCAGAAGGAAGGAACAACATCCCAACATATCCTCCAAGATAAAGAAGACAAGAAGAACGATCGAAAGGCCTTGTTCGTAATTTATCAAACGTTGATGAGAACATCTTTGAGAGGATTTCCTCATCAAACACATCAAAAGAAGCATGGGATGCCCTCTACAAAACATATTGTGGAGAAGATAAGGTAAAGGTGGTTCGTTGCAAACTTTGCGTTGTGAGTTTCATGGTTTAAAGATGAAGGAATCAGAAACTGTTGAATATTTCTATAACCGGGTAGTCGCAATGGTTAATCAAATGAGGCTTAATGGTGAAAGCGTTGATGACAAAAGGGTGGTTGAAAAGATTTTGAGAAGTCTTACACGAAAGTTTTAATAATAGTAGTCGCCATAGAAGAATCGGAAGATGTCTCAACGCTCTCATAAGATCTTAAATTTACTGGGTACATTAAAGTCCCATGAATTACGTTTGAGACAATTTGATGATACATCTTCATTGGATCGAGCTTTTCATTCTAGGATGACATCGAATAAAGACTATGGTGTGGGTTCTTCTAAAGGAAGAGATCAAAGGATGTCACTATCAGAAACTCAATGGTTTTATTGCCACAATTATGGACACACTAAGCAGTATTGCAAGAAACGAAAAGAGGATGAAAGTGAAGATGCCAACTTCATATATGGGAAAGAAACCAAGGAAGGAGAAACAATGTTCATGGCTGAAAAGATGGTGAGTGTAATGATCTTGTTGAAAGAAACAAGAAGGTATGCATGCCTCTGGATGACACTCCATGGGAAAGTCTAGTAAATTGATGATGGATGATGGATAATGCTTGAAGTTTAAGCTTAGGATGATGGGTGCTCTCTCTAGTAGTGTAAGTAGTCTAGCTTAAGGGGAAGTGTTAAGATATAAGCTAGACATGTTAATTAATGTCACATATTAGCAGTTAATGGTTAGTTAATCTTTATAAAAGTTATATTTTTTGAATCGTTGCCTTGAAGGGGTGTAACGTTCATCAAAGGGGTGTCATTGGTTAATTATCTGTATTGTGTATATATACGTGTATGTGTTGTACCAAACAGGTTGTTGTTTTTATGATAATAAGAAACAACAAGACAACAGTAATATATACATATATACTTAGATAGGTAGATGTATGTACATATATATATATATATAGAGAGAGAGAGAGGGAGGTCTAAAAAAAACTGAAAAACAACTTGGGAGCCCTTCATCTAAACTATATCGTTTGTGCATAAACAAGATGCATACAAGTGTTTTTTTTCTATGCATGAATGCATTTACAAATTAACAGTATCATTTGTGCATAGGGCTCTGTCCCAATGGAGGGCTTTCTGCATAAACAAAATGCATACAAACCGTTCAGCTGGTTACTAGCTAGGTGTAGTGGGAATGTCAAAAATCCTTTTAACATGTAGAATCCAACCAATCGATTGGATCAATGAACAAATTGTTTGAGGTATTTCCGTGTCTCTTGTCATTCACTGTCAACATCCATATATATTACAAGGAATCAAGAGAGGCTAACTCCAAGAAAGGAAATAATACTAACCACTATAAATAGCGTGATTGACTCGGTCACCACAATATTATTCCTATGATAATACATTCCTAATTATTGCCACAATATTTTCCTTAAAAATCTCAACCCCCCCCCCCCCCCTCAACTTGGAGCATGCGGGTCTAAGAAGCCCAACTTGGAAAGGAGAGTATCAAACTGTTGTTTTCCAAGGGCCATAGTAAAGACATCGGTCAATTGTGTCGTTGTCGGCACATAAGAAGGGGCAATAAGACCATCGGTGATGGCATCACGAACAAAACGGCAATCAACCTCAATATGTTTTGTTCTCTCATGAAAAACCGGATTGATTGTCACAAAATACTTTAACAGTTTGTGGATGATGCACACCCAAACTCAATAATAGTCCTTTCAACCATTTCAACTCACATGTAAAAGCTGCCATCGAGCGATATTCGGCTTCAGTTGATGAGAGGGAGACGGTCTTTTGTTTCTGTCTTCCATGAAGTGGGAGAATGACCAAGAAACACGAGCCACCCAGTGAGGGATCGACGGGTAAGAGGACAAGCCGCCCAATCCGAGTCACACCACCCTTGTAGACTCAATTCGCTATCTGCATGTAAAAGAATGCCCTGACCAGGTGTCCCTTTTAAATATCGAACAACCCTAGGCAGTGTCCCAATGTTCAACTCGAGGTGCCTGCATAAACTGAGACAAGATATGCATAGAATATGCTAAATTTGGTCGTGTGACAACCAAATAAATGAGACGTCTGACAAGACGTCGATACTTCTCCGGATCCTTCAACAGCGAGCTTGTAGCATGACCCAGTTTGTGCTTTTGTTGAACCGGAAAGCTTGAAGGCTTTGCACCCAAAAAACCTGTTTTAGAAATGATGTCCAAAGATTATTTTCTTTGACATAAGAACAATCCCGTGGAACTACGTGCAACCTCAATACCAAGGAAATATCTTAATGTGCCAAGATCCTTCATTTTGAAGCAATCACTCAGATAAGCTTTGAAAGTCCGCAAGGCAGTGGAATCATTCCCAACAACAATGAGATCGTCAACGTACACAAACACATTTATCTGGACAGCTCCTTGGGTTGATGTAAAAAGAGAATAATCAGAGTAGGATTGCAAGAAACCATACCCTTTCAAAGCCGCAACAAGCTTAGCAAACCAACAACTAGGATCTTGTTTTAGTCCATACAGAGACTTACGCAAGTGACACACCATCTTCAGATTTGGTGCCTCGAATCCAGGAGGGAGTTTCATATACACCTCTTCCTTCGGATCTCCGTGTTGTGAACATCCATTTTATGAAATTCCCAATTTTTCGATGTCGCTACATCCAGAAAAACACGAACCGTTACCATTTTGGCGACCGGAGCAAAGGTTTCGGTGTAATTGATGCCCTCTGTGTTGATGATTGCCAAGGACGAACAATCTCTCGAGTGTGCCAAGTGAGTTAAACTTTGTTTTGTAAACCGACTGACTACTGAGAGCCAGTTTACCGAGAGGCAGTATTTCTATGGTCCAACTACCATTATCCTCCAAAGCTCTTAACTCTTTCATTGAAGTTTTCCAACCAACGTCTTTCATAACTTCAGGAAATGATTTCGGCTCTTTTCTTATTGTAATAGCTGCAATAAGTTCTCGGTATTTTACAGAAAAACTGTCACAATTTATGTAGTGTGCAATAGGGTAAGGAGTACCTGAGAGATGCTGTGGAGTAGGCATTATGGGGGATGGACTCTCAGTGTTGACCATGTGAGTAACATAGTCTCGTAATAAAACAGACGTATTTTTCATGCGCATACCTCTGCCCATATCATTTAGTTCACTATTACCGATTGTGGGTTATTCACTTGAAGCAGATGACCCACCAGAAAGTTGATCCACATCAGTATGCATCTCATTAGACTTACTGTTGTAGCGGTCTGTTCGATTGGCTCACTCGATAAAATAGCCTGAGTGATAGATCCAACAGTATTTTCCTCCATAAAGTCATCAAAGTCCATGTCAATTTCATTACTTATCTCCACAATATTTTCCAGCACTATATTCACCATATCTGAGTCACGGAATGGATACACATCCTCAAAACATTTTACACCTCGTGAAACAAAGAATTATTTAGTATCAAGATCAAACAACTGCCATCCCTTTTTGCCGAAAGGATATCCCTTGAACAAACATTTCCTACTTCGACTAGCAAATTTATCATCTTTTGCTTTTTGATTGCATAACACAATGATCCAAAAACACGAATTGCACTGTATTAAGGAGGATTGCCAACTAAACTTCATACGTGGTTTTATTATTCAACAAAGGAGATGGGGTTCTGTTTATCAAGTGAGCAGCAGCGAGAACACCCTCTTCCCAAAAATAAATCAAAAGATTAGCTTGAAACCTTAAGGATCTCCCCACATTCAAAATATGCTTATGTTTTCTCCCGACTCTCCCATTTTTTTGAGTTGTACCGACACAAGAGGTTTGAAACAAAATACCAGTTGCAGAACAATAGTCACGCAACCAATAGAATTTTGTACCATTGTCACTTTGCACAACTCTAATTTTTTGAGTAAATTGTCTATCAATCATTGCAATGAATGACATATCATATTTGAAACACATTTGTTTTATCTACTAATAAATAAATCCAAACAGCACGAGAGTAATCATCAACCAATGTCAAAAAATAGTGAGCACCACAAGAAGAACGGTGCTTGTAAGCCCCCATAAATCACAATGTGCCTTCGCAAAAATTCCAGTAGTTTTAGAAATACTAATCGGAAATTTATCCTTAGGATTTTAGCCCGAAAACACAGCTCACATGCTTTATTTAAACTACCTCTAATGTTACTAACAGGCGAAAGTGACTTAACTACTTTCTCGGAAGGATGTCCCATTCTTTTCTCCCACAATTCCAAGATAAATGCTTGACCACTAACTAATATGGGTTGAACCGATTTTCTGCCTCCGAAGAAGTAGAGTTCATCACGCCTAACACCCGTTTCAATCACCTTCCTCGACTGGTCCTGTAAACACACGTATAAGAGAGTCAAATTGGATGGTACTCTGTAGATCTTCGTTCAATTGTGTAACAGAAGTTAGATTGCAACTAAATGTTGGTACAAAAGGAACACGTTAAAGAGTAATTTTATCCGTTAAACGAACATAACCTTCTTGAGTTGCAATCACGATTTAATCATTCGGGCGACCAACTGGACAATCCAATATTTTATGCGTATCAAACAACAAAGAAGCATCACCGATAACGTGATGTATCGCCCCCAAATCATTAATCTACATTTGATTATTAAATATACCATTCAGACGATTTTCCGAAACCTTTATATTACCAAACAGGCCCGTGAGGGGGCCTTCCATTGCTTAGTTGAGAAGAACTGCGGAGATGAGTTGTTGCTTCTAGTAGTGTTATTTGATGCCACTTCTGCAGCCCCCGCACCGTGGCCGGTGGAAACTGCATTAGCACGAACTAAGCCCCTACATGCCACCACCGTTTGTTCTACCCCGACCTCCTCCATCAACCTTCACTCGTTCTTCAAACCATTCCGAATATCCGATAAGTTCAAAACAATTTGTTGCTTCATGACCTATTTTCTTTCGGTGGCTACACACCAGGTGAGACTTGTTCGATCTGTCCATTTTTCCACATCCACATCCAGGCGTAGTACGGAACGTGAAACCCAAAGCTTCAGGGACATTGTCTTCGGGAATGGATTTTGCAAGTCAAACTCATTCGTCTTGGATTACCAATTGATAAGCCCTATCAAGAGAAGGTAATGGGTCCTATGACAGTATACTAGTTCGTGTATGTGCATAATAATCAGAGTAGAGACCCATTAAAAATTGGTGAAACATAGTGTTATATTTGATACATTTTATATATCAAAATATCCTACAATTTGTGATTTTTTAGACTAAATACAACCCTTGAATATGATTTGTGATTAAGTTTATTTATTTATAAGAAAAGAAAAGGAAAAAAATAATAATAAATAATTAAACAATTTGCATCTTGGTGTTCGTAGCCAACAAAAGAAGAAAAAAAAATTAAATGTTGGTTTTTGGTTTTATTATGTGCAGCATTTTAAAAGAGGAAAAAAGAAAAAGAAGCAATTTTATTTATTTGGTCGATCTTTGGTTTTGTCCAGCAACAAAGCCCACGTCAGAGCCCAAATGAAGTCCAGGAGCAACCTTCATCTATCCATGCTAGTCCAGAAACGATACAACGTCTTGTTTGATTTCATTCAGGGGACTTCCCGTGGGAAGAAAGTCGCGCCCAACCCTGCCTTATCCACTGTTCGGCTACAATTTCAGGGAGCGCAACCACGTTCTTTGGAGGACGTTATTTCGATTGACGTATAAAAACCTCGATGGAACCGTCAGATAAAAAAGGGAATCAATTTTGGAATCAAACGAGAGAATCGAAGTGAAGAGAAGAGGACGATTTTGGGAAGCTTTTATTGGTATTTCTTCAATTTTTTAGGTATTTTTAGATTAGGTTTTGATTTTGATTTCATAGTTAATGTTTCTTTTCAAGCAATGAGTTTGTAAACATTTGATTTGATTGTTGAGACTTGTTGAACCATTTCATATCATTTGCTTTCCATTTATGCAAACCTTGATTTAATCATTCATCATTGTTGGCTTATTTATTTGAGTAGGTACCCTCAAATTGTTTAGCTTAATTGTGTTTTGTTAGATAAAGTTGAAAATCCATAATTGTTCTCGATTTTATTTTAGTAGCAAACAATATTTCAATTTATTGGGCGTCCGATTAATTTTAGTGTTGTAGGTTTGCTTAATCTAGTCTAAATGGCCGGCGTCCGATCATTGGCTAAGAATGGCGTTTGTCTAAGTCTAATGCAATTGACACTTGTGTCTATGTTAGTAACTAGACTTAATTAGTTGATTAGAAACTAGTTTATGGAGTGTTTCATGTTAGTTTAATATTACGGACAAATAGAGTATCGGTACGTATCGATGCTTATAGCCATTCAGGAATAAAATGTGAAATATCCTTTATGAATAAGTCTATGATACACAGTTCGGTCAACGATTTACACTCATTGCTAGTTTATAGCTTTTTCTTATATGCTTTAATTTCATATGTTTAGTTTAATATATCAATCCACCCCCCCCCCCCTTTTACATAAAGCATAGAGTTAATAATCTTTCACGACCAATCCCTGTGGATTCGACCCTGCTTGCCACTGTTACAATCTAGGTTGTAATTTGAGGTAAATAAGACTTTATTATTTGTCGGGCTCGACACCTGTCACATACCGTTTTCAGGCCGAGCCGCATGCTTTGTGCCCGCCGTACATGAAGAGCAACAAGAACAATCTATAAGTGGTTCATGATTATGAAGTTCCCCCCATAGACCGTTCAATTATGCAAAATAATTAGCCACCGACATTGGCTTTGTTTGCTCACACTTTGCAATTGAGGAATACATTCTGGGGCCATTAACAACTACATAACGAGACTTAAGTGTATCCCACAATCTTTTAGCATCTTTATATTTTGAAATAGAGCTCTTTACCTCTGGATCAATGGTGTTTATAATCCACGAAAACATTGCGTTAATCGCATTCCAATCAGATTGTGTGCAAAGAGGAACCGGCTTTGTGATGGTGCCATCTAGGATGGCAAATTTACGTCTTCCAATGCTGTTTGTATATCTGCAGCTCAATCATCATAATTCTCTCCACGAAGACAAGTCGGAGTTATGAAATCGCCTGGTCTATCTTGTGGACGAAGATAGAAGGGGGAGTTCGATTCGATTTTCGGTGGTGGCGGCTGCGTGTTGTCGTCATCCACCATCGAAGTTTTATGTGTACGTTCTTAACCACAACTCTGATTACATGAACAAATTGTTTGAGGTTTTTCTGTGTCTCTTCTCATTCATTGTCAACATCTATAAATATTACAAGGAACCAAGAGAGCTAACTCTAAGATAGGAAATAACACTAACCACGGTAAATAGCGTGATTGACTCGATCACCACAATATTATTCCCATCATAATACCTTCCTAATTATTGCCACAGTATTTTCCTTAAATATCTCAACAATCAAGAATTTGTAATGTTTTTGTTTCTCTTTTGCCAGCTTCTTGCTAGCCGTATTTCTTTTCTAAAAAACTTATTGGCATCCGCGACAACCCACAATGTTAACATCGGTGTGTAATTCTTCATTTCTAATTACCAACTACTACATACTATTTAATGACGACTATTTTTTGGTGACTACCATTTCCAATTAATTCACCCACTAATAAACATTCTTTAGTGATGACTATTTTTTAGTAACTAAAGCTTTTAAATTACTGACCAATATTTTTGGTCACTAATCTTTCCAACTTAGTGACCACTATTCTTTTGGTAACTAGCCCTCCTAACTCACCACAAATCCACAATGATCCTAAGCATTCAGTACCATTTAGTGATCATAATACTTGGTCACTACCATTTTGAATTAGTGACCATCATTTTTTTGTCAATAATCACAACTTTTCGTGACAAAACTCAAAGTCGTGAAAACATTTCTTGAGAATTAGTGACCACTTAGTGACCAAAACTTATTTTGTCACTAAAATATATATTAGTGATCAAGAATTAGTGACGACCTTATACCGTCACTAACATCACTTTTTATTGTAGTGATTACTTGATAATAATAGATAGATACAATCTTTTCAACTACAATAGATTTACTTGTAAAATCGATAATCAAATAAGGGACATTTAAAACTCATTACATAAATATAAATAAGTTATGCATTCAAATAAGTAACATAAGGGGCATTTAGTACAATTACAAAAGGGGCATTTAATACAATTACATAGATCAACAAATATAAATAAGTTATGCATTTAAAACGTGGTGTGTGAGAAAAAGGGTATAAGTTTCCTGAACAAGACTCAAACCAAATCAAACCCTAAATCTAAACACTAAATCAAACCCTTTATATCGTACCTTGTTTGAAAGTGAACCATCGATCGTTCATCTTCTCTTACAAAATTAACCCTCAAATCAAAAACTAAAGAAAACCTTATATATAAAACTTGATCGAGGAAGGCGACGGTGGACCCTAACCCGACCCGTTTAATTTTCGTGTCGTGTCGTGTCAACCCGTTTAATTTTCGTGTCGTTTTCGTGTCATTTTCGTGTCAACCCGTTTACTTAAACGTGTTGAAATATATTACTTAAATCCGTTTCATTTGTGTTGAGTTCGTGTCTAATTAGCATGTTGTTCCAGTTTTTGTCAGGTCTATATGGAATGTATAATCAGTTTTTATTATTATTTAGTATATACTTTGTTAAAAAAACTATAAACTGTGGGTTGTTGAGGTTATTTGTCTAAGGCCAAAGGGGACTAATATAAACGGGTTATTCGGGTCATTTTCGAGTTGAAATTTTTTACCGTGACGTTACCCGTTTAATTAATTTAGTTTAATATATAATCATTTTTATTTCTGAATTTTTATTATTAGTTAATTTAATAGTAATATAACAATGTTTATAAAATCTGACTTTATATTTTTTTATTTAAAATGTTTATATTCTTAGTAAGGTAAGTTGATTCTTTTTATTTATTTATTAAGGTAAATTAGTCTACTTATTTTTTATTTAACTCTATTTTTTAGTGAACTAACAATGGTTATAAATAAATTTTTTAATTAAATGACTTTTATAATATGCATAAAAAAATATGCATAAAAGAAATTTATAAATTAAATGACTCTTAATAGTAATGTAACAATCATCAATATATATATAATCAATATATATATATATATGTATATATATATAAAGAAGATGAGAACGAGTGGATTAAGGAATGACTTTCAGGCCTATTTATCTATTTTCTGAAAATTTTAATTTATTTTTTAATCAAAACTTCTCATTAATCCGTCAACTTTTCATTTTCCTCATTATTCTTAATTAAGTAATTCAAATAATTTATACAATAATAATTTTGATTAATTTTAATTTTGTAATTAGTCTATTTATTTAACATTTAATTAATTTAGTTTAATTTATAATCATTTTTATTTTTATTTCTGAATTTTTATTATTAGTTAATTTAATAGTAATATAACAATGCTTATAAAATTTGACTTTTTTTTTTTTTTTTTTAAATGTTTATATTTTTAGTAAGGTAAGTTGATTCTTTTTATTTATTTAGTAAGGTAAATTAGTCTACTTATTTTTTATTTAACTCTATTTTTTAGTGAACTAACAATGGTTATAAATAAATTTTTTAATTAAATGACTTTTATAATATGCATAAAAAAATATGCATAAAAGAAATTTATAAATTAAATGACTCTTAATAGTAATGTAACAATCATCAATATATATATAATCAATATATATATATGTATATATATATAAAGAAGATGAGAACGAGTGGATTAAGGAATGACTTTCAGGCCTATTTATCTATTTTCTCAAAATTTTAATTTATTTTTTAATCAAAACTTCTCATTAATCCGTCAACTTTTCATTTTCCTCATTATTCTTAATTAAGTAATTCAAATAATTTATACAATAATAATTTTGATTAATTTTAATTTTGTAATTAGTCTATTTATTTAACATTTAATTAATTTAGTTTAATTTATAATCATTTTTATTTTTATTTCTGAATTTTTATTATTAGTTAATTTAATAGTAATATAACAATGCTTATAAAATTTGACTTTTTATTTTTTTTATTTAAAATGTTTATATTTTTAGTAAGGTAAGTTGATTCTTTTTATTTATTTAGTAAGGTAAATTAGTCTACTTATTTTTTATTTAACTAAATTTTTTTAGTGAACTAATAATGGTTATAAATCAAAATTTTAATTAAATGACTTTTAAAATATGCATAAAAATAATATGCATAGAAGAAATTTATAAATAAAAATGACTCTTAATAGTAATAAAATTGTCTTTGTAGATTAATTTGTTTGTATTGATGAAATGAGTGAGGGCAGGATTGGAAAAAGACTTGGCTTTTTGCTTAGAGCTCCCCCCTAGAGGTTACTGAATAATTCACTTTCTATATAATCAAGCCACTATCAAATAGTCATGTATAGCTGACTGAATAAGCTGTAAGTCCCATTAAGCTCAATAAGCTGCTAACAAACAGGTCATAAGTGATTGTTTTTCCATGTCCTGTACCAATAAAGTTGTTTTTGTAGATTAATCTGTCAGTATAGGTTGGGAAGATTTTTGTTTAGGAGGGGTTTTTCATAGAAGGAAGGAGCGTGTTTTTAATTGGGATGTGCACGTTTGACTAAAAACTTTGCTTTCTGCATAAAGCTCCCTCTGGAAGCTTATTGAAATAAGCCATTTTCCGTATCATTAAGCCACTACCAAATAGTCATGTATAACTCACTTAATAAGTTGCGAGTCCTAAAATAAGCTAATTTCCGTATTTTTAGCTCCCCCTTCTTTATATATATTACTTAAATCCGTTTCATTCGTGTTGAGTTCGTGTCTAATTAGCATGTTGTTCCAGTTTTTGTCAGGTCTATATGGAATGTATAATCAGTCTTTATTATTATTTAGTATATACTTTGTTAAAAAAAACTATAAACTGTGGGTTGTTGAGGTTATTTGCCTAAGGCCAAAGGGGACTAATATAAACGGGTTATTCGGGTCATTTTCGAGTTGAAATTTTTTACCGTGACGTTACCCGTTTAATTAATTTAGTTTAATATATAATCATTTTTATTTCTGAATTTTTATTATTAGTTAATTTAATAGTAATATAACAATGTTTATAAAATCTGACTTTATATTTTTTTATTTAAAATGTTTATATTCTTAGTAAGGTAAGTTGATTCTTTTTATTTATTTATTAAGGTAAATTAGTCTACTTATTTTTTATTTAACTCTATTTTTTAGTGAACTAACAATGGTTATAAATAAATTTTTTAATTAAATGACTTTTATAATATGCATAAAAAAATATGCATAAAAAAATTTATAAATTAAATGACTCTTAATAGTAATGTAACAATCATCAATATATATATAATCAATATATATATATATGCATATATAAAGAAGATGAGAACGAGTGGATTAAGGAATGACTTTCAGGCCTATTTATCTATTTTCTTAAAATTTTAATTTATTTTTTAATCAAAACTTCTCATTTAATCCGTCAACTTTTCATTTTCCTCATTATTCTTAATTAAGTAATTCAAATAATTTATACAATAATAATTTTGATTAATTTTAATTTTGTAATTAGTCTATTTATTTAACATTTAATTAATTTAGTTTAATTTATAATCATTTTTATTTTTATTTCTGAATTTTTATTATTAGTTAATTTAATAGTAATATAACAATGCTTATAAAATTTGACTTTTTATTTTTTTATTTAAAATGTTTATATTTTTAGTAAGGTAAGTTGATTCTTTTTATTTATTTAGTAAGGTAAATTAGTCTACTTATTTTTTATTTAACTAAATTTTTTTAGTGAACTAATAATGGTTATAAATCAAAATTTTAATTAAATGACTTTTAAAATATGCATAAAAATAATATGCATAGAAGAAATTTATAAATAAAAATGACTCTTAATAGTAATAAAATTGTCTTTGTAGATTAATTTGTTTGTATTGATGAAATGAGTGAGGGCAGGATTGGAAAAAGACTTGGCTTTTTGCTTAGAGCTCCCCCCCAGGGTTCTTGAATAATTCACTTTCTATATAATCAAGCCACTATCAAATAGTCATGTATAGCTGACTGAATAAGCTGTAAGTCCCATTAAGCTCAATAAGCTGCTAACAAACAGGTCATAAGTGATTGTTTTTCCATGTCCTGTACCAATAAAGTTGTTTTTGTAGATTAATCTGTCAGTATAGGTTGGGAAGATTTTTGTTTAGGAGGGGTTTTTCATAGAAGGAAGGAGCGTGTTTTTAATTGGGATGTGCACGTTTGACTAAAAACTTTGCTTTCTGCATAAAGCTCCTCTGGAAGCTTATTGAAATAAGCCATTTTCCGTATCATTAAGCCACTACCAAATAGTCATGTATAACTCACTTAATAAGTTGCGAGTCCTAAAATAAGCTAATTTCCGTATTTTTAGCTCCCCCTTCTTTATATATATTACTTAAATCCGTTTCATTCGTGTTGAGTTCGTGTCTAATTAGCATGTTGTTCCAGTTTTTGTCAGGTCTATATGGAATGTATAATCAGTTTTTATTATTATTTAGTATATACTTTGTTAAAAAAAACTATAAACTGTGGGTTGTTGAGGTTATTTGCCTAAGGCCAAAGGGGACTAATATAAACGGGTTATTCGGGTCATTTTCGAGTTGAAATTTTTTACCGTGACGTTACCCGTTTAATTAATTTAGTTTAATATATAATCATTTTTATTTCTGAATTTTTATTATTAGTTAATTTAATAGTAATATAACAATGTTTATAAAATCTGACTTTTTATTTTTTTATTTAAAATGTTTATATTCTTAGTAAGGTAAGTTGATTCTTTTTATTTATTTATTAAGGTAAATTAGTCTACTTATTTTTTATTTAACTCTATTTTTTAGTGAACTAACAATGGTTATAAATAAATTTTTTAATTAAATGACTTTTATAATATGCATAAAAAATATGCATAAAAAAATTTATAAATTAAATGACTCTTAATAGTAATGTAACAATCATCAATATATATATAATCAATATATATATATATGTATATATAAAGAAGATGAGAACGAGTGGATTAAGGAATGACTTTCAGGCCTATTTATCTATTTTCTCAAAATTTTAATTTATTTTTTAATCAAAACTTCTCATTTAATCCGTCAACTTTTCATTTTCCTCATTATTCTTAATTAAGTAATTCAAATAATTTATAAAATAATAATTTTGATTAATTTTAATTTTGTAATTAGTCTATTTATTTAACATTTAATTAATTTAGTTTAATTTATAATCATTTTTATTTTTATTTCTGAATTTTTATTATTAGTTAATTTAATAGTAATATAACAATGCTTATAAAATTTGACTTTTTATTTTTTTTATTTAAAATGTTTATATTTTTAGTAAGGTAAGTTGATTCTTTTTATTTATTTAGTAAGGTAAATTAGTCTACTTATTTTTTATTTAACTAAATTTTTTTAGTGAACTAATAATGGTTATAAATCAAAATTTTAATTAAATGACTTTTAAAATATGCATAAAAATAATATGCATAGAAGAAATTTATAAATAAAAATGACTCTTAATAGTAATAAAATTGTCTTTGTAGATTAATTTGTTTGTATTGATGAAATGAGTGAGGGCAGGATTGGAAAAAGACTTGGCTTTTTGCTTAGAGCTCCCCCCTAGAGGTTACTGAATAATTCACTTTCTATATAATCAAACCACTATCAAATAGTCATGTATAGCTGACTGAATAAGCTGTAAGTCCCATTAAGCTCAATAAGCTGCTAACAAACAGGTCATAAGTGATTGTTTTTCCATGTCCTGTACCAATAAAGTTGTTTTTGTAGATTAATCACAAGATAGGTTGGGAAGATTTTTGTTTAGGAGGGGTTTTTCATAGAAGGAAGGAGCGTGTTTTTAATTGGGATGTGCACGTTTGACTAAAAACTTTGCTTTCTGCATAAAGCTCCCTCTGGAAGCTTATTGAAATAAGCCATTTTCCGTATCATTAAGCCACTACCAAATAGTCATGTATAACTCACTTAATAAGTTGCGAGTCCTAAAATAAGCTAATTTCCGTATTTTTAGCTCCCCCTTCTTTATATATATTACTTAAATCCGTTTCATTCGTGTTGAGTTCGTGTCTAATTAGCATGTTGTTCCAGTTTTTGTCAGGTCTATATGGAATGTATAATCAGTTTTTATTATTATTTAGTATATACTTTGTTAAAAAAACTATAAACTGTGGGTTGTTGAGGTTATTTGCCTAAGGCCAAAGGGGACTAATATAAACGGGTTATTCGGGTCATTTTCGAGTTGAAATTTTTTACCGTGACGTTACCCGTTTAATTAATTTAGTTTAATATATAATCATTTTTATTTCTGAATTTTTATTATTAGTTAATTTAATAGTAATATAACAATGTTTATAAAATCTGACTTTTTATTTTTTTATTTAAAATGCTTATATTCTTAGTAAGGTAAGTTGATTCTTTTTATTTATTTATTAAGGTAAATTAGTCTACTTATTTTTTATTTAACTCTATTTTTTAGTGAACTAACAATGGTTATAAATAAATTTTTTAATTAAATGACTTTTATAATATGCATAAAAAAATATGCATAAAAAAATTTAGAAATTAAATGACTCTTAATAGTAATGTAACAATCATCAATATATATATAATCAATATATATATATGTATATATATATATAAAGAAGATGAGAACGAGTGGATTAAGGAATGACTTTCAGGCCTATTTATCTATTTTCTTAAAATTTTAATTTATTTTTTGATCAAAACTTCTCATTTAATGCGTCAACTTTTCATTTTCATCATTATTCTTAATTAAGTAATTCAAATAATTTATACAATAATAATTTTGTTTAATTTTAATTTTTTAATGGGTCTATTTATTTAATATTTAATTAATTTAGTTTAATTTATAATCATTTTTATTTTTATTTTTGAATATTTATTATTAGTTAATTTAAAAGTAATATAACATCAATATATATATATATATAACGGAAAATGAGAAAGAGTGGATTAAGGAGAGACTTTCATGTCTACTTATCTATTTTTTTAGAATTTTAATTTATTTTTAAATCAGAACTTCTCATTTAATACGTCAACTTTTCATTTTCCTCATTATTATTAATTAACTAATTGAAATAATTTATACAATAATAATTTTGTTTAATTTTAATTTTGTAATTAGTCTATTTATTTAACATTTAATTAATTTAGTTTAATTTATAATCATTTTTATTTTTATTTCTGAATTTTTATTATTAGTTAATTTAATAGTAATATAACAATGCTTATAAAATTTGACTTTTTATTTTTTTTATTTAAAATGTTTATATTTTTAGTAAGGTAAGTTGATTCTTTTTATTTATTTAGTAAGGTAAATTAGTCTACTTATTTTTTATTTAACTAAATTTTATTAGTGAACTAATAATGGTTATAAATCAAAATTTTAATTAAATGACTTTTAAAATATGCATAAAAATAATATGCATAGAAGAAATTTATAAATTAAATGACTCTTAATAGTAATAAAATTGTCTTTGTAGATTAATTTGTTTGTATTGATGAAATGAGTGAGGGCAGGATTGGAAAAAGACTTGGCTTTTTGCTTAGAGCTCCCCCCTAGAGGTTACTGAATAATTCACTTTCTATATAATCAAGCCACTATCAAATAGTCATGTATAGCTGACTGAATAAGCTGTAAGTCCCATTAAGCTCAATAAGCTGCTAACAAACAGGTCATAAGTGATTGTTTTTCCATGTCCTGTACCAATAAAGTTGTTTTTGTAGATTAATCTGTCAGTATAGGTTGGGAAGATTTTTTGTTTAGGAGGGGTTTTTCATAGAAGGAAGGAGCGTGTTTTTAATTGGGATGTGCACGTTTGACTAAAAACTTTGCTTTCTGCATAAAGCTCCCTCTGGAAGCTTATTGAAATAAGCCATTTTCCGTATCATTAAGCCACTACCAAATAGTCATGTATAATTCACTTAATAAGTTGCGAGTCCTAAAATAAGCTAATTTCCGTATTTTTAGCTCCCCCTTCTTTATATATATTACTTAAATCCGTTTCATTCGTGTTGAGTTCGTGTCTAATTAGCATGTTGTTCCAGTTTTTGTCAGGTCTATATGGAATGTATAATCAGTTTTTATTATTATTTAGTATATATTTTGTTAAAAAAACTATAAACTGTGGGTTGTTGAGGTTATTTGCCTAAGGCCAAAGGGGACTAATATAAACGGGTTATTCGGGTCATTTTCGAGTTGAAATTTTTTACCGTGACGTTACCCGTTTAATTAATTTAGTTTAATATATAATCATTTTTATTTCTGAATTTTTATTATTAGTTAATTTAATAGTAATATAACAATGTTTATAAAATCTGACTTTTTATTTTTTTATTTAAAATGTTTATATTCTTAGTAAGGTAAGTTGATTCTTTTTATTTATTTATTAAGGTAAATTAGTCTACTTATTTTTTATTTAACTCTATTTTTTAGTGAACTAACAATGGTTATAAATAAATTTTTTAATTAAATGACTTTTATAATATGCATAAAAAAATATGCATAAAAAAATTTATAAATTAAATGACTCTTAATAGTAATGTAACAATCATCAATATATATATAATCAATATATATATATATATATGTATATATAAAGAAGATGAGAACGAGTGGATTAAGGAATGACTTTCAGGCCTATTTATATTTATCTATTTTCTCAAAATTTTAATTTATTTTTTAATCAAAACTTCTCATTTAATCCGTCAACTTTTCATTTTCCTTATTATTCTTAATTAAGTAATTCAAATAATTTATACAATAATAATTTTGATTAATTTTAATTTTGTAATTAGTCTATTTATTTAACATTTAATTAATTTAGTTTAATTTATAATCATTTTTATTTTTATTTCTGAATTTTTATTATTAGTTAATTTAATAGTAATATAACAATGCTTATAAAATTTGACTTTTTATTTTTTTTATTTAAAATGTTTATATTTTTAGTAAGGTAAGTTGATTCTTTTTATTTATCTAGTAAGGTAAATTAGTCTACTTATTTTTTATTTAACTAAATTTTTTTAGTGAACTAATAATGGTTATAAATCAAAATTTTAATTAAATGACTTTTAAAATATGCATAAAAATAATATGCATAGAAGAAATTTATAAATAAAAATGACTCTTAATAGTAATAAAATTGTCTTTGTAGATTAATTTGTTTGTATTGATGAAATGAGTGAGGGCAGGATTGGAAAAAGACTTGGCTTTTTGCTTAGAGCTCCCCCCTAGAGGTTACTGAATAATTCACTTTCTATATAATCAAGCCACTATCAAATAGTCATGTATAGCCGATCGAATAAGTTCGTAAGTCCCATTAAGCTCAATAAGTCGCTAACAAACAGGTCATAAGTGATTGTTTTTCCATGTCCTGTACCAATAAAGTTGTTTTTGTAGATTAATCTGTCAGTATAGGTTGGGAAGATTTTTGTTTAGGAGGGGTTTTTCATAGAAGGAAGGAGCGTGTTTTTAATTGGGATGTGCACGTTTGACTAAAAACTTTGCTTTCTGCATAAAGCTCCCTCTGGAAGCTTATTGAAATAAGCCATTTTCCGTATCATTAAGCCACTACCAAATAGTCATGTATAACTCACTTAATAAGTTGCGAGTCCTAAAATAAGCTAATTTCCGTATTTTTAGCTCCCCTTCTTTATATATATTACTTAAATCCGTTTCATTCGTGTTGAGTTCGTGTCTAATTAGCATGTTGTTCCAGCTTTTGTCGTCTATATGGAATGTATAATCAGTTTTTATTATTATTTAGTATATACTTTGTTAAAAAAACTATAAACTGTGGGTTGTTGAGGTTATTTTCCTAAGGCCAAAGGGGACTAATATAAACGGGTTATTCGGGTCATTTTCGAGTTGAAATTTTTTACCGTGACGTTACCCGTTTAATTAATTTAGTTTAATATATAATCATTTTTATTTCTGAATTTTTATTATTAGTTAATTTAATAGTAATATAACAATGTTTATAAAATCTGACTTTTTATTTTTTTATTTAAAATGTTTATATTCTTAGTAAGGTAAGTTGATTCTTTTTATTTATTTATTAAGGTAAATTAGTCTACTTATTTTTTATTTAACTCTATTTTTTAGTGAACTAACAATGGTTATAAATAAATTTTTTAATTAAATGACTTTTATAATATGCATAAAAAAATATGCATAAAAAAATTTAGAAATTAAATGACTCTTAATAGTAATGTAACAATCATCAATATATATATAATCAATATATATATATATATATGTATATATAAAGAAGATGAGAACGAGTGGATTAAGGAATGACTTTCAGGCCTATTTATCTATTTTCTTAAAATTTTAATTTATTTTTTGATCAAAACTTCTCATTTAATGCGTCAACTTTTCATTTTCATCATTATTCTTAATTAAGTAATTCAAATAATTTATACAATAATAATTTTGTTTAATTTTAATTTTTTAATGGGTCTATTTATTTAATATTTAATTAATTTAGTTTAATTTATAATCATTTTTATTTTTATTTTTGAATATTTATTATTAGTTAATTTAAAAGTAATATAACATCAATATATATATATATATATAACGGAAAATGAGAAAGAGTGGATTAAGGAGAGACTTTCATGTCTACTTATCTATTTTTTTAGAATTTTAATTTATTTTTAAATCAGAACTTCTCATTTAATACGTCAACTTTTCATTTTCCTCATTATTATTAATTAACTAATTGAAATAATTTATACAATAATAATTTTGTTTAATTTTAATTTTGTAATTAGTCTATTTATTTAACATTTAATTAATTTAGTTTAATTTATAATCATTTTTATTTTTATTTCTGAATTTTTATTATTAGTTAATTTAATAGTAATATAACAATGCTTATAAAATTTGACTTTTTATTTTTTTTATTTAAAATGTTTATATTTTTAGTAAGGTAAGTTGATTCTTTTTATTTATTTAGTAAGGTAAATTAGTCTACTTATTTTTTATTTAACTAAATTTTATTAGTGAACTAATAATGGTTATAAATCAAAATTTTAATTAAATGACTTTTAAAATATGCATAAAAATAATATGCATAGAAGAAATTTATAAATTAAATGACTCTTAATAGTAATAAAATTGTCTTTGTAGATTAATTTGTTTGTATTGATGAAATGAGTGAGGGCAGGATTGGAAAAAGACTTGGCTTTTTGCTTAGAGCTCCCCCCTAGAGGTTACTGAATAATTCACTTTCTATATAATCAAGCCACTATCAAATAGTCATGTATAGCTGACTGAATAAGCTGTAAGTCCCATTAAGCTCAATAAGCTGCTAACAAACAGGTCATAAGTGATTGTTTTTCCATGTCCTGTACCAATAAAGTTGTTTTTGTAGATTAATCTGTCAGTATAGGTTGGGAAGATTTTTGTTTAGGAGGGGTTTTTCATAGAAGGAAGGAGCGTGTTTTTAATTGGGATGTGCACGTTTGACTAAAAACTTTGCTTTCTGCATAAAGCTCCCTCTGGAAGCTTATTGAAATAAGCCATTTTCCGTATCATTAAGCCACTACCAAATAGTCATGTATAATTCACTTAATAAGTTGCGAGTCCTAAAATAAGCTAATTTCCGTATTTTTAGCTCCCCCTTCTTTATATATATTACTTAAATCCGTTTCATTCGTGTTAAGTTCGTGTCTAATTAGCATGTTGTTCCAGTTTTTGTCAGGTCTATATGGAATGTATAATCAGTTTTTATTATTATTTAGTAGATACTTTGTTAAAAAAACTATAAACTGTGGGTTGTTGAGGTTATTTGCCTAAGGCCAAAGGGGACTAATATAAACGGGTTATTCGGGTCATTTTCGAGTTGAAATTTTTTACCGTGACGTTACCCGTTTAATTAATTTAGTTTAATATATAATCATTTTTATTTCTGAATTTTTATTATTAGTTAATTTAATAGTAATATAACAATGTTTATAAAATCTGACTTTTTATTTTTTTATTTAAAATGTTTATATTCTTAGTAAGGTAAGTTGATTCTTTTTATTTATTTATTAAGGTAAATTAGTCTACTTATTTTTTATTTAACTCTATTTTTTAGTGAACTAACAATGGTTATAAATAAATTTTTTAATTAAATGACTTTTATAATATGCATAAAAAAATATGCATAAAAAAATTTATAAATTAAATGACTCTTAATAGTAATGTAACAATCATCAATATATATATAATCAATATATATATATATGTATATATAAAGAAGATGAGAACGAGTGGATTAAGGAATGACTTTCAGGCCTATTTATCTATTTTCTCAAAATTTTAATTTCATTTTTAATCAAAACTTCTCATTTAATCCGTCAACTTTTCATTTTCCTCATTATTCTTAATTAAGTAATTCAAATAATTTATACAATAATAATTTTGATTAATTTTAATTTTGTAATTAGTCTATTTATTTAACATTTAATTAATTTAGTTTAATTTATAATCATTTTTATTTTTATTTCTGAATTTTTATTATTAGTTAATTTAATAGTAATATAACAATGCTTATAAAATTTGACTTTTTATTTTTTTTATTTAAAATGTTTATATTTTTAGTAAGGTAAGTTGATTCTTTTTATTTATTTAGTAAGGTAAATTAGTCTACTTATTTTTTATTTAACTAAATTTTTTTAGTGAACTAATAATGGTTATAAATCAAAATTTTAATTAAATGACTTTTAAAATATGCATAAAAATAATATGCATAGAAGAAATTTATAAATAAAAATGACTCTTAATAGTAATAAAATTGTCTTTGTAGATTAATTTGTTTGTATTGATGAAATGAGTGAGGGCAGGATTGGAAAAAGACTTGGCTTTTTGCTTAGAGCTCCCCCCTAGAGGTTACTGAATAATTCACTTTCTATATAATCAAGCCACTATCAAATAGTCATGTATAGATTTGAATAAGGTTTGTAAGTCCCATTAAGCTCAATAAGTCGCTAACAAACAAAGTCATAAGTGATTGTTTTTCCATGTCCCGTACCAATAAAGTTGTTTTTGTAGATTAATCACAAGATAGGTTGGGAAGATTTTTGTTTAGGAGGGGTTTTTCATAGAAGGAAGGAGCGTGTTTTTAATTGGGATGTGCACGTTTGACTAAAAACTTTGCTTTCTGCATAAAGCTCCCTCTGGAAGCTTATTGAAATAAGCCATTTTCCGTATCATTAAGCCACTACCAAATAGTCATGTATAACTCACTTAATAAGTTGCGAGTCCTAAAATAAGCTAATTTCCGTATTTTTAGCTCCCCCTTCTTTATATATATTACTTAAATCCGTTTCATTCGTGTTGAGTTCGTGTCTAATTAGCATGTTGTTCCAGTTTTTGTCAGGTCTATATGGAATGTATAATCAGTTTTTATTATTATTTAGTATATACTTTGTTAAAAAAAACTATAAACTGTGGGTTGTTGAGGTTATTTGCCTAAGGCCAAAGGGGACTAATATAAACGAGTTATTCGGGTCATTTTCGAGTTGAAATTTTTTACCGTGACGTTACCCGTTTAATTAATTTAGTTTAATATATAATCATTTTTATTTCTGAATTTTTATTATTAGTTAATTTAATAGTAATATAACAATGTTTATAAAATCTGACTTTTTATTTTTTTATTTAAAATGCTTATATTCTTAGTAAGGTAAGTTGATTCTTTTTATTTATTTATTAAGGTAAATTAGTCTACTTATTTTTTATTTAACTCTATTTTTTAGTGAACTAACAATGGTTATAAATAAATTTTTTAATTAAATGACTTTTATAATATGCATAAAAAAATTTATAAATTAAATGACTCTTAATAGTAATGTAACAATCATCAATATATATATAATCAATATATATATATATATGTATATATATATATATAAAGAAGATGAGAACGAGTGGATTAAGGAATGACTTTCAGGCCTATTTATCTATTTTCTTAAAATTTTAATTTATTTTTTAATCAAAACTTCTCATTTAATGCGTCAACTTTTCATTTTCCTCATTATTCTTAATTAAGTAATTCAAATAATTTATACAATAATAATTTTGTTTAATTTTAATTTTTTAATGGGTCTATTTATTTAATATTTAATTAATTTAGTTTAATTTATAATCATTTTTATTTTTATTTTTGAATATTTATTATTAGTTAATTTAAAAGTAATATAACATCAATATATATATATATATATATAACGGAAAATGAGAAAGAGTGGATTAAGGAGAGACTTTCATGTCTACTTATCTATTTTTTTAGAATTTTAATTTATTTTTAAATCAAAACTTCTCATTTAATACGTCAACTTTTCATTTTCCTCATTATTATTAATTAACTAATTGAAATAATTTATACAATAATAATTTTGATTAATTTTAATTTTGTAATTAGTCTATTTATTTAACATTTAATTAATTTAGTTTAATTTATAATCATTTTTATTTTTATTTCTGAATTTTTATTATTAGTTAATTTAATAGTAATATAACAATGCTTATAAAATTTGACTTTTTATTTTTTTTATTTAAAATGTTTATATTTTTAGTAAGGTAAGTTGATTCTTTTTATTTATTTAGTAAGGTAAATTAGTCTACTTATTTTTTATTTAACTAAATTTTTTTAGTGAACTAATAATGGTTATAAATCAAATATTTAATTAAATGACTTTTAAAATATGCATAAAAATAATATGCATAGAAGAAATTTATAAATTAAATGACTCTTAATAGTAATAAAATTGTCTTTGTAGATTAATTTGTTTGTATTGATGAAATGAGTGAGGGCATGATTGGAAAGAGACTTGGCTTTTTGCTTAGAGCTCCCCCCTAGAGGTTACTGAATAATTCACTTTCTATACAATCAAGCCACTATCAAATAGTCATGTATAGCTGACTGAATAAGCTGTAAGTCCCATTAAGCTCAATAAGCTGCTAACAAACAGGTCATAAGTGATTGTTTTTCCATGTCCTGTACCAATAAAGTTGTTTTTGTAGATTAATCTGTCAGTATAGGTTGGGAAGATTTTTTGTTTAGGAGGGGTTTTTCATAGAAGGAAGGAGCGTGTTTTTAATTGGGATGTGCACGTTTGACTAAAAACTTTGCTTTCTGCATAAAGCTCCCTCTGGAAGCTTATTGAAATAAGCCATTTTCCGTATCATTAAGCCACTACCAAATAGTCATGTATAACTCACTTAATAAGTTGCGAGTCCTAAAATAAGCTAATTTCCGTATTATTTAGCTCCCCCTGAAGAAAAGCTTATAGGACCAACCTATGTGTTTAATATTCTTTATGTTTTTATAAATGTTAGGAGAGACGGAATGCCGCTTCATATTTTTCAATACTTTATGTTTTTATTCTTATTCATTTATCGTAGGATGACTATGTCCCTGAATCGATTGAGAAGTACGGACCCGACATTAGCATCCATCCACTTGGAGATATTGAAGTATATGGGAGCGTTCGTGTTGGTACGTGTTCGGATCCGAGCTACATGGTAACCGGTTCGCGAAACGGGTCGAATGAATCATTTGTCGGTTCCACTTCAAGCGAGGTAAATTTTTTGTTCGTTTTTATTTTCTTATTTAATTGCAACATATATGTCAATACACTCATTATGTGTTACATATATATATATATAGGTGCAACAATTAAAGGCGAAATTTAAGAAAATGAAAGAGGAGCGAGCAATTGAGAGAGAGGAGAACGTCCGATGTGCTCAATGTGAGAAGGAGAATCAAGATAGAATGAAGAGAATTGAAGCGATGCAACAGCGGCAATTCCCACCGTCGACTTCCAATGATCCCACTTCCAGCGGTTCCGTATAGATATATTAGTTGATTATGGTATGGATTTGATAAAATATTAGATTTGTATGGACTTATATGGATATATATGTACTGATTTGTAGGAAAATCAATTGTTGAATTTATGGATTTTGTATGCGATTATATATATATATATATAGAGGCCCTTCAAGTGTTAACTCAATTATTTGTGTTAACCGTGTTAACTCATCGTTCACTGGTGAACACCATGCTCGTTCAGTGGTGAAACGCCATTCATCAGTGAACGAATAGTTCAATACATGCATGTTCGTTCACTGGTGAACACCATTCGTCAGTATACGAGCATCGTGTTCACTAGTGAACGAGCATGGTCTTACCAGTGAACGATGGGTTAACACGGTTAACTCAAATAATTGAGTTAACACTTGAAGGAGTCTATATATATATAGGGAAGGTTTCAAACAAGAACACCTTCATTTTGCGAGAACGCGAGAACACCCTTTTACAATAGACAATCACATGTGATACTATTATTCAATCACATATAATACACATGTGATACTAAATCAGAGATGTGGATGACTTTTGGCTTGATCTAGGTTACCGTCCAAGTCGTTGTCACACCACTAAGCTCCATCACATATATTATCACATGTGATAAGAGTATCTTTGATGTGATACTATAATCAATCAAAACCATCATACGTGATATTAAATCATAGACACAAACGATCTTTGGTGCGACCTAAATAGCAAGGCACGTCATCCGCACACCATCAAGTCCCCTCTCGTGTATTATCACATGTGATAAGGGTGTTCTCGCGTTCTCGTAAAATAAGGTGTTCTCGTTTGAACCTCCACCTATATATATATATATATTACAGGTGAGGAAGGTTCAAATGAGAACTTTGTAAATTTAAAGAAACAAAGGGACACTTGTGGACCACATATGATGTGGGGCCCACATAATATTAAATCATTTCTGATTTAATATAATTTAATATTAAATCAGAAATGATTTAATATTATATGGGACCCACATCATATGTGGTCCACAAATTGTTCCTTTGTTCCTTTAAAGATGGGTGGTTCTCGTATGATCCCTCCCCTATTACATGTTAGAATGCATATATAGTCAAATAGGGTTTTTAATTTTGTTAAAATTAAAAATCCAAAAAAGCGACGGCTTAATAGCTAAACATTTTTTTCTAAAAACCCTCGGAAAGACGTCGGTAATAAGCCCCTAGGAAATCCGTCGGTAATAAGCCCCTCGGAAAGTCGTCGGTAATAAGCCCCTAGGAAAACCGTCGGTAATAAGCCCCTCGAAAAACCCGTCGGTAATAAGCCCCCTCAGAAAGCCGTCGGTAATTACAACCCTTGGAAAGCCGTCGGTAATATAAGCCGTCGATAAAAGCCGTCGGAAAGCCGTCGCTACACATTACTGACCATCGTTTTAGCGACAGCGTTTTCCTTATCGGAAAACTGTCGGTAAAGGGCATTTTCGATGGCTTTTGTCGTCGGTAATACCCTTTTTTTGTAGTGATGTGGTATCTTTAGCAAGACGAAAAAATGCGTTAAGAAGATTTTGATGAGTTCATGAAGAAGGCAAGTGCGCATGAGAAGGGTGCTTAAGGAAAAATACACATGAACTGCTTCTCTAGTAGAAAGAAATAACAATTGTTTTACATAGGTTTCTCTCAACCTCCTTTATTCAGTAAAGCATACGACTTCCAACAACATAGCACATACGTAAACTGTCATACATAACGTTGGACATCAAGGCTCTTAGGGTCTCAGAATGAAACCCAAAGAGTCGATGTATTGCGCATAATTTCCAAAGAATCCGACAAAGTTACCCTTAGTCACCGGCAGAGAGAAACTAGTCCCGCCACCTTCGCCGTATGGCCCATAGGTCTTCCCTTTATTGGTATGAAAAGACAAGGACGTAATCACCCTATAATTGTAAAAGTTTCCAAATGTTCCATTAACTCGGATGAGGTCCTCATCGTCATCAAACTTCACCTGAGTATTCCAAACAAATCCATCATAAATGCTATATATGTGATAATATGAGAAGGTATTAATTATTCCTACATATATATATATATATATATATAATAGACGTAGTTGATAGAATCGATTTCCTGCAAGTTTGACAGCCTTGGAGATTGATGTAGTCTCCTGTTGACAGTCACCATATTTAACAGTCACCATATTTAACAGTCTGTGTATGTTGTGTGCGTATGATTTGCAAGAGAAAAATAAGGACTGAAAATATACAAGATAAATACAATTCTAGTGATTTGAAAATAGGGATATACATCAATATATAAGTCATGAATCGGTGCTTTCTTGGAGACATACCGGTTCACAGAGAGTTGCCAAGACAATTATCCTTAACTATAAATTATTCCTTATTTACACGGCAACTCTTCTAGTTTAGATATATTTACAAACTTTACACTAATTAATTAATCTATTATTTTGTAATTATAACATTAATTCCAATAGTCTCCCCTTTAATGTTATAATCACAAACTTAGTCGATCGCTATGTCGTTGTCTCCATCACTTGTGCTTTGATCTGCATTCCTTTCATTATCACTAGCCTTAATGCTTTCTTGGAAACCCCATCGCATAGGCAACTTGAATCCATTTGTTTTTTATTGTCACGCGGGCATGTCCTCCCATGCCTTTCACCGTAAGGTAAAGGTCTAAAAGGCATATTTCAGAGTTACTTATCTTCACGGGGATTGGTCTTTCTTCACAATGCATGAAATCCTTGTAAAAGTGTTCCTTGACCAACCCTTTGCATTCTTCGATGATTTCTTGTTCGTTGACCACGTAGAGAAAACCAATCAAACTTTTAAAGTCATTTGATGATGCTTGCTTATTCCCTTCTTCTTCTTCAATTCAATGATGGCGTCTTTGAAGTACAAAGAGTCATAATATCGCATTATGGCTCTTATGGCTTTTTCTTTATCAAAATCCAACACATGTTGTTCCTCAACATATGTATTACCGACTTCTTTCCCACTCCTTTCGCTGCCTGACTTACTTTCTTTGCCACTATCTGAGTTGTTGATTTCTTCACTACTGGTTGTATCAAACATGCTTTTGTTGATACACTTAAGAGTCTTTAACAGTGACTTCAAAGCCTTGTTGAATTAATTGGATTAGGCTTAGGAGGTCCAGACCTATGTTAGTAACATAAAACGCTCCCGGTATCACGAACCTGTGGGATTCCGTTCGAACCATAATTTCACCGACACCTTGAACGTTCAACCCACTTTGACTGGTAGCGCTTGAACATGTTGATTCACGTTTGAATCTTTCAAATACTTCCAAATTCGGGGTCATATGTCTCGGGTGTTCATCAGAGACGTACCAAATATCATTCCATCCCCTTCCATCAGAGCCAATAACATGCCATGTTGAAGTTGGAACAATGATGTCGCTTTGATTGTTCCCTGTGGTTTCTTGAATCCCATCAATCACATGCTTTCCCTTCATCAATTCTCTCAGACGATCCTTATTCGAGCAATTCCAATAAGCCTGCCCTCGTACACAACATATGTAACACTTTGATCGCTTCATTCTTCTCGAATTTTTGAGAGTAATTAATTTGGGTTCATGTGTATTCTTCAGATCGTGTATCTTCATGTCGTCAAGCCCTTGCAGCACTTCCCTTTCTCGTTGATTCCAGAAATTGCTATCATAAGGATGATAGTTTCTGTGAAATCGCTTCTTGATCCATCGACTTGTGGGATTACAGGCCCTCGGCACCCCCTGGTGCTCTGATACCAATTGATAGAATCGATTTCCTGCAACTCCTACAGCCTTGGAGATTGATGCAGTCTCGTATTGACAGTCACCATATTCAACAGTCTGTGTATGTTGTGTGCGTATGATTTGCAAGAGAAAAATAAGGACTGAAAATATACAAGATAAATACAATTCTATTGATTTGAAAATAGGGATATACATCAATATATAAGTCATGAATTGGTGCTTTCTTGGAGACGTACCGGTTAACAGAAAGTTGCCAAGACAGTTATCCTTAACTGTCAATTATTCCTTATTTACACGGCAACCCTTCTAGTTTAGATATATTTACAAACTTTACACTAATTAATTAATCTATTATTTTGTAATTATAACATTAATTCCAACACTAGTGAGAGCTCACAGGTGCCTCTGATTTAAGTGTGCCACTTCACCATTGCCACCGTATGTAGGAGAATGGTGGGAGACCTGGCTGTTATCCTCATAGGTGAACATGATGGAATCTATGACGACTTCACTAGCGATGCGGAAACCGACAACCCTACCATCTGGTTTGAAGGACCAGGGATTAACTCCACCCGCACCTCCCCATGGTCCAACCTCTACTACTTGACTAGTCTGCATATATATGGATCAAAAATACAGAATTAATTAATAAAAAGTGAAGTGGGGTCGTTAGAATTATAGAAAAGTTAATCAAGTACGGTAATCGTAAGCCTAGTATTCACTTAATATATATATATATATATATATAGTTAACGATAGTGAAACAGCATATCATTTTCCTTGCTATGAATAATATTTGAACAATTAAGGCGCTGAAGCTACGCTGTACATCAAGCCCCAATCCTTGCAAGCTTATTTATAGACATATGTTAGGGGCTTCAGAGATTATACATACAGTTGACTAATTCATACAATCCATCATGCAGTGCTAACAACCAATTCTAGAGGAAGCACCCCTTCTCATGATGAAGAGCTGGTTGTTAGAGATTTTTTTTCCGATTGGGCCTCATTAACAATTAATATATATATATATGATCGACGTATGCAATTAAATAATTGATGACATAAGCACCTACAATGTAACTATTTCCACTCTCTTCTACCTAACGTTTATATTCGAGAAAACAAATATATACTGAGCACTCTAACAACCATATATATATATACACTTAAACCAATTAACTTTGACCCACAAATATCTGGGAGGGAAATGTTCAATAAACAAAGGTGGTTATGTTTGGAAATTTAAGGATGTAATCACCGTAATATATGGTCCCGGAACCAATCATATCCTCGTCCTCATTAAAGGATATCTGATACAGGAACAATTCGAGATTTAGCGGAGTTCTTTTTCGATCTTTGGAGAAAAACGAAACGAGGTCGAAAGAAGCCCGAAAATTGGAAATCGATTAAAGAAAATAAAAACAAACGCGTGTGCAAAGTGGCTCGACCCGCACCCAAACCACCCTGGCAGGTAACCATGCGGCTATACGCGCATGAAGGCTGCCCCCAAGATACTGTTTGGTCTTTAATCACATTCCATATTCATGCATGGCCACGTCACCAACCATATATCCATATCAATATCCAATTTCCAATTTCCATACATATTCATGTTTCATTAGTATTAATTCTTTTATTTTATTAATTTATTTAAATATCATATTTACGATTAGTTTTATTTGTAGATTAGGATTAGTTTTAAGATTTAATAATTATGTTTAGTTATCTAGTTTGATTAGGATTCTTTATCTTTTCTAGTTATAAATAGGATTTGAAATCTTCATTGTAATTCAACCTTTTGATCAATTAATAATATTTATTTTCTCTTTTGAGAATTATTTCGAGTTTTATCTCGTTGTTATTTAGTTCTTACGCTTGTAAGATCTATTATCTTTTGGATTTGACGTTTGTCGATCCATTTCCACGTTTTCCGCTTCGTCAGTTGGTATCAGAGCAGGCTTCTCCTGTCTCTTTATTAACAATGACCGATCGACCCGCTACCAAAGTAGATGTGGCAGATATGATTGCGGCTGTCTCCGCAACAGTCGCTAATCTGATCGCGGGTGTCACAAACTCCTTCAATGACATCAATAATACACATCAGCGAAGAGATAGAAGAAACAAACGAGTTAAGGTTCCGTGCAACGGTAACCACGACAGCCATATTATTAATCCAGTTTCTTTTCATGTCAATCTACAGTCCATTCTTGAGAAGCCGTCAGAAAAAGACAAAGACTTTTCCGACATGGTCAAAGGTAAGAATTTCTTCTCTATGGCAGAACCGCATCAAGAAACCTGTACCGAGCCTAAAGATTCGCCAACAACTTTTGAATTAGAGGTCGAAGAAATCAAAAGCGATCCAACAAAAGACATTCCCGAGCCATCGAAACCTTTTTTACAAAAAGTCAAGAAAATTGATCTCACATGTGATGCTCATTTTATTCCAGCACCCGTTATCAGTTTTGAAAAGGTATCCAACAAGAAGAATGACAACTTGCTCATCATGACTACGAGAAAGTAAGATATGGAAGAAGATGCGAAAAAAGTCCAAGCCGAGATTCCGAAAGAAGTAAGCGAGACTCCGGAACAAGTCGAGACAATCACCGGTAAAGTTTTTATCACCTATCATCCTTTCGAGCTTCATAATGTATCTCTTGTATGGAGGCGATCCCGGACTCACTCTTTAGAGCTTGAAGACCGATTTATGGGTTCGAACGTTATGAACAAAATAATATCTTATGAGTCGGCTGAAGATGCGTTTCAAGTGAACTCGAGGTCGAGTTCTTTTCAAGTGAGGGTGACTGATACTGGGAGAATTTGAGAGTTAGCAGACTTCTTTTTCGATCTTTGGAGAAAAAGGAAACGAGCTCGAAAGAAGCCCGGAAATTGGAAATCGAATAAAGAAAATAAAAACAAACGCGTGTGCAAAGTGGCTCGAGCCGCACCCAAACCACCCTGGCAGGTAACCATGCGGCTATAAACGCATGAAGGCCGCCCAACATACTGTTTGGTCTTTAATCACATTCCATATTCATGCATGGCCATGTGACCAACCACATATCCACATCAATATCCAATTTCCAATTTCCATACATATTCATGTTCCATTAGTATTAATTCTTTTATTTTATTTTATTTATTTATTTAAATATCATATTTACGATTAGTTTTATTTATAGATTAGGATTAGTTTTAAGATTTAATAATTATGTTTAGTTATCTAGTTTGATTAGGATTCTTTATCTTTTCTAGTTATAAATAGGATTTGAAATCTTCATTGTAATTCAATCTTTTGATCAATTAATAATACACATGAACTGCTTCTCTAGTAGAAATAAATAACAATATGACATAGGTTTCTCTCAACCTCCTTTATTCAGAAAAGCATACGACTTCCAACAGCATAGCATATATGTAAACCGTCATACATAACGCTGGACAGCATGGCTCTTAGGGTTTTAGAATGAAACCCAAAGAGTCGATGTACGCCCCATAATTTCCAAAGAATCCAGCAAAGTTACCCTTAGTCACCGGCAGAGAGAAACTAGTCCCACCACCTTCGCCGTATGGCCCATAGGTCCTCCCTTTGTTTGTATGAAAAAACAAGGACGTAATCACCGTATAATTGTAAAAGTTTCCAAATGTTCCACTAACTCGGATGAGGTCCTCATCGTCATCAAACTTCACCTGAGTATTCCAAACAAATCCATCATCAATGCTATATATGTGATAATATGAGAAGGTATTAATTATTCCTACATATATATATAATAGATGTAGTGAGAGCTGACAGGTACCTCTGATTTAAGTGTGCCACCATCGCCACCATATGTAGGAGAATGATGTGATGTGAGACCTGGCTGTTATCCTCATAGGTGAACCTGATGGAATCTACAACAACTCCACTAGCGATGCGGAAACCGACAACCCTACCATCTGGTTTGAATGACCAGGGATTAACTCCACCCGCACCTCCCCATGGTCCAACCTCTACTACTTGACTAGTCTGCATATATATGGATCAAAAATACAGAATTAATTAATAAAAAGTGAAGTGGGTTCGGTGGAATTATAAAGAAATTAATTAAATACGGTAATCATAAACCTAGTATTGACTTAATAGTTAACCATAGTGAAAGAGCATACCATTTTCCTTGCTATGAATAATAGTTGAACAATTAAGCAGCTGAAGCTATGCTGTACATCAAGCCCCAATCCTTGCAAGCTTATTTATAGACATATGTTAGGGGATTCAGGGATTATACAGACAAGGAATATGCCTTTTTTTCTTTTTCTTTTTCTCATAACAGTTGACTAATTCATACAATCCATCATGCAATGCTAACAACCAATTCTAGAGCCTTCTCATGGTGAAGAGCTGGTTGTTAGAGAAATTATTTAGAATTTTTTTCGAATGGGCCGGCCTAATTAACAATTAATATAGATGTATTTATCTATGACAACTAGTTGATCGATGTATGAACTTAAATTATTGATGACATAAGCAACTACGAGGTAACTATTACCAGTCTCTTCTACCTAACGTTGATATTCGAGAAAACAAATATATACTAGGCACTCTAACAACCATATATATATATACACTTAAAACAATTAACTTTTACCCACAAAAATCAGGGAGGGAAATGTTCAATATAAACAAAGGTGGTTATGTTTGGAAATTTAGGGAGAGATGTAATCACCGTAATATATGGTCCAACAGTTCTGCTGAATCCAATCATATCCTCATCCTCATCAAAGGATATCTGAGACATCATATGAAGAAACTAGACAAAAGTAATACATACATATATACTTAATTAGGTAGAATTGTAGATATATATACAAACATTAATTACCAATTGAGGTGTGCCACCATCACCACCAAATTTTTCAACAATTCCTTTAGTACCGACTTTATTCTCATAAGAGAACGTCAAGAAAAATACCCAAACCTCCTGTACTTAGAGAAATTGAACTGAGCCTCATACTATTAGATTATGGCACCACTTACAGGAATCATCTCCAGCCTGCCTTAATAACCATACCCCCCCCCTCCCCCCAACAATGGTCCAACTTGTAACTCATTGAAAGCCTTAATATGGATCCAATATAAATAATTATTAAAAGCGATGAGTGATGAAAGTAAATGCTCAGACATAAACATACATATATAATATTAGTAGAAGAGTACTATACCAAATTGCTTGCTGTTTATGTATTTTCAAGACTTCTCTTTGTGGAAACTTATTATGTTGCCACTAAAACTTCCAACTTAGTGACATTATTATTTTCGTCACTAACCCTTCTAACTCACTATAATTATATAAATACCATTTAATGACAACAATTTTTGGTCACTAACTTTTAGGATTATGACCACTGTTTTTTAAGTTTACTTATTACAATATGTTTGGTCACTTATCATTTTTAACACCAACTACTAACTGGTATTTAAAGACTGACTGTTATTTGGTCACTATCTTTTCTAATTACTAAATTCTACTATCTTTTCTAATTACTAAATTCTAAATACTATTTGATGAGGACTAATTTTTGGTCAATAATGTTTTCAATTAACACTTTTGAATTAGTGACCACCATTTTTTGGTCACAAATCACTATTTTTTGTGACGAAACTCAAAGTCCTCAAAAAATTCTTTGAGAATTAGTGGCCACTTAATTAGTGACCAAACTTATTTTTTGTCACTAAAACTGATATTAGTGACGACCTATATCACCGTCGCAACGTAACACTTAGTAACCAAAATTTAAGTAGTCATTAAATTTTTTATTACTAACGTCAATTTTTTCTTGTAGTCTGTACTGTAGCTCCAATTCGATTGCCTGCATTTATAGGCATGAGCCACGGGTTATGACAAATATCTTCTTCCATCTTTCTGAATTTTCTTAGAGCATCTGCAAGAGATTCCCAAAATTTCTCTAAAATAGGGAAGCAAAAACCAAAATCTCCAAAAAAAAAATACACTAATCTCTAACAAATTCCCCATTTGGAGAACCAAATATTGATAATAATATTAAAATATTGCAATCATCTATTAAAATATTATTTCTCTCTCTTTATATTTAATTTCAAAGATTTCTATTGGTGGTTTCATGTGGTAATCATTTTTGGAGTGATCTCTATATTTGGAGAAAAACATCTTATCTCTCCTACTTTCTCTATTTTGAATATAGTTTTGGGGAATTTGTTGGAGCAAAATGTTGGTCCAAAATCCCATTTTTACCATTTTCTCCATTTTAGAGAAGCTGTTGGAGACGCTCCTCTTAGAGAATGATGGAAAATGTTTTTAAAATGGTAGCTGGCTAGAAATGGAAATTTATTCCAAACACGACACTACTCAATTGGTTGATGAAAAAAAAAACATCTGTTTTTGACGTTAGGATGTATTTTATGCTTTAAATTCTTTAACATAAAATAATTTCATTGGATTTAACTTCTTCCAAAACATATATGACATGGCATGTTAGGAGTTATACTTGTAACGTGTAAATTCTAGTGCAAACAATTGGATTCTTTCTAGAAGATTAAATTTTCTAGTGAAAAAACTGTATCTTCACTAATAAAAACCAGTCTTTCCCATATAAAATTTTGGCCAAATTAAATGCAAATTAGTATGTTTAATAATCTTTTTAACTATTAAATTGATAAATAAAATGTCCTTAATAATAAAAAAAAATAGAGTATGTGAACCACAATGGAAGTTTATTATTCTACTACTAACATAACATAAACGAAGCAGGTAAAAAGGGCTGCCAAAACAGAATCTGTTATTCTACTACATGAAATTTCCTAATTATTGATCCAAAAAGTTTGGTCACTTTTCGTCGCTAATATGTATTGGTGACCATATACAAAAATGGTCACTGATTAGAGACAAAATTTGAGTTGTGACTGTTTATGACGACTAGTCTACTTGCTAAATATCTTTATTAACGGTCAAAAAGTCATCATTAACTTCATTAAATCAATGACTAAAGTTAATAACCGCCTTATATGCCTACAAATTCATGTGTTATAATGTTATTTCAATAACATTTATAATAGAACTTAGTGATCATCTTTTTTGTTTCATATTTCTTAATTAGTGACTGCTTTTATTTTTGTCACTAAAATCCATTAATGTCGATGACTATATAAGGGCTTCAAGGCGGTTATTAACTTTCAAAATCTAGAAAATATTATTTTCATTTGCTAAATTTATAATTCTTTTACGCAAACTAAAAACAAACATGTCCCTTTCTTTTGTTAACCAACTCATTAGTATTAACTTTAATAACGAATCTCAACCATCCATTTTGTTAATCAACGGTTCATAATAATTGAAAGTTTTTTTTTGTAAATAATTGGTAGTGATATGCGTCATCTAGATGGTTCATATGTGAACTGGAATCCAAGTTCTTGAGAGGCAAGCAAGGAGGGTTTTAGAAGGGGTTAAGCGGAAGAAGGAATCAATGGGAATTCAAGAGTTTTGGAGCTAAATTGAAGTTCTTTTGTGGATTCATCATCCTTAAGGTATGACCCTTCTACTTTGTGATTCAAAGTCTCCATTAATGGAGTTCTGATGGATTTTGGTTTGGATTTATTGGATAAATGGTTAGGTTTTGGTTTGGATAGTAATCTAGATGATATCAATCAATAGATTTTATCTAGAAACTTCGTTTTTATTGCTACTCTTGGAATTGCTCATTGATGTTTTTGGAAAATCTTCATTTGGGCATTTTTGGTTGGGAAATTGTAGATTAATCTATGTTTGGATTGGGTTTTAGTATTGGGTTTGTTTATGGATGAATTCTCAAGTATTGGAATTGAATTCGATTGATTTTAGGTGTTTAAAATCGAGTTTTAGACTTTAGGAGTGTTTCGAGGGTTAAATTTCGTTGTTGTGCAAGAAAAAGGATAGACTTGTACCTAGCAAAAAGTTGCGTGAGATACCCCGCGACTTCAAGTCACAGGACAAGTCGCCAACTTACTGTTGGGGTGACCTTTTCGGTTTGATCCGTTTCTTGTTGAGTGCTTGCTTCCAGGGATGGTTTAGGGGATTGTCTTAGAGATTATAATGGATGATTTTTGGATGTTTAAGGTGGTTAAACATCAATTGACGTCCAATTCAGACGTTCGGTTTGGATCAAGTTGTCGTTTTAGCCTCTAGAGAGGTGTGTTGCGATTCAGGTGAGTTCCCTTGAATTTTAAACTACATTTTTGGCAATGGCTTTACTTGCTACACTGATTATGGTATTTGAACTTGTGAGCATGCTATATTTCATTATTAAATGTTATATAAATTGCATGGTAGAGATGTTGGATTATATCATGATATATGTGGTTGCTTGGACATGCATAATAGTTGTAGTGTATCTTGAGACTTTGCAAATCTCTTGGGAGTTGACATCCGTGTACCTCGAATTCATTTCATGGGTACATTGGACGGGCACCACTTTGGGCAATTCATTAGAGTCGCATGGGGAATTGTGCGACAAGCGTTGGTTCTACGACTATTGTGCATGATCTAAAATGAGAGTTTTATAACTCCCTTTATTAAAGCTGTTGTTTATAACTATGGCTTTGTGGAAATTCACTAAACCTTTTGGCCTAACCTTCGCTTTCAAACTCAAAACCATTTTCAGGTAAGGCATTGGGAGAGGGCACGTCTAAGGGTAAATGGAAGCTTTGAGGCTAGTTAGAGGAGATGAGAAGACTTATTTCATGTAAGATAGATAATAGTTCTCAGCTGTGCAACTTTTTAACCGCGGTAAAAATTGAGATGCAATAAATTTCAAATTTATTACTTGATGGTTGGATACTATTTATGATTTATTGCTTTTTGGTGAAATTGGGTCGTTAAAAGGGTAAAATTAATTATTTAGTCATATTAGGAAAACGTTTCAACAGTCTGGTGAAATCTATATTTTCATATCCACATATATATACCATTGTTCACAAATGAACAACTTTTTTTGAAAATTTGGATATTTGTATATTTTCATACCCTTGGACATAACTAGTGTTCATAAATGAACAGAGTAAGTAGGTGTTCACTAAAAAAATCTGGTTACTAGGGTGATTTTCACTTTACAATAATTGACTTTAGTATCTTGTTCATGTATGAACTTAGGTTAAAGTCAGGAATTTTTTTAATTTTCTGGTTCATAAATGATTTTCTTTTGGTCAATATGTTCGTACCCATATTCATACCATTATTCACTAATCTAATCAACGGTGAGTAGAGGTTCATATATAGATAAATACTAGAATCGATTGGTGATGAAAGTAAATGATCATATAATCTTGGTGAAAGAGTATACCATCTTGCTAAATGTTTATATGTTTTTAAAGCTTCTCTTTGTGGAAACTTATTATGTTGTACATGTAGCTCCACTTCGATTGCCTGCATAATTTATAGGCATGAGCGCCATGGGTTGTGACAAATATCTTCTTTCCATCTTTCTAACGTTGATATTTGAGAAACATGCATGGCTTAATCTTTGAGACAAGCATATGACTACTGGCATGATCAACCAGGTAGCATTCCTCTTCGACGCAGCCCGCCACTCAAGGGCAAGCCGAGACGTGACGGAGGATCGTTTCGGAGAAGCGAGCGCCATGGGTTGTGACAAATATCTTCTTTCCATCTTTCTAACGTTGATATTTGAGAAAATAAATGTTTACTAGGCACTCTAACAACCATATATTGTTTGGTTTTGAATGTTGATTATAGTTTTTTGGAATTCATTTTAATAATTTATTTCTCTTCAAGTGATGTTATTCAAGGGGAATTGGGATGCATTCTTTGAATTGAGGACTCGCCTATTGGCAATATCTAGTGATGCTAGTTATTTTTAATAGTAAGATTTGTAACATGAATATCTTTACATTTTGCTAGTGCCTATATAGGAGATGGAACTACTAATTAGCGTGAATGCGGGAAAACTTTATATTCTTGGATTGTTAAATTTGGGTGAATCCAATAGATGTTATGGGTATAATTTTTTTTGTAAATTGGTGCACATCTGAAATCTTACAATAAAGACCCCCTCCCCCCCCCCTTCCCACCCTAGAACCGTATAGGAAATTTTCTCGGGCCGTACATGTTGAAATTAAAAATATATGGCTTCCATAGTTGAATCCGTGACTTCTTTGAGGGTCACGAGAACTCGAAAATTTTCCACTCTTCCTTCCAAAGAAATTATCACAAGTCAAATATTGTTGGGATTTATGTTGACGGAAGTTGGTATGAAGATCCCTTTTCAATCAAAAGAGCCGCTCATAGTTACTTTAACTCAAGATTTGAGAAACACATATCATAAATCAATTTAACATAATGTTGTAGAGAGTTTAATAGATCTAATCTGGAGCACTTAGGTTATAAGCAACAAAGTTTATTGAAGCGGAAGCAGTCATCCTCGCAAACAGATCAAAGTCTTCTAAAGCTCTATATGGTTTGCTTCAGAATGAGGCTGAACTTAATGTAGGTCGTGTATAAAATAGGGACTTGATCTCCTTTTTTATAGGCAATGGAAACTAGAGACTCATCCATAAGGAGTCCTAGTTTATGTATAGATTTGATTTTAAATAATAGAAGATATACACTTAACTTAATATTAATCAGGTAATTAACTTAATAAATTATCCTACTCATATTATACTCATATTATACTCATATTAGGAGATATATATATATATATCCAAATATGTAACTAGATTATAACTGATATAAAATTATATTGATAAATATAAATGTTTAATCAATTGTCTTTATTTCCAACAGTGGCTCGAAAGGGAGGCTCGAAAGCTCCCGGTCCGACGAATTTAATTTTAGATCCATCAAAAGATTTTGGCATGTATTCAAGAAAGAGATTATGGACGTTATGATTGTGAAGATGAAAATTTTATCCCGAGTTGTAATGCTTACTTCGTAGCCTTAGTTCCAACGATCTTAGATCCAATCAAGTTTGGGGACTTCCGACCCATAAGTTTAATTGGTTGAGTTGGAGTAAAAAAAAATCAAGTTCTCTTAGACAAAAAGCGGGTACTTTCACGACATGGACATCATGGAGCAAATCGGTTTTGGTGGAAAAGGGTGTCGTTGGATCTAGGTGTGCCTTAGCTCGGCGTATATTTCGGACTTTTTTAACGACTCGCCATCTTCAGAATTCAAAATGGAAAAGGGTGTCCGTCAAGGAAACCCTCTTTCCCCTTTTCTCTTCGTCATGGCAGTTGAAAATCTTAATGTGGTAATGCACGAGGCCCTTATTAGAGGAGTATTGTAACACCCTCAAATTTGGATATAACGACTAATTTAAAATTTTCAATATTACCTCAATTGAAAGATGAATCACTTCCTATAATTCATTACTTGAAGTTCCTCAAATAACAATTATATATAAACGTCTACAAAAGATAGGTCAAGGCTTATACTAAGACATAATTATAGTCGGGTGTTACTAAACCCAAAAAGAGTCGTTATCTCTGAATGCAAAAAACGAAACCAAGAGCTAAATCGTTAACGTGCTGCTCCCTAGCACTCAAGTCTACACGTGTCGCTAGTACCAACCCCAACGATAACCTAATGCACATGCCGACAAAGAAAAAGGTTAGGCTTAACGCCTAGCGAGCTCAAAATTTTATAACATATTCATAATTGATTGAAATCACAAGATTTGCTTGATAAAAGATAATTCTCAAATGAAATTACTTCATTATAAAAGCAACATCTTTCCCGAATTCATTATTTCCGTAATAAAAGTTTTAGACCAAAATGACATTAGAAATGAAAGCTTTAAATAGAAATACTCATTTAACGTGATACAAAAAACAATGCTCACACGACCATAAATAAAGTTATTGACGTGGAGATAGAGAACGTAGTTTTAACCAAGTTTAATAAACCGTTAACTCGTGCTTACCCTTAAAGGGTGAAGAATATCCGAAGATAACGGGGGAGACCCGATTTACCATTCATGGTGATGGAACACCTAAGTGAGTCACTTTTAAATGTTAAGAGTTCTTTCTAAGACCAAGGGATGTAGGCAGCAACCCATCACACAAGCAAGTATGAACTCCGAAGGTCCTAGTCAAGAGCTTGCGCTAAGGATTAATGGCAGCAACCAATTGTCAAGCAAGTACGGCCTGAGTTGATTCCAATTAGCGACGTAAAGATCAATGGCTTAATGGCAACAACCAATCGTCAAGCAAGTACGGCCTGAGTTAATCTCTTATGTTGACCAAAAAGGGACGAAAATCCCGATTTTTAAGACCGACTTATATGCCTATGGATCAATTACATTATAATCTATAAATCAAATATATCAAGAAAGACATATTGATAATTTCCTAACACCAATTCTTTGCTGAAAATATTATTTCCCAATAATCAATTATTTCTCAAGGTTAGGAAATCGTAGAGTTACACGACACTACACGAATGACTAACGCATTCAAAACATATAGTCATTTAGATCGGACAAATGTCCACAAGACTCATTTTAGTCAAACCAAGCAAAAGCTCTATAACTCAAGTACTCAACACTAATGTAATTACTCAAAACATTGGTTGAGACAAACCATTTTCCCAAATGAAATCATATTCATGTATTTCCAAAATGCCTCATAATGCCATAAAATGTAATTCCAACGGTTTATAAATCAAATACTCCAAAGATACAAATACGACCAATGGTTTTCATTTAAAAGATAATGCACCCAAATAACTCACATTTATACTTTATTTGTCAAAATGTCTAAAACTCAAATATAAACCTCTTACATGATTTATAAACCTTTTTATACCAAATATGCAAACTTACCCAAATACTCACACATTTGATAAATAACAAGTAAAACATGATAATACATCAAAATTGACGTTTTTGGCATGTACATAGTTTTCACAAAGTAACTTGAACTCACCTTGCTAGATGTAGGCTAAATCTAGGTTTACCCCAATCTTATGTTTTCTTTGATGACGACTTTAGAACCACCACTTACCATCACCAAGACTTTCATATAGATCATAAACAATCCCAAAGTACATCAAAAGAAACCCTAAATCAAAACCACAAACCAAACCCTAGATTTAAGATTTCGGAGAGACGATCTTACCTTCTACTCATATGAGCTCCAAAATTATCAAATAACCTCTAGCCATATTTGTTTCCATGATTAAGATCTTCCAAATACGAAACCACAACACTTTGAATCGCCCAAATCGGATAAGAAATGAGAGAGATATGGTCAAAAGAAGGAAATCCCGATTTTATGCATTGTTGGTCATCCGCGACAGTGACACGTGATTGTGCCATGTCACAATCTCATGGCACAATCGCCCGCTATGTACTCAGAGTGCGATTTCGAGTTAGGGCATCTGATGGCTACCTGCGACAGTGCCTTACGACTGTGACATGGCACTGTAGCCTGTCACAGTCGCCTAACTGTATCGAGGGCGTTTTTTTTCCTACTTTTCACCCGTTTTGATCCTGTTTCTCGTCTTGTAGATGATATCCAATATAATTCACTTCAAAAATACTTATTTCAATTATTCAAAGAGTGGAACACAAAGAGGACTCGGGATTTCACTTTACCAAACTCCTAGTTGATACATTGTGTCATTGTCACTATAGCATGACACGATTGTTGGGACCACCAACCACTTGGTACCACCGGTGTCATTGTGAAAGATGTCATAACCGCATGACACAATAGTCGAGACGACCATACTATAAGTAACATCGGTTCTATTGTGACAAATTTCATTATCTCCTGGCACCACTACTCAAACTTTGAAATTAACTCTTATTTATTAGATCGCCCGGTTCAACACTTTCTTCAACCGGGACAAAAATCAAGAGTTACAAGTATATAGAAGCATTGTGGTTAGTCGAAATAAGATTTGTATTTCCCACCTCTGGTTCGTGGATGACACGATTGTTTTCATGGAATGAAATAGTGCAAACATAGGCAGCTTCTTGTGCATCTTAAAGTGCATTTAGATGTCTCTGGGGTTCAAAATCAATGTTGCAAAAAGTAAATTGTATGGGGTGGGTGTACCTACGAATGAGGTTTCAGATATAGCCAAAGATGTTAAATGTTTTCACATGTTTACAGTTCACCTATCTCGGACTTCCAGTGGGCAAGAATATGAACAAGACTAACTCCCAGAACGATATCATCGACAGATGTAAGTTTAAACTCTCTAGTTGGAATCTCTGTTATATGATCGGGGGAAGATTGGCATTGATAAAGTATGGTTTTGGGCAACCTATCTCAGTATTTTTTTTCTCCCTTTTTCATGTTCCAACTCGGGTTGTTAAATCTCTTAAGAGTGTGAGAAGAGACTATTTCTGTGGGGGTCTGATTCTAATTAGAAATGGGCTTGGATAAAGTGGGATACTGGTCTTAGCGTCTTAAACAAACTCTGCCTATGGGGTTAGGGGTGGTAGTCTTCGAGCAGCTAATTGGGATCTTCTTACGAAGGGGTGGTGACGTTTTCTGATGTGTAAGGAGACTTTGTTGGTTCGGGTTATAAAATGCCTTTATGGTGGTAATGGGGGTCTTGGGATCATGGGCATGAGTGGTAGAAGTTCTACTATTCGTCTAGGATTAGTAGGAGCTTGGGGGTATTTTATGGGTGTGCAAAGATTAGAGTAAAATTTGTATTTCATTTTTAGATTCTTTCGGGAAAACGATTTGAAATTGGGGGGGGGGTGTTACGTTTCTGGAAGGACAAATGGTTGGGGAACTTGAGAGTTTAGACTCTGAGTGAGCTATCCCCGAGACTCTTTAGGTTTGAAGTTGTGAAGGATGTCTTGGTCCTAAATGGTTGACGATCAATGGTGTAGGGCATGGAAGTAGGTTCGGTATCCTAGAGATTGTTAGGAGATTTGGAGGAGTTGAAACTCTCTTAGTAACATATCTATTCAGTCATCGGAGGAGGATTGTTGGGTATGGTGCCTTAGCGGTTAAGGCTTTCAGATGATTAATTAATTTATGACAAACTTTTCAGGTGCCGTAAATACTATTCAAATGCAATGGAGTTCGCTTTCTCCAAGCAAGGTTAGCGTCTATATTTGGCGGCTTAGATGGGGGAGAATTCTGGTCAGGGCCATCCATAATTCTAAAGATTTGGATATGCATTCTACTCCTTTTCCATGTTGTGCGCAGTAATGATGTTGAAATCTAGAGCATTGCTTCTTGAAATGGTCGGATATTTTTAATTGGTTGGGGTTGAGCTTATAGCCATCTCTTTTGTTCGATGATTTGATAACGAATACTGTCTCCCATGTCATCCCGAGCTTGAGGCGCTACCTGTGGCAGGCTACCTCTTGGATCACCCTTTATTCGGTTTGGAGCTATCATAATAATTTAATCTTTTCTAGCAGATCGTGCAACCAAATTGATCGTCTTTTTGCGATAAATGTCTTTTCTTTCGATGGATCTCCACGCGTGCAAAGAGTTTCAATATATTGTGGACGGAATGGTGTGGGGGTGAAGGGCTTGACAATTAGGCCTCTCAACTCCATTTGTGAGTTGCTTCTCGTGGGTTTTGGTAGTTCTGGGTTTGGGGATTTTTTCGGTTTTCATCGTCCCCACCCGCTTTGTTGCTTCATTATCTTTGGTTATCTTTCTGTTTGCTTTTGTATGTTGTTTTCATTTGCTCAGGTTGCTGGTTCTTGCTTGGATGTTCTTGTATGTTGCTTGGTTCATGTTGGTTATGCGTCTTGCAGAAGCATTGTTACTCTCTTTTATTTTTAATAAAGCTGTTTTGGCCTTTCAAAAAAAATGGTTTTTAAAATATATCTTATGGAATACTCTATTAATACATAATATTATAAAATTGTTTATTTGAATTTGAATTTGATTTTGAATTTGAATTATAAGTAATTATAGAATTGTAGGTAATTATGAATTAGCATTTATATTGATTTGTTTGAGTTATTGAGGCGTAAGGAAACATATCTTCAACAAAGTGAATGTGGCGAGATGTGTATATTTTGTTTGTAAGAGGATCAAGAAGACGATAAGCACTTTGTGAGGATGAATATCCACGAAGATACAAGGTTTTGATCGGGGTTGAAGTTTGTGGTAAGAGTCTAAAATAGGGAGAATCATTTTGGAGAGTAGTTGTTGGAAGTCGATTAATGAAATAGGTAGCGGTGGTGACCGCAAAAGGCCAAAATTTTAATGGCATGTTGGCGTGAGAAAGAAGAGAGAGTCTGGTTTCCACGATGTGACGATGTCGTCGTTCGACATATCCATTGTGTTCGGGGGTGTGAGGAGGGGATGTGAGGTGTGAGATTCCACAAGAGGTAAGGTGAGAGGCGAGTTTGATATATTCCCCTCCATTATCGGAGAATAATTGTTTAATTTTAGTTTGGAAATAATTTTCCACAAGATTTTGAAAACGTATAAAGGTGGTGAGAGAATCTAATTGATACCATATAAATAAATCAATCAAAAGTTATTTTTCATTGAGTACAAAGGGATGTATATATACATGAGTAGGTTCCTTGAACTTAACCACTATTACAAATCAATATAAATGTTAACTCTATAATTACCTACAAATCAATATAAATGCTAATTTATAATTACCTACAAATTAATATAAATGCTAATTCATAATTACCTATAATTCTATAATCACTTATAATTCAAATTCAAAATCAAATTCAAATTCAAATAAACAATTTTATAATATTATGTATTAATAACGACAATAGAAATTGCATAATCAATGTTAAGGTTTATATTTGTATCATATTAAACAACATGAAATCAAAGGAAACTAGTTGATTCTAGATTATCTTATTTGTTAAAAATGTTCAATAAATAACTATGGTTATGTCGGGGATGTTTAAAAATAAAATATTAATCAGGATTATTACATATCGTAGCATAAGTATGAGCAGACCATGATTGAGAATATCAAACTCTGGTACTACATCGATCTATATAGCGTTTTTGCTAGTCATCGATCGATATGCCAAGATAAAGCATGACTTTACATTTTATAATGCATTTGGTCACCTAAATCCTTTCGAATTGCAGTTAATACTATCCAATGCTAATATTATGTTATATCCTCGCCGTTTTACGGTGATGCATGTCATGTTGGGATATCGAAAGACCTACAATACTGAAAAGATGAGAGTACCTAAGAATACTTGATTAAATTTTGTTAGAGGAAATATAACTAAGCAAATATATCCATCGTATATTTCTTGAACTAGCTCCAACATCGATCACTGTTTCATGCTGCACAAGAAGTCGAGCATGAAGTAAGGAACAAAAAGTCTTGCGACTATTCCGCAACTTAATTAGGCCGCGCCCAAAATTGTTGGACTCACTGTTTCACTTCTCGTGTCTTCTCTTGAGATAAAAGTTGTAGTGTTACCCGTGCAACTCACTTGATTTCAACTTGGCTTCGAGCAACCTTGTGCGTGATTTACGTCGTGGGAAATGAAGGTCACCCGTTTGGTCTGACTTTTGGGCAACTTGCTTTTGTCCATTTTTGCTACACTTCTTTTATCCATGCTTTTCCTTGCACCTTGTCCCCTTGGTATAAAAGTGATTTGCAGCCTCTTTGCAAATCAGATTTTCACTTTATGCTTCCACCATCACTGAAGGCTCTTTTTCTATACTTTTTTCTCTTTAGAACTACTTTACCATAAATGGTATGTGTGTAGAAGTTGGTGTTCTTGACATTTGAAGCTTTGTGTCGATCTTGGATCCAAGGATCTTGTATAAACACTTTGTAATCTCCTTGATGGTAATATAAACTTGCTCTTTCTTACTTTGATGGGTGTACACTATATATCAAATCAATAGTGGAAACATGTTAAATCCTTGTGTTATTTGTGTGTGAACTTGTTATATGCATAGATCCTAGCATATCTAAGATATTAACATAAGACGACCTTTGTTGTCAGCTAATTGTTTCTGTTTTCCATATATTTACTTTTGACAAGATATCACTAGTCACTACCAATAGGAACCCTTCAGCGTCAAACAGGCCATCATTGAATAGTTGCTATAGACATATCCGTGTAAAAGTCTTCATTGTTAGACTCGGCCACAGATCTGGGACAGAGAACATTAGTACATTACCACCTACAATATCCATATAACCACCTCCTAACACCCTACAATAATGTATTGGCACTATATCTTTACAGATGTCGAAATGTGATTTGAAATATGCGTAAGGAAACAGGAAAGAGGTAGCATGTGGTTTTTTCTTCCTAATTAATTGACCCTTTCTGTTTTCTTTTTTTTTCATCGGTGGTCAGATAATTTACCAATAATGTCTAATTTCCCTCATATTATTTGTTAATTGTGCACAGGGCAGATGCAACCTTCAAAAGGGGGGTCCCAAGACCCAGTTAAAAAAATAAAATTACAGGCTAAAAAATATCAAAAATACTATATTTAGCCGTAGTCCCCAGTAAAATTTTCTAAAGACCCCATCTTGCTGCCGATTGACAAAAACAATAAAAAAATCTCTTGAAATCAATCAAAAAAACCGAAAAAATCTTTCGACATCGACAAAAACACTAAGAAAAACCTTCAAAATCGACAAAAATTATAAGAAAATCCCTTGAAATCAACTAAAAATTTTAAAAAAATTCCCGAAACACGTCGGGTGACTTTGCGCGCCTTTAGTCTACCTTAATGAGACCCCAGTGGACAAAAACCCTGGATCCGTCACTAATTGTGCATGACCATCTCAATGGACTCACACCTCCACTAATTCGATGGAACCTTTGAACTGTTAGGAAAACTCCTAGTGGCTTTGGAGGCACTGAATATGATGGTCTTTGGGGAGAGTCCCAAAAGCCCAAGCCATAAATCTATTTGATTATTTTTGACCTATTTTTATGAGGCAAATAATGTATTCTTGCCTCAACTAATTTGATTCTTGTCGGTTGTCATAATTTATTATTGGGTCAAACATGAGACAATAGCTTGTTTTTGTGATGGAACAAGTTGGAATCATAATCTTTGGTGGTCCAACAAGTCAAAATAGGTTTAGCTCCCATCCTATATAAATCATCTTTTAGACTAGACTTTAACTCACATATTAAATTATTAATATCATTCTATTAATAACCAAATCATCTGTAATTCCTATATGAAGTGTGGTTTCGAGGAAAGAAACTGAGACTAAGAAGTCGTGTACCAAATATCATGATGGTCGGTCCTGATATTTTGGAGGTTTCATGCAAGAATATAAATGTGGCCCAAAAAATATTTAGTCGTATTATCAATATAATTCACATATTTTTTTTGGGTTGGGTATTAAAAAACTATCACTACAACAAAACTATAGGCTTAACTTTTTTTGGAGTCATATAAATTTAGTTATATGTTTAACTTTTTTCGTAGTCATATAAACCTAATTTTGTTGCGATGATAGTTTTTTAATTATTTGAATAATCAATGTTTTTTAAATATTAGTTTATAACTTTTATTTTGTTGTTATTTTAATTGTTTATTATTTGAGAATATATATATATATATATTAATAATATCACGTTAATCGAATTTAATTTTTAATTTACTCACATATTTTAATTCCCAGCTCAAAAGATGTGTAGATTTATATTGATTTTCTTTGTTTTCTAAAATTTGATATTTTTAACGTTACTATTGAATTTAATAGTTTTTAAATAAATAAATAAAATTTTTATTTAATACTACTTTATTTTGAGAAATTTTATTTGTGATTGAAAATATAAAATATTTATATATTTTTTAATTAAAAAATCGTGAATTAAATTAAATTTTAGAACGGATTACACTTTTGGTCCTTATAGTTTGTTCAAATACTGAAAATAATCATTTCTAACGGTTGCTAACTAACATTGTTAAAGAGAGGGATCATGGATTTTATGAAAATGAAAAGTTAAGGGCCACCAATGTAGATAGTTTGTTTTAGGGATCAAATCCAAAATTTAAGCAAACCCAGGACCAACAGTGTAATTCACTCTCAAATCAATTTTAAGAAATCTTCTAACAATAAATCTATCGATAAAAATAAAAGTTAACTAGTAACAAAATTAAATTAATCACATAATAAGTACAAATATAATATGTAACACAAGTAGTTTAATATTTCAATAGTGAACATAAGTGGTGTTTCTTTCTTCAATAATAAGTTAGTATTACTACATACATTTTTTAAATGAAGACAAATAGTTATATACTACAATTTTCTAAACATGAATCTTCTAGAATTTTTAGAAGCAAATCTATGATACTTTCATAATTAAGATTTGCAAGAAACTCATTTTCAATCGAAATCAAAGCCAAAGCATTTAATCTCTCTTGAGACATAATCGATCACAAATAAGACTTCAAAAGTTTTAGTTTTGAAAATCTTCTTTCAGCTGATGCAACTAGAATGGGAATGGTCAACAAAATTCTATATACAAGACATGAAACTGGATAAGTATTTACCCTTTTTAGAAAATTTAATATTGCACTAGTTGTATCGTGTTCTGTTTTGTAATAGTTTGAAATCAGTAAAACAATCCTCACCATCAGTATCTGAGATGTGGCCATTTTGTTACCACTTTTCAAGATTGTTGCAGTCTGCCTTCAATTCTTCATTATTCATGGACTTCAACTTTTCTTCTGTAAATAAAAAGCCAAATATTGCTTCGTATTGGTTATATTGCTCAAACATTTTCTCCAATGAACTGGTAGCTTGATCCACTATGTACACAAAATACTGAATTCTAAATGATTCTTGAGGTGAAAGCTACTGTACCGGTTCTGATGACTCAATGTCACTGATAACCTTCATTTCTTAAGTGTTATATGTCATTTTTTAAATCCATTTTTATTCCTTTTACCAACCCAAAATACTCACTTGACCCTTCTTTAACATCTTTAATCTAAATCAGTCTTAAAATCAAGAAATAGCTAAAAAGTCAAATTTCGGAATTTTTGGTACGGTGGCGAGTTGCCACTGTGGCAGTAGTGGCTGGAGCTGCTAAAAATCTTTTTGCATGATTTGTGGCCAAAGTATTGAAAGATATTTCAAAGTGCTTTTGGTCAAAGGCTGAAGCTTTTCACAAAAATAAAAGGAAGGAAACAAGGAGGATGAAGACAAGAGCGGTTAGAAAACAAAGAGTGTGAAGTCCCTTAATTTCTCCTCAAGACCTTTTCTCCTCCCTCAAGTCATTTTCAATCCTCTTTCTTCTTCCACTGTATAAGAGAGCTCTTGGGGATTTCATTTGGGTAATCCATTGCAGCTGAGAAATAGTTGAATCTTTTAGACAATTTTATTGATTGCTAGTTAATTTTAGTTTTCTGCAACTAATTTTAATTATGTACGTCCTGTGGCAGTCTATCACTCTAGCCAGCTTAAGTTTCATGCAATTTATGTTTAACTACTATCTTTTTTACATTATGCACATAATTAAGAGAAGTAGTTAAACCCCTCCCATGGGTGGGTGTGGGTGTAAGCAAAACCCGAGAGGTCAAATTCAAAATGTAACACTTGGGTGTTACCACTTTTTACTAACTCTTCGGTTTGGTCGTTCTAGCTGAAGTTTCATCTCAACGCGGACAAGCTGATCAAACTACAACAAAAATGATTTTATACGACGTCTGAAATGAAAAATCACCCTAAAATTGTTGGTCCCAATAAGGGTCTACAAGAGTTCAATCAAGAGAGAACAGTTTGTAGAAGGGGGGGGGGGTTGAATACAAACACACAGATTTTTGGTTTTTTAAATGAGTTTATTAAAATAAACAAATTTACAGTTACAAGCGGAATTAAAACAAGTTTAAAACCTATTCTATTGTAACTAAGAAACACGAAGTATGATGCACAAGAAGATGAAAGAAAGAATAAAGAGGGTATAAGTCAGATAGAAGCATGCATTAAGATGAAGAAGATATCTTCATTTTATTTATACCCGTTTGTCTTTGAAACAAGACAAAAGGTATATGCCACATCTCAAGCTTGGATAGGAAGCTTGTCCTTGTAAATAAGACAACCATGCTTTTGGCCGAATATGAACTGTACCATATCAGATATGATGGGGACATAAGAGACAAGTCGTACGTCCTTTTCTGACATGGTTCTAGGTTTGACTTTTGTGCATCGAGGATAAGATCAATCTTTAATCTTGCAAAGGAAGCTTCATTTGATCGCTGATACTGAATCTTCAAGGATGAATCTTTAGTATCGCTGAGGCTTCACAAGACTTCACACTTTTGAGTAGACAATCGCTGCTATCGCTGAACCGCTTCAGTTCACTTAGTTGATTATCTCTTTCTTCAGCTAGAGTCTTCGACTGTCGTTGAATGGTTTTCTGGTGTGATAACTGATCTTCAGGTCTTCAGTGATAAGCTCGTAGTGCCTTGACCTTCAGCGATCGCTGATAGCAATCAGCGTGTGCTATCGTTGAATCTAAACAGAAGCTTAACTATGGAATTTCACTAAGTATAGTAAAGGAATCATATTCAAATCATTGAGAGGAGTTATGATCAACAATCTCCCCCTATTTGATTATGATTAAGCAACATAGGAAAATTGCTTTAAAAGACTAGTAAAGGACTTAGGAAATATTAAAGAAAAATTTTCTAAGTGCTAATCTGTAAAGTCTTTTTCAGCTAGTCTATTATCTGAATTGAGTTTCATTTATAAGGATATGAAAGCACAATTTTTACAAGTAGATAAGCTTAAAGTACATTCACTGATTGAATTTTCAGAGTGAAAGATCAGTGAGTAAAAGATAGTGTAACGAAAATAGAACTCTTATGTTCATTGTCCCTTTTACTATTTTCAGGGATCTTTTCAGTACTAGGATGGAGTAAAGTACTTTGAATTTCATTAATTATAATCTGAAGAATTACAGCGAAACGAAATTACAAATATAAAGGTAAAGTACTTGTACACTGAAGAAATATTACAAAGGAAGTAGAAAACTATGACTAGTCAGAGATATTCTCATTTCTTCTTTGTAGCTCATTCTCATAAAGCGTCTTCTGCCGATTCATCAGAGGAGTATCTGACCAGCAGCGCCCAAGCATAATCTTTATGAGAGAGGATGGAGCCTTGTGAATTTCTTGGTTTTTGAAGAGTCCTAAAAATCCTTCATTATCCAAGAATATCATACCAGGTTCAGGTAGTGAGATGATTTCATCTTCTGCATATCTTCGATCTTGAGGGAGAGAGGTACAAAGCATTGATATATCAGGGAGCTCAAGGTGACCAAGAATGCTTTGATAATCAAACTTAGTTTCATGCTCATTTCTGGCACTTGAACTTCCTTCAGCGTTTGATCTTTTCTTTTTGGAAGATTCAGAGAGAGGGGGAACTTGCACATGTTGTGACATTCTTTCCAGCAACTGATTCAGCACACTGTCTACCACGTCCTTGAATTTGGATTTAGAACCCTGAGTGGCGTCTCTGATTTCTAGCCATTCAGTGTATCCATAAATTCCTAAGAATTTAGCTTCTTCTCTCTCTGTTCTGTTTGTCCTTGTCATTCTTACATATACCTTTGGACCACCTCTGTTGGAGTGTCGCCCTTGGATAGGTGCATGAATGATTTTGGCTTCAGATCTTCGAAATTTCAGCCTGTCAGTGCACCAATCAAGCTCTTTGTCTTTCTGCTTAGTGGCTTCAGAGGTCAGTGCACTTAGGATCTTCTGTTGAGCGAGAATTGGATCTACATTTATGTGCTCTTGTGCAAGTTCTTTTTGTACGAGAGCTTTAGCGACCCTTTCACTCTTTTTCAATTGTTCTTGAGTCGCCTTATCTCTTGCAGAGTCTTCTCTAAGCAATTTTCTTGCTAAAGCAAGATCATTCTCAGTTTGCTTTATTTCCTCATCCCTGATTCTTTGTGCTTCCAATGCTTGTTCCCTCTCTTCTCTGGACAAGAAATAGAATTCATCCACCATCCTTATTGGTACGGCTTCAATGGGTTCAGCTTCAGGCACCCTTATTCTTCTTGACTCGAATTCCCTAAGGAACTTTATTCGCCTTTCTTTTTCTTCAGGCTCGCTTATAATCGGCTTTTGAACGCGACGCCTGGGAATGAGGCCTTCTTCTTCTTCAGAGGCAGTTTCAATTATGTACATAAACTGCTCTTCAGAAGAAGGTTCCCTCCTTGAAGTTGAGTCCTTTGGGGGACGGGGATCACTGAGGGAAGGAGAGGAGGAAAAAGTATTGTCAGAGGGAGTTTTTGTGGGTGATGAGGAGATTATGGGAGTTTCAGGGAGAGGTGCAGAGAAAGGGATAAGAGGAAGAGATACCTCAATTGTGGTCTCCCCCTCAGATATAGGAATAGTGGCATCCAGATCTACCACTTCCTTTCCTTTGCCTGAGGGACCGGATTGTTCCTGAGAAGGTTGCGGTCCGTCCCCCAAGGGCTCTTGATGAACGACACCAGGTCTTGACAGTCTGAAGTGCTCTAGTGCACTTCTAATGTCGTCATCATCTTCATCATCATCCATCCCCCCATAGTGAGAGATAGGTTCTTCATCATCTTCTTTATCATCCTTATCTTCTTCTTCTTCATCATCTTCATCAGCAGCTACACCTTCAGGCCGCTGAATGTAAGGAGAGATTCTCTCTTCAGGGAACCTCTTATTATGCTCGGAGATTAGCTCATCAGCGAACTCTTTGGCACATCTCTCCCCCTCAATGCTATCAGGAGGTAGACAATGCACCATCAGAGTGCGAACGTTTTTCTGAACGTCCTTCAGCTTGTCGTCAGCACCTTGAAGCACGGTCCGATCAGCAGTGTTGAAAGAAGAGGAACTTGCCTCAGAGAGCTTTGTAAGCATCTGCATCATGTCGGACTGAGTCTTTTGAATAGACTCAAGGACGGTTGCTTGAGCATTGACCTTTTTCTCCAAGCTTGTCAGGGTCTGATGGAAGGCCCTGTTATCTTCCTTAAGACTGAAAACGTCAGAGATCAGGTTGCTGACATTCGTCTTGATCGCTGGGGTACCAATGATCCGTCTGAAGATCAGCTCCGCAGATGTCTGAAGATTGTCCACCCTAGCCCTTGTGAGAGCACATTCTTTGACCAGATAGTCAATTGCAGGGAATGTCGGGTTGGGAAGGACAATGGGAGGCAGGTCGACGACTGTAGGAAGCTTGGGAGAAGCCATCTCTTGCTTAATTTCCCTGATCTTTGCAGCAGTAGGATGGCCCTGAGGAGATTTTCCTTTCTTCTTGCTGATGGGAGGAGCGCTAGTGGTGGTGGTTGTCGTCGCTGAGGTAGGTACAGAAGTGACACCTGATGATGACATAGATAAAGATGCCAAAAAGATATCCGGATTAGAAGAAGGATGAAAAATTGTATTTGACTCCCTGAGAGTATCTTGAGGATTACTCTTAGGGATTACTTTTGCAAAGGTAGTGTCTAGAGGATCACTGACCAGTGTCTTAGATTATCTGAGAGAGATACTCTGAGGTCCTTTAAATTTGGCCTTCCAAAACTCAGATTGCCTAAACAATAATGAGGTTTGGACTGCGTGCATTTCAGCATTATCAGAGATAGGGACAACTATCGCTGAGTCACTTGCTGAGGTGAGGACCAAAGAAGAGGAGATAGGAGTAGAAGAGAAGGCTGTGGAAGTAGTACCTGATCCAGCTTCAGCAGAGCTGGCTAAGACACCTTCAGTGACCGGAGTCGCTGTTGATGTAGGTAGAGCTGAAGAAGCAACAACGGATGTAAAAACTGTTGAAGTGGTTGTGGCTGTAGTTGGTGTTGGTAGAACATCGAAATCAGAGAGGTGGTCTTTTGAGAGACCAACTTCTTTGGTTTCTTTGCTTTGGTTGCGATGGTCTTTTTATGACCATCAGTTGGTTGTTTCCTCTTATTACCAGCAGTGTCTGGGTTGCTCGCTGTTGGGTTTGACAGCGAGGTAGACACTAGATGAGGTGCTCCAATCACTTGTAGCATATAAGGTGTGAAAGGAGCATCACCTGAACGTTCCTCAATGTCCAGGGATTTCTTCCCCACGATAGAGAAGGAGTGATCGCCGACCTTTGGGTATTCTTCCCCGAAGGCAACTTCCATAATAGTTACGAAGAAGCGAGGGTAGGGGATGACGGGGTGTCTGGTGGCGACATTGATGCGACTGACCATGTCGCTGAAGAAGTAATCCGCGTAGTTCAGGTTGTGGCTGGTGCAGAGAGAGTAAGCAAGGTCTTGAAAGTGCTTGCTAGCCTGATCATGAGAGCCAATTTTCGACCCCAGGCACTGGATCACCTGAGTGAAGATATACTGCCAGCGAGCAGGAAGCATTTTCTTCTCTAACTTAGATCCCACGGTCTTCAGCGAGGGATTCCCCCAAGAGTAGCCAATGGAGTCCACAAATGCATCAATTTGCATCTTAGTCGGTTCAGCGCCCCACTGTTGGTTCTTAGGGCGTACAGGGAGACGCAGAGCCTTCCTGAGAAATCCAGCGGTGAAGGAGAAGGACCCTAGTTCAGGAATTTAGAATTCAATAGCAGGGAGTTGAGTTCCTTTGTCAGTTGTCAGCATGGTATGTACCATAAGGCTTGAAGATGGGAAGTGATGCCGACCGGGTCGTGAACAAATGCATGCATCAAAGGGCATGCCTTGATGAAAGCAGCTCCTTCAGTGAATTGGGGGCGATCTGCAGGGATTTCTACCAACGCTATGTAGTTGCAGGACTTGAAGACTTCTCTTTCCAGAGGGAAGTGACAAGTTGGTGCAGCGACCAGAGTCGTTTCTTCAGCAGCAGAGGAGGTCGCAGCAGATTTACTTGCAGATGCCATTGCTGTGGGAAAGATAGGAACACCAAAGAGGTAAATCCTGGTTTTATACATAAATGTATAAACCAGAGTTTGGTATAAAGAATACCAAATGTAAGATCAAAGAAAACAAATATTTTGATGAACAATATCAAAATGTTTGTTATAAACAATAATAAAAAGCTAAGGTAAATGGATTCAAGTTTTTAAGAAAAAAAAATCTTCTGTTCTAAGGAAAGAACTTAGAACAGGGTTTTTATAGAGGAGAAAAAAACTTTTTAATTTGATCCAGATTATCTTTATTTTTATTTTTAGAGTGTTAAGGAGAAAGGTGAAACAAGATGTTTCCAGTCATAATATAAGGTTTAGATCAAACCTTAGTTGAGTTCTTAGGAGAAAAACACACACAAGCGTATTCTTAGTGTTCTTGAGAAACCTTGAAGATTCGAAGAATTTCTTTTTGCCTTGAGGATTGTTATGAAAGCGGAAGGAGCAAAGTAAGGCAAAAAGAATGCTTAAATAGCAAGAGGAGAGAGAAAGAAAGGAGTGCTAAACGACGGTTTTAGCTTTTTGAAAAACAAATGATGACCTGGCGCACGTTCCAAAAAAGGAGTTGGAATGGAAACATCGCGGTCCGTCGTGTGTCAGAAAAAGGTCTGACGTGTCCTTTTCTTTATTTTTAAAAGATTATAATGATAATTATCCATAAGGAAGGTTTATCATTGATAATTTTAGAAAAATCTTCATCACTAATAATAAAGGATTGTCAGTGAGGAGTTTTAATTTTTAAGAGAGACATTCTTTGATGAGAAAAGATATCAAGGGGTGTTAAAGGTTAGAAGATAATACCTGAGGAGATGGCCTAGATATCGCTGAATCAGAGTTCAGAGAATGGAAAGTTTGAAAGCTTTATTTGTAATCCTTTGTTGGCCACTGATTAATAAATTATTCAGCGTTCAACATACCAAGTTCGCTGATGAGTAGATTGAATCTAGTTTCATCAAGAGGCTTGGTGAAAAGATCAGCGAGCTGATATTCAGTAGGAACAAAATGGAGCTCAACTTCACCATTCATCACATGATTTATGATAAAGTGATATCGGATCTCAATGTGCATGCTTTTGGAGTGAAGTACAGGGTTGTTGGCAATTGCAATAGCACTTGTACTATCACAATAGATAGGAATTTTAGAGAGCTTGAGATTGTAGTCTCTTAGTTGATTTCTCATCCAAAGGATTTGAGCACAACAACTACCAGCGGCTACATACTCAGCTTCAGCGGTGGAAGTGGACACTGAGTTTTGCTTTTTACTTGTCCAACTTATTAATTTTCCACCTAGCAGTTGACACCCACCAGTGGTGCTCTTTCTGTCTATCTTACAACCTGCAAAGTCACTGTCAGAGTAACCAATAAGATCAAATCCTGAGCGTTTGGGATACCAGAGACCAAGATTTGGAGTTCCTTTCGTGTATTCAAGATTCGCTTTACGGCCGATTAGATGGGATTCCTTCGGTTCAGCTTGATACCGAGCACAGAGACAGGTAGCGTACATGATGTCTGGTCTACTCGCTGTAAGATATAGCAGAGACCCAATCATTCCTCGATAGGCAGTGACATTTACAGGTTTCCCATTGGGATCCTTGTTTAATGTCAGAGGTGGCGCCATAGGAGTCTTCGTCACTGAGCATTGATTCATGTTGAATTTATTCAGCATGTCTTTAACATATTTGCTTTGACAAATAAAGATTCCTTTGTCAGATTGCTTAATCTGCAAGCCTAGAAAATATGTTAGTTCACCCATCATACTCATTTTATATTGTTTTTGCATTCTTGCAGCGAAACGAGTGCAAAGTTTGGGTCTTGTGGAACCAAAGATAATGTCATCAACATATATCTGAGCGAGAATAGTATGACCTTTGTATTTTATTAAAAACAGAGTTTGGTCAATTTTTCCACGAACAAATTTTTCTTTAAGAAGAATTTTAGAAAGGGTGTCATACCAAGCTCTAGGAGCTTGTTTTAACCCGTAAAGAGCTTTTTACAGTTTAAAAACATAACCAGGATGGTTAGGGTCTGAGAAACCAGGGGGTTGTTCAACATAAACTTCCTCACTGAGTTTTCCATTAAGAAAAGCACTTTTAACATCTATTTGAAAAACTTTGAAGTCTTTATGGGCAGCATAAGCTAAAAAGAGTCTTATGGCTTTTAAACGAGCAACAGGTGCAAAGGTTTCATCATAGTGAATCCCTTCTTCCTGTTTGTAACCTTGAGCAACAAGTCTAGCCTTATTGCGAATTATAGTCCCGTTTTCATCTAGCTTATTTCTGAAAACCCATTTGGTTCCTATGACAGTTTTACCAGAGGGTCTAGGAACAAGATTCCAGAATTTATTTCTACGAAATTCAGTCAGTTGTTCTTGCATAGCTGATACCCAGCTAGGATCAGAGATAGCTTGATCTATCTTCTTAGGTTCAGAGAGAGATATGAAGTTAACATAAAGACAGATATTACCTGTACCTCTACGTGTTTTGATACCTGCAGTGGGATCACCGATAATCTGATTTATTGGATGATTTGCAGTCCATCGCTGAGCTGGAGGTTGAGGAGAGAGATCAACAATAGATTCAGCGACCTGTTCTTCAGATTCTGGAAAAAGACTTGTTTCAGCAACAGGTACCTCATTTAGAATCAATTCAGGGGATTGATTTTCAGAAGTTGTTTGGTTGTTCAGAGAGGAATTTCCAAGAGAGGAATCAACAACAGGAATCTGATTTAGAGGAGTAACATTCATCCCTGAAGATGGATGATTATTACTTGTTAGGTTTACAGGGGTTTCATCATCACTTGCTTCAGCTTGAGTCTGATTGCTGAAGTATGTTTCAGGTTCCCCATAATGAGATCTCATCCAGGCATTCAATTCTTCATCATCATCATGAGAGTGAGAAGTATGAATGGGACGAGATTCATCAAAGTTAACGTGCATAGATTCTTCAACATGTTGTCTTCTTTTGTTGAAGACTCTGAAGGATTTAGATATAGAGGAGTATCCAAGAAATATACCATTGTCAGCTTTTGGATCAAATTTACCTAAATGATCTCTGTCATTCAGAATGTAACATCTACATCCAAAAATGTGGAAATATTTCAGAGTAGGTCTTCTTCCATGAAATAATTCATAGGGGGTCTTCTTAAATCGTTTAACTATCATGGATCGATTTTGAGTGAAGCATGCTGTGTTAACTGCTTCAGCCCAGAACTGAGTCGGAAGATGCGATTCACTGAGCATTGAGCGAGCCGCTTCAATGATAGTACGATTTCTTCTTTCAGCAACACCATTTTGCTGAGTAGTTCTTACAGAGGAGAAGTTGTGAGAGATGCCTCTTTCTTCAAGGAAGTTATCCAGAGTACTGTTTTTAAATTCAGTGCCATGATCACTTCTTATGGAACGAACAATTAGATCGGTCAAAACTTCCATCTTTTTGATAAAAGAGATAATCATATCAGGGGTATCACTTTTGGATCGAAGAAAGAATACCCATGTGTATCTGGAGTATTCATCAACAATTACTAAAGTGTATTTCTTTCCAGAGATCGATTGGACATTAACAGGTCCGAATAGATCCATGTGAAGTAGTTGAAGAGGAGTGGTCACTGAAGAAACTTGCTTTGACCTGAAAGAGGCTTTTGTCAGCTTTCCCTTCTCACACGCTGAACAAAGAGATTCCTTTGTAAAGGTATGATTTGGTAGGTCTCTGACTAAATCTTTTTGAGACAATTCATTTATTGTCTTAAAGTTAAGATGAGAGAGTCTTTTGTGCCATAACCAGTTTATGTCAGTGGATGCTTTAGAGATAAAGCACATGTTCTCAGAGTGAGAACTGTTCATATTTATGACATATACATTTTCCACTCTTTTGCCTGTAAGGGCAAGCTTATCATTTCCGTCAGTGACAGCACATCTATCCTTTAAGAATAGAACTTTGAAGTCTTTGTCACATAACTGACTGACGCTTAAGAGATTGTGCTTTAGTCCCTCAACGTAAGCAACACGAGAGAATGATGTGGCTCCGTTGGACAGAATTCCATAACCTTTAGTGTATCCTTTGCCATTTCCACCAAAGGTCACTGATGGACCAGCTTCTTCTTTGTAGTCAGAGAGCAGAGATTTTCTGCCTGTCATGTGCCTTGAGAATCCGCTATCAAGATACCAGATACCTTTGGCACTCTGCATACAACAAAAGATTAATTGTTTAAAGGTACCCATACTACTATGGGTCCTGCTTGGTTAGATAGAGGATTGGCGGAGGAGCTACTAGCTGAAGAACTCTCTTCAGTGGATATCTTCACCTTTGATAGTTTTGCAACCTTGGTGGATTTCACTCTCGCTGATTTATCAGCTTGAGCTGCTTTCTTTCCATGAGCTAGTTTATCAGCTCTAGTAGCATTAGGACATTTGCTTGCAATGTGGGTAGTTTCACCACAGTGATAGCATTTCATATATTTAAAGGGTTTGGAAATCAGAGAGGGAGCAGGAAATTTCTCAGGGATAGGTCCAAGAATTCCTTTATCCATGGTCCTTGGAGGTATAACAACCTTTTCAGGAGTAGGAGTGAGATCGATTTTAATTCTGGGGGTTGATCTCTGAGAAAAGTCAGGGACCTTCTTCCCAGTTTTAGAAACTTTCTCTGAGGATTTCTTGTTCCTATCTTGAGTTTTCTTATTCTTAGGAACTTGATTAAGAAACTCGTTCTTGATCACTTTCTTAGAATTAAGAATAGAACGCTTCTCTTTAGAAGAGGAGGAAGACGGGGTTGAAGAGGAAGGATCAGGGATAGAAGAGACAAACATTCCGAATTTAAGCATGCAACGATCATTCTCTGATTCTTCCTTTTCAGGGTTATAGCCTAACCCACTTCTTACTTTCATAGGTATTTGAGCATTGATGATCTCATTGACTTTATCAGAAGCCTTACACCATCCTTCGATGGTTGCCTTTTCAGACTTGAGATCAGCGATGGCCTTTTCCCTATCAGCGATAGCTTGTTGTTTCTCGATGCTTATTGTTTGATTTGCAAAGACTTGGTCTTTGAGAGATTCCTCAACTTTAGAAAGTTCTTTGATTCTTATATGGAAATTTTTTAATTGTTCAGATATGTCAGTGTTAATTCTCTCGGCCTTAATTTTTCCATTTAAAGCATCATAGAAATCAACAGTCATAGCATCGAGAGCTGACAAGTTATCACTTTCAGAAGGTAAATAGACAGAGGGAATAGTTACCCGAGTAGAAGGAGACTCGAGGAAGAAGTCTCGGTGACTTCTTCGCCGTCTTCAATTCTTGCCATCGACGAGAAAGGCAAGATCTTCTTCATCCGAACCGTACTCTTCGCAGGTCTTGGCCTCATCTTCAAGATCCCAGTCAACTTCTTCAGCTACAAGGCCTTTGCCTTTTTGCTGGTTTTTCTTCATATCTTTGTATTTGTTTTTCAGTTTCAAATACTTCTCCTTTTTATCAGAGGTATGGGAGGTAGTGGGAGCAGCAGATTTCTTTGACCTACATTCACTTGCGAAATGACCCTTTCGCTGACAGTTAAAGCAAATCGCTGAGGCTTTCTCAACAGGCAACGATTTCTGCTTTTCAGCGTCAGAGAGGTTGGAAGGTTTTCGAAAATTGCTCTTTCTAGCAAATCTTTTAAAGTTATTAGTTAAAAGGGCTAGAGAGTTATCAAACTCAGAGATGTCTGCATCAGTGAGTTGATCTTCTGAATCAGTTTTTGACCTAATTCAGTAATGGAGGTGACAGTAGAAGAAGGAGCATTTTTGGAAGAAGTTCCCTCAGAAGTCACAAGTGCTAAAGAAGTACTTTTAGCACCTTTGAGTTCATTAATTAGGTTTTTCCTTAGAAGCTGGGATTGTTCCTCATTTAAGAGCATACCATATAATGCACTTAAGGACAAGGTTTCAAGATTCTTTGACAGTTTTATACATGTAGTGTACACTGCCCATTGATCGGGCAATGCCTCCATGAACTTTGTCAGAATTTCAGCATTTGAATAAATTCTATCGACTGATTTAAGATCAATCAGCAGACAGTTAAATCGCTGGTGAATTTGAGAAAGAGATTCACCCTTTTGATACATAAAACTCTCATATTTTCTTACGAGGTTTATGCATCTAGTTACTTTCACTTCAGAAGTTCCTTCATATTGGATACATAATGTATCCCACATGGCTTTTGAAGTCCTCATTTTCATGATAGAATGATAGACCTCATCAGGTAAAACCATTGCTATTATTGACCTAGCTTTAGAGTCAATAGAAATTTCTTTCTTGTCTTCTTCAGTCCATCTGTTAGGAGTTTTAACAATGCTCCTCTCCGGAATGGCTGGAGTAGTAGTGGTGGCAGGAACACTAGCTACTATAGTTGTGGGAACGAATGGTCCATGTTCCAGATAGTAGGGAATCTTGGGGTCAGATCCCTCCAGAAATAGAGACATTCTTTCCTTCCATAATGGAAAGTTATCATGGCTAAATCTAGGTGGTTTAGCTAAAGATCCATTATCGTTATAGTTTGTATTAGGGTTTGACATTTTAAAATAATTTTAAAAAATATTTTAAAGAGTTAAGAAGCAAACACCGCTCTGATACCACTTGTTGGTCCCAATAAGGGTCTACAAGAGTTCAATCAAGAGAGAACAGTTTGTAGAGGGGGGGGGGGGGTTGAATACAAACACACAGATTTTTTGTTTTTTAAATGAGTTTATTAAAATAAACAAATTTACAGTTACAAGCGGAATTAGAACAAGTTTAAAACCTATTCTATTGTAACTAAGAAACACGAAGTATGATGCACAAGAAGATTAAAGAAAGAATAAAGAGGGTATAAGTCAGATACAAGCATGCATTATGATCAAGAAGATATCTTCATCTTATTTATACCTGTTTGTCTTTGAAACAAGACAAAAGGTATATGCCACGTGTCAAGCTTGGATAGGAAGCTTGTCCTTGTAAATAAGACAACCATGCTTTTGGTCGAATATGAACAGTACCATATCAGATATGATGGGGACATAAGAGACAAGTCGTACGTCCTTTTCTGACATGGTTCTAGGGTTGACTTTTGTGCATCGAGGATAAGATCAATCTTTAATCTTGCAAAGGAAGCTTCATTTGATCGCTGATACTGAATCTTCAAGAATGAATCTTCAGTATCGCTGAGGCTTCACAAGACTTCACACTTTTGATGAGACAATCGCTGCTATCGCTGAACCGCTTCAGTTCACTTAGTTGATTATCTCTTTCTTCAGCTAGAGTCTTCGACTGTCGCTGAATGGTCTTCTAGTGTGATAACTGATCTTCAGGTCTTCAGTGATAAGCTCGTAGTTCCTTGACCTTCAGCGATCGCTGATAGCAATCAGCGTGTGCTATCGCTGAATCTAAACAGAAGCTTAACTATGGAATTTCACTACGTATAGTAAAGGAATCATATTCAAATCATTGAGAGGAGTTATAATCAACAAAAATAATACTTTATAGAACACAAGTTTATCGGACCAAACCATAAAGCGTCCTATCTAAAAGAGTTATAATAGGTTTATAGGACGCTTTTAGGCGTTTCAACAAGTTTTTTACGACGCTTTTAAAATAAAGTGTCCTATTAACTATTTTATAGGACACTTATGAAAAATCTTATAAACCTATATTTTTAGGACACTTTTATTTATAGGACATTTTTCAATAGTGACCTATAAAATAACTAATATAACACTTTATTTTAAAAACGTTGTAATTTTTTTGTTAAAACGCTTAAAAGTCGTCCTATAAACCTATTGTAACGCTGCTAGATATGACATTATTTGGTTTGATCCTATAAATTTGTGTCCTATAAAGTATTCTTTTAGAACGCTTTTTCATTTTAGGTGTCCTATAAAATCATTTTTGTTGTAGTGTCACTTGTAAGTAGAGGTGGCTAAAAACCCGTCCCGGGCCGGTCCTAAATCGGTTCCCGGTCCCAAACAGTGTCAACTCGGACCGTCCCGGTCCCATCCAAAATACTTCAGCGTGGTTAAGGTAAATAAAGCCTGGTTATGAGAACCGGTCCCGGGCCCAAACCGGTCCTATACTAAATTGTTTTTGATAAATCTTTAACATTACTTTAATGTATATGTAATTGATTCACTTAAATACACAAAGTATGTTTTATTATAATTTTATAATTGGTTTTCAATTAATTATACTTAAAAGTAATCTTGGTAGGTTTTATGTTAGTTCTGCTTTCAATTTTGGCACATATGAATCATGCCTTGGAGAGCTCTCAAGGCTAGAGTAAGCAACAAATAAGAAAAAGAAATTCTACAGACATAAAAATGGAGCAAGAGAAGAGTATAATGATATAAAAAAATGTCCACAACTACGGCATAAACCTTCGACATAACTTAACATCCAAGCATAAGAAGAAAATTCCAGGACAAACATATTGTATGTAGAAGCCACACTTAAAAAGTTAGAAATACATTTAAAAATATATATAAAAATACATTTTTTTGTAAAAATCAGGACGGTCCCAAACCAGTCCCATAACGGGCCCTTGGCCGGCTCTACGAATCGCTCCAAAAGTGCAACCAGTCCCCATGTTCAGTACTTACCGGTCCCGGGCTAGGCCGGTCATCCATCGGTCCCAGTTCCGGTCCTCCACCGTTCCCAGGCCGGGTCGGGCTAATTTGGCCAAATCTACTTGTAAGTGTTAGATCTTTGACCCAGAGATGGGCGGATCCGAAATACGGCTTGAATGTTGCAAGGAGGTTTGAGAAAATCTTCAATAATAACATAGAGATATGGGTTTTTACATAATCCTATTAAGGTTTAGATGTCGTTCAAGTGGGTGTGTCATAGAGATATGTGCATCCCTCCACATCTGGTGGAACTAAGATCTTCGAGATCTACTTATATACGTTTGCCAAACCGAAGATTAGCATTAGTGGCAACTTTATAATAAAATCGTTTTCATAACCTATATGACGTAGCTTCGAGAGGAGGAAATTATATAAGACTACATTTTGACCAGCTTTATTAATCATTTAAGTTACTTAAATACTCTCATGGAAAACTTACATCCACACCCGCTTGTTATTTAATCGTTATTTTTAGAAAGTTATCAATATTCCAACAATATCAAACAATTTTTATAAATTCAAAACTTTACACCGGAAGCTCGGAAAAATCTTTTATTCTTAGTTGACCAGTCCGTATGGAAAAACGATCTTTGGTACTTAACATTTTATTACTTGTAAAAGAGAATGCAATTGTGGTGTGCACTTGCACCACTATTGTGCCACGGTTCACGTGTGTCTATTTTTCTATCAGTCACTCTCATCAAAATGTCTTTTTTATGAAATATTCTTTTATTCTTTTTCTCGATGAACACCGGATCAATTGCCAAATCAGAAGTTATTACTTGAACATTCAAATGTCTGTTTGATAAAAAATCGGTTGATGGCACCTCTTTGACTTTGAACAAATTGTTCAACTTTTTTCTTTTTTCACGTTTAGAATAACTCGATTCAAATTTTCTAGTCGGAAACATCCTATTTTATATAAAATTGGTCAATGATTATTGGTATATATAAGAACACATATCAACAATAAAGTTATAGAAGAAAACCATAATTAAAAAAATAAGGAAATAAGAATAAAAACTTTAAGATAAAATTTAAGATTTAAGTGAACACCTTAATGGAAAAACTTTTGGTTTTTTATTTTAGAATTTTTTTAGAAAACCTGTTTAAGATACTTTAATAGGCACCACTGGAATCTGGATGGTCAACTTGATGCCGCAACATTACAAAGAAAATGGACTCTGAAATATTAACAAAAAAAACCCTACAATTCCATTTGATTTAAAAAATTAAACATTTGAATTGGAAATCTCCATAGGATTGAGAAATATTATTAGAAAATCTTGAAATATCCTACAATATCATTTCAATTAAAAAAAATTTGAATGCAATGAGAAAAGTTAGAACCAGGGTGTTCTGGATAACAAAGGCAAGCCAACTAGAATGAAACTTGTGTTCTTTTAGTACCTTCGTTGCTATATAACTAATTACTTTATATATATATATATAGGGTCAGGTGAAAGAGAAAACGCCAAAAAAAAGGAAACTGAAGAACATCCTGGTAGCTTTCCATCTGGACGATGTGCACTAATGCATACCGGTAATCTATAACATGCATGTGTGAATATGCATCAATTCATATGTAATGATATAAGCATTGGTGCATTTGATATGAACAAAAAACGCTTGTATACATTAGTTCATGCCATCCAGATAGAAGACTCCGAGGGTGTTCTTCAGTTTTCTCTTTTTTTAGTGTTTATACTTGAACCTCCCTATATATATATATATATATATATAGAGAGAGAGAGAGAGAGAGATGAAGGTTCAAATGAGAACTTTGTAAATTTAAAGGAATAACGGAACACCTTGTGGACCACATATGATGTGGGACCCACATCATATGTGTTCCACAAATTGTTCCTTTGTTCTTTTAAAAATGGGTGGTTCTCGTATGATCCGTCCCCTATATATATAATACATATATATATACCGGAGGCCCCAAAGCCAAACACTAACGGGGTAAATGCTTATCAGCTAGGTAACATTGTAAGATTGTTGATAAACATCTCTTACCCAATAACCGCTACTTGGGTAAGAGTCACTGCCCTAACTTACTAGGTATGATTTTTGGTTGTTGTCATGCCCAAACAGAAATGTAAATGACCCGATAAGCACTTACCCTTTATCATTTGGTACGGCCCATAACAAAGACAAAAAATAGGTTTTGAAGTGAGGATGAAAGTACATCTATATATATATATATATAGGGTCAGGTTCAGGGGAAAATGCCAAAAAAAAGAGAAAACTGAAGAACACCCAAGGAGGCCTCCATCTGGACGGTATACCCTATCATGCATTTGTGCATATGCACTAATGCATATATATATATATATATATATATGCATTGATGCATAGAAAAAAAAGAGAAAACTGAAGAGCACACAAGGAGACCTCCATCTGGACGGTATACCCTATCATGCATTTGTGCATATGCACTAATGCATATATATTGCATTGATGCATAGAAAAAAAAGAGCTCCAATCACTTGTATGCATTTGTGCATATGCACTAATGCATATATATGCATTGATGCATAAAAAAAATACCGTCTAGATGGCGAACTTTCAGGGTATTCTTCAGTTTTTTCTTTTTTTAGTGTTTTCCCCTGAACCTCCCTATATATATATATATATATATATATATATATATATATATAGGGGGGAGGCTTAATCAAATGAGAACTAGATAATTCATGGTAACCGTGAGATCTCATGTGAACCACTAATTTAATGTAATTAAATAAAAAATTTAATTAAGTAGAAAGGGTAATCTTGTAATTTGATTTTTCTAAAACTATATTAATTATATTAGGTTAATAATGAAATAGGAAACCTAATAGCTAGTCACGTTAATTTTCATTGTCCTCCAAGTTCACGCCGACTCAAATGAGAACTAGATAATTCGTGGTAACCGTGAGATCTCATGTGAACCACTAATTTAATGTAATTAAATAAAAAATTTAATTAAGTAGAAAGGGTAATCTTGTAATTTGATTTTTCTAAAACTATATTAATTATATTAGGTTAATAATGAAATAGGAAACCTAATAGCTAGTCACGTTAATTTTCATTGTCCTCCAAGTTCACGCCGACTCAAACAGCGGCTGTCTCCTCCCTTTTCCGCCGGTTGTGTCATCTCCTCCAGACCCTCAAGAACATTGGTGCAAAATCGAGTCCTTCTCCGCACATTTCACACCATCGACTTCTTCCGACCGGCGCTAAAACATCCTCCCTTTGTTGTCGTCTCCGGTTACTATTACAATGGAGTGCTTCTCTGCCGAAACCACCACCACATGTGACGATTCCTTCTCCGTAAAAACCACTACTACCACCGATGACTTCTTCTTCTCCTCCATTCTATAAGGTTTTTGGTTCCGTCGATCTCAACCACGACGATGCTGAGTGGAGAGCCGCACAGATCTGGTTTCTGCCATAAACTTCGTCGCATCTCAACCACTTCGATGGCTTCTTCCAATCGAGGAAAACAATCCACATCAGTTTCGGTTATTCATATCCAGATCTGGTTTATGCACACCCAGTTCGGTTTACATTTCTAGTTTTTGCACAGAACTGGTTTTAGATCAGGATCGTAACCCATATCTTGTCGATGTGATAACGAAGGGTATCACAATGGCATCACAATTGTATTCATCAACCAGATCGGTATCATAATGGGATCACGTCTCAGTGTGTTTTTGTTGTTATACGAATGTATCACGGATTATTTTTGTTGTTTTACAAGGTGTAACACAATGTATCAGTTCATTTACTAAACGTATCACACTATGATTTTTCGTTATTTTATAAAGTGTATCACAGTGTTTGTCGGAATAAAGTTCGTCTGAATAAGGTTTGTCGGAGAGGAGAGGGGAGAGAAAAGAAAATTTAATGCCTAAAATGCCCTTTAATCAAAATTTTAAATCAAATTACCAAAATTATTAGTTTCTAAATTTGAAATTGGATCTCACAGTTATCACAAATTAATCAGATCTCCCTTGAATAGTCCCTTATATATATATATATATATATATATATATATATATATATATATATATATAAATACCCACAAAGAATGATGTGGCACATTCTAAGAGTGGGATTTGCCTAAAATAATTTTCTCATTGTTTTGAGTTTTTAAAATATTAAATAAGTTGAAGACTATTCTACCTCTAAATGCAATTTTTGTATTTTATTATAAGAATGTTTCTTTGGTAACTTCACATTCAATTTAATTATCTTTTAATTCATTTTTACCACCTAACTTCCTAAAGACATTTATTATAATATTTTCATCTTTCCATTATGTGAAAGAGTTATTTCATAATTTTTTATCAAATTTTTAGATTTTCTTAAATTATTTTTTTGGTTACAATAATTGTTTTTCATTACGTCTCTTAGATCTTTCGATTTTTCTTTTTTGTTTTTATCCCTTTTATGTATTATATATAATTTAACTTTTTTTCTTTTCTTTTTTTACGAATTCTTCATCATATTTGCAAATTCCACAATCGAATGTCATTACACAATAAAATGTTTAATCAAGATGAAAGCTACATTTTTATGGTTTATTTTATGTTTTTATGTGAGCTATTTGTTATTACTGATGTGTGTTGTGTTTTTCTTTATGTGTTTTTGTTTTTTTTAATAATATTTTTGATTTGATGTCTAGTAACACCATAATAATGCACATATGCTTGCAAGTTGTAACTAACCATTTTTATACAGTTTTAATGCCAAAACATTATTTTGCAACAATAAGCATAAGATAATGTATGAGATTCTCTTTATTACAAGAAACAGTATCAATGAAAATATATAATTTACATTTAAACAAACCCAATATATTTATCGTCTTATATTACATTTAATTAGTTGTCATCATCAAATTGTATTTTATCTCAACTTAGTCCGGATTTTCTAATAACATACTTTTGCTACCGTCCAACACAAATATATAAATGAAGGCTATAAGGTATTAATATAACATAATAAAAGCTTAATATGCTCAAATCATTAATTATGGTTGAGTTTGGGTTATCTCGCTTTGATGAGAATGAGAAATATTAGAAAATGTAGTTGTGTATATGAAAGGACATGGATAGCTTGAAAATTAATATTAATATAAATATATAAAGGAAGGTTATGAGATATTAAAATGTCATAACAAGAATTCAACACTCTCAAATCATGAATTGTCGTTGACTTTAGTTCATCCCACATTGACAATGAGTAAGAGAGATACAAGTCTATAAATGAAAGTTATAAGGTATTAACACGATGAACGAGAATTTAGTATTTTCAAATTGTGGTTGATTTTGGTCATCCCATATTGATAAGAAGAAGAAATATTGGAAAATATAGTTTAATATATAAAAGGAGGAGTGATGACATGGAAATAGATATCAACATAAATATATTAAGGAATCCTACGAAACTATCGTTATTGGGTTAGCCATAAACTTCACATATTTGCGCGGATTCATATGACATCATCAAATGATACAAATATTGAAAAAACTTAGTTAGGTATATGAAAGGAGGGGGAATTCCTTGAAGATTAAAAACATTGGTTGGCTAAAAATGGGACATTTGCCATCCAATTTTTGGATTAAACGATAATTTAATTTTGAGGTGATGTAATAAAAATATTTTATTAAAAAAACATCTTTAACTTTAAATTTGATTAAATGCAAAATGTTCATTAAAATCAAATCAATACAATCATGGATGTAAATATACATATAATAAAAACAAATATGAAGAATTGTTGGCTAGAAGGTATTGACATGAGATAATGAGAATATAGAATTTTAACAAATAATGAGTTATTTAGCATCGTACCTTCACATGTGTTTTGATCATTGCGCAACTTTAATGCCCTTGGGCCAACCCTGGCCCTGATGTCTAAGAGAAAGAAGTAATGTGTGGTTGAAAGTTCACAACAATTGAATTTGAATTTAAGTTAAAAAAATTATAGTCGTTGTTTTAGTTTTTTTCCTCATTTGAATTATGTTCCATTACATATAGAAGTGTTGTATTAATCACTAATATTGAATTGATTCTGAATAGAAGTGTTTTTTTTTCATTTGAATTATATTTATTTGAAAGAAGTAATATTTATTCATTCATTACCTACGATTTATTGATGATTATTTTTACTGGGGTGTTTGTTTTTAACTTAACGAGCTTAATGGGCGATTAACTTAATTGATTAAGTTATATTAACCTGATTGATTTTAACTTAATATTAAGAGATTGACTTAACATGTTAAGTTGACCTATTATATCTTAATTAAGTGAAAACGTTTTCCAAAATTACCCTTATCCTACAACTTTTAATTAATCACAAGTCGTCTCAATAAAATAAATAAAATTAATAGTTAACCAACATGAATAAATTAAATATTCTAATCAAACAATAATACATATTTTAAGTTATTAAGTATTTTGTTATGACTCATTGAGTACATATTATTTTATGTTATTTAAAATAATTCATATTATTTTATTTATCAAACAATTTATTTTCATTCAACACTTGTAATCTTATATAGACATAAGGCTAAAATGGTAAATTTTGTTGTTCAAATTATTTATTCAGGACAAAAATCAAACACCATTTTATCTTAATTTATTTAAACAGATTAATGCTTAAGCGACAACTTACTATATTCGAAACTTAAGTGATAAAAAATCAAACACCCCCTAACATTTATTTATATGGACAATCTACAAAATACTACCCAAATTTCTCATGTAACCGCACAGATCCCACACTAGTTGGACATATGTTGGAGAATCTGGATTTTCTAGTTTGTGATAACTTGGATAATCTTTTGTATCATGAATGAAAATCACTTTCCAAATACTATATTTCGACCTCATAAATACTTTAGGTTAACATGAGATAAGTACCGGAATAAAATTTACAAAACTGATATATGTTTTACTTACAAATTCACCAGATCGATCGTTTATGTATTTATAAAAGAAGTCGACATTTATGAGCGGCTAGGTGGTTAATATGTAACTACACAACAATTACAACTACTTACATATAAGATTGAGTGATAGCTACAACTGACTTTGAGGCTTTAAGTTAGAAACACCAAGATCAAAAGGACTGGACTTAGAGGCTCCAAGCTCAAAGCTAAGAGGCTCTTATCAAAAGCCTTAGATGTTGAGTGGACTCAGAAGCTTTGAGTCCAAAATATTCACCAAGTTTCAAAACAAATTTGAGAAGCCCCTAAGACCCCACAAAAGGGGAGCACCCCCTTGAACCCCGCCTCAACATTTGTGAGAATGCACTCCGTATCTATTAACTCACATTGTGTTAGCCTTATCACCCAATTGATCTCAAGTAAATCACAATTACATCAAATGATTGGTGACACTAAAATCACCACTAACATGTACATCATGTAGGAACAGGTGGTGGTGGAATATAGGGTAAATTTATCACTGAATTGAATTAAGAATCGTGTGAGAACACTTTCCGTATTGACATTTCAACCCTATGCTTGGGTTCACGAAAATTAATAGAGGATAAGACTCAAAGAACTTGCGTTTTTAGGCACAAAAACGTGAGCAATATTTCTATAGAGAGTATAAGGATTGTTCAAAAAACAGTGTCCAGATTCATGAGTATAAATTCGTATTTATACTCAATAATAACGAAACTGAAATATTAATTGTGGCTGAATTTTAGGAGTAGTGGTCAATTATACAATTTTCAGTAACTGCTCAATAACTGCACCATTAATGCACAGTAACCGTTCAGAAATAACTGATCAGAGTCGACCACGTAGAGCTATGTTCCAAAGTCCAGAAGAGCATCTACATAGGCCATGCAGAGCTTCTGGTCCAAAGTCCAAAGCTTATGTTCTTTCATGCAGAGCTTCTGTAGAAGCCACTTCTAGAGCTTCTGCATAAGCTATGCAGAGCTTCTGCATAAGCCATATAGAGCTTTGTACCCGCCTCTGAACATGCGGTACACAGCTCTGTATCCGAGCTCTTTATCCGAGCTCTGTATCCTTATTTCTAATCAACTTTTCCACTATACTCCAAGTCCAAAACTCTGAAGCGGGACCACCAAGGGGCGCTGCCCCTTGACCACGCCGCCCCTTGACCACGCCATTTCGTCGTTACCAGGTTCATACTCGCCTTATAACAAGTGTGCACTCCGAACCACCTAACTTGAATTAGATCACAGTATGAAAACCATATAGACATCATGTTATTTCCAATCACATAAATGGACCGGCGATACTAAAATCACCAACACATCAAATACGCACAGTAAACAACAATAATAAGATGAAAAGAAATATTGGCATTAAAAGCCAAAGGGGAATGATGAATTAGCTTAAACATCGTGAGTGAGCCGATGGACCCCTCCGGACAAAAACTCATACACAATGTACACCTGACTACCCGAGACGGCACCTACCCATCTTAAGACTTTGATACCTAGCTACGGGTAAGTCGCGAACATGTCTAGTTGATGACAACTTCGAGTTAGCAAATTAAAATAATGTGTAACTGACAAATTACATTGTCGAAGATTATGAAAAACATTTTTAATTAGAATAAATAAAAGATGTTCTCTGAGCTACTTTGACTCGAATGAATGTCCTGAAGAAATCTCAATCAAGTTATGTTATAGAAGAAAAGAGTATTCTTGCATTTTTACCCCCCTATTGAGAAAATCATCGATTTCTCCGCTCATTTATTAGAATACTTTAATCGCAAAAAAAGGCCAATTTATGTCATGTCATTAAATTCCTCTTGATTTACCGGAACTAAAATAATTTTATTTATTCATCTCGGTGCTTTAGTTAAAAGAATCCATTTTAGTTGGAATATGGTCATCCAGTATGATCCCCTAATCTATGGCTCAATGGCTAAAGCATCCAACTCATAATTGACGAGTTCGTAGATAGATGTCCTCTGAAATAACTTCGGTTGAAAGCTTTTTTCCCAGTAACTTCTCCTTGAGGTAGTACATAACCAATTCAACACCACTAGGCGAAAACCAAAATCCTGGACAGATGGATGATTTCCCCATGAAGTAGGAAAATCAAGTGTCCACGCATAAAATATTTTACAGACGAAAACAATATCCCGTATAACAACTAACAAGAAAACAACTAATGATGATAGGTCCAATGGCGGAAAATATCCACCCGAGGCTTCCAAGTGTATTCCAGGTCATGAAGCAGTGCACACGCACGTTTAACGATCGATATGTGAACAGAGATTCACAAGACATTAGGGTCCCTGTAACACATCATAAAAAGTCGATCAAACTAAAAAGCAAGAAAATGAAAAACAATGACTACAACAAAGGTTGGTTTCTAAGGTGCTTTCAAGAAGTGTCCTCTTAAAAGGCTAATAAAACAATTTACTTCTTGAATTATTTTATAATGTAAACTTAACAGAAATTGTATTACTATTATGGACACCGTGAAACCCAATTTTGTCTTGGTGAAAGGAAACGCCATCAAAGACGAATAAATAAGAACATATATCTTGAATTTATCAAACTGAATATCAATATAAATACAATAGAGTTAAAATAGATTCACATACATCCAATTTGGAAGAAGAAATACTCTCAATTAACATACAGTTACGCTATCAATTTGAAACTTGTACCCAACGTAACAATAGGAGATCCCCAAACAATCTTCGAAGAAAGGAACAAAAAAGACAAACCATATTCAATCTGCAGATGAAGAAGCAACTACACTTACCAAGATGATCCAACCTAATTTCAAGTCAAAATCGATAAATTTCTCAAAATCTATTGACACAATTTCTTAAAAAATACAGAGAATACACAAATTCATTGAATTGCATCCCAACCCTAAATTCGTTTCAAATTCTAAAGCTAATAGGATCAGCATCAATACGATAGACAGGAAACTAATGGATTACAACTCCAATATCAAATCAAATACAAGTTCCTCAGATAAACACTAGATGTATCAGGTGTTCGAGATCAATAAACCCTAGAACTGAAAATTAAAAAACAAAATTGCAAAATCGTGGTAAGTAATTAGTAATACCAAGTAGAAAGACAATTGATCTAACCATTAGATTACAGAAAAACCAAATAAACTAAGATTAAAAAGCATAAAGAAAACAAAATCTAGATGGATCGCTTACTTGTAGAAGAGAGAGGAGACGGTGGCGATGGAAATTTGAAGGATGGCAGCGTTGTTGTTCTTGAGAATGAAGGCGATACACGCAAAAGGAGGTGTCAAGGGATTTTATATATGGAAAAGAATAACATTAGTCGTCCCTAACATTTCTGATATGACAATATTGGTCCTTATGAATAAAGAAAACGTTTGTTTAGAACTTTGATTATGGTTTTCATTTTATGTTTAGTTATTCAGTTCGATATTTTTTTCTCCATTATTTATTCCTGACTAGTTACGTGTTCACACAATAAGGGTGCGTTTGGTACGGTGGACAGGGTGCTACAGAACAGGACAGGACATATTTGTCCCATGTTTGTTGTATTAAAATCAATGGACCAAAAGCCTGTTATTTTTCATATCAAATACAATGAAGAAAGTTCAATATAAATACTAAGCTCAATCAAAAGTCTAGGCTAAAAATAAGGTAAGTAAATCAGGATAACTATGGAGATGATCGAGATAACTATGGAGATGATCGAGATAACCATGGAGATGATCGAGATATATATGGAGAAGATAAGGATCATATATTTGAATTCTAATACTCCCCCTCAAGTTGGAGCGTGTAGATTACGAGTGCCCAACTTGCCAAGTAAGAACCGCAGCTGCTCGGTTCCTAATCCTTTCGTGAGAAGATCGGCAATTTTCATTGTAGAAGTGATAGATAGTGGTTCAATCTCCTGTGACTCTACTCTTTCTCGGACAAAGAAACAATCCATCTCGACATGTTTAGTTCTCTCGTGGAAAACCGGATTGTTTGCAATGTGTCGGGCGCCTTGATTATCACAGAATAGAGGAGTTGGCTTGTCCGAGTGGACCTCCAATTCAGTTAGAAGCCATCTCACCCAAAGGATTTCACTGACGGTAGACGCCATGGACCTATATTCTGCTTCAGCGGAGGAACGCGAAACAACTGATTGCTTCTTAGTTTTCCAGGATATGGGTGCACCGCCAAGGAGAAGTAAATACCCAGTCCGTGACTTTCGGGTGTACGGACATCCAAGCCAGTCCGAGTCACAGTAGCCGGTGAGAACACATCCTCCCTCACGTGGAAGGAGAATTCCTTGTTCCGGTGTACCTTTCAAGTAGCGAAGGACCCTATGGGCAGCATCCAAGTGCGGTTGTCTCGGGTCCGCTACGAATTGGCTTAACACGTTCACGGAGTATGTTATATCTGGTCGTGTAGCTTGCAAGTAAAGAAGTCTGCCAACTATACGATGATAACGACTGGCATCAACTTTTGGATCCTTTTCGGCTCTATCAAGTTTCAAATTCTGCTCGATGGGAAACAAACTTGGTTTGCATCCTTGTAACCCACAATCTTCTAGAATGTCAAGTATATATTTACATTGGTTTAGCACGAGACCTTCCGACGTTCGAGTTACTTCTATCCCAAGAAAATACTTGAGGTTTCCTAGGTCTTTAATGCTAAACCTGTCATTCAGATCATCTTTTGTTGCTTGCATTTTTTCCCGGTCGTTTCCAACCATGACTACATCATCGACGTAGATGAGAGCCGCAACAAAACTGTTTCCTTTCTTGTGAATAAAAAGAGAATGGTCGGCTCGAGACTGTCTGAAATCGAGGTTGACAAGGGCTTTAGTAAACTTTTGATACCAATTGCGTGAAGCTTGCTTTAAACCATATAACGAATTTCGTAGACGATAGACTCTAGCATCGCCTTCCTTTGCAAAACCTTGGGGAATCTTCATGTAAATTTCTTCTTTTAAGTCGCCATGTAAAAAGGCGTTGTTGACATCGAGTTGGTGGATTGCCCAATTTCTTTTGACAGCCACAGCTAAGAGGGTTCTGACAGTCACAAGTTTGGCCACCGGAGCGAATGTGTCGTGATAGTCAACGCCCTCCATTTGGGTAAACCCTTTTGCAACAAAACGAGCTTTGTATCTTTCAACTTCACCGTTGGGTTTATATTTGACTTTGTAAACCAATTTTGAATCAATGGGATGTTTTCCTTCTGGAAGATCTTCCAAAGTCCACGTTCCATTCTTTTCTAAAGCTTGAATTTCTTTTCTCATAGCTTCCTTCCACCTGTCATTTTTAACTGCCTGATGAAAGTATTTTGGTTCATCGTTGGAATCGATGGCCGTCAAGAAAGCCTTGTGAGCACTAGAAAATTTTTCGTAAGAAATAAAATTAGATAGAGGGTGTACCGTCGAGGACGCTTGACTTGGTGGAGTTTGTGCATGGTCTACCGATGGGGGAAGTTGAACGTGGTAATCAGCAAAGTGCTTCGATTGACTTCTGTTTCTCTTATCGCGAGTCGGAATATTTGCAGTAGGTTCGACAGCGATACCTTTCGGTTCAAAGTGGGTTTCTTGGTTATTGTTGGAGGTTTCTGGATCGGTGCGTGGCCCATTAATGTCTGGATCTGGGTTCCTTTCATCAAGGTCTTGGGTTAAAACACTTGGTGCACCTGGGCCTTGGACATCAGTGGATTGTCCATTGTCATTGTTCCATACGTTTTGTTCGGTGTCATAATGGACCGACCCATTATATACTCCCTTGTCATCTTGTAGTGGGTCATCGCTTTCACGTTCATCGTCCCTTTTGTAAAACGAAAACTGATTCTCATGGAACCTTACATCTCGTGAAACGATTATCTTATTGTTTTCGATGTTAAATATCTTATAACCTTTGATCCCTTGTGGGTAACCCAAAAACACCCTAGGCCTCCCCCTTGCTTCAAACTTGTCCCCCTTTGTCTCATTACTTCTAAAATAGGTCAAACACCCAAAAACTTTCATGTGTTCGTAGTTCGGTTTTTGTTGGAAAATGATCTCATAGGGGGTTTTGTTTCCTATTACCTTAGAAGGCAACCGATTGATAATATACGCAGCGGTTAAAACGCATTCACCCCAAAATCTTTTGGGGAGTTTGGCCTCAAATCTAAGAGCTCGTGCGGTTTCAAGGAGATGCCTGTGTTTTCGTTCCACTACCCCATTTTGTTGTGGGGTGTGAGGACACGTGGTCTCCAATAAAATTCCTTCCTTATTGTAAAAGTCAATCATTTCATTAGATGTGAATTCCCCACCATTATCACTTCTAACCCTTTTGACTGATCTTCCAAATTGAGTTTTAATCATTTTAGAAAAGTCAATGAGACATTTGTTTGCTTCATGTTTGTGTTTTAGAAGAAAAACCCACACCCCCCGGCTAAAATCATCAACAATGGTTAAAAAATAGCTTGCTCCCGAAAGCGATGGAAAACGATATTTTCCCCAGACACCACAATGCAATAACTCAAAACAACCATTGGTTTTTATTTCACTACTTTGAAAAGGAAGTCTAGTGTGCTTAGCTCTAGAACAAGAATCACACAACTTATTGAAAGAAACATTCTGAAGAAAATCAATCTGGGTAAGTTTTTCACCAGAAGCGTGACCAAGTCTTCTGTGCCACACATCCGTGGTTGTCATTAGAGCCTTCTTCTCGGTTCCAAACATCCCCATCCGGTAAAGACCTTTTCTGCATTCACCCGCACCAATCAAGCTCCTCGTGTGAAGTTTCTGCATTACACAAAAATCAGGAAAGAATGTTATTGCTGATTGGAGATCTTTGCTTAATCGACTAACCGACAAAAGATTGCAAGTGAACTTGGGGATATGAAGAATCCCCTTTATTCTTGCACCCCCAATAAGGTGCATTCACCTTTTCCTTCAACGGGTATGGAATCTCCGTTAGGAATAACTACGGGGTTCTCACTTTGAGATCGGACACTGTTTTCAAGAATCTCGACATCGTGTGTAATGTGTTCGGTCGATCCTGAATCAATTACCCAATCGTTTCCAAAATCAGTTTTACCTGCCATGAAAGCCGTCGGAGTTGAATCGTTCTTTGTTCCCTTTTCGCTGCCTGTAAAGTGCTTCAAAAAAATTTCATATTGCTCATTAGTCAAACCTGGGATGGGGCTTGCACCGGTCTCGATACAGGCAGCTTTGGGTCTGCTTTCGTCTCGCCTTTTGTTGCCCGACCACCAATCGGGATATCCTACCCGTTTGAAACAGCCTTCTCGGTTGTGGCCGTCTTTGCCACAGAATGTGCAGTGTTCCACTACGTCGCCTCGCTTGTTGTCTTTTTGCAGCCGACCTGTCGCGTTGTTGGCTGGAGTTGCCTTCTCTTCGACCATGTGTGAAGGTCTTAAAGGCGGCAGATTCGGTCGTGGGTTTCTTGTCGCCAGATATAGTTCTTTGTCGTTCATCTTCTGCAACAAGGTGGTAAGCGTTTCCCAAACTTGGAACCGGATTCATGGCGAGGATCTGCGTTCTGATGACAGAAAACTTGTTATCGAGTCCCATAAGAAACTCGTAAAGTCTTTCTTTTTCTTTAAGTTCTACCATCTTCTTTCCAACATCACATGTACAACCGTTGCATGTACAACGTGGGATAGAAAGAGCCGCTTGCATCTCGTCCCAAAGCCCGCGCAATTTCGTGTAATAGGCAGAAACAGAGGTGCCTCCTTGTTGTGTTCCGGTGAGGATTTGTTTTAATTCGTATGCTCTAGGAGCACTTTCCTTCCCGAAACGCTCTAGCAGATCGCTCCATATCTCACTAGCAGTACTTGTGTATTTCACACTGTTCCGGATCTCTTTTTCCATGGCCGTTGTGAGCCATCATTTCACCATGGCGTCACATCGCATCCATGTCATATAGTCCACGGCTGTCTTCTCTGGTTTCTTTATGGACCCATCGACAAAACCAACTTTGTTTTTGGTGAACAGGAAGTTCGTCATCTCCTGTGACCAATCGGCATAGTTGTTGTCGGTGAGAACGTCGTTGACATGCATTTGTTTCGGGTAATCCGAGGCATGTATGTAGAGGGGTGAGTTTGCATCGGGACTGGCTTCATGTTTCGAGCCAGACCCTGGGTTTTCTTGCTTGTCGGTGGTCATGGGTGGGGTGGCGGCAGTTTAGGTTTGGTGTTTTTAGGTCAGACCTGCTCTGATACCATATTAAAATCAATGGACCAAAAGCCTGTTATTTTTCATATCAAATACAATGAAGAAAGTTCAATATAAATACCAAGCTCAATCAAAAGTCTAGGCTAAAAATTAGGTAAGTAAATCAGGATAACTATGGAGATGATCGAGATAACTATGGAGATGATCGAGATAACCATGGAGATGATCGAGATATATATGGAGAAGATAAGGATCATATATTTGAATTCTAATATGTTGTACCTTTATGTGGAACAAAGTGGAACTAAGTAGAACAAATGTGGAACACGCAAGTCCCTCCTTACCCTTGGATATGCCATTATGCTCCTAATCTAAGTGGAACACAAGTTGATATACCATTATACCCCTAATCTAATACAAGCGGTTTTCTCTTTCATGCTGATTGCGCTCTTCATCTTAAATTGATTCACCTTTTGTTCTGAAATCGAAAATCGGTCTCAAGTGTGCTCACTATTTCTCCTATAGAAGAGACTCGACTTTTGTTTATGATTTTTTACGATGATCGATTTCACCTTTCTTCTAGCATAAATCGATCTATGTTAACAAGAAAACTGGAGATGCTTATCAGTTTCATCAGACACGCCTCCCTCCTCCCTCCCCAGTTAATCGATTCTTCCTCTACAATCGTTATTTTCTCTCTAAGCCCCAGATCTCTGTCTTTTGATTTTTTTTTCCTGATTTCTGTCTACATTGATCAATCTCTATTAACAAGAAACCCTGGATAACATTTTTGTTAACCATAAAATGAAGCTCCCTATTTTTGGATAGCATAAATTCATCTTTGTGATTGATCCAATTGCTCCCTTCATCAAAATAAACTTGAGTTTTAAGTCTCTGAATACTGTTATGTGTATTTTGTTCAAACGAGAATTAGTACAATTCAATTTGAATAGAACATATTGGTTTACTGAAATTGATTGGTTATTGTGAACAATTTGTTTCTTTTCTCTGAAATTGAAGCTGATTGTTGTGAACAATGATTGATTGTTGTTGTTAATTTTGCAAACAGTCACAATTTGTTGTTGGTTTACTGAAATTGTTGATCACTTGATTGTGTGTGAACAATGAATGATTGTTCTGTTTACGTACCAAATGCACCCTAAGTATATACAATATTCTAATAAAACAAAAATAAAAAGATCTAGGCATTTTAGACATGTATTACGATGAAATATATTTATGTCAGATCCTTTAAAGGATTCCTCTTGCAACATTTTAGTTTTAGAAAAGCTTCCAAGTTATAATCCATGATTTCTTTATCATTGTTACAAATCATGGAAACGATTTCTTGATCCTATTGGTTGAAGTAAGGTCTACATACATACTAATCTTTTTAGACTCTACTTTCAAGTGAAATATAACGAGTTCGTTTGGTTTGATGTTTTATTGGTTGTATGATGTTCATTTGATTGTTTTTACTTAAATAATTTTAAATATTTGACAAATAATCAAACATTTTACTTTGACTATCGCAGATTACAATTTGTATAGTACAAAAAATATTATATCAAATTGTAAAAGAAAAACGATGACTGTTTTTAGAATTTTAGATAATCTAAGAGCAGCCATAATGTGCTTTTTGATAGCTTTTTAGGAGGTTTTTCAAAAAGCAAAAACCTTACTTTGAGGTTTTTCACATAGTGTAGAGGTTTTTGATACAAGGTTTATGGTGAGGTTTTCGTCATAGATCGTAATTGCATGACCTGCTTTTTTAGAGGTTTTTCGTATTTAATCAGTTTTAACTTTATTAAAAAAATTTATAAAAATCTCGTTTTAATTGTGCATACTTTTAAACTTATCATTGTTTTATTTTTCATACTTTTATATAGTATTTACGTATTTCTTAATAATCTAGATATTTATAGAAATTCTACAAATTTCTTGATAACCGAAATTTTTATACATTTAAGTAATTTTTTAGGATACTTTTTTACACTTTTTACTATAAATAAATACCAACTTATTTAGAGTTTCATAATAATTTTTTTTATATAATATATATTTTAAAACTTTAAAAAAAATTATGTATAATATATACATAATTAATGCAATAATATTTTCTTGATATAAATAAATATGTATTTGTATTAACTTTGATGTATTTATTTTTATAAATAAAAATATAAATTATAGGAAGTTAAAATGGTGGGACCCTTAAAAGTTTGAAAAGGTTGTAAAAAAATATGGTTGAGGTTTTTCATATAATGAATGTATGTATAGGTTTTTAAGTTATTGAGGTGGCAATAATGCGTAAAAAAAAGTTAGAAAAAAAGTTTGATGAAAAACCTATACATTATGAGATCAACATATATTTTAATAAGCCTAGTAGTACCATTAAATTTTAATAGAGGAAAATCGGGAGGGAAAGGTTTGGGGGAAATAGAGGAAACCAAAATTTTAATATTTTATCTATTTTTTATAAATTGAACCTAAATGCATTATATAATAAAAATTAAAAAAATTGTTAAGGTTAAAATTAACTAACAAAACTACATTGCGTACAAATATTTTTAAATAATATATATTTTATTTAAAATAATAAATTTTAATTTTAATTTTAATTTAATGAATCTGTGTGTTTAATGAAAAAACAAATCATATATTAAATATTCCTGAATTATTTTTCACTGGTTTGTTTTTTGTTTTTTTCAATAAATTTAGCCATCTATATGATATAAAGTTTTTAAGGTTTTCAATAATACCAGTTAAAACCCACTAAAACGCATTACAATCCGTAAAAATTCATTAAAAGCCAATAAGACCGAATTAAATCCCAGTAAAACTCATATATTACGTATTTGTGTGCAACTATGTACTACATATACTAACGAAAGTGTTATCCTTGTTGACCGCGAGTGCTATTTTAAATATGTCTATAAAATTAGTATACAATTGTATTAAAAAAATCTGAAAATTTATATAATGAACTGTAATTGGCCTTGAGGGTTACATTGACTCTTAATGATAGCCATTCACAGTTTTTAAGCATTATATTTTAAAATCATGTTGGATCTTGATCAACTTTGATCAGCTTCGATGGCTAGTAAGCCTGGATAAGTTCTAATAAGCCTAGTAGTACCATTAAAACCTAGTAAGATCAAATAAATTTTAATCCATCCATTAAAGCATAATAATACCAATTAAAGTCCAATAGCACCATTAAAGCCCAATGTAGCCATTAAATTCCAACAAACGTCTATTATAGTCTAGTAGCACCATTAAAGTCCACTGACACCTTATTACATGTTTGTATGCAAGTATGTATTATATATATATGTATGTGGTGTGTATTGGGCTAAACAAGACCATGAAGACCTATTAAAGCTCAATAAAACCACCTAAGTTCCATTAAAACCAATAAGACCAAATAAAATACAATAACACCATTAAAGCCCAATAGAGTCATTGAGGCCCAACAAACGTCTATTAACGCTCAATAGTACCATTTAAGCTCAATAACATCTATTAATCCCCAATAAGACCAAATAAAAAATAATAGGTCCATTAAAAGCTTAATAATACCATAGAAGTTCAGTAACACAATTAAAGTCCAAACAAACCATTAAAGCCTAACAAACATCTATTAAAGTCAGTAGTACCATTAAAGCCCAATATCATCTATTTAATCCTAATAAGACCAAATAAAGTCCAGTAGCACCATTAAAGCCCAATCGATCAATCAAATACAAACTAACGTTCATTAAAAGACCAATAACATCCATTAGAACCCAAGAACATCATTTGAAGCCCAATAAGAGCAAATAAAACCTAATAAGACCGACTAATGCCCCAATAGATCAAATAAAGTTCATTAGATCCATTAAAGTAAACAAACATCTATTAAAGCTCAATACGATCCATTTAAGCCAAATAAGACCAAATAAACCACAATACATATCAATGAAGGCCAACTGATCCATTAAGGTGCAATAGATCCATTAAGGCACGATAGATCCTTCAATGATCACTAATGACCTATTGCATGTTTGTGTTTGCAAAGAGAAACATACTGCATATATGTGTGTGGTGTGTATTAATTGGACTAAACTAAGACACATTAAAACCCAAAAAGAACTTTTATGTCTTATTAAAGACCAATAATAGAAATGATATCATATTACGTGTTTGTATGTAGGTATGTATCGCATACACGTATGTATGTGTATTGGACTCGATATATGTATCATGTGGTATATATATAAATCTTATTCATCAAAAAATAAAATCAAATACGACTATCTTTATTGAAAAATCCACGGACATCCACCGGTTATCGGCCAAAAACTATTTTCCAAAATAAAAATTAAAAAGAAAATTCACATTTCCGGCGGATTCGGTATTTGCCAGTAATCCACCGTAAATGTGAATTTTCTTTTTAATTTTTCAAAAATAAATTAAATTACCTTATAATTCCGGCGGATTGGTGGATTACCAACGGATTTTTGACTGTCAAAATCCTTCAATTTTCTTTTTTTCAAAAATCCATCTCAAAATCTGATCATGGATATAAAAACTCTTCGATATTTGTCTCTTTAATTTCGGATACTTAATATCTCTCTATTTTATGCTCTCTGATTTCATAAGCATACCCATTTTGCTCTCCAATTTCTCTCTCCGAGATATGGACAAGAAAAAGAAATCTAAGGTTTATAAATCTTCTACCATTTCCACCTCTGCACCTGCTTCTACTGCTACGATACCGAAAAAGCCTTCGGTATCTACCAAAGCCAATATCCTTTCCAAGAAACGGAGGAGTTCCAAAACTCCCCCTAAGATCTCCTCAAAGAAACCTAAGGGAATCTCAAGGGTCAAATACTCACAAGCCACTCACTGATTCCCAAAAATCGTTGGGTGTTGAAATTCTCCCTACTGGACCCAGGGAATTCTTTAAAACCTCACCTACCTCCTTCATGTCCTATGAAAATGACATGATTGTATTTTTGGGGACCCTCACTAAACCCTCATCAACATTCTCTTTGGTTGATAAGGATGACTTGGAACCTTCCCAATTCCAAGGACTATTTCTCCACATCACAGCCTTTCACCCGAGATCTATGATCTTGATGACCTTGCACGTTTCCGTGAAGATTCGGTGAAACCAGTCGAATTGGAGGGACTTTCCCAATTTCACTTTTTTCTTGTTCACCAATACCTCCTTCTAGCAGAAAATGTTTCCACCTGGTGGACTCACCAAAATAAAATTAATTATAATTATTAATTTTGAAGTCTTGATTATTCCTCTGGTGGACTCCGAATATCTTCTACTTTCTCACCTCAATAAAGTCTCTTCTCCCCTCAGCCACTGAGCGGGAGAAAATTCCTGATAAGGCTAAATCAACAATAGCTGAGGAAGAGAAGAAGAAATCTTCTAAAAAGAAGAATTCAACTAAGGCTTAAGTCTTGTAAGCTGAGGAGTAGAAAAAGAAATCTTATAAAAAGGAGAAATCAGCTGAGGGGGAGCATTTCAGCAATTCTAAGAAGAATGAGTCGAAAACAACTGCTGAGGGAGAGAAAATCAATGAATACAATAAGTTAACCCCCGATGAAGACTGAAGGCTAAAAGGCTAAATCGGCAGACTTATCAGGAACACCGAAAAAAAATCTCCCTTTCAAAAGTTGGCCATGCAAGGAAGGATTCATGATATCTCAAATTTTGATATATCAAATCCAACCATCATCAATGCTCCAAAATATGGTATGTTCTCTAAAGATGCTCTTAGGAACATCTGATTTTCCAGGGCTACCAATATTCCTCTTGCCGATAGCAACATTCTTTTAAGCAATTGTAAGTGTTGCTCTTTACAACAAAGATGAAAAAATTCTCTACAACTTAATCATCAATAAACTCAAGAGTAGAGATGCTAGTAGAGATGCTGAAGCTGCAACAATTCCCTTCGGTACCCTGATGCTTGGTATATATGTAAATTTGTTTATTATTTTTTTACTTGTACATATGTTGCACATATTTTTTTCTATACTGTAAATATCGGATACAATAATAAAAATTCCAAAAAAAAAGGAGAAAAAGAAAAAGAAAAATCTCTATGTTAAAAGAACCCAAAAAGAGCAAGAAAGGCTGAAAAGTACTTATAAGTTCTTTTTCAGCTTTCAAGACAAGATATTGGTCTCATCATTAAATAGGGGGAGATTGTTGGGTCATCGATGATTTGTTGATAATTCCTCAATCATTCCTTAGTCAAAATATCTGGTGTCATCATCAAATAGGGGAGATTGTTGGGTCACCGATGATTTGTCGATGACTCTTCAATCTTTCCTTAGTCAAATATTTTGTATCTTAGGTTCTTTATAAAAGCTTGGTTATACTCACTAAGTTCAGCAAATCGAAGACTAGCTGATACCTAAGGAAACATATCAACATTTGTGGAAATGAAGATATGAACGCCGACCTTCTACCAGACTAATGCGCTGAATCATCAACTAAAAAGTTCAGCTGAAACTAAAGACCAAATTCGGTTTGTAGCCGAAATATAGCACCAGCTGAAATGTTCCTTGAACATTTCGTCGCGCTGAATCATCAACTAAAAAGTTCAGCCGAAACTAAAGACCAAATTCGGTTTGTATCCGAAATATAGCACCAGCTGAAATGTTCCTTGAACATTTCGTCGGCTGGAAAACTATATCTGGTATTTCGGATGATATTTATGAAAATACTCTTTGTCATCAATATCTGCAAGAACATGTTGCCCAAGTTTTAGATACAAACATTTTCCAAAGGTTTGTTTGTCTTAATGTAGAACTTGTCCCCCAAGTTTTAGATAAAAACAATATCCAAAGGTTTGTTTATCTACACCAACAACGTGGCCCTCAAGTTGGTGGTTATCAAAAAGTTGATGGGACAACAAATGAAGACTTGAAGAATAGACGAATAGTGTTTGTACCATAAAGTATGGCATCCCATCTTTATCCAAAGGAAACTTAGCCATCAAATGATATTGTGACAAGTGTCTCATGCATTCAAAGCATGAGACACTATAAAAGGAGAAGAAGATATCTCATGCAAACTATGCCTTTGAGTTAGAGAGAGATCTTCTAAGTGAGAAGCTATCGGCATCAACATAACTTTTATGTGTTTAAGTTATGTCTTTATGTTCTAGGTGTTAGATTGTTAGAATAGATTTTATCTGTTCTTTCTGCAACAATCTATTTTCTATGTGTAATTCTTAATATTTTATATTAAAGAATTTTTAAAGTGAAAAACTTTGTGTATTTGTATTCAACCCTCCTTCTACAAATCCTTACTTGTTTTCCATTACCCTAACCGGGGCCAACAGTAATTAACGTTAATTAATTTCAATTAATTTAATTTTTAGCTATCCATCGGAAATCAGCCGGAACCCTTACCGGAATAAAAAATTATTTTTATCTAAAATGGTACCGGCGATTTCCGGCAGAAGCGAACCAAGGTTGACTTTTTTGTATCCGCCGGTGATTTATGGTGGAATAATCTACCGGTAATTCTCGTCGGAAATGCTCTTTTTTCTAGTATTGTTCATGGGGATTGTAGGCATGGGCGTCGTGTTCATCCCCATTGTAGGTTGAAAAGAGAATGGCGCATTTTGTTGAGTAAATCCCCTTGGGAACGAGGGTTTTGCCTAAAATGGAGGTGGTCCAGAGGGCAAAGGTGGATTGACCGAGGTCTTTGCTGGTTTTTAAGTTGTGCAATTCCTTGTTGTGCGGCTTTGAGTTCAACTTTCAATTCTACCAGTGCGACGTTGTTAGCCATCCTTTTCCTGCGATTATAAACACAAAACAACAGCTGTTAGTGCCAAAAAAGATTTGCTGAATAATACCTTTAGATGGGGGCCTCATGGTGGGCGCCAAACAGACTATTTATGCCAAAAATTGGTTTAACAAAATAAATTTAAGGTATTTGTGGATCTTTAACGACTAAAGGTGGGATTCAACAACAAACATAACGAAGAACAGTAAAGTAAATTGACACGAGTAATTGGTGACGCGGAAAAAACACTTTGTCGAGTGAAAAAACCGCGGACGATGGTTGAGATCGTCGATGCACTAGTGAAAATAACGTCAAACAGGGACGTCGACGTTTGGTAACAGCGGTCGTAAGTACAGAGATTACAATATGAATATGAAGAAAAAAATATATATCGTAAATCTGTTGCTCTGCGTCGTGAGTTTTTGTGTTTTGAGAAGATTATGTCGTCCTTTTGAACACCTATTTATACTTACTTTGTTGTATTTATTGGTTTATTTAAGTTTAATAGAGCCCTTCTTTTCAAGTGGATTTGGCGTTTCCGGATGGATCAAGATGTGTTATGGGTTAGAGTGATCAAGTCTATATACGGTATTGTGGTCTCATTGGAGCGCAAATACTTCAAATTGCTTCAAAATGCTCCGAATGATGTATCTATATGTTTCTGCATTACTGAATTTGATCACTTATGAGCAAATGTAATTTTGTCCTCGTCTTCCAAACGTAGATGGAAGTGTGGCAATTTATAATGTGGCCAACCGGGTTTCTATAGATGAAAGTCAAGAGCCAACCAAGAATGAGTTCACATAATCTATGGATTTCTCTTGCCGTGGTGGAGGTGTGTGTGATACAAGTTAATAGAAATTTAAAAAAATTGGTACAAACGAACTTCGTAATGCTAGATATTTCGTGGTTGTTGTTAATTCAATAAAATTACAGTACTTCGGCTACTCAGTGAGTAAATTTTATCAAGAGGTGCATTGAGTACCGCATGCCATAAGGGTGGATGGGAGTAGTTTCCTTCTCCCAAATTAGCACTATTTCTATTCATAGACATCAAACAAAATATTGTAAATCCAAAGTGATTCCGATGAACAATTTTTTTTCTTTTTCTTTTTTCTCAAACAAGTAGTGATGAATATGTAAGAAAAGCAGAAGGTTTATAGGAGTTGATGAAGAAGACAAGTGCATGACAAGGGTGCATATAGAAAGTATAATTAAGTTTGTATGCAACATAATATTTTAATTGACATGCCATTAAAACGAAAAACACCCATGAGTTAGTTATACATGTTGTAGAAAGAAATAACAACGTATCCTTTATTTATTCATAATTAAAAGCATACGACTTTCAACAACATATATATACATTATATATATATATATATAGTTATAGAGGAAGGTTCAAATGATAACTTTGTAAATTTAAAGGAATAAAGGAACACTTTGTGGACCACATATGATGAGGGTCCCACATAATATCAAATCATTTCTGATTTAATATTATTTAATATTAAATCAGAAATGATTTAATATTACATGGGACCCACATCATATGTGGTCCACAAACTGTTCCTTTATTCCTTTAAAAAATGGTGGTTCTCGTATGATCCCTCCCCTATATTTATATGTATGTCGTGTCATACGTAACGTTGGCCAACAACATCTCTCTTAGGGTTGCAGAATGACACCAAAAGAGTCGAGGTAACTCCCATAATTTCCAAAGAATCGGATATAGTTACCCTTAGTGACCGGAAGAGAGAAACTAGTCCCTTCACCTTCACCATATGGCCCCATAGGTCTTCCCTTTGTTGGTAATAAAAGACAAGGACATAATCACTGTATGAGTAAGAGTATTTGGTTTTCCAATTGTTCTGCTAACCTGGATGATCACTACAAGAAAAATTGATCTTCAGATAAGCCTTTTTTTGTATTTACAAGTTTAAAAAGCTTCTCTAAATGAGGGTAGCTAAAGGTTTTAGGGACGGTTTTGAAAGGGTCCGCGTTTGTGTACTTTTAGAGACGGTTTTTTTTGGGTTTTAGATACAATTCAAAAGCTTCTCTAAAGGTTAGTCATTTTTTCCTAAAAAGCTTCTCTAAAAGTTTCTTTAGTGACACTTTTCAACTATTGGTGACGGTTTGGGATAGTTACTAAAAGATATTTTTAGAGAAGGTTTACAAAAAAGCTTCTCTAAATATATTGGTTTTTATTAACCCTTCTTCAAAACCTTATTTAAAGGTTTTCCTTTAGTTACCTTTACAAACCTTCTCTAAAACTCATTTTTAGATACATAAACTCAATACTTTCTCTAAAAGGTGTACTTTAGTTACACTTCTAAACCCTTATATAAAAATTAAACCTTCTCTAAAATACATCTTTAGTTACGCTTTTAAAAATCAATTTCTTCTATAAAGGGTTATATATATATATATATATCAGTTTCATCCATATTTAACCTCTATATATATATATATATATATTAATTATATACATTAATCAACAATTTATAAAAATTCTCAAAACAATAAAATTTCACATTTTTCATATAGAAAACAAGAATCGTTTACAACAAATTTGAAAGTTCAATCTCATTTTCATGCATTTATCCAAAAAAAATCCAATAGAAGTTTAACGATCTCGAGTCTCGGAACCATAGTCTGAAATACTTGGAACTGATTGGCCCGATACAATCGACCTCAACCATTTTACTCAGCTCAACCATTTCACCTTTCATATTAGCAAACTCAGATTTCGTTGACGCAAGTTCGGTTTTGGCTGAAGCAAGCTCGAGTCTGGTTGAAGCTAGCTCGGATTCTGTAGTGGCTAGTCTGGAAGACATCTCACCGTGGCTCAATCGACTTGAGGACCCGGTGTTGTGTCACAAATTCGTAGAGTCGCTCCTAGTGCTTGGGACCCTAGACCATCCCCGAATATATAGCCTAGGGTTTGTTGCATAATCTCTAGATCACAGGGGGGGTTCAGTTGATCCTGCCTCTACTTAATATCCACTATATTCTCCTACAAACAAGAAACATTAGTGTCTATATATAAATGCATCTTAGTGATTTATAAAACGATTAGGACATGCAAAAGATCGTGTTCTTTGTAACTTACATATACGACACACGCGATGCATACCTATTAGGCTCCAGTGGTTCATTTGTTTTTCAATTTATTAATGAACTGTAAATGGTTTTTGATGGGTCGTATTAGGCTCCAGTGGTTTCACAATGTTGTATTAGACTTAGTTGGTGTTAATGAAATGTATTGCATGTTCATGGGCTTTAGTGGGCTTTAACGAGTCTTAACGAACAATAATGAGACTCTTAATGAACCACAATGGGCCTTGATGGGGCTTGCTGGGCTTTAATGACTCTTAATGAACCACAATGGTCTTTGATGGGCTTTAACGACTCTTAACGAACAACAATGGTCCTTGATGGGCTTTAGCGACTCTTAACGAACAACAATGGGCATGACGGGCTTTAACGACTCTTAACAAACTATAATGGTCCTTGATGGGCTTTAATGACTCTTAGCGAACAACAATGGGCCTGATGGGCTTTAACGACTCTTAACGAACTATAATGGTTCTTGATGGGCTTTAACGACTCTTAATGAACCACAATGGGCTTTGATGGGGCTTAATGGGCTTTAACGACTATTAACGAATTATAATGGTCCTTGATGGGCTTTTAACGACTCTTAATGAACCACAATTGGCTGTGATGGGGTTTGATAGGCTTTAACGACTCTTAATGAACTACAATGGACCTTGATGGGCTTTAACGACTCCTAATGAACTACAACGGGCCTTAATTGACTCTAACGACTCTTAGTGAACTACATTGAGGCCATATATATACGTATGTATATATATATATATTAATCATTATCGATCAAACTAATTTTCGTACACGTACATATAGACACATACATACATATATAGACATACATACACACAAATACATATACAACACATACATGCATAGTGTTTATGTGATAAATGTCCTAAAATATTTTTTACGCGTCGAAAGGAGTCATATAAACTTATTACAATGTCTTTAGGTAAAACCCTTTGTCTTTTGATCTTATAATATGTGTTCTATTAGTGGTGTATCATTATGCATATTTATTGATGACGTCCTATAAAACCAATTTTAATTTCAAGTCCGTTACAACTTATTATGAATAAAAATAATTATTCAACATTTGAATATAGATTTGCATGATATATGATTTTAGTTCTTTTAAATATTTTGTAAATAGTAAAACATAATATAATAACAAAATGTTCATTGATTGGATGAATTAAACTGTTCGCAATTGAAACTGCAGGTGATGTTTTGATATCATCTATGTTTTTAAGTTTTGTCGCAAGTTACTAATAGAATAAAGGGTATCACCAAAAAATAATATTGAAGGCCAAAACAATTACAAGATGAAAACATTTAGACGATGAAAGCAATGGATGTGAATTTCAAATACAAATCTCAAAATGTTCTATAAAAAAATTTAGAAGTTTTCATAAAACCGGATTGGGACTATTTTGTTAGACACATGTCTTAATTTTGTTTTATCTATATAAAATCAGATATAGACACATGCCTGATTAATTTTTTATATTTCTACAATATTTCTTGGAAAAAAAATCTGATGGAATATTTTTTTAAAACAAATCTACAATAATTTGATGGAATATTTTTTTAAAACAAATCTACAATAATTTAATAAAAAAAACAGATCTGGTATCCTCATACTTAATTATGATATGATATATAACAACAAAATAATTATTTAAATTTCCCAACATAACCACGGTTGTTTTTGAACATTTCCATCACATGTTTTTAACAAATAAGATAATCTGGATTGAATCGGTTTCCTTTGTTTAATATGATACGAAGATAAACCTGGACATTAATTAATTAAGCAATTTCCAATATTAAGATTCCATAATGTATATTTTAAAATCCGTAAATAATCAGCATTGATACTCTATGCTTTTCAAATTAATAAATTTGATAGAATATATAATATATATACATAAAATATGTACATCACTTTGCTCATAAATGGTCAAATTCACTAATCAAGAAAACTGTATATACACCATCCGGTGAAATATGAAACACGCGGCGGCCATGAGACCACCAATCCTCTATATGGACGTCACTTTACATTATCGGTTGAATTAAAAGTGATGAAGTAGGGTGTATCACTACTAGAAAATTGAGCATTTTCAATGAAAATTTTCAACGAAAAATGTCGTTGAAATTTCTCTATGAATTTTAAAGGGATTATTGACAAAACATAAATTTTCTACGAATTTTCAACGAATTTCCGTTGAAAATCTCTCACAAAATGCATTTTCAACCAAAAACTTTTTGACGAGACATTCCGTTGAAAAAAATTTGGTTGAAAATGCATATATGTTTGTGAGAGATTTTCAACGGAAATTCGTTGAAAATTCGTAGAAAATTTATGTTCTGTCAATAATTCTCTAAAATTCGTAGAAAATTTTCAACGACATTTTCCATTGAAAATTAATTTCCGTTGAAAATACTCAATTTTCTAGTAGTGTATATCTAAAACTACAGGATTGATATGCGACAAAAGTGGGAGCTCTGAAGTTGTGCGGATTCTAGTTATTTATAACAAATCATTGATCAAATTCATTCCTAGTGTGACACTGTTCAAGTCTTTTTTCCCTTTGGTTCTTCGTTTTTTACTTCAAATCCGTTAGTACGTATTAAGAAATATACATAAGTGTTCAACATTTGAGTATAGATTTGCCTGATACATGCTTTTAGTTCTTGTAATTTTTTTAACAATAAATCATAATACAATTGCAAATTGCACTACTAGCAAATTGAGTATTTTCAACGGAAATTATTTTTCAACGGAAAATGTCGTTGAAATTTTTTTACGAATTTTAGAGGATTATTGACAGAACATAAATTTTTAAACGAATTTTCGTTGAAAATCTCTCACAAACGTATATGCATTTTCAACCAAAAATATTTCAACGGAATGTCTCGTCTAAAAGTTTTTGGTTGAAAATGCATTTTGTGAGAGATTTTCAACGGAAATTCGTTGAAAATTCGTAGAAAATTTATGTTTTGTCAATAATTCCTTTAAAATTCATAGAAAATTTTCAACGACATTTCCGTTGAAAATTTTCGTTGAAAATACTCAATTTTCTAGTAGTGTTGTTGATGAATTAGATGAATTGTTTACAATTGAAAGTGAAGGTGCTGTTCTACTATCCATATGAGTTTTTAACTTTTAGTTCTATCTCTCTCTCTCTATATATATATATACAAGATACGAATTGAAAGCAAACAATGGGTATAAATATATATATATATATATGTGTGTTTTCTCAAATATCAGTAGTTGTGTTGTGTTAAGGTAGAAGAACAATGAAACTGATTTTCATATTAAGTTGCTCCTCTCCTGATCTCAAAAGATTGCAAAACAATTTGTCTGACAACCCGCAAGCTAGCTCTTCACCCATGTGAAGGGATGGTTCCTCTGAACTTGGTTGTGAGCGGTAATTGCGTGGTGGATTATATGAATTAGTTAAATATTATGAAAAACGAAGGCATTCAGCACATGATTAATATTAATTCCTTCAATAATATTATATCTCTTGTCTATAAATAAGCTTGCATGCAGTGAGGGATGTGCATCATAACATCATCGTCTGCTCCTGAACTTTGTTCAAATACTATTCAATTCATAGCAATAGCAAAGGAAATGGTATGCTCTTTCACTATAAGAAGCTAGCTAGTTGAGCATTCAATTCCTTAAGTGAATGCGTGGTTTGTGATTACCAGTACTTGATTAATATCTTTATGTTAATTTTCTGTTGTATTTTTGATCCATATGCAGGCTAGTCAAGTAGAGGTTGGACCATGGGGAGGTGACGGTGGAGTTAATCCCTGGACATTCCAACCAGATGGTAGGATTGTCGGTTTCCTCATCGCTAGTGGAGTCGTAGTAGATTCCATCAGGTTCACTTATGAGGATAATGATCAGGTCTCACACCATTCTGAGACATATGGTGGCGATGGTGGCACAGTTAATCCACTTGTGAGTTCTCAGTACATCTATTATAAATATATATATATATATGTATATGTATACATATACAGGTATGAATGATATCTTCTTATATTATATGTCACATATAAAACACTTATGATGGATTTGTTTGGACTACTCAGGTGAATTTTGTTGCTGATGAGGACCTCATCCAGGTCAGCGGAACAACTGGAATTTTTTTTAATGGTGGTACGTTGATCACGTCTGTCTTTTCATACCAACCTAGGGAAGACGTATGGGCCATACAGCGAAGGTGAAGGGACTAGTGGACTAGTTTCTCTCTGCCAGTCACAAAGGGCAAGTATATCGGATTCTTTGGAAATTACAATGCTTACGTCGACTCTATTGGTGTTATTCTGCAACCCTAAGAGTGATGCTGTTGGCCAACATTAAGTTATGTATGACACGACATATATATATATGCCGTTGGAATTCGTATGTGTTTCTGAATAAAAAAACAAGGTTGAGAGAAACCTATGATGTTATTTCTTTTTACTACTATACATGTGTAACCAACTCATCTATGTTTTGTGTTTTTCGTTTTAATGGCATGTCAGTTAAAATAAAATATTATGTTGAGCAGAAACTTAATTATAGTTTCTATAAGCACCCTTGTCATGCCCTTTCCTTCTTCATCAACTACTCTAAAGCTTATGCTTTCCTCACATAAAACTATCCAAAAGCTTACAAAATCACATCTTACTCCAATTCCATTATCCAAAAGCTATTCCAAAATAACAAGAACAAGAAAACACTATATAGAACTTACCTGGTTTGAGCATCATGTAAAAAAAACTAATATTTGTTTCCATTTAATAGAGCCGGGTTGCATCATTCCAAATTCTAGGGAGTACTTAATGTCAGTAAAACAAGATTGGCTTTATAGGACGCCAATAATAAATAAGCGTACTAATATACCACTTTATAGAACATAATATTAAAAGACCGAAAAATAAGTGTCCTATCTTAAAGAGTTGTAAACAAAATTCGATTTACAGGACGCCAGTAATAAATAAGCGTTATAATATACCACTTTATAAAACACAACATTATAAAAGCAAAAAATAAAGAGTCGTGTATCTAAAGACGTTGCAATAAATTTATAGGACCATTTTGGATTTCCTAACAAGTATATTGTGACACTTTTATAAATAAATAAAAAGTGTCCGGTTTTATTAGACATAATTTTAAAATGTGTTCTATAAACACAAACATCGTATAAAAAGATGAGTTTATAAGATAAATTCTCAAAATTGACCTATAAACTAGTTAATGTGATTTTTTTATTATTAAAAATTTTCCTAAAATATTTTTTACGCGCTGAAAAGAGTCATATAAACTTATTAAGTGTGTCTTTAGATAAAACGATTTGTTTAGATAAACGCTTTGTTTTTTGATCTTATGATCTGTGTTCTATTAGTGGTCTATCGTTACGCTTATTTATTTTGCGGCGTCCTATAAAACCAATTTTAATTTCAAGTCCGTTACAACTTATTAAGATATAAAAATAAATTATTCAACATTTGAATATAGATTTGCATGATATATACATGCTTTTAGTTCTTTTAAATATTTTGTAAATAGTAAAATATAATATAATTACAAAATATTGGATGAATTAAACTGTTCACAATTGAAACGGCAGGTGCTGTTTTAATATCATCTATGTTTTTATGTTTTGTCGCAAGTTACTAATAGAATAAAGGGTATCACCAAAGGATAATATCGAAGGCCAAAACAATTACCAACTGAAAACATTTTGACGATGAAAGCAATGGATGTGAACTTCAACTACAAATCTCAAAATGTTCTATAAAAAAATTTAGAAGTTTTCATAAAACCGGATTGGGAATATTTTGTTAAACACATGTCTTATTTTTATTTTATTTATATAAAATCAGATCTAGACACATGCTTGATTAATTTTTTATATTTCTACAATATTTCTTGAAAAAAAAATCCGATGGAATAATTTTTCTAAAACAAATCTACAATATACTAATAATAAACAGATCTGGTATCCTCATACTTAATTTTGATATGATATATAATTATAAAATAATTATTTAAATTTCCCAACATAATCAGGGTTGTTTATTGAACATTTCCATCACATGTTTTTAACATATAAGATAATCTAGATTGAATCGGTTTTTTTTTGTTTAATATCTCACGAAGATATACCTTGACATTCATTAATTAAGCAACTTCCAATATTAAAGATTCCATAATGTACATTTTCAAATCCATAAAATAATAAGCATTGATACTCTATGCTCTTCAAATAAATAAATTTGATACAATATATAATATATACATAAAATATGTACATTACTTTGCTCATAAATGGTCAAATTCAGTAATTAAGAAAAATGTATATACACCATTAGATGAAATAGAAAACACGCGGCGGCCATGAGACTATCAATCCTGTGTATGGACATCACTACACAATATCGGTTGAATTATAGTACATATTACAAAGAAAGAAAGTGAGGAAGTTGGGTGTATCTAAAACTACAGGATTGATAGGGGACGAAAGTGGGAGCTCTGAACTTGTGCGAATTCTAGTTATTTATAACAAATCATTGATCAAATTGATTCGATTTCAAATTCGTTAGTACGTATTAAGAAATATACATAGGTGTTCAACATTTGAATATAGATTTGCCTGATACATGCTTTTAGTTCTTGTAATTTTTTTAACAGTAAATCATAATACAATTGGAAAATTGTTGATGAATTGGATGAATTAAAGTGTTTACAATTGAAAGTGCAGGTGGTGTTCTACTATCCATATGAGTTTTTAACTTTTGTCGCCGGTCACTAATAGAATAAAGGGTATCATCGACGGATAATATCGATGGCCAAAACAATTACAGGACGAAAACATTTACACGATGAAAGCAATGGATGTGAACTGCAAATACAAATAATGTTCTATTAATTTTTTTTTTTGGATTTTTCATATAACCGGATTCAGATTATTTAATTAAACAAATGTCCTAAATTTATTTAAAAAACAGATCTCGTGAATAATTTTTTAAAACATATCAGGAATACTTAATTATGATAGGATATATAATAGCAAAACGTAGTTTGTATTTAATTATTTAAGTTTACCACATAACCACGGTTGTTTAAATATTGAACATTTCCATCACATGTTTTTAACAAGCAAGATAATATGGATAAAATCAAATTTCTTTTGCTTAATATGTACGACTTGACATTGATTATGCAATTTACAATTTTCAAGATTCCATCATGTATATTTTAAAAACCCTAAATAACCACCCTTTTGATCCTCTATGGTTTTTCAAATAAAGAAATTTGAGATAATAATATAAAAAATAGATATGATTGTTTTTTTGTGATAAAGAGCAATCGGAGAATACATTGCCATACATTTTAAATTTTGGTTGAAAATGCATGTTTGTGAAAAAATTTCAACGGAAATTCGTTGAAAATTTATGTTCTGTCAATAATCTATCTAAAATTCGTAGAAATATTTCAACGATATTTTCCGTTGCAAAAGTTCTATTGAAAATACTCAATTTACTATTAGTGGTTTATTGTAATAAAAAGCAATCGGAGAATACATTGCCATACATTTTAAATTATAGAAAACTGTATATTGACTATCTAGCAAAATTACTTGATATTGCAATAGACGTGTCTGTCAGCATTCAAATAATCCATTCTTCCCAAAAATAGCATCACTTGAAAAAAATTAAATGTGAGCTCCAAAAAACTATTATCAACGACACTTTCAAACAAATTGCGTGCTAAATATATATATATATATATATGAACAAGTTTAATGAAAAACCTTAAAAAACTAAAAACACGTTGGTAGCCGTCCATGTGTGGACATAAAAATGCATACTCGTAATTTTTAACATAGAAAAAAAACATATTTAATTACTTGTATGCATTTATGAATACCTGGAGCTGCTTCCAAGCTAATTTTTTCTTTTATTTTTATTTTTGTAGGTTTTTCCTAAACCTTCCTCTTCCTCTGTCTCTCTATATGTGTGTGTGTTTTCTCAAATATCAGTAGTTGTGTTTTGTTAAGGTAGAAGAACAATGAAATTGATTTTCATATTAAGTTGCTGCTCTCCAGATCTCAAAAGATTGCAAAACAATTTGTCTGACAACCCGCTAGCTAGCTCTTCACCCATGTGAAGGGATGGTTCCTCTGAACTTGGTTGTGAGCGGTAATTGCGTGGTGGATTATATGAATTAGTTAAATATTATGAAAAAAGAAGGGATTCAGCACATGCTTAATATTAATTCCTTCAATAATATTATATCTCTTGTCTATAAATAAGCTTGCATGCAGTGAGGGATGTGCATCATAACTTCATCGTCTGCTCCTGAACTTTGTTCAAATACTATTCAATTCATAGCAATAGCAAGGGAAATGGTATGCTCTTTCACTATAAGAAGCCAGCTAGTTGAGCATTCAATTCCTTAAGTGAATGCGTGGTTTGTGATTACCAGTACTTGATTAATATCTTAATGTTAATTTTCTGTTGTATTTTTGATCCATATGCAGGCTAGTCAAGTAGAGGTTGGACCATGGGGAGGTGACGGTGGAGTTAATCCCTGGACATTCCAACCAAATGGTAGGATTGTCGGTTTCCTCATCGCTAGTGGAGTCGTAGTAGATTCCATCAGGTTCACTTATGAGGATAATGATCAGGTCTCACACCATTCTGAGACATATGGTGGCGATGGTGGCACAGTTAATCCACTTGTGAGTTCTCAGTACATCTATTATAAATATATATATGTATATGTATACATATACAGGTACGAATGATATCTTCTTATATTATATGTCACATATAAAACACTTATGATGGATTTGTTTGGACTACTCAGGTGAATTTTGCTGCTGATGAGGACCTCATCCAGGTCAGCGGAACAACTGGAATTTTTAATGGTGGTACGGTGATCACGTCCTTGTCTTTTCATACCAACCTAGGGAAGACGTATGGGCCATACGGCGAAGGTGAAGGGACTAGTTTCTCTCTGCCTGTCACAAAGGGCAAGTATATCGGATTCTTTGGAAATTATAATGCTTACGTCGACTCTATTGGTGTTATTCTACAACCCTAAGAGTGATGCTGTTGGCCAACGTTAAGTGATGTATGACACGGCATATATATATATATATATATATATATATGCGGTTGGAATTCGTATATGTTTCTGAATAAATAAACAAGGTTGCGAGAAACCTATGTTGTTATTTCTTTCTACTACTATACATACTATACATGTGTAACCAACTCATCTATTTTTTTTCGTTTTATTGGCATGTCAATTAAAATATTATGTTCAGCAGAAACTCAGAAACTTAATTATACTTTCTATAAGCACCCTTGTCATACCCTTTCCTTCTTCATCAACTACTCTAAAGCTTATGCTTTCCTCACATAAAACTATCCAAAAGCTTACAAAATCACATCTTACTCCAATTCCATTATCCAAAAGCTTACAAAATTACAAGAACAAAACTGAAACAATAAAAGAAAAAACTATATAGAACTTACCTAGTTTGAGCATTATGTAAAAAAACTAATATTGATTTCCATATAATAGAGCCGGGGTGCATCATTCCAAATTCTAGGGAGTACTTAGTACTACCCTCAACTTTAAAACAAGTTCAGTAAAACAAAATTGGTTTTATAGGATGTCAATAATAAATAAGCGTCCTAATATAACACTTTATATAGATCATAATATTATAAGACCAAAAAATAAAGTATCGTGTCTAAAAGAGTTGTTAACAAAATTCGATTTATAGGACGCCAGTAATAAACAAGCGTCATAATATGCCATTTATAGAACACAATATTATAAGAGCAAAAAATAAAGTGTCATGTATCTAAAGACGTTGCAATAAATTTATAGGACCAATTTGGATGTCCTAACAAGTATATTGTGACACTTTTATAAATAAATAAAAAGTGTCCTGTTTTAATAGACATAATTTTAAAATGTGTTCTATAAACACAAATGTGGTATAAAAAGATGTGTTTATAAGATAAATTCTCAAAATTGTCCTATAAACTAGTTAATGTGATTTTTTTATTATTAAAAATTTTCCTAAAATATTTTTTACGCGCTGAAAAGAGTCATATAAACTTATTACAATGTCTTTAGATAAAACGATTTGTTTAGATAAACGCTTTGTTTTTTGATCTTATGATCTGTGTTCTATTAGTGGTCTATCGTTACGCTTATTTATTTTGCGGCGTCCTATAAAATCAATTTTAATTTCAAGTCCGTTAGAACTTATTAAGATATAAAAATAATTATTCAACATTTGAATATAGATTTGCATGATACATGCTTTTAGTTCTTTTAAATATTTTGTAAATAGTAAAACATAATATAATTACAAAATATTGGATGAATTAAACTGTTCACAATTGAAACGGCAGGTGGTGTTTTAATGTCATCTATGTTTTTAAGTTTTGTCGCAAGTTACTAATAGAATAAAGGGTATCACCAAAGGATAATATCGAAGGCCAAAACAATTACCAAATGAAAACATTTTGACGATGAAAGCAATGGATGTGAACTTCAAATACAAATCTCAAAATGTTCTATAAAAAAATTTAGAAGTTTTCATAAAACCGGATTGGAAATATTTTGTTAAACACATGTCTTATTTTTATTTTATTTATATAAAATCAGATCTAAACATGATTAATTTTTTATATTTCTACAATATTTCTTGAAAAAAAATCCGATGGAATAATTTTTCTAAAACAAATCTACAATATATTAATAAAAAACAAATCTGGTATCCTCATACTTAATTTTGATATGATATATAATTATAAAATAATTATTTAAATTTCCCAACATAATCACGGTTGTTTATTGAACATTTCCATCACATGTTTTTAACATATAAGATAATCTAGATTGAATCGGTTTTTTTTTGTTTAATATCTCACGAAGATAAACCTTGACATTCATTAATTAAGCAACTTCCAATATTAAAGATTCCATAATGTACATTTTCAAATCCATAAATAATAAGCATTGATACTCTATGCTCTTCAAATAAATAAATTTGATACAATATATAATATATACATAAAATATGTACATTACTTTGCTCATAAATGGTCAAATTCAGTAATTAAGAAAAATGTATATACACCATTCGATGAAATAGAAAACACGCGGCGGCCATGAGACTATCAATCCTGTGTATGGACATCACTACACAATATCGGTTGAATTATAGTACCTATTACAAAGAAAGAAAGTGAGGAAGTTGGGTGTATCTAAAACTACAGGATTGATAGGGGACGAAAGTGGGAGCTCTGAACTTGTGCGAATTCTAGTTATTTATAACAAATCATTGATCAAATTGATTCGATTTCAAATTCGTTAGTACGTATTAAGAAATATACATAGGTGTTCAACATTTGAATATAGATTTGTCTGATACATGGTTTTAGTTCTTGTAATTTTTTTAACAGTAAATCATAATACAATTGGAAATTGTTGATGAATTGGATGAATTAAAGTGTTTACAATTGAAAGTGCAGGTGGTGTTTTACTATCCATATGAGTTTTTAACTTTTGTCGCCGGTCACTAATAGAATAAAGGGTATCATCGACGGGTAATATCGATGGCCAAAACAATTACAGGACGAAAATATTTACACGATGAAAGCAATGGATGTGAACTGCAAATACAAATAATGTTCTATTAATTTTTTTTTTTTGGATTTTTTGTATATCCGGATTCAGATTATTTAAATATACAAATGTCCTAATTTTATTTTATTTATTTAAAAAACAGATCTTGTGAATAATTTTTTAAAACATATCAGGAATACTTAATTATGATATGATATATAATAACAAAATGTAGTTGGTATTTAATTATTTAAGTTTTCCACATAACCACGGTTGTTTAATTATTGAACATTTCCGTCACATGTTTTTAACAAGCAAGATAATATGGATAAAATCAAATTTCTTTTGTTTAATATGTACGACTTGACATTGATTATGCAATTTAAAATTTTCAAGATTCCATCATATATATTTTAAAAACCCTAAATAACCACCCTTTTGATCCTCTATGGTTTTTCAAATAAAGAAATTTGAGATAATAATATAAAAAAATAGATATGATTGTTTTTTTGGGATAAAGAGCAATCGGAGAATACATTACCATAAATTTTAAATTTTGGTTGAAAATGCATGTTTGTGAAAAATTTTCAAAGGAAATTCGTTGAAAATTTATGTTCTGTCATCTCTAAAATTCGTAGAAATATTTCAACGATATTTTTCGTTGCAAAATTTCATTGAAAATACTCAATTTACTATTAGTAGTTTATTGTAATAAAAAACAATCAGAGAATACATTGCCATACATTTTAAATTATAGAAAACTGTATATTGACTATCTAGCAAAATTACTTGATATTGCAAGAGACGTGTTGTCAGCATTCAAATAATCCATTCTTCCCAAAAATAGCATCACTTGAAAAAAATTAAATGTGAGCTCCAAAAAACTATTATCAACGACACTTTCAAACATATTGCGTGCTAAATATATATATATATATATATAGATGAACAAGTTTAATGAAAAACCTTAAAAAACTAAAAACACGTTGGGAGCCCTCCATGTGTCTGGACATAAAAATGCATACTCGTAATTTTCAACATAGAAAAAAAACATATTTAATTACTTGTATGTATTTGTGAATACTGGAGCTGCTCCCAAGCTAATTTTTTCTTATATTTTTCTAGGTTTTTCCTTAAACCTTCCTCTCTCTATATATATATATGTGTGTGTGTGTGTGTGTTTTCTCAAATATCATTATTTGTGTTTTGCTAAGGTAGAAGAACAATGAAATTGACAGTGTCTTTAGATAAAACGATTCGTAGTGTCACACTGTTCAAGTCTTTTTTCCCTTTGGTTCTTTGTTTTTTTATTTCAAATCCGTTAGTACGTATTAAGAAATATACATAATGCTTACGTCGACTCCATTGGTGTTATTCTGCAACCCTAAGAGAGAGTGATGCTGTTAGCAACGTTAAGTTATGTATGACACGACATATATATATATATACATATGCCGTTGGAATTCGTATGTGTTTCTGAATAAATAAAAAATCTTCATTGATTGGATGAATTAAATTGTTCACAATTGAAACTGCAAGTGGTGTTTTAATATCATCTATGTTTTTAAGTTTTGTCGCAAGTTACTACTAGAATAAAAGGGTATCACTAAAGGATAATATCGAAGAGCAAAACAAATTAATGGATCAAAACATTTAGACGATGAAAGCAATGGATGTGAACTTCAAATACAAATCTTAAAATGTTCTATAAAAAAAATTTAGAAGTTTTCATGAAACCGGGCACTATTTTGTTAAACACATGTCTTAATTTTTTTTATCTATATAAAATCAAATCTAGACACATGCCTGATTAATTTTTTATATTTCTACAATATTTCTTGAAAAAAAAATCTGATGGAATATTTTTCTAAAACAAATCTACAATATATTAATAAAAAATAGATCTGGTATCCTCATACTTAATTATGATATGATATATAATAACAAAATAATTATTTAAATTTTCCAACATAACCACGGTTGTTTATTGAACATTTCAATCACATGTTTTTAACAAATAAGATAATCTAGATTGAATCGGTTTCTTTTGTTTAATATGATACGAAGATAAACCTTGACCTTAATTAATTAAGCAATTTCCATTATTAAAGATTCCATAATGTACATTTTAAAATCCATAAATAATAAGCATTGATACTCTATGCTTTTCAAATAAATAAACTTGATAGAATATATAATATATACATAAAATATGTAAATCACTTTGCTCATAAATGGTCAAATTCAGTAATCAAGAAAAGTGTATATACACCATTCCGTGAAATAGGAAACACGCGGCGGCCATGAGACCACCAATTCTGTATATGGACATCACTATACAATATCGGTTCAATTATAGTACATATTACAAAGAAAGAAAGTGACGAAGTTGGGTGTATCTAAAACTACAGGATTGATATGGGACGAAAGTGTGAGCTCTGAAGTTGTGCGAATTCTAGTTATTTGTAACAAATCATTGATCAAATTGATTTGATTTCAAATTCGTTAGTACGTATTTAGAAATGTACATAAGTGTTCAACATTTGAATATAGATTTGCCTCATACATGCTTTTAGTTCTTGTAAAATTTTTTAACAGTAAATCATAATACAATTAGATGAATTAAAGTGTTTACAATTGAAAGTGCAGGTGGTGTTCGACTATCCATATGAGTTTTTAACTTTTGTCGCCAGTCACTAATAGAATAATAGAATAAAGGGTATCACTGACGAATAATATCGATGGTCAAAACAATTTCAGGACGAAAACATTTACACGATGAAAGCAATGGATGTGAACTGCAAATAGAAATAATGTTCTATTAATTGTTTTTTGGATTTTTCATATAACCGGATTCAGATTATTTACTTAAAACAAATGTCTTAATTTTATTTTATTTATATAAAAAACAGATCTCGTGAATATCATTTTAAAATAGATCACGAATATTTAATTATGATATGATATATAATAACAAAACGTATAGTTGGTATTTAATTATTTAAGTTTTCCACATAACCACGGTTGTTTATTGAACATTTCTATCACATGTTTTTAACAAGCAAGATAATCTGGATTAAATCATTTTTCTTTTGTTTAATATGGTACGACTTGACATTGATTATGCAATTTCCAATTTTGAAGATTCCATCATATATATTTTAAAAACCCTAAATAACCACCCTTTTGATCCTCTATGGTTTTTCAAATAAAGAAATTTGAGAGAATAATATAACAAAAATAGATATGATTGTTTTTTGTGATAAAGCGCAATCGGAGAATACATTGCCATACATTTTAAATTTTGGTTGCAAATGCATGTTTGTGAGAGATTTCAACGGAAATTCGTTGAAAATTTATGTTCTGTCAATAATCCGTCTAAAATTCGTAGAAATATTTCAACGGCATTTCCCGTTGGAAAATTTCCATTGAAAATACTAAATTTTTTAGTAGTGGTTTCTTGTGATAAAAAGCAATCGGAGAATACGTTGCCATACATTTTAAATTATAGAAAACTAGGTAGCAAAATTATTTGATATTGCGAAGAGACGTGTTGTCAGCATTCAAATAATCCATGCATCCTAAAAATAGCATCACTTGAATAAAATTAAATGAGCTCCAAAAAACTATTATCAACGACACATTCAAATCAAATGGCCTGCTAAACTATATATATGTATATATATATATAGAGGAAGGTTCAAATGATAACTTTGCATTTTTAAAGAAACAAATGGACACTTGTGGATCACATATGATGTGGGTCCCACATAATATTAAATCATTTATAATTTAATATGATTTAATATTAAATCATAAATGATTTAATATTAGCGTACCCACATCATACGTGCATTCACAATTTGTCTTTTGTTCGCTTTAAGAAAGCGTGGTTCTCATTTCGATCCCTCCCCTATATATATATATATATATATATATATATATATATATATATATATATATCTGTATGAACAAGTTTAATGAAAAACCTTAAAAAACAGATACACGTTGGGAGCCATCCATCTGTCTGGACATAAAAATGCATACTCGTAATTTTTAACACACATTAATGCATAGAAAAAAAACATATTTAATTGTTTGTATGCATTTGTAAATACCGTCAATGCTCCCAAGCTAATTTTAGCTAATTTTCTCTTTTTTTATAGGTTTTTCACTAAGCCTCCCCCCTCTCTCTCTCTCTATATATATATATGTATATATATATATATATATATACACAAGCATGGGCAGATGTAGATTACAAAATCTGGGGGGAAGGGACCCCACTCAAGTGGTCAAAAAAAAAAATTAGATAGGCTACAAAAAGTCAAAAATACAAAACTTACCTTTAGTCCCTTAGTCCCCAGTAAAATTTTTCAAGGGACCCCATCTTGCCGTTGATTGCCAAAAACACTAAAAAGGTCTCTTAAAATCAATCAAAAAACCGAAAATTATTTCGAAATCGACAAAAACACTAAGAAAATATCTCAAAATCGACAAAAACACTGAGAAATTCTTCGAAATCAACTAAAAACTTTAAAATTTTCTCGAATTACTTTAATTAGGGTAAAAACACATCGGGTGACTTAACGTGTCTTTAGTCTACCATAATTGGGACCCCAATAGGCAAAAATCATGGATCGAATCCGCCACTGTATACAACATACGAATTGAAAGCAAACAATATTGTTTGCTTGGGTATAATTATATTATGTGTGTGTGTGTGTTTTCTAAAATATCAGTAGTTGTGTTGTGTTAAGGTAGACGAAGAATGAAATTGATTTTCATATTAAGTTGCTGCTCTCCAGATCTCAAAAGATTGCAAAACAATTTGTCTGACAACCCGCTAGCTAGCTCTTCACCCATGTGAAGGGATGGTTCCTCTGAACTTGGTTGTGAGCGGTAATTGCGTGGTGGATTATATGAATTAGTTAAATATTATGAAAAACGAAGGCATTCAGCACATGCTTAATATTAATTCCTTCAATAATATTATATCTCTTGTCTATAAATAAGCTTGCATGCAGTGAGGGATGTGCATCATAACATCATCGTCTGCTCCTGAACTTTGTTCAAATACTATTCAATTCATAGCAATAGCAAAGGAAATGGTATGCTCTTTCACTATAAGAAGCTAGCTAGTTGAGCATTCAATTCCTTAAGTGAATGCGTGGTTTGTGATTACCAGTACTTGATTAATATCTTTATGTTAATTTTCTGTTGTATTTTTGATCCATATGCAGGCTAGTCAAGTAGAGGTTGGACCATGGGGAGGTGACGGTGGAGTTAATCCCTGGACATTCCAACCAGATGGTAGGATTGTCGGTTTCCTCATCGCTAGTGGAGTCGTAGTAGATTCCATCAGGTTCACTTATGAGGATAATGATCAGGTCTCACACCATTCTGAGACATATGGTGGCGATGGTGGCACAGTTAATCCACTTGTGAGTTATCAGTACATCTATTATAAATATATATATGTATATGTATACATATACAGGTACGAATGATATCTTCTTAAATTATACGTCACATATAAAACACTTATGATGGATTTGTTTGGACTACTCAGGTGAATTTTGCTGCTGATGAGGACCTCGTCCAGGTCAGCGGAACAACTGGAATTTTTAATGGTGGTACGGTGATCACGTCCTTGTCTTTTCATACCAACCTAGGGAAGACGTATGGGCCATACGGCGGCGAAGGTGAAGGGACTAGTTTCTCTCTGCCAGTCACAAAGGGCAAGTATATCGGATTCTTTGGAAATTATAATGCTTACGTCGACTCTATTGGTGTTATTCTACAACCCTAAGAGTGATGATGTTGGCCAACGTTAAGTTATGTATGACACGACATATATATATATATATATAAATATATGTCGTTGGATTCGTATGTGTTTCTGAATAAATAAACAAGGTTGAGAGAAACCAATGTTGTTATTTCTTTCTACTACTATACATGTGTAACCAACTCATCTGTGTTTTTTGTTTTAAAAGGCATGTCAATTAAAATATTATGTTGCGCAGAAACTTAATTATACTTTCTATAAGCACCCTTGTCATGCCCTTTCCTTCTTCATCAACTACTCTAAAGCTTATGCTTTTCTCACATAAAACTATCCAAAAGCTTACAAAATCACATCTTACTCCAATTCCATTATCCAAAAGCTTCCAAAATCACAAGAACAAGAAAACAGTATATAGAACTTACCTAGTTTGAGCATCGTGTAAAAAAAAACTAATATTGGTTTACATTTAATAGAGCCGGGGTGCATCTTTCCAAATTCTAGGGAGTACTTAATACTACCCTCAACTTTAAAACAAGTCAGTAAAACAAAATTTGTTTTATAGGACGCCCATAATAAATAAGCGTCCTAATATACCACTTTATAGAACATACTATTAAAAGACCGAAAAATAAAGTGTACTATCTAAAAGAGTTGTAAACAAAATTCGATTTATATGACGCCAATAATAAATAAGCGTTATAATATACCACTTTATAGAACACAATATTATAAGAGCAAAAAATAAAGTGTCGTATCTAAAGACGTTGCAATAAATTTATAAGACGATTTTGGATGTCCTAACAAGTATATTGTGACACTGTCTTAAATAAATAAAAAGTGTCCTGTTTTATTAGACATAATTTTAAAATGTGTTCTATAAACACAAATTTCGTATAAAAAGATGAGTTTATAAGATAAATTCTCAAAATTGTCCTACAAACTAGCTAATGTGTGATGTTTTTTATTATTAAAAATGTCCTAAAATATTCTTTACGCGCTGAAAAGAGTCATATAAACTAATTACAGTTTCTTTAGATAAAACGATTTGTTTTTTTGATCTTATGATCTTCTATTAGTGGTCTATCGTTACGCTTATTTATTTTGCGGCGTCCTATAAAACCAATTTTAATTTCAAGTCCGTTACAACTTATTAATAAATAAAAATAATTATTCAACATTTGAATATAGATTTGCATGATACATGCTTTTAGTTCTTTTAAATATTTTGTAAACACTAAAATATAATATAATTACAAAATGTTCATTGATTGGATGAATTAAACTGTTCACAATTGAAACTGGAGGTGGTATTTTAATATCATCTATGTTTTTAAGTTTTGTCGCAAGTTACTAATAGAATAAAGGGTATCACCAAAGGATAATATCGAAGGCCAAAACAATTACAGGATGAAAACATTTAGACGATGAAAGCAATGGATGTGAACTTCAAATATAAATCTCAAAATGTTCTATAAAAAAATTTAGAAGTTTTCATAAAACCGGATTGGGATTATTTTATTAAACAAATGTCTTAATTTTAATTTATCTATATAAAATCAGATCTAGACACATGCCTGATTAATTTTTTTATATTTCTACATATTTCTTGGAAAAAAAATCCGATGGAATTTTTTTTATAACAAATCTACAATAATTTAATAAAAAACAGATATGGTATCCTCATACTTAATTATGATATGATATATGATAACAAAATAATTATTTAAATTTCCCTGCATAACTACGGTTGTTTATAGAAAATTTCCGTCACATGTTTTTAACAAATAAGATAATCTACATTGAATCGGTTTGCTTTGTTTAATATGATACGAAAATAAACCTTGACATTAATTAAGTAATTTCCAATATTAAAGATTCCATAATGTATATTTTAAAATCCATAAATAATGAGCATTGATACTCTATGATTTTCAAATAAATAAATTTGATAGAATATAGAATATATACATAAAATATGGACATCACTTTGCTCATAAATGGTCAAATTCAATAATCAAGAAGAAAAATGTATATACAGCATTCTATGAAATAGAAAACACGCGGCGGCCATGAGACCACCAATCCTCTATATGGAAATTTTACAAAGAAAGAAATTGAAATTTTACAAATACAAGTAAATGACATGAACGAAATGTACACTAATTAATTATATGAAAGGCTTAACTAGGTTGTTCTTTGCTTAATTATTAGATTGTGATGAGTGCCAAAACTGCTTCTCCATATACATATCCTAATGTTTTTTAGATGAAGGATATGTTGATTGCACATGTATGTGATTCTCGTAACAATCGTGACCGGTTGCCCATTGGACTTGCTCGTGATGACTTGGTCAGATTCTCGTTAATGCACAAGTTGATATCTATAGGTTAAGGTGGTTGGACAGATGCAACGGAGATTGCGAGCTGAGACGCTTTGGCCGGGTCCACAAAATTTTTATTTCAAACATCATCTTGCTGATGAAAGAATAGGAGAGGGAAATACGGTAATAGCGATCAGGGCGCAAGCTTCAGGTACGACTAGAGCATGTACTGATGGATTTTCATGGGTCGAAGTTGCCAAAAGTCAAGTTACACTCTAGATTAGCCCTTCTAGTTAGTTAGTGTGTTGTACGAACTGATTTTTTTTATTGATCATTTGAATAGAAATATAATAAATTAAATTTGTTTTATTTAAACCCATGAATGTTCTGTTAGATCTATTGAACAAGATGACTCCGTTTGTAAACAGTTCATGTCTTTTGTATTTAGTGTGGTTTATTCGTTTATGCTCTCTAGGATTTAATCGTCTATTTAATAGAAACCTTTGAATTAAAGCTCACAGTTTTTCTCATATTTTTCATTTGCTTTTTTGTTGATGAAGATTAGTTAAAATAATGTCCTTACCTAGACTAGTGGACTGAAAACTTTGTTGAGTTGAACTTAAATCTTCAATCCCACACAGTTTGAAGTCATGAAATTGAGTTTTGATGATGTTGGTTTTTTTGAATTCAAACATGCGTTTATGTGTGGAAACACAAAATTAATATTGTTAATTTCATGTATTTACAAGGCAATATAATGCAGCTACGACTTTAGAAACACAGTCTTTGGTCTAGATAGGTATGTTCGCATCTAAAGTTGTGTCTATACTATCCTATAAAGCACTGGGTAAAAGATCAGACAATATTTTATGCATGTAATACAAGTTGTTTGCTTTAGCTTTATATTTTCAAGGTATTGCTTACTGGCATTGTGCAGGTGGACAATTGCTTTCATGCAACATAATTAAGCATTTTTCTTGATTTGTCTGATTGAAAGTATGATGAAGTTGGGTGTATCTAAAACTGCAGGATTGATATGGGACGAAAGTAGGAGCTCTAGAGTTGTGCGAATTCTAGTTATGTATAACAAATCATTGATCAAATTGATTCGATTTTTATATGCTAATAGAGTGGGAGTGCATCATTCCAAGTGTGACACTGTTCAAGTCTTTTTTTTTCCTTTGGTTCTTTCTATTTTTTTTATTTCAAATCTGTTAACACGTATTAAAAAACCATGCGCAAGTGTTCAACATTTGAATATAGATTTGCCTTATACATGTTTTTAGTTCTTTTAAATATTTTGTTAACAGTAAATCATAATATAATTACAAACTGTTGTTGATGAATTGGATGAATTAAATTGTTTACAACTGAAAGTGCAAGGTGGTGTTCTACCATCCATATGATTTTTTAACTTTTGTCGACAATCACTAATAGAATAAAGGGTATCACCTACGGATAATATGGACGACCAAATTAATTACAGGACAAAAACATTTACACGATGAAAGCAATGGATGTGAACTGCAAATACAAATAATGTTCTATTAAAAAAAATCTAGAATTTTTCGTATAACCGGATTCAGATTATTTGCTTAAACACATGTCTTTATTTTATTTTATTTATATAAAAAACCGATCTCGTGAATATTTTTTAAAACAGATCAGGAATATTTAATTATGATATGATATGTAATAAGAAAACGTAGTTAGTATTTAATTATTTAAGTTTTCTACATAACCACGGTTGTTTATTGAACATTTCCATAACATGTTTTTAACAAACAACATAATATGGATTAAATCCATTTCCTTTGTTTGATATGGTACGAATATAAACCTTGACATCGATTATGCAATTTCCAATTTTGAAGATTAGATCATATATATTTTAAAAATCATAAATAACCGCCCACTGATCCTCTTTGATTTTTCAAATAAAGAAATTTAAGAGAATAGTGTATACAAAAAATAGATATAAATGTTTCTTGTTATAAAAAGCAATTGGAGAATACATTGCCATACATTTTAAATCATAGAAAACTGTATATTGACTAGCTAGCAAAATTACTTGATATTGCGAAGAGACATGTTTTTAACTTAACGAGCTTAATGGACGGTTAACTTAATTGGTTAAGTTATATTAACATGTTTGATTTTAACTTAATATTAAGAGATTGACTTAACATGTTAAGTTCACCTATCATATCTTATTGTATTAAGTGAGAACTTTTTCCAAAATTACCCTTATCCTACAACTTTTAATTAATCACAAGTCGCCTCAATAAAATAAATAAAATTAATAGTTTACCAACATGAATAAATTAAATATTCTAATCAAACAATAATACATATTTTAAGTTATTAAGTATTGTGTTATGACTCATTGAGTACATATAATTTATGCTATTTAAAATAATTCATCTTATTTTATTTATCAAACAATTTATTTTCATTCAACACTTATAATCTTATATAGACATAAGGTTAAAATGGTAAATTTTGTTGTTCAAATTATTTATTTAGACAAAAATCAAACACCATTTTATCTTAATTTATTTAGACAGATTAATGCTTAACCGACAACTTACTATATTCGAAACTTAAGTGATAAAAAATCAAACACCCCCTAACATTTATTTATATGGACAATTTACAAAATACAACCCAAATTTCTCATGTAACCGCACAGGTCCCACACTAGTTGGACATATGTTGGAGAATGTGGATTTTCTAGTTTGTGATAACTTGGATAATCTTCTGTATCATGAATGAAAATCAGTTTCCAAATTCCAAATATATACTATATTTCGACCTCATAAATGCCTTTAGGTTAACATGAAATAAGTACCGGAATAAAATCTACAAAACTGATATATTTTTTAACTTACAAATTCACCAGATCAATCGTTTATGTATTTATAAAAGAAGTCGACATCTATGAGCGGCTAGGTGGTTAATATGTAACTACACAACAGTTACAACTACTTACATATAAGATTGAGTGATAGCTACAACTGACTTTGAGGCTTTAAGTCAGAAGAACCAAGATCAAAAGGACTGAACTCAGAGGCTCTAAGCTCAAAGCTCAGAGGCTCTTGTCAAAAGCCTTAGATGTTGAGTGGATCAGAAGCTTTGAGTCCAAAATATTCACCAAGTTTCAAAACAAATTCGAGAAGCCCATAAGACCCCACAAAAGGGGAGCAGCCCCTTGAACCCCGCCTCAACATTTGTGAGAATGCACTCCATATCTCTTAACTCACATTGTGTTAGCCTTATCACCCAATTAATCTCAAGTAAATCCTAATTACATCAAATGATTGGTGACACTAAAATCACCACTAACATGTACATCATGTAGGAATAGGTGGTGGTGGAATATAGGGTAATATGATCACTGAATTGAATTGAGAATCGTGTGAGAACACTTTCCATATTGATATTTCGACCCTATGCTTGGGTTCACAAAATTTAATAGAGGATAAGACTCAAAGTACTTGTGTTTTTAGGCACAAAAACGTGAGCAATATTTCTAGAGAGTGTATAAGGATTGTTCAAAAACCTATGTCCAGATTCATGAGTATAAATTGTATTTATACTCAATAATAACGAAACTAAAATATTAATTATGGCTGAATTTTAGGAGTAGTGGTCAATTATACAATTTTCTGTAACTGCTCCATAACTGCACCGTTAATGCACAGTAACTTTTCAGAAGTAACTGGTCAGAGTCCACCATGTAGAGCTCTTTTCCAAAGTCCAGAAGAGCATCTACATAGGCCAGAGCTTCTGGTCTTTTATGCAGAGCTTCTACATAAGCCACTTCTGCATAAACCATACAGAGCTTGTGCATAAGCCATACAGAGCTTCTGCATAAGCCATACAGAGCTTTGTACCCGGCCTCTGAACATGCCGTACAGAGCTCTGTATCCGTATTTCTGATCAACTTTTCCACTATACTTCAAGTCCAAACCTCTGAAGCGAGACCAGCGCAAGGGGCGCTGCCCCTTGACCATGCCATTTCGTCGTTACCAGGTTCATACTCGCTTTATGCACTCCGTACAACCTAACTTGAATTGGATCACAGTATAAAACCCGTATAGATATCATGTTATTTTCAATCACATAAATGAACCAGCGATGCTAAAATCACCAACACATCAAGTACGCACAGTAAACAACAATAATAAGATGAAAAGAAATATTGGCATTAAAAACCAAAGGGGAATGATGAATTAGCTAAACATCGAGAGTGAGTCGATGGACCCCTCCGGACAAAAACTCATACATAATGTACACCTGACTACCCGAGACGGCCCCTACCTATCTTAAGACTTTGATACCTAGCTACGGGTAAGTCGTGAACATGTCTAATTGATGACAACTTCGAGTTAGCAGATTAAAATAATGTGTAACTGACAAATTACATTGTCGAAGATTATGCAAAACAATTTTAATTAGAATGAATGAATGAAAGATGTTCTCTAAGCTACTTTAACTCGAATGAATGTCCTGAAGAAATCTCAATCAAGTTATGTTATAGAAAAAAGAGTATTCTTGCGTTTTTACCCTCCTATCGAGAAAATCATCGATTTCCCGCTCATTTATTAGAATACTTTAATCGCAAAAAAAAGGCCGATTTATGTCATGTCATTAAATTCCTCTTGATTTACTATAACTAAAATAATTTTATTTATTCATCTCACTGCTTTAGTTAAAAGGATCCATTTTAGTTGGAATATGGTCATCGAGTATGATCCCCTAAGCATCTATGGCTCAATGGCTAAAGCATCCAACTCATAATTGACGAATTCGTAGATAGATGTCCTTGAGTAAGAAACTATCTCCAATCTTAATTGTCATAGAACTGACTAACAAAAACCATCACCATGTGTTCATCGGTTTGCACTTGATTTCTCCATTGAATCTAGCATGAAATTGTATTCTTTCAACCTCTATATAAAACAATTGCAAAATGTTTATGTATATAAACATGTGTTTCTAAACATGGTCATTTTCATCTAAACAACATTTTTTGATCTCCAATTACACCACCCACCATCAGATGGATTTCTTACCATCGTATGCAGAGGCGGACCTGTCTGTAGTGTAATCCACAGTGGCACGGGCCACCATACTATTTCTTCGGCGAAGGGTAAAAAAATTAGGTTTGTGAAAGCTGTAACCGTATCGTTTTGCAGTGTGCCACCATATATATATATATTTTAAAATTACAATATTGACAGAAGTTTTCCTTGGCAGAGTTGGTTTGCAAGAATTTTCCTATACCCAAGACCCAAGTTTGAATCTTGCTAGTGTCATTTTTGTAGTTTTTTGCTTTTAGTTTCAAATTTATTATGTTTCAGAAAAAATACATAATAAAAAACTTGAACTCAAGACCTCACGTATGAAAATCAATAAACCAATCAATAAACCAATTAATGATGTTGAATACATCGACATTTTTTTCTTATTGTTAAATGGTACAACCGTTTGAAAAAAAAAAATTGGGTCCGTCCCTGATCGAATGGAGTTTTTGTTCTTAACTTTTTGGGATTCCGTGGACCAAGGTCTGGCTTAAGGCTATGATCGGTTTGCTTTCTCGGTATCATGAGTCTAAACGCAACTTCAAAACAGGGGTTAAAAATTCGAACCTGAGTTATCATTAAACTTAAGAAACCTTAAATCAGTTATCAACAACCTTTGAGACATAGTAATGAGAGAGATGCAATCATTTCATCAATCATGTTTTAACACACCAAGTCAAATCATAGTCATTTCACCATTAAATACAATCACAATAATTCATAGCTCATGTTTTTAAATACTTTGGCACAATAAAAATCCCCCATCTTTTAAAATTTTGACATCCTCTTCAAAATGTGAACAATATTTTAAAATGCAAATGGATAATATGACGTAATAGAAACCAATTTGGCATCACCGATTGCATAAGTGGTCTCGTGGTGAGTCAGCCCATGAAGAACTTGCCAAGATCGGCATCAAGATCATCGGCCAAGAACATATCCAACATATATCCAACATCAATATCATCTAGGTTACTGAAGGGCGCCAAATCTTTAAAGACACCATCATCTTCCTTTGTCATAATTTTCTTCCCTTTGCGGTCTTCTAACGCCTTTATACATGCAAGAAAATAATGTATACTTTATAAAGTAGAACCAATGCCTCAAAAAGAAATCAGACCAAACAAAATCAGTATATCTCACTTAGACATTAAGGACTGGGGGTGGGAGGTATATAAACCTACCCTCTACCCCAAATGGGGGGAAAGGTTTCCTTGAAGACCCCTAACTTTATGCATACAAGAAAATAATGGCTACTTTTTGGAAGACCACCAATGCCTCAAAAGAGAAACCTACATAATGATTAGAAATACAGAGGAAAGTTCAAATGAAAACTCATTTTTCATCGCGAATGTAAGGACACAGGAGAGCGCGACACGTGTCTCATTCAATATGAATAACAAAGGGCATTCAGTAAGGTGAAGTTCATACACTATTCATAATGAATGATACAGCATTCAATATGAATAACGCGTGACCATTATCTATTGAAGATGAATAACCCTTGGATGTAGGGGACACGTGTCACGCTCTCCTTCGTACTCACGTGCACAATGAAAAATTAGTTTTGATTTGAACATGCCCCTAGAATTATATATGTATGTACAACTTAAGATATTATATGTATTGGATAAAAGTATATAGTTTTTACATCAAAACATGAACTTCAAACAGGACTTTGGTTGATAAAAAAATATTTGGGTGGTTTATAAACGAAAAATGCAAAAGACTAAACACAAAAACAATATTGAAGTGAATCAACAATAGAGTGTCGTCAAAAACCCATAAAATCTTTTACAGAACACAGTTAAAAAGAAATTTTAAATAGAACCTATCAATTGACCGATGAATGATGAACATGAATGCCAAGATCAAGAACTATAACCTAAAGCCAATTTTATAATTGGAAAACATGGAAAAGGTAAATGCTATAAGAACCAATGAAGTCATCTTTGCTCATTCTAGCATCATATGTGTAATATTATGTAGATGAAATAGAGTTAAGAGAGAATTCAAGTATGCAGATTGATCATGTTTATCCGATCAATAACATTAACGAATTTATCAACATGGCAATGGATTAATACAGTTATAAGAGTTGCTTTAGACCAAATTCAAATCCGCTTCTATATTTTGTAGTTGAATTGCTTTAAAACAATCACGGCTAAACAAATAATTGAAAATTCCTTGTATTCTTCAGGACCAAACTAATCTATGAAACATCGAGCCAATCTCTTTGAATCTACTCCATGGAAAATAGTGAAAGAATTTCAAGTCGTTAACAAATTGATTTTTCTCTTCTAATTCTTTCCAGTTTTAACTTGAATCTTTTCGGCTTTTAACTTTTCATTCGACCCTTTTCTTCCAATGATTTTTTTTCTATAACTTTTCATAGCCTAATCGAATGTTTAATACAAGCCCTTTTCTTATTTATCCTCTTTGAACTAGCATAATCACATCTAAATTGAACACCTGTTGACTATGCATAATCATCTTACGAGCCCACTCTTAGCACAGTCATCTCTAACTTCAATAATATAGAATATTTAATCATATAAATAACGTGAAAATGCGGTTATCTTTTCTTCTCAATTTTGGAAATATTGTTATGGAGAATATAAAATCTTGATGAAGAATGCATACCTGATGAGTGTTGTTATTATCAGTGATTGAAGCAATGGCTTCATGGGTAAGAATGGCATCATCATTAGCAGGCACATCTACATTTATCTCATTTTCAGAAGATGTGATAGTAGATGGACCTGGTTCATTTGAGGTCATATTCGTCACAGCTGAACTGCTTGCATTGGGATTCACCATTTCTGTAACCACAGACAGATCGACCACTGCTGAAGATTCAGAACAGCCGACTTCATCATTGTCCCAGTCTTCTTCCTCAAATGGTGCACCATATTGTGCACCATTTTTTGGGCCAGCACCACTTTTCTCGAAAAGTTTACAGAGCACATATGCCTCCTGAAACACACATTCTAAGTTTGTGAGAACATTTCCAACCAGAGTCTTTAAATTAGAGAAAATGGAGACTTTCGAGTTTTTCTTACTCCAACCGACACTTCAAAATGGAAGAAAAGACAAGATAGAAGGAAATTTTATTTGGAGAAGAGAGTGTATATTTTAATTAACTTTTATCTATTTTGGAGTAGAGGGAACATAAAATTTATATTTTATGAAAAGTTTGTTTTAAAGTCTGTAGGGATGTTAAATGTACTAAATAAACTTAATTAATTAATGCTAGAATCTACAAAATGAGAAACTACTGGAGTTTGATTCAACTTTATTTTGAAGGTTTTAAGTTTTCCTTCTCTATTTTAGAAAAATTATGAAGCAAATATAGGTTAGATAACTCCTGATAGCCACTAAAAGATTCCCATCAATGGGTCCATTTCATACTTTCTAGCCACACTTGATACATGTCAATCTCTACGATTATATATATATATAAAGGATTTACTTGTTACTAATATAGTCTCTGTTCTTCTTTAGACCCTTTTTTCTACCTTTTTAATATTGAGTAATGTCGGTAGCATTATTTGTTTCCAAACAGTTATGCATCTGGAAATATTAGTTCCAAAAGTGTCTATAACATTAATGTTATGCATAGATCAGAAAGAATATTTCTACCATTTTAGTATCAAGTAATGTTTGTAGCATTGTTTGTTCTAAACAGTTATCCATCTGGAAATATTTTTGTAACAAAAGTGTCATATAACATTTAACATTATGCATAAATCAGAGATAATAATTTAGCAAATTTAACCATACAGTACCTGAACAACTCCTAGATTAGCCAAATCCTCGTCTTCCATCCTATATTCATGCATTACCCAATTTGTTCTTTTCCCCTTTGGTGGATGACCCAGATGGAAAACCAACGTCTTAATCTTTGCTACAGTCTTTCCTTTGTATTTGACTTCTCTATCTTTCCCTGTGGCTTTCCAGTAACCAACTTCAGTTGCACGATTCATTCTAGAACCATTTAAATATTTTTTCGATTTTGAGCAGAAGAAGAACCACTCTAGATCTCCATTTCTCAAGTTGGACTTGGCTGATAAGATGGCAGAAATACTGTCAACACTCAAGGGAACTTAAATGCTATCAAAATTTTCATGCAAACTTCCCAAAAAAGAGTGCCCACAAAAAAGCCAGAGCAGATGTCACGGATTTCCTTTTGAAAATCCCGTAATAATTAAGGGATTGTCAAAAGAGAGCAAAAGAGAGCAATTTATGTTACATAAATACAGATTCAGACTTTAAAAAGACCAGAATATATATATATATATATGTAGGGGCGGGTTCAGATGAGAACTCAAATTTGGTTGTGAACGTGAGGACAAATGAGAGCACGACACGTGTCATATTCAGACTGAATAAATACTATATTCAGATTCAGTCTGAATATTTCTTTGATTATTCAGTCTGAATAATCTACATTCAGACATGTGTCGCGCTCTCATTTGTCCTCAACGAAATTGGAGTTCGCATTTGAACTTTCCTCTATATATCTATATATGATATATCTATATATATATATATCAGTATGAAGGAGGTTCAATGCAAATGCCTCCCCTCCCAAACAAAAGAGTGTATAATACTTGTTACAGTTGTGGAGGCAACTAAGTTGACTGTTCTCTGTACATATTAATTTTTAAGGAATAATCGACTAGTATTTGAGCATTTCTTGGAATAATAGAAAACCCTTTTTTTCTCGATTGTCTCCGTTAAAGTATCTCTGTATTTGTGCAAGGGCTATTAATATAGGACTATCCTATGGCAAGTATGATAATGCGTTATTTGAAGAACAGTCTTCAATGAAAGAAGTTGTAAAAGTGGGGATTAACCATTCAACAATATCTCCAGAGTCATCTTTGTGATCACCTCATATCAGTTGATATTTTGACCTTAAACATGCACTCTCGAGTGCTTAGCACAAAAGGTCGCTTTACCATGTAATATAATGCACATCCGTTTGCTTGATGGTAAATCATCAAGAAAAGCTTGAAATGGTTTGAAATACTCCCAACAGTGCTCTAAATGATAATATACTCTAGCGTGACCATAAATTTTGCATACAGATGCATCTAAATAGTATGTTATAACATGTAATTTTGCTATTAGTGCTAAACATCCTTCTTACAGTTTTATAGGTCTATCCTAAAATATGCAATCTGCACAAATATTGTGTCCAAGACAACATGAATTATTCATAAACGTATGGGAAAAACATAGTCAATGCATCTATACTATTATACTAGACATAAGAAAATCATCGAAGGTAATGTTTTATGGTGTTCATTGGGTATATTTGACGTACATAAACCAAGAAACTCATAGTTGAAAGTGTAGCATAGTTGACAGTGTAGAAGAGATGTGTTACATTTTACTATTACTCGCTTCTTAAAGGCTGAAGCATACATAATGTATTCTGCTGCTGAAAAAAGCAATTAAAATCAAGAACGTTTCATGTTGAGGAAAAATTAATACCTGGAAGATCCCATGGGCTGAAATCATAGATATTAACCTCTGCAATAACTTCGGTTGAAAGCTTTTTTCCCAATAACTTCTTCTTGAGGTAGTACATAACCAATTCAACATCAGTAGGCGAAAACCGAAATCCTGGACAAATGGATGATTTCCCCATGAAGAAGGAAAATCAAGTGTCCACTGATTAATTTTTTTACAGACGAAAACAGTATCCTGTGTAACAACTAACAAGAAAAAAAATAATGATAATAGGTCCAATGGCGGAAAATATCCACCCGGGGCTTCCAAGTGTATTCCAGGTCATGAAGCAGTGCACAAGCACATTTAACGATCGATATGTGAACAGAGAGTCACAAGACATTAGGGTCCCTGTAAAACATCATAAAAATCGATCAAACTAAAAAGCAAGAAAATGAAAAACAATAACTACAACAAAACATGGTTTTTAAGGTTCTTTCGAGAAAAGTCCTTTAAAAACGCTAATAAAACAATTTACTTCTTGAATTAGTGTATAATGTAACTTAACAGGATTTGTATTACTATTATGGACACCCTCAAACCCATTTTTGTCTTGGTGAAAGGAAACCCCATCAAAGATGAATAAATAAGAACATATATATCTTGAATTTATCAAACTGGATATCAATATAAATACAATAGGGTTAAAATAGATTCACATACACCCAGTTTGGAAGCAGAAATACTCTGAATTGACATACAATAACACTATCAATCTGAAACTTGTACCCAACGTAACAATAGGAGATTCCCAAATACTCTTCCAAGAAAGGATCAAAAAGACATAAATCATATTCAAATCCGAAGATGCAAAGCAACTACACTTACTAAAACGATCCAACCTAATTTCAAGTCAAAATCGATAAAATTCTTAAAATCTATCGACACAATTTCAAGTCAATACCTTAACCTCTATAAAAAATACAGAGAATACACAAATTCATTGAATTGCTTACCAACCACAAATTCATTTCAAATTCTAAAGCTACTTGGATTAGCATCAATACGTTAGACATGAAACTGATGGAGTACAACTCCAATATGAAATCAAATAAAGTTCCTCAGATAAACACTAGATGTACCAGGTGTTCGAGATCGATAAACCCTAGAATTGAAAATTAAAAATTAAAAAAAAAATGCAAAATCGTGGTAAGTAATTAGTAATACCAAGTAGAAAGACGATTGATCTAACCATTAGATTACAGAAAAACCAAATAAAAGCATAAAGAAAACAAAACCTAGATGGATCGCCTACTTGTAGAAGAGAGAGGAGACGGTGGCGATGGAAATTTGAAGAATTGCAGCGTTGTTGTTCTTGAGACTTGAGAGTGAAGGCGATACACGCAAAAGAAGGGGGTCAAGGGTTTTTATATCCAGACAATAATTACATTAGTCGTCCCTAACATTTCTGATATTACAATACTGGTCCTTCTGAATAAAGAAAACGTCTGTTTTGACCTCTGATTATCGTTTTAATTTTATGTTTAGTAATCGGGAGAATTTCATATACGTCCTTAAAAACTTGTAATGTTACGTATATATCCTTGTAAAAATTCAAATTACGTCATCCTTCTAAATATGAAAACTCACGTATATATTTTTCTCACTAATTTAATTATTATTAAAAAAATTTAAAATACAAATAACTAAAACTAAATTAAATGTATTTGGGAAATTACTAATATAACCTTCCCATAATATTTTAAAAAGCAGATCTTAATATTTTAGACATGTATTACAATGAAATATATTTTATGTCAGATCCTTTAAGGATTCCTCTTGTAACATTTAGGTTTTAGAAAAACGTAATGTTATAATCATCAATTTTTTGTCGTTGTTACAAATGATCTCTTGACCCTATTGGTTGAATTAAGGTCTACATCTTAATCTTTCTAGACTCTACCTTAAAGTGAAATATATCGGAGTCGTTTGGTTTGATTTTTTATTGGTTGTATAATGTTCATTTAATTATTTTACTTAAATCATTTTAATAGTAAATTACAGTTTTGGTCTCTGTGGTTGCCACCTACTATTAAGTCTAGTCCCTCTTTTAAACTAATTACAATTTCGGTCATTGTGGTTGTCATTTTGCTTCAATTTTAGTCCCTCTGACAACTTCTGTTAAAAAGGACTATTAAATCTAGGGGTATTTTGGTCTATTCTGTATTGCTTTGTTTTCAATAAATAAGTAGATTATTATATACTCGCTTTATAAAACGAGGCTCACCACCGGAGAACCTTCAAGAGCTCGACTAAATAATTTTTTTTAACCTTCAAGAGCTTCTAACAGATGTTGTTCAGAAAAACCCAAAACGAAGCTCTGTTACAAAATGGGTTTTGATTTCCTCCGGCAATGGGTAAAGAACTATAACACCCGAAAATTTCTCGGAATATATTTATGGAGATGAAATTCTTTTTTTAGTGTAAAGTTAATTTTGAATGAAATTATATGTGTTAATCATCCCCATGTCAAAATTTTGGTGCAAAATGATATTTTATTTAGAGGGTTTTGGTTTATGGCTGTTGAATCCGTGAAAAGGGGCCTGTTGGACAAAAATCAGCTCTCACGCGACCTAGCCTGCGGCCGAGTCGCGCCATTCCTCGCGCCAGCTACTGTTAGATACCTCTCTCCGGGCGCGCGACCTCTCACGCGACCTGAGGTCGCGTCGCAAGTCGCCCGGGTACGAATTACGATTTTCTGGGTTGGTTGGACCATATTAAGCTAAATCAGCAGTCCTCCTCCCCTCATTTACTCTTCACCCAATTTTCCTTGGTTTCTCTTCAGCAACCTCGATTTTTAGGGAAATTACTTTTTATTTCTACCACATCTAAAGTATTAACTCACCGTTAATACTACGGATCTAAGTTTGTAACTTCAAGATCTTGGTGCTCCTCACCTACCACTTCAAGTCTTCATCTTCCTCATCATTTTTGGAGTTTTTAGGGTTTCTCCAAACCCTAGCTTGTGAGTTCAATCTTACCCCTTTTTATAAACTTTATACATGTCCAAAATGCTATATTTTATACTCTTGAGGTTTATACTTCAAACATTTATGCATTTGGTTAATTTTGGATAAATTAGGTCAAAATGAGATATTTAGGGATCTTGATCTTTATTTGGAAATGAGAATGATAAATGGTTCTAGTCACTTAGTATTGGTTTATTATATTGAAATATCATATTTCAGAACTTATGTTATTTGACCTAATTTTTGGTAATTGTTCCAAATATGAAAGAAGAACTTTTACGTAAAGGAACTGGTATTTGGAAAACTATCAATATGTCTTGATTGATGTATTCGATTTTATAGACTAGAATGTAATTGATCCATAGGCATAAAAGTCAGTTTTATTTGGGGATGGAACAAGTAACAGATCCTGGATAGGGGTTGAACTTGTTTGGATTTAGGTATCGAGTAATAGATCCTGGATAGGGGTTGAACTCGTTACCCGTAAGCCGAAGATTTCTATCTGGTCGTGCTTACCTACTCACTGACTACAGATCCTTGATAGGGGTTGATGTTAGTACAATAGCGGGTCTCCCCCGTATTTCCCTCAAATTGTGTTCTTTCAAGAACAAGTGTGAGTAAAAGAAAAGAGTAAACCAGAAAGGTTTATGGTCAAATGTTTATTTACCGCTTTCAAAGATTTATTGGCTTTTCTTATTTAAACTGTTTGTTCTCACTAGGCGTTAAGCCTAACACTTTTTCTTAAAATGACATGTATATCAGGTGATCATCATAGTAGGGCTCCGAAGAGTTGAGTGGAGCTAGGTGCCGCTAGAGGCATCCTTTTTGGAAGTACATATTTGAGTGTACAAATGGAGTTACTAGAAACAATTGTTTTAAGGATATTAGTGACACCCGAATTTAATCTATATTCCGGATTGTATAGATTAGTAGGTTGTTATTTAGTATCCAATTAGTCTTGTAAACTCTATTACTTTCATCCCATCTTTTGGGTGATGCTTATTCATTAAGTCTTATTCCACATTTTATTTTGGTTTAAATTAACTTCCATTTTTAGGGGTGTTACAAGAATTTTCAATTAAGCATCACGTCACCTCTTCGATTTCCTCCAGCAATGGATCCATCTCAGATCCTTTTTGATTTGGGTCCTTGTTTCAGGGTTCAAATTGGGTTTTGATTTGAGCTTTGGATTTATTGGGTTGAAAATGGTGGTTTAGGATGGAAGAGTGGATTTTGGTTACCATTTAGATGCAAAGAAGAAAAGTATGACTGGAGAATCAGAAGAGGGACAAAATAGTTGGCTGGAGAAATGGAAAATTTGATCGAAGCGGTCTTCGGTGGTCCATCAACGGTGCAAAGAAGCCGGAAGTAGAAAGTGGAGAATGATGGCAAAGAAAGTCGGTCTTCGGTGGTCCATCTTCGGTCTTCTTACGGCTACAACCATTTCTCCGGCAGCCTTCTCCCCCTCCAACATCACAACCCCCAAAACTCTAATGACCCACCTGATAAAAATCTCCACTGATTTATACCATTCATCTTCCCTTCCCCGTGACCTCCGGCCGATCCTCACACTACCCTTTCCCGTCACCTTCGGCCCTACAGCAAAACTGCAAAAGCACCGAGAGTCTTCGATTTCTTGCGATTAACCTGGTGGTTCGAAGATCTTGTGCAGTCTGAACCAAAATCTCACACGAGAAACATTTAATGAGATAGAGATAGAATCACTCATTATTTCTAAAGGTAATAATTATCTCGATCTTACCGAACACATCTCAATGACCCGTCACTCACCGCCTTTTTCGTCAATCGTGACTTTTCATTCTCATTTGCATATTGGGCAAACTACACAAACAAAAACTTCGAGTACACGATTAAACAAAATAAAAAGATGAGATGACGAAAATGAAAACAATGGGTAAAGACATAGACTAGTAAATCAAAAAGTAAGTTAGTGCTAGGCTAGTCGCCTCCCTGGCAGCGGCGCCAAAAACTTGATGTGTTTTAAATTTTTAACCGCAAGCATAAGGGTTATGTAGCATACGGGTCGATCACAGGGAGGTGAAGGTCTAAACACTAATACTTAATGACTATGGCCTAGTTATGTGAATCTTATGATTGATTTGATTATTATGCTAATGGGACATAAAATAAACAAGATTAAGGGAAGAAGGTAAAGAGATAAGAAAGTTAACAAAAAAACTAAACAAAAAAAAAGACAATTAAATCTAAAGAACACTAGTAATGTCAACTTTGGATTTCGGTAATGGTGGGAATTCACTTCAACCCTCTCTCGAGGTGGAATTTTTTTTAACCCAAGACATGTATTTATTTTCGAAATACATGTACGTTGGAAGAAACTTTAAGATTTAAAACAAATACTTTTCCCAATTAACATCCCTAACTATTTGCATGTCAGGATCGTTGTCATTGATCGATTTAACACAAGCCAAAAACGAAAGTTTCGTTTTTCGTTAAAAGCTAATTATATTAACTAAATGCTTTATTAAAAACCAACTAGATCAATTCCAACTTTCGTTAGAATCAAAATGGATTAAAATTCAACATCCGTTTTTAAGAACAATTGATCAATACCAAAACCTCAATCTTAAGCGACGATTATCCAATAAAACGATTACTAAATTAAAACCAAGAAACAAGTTAATCTATCTAGACTTCAATAAATTAAAGATAAAGTAAACCTAAACCTAGCAAAAGATCTACATTAGACACGACCTAATAACGACTAACATCAACAAAACCAAAGATGAACAATAAGAGACTAAATTAACATATTAAACCTAAAGTGCAGAAAATTAAAAAGGGAGTAGAGAGTAAGGAGTAGAGATGCATAAATGTAAATAGAAATGAAGTAAGGGAAGGAGAAAAGAAAAAAAAATCGAAACTTGATACAAACCAACAAGAACTTTGAAATATTAATGGAGAAATTTCAAGAACCAATGGATTGATATCAATATCCGAACAAAACACAAAATAACTAAATACAAACTAAATGGATATGGAAGAAGATACTCAATAATGTATGGAAAACCGGATGTCAATCGGTATCCAATTGCCTAGACTTCAAGCTCGAATCTTCTTCCCCAAGATTGAAGGATCGATGAAAAAGGTTGAGAGAAAACTATAATAATTGTGTTTTATCGAATGGATATGACCTCCCTAAAATAAAACCCTGAAGTAGTTTAAATATGCAGAACAAAAAGCCCAAAACAAAGCCCAAAAAAATATGGTCTAGACGACTTTCACGAGCGCGAAGAAATCCTTCGTGAGCGTGAAAGTAAACAGAAAGTCCAGAATGCTTTTTCAGAAGCAGTTCACGGGCGTGACAGATTCTTTCACGTTCGTGAAAACAAACATAAAGTTATCCTTCACATCCGTGAAGCGTGGCAAAGTTTTTTCAATTTTCAAATCCTCGCCTTTTCGTCCCAATTCTTCCTCTTTCTTCACTCCTTCCTTGATAGTGTCCTTCAATCCTCCCATTTGTACGACATGTCTTTGCGAATACCTCATATAATCTGCACAAACACATACCAGAAGCGTATAAACCATTCTGAAAACCATTCCAACCGTTACTAAAACACACAAAGTTAGGTGCATAAAATGCACTTAACAGTTACTGAAATCACAACACATAAATAAATTATCTTATCAAATGCTTGCAGCAATACGTGAATCACATAAACTTTGAGGTAACTTGTAACACAGAGACAACACATATATCTTAAAATATTTTATTTCCCATTTACCTTTGACATTTTCATATTTTTCTCTTCTTTGATCTTGATTTTAGGATGAAAAATTTATTTTACATATCTAATTTTTTTAGAAGGGTGTAAGTAATCCCGAAAAATTATGATTGTAACACATCAGTCAGCCCTGGGTTTGATAAACTCAAGTGGACATAATTATTGTGTACGTCGGGATTGGTTACCTGGACAGATAGGATATTGCATCACATCCCCCACGGCCTCAACCACTACGCCACAACCCTTGTGATTTTAAATACCTATTTTTATTGGTATTTAAATATCTTTTTTTTTTCTTAACCTGTTCGTTAAACTGATATTTAGATTGAGGATTATCTTAAGAAAATTATAAATTCTATGGATATTGTAGCAAAAGGACGGGACGGGACACGAGATGACGAGCTGGGTAGGAGCTCAGATCTAGTGGAACAAAGAGATTGGGTTAGATTGGTGTGATACACAGGTACTAGTTGCTATTAAAATGAAGGAACGTTTGGTGAGACAATGTGGTTTGTGTTGGAATGGGGTCCAACGCCATAGCTAATTACTCAAGACTTTTCATTAATAGTAGGGTCCTTTTTGGGTTGCCCTCAATTGTCCAAAGGTTATTAGGATAATTTAGAGAGAGATATAAATAGTTTATTAATTATTATTTGATAATAATTAATTAGAAATTATTATGGAAATGCTATAGAATTAACTGGAATTAATTTAGAATTAATTTGTGCCAATTAAAAGTGCAAGGGCTAATTGGTTATTCTTTGAAAGATGAACCAAGAGCTTTTCTCTAAAACCCTAACTTTGGCCCTAAGTTACTTACCACTATAAATAGAGGTTCATGGCTCCTAAATCAAAGGTCTCACTCAAGCATTCTTAAACCTTGAGTTTTCTCTTCTCTCTTTGCTTCATTCCTTGTGGGTACTCTTACTACACTTGCCTGGATATTCCGAAGATTAATAATCTTGGACAAATTGGGTATCAGAAGGTCCCACTCAAGCATTCTTAAACCTTGAGTTTTCTCTTCTCTCTTTGCTCCATTCCTTGTGGTACTCCTACTACACTTGGGTGGATATTCCGAAGATTAATAATCTTGGACAAATTGGGTACAAACCATTAGAGGTAATCTTCTTTGGTTACTACCTTCCTTAGCATTGGATCGAAGTGTTCGAGTTTTACAAGTGGATCAATCCAATTACAAGATTGGATTAAAGGTTGGTAATCTCTTTCTTTCTTGTTGTTAATATCATCTACTAAGGTTTCCTTGTAGGGTTTAGTTATATGATTCTTACTATAATTTCCGCTGCCTTGTTTTGTTTATAGTTCATATAAAAAACCCATCAGTGGTATCAGAGCCTTTAGTTTGGTTGATATTAGCACTTGTTTTAGATCTTGTTTGCTAAAGTTTTATTGGATACATATGTTGGATCAAAAACATTAGGAGATAGTTGGTGTTTAAAATTGTTTTGAAATGTTTAAAATATTTTGGCAATTATCTCTTAGCTTTTGGTAAACATTGAATAATGATAGCAATTATACAATATTTATTTAATTGTCAAATTTCGGAAATTTGAGGATTAAATGAAAGGTTGGATAATTTTGGCTATTGATTTAAAATCATTTGGCAAATTGGAAGATTTAAATAGGTTTTAATTTAAAAGGTTTAAATTGAAAGTGATTATGTTGTATATATATGGCCGAATTCTTTTTGGTTTATATATAGATAATTTTTTGATTTTGTTAATCATTATCATGCGTCCCCACGTGATTTTAAATTTAATTGGTAAATTTAAATTGCCATATAATTTAAACATGATAATTTGGATTAATAGAAAATCAAATAGAATTATTATATATATCAATTAAATTTTGGCATATAGAATTATATTATGTTAATTATTTACATGTGCACTCACATGATTGAAATATTTAATTATGTATTAATATTATCTTGTAAGGTTATATGATAAATTGAAATTAACTTGATTAAATAATTGGTAAGTTTTAAAATGTTTAAAATCTACCCTATTCTTATACATTGTTTATATATATAGTATAACTAATATTAAATATATGGTAGTTGGATCACTACTAGACCCATCAATCTCCTAACACTTTAAGAAGATACAAGGAAACTGCCTATACAATGGTAGCTAATGAGAAGGGTTTTTAAAATGCTTTGCATTTCCAGCCCACCGACCTTTTGTGTGAAAGAATGTGAGTTATCGAACGTATCCAATATTGTCGATATTAAGATTAAAAGTATTAATCTAGAACCTATATCTAAAATAAATTTCCCTTTTTAGATACATATAGGAAAATGTGAATATGTATGCAAACCCATGAAAACGCACATCATTTCTATATAATCTATTAATGGAGCGTGTGTGGATAACCGACACATTAATTTGAGACTGTGATAGGCAAGGTGATGTGGCAATTCATTTTTATGGTTTATTGATGGAGCGTGTGTGGATAATCGACACGTCAATTTGAGAACTATAAATAGAATGAATGTACCAACGCGTTTTGCATGGTTAATTCACAATCTTAGTTGTGGTCCTCGGCATCCCAACCACAATAAGTAAGATGCATATCCGAGACTAAACATTCACTTGAAAGTACAAGGAATCTCAAACGTTCTAGGAATTTCATAAAGATGAAATGTGCAAGTTATATGCCTACCTAAATTAAATTCGTATATAATTACGGCGTCCCTATTTATATAATGAATGTTTGAAATTAGATCCTAGCCTTAATATATTAATTAGGTAAATAATTAAGGATTATTTAATATCACTAACTAAAACCGCATGTCTTATAGATGTCTGGAATCAATAATGATCTTCCTCCTCCTCTTGCTCCTACCGGAAATTCCGGTTTTAGTCTCCTTCCTATTATGGCGAAGGAAAAGCTTGTGGGCCCCAATTACCTTGATTGGATGCGTGCCCTAAGATTGACCTTGCGCTATGAAAACAAGGAATACGTGCTTGATAACCAAATCGTCGAAATCGATATGAACACTGCCTCTCCCGAAGAAATTGATGCTTACAACAAGCATTGCACGGACTCTACCAAGGCATCTTGCATCATGGTGTCCACCATGTCCTCTGAACTTTAAAAGATGTTTGATGAGAGCTGGGCATATGAAATAAATGAGAAACTTCGCGAAATGTTTGATGAGAGCGCTTGAAGGTTCTTAAAGCCCTGAAAAAGTGTCAACACAAGGACGATGAGTCAGTATGTGCCCACGTGCAAAAGATGCAAAGGCTCTTTGAAAGACTTGAGAAGCTGGATGTGAAGTTTGACAAGAACATGGCCATTGACATGGTCCTTGATTCACTTCCGGATTCTTATAACCCGTTCATTATGCAGTTTCATATGAATGATGGTGAGACCAACATGATGCAAATGTGCATAACCTCATCGCAAAGAAAGCCGAGCAAGGCATGAAAAGGTCTCATGCCTCATCAAGCTCAACCGCCGCATTGCCAGTCAATGCCATTCGGCATGGAAAGGGGAAGAAACGAAAAGCCACTGCTCAACCCATTAGGAAAGGGAAAGCCCATGTTGGAGAGTCCAACAACGGGTCAAAGAGAATGGTTAATCGTGATATCCCGCCTTCCGAAGATCCGAAGGAGGCAACGTGTTTTCATTGTGGACAAATAGGGCATTGGAGGATAAACTGCCCAAAATACCTTCAAGAGTTGAAAGAATGCAAGGGCAAGTCGTATGCCACTGCATCTGGTATGTATTTAATCAAACTCACTGATATGAAATGTTCTAGTTCCTGGGTCCTTGATACAGAATGTGGTATTCACATTTGTTCTGTGTTACAGGGACTAAGGGATAGCAAGGAGCTGCAACCAGGAAAGCTAAATCTCATCATGGGCAATAGGCATTCTGCACCTGTTACGAAGATGGGGATTTTTGAGCTTGTCTTGGATAGTGGGTTTAGATTAAAGTTAGTAGATTGCTGTAATTCGCCCGATATGTCTCGGAATATTATTTCATTTCACGCATTATTTAAACAAGGTTTCCGTTATTACTTTGATAATTTGAATGGAGATATTTTAGTTTATAAAGATGACTTGTTTGTTTTTAAAGCTACTCCTTATAATGGTGTTTATGAATCTGTTGCGTGTGATAGTAACTTGAGTAATGTGCTAGCTATTGATTCTTCTAATAAGTTAGACCATGCATCTTTATGGCACTGTTGTCTTGGTCATATAAACAAGAAACGCATCGCCCAACTCCAAAAGGATGGAGTCTTGGAATCATTTGACTTAAAATCGAATGATGCATGTGATTCCTGTTTACTTGGAAAAATGACCAAGTCATCATCATTCACCGGTTCTTTACAAAGAGGTGAAGGATTGTTAGACCTAATACATACAAATGTATGTGGTCCATTTAGATCCACCACAAAAGATGGCAATCGCTACTACGTGACTTTTATCGACGACTATAGTAGATATGGATATGTTTACTTGATTAAACATAAGTCAGATACCTTTAAAAAGTTCAAAGAGTTTAAGCACGAAGTAGAGAATCAATTGGGTATAAAGATTAAAGTACTACATTCCGATAGGGGTGGTGAGTATCTTAGTCTTGAGTTCAATGAGTACATTAAGGAATCTGGAATTATTTCACAATTGTCACATCCTAGAACACCTTAACTTAATGGTGTTGCTGAGAGGCGCAATCGAACCTTGTTAGACATGGTTCGTTGCATGATGACTCGAGCTCCTCTTTCAATCTATTTATGGGGGTATGCCTTAGAGACAGCCGCCCATATCCTAAATCTTGTACCAACAAAGAAGGTTGAAAAGACACCTCATGAAATGTGGACTAGGAAGAAACCCTTACTCGCACATATCAAGGTTTGGGGTTGTGAGGTTTTTGTAAGACACGAGAGCCAATATAAACTTGCTGACAAATCTGAGAAGTGTCTATTCATCGGTTACCCACAAAAGTCTTATGGTTATTTGTTTTACCGACCTACTGAAAATGTGGTGTTTGTAGCTCGAAGAGGAGTCTTTCGAGAAAGAGAACTTATAGCTAAAGAAGTCAGTGGGAGTAACATTGATTTTGAAGAAATTCAAGAAACAAACGATGAAATACTTGACGTTGGCACTAGCACTCAACCCGAGGTAGAAATACCTGTTGAGCCAGTTGACGAGTCATTACCTCTTCGTAGATCCGCAAGAGTTAGCCACCTTCCCGAGTTTTATGGTCTTCATATTACTATGGAAGGGGATACGTTAGTAAATGATAGAATACTTGTTAATTTGGATGAACTAGCTAACTATAAGGAAGCCATGGAAGGCCCTGAGGCTATTGAATGGAAAGAGGCAATGGACAGCGAGATTCAGTCCCTGTATGATAACCATGTTTGGAATTTGATTGATCAAACACCCGGTCGTAAGACGTCGATTGTAAATGGATCTTCAAGAAGAAGACCGACATGGAAGGGAATGTACACACATTCAAGGGTAGGCTGGTGGCAAAGGGTTATACTCAAACCCAAGGGATTGACTATGATGAAAACTTTTCACCGGTAGCCAAGATCAATTCTATTAGGATAATGCTTGCCATAACCGCCTTCTATGATTATGAAGTATGGCAATTGGATGTCAAAACCGCTTTCCTTAACGGGAAAATTTTAGAGGATGTGTACATGACATAACCGGAAGGTTTTATAGACGCCAAGCATCCCAATAGAGTGTGCAAGCTTGAAAAGTCTATTTATGGACTTAAACAAGCTTCTCGCAGCTAGAATCTTTGCTTCCATGAAAAGGTCAAAGCATTTAGATTTTCTAGGAGTGAAGATGAGTCCTGCGTATATGTCAAAGCTAGTGGGAATACTGTAACTTTTCTAGTCTTGTATGTGGATGACATACTCCTTATAGGAAACAATATCCCAAATTTAAATGCTGTAAAAACCTGGCTTGGAAATTGTTTCGCTATAAAGGATCTAGGAGAAGCGACGTACATACTGGGTATAAGGATCTATCGGGATAGAACAAAACGTCTAATAGGACTAAGCCAAAGTACATATGTGGATAAAGTATTGAAAATGTTCAATATGGAAAATTCCAAGAAAGGGTCTTTACCCATTCATCAAGACATAAAGCTTAGTAAAGCTCAATGTCCCGTCACTCGTGATCAGGTGGACAAAATGAGTCGAGTTTCGTATGCTTCGGCTATAGGATCGATCATGTATGCCATGACATGTACTCGTCCTGATATCTCATATGCTTTGAATATGGTAAGTCGATATTAGGGTAATCCCGGTGAAAGTCATTGGACAGCATTGAAGAATATACTCAAGTATTTGAGAAACACACAAGATATGTTCTTGGTATTCAGTGGGAGTGAAGAGCTTAGAATTAGCGGGTATGCTGATGCCAGCTTCCAAACGGATATGGATGGCATTTGTTCACAGTCCGGTTGGGTGCTTCTATTGAATGGAGGTGCAGTGACATGGAAGAGTTCCAAGTAACCTACTGTAGTGGAACCAACTTGTGAGTCCGAGTACATAGCAGCTTCTGAAGCTACTAAGGAAACTACATGGCTACAAAACTTTATTGGTGATCTGGGAATCGTTCCAACTATCAGTGAACCCATAGAGATCTTTTGTGACAACACTGGTGCTGTCACCCTTACGAAGGAACCCAAAGATCATGGAAAGACCAAACACATCAAGAGGAAATTTCACTATGTACGACATAGAGTGGAAGATGGAGACATCTTAGTGAGTAGAGTATTGTCAGAAGAAAACCCGGCGGATCTTTTCACAAAGTCGCTTAGCAAAACTAAGCATGACATGCATGCTAGGAGCATTGGCATGAGACAAGATATTAGTTTTAGTAGTTAGGTGATATTTGAAACATTGTAACAATAATAAATTGTAACTGATTTGGTGGTGAATAATAGAGATTATTTATGTGTTAGTGAACTACCATTTTGAGTTATTTAATATTGTGTTTCTTTTTGCATGTTTAACTTCCCGAGTATTAAGTCGATGTCGATGTTTATAGAGATAAACATAGCATGAGAATGCGACTGAATATTCAAACCTCTACAGTCGGTCATACATTTGGAAGTAAGTATTGATTTAAGACCGTCATGGAGTGTTAGTTGATGTCTTTAGAGAAAGACATAGCATAGAGATGCATCTAATGCTCATGAGTACTTAAATAGAGATTTAGGTATTAGAGAAACCCGCACTTAGAGATTACTTCATGGAGTAAAATCACAAGTAATTCTAAGATGATAACATCTGTTATTCTTCAAATGGAGATGCATGAGTTTAAGTTTATGATTCGGTTATGAATTGGTACATCTAAACGCTACCGTAACTGGGAGTTAAATAATATATTGCCATGTATAATTTGAAGATTAGATTTAGATTATGTAGTCAAAATTGATTCGTTCCTTTTGCATGTTAATGAAAAGCGATATTTGTGGGGCCCTCGGTGATTTGATGACGACATTATAGTGCCGGGCCCAGCCTGGACTAGATTGATGTGTTCAATTTTGAGTCTAATAAAGTCCTCATAAATCGGAGACCGGGAAACAACCTTGAACTTGAAGATTGATTCATGTCCATGACTCAGTTCATACGATATCTTGAAGAATGAAGGAATAAGCTGATCACTTATCTAGGGCTGTCTCTAAATCAGAGTTCGGCAGTTGCTAAGGAAGCACTCTCTGCTGATTGTTTGGTTAGTTTATGACTAATAGTAGTTAATGACTTGTCCAAGTGGGAGACTGTTGGAATGGGTGTCCAACGTGATAACTAATTACTCATGACTTTTCATTAATAACAGAGTCCTTTTTGGGTTGCCCTCAATTGTCCAAAGGTTATTAGAATAATTAAGAGAGAGAGATAAATAGTTTATTAATTATTATTTGATAATAATTAATTAGAAATTATTATGGAAATGCTATAAATTAATTGGAATTAATTTAGAATTAATTTGTGCCAATTAAAAGTGCAAGGGCTAATTGGTTATTCTTTGAAAGATGAACCAATGGCTTTTCTCTAAAACCCTAACTTTGGCCCTAAGTTACTTACCACTATAAATAGAGGTTCATGGCTCCTAAATCAAAGGTCCCACTCAAGCATTCTTAAACCTTGAGTTTTCTCTTCTCTCTTTGCTCCATTCCTTGTGGGTACTCTTACTACACTTGCCTGGATATTCCGAAGATTAATAATCTTGGACAAATTGGGTATCAGAAGATCCCACTCAAGCATTCTTAAACCTTGAGTTTTCTCTTCTCTCTTTGCTCCATTCCTTGTGGGTACTCTTACTACACTTGGGTGGATATTTCAAAGATTAATAATCTTGGACAAATTGGGTACAAACCATTAGAGGTAATCTTCTTTGGTTACTACCTTTCTTAGCATTGGATCGAAGTGTTCGAGTTCTACAAGTGGATCAATCCAATTACAAGATTGTATTAAAGGTTGGTAATCTCTTTCTTTCTTGTTGTTAATATCATCTACTAAGGTTTCCTTGTAGGGTTTAGTTATATAATGCTTACTATAGTTTCCGCTGCCTTGTTTTGTTTATAGTTCATATAAAACCCATCAGTTTGTTCATTACAATTAAAGATGTCATTAGAAGAACTATCACTACTAAATGAAAGACTTTTGCCTACGGACGTTTCCCTGGAAATCTGTCACTAAAGGGTGATTCTTCACAAAACCGGTACAAACGTTTGTGGCTACATTGCTAATAGGTAATTCAAATCAGTGACAAATTACCCAGGAATTCTTTGGGTAATCCGTTGGTATTTTTTTCGAAAAATATTAGATTTTACCAAACCATTAATATTTTTTGGGTACTCCGTGGGTAATCATCGACGAAAATTTCCCTAGGTAGTTTTTGTGAGTAAAAGTCATTTGTTTTGTAGTGTATATTAATGCACGACTTTGTGCTTTCATTTCAGTTTTTATTAGCTTGTAATGCTCTATAAAAGTAAAATTTATTAATATATATAAGTTTATATATAAATGTATTTTCTAAGCATGTAGGTGGTGCCCAAGGATGAAACATGATGGTAAAGGAATACCGTGAATGACGTTTAACAAGCTTTGTCTTGCCTTGGTGGCGGTGTATGTAATTAAAATTGTAAATATATATTTAGAACTTTGGCCGAAACTAACTTCATAACATAACTAATAAAAACTAACGAAAAGATATACTTGCAAGGGAAAGATGCAGGACTGCATGAATCATAGCATGCTCCAACTGTACTTGTGTTGATACAGTGATGCGCTCATATGCATTACAAACTTCAAATTTCAAGATGCAAGACTAAGGTTGCAAACGAACATAATCCACATGACCGAAGGCTTATCGTGTTCGTTTGTTTAACTTAACTGAACAAACATGTGGATCCCAGATTATGATCAAGTACTAAGCTTTTAATGTAAAACACGAAGAACACGATGAATATTGATGAAGATCCGAAGTCAGATATCTTACTTGTATTGAATAATATTAGATATTTCTCTCACAGATTAGCTCTCAATACTTCGCACCCTTTTACATTAACCCTATGCGCCTATTTATATTAAAGGACTAAACGATATAAGGAAACTATGAGAATGGCATTAAACACTTGTCATTTTTACGATTAAGTAACGTTTCCTTATTTTTGACACAATTAAATACAGTCATAACAATCTCCCCCTTTGTGTCAAAATGACCGTTTATCTCTTTAGCTCGAACATTCCTTCAAAACGTCGAAGGGTCTGTCTGTAAATCATGCGTTTGTCAATCAGCTCTATAACGTTAAGTAAATTTTCTCGTTCATTTGCCTTTAACTATTGTTTCTTACTTCTTCGTTGATCAACACTTGCTTCAGCAGAAAGTCTGTTACGAATACCCCATAAAGTTCCGTCAGAATAAGAAGCAACTTCATTGAATTTCAGAAATCTCATTTCTCCATTTGTCTTCATATATACAACTCCATAAGCTGGTCGAGTCATCACTTGAGTTACTCTCAGATTCTTCAGACCAGGAAAATCTTGATCTGGTTTTTGCAGATAGACTTTCTTCTGTTTACTTTCTACAGCCCTTTGGAAATCATGAAGATAGCTGTATCTAAGTTCTTTTTGAACATGACTGACAATTGCTCTTAAAGCTCTTTGTTCATCCACCGATCTTTTGGTTTTGTCTTTAAGTTCAGTATACAGAGTTTCCATATCAGTCACATCCAATCTCGCAAAGTCAGCTTCATAAAAGCAGTAGACTTTTCCATCATATCTTCTTACTTTGAAAGTTGGAAATTCTACTTGATAGGCTTTATCACATCCGATCTCCATGATTGCGACTATTCTCTGTCTAGAAATAACTTCTTTCGGATCCTTCACTTTAGTCTTCAGTATGCTCACATATTCCGTTACTTGAAGCGGATCCATTTCCATGATCAGATGTATTCGAGACATCTCCTCTGGTTTCTTCTTTTCCACAAAGATCTTTTGCATGGTTTCTTCTAAGTATGGAGTTCTGACTTGTGGATTTACCCATTTGCTGTTTGAAAGGATTCTTTCCCAACGAATTTGATGTGGTAGCAGCCGTGTTTGATCAATATCTGTTGGTAGTAATTTCTTTTCCGCATGCATAAGATTCACATAATCTTCTTCTTTTAGCACGGGTTCATATGGATCACGAAACCAGTTTCGGACTAAATCTCTTAAATGCTGAACATTTACTTCTTCTTCAATTGCTGGTTCAGCAACTTGCGATCCACTCCCAATTTCAAATTCTACCGCAGACTTTTCAACCGTTGGCGGATCTTCTTTTTGTGTATGAGGTGAAGCAGATTGTTGTTGGCTGGATGGTGGAACTGTAGATGTAGATGGACCAAAAGTTGTAGCAGAAGATGGTCGAGATCGAGCTTGAGTTCTTGTAATCCGGCGGCGTGTCTCCCCCTCAGGGCGATTTGGACCAGAGGCCGGATCGTCCTGATCAGGTCGACGAGGTGGAACATTCGCAGCGGGAAGACAAGATTGCTGAATTTCCATGCGAAGGGCAGGGATGGTACCAAGAATATCGTCAGACGATTGCTTTTGTTTGGTAGCCATATCAAGAAGTTGTGACTCTATATCGGCTTTGAATAACTCGAACTCAGAGTGAGTTACAGTTGGAATCTCCAGATTTCGGCGAAGAAGACCCATCAGAGTGCCTTCAGGTAGACCTCGAGCGGTAGCTTCAACAAGTAGATTGGCATACAACATAGATATAAGTTCGTCATTGTTGTACTCATAATGATGTGGCGAGGGAGGTCGATTTCGCGGATCTGGATTTGGAGCAGTAGACTGAGGTTGTGGAGGCGACATACAACGAGAAGCTTCACACGAGGGGTAGGAACGGAACCAGCCGGTCTACAAGAGTCCTGAAGTTCAATGTAGAGAGCGGTAATGGCACCAAGAAGCTCATCATGATTCCTTTACTGAGCCGTATGCATATCGGTCAACTTCTGTTCCATGTCAGTCTTGAATAGGTCAAACTCATACCGAGTGACCATAAAAATTTCCAGATTGCGTCTTAGAAGACCCATGAAAGTGTCTTCAGGTTGACCTCTAGCAGTGGCTTCGGTAAGCAGATTGGCATACAACATGGACATGAGTTCATCATTGTTATATTCATATCTATGTGGTGATGGAGGTCGATTCCAAGGATCCGGATTCGGATCAGGATGCTGAGGTTGCGGAGGTGGAGTACGACTACTGCTTGGTCGGGAAGAGCTGGCCTGATTCGGATATGGCTGTCGAGAGCGTGAAGCTTCAAGTACTTCCTGAACAAATGCATGTCTTTCAGCAGTCATGCGAGCCTTATGAGCATCCAAAGACGCTTGAGCTCGTTGGAATTGAGCATCATCAATAAGAGCTTGAGCATCGGGAGTAATTGTGAACTGAGGAGTAGGAGGATCTGTAAGGGAAACACCGGGATCTCGTAGATTACGCGTTGACATCACAGTTGAGTCAACTGTGTGACCTACATTCAGAAGTGGCAATGATGTAGCGCTGGTAGGATTTCCTTCCAACCCTCGTGGAATGTTCGGAAGGGACATCACTATGGAAGTTCCGACCGAGCCACGTAGGCTCGCAGTGTGTAATGACTCGTGTTCCTTATTCGAATCTAGACTCCAAGTGCACTCAAATGAAGTCGAAGCAGGTGAACTACTGCCTCTTGATTCAATACTATGCCTCCCGAATGGAGGGGAGCTAGATAAGGAGCTAAACTCACAAGTATATTTGAAACTGTCGGCTGCTGGGAGCCTTTTTGTCCACTAGTCATACCCAACAAATGAGTAGTACTAGCAGACGCGGTTACCTGGATGGGGGTATCGGGTATTGCGCTCACAATAGTTTTTCTTGTCCCATCACACACGCTCACATTTTTTTTGTCAACGAATTCTCCCTCCTCTCTCCTTATCTCCCCAAAGTCAGGCTCAGTGAACATGTCGGAAAGGGATCCAGAGATATGGTCCGTTTCAAAGTCAAAGGGTTCATTTGGCTCATCAGTGTTAGAAGAAGAATCTAATAGAGATGGTTGATGGCCAATTCGGCGAATAACATGTTCTTCGACGGTTGTGGTTCTTTGGCGTCGGATAAGCGGTTGATCAGCGGATTCATCCTCATCAGAGATGAAGGTCGGGGGCACATCCTTTTGAACTGTCCCGGGCTTGTTAGAGGTTCGGGGGAGTTATATCCTAGGTCCCGGATATCATTACAGAGCTCCTCTTCGGTCACAAGGGCATCAAATGGTCTGTCTTCGGTTGCGATAGGAAGACGAAGGAATCGACGAATCCTAGAAGGTGTCAAACGGGTGACATAGTCATCGATCTTGGCAGTGAAGTGATAGTCGCCTTCAACCGGATGGTACGTCAAGGTATACTATAATTGCTGGAGATAAAAGAGGGGAACTCGATGATCTAGGGCGAAAGCAAAGCGAAGGGGGTGGCATTGAAGGATGTCGAGGATGACTTGGTGTTCGAGTGTGATGCTAAAATCGAGACGGTAGTTGTTTGGTTTTAGTTTTCTAAGTTCGGCTCTAGGCATCAAGAGTTCGTCTTAGTTAACTGCGTTAATACTGGGTTCGGTTGATCTTTCAGAGGGTATGGGGTGCTCATCATCGGAAAGATTTGGGTCGTTGATAGCCGCCATTTGAACTGAAAAATAACAGTCAACAAACCATAGGAGAGAAGTCAGTTCAATGGATGATTACAGGTTGTAAAAAAAAACTATCTAAGTCTGAATGTCAACTCCTTTTTGGTCGATAAGAGTGGGGTCGATATACATGTATATCGAGTACAATAGGGTCGATAAAAACGTTGTTGGTGTGAAATATTCTTATCGATTGCAAGGGAAGCGATAAAAAATTATATCGGGTCAAGCTGGGTCGACATAAAGACTTAGTAAAAATTTAAAGAGCAAACCTGTGAGAGTCGACAAGGAGGATGTCGAGTGAAACATGTCGATTTAAATCACTTAGTTGAAAGAATTTAGATTGGTCGACAATGTGGGATTCGACAATAATTATGTCGGGTCAAGGGTAGTCGATAAAAGAAATGATCGGGACTCAAATACTCGAGAAAAACACTTGGACATTTTGGAGATGTTTTTGTTGATTCTTTGAGACGCGACAAGAATTTAAGTCGGGTCTTAGGGAATCGAGCAAAACACTTAGTGTAATTTTGAAAAGGAAATTATCGACCCATTGAGGCTCGACAAAAATTCTTGTCGGGTCTTAAGGGATCGAGAAGAGTTCAAGGAAGTTTGGAAAAAAACTAAGTGTTTTTGGCAGCCGATAAAAATCTAAGAGTGAGTCCTGATGGAAAAATTTGAGCAAAGCACTAAGAAATCTAATTCTTAATGCTAACAGTGTCGACTAACAAAAATAACACTAAGGCGAGGATGAAACACACATAATCACAGCAGAAAAACCATCAAATTCAAAAAAAATCGGAAACCCAAGGGTTTGGGAAGCCGTACAGTTAAATACAAAAATCCTACTCATGCAGTGATTAAATCCAAAAATATGAAGAAGTAATGTTGTTAAGGAGTAAATTACGAACCTGATGATGCTTTCGGATTTGAAAAAATCGAAGATTTGAGATTACGATTTTGGAAACTGAGGAACTCGGGAAGGTTTTAGAGAGAAAGAGGGAAAATTAAACTGGTTTGAAAAGTAATCGTTTGAAAGAGGGGCCCCAAGCATTAAATAGTGGGTCATCGAGTAATGACACGTGGCAGTCTCGCATGGGGCCATGGATGATGATGACATCTGAAAGATGTCGAGTGATGTTTTTGTCGGGCCAGGTATGGTCGACAAAAAAAACATTATTGGGCCATTAGGGGTCGAGAAAAAGTTATCATGTTTTGAAAACAAACTGAGTTTTTAGCAAAATAAAGATAATTGCTCCCCCTTAAAAAATGCCTAAGGTAAAAAAAAAACTTTGTTCCCCCTACAATCGTGAGTAAAGAAAAACTTACCTTGCCGCTCCCCCTTGAAAGCTGAAAGGGTTAGACACATGAAGAGAAACAAGATAAAAGAAAGAAAGACACAAACCTGATGAAAGCAGTATGAGACCAAGAAATAAATTGAAAATTCAGAACTGGAATTATGGTCAAAATCCATAAAACGAGAGACCAAGAGTGATGAAGATTCACTTTAAATAAGGTGAATGTGCATTAAACCTTGGATGGACGTTTTGTGTATTTTGAAAAGACTGATTCGGAAATCAGGTTTTAAGATTTAGCATGCCCACCTTGGACACGAGGAATTGGAAGCGTTTCTCATCCAATGCCTTGGTGAACATGTCGGCGAGCTGTAGGTCTGTATTGACAAAGTATAATTCAATCGTATCTCTTTCGACATGGTATTTTATGAAATGATACCGAACGTCGATGTGTTTAGTCTTCGTATGTTGGATTGGATTGCTTGAGATGGCGATTGCGCTTTTGGAATCACAATAGATTGAAATTTTGTCGAACCAGAAGCCGTAATCCTTGAGTTGGGTGCGCATCCATATGACTTGTGAGCAACAGCTGGCGGCAGCGATGTATTCAGCTTCCGCAGTGATGTGGAAACACACGTTTGCTTCTTTGAGGACCAACTTTCCAATTTGTCTCCTAGGAACTGAATGTGGCCAGTTGTGCTCTTTCGATCAAGCATGCATCCGGCATGATCAGCATCTAAAAAAGCAGTTAACTCGAAGCCCGTATCCTTAGGATACCATAGGCCAAGATCAGTAGTACCTTTTAAATAGCGAAAAATTCGTTTAACAGCACTAAGGTGAGACTCTTTGGGAGGTGCTTGATATCTAGCGCATAAGCATGTGGCAAACATTATGTCCGGTCGACTAGCTGTGAGGTACATTAAGGAACCGACCATTTCCCGATATACTTTGGGATCTACCGCTTTTCCCAAAGGACCAGGGTGTAGTTTAGAACCAGGGGACATGGGAGTACCAATCGAAGTACAAGTCGTCATGTTATATTTATGTAACATATCCGAGATGTATTTGGACTAGTTGATGAATAATCCTGTCGAAAATTGTTTGACATGAAGTCCTAGGAAAAAATTCATCACTCCCATCATACTCACATTGAACTTGGCAATCATGAGTTCGGAGAAGGCCTTACATTGATTCAAGTTTGTCGAGCCAAAAATGATGTCGTCCACATGAATTTGTATAAGAATAATATCACCATCTTCTTTCTTAATGAACAAAGTTTGATCGATCTTACCTTTGGAATACCGGTTTTTTACCAAATAATCGAAGAGACTATCATACCATGCGCGTGGGGCTTGTTTTAAGTCATAGAGGGCCTTTTCAAGCGTATATACGTGATTTGGTTTGGAAGGATCGACAAACCCATCGGGTTGAGAGACATAAACTTGTTCACGGAGAACGCCATTGAGGAAGGCAGTTTTTACATCCATTTGGAAAACCACGAAGTTTTTGTGTGCCGCATATGCTAGGAACATGCGAATAGCTTCAATGCGAGCGACAGGTGCAAATGTCTCGTCATAGTCAATCCCATCTTGCTGATGGTATCCTTTTTGCGACAAGTCGGGCTTTGTTGCGTATGACAATCTCATCTTCATCTTGTTTGTTCTTGAAGATCCATTTGGTGCCGATTATGGTTTTGTTTCACGGACAGGGAACGAGACGCCATACTTTCAAGCTTTCAAACTGATTGAGTTCTTCTTGCATGGCCACAATCCAGTCAGGGTCAGACAGGACTTCGTCAATGGTGTTGGGCTTGATTTTGCTGAGAAATGAAGAGAACATGCAGTCGTTGGCTGAGGCTGATCTCGTTGTGACCGGTTTCGTCGGATCTCCAATTATCAGATCGGGTGGGTGAGAACGGACCCATTTGTTGGTGTGAGGAAGCGGTTGTAGTGCATTCTGAACAGGATTATCGTCCACATATGTGCCAAGTGGAAGATCTTGAACGGATTAAAGGGATGGGGATACCCTAGAAGGTCGAGAGGAACTAGAAACATCCAATGGTGAAGAGTGGATAGGAGGGGGAGAGGATGCCGGTTCCGGTCTCGTTGGTGAAGTCGGGGTAGTTCCATGAATTGGGTCGGACGGTACATTATTGGTAGGGATAGCTTTGAGGTGAGGATTCCGTGTTGATTGAGTTTGAGGGAGGAGTTTGCTCACCGTTCGAGGATGTGCTTGGAGTTGCAGCAGTTGAGACGATTTATGTAGATACTGGCGGTCCAGTAAGATTAGTTGTCTCGGCAACCTCCAAAGCGGGGGGTGTTGGAGTCTTTTGAAGTACAACAGAAGGGCCAAAGTAATCCGAGTAAAAATGTTCGAACAAGACATCCAAATCGGAGATGGCGTTTTTGGACGTGGAAGCTTGATGTGGATGAGGCGGATTTGGAACAGGTTCCGAACTGAGTTGTCCGGAAGCTAAAACGCCGGTAAGTGCAGGTCCTGAACTGTCATGTACAGGAGCCGTTTCGGTTTTTGTGTCAAATTGGACATTGACACTTTCCATGACACATCCAGCTTGTTTCATGTAGACTCGATAAGCCGCAACATTAGGAGAGTAACCAAGAAAATATGCCTCATCAGATTTTGGTTTGAGTTTCCCACGATCTTCTTTTTCATTCAGAATGAAGCAACGCCCTCCAAAGGTATGAAAATGATGGATGGATGGAATTCGGTTGAAGACTAACTCGTATGGAGTTTTGTTGAATCTTTTGTTGATGATTGAGCGATTTTGAGTATAACATGTCGTACTAATTGCTTCAGCCCAAAGGTAGAGTGGCAATTCTGAATATGCAAGCATGGTGCGGGCAGCTTCAACCAACGTGCGACTTCGTCTTTCCACCACACCATTTTTTTGATGCATACGAGCTGCAGAAAAAAGTGTGTGTGATACCAACCGACTCGAGAAAACTGTCAAGAGTATGAGTTTTGAACTCGGTGCCATTGTCAGTTCTAATGGTTTGTGAGGTAAGCTCCAATTTTAGTTGAATGGCCTTTAAGAAAGTTATGATTGACTCGGGAGCTTCATCCTTTGTTCGTAGAAATTTGACCCAAGTGAATCGGGAGAAGTCATCGACCATCACTAGGACGTACTTCTTACCATGTATGCTTTAAGTCCGCATTGGGCCGCACAAATTTATATGAATGAGTTGAAGGGGTCGTGTGGTGCTATGTTACACTTTTGGCTTGTGAGTGACCTTCTTCATTTTTCCTTTTTCGCATGCATCACAAATGTGTGGTTTATCAAACTTGATCTCTGGCAGGCCATTGACTAATCCCCCAATCGAGAGTCGATTGATATTCTTGAAATTTAGATGGGATAGTCTTCGATGCCAAAGCCAATTTTTCGCATTAGTCACTTACGAAACGAGACATACAGTTGTGGGAGGTTGAACTTGAGACAGATTGATTGTGTATAGATTTGACTTTCGAGACCCAACGAGAAGTTCTTTGCCTTCATAAGTACGTACGCAACACCGTTCTGGTCTGAAATTGACTTCCAGTTCTTTGTCACAGAATTTGCCAATGCTCAATAACTTGTGGCTTAGCCCTTGAACATAGGAGACATCAGAAATGGTGATGTTCTTTTGAATAATGTCACCTAGACCTTTGATTGGTGCTAAGTGATTGTTCCCAAACCTTACGTAACCACCACCCTTTTTCTCTTTGTAGTTGGCAAGCAGCTCCTTTTGTCTAGTCATGTGCTTGGAACATCCAGAATCTAAGTACCACACATGACTGACATGCATAAAATCAGGCAAATTTAGGTACCCATTTGTAAATGGGTCCATCTGGGTTAGTTGACTTAGCATCCTGAGGGGCCCATTTAAAGTGAGACTTAGGTGCGTTGGTCATAGTCGTTTTCGGAACCCATTTATAAATAGGAGGGATTGGAAAATAATTCATGTGATGATTATTGAAAGAGTTTTGCATGTCAGGATAGTAACCACAATCATAATTGAAAGAATTCAATTGCATAAAGTCATTCACACCGTAATTCGATCAACAAATTTTATTTCGAGAAAAATGAATTAAATGTTTAACAGAACGAATAGTGCAGGGAAATTGAAATTTGCGATTGGTTCTAGTAATATTTGGAAATTTTGAAAAAAGAAAGTTGTCGTTTTTGCGGGATGATGACTTCGGAGCACTTTTGCCTTTTTCGATCCAAACTTGCTTTGACTTTAAAGTGCGAAAAGCTGAAACATGAACATAACCACGGTCAGCGTTTTTCACATAATGATAATTGATGGGTTTTGAAAAATCGGTTTGATCCTTTTGGTTAGAATTAGAATTGCTTGTAGAGCACTCATGATTAATTTCTGGAGTGAAAACTGTTTCCATTGGTTTCTTACCTTTATCTAAAAATTCCTCATGACTTGGAAGGGTTGGATTGAAGTTAAATTTTTGAAATAAAATCATGTAATTGTTCCTAGGATTGGAGGTTGCAAGAGGAATCAATGTACTCGTCAAAACGAGGCATTTCCTCAAAATCATCGAAGTCATCGTCGGAAGTTCGAGAGCTGCTTGGATAGTTTTGACTTGGTCATCCAAATGCGTGCTAACAAAAGCTTTGCACGTAGAAGCTTTGGATATTTTATAAAGTTCAGTTTGCAAGGCTCTTTTTTCAAGTATTTGAACTTTTAACATCAAATTTTCCTTTTCCTTTTCCTTTTCCGAAGAAGAACGCTCACTTTCCAATTCATTTTCTAATTGGATTATTTTCTTTTTTTTAAAAATAAGGTAGGAACGTAAGGTTTGTAATTTGGAGGTTCCGTTTGAAGTTCTTCGTCGGTATAGGAAGGAACGTAGTTGTTAGGAAGAGTTTCTTTAGAAGTTTCTTGTTCCACTTGCGTTGGATAGCAAAATAGAATTTGATGATACTTTTTATTCTTCCTATTCCAATCAGCTTGTCTCTCGACTTTGGAATCTGACTTTATGAATTGAATTTTGTATTCCGGGCCAAGGCCAAGATACTCAAATTTGTATAAAGTCGGTGTATTGTAAATTGCTTTGTCTAAACATTTGGGATTATTTGATCCCAATCCGGCTTTACAACCTAAATATTTTGGAGTATTTAGATGAATGGTTTGTTCCGTTTGACCAATTTTATATAGCTTGAGTTCCAAGTTTTTGAGTTTTTCTAAAAGATCATTCCTTTGAATCATGGAAAACTCGTATTTTTGAGAGAAAACTTCAGCCTCACTTTTGGTTTTATAAAGTTAAGTTTTTAGATCCGAGATTTGTTGTTTTAGCATAACATTCTCATCGTGAAGTGTGACTTTTTCCGATTGTAAATTTTTCGCAATGTTTTGTGAAGTAGCAAGTTCCGATGAGGTGATCAAAAGTTGGTTGTGATTATTATCTAGACGTGCTTCTAATTTGGAAGCCAAGAGTTTCTCGGTTTTCAATTTAGATTTAAACTCATTTGATTCACGAATTTATCATAGTCAGAATGGCTTACCTCGGGTGTGTAGTCGGAAGCGTTGGTTGTGGACTCATCAGTTGAGTCGGAGTAAGCCATTAAACTGAAGTGAGCTTGATGTTTGATGTTCAGTTTCCAGATCTTCATCATCATTGCCATGGTTCAGCCAGTGCTCATCTTCCGCCATTAAAACCTTTCCAGACTCCTTTTATTTAGCCAACATCAACTTATAAGTGAAGTAGTTGGAATCTTTGACTATTGGCTTTTGGGACTCTCGGGCATAATGGCTGGATTTGCCACAGTTGTAGCACAAACTCATTTCTCCTTTGAATTTGTTTGAATTTGTCTCAGGTTTGACTGGATGACGGTGCTCATCTCTTTTAGGCTTTGATTCAAACATGGCCTTGCGCTTATAATTCTTAGTTCCTGAAGCATAGCGTTGTTGATTAGGATTGGAACGACGAGAGAATTTCTGTTGAAAATCTTTAGTGAGCAAAACTAATTGTTGTTGAAATTGAGCAATTTCTGAATCATAATCAAATTCTTCATCGTTCAATTCAGGAATGGCTTCTTGAGAAGATTACGGGAAGAAGTTTGTGTTTCCTTTACAACTAAGGCAATGGGATCAGAAGATTTCTTGACTTTGTTGTTTGTTCCCATAGCCTCGAGCACTTCTTCCTCGTCTTGTAGGAGGGTTTCATAGACTTCATGTAGATCGAGTTCAGCAAGAAATTTGTTGTGTTTAATTTGGTTGGCAAGTCGACGCCATTCAGGTTGTAGATTACTAACAAACTTCACGTTATTCTCGATCTTTGTCTTTCGAATTTCATTCTTGCTTAGTTCATTTGTCAAGTGAGCAAACCTGGTATAGGTAGCAGAAAGAGATTCACCTTCTTTGACCTTGAAATCCTCATATTGCGAGATGCAATTTGTGATCTTGTGTTGAGTCCCGATTTTTGTACCAAGCATGAATATCTCAATCTCTTTCCACATGGCTTTGGCAGTTCTTTTGTGACTATCGGTGCTCATGTAGATTTCATTCGGGATACTCATCAAAAGATAGGACTTGGCAAGCTGATCGCCTTTTGCAATTTTTTTATGGTGTCGTTATAGGCAGACATTGGCTTGATTTCTTGTTGAGCAGGTAGAGGAGGGTCAGCATTCGGCATAGCAGGACGGGTTTGGTAAAAACCGGAGGGGGTCCTTCATTAATTGACCGAATGATTTCATCACCATAGTCATTCCTCTCCACGAAGTCAAGAAATCGGTCTTTCCACTGTGAGTACTCTCCGGGGAGCAGAATTAGGGGTTTGGTGTCTGAACCAATGGCCATAGCTTCTCGTGTGGTCATTGTATTTGACTGGATGATCTCGATCAGTGAGATTTGGTATTTTTCTGAGTTTTCTTTGGAAAACAGAAGGTTTTCTCGAGACATGAAGGGCCGACAAGAATTTTTATCGGGTTAGATTGGATCGACAATTTGTCTTGTCGGGTAATAAGGGCTCGATAACAATATTTGTCCCTGAGGGGGACTCGATAAAAATTTCTTTGATCAAATTGAGTCGATAAGCAGAAGTTATCGATCAGAAAAGACTCGATAACAAAAGTTTATCGATTGATAAAGACTCGAGAGGAAAAAAAAATCCTTGGATGAAAACAGGATCGATAAGAAATTTTATATCGATCACTATAGGCTCGATAATAAAGTTTGTCGACTGAAGAGGACTCGATAAAAACTCAAGGATATTGAATCCGAGTTTTCTTAACTAGTAAACCAGAAAACAAGAACAAAGGATTATTGACTAAAAAGAACAAGTCTTTTTATGGAAAAGAATAACTAAGTTCTCGAGTTTCTTATTCTTTAGTTAAGAAAAAAAATCAAAATTCCTAAAGTTTATGATTTTTACTTAAGAATTCTTTAGTAAGAAAAGCTGCAATAGTCACTAGTTCCCGAGTTTTCTTATGTCAAGAGTTTCAAAGTAATTAAAATAAACTAGAAGAATTTTAGTCAAAACAGATTAAATTGATCCGAACTAATATCGAGAAACTAATATATGAATCGACAAGGATTCAAACAGTAACACAAATAAAGTTTTATCTGGTAAAGCAACTTGACAAAAATTCCAGATCTGGGTTTTTTAAGAAAGAATACTGATTTCTCGATTAAGATTTAAGGCTCTTAATCGAGTAACACTAATTGATAAAAATAACAGATCTGGATGTTTGAAAAATAAAAAAATTTATTGGGTAAAACGAATACTGTTTGAATCGAGAAAAAAATCAAAAATCAGAAATCGAGATTTTACCTTCTGTTACCGTTGAATACTTCAGAAAATAGCCAAACCTCAGATTGTCTGCTCTGATACCAATTGTGGATCCCAGGTTTATCAAGCTCATTACGAATAAATAACAAAACATTAAGAACACGATTAATACGATGAATTTGCGTAGTCGAATATCTCACTTGAACAAATTACGATATGATTTGACAGTATATCGGCTCTTTCTCTGATATGTAATCGACATACATTAAATATAAAACCCTAGACTCCAATTTATATTGAAAGGACTAACCTATAAAAGGAAGGAAAGAGTTTAAGGAATTGTAAACTTCCTTTTACATTTAAGCATATCCTTTCCTTATTTTTGACACAATACAATTTTAGTCCTAACAAATATGTATATAAATACCTCATAATTAATGTTAACAACAAAGTTTTTCTGAACACAATTCCATTTTCTATGTTTTGATTGCAGGTGGGGCATGCGAAGCTAAGGATGGAACTCATAAAGAAAGAACCCTTTTTAGCCTTGAATTTAAGGTAATATCCATTTGTTTTCATTTTATGCTTTTTGTTGGATCATGAACTCAGTATTACGATTGTAGATAAACTTAGGGGTCGTTTACCAAACGTTTACTTGGTAAGCGCTTGCCAAGTCACATTACCTTACCGGATGAGTATATGACAAAGACCAAGAGTCTTACCCGGTAAGAGCGAGACAAAGTCTGACTTCCGAGAGCCTTACAGGGTGACGAATCTTACCATGGTAAGCACTTATCGGGTAAATTGTTGCATATGATGTCGATTTTGTTGACTAAAATCTTACCCGTTAAATAAGTGATAGTGTAAACTGTTTTATGTTCTTTTGTTTTTGAGCTATTTCCTTATTAGAAGCTATGAAAATGTGTGGTTTTGGTTGTATTTGTTGTTTGAAAAAATTCCCTAATTGGATTCTCAAACTTTTATGCTTTTATCTGATTCGGGGAAGAAGATGACCAAAAGGAATAATTGGAAGCTTGGTGACCTAAACCGACTAAAATGCCCATTACTAACATGTTTGGCAAAACTCAATGTTATATCTCAATTTCTCTCATTTGAACATGATTAACTCAACTCTCATCTTTCATGAATGTTTTAACACTTTTATTTATCTTGCATTTGTCTTGTTCCGTTTGTTTTAGGCATTATACTGCACAATATGCATTGTTAACGTGGATGGGAGGATCAAGGCGGAATTCCCAACTGTAAGTGTTACCGGAAATATGGAGATGTAGTTCATGGTTCACCACTGATCAAATATATATACAGAACTTTGATATTTCAGTTTTTTTGTTTTTATTATTAAAACAAATAAAACAAATGGGCCTCATTTTTATAATTGATGATGTTTATAAAATAAAACATTTATATGGCATATGAGTACCTCCTGTCATATTAAAGTTTGCCTAAGCTAACACACCACATGACCTCATCATTGAAACAATCATTTTTACACCAAAACTTAACACTGTAGTCTGTAACAACTTACTGTATCTCATGCTCTACTAAACAATCTCTTTTGGTTAGTTTTTTAGTACCCTATTGGTCTTTGAGAATTGGTAACATGTTGTTTGGGGAGTTGCTGATATGGTAGCAACAAAAAAATCACTCCTTGAAGCAAGTGTTATAACTTTGCAGGGTTCTTTACTTTTGTTATTCTCTACTGAATCATGGGTAAAAAGTGATTAGAACTAATCTACTCTAATCAAAACGATACATATGATGTCAATTTTATGACAATAATATAATGTTTAACAGAGGTCATTAAATTTTGGATTGTAGAGTTTCTGGTATTTGAAGTTTGTTGACATACCTCAGGCTTACTATTCAGGTGCTCTTCATAACTTATATCTTTACATATTGATTGATGGAAAGTGGCATATACCTCTTAACTTTATATGAGTTTTATCTTAATTTTCCACACCTATTAACCACAAGGGTCTTCGTCTCTGGCAGGGTGTTGATTTGGGCACAATGGGTTGGGTAGAACCATGGTAACCTAGCACGAACTACTCTCACATGGACCATGGTGCGAGTCCCATTTTTGTGTTTTAGCTTGATGTAAGGGATATATATGTATGGAATTTTGATACTTTTGTTTTATGTTTTTGTTATTAATACAAAGAAAATAAAAGAAACTCATTTATTAAACTATAAGACTTTTATAAGTGTGAGATGATGCTTATAGCATAAAAAGTTTATATGGCACATGAATACCTCCTTTCATTTATAAAAAATGAAAAGAAAAATCCTTAACACTTCTATATAGATGTTTGGATTAGTTTAGTCATTGTTAACATTTGGGTCATGTCTCATTTGAAGAGTGGAGATACTTTTTGACGATACTGTGTCATTTAGGTGTATATTTGTTTGTTTCTTTTAATAAAATCGGCAAAAGTACCGTCATTGATCAAAGTCATTAATTATACAAACATTGCATAAATTTGTTCAAATTACTTATGCTACCGCACAACGCGCGGTTCCCATACTAGTTCATTAGTAATTTAACTTCCATGTGGCTTATTGGTAAATTTCGGGAGAATGTGGCTAGGAGGTAATTCGTCAACCACGAATGACTATTTAAATTAACTTTTCTATATTTTTATTCATTGTAATAGTTATAATAAATTATAAATAATAGATTTTTTTTAAATTCTGTTTTTAAAAAATCCAAACGTTATAATATATATAATAGTCAATTTAAAATTATTTTAATCAATATATATATATTTTTATTTTTTACCATCTTGTTAGTATTAGTAAATATTTGTTTTAATTATATTTAAAAAGTATTATATTTGATTATTTTTCAACACGCTCTTTTTGGTTATTTTACATTCTTATCAGCTAGTTTTGTCAAACATGAGTTATTTATCAGGTAGCTTATAAGCTAACAATTAGCTTTTCAATAGACGGTTAATTAGTTTTATCAAACATGACATTTTTATGTTTTGCATTCGAGATGTTATTATCTTATTTCTCTTTGTGATGACAATTTTAAAATAAGTAAATATTTGAATATATATTTTAAGTGAAATTATTTGTTTTTTCGTTTTGTTTTTAAAAGTAAAACAAACTTTAAACTCCTAAATATTCACTTTACCTATGAATTTCCTCACCCCCACCGCTTCATCTTTGTCTCCACCCAAAGCCTTCAATTCATCTTTCTCACTGTGTTATTGGCATATCAAAGAAATCTTCAACAAATTCATAATAAATGTAACAACCAGAAATCTGGTAAGAGCGACTAATTTAAAATTTTCATCAATAAATAAATCATTCTTTTATAGATCAAAACTCGAATTCCCTCAATAAACATTTTAGATAAAACCTCGACGAAAGTTAGACCAAGTCTTATACAAAGTCTTACATATGGTCGGGTGTTACTAAACCAACAACAGTCGCTATCTCCGAATACGGAAAATGTCACCAAGGCTAGATTTTTAACGTGCTACTCTCTAGCACTCAAGTCAACACGTGTCATGTCTCATTTGGAGAGTGGAGATACTTTTTGACGATACTGTGTCGTTTAGGTGTATATTTGTTTTAATAAAACCGGCAAAAGTACCGTCATTCAAAAATCATCAATTATACAAACATTGCATAAATTTGTTCAAATTACTTATGCTTTCGCGCGTGCGGATCTCATACTAGTTCATCAGTAATTTGACTTCCATGTGGCTTATTGGTAAATTTCGGGAGAATGTGGCTAGGAGGTAATTCATCAGCCATGGATAACTATTTTAATTAACTTTTCTATATTTTTATTCATTTTATATGTACTAGTTATAAAAAATTATAAATAATAGATTTTTCCTAAATTTGTTTTTAAGCAATCCAAATATTATAACATATATAATATGAAAACGTAAGTAATAATACGAACGAATAATCAACCAATAAACGCGTTGATTAGTATTAGAGAAATTCGGATACACAAAACTCTAACTGTTGTTCTTATCTTAATCTATACATCAGGATCGCTTATAGAAAAGAAGACGTATTGGATTACAATTCCTATTCTATCACTGAAACGCAGAATTAGGAAACTTTCCATATATCAGGATTCTTTGGATTGCTCTCCAAGGCATCTTTGGGTCGGCCCACGGCATATAGCCCATGGACGATCCAACCATTCGCCAACAATCACCCCCTGAATGGTTGAAGCGGTAATTCAGACACACCGAGCAACGATCTCATTACACCGAACCTGACTCGCGTTAAGGCCTTCGTTTGGGGATCCGCTACTTGACTATTTCCCGCCACGTGTTCGACTTCAACTTGCTCGTTTTCCACACGCTCTCGAATGAAGTGGAAACGAGTGTGAATGTGTTTGCTCCTTCTGTGAAACACCGGATTTTTAGATAATGCAATTGTCGACTTGTTGTCTATACGAATCAACACCTTTTGCTTCTTTAATCCGGTTACCTCCGCGAGTAACTCCCTTAGCCAAACTGCTTGACATGCTGCCGATGTAGCTGCCATGAATTCGGCTTCACACGAAGATAAGGCCACGGTATCTTGCTTTTGTGAACACCACGAGATGGGAGATTTACCAAGAAAGAAAATGTGACCAGTAGTGCTCCGACCATCGTCTGCGTCTACATTATGACTGCTGTCACTATAACCCAGAAGTTTCAACTCGTCGTATCTCTTGTATCTAATTCCAAGCGAAACTGTACCGCGTTGGTAACGAAGAATTTGCTTGACTGCGCGTGCATGAGATTCTCTCGGACTTTGCATAGAACGACTAACTACCCCGACTGAGTAAGATAAGTGCAGACCAGTGTGAAGGAGGTAGCGTAAGCACCCTACTACCCTCCGATAATGAGTGGCTTCAACTTCTGGTTCATCCTTGGCTTTCGATAATTTTAGTCTGGTTCCATTGGATATTGTGTAGCATTACATTCTTCCATGCCCGCCTCTTTCAAGATTTTCATAGCATAGTTCGCTTGCTTAATTGTTACACAATTATTTTCTTGAGAAACTTCAATGCCCAAGTAATAAGTCAACAAGTCAAGATCCGACATTTCAAACTTTGAATACATCATGCTTTTGAATTGGCTTGTTATTTCATGACACGTTCCCGTTACGAATAAATCATCTACATATACGGCCACAATGATGTATTCACCTCTTGAAACCTTTTTATATACCGCCGATTCTTGCAAGCATCACCGAAAGTGACAAGAGCTTCTTCTTTTTTCACAACTTCTTCAACTTGAACGGATTCGATTCCGTTAAAGTCCATTCCTCGTAAGATGCCAGCAAGTTTTATATTCCATGCCCTTGGAGCTTGTCGTAAGCCATACAAAGCTTTTGCTAACTTGTAAACTTTTCCTTCCTCTCCCGCTTTTTCAAGACCCTCGGGTTGACTCACGTACACTTCTTCTTTTAGTTCACCGTGTAAGAAGGCCGTCTTCACATCTAAGTGGTAAATCTTCCATCCTTTCTCGTCCGCAAGAGCAATCAATAATCGTATTGTCTCGAGTCGAGCTACTGGCGCGAAGACTTCTCAAAATCAATGCCGTATTCTTGTACATAGCCTTTTGCTACGAGCCGCGCTTTGTACCGTGAGATTGATCCTTCTGCATTTCTTTTGATTTTATATAACCACTTTAGTCCGATTGGTTTGGCATGCTTGGGTAGAGGCACTAGCTTCCAAGTTTTGTTTTTTTCGATTGACTCGATCTCGCTTGTCATCGCCTTAAACCATTCGGGTTTCACAATGGCTTCTTCAAAGTTCCTTGGCTCCTCATCAGTGGTTAACATTAATTCGTACATGTTTAGTTCGTAATCGTGTAAACGGATAGGCAAAACTGAGACACGATTGGAACGACGTACCGTGTTATGTTCAAGCTCGCTATGCCCGTCGGACTCGTGACCGCTGTTTGACTCTGATTCTGTTGAGGTTGGGGCTTTCGCTGCTGGGCTCGTTGCAGCTGGGCTTGCTACGAGAGGTTGCTGTGGTGCGGCAGTGGGTTGTGCATCTTCGGTCGTTGTTGGCCTTGGAGGAACAGGCCCATTTGTCGCAAGCCATGGTATTACAAATGTACCAGATTCACTTTTCTTGCTGCTACTGCCGTTACGCAATTCCTTTTCTTCTTTATCTTACTTCCATGTCATTTTTTCATTATAAGAAACATTGCAACTTATAATGATTTTATTTTCTTCCGGATTAAATAAGCGGACTCCTCCCGAACCCGGTTCCTTCACAAAATAAACCAATGGTCTCGATCTATCGTCTAGCTTCTTTAGATGTTTCGAAACAATTCTTTTGTACGCGACACATCCGAACACCTTCAATCCTTCAAGATTCGGTTTTTGACCATATAATTTTTCATAAGGTGTGACTCCTACCAATGCTCGCGTAGGGGTGCGATTAATTATATAAGTTGCATGTCGAACGGCTTCACCCCAAAATTGATTTGGAACTTCTTTTGCTTTCATAAGACATCGCGTCATCTCGATTAGCGTCCGATTTCGTCGTTCTACTATGCTGTTTTGTTGGGGTGAGTACGGAGCCGTTAACATTCTTGCAACACCTTCTTCGTTCCAAAAACGATTAAAATCGTTTGAAGTAAATTCACCGCCTCTATCCGTGTGAATGTTTTTATCTCTTTGCCGGTTCGGTTTTCGATTGACTTTTTAAATTATTTGATTACATCCGCCGCGTCATTTTTATGCTTTAAAAAAATAGACCACATGTATCTAGAAAAGTCATCAATGAGAACTAATATATAAATATTAGCGGCTTAAGTGCGAGGATCAATTGGTCCACAAATATCACCGTGTAATACTTCGAGAACATTTGTAGACTTATAACTAGTTTTCTTTGGGAACGTGTGCTTATGTTGTTTGCCTATCACGCAAACTTCACAAATTTGATCTTGATGCTTTAAGACTGGTACTCCGTTAGTCATCTTGTGCATCATATTCACCGCACCAAAGTTGATATGGCCGAGACGTGCGTGCCACAACCAAGACTCATCATCAATTTTTGTTTGTAAACAATGAGGCTTTCCAACTTTTAGTCGGGTTTTATAAAGACGATTTCACTTCGCGGGACCTTCATGAGCAACCTTCCATTCCGATCTTTCATTGTCAAGAAATCACCATAAAGTCGGATATCACATCCGGATAATGTAGCTTGACCGAGACTTATCACATTGCTTTGAAGTGATGGAATATAGTAAATATCTTTCATTATTTTTTGTTCTCCGTTTTTACCTTCGAACAAAATCGATCCCTTCCCTTCTATTCGTACGCACGAGCCATCTCCACACTATTCCGGTTATCCGTTCATTCAATTCCGAAAAGTAAGAATACTTTCCGATCATGTGATTGCTTGCGCCATTGTCGAGATACCAAACATTGTCATCATCTTGGTTTGGTTCGACTTTGGGAGGAACATATTTGTCTTCATTTAGAAACACTGTTTCTTCTTTCATCATAAAGAATGCTCCTTCCTCGTGATTCACTAATTCTTGAGCATCATTAAGGTTTGCTTCATGGTTACGCCATCGGTCCGGGCATCTTGACACAAAGTGTCCATATTTGTCGCAACGGTAACATTTAATTGTTGACGTATCTCGTTTCTCATTATTATTACCTTTTTTTCTTTCATCATCCCGGTTATCATGGTTTTGGGTGTTACCCCTACCACGACCACGTCCACGGCTTCGTCCCCCTCGGTTTGCACCGCGTCCTTTGCCACGGCTTGAGCCTTGGTTTCGATTTGAGTTTTCGGTTTTGGCATACAGTAGCTTTTCACCGGAATCGGATGCTTTGTCGGTATCTTTAGTCCGTTCCTCGTAAGCTTTTAGCCTTCCAACAACATCTTCATATGTGACGGTTTTTAAGTCCAAAACTTGCTCGAGTGCCGCCACGATGTGCACGAATCTTTTAGGAAGGCTCGTAAGAAATTTCTTCACCAACTTTTCTTGCGAGATTGTTCCTCCGAGTGACGCCGAAATAGTCGCAATGCCCGATAGTTTTGAAGAGAACTCATCAATCGTGCCCGTTTCTTTCATCTTCAAACTTTTGAATTCTGAAGTCAATGTTTGCAATCGTGCTTCCTTCACTCGATCTGCACCCAAGTTCCGGGATTTGATCGCATCCCACATCTCCTTTGCCGTCGCGAGATTCCCGATCTGCAAGATCAAGTCATCCGGAATTGATTGAAATAACAAACCCATCACGATGTTGTTTTTCTTTGTGTCCGTTGAACCCGGATTAACCACGTCCCACACGCCGTGAATGCCGAGTAAAACCTTCATACGCATGTGCCATATCGTGTAATTCATTGATGTTAATTGCAGACATTGAAACGAAATCGAGTGTGCCTCCTTCTTTGCGGGCGGATTCGCTTCGTCTTCCGACATGATCAATCAACCGAACCACAATACACGATTTGAATTGCAAGCTTTGATACCAATGGAAAACGTAAGTAATAATACGAACGAATAATCAACCAATAAACGCGTTAATTAGTATTAGGGAAATTCAGATATACAAAACTCTAACTGTTGTTCTTATCTTAATCTATACATCAGGATCGCTATATATAGAAAAGAAGACGTATTGGATTACAATTCCTATTCTATCACTAACACGCAGAATTAGGAAACTTTCCATATATCAGGATTCTTTGGATTGCTCTCCAAGGCACCTTTGGGTCGGCCCGCGGCATATAGCCCATGGACGATCCAACCATTCGCCAACATAATAGTCAATTTAAAAATCTTTTAATCAATATATATTATTTTTTATTTTTGTTTACCATCTTGTTTGTATTAGTAAATATTTGTTTTAATTATATTTTCTAGATGTTTTTTTGGTCATTTTACATTCTTATCAGCTAGTTTTGTCAAACTTGATTTATCGTCAAACATGATTTATTTATCAGGTAGGTTATAAGCTAACAATTAGCTTATCAATAGGCGGTTAATTAGTTTTATCAAACATGACATTTATGTTTTGCATTCGAGATGTTATTGTCTTATTTCTCTTTGTGATGACAATTTTAAAATAAGTAAATATTTGAATATATATTTTAAGTGAAATTATTTGTTTTTTCAGAAAATTTGAATTTTGTTTTTAAAAGTAATTAAAACAAACTTTAAAATCCTAAATGTTCATTTTACTTATGAATTTCCTCACCCCCACCGCTCCATCTTTGTCTCCACCCAAAGCCTTCAATTCACTGTGTTATTGGCATATCAAAGAAATTTACAACAAATCCAGGAGGGTGCAGTGCAGCTTCTTGCTCCAAGGTGGCTCCACCACTGAATAGGTAGACAAAAATATAATTTGGATATTTTTTGAAGGACCCCTAAGGCCTTCTCGCATGCCTTATCATTTACACCTGTCTCTCATCTCAATAAATCTTTGTAAGGATATTTGTTTTCTTGTTTCCTTTTTATTTAGTTGGTATAGACGTTCGTTTGGGCATTTGAATCCGTCGTTTGGGCATTTGAATCCGCCCCTATATATATATATATATATAAACCACATGGTACATATATTGAGTCCAATACAATTACATACATGTATGCGATACATACCTATATACAAACACGTAATACGATGTCATTTCTATTAATTGATTAAAGACATAAGAGATCTTTTTCGGGTTTAAGGTGTTTTAGTTGAGTCCAATTAATACACACCATATACATATATGCAGTACGTTTCTTTTTACAAACACAAGCATGCAATAGGTCATTACTGGTCATTGAAAGATCTATTGCGCCTTAATGGATCTATTTCATCTTAATGGATTCGTTGAACTTTAATTGATATTAGTTGACTTTAAAGGGTTATTGTCCTTAATGGATGTTATTGACCTTTAATGGACGTTAGTTGGCATTTGATTGACCTGTTGGGATTTAACGGTGCTACTGGACTTTATTTGGTCTTATTATGAATAAATAGATGTTATTGGGCCTTAATAAGTGTAACGCCCTGAAATCTGGTAAGAGCGACTAATTTAAGATTGGTCAATACACAAATCATTATCTTATAGATCAAAACTCGAATTACCTCAATAAACATTCTAAATAAAACCTCGACGAAAGTTAGACCAAGTCTTATACAAAGTCCTACATATGGTCGGGTATTAATAAACCAACAACAGTCGCTATCTCCGAATACGGAAATGTCATCAAGGTTAGATCTTTAACGTGCTACTCTCTAGCCCTCAAGCCAACACGTGTTGCTAGTATCAACCCCAACGAAAGCTTTAGACCAAAATGTCGTTAGTAATGAAAGCTTTAGATAGAACATAGTTTTAACCAAATTTTATAAATCATTAACTCACGCTCACCCATGAAAGGGTATAAAATATCCGAAGATAACGAGAGAGACCCGATTTACCATTTCTAGTGACGGGGCACATAAGTGAGTCACTTTTCAATGTTAAGAGCTTATACTAGAATCAATGGCTATTGGTGATGACCAATAATACAACAATGTACGACCCTCGATGATTCCTAGATAAGAGCTCGTGCTAAAGATCAATGGCTATTGACAACGACCAATAATATAACAATGTACAACCCCCAATGATCCTAGTTAGCACTCATGTAAGGATCAATGGCTATTGGCGACAACCAATAATACAACAATGTACAACCCCCGTTTACCGAGAGGGGACGACAATCCCGATTTTATGCTGACTTATATGCCTATAGATCCATTACATTCTAGACATAAAATTTAATACCTCAACCAAGATGTATTAATAAATTTCCAACACCACTACTTTGCTCAAAATATTATTTCCCGATAATCAATTATTTCTCAAAATTAGGAAATCATAAAATTACACGACGTTACACGTATGACTAACGCACCCAAAACATATAGCCATTCAAATCGGACAAATGTCCATGAGACTAATTTTAGTCAAAGCCGAGCAAAAACTCTGTAACTCAACACTTATATGATTTACTCAAATAATTGGTTGAGGCAAACCATTTTTCAAATAAGATTATATTCATATATTTTCAAAATGTCTCATTATGCCGTAACATGTAATTTCCGATGGTTTATAAATCCAATACCCTCAAAATGCATATGATACCAAATAATCCTCATTTATAAAATAAAACATCAAAACATCTCATAAATATGTTTTATTTATCAAAATGTCAAGAACACAAATATAAGCATTTTTCAAGATTTATAAACCATTTATACCAAATAGTTCGCATATTATCAAAATACTCCCACATTTGACAAATAGTAAGTAAAACATGTTAATACATCAAAATGGACATTTTTGGCATGTACATAGTTTTCACAAAGTAACTTGAATTCACCTTTCTAAATTTAGGCTAAATCTAGGTTTTACCCCCCAATATCGAGCTACATCTGGTGAAGACTTTAGATCCACGACTTTCCATCTACAAAACCTTTATCTAGATCATAAACAACCCCAACATACACCAAAATCAAACCCAAATCAAAAACCATAGAACCAAACCCTAGATATGGGACAAAACCCCAAAATCTCACCTTTCAACTTATGGGAACCACATCTCTTTGCGAAATATCCAATCCTCATTGCTTCCATCTTGAAGAGATTCGAAATACGGATCCATAGCAATTTGAATCGCCCAAAACAGAGCTGTGATGAAGAAAAACCCTATTTTATGCACTATCAAGTCGCACACGATAGTGACATGCGATTGTGCCATTTAACTAAAGCATGGCACGATCGTCCGGAATGTACTGAAAGTGCTTAACCCATTCTGGCGGTCCTGACAGGCGATAGTGAGATTGCCACTATCGCCGGGCACTATAGCATGAGTTGTACCGAAGTGTTTTTCCTACATTTCACCCGTTTTGTGCCTGTTTCTCCCCTAAAAGATGATACCCGATATAGTCCAACTTAAATATACATATTTAAACTATTCTAAGTGTGAAACACATAGAGGACTAGGAATTCCACTACACTAAAGATTTGGTTGATCCATTGTGCCATTGTCACAAATGCAAGACACAATTATCGGGGCCACCAACCATTAGGTGACACCGGTGCCATTGTGACAGATGTCACTATCTCATGGCACCACTATTCAAACTCTGAAATTAACTCTTATTTATTAGATCACCTGATTCAACATTTTCATCAACTGAAACAAAAATCAGGATGTTACAATAAGTCATAAAAATTCTTATTAGGCTATAATACTTCTTAGTGGTTGTTAATAATTTATAATGGGTCATATTGGTCTTATCGAGTCCAATACATACACAACATACATAAATGTACTACATACATGCATTCAAGCATGTAAGAAGCCAATCAAGCGACCATTGTTGTTATTGAGCCTTAATAAGTCATAAAGGGTATTCAATCGGCTATAATGGTTCTTAATAAGCTTTGGTGGTTCTTAATAGACTATAATGGGTTTTAGTGGTTCTTAATAGGCTTTAATGGATATTAGTGGTCATATTGAGTCCAATACACACCACATGGATATATGCACTACATACGTGCATACAAAAACATAACAAGCCACGTTATTGGGTCTTAATAAGTCATACAAGATCTTATCGAGTCCTATACACACCACATGCATAAGTGACGTACATACCTGCATACAAACACGTAATAGTCCACCATTTGTGTTATTGGGCCTTAATAAATCATAATGGGTCTTATTAGGCTATAACGGTTCTTAGTGGTTCTTAATAAGCTATTGTTGGTTATAGTGGTCTTATCGAGTCCTGTACACAATACATGCATAAATGAAGTCTTATTGGACTTAAATGAATGTTACTGGGCTTTAACAACGTTTGTTGGGTTTTAATGGATCTAATGGGACAAGATGGGACTAAAACTCATTTTAACAATTTATGTTATTCATAGATATTATATATATATATATAAATATTAAACGAGGACAATCTAGTCATTTTAATAGTTTATTTCCGTCCCATCTAGTATGTGCACCAAACGCACCTAATAGATCTTAATGCGTGTTAATAAAATATATACTATATAAAAATATATGTTGTTAATTACTAAAAAAATATTCAACTTTAATTATGTATGATACATTTAAGATCAAATTATAAAAAATAAGATAAGATTTTAATATTTTAATTACCTCCCCGTTTTTATTTAAATTTTTTTAATTCCACCTGTTTCCAAAAAATATAAATAAGAAACCCGAACTCTAATCTTAAATAAATCATTTTTTATTTATTTAAGTGTAGTTGAATCTAAAAATGTTGTTACGACAATCATAACTGAAAATTCTAGTATTTTTAATTTTTATAGACTACAAGAGAAGTCAAGAGTAGCTTAAAATATGATTCTAAAGTAATGTTCTTTAATTTGAAAAAATAGAGTTTTAAATAAACAAATTACCTAAATGTAATTACCATAACATATAAGACATATTAACTTTAAAAACTTACCCTACAAATTCTATAAAGTAAGCAAATTTGGTTACATCAAATTATTGGTTTTCCTGTATTGTAGTGTACTTGATGTAATTGTTAAAAATATAAGCTAAGTCTCATATCTATAAGTAACTTTATTTATCATATAGTTTGATAGGTTATTAGCGACAATTTTTTTGGTGGTTATTTACCAACAGTTGTGATGGTTCACAAACCATTGTTTTGGTCAAAGTTATGCCGCTTCATTTGTATATATATATATATATATATATATATCTGTGTATGTAATCAGATTTGTGGGTGTGCCGTAATATATTAATAAAATAAGTGTTGTTGTGAATAACCCTTTGTTCCCTCCATTTTCTCTTCTTCCTCGTTGCAACAGTCAAATTCTAGGATTCCTGTGTTTGCATTTTCTGTTTTGATCTAACAAAGTGGTATCAGAGCAAGGTTCAAAATCACAGAAAACCAAAAGCAAAAACACAGGAAAGATTAGAACTCTAATGGCTTCGAACAACAACGTTTTTCAAGTAAACGGTAGAAACTATCACCAATGGAGTATCCAAATGAAGGTGTTCTTCGAATCTCAAGATGTATGGAATTTGGTTGAGGATGGGTTACAAGAACCCAAGAATCCTACCTCTTTAACGTCCCAACAAAACGCAGAATTAAAAGAAGATCGAAAGAAAGACCAGAAACCATTGTTTTTCATTTATCAAGCAGTAGATGAAGCCATTTTCGAGAGGATCTCAACGTCTCTTACATCAAAGGATGCATGGGATATGTTGTACAAGACCTACCGTGGAGAGGACAAAGTTAAAATGGTATGCTTGCAAACCTTATGTTGTGAATTCGATGGACTTCGGATGAGAGAATCTGAGTCCGTTGAAGATTATTATAACCGTGTGATTACCCTCACTAATCAAATGAGGATTAATGGGGAAGGGATTGAAGATATAAGAATTGTGGAAAAGATTTTAAGAAGTTTGACTCGAAAATTCGAGTATGTTGTGGTTGCCAATGAAGAATCAAAGGACTTGGCATTACTTTCTTTGGAAAATATGTTGGGGACACTTAAGTCTCATGAACTTCGAATGAGAAATTTTGATGATGCTCCTTCCGAACAAGCATTCCTTTCACTACTAGAAAATTGAGTATTTTCAACGAAAATTTTCAACGGAAAATGTCGTTGAAAATTTTCTACGAATTTTAGAGAGATTATTGACAAAACATAATTTTTTTACGAATTTTCAACGAATTTCCGTTGAAAATCTCTTACAAAATGCATTTTCAACCAAAAACTTTTTGACGAGACATTCCGTTGAAAAATTTTTGGTTGAAAATGCATATATGTTTGTGAGAGATTTTCAACGGAAATTCGTTGAAAATTCGTAGAAAATTTATGTTCTGTTAATAATCCTTTAAAATTCGTAGAAAATTTTCAACGACATTTTCCGTTGAAAATTAATTTCCGTTGAAAATACTCAATTTTCTAGTAGTGTTTCCTCTACAAAAGCAAAAGGAAAAGAACATGTAAGATCTTTATCTGAAACTCAATGCTATTATTGTCACAAATACGGACATACTATGAAGTTCTGCAAGAGACGTAAAGAGGATGAGAGTGAGGATGCCAATTTCATCTGTGTAAATGAAACTAAAGAAAGGGATACAATGTTCATGGCAATTGAGGAACTTGAAACTCTAGTGGATGATGCATGGTACAAGGATGATGATGACCTTGTGAAGAGAAACAAGGTGATGAATGCACTCTCCCCGGAAACAAAGACTGATGAATACTGATGCTTGAAGCTTGAATACTTCAAGATGTGTGTTGCATATGTCTTAGCTTAAGGAGGAGTGTTAAAAGTATAAGCTAAGTCTCATATCTATAAGTAACTTTATTTATCATATAGTTTGATAGGTTATTAGCGACAGTTTTTTGGTGGTTATTTACCAACAGTTGTGATGGTTCACAAACCCTTGTGTTGGTCAAAAATCTGCCGCTTCATTTGTATATATATATATATATATATATACACACGTGTGTATGTAATCAGATTTGTGGGTGTGCCATAATATATTAATAAAATAAGTGTTGTTGTGAATAACCCTTTGTTCCCTCCATTTTCTCTTCTTCCTCGTTGCAACAGTCAAATTCTAGGGTTCCTGTGTTTGCATTTTCTGTTTTGATCCAACAGTAATTACCATAAGATCTGATCGTAGATGCTTATGTCATTAATAAATTAACTCAGCTTCCTCTGGAATTGTTTGTTGGCATTAAATATTAATTGATTAATAATAAGGAAAAACATTGAAAATGGTAACGGGTAGGTCGCGCGAAGAACAGCAGATTGGCATCTAAAATCAGCAGTGGAGATAAATCTCCGCTGTTTTGGTCACTGCAGTGCAGTGCTAAAGTCAGAAGCACAGAAGTGGTACTTGGAGCTGGTTGACACTACAAGAAAAAGCGATGTTAGTGACAAAAATTTTAGTGACTACTTAAATTTTGGTCACTAATTGTAATGTTAGTGACGTTAATAAAGGCCGTCACTAATTTTTGGTCACTAAGATAAATTTTAGTGACAAAAACTAAATTTGGTCACTAAATGGTCACTAATTCCCAAAAAATTCTTTTACGCTTTTGAGTGTCGTCACAAAAAGTAATGATTAGTGACCAAAAAATAGTGGTCACTAATTCAAAAGTGTTAGTGACCAAAAATAGTGGTCACTAGTTCGAAAAGCTAGTGACTAAAAATTATTTGTCACTAAATTGTATTCCATGCTTTACATGTTGTAGTGAGTTAGGAGGGTTAGCGGCAAAAAATAGTGGTCACTAACCCAAAAGACAGTGACAAAAAAATAGTGGTCACAAACCCAAAAGACAGTGACAAAAAATAGTGGTGACTACTTCGAAAAGCTAGTGACCAAAAATAAGTTGCCACTAAATGGTATTCCCTACTTAAATGTTGTAGTGAGTTAGGAGGGTTAGTGACAAAAAAATAGTGGTCAGTAATCCAAAAGACAATGACAAAAAACAGTGGTCACTAATTCGAAAAGCTAGTGACCAAAATTTAGTTGTCTCTAAATTGTATTCCCTACTTAGATATTGTAGTGAGTTAGGAGGGCTAGTGACAAAAAATAGTGGTCATTAATCCAAAAGACAGTGACAAAAAAATAGTGTTTACTAATCCAAAAGACACTGACAAAAAATAGTGTTCAGTAATTTGAAAAACTTCACATGTTGTATTACTTGGCTCCAAGTTATATATAGTAGTGAATTTCTTTGGCTCCAAGTTTATGCCTTTGCATGCATGCATATATATAGTAGTGAATTTCTTTGGCTCCAAGTTTTGCAAAACCTCACATGTTGTATTACTTGACAAATGAGGTGGTGTGTACTCTTGGACAAAGGTTGTGTACAAGGGTGGTGCAAGATGGCATCTAGCTACTAGAGATGGGTGGCAAACAAACAAATAATACGTGGCTCATATTATTTTCTAATCTCATGCACTAATTACTTGTAAGTTCTGGATGGTGAGTTGTACAACATCCAAAAAAAAAACTTACCAAAAATAAGTTTTTTTCAACACGGTTTGAGGCCAAACCGCAAACCGCACCACATATGCGGTTTGAGCATTTTCCCAAACCACAAACCGCACCGCATAAACCTCAAACCGCACTGGTGCGGTATACGCAGTTTGTACCTATCGCACTTTATGCCTACAATTCAATATTTATAAGTTTAAGAATACATTATAAAATTAACGATAAAGTGACCGTGGTCCCAAAAAAGAAAGAGTTTCAATACATCCAACTCCTTAATTTATATTGCATAATTAAATATGGTCTAAAGAAATAAAAAATAAACTTCAAACTAAATTGGACGTGTGAGTTGTGATGCATCCAAGTAACTTATTAATATTATCAATTGTCGTATTGGATCAAACTCAAAGTCCAAAAATATTACATAAATGATAAATTATCCTATATATACATATGTGTTATATATAAAATGAAAAAAATGTACAAAGTATGCGGTGTGGTGTGGTTTGAACCGCGTTTTGATAACTCATAACCGCAAATCGCACCGTATAGTGCGGTTTGGTAAAAATGCAAACCGCACCACGAAAGCTCTAAACCACGCTTTGCGGTACGGTATGGGCGGTTTGTGCGGTTTGACGGTTTGGATGAACACCCTATATAAGACGATCATTCATTAACTTATATAAGTGAATGCTAGAATTATGATTACTTGTATTTAATTTCTTTATCGCCACATCTTCACTTTTTATTAAATAATTCTGTATTTCGGATTCATATGTAGGCCATCGATGGTACTAGATAAGTTGGACCACGGGGAGGTAAAGGTGCAGGACCTGGACATTCAAACCTAATGGTAGAATTGCCAAGATAAGTATCGCTAGTGGAGACTATATAGAACAAAACGTGACCTCATTTATGAGGATCAACATCAAACCAAACACCATTCTCCTAAATACGATGGCGATGGCGGCATAGAACAAAAGGTGACCTCATTTATTATTACATCTTTTATTTATACATGTACTCATGATCATATCTTCTTAATTATTTTATTGACATACCGTTTATGATGGATACGTATTTGTATAATCGGATTATCTTTGATAAAAATGAGGAGGTCAAAAAGACGAGTGGAACAACTAGAGACTATGTCGTGTCCTTGTCTTTTCGTACCAACAAATGGACCTTTAGGCCATACTGCCGCAAAGATGTAGGGACTAGTTTCTCATTGCGGGTGGCTAAGGGTATGTTTGTCGGGTTCTTGGGGATAAGTGGGGATTACCTCGACTCTATTGGTGCCATTCTTCAATTCTAGTAATGATGTTGGCAAATGTTATATATGGTGGAATGTTTTGCTTTTCTGAATAAAGGAGGCTGAGAGAAAGTTATGTAAAATCGTTGTGTAATATCTACTATGGAAGGAACTCATGTGAGTGTTTTATATTTTAATGCCATGTCGTGTGTATGTAATAACATAGGAAAAAAAAGTGTTAAGTTGCATTTAAATTTAAACTTGAAAAAGGAAACCTTGCCGGTTGCCATGAACTTGGCTTCTTCATCTTCATGGATATTTTCGACTTGCTTGTTTGCTAATGAAACAACCATGACTTAACTTTGTGGTTAGTTCAAACAAAATATCTCTTCTTTTCATGTCCTTTCTTTAACGGAGATCATGGGTAGGATGCTATAGTAGTAAGAGAGGGGGTTAGTTTGAAGGTTGCTTTATTAATTATTACTATAAATATTGTATTTACGTTTGATTATAAATTAAGCAGAAAATTGTTCCAAAGTCTTCTTTTCTCTCGTTTATTTATTTGGAGACGACCCGTGCTTTCATTGACTCGTTACCATGCCTTTGAAACGCGATCCTCCATCACTCGAAGAATCAAGGGCTGCCATGGTCGAGAGCATAGCTAAACTCATATCCTCTACTTCCGTCAACACCGAGAAAAATCCCGCTAGCCAGTCCGCCTCACACTCTCAACTTGACGTCATCATCAAATAACTCGCCACTCAGAATGAACAAACCTCTACTCTCATCTCTACCATAGCTGACCTGGTAAAACCCAACACCCAATCACCACCACCACCTCCCCCTCCCCCTCCTCATGCTACCATCAAATCCCCCAAAATTTTATTGCCATTTTTCGATGGTTCCCGCCTTTGAATTGGCTATTCAAGTCGATCAATACTTAACATTCTATAAGATTCACCCGAACAACATCTCGCTCCCGTTGCCTTTCACCTCAAAGGCGACACCTTAAGTTGGTACAAATACCTCCATAACAACCGACTTCTCCCAGATTGGTCATCTTTCACCCGTGCACTCGAACTTCTCGTTGAACAATCTTCTTTCGAAAACGACTAGGCTTCTCGTTTTAAACAGATTTTTTGTAACACCCTAAAGCCCAAAGCAACAGAATGGCCCAATAACTTCGAGTCCAACTTAAAACCATGGTGGAAGTTATTGGTAGCCCATTACTTGAGGCTTATACGGAGCCAACAATTTTCATTTTCTATCCATGTGGGACGAGTTGTTACAAACTCCCACACTTAAATCATGACGTCCTCATCAGGCCTGCCTAGAATCTTCCTTCTTGTCATCGGCGATGTGTGATTCGCGTAAGATGTTACAAACACCCCCTCTCAAGGACTCATCATACTCGATGAGGTTTGTCCCACCATCCCGATTGTACAAGGATCGGCTCTGACACCATTTGTAACACCCCTACAGCCCAAAGCAACCAACCGACTGGCATTAACTTTGAATCCAACTTAAAATCATGGTTTATACGAACAACGTTATTCATAATATGTCCCATATGAATCATATTAACATAGAAACCAAACTCTACACTTCACAATTCAGTGTATAAACAAAATATTTGTATGTAACTTTCTGCACATTCACGAATATAAACATATCCAAACACATCACAAATGCAACACTTGTTTTGGACACAATGCATTTTCGGTTTAGAATCCATATTACTAGTCACGTTACTGATTTGGTTTCACAATCAAAAGGATCACACAAATCAAACTAATTTTTTTCATTGCCTCAAAATGATAGCAAAATATATATAACTACTCATTTTTTTTTCCTGTTCCTGATTTTCAAACAGAAAAAAAAAATCTTTTCTTGTTCTCCTTTTATGACCACAAAGGAAATTAAAAACAAAAACTTTGAGGGGTTGTGGTTTTGTTCGAATACCAAAAAAAAATGGTTCGTTGGATCTTCGAAAATAGCACAACATCGCAAGAAGAAAAATAAAATTTCGTTGATTAGTGTTGCCTTTTGCTGTAAGAAACAACACCACAAAAACCTTTTTTTTTAAAGGAATGGAGGCATTAAAAGTTTTAAATTTCTGTTGCCAATTTTTTTGTCTTCACCATTTGCAAAACCCACATGTTCTTTATTTATGAAACTATGCACCAGCAGAATAAAAAAATCCCACAAGTTTAAGTTTTCACCCTTATGTGCTTGACTTTTAAGAATATAAGCACTTTTGTTGAAAGCAAACGCAATATAATGGAACCCCAATTGTTAAACAACGGCCACGTATCTCAGAGTGGCGGACCCAAGAATTCTCTGGAATAATTCATTTTTCAAATTGAATCGACCAGACCTTTTTGAGCAAAACACAAGAATGTGTATTTTGCCCGACGTATTTTTAGCAACTTTCACTGTTACGAGTAACTTTTTTTTTGGTTGAGTTCATAAAATTTTCCAATTTTTAGTATTTCATGTGGATCATCCTCTGTTTTTTCTAGGTTTTCAATTTCGTTTCTTTATGCACTTATAACTTCTAGTTTATATAGGATGTTTGCAAATTAAAAATAACTATGTATTTTATTTCACTTCTTTATGCATTAAAATTTTGAGTAACAATAATCAAAATAAATGTCCAATAAAAACGGCATATTGCTTTAGAATTGTACTAATTATTAAACTATTTAACTAACTAAATGATACTTTTACTTTTGATAATAAAAAGATAGACTTTCTACATCTCATAATTAATGGTAGAATGGAAAAGTAGACACTTAATTTGAGAGAGAGAGGGAGTAACTAAAAGCAACTTAGAAAATATGATGGGAAAGTTAATGATAAATATGAGATTAATAGAGAATTAAATATGTTATTAAATGTTATTTAGGTTTTTTTTGAACGACAGGTTAGTAGTTAGTGATTCGAACCCACAGTGACATCATAGCAGTATGTGAACCTTCGCCTTTAGAGGATAAACCCCCACTCCTCCACCATTTTTAGGAAAACCACCACTCCCAAGGCTCGAACTCGAGACCTTGAGGATGTTGTAAAACCCCAGTACCGCTAGGACAGAGGCGCTTTGGTAAATGTTATTTAGGTATGAGATTAGTAGACTATTCAATGTCTTATTAAATATTAGTTTCTAACAAAAAAATTAATCATGTGCACGGGGTTAGAATCAAACCTGGAACCTCCTTTATGAGCAGCTTCAATTCAGCCAAACACAAACCATTCTACCAAACAAATATTTGTATTTTGAAAATATTTAAGAGCACCCTAAAAGACCAAGTGGGTGCACCATCTCGACTCCTACATTTGTTTCCTTCAGTAGTAATCAAGTGAGTAGGTGCACGGGATCTCCCTCACTCCCTAGTAGGTCCTCCCTCCGCTACGGTGAAACAAAATAATCGATTTTAAGAGTATAGGAAAAAGGTTTCAGCAAAATAGAATTATAAACTAAATTAAGAAAATTCGAAAACAAATTCGAGTATTGATCAGTCGAGACCCGTGTTAGACAAGGTTTCCTTAAAACCGATTCGCCCCCAATAGGTGCTTCAATTTTTAAGGGTACAACAACTCTAACACAGAATAATCTTGCAGAATTTTACCTTCATGCCTTAACATGAGGATATAATTTTCTTTAGTTGATGCCTCGGTTCTCCATATGTGTTCTCAGTACTTCCTTTTTTTTCCATGTAACTCTTGGTACTCAAGGTCAGTGGCTTTTTTAATATGTAGAACGGAATTGTTTGTTAGAATTAAAGATGAGCTTTCAAGGTCAGTGGCTTTTTTTAAAAGGCAGCACATCGCCAAGTATATTTCTTCTATAAATAAGCTTGCAAGGGTTGGTGCTCAGCGGCGGATCCATGTAGAAGGGAGTGGTAGCATGTGCAACCATAAAATTTTGGGGGTTAAGTGTAATTTTTTTAAGGCTTTTTCATGTGAAACCATAAGTTTCTTGGGGTGAAACCAAAAAATTTTTTGGATGAAACCACAAACTTTAAATCTTCTAAGGGTTTTAAATGAAAATTTTACAAATAAAGCTCCATCATTCTTGCAAGTTGAGGAAGGTGGTTGATGATAAATTACAATTTACATCCTTGAAAGACTTTAATGTGTTTAATTTACTTCCTTTCCTTTTTCATTTTTCGTTTTATACCCAAACTATATTAATTAATTATTAATTATCAGTTAAAATACATTGAAAAAATATGTTTATATTTTTGCAAATTATACCGTTAAAAAGGTCTTGTCGATACCTTCAAAATGAGTCCAATATTTAATATTTTTAATTTTAACACAAATAAAGTATATATAATCCATGTGTGATAGATACGATATCTAATTATCTTTAATACAATTTAATGTGATTACAAATTTTTATTAGCATCTTTTTGGTTAATGTTAAGTTGTTTATACTTTATAGTGATGTAATAGTGTTAACATAATAGAATGTTTACTATGTGGGGTTATTTGTGTTCAGTTAACCTCTCTATAAATTAGAGTTATTTGTTTAGAGTCTGGGGTCGTTACTAAACACTTATCTAGTAAGTGCTTACGAGATAATTTTGCTCACCGGATAACATGCCAAGGGTCGAGAATCTTACCCGGTAAGAATGATGATAAGAATGGAGAGTCTTATTCGGTAAGTGAGAGTGACGGCTCTTACCTAGATAAGAGCTTACCGGGTAAATAGTTTATATTACGATAACTATTTTGTGCAACCACTGCCAAAAATTTCTAGATCCGCCTCTGTATGGTGCTAGATGTACAACATAAGTTGCTTAAGAATCTTTGCCCTCTGTTACAATATTCTTGAGAAGGAAAATGGTAAGCTCATTCACTATAAGCTGAATAACAATTAACTATATAAGTGAATGCTAGTACTATGATGAGATTCTTTATCGCCAACACATCTTCACCCTTTATATATTAATTCTGTAATCGTGATTCATATGTAGGCTACCGATTGTATTGGAGAAGTTGGACCATGGGGAGGTAACGGTGCAGGACCGTGGACATTCAAACCCGATGGAAGAATTATCGAGATAAGGATGGCTGGTGGACACTATATAGATTCAATCAAGTTCGTTTATGAGGATCAACACCAAACCAAACACCATTCTCCTAAACAGGGGGCCCTGGCCATGTGCAGCACGTGCGGCCGCATAGGGTATCAAAGCTTAAGGGGCATCAAATTGTTATCAACATTTGCATAGGCTGTAAATGAACAGAACATTAAATCACAAATCAATGAAATAAAAATTATAGTGAAACAAATTGCACCAAAAACGATCACTTTATTATCTATAATTTGACATCCATTTTGATCAATTTTTCATCTCACTACTAGAAAATTGAGTATTTTCAATGAAAATTTTCAACGGAAAATGTCGTTGAAAAATTTTTATGAATTTTAAAGGGATTATTGACAAAATATAAATTTTCTACGAATTTTCAACAAACTTCCGTTGAAAATCTCTCACAAAATACATTTTCAACCAAAAACTTTTTGACGAGACATTCCGTTGAAAATTTTTTGGTTGAAAATGCATATATGTTTGTGAGAGATTTTCAACGGAAATTCGTTGAAAATTCGTAGAAAATTTATGTTCTGTCAATAATCCTCTAAATTCGTAGAAAATTTTCAACGACATTTTCCGTTGAAAATTAATTTCCATTGAAAATACTCAATTTTCTAGTAGTGTCTGTTTTTTCGTGGTTATCCGGGTTTTTTTTTCTCAAGGTTCTCTCCTGATCTTTTCCTTTGACATTAATATGTAAAATTTGTTGTCAAATTAAATTTTTTAAAATTCTTTTTTTTGTTCCCCCTAAATTTACTTGATTTTACATATATTATATAATCTTAGACGCATGAAATGATAAGTAATAGTGGTTGATTTTTGTTCATTTGTGTCTGTTTGTGTATGCTCACTTATGTTTATTTAAATTCTTCATTTATGCTCGTTTAATACCTTAACGAACGAGCATTTACAAACACATTTCTTTACAAACGAAAAAAAATACCAAAAAATATGTTTGTTTACCGTTCGTGTTCGTTTTGTTCAGTTAAATTAAACGAATGAACACGACAAGCCTTCGTTCATGTTCGTTTTGTTCATTTGCAACCCTAGTCTTGTATATTGAAAAAAAACAACAACAACAACAACAACCATATCGAGTAACATACCATAAACAAGATTGCTTCGAGACAGTGCAATGATGTAGGGATGCTACAACAAGTTAGTCTTCAATAATTAGTTCCATTGTCTATTTTGAGAGTATTCCTTTCGGACTTTTACCATTATACTATTGTGTAGCTTTCAACGCATATTCGTATGTGGTATCAGGACCAATGATAGTATGTTAGTAGCGTCAAAATAGATGGACTTAGCAAATTCCTTTATCTAAAAATCACTCTTTCAGGCCGATTCTCGTATCATTCAAGTTGGTGTGCATTCAATGACTTATTCCTAAGTCCATGGCACTTTGACACTTTGATAAGAACCAGCCTGTCAACAATAATCAATTTGAGAAACATAGATGATAAATTCCTTTATCGGTAACTTTTCCAAGTATACTTCCTATATCATTTGAATTAACGTGCATGTTGTGGCTTATCCCTAAGTTTACGGCACTTTCACACTATCAAAGTGATCAACCCGTCAAGAAGTGTCATTTGGAGTTACAAAACATGAATGAAATAGTGGAACATCATCGATGAAGGACAATGCCCACTTTCCTTTGGTTTAAAGTCTCATCATTTTTCTCACACCCAAGCTAATAAAACTTAGTTACTCATAACTTTAATTAGAGTGCAAGAAAGGTAAATAATGAAAGGAAAAACATGAATGTAAAATATTCACTACCAAAAAATGGGCATTTCCGACGGATTTTACTGACGGATTTTTTCCGTCGAAAAATTTCCGACGGATCCGAATAAAAAAATAAAAATAAAAAAAATAAAAAATAATCCGTCGGAAATTTCCGAGGATTCAAATCCGTCGGAAATTTCCGACGGATTATCATTTAAAAAAAATTTAAAAATCCATCGGAAATGGTCCAAAATCCGTCGGAAATTACCGACGGATTTCTGACAGATTTTTAATTTTTAATTGTTTTAATTTCAAGTTTTTTTTGTTCATATGATCTTTAACTTGATTTATTTTGTATAATTTGTTACGTATACATGTGTGTATATATATATATATGTGTGTGTGTATGTATGCATGTGTGTGTGTGTCGGAAATGGTCCAAAATCCGTCGGATATATGTGTATATGTATGCATATGTATGCATGTGTGTGTCGTATATGTTACTTGATTGATTGTACGTGTATGTATGTGAGCTTCTTTTGTTTATTATTTTCCTTTTCCATTTTGTAGGTATGCCTTATTGCAGATATTGTGTAATACTTTGTTGATGCAAAGTTGGAATTCAAGTGACTATTGTCCAGTGGCTGCTTGCTCCCCTCCCCCACCCCACCCCAAGCCATTATTTGTTCATAGTTTTGTTTATAATGTAACTTATGATGAGTGCTTGCAGCTGTTAACGTTAACTATCTAAATGTTATGTTCTTGTTAATTAGGATTCTTTGGGCTGTGGAGATTCCTGGAGGGAACTTTTTGAAGTTGTGATTGCCAAAGCAAATAAGCCTGACTTCTACACATCTGAGCATCCATTCCGGTTCGTTTTCTCATTTCTTTGCATGCATGATCCTAATTACAGGGTTGACATTCGCATTTAATTGCATCAAAATGTTACTTTTCTATGATTTCTTTCAATATTAAATGACAAGATATTTATTATCATATAAAATCTTCAATTACTTCATATGGTGCTTTATCTAATAGCTTATTTGATTATAAAATTTCTTATTTGAAAATTTGACTGTGGTGCAATAATATCCATGGATGTATCTTTCTGAGGCCTTATTTTCCAATATTGTTTCTTCATTCTTGCATCATTGTTTTCTTGATTTTTATATTAGAAAATGATATAGTCACATTAAGAATAATATGCTACAGATTATATATATAATATGGGGAAGATCGAGGTGATAGTATTGGTAGGATAACACAAAACATGTATTCATTTGTAATTAACAGGATGTAGATCTGGGGAGACAGTATGGTGCGTTGGTGGATTTGTGTCAATCTTGAAATAGTAAGGCACGTGCTTCGGAAATTTACTTGGTCGTTGGAACCCATGTTTGTCACATTTTCTTTCTATTCATTAATGTTGTCATGGTTCGTGCAAAGACAATTTTACTTGACGAAAAACCAATACGACTAATATTGTTCTTAACGTTTGAGTTCCCATTCGTCTTGACCCTTTTAAGTGATGCCAGTAATTTTTTTGGAAAGAAAGCGGTTTGAAAGCATCAACAGTCTTTTGGGTTTGAAAGCACCATCAATAGTTATTATATTTTACTCTTTTTCCATGCATGATCAGACCTGATCTTTTGATTTTTGAATAGGGTCAGGGTGCTCAAGATATTGATAATTTTTCAAATGGGAAACTGTGTCTAATCATAACCATCTATTGATTGGAGGGGTTGGTTTATTGGCAAAAGTAATTATATATATATATATATGTATATATATATTAGTTTTTAAGATGGTACATAATTCACCACATGCAGTTTCTCAAATTCTATATGGAGTAAAATTTGACTATGGAATTGTATTTTTGCTTAATGTTTTACATGCTCTTACAAAAGCTTTTATGCCCAACATGTCTGTGAATAAAGAAACGCTAAAGCAGTTTGTGTTCCCAAACGATGGGTCAAGTGCTTGTTGATTGTGCTCGAAATTTGTCTGATGCTCGAGAATCGGAAGTTGTCTCTTTTCTCCACAATTATTATCATGTATGATTAGGGGATAGGGTGCAATGATAGATGATGTATCTTTTCTTAGACCTTTGCTTACATTGTGCGATACAACAAGTATATATATGGTTCTTGAACTCTTACACGAAGCTATATATATATATATATATATATACTAGCAGGCGTACCCGCTGTAACGCAGTGGGATTTAAATGTTTCATCAACCCTGATTTCAGAAGTCTCAAACTCTTTTAAGATATCAAATTGTCTATTGTTATGAACTTAACGGGCGTTGTGATTGCTTATTTAAAACAACCCATGTTTTTCTGTAAAAGTGCTTATCAACTTATGTGATGGCATATCCGAGTTTTCTGAAATTGTTTGGATTAGCTTATGGCGGTATCACACTGGAATAAGTTAATAAGTTGTTTTTTAGGAGGTGTTTAACGCAGCGGGATTTAAATGTTTCATCAACCCTAATTTCAGAAGTCTCAAACTCTTTTAAGATATCAAATTGTCTATTGCTATGAACTTAACGGGCGTTGTGATTGCTTATTTAAAACAACCCATGTTTTTCTGTAAAAGTGCTTATCAAATTATGTGGTGCCATATCCGAGTTTTCTGAAATTGTTTGGATTAGCTTATGGCGCTATCACACTGGAATAAGTTAATAAGTTATTTTTTAGGAGGTGTTTGGGATTGCTTATACGTGTAAAAGGGTTAGAAAAGGGTTAAAAGCCATAACGAGATTCTAATAAATTAGGAGTGTTTAACTTTTATCACCCATGTGGAATCCGTATAAACTTTTTCTTTTTTTCCCAATCCAAATACTCAAAATAATTTATTACCAGTGCACCGGGATAAGTCAATAAGTTATTTTTATAAACAATCCCAAACACCCCTTTATAAATCGTCATCCATTATTTTTACAAAACTCAAGTACAATCATAATTTAAAAAGAATAATTTGGATTTTTGTGGAAAGATTTGAAATCTTTGGTGCGACCGTTTAAATATATAACTTAAAGTATAAAATGTAATTTTTAAAATTGATCCACTACGTAGTTATGCTTTTTATATTATTTAATAATATGATTTGATCAAAAAATATTCAATATTGGGCTCATTTATAAGATGTCGATGAGACGATTATAATGGTATAATTTGTAAAAAAAAGAAACGTGTTTTTTAAAACATTTTAGTTAATATACGATTATCTATGTTAATACGATAAGGGTGTGAAATGAAAATGAAAAAAGAAAGGGATGTGAAGTAAATTAAATAACTTATTATAAGGGTGCAAAGTGTAATTTAAAAATTAAAACTAATTTGATTTTTCCCGAACGTGGAGGTTTTTGTAGAGTGGTGGAGCTTCACAAACTTGTACCTTGTGTATAAAAACTTATACCTCTTAAAGATTCCAACTCCAACCGTTTAGCATCCTTATATATATAGTATATATATATATATGGCTTTTGAACTTGTGTTTGTGTTTGATTTGGGATTGTTGAGAATGATTTGGAAACTGATTTTGTTAGTTAATATGCATTATATATACGATATAATTTACAGAAAACTAATAAAAAATTAATTATTTTTTTAGAAAAAATTAAAATCCATCGGTAATGGTGTCCGACAGAAATCCGTCGGGAATGAAATCCGACGGAAATTCCGTCAGAAAAGGTATCCGTCGAAAATTCTGTCGAAAAAGATATCCGTCGGAAATCTGTCGGAAATGGTATCCGTCGGAAAAGGCTTTACCGACGAGGCAGTTTCCGACGGAAAGCCGACGGATTTCCGAGGGATCAGGCCGTTGGAAAAGACCCCCTTTTTTGTAGTGATTGAAAGTAATGACTCAAGAAGGAATAAAAGTGAAAAATATACTAACTAAATCTTATCAAATGAGTGTTTTATACATTGAATTCTCAATGCACATCAGTAGCCAAGGAGGAAGGAGGAAGGAGGAATAATTGATGAGCATGTCAAAAATGGAGTTTAATTGGGATCTAGTTGAAAACTCAAACTCTAGAAGCACTAGTAGATTGCAAGAGGGTCTTTAAGACCAAAATAGGTACTAAGGGTTATAATCAACAAGAAAGGAGTGAACTATGAATAAACGTTTTCACCTATATCAACTATGGATGCTTTCAGAATCATCATGGCTTTTGTGGCACATTACAACTTAACCAAATCGATGTAAACACAACAATTTTAAATGGAGTTTTGTTGAAGAAATTTATATCCTACAACCCGAAGGATTTTCAAAAGTAGAAAACAAGGTATGTAGATTGAGGAAGTCACTTTACGGTTTGAAGCAAGCACGTAGACAATAGTATATGAAGTTTGTCAAAGTAATGACATCATTTGGTTTTGAGGAAAATACATTGGATGAATGTATATATTGCAATACTAGTGGAAATGGCTTGATATTCTTATTTATGTGTATATGTGGATGACATCTTATTAGCTACCAAGAGTATACAACTCGTTGGAGACTACTAAAATTATTGTGACCAAGAACTTGATATGAAGGATATGCATGGGGGAGAAACACATTATGTGTTAGGTATCAAGAATATTCGAGATATTAAGAACTAGGACCAGTGGTGTTTTGGGATTATCACAAAAACATTATATTGATAAAGTGTTGCATAGGTTTGGTATGGAAAATTGCAAAAGTGGTGAGTCTCAATTTCAGTAGTACATAAGTTATACAAAGACTAATGTTTGTATAATAATTTAGAAAGCAAAGGGACAGAGAAAGTATCATGTGCAAGGTTATTGGGGAATTTAAAATATGCATTGGACAACATTAAATAACGGTTTAGACAAATAACGTTACCAAATGGCTTTCTATGCCAACAGTTTTTAAAAACGTTACAACATAAAGCAACAGTTTTATAAAACCGTTCAAAATTTTTACCGTAAGGAACCTTTAGTAACATTTTTTTGTCTAAAAATTAAACCAGGATTTATGTTTCCAGGTTTTTTGATGGTAACGTTTTTTGTAAAAATCATTACTAAACCAACTCTCAATAAAATTGACTTTTTGTAACGTTTTTCTACCAAACCCGTTACAAACATGTTTTTTGAAAACCATCACAAAAAATCATTTTTGTACTACTAACCCTACCAAACAAAGGACCTTTTCGGTGGACAAATCCGCCGGAAGAAGGCGTTATTGGCGGATTTGTCCTGTAGGGAAAATGGGCCCGCAAATCAAATTTTACCATTAATTTAAATAAATTCTAAAAACTGTAGACGGCACACAAAAACGAAAACGCAAATATCATACATTCAAAATTCAAACTACAAATTATTCAGTCAAAAATTCAAATTACAAATTAAAGGTAATTAATTAAGTGTTTGCTACACAGTGTGTCCAACAAACTCGACGAAAACTGCAACCATGTGAACTTGACAATATCTCTCGCATTTCTTCCGTTTGTCACCTATTTTCCGCCATTTCCTCGTCCCGGTGCTTTAACTCTTTAACCTCGAGCTCTAATCTTCGACGTACAAATATAAGACAACATCAACTTATTCACTACAAAGGAAAAGGTTTTTAGAGAAAGAACTTTTAGAGAAGAATTTGAAAGCGAATCTAAAGGTGATTTTTAGAGAGAGAATTACATCACAAAAATGAGGATCGTCCCTAGATATTTTATGAGGATCACAGAAACCGTCTCGAAACTGTCTCTAAACCTTTTAGATACACTTTTTATGAGCATCGTCCCTAAAAATTGAGTTAGAAGCTTTAGCGACACTTTTCAAAACGTCTCTAAAAAAATAAATTATTTTTATTTTTATTTTTAAATTAATAAAAGAAGTTAGTTACGGTTTTATAACTTTTTAAAGTGTACCTGAAGGGTTTTCTTTTTTAAATAAATCAAAATTATATAATAAATCAACGGAGGGTCATGCGATTTCAAGATTTCTTTTCGAATTCAGGTTATGCGATTCCACAATTTCTCTTCGACGATTTCACAGTTTCTCTTCGAATTATGGTTCTGCGATTCCACGATCCCTCTTGGATTAGGGCTTGAGGAATTCGATTTCAGGTGTTTGTTGTTGACTTCGAGTTCAAATTCATCTTCATATCTTCGATTAGGGCTTGAGGAATTCGAGTTCAGGTGTTTGTTGTTGACATCGAGTTCAAATCCGTCTTCATATCTTCGTTTAGGGCTTAAGGACACTACTAAACTGGAAGTCTTTCACCTACGGACATTTCCCTGGGAAATCCATCGCTAAACGGCAATCCGTCACAAAACCGTCGCAAAAGTTGGTGTCTAATTTGTTGGTGGGTAAATCAAATCAAGATTACCCAGGAAATTCCTGGGCAATCCGTTGGTATTTTCTTGAAAACATCAGATTTCATCGAAACCATTAGTATTCTTGGGTGATCCGTGGTAATCACCCACAGAATCTCTTTGGTGGTGTTTTTTTGTGGACGAAGGTCATTTTTTTGGTAGTGAGAATCTACAAGTTAGGGATTGAACAATAACGTCTCCAAATCCTAACACTCACAAATCGCTCAGTTCAGACAGAGATTCGTTCTCCCTCAGGTATGGTTAATCCGTGTTTTATGCGTTTTTCAATTCAGCGATTTCAGAACCAAATGACGATTCTGCATTCGATTTCTCAATTCTCACAACAGTCCTCTAAATCACGTCTTTTTGTATGGCTAGTTTAGTGAGAAACTGATGTATTGATTCACGCTTTCTAATGGTTCTACAGTTGTCTTCCATGATGCCTTCTCAATTTGAGATGCTCGTCGTGTGAAATTGGCGTTTTGGTGAGCATAATGATGCTTAGGTAGTTATTCCGATTAATTCATGAACGGAAATCCTCATTGAATTTAAGTTTTCCCTTAGAAGGGGCTTTCGCATGTTCTCTGTATCCCTGTGAGATATGGAATGCCACAAGTGAATATTTGCGATAGGAGGTGACTCATCATTTTCTGATATTCGTGCCTTTAAATCCAGTTCATTTAATGGATCATTCGGAGCTGGATGATATGTATCTCAGGTACATCAATTAGAAACATCCTACTCAATCTGAATGTTGGCCTTTCTGTGCTTAATTAGTTCATCATGTTCTTTTTTCCAGTTTCATATGAAGTGAAGCTATAATTGATGAGCAATCGTCTTGTTCCTGAATTCATAACTAATAATTACAAAACCCAAGTTGTTTTTGTTGATTTGATTTTGACGAACTTCAAAATTGGAATTTTAAATGTAGAACTTATGTTTCATATTTAGTTTATTTCATATCCATGCACGATGATAATGATGATGAAGTTGTTGTTTTGCGATCGAAAGGCGCCCAATTTTTTTTCAAGCAATGGCACCATTTGTCTATAAGAAACAAATGTGGGGATTTTTTTTTTTGATGTAAATGTGTGTTGCAGTCCCTGGAGATGCAGCCTCTTTAGCTGGATCAGGTGTAGACGAGAGTGAAGGAGTAAATGAGGATGAGTCTGTCGTTCATTATACTGCTAGTGTTGGTGATGTGGAGGTACTCGAGTTTTTAAATACCTTTCTTTATATGACCATATGGTTCAAATAATATCTTACATAAATTATGGAAACCTTAAATATAATTATATTGAGAAAAGGTAATGAACATTCTTTCTCCTCACAGTAACATTCTCTATGTTGTGGGAAAGGTTAATATGTGTCGTAGATTTACTCTTTTCTGTTATATCCACACTAGCTTATAGTTTTTTATCATAAAACTAACTGATTTTCTTGTTCAACTAGGGTTTGAAGAAAGCATTAGAGGCTAGTTCTGATAAAGATGAAGAAGATTCAGAGAGGAGGACTGCTTTACATTTTGCATGTGGATATGGGGAGGTAAGATTGATAGTGTAGTACTATATTCTTCTTAAATAAATTGCTTCTTATTGAAGCATACAAATGCGATAGAGGCTTATTTTATTGTGCCCGTGTCATCAATACCAACCAATTACTCCCTCAATCCTAAAATAAATGTCCATAATAAAAAAAAAAAGACACCCTGTTTTAAAAAAAATGCTTAATTGTTACACATTTTATTTAACTAAATTACAATTTTAGTAGTAATAATAGAAGAAATAATGAATTCCGTCTCATAATTAAGTGTAGGATTGGAAGGTATACATTTTTTAAAAGGTGGATACTTATTTTGGAACCAAGGCTATACTTGTTTGTCAATCATCATCATTACAAATAACTTGACTATTAAGATTCATTTGTTTTGTTTTTTTTTTTTTTTTCCTGGAAGGCTATTTTAACTATTTCATTGGTAAAACTATGTTTGTTTTTTTAAGTATATAATATTTATATATGAGAAATAAACTTATAGACCCTCATTACATTTAAACCTCTGACCTTTTAAACCCCTGACCTCCTACGAGCACGAAGGTCCATATACCGCTAGGTCAAAGACACTTTGATTAAAATAAAAAAACTATGTCTCTCATACTATAAACGATCAGTAATGCATTTATGTTATATAAAGGTGAAATGTGCTCAAATCCTCCTCGAGGCTGTGAGCAATCAAGGTTGCCTGTTATTTGAGTATCTGGACCGGAATCAGCCTTGGGGCAGAGAACCTTTGACCGATAAGTTTAGTTTCTATTACCATCTCTAGGTGGAAGCAACATAACTTTTATGCTGATTTAAGTAGCAACCAGAATGCAAATTATTTCATTTATATTCCCTTCCAATAATTGGTTCTATTTTCTTGTTGCAACAGATACTTGATCTTGCCCGCTCCTTCCCTGAATTGAAAAGTCTAAGAAGTTGTGACTTGCTATCATCTAGTTGGTTATCGGTGGCTTGGTATGATTACTAAGATCTTTAATCCGGTTCTGGTACTTGCTCATTCTTACATATGGACATGCATATGATTTGATGGGCCAAGAATTCTCTGGAATAATTCATTTTTCAAATTGAATCGACCAGACCTTTTTGAGCAAAACACAAGAATGTGTATTTTGCCCGACGTATTTTTAGCAACTTTCACTGTTACGAGTAACTTTTTTTTTGGTTGAGTTCATAAAATTTTCCAATTTTTAGTATTTCATGTGGATCATCCTCTGTTTTTTCTAGGTTTTCAATTTCGTTTCTTTATGCACTTATAACTTCTAGTTTATATAGGATGTTTGCAAATTAAAAATAACTATGTATTTTATTTCACTTCTTTATGCATTAAAATTTTGAGTAACAATAATCAAAATAAATGTCCAATAAAAACGGCATATTGCTTTAGAATTGTACTAATTATTAAACTATTTAACTAACTAAATGATACTTTTACTTTTGATAATAAAAAGATAGACTTTCTACATCTCATAATTAATGGTAGAATGGAAAAGTAGACACTTAATTTGAGAGAGAGAGGGAGTAACTAAAAGCAACTTAGAAAATATGATGGGAAAGTTAATGATAAATATGAGATTAATAGAGAATTAAATATGTTATTAAATGTTATTTAGGTTTTTTTTTTTTTGAACGACGGGTTAGTAGTTAGTGATTCGAACCCACGGTGACATCATAGCGATATGTGAACCTTCGCCTTTAGAGGATAAACCCCCACTCCTCCACCATTTTTAGGAAAACCACCACTCCCAAGGCTCGAACTCGAGACCTTGAGGATGTTGTAAAACCCCAGTACCGCTAGGACAGAGGCGCTTTGGTAAATGTTATTTAGGTATGAGATTAGTAGACTATTCAATGTCTTATTAAATATTAGTTTCTAACAAAAAAATTAATCATGTGCACGGGGTTAGAATCAAACCTGGAACCTCCTTTATGAGCAGCTTCAATTCAGCCAAACACAAACCATTCTACCAAACAAATATTTGTATTTTGAAAATATTTAAGAGCACCCTAAAAGACCAAGTGGGTGCACCATCTCGACTCCTACATTTGTTTCCTTCAGTAGTAATCAAGTGAGTAGGTGCACGGGATCTCCCTCACTCCCTAGTAGGTCCTCCCTCCGCTACGGTGAAACAAAATAATCGATTTTAAGAGTATAGGAAAAAGGTTTCAGCAAAATAGAATTATAAACTAAATTAAGAAAATTCGAAAACAAATTCGAGTATTGATCAGTCGAGACCCGTGTTAGACAAGGTTTCCTTAAAACCGATTCGCCCCCAATAGGTGCTTCAATTTTTAAGGGTACAACAACTCTAACACAGAATAATCTTGCAGAATTTTACCTTCATGCCTTAACATGAGGATATAATTTTCTTTAGTTGATGCCTCGGTTCTCCATATGTGTTCTCAGTACTTCCTTTTTTTTCCATGTAACTCTTGGTACTCAAGGTCAGTGGCTTTTTTTTAATATGTAGAACGGAATTGTTTGTTAGAATTAAAGATGAGCTTTCAAGGTCAGTGGCTTTTTTTAAAAGGCAGCACATCGCCAAGTATATTTCTTCTATAAATAAGCTTGCAAGGGTTGGTGCTCAGCGGCGGATCCATGTAGAAGGGAGTGGTAGCATGTGCAACCATAAAATTTTGGGGGTTAAGTGTAATTTTTTTAAGGCTTTTTCATGTGAAACCATAAGTTTCTTGGGGTGAAACCAAAAAATTTTTTGGATGAAACCACAAACTTTAAATCTTCTAAGGGTTTTAAATGAAAATTTTACAAATAAAGCTCCATCATTCTTGCAAGTTGAGGAAGGTGGTTGATGATAAATTACAATTTACATCCTTGAAAGACTTTAATGTGTTTAATTTACTTCCTTTCCTTTTTCATTTTTCGTTTTATACCCAAACTATATTAATTAATTATTAATTATCAGTTAAAATACATTGAAAAAATATGTTTATATTTTTGCAAATTATACCGTTAAAAAGGTCTTGTCGATACCTTCAAAATGAGTCCAATATTTAATATTTTTAATTTTAACACAAATAAAGTATATATAATCCATGTGTGATAGATACGATATCTAATTATCTTTAATACAATTTAATGTGATTACAAATTTTTATTAGCATCTTTTTGGTTAATGTTAAGTTGTTTATACTTTATAGTGATGTAATAGTGTTAACATAATAGAATGTTTACTATGTGGGGTTATTTGTGTTCAGTTAACCTCTCTATAAATTAGAGTTATTTGTTTAGAGTCTGGGGTCGTTACTAAACACTTATCTAGTAAGTGCTTACGAGATAATTTTGCTCACCGGATAACATGCCAAGGGTCGAGAATCTTACCCGGTAAGAATGATGATAAGAATGGAGAGTCTTATTCGGTAAGTGAGAGTGACGGCTCTTACCTAGATAAGAGCTTACCGGGTAAATAGTTTATATTACGATAACTATTTTGTGCAACCACTGCCAAAAATTTCTAGATCCGCCTCTGTATGGTGCTAGATGTACAACATAAGTTGCTTAAGAATCTTTGCCCTCTGTTACAATATTCTTGAGAAGGAAAATGGTAAGCTCATTCACTATAAGCTGAATAACAATTAACTATATAAGTGAATGCTAGTACTATGATGAGATTCTTTATCGCCAACACATCTTCACCCTTTATATATTAATTCTGTAATCGTGATTCATATGTAGGCTACCGATTGTATTGGAGAAGTTGGACCATGGGGAGGTAACGGTGCAGGACCGTGGACATTCAAACCCGATGGAAGAATTATCGAGATAAGGATGGCTGGTGGACACTATATAGATTCAATCAAGTTCGTTTATGAGGATCAACACCAAACCAAACACCATTCTCCTAAACAGGGGGCCCTGGCCATGTGCAGCACGTGCGGCCGCATAGGGTATCAAAGCTTAAGGGGCATCAAATTGTTATCAACATTTGCATAGGCTGTAAATGAACAGAACATTAAATCACAAATCAATGAAATAAAAATTATAGTGAAACAAATTGCACCAAAAACGATCACTTTATTATCTATAATTTGACATCCATTTTGATCAATTTTTCATCTCACTACTAGAAAATTGAGTATTTTCAATGAAAATTTTCAACGGAAAATGTCGTTGAAAAATTTTTATGAATTTTAAAGGGATTATTGACAAAATATAAATTTTCTACGAATTTTCAACAAACTTCCGTTGAAAATCTCTCACAAAATACATTTTCAACCAAAAACTTTTTGACGAGACATTCCGTTGAAAATTTTTTGGTTGAAAATGCATATATGTTTGTGAGAGATTTTCAACGGAAATTCGTTGAAAATTCGTAGAAAATTTATGTTCTGTCAATAATCCTCTAAATTCGTAGAAAATTTTCAACGACATTTTCCGTTGAAAATTAATTTCCATTGAAAATACTCAATTTTCTAGTAGTGTCTGTTTTTTCGTGGTTATCCGGGTTTTTTTTTCTCAAGGTTCTCTCCTGATCTTTTCCTTTGACATTAATATGTAAAATTTGTTGTCAAATTAAATTTTTTAAAATTCTTTTTTTTGTTCCCCCTAAATTTACTTGATTTTACATATATTATATAATCTTAGACGCATGAAATGATAAGTAATAGTGGTTGATTTTTGTTCATTTGTGTCTGTTTGTGTATGCTCACTTATGTTTATTTAAATTCTTCATTTATGCTCGTTTAATACCTTAACGAACGAGCATTTACAAACACATTTCTTTACAAACGAAAAAAAATACCAAAAAATATGTTTGTTTACCGTTCGTGTTCGTTTTGTTCAGTTAAATTAAACGAATGAACACGACAAGCCTTCGTTCATGTTCGTTTTGTTCATTTGCAACCCTAGTCTTGTATATTGAAAAAAAACAACAACAACAACAACAACAACCATATCGAGTAACATACCATAAACAAGATTGCTTCGAGACAGTGCAATGATGTAGGGATGCTACAACAAGTTAGTCTTCAATAATTAGTTCCATTGTCTATTTTGAGAGTATTCCTTTCGGACTTTTACCATTATACTATTGTGTAGCTTTCAACGCATATTCGTATGTGGTATCAGGACCAATGATAGTATGTTAGTAGCGTCAAAATAGATGGACTTAGCAAATTCCTTTATCTAAAAATCACTCTTTCAGGCCGATTCTCGTATCATTCAAGTTGGTGTGCATTCAATGACTTATTCCTAAGTCCATGGCACTTTGACACTTTGATAAGAACCAGCCTGTCAACAATAATCAATTTGAGAAACATAGATGATAAATTCCTTTATCGGTAACTTTTCCAAGTATACTTCCTATATCATTTGAATTAACGTGCATGTTGTGGCTTATCCCTAAGTTTACGGCACTTTCACACTATCAAAGTGATCAACCCGTCAAGAAGTGTCATTTGGAGTTACAAAACATGAATGAAATAGTGGAACATCATCGATGAAGGACAATGCCCACTTTCCTTTGGTTTAAAGTCTCATCATTTTTCTCACACCCAAGCTAATAAAACTTAGTTACTCATAACTTTAATTAGAGTGCAAGAAAGGTAAATAATGAAAGGAAAAACATGAATGTAAAATATTCACTACCAAAAAATGGGCATTTCCGACGGATTTTACTGACGGATTTTTTCCGTCGAAAAATTTCCGACGGATCCGAATAAAAAAATAAAAATAAAAAAATAAAAAATAATCCGTCGGAAATTTCCGAGGGATTCAAATCCGTCGGAAATTTCCGACGGATTATCATTTAAAAAAAATTTAAAAATCCATCGGAAATGGTCCAAAATCCGTCGGAAATTACCGACGGATTTCTGACAGATTTTTAATTTTTAATTGTTTTAATTTCAAGTTTTTTTTGTTCATATGATCTTTAACTTGATTTATTTTGTATAATTTGTTACGTATACATGTGTGTATATATATATATATGTGTGTGTGTATGTATGCATGTGTGTGTGTGTCGGAAATGGTCCAAAATCCGTCGGATATATGTGTATATGTATGCATATGTATGCATGTGTGTGTCGTATATGTTACTTGATTGATTGTACGTGTATGTATGTGAGCTTCTTTTGTTTATTATTTTCCTTTTCCATTTTGTAGGTATGCCTTATTGCAGATATTGTGTAATACTTTGTTGATGCAAAGTTGGAATTCAAGTGACTATTGTCCAGTGGCTGCTTGCTCCCCTCCCCCACCCCACCCCAAGCCATTATTTGTTCATAGTTTTGTTTATAATGTAACTTATGATGAGTGCTTGCAGCTGTTAACGTTAACTATCTAAATGTTATGTTCTTGTTAATTAGGATTCTTTGGGCTGTGGAGATTCCTGGAGGGAACTTTTTGAAGTTGTGATTGCCAAAGCAAATAAGCCTGACTTCTACACATCTGAGCATCCATTCCGGTTCGTTTTCTCATTTCTTTGCATGCATGATCCTAATTACAGGGTTGACATTCGCATTTAATTGCATCAAAATGTTACTTTTCTATGATTTCTTTCAATATTAAATGACAAGATATTTATTATCATATAAAATCTTCAATTACTTCATATGGTGCTTTATCTAATAGCTTATTTGATTATAAAATTTCTTATTTGAAAATTTGACTGTGGTGCAATAATATCCATGGATGTATCTTTCTGAGGCCTTATTTTCCAATATTGTTTCTTCATTCTTGCATCATTGTTTTCTTGATTTTTATATTAGAAAATGATATAGTCACATTAAGAATAATATGCTACAGATTATATATATAATATGGGGAAGATCGAGGTGATAGTATTGGTAGGATAACACAAAACATGTATTCATTTGTAATTAACAGGATGTAGATCTGGGGAGACAGTATGGTGCGTTGGTGGATTTGTGTCAATCTTGAAATAGTAAGGCACGTGCTTCGGAAATTTACTTGGTCGTTGGAACCCATGTTTGTCACATTTTCTTTCTATTCATTAATGTTGTCATGGTTCGTGCAAAGACAATTTTACTTGACGAAAAACCAATACGACTAATATTGTTCTTAACGTTTGAGTTCCCATTCGTCTTGACCCTTTTAAGTGATGCCAGTAATTTTTTTGGAAAGAAAGCGGTTTGAAAGCATCAACAGTCTTTTGGGTTTGAAAGCACCATCAATAGTTATTATATTTTACTCTTTTTCCATGCATGATCAGACCTGATCTTTTGATTTTTGAATAGGGTCAGGGTGCTCAAGATATTGATAATTTTTCAAATGGGAAACTGTGTCTAATCATAACCATCTATTGATTGGAGGGGTTGGTTTATTGGCAAAAGTAATTATATATATATATATATGTATATATATATTAGTTTTTAAGATGGTACATAATTCACCACATGCAGTTTCTCAAATTCTATATGGAGTAAAATTTGACTATGGAATTGTATTTTTGCTTAATGTTTTACATGCTCTTACAAAAGCTTTTATGCCCAACATGTCTGTGAATAAAGAAACGCTAAAGCAGTTTGTGTTCCCAAACGATGGGTCAAGTGCTTGTTGATTGTGCTCGAAATTTGTCTGATGCTCGAGAATCGGAAGTTGTCTCTTTTCTCCACAATTATTATCATGTATGATTAGGGGATAGGGTGCAATGATAGATGATGTATCTTTTCTTAGACCTTTGCTTACATTGTGCGATACAACAAGTATATATATGGTTCTTGAACTCTTACACGAAGCTATATATATATATATATATATACTAGCAGGCGTACCCGCTGTAACGCAGTGGGATTTAAATGTTTCATCAACCCTGATTTCAGAAGTCTCAAACTCTTTTAAGATATCAAATTGTCTATTGTTATGAACTTAACGGGCGTTGTGATTGCTTATTTAAAACAACCCATGTTTTTCTGTAAAAGTGCTTATCAAATTATGTGGTGGCATATCCGAGTTTTCTGAAATTGTTTGGATTAGCTTATGGCGGTATCACACTGGAATAAGTTAATAAGTTGTTTTTTAGGAGGTGTTTAACGCAGCGGGATTTAAATGTTTCATCAACCCTAATTTCAGAAGTCTCAAACTCTTTTAAGATATCAAATTGTCTATTGCTATGAACTTAACGGGCGTTGTGATTGCTTATTTAAAACAACCCATGTTTTTCTGTAAAAGTGCTTATCAAATTATGTGGTGCCATATCCGAGTTTTCTGAAATTGTTTGGATTAGCTTATGGCGCTATCACACTGGAATAAGTTAATAAGTTATTTTTTAGGAGGTGTTTGGGATTGCTTATACGTGTAAAAGGGTTAGAAAAGGGTTAAAAGCCATAACGAGATTCTAATAAATTAGGAGTGTTTAACTTTTATCACCCATGTGGAATCCGTATAAACTTTTTCTTTTTTTCCCAATCCAAATACTCAAAATAATTTATTACCAGTGCACCGGGATAAGTCAATAAGTTATTTTTATAAACAATCCCAAACACCCCTTTATAAATCGTCATCCATTATTTTTACAAAACTCAAGTACAATCATAATTTAAAAAGAATAATTTGGATTTTTGTGGAAAGATTTGAAATCTTTGGTGCGACCGTTTAAATATATAACTTAAAGTATAAAATGTAATTTTTAAAATTGATCCACTACGTAGTTATGCTTTTTATATTATTTAATAATATGATTTGATCAAAAAATATTCAATATTGGGCTCATTTATAAGATGTCGATGAGACGATTATAATGGTATAATTTGTAAAAAAAAGAAACGTGTTTTTTAAAACATTTTAGTTAATATACGATTATCTATGTTAATACGATAAGGGTGTGAAATGAAAATGAAAAAAGAAAGGGATGTGAAGTAAATTAAATAACTTATTATAAGGGTGCAAAGTGTAATTTAAAAATTAAAACTAATTTGATTTTTCCCGAACGTGGAGGTTTTTGTAGAGTGGTGGAGCTTCACAAACTTGTACCTTGTGTATAAAAACTTATACCTCTTAAAGATTCCAACTCCAACCGTTTAGCATCCTTATATATATAGTATATATATATATATGGCTTTTGAACTTGTGTTTGTGTTTGATTTGGGATTGTTGAGAATGATTTGGAAACTGATTTTGTTAGTTAATATGCATTATATATACGATATAATTTACAGGAAAACTAATAAAAAATTAATTATTTTTTTAGAAAAAATTAAAATCCATCGGTAATGGTGTCCGACAGAAATCCGTCGGGAATGAAATCCGACGGAAATTCCGTCAGAAAAGGTATCCGTCGAAAATTCTGTCGAAAAAGATATCCGTCGGAAATCTGTCGGAAATGGTATCCGTCGGAAAAGGCTTTACCGACGAGGCAGTTTCCGACGGAAAGCCGACGGATTTCCGAGGGATCAGGCCGTTGGAAAAGACCCCCTTTTTTGTAGTGATTGAAAGTAATGACTCAAGAAGGAATAAAAGTGAAAAATATACTAACTAAATCTTATCAAATGAGTGTTTTATACATTGAATTCTCAATGCACATCAGTAGCCAAGGAGGAAGGAGGAAGGAGGAATAATTGATGAGCATGTCAAAAATGGAGTTTAATTGGGATCTAGTTGAAAACTCAAACTCTAGAAGCACTAGTAGATTGCAAGAGGGTCTTTAAGACCAAAATAGGTACTAAGGGTTATAATCAACAAGAAAGGAGTGAACTATGAATAAACGTTTTCACCTATATCAACTATGGATGCTTTCAGAATCATCATGGCTTTTGTGGCACATTACAACTTAACCAAATCGATGTAAACACAACAATTTTAAATGGAGTTTTGTTGAAGAAATTTATATCCTACAACCCGAAGGATTTTCAAAAGTAGAAAACAAGGTATGTAGATTGAGGAAGTCACTTTACGGTTTGAAGCAAGCACGTAGACAATAGTATATGAAGTTTGTCAAAGTAATGACATCATTTGGTTTTGAGGAAAATACATTGGATGAATGTATATATTGCAATACTAGTGGAAATGGCTTGATATTCTTATTTATGTGTATATGTGGATGACATCTTATTAGCTACCAAGAGTATACAACTCGTTGGAGACTACTAAAATTATTGTGACCAAGAACTTGATATGAAGGATATGCATGGGGGAGAAACACATTATGTGTTAGGTATCAAGAATATTCGAGATATTAAGAACTAGGACCAGTGGTGTTTTGGGATTATCACAAAAACATTATATTGATAAAGTGTTGCATAGGTTTGGTATGGAAAATTGCAAAAGTGGTGAGTCTCCAATTTCAGTAGTACATAAGTTATACAAAGACTAATGTTTGTATAATAATTTAGAAAGCAAAGGGACAGAGAAAGTATCATGTGCAAGGTTATTGGGGAATTTAAAATATGCATTGGACAACATTAAATAACGGTTTAGACAAATAACGTTACCAAATGGCTTTCTATGCCAACAGTTTTTAAAAACGTTACAACATAAAGCAACAGTTTTATAAAACCGTTCAAAATTTTTACCGTAAGGAACCTTTAGTAACATTTTTTTGTCTAAAAATTAAACCAGGATTTATGTTTCCAGGTTTTTTGATGGTAACGTTTTTTGTAAAAATCATTACTAAACCAACTCTCAATAAAATTGACTTTTTGTAACGTTTTTCTACCAAACCCGTTACAAACATGTTTTTTGAAAACCATCACAAAAAATCATTTTTGTACTACTAACCCTACCAAACAAAGGACCTTTTCGGTGGACAAATCCGCCGGAAGAAGGCGTTATTGGCGGATTTGTCCTGTAGGGAAAATGGGCCCGCAAATCAAATTTTACCATTAATTTAAATAAATTCTAAAAACTGTAGACGGCACACAAAAACGAAAACGCAAATATCATACATTCAAAATTCAAACTACAAATTATTCAGTCAAAAATTCAAATTACAAATTAAAGGTAATTAATTAAGTGTTTGCTACACAGTGTGTCCAACAAACTCGACGAAAACTGCAACCATGTGAACTTGACAATATCTCTCGCATTTCTTCCGTTTGTCACCTATTTTCCGCCATTTCCTCGTCCCGGTGCTTTAACTCTTTAACCTCGAGCTCTAATCTTCGACGTACAAATATAAGACAACATCAACTTATTCACTACAAAGGAAAAGGTTTTTAGAGAAAGAACTTTTAGAGAAGAATTTGAAAGCGAATCTAAAGGTGATTTTTAGAGAGAGAATTACATCACAAAAATGAGGATCGTCCCTAGATATTTTATGAGGATCACAGAAACCGTCTCGAAACTGTCTCTAAACCTTTTAGATACACTTTTTATGAGCATCGTCCCTAAAAATTGAGTTAGAAGCTTTAGCGACACTTTTCAAAACGTCTCTAAAAAAATAAATTATTTTTATTTTTATTTTTAAATTAATAAAAGAAGTTAGTTACGGTTTTATAACTTTTTAAAGTGTACCTGAAGGGTTTTCTTTTTTAAATAAATCAAAATTATATAATAAATCAACGGAGGGTCATGCGATTTCAAGATTTCTTTTCGAATTCAGGTTATGCGATTCCACAATTTCTCTTCGACGATTTCACAGTTTCTCTTCGAATTATGGTTCTGCGATTCCACGATCCCTCTTGGATTAGGGCTTGAGGAATTCGATTTCAGGTGTTTGTTGTTGACTTCGAGTTCAAATTCATCTTCATATCTTCGATTAGGGCTTGAGGAATTCGAGTTCAGGTGTTTGTTGTTGACATCGAGTTCAAATCCGTCTTCATATCTTCGTTTAGGGCTTAAGGACACTACTAAACTGGAAGTCTTTCACCTACGGACATTTCCCTGGGAAATCCATCGCTAAACGGCAATCCGTCACAAAACCGTCGCAAAAGTTGGTGTCTAATTTGTTGGTGGGTAAATCAAATCAAGATTACCCAGGAAATTCCTGGGCAATCCGTTGGTATTTTCTTGAAAACATCAGATTTCATCGAAACCATTAGTATTTACTGGGTGATCCGTGGTAATCACCCACAGAATCTCTTTGGTGGTGTTTTTTTGTGGACGAAGGTCATTTTTTTGGTAGTGAGAATCTACAAGTTAGGGATTGAACAATAACGTCTCCAAATCCTAACACTCACAAATCGCTCAGTTCAGACAGAGATTCGTTCTCCCTCAGGTATGGTTAATCCGTGTTTTATGCGTTTTTCAATTCAGCGATTTCAGAACCAAATGACGATTCTGCATTCGATTTCTCAATTCTCACAACAGTCCTCTAAATCACGTCTTTTTGTATGGCTAGTTTAGTGAGAAACTGATGTATTGATTCACGCTTTCTAATGGTTCTACAGTTGTCTTCCATGATGCCTTCTCAATTTGAGATGCTCGTCGTGTGAAATTGGCGTTTTGGTGAGCATAATGATGCTTAGGTAGTTATTCCGATTAATTCATGAACGGAAATCCTCATTGAATTTAAGTTTTCCCTTAGAAGGGGCTTTCGCATGTTCTCTGTATCCCTGTGAGATATGGAATGCCACAAGTGAATATTTGCGATAGGAGGTGACTCATCATTTTCTGATATTCGTGCCTTTAAATCCAGTTCATTTAATGGATCATTCGGAGCTGGATGATATGTATCTCAGGTACATCAATTAGAAACATCCTACTCAATCTGAATGTTGGCCTTTCTGTGCTTAATTAGTTCATCATGTTCTTTTTTCCAGTTTCATATGAAGTGAAGCTATAATTGATGAGCAATCGTCTTGTTCCTGAATTCATAACTAATAATTACAAAACCCAAGTTGTTTTTGTTGATTTGATTTTGACGAACTTCAAAATTGGAATTTTAAATGTAGAACTTATGTTTCATATTTAGTTTATTTCATATCCATGCACGATGATAATGATGATGAAGTTGTTGTTTTGCGATCGAAAGGCGCCCAATTTTTTTTCAAGCAATGGCACCATTTGTCTATAAGAAACAAATGTGGGGATTTTTTTTTTTTGATGTAAATGTGTGTTGCAGTCCCTGGAGATGCAGCCTCTTTAGCTGGATCAGGTGTAGACGAGAGTGAAGGAGTAAATGAGGATGAGTCTGTCGTTCATTATACTGCTAGTGTTGGTGATGTGGAGGTACTCGAGTTTTTAAATACCTTTCTTTATATGACCATATGGTTCAAATAATATCTTACATAAATTATGGAAACCTTAAATATAATTATATTGAGAAAAGGTAATGAACATTCTTTCTCCTCACAGTAACATTCTCTATGTTGTGGGAAAGGTTAATATGTGTCGTAGATTTACTCTTTTCTGTTATATCCACACTAGCTTATAGTTTTTTATCATAAAACTAACTGATTTTCTTGTTCAACTAGGGTTTGAAGAAAGCATTAGAGGCTAGTTCTGATAAAGATGAAGAAGATTCAGAGAGGAGGACTGCTTTACATTTTGCATGTGGATATGGGGAGGTAAGATTGATAGTGTAGTACTATATTCTTCTTAAATAAATTGCTTCTTATTGAAGCATACAAATGCGATAGAGGCTTATTTTATTGTGCCCGTGTCATCAATACCAACCAATTACTCCCTCAATCCTAAAATAAATGTCCATAATAAAAAAAAAAAGACACCCTGTTTTAAAAAAAAATGCTTAATTGTTACACATTTTATTTAACTAAATTACAATTTTAGTAGTAATAATAGAAGAAATAATGAATTCCGTCTCATAATTAAGTGTAGGATTGGAAGGTATACATTTTTTAAAAGGTGGATACTTATTTTGGAACCAAGGCTATACTTGTTTGTCAATCATCATCATTACAAATAACTTGACTATTAAGATTCATTTGTTTTGTTTTTTTTTTTTTTTTCCTGGAAGGCTATTTTAACTATTTCATTGGTAAAACTATGTTTGTTTTTTTAAGTATATAATATTTATATATGAGAAATAAACTTATAGACCCTCATTACATTTAAACCTCTGACCTTTTAAACCCCTGACCTCCTACGAGCACGAAGGTCCATATACCGCTAGGTCAAAGACACTTTGATTAAAATAAAAAAACTATGTCTCTCATACTATAAACGATCAGTAATGCATTTATGTTATATAAAGGTGAAATGTGCTCAAATCCTCCTCGAGGCTGTGAGCAATCAAGGTTGCCTGTTATTTGAGTATCTGGACCGGAATCAGCCTTGGGGCAGAGAACCTTTGACCGATAAGTTTAGTTTCTATTACCATCTCTAGGTGGAAGCAACATAACTTTTATGCTGATTTAAGTAGCAACCAGAATGCAAATTATTTCATTTATATTCCCTTCCAATAATTGGTTCTATTTTCTTGTTGCAACAGATACTTGATCTTGCCCGCTCCTTCCCTGAATTGAAAAGTCTAAGAAGTTGTGACTTGCTATCATCTAGTTGGTTATCGGTGGCTTGGTATGATTACTAAGATCTTTAATCCGGTTCTGGTACTTGCTCATTCTTACATATGGACATGCATATGATTTGATGGGCCTTTGTGGTGCTTTTAATAGGTGCCCAATATACAGGATTCCTATGGGACCAACCTTGAAAGATCTTGATTCTTGCTTTCTGACTTTTCGTTCTCTTCACACTCCCATGACAGGTCAGTTGTAGATTCTGCTTCCAAACATGCATTTGAAAGTTGTATAATGTTTGCTATCTTTTAATTTCTTTGAATGGTTTTTGACAAGCATGTATAAAAACGTGCCACAACAAAATCTGGTTTATTGGACACAAAATTTGTCCAAATGTCTAATAGACTATTTTCTAAGACCAAACACTTTTGCGTCATATATAAAAGTGTTGCAATAAGTTTGTTGCTCTTTTTGGGTGTTTTAATAGGTTGTTTAAGGCAAGTTTGAAATAAAGCCTATATTTAATTTTTCTCTATGATATTATTTTAAAAGTGTTCTATAAAAACAAGAAAAAGTTTCGTCATAGAACACTTAAGGTGTCCTATAAAGTATAAACTTATTGTAACACTTTCACATATGAGTACAATTTTGTGGGTCCTATAACCTACATCTGATGGCATTTGTACATTTTTGGTGTCTTATAAAGCCTACGATTTTTGTTGTAATGATATATGCTCATGGCTTGAGTTCGATGGTCTTTTGGTGTCTTTATGGGTTGCATTGCTTTTTTCAGGCAATCAATGTGAGCATCCACCTGTTGTAAGCTACCCTAGTGGGATGGATGGTATCCCACTGGTCACTTTACCAGTGTTTGGTCTTGCTTCATACAAGTTTAAGCCACCACTATGGGTCTACGATGAACGGCCATTCGTGAGCTCTTTGTTGCAGGCTGCTGACGATTGGCTGACAATGCTTCAGGTTAATCATCCAAATTATCTTATCTTTTATCGTAGATGATACGACATTTAAAATTGTAGTATTTCATGATCTGTAAAAAACCTAAATCATATCCATGTGGTGTACGTTGGTCAATGAGGTGGGACTGACTATTTTTTTTTTTAGTTCTGACATATTGACCAAAAAAAGAAGGTGAATTATGAGGGAAAAAGAAGATAAAAGGTAGATGGCTGCTAGAACAAGAGAAATAAGAAAAGAAAAAGGAGAAAAGAGTGTTGGGATGGCAGGGATCGATGTATTAGGATTGATGATACATAAATAGAGAAAAGATAGATGAGAGAGTAGAGAGATGCAGGAGGTGCGAGGTGAAGTCTGCTTTGTTAATAGAAAAGTAAAAGTAAATTCCCATCTTGCATGCATCAATGCATGCTTCTTTTCGTTAATGAAAAGTTTGAGATAAACAGGCTGTTTTTTATTTATTCCTGGTGATCTGTTTGAAGAAGTTTGTAATGTTACTACTACTTAGATATTTGATAGAAGGGACCAGTGAGGTTCCTTTGTTACAACTACTATTTTATTGTTTCGGAATCTTTGATATATGTTGATGTAAATGTGTAATTTTTTATTGAAGGTGGTAAAGAGGAGACATTTTTCGACTCACAAGCATGGTCATGTGATGATGATTTCATGAGCGTAAATGGTGGTAAGATACATATTTTTGACAAGAATTGATGTTTGTTGATCCTAGTTTAAGATACATATTTCATGAGCGTAAATGGTGCTTAAAATCTCATAAATCTTATCTTAATATATCTTGTGTTACAGAACCCAACTGATCATACCACCGGTATTGATAATTTCATGGTTCAACAACTTGATGGAACTCGAAACGAGTAGGGCTGGTCACAAGGTAAAAAAAATCAGTTACACTAACTTGGTTATTTTATGATCTTTGATATAAACGATAGTATTTGTTGAACCATTATTTCCTTTAGCTTGGAGCAAATGGCCCTTGGGGCTAGTGTCCTCAATATCCCTCTTTACAAGGTATCTCAAATCCTAGACATAACATATTTATGCGCATGTTTGACGCTATTGCTTGCTTGCACTTGCATGATCATGTATGTGCATGTTAGGCATTTTTTTTAGCGTACCAACTCATTAAGTCATCCGATCGAACCGAAAGACTAAAATAGGGTATCTTGTAATTGGATTGGGACGAAACCAAAATTTCAATATTAGAATTGGATTCGGCGGTTCTTGGATGGAAAAACTGAACCGGTCCAATCCAATGAACATTTAATTACCATCCAGTTAATAAATATATAAATTCACCTTTTCTTTTCTTATATAAGCGTTCGACGCAATTGGGCAGCAAAAGGTGCTGGCACGGACGACAAAAGTCGGATGCCAAAAGTGTTATTGAATTGACAAATGGAACATCAGGTATAGTTCATTAGAAATTATTATAACTTTTTTTTAAATGTACAACACCACCATTCTAGTTTATTAATTAATGTAAATTTTGGGTTCATTAAACTTGAAGCTTTCTTTTTTGGTTTGTCAGGTTCCAAAAGGCATTACATATCTCATAATAGAAATGCAATGAAGCTGCTTTGATGTCCTATTGGCTTGTTGCAGATAAAGAGCGGAAGTGGCACATTCAAGATCTTGGATTGTTGTAATATATATGATTTTATATGGGTTTTTGAAAATTTGAACAAATTTATGGACTCATTGAAACATTATTGGTTTATTTTGAAATACTCTTGTGTTTTAAGACAATTAACAAATCTATAAAATTTATTGTTTTAGGATTTTTGATGTTTTTTTATTAATATTTATTATTATTATAATTATTATTATTATTATCATTATATATTCTTTAGATAAGGAATAGATATTTTTAAGAAGTGTAACTAAAAGATACCTTTAGAGAAGGTTTATAAAAACCATCACTAAAACCTAGACCTTTAGAGAAGGTTTTGGTTATATGTATCTAAAGGTGACATTTAGAGAAGGTTTGTGGAAGTGTAACTTAAAGTTTACCTTTATGGAAGGTTCTCAGAAAGTGTCACTAAAGACTATACCTTTAGAGAAGCTTTTATAAAATCCTTCTCTAAATGTACCTTTTAGTGACATTTGAAAATCGTCACGAATGCTCGAAAAATGTCACTAATACATACCTTTAGAGAAGCTTTTTAGGAAAAATGGGTCAACATTTAGAGAAGCTTTGAAAGCGTATCTAAAGCCCAAAAAAGCTTCTCTAAAAGTTAACGTAAATGCACCCTCCAAAATCCCTCCCTAAAACCTGTAGCTACCGTTATTTAAATAAGGTTATTGACGGAAGTGAAAAGCTTCTATAAAACCTTTCAGAGAAGCTTTTCAAACTTTTAAATACAAAAGAAAACCTTCTCTGAAGATCATTTTTCAGTGATTAGTGTTAGACATTGTAATTTGTAAATAGTAAAGAATACAAACTCGAGAATCAGCGGACGAGCTACTACCTAAGCGCGGGTGCTAGTTCACGATCCACCAAGACCAACACATATCGCGGATTTACATTGTACTCAAAGCCGAACAAACGACCTTTCTTGCTCCCGCCGGCTGTCTACGTCCATAACTTCCGATCAATAGGAAAATACGCTACATCCTCCCCAGACTTTTGGCTAAGATATCCTAGTATTGATCCTATTGTTAACAAAATAACTACAAGTGAACAAAAGTTGGCAGCATAACGGCTGAAATGTGGAATCGCTCCCACATATGAGTTCGGACCTCTTGAGGGATTTCTAAGCAGGTGCACCAATCAGTCTCAATCATGAATCAGTTTGAGTATTAGTGACACTAAAGAATTGTTATCAATTAACATTATGAGTGTTTATCATATTCATACAAGAACAATTAATATTTAGCAGAACAGTTAGGGGTCGTTTACCAAACGCTTACCCGGGTAAGTGCTTACCAAGTCATATTACCTTACTGGAAGAATATAACAAATATCAAAAATCTTTCCCGGTAAGAGCGAGGACAAGGAAAACAATAACCAAGACTCTTACCCGAGTAAGCAAGTGCGACGAATCTTATCACGGTAAGCGCTTACCGGGTAAATTGTTGCAAACAACGTTGTTTTCGTGGACTAAAATCTTACCCGGTAAGTAAGTGATAGTGTTGAAATTTGCCGGTAAGCACTTGCCCGGGTAAGATTTAGTAAACAGCCCCTTAGTCTCCACCATCCACTTACAACCACAACCTATTTGAAGGGTCGTCAGGTAGCTGCTCCGGAGCAGTGGGCTTGCTGTCCGACTCATACTCAAGGTCATCGAGTAATGAATGAATCGTTATCGCTCCCTGACAGCCACTACCTCGTTCCGCGGGAGTGCGCGACATGATTAAAAGTCTACAAAACAATGTTTGAGACATGTTAAAAAGTTGGGCAACATATAACGGTTGTAAATTGGATGTTTCCAAGTTCAAGTTAAACAATATGAACGTTTTTCCAATAATTGACAGCAAAAACTAGATACATAAGACGAGTATGAATTAGAGATAAATTATCATAATATTTCCAGCAATTGGCAACCTAAACTAGATATAAAAGGCGAGACAGATTAAATTTAAACAATCCTAACATTTCCCTAATACATGGCAACTCAAACAAGATATATAATACCAGTAAATATAAATTTCAATAAATCCTAACGATTGGCCCAATAAATGGCAACTCAAACCACATATACACAATGACCTAAACTAATCGATGACACTTGGGATCCTTCCCTAAACTAAAAGTATATATGCAAAAAACATATTGCAACTTGGTTACATCCTGAAATGATGCAGTTCCTTTGGCTCCCACACTCCAAAGAGGACGACTCTGAAGTCGTCCTATTCTTGTTGGTAAGTCCAAAGAGGGCGATAGCTGAGACGAGGGATTGTTACTCTTTTTGCTACAAACATCAAACAATTAAATTTAGTTATTTATAACATAAGAACAAAAAAAGGTATTTTCACTCGGTTTAATGGTCTTACCAACAGTCTCCTATGCTCTACGAATTTGAAATGCCTGACGGTGTATCTGGCCTATTCACCATCTACCAAGGTGTAGCGGTTCCACCAATCTACAGTAGACATGGATTTGCACTTGTGTGTGTTTCAAAAATCTATCATGTCATTCCATACGCCCTGATGGAGCCATTGGGGTGAATGGCTTCAACACTGACATAGTGATATTATTTAAGTCGCAGGCATTATAATGAGGTCTATGTGTCAAGGTGTTCGCATCGGTTGTTTTTCTGCTGCACTCTACCGATCATTGTAGCTCTTCTTCGACCTTTCTTCGCACACTTGAAATATTCGTGCGTCTTGGTTGGCATGCTACTAGTAGAAACCCAACAACATACATAATTAGGCATCCTTGTCGTGTACTCGTCTTCTTCACGAACTCTTCAAAAGATTCTCGAAGAATATTTTCGTCTTTGGGTTAGTCATTCATATATTTCTTTTTTTACACAATCACCGCTTGTTTGGGGAAGAACTATTCAATGGAAACAATTAGCATGAAATTCCTATATTGCATTCCATCTCAATTAATAAACAAAAGTGTAAAATAAGAGAAGGCAATACATCCCATCCCTATGGCACTCAATGTACCTTATGAGAATATTTGTTTGATGAGTTAATTGCTAATCGAATGCAATCATCATTATTTTATCTCCTTAAAAAAATTTCATATCAAGATGAATGTTGATATTTAGACTAGAATGATAAACAGAATTAAGTGTACACACCGATGTTATCATTTTTGGGATGCCAACCAAGATTATCAGAAGAAATAATGTCAAATCAAATGTGCACCAACCCAATGGTTTTCTATGGCCATATTAACTAGAACGACCTGCAATATCCGTTAAACCTTCACAAAATATCTCTTTTTGTACGAGCACGAAGATATTTTCTATTGGAAGATATATATAAAGAACACGCCAGAAAAAGGTCAAGATGTTCCATTAAAGGGTTGGACAGAAACCCGAAGAAAAATATATATGTTCAAACCAGTTCATCTAGAAAAAATTATATAAATTAAATAATAGAATAATTTGATATTCGGTTGACGAATATGGTAAAAATAACGAAACTGAAACTCACTTTTTATTCGGTTAACCAAACCGTTTAACTCGCAAATTGAATAACGCTAAACCATTATGATTCATGTGAGTTATTCGGTTTCAAGATTTTTTATACACGTATGGAACCCAGCCATTTATAACGGTTCCCTAGTGATCCAATCCGTTTCAACAAAAACTCCCACTTCGTCACTTGATAAAGTGAAGTTGTTCTTCCCACACACATTGATTGTTTTGTTACCACTGGTTCTTGCAATCAAAACTACATGATAATGTTGGTTGTTGGGTTTATCAAATATTCTCAAGCTTTAATCTTTTAATTTAAGGATAAATCAATTTACATAATATTAATTTTATATATGTTCAAACAAGTTCATCTAGAAAAAATTATATAAAGGAGACACCTTAAGTTGGTATAAATAAATACCTCCATAACAACAACCGGCTTCTCACATATTGGACATCTTTCACCCGTGCCCTCGAACTTTGAGTCGGGCCGGGGCCGAGCCGGAGGGGGTACCAATGTGAGACTCTGAACAGAGCTTCCAAAAATTTTGGGGCCCAATCATATATATATCTTTGATTTTCCCTCCATATTTTAACTCAATTCTTTCAGTTGTTTTAGCCTATTTGAGCAAATATAATTGTTTAACCCATTGCCCCAATTCCTTTCGATTCATCAGTTTTTGATTATGCCTAGAAATTTGCAATTCTTCTCATTGTGTCTCTAATTTGACTATTGACTTCTCCTAGTCGGCTAGTATCATTCATCTTGATTTACTTAATAATCTACGTTTTTCTTGTTCTTTGTTTCTCTGTTTCTTGTTTGACGATTAACCTCACCTGCAGTTTTGCTTACTTCATTCATCATGATAATAATTAAGTCGTTGTTCATAGCATTATAGTCCTTTAGAAACACAAAAATATTGGGAGTTGATCGGGGCAAATTCGACCCCAAAGTTGAGCAAGGATTTTTCGAGAACTTGAGATAAGAACAGTATGTAAACGCCTATGTGCTAATCATCTCAATATAACGACTTACTGGACAAAGTTGATTATTAAATAACTGATTGAAGATTTTGTTTTCAATATAATATATTGGATGAACTTTTATAGTTTTTTTTTCGTTACTCGTCCAATTGATTTATTAGGGGTGTTCAGTTGAGATGCAATCAATTTAGGTGGATCCGATCAAATCCAGTCATCCACTGGATGTTGGATTTTGCCATCCGATCCGATTCAATCCAATAGATGATTGGATTAGATAGATTCCATCCAATAAATATACTACTGGTTATCTGTTGGATCTATTCAACAACTTGATCCAATTTTCAATCAGTTAATCTACCATTATTCATATATTTTTCGAATTTATTAAAAAACACTTCATAAGAATCTAATCTAAAAGAAATATCACAAAATATTATTAATGGATCGTAGTTGTTTTAATTAGATATGTAAGTGGATTGTAATTTGATTGGATCAGTTTGGTTTTATTGGATTTTGAACTGCCTATCAATGCCTATCAAACAACAGATGGATCCAATTTGGACATCGAATTCAACATGTTCCAATCCAATTATAATCGGATAGTCAATTATGTTTCCTCGGTTATTGATTGTTTCAATCGGTTCTAAATGGATCAGAATACTTTCTACATACCCCTACGATCTATCGTGTTGGTTCAAGTGTAGTGTAACAGCGTCTCCAAAAATATTGGAACGGCCCTGAGTCAGGAAATCCTCTTTCGAAAACGATAGGCTTCTCTTTTCAAGCTCCACCAAACCAGTTCCGTCTCCTGTTACCAAACAGAGTTTGAGCCTATTTGCAACTACGTGGTTGCTTTATACAAACAACAGTATTCATAATATGTCACATATGAATCATATTAACATAGAAACCATGCAAACTCGACACTTAAAAATTTAGATTATATTCAAAATATTTGTATGTAACTTTCTGCACATTCGGGGATATAAACATATCCAAACACATCACAAATGCAACACTTGTTTTAGACATCCACCATGAATTCTGTGTAGAATCCATATCTCGAAAACAGCACAACATCACAAGAAGAAAAATAAATTTTCCTTAGTGTTGCCTTTTGCTGTAAGAAACAACACCACCACAAAAAACCTTTTGTTCAAAGGAATTGAGGCATTAAAAGTTTAAAATTTCTGTTGCCAATTTTTTTGTCTACACCATTTGCAAAACCCACATGTTCTTTATTTATGAAACTATCCACCAGCAGAGAACACGATAAAACATCCCTCAAGTTTAAGTTTTCACCCATATGTGCTTGACTTTTAAGAATACAAGCACTTATGTTGAAAGCAAACGCAATGGAACACCAATTGTTAAACAACGGCTACGTATTACGAGTAGCAGACCCAGGAATTTTCCTTGAGCGGGTACACCTTTAGGGTGGATCAAAGTCCTAAAAAGTCGTGGGTTTGATCGGGAGAAAAGTCTGATGCGGTTTAACCCGAGGGAAAGTCAACTATGTCGATTTCTGGAATAATTCATTTTTCAAATTGAATCGACCTGACCTTTTGAGCAAAACACAAGACTGCGTATTATGCCCAACGTATATTTAGAAAAATTTCACTGTTACAAGTAACTTTTTAATTTTTTTTGGTTTATTTCATAAAATTTTCCATTTCTTAGTATCTCATGTGATCGTCGTCTGTTTTTTCTAGGTTATCAATTTTGTTTCTTTATGCATCTAGAACTCCTAGTATTAAATATGATGTTAATTTGCAAATTAAAAATTAACTATGCATCTTATTTCACTTCTTTATGCATTAGAATTTTGAGTAACAAATCAAAAGAAATGTCCACGATAAAAATGGCACATAGCTTTAGAATTGTAATTATTAAACTTTTTAACTAACTAAATGATACTTTTACCGTTGATAATAGAAGGATACACTTTTTCCATCTCATAATTAAGGGTAAAATGGAAAATGTTGATCCCAGATGAACAAGCACAATTACAAGTAAACGTTAATCTTAATGTAATACGACAATAAAGATGTTAAAGAACTTACGTACTCATATATCTCTTGAATGTATGTTAATCGATTACAATCAGATTCAGCACTCTCTCTATGTAATATGAATCGACAAGCATAATGGAAAACCCTAACGCCCTATTTATATTGCTAGGTCTAAGCTAATTAAGGAAACAAAGAGTTTAAGGAATTATAAACTTCCTTTTACAATCAAGCATATCTTTTCCTTATTTTGTCACAATTAAATAATAATAGACCTAACAATCTCCCCCTTTGTGGCAAAATGAGTCTTCATCTCTTTAGCTCGAACATGCCTTCAAATCTTCGGAGGGTTTGACGATAGATAATCCTTTCATCAATTATCTTGATAGCTTCTATGAGAGAGTTTCTTTTGTCGTTGCTCATCCTTGTTGCGCTCTTTCTATCCGTTGCAAGTTCTGAAGCAAGTCTGTTTCGGATTCCCCATAAAGTACCGTCAGAATATGCAGCCACTTCGTGAAACCTGATAAACCGTTTTTCTCTAGATGCATGCATCCAAACTACTCCATGAACAGGACAAGTGATGACAGTGGTGACTAGAGTACTGTCTGGTACAGGTAATGATTGATCAGGCTTAGTAATATGTATCTTATTTTTCTCGCTTTCTATCCCACGTTGAAGATCATGCAGATAGCTGTACCGAAGCTCTTTCTGAACATGCCTTACCACTGCCCTTAATGCCTTTTGCTCGTGTTCGTTTCGGTTGCGCTTGTCTCTCAAGTCGTTGTAGATGATTTCAAAGTCCATTATATCAAGGTTTGCAAAATCAGCTTCAGAGAAGGAATACGTTTTACCATCTTCTCTTTGGACAGTGAAAACCGGGTACTCGACTTGATAGATCCTTGCAGTGTCAATTTTCAGAATTCCGACAACCCTGTGTCTTGAGACCACTTCAGCTGGAGGTAAAGCTCTCATCTTCAGGATATGGAGATACTCTCTAACCCGAGCAGGGTCCATTTCCATCACTAGATGAATGTGTGCCAAATCGTCAGGTTTTGCTTCCTTGCGGAAGATCTTCTCCATAGTTTCCTCAAGATATGGCACACGAATCTGCTGATTTACCCATTTGGATTTGCTTTCCGTCAACATTCTTTGCCACCGAATCTGATGGGTAGCAGTCTTGGTTCGTTCTGTTCCCTTAAAGCATAGTTCCTTGCTGTATGCCTCAAGTTCACATAGTCTTGCTCTTGGAGTACTGGTTCGTACGGATCTCGGAACCAGTTTTGTAGTGAGTTTCGCAGACCTTGAACATTAACTCGTTCTTCATTTTGTTCGGGTTTGGGTTCGACAGATTCGGCTGGTTCGGCTGTACTCTCGAGTTCGATATCCGCAGGCTTTTCAACCGTTGGTTTATCGTCCTCTTGAGTCGTTGAAATGCGTTGCCTTTGTTGGGTAGTTTGAGCGGGTGGTCTTGAAGCTGATGCAGCAGTTGCTCTTGGTCGTGATCTTGCCGAATGGCGTGTCTCCCCCTCAGAACGAGTTGGAGCGGAGCCCGGGTCGTCCTGGTGAGGTCTGGATGCAGATGCACGAACGGCCGGACGGCAAGACTCTTGGATTTCGGTGCGTAGAGCAGTAATAGCACCCAAGATGTCATCCGTTTGGCGTTGTTGGGCGGTCTTCAAGTCAGTGAGCTCTTGGTCAATGTGGGCGCGGAAGACATCGAACTCATGAGGAGTGACAGTGGGGATCTGAAGGTTGCGGCGAAGAAGACCCTCAAGCGAATCCTCCGGTTGGCCGGCTGCATTGGATTCGGCTAACAGATTAGCATACAGCATCGACATGAGTTCATCGGTGTTGTACTCATATCGATGTGGGGAATGGGGTCGATCTTCGGGGGGTGATGGTGGCGGATGAGAGCGGCTGGTGCTTGGACGGCTTGAGCTAGGTTGTGAAGGTTCGGCTTGAAGAGGAGTCGGTTCTTTAAGGCGTGCGGCTTCACGGATTTGGCGCACGAAGGCTTCCCTTTCGGCTGTCATTAAGGCAACATGTTCAGCAAGGGTCTCTCTTGCCTTTTGTAAGTGGGCGGCAATGATCGCTTCGCCTTCCGGGGGTATAGTGAACGACAGAGATGGGGTTGCTGTATGGGTAACACCGAGATCACTTAGATTGCCCGTTGACATAACAGTTGATTCAACTGTATGACCTACGTTCAGCGTTGGCATAGATGTAGTGCTGGTAGGATTTCCTCCCAATCCTCGTGGAATATCTGGAATGGACATCACTATGGGAGTTCCGACTGGGCCACGGAGGCTCGCAGTGTGTGTAGACTCGTGTCCCCTAGCGGGCTCTAGACTCAATGTGCATACAAACGAAGTCGAAGCAGGTGAGCTACTGCCTCTTGTTTCAATAGCTATGCTTCCCGAGTGGAGGGGAGCTAGATAAGGTGCTAGACTCACAAGTATCTTTGAAACTGTTGGCTGTTGGGAGCCTTCAGAGTGGCTGGGGGCGTGCAATTGCGCTGCTAGGTCCACAACGACTTGTCCACTAGTCATACCCAACGAATGAGTCGGGGGATATTGGACTCTCACTCGCTATTGTTTTTGTCTCCCCTTCGCTCATGCTCACTATTTCTTTTTCAACTTGTACTCCCTCCTCTCTCCTTATTTCTCTAATTGAGGTTTCAGGGAATATGTCAAACATAGATGGGGAGGATTGATTGGTTTCAAAGTCAAATTCGAGTTGAGGTTCCTCATCAGAAGGTATGATTGGTGCGGAGGTGGGTGTACGGATGATTGGTTCGGGGTTTGGTTCAGTCGAAGAATCATCATTCCCAGAACTGGAATCGGTGATAGAGGGTTGTGGGCCGATGCGACTTACGGCTTGCTCTTCTATTTCAGCAGTTCGATGGCGACGACAGAGCGGTTGGTCATCATAATCATCCTCATCCGTTGATGAAGATCGTAGGCGGACACGGTGTCGGCTGACCAGTGTTTTGAATCGGGGAGTTGGGATAATGGGTCGGGTGCGGGGGTTGGTGGAAGCAGTTGGGTTGAGGGGGCTTATCAGATGCACCTCCCTCGTCATGTCCCCTTGCATTACGCTCATCACCCTGGTCAGGATCCCCATGATCCTGAACCTGCTCTTCTACTCTAGGACCCTCACCTCCCTCAATATTTTCCTCATGGATCGGCTCTTGGGCAGGCGCAACCGGAGGTGGCTGGGCCATGAAGCCATGTCGCTCCCTATAGGCTATCACACTAGGTGCACTCTGATCAGCATAAGCGAGGAGCGCTTCAAGGATAAGCATAGTATAGTTGAAGACCCGATCATTTAGGCGTAAAAATTTAAGGGCATTGGTCGGGCCTAAAGGAGTTCCGGCACGTCGCGGGATGGCTGGCCGGGAGACCATCATTGCTCGGATGAACAGCTAGAGGAATCGTTGGAAGGGTACGAACGCCCGGTTACGTGAGTTAGACTTGTCTTCTACGAGCTCGACGAAGTCTGTCCAGATTAGCATTGCGTAGTCGTAGTGCCGGTTGTAGACGATTCCGTGGAAAATCCTCAAGACCGCTACACTGGCCTTGTCCATTCCTGTGTGTTTGCTTGTGAGACAGCAGTTGATGGTGGTAAATAAGGAGAACCATATTTCGGGCAGGTACATTCACTTGAACTGCCCAGGGCTGTTTAATGGTTGTTCCGGGTCGTAGCCTAGGGCGCGAATATCGGCGCATAGTTCTTCGTCGAAAGCAAAGGCGTCGAACGGTCTTTCCTCAGTGGCCACCGGGAGACGAAGGATGTGGCGGATCCGGGCCGGTGTTAGGCGGGTGTTGTAGTCGTCGATTTGGGCTGTGAAGTGGTGATCGTCTTCAACAGGTTGGTATGTGAGCGAATACCAGAACTGTTGAAGGTAGAATACGGGGACCCGGTGGTCCAATGAGAATGCGAAGCGTAGAGGATGACGTTGTAGGATGTCCAGTAATACTTGATGCTCGATGGTGGTGCTGAAGTCGAGGCGATGATTGTTCGGTTTGAGTTCCCGGAGTTTGTCTCGAGGCATTAAAAGATCGTCTCGGTTGACGGCATTTATGCTCGGTTCAGTTGAACGTTCAGATGGCATCGGGTGTTCATCGTCGGAAAGGTTTGGATCATTCATGGCTTCCATATCTTTCTGAAAGAAGACAATTAGGCAAACCAAGTAAAAAATTTAGTATAATGAGTCTTAAAGAAAATGCTAAGTCTTTCTTTTTTTGTCGAGTCCCATTGGGCCGATAACAATTGTTATCGAGTGCAATGGGATCGAGAATCAAAAGTTAGTCGAGTGAGGTGGGTCGACAACAAGACTAGTTAAAAAATTTGAAAGAGCAAACCTGTGTATCTGAATCGAGAAACACATGTTATCGATTTAAAACATGTTATCGATTCCAAGTGAGTCGATGAAAGCACTGGATTATGTTATCGAGCCTTAAGTACTCGATAAAAAAAAACTTGGAAGATGTAAGAGCATGTTAACGAGTCTTATAGGGCTCGATGAAAACACTTAGTAATTTTCATCGACCTATTGATAATCGATAACAAATGTTATCGAGTTCCAAGGGATCGATAAAAATACTTAGTGGTTTTCATCGATCCTATTTGAGTCGATAACAAATGTTATCGAGTCCTAAGGCATTCGATGAAGACACTTAGTGATTTTCATCGACCAAGAGGCTATCGATAAAAATTGTTGTCGAGTCACAAGGGATTGATAAAAACCCTTAGCGAATATGATGATGTTCTTATCCAACTAACTTGGGTCGATAAAAATTCAAAGGCACAAAGAAGGACTCGATAAAAATTCATAAGTAAACTGAGAGGAACAGTCGAACAGCCTAAGTATTCAGACCAAAAAAAAATGCCTAAAACTAATGGGAAATCCTATTGCTAGGTGCGATTAGTGATTTAGAACAGCATTTGTAAAGCATGTAAGGCCAAAAAGTATTATCTACCCACGATTTTGACTGATGAACAGTCAAAATCGGAAAACCCAAACTAAAACCCCAACAAAAAAAAACGAACAGTCACACTACATAAAATGGATCATGCAACGGTTGTAAGAACAAAGTGCAAGAATTAAAGATGATAAGGGGAGAATTACGAACCTGGTGATGCTTTCAAATCTGAAAAACTCTAAGTTTTGAGATTCTGATCTTTGAAGGCCAAGGACTTGAAGGGTTTTTCAGAGAGAAAGAGGGAAATTCAAACTTGTGAGGAAAGGTTTTGTGAGAGTGGGGCCCGATTTCTTTAAATAGTGGTCATCCGGTGATGACACGTGGCAGTGTGTGATAGGGCCGATGAAAAAATTTCCCGTTATCGAGATGTCGATTGGGGAGGTTATCGAGCCAAGATGGTTCGACAATCCCAATGTTGTCGGGCCCTTAGGGGCCGAGAAACTCACTTGAAAATTAATTTTAATTTAATATTTTTTTTAATAATACAGTAAAAATATAAGGCTCCCCCTTAATGTGTGCAAAAAGAGTTGTGCTCGCCCTAGTAATGTGAATAAATAGACAGAAAACGTACCTTGTTGCTCCCCCTCGAAAGTTGAACCAAAGTGATACACACAGCGAGGTAGATAGAAAATGAAAGAAAGATTGAAAATACGGAACTGTAAGATAAAGGTCAAAATCCAACAAAATTGAGAACCCAAGTGTGATGCAGATTGACTCGTAGAGTGAATGTGCATAAACCCTTGAATAGACGTTTTTGAGGATTTTGAGACAGACTGATTTGTGATAATCAGGTTTTAAGATTGAGCATTCCCAACTTGGATACTAGGAACTGGAATCGTTTTTCATCTAGTGCCTTGGTAAACAGGTCGGCAAGCTGAAGTTCCGTATTGACAAAGTATAGTTCAATTGTACCTCTTTCGACGTGATCCTTCATGAAGCGATATCGAACGTCGATGTGCTTTGTCTTCGTGTGTTGAACCGGGTTACTTGAAATGGCTATGGCGCTTTTGGAGTCACAATAGATAGGAATCTTGTTGAACCAGAAGCCATAGTCTTTGAGTTGAGTGCGCATCCACAGTACTTGAGAGCAGCAGCTTGCGGCAGCGATATATTCGGCTTCTGCGGTAGATGTGGAGACGCATGCTTGCTTCTTGGAGGACCAGCTAACCAATTTGTCTCCGAGGAATTGAATGTGTCCCGAAGTGCTTTTGCGATCGAGCATGCATCCGGCGTGATCCGAATCTGAAAAGGCAGTTAGCTCGAAACCCGTATCCTTGGGATACCATAGGCCAAGATTAGGTGTACCTTTTAAATACCGGAAAATCCGTTTGATCGCACTAAGATGAGATTCCTTTGGAGATACTTGATATCTCGCGCATAGACAAGTGGCAAACATTATGTCCGGACGACTAGCCGTAAGATACATGAGAGAACCAACCATGCCCCGGTAATTTTTAGAATCCACATCTTTTCCCGAAGGAGCAGCGTGTAGTTTTGAACCCGGGGACATGGGTGTACCAATTGGAGAACATGACGTCATGTTGTATTTACACAACATATCCGAGATGTATTTTGATTGGTTGATGAATATTCCCGTAGAAAATTGTTTAATTTGAAGACCAAGGAAAAAATTCATCATTCCCATCATGCTCATGTTAAATTTTGCAATCATGAGTTCGGAGAACTCTTTGCATTGTTGTGGGTTAGTCGAACCGAAGATGATGTCGTCCACGTAGACTTGAATGAGCATAATGTCACCTTTGTCCTTTTTAATGAAAAGAGTTGGATCGATCTTGCCTTTGGAGTATCCGTTCTTCACTAAATAGGTAGACAAACTATCGTACCATGCGCGGGGGGCTTGTTTCAAGCCATACAGAGCCTTGTCCAGAATGTAGACATGAGTCGGTTTGGAGGAGTCGACAAACCCGTCGGGCTGAGAAACATAGACTTCTTCACGCAGAACACCGTTTAAGAAGGCCGTCTTGACGTCCATTTGGAAAACCACAAACTTCTTATGTGCCGCGTAAGCCGAGAACATCCGGATTGCTTCAATGCGGGCGACGGGTGCAAATGTTTCGTCGTAGTCAATGCCTTCTTGTTGACGGTATCCTTTGGCGACAACTCTAGCTTTGTTGCGTATAACGACTCCATCTTCATCTTGCTTGTTCTTGAATATCCATTTCGTGCCGATAATGTTTTGTTTCGTGGACGGGGAATAAGGCGCCAAACTTTCAAGCTTTCGAATTGATTGAGTTCCTCTTGCATTGCCACAATCCAGTCAGGATCATTCATTGCCTCGTGAATGGACGTGGGTTCAATCTTGCTTATGAAAGAAGAGAACATACAATCGTTTGTCGAGGCAGCTCGTATAGTGATTGGTCTGGTCAGATTGCCAATGATCTGATCAACTAGATGAGAACGGGTCCATTTGGTTGTATGAGGAAGCGTTTGAAATGCATTTGGATCCGGGGTTTCATCTTCATATGAGCCTAGCGGAAGATCTTGAAGTGATTCGAAGGTTGGAGCCAAGGCAGAGGATCTTGTAGCACTTGTGACATCCTTAGGGGCCGAAGTTGATGGTGGGGGAGAGAATGTCAGTTCCGCAGGATTTGGTTGAACAACCGGTTGAGGTTCAGGTGGAACGAGATGAGCATCTGTTGAAACGGTTTGATTTGGAGGAGCAGATGACGATGTGCTTGGAGATGCAGCAGTTGAGACGGTTTCCGGTGTAATTGGCGGTCCGGAAAGATTCGTGGTCTCGGCAATCTCCAAGGTAGGCGGGGGAATCTGCAGAGAAGTATCAGTGGATGGTCCAAAGTAATCCGAGTAAAAGTACTCGAATAAGTCATCCAGATTTGACATAGCGGTTTTGGACGTTGAAGGTTCAGCGGGGTTGGGAGCAGGTTCCGAACGAATGTGATCGGAAACTAATATGCCGGTTAGTGCGGGTCCAGAACTGTCGTGTTCAGGAGCCATTTCGGCGTTTGGATCGAATTGAACATTAACGCTTTCAGTGACGCAACGTGCGCGTTTTATGTAGACCCGATAAGATGATGCGTTTGGTGAGTATCCGAGAAAGTAAGCTTCATCGGCTTTCGGCTTGAGTTTCCCACGATCTTCTTTTTCATTTAGTACGAAGCAACAAGTGCCAAACGTTCGAAGATGCTCGATGGAAGGAACGCGATCGTAGACCAAGTGATAAGGTGTCTTGTTGAAGCGTTTGTTGATGATGGAGCGGTTTTGAGTGTAGCATGCAGTGTTGATAGCTTCGGCCCAAAGGTGGAGAGGAAGCTTTGAGAAAGTAAGCATAGTGCGAGCGGCTTTAACTAGAGTTTGATTTCGGCGTTCGAGCACACCGTTTTGTTGCGGAGTGCGAGCTGCAGAGAACGTGTGGATTATACCAACCTATTCGAGGTAACCGTTAAGGGTACGGTTTTTGAATTCAGTTCCATTATCAGTGCGGATGGTTTGTGCAGTAAGTTCTAGCTTCACTTGGATGGCTTTGAGAAACGTGATGATGGTGTCGGGGGTTTCATCCTTTGATCGAAGGAACTTAACCCATGTGAATCGAGAGAAATCGTCCACCATTACTAGAACATACTTTTTACCATGTATGCTTTATCGGGATCTGTATGAAGTTCTCGGGTCATATAGGTTCGAGAAAAATTTATGTCGGGTCTTCAAGACTCGAGAAGAATATATGTCGGGTCATATGGACTAGAGAAAACATGATGTCGGCTCAAGCATGGGTCGAGAATAATGGTTGTCGGGGGTAGTGTACTCAAGAAAAAATTTAACGGGCAAGGTGGAGTCGAGAAAAACACTTAGGAACTTGTTGTCGGGTCTTTGGGGCTCGATAAAAACACATCGGAATTTCTTGTCGGGTCTTTGGGGATCGATAAAAACACATAGGAATTTCTTGTCGGGTCTTTGGGGATCGATAAAAATTGTTATGAAACCCAGAAAAACTTTGTTAAATTTAGGGTTCCGGTTGTTTTAACCCTTGCCTCCATGACAGATATTTTCGAATCTCCAGCGACTAACAAATATCGATTTATCGATATACACTTGATGAGCAAGACACTTCAAACGATGAATCCAGTATATAATCAAGAAGAAGAAATCGATATGGATGTTCAATTTCGACAACAATCAGAAACTTTAAGATCGACAAAAACACCATTAAACCAGAAAAGTCGATTCTGCAGTCCCGAGAAAAAAAAACGCACAGTGAGAGAAAACAAATATACTCGATAATACCTTGATCTTGATGAACTTTGATGATCGTATCAAATCAGATGGATTCGATTTCGGCTCTGATACCACTTGTTGATCCCAGATGAACAAGCACAATGACAAGTAAACGTTAATCTTAATGTAATACGACAATAAAGATGTTAAAGAACTTACGTACTCATATATCTCTTGAATGTATGTTAATCGATTACAATCAGATTCAGCACTCTCTCTATGTAATATGAATCGACAAGCATAATGGAAAACCCTAACGTCCTATTTATATTGCTAGGTCTAAGCAAATTAAGGAAACAAAGAGTTTAAGGAATTATAAACTTCCTTTTACAATCAAGCATATATTTTCCTTATTTTGTCACAATTAAATAATAATAGACCTAACAGAAAACTAGAAACTTACTTTTGGAAAACTCTATTTATTCTGGTGTGGATGGCAGGCAGGCCTATATTTCTTGGTTTTAATAGGACTCCTTACAAGCGTTGTTTTTATAGGGGGAGTAACTAAAGCAAATTAGAAAATATATTGGGGAAGTTAATGATAAATATGAAATTAATAGATAATTAAATACGTTATTTTAGATAGGTATGAGATTAATAGAGTATTCAATGTCTTATTAAATATTAGTTGTTAACAAAAAAAATCATGTGCACGAGGTTAGAATCAAACCTTAGAACCTCCATAATGAGGAGCTTCAATTCAGCCAAACACAAACCATTCTACCAAACACATATTTGTACTTTGAAAATATTTAAGAGCACCTTAAAAAAAAAGTGGATGCACCATCTCGACGCCTACATTTGTTTCCTTTTACAATAATCAAGTGAGCAGGCGCACAGGATCCCACTCACTCCTTAGTAGGTCCTACCTCCGCCTCCGCCAGGTGAAACAAAATAATCGGGTTTTAAGATTGTAGGAAAAACGTTTCACCAAAATAGAATGATAAACAAAATTAAGGAAAGTCGAAAATAAACTTGAGTATTGATTAGTCGAGGCTCGTGTGAGACAAGGTTTCCTTAAAATCGATTCACCCCCAATCGGTGCGTCAATTTTCCAGGATACAGTGACTCTAAACATAATCATCAGCGACTCTAAACATAATCATCCTGTCAAATTTTACCTTCTTGCCTTAACTTGAGAATATAATTTTCTTTAATTGATTCCTTGGTTCTCCATATGTGTTATGAGTAGTTCCCTTTTTTCCATATGCTGTTGGAAGCCGTACGTATGAGCTTGAGAGAAAGCTATGTAAAATCTTTGTGTATGGAACAAAACTCATGTGAGTGTTTTTTATTATAATGTCATGTCGTGTGTACGTAATAATGTATGAATAAAATTGTTAAGTTGCATTATACATGAAAAACGCAACCTTGCCATGCACTTGGTTTCTCCAAATAGTTACATTTTTAACGCTCTGCTTATTTCCCAACTACAACGACCTAAACGAATTGTCAATAATGTCATCAAACAGATCACCTATAGTTGTTCCCTCAAACACAATCTTATAATGGAAACAGCATGTCGAGTAACATACCATAAACAAGATTCTTCAAGACAGTTTCGCTTCAATAAGCATGATCGACTGTTTCAGAACAGTTTCCTTTTCTCAGGGACGAAACAAATGAGGTTGTCTATACTATAGCCATATTAATTCGCGATCCTCTCCTTACATGAATTCAATCGTGCATTGCCCTCCAACAAAAAATATTGATTTTAGACGGGATAAGTTTGTTCCATCTCGTTATTGTTGTTGGTGATTTTAGTGTAACTGATCCATTTATGTGATTGGAAATAACATGATGTCTATATGGGGTTTATATTGTGATCTAATTCAAGTTAGGTGGTGCGGAGTGCACGCTTGTTATAAGACGAGTATGAACCCGGTAACAACTGAATACTACAAGGTTCGACTGGAACCCAGTCAAGCTCGACTATTTCCACTCGACCTTTGTGAATTTGGGTTGGCATCCTCTGGAATACTCGGCTGGGTCAGTCGAGTCGGTCGGGCTGTACATGGACTTGGAGTAAAAGTGGGAAATAAGATTCAGAAGTATGACTCAGAAGCATGATTCATAATTTGCTTATACAGAAGCTCACAATAGCTTCTGTGGTCTCCTGGAAGACTCGACTGGGCCAGTCGAGCCAGAGTGTATACAGAAGCTTTGGATGGGTCTTCTGGACTTAGAGTTTCTGCATAAAGTCTCAGAAGCTCTGGATGGACTATGCAGAGGTTCGTCTTCTGGACTTTAGTCTAGAGGCTCTGGATGGTCAACTCTGATCAGTTACTTCTAAACGGTTATTGTGCATTAAATGTGCAGTTATTGAGCAGTTACAAGAAATTGTGTAACTGATCACTACTCCTAATTTTCAGCCATGATTATGTTTTCAGTTACGTTATTTTGAGTATAAATAAGAATTTATACTCATGGATTTAGATACGGTTTTTGAACAATACTCCCATATACTCTCCAGAAAATTGCTCTCTTTTTTGTGCCTAAGAACGAAAGTGTTTTGAGTCTTATCCTAGATTGAATTTCGTGAAACCCAGCATAGGGTTGAAATATCAATTCTGAAAGTGTCTCACACGATTCTCAATATAATCTGGTGATCGATTTACCCTTGTTTGCTTACACGGTTCCAACAATCGAACTGATAGTTGGGACATTCTCCAACAATCGAATTGATATTTTGTGATGTTGACCATGGCCGAATCTGTGAAAGAGATGACTTCAAAGTTTGGAAAGCTAGAGAAGTTTGAAGGTGCTGATTTCAGATGTTGGCAGAAAAAAATGCATTTTCTGTTGACAACTCTGAAAGTGGTGTACGTGCTGAGTACCCCCATTCCAGAAATCATGGAGAACGAGACGCTGGAGCATGCCCGGAGGAGAGGTAAGTGGGAGAACGATGACTATATATGCAGAGGTCATATTCTAAACGGTATGTGTGACTCCCTCTTTGATATCTACCAAAGTGTTGAAAGTGCGAAGGAGTTATGGGATTCCCTTGAGTCAAAATATATCGCTGAAGATGCTTCTAGTAAGAAGTTCTTGGTAAGCGATTTTAATAATTATAAAATGGTTGACTCAAGGCCCGTAATGGAACGGTATCATGAGATACTTCGCATTTTGGGTCAATTCACTCTACACAAAATGAACATGGATGAGTCCATTGCTGTGTCAAGTGTGATTGACAAACTTCCTCCCTCTTGGAAGGATTTCAAGCACAATTTGAAACATCAAAAGGAGGAACTATTGTTGGTTCAACTTGGGAGTCACTTGCGCATCAAAGAATCTCTTCGGGTGCAAGAAAATGACAAATCAAAGTCCAATGTTGAATCCGGACAACCCTCTGTTAATATGGTTGAAGAGAAGAAAACCAACTCCAATAATCAAGGAAAAGGCAAGAAACGAAAATTTGATGGACCCAATAAATCCTTTAAGAAGAAGAAGGATTTGGTATGTAGGAGATGCAACAAGGTGGGCCATACCAAACGTGATTGCCGGGTTAAGTTGAATAACAACGGTGCTGGAACAAGTGGAGCCGGGTCTAAGGACCAAGCTCAAGTGAAAGGAGGTCAGGTTTTTACTAACTTTGATAATAAATTAGAAAATATTTATTATGTTTCACTTATTCCGGAGTCTTTCTATGTACAGGATGATGATTGTGCATGGTGGGTAGACTCGGGGGCGACATGCCATGTTTGTAAAGATCAACGCTGGTTCGAGAAATTGACACTGGTTGAAGATGGATCTGTATTAAATATGGGGAACGAGTCGACCGCATCGACTTGTGAATTTAGAGTAAGTTAATTTAGAGTTTACTTCTGGAAATCGTATGAGTTTGTCTGATGTTTTCTTTGTTCCCAAAATTCGAAAGAATTTAGTTAGCGTTGGTAGATTGAATTGTTTAGGGTATAGACAAGTTTATGATTCGGATAGATATATTCTATCTCAATATGAAAAATTTGTTGGTTTTGGATATCATTTTAATAAAATGTTTCGTTTGAGTATTGTATCCAAGTTTTTCAATTCTGAAAATTCTGTATTTATATTGTCATCTTCTTCGTCTAAAATTCACGACTCAATGGTTTGGCATGCTAGACTGGGTCACGGGAATTTTAGAAGAATGCATGAAATGTCAAAGGATGGTCTTATTCCAGCCTTTGATATTCATACAAATACATGTAAAACATGTATGCTTACGAAAGTCACAAAACAACCATTTTTCAATGTCGAAATAAAGTCGGCTGTTTTGGAACTTATACATAGTGATTTATGTGACTTTCATTCTATTTCTTCGTTGGGTAATAAGAAATATGTTGTCACATTTATTGATGACAACACTCGGTTTTGTTATGTGTATTTGTACATGCCAAAGATGAAGCTTCGGAAAAGTTTAAAATATACAAAACCGAGGTCGAACTACAATTTGGTGGTTCAATTAAGCGTCTCCGAACTGATCGGGGAGAGGAATATATGGACCCTCGATACTTCCAATCAGTTGGTATAGTCCATGAGACTACGGCTCCGTACACACCTCAACAAAATGGGTTTCCAAACGGAAAAATCGAGTTCTAAAACAAATGATAAACTCGATGCTCTCATACTCGGATTGAGTGAGGGATTTTGGGGAGAGGCTATGTTAACGGCCTGTTATGTTTTGAATAGAGTTCCTAACAAACGGAACAAAATAACCCCATATGAAATATGGTTCAAGAAATCTCCAAGTTTGAGTTATTTTCAAATTTGGGGTTGTCGGGCTGTTGTGAAACTACCCGAACCCAAAAGAAAGACTTTGGGTGAACGTGGAATTGATTGTATATTTATTGGATATGCAGCAAATTCCAATGCATATAGGTTCTACGTAATAGAATCTAATGATTCGTTACCGAAAAATACCGTTATCGAGTCGCGGGATGCGATTTTCATCTATCCAAAGGCCTAAGGATCTGATTCCTAACACTAATTAAGTGCAAAATCCAGAAATTATGGATGGTGTTTCAACCCCAGAAACACAGCAGGTCCGGAGAAGCAAAAGAGGCCGAATCGCCAAAAATATCAGTGATGATTTTCAACTGTATTTGGTTGAAGGTTCGAGAGATGAACTTGGGCTTACTCTTATTGTTCCAGTATTGAAGATGACCTAAATACCTTCCAAGAAGCAATGAAGTCTCGAGATGTCACTTTTTGGAAAGAAGCAATTGATGACGAAATGTCATCGATTCTTGAGAATAACACTTGGGTGTTATCTGATTTTCCTCTTGGTTCTAAACCACTTGGATGAAAATGGATCTTCAAAAAGAAGATGAAAGTTGATGGGACAATTGATAAATTCAAACCCCGGCTAGTCATTCAAGGGTTTCGACAAAAACCCGGTATTGACTATTTCGATACGTATGCTCCGGTAGCTCGTATTTCAACTATTAGGTTGTTGGTTGCCTTGGCTGCAATTCACAACTTGGTTATCAATCAAATGGATGTTAAAACAACCTTATTGAATGGTGATCTTCATGAAGAGGTTTACATGAAACAACCGGAAGGTTTCGTTATGCCTGGTAATGAGCATAAGGTATGTAAACTTGTGAAATCCTTATATTGGCTGAAACAAGCACCTAAACAGTGGCATCAAAAGTTTGATGAAGTTATTTTATCATGTGGTTTCTCTCTAAACCAAAGTGATAAATGTGTTTATAGCAGATTTGATGCTAAAGGTGCGGGTGTTATCATCATCTGTTTGTATATGGATGACATGTTGATTTTTGGAACTGATCAAAATCAGGTAAATGAAACTAAAAAGTTGTTATCATCTAATTTTTCCATGAAAGATATGGGGGAGGATGATGTAATTCTTGGTATTAGAATTAAGAGGGTTAACAAAGGGATTGTTATGACACAGTCACACTATGTTGAGAAAATTCTTAAAAAGTTCAATCATAGTGATTGTTCTCCCGTGAGCACTCCTACGGATCCTAGTGTGAAATTAATGCCAAATACGGGCACTTCTATTTCACAACTAGAATACTCTAAGGCTATTGGTAGTTGATGTATGCCATGAAAAGTACAAGGCTGGATATAGCTTATGTCGTGGGACGGTTGAGTCGGTATACTAGTAATCCGAACACTCAACATTGGCAAGTGGTTCAAAGAGTATTTAAATATCTCAAGGGTACCATGGATTATGGTTTGAGTTATTTGGGATATCCTTCGGTGTTAGAAGGATACTCGGATGCAAGTTGGATATCTAACATGGAGGATCACTCTTCGACGAGTGGTTGGGTATTTTTGCTTGGAGGTGGTGCTATTTCTTGGGCATCAAAGATGCAAAGTTCTATTACAAACTCAACAATGGAATCTGAGTTTATGGCTTTAGCTGCTGCTGGTAAAGAGGCATAATGGTTAAAGAATCTTGTTTATGAGATTCTATTGTGGTCAAAGCCGATTGCACCTATTTCTATCCATTGTGATAGTGCAGCCAGTTTGGCTAAGGCTTATAGCCAAGTGTATAATGGCAAGTCTAGACACTTGAGTGTTAGACATAGTATGATTAGAGAATTAATCATGAATGGTGTAATCTTTGTTGAGTTTGTTAGATCGCAACAAAATTTGGCGGATCATCTGACCAATGGTTTGACAAAATTTGGCGGATCATCTCGAATATTTAAAATGTGTAAAATACTAAGATGGAAATTCAATCGTTTCGACATTTTCACTTATGTGCAAGTTTGGTGTTGTTTATTTTAAGATGTTATTTCATGGGTCACACTAAAATGGGGGAGGATTGTTGGTGATTTTAGTGTCACCGGTCCATTTATGTGATTGGAAATAACATGATGTCTATATGGGTTTTATACTGTGATCTAATTCAAGTTAGGTGGTGCGGAGTGCATATAAGACGAGTATGAACCCGGTAACAACTGAATACTACAAGGTACGACTGGAACCCAGCCAAGCTTGACTGTTTCCATTCGACCTTTGTGAATTTGGGTTGGCATCCTCTAGAATATTCGACTGGGCCAGTAGAGCCAGTCGAGTCTATACTGGTTTGGATGTTGATATCCTCTGGAATACTCAACTGGGCCAGTCGAGCCAGTCGAGTCGGTCGGGCTGTAATTGGACTTGGAGTAAAAGTGGAAAATAAGATTCAGAAGTATGACTCATAAGCATGATTCAGAAATTGCTTATACAGAAGCTCACAGAAGCTTCTGTGGTCTTCTGGAAGACTCGACTGGGCCAGTCGAGCCAGAGTGTATACAGAAGCTTTGGATGGGTCTTCTGGACTTAGAGTTTCTGCATAAAGGCTCAGAAGCTCTGGATGGACTATGCAGAGGTTCGTCTTCTGGAGACTAAAGACCTTTGAAGAAAAACTGAAGTATAAGAAGGAAAGAGTTGTGGACATTCAGGAAGGATTGATGTTCACACGACATGAAGATCGAGACCAATCTCTCAGACGTGGTCGTGGTAGATTTAACCAATCACGAGGCCGAAGCCAAAACATGAACAATTATCAATATAAAAGGGAAGAACAAGCATGTTGTGAAGAAGATACACAAGACAAATCTCAAATCATGTGCTACCGATGTCACAAACTTAGTCACTATGCCTATGAATGTCCAAACAAACGCAAGAATCAAGCCATAGAACAGTGCAATCTTATTGAAGAAGACTTGGAGCCAACATTGCTTATGGCGACTATTACTAAGAATGAAGGAAAATGATCCAAAGCAGAACTTTGATCGCGTGATACGATCAAGGCACAAATAACCTAACAACATGTGATATGTGTAAATAAATCCTGTGATTGGATCATAAATAAAAGGGATTTGTGTAAGACAACAGCAAGTGGGGTCATGTGAGACGACTACACAAGACAACAACAAGTGGAGTCATGTGAGACGACTACACAAGAACGAAGATCGAGCGGAGTCATGTGAGACGACTACACAAGAACGAAGATCGAGCATAGTCATGTGAGACGACTACACAAGAACGAAGATCGAGCGGAGTCATGTGAGAAGACTACACAAGAACGAAGACCGAGTGGAGTCATGTGAGACGACTACACAAGAACGAAAACCAAGTGAAGTCATGTGAGAAGACTACACAAGAATAAAGACATAGTGGAGTTGATACCACTACATAAGGAATTGAAGAAGACAATGATAAAGAATGTTGTGAGAACTCAAGAATATGATAACAAAGACGATGCTACTTATACGAAGAAATGAAGACTCAAGCTACATGGAAGAAAACTACTTGGAGTTAAAGATCTTTCCCAGCATTATCGAGATTAAGGGGGTGAATGTTAGATTAATCTCGATATATTATGTAAATAGTGTGTGTATATATATATATATGTATAGGTAGTTATTTAGCGAAGGGGTGTGACTGTTCTGTTGGTGATTGGTGCAAAAACACATAACTAAACATACATATAAACGCAGCGGAAAACAATCACCAAAAAGAAATCAATGTATTGCCAATATGATTAAACGAATAACACAAATAACCTTTGTAGCGTGATTTGTAGACAAAACGGATTCTCTTGTGCAGCCTTTTGAAACAAAGTATTCAATGGAGAATACCTCTAGAGAAGTCCACACTACACGTCCTTGATCACCACCGGATGCTAGTCCTCCTTATTAACGGTTCTTGAAGCCTCGATCAATCAAGAATCGAGCTTGAAGATGAAAACGAGAAAACCCTAGAGAGGTCCAAGGTGGGGGGCGATTTTAGGAGAGGAGAGGCAAGAATTAGGGTTAGCCTCATTAGGTTTATTAATATCTATATATAAATAAACCCTAGAGCTCCTTGGGCCTTTAAATGAATTCCCTACTAAATCTTTATGGGCCTAGGATTTAATTAAGTATAATGGGCCAGCAATTAACTTTAATATAAATCCATTAAGTCAAACTTAATTGCCCATTTAATTACCCCATGTTACTTAGGTTAATTATTTGATGTAGATACAATAATTACATTAAAATGGTATCTGAGTGTATATGTGTGTGATCTTATAGGCTCACGTGTGTCTAGCCATATAATTATTTATTATGATACGAGCATATTCCAACAGCTCCCACTTGTGCATGTCATAATAACAAGTAATCATACAAGCAAAGGTTAGCGTCTAGCAACACGCCAATTCCCCTAGAGACACATGAGGTTAGTTTCTTAAACGTCTCATTTTAAATGGTTTATTAAACCAGTAATCCCTTTGTTACAGATACCTTGTTGAATATTAGACATGGATCATATGTCATTCTAATTATTCAACGATTCTATTTCTCGATCTGTATGTTGAACTAGATTACCAAATTAATCAAGCATCATCTTAATTACATTTGGGTACGGTCGTACAAACATCTATTGAATTCATCGAGGGGCCCAGTAGTATCTAACTCCATTACATGTAGAGGAACAAATCCTATTTTGACTGTACGTGTCTGTCATGTGCTTCACATCGCTTCTGAAAATGGTTTTTATAACAGCCTTATTCAGGGCAACGTTTAACCATATCAAAGACCGACATTCCACCCACACAAAACCTGCCTGCATCTCAAGTCTAAGGACGAGTGACATAACCATTTACGAGATTCACTGGTGACGCGGATCCATGCAGTGAACTCTCGTAGGTTGGGTTAGTCCAATGTTCATCACCAATGAACAACATGTGAGTTTGGTGGCATCATTATTAACATTCATTACCCAATGAATGGCACCAATACGCTCACATTTGCCTTAACTCGATGATACTCCCGTATCATCAACTGACAATGGACAATTTAGAACAAATAAATTATTCATGAATTAAACATGCAAATATAGAACAAAGTTGATATGAATGAAAAAGATCATACCAAGTACATCAATCATTGTGAAATAAAAACTGTTCAACGTTCCAATTATTCAAATACTAAAACAAATCTACATGAGACTATTAGCTAGTCTAAGTCCAATGTTCCTAGCATGCTCGATATGTTTGGTACAAGACATTGGTTTCGTAAAGGGATCAGCTAAGTTGTCATTTGTGTGAACTTTGATGAGATTACTTTCACCCATCTCGATAACCTCTAGAATGTAGTGAAATTTTCTGCGAAAGTGTTTGGCGCCTTTTTGAACTCCAGGTTCGTTGTCTATGATAATGGCACCAGAATTATCGGAGTACATATCCATGGGTCTTTCATTACTGGGAACAACGCCAAGCCCATAAATGAATTTCCGTATCCAAACAGCCTCCATCGCAACATCTTCGGAAGCAGCTATGTATTCGGCTTCTGTAGAAGACATTGCAATAGTACTTTGCTTAGCACTCTTCCAGTCAACAGCACCTCCGTTCATGATGAAAACATATCCAGTCTGAGATCGAGTGTCATCTCGATCTGTTTCGAAGCCAGCATCAATGTAACAAGTAACACTAAGCTCTCTTTCAATATCACCACCATAAACAAGGAACATATCTCTAGTATTTCTAAGATACTTCAATATGTTCTTAACAGCAGTCGGATGACTTTCTCCTGGATTCTGTTGATATCTACTCGTAAGGTTCTGAGAAAACGCTACATCAGGTCTAGTTTACTGCATACATGATGGATCCCACTACCGAGGCATAGGGGATCCCTTCATTCGTATCACCTCATTAGGTGTGGAGGGTCCCTGAGTCTTACTCAAGTTTACATTGTGTTGCATTGGAAGACTTCCATGTTTGAAGCATCCATTCTAAACCGTTTTAGAATTTTGTCAATGTATGCACTTTGGCTTAAACCAATTAACCGCTTCGATCTATCCCTATAGATCTTGATTCCTAGGATGTACGCCGCTTCGCCTAAATCTTTCATGGCAAAACATTTTCCAAGCTAGGATTTGACATCTCATTGGAATGTTATTCCCCATGAGTAATATGTCATCAACATATAAGATTAGAAAAATGACGATGCTCCCACTAGCTCTCATATATACACATGGCTCATCAAGGTTTTGAGTGAAACCATACGTTTTGATTTCCTCATCGAACCTTTTATTCTAGCTTCTGGATACTTGCTTTAGTCCATATATGGATCTTAGAAGCTTGCATACTTTCTCAGGATGTTTCAGACTCACAAAACCCTCAGGTTGCACCATATAGACATCTTCATTAAGATGACCATTCAAGAAGGCGGTTTTGACATCCATTTGCCAAATCTCATAGTCATAGTACGTGCTATGGCTATAAGAATCCTAAAAGCTTTAACGTCAACAACAGGCGAGAAGGTTTCTTCATAGTCAACCCCGTAGGTTTGAGTGTAACCTTTTGCTACTAGACGAGCCTTGTAGATCCTTTTGCTCCCAACAGTCTTGCCGTTCGGAAGAAGATCAACCAAGTTCCAGACTTGATTGTCTTTCATGGATTGCATTTCAGCATTCATAGCTTCAAGCCATTTATCGGATTCTGGATCCAATAATGCAGCTTGATAGTTAGAGGGCTCGCCATGATTCCCCAAATTTTGCTCCTCAGCATCGACATTATAACTATATTGTTTAGGTGCTTGAGGTGTCCTTGCGGATCTACGAATGGGAATTACATCATTTTGTGGTTCAACATCTGCATGTTTAGCCTCAGCATGATGTTCTCTAGTGTTACCAGGAGGTTGTGCATCTTCGTCTTGAATCTCGTCAAGGTCTATAGTGCTCCCACTTGCTTCTTGTAAAATGAGACTGTTCTCAAGAAACTCAGCTACCGAGCAACAAATATTTTGTTTTCGGGTGGGTAGTAGAAATAGTAACCCATCGTATTCTTCGGGTATCCTACAAAGATACACTTGATAGATCTAGGCTCAAGTTTGTTCGGTATGTCTCATTTCACGAGAGCCTCACAACCCCAGACTTTCAAGTAAGACAGATTAGGGACTTTCCCGTGCCATATTTCATATGGTGTCTTATCAACCTTCTTGGTCGGAACCATATTGAGTATGCGAGCAGCAGACTCTAGAGCACAGCCTCAAAAGGACAATGGAAAAGTAGTTAGACTCATCATGGATCGAACCATGTCCAACAAAGTTTAATTTCTCCTTTCAGATACACCATTATGTTGTGGGGTGTATGGAGGAGTGAATTGTGAGACAATCCCACACTTAGTCAAATGATCTAAAAACTCTTGACTCATGTACTCTCCTCCTCGATCACATCGGAGAGTCTTAGTAGTCTTGTCGAGTTGATTTTCTACTTCACTTTGAAAAGCTTTGATGTTTCAAAGGCTTTGTGTTTATGTTTAATCAAGTAAACATAACCATAACGACTGAAATCATAAGTGAAAGTAATGAAATACTTAGCACCTTCGCTAGACACAGTTCTAAATGGGCCACATACATCAGTATGTACGAGTCCAAGTAGATCTTTTGCTCTTTCAACTACATGGGAGAAAGGTTTTCTTGTCATCTTCCCAGATATGCAAGAGAGACATTTTTCAAACGACTCATCGTCGGTTGACTTTAGAAGCCCATCGTGTTGCAGCTTCATAATGTGCTTCTTACTTATGTGGCAAAGACAACAGTGCCATAGGTAAGTTGAGTCCAAATTTCGTTTGGATTTCTTAGTGCTACATGTATACATAGAACTATCGTTTGTAAGAAAATTTGCAGAGCAAGGGATGCCCAAGAAAGCCCAGGGCAAGGGTCGAAGGGAAGGTAAAATCCAGAAACCAAAATCGCAAGCACTGGGCAAGGGTCGAAGCAAGGGTAAATATGTTAAACCCAAACCCAAGATCCCCCCACCTGCTAAGAAGAAGCACCCTACAAAGGACACCACCTGCCATCACTGTGGAGTGGTAGGCCACTGGAGGAGGAACTGTCCTACTTACCTGACAGAGTTGAAGAAGAACAAAGCTACCCCGGCTAGCACATCAGGTATCTTCACTATAGAACTATATACTTTTCCTAGTAAATCCTGGGTTTATGACACCGGTTGTGGAACTCACATTTGTAACAATGTGCAGGGACTAAGGGGAAGTAGAAAGCTAAAAAAATGAGCTTTGGACCTGTACGTAGGCAATGGAATGTGTGTAATTGTTGAAGCAACTACAGGTCCAAAGCTCATTTGTTTAGCTTTCTACTTCCCCTTAGTCCCTGCACATTGTTACAAATGTGAGTTCCACAACCGGTGTCATAAACCCAAGATTTACTAGGAAAAGCATAGAGTTCTATAGTGAAGATACCTGATGTGCTAGCTGGGGTAGGTTTGTTCTTCTTCAACTCTGCCAGGTAAGTAGGACGGTTCCTCCTCCAGTGGCCTACCACTCCACAGTGATGGCAGGTGGCGTCCTTTGCAGGGTGCTCCTTCTTAGCAGGTGGGAGGATCTTGGGTTTGGGTTTAACATATTTACCCTTGCCTCGACCCTTGCCCAGTGCTTGCGGTTTAGGTTTCTGGATTTTACCTTCCCTGATTGCTAGAACAGCAGGGGCTTTCTTGGGCATCCCTTGCTCTGCAAGCTTCAGCATAGCATGCAATTCAGAGATTGTCTTCCCATGCTATGCATGTTATAGTTCATAACAAACTGGGTATAGTCCTTGGAGAGTGAGGTAAGAATCAAGCTCACTCCAAGAACTTGTGGCATGGGGTAACCAAGACCCTCCATTTGGTCAAGATAACCCTTCATCTTCAAGATGTAAGAGCTAACTGACTGGCCATCCTCCTGTTTACAAGCGTGGAATGCTTTGACTATTTCAAACAGTTCTTGCTCTGCTTGTTGTTGAAACATAGTTTTCAACTCTCGTAGCATTTCAAAAGTTGTGAGTTCCTCCAAGTTCTTTTGGATCTCAGGGGTCATGCTCGCTAGCATAAGAACAGCTACTTCTTGCTGTTCGTTAAACCTACGGGAGTAGGTTGCACGAATTGTAGTAGTAGCAGGCAGGAGGTGCCTCAGGTAAGGCCTCTTCCAGATGAATCAACTTATTTTCAGCTCTGAGGACGATCCTCGGATTTCGATACCAGTCGATAAAGTTGATACCTGTCAGTTTCTCTTTTTCAAGAACTGACCAGATAGTTGAGTTGCTTAGAGTTTGATTTGTTGTTGTCATCTACATAGAAAGTTCAATATTAGTATTTTCAATAATCAATCCTTTTAAAAATTAATTACCCAAGTTTTAAATTTAAAACAATTAATTTTACGAAAAGGCTAAGATCCTCATTGAGGTTCTATCATCACATCAGTTGATCCGCTAGCAATGATAGATTCAATAGGTAGGTGACATTCACCAATTGCATTACAAGTACAATTCTTAGATCCTTATGGGACCCATGGCATATAGTGGCCTAGCAACTAGTGTCAAGCTGACATGTTAAGTCCCATCCTTGCCTCCGGTCAAGGTCTCACCTGCTTAACTCGATTAAGTCATCCAATTTGAAATCATGTGAAAATAGATCTAGGTCTCACGCATAGACAATAATCACCTCGGGATTACAATTCAACATAGGTCTCACGCATAGGCAAAAAGTAATTGCGAGTGATTACAAGCGGATTGGACGATATGACTTAAAATTGTGACGGGTATGGAATTTTGATAAAGCGTGTCAATCGAAAATAATGTACAAAAGAAGCATGCATTCTTCATTCGTAGCATAAGTTAAAAAACAATTTTCAACTTAGAGCCTAATTTGTTTTAATTTTATGTATGTCGAGATGTCCATTTAAAGACTAATATATTACCTACATGAGATATTACTTAGTTTGAACATTACATAAATTAAATAACCGATAAAACCCTTTTAAGCGTTATTTATAAAACAATAGTTTTAAGTTTCAAATCCAATTTAAACTTATGTTAACTAAATCTAAAGATTTATTTTCTAAAGTGGTATGTGTTTAATTTTAGGTTTGAAATACTAAACATAGATAACAAAGCAATATAGAAAATAAAACACACACAACCAATACAATATGTGCAAAACCTCAACCGATGAAAATCCTATGCTTGATCTTGTGAGCCATCACGATAGACCAAGAGGGCAACTAAAGACGGGCCAACATAAACCCTTAATAGGCTCCCACTTGCTCCATCAAGAGCAAGTAGAATCCATATGAAGATTCGAACACCACATTTGTCCGGAAAAACGCAGCAACTTTGGGACCCGAAAAGTCATGGAAGGAGTCTTCCCCAATCGAAAAATCCTTCTGCAAAGTTGTGCCCCTATGTCTTATGTAACTTCAGCAACAAGAATCAGCGCAATCCGAGATGCCAAACTCCGGGAAATCCATTTTTCGTGCCGGCTGTCCAGCAACTCCGAATTTTGCTTTTCGCCTCCAACTTCACCGCCATTCTTTTCCAAGCAACGGTTACATTTTCTTGCTAAAATACATTTATCCTACTACTAAACTAAGGATAATAAATTGCCCAAAAAAAATATTACAATATTACAACCCAAAGAAAAATCAGACAAACAAAGAAATAAGGCACACACACGGTCCAAGATTTTCATCGGTTTTGCACATTAACATAACAATACAATATCATTAAGAGTGTTGGATTGGTCCATGATAAAAAAAAATGCATGTTTTTACCATGGATCTAAAACACTTATAATAAGAAATAAAACATGCCAACAAATGGAAGAAAACTACAATAATAAATCTACGATTAGAATATGTAACTTGTGGCTTTAGAATCTTAAAAAGAAACATTTTTTAAGATCTCATGAGGGTCGAAATTTCCAAAAAAAATCGAACCACAAAAAAGAATTAGTTTTAACCACTTTTACATATACCCGCTAATCATACGGCACATACGATGGCTCTGATACCACTGTTGGTGATTGGTGCAAAAACATATAAATAAACATACATATAAACGCAGAGGAAAACAATCACCAAAAAGGAATCAACGTATTGCCAATATGATTAAACGAATAATACAAATAACCTTTGTAGCGTGATTTGTAGACAAAACGGATTCTCTTGTGCGACCTTTTGAAACAAAGTATTCAATGGAGAATACCTCTAGAGAAGTCCACACTACACGTCCTTGATCACCACCGGATGCTAGTCCTACTTAGTAACGGTTCTTGAAGCCTCGATTAATCAAGAATCAAGCTTGAAGATGAAAACGAGAAAACCCTAGAGAGGTCCAAGGTGGGGGGCGATTTTAGGAGAGGAGAGGCAAGAATTAGGGTTAGCCTCATTATGTTTATTAATATCTATATATAAATAAACCCTAGAGCTCCTTGGGCCTTTAAATGAATTCCCTACTAAATCTTTATGTGTCTGGGATTTAATTAAGTATAATGGGCCAGCTATTAACTTTAATATAAATCCATTAATTCAAACTTAATTACCCATTTAATTACCCCATGTTACTTAGGTTAATTATTTGATGTAAATACAATAATTACATTAAAATGGTATATGAGTGTATATGTGTGTGACCCTATATGCTCACGTGTGTCTAGCCATATAATTATTTATTATGATACGAGCATATTCCAACATGTTCATGAAAGGGTGTGATGTTTCATGAAACAACACCACCATAGGCGAACCATTGCGATGGTCGATGGCACCCTTTCGGTATCTATAAATATGTATCAATTGTACACATTTCAAAGTGTGATTTCTTATAAATAAAATAAGAACTTTGGTTGATTAATTGTTACTTTCGATCCAACATGTAAGACCAAAAAAGATGCCAATGGCAAAGTTGAAAGATACAAAGCTAGGTTGGTTGCTAAGGGTTATATATAATCAACAAGAAAGGAGTGAACTATGATGAAACGTTTTCACGCGTATCAACTATGGATGCTTTCAGAATCATCATGGCTTTTGTAGCACATTACAACTTAAGAACTCCACCAAATGGATGAAAAGACAACACTTTTAAATGGAGATTTGTTGAAAATTTATATGCTAAAACCCAAAGGCTTTTCAAAAGTAGAAAACAAGGTATGTAGATTGAGGAAGTCACTTTTACGGTTTAAAGCAAGCATCTAGACAATGTATATGAAGTTTGACAAAGTAATGACAGCATTTGGTTTTTAGGAGAATAAATTGGATGAATGTATTTATATATATTGCAATACTAGTGGAAGAGGCTTGATATTCTTAATTATGTATGTGGATAACATCTTATTAGCTACCAAGAGTATAAACTTGTTGGAGACTACCAAAACTATTCTGATGAAGAACTTTAATATGAAGGATATGCATGGGAGAAGCACATTATGTGTTAGGTATCCAGATATTAAGAACTTGGACCAGTGGTGTTATGGGATTATCACAAAAACATTATATTTATAAGAGTGTTGCATAGGTTTGGTATGGAAAATTGCAAAAGTGGTGAGTCTCCAATTTCAATAGTAGATAAGGTATACAAAGACTAATGTTTGTATAATAATTTAGAAAGAAAAGGCATGGAGAGAATATCATACGCAAGGTTATTGGGGAGTTTATAAAGTATGCATTGGACAACATAAAACGACGGCACAGACAAATAATGTTACCAAATGGCCTTCCGTGGCAATAGTTTTTAAAAACATTACAACATAAAGCAATAGCTTTTCAAGACCGTTCAAAATCTTTACCATAAGGAACCTTTTAGTAACATTTTTTGTCTAAACCCCATGATGATCATTAGGGATGAGCACAGTTCGGTTTGGTTTGGTTTTTGGCCAAAATCGAACCGAAAACCGAACCGTTCGGTTTTCGGTTTTTTTGTCGGTTCGGTTTTTATTCGGTTCGGTTCAGTTTTAGAACCGAATAGTTAAATTTTTTTGGTTTTTTGTTTCTGGTTTTTGGTTTTTCGTTTTTGGTTTTTGGTTTTTGGTTTTTGGTTTTTTGGTTTTCGGTTTTCGGTTTTCGGTTCGGTTTTTGGAAAATATACAAACATGTTTAAAACTAAAATTAGGTTTACATATATATATATAATAAAAACATTTCATATTATACATATATTATAATAAAAGATAAAAATAATTATATTTTTTCGGTTCGGTTCAGTTTTTGGAGAAACCGAGGAGGTTCGGTTCGGTTCGGTTTTATCGGTCGGTATGGGAACCAAAATCGAACAATTTGGATTTTCGGTGTTCGGGTTTTTTCGGTTTCGATTTTCCCTTTTTCGGGTTTTTCGATTCGGTTTTTGCTCACCCCTTGGTTCTAGGTTTTTTATGGTAACATTTTTTATAAAAATCATTACTAAACCAACTATCAAAAAAATTAACTTTTTGTAATAGTTTTTTTTTACCAAATCATTACAAATACGTTTTTTTTTTCAAAACCATCACAAAAAATCATTTTTGTACTACTGACACTACCAAACAGAGGACCTTTTTCGGCTGACAAATCCGCCAAAAAAAGGCGTTACCAGCGGATTTTTCCTATCAGAAAATGGGCGCCGTAAATCAAATTTGTGGCGGATTTCGGCTGTTGAAAATCCGTCATTTCAATTTTTGAATTTCTTTTAAAAATTTTGACTTAATTACCGGATTTGATGTTAGTCTAAATGAACGTACCAAGGCAGACGAAGAATCCATAGAGACGGAAAGAATAATAACGGAAATAAAAATCATAAGCAACCGAGGATAAAAATCATAAGCAATCGAGGCTTGTGTTAGGCACAATGTCCTTAAAACAGATTCGCCCCCTCTAGAGCGTCTGTTTCCCAGGATACAACGGATTAAACAGATGTGAATCTGTCGGGCTATACATGATGCTTGAACTTTGAACAAAGTGTTTCTGTCTATTCCCAACTCTTGCTCACTTTCAAAATAGGAGGAGAAAATTCATATATATAGGTGGTGGGTTAAGTAGTCATAAATCCATTTGACGGAAACCTGTGGATCCCAGAATATGAGGTAACGATGTGCTTTATAAAGAATAATTAATAAGAACACGAAGAACGCTATGAATATGATGAAGATCCGAAGTCGGATATCTCACTTGTATTGAATAATAACAGATTTATCTCTCACAGTTTAGCTCTCAATATTTCGCACTAATGTTCTTCTTTTTTCTAATGCTAGCCCTAACCCTCTATTTATATGTATAGGAAATACGGTATAAGGAAAGTAAAGATTAAGGCATTATACACTTGCCTTATTAACAAAATAGAATGTTTCCTTATATTTAAACATTAAACCTTTCCTAATTAATGACTTTGCTAACTTTTCACTTTAGCCCTTCATGTCTGCAATATTTGTCATCTCGGATACAATATTTTCAGACCTAACAATCTCCCCCTTTGTATTCGAGATTACACTTCAGCAAATCGGCATTTTTGAAGACGATGAAATTTTGTCAACAAATCACTATGTTGAATTATTTTGCTCCCCCTACGAATATGATCACTTGATAAGCTCCGTAGCTCCCCCTTAACATTAGCATAAAGTTCACGAAAAGAAAGTTGAAGGAGCCGTGATGTCGCAGGTATCTTTCTTCGAGTAGAACTTTGTCGTTTGATGAAAGAAGCAAAAGATGGTTGTGATATCTTGATGTTCTCGGGTTAGCATTTGAGGTTGTCGGGTTAGGCAGATGTGATAACTTTGAGCTTGTCGTATGATGATTTGAACTTGTTGAACATGAGTCGACATAAACACTTAGGAATAGATGTCGGCTCTTTGGGATGCGACAAGAAAATATGTCGGTTCAAAGGAAGTCGACAAGTCTTCATCTTCATCTTCAAACATTTGAAATTTATGTCGGTTCAAAAGAAGCACTCTAAGACAAGATCTCGGGCCAAGATAGATGAATCGACAAAAGAAGATGTCGGGCCCAACAAATTTGTCGGGTCTTTGATATACCTTTTCTCCCTCATAATGGGCATTTGTCTTTGATACTTTTTTTTTCTCCCCCTCAGAACGATAAGGAGAATCCGAAGCATTATGAACGATCAAAGACAATAAGTGGAAGCGAAAAAATGGGTAAAAAATCTAACATAGGAGCACAAATAGCAACTATTATCACTTAATTTAATTAAGTGGCCTATATCCAGTGTTGGCAGCGGATTGGCACTGATAGGACTTCCAGTTATCACAGAAGTAAGTTATAAAACTAACTTCTCAAACTGTTCCGGCATAAACACGAAGATATGCAATGTGAATCACAAAGACTCGTGCAATGTGTAGAAAGAATTTATGCATTAAATGCTAATTTTAAGGCTCAAAAAGTGAAATAACATTTCACAGGCTCAATGTGCATTGAATATTAAGTTTGGAGACCGGAGGTGTGTCTTCCTTTTTCAATATCTTAATCTTCCGAGTGAAGATAAGATAGCAGATATGTGTATTCTCCGTGATATATGAAACAAATATCTTTTGTGAGATACTTGAGTAGTTGGGTGGGGTGACACGAGTTATCGACATTGGGTACATGTCTAGTTCAATATTCATCTCCAAAGAATCGATAATGAATAGATTATGTGGCTACCCGGATAACTATTTAGGTTTGGTAAAGACTAAATATTTTCTTTTAAGTCTTGTCACACTCTCACATTTTTTATATAACGTACATCTACTCAATTCTATCTCAATTACACCCTTTCAAAATATATCTAACCTAGAGATGTGCTTCATGGGTAGGTCCTTCCGGCTTTGGATTGACCATTGAAACGTCTAAATCCTATCACACAAAGAGTTAAAACATTAAAGTCCGAGTTCTGAACTAAAATATTCAGAAGTCATCATGCAATGTAAAACGGGTTAAGAGCAGGTCCATAGCTGAGATACTATGAAGCTAAATAAGTGGTAAAAATGTGATACTCCCCTTAAATGTAGCATAACCTTTTGAAAGATTGTCATGTGATGCGAATATTCTGAATTTGGACCACACATGACATACCTACAAAACAGATTAAAAAGATTTTGGTACCCAAGTTTTGTTGGGTCCTCGGAGGTTAGCTTTAGATGCAATAAATGGGGAAGTGGGGATACTGTAAGTACCATACCATTTATGAGTGAAATTTTGATTGACAAAATCATTTGTTCCACATGTAGAACAACAAATCTTTGTGGCACTTAGACTAATTAGCTGATTGATAGATTTGACAAAATAAGGCAAATTAGTCTTGGAAACAAATGATCTTGTATCAACTACAGGAGATGTATGTGACATGTTTCCAACACTATCATCTGTAGTTGATTTCTTCCTCCAAACCATTTTAAACTTCTTGAAATTACCGGATTTAGCAACAAAATCGTTTTGAAACTGATTAGAGTTATGAGTTCGAGAATTTGAAAAACTATATGATTTGGAGCTGTTAGAATAACTATTTGATTTAATACTTGAAGAACAGTTATTCTTACAGATAGGAGAAAGAGGAGTTTGCTTTGAACTTGAAGTAGAATCAGAATCAAGAGGAAAAATCAATTTTTCAAGATCATCTAACTCCGCATTTAAATGTTCGGGAGTAAGTTGTTTGACTGATTCTGAATTCATTTGTTTTTGTTTTGAAAGTTCGTTTTCAAGTTCTTTGATCTTGCAGGATAAATCATCTCTTTCTTTTGTGACCAAATCATATTTATTTTTAAATTCAGATCTCAAATTCTTTTCAGTTACAAGAGTTGTTTCTAAAACAGATAATTTGTTTGAAAGTTTGTAAATTTTATTTTCAAAGACTTACTTCTCTTTGTCAAAACCTTTTTCCAGATTTTTTCTTTTAGCAATGATCAAACTACATTTCTTGATTAAATTCGTTTTCTCAGTTTTAAACGCATTTCTTTCATCTTTCAAAAGTTTTTCAAGATTAGAAATTTGTTTTGAAAACTCCTGACTTTTTGTTTCAGATGATTTTCTTTCAAAAATCACAATTTGCTCAAAATCAGACATTTGTTTAGAAAGTTTTTGAATGGTCAGTTCACAAGTTCTAATTTTGCTTTCAAAATCTTTTCGTTCAGACTCAAATTTGTGTTTTTCATCAGAAGTTAAAATCCTTTCTTTCTCACATTCCAGAAATTCAATTTCTTTTAAGAATCACACTATACGTCTCATGATCTATAGATTTTTCTAACTCAGAAATTTTGGTTTTCAGATCAAAATTTATTTTTATCAACTCAAGATTTTTCTTTTTGCAAACGACTTCATAAAATACATGATATGTATTCCTAGTATGCTTGGTGAGTTGTTCCTCCAAAAATTCATTTTGATTTTGCAAAACTTTTCTTGATTCTTCTGAGTTATTAAATCTAGATTTGAGATAGACATGTTCTCTTATAAGTTCATCCAACACTTGCATGTTGTTTGTGTGTCTGGTTTCAAGTTGAGAGATTTTTGCATTTAGCTCAGAGATTTGGTTTTGAGAACTCATCGTGAAAGCATGGGTTACCTGATAAAGTGATCTCGATCGGTGAGTTTTTGGCAATTTTCTGAGATTTCTTTGGAAAACAGAAGGTGTTCTTGATAGATGAAGGTTTTTCTCGGGAGATGAAGGGCCGAGAAGAATTTTTCTCGGGTGATGAAGGGTCGAGAAGAATTTTTATCGGGTGACGAAGGATCGACAAAAATAAATTGTCGAGTGGTATGGTCTCGATAAGAAGATTTTTTGGATAAATGAGACTCGATAACAATTATTGTCGGGTGTTTAGGACTCGATAACAATTATTGTCGAGTGATGGAGACTCGATAAAACATCTTAAAAAAATTTTGAATCGATAAGAAGAGTTTTATCGATCACAAGGGTCTCGATAACTTCAAGTTTCTCGATTAATCAAGATTCGACAAAAATAATTTGACTCGATAAAACAATAAATCGATAAAAATTTATATCGACTCCTGTTGACTCGATTAATAAAATTTGTCGATTTAAAAGGACTCGATAAAAAATCAAAAATACTTAATCTTAGTTTTCTTTAATTGATAAATCAGAAACCAAGAACAAAGGGTTCTTGACTAAAAAGAACAAGTCTTTTTATGGACAAGAATGTCTAAGTTCTCGAGTTTCTTATTTGTTCAGTCAAGAAAAAAAAATTAAAATTACTAGAGTTTATGATTTTTACTAGAGAATTCTTTAGTAAGAAAAGCTGCAAAAGTCACAAGTTCCTGAGTTTTCTTATGTAAAGAATATCAAAAGTAATTAAAATAAACTAGAATAACTTTAATTAAAACAGATTAAATAATTTTGACTAAAATCAAGAATAACTCAATATGGATCGACAAAAAATTTAAGCGCATGAAGTATGAATCGAAAAAAAAAATAAAGTTTATCAAAATAAGACTTTTTATCGGGTAAAGCTAATGAAGTACGGATCGAGAAAAACAGATAAAAAAAATTATGAGTTTTTATCGAGTAACGCTAAAACAGTTTGAATCGATAAAAACTCAAAAACTCAGAAATCGAAAATTTATCTTCTGTTTCGTGAATAACTTCAGAAAATTGAAAAAGAACTCTGATCGTCTGCTCTGATACCAATTGTGGATCCCAGAATATGAGGTAACGATGTGCTTTATAAAGAATAATTAATAAGAACACGAAGAACGCTATGAATATGATGAAGATCCGAAGTCGGATATCTCACTTGTATTGAATAATAACAGATTTATCTCTCACAGTTTAGCTCTCAATATTTCGCACTAATGTTCTTCTTTTTTTCTAATGCTAGCCCTAACCCTCTATTTATATGTATAGGAAATACGGTATAAGGAAAGTAAAGATTAAGGCATTATACACTTGCCTTATTTACAAAATAGAATGTTTCCTTATATTTAAACATTAAACCTTTCCTAATTAATGACTTTGCTAAGTTTTCACTTTAGCCCTTCACGTCTTCAATATTTGTCATCTCGGATACAATATTTTCAGACCTAACAAAACCGACAGTTAGGGATTTGAAAGGTCAAGAGTCTCACCAACACCCTACAAATTCCCATTCACCATTAAGTCCAACAATCCCCCACATGAATGGGAATTGTCATATATTTCACAGAAACATAGTTTCGAAGTTCAGTGGTTGAACCCTACAAAGGATAGGTAGGTGTTATCCTTTGAACCTTCCCTTGTGAAGTATATCTGGATGACTAGCTGACTAGTAGACGTGATGTCTTTGAACTGTTCTGTTATTTGTGTAGACATTAACATACTTCACACAAGATTCTTCCTCACACAGTAAAGCCCTCACTAGTTTCTTCATTATGGTCATGAACACTAGCCTGGTTCTGTGAGAACTGTTAAGAATTGATCCCCCCACAATTCCCTTAGCAACGACCCCACTTCATCTCACATAAGTGATCTCAATACGATCATTAGAAGCCATAGGCTTATCCTGATACCACTATCATTGTTTATTAGAGGAATGGATAGGGGTTACCCCCACAGTGATCTGACTTAGTTTGTACAATTAGGTTGTCACATTGAACCTAGATCTTAGGATCTCCTATCAACTAGGTTGGGTTTCCTTCGCACAAACTTTTCCATGGGCTTTAGTTCCATTCCCTTTACGACTTACTAACCAACTCTCTGGTTAGCGGATCCACAATGTTATCCTTTGACTTATCTTAGTCAACAACGATAACCTAAGTTGAGAGTACTTAGCCAAATGGTTATATGTCTTCGTAAGTATACCATTTTTTAGGCCATCATAAAGTGTAGCAATTCAAGTTCTTCTCCGTATTTTTCTATAACTATGAACTCATACTCCATGGCTAGATACATGTTTTTAAGGATTTCCATATTATATGGTCCTCCAAGTGTGATCACAAACCAACCGGTTGCTTGGAGTCTTTATCATTCGAAATCCGATATGAATCGCAAACCCTTCATCACTCACAAGATATATAAGACAAGTTATAGTTACAAGTTTGTCTAAGATATTTGATGACTCAAATGGTTCGAGTATCTACTCGATCTGCTTTCATCAATTAAGCTTCTCATATCTCTCATACATCCTCAATGAGTGACATGTTCTTCTCTATCATTGTTAGATATGGTAGTTGTACCATAGTCACCACACAATGTGTTTAACATTTATATTGCACTTATCAATATGATTAGGCTATATCAAGTGCACATGCATGTGTGGGTTGATTGACAATAACATTGGCCAGATGTAATTGTCAATGCACCATACATGAGTGTCTTTATCACCACAAATGTAATCTTAGCGCATGTGCTTATGTCAAACTTTCTATAGCGACAACCTTAGGTATCCAATTTCTAGGATCCTATTTGTTCTATTTCACTTTCCATTCCCTTAGTTATATAGAGTTATGGTATGATTCAGAATTTAAATCCACTCTCGAGCATGACTTGATCAAACTTTTGATGTCGTTGCTTTGGAGCTTGCTTCACCATATAGAGACTGCACCAGTTTTGCAGACTTCATTAGTTTGATTTGGAGCAGAGAATCCCTCTGGCCGTTCCATATAAATATCCTTATCTAGATCTCCATTGAGAGATGCCATTTTCACATCCATTTGATGTACTTCACGCCTTGTCAAAGCTGCAAATGCTTGTATCAATCGAAAAGATATTATTCGAGTAGCTGGTGAGTATATATCAAAGTAATCAAGGCCTTCTTGTTGTTTATAACCTTTTATTACCAATATGGCCTTGTATTTTCCAATTGATCCATCTGCTCTTATTTTTCCTTTTGAAAATCCACTTACATCCTAGTGGTTTGCTTCCAGGAGGAAGGTTCACTTAGGAATCAAGTGTGGTTTTGCAAGATGGAATCTATTTCACTCTTGATAGCCTCTTTTCATTGAGGCGCTTCAGAAGAAGTCATCGCTTCATGAAAATTCCTTGGTTTACCTTCCATCAGGTAGGTGAGGAAATCATAACCAAAAGATTTCTCCATTCGAGCTCTTTTACTTCGTCTAGGTTCAGCTTCTTCCTTCTCTGATTGTCCTTGACTATCATTACTGATAGTCCTAGATGCGCTTCATGTATCTTTATTCATACACGGAAAGACATTCTCAATGAATGAAGCATTCCTAGACTTAATTATCGTAATCTTGTACATATCTGGAATCTTAGATTCACACACAAGAAATCGATATGCATTGTTGTTGTGAGCATACCCAATGAATATGTAGTCAACAGTCTTCAGCCTAATCTTGGCTGCCTTAGGCGGAAGTACAACAACTTTTGCTAGGCACCCCCACACTTGCAACTATTATAGGATGGTTTTTTTTCCAGTCCATAACTCTTGTAGAGATCATTATTTTCAATTTTCTTTCGTGGCACCTTGTTTTACAAGTGATTGGCGGACTTCCAAACTGATATTCATGGCATTCATAATCTCTTTTAAAGTACGAATCTTTCTTTCCGCAATTCCAATTTTTGTTGAGGAGAATAAGGTGCAGTGAATTCATGTCTAATACCATGGTTTGCACAAAAGTCTGCAAACGGTGTTTCATATTCACCACCTCTATCACTCCTCAACACCTTAATATTTCAATTAAGTTGATTCCCACCTTCATAAATATGAGAGAAACTTATCGAAGAGTTCATCTTTACCCTTAACAAAGTGGTGTGCTATCATCGATGAACATAATGAAGTACTTATTTCCACCTCTTGTTGAACCGATTTCAAATCACACATATCTGAGTGAATTAAATCAAGAGGGTTAGTGATCTTGTTACAATGCACGCGCTTCTTAGTTTAGTTTCAATGCACGTCTCATATCTATGGTTTGAGTCGATTTGGAATATAGGAATACTATTCAGTTTAATCAATCAATGAATAGAACATGATCAACTCTACCATGCCACATATTCATGGGGCTCTAGCAAGTAAACATAAGAGTTATTCATTTCATTGAAGTTGCGTTTAAGGGTCATAACATTAAGCTTAAAATCCTATCAAGAGCATACCCTTTCCCTACAATCATTCCACTCTTCGACAGCACAAATTTGTCTGACTCAAACACTAGACGGAACTCGTGTTTGTTGAGCAACCAACTAGATACCAGATTCTTTCGAATTTCTGGCACATACAACACTTCATTCAGAGTAATCTCTTTTCCAGAAGTCATTTTTAGAATGACCTTCCCTTTGCCTTTGACTTTAGAAGTTGACGAGTTCCCTATGAATAATATGTCACCATCCTCAATAGCTTCAAAGAAACTGATAGATCCTCGGTCAAAGCAGATATGACGAGTGGCTCTAGGGTCAACCCACCATTTCTTTGGATTAGATCCAACCAAATTCATCTCAGAAATTATCACCATGGTATTAGGTGGGCTTGAGACATTACCAGTTGTTTTTTCCATCTGACAACATTTAGTTAAAAAAATTAGTTAATTCCTTTGTTTGAATGGTATTTCAGAACAGGAGCTTATTAAAATTTCACTTTTCTTGTTTTCTTGCTCCAACAAACATCATATATAAAGTTCCTTTACTGTTTAGAGGTGTAAAGAACTTTTGCCTTCTTCGTTCTTAGGATGACAAGTTATTCATCCACTTAAAGATTATATCAAAAATCCACCATTTATATAAAAGGAACATAAACACGCAAGTAATAAAGAAAAAGAAGCAAACCCTCTACATACATATTAATATATAAGAAATAAAGGAAAGAGAGCACATTGAAAAACCCAATGACAATGATTCATATTTTTGCTTCTTATCCAGAGGCAAAGCAAAAGCAACCACATTTGTTGCTTACTATGCTACGTTGAAGGAGAAGAAGACAAAACAAACCAAATTCATATTTATATATTATATTATGTCTATAAAATCTTGGTTGTGGATAACACAGTGAGCAGCACAAGAGAAGGATAAAGGTAAAACAAATTCCTTTCTGATTATGACGAATACAGCAAGTAAAAGAAAAACAACAAAAAAATTTCTCCTTTTTCTAAGTCTGGCCGAGAACAGCAAGTAGCAGAAAAATAAATTTTTTTCTTGTTCCTTTTTTTCCAAATTGAAAGAGAGCATATAACAAAAAAAAATTCTACAGATAGATCAACAAGGCTGATCATTTTGAAGAAAAGAAAAATCTGATTTTCTCTTAAACCAGCCGAGTTCGAATATGTTTTAAGTTGTTAGTCTAAATGAACGTACCAAGGCAGACGAAAATCTGTAGAGACGGAAAGAATAATAACTGAAATAAAAATAGTAAGCAATTGAGGCTTGTGCTAGGCACAATGTCCTTAAAACAGATTTGCCCCCTCTAGAGCGTCTGTTTCCCAGGATACAACGGATTAAATATATGTGAATATGCCAGGCTAAACCTGATGCGTGAACTTTGAACAAATTGTTTCTGTCTATTCCCAACTCTTGCTCACTTTCAAAATATGAGGAGAAAACTCATATATATAGGTAGTGGGTTAACGTAGTCATAAATCCATTTGATGGAAACCGACGGGAGTTTGGGAACTTGAAAGGTCAAGAGTCTCACCAACACCCTACTAGTTCCCATTCACCATTAAGTCCAACATTTGATAATTGAAATTAGCTTTCCTGCTGAGAAATATGCCGGTAAATATGAATTTATTTTTAAAATTAATTTTTTTAGAAAGAATATATTTTTTAAATTGATCACCCGCGGATGATTCTGTTGGAAAAATTTTATATTCTTTATTCAATTAATAATACTTTGCGGTGGAATAAATCCATCAATAGTCCATCGAAAAATCAACTAGTTCCGAAAAATAGTTTTCCTGTTTTTATTAAAACCTGTAAATCCAATAAATATGAAGAAAAAAGAACTATTAAAAACATAAATACTGTTAAATATCATACATTAATTTAACGCTCAGTACATTTGTTCGGACCAAAATAGCAAACTATTGTTTCAAACAAAAAATAGAATGTTACATTACAAATTGTTCCAAACATAATTTAAATTGTTCCAAAACAAATGGATACTCATTACTCTGACGGCGATTGCGGTGGAAACTGCTGAGATTGACTGAATTGCTTGACCAAAGTAGTAATATCTTCATACCGTTTCTGCCATCTCTCATCTATCTCCCGTTGGCGCTCCTCTTCCTCCTTCCGGCGTTGGTTTTCTTCCACGAAATCTCTAACTTGGGTCCTTAAGGCGCCAATTTCTTATTAAATAAAAAATACATTAGAATATTTAATATGATTATAAATGTGAAATAGATAAACATCATCAGAGAAAACAGGTACGCACCCGGCTATCACATGCACCACTTTGTGTGGATCTCCCGGTCAAGACCTAATTGGGACCTTGGTTGTACCCAAAAGCAAATAGACGGCCTTTCTTGCGTCCCCCAACCGCCTGCTCTTGCAACTTTCTATCAACTACGGGATGGTGGAGGGATCATCGTCATACTTTTTGGAGAGAATCGTGGAATGTTAGGTCCGATTCAACAAGATCAAAGAGGAATCATATGCAAATCATTGAGTCGACTGTTTTATTAATGAAAGCTTTAAGAATTACAAACGCGAAAATAATTTAGACGACTCTCCTTCATGAAACCTCTAACCCTAAACTCCTTTATGTAGTAGATGTCTATTACATATTAAGCTCAAGCCCATAAGATAAAAACACAATATGGAATATTACAATAAATCGTTTCCTTCTTTATAAAGCTTTCTTGACATAGGACTTATGGTCCTATCAACCTCCCCCTAAAGTTTTATAAAGGAAGCATCTTCAAATCTTCTCCCCCTTGCTTTCTTTGAAAAAGTTTTAGTGTCGTCGGTCTTCCAAGCTCCCCCTTGAAATAAGCTCTTAGTCTTCGGTTTCAACTGAAAATACCAAATTCAATGTGCTATAACCGCCATTGATTGCACAAAATACAGCTTCAATCTGTAGTTAACTCGACACAACTGTTAGCCGCATAAATCAAAGATACATGTGCGAGTTGCTTTAGCGCTCAGTGTATAATCAGCAAGAAAAATAAAGAATCTGTCTTTAGCCGCAAGTTGAATAAGAATTATGTATTAAGAGCTTTAATCTGATAAGCTCAAGGAACTTGGATCACCGAGGCAATATATATTATAACGGGCTGGGAGATGATATTTCTTGATGAGCATTGCTTCTTTGACATATAACTGTTCAGAATATAGCCGATTTCCAAAATACTTCCAAAACAGAAAGCAGCCAACTCAGATCCAGTCATCTTAATCAGATGAATGAATATCGTCATTCAACATTCTAGATCACAATCAAACCTCCAGACAGTAAATGGTTAGGAGTTATAAGCACATAACAATAGCGTACACTTACTAAAACTGTCATCTAAGGAAAACTCCAGAATGATGATTGTAGAGAGTCGGACTTCTGATTAATCCAACCATATACAGATACAGAAAATAGTCACTCATGTTCTGAAAACTTTTCAAATATGGCTTTGCATGAAATCCATGAACAATGCACCCCCTCTCGAGAGAAATTTTTTCTCTATATGAAAAAATGATGCAGGGCTCTTGAATATTTTCTTTGTACACAATAAGGAATCTTGGGTTGAAACTCAACTGTGGTCGTTAAAATATGCTTTGGTCGGGGTCTGCACGATGTTCTCAACTGTATGGATCAGATGAGATGAATTTTCTCGGGTGAAGTAAGGCGATATTCAAGGATGTCGGGTGTCAAATGGGCATGAATGACCCGAGAAGATTGTATGTTGGGCCTTAAAGAGTCGACAAGAAAAGATGTCGGGTAGTGTTGACTCGACAAGAAAAGATGTCGGGTTAAGTTGTGCCAATAAGAACATGATGTCGGCTCACATGTAGTCGATAAGTGAGGAACTCGGGCCAAGGAGATTTGACATAAAATGATGTCGGGCCAGGGGACTCGATAAAAGCTCTTAGAACTTTTTCAAGGAAAAAAATAGGCAAACATGTCGATCCTTCGAGACTCGACAAGAAATCATGTCGGGTCTTAGGGAGTCGACAAGACTTCAAGCAAAACTCAAAAAAAATCTTCTAAGTGTTCAAGTGGTCCGACAAGAATACAAGGAGATGGATGTCGAATGAAACGATATGCTTTAATATCCGAGAAAAGAAAAACGATGGTACCTTAATCTCCAAGAAATCGATAAAGAACATATAGATCTGTTGGGTCCGAGAACTTTGAAGAATAATAAACCCAGAAAAACTTAGCAACACCTCATAGAATTATTCGATCGGTTTTGGCTGCTTGGACCTTATCCCAGATAACTTCGAATAACCAGCGATTTTTCAGATCTTAAACACATCGATTTTCCAATATAAAATATACGAACTTGATAAGCAAGAAACTTCAAACGATGACTCAAGTTTGTATGCAGCAAGGTGAAATCGATATCTAACAGATGGATATTCAATTCGAAGACAATAATAAAAACTTCCACATTCAAAACATCATTAAAGTAGAAAAAACGATTTTGCAGTCCCAAACTTCAAGAACGACGCACAGTGAGAGAAAAACATACTCGATAATACCTGGATCTTGCTGAATATGATGATCGTATCAAATCAGATGGATTCGATTTCGGCTCTGATACCACTTGTTAGGTCCGATTCAACAAGATCAAAGAGGAATCATATGCAAATCATTGCGTCGACTGTTTTATTAATGAAAGCTTTAAGAAATTACAAACGCGAAAATAATTTAGATGACTCTCATTCACGAAACCTCTAACCCTAAACTCCTTTATATAGTAGATGTTTATTACATATTAAGCTCAAGATCATAAGATAAAAACACAATATGGAATATTACAATAAATCGTTTCCTTCTTTATAAAGCTTTCTTAACTTAGGACTTATGGTCCTATCATTGAATATTCACCCTGTAGTTTAAAAAATACTACAAGTCAATTTTGAGATCATAGCGACTATAAATGGGACGTTTCCGAGCACAACAATCCAATGAAACCAAGAAGACCAAAATCATAAAACTGATTTTGATTAAGTAAAAGACAAAAAAAAGGGATGAAAGGGCGAAAATGCCCTATATTTAACTGGATTTTTAGAATGAGGGACTAAATATGGATGTTTTTGCAAAACACGATGGCTTTCTTGTAATTTCCAAACTGTAAAGACAAAAAGTTTATTTTCAACAAAGCATAGGGATCAAATTTGTAGTTTACTCAATATATTCTTATTATAAAATATGTTTATTAATTTTTTAATGAAAAAAGAAATAAAAGAGAAGTACCAAAAATACCTCCCAGTTAACTCCATTTTTTAATGGGAGTGAGTTAGACGGGCCAAAAGTGTAACATAGTGGTAACCATATTGACTAGAAATGCAATTAATTTTTTATACAGATTCTAGTGTAATTACTCTTTATTATAATATGTAAACTATCAAATACAATAAGTTAAAACAAATCAGTTTAAAAGCAAATTATGGTGCTGCCGGCTATCAAAACTGACAAATAATAAGTTCTAACTATCCCAAATCACAATATCAATTGTATATAATAGTGGTAAGTTAGGTCGAATCCATGAGGATTGGTCATGATAATTATTTAACTTCTACACTTGAAATAAAGAGGGGGGGGTCGGATTTGATTAACTAAACTAAACATACGATCGAAAGCAAATATAATTAAAAATTCCAACGATAGCCACTACTAAACAAAAAACTTTTGGCTACGGACTTTTTCCTAGGAAATCTGTCGTTAAAGAATGATTCCTCATAAAACTGTCACAAAAGTTGGTGGATAATTGTTGGTGGGTAATTCAAATCAGTGACAGATTATCTAGAGAGTCTCTAGATGATCCGTTGGTATTTTCTTGAAAAACATCAAATTTTACCAAACCATTGGTATTTTCTGAGTGATCTGTGGGTAATTACCGACGGAAATTTCCCTAAGTAATTTATGTGGCTAAAATTCATTTGTTTTGTAGTGAGCTTCATCCTCGATACGATGCAAAATGTTTGTCATCGGTTCATATGGATCAAATGTTAGGACAACCTTGGGGGAAGTTTGTTTAATGTTTAATATCGTTCTTAATATATATATATATATATATAAGGGCATAATCACATGAGAACCTTCTATTTTATGATAACTACGAGATTCATTTACAACCAATTAAATTTAATATAATTAATGAATTTAAACACTAAATACAGAAGGACAGCATGATAATTCGATAAATTTAATTAATATTCATAATTTTATTTAATTGACAATTTCAAATCTAATAATTATCAACTTTATTGTTTCCTATTTTCTCTCCAACAATTCAATTTCAAATTGCATCATACGATTTTAATTGATTCCATGAATCTATAATTATTCATATGAATTTTTTCTGAAAATAAACCGCCTATGTTTATCTAAGTTAGGAGGTCGTACATAGTTTGATGATGATATGTGGTACATTTTTGTATGACGATTTGTGATACTTATTTGTATGACGATTTGTGGTACTTATTTTAATAAATAATGTTGATTTGTGGTACTTATTTGCATGGTTATTTCTGAATCAGTACGGTACCACAATGTCGCAATCAATTTTTCTAGGGTTCAAGTTTCTGAATCAATACGTACACAATGTCGCCTTCATCCATTTGTGTGATTCAAGTTTCTGAATCAATACGGTACCACAATGTCGCATCCAATTTTCTAGGGTTTATGCAACGAAACTTGATTTTGCGTACGAATTAGAAGGAGAAAGGGTTTACGATTCGAAAATGCTCTGACTTGTGATTTGAAAAGATTTTGGAAAATTATTTTGTTATTTTTGATAGTTGGTATTTCTTTTGATTAGTTGCCTTGAATATCGGAACCCGCCCAATTTAGATCAACATGAAATAACATGTCAATTTACTATGTTATTCTTTTCATTTTATTTAATTCAAATATATACCATTATAAGGTAACATATTAATTTTAAATTGATTTTTATTAGGACCGTTGATTAATTAATCCAATGCAGGAGATGTAATCTCATAGTTATCATAGATTACATAGATCTTTCATGAAGAGCCCCCTATATATATAGCAATACACCAGATTAACATTTTTGTTGAAGTTTTAATACAACCAAGAAAACAAACAAAAATAAAGAGATAGGGAAGAGAGAAAAAAACGAATTTAAAGAGGTTCACCTAAAACTGAGCTAATCCTCTTTGTTGAGTGAACTCAACGAGACGATCTATACTATATTGTTCTTTTAAGATATAAACACGCTAATCAAAACATGTCTAGCCCGGTGGTAAGGTCATGGGGGGTCAGTGGATGGTATCTTTGGCTACCTAGGTTCAAACCCTGCGGTGTGCATGTGGCGATATCCAGATCATGGTATAATAACCCACTTTCGCTAATCCGGATATATTTTACTATTAAGTGTATTATTTAAACTTTAGACCCGAATCTTCAATGACTTGTACCTTAGGCTAGATGGTTATATCTAAGTTTTGTAGGGGTAAAACTATGAAGAAATAAGAACTAGAAGGTTCGAGGGGTTAAAAATATGAACTATAAGGACTAATTATTAAACTATCCTATATATAAATAGATTTTCTTTTCACCTAAATAGTCAAAATTAGTCTTCTACTCCCTTCTAGCACCGATTAAACATTCTGAAGAGAGAGCTCTTAGTGAGATAATCAAATTTAGTGATGAAATTGAAGGATTTTGGCTTGGTTTTGGAAGATTAAGGTTAGATTGTTCAAGGTTACTTACTATTAGACTCTAATTCTTGTTTTGTGTTGGTATAATTGTGTTAAACCTTTGTAATATGATGTGTAGGGGCTGTGTAACTTCTTATATAGCTTGAAGAACACAAATTGAAGAGATTTTGATCAATTGAGGTAAGAATTCTTCATATAATTAAGATTAGAGGTCTATTATGTTTGAAGTTGTGGTTTTGAGCTCTATGATGTGTGATTAGTGATGGATATGTTTGGGTTTGTTATATTATGATTAGAATATGCAAATTTGGTCAAGTAATGAGGTATTATATGAGTAAAAACAAATTGGAGCTTAGGTTGCATATCAAGTGTTTGATGAAATGGTTAAGAGACAATTGTATTTTTTAAGTTTCTACTCTGTTTTGTTTAATTCATAGAAAATCAACCGTTGGTCCAAATGAGGTGTACGATATATCGTTGGAAAGATTAGAACATCCTCTAAAACTGTTATGATGAGTGAAGGTTCTAATTTTAAGCTTAAGTGTGTCAAAATAGTGAGTTTTGACAGCAGCTCACAGTATTTTAATGCATCTGCGCACTGTTTTTATAAATGTTTGTACCGATCAACTCATAACTCCGATTGCATTGATTCCAGTTTCTGTAGAATTCTAAATAATTAAACTAAGATTTTCCTTCATTAGTTAACACCTAATTTGGTTTCTAAGCTTGAGAAAAAGATTGGAACATAAGGTGTTAACAAGTTGTCAAATTTTAGCTTGTAGGTCCAAAATGTGTTTAGTTGTCAATTTTTGTGTAAGGTCTTAACAATCACGTCGGTCACTAATTTAGTATTTATTAAATGATTATAGGTGACCAGAAATAAAGAAAGGATCGACTAGGGTACAGATATCCTACTTCTTTGATTCGGGAATAACCGGTTGCACCAGGAAATTCCATCCATCTTGATAGACGTGACTCCGAACCTTACGGTTTTGAGTACTTTTATAGGAAATAATGATTCCGTCTTAAAGTAGAGTTGTGTTCATTCATTGAATATTTTGAAAGTATCCATTTTTGGTTGGTTGATTATATTATTATGAAATTCGGTTTAATGATTTATTGAAACATGAATTTTTACTAAAGAACTCTAGTTTTCTTGATTTTGAATTAGACTCAACACTTGGGTCATGGGTGTTGAGATGCCTCCGTGGTGGCTATTAATGACCATGGCGTTCTCGTAAAGGCTAGGCCAAGTCAAATAGAGAACGTAGGATGCCTCCAAGAGCCGAATACCAGAAAATGTCTGGTTACTGGATAGAACCAATTACTGGATAGAGCCGAATACCAGAACTAAGTTGGTTCCCAGGGAATGGTGGTGTTGTGCCCGACACTGACATTCCAAGTCTGATTGGACTGATCATCCAATTAGACAACGTATTATATGATTCATGTGACTTGTTGATTTTATAAAAATAGTTTTTACATTCTTTAATTATGTTTACAAATGCTTCCATTTCGATGGTTATATGTTAACTTTTATTGAACTTATATTATTTTCATACGGTTATACATAGTATTTGTTCGCTGAGTGATTTTTCTTAGCCGAGGTGTTTCTTGTTTCCTCGGCAGGTTCAGGTTCCACTTCAGGGACGGTTTGAGAGGTCAAGTTGTCACTGATGTAAAGGACTTAGGTTGCGTTTGGTTCGGTGGAATTGAATGGCATCTGGTGGAATTGGAATGTGAATTCCTTTGACCAGATTTCATTCCTTCGTTTGGTTCGTTCTTTTGCTGGAAAGGAATTGCCAAATTCCTCTGAATTCCACAAGTATAGGATTTTAACATTCCTTGGCCAATAGGTGGGATTTATACAATGATTGCACTCAGCGATCACTGAACATCAGGAACCTCTAACTTATCTCTGAAGATAGAGATGAACAGCTAGTGATCTGAAGCGGTTCAGTGATAGCAAAGTTCATCTAAACAAAAGTGTGAAATCCTGCAAGGCCTCAGTGATACCTCAGTGACTTCATCCTTGAAGTCTCAGGATCAGCGATCAAGTGAAGCATTCGACAAGATTAATGTTGATCTTATCCTCGATGCACAAAAGTCAAAACCTTATACTATGTCAGAAAAATGACGTATGGATTGTCTTTTATGTCCCCATCAAATCTGATATGGTACTGTTCACATACAACCAAAAAAATGGTTGCTTTTGAACAAAGGACAAGCCTCCAATGAAGGCTTGACACGTGGCATATACCTTTTGTCTCGCATTCTTCATTCTTATGCATGCATGCTACTTTCTATTTCCTAAAACCTCTGCTTCTTTTCTTTCCTATTTTTTGTGCATCAACTTAGTGATTTCTTTAGTTACAATAGAATAGGTTTTATACTTGTTGTTGTTCCACTTGTAACTGTAAATTTGTTTATTTATATAAACTAATTTAAAAACCAAAAATCTACTTGTGTTTTGTATTCACCCCCCCCCCCCCCCCCACATACAAACTGTTTTATATCCTTTGAACTCTTGTAGACCTCTTTGGGACCAACAGATGGAATGGAATTCTCTTTTTCATAATACCTATTTTACCCTCAGCCAAATTAACCTAATCTCATAAAACACAAAATATCTAGGGGTGACAATTCTCGACACGACACGAACCCGACACAAAATTAAATGGATTAAGGTTGAAGTTTATAACCCGTCAACCCGCCAAATAAACAGGTCGTGTTCGGGTTGACCCAAAGGGGTCACGGGTTGAACTACCAACCCGCCAAAAAATAATTTTTTAATTTTTTTTTATAAATATTTTACTTAAAAATCTCAAATAGTCAAAATATATTTTCTTTATTTGGTCCTTCTTTAAGTTGACGTTTGAAGCTTGGACTTGTTTTAATTTGGTTGTGTTTAAACTTTTTATTTGTTTGAAACTTAAATATTTGAAATTGGTTGTATTATTAGGTTAATTTGGTTGTATTATTAGATGAATTTTTTTGTGTTTGGACTTTTTATTTGTTTGAAACTTTTGTTTGGACTTTTGTTTAAATTTGGATGTTTGAATTCGATTGTATTATTAGGTGACCCCCCAACCCGTTTATGACCCGTCAACCCATTTCTGATCGATTTTGCACATCTTCATCTCTTGATTTTGCACATCTTTGTAATAAAAAGGGTATTTTAGTCATTTACCATAATTTTATTCCAATTCCAAAGCTACATTCTGTGAACCAAACAGACAGATTCCAATTCCTTCAACGGATTCCATTCCAATTATGTCAACCAAACAGCTGGTCAAACCTGACAACATTCCATTCCAATTCCTTCAAAGTTAAATTCCTTTGACAGATTCCATTTCATCTAATTCCATTCTGCGAACCAAACGCCCCCCTTAGTATTAACTTTTGAATATCATGTTTGGTTAATCTTTTGGGATCGCTTAGGTGATAACACTTTGGGTTATAATTATGTTAAAACATTATTTTGGTAAATTTAGTACAGCTCTGAATTTTGCTGTTTTGGGTTTTGATCTGATTATCGGATTGTACCTCTCCCGACTCATGTTGCGCGGGGACCGGGGGTGTTACAATGGGTCTGCCACTTAATGGTATCCTTAATTGGCCTGGGTTGTGGTTGACAGGGATTAGTCGGGTGGCACCCTTAAGTAGGAGCCCGAATACCTCGGGAAAGTATGTGTGTGTGTGTGTGTGTGTGTTAGTCTGCATTTCAAAAAAAGATATAAACACGTTGTATGAAAATTTGATTACACAAGATTTAAATACTTGAAAATTGAACTAAAGTTCTAGCTATTATTCCACACCACAATGTAAATGGTAGTTAGATTTATTACAAATACTTACTAGAATGTGAAGAATACGTGTGTTGTATGTTTGGTATTACAAACTTTCTTTGATCTTCAAATCAAGAGAAGATCTAAGTATTTGAGAAAGTTTGCAAAGTGAAAGTATCGAGAGTTATAAGAATTAGGGGTGGCAATGGGTCGATCTGGGTTGGGTTCGGGTTCAACCCATTTATTAAACAGGTCGAAAATTTCAACCCAACCAAACCCATTTAATTAAATGGGTTGAGATTTTCAACCCAACCCAACCTGCAACTTAAATGGGTTGAACTTGGGTTCGACTTGTTTATAAAATTTCAACTAAACCTGTTAAATAAATGGGTTCAACCTGGGTTGACCCATTTAATTTTACAATGCATAAAACAAAACAAATAAATTGTTCAAAGTCCACAACCTCAAAGTTCCAATAAAACACAACGACAAATGCAAATAAAATATGTAACTTATTGTTGAAAGAATGAAAGTAAATGCTAAACAATATGTAACTTACTGTTGGACCACATGGTACTGTTGAAACTAAGTAGGCCGACAATATTCTCATCGGCCACGTGGGTGGTACTGTTGAGATGAACGACAGAATGAGACGATGAGCCGACAAGAGTCACGAGACAAAGAGATCACGTTGGCGAGAGAAAGAGACGGCAGTTGCCGGAGGAAAATGAGAGCAGAGACGCCGGAGTAAGACGAGAGCACAGCGCCGGACGAGAGAGAGCAAACTAGGGTTTTTTCCTTTTCTGATGGAGCCGTTCTAAAATCTAAATGAATCTAGATTTTTTCTATTTAGGTTCATTTTCTTTAACACTAAAATTTAAAAATTATATTTTAAAAATAAAATAAAATATATTAAGTGGATTAAAATTAGGTTATTAATGAGTTGTAAATAGGTTACTAATGTGTTGAAAATAGGTTACAAATGGGTTACAAACAGTTTGTAAATGGGTTACAAATAGGTTGTAAATGGGTTAAAAACAGGTTGAAAATGTGTCAGAAATTTCAACCCAACCCAACCCATTTATTAAATGGATTAGGCAGGTTGACCCATTTAAGTTAAACGGGTTGAAAATCTCAAGCCAACCTGCTATTAATGGGTTGGGTTCGAGTTAGATTGACGGATTGGATCACTTTCTGCCACCCTTAATAAGAATTAAGAGAGTTAGCAAAGTGAAAATGTTGAGAGTTGAGAGAGTTTGCAAAGTGAAAGAGTTGACTAAATTAGAGTACATACATTTTTTCTCTAAAATATGTTGGTGCATTTCAACTTGTAATAGGAATCCGTTGGCTTTTTAAAATTAGCAAAATTATTTTTTTTTTCACAAACAAATATTTGAATTGTTAGTCATTTCAAGTTCAACATCTTTTGTACTTTAAATTGTTTTATTTCATATTTACGGGAAGTGTGTAGATATGATTTTATTTAACCCATACTACGGTGGCAATTTTTTACACGATACAAAAATAAACGGGTTTGTATTGAAATTTCTGACATGTTACCCGTCAACCTGTTTATTAAAGGGGTCGTGTTCGGGTTGACATATACGGGTTGCTGGTTGACCCGCCAACCCACCAAAAATAATATTTTTTTAAAAATAATTTTTATTTGAAGTTTTCTAAAATAGTATTTGTAATAGTATTTAAACTTGGTTGCAATCCTGGTATTTGAATTTCAACGTTTGAACTTGGTTGTATTATTATGTGACCAGTCAACCCGCCAATTGACTTGTCAACCCGCGCCAACCCGCCAACTGACCTGCCAACCCATTTATGATCCGCCAACTCGAGCATGTACATGTTAGGGTTGAACATTTCGGCACGATTAGTTAAACGGGTTGTGTTCGAATTGAGCTTTCCTGACCCACCAACCAGTGATCACCCTCCAACCCGAACACGACACGATTGACACACGTAACTCATACTACACTAATATGGAAACCCTTTTTGAAATCAAAGAAAACATTAAGACTCCATGCCTTAAATATTTGAATCTCTACACTAAAATGAGTAGTTTGACTAAAAATCTCTTCTCGTGCATGTACTTCAATCTAAAAGAGGTTAAAGTCTTGCAAGAGTTTTTATAAAATAAAGAGTGAATTGTGGATTTGGTCCATGTGGTTTGATAGTTTTTTGGGCTATGGTCCTTATACTATTTTTGTTGTGGATATGATCCTTATGGTATTCAATTTGGTTTGGTCATTGTCTCTCTGACTAACGGCTCATTAACTCTGTTAAATCAAAGGGTCATTTTTGCCATCTACCTATTCTTTTGTCTTTTTCATATAATTATAAAACAATATTTTTACACATAAATATATATATATATATATATATATATATAAATAATAATATCAAAATAAATAAATTATGATATTATTATAGATATGATTTGTTTAATTTAAAAAAAATTAACTCTATTAAATAGATTAAATTATATTGTTTTAAAAAATTAATTATATTAAATTGGATTTAATTATATTAGTTATATCAAAATTTTCAAAAAATTAATTATATAAATAAGTTTTAATGCAATTAAAATTTTAAGTTAAAAAAATTAAATTAAATCATAAAATAATATTTTATTTTATTTAGAGCGAATAAATTCCTATATAAGTTCAACAAGTTTTCATACCGAAATAAACAAAAATATTAAAATGATAAAATTATATCGTGTTTAGTATATAATAATATCAAAATAAATACGATATCAAATTTACTCAATATATAATGATATCAAAATAAATAAAATAAGATATTATTTTATCATTTGATTTGTTTAAATTAAAAAATTAAATACGATATAACTTTATCATTTTAATATTTTTGTCTTCTTCGATATGAAAACTTACTGAATTTATATAGGAATTGTTTTATTTAAAGTTACAAATATGAGAGTACATATGAATTTTTCTTTTGGTGAAAATTTAAGTAGTTGACGTTGAATGTTTGAATGAAAATTTGTATGAAATCGAAAATCTTATTTTAATATGATAGAACTGAAGTTCATATCTTAGTAGTTTTAAATAATTTTGATGTTAAAATATCGATAATAAACTTGTTTATTGCAATGATAGAAAAAGAATAATAAAATTAAATCGTATTTAACATAAAAAAATTTAATTTAAATAAATCGATTATAAAACCATAGATTATTTATTCGTTTTGAATAAAATAAAATATGATTTTATGATTTGATTGATTTATTTAATTTAAAATTTTAATCGTATTAAAATTTATTTATATAATTAAGTCTTTGAATTTTTTTTATACAATTAATATAATTTAATATAATTAATTTTAAAAAAATATAATCTAATCTATTTAATATAATTAAGTTTTTTTTTAAATTAAACAAATCATATCTACAATAATATCATAATTTATTTATTTTGATATCATTATATATGTATATATATATATTTATATGCATAAAATATTGTTTTATATTTATATGAAAAAAGACAAAAAAATAGGTAGATGGAAAAAATGACCCTTTGATTTAACAGAGTTGGTGAGCTGTTAGTCAGAGAGACCATGACCAATACAAATTGAATACCATGAGGACCATATCCACAACAAAAATAATATAAGGACCACAACCCAAAAAACTATCAAACCACAGGGACCAAACCCACAATTCACTCTAAAATAAACTAATAAAGTCTTGGTTTTTGTAATGAAATTTTACTTAAATGACCATTTCTCTCATTCAAGTTGTTCTTATAACCATTTTTTTCCGGACTTTATTTAAATGTCACTAGGTCAACAATAATAAACTAGCTAAATGACAAAAAAATGCAAGAAAATCGGACCAGGTCAGTAGTAAATAAATGTGTAAAATTTGTAAGTTCAGAGGTTTTCCTAGTCATGACACGTGGGGAGTCCGCGATTATAGTGGACCCAGTCATTATGGACCTAAGCCAAAAAAACTAAGAAAAAGTTTATTACGTTCGAATTTATTACGGACCTGAGTTGCGAATCTATTGACATTTAGATAAAGTCTGAAGAGAGATGGTCAGAAGAATAATTTAAATGGGAAAAATGATCACCCAAGCAATTTCCATTTTGTAAATATATAAAAAAAAAAGTGGAAATATTTGTATACTACAAATAAAAAGGTTTTTGTCATTTTCTAAGTGTTTTATAAAACACCAACTAAAAACTCAAATCAAATTACTTTGGTTTAATTACCCCAACCTGGTTATAATCAAAAGAGTTACTAAAAACAATCCTTATATTGTCAGATTTAAACAACCTTAAAATTAACACTAAAATAGATCGACGCAAGTATACACTTTGATCTACTGTTGTATTTTAACAAACAATAATGGTACAAGTTCTGAATATCGTTCCCACAGAGATGGTTAAAGTCTTTAGACAAGTCCGGTCTTTAAAATTGATTTCGGATAACGAAATCGAGAACTTTGTTTTATCTAAAAAGTGAGTGATTTGATTATCAACTATGAAGAAAATCGGTTATAAAAAGAAACAAATGGTGCAAAGATATGTTCAGTTAAAAAGTAGTCCTCCAGTAGAAAAATATTATAGTAATATAATCGTTATACCGTAATATTGATATGAAGAGTAACTTTTTGAAAGCTAACACATTTTGATGCAAATAATTGAATGTCAATTAATTAAAAGTAATCTTCAACGAAATATTAATATTCTGATTTAAATAACTTGAGACTAGATTGCTATATCCAAAACACCTTTTTTACTTTTTTTACACCTCAAGCTCAAGTTGTCAACTTATCATACTTTGATTTCTTTTCAAAAAGTTATATGAGCGTGAAATTAAATAAAGATGGTAAATTGTATAAAATAAATCGTAACCAATAAAATCTACGAAAAGTGATTAAAGTGCAATAAATTAATTATAGACGACAAAAAGTAAATCGTACAAGAAAGTAAATAACGTTAATTAATTGCAGAAGGTAAGTTGTGATGTAGAGCGGGTTGCGATGAAAATCGAAGAGCAAATCGATAAAAACAACACAGAAACAAAAGTGAGTTTCATGCGAGTTATACCCGCATGAAACTCACTTTAGCCACTGTTGAAATACCATCCATTCCCATGCATGTTTCCTTGTGCTTCCATGAGACCTCGCCACCATCTGAAGTTGCTATCCATCCATCCAAATCCAAAATTCATTTATTTATTATTTCCTTTTATTTTATTAATTATCTTAGTTAATTATTTAGTTTCCTAAATTGATTATAATTATTAGGTAATTATCTTTTCTAGTTTAGTGGCAATCTTTTCTTATTTCTAGATTATAAATAGGGTTCAATGTTTTCATTGTAATTCACGTTTTTGATAATAATATTTCCTCTCTTTTGAGATTGCTTCGAGTTTTACCTCGTTATTCGTTAGTTATTACGCTTGTAAGATCTATTTTCTTTGGATTCTACGTTTGTCAATCCGTTCCATATTTTCCGCTGCGTCAGTTGGTATCAGAGCACAGAATCTCTGTCTCTTTTTCAACCTAGCGATGGGAGATAATCAACCCATTACCCGAGCAGATCTTGAAGGTATCACCACCGCTTTCAATGCTGCTCTCACCACCCTTACCACCAACCTCACCACCACCTTCACCAATCAGATCGGCGCATTAGTCGACGATCGACGGAGAGGAGACAGGCACCCAGGTCACCGCCGATCACCACGTGGTGGCCGACTAAACCCGACCGACAGTTCCAGTTCCGAATCATAAGCTGAGGAAGAAGCCGATCCACCCCGAAGAGACCCCGATTACCGGATGAAGACCGATATCCCCTACTTCTTCGGAACCATGGGCGTAGAAGAGTTCCTAGATTGGCAAATATCGATTTTTTGAAATCATGGAAATTCCGGAGCACGAAAAGATCAAGATGGTAGCTTTTCGTCTGAAAAGCACCGCCGCCGTATGGTAGGACAAACTAGTAATCCAGCAACAAAGACAACGAAAAGGTCCGGTCCGTTCATGGAGAAGAATGAAGCAATTGATAATGGAGAGATTCCTACCGAAAGACTATGAGCAAATCCTATACAAGATGTATTTGGATTGTTCGCAAGTCTCGAGACCCGTAGCCGAGTACACTACAGAATTCATACGACTCTCCGAGCGAAACGAAATCGGCGAGACGGAGGGTCAAAGAGTTGCCCGGTACATCAACAGACTAAAGCCTTCAATACAAGAGAAGATTGGGCTCCAGACCGTATGGACAGTAAAAGAAGCATCAAGTTTAGCCGTGAAGGCCGAACTCATGGAGAAGTCCACTCAAGGCTCATCGTACCGTAAGTATTCTACACAAACTCTCTCCGAAACTTCTAGTCCTACACTTGATAAAGGGAAAAGTGCAATGCCAAGCCAAACTCTTTGTGACTCTAATCCTCCCCAAAACCCCATCGGGTCTCAAAGCAAACCTGTGGCACCACAACCCGTAAATCCCTATGCCAAACCAACGGGACTCAAATCTTACCGTTGCGGACAACCGGGGCACCGCTCTAACGAATGTAGCAACCGACGGACTGTTGGACTTACAGACGGTGAAGAAAGGGGAGAAGACGAAGAGCGCTATGATTATGATGGAGCCGAATTTGCTGAAGAAGAGTTGTCGGAAAGAATCAACATTGTGCTCCAACGGGTCTTGCTATCACCCAAAGAGGACGAACAACGCAACAATCTCTTCCGATCTTACTGTTCCATCAACAACAAGGTATGTGATTTAATTGTAGATAATGGTAGTTGTGAGAACTTGGTATCACAAAAATTGGTGGATTACTTGAAATTGCCGACACAGCCTCTTCAGGCACCCTATTCTCTTGGTTGGGTGAAAAGAGGTCCACAAGTTCGAGTAGCACAAACGTGCAAGGTGCCTATCTCCATTGGAAAGCACTATAAAGAAGATGTAACATGTGACGTCCTTAACATGAATACTTGTCACATCCTACTTGGCCGATCTTGGCAATATGACAACGATGTCATGTATAAAGGAAGAGACAATGTTATTATTTCAATGGGGTGAGCATAAGATTTCCATGACACCGGTTTCGCGCTTTGAGAAACACATAAAAGAAAAGAAGGAGAACCTCTTGATCATGGCCATAAAGAGGCCACCAAAAAAGAAGGCGAATCAAGGACAACCTATACAAGGAAAGTCAGAGTTTGTAACAGACTGAAGCATCACAAGCAAAAACGGTTTGAAGTCGTTAATATGAAAAGATACCGAGGAAGGGCAGACAAGACTAACTTCTTTGAAGAGAACTTGGGGTCGAGTTCTTCTGAAGTGGAGGAGACTGATGTAGAGTGGGTTGCAATGAAAATCGAAGAGCAAATCGATAAAAACAACACAGAAACAAAAGTGATTTTCATGCGAGTTATACCCGCATGAAACCCGCTTTAGCCACTGTTGAAATATCATCCCTTCCCATCCATGTTTCCTTGTGCTTCCATGAGACCTCGCCACCATCTGAAGTTTCTATCCATCCATCCAAATCCATAATTCATTTATTTATTATTTCCTTTTATTTTATTAATTATTTAGTTTTCTAAATTGATTATAATTATTAGGTAATTATCTTTTCTAGTTTAGTGGCAATCTTTTCTTATTTCTAGATTATAAATAGGGTTCAATGTTTTCATTGTAATTCACGTTTTTGATAATAATATTTCCTCTCTTTTGAGATTGCTTCGAGTTTTACCTCGTTATTCGTTAGTTCTTACGCTTGTAAGATCTATTTTCTTTGGATTCGACATTTGTCAATCTGTTCCATATTTTCCGCTGCGTCAAGTTGCAAAAAATTAAAAGAGGAGAATGTAAAAGCATCTCCAACAGCATCTCTAAATTTTTTCCAAAATAGAAACATAAAAGTTAAAATCTTTAAAAAAATTGTATTCATCTCCAACGGCATCTCCATTTTGAAGAGTCCAACATTAATTATATTATTAAAATATTCAATATATTTAAACACTTTTAAACTAACTTTTATATTATTGGTGGAAAAATGAGAGTATGAATAAAATATTATTTCTTTCACTTGATAATCATTTTTGGGGTAATCTCCAAATTTGGAGAAAAAATAATTATCTCTCATGTTTTCTCCATTTTGGAGATTCTTTTAGAGATGTTGTTGGATCACAAACTTAGAGATGTTGTTGGAGATGCTCTAAGTTGCGATATTGTGAAATAAAATATATCGAAATAACACTAAATCAACAATAAGTAACCAAAATAAACATTATAAGAGCATCTCCAACAGCTATTGTAAATTTTTTCTAAAATAACATATTAAAAGTCAAAATCTCTTTAATAATTTGCATCCAACTCCAACAGCTACTCTATTTTAGCAACTTTATCATTAACAATATTAATAAAATATTCCATCATTTAATAAAACATTATTTCTCTCTTCTACACACTTAACTTCAATTATTTTTATTGGTTGAATATAATTAAAATATTGTTTCTCTCTCTTCTATATATTTTTAGAGTTCTCTAAATTTAGAGATTCTTCTTTTCTTTTTTTCCATTTTTCTATTTTAGCAATTGATATACCATAGTTGTTGGAGCAATTAAATTACTAAAATCCTTTATTTTTTTATTTTATAATAGCTGTTGGAGATGCTCTAAGTTACCAAACAAACTACAATATTTGATCTTAGAAGTAGAATCGAACTTGGACTTAAGAATGAACCAACAAACAAAAAGGGCTAGCAAAGTCACTTTGAAGACTTATAAAAAGTCTTAAGCTAACTTCTAGTTCTAGAGAGAAAGGGAATGAATTCCCTCGTGTGTTCTTCTAAGCATAGATGGCTCAATCAAAATGGAGCCCCATAAAGTATTAAAGCTTTTAGCCCAAAAATACCCAAGAGAGGCCCAACAAAAACTTTTACTTCTAGCCCACTATCTTTATTCTAATGCCTAGCCCACAAAAACAGAAGCTCAAAAACCCGTCCATTAACAGCCCAAAATTTGCTTTCATTATTACCCTGTCAACCAACCTGTAGAAAATGAAACTAAGCAACGTATTAAAGAATCTTCAACGGTTTTTCTATAATTTATTTAAAATAAAGAATAAAAAGTCAAAATCTTTAAAAGCATTTTCTTTTAACTCCAATAATTTTTTTATTTTAGAGAATTAGCCAGTACTTATATTATTAAAATATTCAGTATATTTAATGAAACATTTTTTTTCTCTCTTACACATTTAAATTCAATGATTTTTATTGGTTGTATATATTAAAATAATGTTTCTTTCTCCTAATTTAAGGAATTTAGAAATTTCTCTATATTTAGAGATTTTTTTCAAAATCTCTAAAATAGAAAACAATATAACAAAACTGTTGAAGCATTTTAGAGAAGAAAAACCCATTTTTTTAATTATAACAAAGCTGTTGGAGATGCTCTTAGGCTATGTTTGGTACAGAGAAAAGAATTGGTGAGAATTGGAAATGGAAATGAGGAGAAATAGAAATAGGAAGAAATGGAAATTGGATGGAGAATTGGAATTGATCCCTTGTTTGGTATCATCAAAGAAATGAAATAGAGAAATGGCAGACGGCAGAGTAGAGAAATGGCGGACGGCAAGGTAGAGATGGCCAAATGGGCCTAGCCCGGCCCAGGACCGCCGGAGGATCGGGACCGGGACCGATAAAAGCCCGGCCCGACCCGGACCGGTAAGGACTGGTTATAGGACCGAAAACCGAAACCAGTTACACTTTTTGAGCGATTTGTAGGACCGGCCCGGCCCGGCCCGAGACTGGTCATGGGACCGGTTATGGGACCGGCCCGATTTTTACAAAAAAAATTGTATTTTTATATTTTTTTTTATATATATTTCTAATTTTATAAGTGTATTTGATTGAGAACTAAAAACCAAATATAAAACTATAATAAACGTATTTTTTAAATGTATTTGACTAAAAACCAAATATAAAACTATAATAAACGTATTTTTTAAGTGTATTTGTTTGAAAACCAATTATAAAACTACAATAAAACATGTTTTAAGGTGTATTTGAGTGACACAATTGCGTATATATAATGATTACATATATAATATATTAAATTAATAAATAGAATTAACGTTTTTATAAAAAAATAATTTTTATTGAAGGTCCGGTTTGGGACCGGGACCGGTTGCGAAAACACACTAAACGGGCCGACTTGAAATCATTAGGACCGGGACTGGTCCCAAAAAGCCCGGTCCGAGTATTACTGTTGAGGCCCGGGACCGATTGAGGTCCGGCCCGGCCCGAGCCCGGTTTTTGGCCATCTCTACGACAAGGTGTGGGGGGCAAGTTGAAAGGCGGGCGGCAAGGGTGGATGTCAAGGTGAAGATCGGACGGCAAGGGCGGGTGGTAAGGATGGACCATTTCTCGGCATTTCTCCTAAAAATGGAGAGAAATGCATTTCTAATATAGATCAAATTCCAAGAATTCAATTCTCCGTTCAAATTTAAGACCAATTCTCCCAAACAAGAAAATTCCATTTCTCTCCTCTCAATTCTCTCTACCAAACACCCCCTTAGAGTTCAAAAACCTATGACAACCCGCTTTCTAAAATTTTGAAAATAACCCTTAATTTTTTAAAAGTAAATATCAGATATAGTTTAACCCAATTTCATATTTTTAAATGTTTACTTTATAAAAAATGTCAAAATTTTGAAAATAACCCCTTAATTTTTTAAAAGTAAATATTACAACTAGTTTAATCCAATTTCATTTTTTTTTAATATTTACTTTATAAAAAAAGTGAGGCAATCTTTCTAGTAACCTAATTGACCCAATAATTTATTAGTTTAGTGTGATGGACTATTGGACTATAATTTTACTCTCTTTGTTTATAGATTAATTGACATCGTTTTTAATATATTAAAATTTTAATGGTGTTGATGTATAGCAAAAGTCATTAAAAATAGCCCTCTAATCTTTATGATATGATTTTATATTATTAAGTTGTTTATTGACTAATTTTTTTTTTTACCAATTCAATTTTAAGGTTGTCTATTTGTATATTGTTAATGTCGATTTTAGTCTGTTTAATGTCAACTAATTTAACAGTTAATAATCATAGATAAGTATTTAATAAAGACGAAAGCAACTGGCTATTCATAATTTATGTTAGATAAGAAAAAAAAGTTAATAGTTGTAAACATAAGTCATATAGAAAAATAGTTCATTGTTGAATATGTAAATGTCAGTATTTCATTGATCTAATATTATTGTATTTGTCATTTTCATAAAAATTAATATTTTTATCAATTTATTTGATGCTCCCCTTGGGACAAATTTCTGGCTCCACCCCTTGTCGTACTTCCACATGTCGATTGAATATTGCCATTCCATTACACCTTCTTGGATATCATTAATTTAAAGTTGACAAAATTCCCGAGACGACAACATATATGTTGTGTTTGGTACGTAGGACAGGATGGAACAAAACTGTATGTCCCATGTTGGCACGACATAGGGCAGGACAAGAACTCTTTGTCCCACGTTTGTTGCGACATCGAACAAAACAGGAACTGGAACAAGGTGGGAGTTGGGACAAGATAGGACAAAAAGGGCTTTTTTTTTGTTCCACCAAAATAGGTGGGACAAGAATAAGTCAGAAACTAAAATATTATTAATTAATCCGCGTTTGGTATATAACCTTAATATGATATTTGTTTTAGTGGTCACTACCGCTAGTCGTAACCGTCACCGCCACCGGTAGCCACCATTGGCCACGGGTAGCCATCGTCTATCACCACCTCCACAACCACCGTTAGCCATCACCTCCACCTAATTTTCCATTACAACAACCTCCTCCACCACCGACCACCATTGTCCATCGCCATCTCCAAGACCACTGTTGGCCACTGACCACCACTACCATTGTTGGCCACCTCCACCTTTTCCTCTACTACAACAACCTCCACTCAACACCATCGTTCATCGCCGCCCATCACCATCATCCACTACCACTACCACTGCCTACCACCACCATTCATTACCACTACCACTGCCTACCACAACCACCAGCTATACTATATCGGTCATAACTACCTCCTCCACCATTGTCGACTACCCCACCATTACTATCTACCATCTTCACGTCATCCACAACCACATCCTCCACCATTGTCGGCCGCTCCCACCATTACTATCTACCATCTTCACGTCCTCCACAACCACCATCGGTCACCGACCACCACCGTTACGTACCACCGCCACTAGTACCATCGGCCACTAACACCACCTCCACCTCCATCATAACCACCAACACCACCACTATATATGTATGTATGTATATGGAAATTATGTAAAAAATGTTTATAAATTAAATTATTTAGTTTATTTGTGTTAATTATAACTATTATATGATATATAAAATCATCAAATCACTTTTGAGTGCAACTTGTCTAGTTCTGTTGTGTTCGGTCCTAGTCTTACTAAACACTATACATACACTTGTTCTATCTTGTCCTGTCCAGTCCTACCCTCTTGTCATGTCCACCATTCCTGTCCCATACTATCATGTCCAGTCCTGTCCAATCATGTGTCTGTGTACAAAACGCTACCATACTTCTGTAAATTATATATCTGCACTAAGTAAAATTTTAGACAAAGAGTATAATACGGGGTTTTTTTATTAACCTGGATATCCAACCCGCTATGCGAGCCGACTAATCCCAGAATGACTACCCGCTTTACGGGTAGCCCAGAATCACCGCATTTGAACCTCCGTAGGCACAAGGGGATTTTTATCCCTCCCTGGATTCGATTTCTGACCTCCAGATACTTTTGACATTTGCATCACAAGCTCAAACCATTGAGGCACCACCATTGTGGTTAATACGGTTTGTTTGTAATCATCAAAACAATCATATTGATGTGGTACACTTACACTAACACAAAAGAAGACATGACAAGTCTAAACTGGCTATAGCTGTCAACAAGCTCTGACAACTACGATTTTCCTTTAGATAGACATCAACCAAAATAAGCTATTTGCTTAAATCTTAACAACAAATGAGATTTTAATTATGCTCTTAAATCCCCAGGTGTAATTTGCATTAACGAATTAGCAAATTCATCAATTCAAAACAATATGCATACAAGCTCGCCTTACTAGAGCTTTGATTCTAAGAATTCATGGCATTGGTTTGAAAATCTTATTGAAATCAAACACACCATTGGTCACTTTATAAAATCCCCAACAATTATGAATTTGGGGGTTTAAATGACTTTTCATCAAATGGGTATCAATCAATTGATGAGATTTATTAATAAACTAAAAGATAATGAGTTCATAAAAAATTCATGCAAATAAACTTGTTCAAACATCTTTACATAGCAATTTCTAAATCAAATGCCTCAAAGTCAAAGGCTAAACTATTGTGAAATAAAGAAACTACTTACCTACAAAATTAAACAAGAAGAAAATGGTACAAAAGTTTCAAAATCTTTTCCTTTGTCCTAGAAATGGTCTCTAGGTTTGCTATCTTCTCAAATGACAGGTTCAAACCCAATTATACCTAGGGAATAGGAAACCCACTCAAGATTCAAAAATTGGTGAAATTGGTCTCTACAGTGCGTTACACAACCCTGAAATGCGATCATGGCATGTGAGGGTGTATTGTAAGTTCATAACCCAAATGCAACCTAGTGCACAACCTTCGTGTGTGCCTCGCTTGTGCGACCCTAACATGCCAAGGTAACATTTTCTTCTGTTATGCGTTTCTTCGACCACTTGTTTCGTATAACCATCTTCGACCACATTTAGTGGGTTCTTTTAGCCACATAAATGGGTATTATGTTGGGGATTATATCATAAATATAACAAATTTAACGTTTATCAGGTCATCAACTGATATAACATTTAAATATGTCGTTACATATATTTAAACCAAACAAATCTATCATTTTAAAAAAAAATTATGACGACTCAAAAAATGATTAATAAAATTATGGTGACTCAAAAAATTATTAATAAAATCCAATCAAAACAAACAAAAATGTAATTGTAGATGATAATAGAATGGGGATTAGACTAGATGGAACACGGAAGGAACTTAACTGAAAGGCAAAACCCAAATATAATATAACTGAAAAACTAAAATGTTATAAACTAATTCATTGTCGATTTTGAATCAGTTTGGTCGTGAACCTAACCACAACCCAAGTACTTGTTTAATTTTTTTCATTTAAAAGAATATAAAATTAAACTATTATGACACAGTAGGAAAACGTGGAACAGATCGACAAACGTCTAAATCCAAAAGGATAACGAGTCTAGAATCGTAGAACCCAAAAAATTAAGCGAAAAACTCTTAAAACAGGAGATAAAACTCTAAAATAACTTTATTGATCAATAATCAAAATATTAATGAAAACAGTGAACCTTATTTATAGGCTAAACTATTTAAGATATAACTATTAAAACTTAAATTCCAATCTAATTCTAATCATAAACCAAATATAAAAATAACTAAAGATAAATGCATGTAACCAACCACAAGGGTGGTGTCTCAATGATTTGAGTTTGGGCTCCAAAGGTCAACAGTACCAGGAGGTCCCAGTTTCAAATCTAGGGATGGGTAAAAAAAATCCTTTGTGGCTACGGAGGTTCAAATGCGGTGACTCCGGGCTACCCGCGAAGCGATAATCGCCCTAGGATTAGTTAGCTCGTATAACGGATTGGATATCCAGGTTCACAAATAAAAATTAAAGATAAATTTTAAACTATAAGGAAGCCTAAACTATTTCGGAAGACAAATAAATAACTAAAACTAACAAATAATTATCTAAACTAATTAAAAATAATAATTGAATAAACAAATGCAAGCAATCTCTTCAGGAATTGTTAAGAAGTGTCTACGACCCGACATGCGACCCAAGCCGCAGGAGAAGTCGCGTAAGGTTGTATTCCAGCTTTTTATGTGGGATTACGGGCTTCTTTCGAGCTCGTTTTCTTATTTTCCTAAGGTTCGCGTAATGCATTGAGATACATCTCGATTTTAATGGTTCGTTTTATTTTCTATCTCTGTTGATGTTATAATACAATTTTATGTGGTTTTAAGAAAACGAAAATGTTTTTAATTTTTGATAAAATATAAATTTGAAAATATCATAAAAATTTGGAAACAATATATGGTAGTATCAAAATACTATTTAAAAGTGTTCATTTTTTTGTACATCTAATTTCTTTAATTCATACTTTTATTATAATTTAATTTAGTTTTAATAACAAAGTAATTTGTTTTTGTTTAATAATATAAAGTTTATAAAAATAACAATTAGGTATTATGTTAAAACTTGATAATTATTTTAAATATATTTTAGATTTTTTATATATAAAATGAGATGTGATGTATTTGATTATATTTATATGCAGTTAGTTATACAAATTCAAATATGTAGCTTTAATAAGTTATGTTTACACATAATTTACTTGTAATTTAAAATGAATGTGAAATAATATACATCAATAAACAGTACTTAATATATAAAAATTGGTTTTTTAAAAGTTTTTGTAAAATACTTTATAATGTAATAAATATATAACTTACTTCATTTTTCATCCTCTCTCATCAGTAAATGAATGATATAGTTTTTCGTAATTGGTAAAAGCATCTCCAACAGGCAACAACATCTCTATAATAGAGAAACCTCAATATTGTGCTCTAAACTCCTCCAACAGCATCTCTATATCATTATCTAAAATAGAGATTTTTGAAAAAATCTTTAAATATAGAGATTTCTCTATATCTCTAGAAAGATGAGAGAAGAATATTATTTTAATGATTTCCCACCAAAATCAACCCCTATTTGTTGAAATATTAAGATTATTGAATATTTAATAATATAATTTTTAATAGATTCTTTGAAATAGAAAAGCTATTGGAGTTGGAAGATAAATGATTTTAGATATTTTGACTTTACATTCTTTATTTTAGAGAAAATTTAGAGAAGTTGTTGGAGATGCTCTAACCATATATGAACATAATTTTGGGGCAACACAATTTTATTCTAAAAGCATCTCCGATGGTAAAAACATGGGAAAGACTTGAAGACATTAAAAATATCTAAAAGTAAATCGATCATTGTCCCACCGTATATACATTTTCTCTGTCTTTTTGCCCTCGCACTATTTTATTCAAAGATTTGACAAACCTCAAGTCTTTCAGTAATCAAGTAATATTCAACTCTTCCACTCCAATGCTTAAATCATCTTCAACTCTTCTTCAACCTATGTTCAATCCATCTTCAAACAAACATTGGAGATGCTCTAATCCTAGAGGGTGGTTTAATGAGTAAGACCCTAGGGGGCATTTGGTTCGCAGAATGATTTCTAAAGGAATGGAATCTGTCAAATGAATTGGAATTGGAATGAAATGTTATCAGATTTGACCAAGTGTTTGGTTGGCAGGAAATGGAATGTAATCTGTAAAATGAATTGGATTCTGTCTGTTTGGTTTACAAAGGAATTGGAATGGAACGATGAAAATTGATAAAAATACCCTTCATGTATTTTTTTAAATATAAAATAATGATAAAACTAACATTTAATCTTAGGTGGCGTTTGTTTTTTAAGAGGTCCGAAGTCTGAAGTCTGATTTCAGTTCGGAAATGGTTATAAAATACCTAAACGAATCAGACATAAATAGTGATTAAGAGTTTAAAATGAAAAAACAAACAAGGCTTTAATTTTTTTTGTAAATTACCATTATTTCTAACTTTCCATGAATTATTCATGGTTTTTAATTTTTAGTAATCGGAGTATAATATGAAAAAAAAAAATTGTTTGAACCCATTACTCTCTTTCTTCCTTATCCCTTTTTCCCTTTTCTTTTGACCTAGGTAACCGCCCATTTTCCTCCCTTTTGTCTTTCTTCCTTCTTCTTCTCCATGACAACACCATGGTTGTTCCCCTCCTTTTCCCTCATTTATCCCTTTTATTTGTGAACATCTAATGTAATTTCATGAATCAATAATCTGAGAAAATAAACGAACCCAAAATAGAAAAAGATAAAAACACTAGTTGCAGATCGATGTGGTTTCATATCGAACAGACACAAACAGATCGAAGAAGTAGATCTATGTGGTTTCATAGTTGCAGATCGATATGGTTTCAATAGAATCGAGAGTATTGATTCTCTGAATCTGACGCTTATTTTGTTGTTGTTGGAAGGGTTGGAAAGCAAGGTAGAAGCAATGGAAGACGATGAAGAAGGTCAAGGAAAGAGAGAGCAAGTGGTGGGTAGCCATGGTGGTGATCGGTGACCGTAAATGTGGTTATGGTGGTCGAGATATGGATAGAAATCTGATGAGTTTATGTTTATATTTAATAAGGGTATTTTTGTCATTTTTGATATTTTGGGTGAAATGGATTTCAATTCCATCCCTTTTGTAAAGGAATGGTGAAATCCATATTTGAGGGAATGTCTGAAATTGAATTCCATTAATGGATAACCAAAATGTACGATGAAATTTGGTCAATGGAATTGCCCATTCCAATTCCATCAGATTCTGTTGGAATCCGGCAAACCAAACACCCGCTAAGTTTATTCCCCCATACTTCAAGCAATTCAAGTCCCTTCAAGAAGAGTAGAAGAGTTGCTTGACTATTAGTTTTAATGTCTACAAAATCAATCGAAATGCACACAAATAAACTCGGAGTATCTCTAATCAATGGCATGTTTGGGTTTGAAAGGACAAGTGATTTTTTTTTTTTACTTGTATTAATTAATTATTAGAGAACAAGTGCTTTTTTATTAGAGAACAAGTGCTTTTTTTTTTACATATTTTGGAAATTTTTAATAAGTAGTCCTACGAAATTCCGTAGAATACCAATTATCCCTTTAAGATTTTTAAATCTAATGTTTGTAGGATTTCAATGGAATCCTGAGACTTTATTTATGGACCTTCCTTTAAACCAATGTAAGATTGAAATAAAATTTAAATCCAAATCTAAGCAAACCAAATGACACTTAAAATTTGTTTAAATGGACATTCAAAATTAAAAGAAAAAACCCTTAAATAACATTTATTTCTCCAATACACTTAAAATGAAAGTTTCTTCTTGTTAATATACAATGAAAAATTATTTTTCTCTAATGATAATCATTTTCTAAAAATACGTTAAATTTAAAGAATTCCACACACTATTTCTTCTATTTTTTTTACTAAGTGCAAATTGCAGCAAAATGTAACATGTTTGTTATTATTTCTACTTTAGATAACATAGTTTACAAACTTTCATTTTAATACCTGAAATATGATATCTCAAACATTTAAGTATTTGTTTCTTTAAATTAAAGAACCTTTTTGGTCTTTTTAGTATTTCTTTAATTTTTCTATAAAAAATAATATATTAAACTTCTATTGTTCAATTGCTCAAAGCATTGATATAAGTATTGAAGCATTAAACCATATCCCTTTAACTTTGGTTTCCTCACAGAAGCCACGACCAATGATTTCCATCATTTCCACCGCTTCATGGTTCATACGTTGTCATAGTTGTTTCACAATATTTATCAAAACCTCACACTACGTAGTGATGGTTGAATCTAGTGTTTTTCTTGCCACATAAATCCTCTTCTTGGTATGCATCAAATTTCACATGTAGCTCAAGTTATAAATGAGGTTTCTTTGGATATAGTTTATGGGTTTTTCTTCTTCGACTCAAACGAAAATCATCTAGAAAAGAGATAATATGGGAGAAACCCCCCTTGGCATGGATATAGAGCGTGGAGCGTGGAGCTAACCACAAGAATTGTTGCGTAGTGGTTGAGGCCCTGGAGATGTGGTGGAATATCCCATCTGCCAGTGTTTGAATCCAGGCGTACACAACAATTGTGGTTACTGAGTTTATTATCATAATTGATGTCTTGCAGTCATAATTTGTCAGGATTAGTGCAGACGTATACAACAATTGTGGCTACTGAGTTTATTATCATAACTGATGCCTTGCAGTCATAATTTGTCGGGATTAGTCCAGGCATAGCCTAGGACACCCTTCCAAAAAAAAGGTATGGAGCTCGTTATGGCCCACCATGACATTATAAGATGTGGGAGGAAATTGCAATTATAAAATTTGAATAGGGATAAATGTAAATATAACTAGTTTATACGAGCCAAATACTTGATCAACAAAATGGGGAAAAAGAAAAAACCACAAATTACTTATCAACGTATGGAAAATATTATTCGATCACTTTCATTTGTAGTTCTTTGATTTTATTAATTTGATTTTGTTGTTTGATTACCACACGGAGACTGTAAACATGGACATAATTTGTATATTTGATATATATTTTTTTGTAAATTCTTTATATTTGATATCAAATTATCAATTCATGGTTCTTTTTTTGTTTATCGTTTTATATGAACTTAAATTGTTAATAACTTAATTAGTATTGTTCAAGACACTGACATAAACACACACACACACATATATATATGTATGTGTGTGTATGTGTATATATATATATATAGAGAGAGAGAGGGAGGTTCATGCGAGGACGGTAACAATTTACGAGAATGCGAGGACAATTCTCAGCCAATCATTTTTGTACATGAAAATTTTCATGTACAAAATCACATATGATTCATGTACAAAATCATATGTGATTTTGTACAAAATCATAAATGATGCGGGCGACTTTCCATGCGACTTAAGTGGCCCCAAAAGTCACCCGCTACAGTTAGTTCAAAATCACATGTGATCTTGTACATGAAAAGCTACTCGCATTGTCGTAAATTGTTACTGTCCTCGTATGCCCTTATATATATATATAGAGAGAGAGGAAAGTTCAAATGTGAACTCATTTTTGGTTGTGAACGTGAGGACGAATCTCAGCCACTTATCCGGTCAATAAAGGCGGCTTTGACCTGGTTCCCCTCCTTTAATAATCTCCACCCTCCCATGAATCGCGTCAATCCTCCGTGATCGCGTCCACCATAACGAAGATGTGTGGCTGAGATTCGTCCTCACGTTCACAACCAAAAATGAGTTCACATTTGAACCTAACCCTATATATATATATTTGCCGCCGTGAACCGCACATTGGAAAACGTCATGGCCTCGTCGTAACTCGTTAAGGTTTGAGGCTTGACATCGCCACCACGTCACACATCACTTCATTTAGAACCTTAATCGATACTTGTATCATTGCTATGAACAATTGTACAATAGAAGTTTAATATATGACTTTTTTAAAGAAAAGCAAAGAAGCAATAAAAAGACTAAAATGCCCCTCAATTTAAAGACATATATACTTAAATGTTTAAGATATCACATCTCATGTACCAAAATAAATGTTTTGAAAGTATGTTACTCAAAATATGAATCATACCAAAGTATGTTATATTTTGATGTAATTTATCCTTTCTCTAACTTAAAAGAAATTTTTGAAAAGGTCGAAATCACAAATTTGTTCAAAATATTTTTTTTTCTCCTGTGAGAATGTATGGGAGATAGGGGGGAACGCAATCCCCGACCCTGGTTTATGTACCTCACCCTCGTCCCCGCTCTTCGACGGGTTCAGGAATGAAATCCCCCTCCTAGGTTTTTGTTGGACCTATCCTTGGCCCATCCTCGATCAATCTCCGACTCTTCTCCGGTCCGGCTATTTTTAAGAGTTAATTCAAGTTTTTTTTTAAAAATCGTGATCATGATTACATTAACAGAATGAAATCAAGTAACTGGTTCAGGGTTCACTGGGAGAGGGGGGGGGGGGGGAATGGAGATTGACGGCGGCAATGGTTTTCCATTTAGAACCAAAAGAATCTTCACTTTAATTAAAATCATATAATATAATATTATTTTATTTTATATAAGTAATAAGTGAATTGTTGAACACCACTTGTACATAAGCTATAAAAGGTTGTACATTCACTTTATTTTTACAAAAACAAGCAAAATGACCAAATTAACCCTCAATTAATTGATTTTGTAGGTCAAAATGGTATACTTAACCGGTTTTAAAAAGTCCAAGGACTTTTTTGTTCAAAAAAATTGTCCAGTGACTTAATCACTCAAAACATGAAAGAGGGTTGGGTTTTAATGAACTTTTCCCTTTTTTAAATGACATTTATGGTAGATGAATCAAGAAAAAAATATAAAATATAATACTAAAAATAATTAAGATTATGAAAATCATAAAAATATATTGAAAAATATAAAACGATAATCAAATTAAAGCCATAAATATCTTACAAACCCAAGAGCCGATATAAATATATTTTTTTACATGATTTTTTTAATCAAAACATATGATTTAAGATATTGTTTCACATATATTTTTGTTCACCTTGTGAAAAAATTACATGTGAAGTAAATCTTTTGGTTCACCTAGTGAAATGAAAACTACACGTAAAAAAAATATTCACGTGGTAAATAAATACATGTGAAACTATCATATTATGAAACAAATATGTGTGAAACACTATCTTAAATCTTAAAATTTGATGAAAAAATATCATGTAAAAAATATTTTTATATCAGCTCTCACGGATTTGTAACATATTTGCAGTTCTCATTTGATTTAACATATATAAAATATGTATGACGATGGAACAGATTGAGGAATGCTACTCGACCCTGGTTTTAGAATATCCGGGATCCTTATTCCTAACCCGGGTACCCAATTTTACGAGAAGTTTGAAACCTCAATGAACCAGATTCTCCAACGAGTCGTATACAACTAATTACCATATATACCTAATGGGAAATGGGAAATGGGAAATGGTAAGAACAAGTGAGGTTCTTGTCTACACACACACACACACACAATATAAAACAAGCAATAAAAGTGGCGGACCATATTCATACAGGGTACATGGGCCCACACCCACCACCATGACCCACTTCCCAAAACACGGAATCCGGATAACCTTACGCGTTTGTGCCTTGCTTCCATTCACCAAAGCATCCAAATTCATTATTTAATCCCTTGTGCTATAATTTAATACCCCTTTTTCATGTATTAAAATTAAATAGAAATTATAGAGGTTAAGTTACCGTGAGGCTAGTCTGTTTTCATGAGACCTATGAAATTATATTAAAAATTTTGTAACAAAATATTATGAAAATAAAAATATTTGAACATTTACAGCAAAAACACTGTAGAGGTTATGTGAAGTTTCACGTGTAAAAATAATAGTCTTATTGATCTGATGAAAAATATCTGATCTCACATGATCCCAAGTTGAAATTGTAAAGTAAACTATAAATTTGGTCTATATGTTTGTTGAAAATAACATTTTTCATTCTTACAGTTTTAAAACTATAGTCATTGTGGTTTGTTAAAACGCTTGGATTCGATCATTCCCTCTAGCAACCGTTAACAAATTCCATTGGATGATAGGCATTTTGTTTTTTTTTTATCTTTTGTCCATTGAAAAACCATAGGGCATAAAATCAGAAAATAGATTTTGTTGACGGCTGGTTGAGAGAGGGGCCAAATCCACACGGTTTTATAAATCATAATGGTCGTCTTGTAATTTCGAAACTACAGGGACGGAAAGTATTATTTTTAACAAACCATAGGGATTGAATTTATAGTTTACTCTAAATTGTATAAAGATTCACTGTATTTCAATTTACTTTTCACCTTATATAATGTTTTTTAGGGATGTTCATCGGTCGAAATTCAATGGATTTAGGTGGATTCGATCCAATAATACATTTAATTTTGCTATCCGATCTAATGCAATTAGCTTTAGACATCCAATCTGATCCAAATTCAATGAATGATTGGATCGGATCGGTTCCATCCATTGGATGTTACTATTGGTTATCCACTTGATCATATTGGACTCATCCAATCTTTTGATCAAATAGTCAACCAATTAATCCACTATTTTAACCAATTATTAATATATTTTCTTAAGTAACTAAAAACAATGCATTTAAATATCAACTAAAAAACAATATCGTAAAATGTTAATAAGTATATATAGTTATTAACTAGATATTAGTTGGATGATAATTGAATGGCTATTGGATGAGGAATTAGATGGTCATTGGATTAGATCGGCTTGGTTTTATTGGATGTTGGACTGTCATCCAAGAACCAACCGATCTGATTTGGATGTTGAAATTTTGGACATCTTATTATGGTCGGTCATTTCTAATTGGATAAGTCTGTTTAAATTGGATCGGATGAATTTCTACACACCCCTAGTTTTTTCCATACTTTATGCTCTTAAGTTTTTAAAATTCTTTTGTTATCCCTACTAAGTTTACTCGGTTTTACATTTTTACTATACTCACTACAAAACAAAGAGGCTTTACCGATGAAAACATTTAGTTGATGATCCGTCCGAAAAAGCCATCATCGATGGATTTCATTACCGACGGATTATCAGTGGATTTTCCATCACCGGTAGAAAAAATCCATCGGTGATGTCAATCCGGCGGTGATCCACCAGCGACAAATCCATCGGAATATACTTACGGAAAAACCATCGGTGAAGGCATGAAGCCTCTTTGTTTTGTTGCGACTCCTTCAACTCTTGAGCCTTTATTTGGTTTTACCATCGTAGTTGATCATTTGTTATAATGAAATGATTTATGCTGGTGGTTTATTTTCATTCATTTTTGTTTGTTCGTTTAACTATTAACGAACGAACATGAATAAAAACATTTTTTAATGAATGACCATGTGTAACACCCCTAAAAATGGGAGTTAATTTAAATCAATAAAATGTGGAATAGCTTCTACTTCATAAAACATCACCCATAAAGATGGGGAGAAAGTTAAAGTGAGTTTACAACATCTATAGGAATATTAAATGACAACCTAATAATCTATACAATCCAAATACAGATTAAGTTCGGGTGTCACTAAAATCCTCAAAATAATCTTCTACGCAACTCCATCTATACACACGAGATGTACTCCAAAAAGGATGCCACTACCGGCATCTAGATTCTCTCATCCCATCAAGCTCCATCCGCTTGATCACCTGATATATATGTCATTTTAAGAAAAAGTGTTAGGCTTAAAGCCTAGTGAGAACAAACAGTTCAAAATATAGAAAAGCCATTTAAACTTCGAAAACGGTAAATAAACATATAACCGAAAGCTTTTCTCAAAACATCTCTTTTTCTTTACTTCTGCGATTTACACCTGAAAGATACGCTTTACTTCTCTTGGGGGAAACTTCTACGGGAATGACCCGTTATCACATTAATCCTCACGAGTTCAACCCCAAACCGGGATCTATTACAAGTGCCCTCCCCAAGTACTTCTGACTATATGTGCCTATGGATCCATTACACTAGTCTAACATCTTAATACAATTGTTTCCAATGTATTACTTCTCTTCACAAAGCTTGTGAAGTATAACATCTTGCTTCCCAAAACTTTCCTTCCAAAATTAGGTCAAAACAACATTAAGGTTTATACATCATATTTCTCATCAAAAACCCATAAGGGTGTTTTAAAACCATTCTTCGTACTCATCTCATCATTTCAAAGAAAAACCATAAATGACACATTTTGACCTAGTTTTTACCAAAACCTTCCAAGTATAGAAATACTTATTTTAAACATCACATTAATTCAAAATACTTCCTTTTGACATGTATAAAGTTTTAGAAAGGTAAGAATGAACTCACAAGCTAGAGTTTGACAAAATCCTAGAAAATCTCTTAAGAGGATGGAGGTGATCAAGAAATCTGAAAGGAAGCAAGAACACCACTACTTGAAGCTTTAAATGCTTGAACCACTCTTAAATCTTCAACTTGAAAGGAGAAATTAATGAGCTTGGATGAGGTAGGTGGAAGAAAATGAAACCCTAAAATCGTCTTCAATGTTTTTCTCCCGTTACTGAGTTTTGGTATCTGATCAATGAGAAATGGAGCTGAAAAAATCGCACTTAAAAGTGGTCCAGGACCACCCGGGCGATCTTGCCCTGCGATCATGACAAGGCATGATCGCTTGTCATGATCGCACAACCCGTACCGCGAATTTCGTGCTTAAAATTGATTTTTTTGGATATCTGGTTTTCTCGCGATCTTGCCTCGCGATCATGACAATGTCAAGATAGCATGTCATGATCGCAAAGTAGGTACCGAAACTCAATTCGGTTCCGGTTTTCGCTCCTTTCTTCCAGATCAATGTAACCCAACATTATACACTTGAATCCTTCCATTTGCCCAAAAATAATAATATTACAATGCTAAATTACATAACCTTTCGCTAAATTTCCGGGTGTTACAATCCTCCCACCCTTGAAATTAATTTCGTCCTCTAAATTTACAGATTAACCAAACAAACTCGGATATCTCCTCTTCAAATCCTTTTCCGCTTCCCACGTCACGTTTGAACCACGATGGTGCTTCCATTGCACCTTAACCATGACAATTTCTTTGTGACGTAACTTCTTAGACTTGCTTTCTAAGATCGCCTCCGGTTCTTCCACACAACGACTATTGTCGACGCGAATCTCTGAGAGAGGTATCACACTCTCTTCTTCCGCTAAACACTTCCTCAAATAACATATGTGGAATGTAGGGTGTATGCCGTCCAATTCGGGTGGCAATTCCAATTTATATGCTTGCCGTCCCACTCTTTCCAAGATTTTAAACGGCCCGAGGAAACGAGGACTAAGCTTCCCACGCTTCCCAAACCTTATAACACCCTTCCAAGGGGACACTTTAAGCATAACTCGTTTCCCCACTTGGAATTCCATGGGTCTTCTCTTTTTATCGGCATAGCTCTTTTGACGGTCTTGGGCCGCCTTAAGCCGTTCTCGGATAATCTTTACCTTGTCAGCCGTCTTTTGCACAATTTCGGGTCCGGAGAATTGCTTCTCACCCGCTTCCAACCAACACACTGGTGTCCGAAATTTCCGTCCATAAAGTGCCTCGAAAGGTGCCATTCCAATACTAGAATGGTAACTGTTGTTGTAGGCAAACTCCACCAACGGCAGATGCGAATCCCAATTCCCACCAAAGTCAATAACACATCACCTAAGCATGTCTTCAAGAGTCTGAATGGTCCTTTCACTTTGACCATCTGTCTGCGGGTGAAATGTTGTACTTAAGTTTATCTTGGTGCCTAACCCTTCTTGTAACCCATTCCAAAAGTTAGAAGTGAACCGACTATCCCGATCCGACACAATAGTCAAAGGCACGCCGTGCCTTGCAACTATCTCATCCACATACAACTTGGCCAGTTTGTCAACTGGGCCAGCTTCTTTCATTGCTAAGAAGTGAGCACTCTTCGTTAGTCTAACCACCACTTCCCATATGGTGTCGTAGCCTCTGAAGGTCTTTGGTAGTTTCGTCACAAAGTCCATAGTGAGGTGTTCCCATTTCCATTCCGGAATTTCCAACGATTGAAGACTTCCATATGGCCGTTGATGCTCCGCTTTGACCTGCAAACAAGTCACACATCTCTCTACATATCTAGCAACATCCAACTTCATGACGGGCCACCAATAAGTTAATTTTAGGTCTCTATACATCTTGGTACTACCCGGATGTATGGAGTACTTAGACTTATGAGCATCCTCTAGTAGTAGTTCTCGGTTTCCCCCAATCTTAGGCACCCAAACACGTCCTCGGAATAGCTTCAGACCACGACTATCTTCGGTTAACATCAAGTGTTGCTTCACCATCACTTCATCCCTTAAGTTTTCCTCACGTAATGCCTCCACTTGAGCAGTCTTGATTCGGTTGATCAGACTTGACACTATGTCAATTCTTGTGAGTACGGCCTGCGTCCCGCTACCATACTCCTTCCTACTTAGAGCATCCGCCACTACATTTGCTTTACCCGGATGGTATAGCAGCTCGCAGTCATAGTCCTTAAGCAACTCTAGCCAACGTCGTTGCCTCATGTTTAGCTCCTTTTGATCGAAAATATGCTTCAAGCTCTTGTGATCGGTGTAGAGTGTACACTTAGTTCCGTAAAGATAATGTCGCCATAATTTTAATGCAAATACCACCGCCGCCAATTCCAAGTCATGGGTTGGGTAATTCTTTTCATGTTCCTTGAGTTGCCTTGATGCATAAGCAATTACCTTTCCCCTTTGCATTAATACACACCCCAATCCCATCTTTGAAGCATCGCTGTAAACCACAAATTCTTCTGATCCTTCCGGCAAGGATAAAATCGGTGCTTCACACAACTTCCTTTGAAGATTCCGAAAAGCCTCTTCTTGCTTGTCTATCCAAACGAACTTCACGTTCTTCCTTGTCAATGCTGTCAGAGAAGATGCAATCTTTGAGAAGTCTTGAATAAACCTTCGATAATACCCCGCCAATCCTAAAAAGCTTCGGATCTCGGACGGGCTCTTAGGCGGTTCCAAATTCATCATTGCTTCTATCTTTGATGGGTCCACCTTCACTCCATCTCGTGTAACGACATGTCCCAAAAACTGAACTTCTTTTAACCAAAAGTCGCATTTCGAGAACTTGGCGTAAAGCTTCTCCTTCCTTAACACTTCGAGAACCTCTCGAAGGTGTTGCCCGTGGTCTAATTCATCCTTAGAGTAGACAAAGATATCATCAATAAACACTATTACTGATCGGTCCAGAAACGGTCGACACACCCGATTCATCAAATCCATAAACACCGCCGGCGCGTTCGTTAGCCCAAACGGCATCACCAAGAATTCGTAATGTCCATATCGTGTCCTAAATGCCGTCTTTGCTACGTCATCCTCCTTCACTTTCACTTGGTGGTAACCCGAACGTAAGTCAATCTTTGAGAAGCATCCCGCTCCTTGTAGTTGATCAAAAAGGTCGTCGATTCTCGGGAGTGGATACTTGTTCTTCACGGTTACCTCGTTTAGTTCACGATAGTCAATGCACATTCTCATAGTGCCATCCTTCTTTTTCACAAATAAAACCGGAGCTCCCCACGGTGACGAGCTTGGTCTTACGAAACCCTTCTCAAGGAGATCTTGTAATTGCGTCATCATTTCCTGCATCTCGGATGGTGCCAACCGGTAGGGTGCTCTAGCAATCGGAGCGGCCCCCGGTACTAAATCTATTCGAAACTCCACTTGTCTATCGGGTGGTAAGCCGGGTAGATCTTCGGGGAACACATCTGGAAATTCATTGACAACACGTACATCATCTAATTTCCTCTTCTCTAACTTCGCATCTAAAACATAGGCTAAATATGATAGGCATCCCTTGGTTAAACACTTGCGTGCCTTTGCCAAGGTTAACAATGCAACTTCACCCTTCCTTCTTTCCCCGTAGACTATCACCATACTACCATCCGATAACGGAATCCGAATCAACTTCTTGGAACACAAAATCTCGGCTTGATTCTTGCCCAACCAATCCATTCCAATTACCACATCAAATCCTCCTATTGCCATAGGCATAAGGTTTATCCCAAACTTACTTCCTTCAATTTCCACCACACAATCCTTAAGGATATCACGGACAAGAACTTGTTTACCATCAGCTATTTCAACAATAAAAGCATCTTCCAAAGTACTAACAGGTACATGCAGATTTGGGTAGAAAGAAGTGGACACAAAAGAAAAAGTAGCACCAGAATCGAAAAGAACATGAACGGGTACGGAGTTAACAAGGAACGTACCCGACACCACGTCTGCCGATGCCTTTGCTTCTTCTGCCGTCATTTTGAAGGCCCTCCCCACCGCCTTCTGACCCCCACCAACCTTCACTTGAGAGTTCCCTGACTTCAGCTTCGGGCAATCGTTCCTGTAATGGCCCGGTTCTTTGCATTCGAAACATGTCATTGACTTGACCGGGCAATCATGAATCTGATGCCCACTCTTCCCACATCTAAAACAGTTACCCGGGACCGGGCTACAAGCTCCAAAATGCTTGCTCCGGCATTTGGGGCACCAGTAGCTTCCCGCCTAGAATCGGTTCTTCGATTGTTGTTGTTGTTGCTTGAGGTGTTGTAGTTTGACTTCTTGGAAGGCGCCGCATGCCCTTCCCACTTCCTCTTTTCTCCAACTCCCATCCTTTCTTCAACACCCAAGTTAATAGCATCTTCCTTATGTTGGGCTTCTTCAATTGCTTCACGAAGAGTAGAGGGCTTTGGAGCCCGTACCCTATCCATCATATCCGCCGGTAACCCTTTAATGTAAGCCTTTATCTTTTCTTTCTCATCCGGGGCCACATGCCCAACCAGACTCAACTTCTCAACGAACAACCGGGTGTACTCTCTCACGGTTTTGTTCCCTTTCTTGAGAACCCGAAACTCATCAGCAATCCGGTCGATAGCCCTTTCATTACAATACTCTTCCATGACCTTCGCTTTAAACATCTCCCATGTGAGCATAGAGACGATCACGGACCCAAGGGTAGCCGTGGTAACGTCCCACCATATTAGGGCCTCGCCCCGTAGCATTTGTGAAGCAAACTTTACCTTTTGCCTCTCCTCACAATCACTCGAGCTAAACGCTTGCTCGATTTCTCGCAACCACCGGATGCACTTTATTGGGTCATCCGAACCAGAAAACTCTGGCGGTTTGGTACACATAAAGTCCTTGTATGAGCAACTCCTTCCTGCGCGCCTCACTTCAGTTACAGGCGTTTCCTCCGTAACCAGTACGACCCCATTCCCGCCTGAACCTCCTACAATATTCTCCGCAGTCGCTTCGTGCCTTCGCTGACTGGCCTCCGTTTCTTCAAACATTTTCAGCATAGTTTCATGCTGTTGAGCAAAAGCAGAATTCATTGCTTGGATCATACTGAGCCTAAGCTCATCTTGTGAGCCCGCTTGTACCATAAGAGGTCCGATTCTGGGATTAAGGTTTACGACCGGTAATTGGTCTATTCGGGGTGGTGGCCTCCTAACCACAGTAGGAATTAACGGTGGTTGATTAGTTCCCCCAGCCACTTCCTGATTCGTGACACTGTTGGTTGCTCCATCAACTTCATTACGCGACCGGGTTCGCGTGTTCACCATCTTAGTCTTTCAAGATGATACACGAGAGTAAGACAAAACTAACATAAATACGTTTAACACGTTCACCAATCATTGTAACAATAGTAAAATAAGCATACTCAGAATACAATGCACCCAAAATAGCATTAGCTACGTGATATCTTGGATATATCATATACACAAGAATTCCCATTACCAAAGTTACATTTCATGATTAGCATATTTCCGTCGACTCTAAAGCTCTCTTATCTCAAGAGTGTCTACCCATTCTCACTAAACGTCACTTAAAGTCTCAGCTTAAGTCTAGGCATCTTAGGTTCATACCTAGTTCACTTAAACTAGAGCTCTGATACCAACTTGTAACACCCCTAAAAATGGGAGTTAATTTAAACCAATAAAATGCGGAATAGCTTCTACTTCATAAAACATCACCCATAAAGATGGGGAGAAAGTTAAAGTGAGTTTACAACATCTATAGGAATATTAAATGACAACCTAATAATCTATACAATCCAAATACAGATTAAGTTCGGGTGTCACTAAAATCCTCAAAATAATCTTCTATGCAACTCCATCTATACACACGAGGTGTACTCCAAAAAGGATGCCACTACCGGCATCTAGATTCTCTCATCCCATCAAGCCTCATCCGCTTGATCACCTGATATATATGTCATTTTAAGAAAAAGTGTTAGGCTTAAAGCCTAGTGAGAACAAACAGTTCAAAATATAGAAAAGCCATTTAAACTTCGAAAACGGTAAATAAACATATAACCGAAAGCTTTTCTCAAAACATCTCTTTTTCTTTACTTCTGCGATTTACACCTGAAAGATACGCTTTACTTCTCTTGGGGGAAACTTCTACGAAAATGACCCGTCATCACATTAATCCTCACGAGTTCAACCCTAAACCGGGATCTATTACAAGTGCCCTCCCCAAGTACTTCTGACTATATGTGCCTATGGATCCATTACACTAGTCTAACATCTTAATACAATTGTTTCCAATGTATTACTTCTCTTCACAAAGCTTGTGAAGTATAACATCTTGCTTCCCAAAACTTTCCTTCCAAAATTAGGTCAAAACAACATTAAGGTTTATACATCATATTTCTCATCAAAAACCCATAAGGGTGTTTTAAAACCGTTCTTCGTACTCATTTCATCATTTCAAAGAAAAACCATAAATGACACATTTTGACCTAGTTTTTACCAAAACCTTCCAAGTATAGAAATACTTATTTTAAACATCACATTAATTCAAAATACTTCCTTTTGACATGTATAAAGTTTTAGAAAGGTAAGAATGAACTCACAAGCTAGAGTTTGACAAAACCCTAGAAAATCTCTTAAGATGATGGAGGTGATCAAGAAATCTGAAAGGAAGCAAGAACACCACTACTTGAAGCTTTAAATGCTTGAACCACTCTTAAATCTTCAACTTGAAAGGAGAAATTAATGAGCTTGGATGAGGTAGGTGGAAGAAAATGAAACCCTAAAATCGCCTTCAATGCTTTTCTCCCGTTACTGAGTTTTGGTATCTGATCAATGAGAAATGGAGCTGAAAAAATCGCACTTAAAAGTGGTCCAGGACCACCCGGGCGATCTTGCCCTGCGATCATGACAAGGCATGATCGCCTGTCATGATCGCACAACCCGTACCGCGAATTTTGTGCTTAAAATTGATTTTTTTGGATATCTGGTTTTCTCGCGATCTTGCCTCGCGATCATGACAATGTCAAGATAGCATGTCATGATCGCAAAGTAGGTACCGAAACTCAATTCGGTTCCGGTTTTCGCTCCTTTCTTCCAGATCAATGTAACCCAACATTATACACTTGAATCCTTCCATTTGCCCAAAAATAATAATATTACAATGCTAAATTACATAACCTTTCGCTAAATTTCCGGGTGTTACACCATGCACAAAAGAATATTTGTTTATTTGTTCATTTAAGTTAAACAAACAAACATGAACAAACTTTTATTTGTCTTCGTTTGGTTCAGTTACAGCTCTATCTAGGATTAGGATTGAATTCGATTGATCATGTTGAATATTTTTAGAATAAATAATATTTAAAAATTGAAATTAAAATCTAAAAGAAAAAGAGAATCAAGTATAATAGGTTAGTATTTAACCACCACAAATATTACTATGTTCCAAATGAGAATTTAGAATTAGATGTAGATTTTAGATAGTTCGATATCTTTGAATTGGGTTGGGTGGAGTTGAGTTAATTATGGTAACTTTAAACCCAACCTAATAATTGGCTTGTAGATTTTGAAGTTGGTTTATATTATTTTATATATTTTTTGAATGGGCTGATCTCTATTAAGATGTCTACCTTAACTATCACCAATCAGGAATGGTAAAAAACGAGCATACACAAACACATCACACAAACAATATCAAAAGCAACTAAAACACTTGAGATTTAATATGATTCTACTAATGATGTGATAATGTATATTTATAGGAAATGAGATGTCGATTTTATTTTAGTATTCAATGGAGGAATACAAGTTAAGTGATTTGATACAAAGGAGCTTCTAAAAACTAAACTTTAGCTTGCTAAATATGGAAAGAAGAGACGATCTGATGAAGTTTGACCTAATTGGAAAAATAACACTCTGTCCGGTAATGTATGCAACTTCAATGGTACTTGGGGTACCATTTAAATGTTTTGGTTATCCGTCACATTTTTTTGAGTCATTTACTAAATGCTAACTGGTTAGACGTTTACTGGGTCACTTACTTTACTGGAAGGAGTATAACAATCATCAAAAGTCTTATCCAGTAAGAGGCATGATAAAGATCATGAATCTTAATCGAGACCGTAAATCTTATCCGGTAAGTAAGGACGAAGATTTTTACACGGTTAGCATTTATTGGGTAAGAGTAAGAGAAGTTTACCAACAATCATACTACCTCATTCTGATAGCCAATTTTCTTATACAACAAGACAAGTTTAATTTGAATAGAATTGGATTGTTTTAAAGCAATTTAAAATTAAAAAATCAAAACAACAAAACTGAAAACTAAACAAGTTCAACTCAATCAGATCCCAAATCAAATCATGACCGAAATAAGTTTGCCTTAATTCCAAAAATATAAACTTAAAAAGAATCAAAACCCAGTTCAATTCAAGTTTTAAATTGAATTTGACCAAACCAAAAACCAACTTTCGGGGAAAAAAATCTTATCAATTCTATTCAGGTATGATCTTATTCCCATTTGGTACTTCAATATGTCGGCCCACAATCTTTAACTAGTTTTTTTCACCAATCCCCACATTATCGATCATCAATATAACCGATACTAATTATAACTAATTAATATCGATCAATCCCATCACTTCTATTACTCATTTTTTCGTAATAAATCGTAAACAAATATTCTATAATTAATAAAAACGAACCAAAAATAGACACTATACAACAAACACCGCATCACCGTCTGATTGGACACATGAAGGAACAAAATGGCCGTGCCATCACCTTTTCCTGTAGCAAATTGAAAATAAAAATAAAAAAAAAAGAAAAAAGAAAAAAGAAAAGGGAAAAAAGAAAAAGAATTTACTTTTCCGGAAAAAAATAATGTAAAATAATTACTTTTTTCATTATTAATTTATCAGTAAATTATTAAAGCAAAAGAAAATGGGTGGAATCTTGGATAAAAGGCACACTCTACTCCTGCTGCTCTTCCCACTCTCGCTTGTTTTTTTAGAGAGAGAAAACATACTCTCTCTCTGTGGAGAGAGAAACAGCTGAAAATGGCGTCAAGCTCACCAATAACCATTTCATTTTCACTATTCTGTCTTCTCGTTGCTCATTTCGTTGCTGTTTTTGCTGCAGAAGACGGTACGAAACTCTTCCTCCTCTTTAATTTCTCTGTTTTTCGTTTCGATTTTTTCTGTTTCTGTTGTTTACCGCCATTCGAGATCTGTTTTTGCTTTCAAATTTCATGTTCCTGAGTGTTTTTGTTCACGATTTTCGAGATCTAGTTACGTATTGTTTGACGGTAATGGAGTAGAATCGATAAATTTTGCGATTTCGTAATTTGAGTTTTCGAAATTGAAAACAGAATTTGTGTTTGTGTTGTTGATTTCATATTCACACACCGACCTGTGTGTGTCCTTTGTAAATGTGAAGTAGTTTTGTCAGTAATTTGTAATTTGCAAATCTCCCGAAAATCCGGTAATTTCTGCACTTTTCTGTTGTACTACACTGTACAAGTCATAATGCACCTAAAACCTCCATGGTTCACAAATCACAATACTTTGGATTCCGAAGGAAATACTCTGCAAAGTTACTTTTTGCATTATGTGTACACATTTTGGTATTGGAATAAAATTTGTACTAACAGTAGCTCAAGTTGCATATATTTATGTTATGGCTATATATATAAATATATATATATATATATATATCACTTTCAGTGCATGTGTATGAGGACATTGATAGAAACATATAAACAGTGTGCAACAAAATCATGCAACAACCACCCACATTGCAATATTAATGATTTCTTTTATGGAGGCTATAATGTTTAATAAGAATAAGCTAGTTTATTTTTGTAATTTATCAAAAAAGTTGTTTAATATGTTATAAGTTTAATAAATTAGCTTATAAGTTCGATAAACTAGTTTTCAAAAAAGTACTTCCTATTTATATTTTTTTATTTATTCGTTGTCTAGTTTATTTATTAGTTTTTACTAAACTTGTATATATTAATAGCTAGTTTGAGAAAAGTTCAAATGAGATATTAAATTTAGTTGTGAACGTGAGAACAACTGAGAACTAACACGTGTCTGAATATAAGATTATTCATACCGAATATACAAAGCATTATTCAGACTGAATAAGCATTGCTTATTCAGACTGAATAAATAAATAGAAAATTAATTATTTTAATCATTTTAGAAAACAATATTATCAAAATGACCATTTTCTTTCCATGATTACCAAAATGACCAAATTTCAACCGAAATACCCTACGAAATCATTTAGTTCCTCCGCCAAACATTAATTCCTCTGCCAAATATTAATTCCTTGGCGGACGGTATGATTTGTTGAATTTAAGATTTATATTTTACATTTTCTACCCTTAGAGTTAGTTAATAAATTACTTTAGGTACTTTACTTTTTAATTTTTCGTTTTACACCCTTATCACATTAACACACATACTCGTATAACAATTAAAATACGTCTAAAAAATACGTTTTTATTTTAACAAGTTACACCATTATAATCGTCTCGACGATACCTTCGAAATGAGCCCAATATTGAATATTTTTCGATTTAATTATATATTTTTAAAGTCAATTATCCTTTTGATCGGTGTATATATCATTGATTAAAAAATAGGTTAATTATAGTATATATTGTAATAACCTTAAGAACCGATGCATTATGTGTTATTTTACATGAATATTTATTTATATGGTTTTTATTATAGAAATGACAAGAACATAAAAGTAGCACAAATTCACTATAATTTATATCTTATTTCTTTATATATCCATAATATTATACGTTAAAAAATAATAGCATTATATTTTAATTAATATTTCAAATTTTGTAAAAAATATTCATATTCACCGGTCAAGAGAATAATTGGTTTTAAAAGTATATAACTAAATCGAAAAATATTCAATATTGGGCTCATTTCGAAGGTATCGTCGAGACGATTATAATGGTGTAACTTGTTAAAATAAAAACGTATTTTTTAGACGTATTTTAATTGTTATACGAGTATGTGTGTTAATGTGATAAGGGTGTAAAACGAAAAATTAAAAAGTAAAGTACCTAAAGTAATTTATTAACTAACTCTAAGGATAGAAAATGTAAAATATAAATCTTAAATTCAACAAACCATACCCTCCGCCAAGGAATTAATATTTGGCGGAGGAATTAATGTTTGGATTTTGTAGGGTATTTCGATTGAAATTTGGTCATTTTGGTAATCATGGAAAGAAAATGGTCATTTTGGTAAACATTGTTTTCTAAAATGGTTAAAATAATTAATTTCCCTAAATAAATACTATATTCAGCCTGAATAAATAAATACTATATTCAGCCTGAATATTTCTTTGTATATTCAGACCGAATAAATACTATATCCGGTCTCAATATTTTTTTGAATGAGACATGTGTCGCACTATCATTTGTCCTGACGTTCACAAGTTTACAACCAAATTTGAGTTCTCATTTGAACCCGCCCCTAGCTAGTTTATCAATTAAGGGTTGACTTATTAACCGTTATCTAGCTTTTTAGCTAACAACATGATTATTTGCTAACACCTAATGTAATTTAACCTAGTTTTGCATTTTATTTGTCATATAATTTGATAAGAATCATCTTACTATAAAGTAAATATCTACTTTTGAGATGAAGTTTGTATGTCACATTTAAGTACACGATGCTTATGCCTCATAGATCAGACATCTAAACAACTATTGGATTTTAATTATATGGTGAATAAAAACACTTGATAGATAATAATTCATTATCATTAAAAAAAACTACTACTTTTTTCTGTGTTTATTTGCCATGACCCTTTAGTTATCCAGACCTCTTGTTTTCAATCCTATCCTTTTCATTGTCGGCTCTAGATCTTATAACATACGTACAAAAAAGGGTTCATTAATGTAGTTGAAGTTATCTCATGATTGTTATGACATGATATTAAATTGAAATTTAATATTTGGCTTTTATACCAATAAATTGATTTTTTACCCATTTTGAAGTTTCTTTCCAAAAGACATTTATTACTGAAAAGACCCATCACCTATAATATATCATCATTTTAGTAACTTTCTGTTTGCATCTCCTTCACAATCTTACTTTCTCTTGTTCACTTCCTTTTTTCCAAACTTTACCAAAATACATAATCTTTTTTTACACTAGCCATTCGAAAACAGTTTATTTTTTTTTGAACGCGCAGCAGTTTTATCAAAACTAGCAATGTGCTAGAAGGTGCTAGAAACCAATTACATTACAAAAAGAAGCCTGTAGGGGGTTTTGCAGCCACCGTACCCAATTAATATTTCCTTTCCTACTTCGATATTGCGTCCGGAGGAACGAATGTGTAACTATACTATCTCATATCAGCATCTTTTTAGGTTTCATTGCTCCAAAAAGCGTCCAATTACGAAAGTTCCATATCGACCATAGAGCTGTGTACATGACCGTTTTTGGGCGCCCCGTTATGAAAGCAGTTTAATTTATGATTTAAACAAAGCTTGAACAGGGTTCTTGTTGTGTGCCATTTGCATTTGTGTTTAAAAACTAAACCGAACCAACTCAGTAAATCTGATTAGAAAGTGTAGGGTCTAGGGAGTTAGATGTATGCAGACCTGACCTAATACACAAATACATAGACGAAACTACAATTTATGTATTTGTTAAATGACCCCTATAAATCTTTATATTGATAATTTTTTTCTTTTTTCCTTTTATTTAGCTAGTACAACCGTTCATTTGGGTATTGAGTTCTTTTTCTGTAGTTGAATTGAAAATTGCTTTTACTACAATCTTTCAAATGGAAAATGTTATAATTTTTATAGACTAAAAAAAGTCAAAAGTAGCTTATAAAGTATGATTTTGAAGTACTGTTTTTTAATCTTGAAATTGGAGTTTTAAATAAACAAATTACCTAAAAGTAATTAACCCCAACATATAAGACATATGTACTTTATAATATTACCCTACAAATTCTGTAAAGTAAGAAAATTTGGTTACATCAAATTATTGTTTTTTCTGTATTGTAGTGTTGTGTTTTGTTGCAAAAATATGTAGGCCCATTTGGCATCTTTGACCAAAAGTTACTTGGTATATAAAAATTAATTAATGTTTGTAAGAAAAATTTATGTCATTAAAAGAAACTTGTTGTTTTATGCTACTTGTTTTTTAATTAGATGACATTATTTTATTTCTAATTACAGTATGCTCAGTTTTGAACCGTTTTTCTCTAAGATCATCTTCAATAACCTATTTAAAATAGAATAAAAATGAGTTTTTGTTCTCTAAACATCTTCAGTAGCTTTGCTATCTTGATATCTGTAACAGAGAAAACTTGAAAATTTTCAAGAATTTTCTAAAACTTGATGGTGGGAGAAGGAAATGATTATTTTATTCGATCCCACCAATGAGATATAAATTTTTATCATTTTATATTAAACTTTTTTTTAAAGTGTATTTGGATGATAAATTAGAGAATATTATACTAATATAATTTGTGTTAAAATATTTAAAATAAAAAATCTGTTGGAGATAAATGTAATTATCTTGAGAGATTTTAATTTTTGGTTCTCTATATCCTCAAATATTCCCCCACTTTTCAAATTATGTAGGCTTATTAATGAATGGTGACTTTGAAACACCGCCATCCGGCGGCTTTGCCGATGGCGGACTCGATGACGGCCCAGCCGCCATCCCAAGCTGGAAGTTAAACGGCACGGTTGAGCTGGTGGCGTCGGGGCAAAAACAAGGCGGGATGATCCTTATCGTACCGGAAGGTAGACACGCGGTGAGGCTTGGTAACGATGCACAAATAACCCAAGAGGTTAAGTTAGAAAAGGGCGAGATTTACTCGATCACGTTCAGTGCTTCTCGAACGTGTGCACAACTAGAGTCGTTGAACGTCTCAGTTCCACCGGCATCGCAAACCATTGATCTACAGACGTTATACAGTGTCCAAGGGTGGGATACGTACGCGTGGGCGTTTCAGGCGGACCAAGAGGACGCAAATGTTGTTTTTACGAATCCTGGCATGGAAGATGACCCCACGTGTGGGCCCATCATCGATGATATTGCCATTAAGAAGCTTTTCGTGCCAACAAAGCAAAAAGGTTTGATTTTGTTCCAAAATAACATAGCTATGCTATAACAAGTTGAGGGTTGTTTTACAGAGACAACCACTCTACTTTTTTAGGTAGAGGTTAAGTCCGCCTACATTTGGGGACGGATTCACCTTGTAGATGTAAAACTGACCCCAATCAACTATTTAAAATTAAATTTTACCTTTTGAAAACTTTTTACCCACACCCAATTTACTCAAATAGCCATTTGGTAAAGGAGAATTCACTTTTTAGCCATTTTTCAAGGTTTTTTTTTTCCTGAAATGGCGATACTTTATGGAGAAGCATAGTCTCTTGTAAAGTACATTTTTATATTAAAAAACTCGATCTTTTTAGAGTTTAAGCAGAAAGTCAAGTTTTTGCGTAAACTTTCTGTGTAAACTGGTTGGGAAAAAAAAAAAAATGAGTGGAAAGTTTACACAGATAATTTTTGTGTAAACTCTAAAAAATTAATTTTTTTATAAAAAAATGGACTTTAAGCATAAACGGTGTCTGCCTAAAGTTCGACTGTTTTAAGAAAAAGTCATAAAAAATGAAAGTCATTTTCCAGTAAATTTTCCTTTTAACTTTTTACCCACACCCTTTTACAGCTCCCAATTCCACTAGAATTGTGATGCACGCTTTAAAATGTGAAATTTTTGTTCTCCAAACCCTTTTTAAGCCTTCAAAATTTTTCACTCCACTTACCAGCTACCAATGTTAAAAATGAATACAAGATAAATCGTTTTAAAAGATGAAAACTCATAGAAAAGAATAGTAGAATGCAAGTTGCTTCTCAATTCTATGTATTTTATTTAACTTTATTATATTTTACATTACATTACGATTAATTAAAATCCAACCCTAGTCATCAAAATTCTTGGATATTCCCACCCATACCCCTTCCCAGATGGGAGAAACTGGGATTGTTTGGTTTAGTTTAAATGTAACTAGTATATATATAATTTACATTAAAAATTATGTATATCGTTACAGATAATGCAGTATTAAATGGAGACTTCGAAGAAGGCCCATGGATGTTTAGAAACGCATCTCTAGGAGTCCTCCTTCCCACCAACCTCGACGAAGAAACCTCCTCATTACCCGGTTGGATCGTCGAATCCAACCGGGCGGTCCGTTACATCGACTCCTACCACTTTTCCGTTCCCGGAGGCAAACGAGCCCTCGAGTTACTTTCGGGTAAAGAAGGCATAATCTCACAAATGGTTCCAACCACCCCAAACAAACCCTACCGGATGACGTTCTCCCTAGGCCATGCCGGAGACTCATGCAAACAACCGTTAGCCGTCATGGCCTTTGCAGGGGACCAAGCCGAAAACATACATTACTCGCCTAACGCTAATTCCACGTTCCTAACTGCGGATGTTAATTTCACGGCTAAAGCCGAGAGGACACGGTTGGCGTTTTATAGTGTTTATTATAACACACGGAGTGATGATATGAGCTCGTTGTGTGGGCCCGTAGTGGATGATGTGCGGGTGGTGGTTTCTGAAGGTGTTAGATTTTTACGGTGGTCGGTTTGGAGTTTAGGGTTTGGGGTTTTGGTTATGGTGTTTGTGGTTTAGTTGGAATTGAATGGCTAAGAAGTAAAGTTGTTATGGTTCTGTTTCCGAATTTTATGTTATGATTCGGTTAGTTGAAAGCTTTTGGTGGTTCTACTTGGCACCTTGTTCGTGGAACTGGGTTGCGTTTTGTATGTATGAATGAGAATCAGAATGTAATCGATTTATCTTTTCATGAGAATCAGAATGTAATCGATTTATCATTATGAAAAGAAAAAAAATTACAACGAGTTTATTGTATTTAAAAGGGGAAAATGCATTAAAATAGGACAAAGTTTCAAATTTTATGATTATCCTGGCTACTACCATGTTATGTAAAATTTAGTTATATTAATTGTAAGAAGAAAAATATAATGGAAGGTCAACGATTTGGTAAAAAGCATATTGCTTGACAATTTAAAATTCAAATGTTACAAAAAACGGTTAATATATATATATATATATATATATATATATATAGAGGAAAGTTCAAATGTGAACTCATTTTTGGTTGTGAACGTGAGGACGAATCTCCACCCTCCCATGAATCGCGTCAATCCTCCGTGATCGCATCCATCATAACCGACGATGTGTGGCTGAGATTCGTCCTCACGTTCACAACCAAAATTGAGTTCACATTTGAACCTAACCCTATATATATATAGGGGTGGGTTCAAATGTGAACCTATATTTGATTGTGAACATGAGGATGAACCATAACCATCCATTTTAGATCAGATCAAAAGATGAGGGATAAAATTCACGGTGGCAATTTTGTAAATAAGTGGAAAACTCATGTCATGGCTTAAATCATAAATACAACCTGACGATTCAAATCAGAACCAGACATCATCATCTTCCCCAAATTTCTTCATCATCTTCCCCATATTTATTCAAATCAGAACCAGGCATCATCATCTTCCCCAAATTTCTTCATCATCTTCCTCATATTTCTTCATCATCTTCCTCAAATTTCTTCATCATCTTCCCCATATTTCTTCATCATCTTCCCCAAAAAAAAATTCACTTCTGCCTCCAAATTTCTTCATCATCTTCCCAAAAAAAATTTTCACTTCCGCCTCCAAATTTCTTCATCATCTTTCCCAAAATAAATTTTCGCACAAGTTTGTTTTTGCTTTGTGTTCCTCCTTAGAATCACAAGTTTTTCAGATCCAGATTCTTTTTCCTGATGAAGTATAAGAAGGTTATTCAAATGTTTTTTTCCCTTTAATATGATCGTTCATCATTTTATCAGAGAAAGCTTCTTTGAAACACATTTGCTTGAATTCTTGTTTTTCAAAACCTTTGGTTCCATTGCAGGTTATATTCAGTCTGAATATAAGCTACAATTTTTGGTTTGTATACTTGTAGCTTATATTCAGACTGAATATATTCTATAAATAGGTGCTTGAAAAATTGTAGCTTATATTCAGAATGAATATAAGTTAGAATTTGGGGTTTATATACCTGTAGCTTATATTCAGATTGAATATAAGCTACAATTTGGGGTTTGAATAATTGTAACTTATATTCAGTCTGAATATAAGCTACAATTTGGGGTTTGAATAATTGTAGCTTATATTCAGACTGAATATAAGCTACAATTTGAGGTTTGTATACTTATAGCTTATATTCAGACTGAATATAAGCTACAATATGGGGTTTGAATAATTGTAACTTATATTCAGACTGAATATAAGCTACAATTTGGGGTTTGTATACTTGTAGCTTATATTCAGTCTGAATATAAGCAACAATTTGGGTTTGTATACTTGTAGCTTATATTCAGACTGAATATAAGCTACAAATTGTAGCTTATATTCAGTCTGAATATAAGCTACAATTTGGGGTTTGAATACCTGTAGCTTATATTCAATCTGAATATAAGCTACAATTTGGGGTTTGAATAATTGTAGCTTATATTCAGACTGAATATAAGCTACAATTTGGGGTTTGAATACCTGTAGCTTATATTCAGATTGAATATAAGCTACAATTTGGGGTTTGAATAATTGTAGCTTATATTCAGACTGAATATAAGCTACAATTTGGGGTTTGAATATCTGTAGCTTATATTCAGATTGAATATGAGCTACAATTTGGGGTTTGTATACTTGTAGCTTATATTCAGACTGAATATAAGCTACAATTAGGGGTTTGAATAATTGTAGCTTATATTCAGACTGAATATAAGCTACAATTTGAGGTTTGTATACTTGTAGCTTATATTCAGACTGAATATAAGCTACAATTTGGGGTTTGAATAATTGTAGCTTATATTCAGACTGACTATAAGCTACAATTTGGGGTTTGTATACCTGTAGCTTATATTCAGTCTGAATATAAGCTACAATTTGGGGTTTGAATAATTGTAACTTATATTCAGACTGAATATAAGCTACAATTTGGGGTTTGTATACCTGTAGCTTATATTCAGACTGAATATAAGCTACAATTTGGGGTTTGAATAATTGTAGCTTATATTCAGACTGAATATAAGCTACAATTTGGGGTTTGTATACTTGTAGTTTATATTCAGACAGAATATAAGCTACAATTTGGGGTTTGAATAATTGCAACTTATATTCAGACTGAATATAAGTTACAATTTGGGGTTTGAATAATTGTAGGTTATATTCAGACTGAATATAAGCTACAATTTGGGGTTTGTATACCTGTAGCTTATATTCAGACTGAATATATTGGGGTTTGAATAATTGTAGCTTATATTCAGTCTGAATATAAGCTACAAGTATACAAACCCCAAATTGTATTTTATATTCAGTCTGAATATAAGCTACAATTATTCAAACCCCAAATTATAGCTTATATTCAGTCTGAATATAAGCTACAAGTATACAAACCCAAAATTGTAGCTTTTATTCAGTCTGAATATAAGCTACAATTATTCAAACACCTAAATACAACCTGACGATTCAAATCATAACCAGATATCATCATCTTCCCCATATTTGTTCAAATCAGAATCAAACATCATCATCTTCCCCAAATTTCTTCACACCATCTCCTTCGAACCTCAGATTTCGTCAACTCAGACAAAGAAGAAAGGTAAGAAGGAGAACCCCCACACCTGCAACTTTTTTCTTTTCTGCTTATTTTCTTCTTTGTGCCTCCATCGTGCCTGGATTTCAATATCTTTGACCATGAATTTCGATTGATGAACACGATTTTGGATTTCGATTTTGTCTTTGTCTTACGATTTTGGATTTCGATTGAGAACCGGAGATTTTTACTCAAAAATTTAATTCAGATAAAAACTTCCAAAATTACCCCTCAAGCCATGTTTAAAGATTAACTCGAATATGGCTTAGATGAAGGGCTGAGATTCATCCTCATGTTCACAATCAAAGATAGGTTCACATTTGAACTTTCCTCTCTCTCTCTCTCTCTCTCTATATATATATATATATATATACTAGTCTTGGGTCCGTGCGTTCCGCGGTGTGACGACCGGTAGTAATTTTGTATTATATTATTTAAAACTCAAATGATATGTTCCACAACCATGTTACTATTATTGAAAATAATATAATCCAAATTAGTTGATCAACATGCAAGGCGGGTCACATTGAAAAATCAGGATAGCAAGCTATTATAATAATTATTTTCTAAAAATATAGAATTAATTTGAACTCTATAATTTGTTACCAATAAATTACTCATCTTAAGAGCATCCACGGTCATGAACCTCTTGAGGGTCCATGACTCAACCACATTAGTTTTTTCTTTCTTACACATTTTATAAACATTTCATTCTCAATCATGGACCGGTCCAGATTTTTCGTGAAGAACCAATTCGTCCTAGGTGGCAAAAACTCTTCCCACTCCTACTGGCAAACAAATTTAAGAATCGGTTCTTGAAGTTTGATAACCTCCCACTGCAGATGCTCTAAGCTATTACATATAGTAACTTTTACCTCATAAAAATAGGATTACTATTGTAACACCCTCAAATCTGGAAAGAGCGACCAATTTAAAATTTCTAGTATTACATCAATAAATAACTTTCCTCAAACCACAATTAGTAATAACCCTCTACAACAAACAAAACAAGTCCTATACAAGACCTACTTACGGTTGGTGTTACTAAACCAATAAGAGTCGCTATCTCCGAATGCGAAAAGCGTCACCAAGAGTCTTTATTGTGCCACTTCCTAGCACTCAAGTCCATTCGTGTCGCTAGTACCAACCCCCACGATAACCTGATGCACATGCCGACAAAGAAAAAGGGTTAGGCTTAACTCCTAGTGAGCTCAAGAGTTTTTAACATATTTATGATTGATTTGAAACCAAAAGATTTGCTTGGTAAAATATAATTCTCAACGGAAATAACCTTATTATAAAAGCAACGTCTTTCCCCAAATTCAATAGTCCCATAATAAAAGTTTTAGACCAAAATGACATTAGAAGGGAAAACTTTAAATATAAATATTCTTTTAACGTAATACCTATTTCCAATACTCACACGACCATGATTGAGTTTATAAACGTGGAGATAGAAAACATACCTTTAACCATGTTTTATAAAATGTTAACTCAAGCGGACCTTTAAAGGGATAGAAATATCCGAAGTTCACGGCGGATTCCCGATCATACCATCTTTGGTGACAGATACAAAAGTAGGTCACTACTCGATGTTGAGCAACTATAGGAGTCAATTGCAGTCGGTCAATAACCGATTATGCACCTTAGTACACGGCCCCCGATGGATCCTATGAAAGCCCGCACAATGGTCAATGGCAACCGGCAATAACCGATTATGCACCTTAGTACACGGCCCTCGATGACCCTAAATCGCGCATGCATAGAGTCAATGGCATCCGGTAATGATCCGGCATTATACCCAACGGTAAGAGGCCCCCGATGACTTCTATGCGACCAAAAAGGGACAACAATCCCGCCTTTAAACCGACTATATGCCTATGGATCCATTACATACTAGTCCTACTACCGAATACATCAACGAGACGTATTACTAGTTTTCCAACCTTGAAAACTCTTTTCAACAAACCATCTCCTTTCAAGTCTAAGTTTTACCAAAAATTAGGTCAAATCATTTTGAGTTTCCAAAACCAAAGATTATTTCATTTTATAACCTTTCCAAGTATTTTAAACCATTAATGATGCTCAACTCATCATCTACAACAAAATACTCAAAATCGTCATTTTGACCCAAAACCTCCAAACTTACCCAAATACACAACCACTTGAAATTAAGTTTAGGAATCAGTAAAATACTACATTCACAACAAGTATTTGAGTTTATAAGTTTAGATTTGAACTCATACTCATGCATTTACAAAATGACCCATAATGCAATAATCTGTATTTTTCAACAATTTATAAATCATTTTATACCAAATATGCAACCTTACCCAAATACTCACACATTTGATAAATAACAAGTAAAACACGTTAATACTTTAAAATGGACGTTTTTGGCATGTACAAAGTTTTCACAAAGTATCTTGAACTCACCTTGCTAGATTTATGCTAAATCTAGGTTTTACCCCAATACCGAGTTCCATTCGGTGAAGAATTTAGATCCTTGAGCTATAAATCTAGATCCATGGTGAAATCCTTCCAAGAACACCTACATGACTGCCAAAACATACACAAAACAAACCCAAGAGAGAATGAGAGTTGTTGGTGAAAAACCCAAACCCTAGATTTGAGATTTCGGAGAGGTGATCTTACCTTCCACCCTATGAGCTCTAAAATCATCACGTAAGCTCTAGATATCATTATTTCCATGTTCAAGAGCTTCCAAAGACGAAACCATAGCACTTTAAATCGCCCAAATCGGAGCTGTGATGAAGAAGTTATGGCCAAATGAAGAAAATCCCGAATTTAACCACTTGAGACCGCCCGCGATCATGCCCCGCGATCATGACATGTCATGATCGCCCGTGTCACCCCAAAATACTTATTTTCATGTCTAAGTCACGGTACCACTTGTGCGATTATGACATGCTATCATGCCACTGTCATAATCGCTGGGCATGATAGCCTGGACCATTCCGAAGTGTTTTTCCCACTTTTCACCCGTTTTGATCCCGTTTCCCGTCTAGCAAATGATACCCAATATAAATAACTTCAAAATACTTATCTCGATGATTCTAAGAGCGGAACACAAAGAGGACCCGGTATTCCACTTTACCAAAGGCCCGGTTGATGCATTGTGCCATTGTCACTAAAGCATGACACAATTGTTGGGACCACCAACTACTTGGTACCATCGGTGCTATTGTGACGGATGTCATAACCGCATGGCACAATAGTCGAGACGACCATACTCTAAGTACCATTGATGCTACTGTGACAGATGTCACTCTCATATGGCACTACTGCTCAAACTCTGAATTTATCGTTCGGTTATTGAATCGCTCGGATTAATACTTCCTTTTACTGGGACAAAAATCAGGGTGTTACAATCCTCCCAACCTTAGAATGATTTCGTCCTCGAAATCTATCACCATCGAATACTCAACCCAAAAGAGATGCATTTGACGTTTCAAGAATACCACACCATCCAAAGCACAGCCCGGTAGATGACCCGTCATTCATCCTTCTTTATTAGGATGATGACCTAGATTTCAAACCTCAAAGTTACTCCTAATTTACCATTGTATTGACTCCTCCACCATTAGAGTCTTAGTTGCCTCCCAACCTTATGTGACTCCTACTACCTGGAGTGTGACTTATGACCTCAATGGCTCGCTTCCATAATTGATGCCCAAAATGAACTTACTCTTAAATTTTATAACCACCTCTATCAAACTGGGAGGTTCTTCTCTCTTACCTTCTACCTTTCGATATTTTTCACAAAACTCATCCGACTATAACCGAACCCATTCCCTTCGAACCAGATTACCCACTAATATGTCGACCTTACCCAGATGGTAAAGGAATTCCGGACAAGCAGTTCTGAAAAGACCGCTACTGTGCGACATTTTAACTTCAAATAATCCAAATCTCTTTAAATAATAGTTTCCGCTTAAGGTCTACCTTAATATTCACACTAAATTTCTCCAATACTCAATACCGTGTAAGATTTACCGTCATTTTCATGACGAACGCTTTTCACTAACTTGGTCCAGATCCACACCACCGCAAACCAAAAGCTAGAATAACACAAAGCATGCCAATCCCTAAAGAACTATTAGACTTCCTTAGCAACTCAAATGATCCTTATCAAACATCACTATTCACTAAATTCTATTCTCCTCAAGTTCACCGCATAAAGCTTTCGAACACTTACTAAGATTCAATTTAGGTACCCCAAATACAACACTGCTTCTTGACCTCAAGAAAATCATAAGTTGACACCTAAGTTTGTAAAGGTTAGTACCATGAATATGCATCGACCGATGATGTCATCTCAAGTTGACACTTAATATGAGAAGTCGAATCCCATAATTACCACCCTCTAGTACTTGATCCCTTGATTCTTTGCAATCGCGCTGAACATCAAAACTATACTTCCCAATGGACAACCCAACAAATCGTCCCCATTCACTAAACTCACCAAGATGAAACATCCTTAACACACAAACTCCAACCAAACAACTCTTTGAAGCAATCAATCCCATAAACTTCGACCCGAAGGTTGATGAAACAAGAAGACTATCACATAAAATAATCCGGAATACTTCAAAGTCTAATACTTCTAAAAGCTCCTATATACACCGATCGTTCAAACCAACTTCCCAAAATTCAAAGCCATCCACAAGCCATGCAATCATTACTAAATTCACGGAGCCTCATCGTCCCACATATGCAATACCCACCACAACATGACGTTTACCTCCAAGTGTTCCTAATGAGTTCAAGGTTTTACAAGTATATGACTAAGCAAATATGCCAATTTTATTTATCAAAGATTTAACAAATATGAAATCTTTATAACCATTTCACACATGTATTGCCATCATGTATGCAAGAGAAATTCATGCACTAAAATAGAGTGCTACAAAATGTTTGTACCAAATTCTCCAAATGTTTTCTTCTTTTAGCCTTAAGAAGGCACAAAGTAAAGTTTCTCAACAATAATAGCATGCATCTGTTTACTTTTTCAAAACTATCCAAACGTTATATGCATGCATCTGGGTCACCTTATGAAATCAACTTGATTTGGGTTTCAAATTTGAAGCCAATTAACAAAATGCTTATGCTTTTCCTGAATATTGGCTACATAACATAAAGATGTTACCATTAGAATGTATGCAAACTCTATGCAACAAATGGTTCCCATAAAGTTAAAATAATACCGATGGGAACTTTATATTTTTGACGACTTCAAAATATTTATACCCAACATAGATGACGTGGAATAAAATTCTCAACAAACTCTCATACCCCAAAACCGACACTAAAACAAATCCAAAAATTCCAAAATCTCAAAATTGACTCGTGAATAGTACGCTATTCACGCACCCAAAATTTAACTGAAACTCGTAAACGACCGTAGGAGGTACGATAGTTCATGCATTTCAATCTTGACCCAAAACTCACGTACACCAAATAATTTTTCAAAACTCGTAAAAAAACGATATGTGTACGTTTCTCGGAACAACAAAACAATTTAGGTTAGTTTCAAATTTAAACTCTCTTGAGATATAATTTCAAAATTTGCAATTCTAGCAAAATAGCATGGATTAAATTCTTAGTGCAATTTTCATGCAACTAAAACGATTTAACAAAATCCAAGACATGGCTACACTCTTGAGTGTGCCCAAGACATTTTTCAGAATGATTACCCCTTTGACAAATCCGAAATAATTTTGCAATTTATTTCTAAAACAAATGTCGTGCATGCATCCGGTTGGGACCCAACGTCTTAAACCATGCTTGCCAAGTCCACCACAAAGCCAACATTGCAAAGTTTCATATCTTAAGACTATTATCCACCACTAACATCCATCGATTTACAATTTCCTCTCGGAATAAGGTTGATTCAACAAGCTTATGGTTCATAACTAATCATTATCTTTGACCCAAAATGGTCGGCTTAAGATAATCACCGTACTTATATGTCATTCAAAGTGACATTGCTACATCCATCAAATCTTTCAACGGTCACTGCCATAAGAACTCATTCACTACCCCATCGATCACCATGACAATGCGTCTCAAGCACACATACGTAACTGTAAATTCCTATTATCACCGGCCGGATAATAATACAAATTTACCTCACATGCGGATCCTTGTTACCATCATCATGTTTCTCGATTCTAGTGCATCTATTAACCTCTAAACATCCTATCTTACAGTGTCTAATTGTGAAATCTCACATCTGCTCACTTAATCACTACGCTAGTTTGAGTCTAGGCATCTAAATCAATACCTAAATCTCTCAAACTTATGCTCTGATACCGACTTGTAACACCGTCAAATCTGGAAAAAGCGACCAATTTAAAATTTCTAATATTACATCAATAAATAACTTTCCTCAAACCAAAATTAGTAATAACCCTCTACAACAAACAAAACAAGTCCTATACAAGACCTACTTACGGTTGGGTGTTACTAAACCAATAAGAGTCGCTATCTCCGAATGCGGAAAACGTCACCAAGAGTCTTTATTGTGCCACTTCCTAGCACTCAAGTCCATTCGTGTCGCTAGTACCAACCCCCACGATAACCTGATGCACATGCCGACAAAGAAAAAGGGTTAGGCTTAACGCCTAGTGAGCTCAAGAGTTTTTAACATATTTATGATTGATTTGAAACCAAAAGATTTGCTTGATAAAATATAATTCTCAACGGAAATAACCTTATTATAAAAGCAACGTCTTTCCCCAAATTCAATAGTCCCATAATAAAAGTTTTAGACCAAAATGACATTAGAAGGGAAAACTTTAAATAGAAATATTCTTTTAACGTAATACCTATTTCCAATACTCACACGACCATGATTGAGTTTATAAACGTGGAGATAGAAAACATACCTTTAACCATGTTTTATAAAACATTAACTCAAGCGGACCTTTAAAGGGATAGAAATATCCGAATTTCACGGCGGATTCCCGATCATACCATCTTTGGTGACAGATACAAAAGTAGGTCACTACTCGATTTTGAGCAACTATAGGAGTCAATGGCAATCGGTCAATAACCGATTATGCACCTTAGTACACGGCCCCCGATGGCTCCTATGAAAGCCCGCGCAATGGTCAATGGCAACCGGCAATAACCGATTATGCACCTTAGTACACGACCCTCGATGACCCTAAATCGCGCATGCATAGAGTCAATGGCATCCGGTAATGATCCGGAATTATACCCAACGGTAGGAGGCCCCCGATGACTTCTATGCGACCAAAAAGGGACAACAATCCCGCCTTTAAACCGACTATATGCCTATGGATCCATTACATACTAGTCCTACTATCGAATACATCAACGAGACGTATTACTAGTTTTCCAACCTTGAAAACTCTTTTCAACAAACCATCTCCTTTCAAGTCTAAGGTTTACCAAAAATTAGGTCAAATCATTTTGAGTTTCCAAAACCAAAGATTATTTCATTTTATAACCTTTCCAAGTATTTTAAACCATTAATGATGCTCAACTCATCATCTACAACAAAATACTCAAAATCGTCATTTTGACCCAAAACCTCCAAACTTACCCAAATACACAACCACTTGAAATTAAGTTTAGGAATCAGTAAAATACTACATTCACAACAAGTATTTGAGTTTATAAGTTTAGATTTGAACTCATACTCATGCATTTACAAAATGACCCATAGTGCAATAATCTGTATTTTTCAACAATTTATAAATTCCAATAATCAAAGAAATATTCAGACTGAATATAGTATTTATTCAGTCTGACTAATGCTTATTCAGATTGAATACACATTATTTAGACTGAATAAATATTATTAAGTCTGACTAATGTTTATTTAGATTGAATAAACATTATTTCAGACCGAATAACAATTATATTCAATTTGAATATTTCTTTGATTATTCAGTTTGAATATGACATGTGTCGCGCTCTTATTTGACCTCACGTTCACAATCAAATTTGAGTTCTCATTACCCACCTATATATATATATATAGGGGAGGGATCATACGAGAACCACCCATCTTTTAGGGAACAAAGGGACACTTTGTGGACCACATATGATGTGGGTCCCACATCATATGTGGTCACAAGGTGTCCCTTTATTCCTTTAAATTTACAAAGTTCTCGATTGAACCTTCCTCTCTCTCTCTCTCTATATATATATATATATAGGGTTGGGTTCACGTGAGACAAGTCTGTTTCTGTGAGACCGTGAGACCATCTTTTTACTCTTGAAACTTCACAACAAAAACACTGTGAAGGTAAAAAAATCCGATGGGTTCACTGAGACCAACCTGTTTCCGTGAGACCTGTCGGAGACCCGTAAGACCACCTTTTTGCTCTTGAAACTTCACAGCAAAAACACTGTGAAGGTAAAAAACATCTAGTAAAAATACTGTGAAGGTTACCTTCATAGCAAAAACACTATGTAGGTTACTTTCATAGCAAAAACACTATAAAAATTCATATTTTTTTTTATCTTCATAGTGTTTTTGCTTTGAAGTTTCAAGTGTAAAAAGGTTGTATCACGAAAACAGGCTGGCCTCACGTGATCCCAAGTCTATATATATATATATATATATATATATATATATATATATATATATATATATATATATATATTTAGGGGAGGGATCATACGAGAACCACCCCTTTTTAAAGGAATAAAAGGAATACTTTGTGGACCACATATTATGTGGGTCCCACATAATATTAAATCATTTTTGATTTAATATTAAATCATATTAAATCAGAAATTATTTAATATTATGTGGGACCCACATCATATGTGGTCCACACGGTGTTCCTTTATTCCTTTGAATTTACAAAGTTCTCATTTGAACCTTCCTATATATATGTATATAGTTGGGTTCCGGTGAGAAGGAGAGGTATGGTGAGAAGCGTAAGAAGAGAACACCACCTTTGGATGCACATAAGAATGAGATGCACATACGAGATATACCGGATCAACTCCTTTCTAAGGCGCAATTCATGGGTGGTTATGAGATTAAAAATGATCAATGGCTTAGATCACTTTTTACGCTTCTCACCTCAACTCTACTTCTCACATGATCCTATGCCTATATATATATATATGGCTGGGTTCCGGTAATAAGTGAAGTTAGGTGAGAAGGGTAAGAAGGGATCTCTACATTTGGATTCACAAGAATGAGATGCACCGAGATGAGATGCACCAGATCAATCCTTGTATCAAGCGTGATTCATGGGTGGGCATAAGATTAAAAGTGATCAAGGTTCAAGATCCATTCTTTTGATTCTCACCTTAACTCCACTTCTCACATGATCTCATGCCTATATATATATACCTATAAGTTCATTTGTAAAGCATCAAATATATGAGAAGTAGAGAAGTGATCCTAGCCCTTCAACTATAAAAGTACCGATCAAGATTTGAGGAGCTGATTGTGCAATACCAGACAATCCGGTCGCATGGTAACAACTATGAGGAAGATAAAGAGGTGGTTTTATAACTTTTACAAATATGCGACAAACAAATGCATTTGTAAACCCGTGTGATTCACATATGATCTATATATGTGAACCAATGTGATTCACATATGAACTATATGTGCATATGTCAACCCTTGTGCTTCATATACAAACTATATATAAACTCATGTGATTAACATATGAACTATATGTACATATGTGAATCCATACATATGACCATATATATATATGTGTGTGTGTGTGTATGTGTGTGTGTGTTATGTTGAATCTTTAGAGAGAAAATCATATAAGAAGTCGGTCAACTTACAAGAAGTGCAATAAGGCTAAATTACATGTGATTCTAGACTAAAATTACAAATGTTACAACATGTCTAGAAGGTGCGATTAGTCAACGCGACCAAGGTTGTGTGAAATCACACGAGCAAAAGCCGGTCAGCTTGACGTGTGTATATCACATGTGATTTTACTCTAAAATCACATATGATTTTACTCTAAAATCACATGTTATTTGACTTTTCTTATAAGTATCGCCTTCTTTTTAAACTCACCCTATATGTGTGTGTGTGTGTGTGTGTTTGTTTGATGGATATATAAAAAACGTAATAGTTGTTGAAGCATCAAAATGTTCTTGTTAAACTTAGTAAAATGATTTTCTAATTCCATAAAGCATAATTGTACGTATATTGTAAATTTTTATACACTAAAATATCAAATTTATATAACGACTATAGATAAAAAGAGAGAGTCACTAATTGAAGTAAAGTGGATATAACCATGGAGCTCATCACTCCCAAGAATAATATTTAAAAAGATTTTTTAAAGGATGAGGATCACCCTAGGCCAATCTGCCCATACATATACATATAACATTATAGTTTTAGGATCAAAATCAACATCTTGTTCAAAATCGCTTTCTAGATTTGGATGTATATTGAAAGAATACGAGATTTGATCAAGAAAGAAATTTGATAATTTTGATAACCTAGATATATGATGTATGATCGAGAAAAAATCGATGGTAGAATTGTCATAAAACCAATGTTTTAAAACCCGGGTTAACCCGGTCGGTCGAACCGGTTGGACTGGGACCCGGGGTAGTGACCGGGTTAACTAACGCCAGGTTAATGTATATGGCCGACCAGTTTCAACCCGGACGGGTTTCTCAAAAACCCGGTTAAACCAGTGGTAAACCCGTTTCTCAAACCCGGTTAACCTGTTTTTATATTAAAATTTTAGTTTTTTTTTATAAAATGTGTGTTATGTGTTTTTTTAATGTATTTGGATTGATGTAAAACTTGTTGTTTATGCATTTCTGTTGATCCAATTATAATAAGCACAATGACAATAAACAGTTAATAGCAAAGTAATATGACACGAACAATGATTTAAAGAACTTACGTAGTCATATATCTCTTGAACGTATATGTATCGATTACAATCAGATTCAACTCTCTCTCTATAAATTATGAATCGACTCTTTCAAAGTAAAACCCTAACGTTCTATTTATATTGCTAGGTCTAGTCTAATTAAGGAAACAAGAGTTTAAGGAATTATAAACTTCCTTTTACAATAAAGCATATCTTTTCCTTATTTTGTCACAATTAAATAATAATAGACCTAACAATCTCCCCCTTTGTGGCAAAATGAGTCTTCATCTTCTTAGCTCGAACATGCCTTCAAATCTTCGTAGGGTTTGTCGATAGATAATTCTGTCGTCGATTATCTTGATCGCTTCTAAGAGAGAATTTCTTTTGTCATTGCTCATCCTTGTTGCGCTGTTTCTATCTGTAGCAAGTTCTGACGCAAGTCTGTTTCGGATTCCCCATAACGTACCGTCAGAATATGCAGCCACTTCGTGAAATCTGAGAAATCTTTTTTCTCTAGAAACATGCATCCAAACTACACCATGTACAGGACGAGTGATGACAGTGGCAACCAAAGTACTGTCAGGTACAGGCAATGATTGATCAGGCTTAGTAATATGTATCTTCTTTTGCTCGCTTTCGATCCCTCGTTGAAGATCATGAAGATAACTGTACCGAAGCTCTTTCTGAACATGTCTTACCACTGCCCTTAATGCCCTTTGCTCGTGTACGTTTCGGTTGCGCTTGTCTCTCAAATCGTTGTAGATGATCTCCAAGTCCATTATATCGAGATTTGCAAAATCAGCTTTAGAGAAGGAATACGTTTTACCATCTTCTCTTTGGACAGTGAAAACCGGGTACTCGACTTGAAAGATCCTTGCAGTGTCTATCTTCAAAATTTCGACAACCCTGTGCCTTGAGACCACTTCTGCTTGAGGTAAAGCTCTCATCCTCAGGATACGGAGATACTCTCTAACCTGAGCAGGGTCCATTTCCATCAGGAGATGAATGTGTGCCAGATCATCAGGTTTTGCTTCCTTGCGGAAGATCTTCTCCATAGTTTCCTCAAGATATGGCACACGGATCTGCTGATTCACCCATTTGGATTTACTTTCCGTCAACATTCTTTGCCACCGAATCTGATGAGGTAGGAGTCTTGGTTCGTTTTGTTCCCTTAAGGCATAGTTTCTTGCTGTATGCCTCAAGTTCACATAGTCTTGCTCTTGGAGTACTGGTTTGTATGGATCTCGGAACTAGTTTCGAAGTGAGTTTCGCAGACGTTGAACATCAACTCGTTCTTCATTTTGTTCGGGTTCGGCAACTTCAGTTGGTTCTGCTGTACTCTCGAATTCGATATCCGCAGGCTTTTCAACCGTTGGTGTATAGTCCTCTTGAGTCGTTGTAGTACGTTGCCTTTGTTGGGTAGATTGAGCAGGTGGTCTTGAAGCTGAGGCAGCAGCTGCTCTTAATCGTGATCTTGCCGTTTGGCGTGTCTCCCCCTCAGGACGATTTGGAGCGGAGCCTGGGTCGTCCTGGTGAGGTCTGGATGTAGATGTAGGAACTGTCGGACGGCAAGACTCTTGGATTTCGGTTCGAAGAGCAGTAATAGCACCCAGGATGTCATCCGTTTGGCGCTGTTGGGCATTTTTCAAGTCGGCGAGCTCTTGGTCAATGTGGGCGCGGAAGACATCGAACTCATGACGAGTTACAGTGGGGATTTGAAGATTGCGGCGAAGAAGACCCTCAAGCGAATCCTTCGGTTGGCCGGTTGCATTGGATTCGGCGAGCAGATTAACATACAACATCGACATGAGTTCATCGGTGTTATACTCATACCGATGCGGGGAATGAGGTCTATCTTCGAGGGGTGATGGTGGCGGTGGAGAGTGGCTGGTGCTAGGACGGCTGGAGTTTGCATGAGAAGGTTCGGCTTGTACAGGAGTCGGTTCTTTAAGACGTGCAGCTTCACGAATTTGGCGCACGAAGGCTTCTCTTTCGGCTGTCATTAGGACAAGATGTTCAGCAAGGGTGTCTCTTGCCCTTTGTAAGTGAGCAGCAATGAGTGCTTCGCCTTCTGGGGGAATAGAGAATGACGGAGATGTGGTAGCTGTATGGGTAACTCCAGGATCACTTAGATTGCCCGTTGACATAACAGTTGATTCAACTGTATGACCTACGTTCAACATTGGCAAAGATGTAGCGCTGGTAGGATTTCCTCCCAATCCTCGTGGAATGTCCGGAATGGACATCACTATGGGAGTTCCGACTGGACCACGGAGGCTCGCAGTGTGTATAGACTCGTGTCCCCTAGCTGGCTCTAGACTCGATGTGCACACAACCGAAGTCGAAGCAGGTGAGCTATTTCCTCTTGTTTCAATAGCTATGCCTCCCGAGTGGAGGGGAGCTAGATAAGGTGCTAGACTCACAAGTATTGTTGAAACTGTTGGCTGTTGGGAGCCTTCAAAGTGGCTAGGGGGGGCGTGCAATTGCGCTGCTAGGTCCACAACGACTTGTCCACTAGGCATACCCAACGAATGAATAGGGCTAGTGGACTCGGTTACCTGGTTGGGGGATATTGGACTCTCACTCTCTATCGTTTTTGTCTCCCCTTCGCTCATGCTCACTAATTCTTTTTCAATTTGTACTCCCTCCGTTCTCTTTATCTCTCCAACTGAGGTTTCGGGGAATATGTTCGACATAGATGGGGAGGATGTATTGGCTTCAAAGTCAAAGTCGAATTGAGGTTCCTCATCAGAAGGTATGGTAGGTGCGAAGGTAGGTGTGCGGATGATTGGTTCAGGGTTCGGTTCAGTTGACGACTCTTCATTTCCAGAACTGGAATCTGTGATAGAGGGTTGTGGGCCGATGCGGCTGACGGCTTGCACTTCTATTTCTGCAGTTCGTTGGCGACGACGGAGCGGTTGGTTGTCAGAATCATCCTCATCTGATGATGAAGAGCGGGGGCGGACACGTTGTCGGCTGACCAGTGTTTTGAATCGTGGAGTTGGGATAATGGGTCGGGTGCGGGGGTAGTTGGAAGTAGTTGGGTTGGGGGGGGGGGGGGCTGATCAGAAGCATCTCCCTCGTCATGTCCCCTCGCAGTACGCTCATCACCTACTCTTCTATTCTAGGACCCTCACCTCCCTCAATATTTTCCTCTTGGATCGGCTCTTGGGCAGGCGCAACCGGAGGTGGTTGGGCCATTAAGCCATGTCGCTTCCTATAGGCTATCACACTAGGTGCATTCTGATCAGCATAAGCGAGGAGCGCTTTAGGGATAGGCATGGTATAGTTGAAGACCCGATCATTTAGGCGTAGAAATTTAAGAGCACTGGTCGGGCCTAAGGGTGATCCGGCTCTTCTAGGGATGGCAGGTCGGGAGGTCATCATTGCATGGATGAAAAGTTGAAGAAACCGGTGAAACGGTACGAAGGCACGATTGCGAAAGTTGGATTTGTGTTCCACTAGTTCCACAAAGTCCGTCCAGATGAGCATCGCGTAGTCATAGTGACGGTTGAACGCGATGCCGTGAAATATTCGAAGAATCGCAGTGCTGGCCTTGTCCATGCCAGTGTGTTTGCTAGTCAGACATCGATTGACGATGGTGAATAGCGTGAACCAAATCTGAGGCAGGTACATCCTTTTGAACTGGTCGGGGCTTGTGAATGGTTCAGGGGATTCGTACCCAAGAGCTAGGATGTCGGCAATCAGCTATTGGTCGGTTGCAAAGGCGTCGTATGGGTGTTCGGCTGTGGCGAGCGGCAGGCAGAGAATGCGGCGAATCCTGGCTGGAGTTAGGCGGGTGACAAAGTCATCGATTTGAGCAGTGAAATGATGGTCACCTTCGTCCGGATGGTATGTCAGTGTGTACCAGAATTGCTGGAGGTAGAAAAGGGGTACTCGGTGGTCTAGTGCAAAGGCAAAGTGAAGTGGATGTCGTTGAAGAATGTCAAGGATGATTTGGTGTTCGAGAGTGATACCAAAGTCTAGACGGTGGTTGTTCGGTTTGATTTGTCGAAGGTAAGCTCTAGGCATCAAGAGGTCATCCCGGTTAGCTACGTTGATGCTTGGTTCTGTGGAGCGTTCGGACGGCATCGAGTTTTCATCATCTGATATGTTCGGATCATTCATGGCTGCCATTGGTTTATGAAATAAGACAGTTAGGCAAACCAAGTGTAAAGTTAGTGTATTGAGTCTTAACAAAAAAAGTGCTAAGTCTTTTTGTCGAGTCCCATTGGGTCGATAACAATTGTTATCGAGTGCAATGGGATCGAGGAAAAAGGTGTTGTCGAGTGAAAGAGGATCGACAAAAAGACTTGTAAAAAATTAAGATCAAACCTGTGGAAGTGATGTCGAGGCATTGAGAATCGAGAAGCACAGGTTATCGATCTATGAGACTCGATGGAAAAAACTTAAACATTTGATAGGTCATGTTATCGAGTCTTATAGAGCTCGATGAAAACACTTAAGGATTTTCATCGACCTTGAGAGAATCGATAACAAATGTTATCGGGTTCCAAGGGATCGATGAAAATACTTAGTTGTTGTCATCGATCCTATTGGAGTCGATAACAAGTGTTATCGAGTCCTATGGGATCGATAAAAACACTTAGTGATTGTCATCGATCAAGAGGTTATCGATAAAATATGTTGTCGAGTCACAAGGGCTCGATAAAAACACTTAGGTAAAACGATGATGTTCTTATTCATCTAACATGGGTCGATAAAAATTCAAAGGTACAAAGAAGGACTCGATAAAAACGCATAAACCAGTCTAAAAACTTCTAAGTGCTCAGATTCCAAAAAGGGCCTAAAACTAAGGCAAAATCCTATTGCTAGGTGCGATTAGTGATAGGGAATACTTTTAGTAAAGCACTTAAGTCTAAAACCCATTATTTACCCACGATTTTGACTGATGAACAGTCAAAATCGGAAACCCATATAAAAACCCAAAAAAACGAACAGTCATTCCACAGAAAGCTAATCATGCAATGGATTTAAGAACAAAGTGCAAGAATTAGAGATGATAAGGGGAGAAATACGAACCTGGTGGTGCTTTCGAATCTAAAAAACTCGAAGTTTTGAGATTTTGATCTTGAGAGGGTTTTTCAGAGAGGGAAATTCAAAAATACTTGGGGAAGAAGACTGTGTAAGAGTGGGGCCCGATGTCTTTAAATAGTGGTCATCGAGTGATGACACGTGGCAGTTAGTGATAGGGCCGATGAAAAATTTCCTGTTATCAAGATGTCGATTGGGGAGGTTATCGAGCCAGAGGGGGTCGACAATCCACTGTTGTCGGGCCCTTAGGGGCCGAGAACCTTACTTAATTTAATTTTTTTTTAAAATAAAAAACAGAAAACAAAAAGGCTCCCCCTTAATGTGTGCATACAGTGGTGTGCTCCCCCTAGGAACGTGAATGGATAGAAAAACGTACCTTGTTGCTCCCCCTTGAATGATGAACCATGGTGATATACACAGCGAGGTAGAAATAAAAATGAAAGAAAAATTTGAAAATACGGAACTGTAAGATAAAGGTCAAAATCTAAAAAAATGAGAACCCAAGTGTTATGCAGATTGGCTCAAAGAGTAAATGTGCAAAAACCCTTGGATAGACGTTTTTAAGGATTTTGAGGCACACAGATTTGGGATAATCAGGTTTTAAGATTGAGCATTCCCAACTTGGATACTAGGAACTGGAATCGTTTCTCATCCAGTGCCTTGGTAAACAAGTCGGCAAGCTGAAGTTCCGTATTAACAAAGTATAGTTCAATTGTACCTCTTTCGACGTGATCCTTGATGAAGTGATATCGAACGTCGATGTGCTTTGTCTTCGTGTGTTGAACCGGGTTGCTTGAAATGGCTATGGCGCTTTTGGAGTCACAATAGATGGGAATCTTGTTGAACCAGAAGCCATAGTCTTTGAGTTGAGTGCGCATCCATAGTACTTGCGAGCAGCAGCTTGCGGCAGCGATATATTCGGCTTCCGCGATAGATGTGGAGGTGCACGCTTGCTTCTTGGATGACCAGCTGACCAATTTGTCACCAAGGAATTGAATATGGCCCGAAGTGCTTTTACGATCGAGCATGCATCCGGCGTGATTCGAATCTGAAAAGGCAGTTAGCTCGAAACCCGTATCCTTGGGATACCATAGGCCAAGATTAGGTGTACCTTTTAAATACCGAAAAATCCGTTTGATCGCACTAAGATGAGATTCCTTTGGAGATGCTTGATATCTCGCGCATAGACAGGTGGCAAACATTATGTCCGGACGACTAGCCGTAAGATACATGAGAGAACCAACCATGCCCCGGTAATTTTTAGCATCCACATCTTTTCTCGAAGGATCAGCGTGTAGTTTTGAACCCGGGGACATAGGTGTACCAATCGGAGAACTTGACGTCATGTTGTATTTACACAACATATCCGAGATGTATTTTGATTGGTTGATGAATATTCCAGTAGAAAATTGTTTAATTTGAAGACCAAGGAAAAAAAAATCATCATTCCCATCATGCTCATGTTAAATTTGGCAATCATGAGTTCAGAGAACTCTTTGCATTGCCTTGGGTTAGTCGAGCCGAAGATGATGTCGTCCACGTAGACTTGAATGAGCACAATGTCACCTTTGTCCTTTTTAATGAAAAGAGGTTGATCGATCTTACCTTTGGAGTATCCGTTTTTCACTAAATAGGTAGACAACTATCGTACCATGCGCGGGGGGCTTGTTTCAATCCATACAGAGCCTTGTCCAGAATGTAGACATGATCTGGTTTGGAGGAGTCGACAAACCCGTCGGGCTGAAAAACATAGACTTCTTTACGCAGAACACCGTTTAAGAAGGCCGTCTTGACGTCCATTTGGAAAACCACAAAGTTCTTATGTGCTGCGTAAGCCAAGAACATTCGGATTGCTTCAATACGGGCGACGGGTGAAAATGTTTCGTCGTAGTCAATGCATTCTTGTTGACGGTATCCTTTGGCGACAAGTCTAGCTTTGTTACGTATGACGACTCCATCTTCATCTTGCTTGTTCTTGAATATCCATTTCGTGCCGATAATGGTCTTGTTTCGAGGACGGGGAACAAGGCGCCATACTTTTAGACTTTCAAATTGATTGAGTTCCTCTTGCATTGCCACAATCCAATCAGGATCATTCATTGCCTCATGAATGGATGTGGGTTCAATCTTGCTTATGAATGAAGAGAACATGCAATCATTGGCCGAGGCGGAACGCGTTGTAACTGGTCGGTTTGGATCTCCGATAATTTGTTCAACAGGATGAGAGCGGGTCCATTTGGTTGTATGAGGAAGCGGTTGAAATGCATTTGGATCCGGGGTGTCATCTTGATAAGAACCTAATGGAAGATCTTGAATAGATTCCAAAGATGGGGCCACGTTTGATGATCTTGTGGCACTTGTGATATCCGTCGGTGTTGAAGTGGATGGTGGGGGAGAGGATGTCGGTTCCGCAGGATTTGGTTGAACAGGCGGTTGAGGTTCAGGTGGAACAAGAGGAGCATCCGATGAAATAGTTTGATCGGGAGGAGCAGTCGTAGAGGTGCTTGGAGATGCAGCAGTTGAGACGGCTTCCGTTGTAATTGGCGGTCCGGAAGGATCCGAGGTCTCGACAATCTCCAAGGTAGGCGGGGGAATCTGGAGAGAAGTATCAGTGGACAGTCCAAAGTAATCCGAGTAGAAGTACTCGAATAGGTCATCCAGATTTGACATGGCAGTTTTGGACGATGAAGGTTCAGCGGGGTTGGGAGCAGGTTCCGAACGAATGTGATCGGAAGCTAATATACCGGTGAGTGCGGGTCCAGAAATGTCGTGTTCAGGAGCCATTTCGGGATTTGGATCGAATTGTACATTAACGCTTTCAGTGACGCAACGTGCGTGTTTTATGTAGACCCGATAAGATGATGCATTTGGTGAGTATCCGAGAAAGTAGGCTTCATCGGATTTCGGCTTGAGTTTCCCACGATCTTTTTTTTCATTGAGTACGAAGCAACGAGTGCCAAACGTTCGAAGATGCTCGATTGAAGGAACGCGATCGTAGACCAAGTGATAAGGTGTCTTGTAGAAGCGTTTGTTGATGATGGAGCGGTTTTGAGTATAGCAAGCTGTGTTGATAGCTTCGGCCCAAAGGTGGAGAGGAAGCTTTGAAAAAGTAAGCATAGTGCGAGCGGCTTCAACAAGAGTTCGATTTCGGCTTTCGACCACACCGTTTGTTGTGGAGTACGAGCTGCAGAGAACGTGTGGGTATACCAACCGATTCGAGGTAACCATCAAGGGTACGGTTTTTTAATTCAGTTCCATTATCGGTGCGGATGGTTTGTGCAGTAAGTTCTAGCTTGACTTGAATGGCTTTGAGAAACATGATGATGGTGTCGGGGGTTTCATCCGTTGATCGAAGGAACTTTACCCATGTGAAGCGAGAGAAATCGTCCACCATCACTAGAACATACTTTTTACCATGTATGCTTTGAGTCCGCATCGGGCCGCACAAGTCCATATGAATGAGTTGAAGAGGTCGAGTCGAGCTGTGAACTATCTTGGGTTTGTGAGAGACCTTCTTCATCTTTCCCATCTCGCATGCGTCACAGAGATGTGGTTTGTCGAATTTAACAGATGGGAGGCCTGTGACTAATCCGTGGATGGAGTGGCGATTGATGTTCTTGAAGTTCAAGTGAGATAAGCGACGATGCCATAACCAGGTCTTTGGACTACAAACGTTTGATAGAAGACAAACACTTGAGGGGGCGTTTACTTGGGAAAGATCGATCGTGTAGAGGTTGGCCTTGCGTGTGCCGGTTAAAAACTCCTTTCCATCAAACGTGCGAACACAGCATCTATCGGGTCTGAAATTTACTTCGAGTTGCTTGTCACAGAATTTTCCAATGCTCAACAGGTTGTGGCTTAGCCCTTGTACATAAGAGACGTTGGAAATGGTGATGTTGTTTTGAATGATATCACCATATTCTTTTATCGGTGCCAAGTGATTGTTGCCAAATTTGACGAATCTTTTCAGTGTAGTTAGCAAGCAGCTTCTTTTGTCCGGTCATGTGTTTGGAGCATCCGGAATCTAAGTACCACACATGACCGATCTGCACAAAATCAGGCAGATTTAGGTACCCATTTGTAAATGGGTCCATCATGGTTAGTTGACTTTGCACCCTTGGGTACCCACTTGTGGTGAGACTTATGGGCGTTAGTCATTTGCTTTCTCGGAACCGTTTTAGAAATGGATGATGAATGATAAAATTTGTGATTAAATGAATTATGCAGGTCCGGAAAATAACCATAACCATAATCAATAGGAGGTTTACAAACAAAATCATTCACACCACAATTAGAGCAACAAATTTTATTACGAGAAAATTTGATTAAATGTCTAAATGAATGAATTTGATAAGGAAAATGAAATCTAGAATTGTTTCTTTTGACATTGGAATGTAAAAACTTGTCTTCTTTGCGGGGTGTTTGTTTTGTAGTATGTGTGCCCTTTTTGACCCAAACCGACTTGGTTTCTAAAGTATGAAGCGCTGAAACATTGAAAGGAACACGGTTAGATTGGTTTTCGTTTGTTTATGAGTGGTTGGATTTTGACTTGTGGAACACTCCGTTGGTTCAATAGGCAATGAAACTGTTTCCATAGGTTGTTTGCCTTTGTCTAAGAATTCAGTGTGAGTAGGAAGTAGAGGATTGAAATCAAACTCATCACACATGTCATTTAAACACTCGTCCGATTCAAGTGAAGATTGGTTAGAAAGGACATCTAATTCAGCATTGATTTGTTCGTCGGAATAGGAACATTTTTGTTTTGGAAGATTGGAATTTGGGTCCATTTTGAACAACTCTTCGCAATTATCTAAATAATTGCTAACGAAGGCTTTACAAGTTGAAACGTTTGAAATAGTATCATTTTCACGAGTTTTGTTCAATTGTAAAGTCTCGTTCTCAAGTTGTTGTATTTTAAATAAAAATGATTCCTTTTCCTTTTCCGCCAAAGAACGTTCAGATTCCAACACTTGTTCGAGTTGAATAATTTTCTTTTCTAAAAATAGAGTGGGAATGTACGGTTTACATTCAGGAATCTTGTTTTGAAGTTCTTCGGCTGAATAAGATGGAAAGTAGTTGTTTGGAAGAGATTCACTTGAAGATTCCTCTTCTACTGTTTGAGGATAGCAGAAAGGTATTTGAAAATAGTTTTTGTTTTGTCTCTTCCAGTCTTCTCTCTCCTCAACACTAGGGTCCGGTTTCATAAATTGAATTTGGTAATCTGGACCAAGGTTCAGATATTCGAATTTATAAATCGTCGGAGTATTATAGATATCCTTTGCTAAGTGTTTTGGGTTTTCAAAACCTAATCCGGCTTTGGAGCTTAAATCTTTCGGTGCATTTAAGTGAATAGTGTGTTCAGTTTGACCAAGCTTGTAAAGTTTTAATTCCAACGTTTCGAGTTTTTCTAATAAATCTTGTCTTTGAAAACTGACAAAGTCAAACTTTGATGAAAATTTGGCAGTCTCATTCCTAGATGTTTGAAGTTGAAGTGTGAGATCAGATATTTGTTGTTGGAAAAGATCATTTTCTTCTTTTAAAACCATTTTCTCCGTTTCGAGATTGTGTGCTATACTTTGAGTAGTGACAAGGTCGGTTTGCATAAGAAGCAATTGTTTATGGTTATTTTCAAGGCTTGCTTCTAAATTGGAAACCAAGAGTTTCTCGGTTTTCAATTTGGAGTGTAATTCCTTTAATTGACATATTAACTCTTGCAATTGAGATACAAAAGAGTCATAGTCAGAAGAGCTTACCTCGGGTGTGTAGTCGGAAGCGTGAGAAGGAGTGTCATCAGAGTAAGCCATTAAGCTGAAATGTGCTTGAGTATCCCCTTCCATGTCATCTTCATCATCTTGATTAAGCCATTGTTCATCTTCAGCTAGAAGGACTTTACCGGCTCCTTTTTGTTTGGACAACATCAGTTTGTAAGTGAAGTAGTTAGAGTCCTTCACTATTGGCTTCTTACATTCCCTTGCGTAGTGACCAGATTTTAGATCCCGAGGCATACCTTTGTTGATTGGGATTTGAGCGACGTGAGAATTTTTGTTGAAAATATTTTGTAAGGAAGGCCAGTTGATGTTGAAGTTTGGCAATTTCTGGATCATAGTCAAAATCTTCGTCTTCTAATTCGGGAAACATCTCTTGAGGAGCGGAAGAGGATTCTTTTGCCATTAATGCGATTGGATCCGGGTTCTTCTTTGAATTTAACCCCATTAGTTCGAGAACCTCCTCTTCATCTTGTTGAAGGGTTTCATAGACTTCATGAAGGTCAAGGTCAGCAAGATATTTGCTGTGTTTGATTTGATTAGCAAACCGGCGCCATTCCGGTTGAAGATTGCTAACAAATTTAACATTGTTTTCGATCTTTGTCTTACGAATTTCGTTTTTGCTAAGTTCGTTCACCAGTTGTACAAAACGGGTATATGTGTTCGTAAGACTTTCTCCATCTTTTGCCTTGAATTCTTCATATTGAGAAATGCAGTTGGTGATTTTGAGTTGTGTGCCAATCTTCGTTCCAAGCATGAATTTCTCTATGACTTCCCACATTTCTTTAGCCGTCTTCTTGTGGCTATCAATGTTCATGTAGATCTCATTTGGAAGGCTCATAAGTAGATAAGAACGGGCAAGTTGGTCACCTCTCATTATCCTCTTCTCGTTTGCATCCCATGAATTTTTGAGTTTAACTTCCCTTCGTGCGGGCGTAGGAGGAGTGCTGTTTGGCATAGCAGGATACTCCTGATAAAAAGGTGGAGGAGGACCTTCTTTGATTGAACTCATGATCTCATCGGCATAGTCATGGCGTTCAATGAAATCAAGGAATCTATCCATCCATTGAGAATATTCTCCCGGAAAGAGAATTGGAGGCTTGGTGTCTGATCCAATGGCCATTGCTTCTTGGGTGGTCATTGTACTTTTTGGTTGGACCTCGATCAATGAGTTTTTAAAAATTTCTGAGTTGTCGCTTGAAACAGTAGGTTATTATCGAGTGACAAAGGAGGACGAAAAAATATCGATTGAAGGATTTTTATCGGGTGTGAGGGGCTTGATGAAAATTGTTATCGGGTGACTAAGGATCGATAATAATTGTTATCGAGTGAACAAGACTCGATAAAAATTGTTGTCGAATTGAATGAGACTCGATATAAAAAGTTATCGAGTGAACAAGACTCGATAAAAAATGTTGTCGAATTAAATAGACTCTAAAAAAATTCTCGAGTGAACAATACTCGATAAAAAATTTGATTAAGCAAATTTATCGAACACTGACCTATTCGATCAAAATTTTCTCGATTCAACAGGACTCGACAAAAAAATACTTTAAATCTGAGTTTTCTGTGATTGATAAACCAGAAAACAAAAACACAGTTTTCTTGACTAAAAAGAACTAGTCTTTTTATGGACAAGACTGTCTGGGTTTTTGAATTTCTTATTTGTTCAATTACGAAAATTATCAAGATTACGAGAATTTATGATTTTACTAAGGAAATCTTTAGTAAGAAAAGCTGCAGGAGTCACAAGTTCCTGAGTTTCTTATGTAAAGATATTCAAAAGTAAACAAAATAAATTAAAGTAATTTTAATTAAACAGATTCAAATATTTCATGTAGGGGTCGATAAAAATTCAAGATTTTGTGAAGTTGAATCGATAAAAATTCAATCAACAGAAGAGACGTTCGAGAAAAATTCAGTGATCAGTATGAGGTACTCGACAAAAATCAGAATGAAGTTTTATCGGGTAAAGCATGAAGTAGTAAGACTCGATAAAAATTCAATGAACAGCAAAATTTGCAGAAATCGAAATAAGTACCTTCTGTTTCGTGATTTGCTCAGAAAATCGTAAAAACTCGTGATCTCAGACTCTGATACCACTTGTTGATCCCATTATAATAAGCACAATGACAATAAACAGTTAATAGCAAAGTAATATGACACGAACAATAATTTAAAGAATCTACGTAGTCATATATCTCTTGAACGTATATGTATGGATTACAATCAGATTCACCTCTCTCTCTATAAATTATGAATCGACTCTTTCAAAGTAAAACCCTAACGTTCTATTTATATTGCTACGTCTAGTCTAATTAAGGAAACAAGAGTTTAAGGAATTATAAACTTCCTTTTACAATAAAGCATACTTTTCCTTATTTTGTCACAATTAAATAATAATAGACCTAACAATTTCTAATGTTGGAATTTGTGGACATCAAATTATTATTTTATATGTATGTATGTATGTATGCAGGAAAATGAAAAAAAAATACAAGGGATTAAAGGAATTATTGAAACCGGTTAACCCGGTGGTTGAACCAGTTAACCCGGCACCCGGTCATCACACCGGGTCAACTTTAAACCCAGGTTTTAAAGCATTGCATAAAACCAGATTGAACTTGTTAGAATCGTTAATGGGATTGATATCATATATCGCCGATTAGACTTCCATTGTTGTCATAAAAATGAGGGTGTATTGATCATATATAGCAGACGCTTTCTGCTATTCATTCTATAAAATTTGATTATTTAATCTAAGAGCTAGGATCACTTCTCTAATTCTCATATATTTATTGTTTCTCATTTGAACTTTTCCCTACATATGTGTGTGTGTGTGTGTATATATATATATAGGGGAGGGATCAAATGAGAACCACCTCTCCTTAAAGGAACAAAGGAACAAATTGTGGACCACATATGATGTGGGTCCCACATAATATTAAATCATTTATGATTTAATATTAAATCATAAATGAATTAATATTACGTGGGACCCACATCATATGTGATCCACAAGTGTCCCTTTGTTCCTTTAAAAATGTAAAGTTCTCATTTGGACCTTCCTCTATATATATATAATATATATATATATATATATATAAGGGTGGGTTCAAATGAGAACTCAGATTTGGTTGTGAACGTGAAGACAACTGAGAGTGCGACACGTGTCTTATTAAAAAAAATAGATCAGACTGAATATAGTGTTTATTCATTCTGAATATACAAAGAAATATTCAGACGGAATTTAGTATTTATTCAGTCTGAATAATGCTCATTCAGTCTGAATATTTCTTTGTATATTCAGTCTGAATAATCTATATTCAGACACGCGTCGCGCTCTCATTTGTCCTTACGTTTACAACCAAATTTGAGTTCGCATTTGAAATTTCCTATATATATATATAGGGGTGGTTTGTTACACAAATCATCTCATCCATACAACTCAATCAATTGAAATAATTATGGAAATAATAGGGGTTCATTTATTATGATTTGAATATTCAGATGATTAGAATTCATTAATTCTAATTAACATTTTATATTAGGAAAGAATCAAAATATTTATGAAAGTCATATATTTATTAGAGTAGTTGTATTTGCAACACACGTTTTAATTATAGACCATCCAATTATAACAAACTAAACAAACTAATCTTAGGCGTCTATCTAGTCTAATAAATATCTGATTTTATTTTGTTACATAATCTAAAGTCATGATCGTAATAAATAAATCTTATCATCTTCCATATATATTTCAATCATAATTAATGAACCACGATAATTGTTCATAAATATCTCTATTATTTTTTAATATAAGAATTGATTATGGTTTGTATAGTTTGTTAAAATTAGATTAGTTGTAAATGGAACATTCCTTATATATGTGTTTGTGTGTGTGTATATATATAGAGAGAGAGAGGGACAATCTTTTAGAAACTCTATGAAGAGTATAAAATTTGGAAACCAAAAGAAAACCAATAAAAAATATTTTTTTTGTAATTTTTTTATCAAATGTTATGATTTAAGATATTGTCTTACATATGTTTGTGTTCATATGAAACAAATATTATATGTGATAAAAAACGATGGTTCTGCTAGAGTTTACTATAAAAGGAAAAAAAAAGAATAAAGAAATTGCTTATTTATACAAGAGGTTGAGGAGTTTGAAACTAGATGAATCATCCTATAATGTGGCATCCTCACACACACCCCATGCCACCATAGAACACCTCATCACCAATTCCTTTTTGTTAATAAATATTTGACAACCCTTGTTTATTTTTAGTTCTTATAATAAATATTTGAGAACACCATTTTTTATTATTTTTTTCTTTTATTAATATTTAACAACCCCATTTTCTTTTCTATTTAGTTTTAAAACAGATTGTTACAAATCCCCCTCCTTACAAGAGATTTTGTTCTTGGAATCTATTTTCCTTGGAATAGATCTGAAAATTTCGTCCTTATTTCCTTCTCATTTTCTCAAATGGCATTCTGACTTTTATGATATTTCTACTATACCTTAACCAACATAACCTCTTTATTCCTCAATATTTGAATTGCTCGATCAACTATCCTTCCTCAGTTTGGATACATGAAATGTATTATGTGTTTTTTGTAGCTCATGTGGCATTTCTAGTTGATAAGCTACTTCTCCGACTCTTGGATTATTTGAAAGGGTCCTATATAATGAGGACTCAACTTTCCCGGCCTTCTAAATCTTATCGAACCTTTCCACTTAGCAACTTCTGAGCATAACTCGATCCCTCACTTGAAACTCAAAATACATTCATCTCTTATCAACATAGTTTTTTTGTCGGTCTTAAGCTGCCTATAGCCTTTCCTAAATTTGTTTTTACCTTCTATCGAGTTTATTGAATTAGCTCTAGTCCATCATTTCTTTGTTTTCAAAGTTATTGCAACATACTGGAGTTCGACAATTTCTACCATAGATTACTTCATGTGGAGCATATATTGTTATACGAGAATTCTATTAGGATGAAATCCATTGAAATTGGAAAATTGTAAGGGGAGAAAACTGATTGATTGAAGTTTAGGGACGAGAACCGTCATAAAAGATAAATGTTGGGGATGAAAACCGAACTTTACTCTTTTATTAATAAGGTATTTTTATCAACTAACATTAAATCAATTTAGTATATTTATTATTTTCTTATCTTAAATAAGTTATTAAGAGTAAACTTAGATATCACTGTGTCACCATGTGCTTGTATAAAAATTATAGATTGTGTTTCTCCAATTTTTTATCTATTGCATATATATATATATATATATATATATATATATATATATATGTTGCTTCACTATGTAATGGATTTCCCTGGAGTTAAAATTATTTCCTTAAGTTAAAGACTATTTTCATATTTTTACATTTTTCTTTGACATTCTCTTTAAAATTTATATTATATTTAAATATTTATTACTTACTATATGTATATATTATTAGTACACTCCCTTTGTATTTTTTTCCCCCGCCCCCGCCCTTTACAGGTGACTCTTCCCCAACCCTCACCTTTAAAAAATGTCAATGAATCTCCCCGACCACTTTTCCCTCCCTCGTTACAACAAAATGAAACCAAAAAAAATGATAATAATGACCAAAAAAACCCCTTGATTTAACGAAACTTGTTTTTAACATAGTGTTACGGACACAATCGATAATCAAAATGAAACCACATGTGTTCAATCCATAATTTTCACATAACCAACAAAGACAATATTTGTAATTTCCTCCAATAGTATATTAGTTTAGTAATTTTATCGTGAGCATTATTTTTTGGTTACAAACACTTTTCAACTAAATGACCACTAAAACATTAATGACGAGAAAAAAAACAAATTAGATCAATTTGAAACAACTTTTTTGAAATACGGATCACTTATTAACCGATTTGTCATTATATTCATTGTAATGACCAAATTTTAATTATAACCCTTGTTATCTTAATTAATGTCACAGTAGTCACTAAAATTCTGGTCACTCAATTAGTTTTTCTTGTAGTATCAACTTCCTCATCATATCTTATTTATATATTGAAAGGTATACTATACGTCTTGAAACATCTGGTCTACCATGTTTCATTTGAATTCTTTGTTGGGTTATCGTTTGTTATGTGTATGGCTTTGATTAATAATCCAATAAAGATATAGTTGGTACAACATCAAAACAAAAACAAAGAAAACTAGAAATGGAAGAAGTTACCATAAAAAAACAAGAAAACTTCTAGGAGACGATGAGACAAGTTACCATTAAATTTGGATCTAGCAGTTCTTTAAAGAGTTTGTTTGGTACTAGTCCATCAAAAGTTTAGTCCTTGTGTTAGCATTTAGGTTAAGCTCTTTAAAAAGTTTGTTTGGTATGTAAATGAGACTGGACTAGATTGAGCAGATGATAACAAACATGTATATAGGTGAAAGTGTTGTGGAAGGTTTGAAGGATTATATTATGACATATATATAGTATAGTAATTTATCAATCTTGTCCTCTCCTTGATTTCTATTCCATCTATTTGATAAGACAAAAAAAAATGCATTTTTGTTCCAAGTTTTCTCATGTCCAAGAATAAATGTCACACCAAATATGCGACCTCAAATTTTTGTCTCTCCATGTCTTGGTTTGCATACCAAAATCTTGGTAAATACATTTGGCTATGTCCTAAAAACTCTAAATTATTTGAAAATAAGTAAGACTATCTTCAACAAAAATATGATGATTTTAAGTAAGACTATCTTCAAGAAATATATGATGATTTCAACAAGTGCATGCTCCAAAAGTTCTAGTGAAAAAGTAATAACAATTCTTGCATATTTCATTTTCCAATAGGTTCTTTGTGTGGATATTTTGGAGTTACTTTTTTCTTGGATAGATTATCAAATTAACTTTTGAAACTTTTTCTTAAACATATTCTCTAAAATAGAGAATTATTAGAGTTTTTTTTTTCCTTTTGACGGATTCTATAAACTCTAAAATAGAGAAAACATAGAGAGAAGGTAACATTCCTCAGATTTGATAAATTTTCTAAATTTAATGTTTCGAGAGAGAAATTTATTTTAAATTGCTTCCCACTCTCAATCTCTAATATCTCAAAAGTTTATTTAAAAATTTCAAATATTAAATGTATTACGTATTTTATTTATATATTATTGATGTTTAACTCTTTAAAATAAAAAGAATTGTTAAAATTGAAAGTAGATTTTTTGAGTTTTGATTTAATATTTTAAAGAATTATAAGAAGGGAAAAAACCCATTAGAGATGGTTAGGGGTTTAGATGACGTTTTGAAAGACAAAGCAAATGGTTTGCTTAATCAAGAATACTTTTTGTCACTATATTCTAATTATTATACCCCCATCAATATAAAATTATATTTATTATTATTAATTATTAATAAATAGTAATTATAAACTATTATATAATATTAATTGCAAATTATTAACTACTTATAGTCTTAAGTTATTAAGTAATATTAATTATATAGATTATTAGTTACATTAATTATTCTTATATTATTATTCAATAAATCTCATATTTGGAAAACAAATATAACAATTTTAAATATGTTTTCGTAAATTACATCAATATTAAAATCATATATCTTCTGTTTCATAAATAATAAAATCTTGATAAATGATTTTAATAAATATTTAATTTAGTTTATTAGACCTTTTTGATCATTTTAATTAGTTATTTAAAATCATCAATTCATTAAGTACATCTTTTCAAAAAATCTTATTTGACGGGGGTGTTTACAGTTCGGTCTGAACGGTTTAACTCCTCAAACTACAAACCAAACCGCAATGGTGGGTTTTTAGGAAACTTTTCAAACCGCGCAGTTTGGAAACAAGTGACTAAACCAGTCAATCGGATCTTAAAAAACAGCCTGGGCTGACCGGTTTAGACGGATTGCGCCTCTTATAGACTTTAAACTTAGGAAAACATAACATTCATATTCAAAAAGAAATTTCTACCAATATAACATTATTAGAATTATAAAAGATTTGAAATGTTAAACAAAACATAAACTAGAAAAAAAATGTTAAACAAACCAATAACAATAGTTAAAATCTTGGACAGTTATTGAGCAAGTCGAAGAACGATTTGAAATTTTGGATTTGAGGTTTGACAGACTTCAAAATTTTTCCAATTTAGATAGACTTGGTCAATAGAGAAACAAAAACAAAAAACATAATATCTCAGACAAACTTTTTTTAACAATGCAATATAAAATTGAATCTATAACATGAAAACTAAATATAACTAATATATGTGTATTTTTGGCAGTTGGTTCGGTCTAAACCGTTCAAAAAAGGTTCAAACCAGACCAGACCACCAAACCGCCAATAACAATCCGATTTGACTTGGTTTGGTCGGCTCAACAGTTGTTTTAAACACCTCTCGTATTTGGTTAGACAAATTCTATCCATACCCCTTCCTATCAAAACCTACATTTTTTTATACCCCTCGTACTAAATAACAAAATAACACTCAAAACAATTTTTTTTTAATTTTTACTTTTAACCCTTTTAAACAGGTGGACTAGCTAAAACAGGTGCTCACAAGCTGGTCCAAATGTGTGAATAAAGTGAATCAAGTTGATTAACCTAGAGATTATTTTGAAAAACATGGTGCAATTAGGAATATGTATCAAAACTTGTAAAAGTGTAGGAGTCCTATAAGATAGGGATGAGCATACAGACCGAAATCCCGAAACCGAACCGATCCCGTACCGAACCGGTACCGGTACCGGTACCGAATAGCGTTACCGGTTCGGTATTCGGTACCGGGATTTTTTCATATTCGGGATTCGGTATTTTCGGTTCAGTACCGATACTGGTACCCATAAATCCCGAACCGAACCGGGTAATATTAACGGACACTTTCAAATTGAAAAAAAAAAACCCTTTTCTTTTTGGATTGGTATAAAAAACCTTTTTCCCAACATTATATCTTCCATTTTTATACCAAATCCACTAAATTTTTTAAATTTTTTGGTTCTTGTAATATTCCCCCCAAATATCAATCTTTTCTTCATATTTCGGTTCCGTAATTTCTTCAAAACCCGGTTTCTTGTAATATTCCACCCAAATATTCCACACTTTTTTGACATGTATGTAACACTGTATACATACCAAATATACGTATATATACATATATACGAACGAAGCCCACTTTCTTATCGTTACATATTTTGAATGTCAAATTGTAAAATTAAAAAATTATTTTTTATTGGTGTTTTTTAATCTTTTTTAGGTCAATTTAAGTTGAATGAGTTCCTCCCCACTTACTCTACAATTAGAAAAACCATTTTGAGCTACGTAAAAAAGTTAGTCGCCCCTAAAAACGGTACCAAACGGTGTTAGTCCCGAAAATCCCGGTACCGAACCGGTACCGGTATCGGTACCGAATTTCTATTACCAGTTCAGTATTGGGTACCGAGATTTTTTCATATTCGGGATTCGGTATTTTCGGTTCGGTACCGGTTCGGTACCGAGCTCATCCCTGCTATAAGATAGTTATAGAAGATACATGTAGAAAGGCAATCAAAATTCCATATCTTACCAAAGGATCTTGTGTTGGCCTCCTACAGTGTAAAATTATATATATATGGATGCAGGTCAGTGTTTTTGATCCTGGCCGTTTAAATTGTTGCTGAGATCAAATCCTGACCGTGTAAAATAGGTATTTACAGTTATTGTTTTGCTCTGTGTGCGCTTTCTTCCCACTCCGTCTTCTATCCACGTCGCTTCCCCCAACCTCTACGACTTCACTCCCCCACGTCCAGCCCTTCCCCTTAACTTCCCTCTCGATTTTATTCCACCAACAGCAACAAGAAACACCCTTGATTAATCACAAATGCAATCCATTCTCCCAACCTCGACTTCTCATCTGATACCCCACGTCGCTCATGCTATATTCCGCCCTGCGATTGTTCTCTGTGGTATTTTTCTCTGATCCTCTCAAAACACGAAAGAAGACCGTGTAATTCTTCCAATCAGGTACTTTTCTTTCCCTTTTCATTTAATTTCTTCTTTGTTCTTCCACCAGAGAGAGAATCGTTGCTTCTTGATAATAGCATATACACCAAAAAGTTGATTCTTTCCCTTCTAAATCTCCATGTTCTCGGAATTGGGCTTTAACCCCATAATTCCACATTCTTTGTGCAGGATAATTATCATTCATCGAACGTGATTTAATGTCCACAGCTTCATCTGTCGTTCTAAATGGTTTTAGGGTTTCGGGAACCATTCTTCCTCTTCATTCGTGAGGGTGAGACAATTAGCTGAAGTTAAATTGAGGGCCCAGAAGAAATTACAGGTTCAGATGAGGAGTTTTCAAAGGTATATTATTCTTTTCTTCAAGTATAATGTACCCTTTTTGTCATGTGGCATTTTTACCCATCTGGTTTCTAACATAGATACTTAAATTTTAAAACTCTCAATACATCAGTGGAAGTTCGCATTTCTGTCATTGGGCCATCCCACATACCTTCAGGACTCGGATATTATCTCGAGTCGTTTTCAGGTCTGTAAAAAGGTTCTCTTTCAACGGATGAATATGGGTCTTTTGGTTATAGAGAAGAGATGTTTATGGTGCTTGGGAACAATATTTGGGATTGGAACACTCTTTACAATTCACCCAAGAGGTGATATGCTGCAAGTCAGGTACGACATGAGTGCTTTTAATATTTGTTGTTTTTATGTGTTTTAGTTAGCCATTTTTACACACTTTATAGAATACATTAAGATGATACTATGTATCACACAAGTTATTACCATGGTAAACATTTTTTGATTTTATTATCAAATGGAAATCACGATTTCTGTTATCTATGGTTTGCTTGGGAGTTGGACTGCTTATCTCATCAGTTCTGTATGTAGAGTATAGAACCAATAAGGAGAAAGAGAATGACAGGAAGGAGAAATAGCTTCAAGAATCATTTATTGGTCTTCCAATTGGGTATCTAGATATGTTTTATTATAATATCCAAGTTCATAACTGTAATCATAATTTGTGCATCCCTTTTTTATGTTACGGATATGTTCCCTCATTTTTAGTAGAATGAAGTCCTACTTTCTATATGCAGGATGGCTCTTCAAATGAACGAAATATTGTGAAATTATGTGCATATGCGGCTAAAAACCCTTTCCGTACCCTCAAAAGTCTGTGATTGCGTTATCTTCTTTCTCACCTTAGTTAGTAGGTAATGTTTAAATTTGAAATGGGATTTTTTAATATGGGAAACTATATAGATTTCAAATTATCTTGAAGAAAGATGCTACAAGGAGCTGTGATATCGTCATATCAAAATGGTTATTGTTATCACAGAGGTGTATAATAAGTTGCTCTGCACATGTAAAGAGCAAATGTAAGTTGTTTTTCTGTTTCCCTTTACTTCCACCTACCTTTTTTGGCTCATTTCCTAAATGGGTTTTGATGTTATGTGATAATTAGTTTGGGGTGGTCATTGTGAACTGTTTATAGAAGGATCAAGGCCCATCATTGAAATTTGTGGCAACATTTGGCTTGACATATGTTTTACTTATGCTGGTTTTTCTTTCTACTGAAGTTAATGTTGAAACAATTTACTCGAAGTTAGTATGAGAATAATATTGTCGCTTTTACTAAATTTTAGGGCATGCTACGCTACAAACCTTTTGAATGTTTGTATTGCACTTTTGGATGACAATAAACGAGATACAGTCCGTATAATAGGATGTCAGACCCTAACTAGGTTCATCTATAATCAGGTAACTTACGGGCTTTCATTTTCATTTAAGAAATCATTTATGAGAGTTTTAGGTGACTATTATGATACCTTTCATCTAAAATTCAAGATGAACATAGTTTTTGTAATACAAATTTTGAATCAAATATACTTTCTTGACCGCTAATACTAGAATCTAGGATTCCAGACCTTTCTTCAGTTAGGTTGTATTACTATTGTCTTAGTTATTTTATTTGAAGAACAATTCTATGGTGACTACAACTATCAACACTCATGCCCTTCAAAATAGAGAAATTGACAATTGTATTGAAAACTAAATATGCTAAAATTGTATTATCTGCGTTATTTTTTTTTTACTATAACGGTTATCGTGTTCACATATTTTCGTGCTTTTGGGATGTTATTAACAGGTGGATGGAAGTTATGCTTATGATCTTTGTGCTAGCCCACAAAACTCAGGAAGGAGATGAGAAAATTCACTTAAGGGCAGCAAGCTTGCAATGCCTTTCAGCCATGGTATAAGCTAATTGAAACGAATAATGAATTGGATACTTCTTTCTCATATGCATTTGATTTGACTGGTTAATACGTACACGAGATTACAAGAGACATAAAAGGAAACTAAATCAGGAAATATGACAAATCCCTCAATTTAATGGATTCTAACTAATTCTCGTATGCTAAAATGCTCTATGTATCTACACTTTGACATGCACCCTCGTATTGTTATCATGCAGGTTTGGTTTATGACAGAGTTCTCGCATATCTTTGTTGATTTTAGTGAGGTTTGTCTATTTCTGCCACTTTATTTATATTAATTCTTCTAATTTTTGTTGCAAATTGTACATGTGACTTTAGAAAACTATGAGCCAGATAGACTCGATGAAGCACATCATAACTGGGTCCATGAAGTGGTTAAATGTGAAGGGGAGAAATGTTGGCAGTGAAAATAGTTCTTCTAGCTATATGATTGTCAGGCCACGTAAAGAAAAGAAAGATCCTTCCCTTTTAACCAGGTCATGATCATTACGTGACGAAAATTAAAAAAGTTTCACCTCAATTTCAAGCACTCATGGGATCTGATCTCTTAAATGGGTTACATAATGTGCATGGATCAATTAATTAAGTTGTTTTCTTGGCATCCATTACAGAGAAGAGATTGTGATGCCGAAAGTTTGGGCTCAAGTATGCATTCAAAGAATGGTAGAATTGGCTAAAGAAAGTTCAACATTGCGACGAGTTTTGGATCCAATGTTTGTCTATTTTGATACTAACTGACAGTGGGTTCCACTTCATGGATTAGGCTTTTTGGTTCTATTTGATGTGGCTTACTTTATGGATAAACCATCTGCGTATTGCTCTCTGGTCAGTTGTAGTCTGGTTTGTGTGATTATTCGAACCCTTATGCCTCTTTTGACTAAAATATCAACTTACCAAACAACCAGAAGTAAGAAGATGGTCAATTAGAATACGTTTTTTTTTTTGTACGTTGTATTGAACTATACATTTTTATACGTTGTATTGAACTATACATTTCTGTACGTTGTATTGAACTATAAACTTAGGGAAACCGAACATTTTTAATGTTGTCCTACTTCTAGCATAGACAATGCTTGTAAACATTACAATTTATCTTGTGGTTCATATTAGATGATATGTTAGTTTTGCAATAGCTTTGTTATTTTCACTATCTATTCGTTTGACTCGATTTTATTCTGGGTCCTTGTCTTTCTTTGTGCCCACACATGGTTATGCTGGCCTTGTAGTAATCCGATGGGTGCATGGTACAATTATTCAATTTAGCTTCTTTCTTTTTCTCTAATCAACTAAATGATATGATTCAATTTATACAAGGATTGAAGCAAAATCTTCTGAGGTTAGTGTTTAAAAGCTACAAACAACTATTGTATGTTTGAAAATACTACTATGGCCAGCGATTCCATGTTAAAATCTGTGACTAATAGACCACATTAGTCTTCAATGTATATCAAAGGTACCTACATCATGTGTTTGATTCCATCATGCAAGACCCTTCTCAACAAAAAAATTGTTATCTCTTTTGGCCATTAGATGACCTTAGATTTATAGTTGGTCAATATCAAAGGTACCTACATCATCATTCCAAAATCTTATGACAATATAGTGTTTAAATATACTTCTAACGGTAAATTCTAGGCATCACAAGAAGATAACAATTTGGAATAGATGCATAATTTGAAATTCTTGAAGCTTATTATTATAAACGAAAAGAAGAAATCGCATATGCATGGCCTATTGTTATAGGCTGCCTTATTAATCGGGTTACAAATCAAACGAGGACAAGTGAGCAAGCATCAAGAGAAGTTCACCTCTGAAGTTTCACATCTGGTTCTTGCTTTTGATTCCTTCTTTTTACGTTGTTTTTTCTATGTACATGTATAACCTTATGGATCTTTTCACATTTTGTATACTTCTATTCTTCCGACGGGCCTCGGTTTCACAATATAATCATTGGTGTCTATTCAAGTTGGAACTATATGTTGATCGAATTTACCAGTTTTTTATATCGACACAGTTCACCTTCTTTATCAAACATCAAAACTGACAATGAATGATTCGGAGTCGATGTATTAGCCGAAGTACTTCGGAGTCGATGAATGATTCACATATACGTGCACTACACAACTCAAGAATCATACCTTCATAAAATTAGCATTAGGGATGAAAAATAGAGGACATGAAACATGATTACTATTTAAGTTCTTGGTTTCAAAATTGATATCCTTCGCACAACCTAGTACACGGGTACACAATATAACTTTAAACAAATTTGAAAGTTGACAACATCTTTTAGTTTGAGTTTTAGAACAAATTGTTTTACCTTCTTTTTTGGTACTTGATCACTGACACTCTGGCTCTCCGGGCGGCTACATGCACAAAAAAAATCCGAACAAACTTTTGAAAGAGGGATTTTTTTTGGCATGTCTTTTCCCGAATTATTCAGGTAGGGGCTGTTTACTAAATAATTACCTGGTAAACGCTTAGCGGTATAATTAAGCACTATTTCTTACCTAGCGGGTAATATTTTAGTCAACAAAACGATATCTTATGCAACAATTTACCTAAGCACTAACTCTGGTAAGAGTCGTCGCTCTCACTTACCGGGTAAGACTCTCGATTCTTGCCTCGCTCTTACCTGGCAAAATTCAATAGGATTTGTGTGAGGATTTTTTTAATAGTGTTACCAGTCTAAAAACGACGACTTTGGAGGTTGTTGAGACTGTTTATCAAGTATCTATCCCTAAAGCAGTAGCTATATAGTGTCGTTATCAAGTACAGATCCATAGGGGCTATTTGGGGCCTGTTTCGGAACATTTTTGGGGTTGTTTGAGGTTTGTTTTGGGGACGTTTAGAATTGGTTTAAAAAATTGATTTTGATCGATCCTTTCGTCTCCGCATAGAGGAATTCGATAGGGGTACATTGTGAGATAGTAGGAGTATTACTTGGGGTGCAAATCGAGTTACAATAAAATCTTTGTTACATAAATTTATGCTCATATTTCTCACATTATTGATTTAATCAGGTTTGATAAATCGTCACTTTGTATGAGGTCTTTAGAATCTGTTTGACAACATATTATGTACCCGACCAACGGACGAGTATAACACTAGTTATAGAAGGTTTTAGGGTTTTGATTTAGAGGTTGCTTGTTTACTTCTTAACAGTTCCATTAAAAGGCAGCCTCTGAACCGTTAAGAGGTGAATCCTGATTGGCAAAAATTAAATCTGCCTCTTAATTGTTTCAAAACCCTCTAAATCATTTTGTATCCTGGACCTCCCTTAACCATTAAGAGCCCCGATTACATCCTTAATACTTACCAAACAAATATATTTCATTTTGCACTATATCATAATCGCCTTTTATCATTCTGCACTAAACCATTCAGCAACCGCCAAACAGGCCCTTAATATGAATAGTTTAGTAAGTTTGTCCTATCTCCCTAATTTTTCTTACACCTACTTTGGTGGTACCAAAAAAGTTACATTTTTATCTCACTCGGTTTCCAATCTCAAATATAATTATCAGACCAAATGTGGGACATGTTATTGTTTTGTACTATACTGTCACATGTACCAAACGCACCTTCAGATTCACAAGGCCACCGTGCTGAGTTGCTTAACCAGAACCAAAACAAAACGAGTCGACCCAGGTTCCGCTCCTAGGGTGGTTGGATGATCGCTATCCTATCAAGCTTAGGTGGGAACCAACATATAATTACATCTCCAACCAACGACTACAAACGGCTTAAAATCAACATTTATGTAGTCTAACAAGGTTCCTTAGAGAAACTATTGGGATCATTACAAGATTTAGGGGCCGTGTACCACCCTCAATTACCTTATCGAGTAAGATTCTCAGCCATAAAAATGGATCATTTGTGTAAAAGCCTGTTACAGGGTAAGAGTCTTTGTTTTAAAGGGTATCCTAGACATTTGCCTAGACTAATCCCTGACAATTTTAAGACTGCTAAAGCATGCAACCCTGAGATAATTCCCCAATGGCCACAAGTTGTTTGCACCTGGATTCGAACCTGGGGTAGATGAATTATCTAGCCTCATCCCCCACAAGCCTTAACTAGTACGCCACAAGCCTTGTGGTTACAGGGTAAGAGTCTTTTCTCTCACTTACAGATAAGATTCTCGATCTTTGCTATACCTCTTACCGGATAAGATTTTAGGTTTTTTATCATGTTTATCCGGTAAGTATCTGGTAAACGACCCCTTTTTGACATTTCCACCCACCAAGAAAACACCATAACTTATGTTACACAGACCATCATCATAAAAGCAATCCATCCATCCTTGTGAACCCACCCTCCAATTTCAAAATACATTTTTTAACCTTTACACATCAATCAACTCAAGTGGACTCCTAATCCAGATTTTCATCACCATATAATACTTGTCATACTAAGTTGGTGCTATTGAAGAACATAAAAGATATGGTTTCGGTTTTGTCAACTCACGGGTGGTCGTCCACGTCCCATTGTAAATCCTCTTGTACCGTCTGGCATTCTTGGTCCCGGAGGGGGCTTCGGAATTTCGCCCCCATGCCCTAACCATAGCAAATACGAACAAGTTAGTCTTTCGTGTCCAAGAGATCAATACCAAATGGGCATTTTCGGCATTCAAAAGATGAAATTTCAATGAAATCTTTATGTTTAGGGTTTAGGTGAGGAGTGTCGGAGTTAGTTTTGACGTATATAAACTATTAGTCCGTTAGTCCCAAAGTAAGTGTTCATGGTGAAAAACATATAGTCGAATGAGTAATTATTACACTTTTTATTTAACTAAATGACAATTTTACCTTTGATAATAAAGACAAACTTTCACCCATCTCATAACTAAGGCTAGAAAGTGGGAAGTAGGCATTTAGGGGCCGTTTACCAAACACTTACCCGGTAAGGGTGATGCAAGGACCAAGAGTCTTACCCGGTAAGAGTGATGCAAGGACCAAGAGTCTTACCCGGTAAGTGAGGGCGACGACTCTCACCACCAGAAGCTCTGACCGGGTAAATTGTTGCATACGATGCTGTTTTTGTGAAGTAAAAATCTTACCTTGTAAGTGATAGTGTTGAATTTTACCGGTAAGAACTTACCGGGTAAGTGTTTGGTAAACGGCCCCTTATTTTTAAAGTTGATAATTATTTTGGGACAAACTAAAGTAGAAATGTGGAAACTTACCGTGTTCTCGAATTTGGAGAGAAAAGAAAAGAAAAGAAAGGAGAGGAAAATAAAGTTTTTTATTTGTGTTCTCGAAAGGGGAGGAAAAGAAAGGAAAGGAAAATAAATTTTTTTATCTGTGTTCTCGAAAGGGGAGGAAAAGGAAGGAAAGGAAAAGAAAGAAAATAAATTTTCATGTTCTCGAACAAGAGAGAAGGAAATGAAAAATGTTATTTTTACTAAAATGCCCTTTAAAGTTATATCATTTTGAATGAAAGATCCGAGAGTTTTGTAATTTTTAAAACTTTTTAAATGATTTTAATTTCTTCCTTTTCCTACAATATTTGAGAGGAAAGTTTTGGAAGAAAACTAACCATTATTATTTTCCTTCCCTTTCCTTTCCTCTCCTTCTAAAACACGAGTTTTTCCACTTTCCCTCCTTCGTAAAATGAGTTTCAAGAAAGCATAGTTTAGGACAGTAAGAGTAAATATTTTTAAAAACAATGAGCAGATGAATATTTTCAAGGCAAAAAACAAAAGCATGTTTATCTTACTCTTACCCATGCCACTAGGTCCTTGATATTTCTGTTTCCTAGAACGCCTCCAGTTCTGACCCTTGTTTCCATTTTTCTCCCTTGATTGATGCTCCCCATCATGCTATACCCAATACACAAGATTACATTAAAAAACTCCATTTAAGAAGCAAAATGGAAAGCTAATATACTTGATGGTACCAATGTCAAAAGCCAGTAACAAATGGAGTCACTTCTCAATCACCACTAAAATGGTATGCTATTTAATTCTGCATTGCATAAAAACATAATCCAACCAAAGATCATATTATACTACACTTTAAGATATATAGAAACACTTCCAGATTTTTGTTTGTTTAAAACCGAATGTCACCTGTTCATTCTTTATGCACATCCATATACTTGCGCAGACACAAAGGTGGCAACTAAAAAGCTCTGGCTTTTTTTTTGCACATTATAACTCGTAATAAGCTTAATCTTGGATCGACATTGATATAAGGGGTCAGGTTCAGGGGAAAACGCCAAAAAAGAGAAAACTGAAAACACTCTGGGACTGGGAGCCATCCATCCGGACGGTATGCACATATGCATACAAACGATTGAAGCTGTTTTGTTTAACGCACTAATGCATGTATAGGCACTGGTGCATAGAAAAAAAACAGCTTCAATCGCTTGTATGCATTTGTGCATCCCGTCCGGATGGAGGGTTCCCAGGGTGTTCTTCAGTTTTTTCTTTTTTAGCGTTTTCCCCTGAACCTCCCTCTTGATATAAGTAATATGGAGGAATAATTATTACATTTAAACATGATGTCTTGTCATTCAATAGAAAGTGAGGGAACAAAAAAAATAGAGAAGGGAACATGATATGTGCAGGGTAAAACTTGGGTTTTCTACCCAAGTAAATAGCAACCAGAATGCGTTGAATTCCTATATTTCCCGCAAGTACTCTAAATTTTAAAAAAAACAAGAGTATCAGTGATATTATGTGGAACCCTGTTAGATTACTCTCTAAGTTCTGTTTTTATGCATATTTTTTGTTTCACAAACACTCCAAAAAGTTTCACATTGTGAAACGAGTACATGTAAAACAAATAAATATATGTTAATCAACACATTAAATACTAGAAAAATATCATATAAAATAACACATGATGCACAAGTTCTCAAGGTTATTACAATTTCATGGGTTCTCAAAAAGAAGGCCTACATATATATATATATATATGTGTTGGTTCATTTAGAAACTTTATGAAGGGTAGAAACTTAGAAACTTTGGCAAGTCAATATAAAAAATAAATTTTTTCATCAAATGCTATGATTTAAGATATTATTGCACATATGTTTGTTTCATAATGTAAAAGTTTCACGTGTATTTGTTTTTCATAAGTTGAACGTTTTTCATATATTTTTTATGAAAAGTTTCATATGTTTTTGTTTCAAAATGTAAAAGTCTCACATGCAATTTTTTCACAAGGTGAAACAAACATATGTGCAATAATATCTTAAATCATAGCATTTGATGAAAAAAATCATGAAAAAAATTATTTTTTATATTGATTTGCCAAAGTTTCTAAATGAACCGACATCTATATATATATATGTGTGTGTGTAAAATAGAGAAATGGTCCAAGTCCAGCCAATGTATGCATATAGTATCAATGATATTACCTCTTCATTTGGTGGATCATCATGGTGGTCACTTGATTGCTGGTTCTCCTTGTCCCCTGGTGGATCTGCTTGGACATTATTACTTTTCTTCTCAGAATCATGTCCCTTTTTCCTCTGTGGAGTCTTGACCTGATGATAAGAAATTATTAGCAAAAATCACGTTTATCATGAGACAAAATTGCAGAAAGATTCGGTTACCCTGCGCTTGAGAAGCTTCACTCGCATGCCATGTCTCCAGTCCTGCTCATTATTTAAAGTAGCAACCTGAAGAAGACCAAAATCAGTGAGTGTAAAACACTTCACCTTATAATATACATGGGGCGGGTTCAAATGCGAACTCAAATTTGGTTGTGAACATGAGGACAAAGAAGAGCGCCACATGTGTCATCTTCAGACCGAATAATGAAGGGAAATATTCAGACTGAATGTAGTGTTATTCAGTCTGAATAATGTATGAACTTCACCTTCATTCTTCACTCTGAATAGGACACATGTCGCGCTCTCCTTTGTCCTAATGTTTGCAACCAAATTTGAGTTATCATTTGAACTTTCCTCTCTCTCTCTCTCTCTCTATATATATATATATATGTCATAAGGGGGATGGCAATAAAATGAAACGAGATACACACTTACAGCGTTCTCAGCAGCCTCAACAGTTTCATATGCCACAACAGCATGCAACTGCACATAGTAACCAGAATTATGGAAACATTCAGCAACCCCCCTCAAAATATTGCCTGAATGAAGCAAAAACAAAGTAGAAACCAACCAAACCCAAGCAGAATTGGGTCAAATCAAAGCAAAATCACAAATAAAAATCAAGAAAAGGTTTAAAGGTGTGAGCCAACTCAAACCAGCAACATGAACTCATTCAAGGAGACCAATACGAACTTGCTAATGGATCTAATGATGTCTGTAACTTTAATCCAATGAATTGTAGCATAAAATGTGGTTAGGTATTTGTAATTAAAATTAAATGATTGTGCATAAGGATTTAGGATATAGACAAAGAGCTTGCAATCCCATGGTCTATGCTTAGGTGTTATTCTCTGGAAGAAATTGACAAGGTTGCACTTATCTCATTTATTACTTACCTCCAAGTTCTATAAGTTTGTTGGATTACCAAAACCTTAGTAACAAAAAGAATTACAAGAGTTTAATACATATAAAGTTTAAACATTCAAACTTCTGTTAATGTGTTCATGATTGTTTCAAGATAATTTGTTCACTACTCTAAAAGACTAAGGGGCTGTTTGGTTGGTTTTTCATTAAGTCATGTATGGATAAAGCTGTCGGTGTGAATTAATCTGTCTGTATAGATTAGGAAGGTTTTTGTTTGGGAGAGTTTTTTCATAAATGAAAGGAGCGTGTTTTTTGATTGGGAGAGACAAGTTTGGAAAAAACTTGGCTTTCTGTAAGCTCCCTCTAGAGCTTACTGAATAAGCCACTTCTTATATAATCAAGCCACTACCAAACAATTGTGTATAGCTGACCAAATAAGCTGTGAGTCCCCTTAAGCTCATTAAGCTGCTAACAAACAAGCCCTAAAACTATCATAGTTCAGGTATTAAGACGTTGATCATCAGATCCCATAGGATATTCTGACAGCCAGGTTAGTGTATCTTTCATGTTTTTAAGTTTATGCTTGTTCTTGAACTTTCTAATTTGCAAATGAGAGTCATAGGCAAAAACCAAAAAGCAAATCATTTTCCATCACAATGCTAGTTAATTTTGATTGATAATCTCCAGCACTTAAGTCCTTTCTTTTAATTAAAGCACTCAAATCAAGCATTGTTTTCCTCAAATTTCAAAATTACGAATCCATAAGCTTCCTGTAGAGAAGATTTCGCTTGCCATTGCCAGGGTAAGTCCACTCTTATAAGTTCTAGTTTTCATTGACAATATCAACCTGAATTCTTCCCAAAATCCTAACAGATAATTCTCTATGGCACCTAAGCAGTTAGCATTAGATAGACAAAGACCACAAGCAAACCATTTTGATGTCTGCTCTATCCTTCCACGACTTGCCTAACCAATAATATAATCTTTCTTGTCAATCTTGCATGCATCAAAGCTAAGTGATTAGCTATGATGTTACAACGGTCAAAATACCAAATCGCGGTCAGTATTGTGATTTGAAATAGTGGTTATCGCGGTGGTATAGTGGTCCAAAATAGCGGTTCATATTATTTAGAATTATATACATAATCATAAAACATAAATAACTTAACATATTATGTGTAACTAATAGAAAGAAAAAAGAATGCACTAATAGACTAATAGTCCCAAGAAAAAATTCACTAATAGACTTAGAATGATGGTGGAAGAATTTAGGAAACATGGTTGAATGCTCGATGATGTTGAAAACCATAAATCTTATAATCGTTGACTGGTAAAGATAAATAGATGGATTAAATGATTTAAATCATTAAAAAGGAGCGATATATCAGGGTAAATCTTTACTTCACCACATATACCCTATCCCTGCAAATTTCTAACTATTAGCTCCAAAAGGAAATTCAACTGTTCATGCATATTGCATACCTTTTCTCGTATTTATAAAATTTTATCCATATATATATATATATATAAATATATATACATTCCTTCCCAGGTGGTCAAGGTAACGCCCGGTTGAATATAGGCCAGTGCCATACAAAACCTATGAAGCGAATATGTGTTTGTTAAGTCAAATGCACAATCTATTGGTGCAACACAGATTACACAATGACATCATTAAGAATGTTCAACACATTAAACATCTCCACTGGCATTGATATTTAGGTGTTTTATTTTTATTTTATAAACCTCTATGGGCAGAACAAATCTAAAACACAGCAACAGAAGAAAGAAGCTATTTCATTATTCATCCATTTAATATGTAAGATAATACACACTAAAACCTAAGTCTTACCATGAACTTTCTTTCTACCAAGTGCGTCCATATTAGTCTATGGCTCTAGAAAACATAATCTGTTGTGTCATCCGGACTTTTCTCCTTCACAACCATAGAACTTGAGCTTATTTTTTATTTTAGCATTTATTTCTAATTTTGCATATTGTAAATTTTATATCTTTGATGGTAAAACAGTGTCAAAAGGTCCCTTTTGTGTATCCTAATGGTCCATGTGAATTAATAGTCAATAATTTGGGGATACAATCACTACCCATGGGATGCACACCCTACCACGCCCCTAAATAACTGCATCCCCAAAGCAATCCGATACAAGAAATTGGCAAGTAGTAGAAGCACACCACAAGCTCACAAACCATGTATCCAGAAGTTATTACCTAGACATTATGATCTACAGGTACAAGTAAACATAATATAAAAATATAGGCATGCATTTGAAGGGTTGGGTTCCGGTGAGGAGAATTCTGGTGAGAAGCGTAAGAAGGGATCTGCACCCTTGGATGCACATTAAGATGAGGTGCACCGCGATGCACCGGATCAAGTCCCTTCTAAGGCACAATTCATGGCTGGGTATGAGATTAAAAGTGATCAATGGCTCAGATCTCTTCTTTTGCTTCTCACCTTAATTCTTCTTCTCTCTCGATCCTATGCCTACATTTGAATAGCTAATGTACCTTACCTTACCACTTAGAAGCTTCTCTTCAATAGTGCATTTCTTTGGCTCCTTTGTAGCATTTTCTTCATGAATGGTAATCTTCTTGATGCTAAAGAAAACAATTCTAGTTATGAGACAATTGGTACAGAGAGAAGTTAAAGAATACAACACATGAGATGGAAAAGTAGCATACATTCCAGCTTTGCCAAATATTTTCTCCATGTTCTCTATTGTGTGATCCTCTGGGAGATTCTCCACCAGAACGGTGCATAGCTATATATGAAGAAAGAACTATTTCATTAGCTATCATGCCAAAGAGAACTACTTTGACTTCAATAAAAGAAATGCAAAAAAAGGAGAGTATACCTCTGGATCCAAGACCTCAGTCAAAGGGAACGGATGAACTCGCTTAACCCTCTTCTCATTTGAACTTAAAGTCTGCAACCATCAACACAAATTCTAGTTTTGATTACTACTGACACTATATCGGGCATGATAATTAGAAGAAATTCATGGAGTTAGGTGAAAATCAACAGAAAAGAGAAAACAACAAATCTATATCTATACTATATTATAAAAATACAAGTATTTATGCCAAAGTACAGCTTATTTAAAGTTTCATTTCTGAATTCGTGTAACTAACTACAAATAAACATAATCAAATACAGGATAAACATCTCATTTTAAATATAAAAGATCTAGAATATAATTAGAATAATCATTGAATTCTAACAGAATACTTAATTATTATTTTTAGAAAAAGTAAAGAGAAATTTTAATACAATAAAAAATTACATAAAAAAGAGAAATTTTAAATGAAAAATGAAAAATCGTTTTCTCAAAACCACATAAAACCATTATAACATCAATAGAGACAAAAAGAAAATATAAAACATCCAAATCGAGACGTATCACGCTGCGAGTACCCTTCTAGTATATGCTAAAGCATTTGTTGATCATAATCTCATATTGGTAAAAAAATCATAGACATTACGAAGTCAGGAGTCGTGTAGTTTACCAGAAGAGAAGATTCCTTCAGTGCAGCCACAATTAGAGATTTGTGATGTGTCAGCTTCTTCATTTTCTTAAAAGAAGCAATAACTGCAACAGGAACTGCAAGAAACAGTATGTTACTTCCCTGAAGATTTTTTTGTCATATTTAGTCAATGCTCCTGTTAAATGAAGATTTTGAGCTCCGATTTTATACTAAAAGATACCTGCACATTCTTTTATAATGGTATCACCAACTTCAATCTAGTACTTCAATGAAACTTAACAAGAAATGCAATGCCCTTATTTTTGTCAAAGGCATATTAATAAAGTTATCGTTCATAATATCATACTGGTTTTGTGGGGGGGGGGGGGGTGTTTCTCATCCTCTGGTGGAATACAAGACAAAGAAAGATCATAGTGGCCATGCACATGCGTCAGGTGGCTTACAGGTCATATCCTAAAACAGAAAACAGCTCACTTCCAGCAGAATGCAGATGTATTATTTTTATTTATATCCTGTTACTTTTCCTTATATATCAATCATCTGATCATCGAGAAAGATCCTTTCCTTTTTTTTGGTTTAAACTTTTTCCTATAGTTTATCAATCATCTGATTATCAAGAATGATTCTTTCCTTTTCTTTTGGTTTAATAATTTATGATATAGAAATACAGAAAAGTGAGTCATAGAACATGATAAGAAGAACAATTAATAAATATTTAACCACATCATGGGCATAAAATTTACACTCTAAATATATATGAAACCTATACAAGTAGCATCGCAATGTATAGAGGACAACCCAAAGCTCTATCACGGATATATAATGTGTTATGCCACATACCAAGCAACAGACTATAGAGAAACATAATATAAGGCTCACTAGTACCAAGGAAGCATCGTTGATTTCTAGAAAAAGGCTACATGCTTTTGCTTAGGTCTAAACCGCATGGAGGATCAGTATAAAATTGATTTTGAACAGATTTTTCCATCAAAAAGAAGCGAACCAACCTACATTACTAAATATTTGACTTATTTTGGTGAGTTAAGAAAGATCTGCAGCATGGAAGTGGAGAACCCCCACCAAATGGAAAAGAAATATCGACATATATTCACACGAAGTATCAGAAATGCAATATTGATGTGGATGAAAATTCGTAATCTATAAGCGAGTCAGCAATCTTTTCAAAAAGGAATATGTAATCCACTCCCAACTTCATGAAGTAAAAAACAAAGGGTAAAGTAATCAAAGGAAATTTGCCAAAGACTGATACTTTTTTTGTGAATCTTCTGAAGCCATTTACACCTACAGAATGTGGTTCACAGGTGTATTTCTGAAGTCATTTACACAGTTGTTACTGCCATCTGAATACGAAGCCATCTTTATCCCTATAAATCTAACAAGTGATGTAGTCACTCATATCACACCATGCAAAGGCACTACAAAGGTAAGGTAAAGCTAGATAATCAGGGAACTACAACCTAAAACAGATATTTAAAAACCAAATAAGAAGTACCCAAAAGCCTGATATACAAACATACTCATCCAAAAAAGTAATGAGTTACTTACCATAGCCTTCCTCGTCCTTTGCAAGATATTTCAACAAGAACTTGTCGGTTCTCAAATTTTCATCACTCAGATAGTATTCCACCTGCATAAAAAGATAAGATTTTATCTTAAGACAATATGATTGAATAGGCACTAATTGTTAATATAAGCAGAAGTTGGTAGGGAAAGGAAGACTAGAATATTCCATAATCAAATTTAAGATGAAACAGAAAGACTTGAACAGTTGACACTGTTTTGACTGTTTTCTTTGAAGTTACTTAATTTCACCCACCCCCCCACCCCCACCCCACCCCAACCAAGTGAAAGTAGTATCTGCACATACTATTTCCTGCCCGATCAGCTACAGACATCTTCCACCACCAATCCAGATGTTTCCAAAATCCTTTTATATTAAAGGGCCCTGTTCACCAATACTTGCTAGTTGCCTAGGTATATATTTTTTATATCTCATTTCAGAATTAGAAAATGCAACAGCCTACCAGGTAAAACATGATACCCTATCGTGCTATTGAAATCAAGTTCTCTAAACTTGTTGCAGAACAAATATGTATGATATACAGGCTAATAACAGATCTCAATTTTAAAATCATATTTTCATCGTTCTTCACACATACCTAAACCTGTAATTCCCACAAAAACCTTCATCAATTTATAGTTACCATACACAAGTAAGCATCGATCAATTTCTAGACATAGCTATATGTGCTTTCACATGGAAAAGCACGCTGTTAACCTTGGCTTCATACCATCAAACAAAACCACAATCTGGTTAGCAAACAGACAAACTTAAACACCTCCATGTTCTCCCTCTACCCAGGTATACAAAGCTCCTGTTCACTCCACATAAATGACTGTAATTTTTTTGTTTTTCAAGCCACAAGCAGAACAAAAAAAGCTCAAAACAGAAGAGATTATGTGGGGGGAAATGCTTGCTAAGCCATCAACTTGAAAACTGAAAAGAAGATAATTGCTGTTCAAAGTTGAAATAACTTGCTTGACACTTATAAATCAAAAAGTAAATTCATCGGCTCAAATACATCCATAGTGGCCACCACAATTTCAGACCCAGGGGTTAAGAATCGCATATAATCTCAACCGCCTTTCTATATATATAAAATAAACTCCTTGGCGAATTAGTTTTAACACCATTTCATCTACTGCCAATTTTGTAAAATGCAATAGTACCATCAAACAAATTAACTAACATTTATAAATTTAATGTAGTCTGTTTTCATTTATGAACCTGCAATCTAGACCCCGATAAAAACATAAATGATCAATTTGGAATTAAAAAATTACTATATCGGTTGATTTGGTTAGGTCCAGGTTTGAGGTTTTCATTCAACACTCAAGAACCACCAAAATCCACTAATTGTAAAGGTATCTATAACAAATATTCCTTTAAATAAGTTCAGTTACTTCCATATTTTAGGCTGCTGCACCTTGATATGGATGCTGTTAACTACTGAATTAAAAAATCAATGATCTCTGTCTAACTAAAGTTTCCAGATTGACCACCCCTTTTCATAGACAGAGAAAACTTATCGTCAAATTGCTGACTATTGAATTAAATGATATTTGATGAATATTCATATGGCTTACCTACATAGGCTATCCCTTAAGTATTTAATCAATCCTATAACAACAACCCTAGAAAATCTTCCACCCATCTTAACTTATAATCAGGCAAACAACAGAATCTTGGTATCAATACTTTTGTAATCTCCTTCAATATCTAGCTCCCATCAAAATTCTACCATGCCATGGTGCTTAAATGACAATCATGATACCTAAGTCGATGAACTAGTTTGTCGAATATGTAAAAGTTCTACAATCTATTCTTATCAATTACTATCAATTTATCTTACACGCCTCTCATTTTCAACCGCCTAGTATTGGCAGATGAAAGTAAACGCCAAATTGAATATTCCAGTAACATGTTTCACCCAAAAAGAGCGAAATAGGGCCTCAATATTCTATAAATAATTTCAAGGCTATCGGCATGTTCCTTACAGAAATACTTATTTATATATTACAATTTTCTGTTCATTTCTAAGGATTACTTCATACATCAGAAGACTAGAAAAACTCAACTTACGTGTGCCCTAATTAAACATAAGCAGAAGAACCAGCATCTTACCTATAAAATACTACTTACAAATACATAGGTCACACTGGACAATAAGCCCTATTAAGTTGCTCATATTGCAATAAAATCGGTTATATCATTTCATTTTCAGAAAGAGAACACTTATACCGACAGACATACACAACATACAGACATACACAGATACCGACAGACACATAGGGATCGCAAGAACGAAAACGCGATTAATTAGGGTACGTCAGACTTGAATAATTCATTCACGTAACTTCTGACAGATAGTTGTAAACTTGCACAAATCAACCTAGCTACGAAAACAAATTCAAAGATACTAATAACGAAAACTGAAATCAAACAACATACACGCATTCCAAAACCCTATTTTCATCTTCTAAAGCAATCCAATCATCATAACTTTTAACATATTCAAATTATCCATCACATACCTGCTTGATGATCTTGTCCCGAAGTTCATCGGTTAGGGTGGCGGTATCGGTGGTGGTAGTAGGAGGAGGAGGAGGAGTAAGTTCATCGGACTCCTGAAACGGTTTCTCGGAGTGAGAATCCATGATCGTTTCCTCCGGCGAAGCAACGGAGGAGAAATCAGGATCATGAACCGGCATGATTACATCTTCTCCTCCATCTTCCATTTGAAGAGATGAGAGAAAGAGAGAGAGAGTTTGGTGTAGAAACCCTCTTTCTCTTTGCTGATCTCTGAAACGAGTTGAAACGGTCAGGGCTTTTAGAGTGGCATACGACGGCTGCAACCGTAACCCATGGAAGACGCCATTTTTCACTTCTTCAAACTAAAATATTTTCCAGATACTTTTTTTGCTATTTCCAGACTACAACCTGAAATTTTTTCTATATATTTTTCCTTTTTTAGAAGGTAATATAATAAATATAATCAAGAATTCAAGATCAAAGAAAAGTATATGTAATACCATTTTGTTTTTTGCTATTTTCAAAATAAGACATTATTTCATCAGATATTTTAATAAATGTTATTATTTAATGAGTAAATTACATTTTTAGTCTAGGTGGTGATTTGTTGAGAATTTCTATTTTCATCCTTATGGTTTTAAAATTATAACTTTTATCCTCATGGTATATATTTTATTACCGTTTTCATCCTTACGATTCAAAATTTATTACCTTTTGCGTTCCTATGGTTCACAATTTATTTTTATTTTAGTCCCTCATACTTAAGAGTAGTGTTAGTCATAAAGACGAAAATAGAAATGATTTGCAAATCATAAGGACTAAAACCATAATTTGTAAACCACGAAGGATGAAATCCGAACTTTTTAACAAACCATATGGACGAAGAGCGTAATTTAATCTTGTATAATTAAAATGAAATTAACGGAAGTAGCTATTTTTAGATTTTGGATTCAACTGCCATTTCTATTTCCAAACTTTTAAAAATAAAACTACCCCTAGAATTGATATCTCTTTAAGGTAGCGTTTGGTACGCATATATGATTGGACAGAACAAGACATTACAGGACAGAACAAGTATATGTTTGGTACAACTAGGACTGAACATGACAAAATAAGACTAGACAAGTTGTCACATAAGTTATTTGACGTTTTTATGTATTATATAATAGTTATAATTACATAAAAAATGAAAAAAACAAAAAATTTTAATAATTTAATTTATAAGCATTTTTACTCAACTTTTATATATATATATATATAGGGGCATAATCAAATGAGAACTGTGTATTTCGTGATAACCGTGACATCCAATTTGGACCAATCATTTTATATAATTAATTTTATTATTTAATTAAATACATAAAAGTATATTAGTAATTGACTTAATCTAACAATAAACCGTTTATTTTTTTAATTTGATTGTTTCAATACTAGATATCAACAATGATTTCGTTTCCATGTTTATCTTAACTAATTGAGATTACAGAATATATCTTTCTCAAAATACAATTTTGATGAACAATTAAACACATATGATATATGTTTTATATTAAAGTTTAATTTTTCTTAGTATTTTTGCCAAGTTAAATTCTGAAAGAATTTTTTTTATAAATATGTGTGCTACAATTTTTATGATCATGTATGGTACAATTTTTATGAATATGTATGGTACAACTTTTATACAAGCGTGTAGTTTAAATTTTATGATCATGTATGGTATATTTTTATGATTATGTATGGTACATTTGTGATTTGCAGAGCTTACGATTCTTTTTATTTGAAATGATTTTGGTAGGATAATTTTTTTAATTTAATTCTGGTAACATATCTTGAATATAGGAATTCGCTTTATTTAGATAAAGATGAAATACAATGTTAAATTACTTAGATATCCTTTTCATTTTATTTAATTAAATTAGTTTACTTTATTTTAGGTAATATCATTAAACTTAATTCATTTAATTCTGTACCATAGATCAAATATTTTAATGGATGAGGTTGGATCTCATAGTTATCATAAATATCTTAGATCTCCTATGAAGAGTCCCCTATATATATACATATATATAAAGTGTCGGGGTCATTATCCTAATGCTATTTCGATTCCAGCAGCTTTACTAGCAACGTCGATCAAAATGTAGAAAGTATGATAGCTTATAGGAGTTAGCATGCGTTGATGACCAACAACAACTTGTTGGCCCTGTCTACAATGCCCCCCTCGAGCTGAATGAGGTGTTAGGTCTAGGGGAGTAGGGTCAAGGACACAGGGTCTTTGATCGGGAAGAGCAGAGGGAAAATGAAAATGAGAGGGGATTAGACGTGGGTGCATTTGATCGTGCGTCAGATATTCCTGAAACTTATGTAGCATATATTCCTGAAATTCCTCCAGTCACTACAACTATTAAGATGGATATTCCTAGAACCGAATCACCAGACGATATTCCTGACCATGATGATGCAGCTCATGGTGCAGATGACGATGATGATGAGAATGATGATAAGCATTTATTGGTTCATAGAATCCCACAACGGATTGGCAGACAACCTCCGTTAGTAGTTGATACTACAGACACCGAGTCTAAAGCCCATATGGAGATAGAGATGCCTGATACAAACGTTGTTACTTCTAGTTCTCCAACGACAACTATCCAAAACGTTTTATCATAGATTTAGGCACCGGGAGGCATAAGGCTGGATGAGGGAGACTTAGTTGGAACAGAATTAAATGTGACGATGAGTGGAAGGGATGCCGAAAAAGATGGTGAGCGTGAGATAAGGTCAGAAAAACAGACCTTCCTCAAACCAATTTTTCCCGGGCAGCCATATCTACTACTATGACGTATTCGTTACGAATCCGACATTGAATAACACATTGCTCGCCCAACAATGCAACTGTACGCCCCCACCTAAGCCACTCAACAACTTCCCAACAAGTTGTTGTTACACATTCTCACAGGGATTTATCACATACATTATCCACAACTCGCTCGGAGTTTACGGGTATTGAACCCCCTGGGTTCTTACTCACAATCATCTGAGGCAGACAATGGATATTATGAAGCAGACGATGGAGAGGCTTCATGTTTAACCCTTAGAAGTTCAGGTCGGCAAAGCTACTATGATTGAATCACCTGTTCCGAAACCGGGTTTTTTACCAACTTTGCCAAGGATTATCTATGATCCAAACATTGTTGGTCCGTCTACAGCACCACCACCGAGGTATCTTGGAACAATGCTTGTTACACCACAACTACCGACTGGAAATTCCTTAGACGAATTGAAGTCTATGTTGTACTCAAAGTTTTATCTCAGGCGGCTCCGTAACAGCAGGATCGAGATCTTGCTGCACTTGTCCGGCTACAGAGTGATCTTGCAGTTACTCCTACTTCGTCAATGTCAGAAATTCAACAATTACGCCTCGACATGCAAAAGGGTTTTTCAGACATGGCGCAAATAAAAGAAGACATGATGATCATGATGATCAAGATCCACATGAGGGGGAGAAAATGGCGCCGGGTTGAACAAAATATTACAGAGGGTCAAGGAGTAACTGAAGAGAATCCGATAGTTCAAGAGTCAACTCAGACATAAGAGGATCTGAATGAAGGAGTTCAGAAAGTGGTTGAAGTTGAAAATTAGATAATCAGGTGGTTGAAACAGGTTTGGGTGATGTACAGATGACTGATGCTTGTATAATGGTTGGAGAAATCATCCCAATTCTTGCTGATGTCGAATCAACGGTTGAAAAGCCCGAGGTTGCCGATAAAAGAACTACGGAAGAGATTATGGTTGATTCTCTGACTGAGAATGTGAATGACACACCATTATATGATAATAGTGAATCTCAGATATTGTTTTATCTCGAAACAATCAGGAAAGAAGTAAAAGATTATTTGTCTCCGTTTACAGATATTCTTGATTTTATCGTTTCTCCACAGGTAATAGACTCTTGATTTCAAATGTAGTGACTCTCTCCTCTTGGTTTCATTCTTCCTCCACATGTAATCGACTCTCTCTCTCTCTCTCGCTCGATTTCATCGTTCGTCCATAGGTGATTCTTCTTTTTTGTTTGTGATTCTTGGACCTGCAATTTCTTCTTTTTGTTTCAAAATTTTTAGAGTCGAACACAAGAATTTTGTTTGTAATTCTTGGACCTCCTCTGTGATTTCTTCTTTTTGGACCTGTGATTTGTGAATTAGCTTTATTGAAGCATAATTTATTTACCTTTTTAACATTTTATCCGAGAAAATTGGCCAGTTGTTTGCAAATTTGCCAAAATTTTCATCTTTGGTTATGAGAATGTTTGAGATTACCTGCATTCAAAGTTTCAAAATAAGCCCAATCACCGTTTAAAGTTATTTATTTTGCTTGCACCTTTTTGGTTTTATCTTAATTTTGGATTGCTGAAAGGGGCGACACTTGATCCTGCAATCTCTTGCCGGGGAAAGGAGAGGGTCTTTTACTCTGTATTAATTATTATGGTCACTGAGCTTGTATTGATATCTTTGATGTTTGGATCATACACGATGAAACCGATGCATACATGTAGATCGGTAATATTGATCTCGGTTTAGCACATTCCATCAAAAAGCTGGATTTTTTGAGTACATAGTGCATATGTGAATTAAATGGTAACAAACTAACGTGATGGTTGAAATCTGCATCCAGAAATTATCCCAAGGCTACAATCAGTTACATGGTTGAGGATGCTTCCCGAGGCATCTCATTTGTGTCCAATAGTATATCTGAATGTGGTGGTGATCCTAAAAGATAGATTTGGTATATGTTATTATACTTAACTTTTAGTAAAGTTTCCCTTTTGGGTCTTGATATTGGTTCATGGTGATTTTGAAGGATTTACCTAATGGGACAGTCAGCCGGTGCGCATATTGCTGTTTGTGCTCTCGTGAATCAGGCTATCAAAGAGTATGATGTAACACAGACTCCTACGTGAAGCTTCTCCCCGATAAAAGCTTATTTTGGCTTATCAGGAGGGTATGTATTTACTCCAAATCACTTGATATCCGTCAGTTAATCTTGTCACATGGATTATTTTCTTAGAAGCATAATACCATTGTATATCAACTTAAATATAGAGTATAAAACATAATTGTGGTATTATTCAAGCTAGATGATCGTGTATTAGGCGGTAATGTGGTTGGCCTTCTAACGGTACACTTCACCGATGCGAGTTTGTATATTAAGCCACTTTCTCATTAAGTCCTGTATGGATAAAGCTGAAAGTGTGGTTAATCTGTCTGTATAGATTGGGAGATGGTTTTTGTTTGGGAGGGCCTCCTTTGTAAAGCTCCCACTGAATCAACCACTTTCTATATCATTAAGCCATTGGCAAACAATCGTGTATAGTTGATCAAATAAGTTGTTAGTTTCATTAAGCTCATTAAGCTGTTAACAAACAGGCCCTTAAGCCACTTTCTCATTAGTATGGGTAAAGCTGATCGTGTGGGTTAATCTTTCTGTATAGATTGGGAGATGGTTTTTGTTTAGGAGGGCCTCCTTTGTAAAGCTCCCACTGAATCAGCCACTTTCTATATCATTAAGCCATTGGCAAACAGCCGTATATAGTTGACCAAATAAGTTAGTTTCATTAAGCTCATTAAGCTGTTAAAAAACAGGCCCTTAAGCCACTTTCTCATTAAGGGGTTGTTTGATTTTTTATCCATTAAGTTATGAATCTATTAAGTTGCCTCTAAGCATTAATCTCTCTGAATAAATTAATATAAATTGTTGTTTGCCTTTTGTTATGACTAAACATCTGAATAACAAAAATTACCATTTTAACCTTATGTCTATATATCTAATTTTCATTTCCTCCGACATTACATGACTTTCTAGATCCTCCTATAAATGATGTGTGCAGTACAAAATTGATGTTGAAGACTTTAATAAAATAAATAGTTTGATAAATACTTAAAATGACAAAATTAAAACAATATCAATTATTTAAAATAAAATAAATTATATAAATTCAATAAGTTCAACAAGTTCATAAAACAATATTTAACGACTTAAAATATAAAACAATTGGCACCCCATTGGGTCTACATAATTCAAACAAATCAAAGGAGTCAAACTCATTTCAGTGAACCACTATAGCTAAGATATGCGAAGAAGGCAAGTTTTTTGTATCTGTTGACTTCATCTTCTGAATCTGTGGTAGCTAATCCTATCCCTTAAAATTAGAAGGAAAACATAGTAAAGAAAGATCTCATAAAGCATGCGATTCTGTAGATTAAAGCTTGAAGCCCCATATCTATTATTGGGGGAAATTAACTGGATTGTTCTTGCTTTCTACAGTTTGCCTTCAAATGATATTGCCACTATTGAATCTTCTGATTTAGATGTCCAAACACATGCTGTGAAAGTGATGGCAAATCTTGCTGCTGCTGAAGGTAGATGCTTTTCTCTATTTTTGATTTTTCCTCATTTTTGTTTTCAATTCTTTTTAGTTTATATACTTATTTTGCCTCCTTGTCTGGGTCACTGATATGGTGGTAGCTAAGGAAATAAAAACCAAATGCATTTAACTCTTATTTTCACATGATCCTTCAATCTTTATGTTGTGAGCTTTTGTTTCTATAACCAAACCAGTATATCAACATATATACTCTTCAATAACAACTAATACTTGACATATAGTAGTTATTTTAATAAGATAAAATTGGAAGAAAAAAAAAATTAAAACGCCTTTTCATTTTACTCAACACTTCAAAAAATAAATTGGGTGAGCGAAAACCAAAAACATTGTCTGAGCCAGCAATATTATTATCTTTGGCAGCAAGATGAGTAATTATTTTCATTGCCTAAGCTCACCCATTTTTTCAAGAATAATTGTCCAAGTCCACTTTTTTAACGGTATAACAAACCGTACCACCATAAACAACTCTACTATCAAATGTATATGAAGTTCTATAATTATATATGTATCAACAATCTTATACATATTATTTTGCATTTTTAAACATTTGTTAAAATGTTAATATTAATAATTTGTAGTTTGATAATTTATAAATTCAATAAATAAAAATTTAGATCAAGAGTTTTTTGGTTTGAAACCATATGGGTCGAGGGAGAAACTATGGGTTCCTAACTGTAAAACGACAGAGTGAGGAGAAACTGTGTTGTATGTTGTTGCGTAGTGATGAACCAATTTCATAGTATCATCATTTCTATACATGTTAGGGAGTAAACTAAAGTCATCTTGGTCTCTATTACTACCATCTTCAATCAAAAACCTTAATTTTGCTATATGTGTTTATGTTATTCTAGCTTGGTAATATATATTCTCATGCAAGAGAAGAGATGACTTGTGCTCTCACACTGCCAAAAGTTGTGAGACATCATTCGTGTTCACGGCCTACCCATGACTAGCATGGTCACATTAGCATATCTTTTGTTTCATTTGTTAATTCACTCATCTAAGGGCCTTTTGTTAGCATCTTAATAAGATTAATGGGACTCACAGCTTATTCACTCACCTAAGGGCCTGTTTGTTAGCAGTTTAAAAATAGTTTTGATTATAGAAGCAAACTTGGAATGATTTTGTTTTGGGCATTGCATTTGCAGGTGAGCGTCTGAAAAATAGTTTTTTTTCCATTAGATTCAAATTTAGATTTTTTGAGTACTGAAATACGGTTTTGTTTTCGCTATACAGACTCCGGAAAGGATGCTTGCAGCCCCCCGATCTTGTCGATGATTGCTATTTGAATCTGTTGCCATACACAGTGTATTTACGGGATGCTTCCGAAGGTAATACTTTGGAGCTTGTGACCGGAGACGATGAAGCCGGGGCCCTAGTGACCAGCGTCAAATGGGCCGCACCCGATGGTTGATACACTTCTGTTGGTCTAAAGTATTTGGATATCCAGCTCTGGGATTCGACATCCAACTGATTGGTAACGCTTTGAATGATTAACGGTCTCAATCTTACGCTTTGATGTGTGTTTTTAGTTTTTATTGAATCTTTCGGTTTGATATGTGCAGTTGAGAAATGAGAAAATTGAGAGGCGGCCACCAATCTCGAGTCGGAGCTTTGGATTGGAACAGCTGGCTCTATGGAAGTACCATTCGACGGTTAAGATCACGGGTCATACATCTAGAGTTTTGTTCACAGCTCAGATCCCGGATGGGTGCACGGTTATATCAGCAGCAGGTGACGAGACGTTGAGGTTTTGGAATATTTTCGGGAGCTCTGACGTGGCTGCTAAGGTTGCACCAGAACCATTCGCTCAATTGAACCGTATTCGTTGATTCACAATTTTTGCGGCAGAAACATTTTTTCTATCGATATACAATTGTTGTGATTTTTATTATGTAAATAGAAGAGGAGAAATTTGTTATTAATCCTCTTACATGATTTCTTTACCACAGTTTTTGTAAGTAAAAACAAAGGCAAATGTTGTGATTTTCCATTTATTTTTTGATTTTGAATAGAAGTAATTAATAATTTTTATATGTTTGGATCAAAAGATTATAAGTATTAATGTTCCAAAAAGTTATATTAATTTTTTATCACTTTAGAATAAACCGTTCTTATAATTTGGGGTCGTTTAAATTAATTTAAAGATCAGATCTGAACCATTTAAATTCATGTGTTTGATGGTTAAATATTGAATTACCTTTCCAGCCTAATAATCTCATAAAACTAATTAACCTTGGCCTAGACGTTAATTTATAACAACGATGGGGCTGGAAACTTGGCAAAATGACTTGGCCTTCTTGCTCAACTCAATTCATAAGCCATAGACATGAAAGACCCTCCTACAAAAGAGTTATAGCAAAAAAGTCATGTTGATTTTGTGCTTAATACGTAGTGGTGGTCGCTTGAGATTTAGATGAACATAAACTATTGAGTTTGGTTAGACTGAGGGGTGTTCAAATAAAGCCCCTCTAGATCTTACAACCCATGCAACCCACTCATTCACCATCCATTTCTTTTTCTTTTTTCTTTTTTGGTTTTTTTAATTAATGGTAGTTACAACTGATAAAATGATAACCGTTGATGATCAAAATGGACGGCCATGATTAGATTGTATGAATGCAATGGGTTGTATAATAACGACCCTCTGGTTAGACTTATGTTGGTTTTGTTTGCAATTGCTGTTGATTATAATTCCATATTTCCAACCTCTTCAAACATATTTGAGGTGGTAATATGAGATGACCCACATTAGATTAACATTCATTTTATTTTGAGATAGTACATAATCTTATTAGATAAAATTCAATTTAAATTTATAGTTTACTAATGTATTGAATAAAAATGGAGTCGTACCCGACCAACGGACGGGTATAACACTAGTTGTTTTTGGTCATCACGTGGAACAAGTATCCAAGGAAAGAAAAAAAGAAAAACATGGGCCAAGCCCATGTGGTGATGCGAAATCTCAAGCAGCCCAAATCAGAAACAAAGAAAAAGAAGAGAAGTTGTCCAACTTGGAGTCCGGGTCTTCTTGACGTCGTTTCCAGCATCGCGTTAGTTTCTCTTGAGGCAAACCCGCGCTCCAACCTGCGTTAGGGACTGTTTGGAACTCTCAAAATCAGTTTTGCGTGTGTCAAAAAGACAGCAACCACGTTCTCTTCATGGGGTATTTTTCGATTGGGTATAAAAGGGACGCAACCGTCGACTGTCAAAGGGTCTCTCGATCAGAAGCAGAAAATTGAAGAGCAAAGGAGACGATTTTAGAAGCTTTCATTGGTATTTCTTCAATTCCTTTAGGTATTTTAATTTCTAGGTTTAATCTTTAAGTTTTCCATTCAAGCAATGAGTTTGTAACCATTTGAAGGATGGATTTGTGTTGAGACTTTCTATATAAATATGTTTTCCTTTATGTTTCATTTATGCTAACCTTGGATGAACATCTTCATCATTGTTTGGTTGTACAAATTGATAGGGCCAATTGATTTGTTTAACCTTACTTTGTATTTCTAGTCAAAATTAGGAATCCGTAATTGTTCTTAATTTTGATAAAGTAGAAATTAACACTTCAAATGACAACCATATTATTTGAAACGTGTTATAGGTTTTCATAATCTAGCTTAAATGATTGAGCTTCTCATCATTAGTTAGGATTGGTGTTTATCTCGTTGTTGATGCAATTGGTAAAATAATTTCTATGTTCGTAACTAGAGTTGTTTTAACTAATTAGGGACTTTTCATCGAGCTTCTCATGATAGTCTAATCATAAGGATAAACAGAGTGTTTGATGCGTATCGGTATTTATGGCCATTCTGAAATTGAACGAGAATGTATTTGGGAAGTCAGTGATACACAAGTCTGAACTTTAATTGAATTATAACTCATTGCTAGTCTTTTATTATTTTGTTATTTGCTTTAAATTCATATGTCTAGTTAGTATATCAATCCACCCCCCTTTTATATAAAGCGTAAACGTTAATAATCTTTCACGACCAATCCCTGTGGATTCGACCCTGCTTGCCACTATTACAATTTAGGTTGTAATTCGAGGTAATTAGGATAATTATTATTTGTCGGGCTCGACACCCGTCACCGCTATATGCCATAACAAAGCCAATAGCTTTTCACATTGGTTGCCTCCCAACCTTAGATGACTCGCACTACCTCTAAGGTGACTTGCGTCCTCTAGGGTTTTTATTATGCACTCGATGGCCAAAAAGAAATCATTTCTTAACTTACTCAATGATAATTTCTAACTGCTAAAAGTCTTTATTAACACCGGAAATCTTATTCGCCAAAATTTACTAGAACTGCCCACTCTCCTTGGGTTACCAAACATACAATCAAAGGTCTTTAAAGTTTAACGAATCCTTCTCTAACCATTCTAACGATCATTAGGCCTCGATAATTTGTAACCGATTATTAATAATAGAACTAAATTTGAATCAAGATATAGTTGACATCTAGCATCGAGTCTAAAATTCCAATTTTACAACCAGAACTACTGAATCACCACAACTCCTTATTTAAAAGTTCAAACATTTGACATACCACCATCACCAAAACCAAGGTTCTAAATGGCGTGAGGCATGGCGTGGCGGCGAGGTCAAGCCTCAAGCCTTACGAGTTACGGCGAGGCCATGACGTTTTTTAAGGCTCGACTTAAGGCGACAATTTTTTATATATATTATATATACATATGTCTATCTGAGCCAGTGTAATAAACAATAATGATTAAACAAATTAAATTCATATAAACCTACAAATAAAGGAAGAAACATGCATTCATAAATTTATATCAAATACACAAGGTTTGCAAAAAAAAAAAAAAACCCAACTCACGCCTTATAACCCGCCATAATGCGGCATAACACGCCTTATAACCCGCCATAACGCGCCATAACACGTCCTAACGCGCCTTACTGCAAGCCACGCCTCAGAGTCGCGCCATGGGCTTTAACGTGGCGGCGATGCCACTCCTCGACGTTATGGCATGCCATAACGTCGCCATAACGCGTTTTTTAGAACCATGACCAACACATGATGCAGACCACCAACCTTACGGTAAACCTATCCAAAAACAAGCGACTACACAAAACCTTAAATCCAAGGATCTATTGAAGAGAAGAAGTGGCCACTTAAATAACCAAAATGACTCATTAATTCTAACACTTCAAACTGAACCATGCAAGGACTTACAAATGAAGAATTCACAATCCATGAGCAACTACTAGACAGATCACCTAACACTATAGTTCTCAAGGACTCTTATAATATTTAAATACAACCCAAAAATAGAAGAAGTTCTACCCCTTTGTTTCTAATGAGTTCAAGGATTTCAAGTATAAAGCGCACTAAATATACCATTATTTCTTTAAATAATTAACGAACATAAAATCTTTAAATTTATTTTACGCACACATAAAGATTAATTCCGCAACAAGGAAATTGTGCCACATGATCAAATTGTCACTCATTTAAAATCGGCTTCGAAATTGCATATTCACGACTCGAAATAGCAACGTTAATAACATTTGATAGAACTTTTCAAAAGGACCGCTATAGTCCTAATATACATTTATTTAAGCCAAGTATGTAGTTAATTAATTTTTTTTCACCAGAATAATGTGTAACAAGACATGCCCTTTCAAGTTTTAAGAGGAAACTTAGACAATTGCAAATTATCAAAATCCTCACCTTATGATGGTGAGGTCACATAAGATAAAATTTTAAACAAAATTTTAGGTGTTTAAACACGTGATCAAACGGCTTATGCATTTCAAAATTTTACTTTTGAATCCTATAACAACCGGAAATAAAATTTACAATTGCAAATATATGTGATTGAGAGATCGTTCAAAAGTCAAATTTGACTCAAACCTTTTACATATGATAAATTGCAATTAAAACAGACAATAAAGTATGCTAATGCAACTTTAAGCAAAATTTTAAAACAATCAGGGTTCCCAAACTTTCTTAACTGACAACAAAATGTTGTGGGTAAAATTCCCATCAAAACTTGTATGCATTAATTTATTTCTTAAAACTAGTAAACCTGATATGTGAAATGCACTTTTGATCATGACATGAAATTTTAAGAGATTTTTTTAATATTCTAAAGTCAAGTACTAATATGCATGCATCTTTCAAAATGTTGACAATGATAAGTTCATGAACAAACCCCTATAAAATATGCATGCCAATTATACGCAATAAGCAAACCCCATAAAATGAAAATAAAATTAAGAATAGAACCGGGGGAAAATATATAAATAAACGCATTTAATAAACTATGATGAAATAAGGTTCTCAATAAATTTTGATAGACAACACATGCGCAAAGCCAATTCTTTTAAATCCCGCGATAAATCGTTGGGTCATAAAACATCGTAAACCAAAACTTCGATAAATCTTGCAATCAACTGTAGGAGGTACAATAATTTTATGCAGTTCAAACTCGATCCAAAACTTACGTACACCAAATAAAAATCTTAGAATTCGTAAGAACGATATTTGCACGTTTATCGGGAAACAAATGAAACAATTCATGTTAATTTCAAGTTTAAACTCTCTTAAGACATGTACCTCAAAATTTGCAATACGAACAAAATAGTACGAATTAAATTCTTATTAAACATGAATGCATTTTTCATGCAACTAAAATGATTTAGCAGTTTTCAAGGCATGGTTACACTCTTGCGTGTCCAAAACATTTTTTAAATATTAACTTGTCAAATACAAGTTCTTTTGACAACCCCGAAATAATTTTGCAATTTATTTTCTAAAATAAATGTCATGCATGCATCAGGTCAGAATCCGAAGTATTAAACCGCGCTCGCCAAGTCTACCAACTACAAGACCGACATTGGAAAGCATCATATCTTAAGACTATTATCCAAAACTAGATCCATTGACTTACAAATTTTCTTCTTGTATTTAAAGTTGATTCAACAAACTTATGGTTCATAACTAACCATTATTTCTGACCCAAAACGATCACTTAACTTATTCACCGTACTTAGTAGCCACCTAAAATGACAATACTACAACCATCACTTCATTCAACGGCTACTACATGAGAATACATTCATTACCCCATTGATCATCACAACAAGGCGACTCAAGCACACACACGTAACTGTAAATTCATATTGACACTGGCCAAGTGAAAATACAAATTCACCTCACGTGTGGATCCTTGTTACCATCATTATGATTCTCAACTCTAGTGCATCCATTAACCTCAAAACATCCTATCCTAAAGTGTCTAATTGTGAATCTCACATCCAATTACTTAGAAATACACTATTTTGAGTTTAGGCATCTAAACTCAATACCTAAATCTCTCAAACTTATGCTCTGATACCAACTTGTAACACCCTCAAATTTGGAAAGAGCGACTAATTTAAAAAATTTCATCAATACAATATATGAGGAATAAATCCTTCACTTATAATCAAATCTCGAAGGACCTCAATAAATAATCTACTAAAACTTCGACAAGGTTAAACCAAGCCTTATACAATATGTATATATAGTCGGGTGTTACTAAACCCAAAAGATGTCGATATTTTCGAAAGCGGAAAACGTCACCTGATAGCTAGATCATTAATGTGTCAAATCCTAGCACTCTAGTCAACACGTCTAGATAATATCGACCGCAACGAGAACCTGATGCACATGCCGACAAAGAAAAGGGTTAGGCTTAACGCCTAGTGAGGTCAAGAGTTTTATAACATATTTATAATCATTTGAAAATGAAGAATTACTGGAAGAAGTAATAGTTTTTGAAATAAGACGACTTCATTATAAACGTAACGTCTTTCCCAAAATTATCATTTCCCAAAATAAAGCTTTAAAATCCAAATACCAAAGAAATGAAAGCTTTAAATAGAATACTCATTTTCAAGCGTGAACTTTACATCTTTTACTCACCTAAAACGTGAATACGTTTAAATGCATCCAATGCTAAAATATGGATAGAATCCCATTTCTATGGTACCAAAATGTGGTCAAGTCTCCATGATGCAATTTACCAAAAATGGATTAAAATTCCATACCCCAAAATACGTTACCAAAAACAACGGATAAGACTCAATACCCAAAACAACACCTTTCGGTAACGGGGGAGACCCGTATCCGTCGACAATGGCGTACACGAAGTAAACCATTTTTTTTCAACGTTGTAAGTAGCGCCCTAAGATCACGGTCCCGGTGTATGACCCATCAACGAATACCCACCGCAATACTTAAGGTCCCAGAGCCCGACCCATACGGATTCATCTCCTAAAATACCCCGATCCAAGACCCACTGTAGAAACAAGGGTTCCGACAGCATGCTCATTGTCGTAAAACCCAGGGTCGCAGAGGCATTCCCATTTGGGGCCATCTCTGTAATACCCACGGTCGCAGAGGCATTCCCATTTGGGGCCATCTCTGTAATACCGACTACCAAAAGCCCAATGGCTTGAGCCCCAAGCAAGGGACTCGAAAGTCTCTCAGTGACCAAGTGACTGACTCAAGTGCCTATGGATCCAAATGCAACTCAGTCTAATTTACATGACTCCGACATGAATGAACAACGCACCCAATGCATGTAAATATCATATAATTATGCCATGAATGCATGCAACTTCACAAGCTCAACATTTAGTCATTTAAACCGGACAAATGTCCGTGAGACCCATTTTAGTCAAAACTGAGCAAAAGATCTATAATTCAACCTTTATTTAATTTTCTCGAATCATTGGTTGAGACTAACTCTTTCTCCAAATGAAATCATATTCACATATTTTCCAAAATGTCTCATAATACTATAACATGTAATTTCCAAGGGTTTATAAATCCAATATTCTCAAAATACCATTGACACTAAAATAATCCTCATTTATAAAATAAAACATCAAGACCTCTCATGAAATATGTTTTATTTATCAAAGTGTCAAGAATCCAAATATTACGTTTCGTAAGATTTATAAAACCTTTTATACCCAATAGTTGCCTATCATCAAAATACTCAAACATTTGACAAATGGCAAGTAAAACATGTTAATATATCAAAATAGACATTTTTGGCATGTACACCGTTTTCATAAAGCAACTTGAACTCACTTTGCTATAAATGGTTAGATCTAGGGTTTACCCCAAACTTGATTTTCCTTTGATGAAGACTTTAGATCCACAAAATTCTCACCATCTAAAATAACAACAACCCAAAATACACTAATATTAACCTAAAAATAGACCCAAGATTAAAACCCTAAATACAAGCAAAATCCATAAAATTTTACCTCTTGAAAATATGAGAAGATCTCCATCAAAACTCTTAACCCTTTGAATTAAATTCCTTCTAAAATGTTCCACAAATGTGATCTCAGAATCAAATCTGGGTGAAGAAAGGGAGAAAAGGAAGAAAGAATTATAGAGAGAGAAAAAGAAGGCGTGTGGGAGGGAGAAAGAAAGAGTGAGGGTCTTTCTATTTTGGTTGGCTGTCAAATAAAAATAAGGAAGAAAGGGTTGGAGACATCACCAAGTTTATGCCTTCATGCATTCGGGCGGTTTTAACCGCGGGTAGTAACCGCGTACTCAGCTGTTTGCTGGGATTGTATACCCCACACCCAACACGCTCTCAAGCTTTCTTCTTAGGATTTTCCACACACAAAACCTAGGTGGGATCCACCCCCACTATCAACATAAACTTCCATTTAAACTAATCACAACCACCCCTTCACATCCAAGGAATTTTAAAAATCGTTCCTCCTTAATTTGCATAGTTAATTCCTAATATGTAATATAAATGTACCTATTATATATTTGTAACACAAATATATACATCTATATATATGTATATTAATAATTGAAATCTACTAAAATCCAACTAGGCTTGCTAAAAGAAATACTTTTATTACTAAAATTTCGGGTGTTACATTATTGATGATTGTAGAGATTCAGAATCTTCTCAAGAAGAGGAATTGTGGGAAGATGATTATACTGATTCAGAATAGATATGTTTAATTTTTCAGATACCTGATTTAAGTGGTCGGGCTGGTAAAGGAGTATTGAAAAGGTTTGGTCCGCAAACATCAAGTAGCAGCCATGGTGTTCCACAACCTCATAAATCAAGTAGCAATCATGACGTTTAGAAGGGTCTTATGTCAAGTAGCAGCCGACGTGTTCCACCACTTCATAAGTCAAGTAGAAACCGTGATATTCCACCATCTCATAAGTCAAGTAGCACCCATGACGTTCCACAACCGCAAAAACTAAGTAGCATCCGTGATGTTCCAAAGCCTCACAAGTCAAGTAAGGACCGCAATATTCCACCACCTCATGAGTTAAGTAGCAGTTGAGACATTCCAATGGAAAACGAAGGTCTAGAGGAAGATCATGAAGAATAAGATCAAGAAATTGATTCTCCACAAATTGAGATAAGCATGAGTGATCCTCAATCGGAAGAGAATATTGGTTCAGCTTCTTACGGTATGTTTGTTATATCTATGGAAGTTCCGACTGGGCCACAAAGGCTCTCAGTGTGTGAAGACACGTGTTCCCTAACTGGCTCTAGACTCGAAGGGCATACAACTGAAGTCGAAGCAGGTGAGCTACTGCCTCTTGATTCAATAGTTGTGCCTCCCGAATGGAGGGGAACTAGATAAGGAGCTAAACTCATAAGTATATGTGAAATTGTCGGTTGTTGGGAGCCTTCAGAGTGGCTAGGAGGGGTGTGCAAGTGCGCTGCTAGGTTCACAGCGTCTTGTCCACTAGACATACCCAACGAATGAGTAGGGCTAGCAGACGCGGTTACCTGGATGGTGGAGTCTGGTATCACGCTCACAATAGTTTTTCTCGTCCCATCACTCACGCTCACACATTCTTTTCAACTAAATCTCCCCCCGTTCTCCTTTTCTCTCCAATATGAGGCTCGGTGAATATGTCAGACATGGAACCAGAGAACAGGTCTGTTTCAAAATCGAATGGCTCAGTCGGGTCATCATGTGGTTCATCATGTGGTTCATCATTTGGTTCATCAGTTGGTGCAACATTTTGTTCTTCAGTTTCCGATGTAGAATCGGATAGAGGTGGTTATGGACCAACTCGGCTAAGAGCTCGTTCTTCGATGGCTGCAGTTCTTGGACGACGGGAAAGTGGTTGAATATCGGATTCATCCTCATCAGACGATGAAGGTAGTGGGCGAACACGGTTACGACTGATGAGCATCTTGAATCGTGGAGTAGGTTGGGAAGTAGAAGCAGCTCTTGGGATAGTGGGTGGTGGTAGTGGGATTGATGGGGCAACAGTTGTTGGGATTGGCTGATCAGGTGCACCGCCCTCGTTATGTCCCCTTACATTTCGCTCATCACCCTGTTCAGGATCCCCATGATCCTGAACCTGCTCGTCTACCCTAGGACCCTCTCCGTGTTCATGATGTCCCTCGCGGTTTGGCTCTTGGGCAGGCACAACCGGAGGTGATTGAGCCATTAAGCCGTACCTCTTCCTATATGCTATAACACTCGGTGCATTCTGATCAGCATAGGCAAGCAACGCTTCAGAGATAGGCATGATGAATTCAAATTGTCGGTCGTTATGCTTGAGGAACTTCAGCGAGTTGGTTGGTCCCAACGGTGATCCTGTTCGTCCGGGTATATCTGGTTTGGATGATAGCATGGCATCTATAAATAGCTGAAGGAATTGTTGAAAGGGTACGAAAGCACGATTGCATGAGTTTGATTTGTCTTTAACGAGCTCCACGAAGTCCGTCCAGATGAGCATTGCGTAATCATAGTGACGGTTGTATACGATACCGTGAAATATGCATAAGGTCACAGTATTGGCCTTGTTCATGCCGGTGTGTTTTCTAGTTAGACATCGATTGACTATGGTGAACAGTGAAAACCAGATTTGAGGCAGGTACATTCTCTTGAACTGGCCGGGGCTGGTGAGGGGTTCGGGTGAGTTGTATCCAAGGGCTCGGATATCTGCATAGAGTTCTTCTTCGGTTGCGAAGGCATCATATGGGCGTTCGTCGGTAGCGACAGGCAGGCGGAGGATTCAACGAATCCGAGAAGGTGTCAGGCGGGTGACAAAGTCGTCGATTTTGGCAGTGAAGTGGTGGTCACCGTCATCCGGATGGTATGTTAAGGTATACCAGAACTGTTGAAGATAGAACAGGGGTACCCGATGATCCAACGCAAAGGCATAGCGAAGGGGGTGGCGTTGAAGGATATCGAGGATGACTTGGTGTTCAATCGTGATGCCAAAATCGAGACGGTGATTGTTTGGTTTGAGTGTTCGAAGTTTGGCTCGGGGCATCAAGAGGTCGTCTCGGTTGACCGCGTTGATACTTGGTTCAGTTGATCGCTCAGAAGGCATGGGATGTTCATCGTCGGAAAGATTCGGATCATTGATGGCCGCCATTTGAATTTTATACAGGTGCTGCATGGCTGTCGTTCCTTCTGGTCTCGGAGGGCCCTCGCTCTAAAGAGTTGATGGCAGCTATCCTGCTCGATCTATGTCATATTAACCGATTCACCGACATTAGCCTCCGAAAAGATTTTGCAGTCTTTTCTTATGATGACCTGGTCGAGAGAGTACGATACATCGGAACACTTTCATCGATGATTCCTCTAATTCGTAACAAGAGCGCTTCCTCTTTTTTTTTGCCAGCAGACGGCAGACTCGCGAGTCAGGCACACCGTGAGGCTGACTACAGCAGACCGGGAGGTTACAATTCCTGTTTTCCTATTTCAATTTCCGGGAGTGAATGACTTTTTCGGGTCCTAAAGAGTCGATAAAAATACTTGGACATTGAAGATCTTGTTATCAATCCTATAAGACGCGACAAAAATTTAAGTCGGGTCTTGAGGACTCGATAAAAATACTTAGATTGATGAAGATCTTGTTATCGATCCTCTAAGGAGTCAACAAAAATTTAAGTCGGGTTTTAAGGACTCGATATGAAGATCTTCTTATCAATCCCTTAAGAGTCGACAAAAACTTAAGTCTAGCATTAAGGAGTCGATAAAAACTCAAGGAAAAACATTAAAAACATCCTAAGTTTTCAGATGCAAAAGGGGCCAAAAAGTGAAATAAAAACTTAAGTCTAGGTGCGACTAGTGACCTCTATTACATCTCAACTAAATAGAATCCCAAATAAGTAACAATTAATCCAAAAAACGACCGAATGATCAAAAATCGGAAACCCAAAGGGTTTTCGGAATTTGAAAGGTTAAAAGGCCTAAATTGCAGTCATGCAATGGTTAAATGAAAAAAATGACAAGAATTAAAGTTGATCGGGAGAGAAATACGAACCTGTTGATGCTTTCAGATTTGTGAAACTCGAAGATTTGAAGAATCAATTTTTAGAGAGAAAGAAGGAAACATGTTTGAAAAGTATCCTTTTGAGAGTGGGGCCCGAGCTTTAAATAGTGGGTCATCGGGTGATGACACGTGGCAAGCTCTCATCGGGACGAGAAAGATGATGACATCAGCAAGATGTTGAGTGAGGTATTTGTCGGGCCAGTTGTGGTCGACAAAACCATTTTTGTCGGGCCCTTAGGAGCCGAGAACTTTGATTTTGCTTTGAAAAATTAAGTGTTTTTTTCAGAGAATAAGCTCCCCCTTAAAAAAATGTAAAGAATTAAACAGTTTGCTCCCCATACAATTGTGAGACGTGCCTTGCCGCTCCCCCTTGAAAGCTGGAATGGTTAGACACACGACGAAAATAGCCGAAAAGAAGGAAATGAATTGAAAATACAGAACTGTAAACAAAATTTAAAAGCCAACAAACGAGAAACCAAGAGTGATGCAGATTCACAGTTAAGAAAACGGGAATGTGCATAAAAACTTGGTTAGACGTTTTGTGTGTTTTGAAGAGACTGATTAGGAGATCAGGTTTTAAGATTCAGTATGCCCAACTTGAACACTAGGAACTGGAAGCGTTTCTCATCCAAGGCCTTGGTGAACAGGTCGGCAAGCTGTAGTTCTGTATTGACAAAGTATAATTCAATCGTACCTCTTTCGACATGATCTTTGATGAAATGATACCGAACGTCGATATGTTTCGTCTTCTTATGTTGGAAAGGGTTGCTTGAGATGGCGATGGCGCTTTTGGAGTCACAATAGATAGGAATCTTATCAAACAAAATCCATAGTTCTTGAGTTGTGTGTGCATCCACAATACTTGAGAACAGCAACTTGCGGCAGCAATGTATTCGGCTTCCGTGGTAGAAGTGGAGACGCAAGCTTGCTTTTTGGAGGACCAACTTACCAGTTTATCGCCTAAGAATTGAATGTGTCCCGACGTGCTTTTACGATCAAGCATGCATCTGGCATGATCAGAATCTGAAAAGGCAGTTAGCTCGAAACCCGTATCCTTGGGATACCATAGGCCAAGATCAGTAGTACCTTTTAAATACTGAAAAATACGTTTGATAGCACTAAGGTGAGATTCTTTTGGAGATGCTTGATATCTAGCGCATAAACATGTGGCAAACATTATGTCTGGTCGACTAGCCATTAGATACATTAAGGAACTAACCATTCCCCGATAATTTTTAGAATCCACTGCTTTTCCCAAGGGATCAGCGTGTAGTTTTGAACACCAAGACATGGGTGTACCAATCGGTGTACATGACGTCATGTTATATTTACTTAACATATCCGAGATGTATTTCGATTGGTTGATGAATATTCCCGTTGAAAATTGTTTATTTGAAGGCCGAGAAAAAAATTCATCATTCCCATCATGCTCATATTAAATTTTGCAATCATTAGTTCGGAGAACTCCTTGTATTGTTGTGGGTTAGTCGAACTGAATATAATGTCGTCCACATAGACCTGAATAAGCATAATGTCCCCATTTTTCTTTTTAATGAAGAGTATTGGATCGATTTTACCTTTGGAGTATCCATTTTTCACCGAATGGGCAGACATGCTGTCATATCATGCGCGCGGGGCTTGTTTTAAGCCGTAGAGAGCCTTGTCGAGGATGTATACATGATTTGGTTTGGAAGGATCGACAAACCCGTCAGGTTGGGATACATAAACTTCTTCACGTAGAACACCATTTAAGAAGGCAGTTTTGACGTCCATTTGAAAAACCACAAAATTCTTGTGTGTCGCGTATGCTAAGAACATTCGAATTGCTTCAATACGGGCCAGAAAAAGCAGACAAGAACAATTTGATTCTGTGCAAACGTCTCGTCATAATCAATCCCTTTTTGTTGGCGGTATCATTTTGCTACAAGCCGGGCTTTGTTGCGTATAACAACCCCATCTTCATCTTGTTTGTTTTTGAAAATCCATTTGGTACCGATGATGGTTTTGTTTTGTGGACGAGGAACGAGGCGCCAAACTTTCAAGCTTTCAAATTGATTGAGTTCGTCTTGCATGGCCACAATCCAATCAGGATCATTCATTGCTTCTTGAATGGATGTGGGTTCGATCTTGCTTAGAAAGGTAGAGAATAGACAATCGTTGGCCGAGACGGAACACGCCGTGACTGGTTTGGTTGGATCTCTAATAATCTGATTGGCTGGATGAGAATGGACCCATTTGGTGGTATGTGGAAGCGGTTGAAATGCATTAGGGTCCGGGGTATCATCTGCATAAGAACCGAGTGGAAGATCTTGAAGTGATTCCAAGGCTGGAGCCACAATAGAGGATCTTGAGGAACTAGAGACATCCTTGGGGGATGAGGTTGATGGTGGGGGAGAGGATGTCGGTTCAGTAGGGAGCGGATTGGAACTCGGTTGAGCATCAGGTTGAGCGGGAGGAGCAACAATTTGAGCGGGAGGAGCGGATGGAGATGAGCTTGGAGTTGCAGCAGTTGAGACGGTGTCCGTTGTAACTGGCGGTCCAAAAAGGTTGGTTGTCTCGGCAACCTCCAAGATAGGCGGGGTGATCTGATTAGGGATATCAGTGTGAGAACCAAAATAACCCGAGTAACAGTACTCGAATAAATCATCCAGATTGGAAGAAGTAGTTTTGGATGTAGAAGGTTGAGCGGGGTTTGGGGCAGGTTCCGAACGGATGTGTTCGGAAGCTAATATACTGGTGAGTGCGGGTCCATAACAGTCTTGTTCAGGAGCCATTTCGGCTTTAGTGTCAAACTGAATATTGACGCTTTCCGTGACACGACGTGCATTTTTCATGTAGACCTGATATGCTGATGCATTTGGAGAGTAGCCAAGAAAATAAGCTTCATCGGCCTTTGGTTTGAGTTTTCCACGATCTTCTTTTTCATTCAGAATAAAGCAGCGAACACCGAAGGTGTGAAGATGATCGATGGAAGGAACGCGGTCGTAGACCAAATGATACGGTGTCTTGTGGAATCGCTTGTTGATGATGGATCGGTTTTGAGTGTAGCAAGCGGTATTGACGGCTTCGGCCCAAAGATAGAGTGGAAGTTTGGAAAAAGTGAGCATAGTTCGAGCCGCTTCAACAAGTGTACGATTGCGGCGTTCGACCACACCATTTTGTTGCGGAGTGCGTGCCGCAGAAAACGTGTGTGTAATCCCCACTGATTCGAGATAACCTCAAGGGAACGATTTTTGAATTTGGTTCCATTATCAGTGCGGATGGTTTGAGCGGTAAGTTCCAGTTTGACTTGAATGGCTTTCAAGAACGTAGTAATGGTTTCGGGAGTTTCATCCTTGGAGCGAAGAAATTTAACCCACGTAAAGCGAGAAAAATCGTCAACCATAACTAGAACATACTTCTTTCCATGAATTCTTTGAGTCCGCATCGGGCCACACAGATCCATATGAATGAGTTGAAGGGGTCTAGTTGTGCTATGAACCACCTTGGGTTTGTGAGAAACTTTCTTCATCTTTCCCATCTCGCATGCTTCGCATAAGTGTGGTTTGTCAAATTTCATCGTTGCTAGACCGGTGACTAATCCGTGAATGGAGAGGCGATTGATGTTCTTGAAGTTCAAATGAGAAAGTCTTCGGTGCCATTACCAGGTCTTTGGATTAGAGACATTTGAGATTAGACAAACATTGGAAGGAGTGGTCACTTGGGATAGATCGATGGTGTATAGATTGGATTTGCGTGAGCCAACTAGTAATTCCTTTCCGTCAAAGGTTCGCACACAGCATCTTTCGGGTCGGAAATTGACTTCAAGTTGTTTGTCACATAATTTGCCAATACTTAGCAGATTGTGGCTCAGGCCTTGTACATAGGAAACATAGGAAATGGTGATGTTGTTTTGAATGATGTCACCATGTCCTTTGATGGGTGCTAAGTGATTGTTGCCCAATTTAACGAATCCGCCCTTTTTCTACTTGTAATTGGCAAGCAGCTCCTTTTGTCCGGTCATGTGTTTGGAGCAACCAGAATCTAAGTACCACACATGACCGATCTGCATAAAATCAGGAAGATTTAGGTACCCATTTGTAAATGGGTCCTTTGGGGTTAGTTGACTTTGTACCTTTGGGTACTCACTTGAAGTGGGACTTAGGGTCGTTAGTCATGGTCTTTTTAGGAACCCATTTATAAACAAGCGGAGTTGGAACATACTTGTGATGAAAATTGTAAGAATTATGCATGTTCGGAAAATAATTGCAACCATACTCAAACGAATTTAAGCGCACAAAGTGATTCACACCACAAGTTGAGCAACAAATTTGATTACGTGAAAATTTAATTAAATGTCGAAACGAATGAATAGTATACGGAAATAAAAATTGACGATTTGTTCTTTTGACATTTGTAGAATTTGTAGACGAAAATTTGTCTTTATTGCGAGATGACGACTTTGAAGTGCGTTTGCCATTTTCAACCTAAACTTGTTTGGTCTTTAAAGTACGAACAGCTGAAACATCAATAGGACACTTGTTAGTACTTTTTGGAAAAAAATGATTTTGATTTGTTTGGTTAGAATGAGTGTAAAGCGTTTGACTTGTGGAACACACATTCAGATCCTTCAGAAGCAAAACCGATTCAATTGGCTTTTTGCCTTTGTCCAAAAACTCCGTATGACTTGGAAGTGTAAGATTGAAGTCAAATTTAGCATTTGACTTACTTAAACATTCATCTGATTTAAGTTGGGAAGGATTAGAAGTTTTATCTGAAAAACTCATTTTATTAAGGTCATCTAATTCTGAATTTATGTTGTCGGGAGTGGGAAGTCTGGTTTTTAGGAAAAAGAGTGGAAATGGATTCAGTTGGACAATCCGGTGAGTTTTGTTGAGAATGTTTAGGATTGTCATCAAGAGAATCAAAATCTTCAAGTTCATCTAATTCCTTATCTATTTGTTCTTGTGAAAGGGAACATTTTTGTTTTGGAGGACAGTAGTTAGGATCTATCGGGAAATATGAAAAATCACAATCATCCAAATATGAACTAACAAAGGCTTTACAAGAAGAAATATTTTTAGCTGTGTCAACTTCGGGGTTTTGAGTTTGGAAAGCTTTGTTTTCTAAAGTTTGAATTTTTGCGATTAATGTCTCTTTTTCCTTTTCTGATGAAGAACGTTCAGATTTCAACACCTTTTCTAGTTGAACAATTTTCTTTTCTAAAAATAAGGTGGGAGTATATGGTTTAAATTCAGGAATTTGAGTATAGGATGGAAAATAGTCTTTTGGAAGAGTTTCTTTTGAAGATTCTTTTTCTACTATTTGAGGATAGCAGAAAGGAATTTGATGAAAATCTTTCCTATTCAAATCTTCCCTTTCTTCGACGTTGGAATCCGATTTCATAAATTGAATTTTGTAATCCGGACCAAGGTTCAGATTTTCAAATTTATAGATAGTCGGAGTATCGTAGATGGCCTTTTCTAAGTGTTTTGGGTTATCAAATCCTAATCCAGCTTTTGAACTTAAGTCTTTTAGGAGCGTTTAAATGAATTGTGTGCTCAGTTTGACCAATTTTATACAGTTTGAGTTCCAAATCCTTGAGTTTTTCCATAAGATCTTGTCTTTGAATACTGACAAACTTATATTTTGAAGAAAATTCTTCGGTCTCACGTTTAGATTTGTTAAGTTGTGTTGTGAGATCCAAGATTTGTTGTTGTAATTGAAAATTTTCTTCTTGAAAAAAGGTTTTCTCCTTTTGATGATTTTGTGCAATACTGTGGGATGTTGCAAGCTCGAATTGGGCAATTAGCAATTGATGATGATTATTTTCTAAGCGTGCTTCTAAGTCGGAAACCAATAGTTTCTCGGTTTTCAACTTAGATTATAATTCCTTTAATTTAAACATCAAATCATGCATTTGGGAAACGAAAGTGTCATAGTCAGAGTGGCTTACCTCGGGTGTGTAGGAAGCGTTTGAAGGGGAATCATAAGAATAGGCCATCAGACTGAAGTGTGCTTGGACATCGTTTTCCACATCATCATCATTATTGCCTTGGTTGAGCCATTGTTCATCTTCCACCATAAGAACTTTAACAACTTCCTTTTGTAGGTGAAGTAGTTTGAGTCTTGGACGATTGGCTTTTTGCATTCATGGGCATAGTGGCCGGATTTTTCGCAGTTGTAGCACAGGCTAATTTCACCCTTAAATTTTTCTTCCAGTTTGGGTGTTGAGCGAGATTCTTCTCTCCTTGGTTTAGGCTCAAACATGGCTTTACGCTCATGGTTCTTTGGTCCCGAAGCATATCTTTGTTGATTGGGATTTGAGCGACGAGAGAACTTCTGTTGGAATGATCTTGTAAGGAAAGCCAATTGTTGTTGGGGTTTGGCAATTTCTGGATCATAATCGAAGTCTTCGTCCTCTAAATCAGAAAAAACTTCTTGTGATGTGCTTTGGGAATAGGAAGAAGAATCTTTTGCTACTAAGGCAATTGGATCGGAGTTCTTTTTGGCGTTTGCCCCCATTAATTCAAGGACCTCCTCTTCGTCTTGTTGAAGGGTTTCATATACTTCGTGCAAATCGAGTTCAGCGAGAAATTAGTTGTGTTTGATTTGATTGGCAAAGCGGCGCCATTCCAGTTGAAGATTGCTAACAAACTTCACACTGTTCTCGATCTTAGTCTTACGAATTTTGTTCTTGCTTAACTCGTTCACCAATTTCACGAAACGAGTGTAAGTGTTCGTAAGACTTTCACCTTCTTTTGCCTTGAATTCTTCATATTGTGAAATGCAGTTGGTGATCTTAAGCTGAGTCCCAATTTTAGTTCCGAGCATGAATTTTTCGATTTCTTCCCACATCTCTTTTGCCGTTCTTTTGTGGCTATCGATGCTCATGTAAATGTCGTTTGGGAGGCTCATTAGAAGGTAAGAGCGGGCTAGTTGATCACCTTTCATTATCTTCTTTTCCGTGGCATCCCATGCATTCTTCGGTTTGATGTCTCTTCTTGCGGCTACCGGAGAAGTGTTATTTGGCATGGTTGGGAAGTCTTGATAGAACGGTGATGGAGGACCTTCTTTGATCGAACTCATGATTTCAGCGGTATGATCACTACGCTCAATGAAATCGAGAAATCGGTCCTTCCATTGAGAGTATTCGCCTGGAAAAAGAATCGGGGGTTTTGTATCCGAACCGATTGCCATTGCTTCGCGGGTAGTCATTGTACTTGGCTCGATGATCTCGATCAGCGAGTTTTTGGAAATTTTCTGAGGTTGTTTTGTGAAACAAAAAGTTTTCTCGATTGACTAGGGATCGACAAAAAAAATTATCAGGTTGGGCTTTGATGACAAGAGTTTTTTTCGGGTGTTTAAGACTCGATAATTTTTTTTTGTGGGTATAGGAGACTCGATAAAACTTCTAAGGAAATATTGAATTGATCAGGAGAGTTTTATCGATCACAAGGGACTCGATAACTTCGAGTTTCTCGATTAATAAAAAAACCACAAATCGATAAGAGTTTATATCGATTCCAGATGACTCGATAAAATAAATTTTGTCGATTGGGAATAGCTCGATAAAAATTCAAAGTTACTTAATCCGAATTTTCTTTAACCGATAAACCGGAAAACAAGAACAAAGGGTTCTTGAGTAAAAAGAACAAGCCTTTTTATGGACAAGAATGTCTAAGTTCTCGATTTTCTTATTTGTTCAGTCAAGAAAAAAAATCAAAATTACTAGAGTTTATGATTTTTACTAGAGAATTCTTTAGTAAGAAAAGCTGCAAGAGTCACTAGTTCCTGAGTTTTCTTATGTAAAGAATTTCAAAAGTAATAAAAATAAACTAAAGTAATTTTAATTAAAATCAAGAATATCTTAAGTTGAATCGACAAAAAGTTAATCGAATGAAGTGATTGAATCGAGAAAAACAGATCTTAAAAAATATGAAGTTTTATCGGGTAAAGCGTAATCGAGAAAAACTCAAAAACAGAAGAACTCGATAATTACCTTATGTTTCGTGAATGACTTCAGAAAATCGCAAAAACTCAGATAAGATCAATGAGCATATATTTAAGCACAATGATATAAAATAGTAATGCGATAAGATCAAAGTGTTTAGAAAATTTCCGTAGTCGTATATCTCACTTAAATTGATTACAATGATAATAAATCTGAATTCTGCTCTCTATTGTAATCGACTCACATTATGAATAACCTAAACTCCTATTTATATTAAAAGGTCTAATCTAATTAAGGAAGGAAAAAGTTTAAAGAATTATAAACTTCCTTTTACAATTGAGCATATATATTCCTTATTTTGACACAATAAAATAATAGACCTAACAATATATATATATATAATCAACTTAAAATTCTTTTAATTAACATATTATATCATTTAAATTTTTCGTTACTATTTTGTTTGTATTAATATATTATATTGTTAAATATTTGTAATTGACTAATTTTTCAGGATGTATTTTTTGGTCATTTTACATTCTTATCGGTTAGTTTCCGTAAACATGATTTGTTTGTCAACCAGCTTATTAGATGTCTACTAGATTATGATTATCAACCATCGACTAATTTATTAACTACTCAAACTAGCATTTCAATAAGGTAGTTTACTAGTTTTTATCCATCCAAACTTAAAATTTAAAATAAGCTAAACAATAAACTATTTTATTGCTATCTAATATAGCCTTTGTTCCAAACTTCCAATTTAGTGTAATTTATCCTTTTCAATCTAAAAGTATTGGTCCTTTAAAGTCATAACCATAATGAGTTTTGCACCACACCTAACATCCCTTTCATATGACAAATTAATAAATTATGGAAACATATAAATTAATTCAAAAATTGTGAAAATATATGGAACCCCAAAATTAAGTCTCCAAATAAACCCTTGACAAGAGAAGGGAGGTTCCAACATATATAGAGGAGAAATAGTTCAAGTCTAGTCGTGAAGGACTCTAATAAGCCCCCTTGAACGAAGAGATGACAACAGATTGCCCTAGAGTGGCAAGTCCCTAGAGCGGGAGACTTGACTTTGATACCATGTGAGAATATATGGAACCCTCTAGATTTACTCTTCAAAAGAGTCATTAAGGAAAGAAGGTGATTTAAACATATATAAAGGAAATTGGTCCAAGTGTATCTGGTTTATGACTAATAAATATCATCAATGTATGGTAATGATTGCTAATTTGTTATTGAAATGAATTACAAAACCGGTTCCTTTAATGTTCAACTTATCGATAAGGCAGGGGTGACCTACAGTGGTGCACACGGTGGTACGGGCTACCGTATTATATCTTCATCGAAGGATATTTTTTTTGAATTTGTTGGCAGTGCCTCCGTATAATTTTATGGGTGTTCTTAAATGATTTAAAACTGAATCTATAACACAAATGGGGCACCTGCTGTAGTAGTTTTTCCCAATCAATTAAAACTCCCTATAGAGAAGGTCTTAGGTTCAATCCCCACTTGATGCAAGTAATTAATATTTTTTGGGTAGCAACTCTATATAACAATTAATGAAATAGTAAATACTCTATTAATTTCGTACTTAAATAAAATTTAATAACACTTTATTAATTTCATATTTAATTATTAAATTACTAAAAGTATTTTTAATTTGCGTTTAGTTATTAAAGACAATCAATATCAAATACTAAAAACCGAAAAAATACACTTGAAATCAACAAAAAAATCTTTTGAAATCAATAAAAAGTTTAAAACTTCCAAAAAAAACTCTTAAAATCAATAAAAAAAACCCGAAAAAGTCCCTCGAAAAGGATAAAAAAACATAAAAACACCTCGAAATCAAGCAAAAAAGTTAAAAAAAACCGCGAAATGGTAGACCTAGGTTGAAAACACATCGAAAGATACGAGAGTTAGTAAAAACGTAAAGGCACGTCGATAGAAACCGTATTTTGTATAATTATTTTTTTGCCTAAACACATCGAAAGATATGAGCGTTAGTAAAAACGTAAAGGTACATCGATAGAAACCGTATTTTGTATAATCATTTTTTTCCTATATAGTATGGTGCCACCGTATTAAAAAATTCCTGGGTCCGACCCTGCGATAAGATCCCTAACTTATAATTCTGCATTTTTTTGTCTTTATTTTAGCATGCTCTTACAATCAAGTCCTTTTCACTATCATCCCATAGAAAGTCTTTGAAACATAAATGAACACATAGGGGCGGACCTACTAAGGGGTGAGCGGGATCCGGTGCACCCGCTCACTTGATTGTCGCAAGAGGAGAAAAAAGACATTAATGAGGTGCACCCACTTAAATTATGAGTGTGCTCTTAAGTATTTGCAAATGAAATCTATAACAAGAAGTTCAAGTATGAGGGATGGTTACTACGCTTCTTGTAGAAGCGCTGCGCTATCTCTTCTAGTTGATCCCATGTTCGATCCTTGCAAGTAGATATGTAAATTGACCGGATTCGGGCCGGATTGGATCGGGCTTTGACCGAATTCGGGCCAGAACACTATTCTGGAAAACCGGATTTGGCCAAACCGGATTGGGCTTCGGGCCGGGCCTCGAGGGTAAAACTCCGGTCCGATTAGGCTATCCTAAAACTGGATTTTGAAACCAGGCCCAAAACCGGGCCCAAATCGGATTTGCCGATTTTGATATTTTTTTTACAATTTTAATTTTACAGATATATCGCATTGGGTCACTCAAATACACTTTAAAAATACATTTTATTATAATTGGATGCATGTTATGAAACGGCCATCGTGATTCTTGAAAATAATAAGTAAGTAATAACAAAAATAAAGAGAGAAATAGATGAGAACTAGGAAGTGATGTTATAAACTGAAATCAAAAACGAGCCGAAAACACAAATTATAGAGAGATTTGTGATCGTTTTTTGCTTTGTGAGTTTGGTGTCTAAACCCATTCAACATATATGATATTTATAATGTCTTGGGGTGAAAAAACTCATCAAACGATCATATAACATCTATAAAAACGGTAATTTTTTGAAAAATACCGGATCGGGCTGAAAACCGGATTTGGGCTGGGCCGTGAAAAAACACTAAAAATCCAAACTGGATCGGGCCCACGAGCCTAAAACCGTATTTTGACCGGATCGGATCGGATCGGATCGGGCCTTGACCGGATTCGGGCTTTGACCGAATTCGGATCGGATCGGGCGGGGATTGACATCTCTACTTGCAAGGAACAAGGGTTTGATTTTTGTTTGTTTTTAAGTTGTCTGTTATAAAATTTTCAAATATAGAAGCTTGTTCTTAAATATTTTAAAACTGAAATGACTAAACTGAAATTTTCATAGAACATCTTTAAAAAGTGGATTTTCTTAGTGTTAGTTTTTTTTGAATCATTATAGATGAATAAGAAAACAAAATCAGAAACCTTGAAGACAGGTAAAGGATATCAAAAATCGAATTCTAAAAATAATTTTTTTTACGAAATCAACAAAAAAACCATCAAGTTCTTTCGAAATCAACCAAAAAAAGATAAAACTCTTTCAAAATCAACCAAAAAACTTAAAAATCTCTCAAAATGATGGAATTCGGTTATAAACACATCAACTAGCTTTGCAATATCACGAATAATGATGTACTTAAATGTTTTCAAAAGAGGAGGCCTCGTCGAGAGCAATTGTAGAAGGTAGTTTGTTCGCTTTCATTTTGAGTGGATGGGTAGGTTAGATGTTGTTCACGGTAGCCATGGGTAGGTTAGATGTTGTTCGCTTTCATTTTGAGTGGATGTTAATAAAAAGAAGATTAAGGACAAAAATAATCTTTATTATATATATAAAAATAAAAACTAAGATAAACGACATAATACAATAAAAATAATAACCAAAAGAAATGATATGGTACAATGATAATTGAGAATTCCAAAATATTGAATCGTGATTAACTTTGGTCATCTCACATTGATAAAAAGATGACATGTTAGAATATGGGGGTGATTATATAAGTAGAAGAATGCCAAGTTTGTTTTACGTGATTTTTCGTTTATATATAGTTAAAATGAAAAGGAAATTATAAGAGTGTAATGATGTTGGACTCTTAACAAAGACAATAAGTGATGGTAGTTGGATTGTTGGTTTTATACGAATACGATAACAATATAAATTTATGTAATGATAGTTATGTAGAATGGGGGTCACAGCATGCGTTGGATAGGTTAGGTTTTGTTCGCCTTTTAATTTGAGTGATGTTCATAAAACTCAAAAAGACTGGACGGAAAGAATCTTTATATATATAAAAGTAAAAATTAAGAGAAATGACATTACATAATGTGGATTAAGAATTTAAAAATATTGAATTATGGTTAACTTTGACCATCCTAAATTGATAAAAAAATAGTATGTTGGAACACGAGGTTGATTATATAAAGAGAATGATGTCAACTTATTTTAGCATTTTTTATATATTGATTTCATTTTAATCCATTTTGGATTAAATTGTTAATTTTAGTTAGGTATTCTTGTATGTTAAAAAAATATTACTTTATGTTATACAATTAATAGAATACACTTATTTCCTTTCATATTGTTTATCTTTATATCTTCATGTATATAAATGTAACAACAAAAATAAATGATATGGCACAATGTGAATTGAAAATTCTAATATTGAATTGTGGATAACTTTAGCTATCTTGCATTGATAAAATGATGATATGTTGGAACAAATGGCAATTATATAAGGAGAGGAATGTCAAAAGATTTACTTGATTTTTTTTATTTATGATTCACTTTAATCTGTTTTGGATTAAATCTTTATATATATAAAAATAATAACGAAGAGAAATGATATGGTACACTGTGGATCGAGAATTCCAAAATATTGAACGGTGGTTAACTTTTATCATCCCACATTGATAAAAAGATGATATTTATTTTTGAAAGACAAGTTAACACACACACTTTCCCGGGACATCCGGGCTCCCACTTAAGGGTGTCTCCCGACTAAACCCTGTCGATCTTGGCCCAGCTCAATTAAGGGTACCACAAAGTGGCAGACCCAAGATTTGGATATCTCCACATGCGCACCGCAGGGTTCGAACAAATCCAGATAGTCAGGGATAAAATCCATTGACTCATGTTACCTTACCACTGGGCTAAACATGATTTAATATAAAAAGATGATATGTTAGAACATGGGGGTGATTATTGAAAGAAAATGATGCCAACATTTTTCAATATGATTTTTTATATATTGATTTACTTTAATGTAGTTTATCTTTATTCTTTATGCATATAAAAATTAATAGCCAAGAGAAATGAACATAACATAAAACTTTGGCGATCCTGCATTGATAAAATGATAAGTTGGAACAAGGGAGTGATTATACAAGGAGAAGAATGACAAGTTTTTTTACGTCATCTTTTATTTGTGATGACTTTAATCCATTCTGGATTAAATAGTTAATTTTAGTTATAAATTTATTTATGTTGAATGGATCTTCCATTTTGTTATATAGTTAACATGATACACATATTTCATTTCATTTTATTTATCGTTGTATCTTTAGATATATGTATCACTACTAGAAAATTGAGTATTTTCAACCGAAATTAATTTTCAACGGAAAATGTCGTTGAAAATTTTCTACGAATTTTAAAGGATTATTGTCAGAACATAAATTTTCTACAAATTTTCATCGAATTTTCGTTGAAAATCTCTCACAAACATATATGCATTTTCAACCAAATTTTTTTCAATGGAATGTCTCGTCAAAAAGTTTTTGGTTGAAAACGCATTTTGTAAGAGATTTTCAACGGAAATTCGTTGAAAATTCGTAGAAAATTTATGTTTTGTAAATAATCCCTTTAAAATTAATAGATAATTTTCAACGACATTTTTCGTTGAAAATTTTCGTTGAAAATACTCAATTTTCTAGTAGTGTATGTATATATAGGTATAGGAAAGGGTTCAAACGAGAACCTCTATGATTTACAAGAATGCGAGAACAAAATGTGATTTAAGTTAAAGTGAAGAGATTCTTTTTTTAATTTAAATTAATAAAAAAATTAGGACGTAGAAGGGTAAAATTGGAAATTGAAGTGACAATTTTAGATAACACGATCACAAGAAGACTCCGATCATCAGGGAGTGATAAATTAAAAAAACGATGGTTATCTAGTATAGAGAAAAACAAGAAAAAGAACCATTAGTTTCAAGATTTCACAATCGATTTCAATGATTAACAATTTCAACATGTATCACTTTCACTGATTTATCACATATGATAGTCACAACCGCTTTCACTAATTAAGCACACTGATTAATACATGCAATGTTACGATTTCAAAAGAATTTCACACGATTATCACAACCGCTTTCACAAGGATTATCACAACCCCTTTCACAGAATTTCACAGCCCCTTTCACACTGATTATCACAGTCACATTCACACGATTTCACAGCCCCTTTCACACTGATTATCACACGATTATCGCAACCCCTTCACATTTATTATCACACGATTATCACAACCTCTTTCATACGATTTCACAGCCACTTTAACACTGATTATCACACGATTATCAGAACCCCTTTCACACTGATTATCACAGTACCTTTCACATTAGTTAAGCACACTGATTATCACATCCCCTTTCACACTTCGGATTCTTCACAAACAGAATCGATGGAGAGAAAGGTGTTGGGTAGAAAACGATTGGGAATAAGTCGATTCAACGTCATATGATCAAAAGTCAACTACAATTATGGGATAATACAATTAATTAAAACAAATTAAAAATTAAGAAAAATACCAAATTACGTTATTCATTTATTTTAATTTATTATATTAGTAAAATAGATTAGAGGCCGACAGATGTTCTCGCATTCTCGTAAATAATATGGTTTCTCGTTTGAACTTTTGCCCAAGGAAATTCAACTGTGTCGATTGACACAATACATTTTACAAATGAAACCGACCTTGACTTTTTGAATAAGACGTGTTCTTGGCCGAAGTCCATCATTTCGGGGGAGTTTACTTTTTGTTTATTTGGTTGATTTCGTAATGGATGCTTGGGCAACAAATGCAGCAACAAAATTTAATTTTATATATTTATTAGATATAGATGTTTGAAGACATCATATACAGAGGAATAATAACCGATTTTTAATTATGATCATAAAAATTAAAAATAAAAACTCATACAAAGTATTAATTGTTAAATGTGATCAATGCTTTCTTTTTCAGTTTATTTGTGATAAACATGTGTTGTCATTAGAATAAGACAAAAAAATAAATTTATATTAATGGGTGAATTGGAAGGAAAAGATTAAGAAAAGAAGCAAAAGTAAGATTAAGATAATTGTAATAAAAATAGTAGTAGTTGATTGGTAAGACATTGACATTTTATAGTTGAGTTCTCGAGTTCAATTATTTTGTTGTATATTTGTTTGCCTTTTTTTACTAACTGAAATCTAAAATATAAAAATCTAATTTTTTTTATCAACAAGAATCAAACCCATGACCTTAAGGAAGACATGTAGTGCCCCAATCATTCCAACAATTTCACACTTATGTTTCAATTTCAGTTTTAAAACCATGTAAGAACACACTTCAAAATTAAGTTGGTGCACATTTATGACTGGAAAAAATATTTCCATTATGAAGGGGCGATCGAGCGGGGTCCCGTGCATCCCCTACTATTATATGTTATCTAAACGTAATAATAACCAAAGAATAATGTATTCTAAAATGTCCCTAGTCAAGTATTAATTTGGATTTAGGTTAAATGAATATAGTACAACTAGTATATGCACGGATTTGTACAGAGATATAGAACCCACATATGCGTACAAGATGGGATCTTGTGTAGCAGACGTGAATTGATATGAGAACGTTTCATTGGATGTCATATGAGTGTCATAGCCGTTTCTCATGTGGTCAATGTACAGTTAGTCCTCTGCCTTGAGATAATGGAGTTTACTTTGTGTGAATGGTGTATTTTGATAACTGATTCTAATCATTTGGTAAGTGGGTGACAGAATGGTTGTTGGGTATATCACATATCACTCAGTAGTACTAGCATGGATCAAGATAGGATTTTTTTTTCTTCTTGTATGGCGATAGTGATATCCCTGGGCCCCTCGATTGAATAGGACTAACAAAAGTACATGCATGCTCAGATGATCAGTATATGATACTGATTATCAATATATGATATTGATATTTGTCTATCAGTATATTCCAGAATCGAGATAAGTACTAAGGATCAAACAAAACGAGGATGACACATTTGTGCCTCGTGTTCAATCTGGATATCTGAACAGAAGGACATAAATGTGTACATTGATAATGATCACCCACTTTGTTGATTACCTGAATCTTCAAACTTTATCATTTGGGTAATGGTGATGTATTTATAGATGAAACTCTTCGTTTATAATTATAAATATGATTATAGTTATTTCCAACGTGATAAATTCCCAATGGTTATATACATAAAATATATATCTGAATAAAGAGAATAAATAATTAAATAAAATATTTTATTGTGAAAACTTATTCCATCCGATTTATGGAATCAGGTTTCTGGGGACATGATTGACTAGTAAAGACTTGTCAACATGATGCTTTTGTCAAGGAAAAACAACCATTTAAAAGATATGAGATATTCTATATAATAACCCCACTTTCGTTAATCCATATATATATTCTACTATTCTATGTAGTATTTAAACTTTAGCACCGAAGCTTCAATGACTTATATCTTAGACTACCGAAGCTTCAATGACTTATATCTTAGACTAGATAGTTGTACCTAAGTTGTTGGGGGTAATAGTACAAAGAAAAAAAGAAGTAGAAGGCTTGAAGTGTAATGAGTATGAAACTAGAGGGACTATTTTCTAATTATTTTTTATATATAGATTTTTCTTTTCACCTCAATTAAACAAAACTAGTCTCATTTCTTCTATACCAACTAAGAGTCATTGAGAGAGAAAGCTTAGGGTTTAATCAAAATTGATGAAGATATTGAGGAATTAAGGTTGGTTTTGGAAAATTGAAGTTGGATTATCAAGAATTAGACTCTAACTTATGTTAAAGTCTAATATGATATGTAGGGACTGATTGAGTTCAATATGATATGTAGAGGCTGATTGAGTTCAATATGATATGTAGGGGCTGATTGAGTTTTGAATATTCTAACTTATGTTAAACCTTTCTAATATAATATGTAGGGGATGATTGAGTTCAATTAGAGACTGAAGAAATCAAATTGGAGAGATTTTGATCAATTGTGGCAAGCATTTTTCATATAATTGAGGTTCAAGTTAATTATGTTAGAAAATTATGGTTTTGAGCTTTATGATGTGTGGTTAGTGATGAATATGTTCGGGGTTTGTTATATTATGCTTAGAATACTCCAATATGGTCAAAGATTGATGTATAATATAATTAAAAACGAATTGGAGCTTAGGTTGCACATCAAGTGTTTGATGAAATGGTTAAGAGACATTTGTAGTTTAAGTTTCTGTCCTGTTTTTGTTTAATTCGTAAAAACTCAACTGTTGGTCCAATTGAGATGTATGATATATCTTTGGAAAGCTTAGAACATCCTCTAAACTGTTATCAAGAGTGAAAGTTCTAATTTTGAGTTTAAGTATGTCAAAACTCTGAGTTTTGGCAGCAACTGACAGTGTTTAAATGAAACTGCACACTGTTTTTATAAAGATTGTACCGAACTGTTCGTAGCTCCGATTGAAGTGATTCTTGTTTATGTAGAATCCTAAAAGATCAATATACAACTTTCATTTTTATCTTAATACCTAATTTGGCTTCTAAGTATGAGAAAAAGGATAAGGTGTTAACAAGCTCTTCATTTCTAGCTTATAGGTCCAAAATGTGTTTGGTTGTCAAATTTCATTTAGGATCTTAACAATCATGTTGATCATTAATTTAATGTTTATTAAATGGTTATTGGTGACCGGAAGTAAAGAAAGGACTGACTAAGGTACATATATCCTACTTCTTTGACTCGGAAATAACCGGTTGCATCCAGAAATTTCATCCATCTTGACAGACGTGACTCCGAACCTTACGGTTTCGAGTACTTTTATAGGAAACAATGATTCTGTTTTAAAGTAGAGTTTGTGTTCATCATTTGAATATTTTAAAATTATTCATTTTTGGTTGGTTGGTTATATTATTATGAAATATGGTTTAATGATATATTGATTTTTAAAGAATACTAGCTTTCTTGATTTTGAATTAGACTCAACACTTGGGTCACGGGTGTTGCGATGCCTTCCGGGGTGGCTATTAATGACCGTCGTGTTCTTGTAAAGACCAAGCCAAATAGAGAACGTATGATGTATCTGAGAGCCGAATACCTGAAAATGTCTGGTTACCAGATAGAGCCGATTACCGGATAGAGCCGAATACCAGAATCATGGTTACCGGGAATGGTGGTGTTGTGCCCGACACTGACATTCCAAGTCTGATTGGACTGATCATCCGATTAGACAACGTATTATCTCAATTCAAGTGATTTGTTGATTTAAAAAAAATAGTTTTTACATTCCTTAATTATGTTTGGAATGGTTTCATTACGATGGTTTTATGTTTACTGTTATTTGAAATTATATTATTTTCATACGGTTATACGTAATATCTGTTCACTCAGCGACTTTGCTCAGCCGAGGTGTTTTCTGTTTTCTTGGCAGGTTCAGTTTCTACTTCAGAGACGGGTTGAGAGATCAAGTTATCGTTGGAAGTAACAATGACTTAATATTAACTTTTGTATATCGTGGTGCTTAATCTTTGGGATCACTTAGACGATAACAGTTTGGATTGTAATTATGTTTTGAATGTTATTTTGGGAAATAGAGTAAAACTCTGAATTATGGGATTTTAAGTTATGATCTGATTACTGGATTGTACATCTTTCGACTCATGTTGCGCGGGACTGGGGTGTTACATTCTAAAAGGTTGTATCACTCTCTTGATGCAGTATACCTATGAGATAGGTATTATCATTACACTTGTATATAAAGAAAGGCCATTGCGAGAAAATTGTTCGCAAGTAAGAGAGCCTGGGCAAAAGTTGCAAGAATAGTTCATAGGATTTTCTCTCTTAATTTATTCCACTAGTTTCTCCTCCTTGTTTCATCCAAGGATTTGGAAACAATATCTAGCATTTGGAAAACAAGAGGATTTCCTCTTTTGGCGTAGGCCGTCAACTGGATCCAGAATATTTGTGTGGATGTCGTGGAGGGAACGAGTCGAGTTCGTCGCAAATTCATATATGACATCAAAGGGTTTCTGCTCAACGTGGTAAAACTTTGAAACAAGCATCCTACCCCGTTTTGTATGGATTTTTGGGGGAATATGGTTAATTTCCGCTAAGTGTATGACTCTCGTATTCCAACACCAACTTCGTCTTCTTCCTAAAGAGCTTCATCAGTCACCACCATCGTTGACCTAGAGCAACCTAAAACCATTGTAAACTCTTCGTGGAATTCCTCAAATCACAAACACAAATCAAGAATGCTTCAAATTTGAACACAATTTCTTTTCGAGGTTCTTGTTTCTTGTTTTAGAGAGAAGCCTACAACGAAGGTTTAGAGAGAGACATTATTTAAAAACTGTTTGTATTATATTTTTCAAGATTTGGCTAATTTTTACTTTAATGTGATAATAAATAGTGATATTATTTAAAAATGCTTTATTATATAATGAATTGTTATATCATATAAGATTAAATAATACATCCAATATTTCAACATTCTATATTCATTCCTTTAATCTTATATATACAAACCTCCTTCCAATATATTAAGATTTTGATATATATATAGAGAGAGGGAGGTTCAATGGAAAACAGTAAAAAAGAGAAAACTGAAGAACATCCAAGGAGCCTTCCATCCGGACTGGTATACACTAATGCATACAAGCGTTTTTTGTTCTTATGCACCAATGCTTCCTATCATTAAGTATGCATTGGTGCATATTCACAAATGCTTGTTACAAATTACCTGTATGCATTAGTACATACCGTCATATGGAAGGCTCCTAGAGTGTTATTCGGTTTTTTTCTTTTTTGGCGTTTTCCTTTGAACTTGACCTTATATATATATATATACATATATATATAGGGGCGGGTTCATACGGGGACGGTACCAATTTAAGATAATGCGAGGACAATTCTTAGCCAATCTTTTGTACTTGAAATTTTTTTCATATACAAAATCATATGTGATTTTGTACTAGTATAAAAATGACACGTGCGACTTTTCCCGTGGGCTAAGTCGCGGAAAAAGTCACGGCTAATCATATATGATTTTGTATGTGAATCATATGTGATTTTTTACATGAATCATATGTGATTTTGTATGTGAATCATATGTGATTTTTTACATGAATCATATGTGATTTTGTACATGAAAAATTTTATGTACAAAATGGTTGGCTGAGAATTGTATTCGCATTCTCGTAAATTGTTATCGTCCTTGTATGAACCTTTATATATATATATATATATATATATATATATATATATTATACACACATACATCTTCAAATACAAACTCTTCTAAGGTTACAAACTCGTATAAATCAATATGGAACTAATTTTTTCATGATTTCATTTCATCAAAGATTATTATTTAAGATATTATTGCACATATTTTTGTTTCACCTTATGAAAAAATTACTTATGAAACTTTTACATTATGAAACAAATATATGTGAAACTTTCACCTTATGAAAACAAATACATGTGAAACCTTTACATTATGAAACAAACATATGTGAAACAACATTTTAAATCTTAGTATTTGATAAAAAAAAATCATAATTTTTATTTTATTTTATATTAATTTGTACAAGTTTGTAATATTGAAGGAGTTTGCATTTAAAGGGCCCCTATATATAGATATTGAGTGATTAATTTTTATGCTTAACTTTTCATAACTAGATTTTTTTTGGTAAAAGAGGGTCATCAAACCTAAAATATTGAGTGATTGAAACTGTTTTTTTTTTCAGATGGAAGGTTCCTAGGATGTTCATTAGTTTTCTCTGTTTTTGGCGTTTTCCCATTAACCTGACCCTATATAGGTTCATTGGAAAACGCCAAAAGAAGAGAACACTAAAGATCACTCTAGGAGTCTTCCATCTGAATAGTATGCATTAATGCATACTGGTAATTTGTAACATGCATTTGTGCATATGCACTAATGAATATATATGCATTGTTGAATAGAAAAAATTTGGACGATATGCATTAATGTATACCGATAATTTGTAGCATACATTTGTACATATGCACTAATGCATATATATATATATATATATTTATGTATATGTGTTGGTGCATAGAAAAAAAAAACAGTTTAAATCGCTTGTATGCATTAGTGCATGCCGTCCAAATGAAGGGCTTCAATAGTGTTATTCAATTTTCTTCTTTTTAGTGTTTTCCTTTGAAACTCTCTCTCTCTCTCTCTCTATATATATATATATATATATATATATATATCAACGTTTTTACGTTTTAATTTTTTTAATTGATTTTTATACTTACATTTTTTTAAAAGGGTCATAAAAGAAATACGACAACTCTATCAAATTTCTTAAATCCATATCCTTCCAATCTAACATCTTTTAAAATCCTATTACTCACCTACGGTTATTCTTTTAAAATATATATATATATATATATTGATTTTTGGTGATTTAATTTTGGAAAATTAATTAAAATAATCATTTTACACAACTCTAACATCTAATATGACCATTCTCTTTTCTGATTTACCAAAATAACTCATATCCTCGTGAAACCTCCTCTCGACCGCGATCTCTTTCAAAGACCTTCCATAAATTTACACTTTTGGTCCCTACTCTCGTGAAAACACCTCTTGATCGAGAGGTTGGATGAAAAATGGTTATATGAGATTAAAAGTAATCAAGGGTGAAGATCCGTTCTTACGCTTCTCACCTTAACTCTTCTTCTCACACGATCCTTTGCCTATATATATAGCGGTTAAATCAAATGAGAACATAAATATGATACAAACAGGTGAGAACCGATATAAAACCATTTTTACATGATATTTTTTCTTCAAATGCTAGGATTTAAGATATTGTTTCACATATATATATTTTTTCATAGTATGATAGTTTCACATTTATTTGTTTCACTATATGAATATTTTTACGTGTATTTTCATTAGGTGAACCAATTTCCTATAATCTTTTCATAAAGTGAACACAAACATATGTGAAACATTATCTTACATTTTACTTCATGGGTTTTGATGGGAAAAAATATGTAAAATATACTCTTATATTTATTTTCACAGGTTTGTAACATATTTGTGATTTTCATTTGAGTATCGTCTATATATGTGTATGTATGTGTGTGTTGATATAAATAAAAATATATTTAGTTTTACATATTTGTGAATTCTAATTTCATTTGTAAAAAATGGAAATTAAATTTTAAAAAAGCAAGAAAATTAGAAAATAAAAGGTTTGGCAATTAATTTGTTGATTTTATATTTAAAAAAAATCAAAGTAAGCAGAGAAAAGATAAGTGTGGTTAGAAGCTTCTCATTGAACCACCTTTTGGTTCTTACGATTGTTCCTTAATATATATTGAGATTATACATTATATATATATATATAGACATAGGATCGTGCACATGAAAAAAATAATTAAGGTAAGAAGCGTAAAAAGAATTATGAATCCTTGATCACTTTTAATCTTATACCCATCCAAATGAATTGTGCTTTAGAAGGGAGTTGTTCCGGTGCATTTTGGTGCACCTCATCTCTGTGCATCTCATCATAATATGCATCCAACGGTGGAGATTCCTTATTATGATTCTCATCTTAACTCTCATTCTCACCGAAACCCAACCATATACATATATATATATATATATAGAGAGAGAGAGAGAGAGATAGAGGGAGGTTCAAATACAAACCAATTAGATGTTACAAACTATAAAAACTCGTAAAAATCAATATAAAAATAATTTTTTTCATGATTTTTTTTTCATAAAATGTTATGATTTAAAATATTATTACACATATGTTTGTTTCATAATGTAAAAGTTTTAAATGTATTTGTTTTATAAGTTGAAAGTTTCTCATATATTTTTGTATGCAAAAGTTTTACATGTATTTGTTTCATAATGTAAAAGTTGCACATGCAATATTTTTACAAGGTGAAACAAACATATGTGTAATAATATCTTAAACCATAACATTTGATGAAAAAAAATCATGAATACAATTATTTTATATTAATTTGTACGAGTTTGTATAATTTGTAACATTTAACTGGTTTGTATTTGAACCAGCTTCTATATATATATATATACATATATATAGGGTCAGGTTCAAGGGGATACTTAAAAAAACTGAATAACACCCTAGGAGCCTTCCATCTATACGGTATGTACTAATGCATACCGGTAATTTGTAACATGCATTTGTGAATATGCATCAATGCATATGTAATGATAGAAGCATATATATATATATATATATATATATATATATATAGGGGTGGTATCCGTTGTAAACTAATCGATTTTTGCAAACTGTGCAAACTCGTAGTGAACACAATGATAAAGCATCAATTGGATATTCATGAATGTTGAAAGTGTTCACAAATGGTGAAAGTGTATTCACGAATGGCGAAAATATATTCATGAATGTGGTAACTTGCCGGAAAACTCGCCGGAGAAGACGAAGTCGTCGCAAAGTGTGTTCATGGCAGCAAATTAGTAAATATTAATTAAAAATGGTTAAATTATAAAATGATGATGATACCCTCAATGAATTAATAAATTATTAAAAAAATTAATAAAATATTAAAATAATATTATCCACATGGCTTATTTATATTGGATAATGGTGAGTTTGCAAGTTTGCAAGTTTGCAAATATTGAATAGTTTGCAACGGATACCACCCCTATATATATATATATATATATATATATATAGAGAGAGAGAGAGAGAGAGGGAGGTTCAAGGGAAAACACTAAAAAAAGAGAAAATTGAAGAAAACTCTAGGAGCCCTCCATCCTGACGGTATGTACTAATGCATACAATTGTTTTTTGTTCTTATGCACCAATGCTTCTATCATTATATATGCATTGATGAATACTCACAAATGCATGTTACAAATTACCGGTATGCATTAGTGCATACCGTCTAGATGGAAGGCTCCCAGGGTGTTCTTCAATTTTCTCTTTTTTGGCGTTTTCCTTTGAACCTGACCTCTTATATATATATATATACACACACACACACACACACACACATATATATATATATATATGGGTGGGTTAATACGAGGACGATAACAATTTACGAGAATGCAAGGACAATCTTCAGCTAATCATTTTGTACATGAAAAAAAATTTCATGTACAAAATCATATGTGATTTTGTACTAGTATAAAAATGACACGCACGACTTTTCCCGTGGGCTAAGTCGTGGAAAAAGTCGCAGCTAATTATATATGATTTTGTACGTGAATCATATGTGATTTTGTAAATGAATCATATGTGACTTTGTACATGAAAATTTTTATGTACAAAATGATTGGCTGAGGATTGTTCTCGCATTCTCGTAAATTGTTATCGTCCTTGTATAAACCTTTTTCTATATATATATATATATATATTATATTTTCTATATATATATATATATATATATATATAAAAAACACACGCATCTTCAAATACAAAGTCTTCTAAGATTAGAAACTCTTATAAATCAATATGGAACTAATTTTTTCATGATTTCATTTCATCAAAGATTATGATTTAAGATATTGTTACACATATTTTTGTTTTACCTTATGAAAAAATTACTTATGAAACTTTTACATTATGAAACAAATATATGTGAAACTTTCATCTTATGAAAACAAATACATGTGAAACTTTTACATTATGAAACAAGCATATGTGAAATAACATTTTAAATCTTAGCATTTGATGAAAAAAATCATAATTTTTATTTTATTTTTTATTGGTTTGTACGAGTTTGTAACATTGAAGGAGTTTGCATTTAAAGGGCCCCTATATATAGATATTGAGTGATTAATTTTTATGCTTAATTTTTCACAACTAGATTTTTTTTTGGTAAAAGAGGGTCATCAAAACTAAGACAACTCTATTAGTTTCTTATTCCAATCTAAAATATTTTAAAATCATGTTAGTCACTTATGTAGAAATGGCAACGGGGCAAGTTCGGGCCGATTATTGGTATGCCTGTCTCTGAAACTGATAAGAAAAATTGTCCCCGTTCCCGTCCCGATCCCACACGGGGATTTTATCAGGGATCCCCGTCAGGTACCCTCAGTTTCATGATCACAGTTGGGGAACCCGTTAAGGCAAAAGATCACCATTACCCGTTGGTTTTACCCGAAACCAAAAACTAAACATAAAAAATGTAAAATTTTCAAACAAAATTGAAGCAACAACAACTTGGAATAAATCATGGCAAGATTAATACTTATCCTAAATTATGTTTTTGAATATTATTTATATTATATATAATATATATAAATAAATAAATATACATACAATCGAGTAGGTCCGAGCAGATGAGTATAATCCTCGATAAGATCCGCGGTCCCCGCCCCTTTCAAGTTAAGATGTCCCCGACCCCAATCCAAAGTGTTCGGTTTTTACCAGCGGTTTCGGGGTTTTTTGCCATCCCTACACCTACGATTATTCCTTTAACAAATATATATATAGAGTGATTTTTGATGATTTAATTTTGGGAATTTAATTAAAATGGACAATTTACAATATGGGTTTACGAATTTGACCAATATCTTTTTCAGTTTATCAAAATAACCAGAATTCCTTCGAAATACATATCGAATTTGACCTCAGATCAAGTGATTGAGTCTAAGGGCCAAAACGACGTCGTTTTGGTCAACTTTCCTCCGCCAAATTCAGAATACCTCCGTCACATGGCGGAGGGGCCCAGAACGACGTCGTTTTGGGCCGTTTTTCGCGTATCCTTGGACCGTATCCAAGTACCTCCGCCTCGCCGTATAAATACCTCCGCCACATGGCGGAGGGGACCCAAAACGACGTCGTTTTGGGGCTTTTTTTTGCCTGGAAACCCTACTTTGTAAGAGAATATAACAGGTTACCTACTTTGTTTTTTTCACTGATAAATTCCACAATTGGCTGATAAATATCCTGATAAATACCCCACAATTGCATGATAAATTCCCTTACACTAGTAGTTTTAAAGATCAAGAGCAAGATTTCAAATTCATTTTTATTTTTTTGGCACATTGTTATACATTACGTTCGAAAAAATACGCTTCAAGACATTGAATTTTGCAATTTTCAGAAATGGCCAACGTTCGTCAAGTAAGTTTTTCTGTTCTACGATTTATTGCTTAAAACTACTAATATATATTGAAAAAATATGTTTTAAAATATTATTCTTAAAACGTTTGTCAAAAATTTATTGCTTAAAACTACTAATATATATTTAAAATATTTGGTTAAAACGTTCGTCAAAAGTTAACCCTAACTGAGTTAACAGAAGTAAATGGTAAAATTTTAAAAAAAAATTATATAACGAGACTTTATAAAGAAACTTAACCAAAACGTTAACCCTAACTGAGTTAACAGAAGTAACGGAAAAAAGCACTAAAATTGTAATAAACGTTAACAGAAGTATATATAAACTGTCTATATGTGTTACAATGTAGGAGGATTTTACGTACTCGTCGTTGGCGTTCAAAAGTCGTCTTACCATGATAAAAGATATTAGGACGGTTTTGAGTTTCGATGATGGCAAACAATTTGTGTTCAGGCGTACACCTTTCGGTCCATGGTTGGACCTTGCAATGACTGGCCACGATCCGTTGTTAGTCAACATGTTTCTGCAGATGGAGGTTTTTGCTACAAACCCAGAACCCGACAAGCTATATTTTGACGTGTTTGGGCACTCATTATATTTCGGGCGACGGGAGTTCTGCCTTATTACAGGACTCCGTTTCGGACCCACATCCTCCCTTCCTTCCATTCCAACACAAAGTTTCGTTAGTAGGGTATTTACCGATGAGGACCCAAAAACCTTAAAGACTTCAACTGTTTATGACCGGATGATGATGAATTACATGAGTGACCTACCACAAGACGATGTTATTCGTGTGTGCTTAGTGGTGATGGTGGAACTTGTATTCATGGGGCGTGACCTAAGACAGTTTGTTAGCCAGACAATTCTTAGGGCCGTCGAGGACTTACAAGTATTTTGCAATTATCCGTGGGGTGAACATATATGGGGCCATAGATTCAAACAAATGCATAAGGCTTACAGCAGACGAGTGAAAAAAAATGATCCGTCAGCATGGACGATGTCTGGGTTTACATACGCTTTCAAGGTTAGGCAAGTAGTATAAATGATTTTTTAATAACAATTGGTTTCCTAATTTGAACGGTCCGTAAATGTTTTTGGTGTGTAACTTTAGATTTGGATCTTGGAGATGTTTCCTGTCGCCCTCCACCATTTCCATAAGCAAAATGACAGGTATCCTAGAGGACTTTCCTGGAGTCGGACTACTACTACTAAGACGTTGGGTAGGTCGATTTACCTTCAGTTCTTCAAGTCAGTTGGTGGGGTAAGTTATTTGACTATCTTTCGAATTTGATAGGAAAACAATAATCACTCAATGTATTGATTTTGTTAACATATTTAGCAGATGTCGGGCCCATCATCGCTGCTTACCAGTACGTCTGCGGAGGAGCAGATGGAGTGGTATATAGAAAGTTGTTCCCATTTCCGTCCTAAGTCTCACGACCAATATCAAGACAAGTGGGATGAGCTGGCGGAACTTCAGACCAAGACCGATTCCAACACCCGACGCCTTAACGAGCTTGTGCTGTCTTTCGGCGCACATCAGGTCACTGTTTAACAATCAATTTACCGTCCTCTATATTTACACCATGTATTGATACTACCCTACATGGTTTTGCTAGATTTCTGACGTCGCTGCACCGATGACTTACTTCAATCAGTTTGAGATGGAAAATACTTACTTCGATCAGTTTGCGATACCAAGGCGGTCGTACGAGATGCCGACCTCGTCGTACGACATGGCTAGGTCGTCTTGCGTCATACGGCCTACGTACATGCAAGATGTAAGTTCCTTTTTTGTTGTTGTTTAAATGCTAGCGTGAAGAATAGCAACTAAAATTTTACCTTTCACGGTCTAACAGTTTGGGTCGTCGGGCAACGTAACACATATGACGTCTCGTTCCGCGTTCAACACCGCCGGACAGTCTGTAAGTTGTCTTTGTGTTATAATAATGGTATCTAGGAAATATGTTACTTATTTTGTTCCAATGACAATATCCAGGGCAACACGACTTATACTGATTACGACAGTTTAGGACAGGTCATCCACCAGGAGTTCGGTACCCAAGCTTGGGCGTTCAACGACGTATTGGGCACTACGATTACCTCTCAGTCCCATTATAGTTCCCCGGTTTCGAGTCCATGCGGTGTTATAATTAGCGAAGAACATTTTCGTACACCGGAAAGTGAGTCGGAGGCACTAATGGATGAATCGGAAGACCAACCACCAGAGGTCCCCGCACTGCGCATAGGATTCCGGGATCGGTGGGCTTCAAAGGTAACAATGAATCCTTGGAGTAAGCAACGACCAAGCACACCGGTCGCTGGAAAAAAAAAGTCACAAACAAAGCGAAATAGTAAGACCTTGGCTTCTTCAACCAATAGAGAAGTCGTCACCGGCCTAATGGTATTTGCTAAAGTTCAAAATGATGACATTACTGAACTTCGTCTGCCGTTCTTCCCTTATATTCCCGTTGAGAAGGAATTTTGGAGAGTACTGTTGAGTCTGGATCTGGACGAAACAGGCAATCTACAGGAACAAGTTAGGATTTAATTTTTTTTTCACTAAAGTGCCTTGTCTAGTTAGATAGAGTAGATTAGTAACTAACAATGTTCGTGTTGTTTATAGCACATTGACAACTGGGCGAAGAAGGTTGTCGCCACTCGAAGTAATACAGCGAGGTGGACGGTCATGATTACTCAATTCTCCGGTTTTATGCTCCGTAATAAGGGTGGGGAAGATTCAGTAGTTGGAATGTGCGATGGAATAGAGCCAGACGAACGTCCATGGCATGCAACGGACATGGTACGTTAATTGTTTTTAAAGATTTTATTTAACCTATTTCTTACTAACAATATGTGGGTGACTATTATATTCCAGGTATACATTCCTATTTGCGTAGGAGAGAGCCGTCATTGGGTGCTCGGGGTGTTGGATCTTCCTACCATGGAGATGGTTGTATACGACAGCCTCTGCAAGTCCTCCTTGCTACAACGGAACCTGGTGGAACTTATGAAGATATTTGCTGAGCGGCTGAAAAAGTTATTGAAAAAGATATAATATCGGGGTAGCAAATCCTTCAGTTGGAAACACGATGATCGCGCATCACAACATTCTGGACGCTATGGAGATTGCGGTGTATGGGTTTGTAAAAACATGGAGTCGTTGGTGGTCGGGGAAATCATTCCAACCTATGATCCAGATGAGGCAGCGGAAGCGGCAATGTTGTTTCGCTTAAAGATGGTGGAGGTATTTTATGCGCATGCACAAATTTGACCTTACTATTTTATGCGCGTGCACAAATTGTATTGATAAATTAACATATTATAAATTTACCCACAGTATTAACTTTTTGCTCTTTGGCTATTCCCCATCAGTGTAGTATTTTTTTAATGGAATATGAAAAATTTTAACGCGATATCCAGGAAGATTTAACCATCCGGTCGGGAATGCCTTATCCGTTAGTCTACCGTCACTCATTTTATTTATCAAATACAAGGACCAAATGTGTAAGATTTAAGGTGTAAGCCATTTATCGATAATGATTTATATATAATACGTTAAATTAGTAAATAAAATTAATGTTTATATAATTAAATATAAAGCCATGTGAGCCGTTTATCGACAAAAAAATGAATGTTTATATAATTATATATAATATGTTTTGCCATCATTCTTGACATAGTGTAGGAGCCTAACATATTCGATTAACGGGAAAAAATGCAATATTAGTCTCATTTCGAAGTGAGTTTCGAGACTATTTTAATGATGTAATTTGTTAAAATATAAACGTCATTTGTAGACGTATTTTAATTGATATACGTTTATGTATGTTAATGTGATAAGGGTGTGAAACGGAAAATTAAAAAGTAAAGTACCTAAAGTAATTTATTAACTAACTGTAGGGGGAAAAACCGTAAAATATAAATTTAAAACGTTTTTCTCGTATGATTCTTCAAAAAACAAGTGGACGAATATATCTATATATTGATATGTGTTGAAGGTTCAATCTACGCTAAAGTTTAGTTTTTTTTACCTTTGGTGGTGAATGGGGGCATGTTAATAACGGGTGGGATTATGTTAATTTTTCAAAGCATGGTGTTAAGTTTCCAGCAAACGTCATACATCGCAAGTTCCTAGCGTATGCAAAAAAACACGCTGGAATCGACAGTTCCATTGTTAGTGACACCAAGTTAGTATTCCTGAACGATGGTACAATGACTCCAATATGTGACGATGAAGATGTTTATGCTTTCTTGGACCTTGCCGGGCGGTCATATACACCACCGTCTGTTGTAGTGTATGTCGATTCTTCGAAGTATGATGAAGGTCTTGATGAAGGAGATGACACAGATGATCAACCCATCCCTGAAACTCAAATGCAGCCCTTGTCCAAAAATATGCCGGAGACGCAAGAAGATCAAGAAGAAGAAGTCGATGACGTTGATGAACCACAGATTGCTGGGTTTGCTGCCGACGAAGAATATGTTTTTGATTCAGTTGGTCTATCTACTGACGATGATGTACCAGAGACGGATGAAGCTACGAACGATGAAGAAACAGGTACTGGTTACCCTAATAATACATCGTATGGTGGCATAAATGATTATCATGACATGCCCTCTCCGATTCCAACAACAGAGAGCTATATAGAAACTGTCCAACCGGTACATTACAATCGTAGTCGACGAATATCTGAAGGTCAGATATTCGATACAAAGAAGCAAATGATTGAGGAGTTGGGGATAAAATTCATAGAAGAACACTTCCAGTTTAAAACGAAGAAATCATCCAAAACCCGATACGAAGTTTTATGCCAAATAGAAGGTTGCACATGGCGTATGACCGCAAGTAGTGTTGGTGAACTGGGAGGTTTATTGTTTGTAAAAAAATTGGTAGACCAACACACTTGCTCTAGTAACCAACTAAATACTACCCACCGGCAAGCAAACAAGAATATTTTGGCCAACATGCTAAAAGAAAAATATGGTGATGCTAGCCGTCAACTTCGGCCAAAGGACATCGTGGCCGATATGTACCTACAATACGGGATTACTCTTACATACCACCAAGCTTGGCGTGCCAGGTGCCAGGCACTACTATTGGTGAGGGGCACGCATGTCAAATCCTTTGAACGACTCCCTATATATTTACATAATTTGGCGCTACAAAATCCAGGTACATACACAAAAATAAGGACGGACTCAAGTGGGCGTTTTGAGTTGTGTTTCGTTGCCCTTGGTTGCGCGGTACGTATAGGAATATCTCATTTGTTTACCTATTAAATAATAACATTATAAAAAATAACAAGAAATACCTACATTCTTTGCAGATTCGAAACATTTTGCGTAACTTGCGACCTGTCCTTATTATAGACGCCGCTCATTTAAAGGGACCGTACTCGGGGACAATGTTCTTGGAAGTAGCCAATGACGGGAATAATAACATTGTTCCAATTGCTTTCGGAGTAGGCAAGTCCGAGACGACTGAGGAGTGGTCTTGGTTTTTGTACAGGTTGAGAGATTGTATAGGAGCACCGGAGGGGTTGGTGTTTATGTCCGACAGGGCTGCTGCCATAAGCGCCGCTATTAGCACCGTGTTTCCCAGTAACGCTCATGCACTATGTTGTCGACATTTGGAGATGAACGCGAAAGGCGCTGACAAGCGTATTAAAATATACAAGTCAACATACTGGAAGCATGTAGAGCGTACACGGAGGTGGAGTTCGACAGACACATGAATGCACTACGATTTCAAGTACCAGAAGCAGCTCGAGTTATGGACACAGCTGGTAAGGAGAGGTGGTCGAACGCCCATTTTTATGGTACACGGTATGATATTATGACATCAAATAGTGCAGATTCGGTGAATGCAGTCTCTCGTTTTGCACGTAGATTACCGATTGTCGCACTTGTAGAGTTCTTCTGAGATTTTCAACAACAGTGGTATCTAGTTCGACGGGAAAAGGGAGGTTGATAAACTATGAACTTACACATAATTATTTTTTTAATGTTTATTTATTAAAATGAATGTAACACAAGTTTCACATATTTGTAGATCAAATGCAAAACTCACTCACACCAAAAGCGGAAGAGATAATTTATAAAAGAGCGGGAACGTCTATGGCATGGAGGGTACGCGGTCTTGGACATGACAAGTTCGAGGTAGGGCGAGATCGTAACTACGCAGTAGTTGATATGTTAAACGGTAACCGTACATGTCTTGAATGGGATAAATCTGGGTTACCTTGTGGTCATGTCATTGTTGCTGCAAGACATAAGGGCCATGCAGATTGTAGCTATCTGGCTTGGAATTATTTTAGATCGGAAACCTATCGATTAACATATCAAGAGACGATAATGCCAGCTGGACCCTCTGTATCGTGGGTCTTTCCAGACGCCCCCTAATGCCGTGTTATCGTGGGCCAGGCATACCGTACGAACTGGATGGGCCAGGCATACCGCTCGAACTGGATGGGCCACCCATATCATGAGTCATGGATGGGCCACCCATACCATACGACACGAATGGTGGAGGCATATACGAGCTAGACGGAGGAGCCGTCTGGTAGGTGGGCTGCGTAATGTAATCGATATGTTATCAATCTATAGAGTTACATACAAAGAGCATAAATGTAATGCTTAAGTTACCGTATGAGAGTACTGTGGTGGCATGGAAAATGGTACACCGCTGGAGTAACCTAGCGTGTACTCCGAATCCAGTAAATCAAGGAAGCTGGGTTCCCGGTGTTGTGTCTGTACTGGTGGCTGCGGTGGCTGTGGTGGCATCTACGACGAAAATAAAATGGTTAACCAAATATTATATATATTGTTATACGTTTGTGAATTTAATATGATTACAAGGTACATATGATTATTAACAGTGTTTGCCTGTCTCTGGAAATGATCATCATGTGCCGCCATATAACGATCCACATTCTCCATCCATTGGGGCAGCCCATCCAGGGATACTTGATGTAGCCGCTGAACGCGCTCAAGCTCCGACAACCTCTGATCATACGGGAAATCCGGCTGAGGATGCCGATCACCGGGTGGATGAAATCCCTGGCTGGTAGCGTGATGCCCCTCACTATGGTGAAAATGGTGTGAATGGTGTGAATGGTGAGAATGGTGAGAATGGTGATCGTCGTCGTCATCATCCACACCGCCTAAATTCTGGTGGTCCTCCCCACCCCTAAAAAAACTCAAGCTATGTACATACCAATCTGATGTAGTCTCCAAAGGATCTGGCACCAACCTGGGAAGTGGTCGTCTAGGCTCCTAAGATATTTAAAAAAAATATGTTACAATAACAATAATGTGGACAAAATTATCAATTGTAAACCATATTTAAAAAACATACCGATGACACATCAATAATCTCCCTGACATGATTGAGTTTTATCATTCTTGGCACCCAGGTCCAACGAACTGCCATCGGGTACACATTATTGTTTTTAATGTAGTATAAGGCGGAGCCTGGAAACATTTCTAAAATCCAGATCTGGCAATTAAATAGTCAACAATTAGTAAATGACAATTATTAAATAAGAAAAAAAATAGTAAAATGTTTAAATATTTAAATGACAAAAATTACAATAACCTTCAATGCATATAAGAACCCATGAACCGTCAGTTTTTTGCTCCCCGCTGTCCGTTTTCCTGTATGTAGACAGTTATACATTTGTCCTATCGTATAACGCCAAATAAAACTCCCCCATGGATAACTGTTCCAAAACTCCAAGTTATCTATCGCCTTGATCACCAGATCAGAAACTCTCACATTGTTCCGGTGGCCAAGAAAAACATTTCAACCACCAGAATCAAACACACCCGCACTGCATCGATGTCATCCAAATCGTCATCCGCAGTACCAATGCGATTATACTTTTGCAGCACCAGATCAACCTTAGGTGTGCCATCACCAAACATCCTGCTAAAGAAACCATCACTATCGACGGGGATGGTCCGGAGCCCTTCCAAACAGAAGCCCCGTAACTAGACAGAAATCCTCACGACCAAAACGAAGCGTATGAGGGCCGATCCGGAAATACATCTCATCGGTCGTACCATGAGCGGGGAACGTCTGCCTTCAAAAAATGTGTAAAGTAACACAGGATCGGCAGAAGTATTAGAGAGATCCAACCATCTACCAAAACAGGTTTCCCTAAATATGGCCGCCCTATTATTTGATAATTTACTCTTAATCTCTATCATGAGGGATATCTTTGCCCTCACATTCAACGAAGCTACACTGTCGTGTGCCTGCATAAATATTTTTCAAATTCAGTGTCAATTATAGTTCTTTTTAATTGACTACTAACGATAAAAATTATTTAAGTTTTGATTCTTTGTTTGAAACTTTCAATTTTTGTTTCCAATTTTTTCTTTGGGTTAAACAAATATAAATAACTCATTTTAAACTTTGATGATTTATTTAATAGAAATTAATGTTTAATAACTTAATCATTCAAAATGCTAAAGTTTAATGTTTTTTCATTCAAAAATTTAGTTTTAAGACTTAATCATTGAAAATATGATTGTTCATTGTGTATTTTTTTCCCTAATAACAAACTCTTTCAAAAATTTGTTTATGTAAAGTTTGTTCATTTAAAAAAATTAATGTTTAACAAGGTAATCATTCAAAAGGTTGCAATAATAAAAATTAGTGTTATAATATATAAAGTTCAATTTAAATTTTCCGTTAACTATTTTACAAATTTGGTCCTTTTTCCGTTAGTTCTGTTAACTCAGTTACAGTTAAATTTTCCGTTAACTATTTTACAAATTTGGTCCTTTTTCCGTTAGTTCTGTTAACTCAGTTACGGTTAAATTTTCCGTTAAATATTTTACAAATTTGGTCCTTTTTCCGTTAGTTCTGTTAACTCAGTTACGGTTAAATTTTCCGTTAACTTTTTTACAAATTTGGTCCTTTTTCCGTTAGTTCTTTTAACTCCGTTACGGTTAAATTGTCCGTTAAATTTTTCATAAAATTGGTCCTTTTTCCGTTAGTTCTGTTAACTCAGTTACGGTTAAATTTTCCGTTAACTATTTTACAAATTTGGTCCTTTTTCCGTTATTTCTGTTAACTCATTTACGGTTAAATTTTCCGTTAACTTTTTTACAAATTTGGTCCTTTTGCCGTTAGTTCTGTTAACTCCGTTACGGTTAAATTGTCCGTTAAATTTTTCACAAAATTGGTCCTTTTTCCGTTAGTTCTGTTAACTCAGTTACGGTTAAATTTTCCGTTAACTATTTTACAAATTTGGTCTTTTTTCCGTTAGTTTTGTTAACTCAGTTACGGTTAAATTTTTCGTTATCTTTTTTACATATTTGGTCCTTTTGCCGTTAGTTCTTTTAAATCCGTTACTATTAAATTTTCCGTTAAGTTTTTTACAATTTGATCCTTTTTCCGTTAGTTCGAGAAACTACGTCACGTTTATATTTTCTGTTAACTTTTTTACAAATTTGGTCCTTTGTAATTTAGTTCGAGTAACTCAGACAGTTAAGTTTTTTACAAATTTGCTCCTTTTTCCGTTAGGCTTTACGTAATAAACATTATTTTTATAAAAATTTATTTCCATTTTTCGTTAGCAACTTACAACAACCCTATAACTTACTACAAACATAGAAACGATAAATTGACATATAACATACAACAATTAAAATTTCTATTATTTCTAAATAATTTTTTAACAAACGGTTGCTAAAACTATAATTATTTACACAAGTCTCTATTAAACTATTTACAATCTTTGTATAAAAATACATTACACGTGTTATAAATAATTTATATTTATATTGTAATGGACAAACATAACCATTTCTTCGTTTCAAATCACACGTGGTGATCCTAAAAATGGACAAACATAATCATATACATGTAAATTGCAACCATTTAAATAAAGTACGGGTTTTGAACTAACCATTTGGTAAACGTCTTGAGTTATTTTAGATGAGAAGCACGTGGTGGTTGACTCCTCCTTGGTTACGTAAGCAAAACCTTAAAATATTGAAGTGGTCCCAATTTTTTGTGTGTAAGCAAAAATAAGGCAAGAACAAAGCAAGAAGATGAGGAGAAGACAATGGAAGCAATTACAGCCGTGTGGGGTGGGGGTGGGGGCGGTTGTGGTATAAAGGGCTTTTAGGGTTTGGTGGATTAGGGTTTCCAGGAAAAAAAAGGCCCAAAACGACGTCGTTTTGGGTCCCCTCCGCCATGTGGCGGAGGTATTTATACGGCGAGGCGGAGGTACTTTCATACGGTCCAGGGCATACGCAAAAAGGGCCCAAAACAACGTCGTTTTGGGCCCCTCCGCCATGTGGCGGAGGTATTCAGTATGTGGCGGAGGAAATTTGGCCAAAACGACGTCGTTTTCGCCCTTTGACCAATCCACTCGATCTGAGGTCAAATTCGGTATGTATTTCGAAGGAATTCTGGTTATTTTGGTAAACTGAAAAAAGATATTGGTCAAATTCGTAAACCCATATTGTAAATTGTCCATTTTAATTAAATTCCCTTTAATTTTTTGATTGGCATGTATAATATATATATATATATATATATAGGGGTGGGTTCAAATGTGAACCTATCTTTGATTGTGAATATGAGAACGAATCACAACCATCCATTTTAAATCAGATCAAAATACAAGGGAGAAAATTCGCGGTGGCATTTTTGTAAATAAGTGGAAAACTCAGGTCATGGCTTAAATCCTAAATATAACCTGACGATTTAAATAAGAACCAGACATCATCTTCTTCTCCAAATTTCTTCATAATCTTCCTCAAATTTCTTCATCATCTTCACCAAATTTCTTCATCATCTTCCCCAAAAGAAATTTTACTTCCGCCCCAAATTTCTTCATCATCTTCCCCAAAATAAATTTTCGCACAAGTTTGTTTTTATTTTGTGTTCCTCCTTTGAATCACAAGTCTTTTCATTTTCAGATCCAGATTCTTTTTCTTGAAAAAGTATAAGAATGTTATTCAAATGTTTTTCCCTTTTAATATGATTGTTCATCATTTTATCACAGGAAGTTTCTGAATATAAGCATAAAATGTTATGTTTATATTCAAACTGAATATAAGCTACAATTATGAGTTTGTATAATTGTAGCTTATATTCAGTCTGAATATAAACTAAAATTATGTGTTTGAATAATTGTAGCTTATATTCAGTCTGAATATAAGCTAAAATATGTGTTTGTATAATTTTAGCTTATATTCAGTCTGAATATAAGCATAAAATGTTATGCTTATATTCAGACTGAATATAAGCTAAAATTATGTGTTTGAATAATTGTAGTTTATATTCAGTCTGAATATAAGCATAAAATGTTATGCTTATATTCAGACTGAATATAAGCTAAAATTATGTGTTTGAATAATTGTAGTTTATATTCAGTCTGAATATAAGCATAAAATGTTATGCTTGTATTCAGTCTGAATATAAGCATAAAATTATGTGTTTGAATAATTTCAGTTTATATTCAGTCTGAATATAAGCATAACATTTTATGTTTATATTCAGAATGAATATAAGCTACAATTATGAGTTTGTGTAATTGTAGCTTATATTCAGTCTGAATATAAGCTAAAATTATGTGTTTGTATAATTGTAGTTTATATTCAGTCTGAATATAAGCATAAAATATTATGCTTATATTCAGTCTGAATATAAGCATAAAATGTTATGTTTATATTCAGACTGAATATAAGCTAAAATTATGTGTTTGAATAATTGTAGTTTATATTCAGTCTGAATATAAACATAACATTTTATGTTTATATTCAGACTGAATATAAGCTACAATTATGAGTTTATATAATTGTAGCTTATATTCAGTCTGAATATAAGCTAAAATTTGAAGTTTAATAATCGTAGCTTATATTCAGTCTGAATATAAGCTACAACTAGTTGTTTGTATAATTGTAACTTATATTCAGTCTGAGTATAAAGACTCTTAGTGTTTATATTCAGTCTGAATATAAGCTACGATTTTACAAACTTCAAAATTTAGCTTATATTCAGTCTGAATATAAACTACGATTTTACAAACTTCAAAATTTAGCTTATATTCAGTCTGAATATAAGCTACGATTATACAAACTTCAATTTTTAACTTATATTCAGACTGAATATATACTACAATCTGGTGTTTTTATAATTTATGTTTATAGATCCAGTCTGAATATAAGATATAGATCGACGCATCTTCAACATTGAAACCAAATTCTAGGTCTGTATTTTCGAAACATGTAACATAATCGCAATAAACAAAAAAAGTAGAATTTTCAACTGGATCACAATCGATTTAATTTCAGAAATCGCAAATCCAATTAATAAAGTTCTTCACAGCAATGAATCTGATTAATAGAGAAGAAGACGATTAACAGAGAAGAAAACGATTAACAGAGAAGAAGACGATTAACAGAGAAGGAAGAAATAAGCGGGAGTGATATCAAAGAGCAGCTTGATTTTTTTTTTCCAGAATCACCCCTCAAGCCACATTTAAAGAGGAGCTTGAATATGGCTTAGATTAAGGGCTGAGATCTGTCCTCATGTTCACAATTAAAGATAGGTTCACATTTGAACTTTCCTATATATATATATATATATATATGGGTGTGTATTGAAGTAAATAAACTTATATGTAGCTTTATATATTTGTGGATTCGAATTTTGTTTATAGAAAAAGAAAACGAAATTAAAAAAAAAAACAAGAAAAATGAAAGGTTTGACAATTAATGTGTTGATTTTATATTAAAACAAATCAGGAATCAACATCTATCTAATGAATTCACGGTATAAATGAAAGCCCCAACGATTAACGGTCATAAGTCGTAACCATAACGGTCCTAAGGTAATGAAATTTTTTGTTGGATAAGTTCCGAATATACTTAATAGCTTCTCATTGAACCCTTCTTGGTTCTTAGTTTAATATACATAATATATAATATATTTTTATTTTTATTTTAATAAATGTAGTGATGATTGATTTTTTTGGTGCAAATAAAAATAAGTCCAACAACATCTTAAGTTGTAGATCTTTTGTTGCAAAATACATAGTTCATTGGCTCATTTAGGGCAACAACATTACATGTTATGAGGGAGGTTCAAATGAGAACTTTATAAGTTTAAAAAGACAAAATAACACCCTGTGGACCACATATGATGTAGGTCTCACGAATTAAAAAATCATATCTGATACAATGGTATGATTTTTTAATGTATGAAACTTCCCACAAATTAAAAAATCATATCTGATACAATAATAAGACCCCATTAAATCAAATATGATTTTTTAATATATGAAACCTACATTATATATGATTCACAGAGTGTTTATTTTTTTTAAAGGGAATATTCATGTATTATCCCTCCCCTCCTTGTTATAAAAAGATCACCTCCCCTTTCATATATATAGACACTTCGTCTTTTCAAATTCTTTCTTCCAACTAACGTGGGATGAGTCAATTTAACCACATCTTTAAATGTGAGGAATGGTCAAGTCTTACCATACCAAACAAATTCAAGGAATAGTCAAATCTCACCATACCTAACTTTTTGTTTGGTTGATTTTAATATTTATATTTATACTATTTTTTGGTTTTGTACAAACATACCTTGTGCGATCCATTTCTATAAAAAACAAATGGTTATATAAATGCGTTCCCATATATTCCCCCAAATCTATTAGTTTAAGTCCAAGATTTCTGAAAAATGGATTCATCACGGGATGGTATCGTCAAAGAAGTCCCCGGTGTCATTCGAATATACAAAAATGGGCGAGCCCAAAAACTAATCGGTACCGATGTTGCTCCTACTGGTCTAGATCCTTCCTCCGGCGTTCAATCCAAACACGTCTTATTGTCACCCGATAAGAGCCTCTCCGCTAGGCTTTACATTCCCAAATCTACGAATTCCATTACTCGAAAACTCCCCCTTCTTATCTACTACCACGGCGGCGCATTCATATTCGAAACTGCTGCTTCCCCCATGTACCACAACTTTTTAAACCTTATTGCAGCGGAATCCAACGCTGTCATAGTTTCCGTTGACTACCGAACGGCGCCGGATCATCCCGTTCCCACCTGTTTTGAAGATTCTTGGGAGGCAATCAAGTGGGTGGAGAAACATGTTAATGAAAATGGTCCCGAGCAATGGCTTAACAAATACCCTGATCTTGGCCACGTATTCTTCTGCGGTGACAGTGCTGGCGCCAATATCGCCCATCACATGGGCATTCGAGTTGGATCTGAGAATCAGAACAGAGGAATTAAACTACAAGGGATTATACTTCTCCACCCTTACTTTTGGGGAGAGGATCGAATCGGGTCAGAATCGAGTAATCACCCAATAACAAGAGTGATAAGAGATGGATGGTTGTTTGCCCACCCGAATACGATTGGGTTAGATGACCCGTTAATTAACCCTGCAGTGGATCCGAAAGTGGCGGATCTTGGATGCTCTAGAGTGTTGGTTTGTGTTGGCGAGAAGGATATATTGAAGGATAGGGGATGGTATTACAAAAATATTTTGGTGAGAAAGGGGTGGAGGGGAGATATAGAGATTTTCGAAGATAAAGGAGAAGGGCATGTATTTTTTCTGTATAACCCCTGTGCTCAAAATGCTCTTACTTTGCGCAAAAGAATTTGTACTTTCATCAATCGCATCAAAGCCAGGGCCTAATAAAATGATGATATGTTGGAATAAAATGATGATTATATAAGGAGAAGAATGCCAACTTTTTTTTACATGATTTATGATTTACTTAAATCCGTTTTGGATTTAATCTTTTTATCTCTATTTATATATATACATATATATATATATATATAGGGAAGGGTTCAAACGAGAACACCTTCATTTTGCGAGAACGCGAGAACACCATTTTACTATAGAAAATCACATGTGATACTATTATTCCATCACATATAATACACATGTAATACTAAATCAGAGATGTGGATGACTTTTGGCGTGATCTAGGTTACCGGCCAAGTCGTTGTTACACATGTGATAAGGGTGTCTTTGATGTGATACTATAATCAATCAAAACCATTATATGTGATATTAAATCATAGAGGCAAACGATCTTTGGTGCGACCTAAATAGCAATGCACGTCATCCGCACACCATCAAGTCCCCTCTCGTGTATTATCACATGTGATAAGGGTGTTCTCGCGTTCTCGTAAAATGGAGGTGTTCTCGTTTGAACCTCCACCTATATATATACATATATATACATACATATATATACATATATATAGGGGTTTAATCTTTTAAGAACCCTAAATATTGTGAGATCTTAGAGAACCAATATTAGCCACATATTATTATTATTAATTTGTTTAATAGTTTAATTATTTAATAAAGGATTATCTTGTAATTTCTACCTATGTGGCGTTATTTATGGGAATAAATTCAAACAAAAAATAAATAGATTTTAATACTATTTATTCTTATCCTTTTCCCTCTCTTGATTTTATGCAATCATTCTTCTTTTTAAGATAATTTTGATTATGTTAATTTTGAAAAACCCAATAGATGTAGGCATGAAGATTTTTAGGTGTTCCTTCAATGAAGAAGACAATCTTGATGATGAAGATATTCAAGACGAAACAATAAAGAAAGCATTGGATTTTGAAAATGATGGATTTGTTGACTATAAACCCTAGTTTTGTTAATAATCTCAATGACCACATATTCAACAACCACACCACAACGACGACTTCTTCTACATCAAAACAACCACCACAGGCGACAAAGTTCTTCTTCTCCTCCCTTCTGTAAGTTTTTTTTTGTTTTCATTGGTTGGATCGTTTGTTGTACAAACATGTAGGGTTGATTTTGATTTTGGTTTTTGTTAGGGGTTTTTTTTTTTTGATTTTAGGTTAAAGTTTTTTATTTAGATTTTAGGTTAGGTTTTTTGATGTTTAATGTTGGGTTAGGGTTTTATTTCATCACCCATTTCATCAATTTCAATTATAGTATAGTTGGTATTTATAATTATTTTGTTCCCAAAGTGTGCACACCACCATCAAATCCAGAACTTGTGCAAGACTCGTATTCTCGTGAATCTAGATAGTGTGCACATTGTGTACATTGTCATCCCACCACATAACCACCATTTGAAAATTGTGCACACTATACACAATGTATGTTGTGCACTACGTGCTAACAAAAGCTGGAGTGGTAGTCGAACATTTTGGGACATATGTGTTTTGTGCACACTGTGTTCACAACATACAAAATGTGAGGAGTGCACTATGTGTTCACAAAAATTGGGGTGCAAATGGAACGAGTGTTGGTGATTTTAGTGTCACCGGTCCATTTATGTGATTGGAAATAACATGATGTCTATATGGGTTTATACTGTGATCTAATTCAAGTTAGGTGGCACGGAGTGCACGCTTGTTATAAGGCGAGTATGAACCCGGTAACGACTAAATACAACAAGATTCGACTGGAACCCAGTCAAGCTTGACTGGTTCCATTCAACCTCTGTGAATTGGTGTTGGCATCCTCTGGAATACTCGATTGGGCCAGTAGAGCCAGTCGAGTCTATACTGGTTTGGATGTTGATATCCTCTGGAATACTCGACTGGGACAGTCGAGCCATTCAACTCGGTCGAGCTTGGATTTGGAGTAAAAGTGGGAAACAAGGTTCAGAAGGTAGATTATACAGAAGCTCTGTATTGCTTATACAGAAGCTTCTGTATTGGGATTCAGAAGACAGATTATGCAGAAGTTTTGGTCTGGTCTTTTGACATCATCTGGAAGACTAGACTGGGCCAGTCGAGCCAGAAGTTCTACATGGTCTATGCAGAGGTTCGTCTTCTGGACTTTAGAATAGAAGCTTCTGAGTGGTCGACTCTGATCAGTTACTTCTGAACGGTTACTGTGCATTAAATGTGCAATTATTGAGCAGTTACTGAAATTATGTAACTGACCACTACTCCTAAATTTCAGCCATGCTTACCTTTTCAGTTACGTTATTTTGAGTATAAATAAGAATCTATACTCATGAATTTAGATACCGTTTTTTGAACAATACTACAATACTCTCCAGAAAATTTGCTTACGTTTTTGTGCCTAAAAACATAAGTGCTTTGAGTCTTATCCTAAATTGAATTTCGTGAACCCAGGCATAGGCTCGAAATATCAATTTGGAAAGTGTCTTACACAATTCTCAAGATAATCCGGTGATCGACTTACCCTTGTTTTGCCTAATTGTTCCAACAATCGAATTAATATTTCCTAATGTCGATCATGGCTGAATCCATGAAAGAGATGACTTCGAAGTTCGCAAAGCTGGAGAAATTAGAAGGTGTTGATTTCAGACGTTGGTAGAAAAAGATGCATTTTCTGTTATCGACTCTAAAAGTGTGTGGATCCCAGATTATCAAGTAACCAAGTATATATTCAAGAACACGAAGAACACTTTGAATATAAAGAAGATTTGAAGTCGGATATCTAACTTGATGATAATGTTGGTTACAAGGATTTCTCTCTTAAACTCTCTCTAATGATATGAATTAACGTGTTTATTCTAAAGCTAGCCCTAAACCTCTATTTGTAAGCTAGACAAATACAAGATAAGGAAACAAAGAGATAAGACAATATTCACTTGCCTTATTTACAAGATAACAACGTTTCCTAATATTAAACCTTTTAATTGTAAAAGCTTCCTAATTATTAAACATTTCCATATTTATGACTTTGTTGACTTTACGATTTTGGTCCTTCATGTTTTCAATAGTTTGTCATCTCGGATACAATATTTTCAGACCTAACATTCTCCCCCTTGGTATTCGAGATTACAATTCAGCAAATCAGCAATCTTTTGAAGACGGTGAAACTTTTGTCAACAAATCTTTCTTCTTGATTCTTTTACTCCCCCTACGAAAGTGATCTCTTATAAGATCCGTAGCCCCCCCTTAACGTTAGCATGAAAAGAAAACCGAAAGAGCCGCGATGTCGTAGGGTATAAAACCTGTCGGGTCAAAAAACATATTGGGCCAGGCGATGTCGACATAAAAAGATCTCGGGCCAAGTAAATTCGACAAGAATTGATGTCAGGCCAAGATGAGTCGATCAAATCAGGTGTCGGGCCAAATGCGCGTTGAAAACACTTAGTCTACTTGTCAATCCTTTGTTGCTCGACAAGAAATTTTGTCGGGTCTTAAGCAGTCGATAAGCTTTCAAAATTGTCTTTATTTGTCGATAAGTCTTCAACTTTTTCTTCATTTGATTTTGAACACATTTTCTTCCCTTCATAATAAGCATTCGTCTTTAATATACCTTTTCTCCCCCTCAGAATGATAAGGAGAAACCGAATCATTATGAACAATCAAAGACATTAAGTAGAAATAATCAAATGCTTATGCAAGAAATTCATCTTGAAGGATCAATGGGTAAAAAACTAATAGACAGAAGCACGTGTAGCAACTGTTATCACTTAATTAAAACAAAGTCAATTAAGTGGCCTATTTTCAGTGTTGGCAACGGTGTAGCACTGATAGGACTTCCAGTTATCACAGAAGTAAGTTGTAAAACTAACTTCTCAAACTGTTCCTGCATAAACACATAGATATGTAGTGTGAATCACAAAGACTCGTGCAAGTGAAAAAAAAATTTGTATATATCTTTTGGCTCAAGAGACTCAATGTGCACAGAATATGAAGTTCGAAGACCGGAGGTGTGTCTTCCGTTTTCAATATCTTAATCTTCCAAGTGAAAAAAGGATAGCAGATATGCTCATTCACCGTGATATATGAAACAAATATCTTTTGTGAGATACTTGAGTAGTTGTGTGGGGTGACACAAGTTATCGACATTGGGTCCATGTCTATTTCAATAATCATCTCCAAAGAATTGAGAAAGAATAGATTTTGTGGCTACCCGGATAAATGTTTAGGTTTGGTGAAGACCAAATATTTTCTTTTAAGTCTTGCCACACTCTCACATTTTTTATTTAACGCACATGTACTCAATTTTATCTCAATCATACCCTTTCAAAATACATCTAACCTAGGGATGTGTTTCATTGGTAGGTCCTTCCGGCTCTGGATTGACCATTGAAACGTCTAAAATCCTATCACACACAAAGAGTCGAAACCTGGAAGTCTGAGTTCTGAACTGGTGTATTCAGAAGTCATGATGTACAAAAAAAATGGGTTAAGAGCAGGTCCATAGCTGAGATACTATAAAGCTAATTTGAAAAAATTGGTACTCCCCTTCAAATGTAGCATAACCTTTTGAAAGATTTTCACGTGATGTGAATATTTGGAATTTAGAACACACATGACGTACCTACAAAACAAATTAAAATGATTTTGGTATCCAAACTTTGTTGGGTCCTCGGAGGTTAGCTTTGGATGTAACAAATGCGGAAGTGGGGATATTATAAGTACCATACCATTTATGTGTGTACCTTTGACGGACAAAATCATTTGTTCCACAAATATAACAACAAAGATTTGTGGCACTTAGACTGATTAACTGATTGATGGTTTTGACAAAATGAGGTAAATCACTCTTGGACACAAATGATTTTGCATCAACTACAGGAGATGTATATGACATGTTTCTAACACTATCATCTGTAGTTGATTTCTTTCTCCAAACCATTTTAAACTTCTTGAAATTACCGGATTTAGCAACAAAATCATTTTGAAACTGATTAGAATTATGAGTTCGAGAATTTGAAAAATAATATGATTTGGAGCTGTTAGAATAACTATTTAATTTAACACTTGAAGAACAGTTATTCTTACAGATAGGAGAAAGAGGAGTTTGCTTTGAACTTGAAGTAGAATCAGAATCATGAGGAAAAATCAAATTTTCAAGATTTTCTAACCCCGCATTTAAATGTTCGGGAGTAAGTTGTTTGACTGATTCTGAATTCATTTGTTTTTGTTTTGAAATCTCATTTTCAAGTTCTTTGATTTTGCAGGATAAATTATCTCTTTCTTTTGTGACCAAATCATATTTATTTTTAAATTCAGATCTCAAATTCTTTTCAGTTACAAGAGTTGTTTCTAAAACAGATAATTTGTTTGAAAGTTTGTGAATTTTATTTTCAAAGACTTGCTTCTCTTTTTCAAAATCTTTTTCCAGATTTTTGCTTTTAGCACAATGATCAAACTACATCTCTTGATTAAATTCGTTTTCTCAAACTTAAACGCATTTCTTTCATCTATGAAAAGTTTCTCAAGATCAGAAATTTGTTTTGAAAACTCCAGACTTTCTGTTTCAAAAGATTTTCTCTCTAAAATCACAATTTGCTCAAAATCTTCCACTTGTTTCGACAGTTTTCTAATGGTCAACTCACAAGTTTTAATTTTGTTTTCAAAGGTCTTTCGCTCAATTTCAAACTTGTGTTTGTCATCAGAAGTTAAAATCCTTTTATTCTCATTTTCCAAAAATTCAGATAATTTTCTTGAAATAACAACACTATAAGTCTCAGAATATATAAGCTTTTCTAACTCAGAAATTTTGGTTTTCTGATCAAAATTTATTTTAATTAACTTAAGATTTTTGTTTTTGCAAAAGTCTTCATAAAAGGTATGATTTGTATTTCTAGAAAGCTCGGTGAGTTGATTTTGTAAAAAGTCGTTTTTATTTTTCAAATCTTTTTTTGTTTGTTCTGAGTTATGAAACTTAGATTTGAGAGTGACATGTTCTCTTAAAAGTTCATCCAAGACTTGCATGTTGTTCGTGTATCTGGATTCAAGTTGAGAAATTTTTGCATTTAGCTCAGAGATTTGTTTTTGAGAACTCATTTTTGAAACAACGTGAAAGCACGGGTTACCTGACGAATTGATCTCGATCGGTGAGTTTTGGAAAAGTTCTGAGTTTTCTTGTCGGGTCAAGAGGACTCGATAAAAAATTTTGTCGGGTGTAACCGGATCGACAAAAATTATGTCGATAAAAAATTTCAATTTTAACCAAAAATGTCGATTACTAATGACCCGATAATAGAGGTTGTCGATTGATAAGGACTCGATAAAAACTCAAGGATATCGAATCTAAATTTTCTTAACTGATAAACCAGAAATCAAGAACAAAGGACTCCTGACTAAAAAGAACAAGTCTTTTTATGGACAAGAGTAGCTAAGTTCTCGAGTTTCTTATTTTTCAATAAAGAACAAAGACCAAAATTTACTAAAGTTTATGATTTTTACTTAAGAGTTCTTCAGTAAGAAAAGCTGCAAGAGTCACTAGTTTCTGAGTTTTCTTATGTAAAGAATTTCAAAAGTAACTAAAATAAACTAGAGTAATTTCAATTAAAGCAAATTAAATTCTCCGAATAAAAAATCAAGTTTATCTAGTATCAATCGACAAAAATTCAAGCAGACATATTTTTAAAATTTTATCGAGTAAAGAATCAAGACAGAAATTCAAATTTGGGTTTTCAGGAACAGATATGATTTGTCGATTAAGATTTAAGAGTCTTAATCGATTGACAAAAACTGAAGAAAACTATCAGATCTAGGTTTTTGAAAAATAAGGCGTTTTATCGGGTCAAACTAATACAGCTTGACTCGACAAAAACTCATATATGCTAAAATCGAGATTTTACCTTCTTTTCACGTTGATCACTTTAGAAAATAGCCAAAACTCAGATCGCAGGCTCTGATACCAATTGTGGTTCCCAGATTATCAGGTAACCAAGTATATATGCCAGAACACGAAAAACACTTTGAATATAAAGAAGATCCAAAGTCGGATATCTAACTTGATGATAATGTTGATTACAAGGATTTCTCTCTTAAGCTCTATCTAATGATATGAATTAACGTGTGTATTCTAAAGCTAACCCTAAGCCTCTATTTATAAACTAGACAAATACAAGATAAGGAAACAAAGAGATAAGACAATATTCAGTTGTCTTATTTACAAGATAACAACGTTCCTAATATTAAACTTTCCTAATTGTAAAAGCTTCCTAATTATTAAACATTTCCATATTTATGACTTTGTTGATTTTAAGCTTTTGGTCCTTCATGTCATCAATAGTTTGTCATATCGGATAGAATATTTTCAGACCTAACAAAGTGGTGTACGTGCTGAGTACCCCCATTCCAGAAATCATGGAGAATGAGACGCTAGAGCAGACCCGGAGAAGGGGTAAGTGGGAGAACGATGATATTTGTAGAGGTCATATTCTAAACGGTATGTATGATTCCCTCTTTGACATCTACCAAAGTGCTGAAAATGCGAAAGATTTATGGGATTCCCTTGAGTCAAAATATATCCCTGAAGATGCTTCTAGTAAGAAGTTCTTGGTGGGCGATTTTAATAGTTATAAAATGGTTGACTCAAGGCCCGTAATGGAACAGTATCATGAGATACTTCACATTTTAGGTCAATTCACTCTACATACAATGAATATGGATGAGTCCATTGCTGTGTCGAGTGTGATTGACAAACTTCCTCCCTTTTGGAAGGATTTCAAGCATAATTTGAAACATCAAAAGGAGGAACTGTCGTTGGTTCAACTTGGGAGTCACTTGTGCATCGAAGAGTCTCTTCGGGTGCAAGAAAATGACAAATCCAAGACCAAAGTTGAATCTGGACAACCCTCTGTTAATATGATTGAAGAGAAGAAAACCAACTCCGATAATCAAGGAAAAGGCAAGAATCCTTAAAAAAGAAGAAGAATTTGGTGTGTTGGAGATGCAACAAAGTGGGCCATACCAAACGTGATTGCCGGGTTAAGTTGTATAACAATGGTGCAGGAACAAGTGGAAGTGGAGCCGGGTCTAAAGACCAAGCTCAAGTGAAAGGAGGTCGACTAACTTTGATCATAAATTTGAAAATATTTATTATGTTTCACTTATTTCTAAGTCTTTCTATGTACAGGTCGATGATTGTGCATGGTGGGTGGACTCGGGGGCGACGTGCCATGTTCGTAAAGATCAACGCTAGTTCGAGAAATTGACACCGGTTGAAGATGGATCTGTACTAAATATGGGGAACGAGTCGACCGCACCGATTTGTGGATTTGGAGTAGTTAATTTATAGTTTAGTTCTGGAAATCATGTTAGATTATCTGATGTTTTGTTTGTTCCTAAAATTCGAAAGAATTTAGTTAGCGGAGATAGATTAAACTGTTTAGGGTATAGACAAGTTTATGATACAGATAGATATATTCTATCTAGATATGGTAAATTTGTTGGATTTGGATATTATTTCAATAAAATGTTTTATTTGAATATTATATCCAAAGTTTTCAATTCTGAAAATTCTGCATTTATTTTGTCATCTTCTTCGTCTAAAATTCACGACTCAATGACATGGCATGCTAGATTGGGTCACGTGAATTTTAGAAGAATGTGTGAAATGTCAAAGGATGGACTTATTCCAGCCATTGATATTCATACAGAAACATGTAAAACATGTATGCTTACGAAAGTTACAAAACAACCCTTTCCAAATGTCGAAAGAAAGTCGGCTATTTTGGAACTTATACACAGTGATGTGTCTGACTTTCATTCTACTCCTTCGTTGGGTAATAAGAAATATGTTGTCACATTAATTGATGACAACACTCGGTTTTGTTATGTGTATTTGTTACATGCCAAAAGATGAAGCTTTGGAAAAGTTTAAAATATACAAAACCGAGGTCGGACTACAATTGGGTAGTTCAATAAAGCGTCTCCGAACTGATCGGGGAGGGGAGTATATGGACCCTCAATACTTCCAGTCAGTTGGTATAGTCCATGAGACTACGGCTCCATACACACCTCAACAAAACGGGGTTTCCGAACGGAAAAATCGAGTTTTAAAAGAAATGGTAAACTCGATGCTCTCATATTCGGGATTGAGTGAGGGATTTTGGGGAGAGGCTATGTTGACGGCCTGTTATGTTTTGAATAGAGTTCCAAACAAACGGAACAAAACAACCCCATATGAACTTTGGTTCAAGAAAACTTCGATTTTGAGTTATTTTCGAATTTGTGGTTGTCGGGCAGTTGTGAAGCTACCCGAACCCAAAAGAAAGGCTTTAGGTGAACGTGGAATTGATTGCATATTCATTGGATATGCAGCAAATTTCAAGGCATATAGGTTATATGTAATAGAATCTAATGATTCGGTATCGAAAAATACCGTTATCGAGTCGCGGGATGCGAAATTGGATGAGATGCGATTTTCATCAATCCAAAGGCCTAAGGATCTGATCCTAGAGATAATGAAGTGCAAAATCCAGAAAGTATGGATGCCGTTTCAACTCCAGAAACGCAGCAGGTCAATAGAAGCAAAAGAGGCCGAATAATCAAAGATTTCGGTGATGATTTTCAACTGTATTTGGTTCAAGGTTCGAGAGATGAACTTGGGATTCAATACTCTTATTGTTCCAGTATTGAAGATGACCCAAATACCTTCCAAGAAGCGATGGAGTCTCGAGATGTCGCTTTTTGGAAAGAAGCAATTGATGACGAAATGTCATCGATTCTTGAAAATAACACTTGGGTGTTATCTGATTTGCCTCTAGGTTCTAAACCACTTGGATGCATGATAACCCTTTAGAAATATATGTTTTAAGTACTTATTTTACACCTTTAGGATAACTTATTTTACTTTTATATCCCTAAATTGAGTCTTTTATTTCCTTATTTTCTATTTGTTGAGTCATGAAGCTAAAAGATGTGATTTGAATCTGTTATGGTACCATTAGTATGATTATTGTGGTGTTTTGGACAGATCAGTGTTGCACAACATTGGGACAACATTGCAAGCTGTGTGTTTTTGGCTTTTTGACGAGCTTAATGGAATCAGCTGTGGAAACAGGAGCTTAACCTGAGTTTTTGTAATCTGAAGAGAAAAGATTTAGAAGACTTTTGAAGACTTAAATATCTTGTTTTTAATACTTGCTAGTTAAGTTAGTAATTGTACTTTTGTTGACTTTTGTGGCAAACTTGGTGGCCAAGTTTGTATGCTTCCTTGTAGTTTCCCCTTTATGCATGTAGTATAAATAGGGGATAGTTGTTTGTTTGTAATCATCCCACCAAGTATCATATGGCTCTAAGCTTTTGATACTTGGAAATCTCTAAATATTTGGCTACTAGTTATATAATTCCGTAATCGTTGAAGTTTATTTTCTTGCACCTTTAAATTCTTGCATTTAAATTCCTACACTTTAATTTCTGCAATTTATTTTAAGTCTTTTATTTTTTGCAATTTATTTTCCACAATTTATTTTCCACAATTTATTTTCTGCATTTTACTTTAAGTCATTTATTTTATGCAATTTATTTTCTGTCATTTAAATTCAGTTCTTTATTTTCTGTCTTTTATTTTCTGCAAATTAATTTCCGCATTTAAATTCATGCAATTACTTTATGCAATTTACATTTCCTTGCATTTACAATTCAGTATGAGTAGCTAAATTTCCTAAGTGTGGGTGTGAGGCAAATGGTGAGATTATAACCCAAAGGATGGTGGACATTGTTTCTCAATAACAATGTTCCATCATTTCATTTCAAGTTTTATAACTCCATATAACACTTTTTGACTAATTGATCACTTTGAAAGTGTTAATGTGTCGTGGACTCTGAGAGGAGCCACTAAATGCACCTCAATTTGAATGATATGGGAAGTAAAGTGGTGAGGGTTTGCTAACAACGAGAGTTGTAAACTATTTTATTTAAATTTATTAATTCTCGACGGGTTGGTCACTAGTCAAAGTGTTAAAGTGTAGTCGGACTCTGAGAGGAGCCACTTGGAACAACCCAACTTGGATGATATGGGAATCTGCTCGAGAGAGTGATTTTAGACAACGAGAGTTATTATCCATATATTTTGAAGACTCTACTCTGCACTGCCACTAGTCAGATACTGCATAGAGATATTGGTTGAATCTAAAAATCAGTGCAGGTATTGAAATCTGAGAGGAATACCCTCAAAATAGATGGTGAAACTTGTTATTTTGAAACTACAATACTGAGAGGTATTGGTCCAATTGAATTTGTGTTTATATCTCACCAATCATCTTACACCCATACTGCTTTCTTTATTCTATTAAAACAATCGTAAAAATCCAATCCAAATCAATCACAATCTTCCAATTCGTCATCTGAAATCATATCTTTCATTTTACTTTTATTAAGCTTTTACTACAATCCCTGTGGACGATACTCGGTATTCTATACCACTTTTATTACTTGAAAGACGACATTAGGGTTAGAACTATACTTGCTTTTGATCTTAATTGCCATGTCTGTAGGTGTGTTAAAACCCCTATCAATGCAAATGGATCTTCAAAAAGAAGATGAAAGTTGATGGGACAATTGATAAATTCAAAGCCCGGCTAGTCATTCAAGGGTTTCGACAAAAACCCGGTATTGACTATTTCGATACGTATGCTCCGGTAGCTCGTATTTCAACTATTAGGTTGTTGGTTGCCTTGGCTGCAATTCACAACATGGTTATCCATCAAATGGATGTTAAAACAGCTTCTTGAATGGCGATCTTCATGAAGAAGTTTACATGAAACAACCGGAAAGTTTCGTTATGCCCGGTAACGAGCATAAGGTGTGTAAACTTGTGAAATCATTGTATAGGCTGAAACAAGCACCCAAACAATGGCATCAAAATTTTGATGAGGTTATTTTATGATGTGATTTTTCTTTAAACCAATGTGATAAATGTGTTTATAGTAGATTTGATGCTAAAGGTTCGGGTGTGATCATCTGTTTGTATGTAGATGACATGCTGATTTTTGGAACTGATCAAAATCAGGTAGATGAAACTAAAAAGTTATTATCATCTAATTTTTCCATAAAAGATATGGGGGATGCTGATGTAATTCTTGGTATAAGAATTAAGCGGGTGAACAAAGGGATTGTTATGACACAGTCACACTTTATTGAGAAAATTCTTAAATAGTTCAATTTTAGTGATTGTTGTCCCGTGAGCACTCCTATGGATCCTAGTGTGAAATTAATGCCAAATACGGGCACTTCTATTTCACAACTAGAATATACTAAAGCCATTGGTAGCTTGATGTATGCCATGACAAGTACCAGGTCGGATATAGCTTATGTCGTCGGACAGTTGAGTCGGTATACTAGTAATCCGAACACTTAACATTGGCAAGCGATTCAAAGAGTATTTAAATATCTCAAGGGTACCATGGATTTTTTGTAAAACCGTTTTTGTCACAAAGAAGTGGTTTATGCCAAGAATAGACCATGGGGAATTTCTCGAATTCGATCCTGATATTGAGAGAACGTTCCGCCAAAGAAGGAGGGCTCAAAGAGAATTATTTGCTCAAAACCCTCCCGAAATGGCACAACGTCCCCCACTTTTAGATGAACCGCCACCACTTCCACTTTTTGGAGCACCACGACCACCCCCACCTCCGTTATATGGAAATCCACCAGAACACCCTTTTCAAAATATGTTTCACAATGAGGATAATAACGGAGATGACACAGAGTATGAAAATAATCCTGAAAATCAAAATAGAAATGAACCACTGGTACAACCAATAAATATAATAAATCTTGCAAATTCTAAAGATGGACGCATAATGGACTATGCCATCCCTGATTTTGAGCAATTTAACTCAGGGATAGCTAGACCCCATTTTACGACCACCCATTTTGAGCCTAAACCGATCATGTTCCACATGTTACAAACAAATGGACAATTTGCTAGAATACCAACAGAAGACCCACACTCACACCTAAGATCCTTTTTGGAATTCTATAACACTTTCTTCATCCCGGGGGTGTCAAAATGACGCCCTGAGACTTACTTTGTTTCCATTCTCCTTATGGGATCGAGCAAGAGATTGGTTAAATTCCTTAACCCCAGGTTCGGTAACATCGTGGAATGACATGACCGAAAAATTCTTGCGAAAATATTTCCCCCCACCAGGAATGCTAGGTCCCGAAACGAAATATGTCTTTTTAAACAAATGGATGATGAGGCTATTCCTGATGCATGGGAAAGGTTTAAAGAGCTGTTAAGAAAATGCCCTCACCATGGCATTGCCTACTATATTCAACTCGAGACGTTCTACAATGGTTTAAATGCCACTGCAAGACAAATGGTCGATGCGACTGCAGGAGGTGCCTTTACAGCCTGTACCTATAATGAAGGATTTGCCATGCTTGAAAAGATTTGTGAAAATAATGGACTTTGGGTTGATCCACGTGCTACATCACAAAAGAAGGCTGCTGGAATTCACGATGTAGATGCATATACATCTTTAACAGCTCAGCTTGCTTCCATGGCTAATATGCTTAAAGGCATCACTTCAGGCCAAGGAGCACAACCACCTATCTCTACACAAACTCAAGCAATCCTCTCAATGCAATGTGTTTGTTGCGGAGGGGAACATTCTTATGAACACTGTCTTACAAACTCTGAATCTGTAAACTATGTTCATAATAAGTCTGCTCCCTACTCCAACAATTTCAATGCCAGTTAGAAACAACATCCGAATTTCTCTTGGAGCAGTCCATCTTTAAATCCACCTGCACCAAAACCGCAAAACTCGAATTTTCAAAACCAAGCAGGCAGTTCTAATTCTCAAAATTTTCAAACACAACAATAACAAAATAAACCACCTCCACCTCCACAATACGCCCCATCACCTTCTTTGGAAGAGACTTTAAAGACTTTCATGACTCAGACACAATCCGTAATAGCTCAGCAAAGCGCTGCTATAGCCCAACTTCAAATAACAGCAAATCAGCAAGTGCTTCCATAGCTCAGAACCAAGCATCACTTAGGAATCTAGAAACACAAGTCAGTCAAATTTCTCTGAGCCAAAGCAATCGGGCCTATGGCACATTACCTAGTAACACAGAAATCCCAAAAGCATCAAGAGAAGAGCATGTAAAAGCAATAAGCCTTAGGAGTGGAAAGGAATTACCAGGAGTCATACCAAACAATGAACCAGTTAAGTCTAAACTAGAGACTTCACCATTGCCACCTTTTAGTTCACAACTACCAGTCTCATTAGAAGACCAGTCATCTAAGGTTACCAACGGTTTTCCAAAAACTGATTCTCCTTTGTTAACAGAAGAGGCCATGAAGAAAAAGTCTATAGAAGTAGAGGCCGTATTAGACCCTAAGACTAAGACCTCTAGCATACTGGATCCATCTTGCTCAACCCATCCAAACAAAACTATCAATAAACTAGTTCCTCCTTATGTACCTTACCCCCAAAGGTTAAGGAATAATAAGGAAGAATTGCAATTTAAGAAACTTTTGGATGTGTTTAAAGCATTGCATATCAACATACCCCTTGTTGAAGCAATAGAGCAGATACCCAGTTATGCCAAATTCCTTAAAGATGTCCTCATTAAGAAAAAGAAGTTAATTGAATATGAGGTTGTAGCTCTTACCGAGGGATGTAGTGCCCTTCTGACCAACAAAATACCTCCTAAGCTTAAAGATCCGGGGAGTTTTACTGTTCCTTGTTCAATAGGTGGAAACAAGATAAGGAAGGCTCTATGTGACTTAGGTTCTAGTATCAACCTGATGCCCTTATTTATCTACAATACTTTATGATTAGGAGAGGCAAGACCTACTACTGTCACACTTATCTTGGCCGATAAAACTGTTGCCTACCCTATGGGAAAAATAGAAGACGTCCTAGTCCAGGTTGAAAAGCTCATATTTCCGGCGGATTTCATTATCTTGGATTTTGAAGCTGATAAAGATATTCCTATAATTTTAGGAAGACCCTTTTTGGCCACCGGAAGAACTAAAATAGATGTCCAAAAAGGAGAGCTGACTGTGAGATTTCAAGACCAAAAAGTCACATTCAATGTTTTCAACTCCTTAAAATACTCTGGCTATTTGGAATAGTGCTCTAGAATAAATGAGATAGAGGACATGTGTTTTGAGAAAGGAGTTAGAAAATCCCATGGGTTGGAGGAAGAGGATGATGAAATAGGAGAAGAGAGTGTTGAGAAGTTAAGTGTGGAAGAGGAGAAATTTATGACTGACCATGTTGCTAGGTTGGAAGTGTTGGAACATAGTGAAACATATTTGACTAAGATTATGACTATCCTTGGAAAGCCTGGGATAATGTGGGAGCGTCATGCCAATTATATGATGAAAATATTTAAGGCTACCAACCTATCTCCAGATGATAATATGTGGATTAATTTTTTTTAGAAATTATTTATCACCCATTACTCATTACAACTCCATATCTATGGAAAAGATGGTGTTTTTGTTTTGTCTTATAACAGGTAAGAGCATCAACTTTGAAAAAGGCATTGACATCAAGTACTATTCTGAAGAAAAAAAAACACGAAAGAAATAGGTGCTGCTACTCAAGAAGATATGGTCATGATGCAGGACCTGCTTGGGCAAAACAGCAACCTCACAGATATGTGGCTTGATCCAAGAAAGAAATTTATGGAATGAGTAGAGATGATGGAAACTGAGTTAGTAGACAAAGGACGAAGGAAACCCAGGAAAGACATAAAAAAGATGAGGGCAAAAATAAAGACCAAGGAGATGAAGCAGGATTTGCAAGCACTAAAGGCTGAGGTTGCAAGAGGAAATGACATCAAGAAAAAGGGGGTGGTAGTAAAGCAGAAGAGGATGGCTTCGAAAATCGAGGCACTAAGGGCACAAATCAAGCAACTGAAGAAAGAAAAGGCAGTTGTTGTTGCTGCAGCATCCAGACCCACACCAGAAGCATAACATACTCTTGGTAGTAGAACAGGTTTAAATCACTTCATTTAGCTTCATTTTTATTTTGTATTTGAGTCTGGAATAGTATTTTTCTGTTTTTAGGTTTATTTTCATATGTAGGATTGCATGATAAGTGTTACCGATACTTGTGTTCATAGCCCAAATAATATTTTTTGTGATTTGATCGTCCACCAAGTAGTGTATTCTAACTAGAACTAGCCACTTTGTTCTTGGGATACAAATTGGTACACACGAGGTTCACATCTAGGAAAAGATATAGGCCTTCATTTCGTACTTCAGCCTCTTGTTACCCTTTCCATATACAAACAGCCCATATAATGAGGACATTGCCTATATTAAGTTTGGGGGTGAGAGTTATTCATCAAGTCAAATCAAACAGAAAAAAATGCATATATACACAAACTGCCTTGTTTGAATCTGTTCTAAAAAGCACATAAATGTTCAATAGGAACAAGTGCTAAGCTTCAAAGTAGAAGAGCACAAAAGTGCCAAAATTGTGAAAAAATTGAAAAAAAAAATTCAGTTGTGAGAAAAAGGCAAAAGTGAGGAAAAAGAGCCAAAAGAGTGAACCCAATTTTTTTTCCAAGTCCTATTGATCCTAAAATGAGTTAGTGTTTGAACTTAACAAAGAGAACATTGCTGCTAGCTTATGGTCCATACACACTTCTTGATCATGGATGGGTATCTAAAAATTTATAAAAGGCTATGAATAACACTTTTGGTGTGCTTTTCATCATGTATGCACTTAATGTGATTATCCTACATAGATTTTCTAAATTGAGTCATTTTATTTTCTTTCTTTTAGTTGTTTGGGGACAAAAAACATCTTAAGTTTGGGGGTGTGATAACCCTTTAGAAATATATGTTTTAAGTACTTATTTTACACCTTTAGGATAGCTTATTTTACTTTTATATCCCTAAATTGAGTCTTTTATTTCCTTATTTTCTATTTGTTGAGTCATGAAGCTAAAAGATGTGATTTGAATATGTTTTGGTACCATTAGTATGATTATTGTGGTGTTTTGGACAGATTAGTGTTGCACGGCATTGGGACAGCATTGCAGGCTGTGTGTTTTTGGCTTTTTGACGAGCTTAATAGAATTAGCTGTAGAAACAAGAGCTTAACTTGAGTTTTTTTAATCTGAAGAGAAAAGATTTAGAGACTTTTGAAGACTTAAATGTCTTGTTTTTAATACTTGCTAGTTAAGTTAGTAATTGTACTTTTGTTGACTTTTGTGGCAAACTTGGTGGCCAAGTTTGTATGCGATCGCTGAAGATCAAGGAACCTTAAGCTTAACTCTGAAGATCAGCGATCACACCAAACGATCATTAAGCGAAAATCAAAGACCAAGCTAAAGAAAGAGATAATCAGCTACGTGACCTGAAGTGGTTCAGCGATAGCAAAGATTATCTATCCAAGTGTGAAGTCTTGTGAAGCCTCATCGATACTGAAAGTTCATCCGTGAAGATTCAGTCTCAGCGATCAAGTGAAGCTTCTCATACAAGATTAACGTTGACCTTATCCTCGATGCACAAAAGACAAATCCCATACTGTGTCAGAAAAGGACGTACGAATTGTCTCTTATGTCCCATCATACCTGATATGGTACTGTTCATATGCGGCCAAAAACATGGCTGTATTCTGAACAAAGGACAAGTCTCCAATGGATGCTTGCCACGTTGCACATACCTTTTGTCTTGCATTAAATGCAAACGGGTATAAATAAGATGAAGATATCTTCTTCATTTGTGTGCATGCTACCTTCTGTCTTAAACCTTCTGTATTCCTTCTTACTTCTTTCTTGTGCATCAATCTTAGTGATTTTATAGTTACAATAGAATAGGTTTAAACTTGTTCTAATTCCGCTTGTAACTATAAATTTGTTTATGCAATATAAACTAATTTAAAAACCAAAAATCAGTGTGTTTGTATTCAACCCCCCTCCCTTCTACAAACTGTTTCTATATCCAAGAACTCTTGTAAACTTTTTAGGGACCAACAAGTGGTATCAGAGCAGTGTGTTCTCTATTTTTAAAATATCTTTCTTTCTAAACTATTTTAAAAATGTCAAATCCTAATACAAACTATAATGACAATGGATCTTTAGCTAAACCTCCAAGATTTAGCCATGATAATTTCCCATTGTGGAAGGAAAATATGTCTCTGTTTCTGGAAGGATCAGACCCAAAGATCCCTTACTATATAGAAAACGGACCATTTGTTCTTACAACTATTGTAGCTGGTGTTCCTGCCACCATTACTACTCCAGCCATCCCTGAAAGGAGTATCGTTAAAACTCCTAATCGATGGACTGAAGAAGATAAGAAAGAAATTGCTATTGACTCAAAAGCCAGATCCATAATAACAATGTCCCTCCCTGATGAAGTCTATCATTCAGTAATGAAAATGAGGACTTCTAAAGCCATGTGGGATACTCTATGTATTCAATATGAAGGAACATCTGAAGTACAAATCACTAGAAGTGTTAATCTAGTAAGACAGTATGAAAGCTTAGTGCATCATAAAGGTGAAACTCTTTCTCAACTTCACCAGCGTTTTAACTGCTTGTTGATTGATTTAAAAACAGTCAACATACACTATTCTAACGCTGAAATTCTGATAAAATTCATGGAGGCACTACCCGAACAATGGGCGGTGTACACTACATGTCTGAAATTGTCAATAAATCTTGAAACTCTTTCTTTAAGTGCTTTGTATGGAATGCTATTAAATGAAGAGCAATCCAAGTTTTGAGGAAAAACCTCATCAATGAACTCATGGGTGCCAAAAGTACTTCTTTCGCACTCGTGTCTTCAGAGGTAAATCCATTAAAAATGCTTCCTCCTCTACTATTACTTCCATCACCGAATTAGGTCAAACTGATTCAGAAGATCAACTCACTGATCCTGACATCTCTGAGTTCGATAACTCTCTGGCTCTGTTAACTAATAACTTTAAAAGATTCGCCAGAAAGAGCAACTTTCGAAGAACACCGACTCTCGCTGACTCTGATAAATTGAAGACTATACCCGCTGAGAAAGCCTCAGCCATATGCTACAATTGTCAGCGAAAGGGTCACTTCGCTAGTGAATGTAGATCCAAGAAAGTTGCAGCCCCCACTACCTCGCTGACCTCTGATAAGAAAGAGAAGTATATGAATTAAAAAACAAAGACAAAGATCTGAAGAAAAACCAGCCAAAAGGCAAAGGTCTTGTAGCTGAAGAAGTTGATTGGGATGATGAAGGCGACTGGACTAAAACCTCTAATGAGCTAGGCACAGATGAAGAAGATCTTGCCTTCTTATGTCTGATGGCAAGAATAGAAGACGCTGAAGAAGTATCTGAAACTTCTTCCTCTGAGTCCCCTTCTACTCAGGTATCCATTCCTTCTATCTCCTTAATATCTGAAAATGATAACTTATCTGCGCTTGATGCTATGAATGTTGATTTTTACAATACTTTAAATGGAAAAATCAAAGCTGAGAAAATTAACACTGATTTATCTGAACAATTAAAAAATTGTCATCTAAAAATCAAAGAACTTTCAAAGATTGAGGAAACCTTAAAGGACCAAGTCTTTGTAAATCAAACGATTAGCATTGAGAAGCAGCAAGCTATCATTGAAAGAGAAAACGCCATCCCTGATCTTAAATCTGAAAAAGCTACCATCGAAGGATGGTGCAAACCCTTTGATAAGATAAATGAGATCATCAATGCCCAGATCCCTATGAAAGTAAGAAGTGGGTTAGGCTTTAACCTTGAAAAGGAAGAATCAGAGAAAGACCGTTCCATGCTTAAATTTGGAATGTTTGTCTCTTCTATGCCTGATCCCTCCTCTTCGTCTCAGAGACCTCAATCTAATGAGAAGACTCCTGTGTTAAAATCTTTCAACTCTAAGAAAGTGGTCAAAAACAAGATTCTTGACCAGGTTCCTAGAAATAAAAACGTTCAGAAGAAGAGCAAGAAATCCTCTACCTCCTCAGAGAGCAATCCTAAACCTGGGAGAAAAATCTCTGAATTCTCTCAAAGGTCAACCCCCAGAATTAAGATTGATCTCACTCCTGTTCCTGAAAAGGTTGTTATACCTCCAAGAACAATGGCTAAAGGAATTCTTGGTCCTATTCCTGACAAAATCCCTTCTATCTCTCTAAAATCTTTGAATTCCAAACCTTACAAATATAGAAAGTGTTATCACTGTGGTGAAACTATCCACATTGCAAGTAAGTGTTCTAATGCTACTAAAGTTGATAAACTAGCTCATGGAAAGAAAGTAGCTCAAGCTGATAAATCAGCAAGAGTGAAATCCACCAAGGTTACAAAACCAGCAAAGGTGAAGATATCCAATGTAGAAAGTTCTTCAGTAAGTAGCACCTCTGCCACTCCTTTCACTAACAAGGTAGGACCCATAGTAATATGGGTACCTTCAAAAAATTAATCTCTTTGTTGTATGCAGAGTGCTAAAGGTATCTGGTATCTTGATAGCGGATGCTCAAGGCACATGACTGGCAGAAAATCTCAGCTCTCTGACTACAAAGAAGAAGCTGGTCCATCAGTGACTTTTGGTGGAAATGGCAAAGGGTACACTAAAGCCTATGGAATCTTGCCCAACGGAGTCACCTCGTTTAGTCGAGTTGCCTACGTTGAAGGACTAAAACACAATCTCTTAAGCGTTAGTCAGCTATGCGACAAAGATTTCAAAGTTCTATTCCTAAGGAAAGATGTGCTGTCACTGACTGCAATGATAAGCTTGCCTTAACAGGCAAAAGAGTTGAAAATGTATACGTAATCAATATGAATAGTTCTCACTCTGAGAACGTGTGCTTTATCTCTAAAGCATCCTCTGATGTAAATTGGTTATGGCATAAAAGACTCTCTCATCTCAACTTTAAGACAATTAATGAACTGTCTCAAAAGGAACTCGTCAGAGATCTCCCAAATCATAGCTTTGCAAAGGAATCTATTTGCTCAGCGTGTGAAAAGGGAAAGCTGATAAAAGCATCATTCAGATCTAAAAAAGTTTCTTCAGTAACCTCACCTCTTCAACTACTCCATATGGATCTCTATGGACCTGTCAATGTCCAATCTATATCTGGAAAGAAGTACACTCATGTGATTGTTGATGAATATTCCAGATACGCATGGGTATTTTTTCTTCGATCCAAAAGTGACACCCCTGATATGATAATCTATTTTATCAAAAGGATGGAAGTTCTGAACAATCTGATTGTTCGTTCCATGAGAAGTGATCATGGTACTGAATTGAAGAACAATACTCTGATAAATTTCTTTGACGAAAAAGGTATCTCTCACAACTTCTCTTCAGTAAGAACTCCTCAGCAAAACGGTGTTGCTGAAAGAAGAAACCGAACTATCATTGAAGCAGCTCGCTCAATGCTCAGCGAATTACGCCTTCCAACTCAATTCTGGGCCGAAGCAGTAAATACAACATGCTTTACTCAGAATCATCTCTGATTGTGAAGCGATTCAAGAAAACCCCTTATGAATTATTTCATGGAAGAAGACATACTCTGAAGTATCTTCACATCTTTGGATGCAAATGCTACAATCTGAATGACAGAGATCATTTGGGAAAGTTCGATCCAAAAGATGATGAAGGAATTTTTCTTGGGTATTCCTGTATATCTAAGTGTTTAAGAATCTTCAACAAACGGAGACAACATGTTGAAGAATCCATGCATGTCAATTTTGATGAATCTCATACTACCCTCACTTCTCCTATACCTGAAGAAGATGAAAAATTGAATGCTTGGATGAAGTCTCACTATGGGGAACCTGAAATATATTTCAACAATCAACCTCATGCTGAATTAAGTGATGATGAAATCCCTGAAAAACCTATTAACAGTGATCCATCTTTAGGGATCAGTGTTACTCCTCTCAATCAGATTCCTCCTTCTGATGCATCTTCTGGAAATTCCTCAGTGAATATTCAAGCTTTATCCTCTGCAAATCAATCCTCTGAATCTCCTGAATTGATTTTGAATGATGATGTACCTGTTACTGAAACAACAAATAGCATCCCTGAAGAAGAACTAGTCGCTGAATCTGCGGTTGATCTCTCTCCTCAACCACCAGCTCAGCGATGGAATGCAAATCATCCAATAAATCAGAATATTGGTGATCCTAATGCATGTATCAAAAAGCGTAGAGGTACAGGTAATATATGTCTCTAGGTTAATTTCATCTCTCTCTCTGAACCTAAAAAGATAGATCAAGCTATCTATGATCCTAGCTGGATTTCAGCTATGCAAGAAGAACTAACTGAGTTTTGTAGAAACAAAGTTTGGAATCTTGTTCCTAGACCCTCTGGTAAAAACAGTGATTGGAACCAAATGGGTATTTAGAAATAAGCTAGACGAAAACGGGACTGTTATTCGCAATAAGGCTATCCTTGTCGCTCAAGGATACAGACAGGAAGAAGGTATTGATTACGATGAAACCTTTGTATCTGTAGCTCGTTTAGAAGCTATAAGACTTTTCTTAGCTTATGCTTCCCATAAAGACTTCAAAGTTTTTCAAATGGATGTTAAAAGTGCTTTTCTAAATGGGAAACTCAGTGAGGAAGTTTATGTTAAACAACCCCCTGGTTTCTCAGACCCCAACCATCCTAGTTATGTTTTCAAACTTGAAAAAGCTCTTTACGGGTTAAAAGAAGCTCCTAGAGCTTGGTATGATACTCTTTCTAAATTTCTTCTTAAAGAAAAATTCATTCGTGGAAAAATTGACCAAACTCTCTTTTTAAGAAAATATAAAGGTCATACTATAGTCGCTCAAATATATGTCGATGACATTATCTTTGGTTCCACAAGACCCAAATTATGCACTCGTTTCGCTGCAAGAATGCAAAAACAATGTAAAATGAGTATGATGGGTGAACTAACGTATTTTCTAGGTTTGCAGATAAAACAATCTGACAAAGGAATCTTTATTTGATATGAATCAATTAAAGATATGCTGAACAAGTTTGATATGAATCAATGCTCAGCGATGAAGACTCCTATGGCCCCTCCTCTGACTCTGAATAAGGACCCTAATGGGAAAACTGTAAATGTCACCGCCTATCGAGGGATGATTAGGTCTCTGCTATATCTTACAGCGAGTAGACTTGATATCATGTATTCTACTTGTCTCTGTGCTCGGTATCAAGCTGAACCGAAGGAATCTCATCTCATCGCTGTAAAGCGTATCTTCAGATACCTGAAAGGAACTCCTAATCTGGGTCTTTGGTATCCCAAAGGCTCAGGGTTCGATCTAATTGGTTACTCTGATAGTGATTTTACAGGTTGCAAGATAGATAGAAAGAGCACCACTGGTGGGTGTCAGCTACTAGGTGGTAAATTAATTAGTTGGACAAGTAAAAAGCAAAATTCTGTGTCCACCTCCACCGTTGAAGCTGAATACGTAGCCGCTGGAAGTTGTTGTGCTCAAATCCTTTGGATGAGAAATCAACTCAGAGACTATGATCTCATGCTCTCCAAGATCCCTATTTATTGTGATAGTACTAGTGCTATTGCAATTGCCAACAACCCTGTACTTCATTCGAAAACCAAGCACATTGAGATTCGATATCACTTTATCAGAGATCATGTAATGAATGGTGAAATTGAACTTCATTTTGTACCCACTGAATATCAGCTCACTGATCTTTTCACTAAGCCTCTTGATGAAACTAGATTCAATCTACTCATCAGCGAACTTGGTATGTTGAATGCTGAATAATTCTTACTCAGCGAACAACAAACAGTGATACAAATAAAGTCCTCTATTACCATTCGTTGAACTCTGACTCAGCAATATCTGTCCTATCTCACTCAGGTATTTTCTTTTAAAACCTTTCCACTCCCTGATGTTTCTTTAATCAGGGAATGAATCTGAAACCATAAAACTCATCACTGACAATCTTTTATTGTTTTTGATGAATTTTTTCAAAGATAATGATTAATCTTTCCAAATGGATAATTATCATTATAATTTTTTAAATAAGAAAAGGACACGTCAGACCTTTTTTGACACAAGACGGACCACGACGTTTCCCTTCCAATTCCTTTCTAGAGACGTGCGCCATGTCATCATTTCTTATTCAAAAAGCTAAAACCGTTGTTTACCTATCCGTTTCTCTCTCCTCATGCTATTTAAGTAAATCCTTGCCACATTTCTCTCTTTACGCTCTCAACATTTCCTAAAGGCAAGAATTCTCTCAGCTTCTTAAAGTTTTCTCAAGAACACCAATAACACGCACTTGTGCGTTTTTCTTCTCGAACTTCACTAAGGTTTGATCTAAACCTTACACATTAATCTGGAAACATCTTGTTTCACTTCTCTTTTCTTTTCTTAAAATCAAAACACAAATCTAGGGTAAATAAAATAAAAATCTGGATTAAACTTCAAAACCCTTCAAAACCCTGTTCTAAGTCTTTTCCTTAAGAATAGAAGATTTTTTTTGTTTAATCCATCTTTTATATTCTATACCTATATTTTTAAATATACCAAACTTTTTAAAAACATTTGGTATTTTTATTTTTATTTGCTTTTCTATCACAAGTATTTTGATCTTGTTCATCGAAACACTTGTTTTTTTTCCTTACATTTGGTATTCTTTATACCAAAATCTGGTTTATACATTTTGTATTAAACCATAATTTTTCTATTTGGTGTTCCTATCTATGCTACAGTAATGGCCTCTTCATGCAAGGTTGCTGAAACCACTCTCATTTCTGACACGCTGGTTGCTGCTGCGGTATGCCATTTCCCTCTGGAACAAGCAACATTCAAGTCCTGCAACTACGTGGACATCCCTGCTGAACGTCCATAATTTGCTGAAGGCGCAAAATTCATCAAGGTGTGCCCACTGATGTATGCATTCGTGCATAATCCAATTGGCATCTCCTCTCATCTTCAGGCCCTATGGTACACGGCTCACTGTACCACCTGCACCACTGACAAGGGCAAAGAACTCCATTCTATTGGCTTTACTATTCCTACTCTCGGCCACTTCGCATTTACCTCTGGATTCTTAAGGCAAGCTCTTCACCTCCCTGCTCGAGGTAAGAATGAAAAGTGGGCTGATGAACCCACAAAGTAGCAGATAGACTCCTTCTTAGACTCCATCGGCTACGCATGGGAAAACGCCTCTCTGAAGACCGTGGGATCCAAACTGGAAAAGAAGCGCTTACCTGCTCGCTGGCAGTATATCTTCACCCAGGTCATTCAGTGTTTGGACTCCAAGACTGGCCCGCATGATCAAGCCAGTAAACATTTTCAAGATATGGGCTTCGCTCTCTGCACGAGCTACAAGCTGAATTTCGCTGATTACATATTCAATGATATGTACAACAGGGTGAAAGCTGCGAATAAGCACTCTGTCATCCCTTACCCAAGATTCTTTGCAACAATCTTGGAGCATGCATTCGGGGATGAGTACCCCAAGACGGCCAACCACTCCTTCTCGATGGTGGGAAAGAAATCCCTGGACATTGAAGAACGTCCAGGTGATGCTCCCTTTACACTATACCTGCTAACAATTATTGGAGCTCCTGCTTCAGTGTCTAACTCACTGACAAACCCACCAGTGAGTAGCCCTGACACTTCAGCCCCCAAAAGGAAACTACCAACCGATGGTCATAAAAAGACCATCGCAACCAAACTAAAGAAGCCAAGGATTGTGGTCTCTCAAAAGACTACTCTCTCAAGTTCTGGTGTACCACGAACATCATCCGCTACCCAACCTACTTCAACGGTTTTCTCCTCCGTTGTTGCTTCTTCAACACTACCAACACATTCGGCGACTATGGTCACTGAAAGTGTCTTGGTCAGCTCCGCTGAAGCTGTATCAGGTAATACTTTCACAACCTTCTACTCTTCTTCTATCCCCTCTTCTTTGGTCCTCACATCAACAAATGAGTCAGAGATAGTTGTCCCTATCTCTTATAATGTTGAAATGCACGCAGTCCAAACCTCAGTGTTGTTTAGACACTCTGAGTCTTGGAAGGCCAGTAACACAAGACCTCAGAAAGACTCTCACAGGCATTCTAAGACACTGGCTAGTGATCCTCATGACACTACCTCTACACAAGTGGTCCCTGAGAGTAATCCTCATGATGCTCTCAAGGGTTATAACATGCCTTCTCATCCGTCATCTAACCCAGAGCTCTTTTTGGCTGCTTTGTCTACGTTGTCAACAGGTGCCCCTCCTCTCTTCAGCACAGCGACAACTACCACTACCACTAAGGCTACCACTACCATCAAGGTTGCTGCTTCCTCCCTCTCGTGCTGAACTTCCCCCCATTGTTCTTCCTAGTCCTACATTCCCCTACCATTGACTTTCTAGTCAAGGAATGTGCCCTCACCAGGGCTAGGGTCGAACATCTCCAGAAGTCTGCTGAATGCATCTTCCGGACCGTGGTTGGAACTCCAGGGATCAAGACCTCAGTCAGCAACATTCTCATTGACATTGAGTCCCTAAAGGAAGAAAATCAGACACATGGTCAGTCCATTGCCCGTCTGGAGAAGAAGATGGATGACCAAAATCTGGTGCTTGAGTCTATTCAAAAGACTCAATCCGACATGATGCAGATGCTGACAAAGCTCTCTTAGAGTGGCTCCTCTTTCTCTACTGCTGATCAGACATCCCTGAATTCGGTCCTTGAGCACCAAGAGCGCCATGAAACTAAGCTCAAGGACATTCAAGGGAATGTACGTCTGCTGATGGTGCATTGTCTTCCCGCTGACAACATCGAGGGGAGAGATGTTCCAAAGAATTCGCTGACGACATCATTACGGAACACAATGAGACCTTCCCTGCTGATAAACTTTCTCCCTACATCAAGCATGCAAAACGTTCCCTCATTAAAGGTGTAGTGGAAGAAGAACATGAAGAAGATGATAATGATGATGATGATGATGATGATGAAGAGTATGAATAAGCCATCCCTCACTATGGGGGAGGCAATGATGATGATGAAGACGACGATATAGGAAGTGCTTTGGAGCACTTCAAAATGCCAAGGCCAGAAGTCTCTCATCAAGAGCCTTTGGGGGACGGACAACATCCCTCTCAGGGACAGTCCGGTCCCTCAGGCAAAGGAAATAACGTGGCAGAATCTAATGCCACCATCCCTATAACCGAGGGGGAGACCACTGTCGAGGTATCTCTTCCTCTCATTCTCCTCTCTGCTCCAATCTCTGAACCACCCACACATCCCTCTTTTTCACCACCAAATTTTGGCTCTGACAAAACTCCTTCTACCTCTCCTTCTCTCAGTGAGCCCAGTCCCCCAAAGGACTCCACTTTTTGGAAGGAACCTTCATCTAAAGAGCAGTTTATGTACATATCTAACTCTGACTCTGAAGATGAAGAAGGCCTCATTCCTAGACGCCGCGCTCAGATACCACTAATAAGCGAGCCTGAAGAGGAAGAAATGCGAATAAACTTTTTGAATGAACTCGAAGCTGAGAGAATAAAGTTGCCCTCTGCTGAAATAGAGTGTCCAACTCCTATCAGCATGGTAGATGACTTCTATTTCCTATCGAAGGAGGAGAGAGCACAAGCACTTGAAGCTCAAAGGATAAGGGATGAAAAGATGAAACAAACAGAGAATGATCTAGAGCTTGCAAGAACAATTCTCAGGGAGGATGCTGCTAAAGACAAAGCGAAGAAAGCGCTGATTGAGAAAAGTCAAAGAGTCACTGAAGCTTTGGCACAAAAGGAACTGGTTGAAGAGAATATCCAAGTGAATCCCATCCTCGCTCTAAAGAAGATCCTAAATGCTCTGACCAAAACAAATGAAGAACCAAGCCACAGAGAAAAAGAACTACGCTGGTGCATTGAAAGATTCAACTTTCGAAGGTCTGATTCAAAAATCATTCGAGCAACGATCGAAGGACGTCCTTCCAAAAGGCATGGACTGAAGGTATTTGTTCGAATGAACAGACATGCGAACGCTGAAAAAGAAGAAGCCAAGTTCTTAAAGTTCTATGGATACTCTGAATGGCTAGAAATCAGATATGCCATTCAGGGTTCCAAATCTAAATTTAAAGATGTGGTGGAAAGAGCACTGGATCAGCTTCTTCAGAGGATGTCACAACATGTACAAGTTCCACCTTTTCCTGAGCCTACTCGAAAGAAAAGATCAAATGCTGAAGGAGGTTCATCTTCCAAAAGTTATCATGAAACCAAATTCAACTATGAAAGCATTCTTGGTTATCTGGAAATCCCTAACATATCAATGCTCAGAGTCTCTCTCCCTCAAGACAGAAAATATGAAGAAAATGAAATCATCACCTTCTCTGAACCCGGCATGGTCTTCTTGGATATTGATGGTTTTCTAGGGCTCTTCAGAAACAACGATATCAGAAAAGCTCCATCAGCCTTCATTAAAGTCATGCATCACTACTGCTGGTCAGATGAACCGCAGATGAATCGACAGAAGAGACTCTATGAAAATGAAATGCGAAGAAGCCATGAAAAGCTCTCTGACTAATAGTTTTTTCCTTTGTATCTCTCTTTAGTGTATTGTAGTTCCCTTTACTTACAAATTTGTAATTTCATTGTTCATGTAATGTCTTCAGATTATTAATGAAATTTCAAATGAAGTACTCTACTCCAACTGTGTACTGAAAAGATCCCTGAAAATAGTAAATGGAACAATGAACATAAGAGTTCTAACTTCTTTAACTTATCTCCTTACTCACTGATATTTCTCTCTGAAATTTAAATCAGTGAATGTACTTAAGGCATCTACCTGTAAAAATTGTGTTTTCATATCCTTATAAATGAAACTCAATGGCTATAATAGATTAGCTGAAAAACAAATAGGGGGAGATTGTTGATCATAACTCCTCTTAGTGATTTGAATATGATTCCTCTTTACACTTAGTGAAATTCCTTGTTTAAGTTTAACTTCAAATTCAGCGATAAACACACGCTGACTGTGCTCAGCGATCACTGAAGATCAAGGAACCTTAAGCTTAACTCTGAAGATCTGAAGATCAGCGATCACACCAACTGATCATTCAGTGAAAGTCAAACACCAAGCTGAAGAAAGAGATAATCAACTACGTGACCTGAAGCGGTTCAGCGATAGCAAAGATTATCTATCCAAGTGTGAAGTCTTATGAAGCCTCAGCGATACTGAAAGTTCATCCGTGAAGATTCAGTCTCAGCGATCAAGTGAAGCTTCTCATATAAGATTAACGTTGACCTTATCCTCGATGCACAAATGACAAACCCCATACTGTGTCAGAAAAGGATGTACGAATTGTCTCTTATGTCCCCATCATATCTGATATGGTACTGTTCATATGCGGCCAAAAACATAGTTGTATTCTGAACAAAGGACAAGTCTCCTATGGATTCTTCCCACGTTGCACATACCTTTTGTCTTGCATTAAATGCAAACGGGTATAAATAAGATGAAGATATCTTCTTCATCTGTGTGTATGCTACCTTCTGTCTTAAACCTTCTGTATTCCTTCTTACTTCTTTCTTGTGCATCAATCTTAGTGATTTCTTAGTTACAATAGAGTAGGTTTAAACTTGTTCTAATTCCTCTTGTAACTATAAATTTGTTTATGCAATATAAACTAATTTAAAAACCAAAAATCTGTGTGTTTGTATTCAACCCCCCCAACCCCTTCTACAAATTGTTTCTATATCCAAGAACTCTTGTAGACTCTTTAGGGACCAACATATCTGACCAATCGGCTTACACCCATACTGCTTTCTTTATTCTATTAAAACAATCGTACAAATCCAATCCAAATTAATCATAATCTTCCAGTTCATCATCTGAAATCATTTCTTTCATTTTACTTTTATTAAGCTTTGACTACAATCCCTGTGGACGATACTCGGTATTCACCACTTTTATTACTTGAAAGATGACATTAGGGTTAGAAGTATACTTGCTTTTGATCTAAATTGCCCTGTCTGTAGGTGTGTCAAAACCCCTATCAATGCAAATGGATCTTCAAAAAGAAGATGAAAGTTGATGGAACAATTGATAAATTCAAAGCCCGGCTAGTCATTCTAGGGTTTCGACAAAAATCCGGTATTGACTATTTCGATACGCATGCTCAAAAAGCAGCCATGCTTTGGCCAAATATGAACAGTACCTTATCAGATTTGATGAGGACATAATAGACAAGCCGTATTTCCTTTTATGACATAGTATAAGGTTTTGACATTTGTGCATCGAGGATAAGATCAACTTTAATCTTGTTTGAAGTCTTCACTTGATCGCTGAACTTGAAACTTTAAGGATGAACTTTCGAAGTGTCGCTGAGACTTCACAAGACTTCACACTGATTTAGATAATCCTTGCTTTCACTGAACCGCTTAAGATCACTAACTGATTATCTCTTTCTTCAGCTTGGTCTTCGACTTTCGCTGAATGTTCTTCTGATGTGATAGCTGATCTTCAGGTCTTCAAAGATAGACTTAAGGTTCCTGAGATTTCAGCGATCGCTGATGGCAACCAGCGTATGCTATCGCTGAAATGAACTTGAGTCTATAAATGGGATTTTCACTGAGTACATAAAGGAATCATATTCAAATCACTTAGAGGAGTTATGATCAACAATCTCCCCCTATTTGATTATGATTAAGCAATAAAAGAAAATTGCTTGAAGAGATTTATAGGGACTTAAGAATTTCTAAGTAAAATTTTTAAGAACAAATCTGTGAGATCTTTTTCGGCTATTCTATTTGAACTATTGAGTTTCATTTATAAGGTTATGAAATCTCAAGTTACAAGTAAAGGCTTTAAGTACATTCACTAATTTACTTTTCAGAGTGAAAACAATCAGTGAGTTCAATTTGTAAGAAAGAATAGAACTCTAATGTTCGTTGTCCCATTTACTATTTTGAGGGATCTTTTCAGCACACAAGTGGAGTAGTGTACTTCATTTGAATTTCATTATCAATAATCTGAAGAATTACAGGGAAAAATGAAATTACAAATATAAAGTAAAAGTACATTACGCTGAAGCATTATTAGAAAGGAAATGGAAAAGCTAATCAGAGATACGCTCTGTCTTCTTTGTAATTCCTTTTCATAGATCATCTTCTGCCTATTCATCATAGGGAATTCTGACCAACAGTAGTGATGTATGATATTGATGAAAGCTAAAGGAGCCTTGCTTACTTCTGAGTTTCTAAAAAGTTCTAAGATCCCTTCATTATCCAAATAAACCATACCTAGTTCAGGGAGTGTGATGATTTCACTTTCTTCAAAGCGTCGATCTTGAGGGAGCGAAGAGTTAAGCATTGAGACATCAGGGATTTCCAGGTGGCCAAGAATGCTTTCATAGTTGAACTTGGTTTCATGCTCATTCTTCGAAGAGGAACCACCTGCAGACTTTTTTCTCTTTGAAGTTTCAGGGAGAGGAGGGATTTGAACTAGTTGAGACATTCTCTGCAAGAGGTGATCCAGTGCTTGTTCTACCACGTCTTTGAATTTTGATTTGGAACCCTGAATGGCATATCATATTTCTAGCCATTCAGAGTATGCAAAGAACTTTAAGAACTTTGCTTCTTCTTTTTCACATCTCGTTTGTCTGTACATTCGTACGTAAACCTTCAGACCATATCTTTTGGAATATCGTCCTTCAATAGTCGCACGAACGATTTTGGAGCCAGACCTTTGATAGTTGAATCTTTCAGAGCACCAGCGCAGTTCTTCTTCTCTGTGACGAGTTTCTTCTTCAGAGATGGCACTAAGAATCTTCTCTTAAGCAAAAATTGGATCTACGTCGATGTTCTCTCTGACTAGTTCCTTCTGCACCAGAGCTTCAACAAGTTTTTTACTTTTCTCGTTCAACTTTCTTTTTGCTTCTTCTCTGGCAGAGTCTTCCCTGAGTATCTTCCTTGCGAGTTCAAGATCGTTTTGAGTCTGCTTCATCTTCTCATCCCTGATTCTCTGTACTTCCAGAGTTTGAGCTCTCTCTTCCATTGGGTACAGGATTTTCAGGTTCAGTGAAGGGCTTCTTTATTCTTTTTGCATCAAGCTCCTTTAAAAAGTTTATTCGCCTTTGTTCTTCCTCAGGCTCGCTTATTGAAGGTCTCTGTGCGCGCCATCTTGGAATAAGGCCTTCTTCATCTTCAGAGTCAGAGTCAGTTATATACACAAACTGATCTTCAGATGAAGGTTCCTTCCATGAAGTAGAGTCCTTTGGGGGACTAGACTCACTGAGAACGGGAGAAGGTGAGAGAGCTTTGTCAGAGAAAAAATTTGGAGGAGGGAAGGATGGATATGTAGGGGGTTCAGAAGCTGGAGAGATATAAGTAACAAGGGGAAGGGTTACCGTTATAGTGGTCTCCCCCTCAGAGATAGGAATGATGGCATCAAGATCCACCACTTGCTTTCCTTTGCCTGATTGGCTGGACGACTCCTGAGAAGGAGTGTGTCCACCCCCAAACGCTCTGAGTAGTTGATCTCAGGCATGAATTTGCCTGGTCGACTTCTCTTGAAGTGCTCTAGGGCACCTGGAGGGATGTCATCATCATCATCATCAATCCCCTTATAGATGGCAATTGTTTCATCTTCTTCATCATCATCATCATCTTCTTCTTCCTCATCGTCTTCATCATCAGCTGCGATGACTGAGGGTTCTTGCTGATGGATGTAGGGAGATATCGGTGTGCCTGGCATGCGGTCATTGGCCTGACCGATTATCTCATCAGCGGTCTCCTTTGCACATCTCTCCCCCTTGATGTTGACAGCGGGGAGGACGTGCACAGCGATAGTCTTGACATTCGAACCAATATCCTTGAGCGAGTCAGAGTGCAGGGACTAACTCGTTAGAACATTGCCCAGGGTCTTCCTGTCGTTAGAGGTGAAGGAGGGGCCAGCACCATATATTCTGGTAAGCTTGTCCATAATATCAGCTTGAGTCTTTTGAATAGACTCAAGCACAAGGCTTTGGGCTTTGAGAGAAGAGTCAACTGCATCGATGGCCTGAGAGTTTCCCCAGGTATCAGCTTTGAGTCCCTGTATGTCGACGAGCATATTGTTCAGCATGGTCTTCATTCCAGGTGTTCCAGCGACTGTCTGGAAGATATATTCAGCAGAGTGCTAAAGATTATCCACCCTAGCCCTGGTTTGAGCACACTCATTGACAAGAAAGTCAATGGCAGGGAAGGTAGGGTGTGGAAGACTGATTTTCGGAATCTCAACTGAAAAGGGAGGAGCTTGGCAGCTGTCTTCTCCTGTTTGACCCTTCGAGCTTCTTCAGGGGACATTGGGCACTGGGTACCCTTTCCTTTGCTTCTTGGAGAAGCAAGCTGAGTGGAGATGGTGGTTGCTGACGTCGGTGGAGCCGTACCTGATGACAACATAGACAGAGCAGCAAAGAAGAGCTCTGGGTTGGAAGAAGGATGATCCAAAGACATGGTATGTAACCTAAGAATATCGTGAGGATTACTCTTGGGTGCAGCAAGTGCAACGACAATGTTTTAAGGATCATTTGCATGTGTCTGAGCATGCCTGAGAGAGGTATGCTGAGGTTTGGTTGCCAACAGTGGGGTATTCCTCCTTGAAAGCAAACTCCAAGATAGTAGAGAAAAATCTTGGATAGGGAATGAATTGATTTCTCTTCGCTGCATTGACCCTGTTGTACATGTCGCGGAAGTTGTAGTCAGCGTAGTTCAGCTTGTACCCTGTACAGAGAGCAAATCCGATGTCCTAGAAATGCTTGCTTTCCTGGTCATGAGAACCAGTCTTGGAGCTCAGGCATTGAATGACCTGAGTGAAGAGGTATTGCCAGCGAGCAGGGAGCCTCTTTTTTTCCATCTTAGAGCCCACCGTCTTGTGCTCAGGGTTCTCCCAGGTGTAACCAATTGAGTCCAAGAAGGAGTCAATTTGCTCAACTGTGGGCTCAGGGGCCCAAGATTCTGTCTTTAGCTTGGAGGGCAGGCGGAGAGCATGCCTTAGGAAGCCGGCAGTGAAGGAGAAGTATCCCAGAGAGGGGATAGAGAAGCCAATTGCAGGGATCTTCTTACCTTTGTCAGTAGTGACGGTGGTACACTGAGCAGAGTACCAGAGAGCCTGTAGGTGTGCAGTGATTCCTACAGGGTTGTGTACAAAAGCTTACTTCAGAGGGCATATTTTGATGAAGGTAGCTCCATCATTGAAGTAAGCCTTGTCAGCTGGAATGTCGACCACTGCCAGATAGTTGCAGGCCTTGAAAGTAGCTTGTTCCATGCTGAAATTGCTTGCAGGGGGCTTCTCGATCATGTTGGTGCTTGATGATGCCTTTTCTGTTTCAAAGATTGGGACACCAAAGAGGAAAATCATGGTTTAATACAAGAGTAATAAACCAGAGCAGGTTTTGGTACAAGAATTACCAAAATGTGTAGAAGAAAAACAAGTATTTTGATGAACAAAGACCAAAATACTTGTGTTTTTAACACAAAATAGACTAGTTTTGTTTTCTTTAAAAAAAACTTGTTGATTAGAAAAGTACCAATAGTTTGGTCTTTTGTTCTAAGTTTGAACCTAGAACAGGTTTTGGTCAAAAAAAACTTTGAATCTTTTTAACTCATTAGTTAAAAGGGTAAAGTTATTTGTTAAACAGAATTATAAGAAGATATGAGAAGAAGGTTTCGTCATTGTGTTTTATACACAGGAGAGGGTTAGATCAAACCTTGAGAGTAAATACTTGTTAAGAAAAAAGCACAAGTGCGTGTTCTTGGTGTTCTTGAAGAATGCTTGAAGGTCGAGAGAAAGTTCTTGCTTTTTAGAGTAAAATGAGCGCATAAAGAATGAAATGAAAAAGAATTGTGCTTAAATAGCAAGAGCAGAGAGAAACGGATAACTAAACGACGGTTTTAGATTTTAGAAAAAGAAATGATGACCAGCGTACGTCCCTAGATAGGAGTGGAAAGGAAACGTCGTGGTCCGTCGTGTATCAGATAAAGGTCTGACGTGTCCTTTTCTTATTTGAAAAAACATTTGATTATCATTTAATAAATAAATGTTAATCATTATCCTTAAATCCTCATCAATGGACAGTAAATGATTGTTCCTGATGGGTTTTTGTTTTTGAAAACATACTCTCTGAAAAGAAACATTCAGAGAGTGGAGATGAGAATTCATACCTGAGAAAAGTCAAGTATCACTGAATCAGAGTTCAGGGAAGGGAGTAGATTAAATATAGTCTCATCAAGAGGCTTTGTGAGTAAATCAGCGAGCTGATATTCAGTTGGCACGAAATGAAGTTCGACTTTACCTTTCATCACATGATCTCTGATAAAGTGATATCGAATCTCAATGTGCTTGGTTTTAGAGAGAAGAACCGGATTGTTTGCAATCGCAATAGCACTTGTACTATCACAATATATTGGGATCTTGGAAAGATTTAGGTCATAATCCCTGAGTTGATTTTGCATCCAAAGGATTTGAGCACAACAGCTACCAGCGGCAACATATTCAGCTTCAGCGGTGGAGGTGGACACAGAGTTTTGCTTTTTACTAGTCCAACTAACCAACTTACCACCCAATAGCTGACATCCACCAGTGGTGCTCTTTCTGTCAATTTTGCAACCTGTAAAATCACTGTCAGAGTATCGATTAAATCGAACCCTGAGCCTTTGGGATACCAAAGACCCAGATTAGGAGTTCCTTTCAGGTATCTGAAGATCCGCTTCACAGCAATGAGATGAGATTCCTTGGGTTCGGCTTGATATCTAGCACAGAGACAGGTAGAGTACATGATTCGGGTCGGCTCGTTGTAAGATATAGCAGAGATCCGATCATCCCACGATAGGCAGTGACATTGACAGGTTTTACATTAGAGTCCTTGTTCAACGTCAGAGGAGGTGCCATGGGAGTCTTCATCACTGAGCATTGATTCATATCAAATTATTCATATCAAATTTGTTCAGCATGTCATTAACATGTTAACTTTGGCAAATAAAGATACCTTTGTCAAATTGCTTAATCTGCAAACCTAGAAAATATGTTAGTTCACCCATCATACTCATCTTATAGTCTTTTTTCATTCGATTTGCAAAACGAGTACGGAGTTTGAGTCTTGTGGAACCAAATATAATATCATCGACATAAATTTGGACAAGAATAGTATGACCTTTATGTTTTCTTAAAAACATAGTTTGATCAATTTTTCCATGAGTAAATTTTTCTTTAAGGAGAAATTTAGAGAGGGTATCATACCAAGCTCTAGGAGCTTGTTTTAACCCATAGAGAGCCTTTTTAAGTTTGAAAACGTGACCAGGGTGACTAGGGTTAGCGAAACCAGGAGGTTGTTCAACATAAACTTCCTCGCTGAGTTTTCCATTTAAAAAAGCACTTTATCATCCATTTGAAAAACTTTGAAGTCTTTATGGGTAGCTTAAGCTAAGAAGAGTCTTATGGCTTCTAGTCTAGCTATAGGAGCAAAGGTCTCATCATAGTCAATTCCTTCTTCTTATCTGTAACCCTTAGCAACAAGTCTAGCCTTATTGCGAATTACAGTGCCATTTTCATCTAGCTTATTTCTAAAGACCCATCTGGTTCCTATCACTGTTTTTCAGATGGACGAGGGACAAGATTTCAAACATTGTTTCTTTGAAATTCAGAGAGTTCTTCTTGCATGGCAGAGACCCAGCTAGGATCAGATATAGCTTGATCGATCTCTTTAGGATCAGAGAGGGAAATGAAATTTACAAAAAGACAGATATTACCTGAACCTCTACGAGTTTTGATACCTGCATTTGGATCACCAATAATCTGATTTATTGGATGACTTGCAGTCCATCTCTGAGCGGGAGGTTGAGGAGATTGATCAATAATAGATTCAACAACTTCTTCTCTTTCCGGAATACTTGTTGTTGGTTCAGCAACAGGGACTTCATTATTTAAGATCAATTCTGGAGATGCAGATGAAGCTTGGTTGTTCACTGAAGAGTTTCCTTGAGAGGTATCAGATGGATGAATCTGATTAAGAGGAGTGACATTGATCCCTGAGGATGAATCAGTATTCGGAATAGGAAAGTCAGGGAGACAATCATCATTCATTTCAGCATTTGGTTGACTGCTGAAATAAGTTTCAGGTTCTCCATAATGTGATTTCATCCATTCATTTAGCCCCTCATCTTCTTTAGGATAGGAGCAGAGTTGATTGGACGTGATTCATCAAAGTTGACGCGCATAGATTCTTCACCATGTTGTCTTCTCTTGTTGAAGATTTTGAAGGATTTAGACACTGAAGAGTATCCAAGAAAAATTCCTTCATCAGCTTTTGGATCGAACTTTCCCAAATGATCTCTATCATTCAGAATGTAGCATTTGCATCCAAAGATGTGAAGATACTTCAGAGTAGGTCTTCTTCCCTGAAATAATTCATACGGGGTTTTCTTGAATCGCTTCACAATCAGGGATCGATTCTGAGTAAAGCATGCTGTATTGACCGCTTCGGCCCAGAATTGAGTTAGAAGGCGTGATTCACTGAGCATTGAGCGAGCTGCTTTAATGATAGTTCGGTTTCTTCTTTCAGCAACACCGTTTTGCTGAGGAGTTCTCACTGAAGAGAAGTTGTGACAGATACCTTTTTCATCAAAGAAATTTACCAGAGTATTGTTCTTGAATTCAGTATCATGATCACTTCTCATGGAACGAACAGTCAGATTGTTCAGAACTTCCATCCTTTTGATAAATGAGATTATCATATCAGGGGTGTCACTTTTGGATTGAAGAAAGAATATCCATGTGTATCTGGAATATTCATCAACAATCACAAGAGTGTATTTCTTTCTAGATATAGATTGGACATTGACAGGTCCAAAGAGATCCATATGGAGTAGTTGAAGATGTGATTTTACAGAGGAGACTTGTTTAGATCTGAAAGATGCTTTTGTCAGCTTTCCCTTTTCACACGCTGAGCAAAGTGATTCCTTTGCAAAGCTATGATTTGGAAGATCTCTAACGAGTCTCTTTTGAGACAGTTCATTAATTGTCTTAAAGTTGAGATGAGAGAGTCTTTTATGCCATAACCAATTTACATCAGAGGATGCTTTAGAGATAAAGCACACTTTCTCAGAGTGAGAACTATTCATATTGATTACATATACATTTTCAACTCTTTTTCCTGTTAAGGCAAGCTTATCATTGCAGTTAGTGACAACAGATCTATTCTTTAGGAATAGAACTTTGGAATCTTTGTCACATAGCTGACTAACGCTTAAGAGATTGTGCTTTAGTCCTTCAACGTAGGCAACTCGACTAAACGAGGTGGCTCCGTTGGACAAGATTCCATAGCCTTTAGTGTATCCTTTGACATTTCCACCAAAGGTCACTGATGGACCAACTTCTTCTTCGTAGTCAGAGAGCAGAGATTTTCTGCCACTCATGTGCCTTGAGCATCCGCTATCGAGATACAAGATACCTTTAGCACTCTGCACTCAACAAAGAGATTAAATATTTGAAGGTACCCATATTACTATGGGTCCTGCTTTGTTAGTGGAAGGAGTGGCGGAGGAGCTTCTTGCTGAAGAACTTTCTTCAGTGGATATGTTCACCTTTGATGGTTTTGCAACCTTGGTGGATTTCAGTCTTGCTGATTTATCAGCTTGAGCAACTTTCTTTCCATGAGCTAGTTTGTCAACTTTAGTAGCATTAGGACACTTACTAGCAATGTGGGTAGTTTCACCACAGTGATAACACTTCCTACATTTGTAAGGTTTGGAATTTAAAGATTTCAGGGAGATAGAAGGGATTTTGTCAGGGATGGGACCAAGAATTCCTTTATCCATTGTTCTTGGAGGTATAACAACCTTTTCAGGAACAGGAGTAAGATCAATCTTAATTCTGGGGGTTGATCTCTGAGAGAATTCAGAGAGCTTTCTCCCAGATTTAGGATTGCTCTCTAAGGTGGCAGAGGATTTCTTGTTCTTCTAAACATTTCTATTTCTAGGAACCTGATCAAGAATCTTGTTTTTGACCACTTTCTTAGAGTAGAAAGATTTTAACACCGGAGTCTTCTCATTAGATTGAGGTCTCTGAGATGAAGAGGAGGGATCAGGGATAGAGGAGACAAACATTCCAAATTTAAGCATGGAACGGTCTTTCTCTGATTCTTCCTTTTCGAGGTTAAAGCCTAACCCACTTCTTACTTTAATAGGGATCTGGGCATTGATGATCTCATTTACCTTGTCAGAGGCTTTGCACCATCCTTCGATGGTAGCCTTTTCAGACTTGAGATCAGCGATGGCCTTTTCTCTTTCAGCGATAGCTTGCTACTTTTCAGTGCTAATTATTTGATTTACAAAGACTTGGTCCTTTAAGGTTTCCTCAATCTTTGAAAGTTCTTTGATTTTTAGATGACAATTTTTTAATTGTTCAGATAAATCAGTGTTAATTTTCTCAGCTTTGATTTTTCCATTTAAAGCATTGTAAAAATCAACAGTCATAGCATCAAGCGCAGATAATTTATCGTTTTTAGATATTAAGGAGATAGAAGGAATGAATACCTTAGTAGAAGGGGACTCAGAGGAAGAAGTTTCAGATACTTCTTCAGCGTCTTCTATTCTTGCCATCAGACATAAGAAGGCCAGATCTTCTTCATCTGTCTCTGACTCATCAGAGGTTTTAGCCAAGTCATCTTCATCATTCCAGTCAACTTCTTCAGCTACAAGACCTCTGCCTTTTTGTTGGTTTTTCTTGAAATCTTTGTATTTGTTTTTTAATTTTAAATACTTCTCTTTCTTATTAGAGGTCAACGAGGTAGTGGGGGCTGCAACTTTCTTGCATCTACATTCACTAGCGAAGTGACCCTTTCGCTGACAATTGTAGCATGTGGCTGAGGCTTTCTGGAAAATCTCTTAAAGTTATTAGTTAACAGAGCCAGAGAGTTATCGAACTCAAAGATGTCAGCATCAGTGAGTTGATCTTCTGAATCGGTTTGACCTAATTCAGTGATGGAAGTAATAGTAGAGGAGGAAGCATTTCTTAAAGGATTTACCTCTGAAGACACAAGTGCCAAGGAAGTACTTTTGGAACCCTTGAGTTTATTGATGAGGTTTTTCCTCAAAACTTGGGATTGCTCTTCATTTAAGAGCATTCCATACAAAGCACTTAAAGAAAGAGTTTCAAGATTCTTTGACAATTTCAGACATGTAGTGTACACTGCCCATTGTTCGGGTAGTGCCTCCATGGTTTTGTCAGAATTTCAGCGTTGGAATAGTGTCTGTTGACTGTTTTTAAATCAATCAACAAGCAGTTAAAACGCTGATGAAGTTGAGAGAGAGTCTCACCTTTATGATGCATTAAACTTTCATACTGTCTTACTAGGTTAATACTTCTAGTGATTTGTACCTCAGATGTTCCTTCATATTGAATACATAGAGTATCCCACATGGATTTAGAAGTTCTCATTTTCATTACTGAATGATAGACTTCAACAGGGAGGGACATTGCTATTACGGATCTTGCTTTTGAGTCAATAGCAATTTCTTTCTTATCTTCTTCAGTCCGTCGATTAGGAGTTTTAATGATACTCCTTTCAGGGATGGCTGGAGTAGTAGTGGTGGCAGGATCAGCAGCTACAATAGTTGTAGGAACAAATGGTCTGTTTTCCAGATAGTAAGGTATCTTTGGGTCTGATCCTTCTAGAAACAAAGACATTCTTTCCTTCCACAATGGGAAATTATCATGGCTAAATCTTGGAGGTTTAGCTAAAGATCCATTGTCATTATAGTTTGTATTAGAATTTGACATATTTTAAAATAGTTTAGAAAGAAAATATTTTAAATATAGAGAGCACACTGCTCTGATACCACTTGTTGGTCCGAAAGGAGTCTACAAGAGTTCAAAGGGTATAGAAACAGTTCGTAGTATGGGGGGGGGTGAATACAAACAGATAGATTTTTACATTTTTAAATAAGTTTATATTGAATAAACAAATTTACAGTTACAAGCGAAATTAGAACAAGTTAAATAACCTATTCTATTGTAACTTAAGAAAAACATAGTTTTGATGCACAAGAAATTAGAAAGAAATGAAGCAGAGGTTCAAGGAGAGTAAGTAGCATGCATGAGGATGAAGAACATATCTTCATCCTGTTTATACCCGTTTGCATATCATGCAAGACAAAAGGTATATTGCCACGTGTCAAGCTTTCATAGGAAACTTGTCCTTTGTCCAAAAAGCAGCCATGCTTTGGCCGAATATGAACATTACCATATCAGATTTGATGGGGACATAAGAGACAAGCTGTACGTCCTTTTATGACATAGTATAAGGTTTTAACATTTGTGCATCGAGGATAAGATCAACTTTAATCTTGTTTGAAGTCTTCACTTGATCGCTGAACTTGAAACTTCAAGGATGAACTTTAGAAGTGTCGTTGAGACTTCACAAGACTTCACACTGATTTAGATAATCCTTGCTTTCACTGAACCGCTACAGATCACTAGCTGATTATCTCTTTCTTCAGCTTGGTCTTCGACTTTCGCTGAATGTTCTTCTGGTGTGATAGCTGATCTTCAGGTCTTCAGAGATAGACTTAAGGTTCCTGAGATTTCAGCGATCGCTGATGGCAATTAACGTATGCTATCACTGAAATGAACTTGAGTCTATAAATGAGATTTTCACTAAGTACATAAAGGAATCATATTCAAATCACTGAGAGGAGTTATGATCAACACGTATTTCAACTATTAGGTTGTTGGTTGCCTTGACTGCAATTCACAACATGGTTATGCATCAAATGGATGTTAAAACAGTCTTCTTGAATGGTGATCTTCATAAGGTGTGTAAACTTGTGAAATCATTGTATGGGCTGAAACAAGCACCCAAACAATGGCATCAAAAGTTTGATGAGGTTATTTTATCATGTGTTTTTTCTTTAAACCAATGTGATAAATGTGTTTATAGCAGATTTGATGCTAAAGGTGCGGGTGTGATCATGTGTTTGTATGTAGATGACATGCTGATTTTTGGAACTGATCAAAATCCGGTAGATGAAACTAAAAAGTTGTTATCATCTAATTTTTCCATAAAAGATATGGGGGATGCTGATGTAATTCTTGGTATAAGAATTAAGCGGGTGAACAAAGGGATTGTTATGACACAGTCACACTATATTGAGAAATTTCTTAAAAAGTTCAATTATAGTGATTGTTGTCCCTTGGGCACTCCTATGGATCCTAGTGTGAAATTAATGCCAAATACGGGCACTTCTATTTCACAACTAGAATATACTAAGGCCATTGGTAGCTTGATGTATGCCATGACAAGTACAAGGCCGGATATAGCTTATGCCGTGGGACAGTTGAGTCGGTATACTAGTAATCCGAACACTTAACATTGGCCAGCGATTCAAAGAGTATTTAAATATCTCAAGGGTACCATGGATTTTTTGTAAAACCGTTTTTGTCACAAAGAAGTGGTTTATGCCAAGAATAGACCATGGGGAATTTCTCGAATTCGATCCTAATATTGAGAGAACGTTCCACCAAAGAAGGAGGGCTCATAGAGAATTATTTGCTCAAAACCCTCCCGAAATGGCACAACGTCCCCCACTTTTAGATGGACCACCACCACTTCCACCTTTTGGAGCACCACGACTACCACCACCTCCGTTATATGGAAATCCACCAGAACACCCTTTTCAAAATATGTTTCACAATGAGGATAATAACGGAGATGACACAGAGTATGAAAATAATCCTGAAAATCAAAATAGAAATGAACCACTAGTGCAACCAATAAATATAATAAATCTTGAAAATTCTAAAGATGGATGCATAATGGACTATGCCATCCCTGATTTTGAGCAATTTAACTCAGGGATAGCTTGACCCCATTTTACGACCACCCATTTTGAGCCTAAACCGATCATGTTAGACATCTTACAAACAAATGGGCAATTTGCTGGAATACCAACAGAAGACCCACACTCACACCTAAGATCCTTTTTGGAAGTCTGTAACTCTTTCTTGATCACGGGGGTGTCAAATGACGCCCTGAGACTTACTTTTTTTCCATTCTCCTTACGGGATCAAGAAAGAGATTGGTTAAATTCCTTAACCCCAGGTTCGGTAACATCGTGGAATGACATGACCGAAAAATTCTTGCGAAAATATTTCCCTCCCACCAGGAATGCTAAGTCCCGAAACGAAATATGTCTTTTTAAACAAACGGATGATGAGGCTATTCCTGATGCATGGGAAAGGTTTAAATAGGTGTTAAGAAAATGCCCTCACCATGGCATTGCCTACTGTATTCAACTCGAGACGTTTTACAATGCTTTAAATGCCACTGCAAGACAAATTCTCGATGCGACTGCAGGAGGTGCCTTTACAGCCTGTACCTATAATGAAGGATTTGCCATGCTTGAAAAGATTTCTGAAAATAATGGACCTTGGGTTGATCCACGTGCTACATCACAAAAGAAGGCTGCTGGAATTCACGATGTAGATGCATATACATCTTTAACAACTCAGCTTGCTTCCATGGCTAATATGCTTAAAGGCATCACTTCAGGCCAAGGAGCACAACCACCTATCTCTACACAAACTCAAGCAGTCCTCTCAGTGCAATGTGTTTGTTGCGGAAGGGAACATTCTTAGGAATCTAGAAACACAAGTCAGTCAAATTGCTCTGAGCCAAAGCAATCGGGCCTTTGGCACCTTACCTAGTAACACATAAATCCCAAGCACCAGGAAAAGAGCATGTAAAAGCAACAAGCCTTGGGAGTGGAAAGGAATTACCAGGAGTCATACCAAACAATGAACCAGTTAAGTCTAAACTAGAGACTTCACCATTGGCACCTTTTAGTTCACAACCACCAATCTTATTAGAAGACCAGTCATCTAAGGTTACCACCGGTTTTCCAAAAACTGATTCTCCTTTATTAACAGTAGAGGCCATGAAGAAAAATTCTATAGAAGTAGAGGCCTATTAGACCCTAAGACTAAGACCTCTGGCATACATGATCCATCTTGCTCAACCCATCCAAACAAAACTATCAATAAAATAGTTCCTCCTTATGTACCTTACCCCCAATGGTTAAGGAATAATAAGGAAGAATTGCAATTTAAGAAACTTTTGGATGTGTTTATAGCATTGCATATCAACATACCCCTTGTTGAAGCAATAGAGCAGATACCAGTTATGCCAAATTCCTTAAAGATATCCTCATTAAGAAAAAGAAGTTAATTGAATATGAGGTTGTAGCTCTTACCGAGGGATGTAGTGCCCTTCTGACCAACAAAATACCTTCTAAGCTTAAAGATCCGGGGAGTTTTACTATTCCCTGTTCAATAGGTGGAAAGAAGATAGGGAAGGCTCTGTGTGACTTAGGTTCTAGTATCAACCTGATGCCCTTATCTATCTACAATACCTTAGGATTAGGAGAGGCAAGACCTACTATTGTCACACTTATCTTGGCCGATAAAACTGTTCCCTACCGTAAGGTAAAAATAGAAGACGTCCTAGTCCAGGTTGAAAAGTTCATATTTCCGGCGGATTTCATTATCTTGGATTTTGAGGCTGATAAAGATATTCCTATAATTTTAGGAAGACCCTTTTTGGCCACCGAAATAACTTTAATAGATGTCCAAAAAAAAGAGCTGACTATGAGACTTCAAGACCAAAAAGTCACATTCAATGTTTTCAACTCCTTAAAATACTCTGGCTATTTGGAAGAGTGCTCTAGAATAAATGAGATAAAGGACATGTGTTTTGAGAAAGGAGTTAGAAAAGCCCATGGGTTAGAGGATGGAAAAGATGGTGTTTTTGTTTTGTCATATAACAGGTAAGAGCATCAACTTTGAAAAAGACATTGACATCAAGTACTATTCTGAAAATAACACGAAAGAAATAGGTGTTGCTACTCAAGAAGATATGGTCATGATGTAGGACCTACTTGGGCAAAACAACAACCTCACAAATATGTGGCTTGATCCAAGAAAGAAATTTATGGAAGGAGTAAAGATGATGGAAATTGAGTTAGTAGACAAAGCACGAAGGAAAACCAGGAAAGACATAAAAAACATGAGGGCAAAAATAAAGACCAAGGAGATGAAGCAGGATTTGCAAGCACTAAAGGCTGAGGTTGCAGATGGAAATGACATCAAGAAAAAGGGGGTGGCAGTAAAGCAGAAGAGGATGGCTTCAAAAATCGATGCACTAAGGGCACAAGTCAAGCAACGGAAGAAAGAAAAGGCAGCTGTTGTTGCTGCAGCATCCATGTGGATCCCAGTAAATCAGGTAACCGTATGTATGTATGCAAGAACACGAAGAACAAGATGAATAACTTCAATAAGTCATATATCTAACTTGTAAAGATTCACGGTTACATAGATATCTCTCTTAAGCTCTCTCTTGAATGATATGAATTAATGTTCTTTTTCTAATGTAGCCTTAACCCTCTATTTATATGATAGACTTATAACACAACAAGGAAACTAACAAGATAGGCATTATACACTTACCATAAATAAGAGCATTCCTATTTTCTAAACCTTTCCTAATATAAAACCTTCCTAATTTATGACTTTATTGACTTTTGCATTTTGGATTTGAGATTACACTTCAGTAAATCAGCACTTTTGAAGACAATGAAATTTTGTCAATAAATCACTATCTTGAATTCTTTTTCCCCGCCTACGAATATGATCACTTGATAAGTTTCGTAGCTCCCCCTTAACATTCGCATAAAGTTCACGAAAAGAAAGTTGAAGGAGCCGTGATGTCGCAGGGTATCTTTCTTCGAGTAGAACTTTGTCGTTTGATGAAAGAGGAAAAAGATGGTTGTGATATCTTGATGTTCTCGGCTTAGCATTTGAGGTTGTCGGGTTAGGCAGATGTGATAACTTTGAGCTTGTCGTATGATGATCTGAACTTGTTGAATATGAGTCGACATAAACACTTAGGAATAAATGTCGGCTCTTTGGGATGCGACAAGAAAATATGTCGGTTCAAAGGGAGTCGACAAGTCTTCATCTTCAAACATTTGAATCTTTTCTAACTTTTTTTGTCCCTCTCATAATAGTATGTGTCTTTGATGTAACTTTTCTCCACCTCGGAATGATAAGGAGAATCCGAATCATTATGAATAATATGATCAAATGTAAATGTGGAATATCGGGTAATGGGCTAACAGACAGAAGCACATGTAGCAACTGTTATCACTTAATCAAAACGAATTTTAATAAGTGGCATATATTTAGTGTTGGCAGCGGGTTGGCACTGATAGGACTTCCAGTTATCACAGAAGTAAGTTATAAAACTATCTTCTCAAATTTTTCCAGCATAAACACAGAGATATGCATATGGAGTCACAAAGACTCGTGCAAAGTGTCAAAGAAATATTAGTATATCTTTTGGCTCAAAGTAGACTCGATGTGCACAGAATATGAAATTCGAAAACCGGAGGTGTGTCTTCTTGTTTCAATATCTAAATCTTCCGAGTGAAGAATAGATAGATGATATGCTAAATCTCGGTGATATATGAAATAAGAATCTTTTGTGAGATGCTTGAGTAGTTGGGTGGGGTGACACGAGTTCTCGACACTGGGTCCATGTCTATTTCAATATTCATCTCCAAAGAATCGAGAATGAATAGATTATGTGGCTACCCGGATAACTGTTTAGGTTTGGTGAGGACTAATTTTCTTTTAAGTCCTGTCACACCCTCACTTTTTCTTTTTATCTCACAAGCACTCAATTTTATACCCTTTCAAAATATATTTAACCTAGGGATGTGTTTCATGGGTAGGTCCTTCCGGCTTTGGATTGACCATAGAAACTTCTAATTCCTAACACACAAAGAGTTAAAACATTAAAGTCCGAGTTCTGAACCGAAGTATTCAGAAGTCATGATGTACAAAAAAAGAAGTTAAGAGCAGGTCCATAGCTGAGATAATATGAAGCTAAAATTAAGACCAGGTCCATAGCTGAGATGCTATGAAGCTAAATTAAATGGAAAAAAAATGTGGTACTCCCCTCAAATGTAGCATAACCTTTTGAAAGATTGTCATGTGATGTGAATATTCGGAATTTATAAACACACATGACGTACCTACAAAATAGATTAAAAAGATTTTGGTACCCAAGTTTTGTTGGGTCTTCGGAGGTTAGCTTTAGATGCAATAAATGGGGAAGTGGGAATACTGTAAGTACCATACCATTTATGAATGAAATTTTGATTGACAAAATCATTTGCTCCACATGTAGAACAACAAATCTTTGTGGCACTTAGACTAATTAGCTGATTGATAGATTTGACAAAATAAGGCAAATTAGTCTTGGAAACAAATGATCTTGTATCAACTACAGGAGATGTATGTGACATGTTTCCAACACTATCATCTGTAGTTGATTTCTTCCTCCAAACCATTTTAAACTTCTTAAAATTACCGGAATTAGCAACAAAATCATTGTAAAACCAATTAGAATTATGAATTTGAGAATTTGAAGAACCATATGATTTGGAGCTGTTAGAATAACTATGTGATTAAAAACTTGAAGTATAGTTATTTTTACAGACACTAACAGGATAAAGAGGAGTCATCTTTGAACTTGAGGTAGAATCAGAATCATGAGGAAAAATCAAATTTTCAATATTATCTAACTCCGCATTTAAATGTTCGGGAGTAAGATGTTTGACTGATTCTGAATTCTTTTGTTTTTGTTTTGAAAGCTCGTTTTCAAGTTCTTTGATTTTGTTGGATAAATCATCTCTTTCTTTTGTGACCAAATCATATTTATTTTTAAATTCAGATCTCAAATTCTTTTCATTTACAAGAGTTGTTTCTAAAACAGTTAATTTGTTTGAAACTTTGTCAATTTTATTTTCAGAGACTTGCTTCTTTTTGTCAAAATCTTTTTCCAGATTTTTACTTTTAGCAATGATCAAACTACATTTCTTGATTAAATTCGTTTTCTCAGTTTTAAACGAATGTCTTTCATCTTTCAAAAGTTTTTCAAGATCATTAATTTGTTTTGAAAACTCCTGACTTTTTGTTTTAGATGATTTTCTTTCTAAAATCACAATTTGTTCAAAATCCGACACTTGTTTAGAAAGTTTTTGAATGGTTAGTTCACAAGTTTTAATTTTGATTTCAAAATCTTTTGGCTCTTTCTCAAACTTGTGTTTCTCATCAGAAGTTAATATCCTTTCTTTCTCACATTCCAAAAATTCAGTTAATTTTCTTTTAAAAACCACACTATAAGTCTCATGATCTATAAACTTTTCTAACTCAGAAACTTTGGTTTTTGGATCAAATTTTATTTTTATCAGATTTGTATTTTTGCAAAACTCTTCATATGTATGATATCCATTCCTAGAATACTCGGTGAGTTGTTTCACCAAAAATTCATTTTGATTTTGCAAAACTTTTCTTGATTCTTCTGAGTTATTAAATTTAGATTTGAGAGTGACGTGTTCTCTTAAAAGTTCATTCAACACTTGCATGTTGTTTGTGTGTCTGGTTTCAAGTTGAGAAATTTGTGCATTTAACTCAGAAAGTTGATTTTGAGAACTCATTGTGAAAGCACAGGTTACCTAACGAATTGATCTCGATCGGTGAGTTTTGGAAATTTTCTGGGTTTTCTTTGGAAAACAGAAAGTGTTCTTGATAGACGAAGGTTTTCTCGGGTGATGAAGGGCCGAGAAGAATTTTTCTCGGGTGACGAAGGGCCGAGAAGAATTGTTCTCGGGTGACAAAGGATCGACAAAATAATTTGTCGAGTGGTATGGGCTTGATAAGAAGATTTCTCGGATGTATGTAACTCGAAAAAAAAATATTGTCGGGTGAAGGGGACTCGATAAAAACTTTCTGTGAATAAATTGAGTCGATAAACATAAGTTATCGATCAGAAAAAACTCGATAACTAAAGTTTGTCGATTGATCAAGATTCGACAAAAATTCTTTTGAATAAAAACGGATCGATGAAAGCTTGAAAAAAATGGATCGATAAAAATTTTATATCGATTACTGTTGACTCAATAATAAATTTTGTCGATTGAGAAGGACTCGATTAAAATTCAAGGTTATCTAATCTGAATTTTCTTTAACTGGTAAATCAGAAATCAAAAACAAAGGGTTCTTGACTAAAAAGAACTAGTCTTTTTATGGACAAGAATAACTAAGTTCTCGAGTTTATTATTTGTTCAGTCAAGAATAAAAACCAAAATTATTAAAGTTTATGATTTTTTACTTAAGAATTCTTTAGTAAGAAAAAAATGCAAGAGTCACAAGTTCCTGAGTTTTCTTATGTAAAGAGTTTCAAAAGTAATCAAAATAAACTAGAATAATTTTAAATTAAAACAGATTAAATAGTTTGAATAAGAATCAAGTTTATTGAACTTTGAATCGACAACAATTTAAGCTAAAGAGTGGATCAGTTTTTATCGGATAAAGTAAATAGAAAAAAATCAGATCTTGAAATCTAAGACTTTTTATCAGGTCAAACGATTGGTCTCAAGAATCAGGAATCGAGAATTTACCTTCTGTTATCGTAGAAAAGTCCAGAAAATAGCCAAACCTCCGATCGTCAGCTCTGATACCAATTGTGGATCTCAGTAAATCAGGTAACCGTATGTATGTATGCAAGAACACGAAGAACAAGATGAATAACTTCAACTAGACGAAGAACATAGATATCTCTCTTAAGCTCTCTCTTGAATGATATGAATTAATGTTCTTTTCTAATGTAGCCTTAACCCTCTATTTATATGATAGACTTATATCACAACAACGAAACTAACAAGATAGGCATTATACACTTAGCATAAATAAGAGCATTCCTATTTTCTAAACCTTTCCTAATATAAAACCTTCCTAATTTATAACTTTGTTGACTTTTGCATTTTGGTCCTTCATGACTTTAATAGTTGTCATCTCGGACACAATATTTTCAGACTTAACAATCTAGACCAACACCAGAAGCATAACCTACTCTTGGTAGTAGAACAGGTTTAAATCACTTCATTTAGCTTCATTTTTATTTTGTATTTGAGTCTGGAATAGTATTTTTCTGTTTTTAGGTTTATTTTCATATGTAGGATTGCATAATAAGTGACTTGTGTTCATAGCCCAAATAATTGTTTGTGGTTTGATCGTCCACCAAGTAGTGTGTTCTAACTAGAACTAGCCACTTTGTTCTTGGGACACAAATTGGTACACACTAGGTTCAGATCTAAGAAAAGATATAGGCCTTCATTTCGTACTTCAGCCTCTTGTTACCTTTTCCATATACAAACACCCCATATAATGAGAACATTGCCTATATTAAGTTTGGGAGTGGGAGTTATTCATCAAGTCAAATCAAACAGAAAAAATGCATATATACACAAACAACCTTGTTTGAATCTGTTCTAAAAAGCACATAAATGTTCCATAGGAACAAGTGCTAAGCTTCAAAGTAGAAGAGCACAAAAGTGCCAAAATTGTGAAAAATTTGAAAAAAAAAATTCAGTTGTGAAGCAAGAGAGAGAAAAAGGCAAAAGTGAGGAAAAAGAGCCAAAATAGTGAACCCAATTTTTTTTTCCAAGTCCTATTAATCCAAAAATGACTTAGTGTTTGAACTTAACAAAGAGAACATTGGTGCTAGCTTATGGTCCATACACCCTACTTGATCATGGAAGGGTATCTAAAGATTTATAAAAGGCTATGAATAACACTTTTGGTATGTTTTTCATCATGTATGCACTTAATGCGATTATCCTACATAGATTTTCTAAATTGAGTCATTTTATTTTCTTTCTTTTAGTTGTTTTGGGACAAACAACGTCTTAAGTTTGGGGGTGTGATAACCCTTTAGAAATATATGTTTTAAGTACTTATTTTACACCTTTAGGATAGCTTATTTTACTTTTATATCCCTAAATTGAGTCTTTTATTTCCTTATTTTCTATTTGTTGAGTCATGAAGCTAAAAGATTTGATTTGAATATGTTTTGGTACCATTAGTATGATTATTGTGGTGTTTTGGACAGATCAGTGTTGCACAGCATTGGGACAGCATTGCAGGCTGTGTGTTTTTGGCTTTTTGACGAGCTTAATGGAATTAGCTATGGAAACAGGAGCTTAACCCGAGTTTTTGTAATCAGAAGAGAAAAGATTTAGAAGACTTTTGAAGACTTAAATGTCTTGTTTTTAATACTTGCTAGTTAAGTTAGTAATTGCACTTTTGTTGACTTTTGTGGCAAACTTGGTGGCCAAGTTTGTATGCTTCCTTTTAGTTTCCCCTTTATGCATGTAGTATAAATAGGTGATAGTTGTTTGTTTGTAATCATCCCACCAAGTATCATATGGCTCTAAGCTTTTGATACTTGGAAATCTCTAAATATTTGGCTACTAGTTATATAATTTCGTAATCGTTGAAGTTTATTTTCTTGCACCTTCAAATTCTTGCATTTAAATTCCTGCACTTTAATTTCTACAATTTATTTGAAGTGTTTTATTATCTGTAATTTATTTTCCAAAATTTATTTTCTGCATTTTACTTTAAGGCATTTATTTTATGCAATTTGTTTTCTGTCATTTAAATTCAGTTCTTTATTTTCTGTCTTTTATTTTCTGCAAATTAATTTCCGCACTTAAATTCATGCAATTACTTTCTGCAATTTACATTTCCTTGCATTTACAATTCAGTATGAGTAGCTAAATTTTCTAAGTGTGGGTGTGAGGCAAATGGTGAGATTATAACCCAAAGGATGGTGGACATTGTTTCTTAATAACAATGTTCCATCATTTCATTTCAAGTTTTATAACTCCATATAACACTTCTTGACGAATTGATCACTTTGAAAGTGTTAATGTGTCGTGGACTCTGAGAGGAGCCACTGAATGCACGTCAATTTGAATGATATGGGAAGTAAACTGGTGACGGTTTGCTAACAACGAGAGTTGTAAACTATTTTATTTAAATTGATTAATTCTCGACGGGTTGGTCACTAGTCAAAGTGTTAAAGTGTAGTCGGACTCTGAGAGGAGCCACTTGGAACTCCCCAACTTGGATGATATGGGAATCTGCTCGACAGAGTGATTTTAAACAACGAGAGTTGTTATCCATATATTTTGAGGACTCTAGTCTACACTGCCACTAGTCAGATATTGCACAGAGATATGGGTTCAATCTAAACATCAGTGCACGTATTGAAGTCCGAGAGGAATACCCTCAAAATAGATGGTGGAACTTGTTATTTTAAAACTACAATACTGAGAGGTATTGGTCCACTTGAATTGTGTTTATATCTCACCAATCGTCTTACACATACTTCTTTCTTTATTCTATTAAAACAATCGTACAAATCCAATCCAAATCAATCATAATCTTCCAATTCATCATCTGAAATCATTTCTTTCATTTTACTTTTATTAAGCTTTTACTACAATCCCTGTGGACGATACTCGGTATTCTATACCACTTTTATTACTTGAAAAACGACATTAGGCTTAGAAGTATACTTGCTTTTGATCTTAATTGCCCAGTCTGTAAGTGTGTTAAAACCCCTATCAATGCAAATGGATCTTCAAAAAGAAGATGAAAGTTGATGGGACAATTGATAAATTCAAAGCCCGGCTAGTCATTCAAGGGTTTCGACAAAAACCCGGTATTGACTATTTCGATAAGTATGCTCTGGTAGCTCGTATTTCAACTATTAGGTTGTTGGTTGCCTTGGCTGAAATTCAGAACATGGTTATCCATCAAATGGATGTTAACACAGCCTTCTTGAATGGTGATCTTCATGAAGAAGTTTACATGAAACAACCGAAAGGTTTTATTATGCCCGGTAACGAGCATAAGGTATGTAAACTTGTGAAATCATTGTATGGGCTGAAACAAGCACCCAAACAATGGCATCAAAAGTTTGATGAGGTTATTTTATCATGTGGTTTTTTTTTAAACCAATGTGATAAATGTATTTATAGCAGATTTGATGCTAAAGGTGCGGGTGTGATCAGTTGTTTGTATGTAGATGACATGCTAATTTTTGGATCTAATCAAAATCAGGTAGATGAAACTAAAAAGTTGTTATCATCTAATTTTTCCATAAAAGATATGGGGGATGCTGATGTAATTCTTGGTATAAGAATTAAGCGGGTGAACAAAGGGATTGTTATGACACAGTCACACTATATTGAGAAAATTCTTAAAAAGTTCAATTATAGTGATTGTTGTCCCGTGAGCACTCCCATGGATTATGGTTTGAGTTATTTGGGATATCCTTCGGTGTTAGAAGGATACTCGGATGCAATTTGGATTTTTAATATGGTGGATCACTTTTCGACGAGTGGATGGGTATTTTTGCTTGGAGGTGGTGCCATTTCTTGGGCATCCAAGAAGCAAAGTTGTATTACAAACTCAACGATGGAATCTGAGATTGTGGCTTTAGCCGCTGCCGGTAAAGAGGCAGAATAGTTAAAGAATCTTGTTTATGAGATTCCATTGTGGTCGAAGCCGATTGCACCTATTTCTATCCATTGTGATAGTGCAGCCACTTTGGCTAAGCCTTATAGCCAAGTGTAGAATGGCAAGTCTAGACACTTGGGTGTTAGACACAGTATGATTAGAGAATTGATCATGAATGGTGTAATCTCTATTGAGTTTGTTAGATCGCAACAAAATTTGGCCGATCATTTAACCAAGGGTTTGGCAAGAGACTTAGTGCACAAGTCTGCCATTGGGATGGGATTAAAGTCCTTATAAATCTATAATGGTAAGACACCCAATTCCCCTCTAATCTGACATTAGGGGTTGAATTCAATGAGGAAAGCTCACACTTATAATATTGGAACACATGATATATCATCCCAGGTATGTGTTCAGTACTACAAAATGTAGGTTGAAGTTTATCTTCTTAATAATTTCTTTGATAAAATGTATTTGTAGGTACACGAAGTAAAGGATTTACCTATGTGATCGTGAAGTGTAGCCGCATTTCATAAGGTGGGGACTTGGCTTTTATACGATCATGAGAGGATTAGGACACTCGGCTTTATAATTGTGTCACCTTTATTTTCTTGACGATTAGGTGAAACTTGTATGTATTTTATCTTTAGGTATTCAAATGAGTTGATGGGTTCAATCCTTGGGACACCTTGATTCTCGAATATTTAAAATGTGTAAAATACTAAAATGAGAATTCAATCGTTTCGATATTTTCATTTATGTGCAAGTTTGGTGTTATTCAATTTTAAGATGTTATTTCACGGGCCACGCAAAAATGGGGGAGGATTGTTGGTGATTTTAGTGTCACCGGTCCATTTATGTGATACTATGATCTAATTCAAGTTAGGTGGTGCGGAGTGCACGCTTATTATAAGGCGAGTATGAACCCAGTAACGACTAAATACAATAAGGTTCGACTGGAACACAGTCAAGCTTGAATGGTTCCATTCAACCTCTGTGACTTTGTGTTGGCATCCTCTGGAATACTCGACTGGGCCAGTAGAGCCAGTCGAGTCTATATTGGTTTGGATGCTGATATCCTCTAGAATACTCGACTGGGCTAGTCGAGTCGGTCGACAATTGGACTTGGAGTAACAGTGGGAAACAAGGTTCAGAAGGTAGATTATACAGAAGCTTCTGTATTGGGATTCAGAAGACAGCTTATGCAGAAGCTTCTATATGAACAACCAGAAGTTCTCTGACATCATCTGGAAGACTCGACTAGGCCAGTTGAGCCAGAAGTTCTGCATGGTCTATGTAGAGGTTTGTCTTCTGGACTTTTGACCAGAAGCTTCTAAGTGGTCGACTCTGATCAGTTACTTCTGAATGGTTATTGTGAATTAATTGTGCAGTTATTGAGCAGTTACTGAATTGTGTAACTGACTACTACTCCTAAAATTCAGCCATGATTATCTTTTCAGTTACGTTATTTTGAGTATAAATAAGAATCTATACTCATGAATGTAGATACGGTTTTTTGAACTATACTATAATACTCTCTAGAAAATTTGCTTACATTTTTGTGCCTAAAAACATAAGTGCTTTGAGTCTTATCCTAGATTGAATTTCGTGAACCCAGACATAAGGTCGAAATATCAATTCGGAAAGTGGCTCACACGATTCTCAAGATAATCCGGTGATCGACTTACCCTTGTTTTGTCTACTTGTTCCAACAACGAGTTGGGACGAATGTGTATCTGTGCACACCGTGTTCACAAAATTAGGTGCATGTGTTCGAACTGTTGGCGACAAAGAAGGAGAGAAGAGAGAAGGGGGAGGAGAGAGAAGATTTATAAATACCCATAACACCCTTTATTATATTTCTTAATTAAAAATTACTAAAATTACCAAAATTAAAATTTCCTAATTTAATATTAATTAGTGGGTGAAAATAGATCTCAAGTTCTCAAAATAATCGTGGTTATCAAAAGAAGACCCCCTGATAACTCTATATTTTAGAGTTATTACATGCCTTTTATTCCCATTTTATTTAGTCATTTGTGGCCATTTGGCCTTCTAAACCTCCCTTTTTGGTCTAAAATAATTGTTTGAGCTATTTGTGAGCACTTTCATGTCTTGGAACCATTTATGGCGATTTTACTTCAAAAATCGTATTTTCATCGGAACTGGTACCCGGAGTGACCACTCCGCCATTCAGATTCAGCCATTCGATTAAGCCAACTGCTGGAGGCCTTCTAGGTGCTGTCTGGGAGACATAAAAGCTGGAAAGGTGGCTCACAAGTCCTACTTTCTGCTGGATGTTCAAGAGGAGACAAAAAAACATGCAAAAAATGATATTTTATTCTAAAGTAACCTTTTTGATAAAATGTGCTTTACCCCATGGTTTCTTGTGCTTATTCTTTGTGCAATGACTTTTGTACAATTCCTTGTACTTACCCTTGGCCTCCTATATAAAGGCTTCAAGGCATTCAATGCAAGACATTCACTTTCCTAGACATTGGTAGATATATTTTTAGAGAAAGAAGTAGTTTAGCATTTACTTTCTAGCAAGTAAACTTTTAATTTTCTGTCTTTAATTTCCAGCAACTAGTGTAATTTTACTTTCAGTAATAAATATTAACTGCAGTAACTTAATTTCCAGCGTTGCATAGCAGTGTCGACGAGAGTGGGCACTGCGACTCTCCAGTTTAATTTCAAATCTTTTTAGCATGGATTCCTGCAGTATTTTAACTTCCATTTTCTACTCTTTTCTAGTCATGAACTAAACGCTTTTTGAGATGTAGAAAATGAGAAGTACATGGACTTTATGTAAAATTCTTGAGTAGTTTTTATATATATTTTTACCCCTTTTTGATTTTGTCATTCATTGTTCGATAATGCCAATGATGCGGACAAGCTAATAAATTGAATGTGTTTACTGTCTAGTTCGAGACCCAGAACTGGGCAGAACGTAGTGACACGAGCTTGGATGATGCTAGGGAATTTGAAAGAATTCTTTACATAGTAAGTTTGCACCATATGGAGTAGGAGCAACCATTTCGACATTAAAAATACTTCTGGATTTTTGCTTAATGCGTTGACACCATCGAAACTCCACCGAGTTCAGGAAACTTACTAACAAATCAAAGAAGGTTAACTATATATTTAAAGCTTTAGTTAGAAAAGATGCGAGTGCTAGATGAGCCGGCATTCTGGACAGAAAGTGATCATTGCTCCAGTACAATGACCATTTTTATAAGTCAAGTATTTTAATATAAAATCCGGGGAAAATCACAACTACATCTCTCCTTTTAATTATAAGAACTTTGTTAATTATTTTCACCAAACCAACTCAAAGAATTGCTTCATCTCTAATCGAAACTTGCAAAAGGAAGTTCATGAAAACAATAGTGTCTTGATTAAGTTCCAGTCCTTGAGGATACGATATTTGGTTTTTACCACTTTATTACTTGGTAAACGATCATGGTGACCAGTGTATACTTGCGCTGTCCACTATGGACTGAGTTGCTAACCTCACTGCGATTACATATTTCGCAACACGTTTCGCACGTACCACCCCCCTATATATATATATATAGGAAAGTTCAAATGCGAACTCAAATTTGGTTTTGAACATGAGAACAAATGAGAGCGTGACACGTGTAATGCTTATTCAATATGAATAATGCTTATTCAATATGAATAAACATTATTCACACTGAATAAACACTATATTCAGTTTTATTCAATCTGAATATTTCTTTGATTATTCAGTCTGAATAATCTACATTCAGACACGTGTCGCACTCTAATTTGTCATCACATTCACAACCAAATTTGAGTTCTCATTTGAACTTTCCTCTCTCTCTCTCTCTCTCTCTCTCTATATATATATATATATATATATAGGGAGAGATCAAATGAGAACTTTGCATTTTTAAAAGAACAAAGGAACACCCTTAGAACCACATATGATGTGGCTCCCACACAATATAAAATCATATCTGATTCAATGGTGGGCCCCATTGAATCAGATATGATTTTATCTTGTGTGGGACCTACATCATATATGGTCATTTAAATCAGATGTGTTCTTGTATGATCCCTCCCCTATATATATATATATATATATATATGGGAGTGATTATACAAGAACACCCCTATTTAATTAAACAAAGGAACACCTTGTGGACCACATATGATGTGGGTCCCACACATTAAAAAATCATATCTGATTCAATGAGGTCCACCATTGAATCAAATATGATTTTTAAATGTGTGGGACCCACATCATATGTGGTCCACAAGGTGTTCCTTTAAATTTACAAAGTTCTCATTTGAACCTCCCTATATATATATATATATATATATATATAAGAAGCAAAAGAAATGACATGACACAATACAGATTACGAATTCCAAAATATTGAATTGTGGTTAGCTGTGGTCATTCTAGGTTGATAAAAATATGATAGGTTGGACCATGGGAGAAATTATATAAGAAGAATGATGTCAACTTTTTTCAACATGATTTTTTTATATATTGCTTTACTTTAATCCATTTTGGACTAAATAGTAAATTTTAGTTACAAATTATTTTATATTAGATGGATATTACATTATGGCTTCTATTTTAAATGGATATTACATTATAATATACAACAAATAAGATACACTTGTTTAACTTATTGTTGTTTAATTTTATTATTTTTATGTATACAAAAAATGATAGCCAAGAGAAATGATACGACACAATATGGATAATATTAAATTTGGTTAACTTTGGCTATCTCGTATTGATAGAATGATGATATGTTTGGAAAATAAGATCATTATATAATTATATAAGGAGAAGGATACCGATTTTTATGTGATTTTTTATTTATGGTTACTTTAATCTATTATAGATTAAATAGTTATTTTTTTACAAATTTCTTTAAACTGAATAGATATTCTAATATTGTATGCAAGTAACATGATACTTTTATTTCATTTGATGTTGTTTATTATTATATCTATATATATATATATGAAGGTTCAAATGAGAACTTTGTAAATTTAAAGGAATAAAGGAACATCTTGTGGATAACATATGATGTGGGTCTCACATAATATTAAATTAATTCTGATTTAATATGATTTAATATTAAATAAAAAAATGATTTAATACTTAGGATCTACAACATATTTGGTCCACAAAGTGTTACTTTATTCCTTTAAGAGTAAATTGCAAATTTGGTCCTTATGGTTTCTGGTTTTTTGTGGTTTTGGTCCCTAGAAAATTTTTATTGCACCAAAAGCACCGTAGTATGCATTTCGTTGTGGATTTGGTCCCTGGCACTAACGCCGTCAGCTTTCCTTCCATTAAGTCCCTGCATGTGCCTTGCACATGAGGGCATTTTGGTCATTTAATTATTTTTCACTAAAAACAAAAATCAGAGGGAGCAAAATCGCAAATCACTGTTTACTATAAAATTATTTCTTTGAATACTCATCTTCTTCAACCATAACACATCAAGAACATCAAGAACACCAAACCCACTTAAAAAAACCAAAATCAAACTCATATCTAAAAACCAAAACCAAAATCAAACGCATCCAATAACTAAAATCAAACCCACTTAAAAAACCCAAAATCAAACACATCCAATAACCAAAATCAAACCCACTTGAAAAACCTCAAATTAAACGCATCCAATAACCAAAATTAAACCCACTTAAAAAATCCAAAATCAAACTCATTAAAAAACGAGATCTAGATCGAGATTTGAAAGAGAGAGAGAGAGATCGAGATCTGAAAGAGAGAGAGAGAGAGAGTATAGTGGTCATCAATTTTTTGAAGAACAAAAAACTAGTGCTTTACTTACCTTTGCCAATCCAAAATCTGCAAGTTTCATTAATCCATTAACATCTACCAATATATTAGCACATTTTATATCCCTATTACATGAAATATAACAGTCTAACCACTATACCAAAACCACAAATTGCATTCCCCCATAAACAATGAGAGACATAAAGATGAATCATAATTATGCAATGCAAGTCACATCCAACAAATGGAGATGTTTACTTTCAACCATCCCATAGTCGTGCATAGGCACATGAGAAATTTAACAGATGGCATTATAGGTCCAATAACCCTAAAAACTCAAAACTGAATTGCATGAGCACAATGGAAGTAACAACAAGATATGTACTCATTGGGGAATTATATCGAACACTTGGCGTTTATAAAAACGAAGGTAATGGTAATTATGTTTCATATCCCCTACCCTTACCAAAATGTTGTGAACGGAGAAAAAGAATGCAAATCCAACGAGAAATTAAGCACATCAGTCGCCAAAGCCGGAGACAGGACAGAGACGATTGGTACCGATATTCAAACATTGATTTTGAAATTAACAGGGACATCTTGAGGTTATAATAAACAAAAACACATATCGATTCGAGATAAATTGTAAGAAATAACAAAATAATACTAGAGCAAAAGAACCCTAACCTACTGGATTTGAAATCGATTACCTCGCTCGACATATTTGACCCTAGGATCGACAGGGAATGAAACCGATCGAGAAGGTAATTTCAAGCGAAGCAACTTTCAATCGAGAAGTGTTTGGAACGAAGCACCTTCGGATCGAAGCAACTTTGGATCGAGAAGGGTTTGAATCGAGATGAGATAGGGTTTCTGATGTAGAAAGGGAAACAAACAGAAGGGTACGCATATGGGAGAAATAAGAAGAATCAGATTAGGCTAAATTTAGAGAAAACAAATATTTTTAAAAAGTTAAAATAAAAAGAATTTGAAAAGACAAAAATGTCCCTATGTAAATACTATTTGGTAACATCTACATATGTAATACAATTTAGTGAGCACTAATTTTTGGTCACTCGTTTTTTGGATTAGTAACCACTACTTTTTGGTCAGGTTTTTGGATTAATGACCACAATTTTTTTATTACTAACAATCCTAACTCACTATAACATCTACATATAGAATACCGTTTAGTGACCACTAATTTTTGGTCACTGCTTTTTGGATTAGTGACCATTATTTTTTTGTCACTAACTCTCCTAACTCACTACAACATCTAAGTATGTAATACAATTTAGTGACAACAAATTTTTGATCACTAGCTTTTCGAATTAGTGACCACTATTTTTTGTCACTATCTTTTGGATTAGTGACCACTATTTTTTTGTCACTAACCCTCCTAACTCACTACAACATCTAAGTACGGAATACAATTTAGTGACAACTAATTTTTGGTCACTAGCTTTTCGAATTAGTGACCACTATTTTTTGTCACTATTTTTTGGATTAGTGACCACTATTTTTTTGTCACTATCTTTTGAACTAGTGACTACTATTTTTTTTGTCACTAACCATCCTAACTCACTACAATATTTAAGTATGAAAAACAATTTTGTGACAACTAATTTTTGGTCACTAGCTTTTCAAATTAGTGACCACTATTTTTTTGTCACTAACCATCCTAACTCACTACAACATCTAAATATGAAATACAATTTAGTGACAACTAATTTTTGGTCACTAGCTTTTCGAATTAGTGACCACTGTTTTTTGTCACTATCTTTTGGATAAGTGAGTACTATTTTTTTGTCACTAACCATCCTAACTCACTACAATATTTAAGTATGAAATACAATTTAGTGACAACTAATTTTTGGTCACTAGTTTTTCAAATTAGTGACCACTATTTTTTGTCACTATCTTTTGGATTAGTGACCACTATTTTTTGTCACTATCTTTTGGATTAGTGACCACTATTTTTTGTCACTAACCATCCTAACTCACTACAACATCTAAATATGAAATACAATTTAGTGACAACTAATTTTTGGTCACTAACTTTTCAAATTAGTGACCACTATTTTTTGTCACTATCTTTTGGAATAGTGACCACTATTTTTTTGTCACTAACTCTCCTAACGCACTACAACATCTAAGTATGGAATACAATTTAGTGACAACTAATTTTTGGTCACTAGCTTTTCGAATTTGTGACCACTGATTTTTGTCACTGTCTTTTGGATTAGTAACCACTATTTTTTTGTCACTAACCCTCCTAACTCACTACAACATCTAAGTATGGAATACAATTTAGTGACAACTAATTTTTGGTCACTAGCTTTTCGAATCAGTGACCATTATTTTTTGTCACTGAACCTCCTAACTATTACAACTCTCTAAGCATATCTTGAATATCATTTAGTGACAAAAAAATTTAGTCACTAACACTTTTGAATTAGTGACCACTATTTTTTGGTAATTAATCATTACTTTTTGTGACGAGACTCAAAGACATAAAAGAATTTTCTGGGAATTAGTGACCATTTAGTGACCAAATTTATTTTTTGTCACTAAAATTTATCTTAGTGACCAAAAATTAGTGACGGCCTTTATTATCGTCACTAACATTACAATTAGTGACCAAATTTAAGTAGTCACTAAAATTTTTGTCACTAACGTCACTTTTTCTTGTAGTGGGTACAAAACCCTCTAGCACAAGAGAAACATGTTATAATAGAGCCATTAACATAGATTGCTTAGTACCTCCATGGGACATCTCCTACAAGCAGTAAATAAGTCTTCATCCCACCACCTGACGGTGTCAATAAAATCTCAAACCACTAAAAATATAAAGGCAAAATGAGATAAGATGTCAAGATTCATAAAAAACCCATGATCTAAATCATACGTGTCATAAAAATAGACAACATACCGAAATATATATATATATATATATATATATATAAAAGTTGTTTGGTTTAGGAAAAAGAATATCGAGATACTCATAAGAGAAAACAAGTTGCATTTCAATTATAGATGACAGGCTAAAAAACGATCAAAAGAAAGTAAGAAACATAACTATAATTTGTTGTTGTTCTCTTTGGCATTTTATCGAACAACTCATATGCATTAGACCTGGATGAAAATTAAAAAAAAACACAACAAAAGAATCAAAACAATCAAATAAGAAACGAAGGTAGCACAAACAAAAAAAACATAAATAGTCAAAACAAAATGAAGATAAACAAACAAACAAACAAACAAACAATCATAAAAGAAAGCAAATATATCGTCCCCTAAACTAAACAGATACTTACCGGGTAACAGAAGATTGTGGTGTACCGAGGTAATCTAAATTCTGGATTTGGACAAGCCGATTTTAGGGGGATCAACGGGAATGAATGTTGAGGACGAAACCTTATGGATTGATCAAGAATTGAGGTTGAATCGTCATTTTAGAGATCTATTTCTCAATGGTCGTCTTGGGAAGCTAAACGACGAGAGCATGCAGGAGGGATCAGAGAGTGTGTATCAGGAACGTTACTTTTGAGGGGGCGCTGCTTCACTGGTATATAGCATTAGTTACTTGTACTTTAGGTTTGTTAACTTGTAATTAAGACTATTAAGACTTTGTGCATAAAAAAATAGTACCTTGTGCATTTAAGGTTGTTTTTAAGAGTTTTCACAATTTTGGTTTATAAGGTAGTATAGATATAGATATAGATATAGATTAAGACTTTGTGCATAAACAAACAGTACCTTGTGCATTTAAGGTTGTTTTTAAGAGTTTTCACAAATTTGGTTTATAAGGTAGTATAGATATAGATTATTGTTACAATTTCTTTTATGTTAAATAGGTATTACATTATGTTATACAATTGATAAGATAAACTTATTTCATTTCATGTTGTTTATCTTTATATCTTTATGTATATCAATGTAATAACCAAGTAGACCCGTTCCTGACATTTCATAGGCCCTAGGCTATATGTAAAAATGGCCCCTCGATAAGTAAGAAAAAAAATTCAATACATTGTTTTTATCATCATAAATAACATTGAATTCGTAAAATACTGAAATTTCTTATAAACTGTTTTTCTGAGTATTCCTAGACGTACAATCAATCAATAACTATTTCTAAACTAATATCATGTATCGTATCATTTTACATAACAACATAAATCGGTTCCACCGTCTAACACATTCTATGATATACCTTTTAATATATAGATTTAGGATCACAACGTTGGCTATTCAGAATAATGCTTTATGGAGATTAATGTAAATTAGTTGAGTTTCCATGTCACATCATGTTAATGTTTTCATCACGATTTTAAACTTTTAGGCTTATACAAAACGTTTTAGGAACTAGGGGTGAGCATTTGACTCGTAAGAACCGGCCCGGACTGGGACCGAACCGGAACCGGCACCGGCACCGCACCGGTATGGTCCAACCGGTCCGGTTTTTGGTCCTTCAAATCCTTCATTTTCGGTTCCGGTTCCAAACCGGTTCGGTGCCAATTTTTCGGGTAATTAACCGAGACCGGCCCGAAATTTTAAGTGACAATCTAATCTTAATTTAATCAATTTATTATGTTTTCTAATATCTCAAATAACCTTTCAAAGTTTAACAAGTATATCTTTCGTAACAAAAAAAACCGATAATAGACGACATCGACGACATCTTGAAGGACGATGATATAGCTTTGGGTATTATTATTTTTTTGAATTTTTGTTCTATTTTGAACGAGTATTACTTTTTATTAAATAATAACAATCTTTTCATTTTTGTATTTATATAGAGATTGCATAAAGCAATGGGGAAGAGGGCAATCGAAAGTTAGAGTATGATTTTTGTTGGTTGGTTTGGTATTAAACTTTGAACATTTTGGGATTACTTTACACTTAATTTTGTATTAAACTATGAATATTTTGAGATTACTTTACACTTGATTTGGTACTAAACTATGAATATTGTGAGATTGCTATAAATAATAAAGTATGAATATTTTGGAAAATTAGAGTATGATTTTTGTTGGTTGATTTGGTATTAAAGCAAACGGATTAATAATCGGTTCCAACCGGGTTTTTGACCGGAAAACCGGGACCGGACCGGGACCGGGACCGGGACCGGCACCGGTATTGTCTATACGGTCCGGTTATCGGTCCTAAGAATCTTGCATTTCCGGTTCGGGTTCCAAACCGGTTCGGTGCCGGTTTGGGCCAAATGCTCACCCCTATTAGGAACCATCGATATTAGAATCAAAAGCACATCTTAGTTATAATTTGAGATCTTATTCTTGTTTTAGAGATATAAAAGTACTTAAAATTCATTTACTAAATATTAAGTCAATAATATATGTATAAAAAAGAGTAGCTTTGAAATCTCCTAAATATAGATATAAGTTGAATCGTATTGGTAATTTGTTTTCTCTAGATAGGAATTTTCTTAGTTAATAACAAGAAATCTAATACAAAAATGTAGGTAAGAGATTAATGATGAAAATAAATCAATGTTTTATAGGCAAAATAGTTTAGCTGTAGATAAATTTTTTTGATCGAGAAACAATAAGCAATACTATAAAATGAACAACCAATTAATTTTTACATATTTTCTTGTCAATGTAATTAACTAATAAATGTTTGGGTCTTTGATATAATGTTAAATTCTTGTTGGATCATATTTGATACTAAAATATTTTATTTACTAACATTTTTAAATTACTACTATATCCTATATAGTATATACGGACAAAAGATTGGGACCCTATTTTCTGTGGGCCCTAGACGTACGCCCGACTCGCCCTTCCCTAAAAACGACCCTTTAACCATCATAAATAACATGACACAATGTGGATTTATTATTATTATTATTTTGAATTTTGAATAACTTTGGTTATCCTGCATTGATAAAAGGTGGTTGATAGATTAGGTTTTATTCACTTTCAATTGATAAAAGTTATGTATAATCATCTTTTTTTTGTCAAGATCAAATGTAGTATATATATTCTTATAACATTATTTCCCTAACAAAATTATTACCGCCATTGTGCAACGTACGGTTCACAACACTAGTCAATCAATCTATATATATATATATAGAGAGAGAAAGAGAGGGAGGTTCATTTACAAACCAAATCAATGTTACAAACTATGCAAACTGGTACAAATCAATATAAAAATGAATTTTTTCATGATTTTTTTCATCAAATGTTATGATTTAAGATATTATTACACATATGTTTGTTTCACCTTGTGAAGAAATTACATGTGCAAGTTTTACATTATGAAACAAATATATGTGAAACTTTTGCATAAAAAAAATATATGAGAAACTTTCAACTTATGAAAATAAATACATGTGAAACTTTTATATTATGAAACAAACATATGTGTAATAATATCTTAAATCATAGCATTTTATGAAAAAAAAAATGATCTTTTTAATTTTTATATTGATTTGTACGAGTTTGCATAGTTTGTAACATTGGTTTTGGTTTATAAATGAACCATGCTCTCTCTCTCTCTCTCTATCTATCTATATATATATATATATGTGAGATTTCAAATACAAACCAAGCAATTTGTACATACCGTACAAACTCCATTCAACCAATCATTTTTTTTTCACTTTTTCTTAATTATGAGGGTTGATTAGTCAATAATATGTGAAAAATTTTCATCAAGAACACATGAGGGTTGATTAATTATACATATATGAAACAAGATTCATCTAAATGAGAAATACATGAAACAATTTCATTTTCATATAGAAACAAAAATATATGAAATAATTTCATCATATTAAACACTTTAATGAAAAAAAATATTCAAAAAAACAATGAAACTATGGAGTTTGTACGGTTTGTACAAATTTCTTGGATTGTATTTGAAATCTCCCCTATATATACATATAACCAAATGTTATTTTGAGAAGTGGTACATATTTGAGAAGTAAAGAAGCGATCCTAACCATTCACACGGTCATGATAAGATTTGACTGTTCAATAATTGCGTCTTTGACTGGTCAAAGATTGCGGTTTTGAGAAAAATAGAGAAAGTAGTTTCATAACTTTTACAAAACGGAAAACAGGTTCATATATAAATCTCTGTGATTCACATCTAAATTATATATTCATATTTGAAATTTTATAATTAACAAATGAACTATTTTAACTGATTCACATATGAACCTAAGTGATTCACATATGAACGCTCGACCCGACACTCTCGACGGGTTCTCCTTGTTTGTTGGGTTCTCACTTGAAACCAATTTTTGCCCTATCTAACTTTGGGTAATCTCTTTTGACGTGCTCTGGTTCACGACAGTTGAAAAAAACAACTTCTTTGAGGGAGCAGTCTCGGCCCAAGTGGCCCACTTTCATGCACTTGAAACATTCAGCCAAGTTAAATTGCATTTGTCATACTGTTTACTTCGACGCCTATGGCACCACCTTGTCTCTTGGCGAGAGTCTACATTTCTTCCACTTATAAAAGCTTTAAACCTCTTTGCAGGCCCCAGTAGCCCTTCCTAGTTCCTGTTCTCACAAGTCATAACTCGCTCCTCCTTACCTAAGCAATGTCATCCTCTATCAATTGAGCTTCCTCCAGCCGACACCTTATAATTACGTATATAGACGATTTCATCTCGGTCGGTAAACCGTTAAGGTAGGCCTTGATCTTGGACTTTTCATCAAAGGGTGGATGCCCCACAAGGTCAAGCTTCTCCATAAACAGTCCGGAGTAGTCGGCCACAGATTTGTCTCCCTTCTTGGAACCTGGAACTCGTCTTTGATGCAATTTAAAGCCTTCTCATTGCAATACTTGTCCAAGATTTTTCCTTTAAGAACTTCCTAAGTCAAGAGTGGAATGAATGTTTCTTCGAGGGTGGATTTGTTGACGTTCCACCATCTAAGGGCCTGGCCCCTCAGCATCTGTGAAGAAAACTTCACTTTCTATTGCTCGCCACAATCACTAGAATCAAAGGCTTGGTCGATCTCTTGGATTCAATTCATGCACTTGAGTGGATCGGTATTTCCCGAGAACATGGACGGTTTGCAGCATAGAAAAGTCTTGTACGAACAAACTTTCTCTCCTCGTGTCGCACAAATAACCACTTGCTTGTCGGTGCCATTAGCATTACAGTCACCATCGAAGCCACCCACAACGTTCTCCACAACAGTCTCGTGCCTCCTGTTACTAACATCCTTGTGTTCCAGTAGCTTCAGAATCCTTTCTTTCCGTTTGTGCATGACTAAGTTCATCATCTGCACAACGTTGGTCATCAATACATACCGAGGGTCTACTTCTTGAATGACCGGGTTATCCTAAATTTACCCTTGGCACAACATCAATTGTACCACTCAACATTGTTGGGGTTGGAGGAAGTTGCACATTATCGGTTTTCCATGGCTGCTCTGGAGTCGACACACTTGCATCTTGAACATTAACTTGAGTTACTTGCCTACTCCGTGTGTTTACCATAATGAAATGTCATACACATGACATTGATCATACAAATCAATTCTTTATAAGATTAACAATTTGTAAAGACCCAAACTCACAAGAACAATAAATCATAAATATAATCCAACCAACGAGTAATAAACCTAAAAATCTATTACATCCCAATGTTTGCGGCGAGTAAAAACATCCACAGCTGAGAACTATTATCTATCTATCAAGTATCAAGTCTTCTCATTCTCTCTAACTTATCCTCAAAGCTTTCCCTTACCCTTAGATGTACCCTCTCCAAACTTCTTACCTAAAAAATGGTTTTAAGTTTTGGAAAGCGAGGGTTATACCAAAAAGTCTAGTGAATTCCCACAAAGTCGCAGTTATAAACAACAGTTTAAGTAAAGGGAGTTATGAAAAACTCTCAAATTGGATCATGCATTATAGCAATTGAACCCCACGCTTGTCGCAAAATTCCATATGCCACTAAGCTTTGCCTTCGCACAATTCCCTATGCGAATCTAATGAAAGACCCCTAGTGGTGTCTACTCAATGTACCCAAAAAACGGATTCGAGGTACATAATTTATAAGCTCCCAAGAGATTTGCAAGATCTTATGGTACACTGCTACTACTATGCATGTCCAAACCACCACATTTATATCATGATATAACTCAACAAATCCACCAAGAAATTTATAGAACATTTAGGAATGAAATATAGCATGCTTATAAGTTCAAATAACATAATCAGTGTAGCAATTAAATCTATTGGCAAAAATGTAGTTTAAGAGTCAAGGGAACTCACTTGAATCGTAACACACCGCTCTAGAGGCTAAAATGACACTTTGACCCAAACCGAACACCTCAACTGGACGTCATGGAATTAGTGTTAAATCACCTTAATCATCATAAAATTCATCCCTTATAATCCCTAAGACAATCCCCTAAACCATGCCCCTCAAAACAAGCACTCAATAAAAACGAACCAAGCCGAAAAATGCATCCAACAGTGAGTTGGGCGACTTGTCGCGTGTCTTGAGGCTGCAGGATAACCCGCGCAAGTCTCTTCCGGGTACAGGTCTGATGCTTTTCTTGCACAACAACGAAAATCAATCCCCAAAACATTTCAAAGGTCTAAAACTCGATTTTAAACACTTAAAATCCACTAACAATGGGCCTCTTATTTCCCATTTTTTCTATGCAGACGACGTCCTTTTTCTCGGTGATTGGTCTCCAACTAATATTACAAACCTGTTCAGAATTCTTTGGTGTTTCCATTTAGCCTCGGGGCTGAAAATAAACTTGTCGAAAACAAATTTAATGGGTGTGGGAGTGCAAACAAATGATATTTCTCGTCTGGCTTCTCGTCTACATTGAAAGCCGGGAGCTTCCCGTTTAAGTTCCTAGGCATTCCTATTGGTACTTCAATGAACAAATGTTCTTCATGGCAGCCTATAATCGACAAGTTTCAATCAAAACGTTCGAATTGGAGAGCAAGCTCGCTTTCGGCTGCAGGTCAATTAACGTTGTGCAAGACGGTTCTTGGATCTCTTGGCAATTATATCTTCTCCCTTTATAAAGCACCTGTCGCCGTTTTAAAGAAGTTGGAGTCTCTAAGACGTAATTTCTTTCTTGGTGGAGTCCAAAGCGCGAAAAAACTAACCTGGATTGCATGGGATAACACCATCTGCTCCAAGGAGTTGGGTGGTCTCAAGATGGGAAGCTTAAAAGCGTTAAATATCTCATTACTTGCTATGTGGTGGTGGAGAATCAAGAAAGATGAAAATTCCTTATGGGCTGCCTCCGTTAAGTCAATCCATGGTTTTTATCGTCGATCTCCAAGAGACCCTTTGTTATCGAAAAAAGGCGGGAATTGGGGCTCCATTATTTCTATAAACAAACTGACCCGGGAGTATGACATTGACCTATTTTCTTTAATTAGTAATTCCGATGATGGTGCCTTGAGGTGGCCGCTCGAACAGAGTGGATAATTCTCTGTCTCTTCGTTACGTAACCATCTGGATGATAAGTTCCTCCATAACAATAGCGGTGTTAAAACATACCGGTGTAAACTTATCCCGGGAAAAGTAAACATTCACGGTTGGAAGACCCTTCATAAAAGACTTGCCACGTATGGTAACCTTGTCAAGCGTGGAATTATATCCGTTCCAAAACTGTGTCCTTTTTGTGAATTGGTTTTAGAGACGGAAGAACACCTTTTTGCGGATTGTGGATTTGCACAAAGTGTGCTAACGGAGATTGCATCGTGGTGGCAGATTACTTCCACTGTTAGCTCGTTGGATGCTCTATTCTCTTGGGGGGAATCTAATAATTTTTCGGGCGACAAGCTTCGTATTTTCAAGGCGGTGGTTCTCATTTTCTTATGGTATATCTGGAAGGCGTGGAACGAGATGGTCCATGATAAGAAAAACGTTTTAGCTCCTAAGCTTTTTGATCTCATGCAAGCCCACTCCTTTTTTTGGATTAACTCGAGGAAGCAGCTCAAGTTTAAGTTAGATTGGTTCGTTTGGTGTTGTATGCCCTTTTTTTTATCCCTATTTGTAATTCTCTTTCTCTAGCCTCTCGCTAGTTGTTTTTTTTCTAATTAAATTGTCGCCGCCGTTCAAAAAAAATCCACTAAACTCAATCCCAATACTTGAGGTTTCATCCATAAACAAACCCAATATTAAAACCCAATCCAAATATATATTGAACTAAAATTTTCCAAACCATAAACACTTAAATGAAGATTTCCCAAGAACATCAATGAGCAATTCCAAGAGTAACAATAAAAATGGAGGTTCTTGATAAAATCCATTGATTGAATTCATCTAGATTACTATCCAAATCAAAACCCAACCATTTATCCATACAAAACACTAACTAGAAAACCAATTCCTCAAAATAAACCAAAACAATTGGAGACCTTAAGCAAGATGATGAAGGTGCATACCTTGAAGATGATGTTTTACCAATAAGAATGCCAATCTTTGCCAATAGTTCGTTGATGGTCACCTTGATTTCTTCTCCAAGAGTTTGATTCACCAAAACCCTCATCTCCAAAAAAAACCTTTTGTTCCCCCACGTTTCACACACAAACACTAAAAATTTTTGATTTCAAAATGGAGGGAAAAAATGAGGAAATCCTTAATACTTTCTTAAGTACCATGGGCTTTTGAGCCCAAACACCCCAACCCATTTCTTAAATTATTAAGTTCACAATTAGCATTGATTAGGAACTTGGGTTATTACAACACCCCCCTCTTAAATGAATTATGTCCCCAGAATTCAGCTTCGAACGAAATTTGGTACGTTGCTCTCATTTTCGACCCTAGTTCCCAAATGGCCTCTTGCCCTTTGTAAAATCGCCAATTCACCTTGTCTAAACTAATTTCTTTGTTCCTCAACTTCTTCACCTTGCGATCCACATTCACTTCTGGTTCTTCAACAAAGGTTAACTTTGAATCAACTTGAACATCCTCCATTGGCACAATTGAATCCACTTCGGCCAAACACTTCCTCAAGTTCGATACATGGAAAGTGTTATGTATGCCCTTTAACTTTTTGGGTAAATCAAGCTTGTAAGCCACTTCCCTGATTCGTTCGATAATAGCAAATGACTCAATATAATGTAGACTCAACTTTCCTCTTTTCACAAAACGAACCACGCCCTTCCAAGGTGATATCTTCAATATTACCATGTCCCCCACTTGAAATTCAATGCCCTTCCGTCTATTATCCGCTTAACGTTTCTGTCTATCTTGAACAACTTTCAATCTTTCCCGGATTTACACAATCTTATCAGCGGTTAATTGCACAATCTCGGGGCCTGTCAACTGCTTCTCTCCAACCTCATTCCAACACAAAGGTGTCCATCACTTTCTACCTTACAACACCTCATATGGAGCCGCTTGAATGCTTGCATGATAACTATTATTATACGCGAATTTAATCAATAGATGTCCCTCCCACGATCCGCTAAAATCAATAACACAAGCCCTCAACATGTCTTCTAAAGTTTGAATGGTTTGCTCACTTCGACCATCAGTCTGTTGGGTGATATGAGGTACTCATCTTGATTTGCGATCGCATTTCCCTTTGAAAACTTTTCCAAAACGTGGAAGTAAATCGATTGTCTCGATCCGACACTATAGATAATGGCACTCCATGCCAAACTACTATCTCGTCGATATAAAGATTCGCCAATCTTTCTACCGAATAAGTCTCCTTCATCGGTAGAAAATGTGATGATTTAGTCAAACGATCCACGATTACCCAAATAACATCATACCCCTTTGGAGTTCTTGGTAACTTCATCATAAAATCCATGGTAATATGATCCCACTTCCAAATTGGAATATCCAAGGATTGGAGTTTGCCATACGATCATTGATGTTCGACTTTCACTTGCAAACAAGTTAAACATCGTTCGACATAATGGGCAATATCCTTCTTCATTTCGGGCTACCAGTAAAATTGACAAAGATCTCTATACATCTTGTTCTTACCCGAATGTGTATAATAACGTGATTTGTGAGCTTCAACTTAAACTTTATTTCTTACATCCCCAAACTTGGGAACCTAAACTCTATCGTTGAAATAGTTCATTCCATGATCGTCTTCCGTGAAAGATGACACGAATCCCACGATTCTATATTTCTTGAGGTTGTCCTCTAGAGACGCCTCTTCTTGACATTTCTGGATCTCCTCAATTAGATCATAATTTGCTTCGGCTCGATAATTAAGCTACAATCTTTAATGATTTTCCTCTCTCCTTGCGACTTAACTCATCGGCTACTACATTAACCTTCCCCGGGTGATTTTCAATCTCACAATCATAATCCGATAATAGTTCCATCCATTTCCTTTGGCGCATATTCAACTCCTTTGGGTCAAATAAACTCCGAAGGCTTTTGTGATCCGTGAACACTTGACATTTAGTCCCACACAGATAATGCCTCCAAATCTTAAAGGAAAAAACAACGGCTGGTAACTCTAAATCATGTGTGGGATATCATCTCTCGTGGTCCTTCAACTGTCGAGAAGCGTAAGCTATAATCTTACCCCGTTCCATCAACACACATCCTAAGCCGAGATTGGATGTATCACTATATACCACAAAATCTTCGGTACCCTCAGGCAATGCCAACATTGGGGCACTGCTCAACATTCCTTTCAATACTTGAAACGCTTTCTCTTGCTCTTCCACCCAAACAAATGTAACACTCTTCTTCGTTAAAGACGTCCACAGTGTAGCTAAACGAGAAAAGTCCTTAATAAACTTGCAATAGTAACCCGCCAATCCAAGAAAAGTCCTCACTTCCGATGCAGTCCTAGGGGGCTCCCAATTTTTGATGGCTTCAATCTTCACCACATGTCCCAAAAACTGCACTTCTCTAAGCCAAAATTCGCATTTAGGAAATTTTGCATAAAGCTTCTCACCCTTCAATAATTGCAACACTAGGTGAAGATGCTTATTGTGGTCTTCTTTAGATTTTGAATAAATTAAAAAATCATTTATGAAGACGATTACAAATTTATCCAAATACGGTTGACACACTCTATTCATCAAATCGATAAATGCCACCGAGGCATTAGTCAAACCGAACAGTGTCACTAAAAATTCGTAGTGACCATAACAAGTTTGAAAATCTGTTTTAAGTACATCCTCTTCCTTTACTTTCAACTGGTGATAACCCGACCGAAGATCAATATTCGGAAATCAATTTTCTCCTTGCAAGTGATCGAACAAATCATCTATTCTCGGCAGCGGGTACTTGATCTTAATCGTGACTTTGTTTGACCAAGATTTCGTGATCCACTGCCGAACTTATTCTAAGAGAGCTTGGATCAATCATACTCAATTCGATGGAATTTATTGATCTTAAAGGGGATGTTGAGTTCACGATAATCAATTCACATACGCATGGTATCGTCCTTCTTTTTAACGAAAAGTACCGGTGCTCCCCATGGTGATGTGCGTATTCGAATGAACCCCTTGTACAAGAGTTCTTGAAGTTGTGCAATCATTTCCTTCATCTCGAAGGTGCCAAACGGTATGGTGCTCGTGCTATTGGAGCATCTTTGAGCACCAAATCAATACTAAATTCAATCTGACGATCCGGTGGAAGACTTGTCAAGTCCTCTGGAAACACTTCAGGATAATCCCTCACGACATCCACCTCTTCTAATTCTTGTTTCTTTTTCTTAGCAACAATCACATATGCTAAATAACGCACACACCCTTTCCTCACACAACGGTTAGCCTTTATCATCGAAATAAAGCTAGTATTCCTATCGTGTCTATTCCCATAAATCACCATAACTCCGTTATTTGGTAAGTGAACATTTACCAACTTCTTATTGCAAACAATGTTAGAATTGTTCTTGGCTAACCAATCCATCCCCAAAATAACATCGAATTCTCCCATTGGCATATGATGCAATTGCAAAGGTACAAACTACAATCTAGATCTATGGTAAATCATCAAACACTTCTCTAATTGACACGTGGTTATCATCCGCCGTTTCAACCTCAAACGTACGGGCCAATTTCTTAGGCCTCAAATGCAGTAATTTCACAAAGTCGGGTGATACAAAAGAACGATTAGCTCCCGAATCAAATAACACCTTGGCACATAAAGAGTATACCAAGAATGTACTTGTCACAACATCTGGAATCTCCTCTGCCTCCGCAGTAGTCATTTGAAACACACGTCCTTTTGGGCATACCGGCTCCAACCTCTTCTCCTCCCCTTCCCTCCTTGGCAGTTCTCAAGAAAAGTTGACCCTCCTTTCTTCAATTATATGCTATCCATCTCTCTGTGGTCTGGTGAACCACACTGAAAACAAGATCTTCCCGACGGACAATCTTAGGGAGAAATGACCGGGTAATCCACACCGGTAGCACGACTTTGTATCCTAACCACACTCCCCACGATGTACTTGATGGCACTTCCCACACGGTTTGCTAGAGTATCCCTGACTTCCACGTGACTTGGGTCGAAAGACCTTAGCCTTCCTTGTATCGCTCCCCGCTACTTCCCATTTCCATTTATCACCACTTCTCTCGATCACTTGCCTATACTTCTATTTCTCAGTCATCTCCGCCGCATCCACCGCCGCTTGAAAAGTTTTAGGGTTCCTTGTTGTGACCAACTCTTGAATGCTACTCTTCAATCCCTATATATACCTCTCGACCCGACACTCCTCAGTTGGAACATACATCTCGGCAAATCGAGACTTCTCAATAAACTTGTAAGTGTACTCTTGCATTGTCATGTTTCCTTGTTCTACCTTTAAGAACTCTTCCTCCAATTTATTTATCCCCGCCCAAGGGTAAAATAGAGCTTTAAACTTCTAACAGACAACTCCCAAGACCTTTTCCTAGCCGACCCCGCTCATTCTTTGACGGACTCAATATCCCACCAATATAGTGAATCTCCCTTAAACATCGAGAGAGCATACTTCACCTTGTCTTCATCCAAACAATTGCTTGTATCAAAAGCCATCTCCGTCTCCCTTGTCCACTTGAGTGCCAAAACCGAATTACGCTCTCCCTTATAAGTGGGAGGTTTGCATGATGAAAATGTCTTGAAGCGACAACCCAAGAGTGATTTAGGAACAATTGATGTCACTGGGGTCGATTAAGAATTCCCACCGACTTCAGTCTTGGGTAAGCTAGACCCTTCCATTCCCTCACTTCTTTCATGACTCACGGGGTTCGAGTTTTGTTGGTGGGTTAACAAAGTTTGGAGAGCGGTTTGTATTTTCCCCATCTCATTAGCAAAGGCTTCTTGAGTCATAAAAGCTTCACTCGTGGTTCTACCTCGGCCTCTCCTACGGCCCCGTCCCCTTGCACTAACCGAGCTTTCCTCAACTGACAATTCTGGTTGTTCCGGTGCTCCCATACTTCTTCCTCTTCCCCGAACACGATCTCTTCCACGACCTCTAGTTGCCAATTCATACGGAACCCCTTGCTCATGTACCGCTTGACTCAACTTGCTCATCCCATTCCCCAAGTTTGATGTTCACCGCACCCTTGGCTCCAAAGGCCCATTCTCTTCCGGCTCAAACGAGTCCGGTCCTACAATAGGAGAGTTTCCACTCCTTGATGATCGAGTTGCCATACATCTATTCTGTGATAACATAACAAATTTAACTTAGGCAACAATTCAAATGTAATAAGGTAAAACAGGAAGACACATGCACCTGTAAATTCACAATTACATTTGTCAAGTGTAATTACAAATTTACCTTACATGATAGTTCTTACTAACCTATTATCAAGTTCCCTGTCACGGTCTTAATCCTATGGTCCTCTATTTCTCATCCGTGTTTCCTTAACATATAGTCTAAAACTAGGCACCCCAAGGTCACCTAATTCACTTAAGCTACGGCTCTGATACCATTTGCAAAGACCCAAAGTCACAAGAACAATAAATCATAAATATAATCCAACCAACGAGTAACAAACCTGAAAATCTATTACATCCAAATGTTTGCAGCGGGTAAAAACATCCACAGCTGAGAAATATTATCTATCTATCAAGTCTTCTCATCCTCTCTAACTTATCCTCAAATCTTTCAATTACCCTTAGATGTGCCCTCTCTAAACATATTACCTGAAAATAGTTTTAGGTTTAGGAAAATGAGGGTTAGATCAAAAGGTCTAGTGAATTCCCACAAAGCCGCAGATATAAACAACAGTTTAAATAAATATAGTTATGAAAAACTCTCAAATTGTATCATGCATGATAGAAAAAGAACCCCATGCTTGTTGCACAATTCCCCATGCGACTAAGCTTTGCGTTCGCATAATTCCCTATGCGAATCTAATGAAAGACCCCAAGTGGTGTCATTAGAATGTACCACGAAACGAATGTGAGGTACACAGTTTATAAGCTCCCAAGAGATTTGCAAGATCTTATTGTACACTACTAATACTACTATGCATGTCCAAACCACCACATTTATATCATGATATTTCGAACAAAACTTGCTGAATTTCACAAAGCCACCAAGCAATTTATAAAACATTTAAGAATAAAATATAGCAGGCTTATAAGTTCAAATACCATAATCAGTATAGCAATTAAAGCTATTGGCAAAAATGTAGTTTACAAGTCAAGGGAACTCACCGGAATCGCAACACACCGCTCTAGAGGTTAAAACGGCACTTTGACCCAAACCAAACTGGATGTCAAGGAATTGGTGTTAAACCAACTTAATCATCCTAAAATTCATCCCTTATAATCCCTAAGACAATCTCCTAAACCATGCCTCAAAACAAGCACTCAACAAGAAACCGAACAAACCGAAAAATGCACCCAACACTGAGTTGGGCGACTTGTCCCATGGCTTGAGGCCGCGGGGTAACACGCGCAAGTTTCTGCCGGGTACAGGTCTGACCCTTTTCTTGCAGAACAACGAAAATCAATCCCCAAATCATTTCAAAGGTCTAAAACTTGATTATAAACATTTAAAATCCACCAAACTCAATGCCGATACTTGAGGTTTCATCCATAAACAAAGCCAAAACTAACCCAATCCAAATATAGATTAAACTAAAATTTTACAACCCAAATTGGCTCAAATGAAGATTTCCCAAGAATATCAATGAGCAATTCCAAGAGTAACAATAAAGATGGAGTTTCTAGATAAAATCTAATGATTGAATTCTTCTAGATTACTATCCGAATCAAAACCCAACCATTTATCCATACCAAACACTAACTAGAAAACCAGTTTCTCAAAATAAACCAAAACTCCATTAATCGAGACCTTAAGCAAGATGATGAAGGTGCATAACGATGATGTTTTCCCATAAGAATGCCAATCTTTGCCAAGAGTTTTGATGGTCACCTTGCTTTCTTCTCCAAGAGTTTGATTCACCAAAACCTTCCTCTCCTAAAGCCATTTTGTTCCCACACATTTCGCACATAAACACTAAAAATTTCTGATTTCAAAATGGAGGAGAAAAATGAGGAAATCCTAATCCTTTCTTATAAGTACCATGGGCTTTGAGCCCAACACCCCAAGCACATTCTTCAATTATTAAGTCCACAATTAGTATTGATAGGAACTTAAGTTATTATATAGTTTGTAATATACTACTATAAGAATTTGCGTTAGGTACACAATTAGTTTGCAAAAATTAAAAAAAGACAAAAAACTAATCAAGAAATAAACCGCAAAAGCTAGCAACGATCAACGTTGCCAATCCCTAAAAAAGGTGCCTAAAATTTGACGGGTATCGACAGGGATTGGCTGTGAAAGATTATTGAGTTCTACGCTTTATGTAAAAAAAGGGAAGTCGGATTTAGATACTAAACTAAACATGAAAAATTTTAAAGCAGAAAAAAATAATTATAAACTAAGCTAGTAATGAGTGTAAACCACTGTCTGGACCGTATATCATAGACTTGTTCATAAAGTGATTTTTCTCATTTTATTCTAGAATGGATGAGTATCAATACGCATTTATCTCCTTCTCTTGTCAAGTGTCAATTAGCATGAGAAGCTCAATGACTAATTCCTAACCGATTAATCTAATATAGTTATGAACTTAGAGTTCAATTACCGGTTGCTTTAAAATTACACAAACACCATTCCTAACCAATGATCGGACACCCAACATTTAGACTGGATGAAGGCATTTAGCAATCCTACACTACTATCAATCAACACAATTGTCAATTCAAGCAATACTTACTACCAACATAAAACTAAAAACAATTACGGGTTCAAAGTTAAATCTAGCGATACACAATTAGGATAAACAATATGAGGGTACCTATTCAAATTAATTTACCCAACTATGATAAAAAAAAAATTAAATCAAGTTTTGCATGAACAGAAATCAAATTATATGAAATTCAACAAGTCTCAACACAATCCTAACCAAATATTTACAAACTCATTGCTTGAAAAGAAAATTTAACTAAGTAAAGAAAATATTAAACCTAATCTAAGATACCTAATTGATGATGAAAATACCAATAATAGCTTCCCCAAAGTTATCTCCTTCTCTTGTCTTCAATTTATGGTCTGATTCCCCCCAAAATCGACGGTTCCAATCAGATTTTATACCCCATCCCTAAAAATCGCTTGAAAAAGACGTGGGTTTACTCGATTTGCAATCGAACAGTGAGTAATACGGGTTGAGCGCAACTTTCTCCCTAGCGAAGTTGCCCGAAATGGAAATTGAAAGGGACGTCAGATTGGTTCTAGATTTGGACTTCTTCTCTTTCTTTTTTCTTTTTAGTTGTGTGGTGGGATTTTCTTGGGCCAGGGTAAGCATCAATATTTATTTTGTTTATTTTTCTTTGCTACTTCCTTGTTGTTGCCAATAACGAATAAAACACCCAAAATTTAAAGAGCTATTTTTTATTTTTATTTTATTGTTGCAAACAAAGCATATGCAGAACCACATAAAAACCTTTTTCCACAATTTAGAAACCTCCACACAATTAAATACCAAACTCAACATAATAGGGGTATTTTAAGTACCAAATAACATTAATCATCGGGTAATTTAGGTATTGAAATGCATAAAAATATCACTTATCAATACTCATTATAGCATGAACCATATAAGATTCTGAATATATTGCACACAAAAATTGTTGTTACCATCATTACAACGCTCAATTAGTGTATTTCCACAGCTCCTATTGCTTTTCCATCCTATAAATTTAACCCATGACTAAGGAATTTATCACTAAACTTCACATCTAAAGTCTAGACATCTAAATCATACCCAGTTCATTTAAACTAAAGCTCTAATACCAACTTTTAACATCACAAAAATGGGACGACAATATTTCCAAAAATAAACCGGAAATATGATGTATAAATATCGTAATACGAGTTTACTCAAAATGTAAAACTTAAATATGACATTTAATTACATTGTGTAACAAATAAGTTTTAGGATAACAACCTCCTAATCTAATTTCTTAAAAGGACAAGATTGCAATTGGGTGTCAACTAAACCACCAAAAGTAAGAATCAATGTTGGTGGTTTCAAAATGTTCCTCAAAAGCTTTCTAAGGCGGCCAGACAACCATTTAAGTAACCCTACCACTAGAACCTGAGATACATGCCGACAAGAACAAGTGTTTGGCCAAAAAGTCTAATGAGCTTGAACATAGAATATGCAATAATAAGTAACAAGAAGATATATATATATATATATATATATACCCATATATAAAGTAATCTACTAGGAGTTATATTCGCTTGTTCATGACTTTACATATGCCATCCTTTTCGTGACCTGTATCCATTGAGAGTCGCGGGAACACAAAAGTATGCCTCTCATCCAATGGTCATGGGTGACCATATCTAAGCATGGAGTCCAAGTGTCCAATGACCCTTAACAAGATTCACCTTAAGAATATGTTGCCCTTAATGTCTATTCCTATGAATAACACCTCAATACTCACACACACTTAGTGCCTACCTCCAAGGTAGCAGCTCAAGACCCAACCTTAGTGGTTCTTACTGCCTACCCTTCCGAGAAGCACCTCAAGACCCAACCTTCTTAGTTCCTACATGAAGGCCCATCTAATCATAAATCCCGAGTGGAACTGTCCAACAAATAGATATTGAGATAACTTTCCATACATCATTTTTAAAAGCCGTTATATAAGTTTACAACCTTATCTATACCATGAACTAGCATTTATAGGCAAAAGTCCCATGTTGGGTCAATAAATCCAGAAAACATGATTAACATAGAAATATCAAGATATTGGACCAAGTTTCACTTAATCCAACCCAAATCAACTCTTTAACATAGAAGAACCATTATCATGTCTCCAATGTAGTGATTTACTCTAAAAACGCCCAAAAGTTCATCAAATAGGGATATGTACCAAATCATCAAATGTTAATGTAATACATGAAATTAAAGCTTGAAATGAAGTTAAAGAACATATTTTACCATGTATCTAGTTTTATTAAGCATTTAAAACTCAATTGCTAGAAAGGTATTAATTTCATTTATTTAACATGACAAGGGAATTTATGAATTTTAGAACTTTTTATTTTTTTTTATTTAATTATTTTTCTACCCCAATGTGGTTCAAATTGCTAAGAGAAACTCAACAATTGTATGCTAGATATTCATCACAACTATGAAATATGTTTGTTGAAAGGTTATAAGTGAATACAATTTTTTTTTTCATTCATAGTAATTGACATTGTTTCCTTATTAACAAAGTTAATTTAATAAAAAATCATTTTCATTTTAAAAATAACAATATTCCGATATTGAAGTTGAGTATTACAATAATGGTTGCTTACGAATGGATGCATAATATTAAATCTTATATAGGAGTACGCAAAAATTGATCGAGTCTATAATTTATAAACTTCGTTTATAACCTAGTTTATTAAAATAGTTTATGCATTCTCTATACCAAACTTCTGTTCTAAGAAGATAAAATAGAACAAATATGAGCATATATTTAAAATGGAAAAATAGAAAAACTAAACTACAATGACAAAAAAGAAAAACAATTACCACACAAATGGACCCAACATCCCTTCAAATCATTTTGAGCAACCCAAAATCATCAACCATAGTTTTATGCTTTTTTAAACGTTACCGTCACTCAAAAAATAATCAAGTAAGATTTATTTATTCAATAAAGTTACTTATTTTTTAGAAAGATTCAATAGATAGATGTTAATCATACATGTAAGGTCAATATATAATACTTTGAAGCTTCTTTGAGAAAAATTCAAAACTTAATTTTTGGTCTTTGTTGTTCGCATTCATTTCTTGTTATAAAATTATATGAGAAAAACATAGTACATATTTTAAAATGTGTATCCAATAAAATTTCCAAACAAAACAAAACATAAAATAAAATAAATATATTCATAAAAAATACTATTTGTTTTAAAATGACATAAATTAATTTTTTCTCTCTCTTTTGTATTGCACGCTTAACTTTGAATCTTACTGAAAATTATTAATTGAATATTATATCTTCATTTCCATGAAAAATAATTTTAAAATACAAAAGTATTTAGAAAAACAAAATATAGATCGGGGCATAGATTTATTGTCAAAATGATTTTACGATTTATAACGTCACAAACAATTAATTTCTTTTGTTCCTCGTAATGGTAAGATATATTTGAGGACTCTTCATTCATGAATCTACACTATCATCGATTGAATCCTTCTTTCAACTTGGCCTCAACCTCAATCAATCTCTTGGCCGAAACTTATGCAACCAATTGTTTGCTAAATCCATTAATTTCCACTTAGCCCAAGGGATTCATTGCCAACCACAAATCGTGATGCTATAAGCCGAGATACAACGATGAATTCCTACAACCAACACATTTTTACAATCAAATTTACCATAAAATATTTAATTAATGTATAACCAAGATCAGACAACAAAGTAATTATAAGTAATTAAGGTATTTCTATATTACGAATATAATACATTTGTGGATTTTTTATGACATCAAATAAGTTCTATTGTATATCAATTTTTCAACGACCATTACAAACATACTCCAGATTTACAATACTTAATTTTCTACCTTAGATGAATTATATGAAACATCACATCTTAAAATTACAAATTACAAATTACAAACCAAAAATTTTCACATAATCAACATCAATATTAAACACCAAAATTCCAAAACACAACTCCAAGAACAAAAAATACTACACATAAGGATATGTCTTCTTCAAATATTTCAACTTACATTGATGTAAGAAAATCAATCCAAGAAGCATATTGGAAAATTTAAAATTGACGATGAATAAGGCATTGTAGAAATCTAACTTTAACTTTTGGTTTTCTTACTTTGTTAGTTAAAAGGAATCCCCGGAGATATTTGGATTGATAATAAAATGAGCAGTGAGCTCTTGAGCAACCAAAAGATAACTGATAGGCGGGTTTACACCCCCCTTAAATCTAACCGCAAGTGTACGGGTCGAATCAAGTAATAGTGTACTGGAAGTCCGGGATCGAACAAAGGGAACTAGAGACTAAGTAACACAATGACTATAGTAAATACTAACTGGACAGTAGAAAGGATGATTTGGTTGAATTATTAGTCTACTAATTATACTTAAAGAAACTTAACAATTTAAAGAACAAACAAGTTGGAAACTTTCTAGAAGGAAGGCAGTTGGGAGTTGGAGTTCTAATGGTATCCACAGAAAACACTTTAGTTGCTCTAATTATCAGGTACTTTCTAGTAAAAATAAATACGCAGTTATAAAAGTCACTGTTATTCTCTCTCGAGTTATAACAGATTTATTTCAGAAAATACAGGTTTCGTCTCTCGATCTCAACATATAAATCCGGAAATTATAAAACCAAACTGTTAACAGTACTAAGGCTTAACTCGTATTTCTTTATCCAGGTTCTCGCCTTAAACACACGAATCAGACATCTAATTACAAAATACTTTTCTCAAACTAATTTGTAATAATGAAATCAGTTTGCAAGTTGATCAGACTTACAACAACATTAATTATAAATTCATATGCTTTATTAATAAAAGAAACCCTAATAAAAATCACAACTTTACGTGTTCATATGCTTCAAACTAAAAGTAATCCAACCCCCAACATCTAAAGATTAGTTCATGTTGGAGGTGGTAGAACACAAAACTAAAAAGAAACTGACTGCAATTCTAAACATGACTATTAAAGACAAAATCCAGAAAAGAATCAAAAACCCCTTTTTTCATACGAATCTCCAAAATAGTGTATGAGTATCAGCTTCAGACCTTCACTTCCGTAGATAAAGCAGATTCAGAAGGCAGCGCGAGTCTCTCGCGAGTGAGGATTCGCTTGAGACTCACCCGAGTGTCAAATCAGTCGCGTCAAGCCTTGAAACTCGCATTAAATTCGCCTTATCCACTGTTGCTTCTTCATATCCGAAATGTTTAGGCCCATTAGTCATCCTTGACACTTGGTCTTTTGTTAGGAAAGTGAGATGACCCTTTTCTTCCATTTTTCTTGTCATTCTTACTGATTTATACCCGATGTAATCAAAACAATTCATTATCTGCACAACTTGAATAAACTGTTCAATATTCACTTATTTACTTAAGGATTTAGGCAAATTCCCCTAGAATGTGGCTATCAAATAATGCCTAAAATAGGCGTTATCAACAACCCCAAACCGAGCGTTGCTTGTCCTCAAGCAAATTAGCGACAAAATTAAACCAAGCAAATACTCACACTTCTTAACTCGCAGTATGACTCAATCGACTTGCTTATTGTTGTGTCATCGTTACGTTGTGAATAACGCAATGTGAAAGAGATTCAAGTGCTCACCCATTAAGTGCAACTTATGCTATATTTCTAAACATTGAACTCTGAGCTAGGGGCAGCCACACCATTTTAAGGATGAACTGGTTTTCTACACTTTCGGGGAGGATTTCGCCTCGACCCTACCTCACGGATGCTCTCAATTCACATCGATCCTAGGTTATCGCACTCAATGCTTCATGCAGTAAGAAGTTATGTACAAGAAAAATCAAAGATTATGCCTGCATGAATTCCAACTTTGAAAAACGCCCTAATTAATTCAAAGTAATCTCCGATATGAATCAAGTAATAAGACAGAGACTACTCGTATGGTTTTGCTTACTTCAGTCTGGCTTTTTCGCAGATCATTCAGGTGTTTAATCAGGTTTTAATGGGCCTTTTGGGTGTTGGCTGAGAAAAAAAATATATTGTGGAACAGAAGGGTCCTCAATGATTTACAGTGTGATCCGTCCTCCACCAATTACCTTCCACTATACCTTTTGTTTTGTAGTACAATTGTCGATACCTTTTTTTTTGTGACTTGGCTCAGATTGTCGACACCCTATTTTTTTTAGGGTATGACATGTCAACTGTATTTTATGTGTTTCCTTTCCTATTCTGTCCTTCCTTCCCTAGTCGTTTCACACTGTATTGCACCTTTGGACTAGGGTTGGCTAGAATTTGGGCTCGGGTAACTGATTGGGTGTACAAATGAACTTTATCTTGTGTTTAGTTGGAAAAATCGGTTATGGTGCACACATGGATAAAACTTACTGGCCCAACTGTATTATTACACACAATGCCTGGAGTCATTTCAAAGGGTTCCCCTGACTTCGTAAGCATCTCATACTGAATATCCCGATGATTGTCTTTGTTACTTGATGCAAGACTATAGCAAGATTAGACTATAATGATTTTCGAGAATTGAAACATGAAGAATGTATTGGAATAGAATTTGTCTTTCTCAAAAAGAATTCGACGTTAATATATTGGTTCAAAATCTCTCGGGTGGTCTCCACTAATGTCCCCTAATTGTGTACATGCCAAGTTCTTTCTCAAAATTATATTACCGCTCAAAGATTCTCACCACAATGTTATAAATTAGCGCTTCATTGCTCTCTTTGGCCAAACACTATGTATGCTACTTTACGTTGAGGAAATAAATATCAACATATGACACAACTAAATAAGCATGACAACCCCAACCCTTACCAGCACATTGTCCCCAATGTGAAGGCTATGCATGCAAAACGATATGAGAGTGAACATACAAGCAAGTTAAGAGAGTTATTACAGTCATCCAAAATAGAGAATAATATTTAAGTATAAACCAACACGAATGAACATAAAGTTACATGAGATCAAAAGGGAGAGAAATTCAAACCGTTCTTGTGGCGCGTGATGGAAGGGACGGATTATGACTGGCGTCCACGAACTCGGCGGGATGGTGGTGCTTGTGTGGAAGAGGAGCTTGCACCACCCGCACCACTGCCACGGTTACCGCCCCGACTGCCGCCCAGGCTACTACTAATGCCACTTGCACCACCCGCACCACCGCCACGGTTACCGCCCCGACTGTCGCCTCGGCTACTACTAACGCCTTGGGCTTCCAATAGTGCATCGATCTTGAGGTTAAGGTTGTTGAAACCAACCTGCATTTCTTCGCGCATACCGACTATTTCAGTGTTTAATTTGGCCCAGTCTTGTGTGTTCCCACCACGGTTCGGGTGGGCATCCTCCTCGGGGTCGTAGTCAGCATCATCCGCGTCATCATCATCCACTCCTTGTGGTACTCGCACTACCTCTGCTGTCGAACTATCTTTCTTGTCTTTAATGCCAGTACGTGCATTGCACCTTAGATGTGTGACCATCTAGCGGTGATCCCGGTGATGACAATTCGCCTGTTTCGATTAAGGCACGTCGACAAAAATGTGTGATCAAGGACGGAAATGGGAGAACTCCCTTCGGTTTGAGTGCCGCTGCATCTATCATTTCAAGTTGGATAATGTGACCAATATCCAGGGGTAGATTGTGTTGGATGTAATACAACACACACGTCATGTGGGGGTCAACGTATGTGTTGTGGGATGATGGCTTCAAGCTGCTTTTGATGAATAACATCCACATCATCAAGTCTAAGTGTAGCTCACTCTTTGCTATTTCGGCTGTGGTTTGAGCCCAATATCCCTTCCCATTCCTTTTTAACGAGCTTGCAATTATGGGGCTGTGGGTTTCATTGGACGGTACGCCAGGAATTGCAGAAACCCTAAAAGTTAGTCCCAAATTTGTCGGCCTACTGACATGATAATGATCACATATGTCGTCCATGGTCATCATAACCGACACCCCTCGTACCATGACAGTGAAATAACGGTTGAATACGGCTGGGATCATGGATGCGTAAAACTCCCGAACTAAGTCCGGATCATATGGCTCTGGGGTCTGAATATAATCCAGCCAACCCTGTTGTATGGCGGTTTCCAAAAGTTGCGGGTTGGGGATGTCTTCTAGTTTTAGTCCCCGTTCTGGCCAGATTTTCCCTCGCTTGTCTGTTCAGATTGTCAAAAGCATGCCACCTGCCTGCTCTATTGGGTTTGGATCGCACCATGATACCTACAAAATTTGTGAAAGTGAGTGTGTAAACCAAAATAGGTGACCCCAAACCTAGACCATTGTCTAGGTTTGAACTGAGTGAAGTATAATAATTTAGGAAAACGCACCACCCCAAACCTCGGTGAAATCCTAGGTTGGATTAATAGTGACCAGAATTACCAAGTATGGAGATGTAGACATGGTGCTCATGAACAAGAGTGTAATTCAGATTGTTTATTTACAACTAGATAAAAACAGGGTTTTGAAAGATTTGTAAGTGAAAACCTTTGTATCTCAACCAATGAACAAATTTCTATCATGAAAACACATGTAAGGGAACCCTAGAAATAACAATTCACCCTTTTTCAAGTACAACACCTAAGCAAAATTACTCATTCAGTTTTCACATTCATATTTCCTCTAAAACACATTAGGTTCCAAAATTACTCATAAGTAAAACATATCAAGAAAACATGTGAAAGGAGATTCAAGAACACAATGAGTCATACATTCAGGCTATCTCGAAAATCAACTAAGAACATGCATATGAGACTTTAAAAAAAACCATCAAGCTTTTACCCAATGAAATTTCGTACCTTAGATTCCTCAAGATGAATGAAGCACAAAAATGAGTTAGAAATCATACCTTTCAAGTGGAGATTGAGAGTGAGAGTGCGAATGAGTGAGATTTTGGAGGTCGCTGGAGTTGGTGTGGAGGTTCGCCGGAGTTGGGCTACCAAGGGGAAGAGAGATCGTCTAGTGTGGAAACAAAATTAGGGCAAAAGAATATGTCTTGGGCGGCTCTAGTTAGCAATCCAGAGGGTTGCACGAGTGTGTGGCAGGTTATGACCCGCGTGGGACTCGCCCGAGTTTCATAGAAATCAAACCAACAGAGGGTTGCACGGGTGTGTGGCGGCCGATGACCCACGTGGGACTCACCCGATTTTAAAAATATCAAAACATCCAGAGGGTTAGGCGAGTGTGTGGTGGGTTAGGACCCACGTGAGACCCGCCAAGCACAAAAATTATCCGAGAGACAGAGAGTTAAGCGAGTGTGTGGCGGGTTAGGACCCGAGTAAGACTCGCTTTAGAGGCTGTCATGCTTTTTGTCTCTGGAAACGTGGTTTACCTTACACAGTTATATTCTAAGGATAAATTGACTCAAAATCTGGACTAACAAACTAAACCTACACTAAAATGCTTAAAATTACGAGAATAAAGAAAATCAAACCTCCGGTGGGTTACCTCCCTCCCAGTGCCTTGTTTTAAGTCGTGGCTCGACCCTTTGCGGCATTTTACGTTTCCGGTTCTTGAAGGAAGATGGTGTCCGCTACCTCGTATCTTCCTTCCAAATACCGCTTAACTCGTTGTCCATTCACCTGGAAGCTCTCTCCATCTTGTCCTTGGAGTTCAACGGTACCATATGGATGCATCGTGATGATTGTGAAGGGTCCCGACCACTTCGTCTTCAATTTTCCTGGAAATAGACGTAAACATGAGTTATAAAGTAATACTTGCATACCAGGAGTTAGTACCTTATCCTTGAGATGCCGGTCATGAAACTTCTTCGTTCTCTCTTTGGCGGCATTCACGAACGCGTCTTGCCTGATTTCTTCGAGTTCATTCATTTGAAGAAGACAACGTCTTCCGACCACTTGAGGATCCATATTCAATTGTTTAATTGCCTAGTACGCTTTGTGTTCAATCTCCACTGGTAGATGACAGGATTTACCGTAGACGAGTCTGTAAGGTGTGGTGCCAATCGGTGTCTTGTATGTTGTTCGGTATGCCCACGAGGCATCGTCTAATTTTACTGACCAGTCCTTCTGAGATGAATTCACGGTCTTTTCTAAAATCTGCTTTAATTCCTGATTGGATACCTCAGCTAACCCGTTTGCTTGTGGATGATATGGTGTGGTCACTCTATGTTTGACCGAGTACTTTTTCAGTAGTGCTTCGAGATAACGATTACAAAAATGGCTGCCCCCGTCATTGATCAATGCTTTTGAAAAGATATTCTTTTTCAACAAGTTGATAACTACCTTTGAATCGTTGGTCAGTGATGCAATGGCTTCCACCCATTTAGATATGTAGTCGACAGCGACTAATATGTACTCATTGCGATTGGACACTGGGAATGGTCCCATGAAGTCAATGCCCCATACATCAAATAAATCGACTTCCATAAAGATCTTCATTGGCATTTCGTCGCGTTTGGTGATGTTACCAACTCTTTGACATCGATCACAGCGGGATATGAATTCCCGTGCTTCCTTGAACATGTGAGGCCAAAAAAATCCGGATTGTAGTACCTTTGCAACTATCCTTTCTGCGCTAAAATGCCCCCCGCATTCCAAGGTGTGACAGTGATTAAGGACACCTGCCTTCTCTTCATCTGGTACATATCTTCGTATCACACCATCAGCACATACCTTGTATAGTAATGGCTCATCCCAATAATAATGCTTTGCATCCGAGAGGAATTTCCGTTTTTGGTGCGCATTAATCCCTTATGGGATTACTGATCCGACCAAAAAATTTACTATATCTGCATACCATGGTACCGATTGTGTCACCGAAAACAACTGCTCGTCAGGGAATGAGTCATTGATCACGGTGTTATCTAGCTGCTCTTTCTCGTTTTCCTATAACCTTGATAAATGATCCACCATAGTGTTTTTTGATCCTTTTTTGTCCAAGATTTCCAGTCGAATTCCTTGAGTAACAGTACCCACAGGATAAGTCTAGGCTTGGCATCCTTCTTCGTCATTAGATACTTCAAAGCAGAATGGTCCGTGTATACAATGACTTTGGATCATACCAAATAAGATCTGAACTTCTCACAAGCATAGACTACTGCAAGTAGTTCTTTTTCTGTAGTTTCATAGTTGAGCTGAGCATCATCAAGTATCTTGCTGGCTTAATAGATAACATGTAGCCTCTTATCTTTTCATTGCCCCAAGACGGCTCTCACAGCTGTGTCACTTGCATCACACATCAAGATGAACGGAAGATCCCAATCAGGTGCCATGAGTATGGGTGCTGAATTAAGTTCCTTCTTCAATCTGTCAAAAGTAATAATACATTCATTAATGAAATCAAATTTAGCATCTTTAAGTAATAATGAACACAAAGGTTTAGTGAATTTATAAAAATCCTTAATAAAACGCCGATAAAACCCAGCGTGTCCCAAGAAACTTCGAACTCCCTTGACGAAAGTCGGGTAAGGTAGATTTTCTATCACCGCTACTTTTTCTTTGTCTACTTCAATCCCTTCTCGTGAAACCTTGTGACCAAGTACAATTCCTTCCATCACCATAAAGTGACATTTCTCCCAGTTGAGTACTAAATTGGTCTCTTGACACCTTTTCAGAACTGCTTCCAAATTAGTTAGGCATTCGTCGAATGACGGTCCAAACACGAAGAAGTCGTCCATAAAGATTTCTATCGTTCGCTCGACCATGTCGGAGAAGATTGCCATCACACACCTTTGTAATGTGCCATACGGGCATGTGAAAGTCGTCCTATCTTGGTCTTCAGAGGCTATCGGTATTTGATTATACCCCGAATACCCGTCCAAGAAGCAATAATATTCGTGGCCCACAAGTCTTTCCAACATCTGGTCAATAAACGGTAGAGGGAAGTGGTCCTTCCTGGTGGCGTCATTCAGCTTTCAGTAATCTATACAAACTCTCCACCCAGTCACTGTCCGAGATGGAATGAGCTCGTTGTTTTTGTTTCGGACTACAGTGATCCCACCTTTCTTTGGCACACATTGAATTGGGCTGACCCAAGGGCTATCTGGAATAGGATAGATGATCCCCGCATCCAGTAGCTTTAACACCTCTTTCCGGACTACCTCTTTCATATTTGGGTTAAGGCGATGTTGATGCTGAACGGTCGGTTTGTTCCCTTCTTCCAAATTGATCTGATGTGTACAGAAAGTAGGACTTAGCCCTTTTACATCAGCTATGGTCCAGCCGATTGCTGATTCACGTGCTCTCAATATTCTCAACAATTTATCCTTCTCTTCAATCGTTAACTTTGATGAGATAATGACCGGCAATGTTTCCTTCTCTCCCAGATATGCATATTCCAGATGAGCGGATAGAGGCTTAAGTTCAAGCATGGGTGGTACTTTTGAGGAGGGTTGTGATTTGGCAATCGGTTCTCCCAGTTCTTCAATAATTGGTCTCTTGGGTCCTTTGAATACTGGTAATGCGTTTAATTGCATCACTGTTTCACTTTCTTGATCGGTATTCATCCCTATTAGTGTCTCTTCCAATTGGTCTTCCATGCCCAATTGATTGTCCTTCAAGATATTTTCAAGCATATCAATTCGGTAGATTTCATCATTCTCTAACCTATCTTTAGTTGTTCGAAATGCATTAAACACCGCTTGCTCGTTACCGACCCTCACGGTCAGTTTTCCTCCTTCAACATCAATAAGCGTTCTCGCGGTTGCTAAAAATGGTCTACCAAGGATGATTGGTACATGTTGATCTTCTTCCATATCCAATATTATGAAATCTGCTGGAAAGTAAAAATTCTTCACTTTCACCAATACATCTTCCACAATTCCGTAATGATACTTAATGGAACGATCTGCTAGTTGAAGTATCACCTTCGTTGCTTGCGCTTCTCGAAAGCCGAGTTTTCCTAAAAAGGGAAAGAGGCATTAAAGTAATGCTGGCACCTAAATCACATAATGCCCTACCACAATCAGATTCTCCAATATTAATAGGTAAAGTGAAACTCCCTGGATCCTTAAGCTTTTGTGGAAGCTTATTCTGAATGATGGAGCTACACTCTTCAGTAAGTGCAACTGTTGCATGTTCTTCGATCTTTCTTTTGTTAGATATGATATCGTTCAAGAGCTTGGTATACGAGGGCATCTGAGCTAAAGCATCTGCAAACGGAATATTAATTTGCAATGTCTTAAACATTTCAAGGAATTTAGAAAACTGAACCTGATCCTTATGAGCTTTCAACCGACTTAGATATGGAACTTTCAGTGTTGTTTGTTTGACCGGTGGTTTCACAGGGATGTCTACTGGTGGTTTCACGGAGGTGTCTACCGGTGGTTTTTGCTTCTCCTTGTTTTATTCATTCAAATCAGTGTCTTCCACTTCAATTTCTTCCACATTCACTTCCTTCGATCCATTTTGGTTAGTGGTCATTGTTTCCCCCACTGGCTCTCGAGTAGGGTCTTTAATCAGCTCTTTGCCATTCCTCAGACGAATGGCTTTACAATCTTCATATGGTTTCCTATCCGACTGACTAGGAAATTTCCCTTTTTCCCTAGCTTGAAGAGTGCCAACAATCTGTCCCATTTGCCTCTCCAGAATTTGGATGGAAGCGGCGTTTTGGTCAGTTGCCACTTTCACAGTATCGATAGTTGATGCTAATGTGTTGACTGAAGAGGCCAACCCTTCGACTGCAGTATCCACCTTCGAGACAAATTTCATCATCATGTTTTCCAAGTTGGACTTTTTCTCGAAAGAATGTCCATCTTCAGATTTCCTTTGTGAATGACCTGGATGACGATAAACATTGTTAGATTGGGAAGAAGAAGAAAAGTTAGAGTTATTACCGTAGTGTTGTTCCCCCGCGCCGTCTTTCTGATTATGTTGTGGTTGACTCCAAGAAAAGTTCGGATGTTTCTTCCATCCTTCATTGTACGTATTGGAAAATGGATCGTTCCGAGGACGGGTGTTCCGGTTTTGTATGTATTGAACTTGCTCCGGGTGTGATTCATAAGAAGAAGGTTGAAATTTCGATGAGTTAGAACAATAAGGAGTTGAGTGAATAGTACTTACCTTGAATTGGTCTGTTATGGCAGCTAATTGGGCTTTGATGGCCCTCAAATCTTCATATTCTTGGATGTTGGCTACCCGCCTTGTCGCGGATCTTGGGATGGAATAATTATGAGAAGCGAGATTTTCGATGAGTTCGGTGGCTTTTTCATAAGTTTTGTTGCAGCTATGAGATCATTCTTATATTGCTGGTGTTACCCTTGGTAAAACGTTTTAATGACCATCCATCCATGAAGTCCATGATGGGGACACCTTCTGAGCAATCCCTTATATCTTTCCCAGGCTTCATAAAAAGATTCCAGGTCTAACTGTGCAAAATGAGTGATTTCTGCTATTAGCTCGGCAGTTCGGCCTGGAGGAAAGAATTTGTCTAAGAAAGCTTGCTTCAGGGCAGCCAATGTGCGTATAGGCCCTATATTCAAATTTTGTACCCATGCTCGTGCTGCTCCCTTTAGAGAGAAGTGGAATAATCGGAGCTTGGTAGCATCTTTAGAAACCCCGTTTTGCTTGAAGGTGCCACAAATTATATCGAATTCGCGTAGGTGAGCATGAGGATCCTCATTTGGAGTCCCTCCAAATTGGTTGTTTTGTGCCAATTGAATGATATTATGATTGAGCTCGTAATTGTTTGCGTCGATCTTGGGTGGTCGGACGCCTTTATTAGAGCGTCTGACTGTTGGGCTCGTGAAGGCTTTCATAAGAACACGAGTAGTTGGATCCGGTTTATCTTCTTCAGAAGAAGAATCGTCTTCTTCATTTAAACGCCTCTGTAGTTCCTCTTCTTGTAGCCTCAATCTTTCTGCCTCGGCTCTCAACCTTTCTGCTTCAGCTCTCAATCGTTCTTCTTCTTGTCTCATTTGTTCGGGATTTATTGCTCTTGATTTTTCGGCTTTGGCTTCCTTTCGTAGTCGACGTGCGGTTTTTTCAATTTCTGGATCAAATAATAACGACTTCAGATCAGTGGTCTTTCTTAGCAGAAGCTATGAACTACCTGCAAACAAAGTTAAAATTTAGAGCACTAGAAATTGAGAGTGTAATAAAAAAAATTAAAAACAAAAACAGGAAATCAAAAGGGCCAATGTAATACTATTGATAGCTGGTAGTGCTATTAGCGATAGCTAGCTCCCTGGCAGAGGCGCCAAAAACTTCATAGCCGGGTTTACACCGCCCCCTTAAATCTAACCGCAAGTGTATGGGTCGAATCAAGTAATAGTGTACTGGAAGTACGAGATCGAACCAAGGGAACTAGGGACTAAGTAACACAATGACTATAGTAAATACTAAGTGGATAGTAGAAAGGATGATTTGGTTGAATTATTAGTCTACTAATTATACTTAAAGAAACATAACAATTTAAAGAACAAACAAGTTGGAAACTTTCTAGAAGGAAGGCAGTTGGGAGTTGGAGTCCTAATGGTATCCACAGAAAACACTTCAGTTGCTCTAATTAACAGGTACTTTCTAGTAAAAATAAATACGCAGTTATAAAAGTCACTGTTATTCTCTCTCGAGTTATAACAGATTTATTTCAGAAAATACAGGTTTCGTCTCTCGATCTCAACATATAAATCCGGAAATTATAAAACCAAACTGTTAACAGTACTAAGGCTTAACTGGTATTTCTCTATCCAGGTTCTCGCCTTAAACACACGAATCAGACATCTAATTACAAATTACTTTTCTCAAACTAATACGTAATAATGAAATCAGTTTGCAAGTTGATAAGGCTTACAACAACATTAATTATAAATTCATATGCTTTATTAATAAAAGAAACCCTAATAAAAATCACAACTTTACGTGTTCATATGCTTCAAACCAAAAGTAATCCAACCCCCAACATCTAAAGAGTAGTTCATGTTGGAGGTGGTAGAACACAAAACTAAAAAGAAACTGACTGCAATTCTAAACATGACTATTAAAGACAAAATCCAGAAAAGAATCAAAAACCCTTTTTTCATACGAATCTCCAAAATGGTGTATGAGTATCAGCTTCTGATCTTCACTTCCGTGATGTTTTTCCGCTTGTATCGCTCTTCCAATTGCTTGCAAGCTCTCCCCAAAATCGCCTCAGCTGATTTGTTTTCGAAGATAGAATGCAGATCCCCTTTTTCTGGTACGTTTTTCAATATATAAAGCAGATTCAGAAGGCAGCGCGAGTCTCTCGCGAGTGAGGACTCGCGTGAGACTCGCCCGAGTGTCAAATCAGTCGCTTCAAGCCTTGAAACTCGCATTAAATTCGCCCTATCCACTGTTGCTTCTTCAGATCCGAAATGTTTATGCCCAATAGTCATCCTTGACACTTGGTCTTTTGTTAGTAAAGTGAGATGACCCTTTTCTTCCATTTTTCTTGTCATTCTTACTGATTTATACCCGATGTTATCAAAACAATTCATTATCTGCACAACTTGAATAAACTGTTGAATATTCACTTATTTACTTAAGGATTTAGGCAAATTCCTCTAGAATGTGGCTATCAAATAATGCCTAGAATAGGCGTTATCAATAACTCATAAAAATTCTGTCATAAACGGAAAAAACCATCAATTAGAAAAAAACCAACCTTTAATATATTGTTTTAAGACATATACATCAAGTAAATTATAGAAAGCCCAAAAGATATTTGTAGCATACATAACTAACCAAAAAGCAGAACAATTACTTAATGGAGGGAGAAATGTAAGTGTCTTGTATATAAAGAATTATGAACATCTATGGTTAAATTGAGGTAAACAATTATGGCTTTCTTTTATATGCAAGATGGAGATAGCCAACATTCATGTTGTACCTTAAGAAATTAGTGAAGAGCTTTGAACTTCTTCAATCAAGTTCATCATCTAATTGCATTATTATCAATGAGTAAAGAGTAAGTAAAACCAAAGGACGTTGTCATATAAAATATAAATAAATATTGATAAATAGCATAGAATGAAGGGGAGAAATACCATAGATTGAGGAAAAAAAAGGAAGGAGTGATTCTCATGTTTAAACTTCCATCTCATTGTTTGTGGTTGTGTTTATATATACATATATATACATAGAGGGAGTATCAAACAGGAACACAAACAATCTAAAGGATTAAAGGGACAAATCTAAGCCATTAACTAATATGATCAACGGTTGAAAGTTAAAAAGGAAATTATTTGATTTAAAAAAATACAATTTTCCATCCGCGTGTTAATGAATTAGGGGTAAAATAGGAAAAACCTTCATCAAAATTAGATGAAGGTTGATTTTGGGCGCGCGAAGAATATGGTATGATTATCCTTATTATGAGCTATGCTAATCATTTCCTATTTTATCTCTACTCAGAAGCAATATGTCTGATATTTTAAATAAAAATGAAATTATCACAAGAATCATAATCATTCTTGTTCCAGAGGTTTATATAGAAGAGAGTAGAGAAAAAAGGTTTCTTAGTGAATGCTTTGATTACGATCCCTTCTGAGTAAAAGCGATATCGATTGAAGCCGAAAGACATGGATTTGCAAGGTAATTTGAATATGTTCATCAATATTTTGTATGATTATGAAGTTGCATGTTCGATCGATGATGGAAAAAAGCCCTAATCGTTTTTCTCGATGATGATATACTAATGTTAGGTGTTCGCCGAAGAAAACAAATAGAAAAGAAAACTAAACCCAGAAATCGATCAGGAAAGTCGGCTAATGAAGACATTCATGTAGAAAAGAAGTCAAATGTTGATCTTCGTTTGGTAAGAGACAATACAAAGACTCCTAAAAGGGCAGGTATATATGATTTCTTCAACATTCGCCAAACATACATACTTGGCTATTGGAGCGTTTGCGTTGTTTAATATACGTTATTTGACATTCAAAAACTTGTTGGTTTCATGGCTGATTATGAATATATCAAATGGGTTTCAAATAATTTGTACAAATAGGTTTCAATTCGTAATCATAGATGTAGCATAATCGTATTTGATTACAGTTGTTTTGTACCATTAAACTAGTATTTGGTTTGTGAATATAAGTTTGTATGCATATATGATTAAATAGACTTATATGATTGTTGTTAATGTATTCATAATAATGTATGGTATTATGAATTCAATGATGTATCCAACTGTTTAGTATCATATAAGTTTTTGTATGACCTTCATATTTTCATTGGATCTGTTGTGCATGTAATCACTAACAATTGGTTTGTTATGGTTATTAAACATTCATATATGATTTTGTTTAAATTAATACATGTTTGTTTACAATCATTGATACATGTATCATAATCTTATTTGATTACGGCTGTTTTGTACTTTAAACTAATATTTGGTTTGTGAATATAAGTTTGTATGCATATATGATTAAATAGTCTTATAAGTTTGTATTCAATATATGATTTTGTTTAAATTAATACATGTTTGTTTACAATCATTGATGCATATGAGTTGGTTCTGTTGAACAAATTTCATGATATTATAACTTATAATATGCATTATACCATGTGATTAAGTTACAGTTATATATGATAACCCATACTTCTTGTTTTTGTAGTAGAAGTTGATGGAACGCAACAAATTGTTCTAAGAAACACTAATCTGATCAAAGAAGGAGCACAACAGAACAGTATGATAATGGAGTGTAAGAAAGAAAAAAGGAAACTTGCAGATGTAACAGAAGGGTTACTAATAGGGTCAGAAAGAAAGCAACGGAAACTTGCAGATCTATGATTTTTGGTATTCGGATTATTATATTATTAGGTTTATGGTACTTGGTGTTATGCATTTGTGGTATACTGTTATGGATTATAATGTTATATATTGGGTTCATTTTGGTTGTTTATAATTGTAATTTGTTATAGGCAACTGTTGATCGATATAACTTTTGTTGTTGGTTTTTAATAGACAACAACAATATTTAATAATCGTAATTGATAAAGTTGCATTATTGTTGAATGACCATATATGATAATTTAATGTAGTTAGTATATTATTGGAATATCATCAATGATAAAGTATTTAACATACACAAACATCTACGACATTTGAATTTGTGAAAACAGATTATCATAATTGATTAAATTCTACGTTGAGTTGGATCGTATACGATTTATCATATATTGCAAAAGCTAATAGATAACAAATAATATATGATAATCATACTTGATAAATTATCATAATTATTCATGACTTAAAGATTTTGACGAATTATGGGTATTATGATTATTGAATAATAATCAATGAAAACGTATTTACTATATAGCAACAGCAATAGCATTGGTATTTATGAATAAATCAAATCATATTTGCTTTAAGTAACCGTTCAGTTGGATCGTATACGATTGATCATATAGTGCAAATGCTAATAAATAACTGCAACATATAAAAATCATAACTGATAGCTTTTGTGTCATGCTTATTTCATACTTAAAAATGATAAGGAATAATGGTTATTATTTTTATTGAATATTTATCAATGAAAATGTATTGAAATGAAACGCATGAAATTAGTGAATATGTTTAAGAAATTGAGAATATTTATTTTCGAAATATTGATCTGATAAAATTGCTTATTTTTAGGGATTCAATCATTTCCTTAAATATTGCTATAAGTAGAAATGACAGATATGCTCTTATTAATATAAATGAATTAATTGTAAATAATAGATTTTTTATTGGCTCACATGTGTTCCTTTATTCCTTTAGATTGTTTGTGTTCCTGTTTGATCCTCCCTCTATATATATATATATATATATATAAGTTAATGATTGGAGAAGATGAATGATTTAGAGTTATGTTATTTGAATTAATATAGAAGGAGATGAATTGGTAGGAAGGAGTGATTCTCATGTTTAAGCGTCCATCTCATTGTTTGTGGTTGTTTATATATATATATATATATATGGAGATTCAATAGAAAACGCTAAAAAAGAGAAAACTGAAGAACACACTGAGAGTCCGCCATCTGGACGATATTTTTTTTTCTATGCATCAATGCATATATATGCAATATTATGCATTAGTGCATATGCACAAATGCATATAAACGATTGGAGCTCATTTTTTCTATACATCAATGCATAAATATACATTAGTGCATATGCACAGATGCATGTTACCAGATGGCGGCCTCCCAGGGTGTTCTTCAGTTTTCTCTTTTTTAGCGTTTTCTCCTGAACCTCCCTCTTTTTATATATATATATATATATATATATATATATATATATATAAGTTAATGATTGGAGAAGATGAATGGTTTGGAGTTAGAGCATCTCCATCAGCTTTACTAAAATAGAAAAAAAATGTGTTTTCATTCTTTAAACTTCTGCAACAGATTTGCTATCTTGTTTGCTATAATTATAAAAAATTTGAAATTTTTCCAAGTTTAGAGATTCTCTAAAACTTGATAGTAGAAGAGAGAAATGATTATTTTATTCAATCCCACCAATAAGATTACTTTTTATCATTTTATAATAAGTTTTTTTGTAAAAAGTTTATTGGGATGATAAATTTGAGAATATTATATTAATATAATTTGTGCTAAATTCTCTAAAACAGAAAATCTGTTGAAGTTGAATGTCAATTCTTTTAGAGATTTTAGCGTTTCGTTCTCTATTTTAGAAAAAATATATAGAGAGAACTTGTTGGAGATGCTCTTATGTCATTTGAATTAATATAGAAGGAGATGAATGGTTTGAAGTTAAATGCAAATATTTAACAAAAAAACATAAATAGTAGTTGATATTGAGAGATTCAATGAGAAAAAAGAAAAATGAGATTCTAGGCTTTAGGAGAAGCCACATCAACACTCGTGGTTTCTCCTATAATATATATATCTATATATATATATATATATAGAGAGAGAGAGAGAGGAAAGTTCAAACGCAAACTCAAATTTGGTTGTGAACGTGAGAACAAATGAGAGCGCGACACGTGTCTGAGTGTAGATTATTCATACTGTATATGAAAGAATTATTCAGACTGTCTGAATAATGCTTTTTCAGTCTCAATAAGCATTATTCAGACTGAATAAACACTATATTCAATTTTATTCAGTCTGAATATTTCTTTGATTATTCAGTCTGAATATGACACGTCTCGCGCTCTGATTTATTTTCACGTTCACAACCGAATTTAAGTTTTCATTTGAACTCGTCCCTAAATAAATAAATATATATATATATATATATATATACAGATCACACAAGGGTAGTGCATGAATGAAGATACACCATAATACTTTGATGAAATATCCCATACTAAATTCCTTAACCCCCATTCATGCAACGTAGATAATTCATGAAAAATACCTCACAACTACATATCAGGCTTCATCAATAGTGTAATGCATGAATGTAACAACCACATTCTTAAAATAAAGGTAATCTCGAGTCATTGCTCTAAATAGCCATTACAATGATAAATAGGTCCCAACATTCTACTTAATGTCAAGAGTTTGCAGCGGAATAAAATAGCTACTGAGATTATTACAAAACTTAGATTAAACTAGGCAACTATCTAACCAAGAGTAGTGCCCTCACTTCTAGCTTCCACGCTCGATCTTCCTGTTGCCCTAACTAGAGCTCTCAACCATGTGCTTCCCTGGAAATGTTTTTAGTTTTTATAAAAGAGAGGGTTAGATCAAAGGCCTAATGAATTCCCTCAAAATCAACATTTAAAATATGCATGACATTTATAAGATTGAAAAGGGTTAGTCATGTATATTAACTCACACACATTCACACTTTAAAAATAGTTGTTGCAACAGTAAAACACACTGATAGTCCCTCACACTTGTGACTATTTAATCGGGCTCACACTTGCCCATTGGTCGGGTACACACTTCCTGTAAATGAATGGTTCAAATACATATGTAACATAAAGAATTCATTGGTTAATTTAAAAACACGAAAGGAACTCACCTGTGATGCGACAAACGGCTCAAACGCTAAAACGACTAATCTTTCCAAACCGAACACCTGAATTGGACGTCACAAAAATGGTGTTAAACCACCTTAAAACATCCTAAAACCATCCCCCAAGATCCCTAAAACAATCTCCTAAACCATGATTCGAATCTAGCACGAAACGAGGACCGAACCAAACCAAACCGGACCAAACAGAGACTCACGTGACTTATCCCGGGAGCAAGTCGCGTGTCAATGGTGCGTGAGCTACTGTTTGTGCTGGTTGTACCCCTTTTTTACACAACACTAAAATTTCTCCCCAAAATCTATTCCAATACCCAATACCCAATACTTGATTTTAAATAACTAAAATCAATCAAACCAACCCCAAGACTTGAGGATTCATCCATAAACAATCCCAACACTAAGGGGCTGTTTGGTAGTTGCTGGATGGTTTAGAGCTGGATGGTACAGAGGTCTGGATGGTATAGAGGCTCTGAGTCATCTACGTATCGCCGGACCGCCCCCGCCGACGAATAATAGGTACCACCACTCCAGGCAAAGTTAGTGAGCCGTGTAATAGTATGATATAGTGCAGAATGAAAAATGATTGTTTGGTAGTTGGTCTGAATGGAAAGTCTGGATATGAACAAATGACCATTTTACCCTTCTAATTGTTTTCCGTAGATAATACATAGAAATTTGGATCAACTCAAACAAATACAACAAGCAGCAATGATACAAACAATTTTTCGACAAACCAAAAGAAACAGTGATCAGGCAACTAAAAACACAGATACGCATTTAGGTTTTAGTTGAATTCAAGATCCAAGATGTCGAAGTACTTACGTTTTTAACATCAAACTTAACAAAAAAAATGTTACCCAAAACTAAACTTATCGATATGATCATCATACAAACACAGGGATCATAAGATCATCATACATTGATATCTTATACCATTCCAAACCTAATCTAGCTCTGAAGTACTAGTCGGTTTGTCATCGACAACGAAACTATATAAAAGTTAAACAAACAAATAAGCAGATCGAAAAGAAGCTGAGAATGAAATACATACAAATTCTAGAAATATCCGGGTCTTCAACTTGAAAATACAGTCTCACAAGCTTGTAGAAATCACTAAACCAAATGAAAGATGATATATGAAAAAGGGAGAAACCAAAACAAATCTGGAGAAATCGATTTGGGGAAATCTGGAGAAATCGATTTGCAAAAATCGTTTGGAGAAGTCGATTTGCAAAAATCGTTTGGAGAAGTCGATTTGCAAAAATCGTTTGGAGAAATCGATTTGGAGAAACCAAAGGAATCTGAATCGATTGGGAGAAATCAGAAATTCGATTTGTTGTTCAAACTTGATTTGCTTTCTTCTCTGGAATAGATTTGCTTTCTTGTTTAGATAAATGGTTTCTTCTTAGGAATCGATTTGTTTTCTTTTGCATAGACCTGATAGAGGAATCTATTTTCTTTTTCTTTCTTCCAGTCCTTGGTTTCAACGACCTAATATGGATCGAAATTAGGTGACAAATTCTCCGACGAATTTGTGTGTTGCTGTTGTGACTTGATGGTCTGAATGAAGGAACGACGGGGAGAGACGAGCGGTGAGAACACAGAAGAATCAAGGGCAATGGAGGAAAAACAACTCATCTGAATGATATGGTTGCGTATAGAACGATGAGCGATATAAAGGGCTTTGGAATAGTTCATAGGTGGTCAAATTTTTACCAAACAGGAATGATCTGAACGATTCAGATGCCTATCTCTGGATGGCATCAATCAGACCCAAACAAACCACCCCTAAAACTTAATCCAAACATAGATTAATCTCGTAAATTCCAACCAAGAAATGCCCAAAATATGATTTTCTCAATAATCTTTGAACAACACTTGGGACATCAATGGCAATCGGCATTTTAGATAGTTTTCATGGATCAAATGTATCTAAAATGTTGTCCCATCAAAACTCCAACAATAAACAACTCTATAATACCAAAGGAGTAAACCCAACAAATAGAAATCAAGTTGAGAACTCCATTAATGGAGGCTTAAGCAACATGGAGATGAGTTTACTTTAAAGATGGTGAATCCACATTAGAGCTTCAAACTTTGTTCCCAAAACCTTTGAATTCTCTTGATTTCTTCTCCAATTGATAAATCTCTCTAAAACCTTCCATCTCTTGTCTCGCACGATTACACACACAAACCCCAAATCTAAAATAACAAATATGAGGAGGTTTAAGAGGCAAAACCCCTAATTCCGTCTCTTAAATACAACGGGCTTTGAGCCTCAAACTATCCCAAGCCCATGTATTAGTCTCTCAAGCCCAAGTATTAGTTTACTTAAGAATTTGGGTTATTACAATCTCTCCACCTTAAAAGAACTCCGTCCCGGAATTCGTTCAAGCGACTGCCGTGAGTAACCAACTGTCAAACAAAACTACTCAAATTTCCACCCTACTTCTTACCTTTTAGGAGGCTTCCAACGGACCAACACAACACTAACCTCTTTGTTTATATGTCCCCTTTTGTTCCTTCTAGGAACAATTTCTCAAACAACAACACGAATACCAACAGATCGTCATTCTTTCATGGGGTAATTCTGATTAGATTTACATACACACGATATCCCTCATAATCACATATCGTCTAATTACCATTTCTTTTATCGGAGTACTTCGCAACAAATCACATCATTAGGAAGCTTCAATTTCAATATTCTCCACCCAAAAAGATACCAACCGCTTTGTCCACACACCTGAATCCGCGGTTCCAAAATAGTCTAAATTTAGATTTTGCATACGAACTTCAATTCTCTAAAGGAAAGAACCTAATGAAGTTCACGGCTCAACAAACACTAATCCCCAACTAAACATAACAACCACTGAATTTGCCCACTTAGAACAAGGTCAACCTTGAACTTCACATTTAGACTCACAGATAAAAGTTCCTTTATCAACTAAATACACAATTCTTAATAACGTCCACTCCATCTATACCATTATCACTTTGCTCCCTATTACAACATTGATTATTAGCTCATCAATGTTGAACACTTCATCCTAACCTTACACACGTCAACCACCACTTTATTACCAAATTTACATACATAAGGAAGTGCCTTTATATAAAAATTCGCAATATAACATCCGGATAATCTACCAATCAGAATTGAACCAATCCTGAAAACACACCTTTCCAAATTTCCATCGAGTCAACCAATAACCCAAAATTTCTCCAAAATAAATTTCGGGTTTATTTGCCTCACAGAAGGAGTAACCACTCACTAGGAATTATTCTAACTAGCACAACATCAAATACAAGGTTCATGTAGAATACATACCACTCCAATACTAATTCAACTTCAACAATCTTTCTCTCAAAGCACTACTTCCAATATAGGACTTGCTAGCAATGCAAGCTTTTAAACAATCTCTCGACTTAATTTACCAATTACCTTAGCTAGATCTAGCATCAACACCTTTAGCCTCTAGAAGGGTTTATATAAATATATTCAACAAATGACATGCTTAGACATAACTCCATTTCTTTTTATCACCCGACCAACTTCTTACCTTCATTAAAACAACTTATTGCCACATGTCATTTTCTTCTCACATTAGTCTGAATTACCGATGTCTGACCAATATCACTCATCAAAATTTCAACAAAATCAATTACCAAAGCCACACATCCACAATTTCGAGACTAAGTCTAGCTAAATGATTTCACCAAAATTCCCAATCAAGATAATTAACTATGCTTCCACACTTGGCCCTCATGAAACCTTACCAATGCTTCAAACCACCACACGCCTCTCGATTCCCAAAAGGAGTTAACCGAACTACTAATATTCCTTTACACACAAGAAGTATTTCGATACTTTGGTTCAAATCATTAAACCTACTATTAAGCATTATTAACCAATAGAATTTCACATTTCGCCAATGTCCCACTGGAAACAAATCAATTCCTCTAAAATCACGACGTAACCGAATAAATATGTGAATCCATCACTAATTACTACCCAAGCCTTTTGTCCCAAAAAACAAAATTATCATATTGTCGCCTAAAAAATTCCTACACCTCAAACAATTATAATTACCACTCATACTGACACTTAAATCAATTTTACTCATCGACTTTGCATACTCACCAATAGCATTCCAACCGACATTCATATAACATCACACTTTGCAAGAGGAAACAACCTAATGCCAATGCTTACTTAACGACAAGCTCGATAACAAATTAATAACTTATACATCAAAATTGATATACCACGCCCTTTCCAACCATGCATATCAATGTCTAAACACAACTAAACAAATCCTCGACTTTCATCACACCCATTGATAATGACTCAAAGTCCACACCTGATAATGATGCACTGTCTCATTACCTCATAACCCAACGACAACTCTACTTTAACACTTTATGAACAACTTCGATTCATAATCCTCTTTTACTCCTTTTACAGTTAGCATCTCTTCAAAATGATGTACTACTACATTTCAGTATGCTTCGGCTTAAAGATATCTTTTTCTCGCGACTTATTCCAAGTGTAAACATTCATCGTCAACCAGATAATCAACAACACCGAGACAAAATTAAAATCCCTATCACAGGAATCAATACTTACTTTACCACCTTGCTTGATTATTATGCACCGACCATCCATATACTGGAATACCAACATCATGAATCAGCCCCAGATGACTTAAACAACATATTGCGACACTCAAAACTTTTCCTTTCCTTTGCTCTCGTCATCCTCCTAAAGAAAAGTTAAGCCCGACGAGTTCATACCATCATTCTTGTTGACACACACACGTGCACATTCACACATGTATATATAGTCGCTTTGTTCTTTGGAAATTTTAACAGAATAACCCACCGTGAAACCACCCTGTGCATGCATGACACAATGTTAACACGACATAGATAATCCAGGCTCATTGATTTCCAAGACCACTTACACATGACAATTGATATAACTTGGATCTATCGATCCAAATCGATACCAACAATAGAAAAAATGTTGGCAATGAACTCATCTCTCTATTTGGATTATTAACGTTCTCACACTTTTAACGACACTGTTGTATCAACAAACTCTCATTCCAACCAATGCAATGACTACCTCATCATGAGTACGTTGATAATAAAAATGATGTAGATACATAATAATAGGTTTTTATACTTCCACCATGAAGATAATGCCAACATGAGATATAAATATGTTTATTTAAATGCAATATGCTATCTTTTTGCAATCGAAACACATTTGTGTATCTAAAAAATATAAACCACGTATCAGCATGTATTAGTTTATTTATCAAAACACAAACTCAACATGCTCACACACATGTACTTAAATGAATAATATGAAGTGACTCATGATACCCACTTTAAGATATAAACAACGCGACGCATGAAACTCGTCTTAGAATTAAGGGCAACTAACTCTAACCACATTGCAACTCGGCAACAACTTTTCATTGGTTTACATTCATTGAGTGAAGAACGAGTCTTTTACACTTGTAGCATATTCTTCAAACAAAGTTTCTCAAAATACTAATTTTCCTCGGACCATATGGTGTCCAAGTTGATCATTGATTTGTTAAATACCCGTTTTCAGCAACTTTAACTTTCTTAGATCATTTGTTTGTCCCTTCATTTTATTCACAACTTTCTTTCATTTCCCGAATAAACAGCTCTATCATTCCAAAAATCTTATCCCACACATCGATGACTAAGAGTCAAGGAATTCATTAAATTTACCCATTTTCCTACGAAAACTTTGAAAATTCCAAACACACTTGTCCATTCTATGACATCCCACTAATACGATCAACCCTGAAAGTGGGGACTTTCCCAAGATTTAAAAGTACACACTTAGATAATATCTTTCCCTTTTCAATTCTCAAGAATTCTATTTTTTGATGAATCACCAACACTCTAGGACGAAACTTCATCGTGAAGGTCCGACTAATTTCTCCCTATACAACCTCACATGGCACACCAAAAACTCACGATCAATCTTTGCAACACTAGCCCTTTATACATACTACCACACACTTCGGTTTCCTCAACAATGGCAATCAAGCACACTCATAAACTAGCAAAAATCAAATGCTACACTCTCCCAACCTCTTTTTCGACATTGAGCTCCCATCTCATGAGCCCCAACTGACACCGCAGTCCCACATAGTTCACTACCCTTCGACTTCCTCAATCACGAGCATTGGCAATGCCCTCAGATTCTACTCATTTTATCGGTACAACCTCAACAAAAGGATTTTCTCCTTCAGATGTCACAAATACGATCCTCACTAATTGACAAGACAAAATTCTACATTTCTAAAATTATACGAACAACTAAATGACAACTAGTTAGATCATAACAAGGTATATAAGCACACACATGCACCTTTAAATTCACAATTACATTGGCCAAATGTGATTTTGAATTTTCCTTACACGATAGTCCTTTCTACCCTATCGTTACTCTCACCGGTTAAATCACACTCTACCCCTTTCTACTTAAATCTCAGTCTCACTTCTACCCAGTCTAAGTCTAGATGCTCCCCGAACACCTAAATCTCTTAAACCTGGATCTGATACCACTTGTAATAACCACAATCTTAAAATAAAGGTAATCTCGAGTCATTGCTCTAAATAGCCATTACAATGATAAATAGGTCCCAACATTCTACTTAATGTCAAGAGTTTGCAGCGGAATAAAATAGCTACTGAGATTATTACAAAACTTAGATTAAACTAGGCAACTATCTAACCAAGAGTAGTGCCCTCACTTCTAGCTTCCACGCTCGATCTTCCTGTTGCCCTAACTAGAGCTCTCAACCATGTGCTTCCCTGGAAATGTTTTTAGTTTTTATAAAAGAGAGGGTTAGATCAAAGGCCTAATGAATTCCCTCAAAATCAACAGTTAAAATATGCATGACATTTATAAGATTGAAAAGGGTTAGTCATGTATATTAACTCACACACATTCACACTTTAAAAATAGTTGTTGCAACAGTAAAACACACTGATAGTCCCTCACACTTGTGACTATTTAATCGAGCTCACACTTCCCCTAAATGAATGGTTCAAATGCATATGTAACATAAAACATTTATTGGTTAATTTAAAGACATGACGGAAACTCACTTGTGATGCGACAAACCGCTCAAACGCTAAAACTCTAATCTTTCCAAACCGAACACCTGAATTGGACGTCACAAAAACGGTGTTAAACCACCTTAAAACATCCTAAAACCATCCCCTAAGATCCCTAAAACAAACTCCTAAACCATGCCTCGAATCTAGCACGAAACGAGGAACTAACAAAACCAAACCGGATCAAACACAGGCTCACGTGACTTATACCTGGGACAAGTCGTGTGGCTACCCGCATGAGCTACTGTTTGTGCTGGTTGTTCCCCTTTCCTACACAACACTGAAATTTCACCTAAAATCAATTCCAATACCCAAAACTTGATTTTAAACAACTAAAACCAATCAAACCCAACCCCAAGACTTGATGATTCATCCATAAACAATCCCGACACTAGAAGTTAATCCAAACATAGATTAATCTCATAAATTCCAACCAAGAAATGCCCAAAATATGATTTTCTCAATAATTTTTGAGCAACACATGGGACATCAATGGCAATGGGTATTTTAGATGGTTTTCATGGATTGAATGTTTCTAAAATGTTCTCCCATCAAAACTCCAACAATAAACAACTCTATAATACCAAAGGAGAAAACCTAACAACTAGAAATCAAGTTGAGAACTTCATTAACGGAGGCTTAAGCAACATGAAGATGAGGTTACCTTGAAGATGGTGAATCCACATTAGAGCGTCAAACTTTGCTCCCAAAACCTTTGAATCCTCTTGATTTCTTCTCCAATTGATAAATCTCTCTAAAACCTTCCATCTCTTGTCTCTCACGATTACACACACAAACCCCAAATCTAAAATAACAAAAATGAGGAAGTTTATGAGGCAAAACCCCTAATTCCCTCTCTTAAATACAACGGGCTTTGAGCCCCAACTATCCCAAGCCCATGTATTAGTCTATCAAGCCCAAGGACTAGTTTACTTAAAGAATTTGGGTTATTACAATGAATAAAGAAGCATAAAATTCAATGATTCCAGAAAAATTTGTTGTTATGATATCACTTTAAAGTGCTAGTGCAATTAAAAAAAACCTTAGCTATTACTTTCCACTGTCCCCTTGTTCGATTTCATCACTTACCCTTCTTTGTCTTTGATTTCTATGCAATCGTTGATATCCGTGGACAATAATCTCAAAATCATCATCATCTTCTGCCACTGCTAAACTAATGGCCATTCCCGATGGATTAAACCAAAGTCAACACCCGCAAAAATCCATCGGAAATCGGTCACTAACCTTATTTTATAGAGATAAATAAATACCACCGTAATACATTTGTTGCGGGAATATCCATCCATCGGAAATCTATCACACATCCTTCAGAAATGTAATAATTAAGTCACTTAACTCGACTAATTAGTAATTAAGTAAACCATTTTCACGAAATTTTAAAAATATATATAAATTCCGTCGGTAATTTCCAACGGAATTTATTTATAATTTTTTTAAATATAAATAAATTTCGGCGGGAATCCGTCGAAAATTACCGGATCTTTGGCCGTGTTTTTGAAATGTGAAAACGAAGTCTTGATCATGATTCTTTCACTATATTTGCGTCCTGCATTATTGTAAATCACTAACGTAGAACCATAAGATTTATATAAATATGTGCGTGAGTAAGAATATAAAAGAATCAATACAATTGTACCTCTGTTGGGTTCATTCATGATTCAGTGAGCAATGGTAACCTTTACTATTCCCAATGATTTGGATGAATCAACGACGGTTTGAGGTTATCGTATTTTAATAAGGAAGTTAATCGTACGGGAATTTATTCCGGTAAATCTTTTATCGTTTTAACCCAACGATGTAAATATTTAACTCGCGCGTGGCAATTGCACACGTAGAAGTTGAATCATAAGGTCAATTAATTTACATTTAAACAGTCGCTAATTTTTTGACCATAGATCAAATCAACCTATGGTGGAGACTGTGTTTGTAGAGTTTGTTGAAATTGTTGGGCTTGTAATTGAAATTTGTATCAATACTCGAGTTTGGGCTCGGGGATGAAGGGTATCCCATCCTCTACCACATCCCGGTTCATAAATTCAAAGATTTCCCATCCTGTCCCTAGTCATGTCGGGGATACCCCTGTCAAACCGGGATAAGGTATCCCGGGTTGACAGGGGTATCCCCGACATGACTAGGGACAGGATGGGAAATCTTTGAATTTATGAACCGGGATGTGGTAGAGGATGGGATACCGGTTTGACCGGGGTCAGGTATCGGGCACTCCGTTAGGTATGGGGTTTTTTTGACGTCCTAAATTCGTCCCTTAAGTATACTAAAATTCTATCAATTATTGTTATTGTTCTAATTTTGCATCAAATCTTCTATCCTTTCAAATTGTTTTCACCATTACTCATAACCTTTGAATCTGTTAAATGCCCTTACGTGCTAGTCATATATGGGCATTTTAGAAATTTTATCTTTCTTTTGTTAAAAAAGGGTTTTGATTCCAATAGTTTTATATTTCGGCTTTTATTTCCATGATATATGGTTTAGAATAAATTATTTCTACTTGCATAGAAATACTCTTTTCTTAATCCTTTGATTACTTGTTTGTTTCTACACATATCATAGCTTGAATAAAATCTGAGTAAGAGTTGGAAAATCACTTGTAACATGCACTCTATTTGTTGGGTTTGTGGTGTGTGTGTGTGGGGGGGGGGGGGGGGGTGGGGGGGGAGGGGGATTGGCTTTTCTATTTTGGTTTTATTTTTATTTTTTAACTTCTTTTAAAGGCTTGTAAATTAGCTTAAGATACTTGTATGTTAATTCTTTAAATAAAAAGGATAAAAAGATCGAAATACGCTCATTTTAACGGATGACATTAATGGAAATTAAGGATCAGGAACAATCCATGCAAACAAATTAAAACAATGAAGGTTTGGTACACAATTAAATAATAATTATAATTGATAGAGTTTTGTAACATCCTTAGATCTAAAAAGGACGATTAATTTAAAATTTCTAATATTACAATAGATATTAAATCATTTCTTGAATCTAAAAGGGTAATTTTTTTTTTCTATAAATCATTTCTTGAATTCCCTCAAATATTAAATCTGAAATTAACATCAATAAATGATAGACCAAGCCTTAGGTAAACACTAAGTCAAGGTCGGATGTTACTATAACCCAATAAACTGTCGTTATCTTCAATTGTGGAAGACGTCAATGGATAACTAAATCATTCACGTGCCTCTAACTAACACTCACTTCATCATGGTGTTGCTAGAACCAAACCCCAACAAGGACCCGATGCATATGTCAGGAAATAAAAGGTTAGGCTTAACCCCTAATGAATTCAAGGGGTTTTATGATAATTATAAAACGATAAAACGAAAAGAATATTATTTAAAATACAATTTCCAATATGATAAGCAGGTAAAATAAAAATGATTTCTTTCCGAAAACCCACCACTTTCTTGATTAAAACTCATAAAATCGGAATACCCAATTATACGCAACCAAATCCAATTTTCACACGATCAAGAATAAAGTTATAAATCATTAAAGCGTAACACATAGCTTTAAATCAAATTATTTATACAGATAACTAACTCTTACCCTTGGAATGGCATAAAACATCTAGAAATTACGGGGGAGACCCGATTTAATATTTGTTGTGACAGAACATATAAGTAAGCCAAAAATCAATGTTATAGGAATACCAATTTCAGTTATGCGAGCATTGATCTCAACTTATTCAATATCTTAGAGTGACTTCAACTTATTCAATATCTTAGTCGATAAGGTGATTTCATCTTATTAAGTATCTTAGTTGACAGGGTGATATCAACTTATCTTTTAAAAGATGTGACATCAACTTATTCAGTATTTAGTCTACAACCAATACGAAGGATATGTACATTCATAAAATTAATCAACTTCTATGCCTATGGATCCAATTCATTTTAGCCATAAAATTACACAGCTCCAAAATGTATGTCTAACACACTAAAAAACGTGTAACATATTATATAATCATGTCATAAATGCTTATAATTCCAAAAGCTCAACATAGAGCAAAATAAACCGGATAAATGTTCTCAATACTTATTTGAGTCAAAACCGAACCAAAAGCTCAACAACACGATTAACTAATCAATAGAAGTCATCAAAAGTAATAAAACATATTTAACCAGTATTTATGCAAATACATGCTTCAAAGTCATGATTAACTAAAAAACACACCCTTAGTTAGGACAAACCATTTTCTAATTAATAATACCATTTATACTCCCAAAATGTCCATAACTCAATAATATGCATTTTCCAGACGGTTTATATTAAAATCAAATACAACAAAGTGCATGTATATATATATATATGTTACAATCCTCATTTGTACAATAAATCACCAATATTCAAATCCTCGAGATTTGTTTACCAAAATATCAAACCCAAGTACAGATAATTTACAAGATTTACCAACCCAAATTTACCAAATATGTAAACTTAATCAAATACTCAACATATTTGATAAAAATCAAGTAAAAAACTTTAATACTTCAAAAATATTCATTTTGGCATGTACATAGTTTTCAAAAAGCAAGGTGAACTCACATTGCTAGATTTAGGCTAAATCTAGGTTTTACCCCAGTCTTAAGTTTCCTTTGGTGGAGACTTTTGATTCACAAACATCCATCACTAGAAACTTTATGTAGTTCACACACAAACCTAAAATACATGAAGAGTATTTCTCAAAATCATATTCATACAAACCTTAGTCAAAATCTCAAATCACCCAAAACGCCCAAAATGGTCAAAACTCCAAAATATGAAAGATACCTCAAAATAAATATTCCAGAAAACTAAAATGGAAGATTTTGACAAAACAACACAGGGTTTAGAAAGGTTAGGATGACTTACAATTTCGTTTTAGGGGAAAACCCAAAACTAAGTCAACAATGGTGAAAAGGAGGCTGGAGAAGATGAAGATGATAAACTTGGATGTTGATTAACACTTAGAATCTTGATGTTTGGAAGCTTGTAAACACTTGGAGATGAACAATAAATATACTACTAGGTCTTCAAGTCGAGTTTAAATGAAAAATCTAATAAGTAAATGTGAGCATTAATGGTGGAGATTAAGATGGTGAAAAGATTGAACCCAAAATACTTGAATCCTTGAAGAAATCGGTGCTCAATAAGGATTTTGAAGCTCCAAAATTTCCCTTGAACATTTAAGTCTAAGTAGAGAGAAGGGAGAGGAGTAGGTAAAGTGTGAAATGAAGACAAGGACAAAAAATCGTGTTTATAAAATGGTTGGACAACAGCTGATTCGTTATAAGGTGTGAGTACGCCTTATGCAAGGTAGGTTGGACAGAAGGTGTTCTTGCCATAAGGTGTGGGCACATCGTATGCATGGTTATCTTCTGATTAGTTAAAAACAGTACGATTCAACCCAAAGTTATAACTACATATAAAACTCTTGATTTTACATATTTTATATAAAATGTATGCGTTTTACAATCAACCCAACTTTAGTATGATTTTGTCCTCGAAATCTAATATCGATCCGAAACTTGAATGCCACACAACCCGAAAAACGAGACCAACAAATGGATTGCCATCCATCCATCCCAACGGGATAACAATCCTATGATAGAAAGACCTCAAAACACCACACTTTTGCAACCAATAGTTCCTTTTCCGAGAAGGTACTTCAACATAACTTTTCGTCAATTACCAAACCTAATACTTCTTGGTCAAGACGACCACTTCGTTTCTCATAACTAACCATCACTAACCTAACCTCAACATTCGATACATTACATTGATACTGAAATGAAAATTTGAGTGACTTTATACTAATTCATATTTTGGAGAACCAACTTAAGTACTAATTAAGGGCTATTTGTTTACCTCTTAAAAGTTCCATTAATGGTTCCAAAACCCTCTGAATCATTTTGTATCCTAGACCTCCTTTAACCATTCAGAGCTCTAATTTCATTTTGAACAATTGCCAAAAAATAATATCTCATTTTGCACTATATTATAAAAGCCTATTAATCATTTTGACCACTAAATCATTCTACATCAAACCATTCAACAACTACCAAACATCCTCTAAGTAAAAAAAATCACTTAAATCAATTGGGGGTAATCGGTTACTTGATAAACAAATCATCAGATCTTTAAAACAGAATTAAGGTTTTGCTTACAGACCCTAAAATAAAGTGTTTACCTATTGGTTCCACAATATAGGTGAATGCAAGGTGTAACACCCTGAAATCTTGAAAGGTAAATCACTTCCTATAAACCAATACTTGAATTTTCCTCAAATAACAATTCGGTATAAATCTCTACAAAAGATATATCAAATCTTCTACTAAGACATGATTACGGTCGGTGTTACTAAACCCAAAAGAGTCACTATCTCCGAATGCGGAAAACGTCACCAAAAGCTAAATCTTTAACGTGCTACTCCCTAGCGCTCAAGTCAACACGTGTTGCTAGTACCAACCCCAAAGATAACCTGATGCACGTTTCAACAAAAAAAAGGTTACGATTAACGCCTAAGTAAGCTCAAGAGTTTATAGCATATTTGTAATTGTTTGAAATCGAAAGATTGCTTGAAGAAATGGTAATTTCTCAAATAGAAGGACTTCATTATAAAAGAAACATCTTTTTCCAAAGTCATTATTTCCATAATAAAAGCTTTAGACCGAAATGTCGTTAGTAATGAAAGCTTTAAATAGAAATACCCGTTAAACGTGATACCAACCCAATACTCACACAACCATAATTAAAGCTATAAACATAAAGATAGAAAACATAGCTTTAACCGAATTTTATAAATCATTAACTCACGATTACCCTTCGACTGGTGTAAAACATCCGAAGATAATGGGGGGAGACCTGATTTAAAATTTATAGTGACAGAACATATAAGTGAGCCACTTTTCAATGTTAAGAGCTTATGCTATGAATCAATGGCTATTGGCAACGACCAATAATACAATAATGTACGGACCCCGATGACTCCAGTCAAGAGCTTGTGCTAAGGATCAATGGCAATTTCCCAACACCAATACTGTTCTCAAAATATTATTTCCCGATTTTCTCAAAGTTATGAAATCATAAACTTACACGACGCTACACGAATGACTAACGCACCCAAAACGTGTAATATGTCAAATAAACATGTCTTAGATGCTTATGACTCAAAAAGCCCAACATACAACCATTTAAATCGGACAAATGTCCATGAGATACATTTTAGTCATAACTGAGCAAAAGCTCTATAACTCAACACTTGTGTAATTACCCCAATCAAACATCTTTGGTTGAGACGAACCGTTTTCCAAATAATCTCAAACTCTATTATTCCCAAAATGCCTCAAAATGCAAGTACGTGTATTTTCCAAACAGTTTATAAGATTAAAACTTCTAAAGATGCAATAAAAACCAAAAGATCCTCATTTATGAGATAAAACATTAAAATAACAACATACTTGTGATTTATTTGACAAAATATGCAAAGACCCCAAATATATGCATTTTCAAGATGTATTAACCCAAGAACACCATTTATGTAAATTTCATCAAATAATCAACAAATTTGATCAATAATAAGTAAACATATTAATACTTCAAAATGGACGTTTTTGGCATTTAGATAGTTTTCACAAAGTAACTTGAACTCACCTTGCTAGATTTAGGCTAAATCTAGGTTTTATTCCAAACCCGAGCTCCATTTGAAGAAGACTTTAGATCACCAATTTTCAGCTACAAAACATATATCTAGAACATAAACAAACCCAACATACACCAAAATCAAACCCAAATCAAAAATATAGAACCAAACCCTAGGTATGGTGCAAAAACCCCAAAATCTCAACTTTCGAGTTATGGGAACCACATATCTTTGAGGAATCTCCAATCCACATCATTTCCATCTTGAAGATCTCTGAATTAAGAAACCGTAGCAACTTGAATCGCTTAAAACAGAGCTGTGATGAAGAAGTTATGCCAAAATGAAGGAAACTCCCGGTTTTCGGCTTTTTATGCAGATCCAGGAGCTCACGGGGGTATTCCCGCGACTAGGTCGAGTGAAAGCTCGCTTGGACCTCTGGAACATCCAATAGAAAGTCCTGTGACTTGGTAGGCGGCCTGGTCCGGCGCCAGGTCCCGGGAGGTCATTTCTCGCTCTTTTTTGCCGTTTTTCGCGCTTTTCGACCCCGGTTCTATTCGCAGACTTTCCAATGTGATTTCTATATGAAACTCCTCATATGTTAACAACTTAATCACCCTCATATGAAGAATTTACCATAACAACATTTTCGAACTTGCAGGTGTTATAATCTTCCCAACCTTAGAATGATTTTGTCCTCGAAATCTACTGATGATCTAAAACTTGAATGCCATACAACTCGGAACACAAGCTCGACAGATGACTTGCTCCATCCTTCCCAACAGGACAACAATACCACGAAAAGGGAGACCTCAAATACCATACTTTAGCAATCCTATAATTTCATTTCCAATAGAGTGCCTAAACATAACTTGTCCTCAACTACGATACATAATACATCTTTGCCATGACGGGCACTTCTTTCCTCATAATGAATCATCACTAACCCAAACTTAGCATTCACTACATCACCCGAACACTTTATGGAACATCGACACTGTTCAATCAGACATCAATTCTAAGCTCTTAGTTGTCTCCCAACCTTAGGTGGTTCATATCACCTCAGGAGTAGCTTATCACTTCAATAGCTAAACTTTACAATTGATGCCCAAAGTGTAACTATTCTCAAGTTTTCTAACAATATCTATCAAGTTGGGATACCCCTTTCCTTTGTATTCAACATTTCAACTTCTTTCGCAAAAGTTCATCCAGATATATATAACCATACAGATTCCCTTCATATCATATCGACTTTACCCGGACGATAAAAGAATCCTGCATAAGCAGTTCTGAATAGGCCACTACCACATCAATATTTCAACTTCGACTAAACAAAGTCTCCTTAAATAAATCATTTCAGTTTAATGTATACCTTAACCTTCACACTAAAATTCTCCAATAGACATTACTATAGAAGATTTATCGTTCTTTCCATGGCGAACACTATTCACTAGCTCGGTCCAAATCAATGCAACCGCTAAACCAAAAGCTAGAATATAACAAAACATACCAATCCCCAAAGAACTATCAAACTTCCTTAGCAACTCAATTTATCCTTATCATTCAACACTATTCAACAAAATCTATTCTCCTTGATTTCGCCACATAAAGCTTTAAACACTTACTAGATTTCAATTGAAGTACCCTGATTGCATCAATGATTCATGACCTCAAGAACATCAGAAATTGACACCTAATATGGGAAGCTAAATCCCATAACTACAACACTCTAGTACTTGACCCCACAATTCTTTCCAGTCACGCTGAAACATCAAGACTATACATCCCCATCGACCAAACCAACAAGTCTTCCTCATTCGCTAAAACTCACCAAGATGGCACATCCTTATCCAACAAATGCTAATATCAACCGGACAATTAATCAAAGCAATTAACCACATAAATTCCAACCCGAAGATTGATGATACAAGAAGATCACCATATAAATAACCTGAAACGACTCATAAGTCTAATACCTCAAAAGCTCCTATATACACTGATTGTTCACACTAAAACCCTGAAATTTCAAAACCAACCACAAGTCAAAGTATTCGACCCTTAAATTCACAGAGACTCATCGGGTCCACATTCGCCATACTCACCACAACATGGCGTTTACATCTAGGGTTTCCTAATGAGTTCAATGTTTTACAAGTATATGACTAAGCAAATATGTCAATTTCATTTATCAAAAATTTAACAAATACAAATTCTTTATAATTAGTTTTACGCACACTTCAATTTTTTTACCAAAATCAGATAATCGTGAAAAGCAACTAAAAAAGCCAATATACAAAACCATTTAAAAGCTATGTGATCATTATCTAAACTAATAATCACAACGGTGAGGATATAATTAATAAGCTTTTGAAAATGGACCGTTAAAGTCTTGACACACAGTTATTGATGTCATGTATGTAAAATAAACTCTGCACTAAAATAGTGTGCTACAAAATGTTTGCGTCAAATTTTTCAAAGATTCCACTTTTAACCGTAAAAAAACGGCATGGAGTAAAGTTCTCCAACAATAATAACATGCGTTTATTTTCTCAAAACTATTAAAACGTTAAATGCTTGTATCTTAGTCACATTAAGAAATCAATTTGATTTAGATTTCAAACTCAAAGCCACTTAACGAAATATATATGCCTTTTTAAAATGTTGCATACATAAATTAAACATGCTACAATTAGAATGTATGCAAACTCTATGCAACAAATGGTTCCCATAAATTAAAATGATAATGATGGGAACTTTATATTTGAACGACATCAAAATCTTTATGCCCAAATGACGCAAAATAAATCCTTTATAAACTCTCAAACATAACACCGACAACAAAGCGAACTCATAAAATTCCAAAAATCTTATAATTGACTCTAGAACATTACGCACCCAAAATTTAAATGAAACTTGTACACAACCGTAGGAGGTACGATAGTTCATGCATTTCAAACTTGACCCAAAACTCTCATACACCAAATAACTTCTCAAAATTCGTAAAAACATCATTTGCATGTTTCTCGGGTGTAACAACCACGATTCTAAAATCAAAGATAAAACATGTCATTGCTATAAAAGTAGCAATTACATAATCTCAAATGTTTGCAACGGAAATAAATCTAGCTACTGAGATTATTACAAATCAACTACTAACTACGCTACTATTTAAACGCATAGCACCCCACTTCTATCACCCGGGCTCACAGCTTCCCCTTGCCCTTACCCGAACATTCTACCATGTGCTTCCCTAAAGAGGTTTTCAGTTTTATAAAAGAGAGGGTTAGACAATAAAGTCTAGTGAATTCCCAAAACAACAGTTAATATGCATGACAGTTATAAGAGAAAACGATTAGTCATGAATATCAACTCACACTTAAATCACACTTTTATGTACCTGTTGCAACGGTAAGATATTTAATGTCACACACGTCTTGACTAGCATGATCACACACATCGTGATCATTAAAATGGACACGCATCGCCTAATATGAATGAATTAAACGTTTCAATTTAAAACATTCATTTATAAAAGTTTAGCACACGAAGGGAACTCACCTGATTTGCCAAACTGCTTAATACCCTTTCCAACTACGATCTCACAATCTGAACACCTGATTTAGATCAATTAACTACAAGTTAATGACCCAATTATACTTCCATACATTCCACCTGTAAACCCCCTAGGCTAGGACACCACTTAACCCACTTAATTAACCTTTAAGAAAAAACTCCGACACGCTGAAACAGTGAGCTACGCGGCTTGGCGCGCGACTTGAAGCCGCGGGCCAGGTCGCGGGACTCATTGTTTGACCTGCACTTTCCTGCACGAACCAAGAAACCCCAAAACCTCCATTCTACTTATTTCTAGTCACAAAACAGACATGTAACTTGTCTAAACTTATACTAAAACATTCCCAACAACAAATAAACCATTTAATCCAACCCATCCAATGACTTCATGGATTAACACATCCATTAATGACCAAACCTCTTCTATGGAGGTTTCTTATTGATTTTGGTCCAAATAATGGTATGTGATGCATAATACATAGATTAGGCTTCAATACCAACTCCATAAACCCAACAAACACTGATTTAAGGGTCTAATCAAGCATACAATCACTATCCCATAAAACCCCATGGTTTTTACATCTCCCAAAAGACCCAACTATGAAAGAAGATGAAGAGGAAGACCTTTCATACCTGAAATTGATTGTTGCACCTTTGATTCTCCAAGGTTTCTTCTCTTCTCTTCTCCCTTCACCAAAATCGCACCAAGCAAAACACACACACTAATCATCCGTATTCTCCAAGAAATGATGGTTTCTTCCCTTTTTATTTGCCCCACTAACCACATTGCTCAACTTTAGCCCCTGAAGTTTAGAGAGTTAGACTCCATACACCCAAACTGAATTTATTTATACAAAATTGGTTCCGAGTTATTACATCTCACCCCCTTAAAATAATTCCGTACCCGAAATTCATCAACCGAACATCTAAGGGTATTTCTTCCTCATTTCTGATTCTGGTTCCCACGTCGCATCTTTCCCTTGTGGAACCTCCAGTGCACCTTCACTAACACAATCTCTTTGTTCCTCAACTTCTTAATCTTACGATCCACTATCGTTTCTGGTTCTTCCGCATACTCCAACTTTTCATCCACTTGGATATCATCCAATGGTACCGACACACCCGTGTTCGCTAAACATTTACGCAAATTAGACATGTCAAACGTGCTATGAATACCATGAAGTTTCTCCGGAAGATACAAGTTGTATGCCACGACACCCGCACGTGCCTTTATAACAAATGGTCCTATATACCGAGGACTCAACTTTTCTCTCTTCTCAAAATGCACTACTCCTTTCCAAGGTGATATCTTCAGCATGACCTTATCATTTACTTGAAACTCAATCGGTTTCTTTCTCTTATCCGCATACGTTTTATGTCGGCTTTGAGCCACTTTCACCTTCTCACAAATTTGTCCAATCTTATCCGCAATGATCTGAACAATTTCCAGGCCAGCTAATTGCTTTTCCTCCACTTCATTCCAATAAAAAGGTGTTCTACACTTGCGTCCATACAACGCCTCATACGGTGCCGCTTGAATACTTGCATGACAACTATTATTTTACGAGAACTCAATCAATGGTAGGTGCGTCTCCCAAGACCCACCAAAATCAATCACACAAGCTCTAAGCATATCCTCCAATGTCTGAATCATTCTCTCACTCTGTCCATCCATCTGTGGATGATAAGCAGTGCTCAAATTCAACTCCGTTCCCAACTCTTGTTGAAAACTTTCCCAAAATGCCGCCGTAAAACGGCTATCCCGATCCGAAACTATAGACGATGGCACCCCATGTCTAGTCACAATCTCATCTATGTACAACCTTGCTAACTTCTCCATTGGGTATGTTTCCTTATACGGTAAGAAATGGGCCGACTTGGTGAGACGGTCCACTATTACCCAAATGGCATCGTACCCCTTTGGTGTTGTTGGCAACTTTGTAACAAAATCCATTGTTATATGATCCTACTACCACACCGGAATATCCAACGGTTGAAGTTTTCCATACGGTCTTTGGTGTTCCGCCTTGACTTGCAAACATGTCAAGCATCTCTCCACATAATACGCTACATCCTTCTTCATCCCCGACCACCAATAATATTGTCGTAAATCTCGGTACATTTTATTTGTACCCGGATGTACCGAATATCTCGACCTATGAGCTTCTTCTAATACCTTCTCACGCAATCAACCAAGTTTAGGAACCCAAACACGGTCACCAAAACATTTCACACTTTTACTATCGTGCACCAACATTGACACATTTCCCACCATCCTTTCACTCTTTAGATTTTCTTCTAAGAGTGCTTCATCTTGAACTCTCTTAATCTCCTCCAAGATAGTAGGCGACACTTCAATTCTAAATGCCACTATCTTGGTCGGCTCTCCTCTATCCTTTCGAGTTAGCGCATCGGCTACCACATTCTCTTTCCCCGGATGGTACAAGATTTCACAATCATAATCATTCAATAACTCTACCCATCTTCTCTGCCTCATGTTCAACTCTTTCTGATCAAACAAGTGCTTGAGACTCTTATGATCGGTATAAATTTGACACTTCACCCTGTAGAGGTAATGCCGCCAAATCTTAAGCACGAAAACTACCGCCGCTAACTCCATATGTGAGTAGGGTAGTTTCTTTCATGATCCTTCAACTGTCTCGAAGAATGTAATCACCTTCCCATGTTGCATGAGCACACAACCCAATCCCAACTTGGATGCATCACTACATATCACGAACCCTTCCGTTCCATCCGGTAACGACAAAACCGGTGCATTACTCAATTTCTCTTTCAACAAATTAAATGTCGACTCTTGAGCTTCGGTCCACATAAACTTGACGTTTTTCTTAGTCAACGAGGTCAAGGGTGTAGCTACCCGCGAAAAGTCTTGAATGAACTTCCGGTAGTACCCCGCTAGACCTAAGAAACTTCTCACTTCAGACGGTGTTCTCGGTGGCTCCCAACTCTTGATAGCCTCTATCTTTGTCAGGTCTACCTTGATTCCGCCTTCGGACACTACATGTCCCAGAAACTGCACTTCTCGCAACCAAAACTCACACTTCAAAAACTTCGCATAAAGCTTCTCGCGCTTTAGCAATTCCAACACTAGACGAAGATGTTCTTCATGCTCACTTTCCGTCCGAGAGTAGATCAGAATATCGTCCATGAAGACGATCACACACTTGTCCAACAAAGAACCACACACTCGGTTCATCAAATCCATAAACGCCCCGGAGCATTAGTTAAGCCAAAACGCATAACTAAAAAATCATAATGACCATTCCTCGTTCGGAAAGCCGTTTTAGACACATCCTCCTCTCTCACTTTCAACTAATGATAACCGCACCGCAGGTCGATCTTCGAAAATAAACTTGCTCCTTGAAGTTGATCAAACAGATCATCTATCCTAGGCAATGGATACTTATTCTTGATCCTTACCTTGTTCAACTCACGGTAGTCTATACACATCCTCATAGACCCGTCTTTCTTCATAACAAACAATACTGGTGCTCCCCACGGTGACGTACTAGGACGCATAAAACCCTTATCAAGCAATTCTTGAAGTTGTGTCATCATCTCTTTCATTTCTGTCGGCGCTAATCGATATGGTGCATGGGCTATTGGCATGGCCCCGGGTACCAAATCGATTCTAAATTCTACTTGACGATCTAGAGGTAATCCGACAAGATCATCGGGAAATACCTCTGGATATTCTTTCACTACGGGCACTTATTCCACCCCTTTCTTTTCTCTTTCGGAATCGATCACATATGCCATGAATCCACAACATCCCTTGGCTAAACATTGTTTAGCTTTCAACATGGATATAATGCACGACTTCCTCTCACTTCGATCCCCATAAATCACAACCTCTCTTCCTTCCGGCAAGGCAACTCGAATCAAATTCTTCTTACACACGATATACGCAATGTTGCTAGCCAACCAATCCATCCCCACAATCACATCAAACTCTCTCATTGCCATCGGATATAACAACCTCAGAATAAGACAACCCTCTATATCAATGCTACAACCTTCTAAAACTTCCCTCATCACGACTCGCCTATCATCGGCGATTTCTACCTCAAACCCATGATCCAACTTCTTGGGCTTGACATCCAAGGGTCTCATAAATGCAGTTGAAAAGAACGGTTCGCGCCCGAATCAAATAACACTTTGGCATGCATAGAATTGATAAGGAAGGTACTTGTCACCACATCAGGCTCCTCTTCCACTTCAGTAGTCGTCATCTGAAAAGCCCGAACTTGAGCTCATGGGGCCTCTACTTTCCATTCCGCTCCACCACCATGTCCTCCCCCAAAGTTGTTCACCACACCTTTCTTCAATTGAGGGCAACCCATCCTCAAATACTGAGAAGACCCACATTGGTAACATGCTCTCAAGTTGGGACACTCCCTTGCCATGTGCCCCATTTTCCCATACTTGAAACACCCCTTTGATTCCATAGCACAATCTCCTCGATGCACCCGATTACACTTCCCACACGGTTTCTCCACAAACCTTTGACTCCCACGTTTATCATACTTAGAGAACTTAACTTTCTTGGAATCATTTGATGCTTCTTCCCACTTCCTCTTCTCGGTACTCTTTTCCACCATTTGGCGGTTCTTCTCTTTCTCGGTCATCTCGGCCGCATCAACCGCCAATTGAAAAGTTGATATGTTCATTGTCATCACCAACTCCCTTATAGAAGCTTTCAAACCCCACACGTAACGATCCACCATTCTTTCCTCGGTCGAGACATAAGCCTCGGCAAAACGTGACTTCTCTAAAAACTTTGCGGTGTACTCTTGAACGTCATATCTCCTTGCACGAGTTGCAAAAACTCTTCCTCAAGTTGCCTTATTGCAGTCTTAGTATAATAATTGTTCTTAAACATGCCTACAAATTTCTCCCGTGAAGTCTTCTTGGCCGCTCCTGGACCAATCTTTCCACTTTCCAAATCCCACCAACAACGAGTTTCCGCTTTAAGCATAGTGGTGGCATGAAACACCTTGTCCTTTTCCACACACTCACTAGTATCAAACACCACTTCCATCTCCCTAATCCATTGCAAGGCCAACACCGGGTTACGCTATCCCGTGTAGGTAGGAGGCTTGCAAGTTAGGAATGTCTTATAGTTACATCATTTTGATCCCTTACTTTCCATTTCGGGGATAGTCTTTTGGGATAAATTACTACGGCTTCCTTCTCCCTTAGACCCCTCCGCATCATCATCCTCACAAGGAATTGTCGTGCTTGAAGAATGTTGCTTTCCTGCCAAAGCTTGAATTGCCGCTTCAAGTTTCCCCATTCCCGCATTGAAGTCATCCTTGGTCACAAACCCTCGCTCTTGGGTTCGACCTCCCCTTTTTCCGCGTCCCCTACCACGCACGCTCACAGAACTTTCTTGAATTGATTCCACCGGCCCATTCAATGGCTCAATCACTACTCCACGATCACGAGTACGGATCGTACCTCGGCCTCGAGTCTCACCCTCAAGGACTCCCATAGATGTTGTACCTCCTCGGGTTCCACGACCCCTTCCTCTACCCTTTCCTCGGGTAGGAGCAACTACAACGGTTTCAACATGATCGGGTTGAGTATCTCCAGTTGAAAGATGTCCTTCCGCTACCGATACTGATTCCGATCTCACGGAACCACGAGTCATACTTCTCGATACTGAAACGAACATAATATAAGACAATCAGTTAGATCATAACAAGGTATTCAAGCACCTTCATGTACCTGTAAACTCACAATGACATTGGCCATATGTGATTTTCAATTTACCTTACATGTTAGTTCTTTCTACCCTATAATTACTCTTATCGGTCAAACCACATTCTACCCATCTCTACTTAAATCTCAGTCCTACCTATCCCTCAGCCTAAGTTTAGATGCTCCTAGAACACCTAATTCTCTTAAACTAGGGCTTTGATACCACTTGTAGCAACCACGATTTTAGAATCAAAGGTAAAACATGCCATTGCTATAAAAGTAGCAATTACATAATCTAAGTGGTCCCACGGTAAGATTAATCTCAAATGTTTGCAGCGGAAATAAATCTAGCTACTAAGATTATTACAAATCAACTACTAACTAGGCTACTATTTAAACGCATAGCACCTCACTTCTATCACCCGGGCTCACAGCTTCCCCTTGCCCTTACCCGAACATTCTACAATGTGCTTCCCTGAAAAGGCTTTCAGTTTTATAAAAGAGAGGGTTAGACCATAAGGTCTACCGACTTGAAGCCGTGGGCCAGGTCACAGGACTCACTGTTTGACCTGCACTTTCCTGCACAAACCAAGAAACCCCAAAATCTCCATTCTACAAATTTTCAGTCACAAAACAGTAATGTAACTTGTCTAAACTTATACTAAAACCATTCCCAACAACAAATAAACCCTTTAATCCAACCCATCCAATGACTTCATGGATTAACACATCCATTAATGACCAAACCTCTTCCATGGAGATTTCTTGATTGATTTTGGTCCAAATAATGGTGTGTGATGCATAATACATAGATGAGACTTCAATACCAACTCCATTAACCCAACAAACACTGCTTTGAGGGTCTAATCAAGCATACAATCACTATCCCATAAAACCCCCATGGTTTTTACATCTCCCGAAAGACCCAACTACGAAAGAAGATGAAGAGGAAGACCTTTCATACCTGAAATTGATTGTTGCACCTTTGATTCTCCAAGGTTTCTTCTCTTCTCTTCTCCCTTCACCAAAATCGCACCAAGCAAAACACACACACTGATCATCCGTATTCTCCAAGAAATGATGGTTTCTTCCCTTTTTATTTTCCCCACTAACCACATTGCACAACTTTAGCCCTTGAAGTTTAGAGAGTTAGACTCCATCCACCCAAACTGAATTTATTTATACAAAATTGGTTCCGGGTTATTATATCAGGAAGGTAAATGAAACAATTTATGTTAGTCTCAATTTAAAACTTTCTTAAGATATGTACCTCAAAACATGCGATTCTAGCAAAACCGTACAAAATAAATTCTTAGTAAACAGGTATGCATTTCTCATGCAACTAAGACAATTTTAGAAATTTCAAGACATGGCTACACTCTCGTGTGTGCTCAAAATATTTACCAAAATATTAACTTGTCAGGTACAAATTCTTTTGACAAACCCGAATTAATTTTTCAATTTATTTTCTAAAATAATTGTCGTACATGCATCCGGTCAGAACCCGAAGTCTTAGAAGCATTCACACCAAGTCTACCACAAGACCGACATTGGAAAGCTTCATATCTTAAGAGCATCATCCACAACTAAATCCATTGATTTACAGTTTCTCCTTAGAATAAGGTTGGTTTAACAAGCTTATAGTTCATAATTAACCATTTGCTCTCACTCCAAAATGATCGAAATTACATATTTGTCGTACTTAGTTGTCACTCAAAATGACAATGCTTCAAACACCAATTCTTTAAACGGTTATATCATGAGAACTCATTCACTACCCCATCGGTCATCACGACAATGCGACTCAAGCACACACACGTAACTGTAAATTCACATTATCACCGGCCAGATAATAATACAAATATACCTCACATGTGGATCCTTGTTACCATCATCATGATTCTCAATTCTAATGCATCTATTAACCTCCAAACATCCTATCTTAAAGTTTCTAATTGTGAAATCTCACATCCGATCAATTAACAGTACGCTAGTTTGAGTCTAGACATCTAAATCAATACCTAAATCTCTCAAACTTATGCTTAGATACCAACTTGTAACACCCTAAAATCTGGAAAGAGCGACTAATTTAAAATTCTCAATATTACATCAATTGAAAGGTAAATCACTTCCTATAAATCAATACTTGAGTTTTCCTCAAATAACAATTGGATATAAACCTCTACAAAAGATATATCAAATCTCTACTAAGACATGATTACGGTCGGATGTTACTAAACCCAAGAGAGTCGTTATCTCCGAATGCGGAATATGTCACCAAAAGCTAAATCTTTAACGTGCTACTCCCTAGCACACAAGTCAACACGTGTCGCTAGTACCAACCCCAACGATAACCTAATGCACATGCCGACAAAAAAGGTTAAGATTAATGCCTAGTGAGTTCAATAGTTTATAACATATTTGTAATCGTTTGAAATCGAAAGATTGTTTGAAGAAATGGTAATTTCTCAAAGAGATGGACTTCATTATAAATACAACATCTTTTCCAAATTCATTATTTGCATAAAAAAAAGCTTTAGAGCAAAATGTCGTTAGTAATGAAAGCTTTAACTAGAAATACTCGTTTAACGTGATACCAACCTAATATTCACACGACCATAATTAGAGCTATAAACATAATAATAGAAAACATAGCTTTAACCGAATTTAATAAATCATTAACTCACTCTTACCCTTCGACGGGTGTAAAATATTCGAAGATAACGAGGGAGACCCGATTTACCATTTACAGTGACGGAACACATAAGTGAGCCACTTTTCAATGTTAAGTGCTTATGCTAGGAATCAATGGCTATTGGCAATGACCAATAATACAATAATGTACGGCCCCCGATGATTCCAGTCAAGAGCTCGTGCTAATGATCAATGGCTATTGACAACGACCAATAAGACCACAATGTACGACTCCCTATGATCCTAGTTAGCACTCACATAAGAATCAATGGCTATTGGCAACGACCAATAATACAATAATGTATGGCCCCCAATGATCGTATACGTTTACCGAAAGGAGACGACAATCCCGATTTTAAGACCAACTTATATGCCTACGGATCCATTACATTCTAGTCATAAAGTTTAATACCTCAACCAAGACGTATTAACAATTTCTCAACACCAATACTTTGCTCAAGATATTATTTCCCGACAATAATTATTTCTCAAAGTTAGGAAATCATAAAATTACACGACGCTACAAGAATCACTAACGCACGCACCCAAAACATGTAATATGTCAAATACATATGTCTTAGATGCATCTGACTAAAAAAGCCCAACATATAGCCATTTAAATCGGACAAATGTCCCTGAGACACATTTTAATCAAAACTGAGCAAAAGCTCTATAACTCGACACTTGTGTAATTACCCAAATCAAACATCTTTGGTTGAGACGAATCGTTTTCCAAATAATCTCAAACTCTATTATTCCCAAAATATCTCATAATGCAAGTACGTGTATTTTCCAAACAATTTATAAGATCAAAACTTCTAAAGATGCACTTAACACCAAAAGATCCTCATTTATGAGATAAGACATTAAAACAACCCGCACTTGAGACTTATTTGACAAAATATGCAAAGATCTCATCTATATGCATTTTCAAGATGTAGTAACCCAAGAACACCATGTATTTTAATTTAATCAAATACCAACAAATTCGATAAATAGTAAGTAAACATATTAATACTTCAAAATGGACGTTTTTGGCATATACATAGTTTTCACAAACTAACTTGAATTCACCATGCTAGATTTAGGCTAAATCTAGGTTTTACTTCAAACCCGAGCTCCATTTTGAAGAAAACTTCAGGTCCACCACTTTTCATTTAGAAAACCTATATCTAGAACATAAACAAACCCAACATACATCAAAATCAAACCCAAATCAAAAATCATAGAACCAAACCCTAGATATGGTGCAAAAACCCCCAAAATCCCACCTTTCGACTTATGGGAACCACATATATTTGAGGAATCTCAAATTCTCATTGATTCCATCTTGAAGATCTTTGAAATACGAAACTGTAGCAACTTGAATCGTTCAAAACGGAGCTGTGATGAACAAGTGATTCCCAAATGAAGGAAACTCCCGATTTTCGACTTTTTGTGCTGATCCAGGAGCTCACGCGGGTATTCATGTGACTAGTTCGCATGAAAGGTCGCCCGGACCTCTGGAACACCCAAATAGAAGTTCTTGCGGCTTGGGAGGCGGCCTGGTTGCGTGACAAGTTCCAAGAGGTCATTTCTCGCTCTTTTTCGTTGTTTTATCACGTTTTTCGAGTCTCAGACTTTCCAACGTGATTTCTATATGAAATTCCTCATATATTAACTAATTAATCACCCTCAGATGAAGAATTTACCATAACAAGAATTCCGAAATTGCAGGTGTTACACAAGGTTAGGATATGTTTTGGAAACTAGCTGATAAGCTAGCTTGCAGTCAATAACCTAGTTGTTAGCTTATAAGCTAGTAACATTTGCCAAAAACTAAATGATAAAATACATTACAAAAGAAAATGAACAATGAAAAGGACATGATGATAAAATTACTTCATTATTACATTATATAATAAAACTAATATAAACCACTGATTAAATATGTTATTTAAATCACTACTCGATTTCTTTTATAAAATTGAAAATAAAGATATTAAATTTTAATTTTTATATAACTTACAAAATATGTTTCAAAATTATTTTATTTGGATTTTTCTCGATTAAACTATTGAATAATGATCATAATAGAAAAATAAGTAATGACCAAAAATAATTCAAAATAACTAATGATAAATAAAAAAGTATTTATAGAAATAAGAAGGCGTGTCATAGTTAATAATTACATATTTGTAAAAATTAATGAATAAAATATGACTTATTATAATTAATATCAAATATTAATATTTAGTATTGATATTTAGAAATAAATAATTAAATGGTATTCAATAAGATAAATACACAATTAAATAAAAATGTTTATTTAGTTAGTATTAGGTAAAATATTAAGCATATAATTGGAAAATGTGCAAAAAAGTTTATGGAGCTTTTTGAATACTACTCTAAATACTTGGATGGACATTAGCTAACTTATTGAAACGATAGTTTGAACAGTTTATGAGATGGTTTTTATACTTTTTTCGATTATAACATCATTAATATTAATTATTATTAATTATTCATAAATAAAAATGAAAATTAATTATTACAAATAATAATTAGTATTAGTTGAAAATTATTGATTAATTTTAATTATACATTAATATTAATTATTTAGAATTATTATTAGTCATACCAATTATTTTTATATTATTATTTAATATATTTAGTAATCGAAAAAATAATTCTAATAATATTTACATAAGTTATATAAAAATCGAAGGTATATTTATTTTGTTTCATAGATAATAACATTATGTTAAATGATCTTAATAGAATATTTAATGCATTTATTAATTATAGTTTTCAAAAAGTTACTAATTAATAGAATATATGAAGCACTTTAGGCTGACAAAATTTATTTTTATTCAATCATTATACGTGATAGTTATTAAAATGATAAATGTTGATTTTTTTTCTAAAATTTATTTTGATAAATCCAAAATTTATAATATATATATATATATAATAATAATGAACTTAAAATTCTTTTAATTAACATATTATATCATTTTAATTTTTGGTTCCTATTTTGTTTGTATTAATAAATTATATTGTTAAATAATTGTTTTAACTATATTATAAAATATTGTAACTGACTAGTTTTTCAGGATGTCTTTTTTGGTCATTTTACATTCTTATCAGTTAGTTTCCGTCAAACATGATTTTTTTATCGGTCGGCCTATTAGATATCTATTAGATTATCAACCATCGACTAGCTTATTAGCTACTTAAGCTAGCGTTTCAATAAGCTAGTTTACTAGTTTTTACCCACCCAAACTTAACTTTAAAATAAGCTAAAAAAATAAAATATTTTATTGCTATCAAATATAGCCTTTGTTCTAATTTAGTGTAATTTATCTTTTTCAATCTAAAAGTATTTGTCCTTTAAGTCATAATCGTAATGAGTTTTGCACCATATCTAACATCCCTTTCATATGACAAATTATAAAAACATATAAATTAATTCAAAAACTATGAAAATATGTGGACCCCCAAATCTGGTCTCCAAATAAACTCTTGATGAGAGAAGGGAGACTCCAACATATATAGAGGAGAAATAGTTCAAGTCTAGTCGTGAAGGACTCTAATAAGCCCCCTTGAACAAAGAGATGACAACAGATTGCCCCAGAGTGGCAAGTCCCTAGAGGGGGAGACATCACTTTTCAAGGAAATTGTTCCAAGTCTATCCGATTTATGACTAATAAATATCATCAATGTATTGTAATTATTGCTAATTTGTTATTGAAATGAATTACAAAACTGGTTCCTATAATGTTTAACTTATCGATAAGGTCCATAACTTATAATTATGCGTTTTTTTGTCTTTATCTTTAGCATGCTCTTAATCAAGTCCTTTTCGCTATGATCCCATATAAAGTCTTTGAAACATAACTGAACACATAGGGGCGGACCTACTAAGGGGTTAGCGGCTCGTACACCCGCTCACTTGATCGTCGCAAGAGGAAAAAAACGAGACATTAATGAGGTGCACCCACTTAAAGTATGAGTGTGCTCTTAAGTATTTGCAAATGAAATCCATAACAACAAGTTCAAGTAGGTGGAATAGTTACTACGCTTCTTGTAGAAGTGTTGTGCTATCTCTTCAAGTTGATCCCATGTTCGATCCGTCATGGAGCAAGGGTTTGATTTTTGTTGGTTTTTAAGTTGTCTGTTATAAAATTTTCAAAAATAGAAGTTTGTTCTTAAATATTTTAAAACCGAAAGGACTGAACTGTAATTTTCATAGAAAATCTTTAAAAATGGATTTCTTAGTGTTAATTTTTTTTCAATCATTATAGATGAATAAGAAAACAAAATAGAAACCTTGAGAAAATGTAAGGCATATCAAAAATCAAATTATAAAAACAGAATTTTTTTACGAAATCTACAAAGCCATTAAATTTTCGAAATCAACCAAAAAAGGATAAAAACTCTTTTGAAATAAACCAAAAAGCTTAAAGATCTCTCAAAATGATGGAATTCGGTTATAAACACATCAAGTAGCCTTGCAATGTCACGAATGATGATGTACTTAACTGAAATGTTTGATTTTTGTTTGTTTTTAAGTTGTCTGTTATAAAGTTTTCAAAGATAAAATCTTGTTCTTAAATATTTTAAAACTGAAAGGACGAAACTGAAATTTTCATAGAACATGTTTAAAAATGGATTTTCTTAGTGTTACTTTTTTCAATCATTATAGATGAATAAGAAAACAAAATCAGAAACCATGAGAAAAGGTAAAGCATATGAAAAATCAAATTATAAAAATAGAGTTTTTTTACGAAATAATAAAAAATCCATTAAATTCTTTCGAAATCAACCAAAAAAGTCTCTTATCAACCAAAAAAGGATAAAAACTCTTTCGAAATCAACCAAAAAGCTTAAAGATCTCTCAAAATGATGGAATTTGGTTATAAACACATCAAGTAGATTTGCAATGTCACGAATGATGATGTACTTAACTGTTTTCAAAAGACGAGGCCTCGTCGAGAGCAATTGTAGAAGGTAGCTTGTTTTAACATTGTAATGAACTCTTATTTTTATTTAAAATTTTTGTCTAAAACTTTTTGTTTGTGGCCCCGCTCACCTAAAATCCTAGCATGCTCTTACAATCAAGTCTTTTTCGCTATCATCCGGTATAAAGTCTTTGAAACATAAATGAACACAACAACCAATTCATCTGTGTTTGTCAAATATCTTACTCAAGTGTTGACGTTAGCTACCTAAAAATATGTTAAGTCGTGTACATGTATTAGATTTGTATTTTGAATTAGAGGTAGGGGTTGAGAGATGGTGTAGACTGTAGAGGAGGGGGGGAGGCGGTCACGGTAGGCATTGGTAGGTTAGATGTTGTTCGCTTGTATTTTGAGTGGATGTTCATAAAAAGGAGATTAAGAACGAAAATAATCTTTATTATATATATATATATATATATATATATAAACAAAAACTAAGATAGACAACATGATAAAAATAAAATAATAACCAAGAGAAATGACATGGTACGATGATAATTGAGAATTCCAACCACATTGATAAAAATATGACATGTTGGAATATGGCGGTGTGGTAAAGTTTTCTTTGTCGATTTCAAGAATTTTTTTTGATTGATTTGGATATACTTTTATTGATGAAGAAACATGTGAAGGTTAGCTGTTGTTCGCTTTCATTTTGAGTGGTGTTCATACAAGAAGATTAAGGACAAATGTGGATCCCAAATTATCAAGTAGAATCGATGAATATAAACACACAATAAAGAATATGATGAATATGAGAGAAAACATATGTCGGATATCTCACTTAGTAATCGAATTACAATGTTATCGCATGGAACTAAATTATCGATTAGAATAATGTTATTCTCTTTCTATTTTTTTTATTATGAACCCCTAAGCCTCTATTTATATTGTTAGGAAACATGAAATAAGGAAACTAGGAATAAGGCATTATACACTTGCTTTTTCTTTACAATGCAATCCTTTCCTATTTTGACACAACTAAATAGTTTCCTAACAATCTCCCTCTTTGTGGCAAAATGAGCGTATTACCTGATTTGCAATGTCACGAATGATGATGTACTTAACTGTTTTCAAAAGACGAGGCCTCGTCGAGAGCAATTGTAGAAGGTAGCTTGTTTTAACATTGTAATGAACTCTTATTTTTATTTAAAATTTTTGTCTAAAACTTTTCGTTTGTGGCCCCGCTCACCTAAAATCCTAGCATGCTCTTACAATCAAGTCTTTTTCGCTATCATCCAGTATAAAGTCTTTGAAACATAAATGAATACAACAACCAATTCATCTGTGTTTGTCAAATATCTTACTCAAGTCTTGACGTTAGCTACCTAAAAATATGTTAAGTCGTGCACATGTATTAGATTTGTATTTTGAATTAGAGGTAGGGGTTGAGAGATGATGTAGATTGTAGAGGAGGGGGGGGGGCGGTCATGGTAGGCATTGGTAGGTTAGATGTTGTTCGCTTTTATTTTGAGTGGATGTTCATAAAATGAAGATTAAGAACGAAAATAATCTTTATTATATATATATATATATATAAACAAAAACTAAGATAGACAACATGATAAAATAAAAATAATAACCAAGGGAAATGACATGGTACGATGATAATTGAGAATTCCAACCACATTGATAAAAATATGACATGTTGGAATATGGCGGTGTGGTAAAGTTTTCTTTGTCGATCTCAAGAAATTTTTTTGATTGATTTCGATATACTTTTATTGATGAAGAAACATGTGAAGGTTAGTTGTTGTTCGCTTTCATTTTGAGTGGTGTTCATAAAAGAAGATTAAGGACAAATGTGGATCCCAAATTATCAAGTAGAATCGATGAATATAAACACACAATAAAGAATGTGATGAATATGAGAGAAAACATATGTCGGATATCTCACTTAGTAATCGAATTACAATGTTATCGCATGGAACTAAATTATCGATTAGAATGATGTTATTCTCTTTCTATTTTTTTATAATGACCCCTAAGCCTCTATTTATATTGTTAGGAAACATGAAATAAGGAAACTAGGAATAAGGCATTAATCACTTGCTTTTTCTTTACAATGCAATCCTTTCCTATTTTGACACAACTAAATAGTTTCCTAACAATCTCTCCCTTTGTGGCAAAATGAGCGTATTACCTGATTTGCAATGTCACGAATGATGATGTACTTAACTGTTTTCAAAAGACGAGGCCTCGTCGAGAGCAATTGTAGAAGGTAGCTTGTTTTAACATTGTAATGAACTCTTATTTTTATTTAAAATTTTTGTCTAAAACTTTTTGTTTGTGGCCCCGCTCACCTAAAATCCTAGCATGCTCTTACAATCAAGTCTTTTTCGCTATCATCCGGTATAAAGTCTTTGAAACATAAATGAACACAACAACCAATTCATCTGTGTTTGTCAAATATCTTACTCAAGTCTTGACGTTAGCTACCTAAAAATATGTTAAGTCGTGTACATGTATTAGATTTGTATTTTGAATTAGAGGTAGGGGTTGAGAGATGGTGTAGACTGTAGAGGAGGGGGGGGGGGCGGTCACGGTAGGCATTGGTAGGTTAGATGTTGTTCGCTTTTATTTTGAGTGGATGTTCATAAAAAGAAGATTAAGAATGAAAATAATCTTTATTATATATATATATAAACAAAAACTAAGATAGACAACATGATAAAATAAAAATAATAACCAAGAGAAATGACATGGTACGATGATAATTGAGAATTCCAACCACATTGATAAAAATATGACTTGTTGGAATATGGCGGTGTGGTAAAGTTTTCTTTGTCGATTTCAATAATTTTTTTTGATTGATTTCGATATACTTTTATTGATGAAGAAACATGTGAAGGTTAGCTGTTGTTCGCTTTCATTTTGAGTGGTGTTCATAAAAGAAGATTAAGGACAAAGTGTATCCCAAATGATCAAGTAGAATCGATGAATATAAACACACAATAAAGAATATGATGATTATGAGAGAAAACATATGTCGGATATCTCACTTAGTAATCGAATTACAATGTTATCGCATGGAACTAAATTATTGATTAGAATAATGTTATTCTCTTTCTATTTTTTTTATTATGAACCCCTAAGCCTCTATTTATATTGTTAGGAAACATGAAATAAGGAAACTAGGAATAAGGCATTGTACACTTGCTTTTTCTTTACAATGCAATCCTTTCCTATTTTGACACAACTAAATAGTTTCCTAACAATCTCCCCCTTTGTGGCAAAATGAGCGTATTACCTGATTTCAAATATCCCTTCAAATCGATGCAGAGTTTGTCGGTAGATCAGGCGTTTTTCGATGATTTCAATAGCATCAATGATCTTCTGTCGTTGAATTTTGTTGAGCGTGATCGATCCTTTTCAGTCAAAGCTGATCTTGGCAGATAGTCTCAAGCGAACAACTTTTAGAGTTCCATTGCAGTAAGCAGAAGTTTCGTTGAATCGTATGAATCATTTGGTGTCGGTGTTGTTGATGTATACTATTCTATGAGTCGGCTGGGTAAGGATGTTGAGAATTCTGAGTTTTTCTAATCCAGGAATGTCTTGATTCGGTTTGGTGATGAATATCTTTTTCTACTTGCTTTCGAGACCACGTTGAAAATCATGCAGATAGCTGAATCAAATTTTGAACAAATCGGACGATGGCTCTTAATGCTCTTTGTTCATCTCTTGACCTTCTTCATTTGTCTCTCAGCTCTATATACATGAACTCTAGATCATCAATTTCTAGGTTTAGAAAGTCGGCTTTAGAAAATATCCAGTCTTTTGCATCGTCACGCTTGTCTTTGAACGTAGGAAATTTGACTTGACTGAGTTCATCATAGTTGATCTCCTTGATGACAACAATCTTGTTCTTTGTGTTCATCGCTTTCTCTTGGTTGTGCAACCCTTCTAAGCATATAAACGTACTCCATCATCTCTCGAGACGACATTTTGGTGACACGATGAATATGAGTTAAGTTTTCTGAAGTCGTTGTTTCGGCCAAGTGTTTTTGGTTTGTCCCTTCCAAATAAGGAATTATGATTTTCTCTCTTTCCCATCGTGGGTTATGATTTTCTATGATCTTCCCCCATCTGTCTTGATGAGGCAGCAGTTTGGTTGTGGACGACCTAGGCAAGATAGAACTGTTTAGCTGATGAATATTTTGTAGTCTTCATCTCCAAGTACCGGAGCATAGGGATCTCTAAACCAGTCTCTTACTTTTTGTTGCATGCTCTGTACTTTCACTTGGACGGGCAGAATCGACCATCGTTCAGCAAGTGATTTGCCTTTAAGGAGGTATCTTATTTCATTGGCGTGTGGTAAGAGATTCATGTCCGTCTTGTAGGGAACTGGTGACAAATTCTTGTATTGCTGGAGATACTATGAATGTGGGAGAAGCGGAGGTAGCCAGGGTAAAACCAGGGTCACGGAAAGCACCTGTTGTCATCATAGTTGAATCAACTGTGAGACCTACGTTCAGCGTTGGCGTGATAGTAGCGCTGGTAGGATTTCCTTCCAATCCTCGTGAAGTGTCGATAGACGACATCACTATGGAAGTTCCGACCGTGCCACGAAGGCTAGCGGTAGACGTAACGACCTATGTCCTAATAAGTGGAGGATCTAGACTCGATGTGTTTTGAAGCGAAGTCGAAGACTGCAGGTAATATCTTCTATACTCAATAGCAACATTTCCCGATTGGATGTCCGATAGAAAAGGAGCTAAACCTGCCAGCATTTGTGAAACCGGCATCTGTTGAGAGATACCAGAGTTGCTAAGTGGAACATGCATTTGCATTGTTGGTTCCACAACGTCTTGTTCAATACCGGCACCCAACGGATGAGTTTCGATAGAAGCTGTGGCTACCCGACTAGTGATGGTGAGGATGCGCTCACTCTCAATAATGTATTCCGTTCCTTCACTCAGGATCGCTGATATATTTTCTCCTAGTAATCCCACTTCTCTCCTTATTTCTCCAATGTGGGGCATAGATTGGGGTTCGGTTTGAGCAACTAAATCGGTATCAGTGCTATCGAAGGATGTGTATGTGACAGAGTGTTGTCGGCCAATGTGGGTAAAGGTGGCATCTTCATTTGGTTGGTGTGGTTGGCGCATCTCATCTGATGTGTCGTGAAGATCTAGATCGACAGTGCCTTCGGATTCAGACTCCGAAGAGCAAATGGCCATTTTTTGTGACGTTCGTCGGCGAACAAGGACCCTTAGGCGGGGAATACGGGCAGTGGGTTGAGATGTGGTACCAATAGGAGCTTCGGAGGTAGTAAGGATTGGGGCGATAGTGTCGGCAAGAGTTGGGATTGGCTGATCAGATGCACCACCCACGTCTAATCCCCTGACCTCATGTTCTCTCTCAACTCCCTGTTCAGGACCACCAAGTTCCTAAACTTGCTCTTCTATGTGTCTAGGACCCTCACCTAACTTAATGTTTTCCCCACAGGGTGACTCTTGGGGAGGTCCCTCTAGTGCTGGAGGGGCCACTAAGCCATGCCCTTCCATATACATTATCACACTTGGTGCATTCTGATCAACATAGGCTAGCAGGGCTTGCGGGATTGACATTTGGTAGGCAAAACATGTGATAGGTACCTTTAAGAAATTTTGGACAAAGTGTGGGCCTAGAGGTGTACCTTCATGGTGCGGAAAATCTCTTTGATAGGTCATCATGCTCCGGATGATAAGCTGCAAGAAGCATTGAAATGGTACTAACTTTCGAGCGCGACCTTGATGTTTATCCATGATGACTTCCACTAACTCTGACCAGATGAGCGTGGTGTAGTGGTAGTGACGGTTGAACGCGATGCCATGGAAGATGAGGAGTAGCGAGACGTTTGCGCGATCGACGCCGGTATGCTTTGATGTGAGGCAACGGTTGACCAGAGAAAACAGGGTAACCAGATCGGCGGTAGCTGCATGCGTTCGAATTGGCCGATTGCCGTGAGTTGATATTTGTAGCCAAGAGCTAGGAAGCCATGACATAGTTCCTCTTCAGTGGCCATCTCGTCATACTCCTGTCAACCGGGGTATGAGTTATTGGCAGGCAGACGGAGGACTCGATGGAGACGAGAAGGTATTAGACGTGTCGTGAAATCGTCTACCTGAGCGGTGAAGCGGAAATCTCCGTCGATCGGGTGATATTTAAGGTTATGCTAGAATTCTTGTAAATAGAATGTCGGGACTTGTGCGGTGAGGTTGAACGAGTAACTAAGCGAATGTCCCTTGACAATCTCCATTACGACCGGGTGTGGCAATTTCATTTGGAAGTCCAATTGTTGGTTGTTGGCATCAAAGTCAAGCATGTCTTTTTGTAGCATAAAACGATCATTCGGATTGTCGGTCGTGTACTCAGGGCCGACAATCGGACAGATGGCATGGGGTTCTCATCGTCGCAGCCATTTGAATCCTGTGGAAACACGTTAGACGAAAAAAAAATTATGACATTATTGGCCTTTGTAAAAAGTGATTGCCAAGTAGAAAAGTTCCCAAATTTTTTTGCCTAAGGCATTAACTCGCATCACACTGAGGGAGTGTGATGCGAGAATCCTGAATTCCCATAGGATCCGACAACATTGAAGATTTGGAGTTCTTAAGGATCCGATAACTTTGAAGAATTTTCAACCCAGAAGTTGAAGTGTCAAATCGACGTTGTTGTGGTCGAAGCTTTGTGCAATGGGGATCGAAAATAGTAATGCCTAGTATTCTATGTCCCAATATGCAAGAATCGAAACATAAGTAGAGAAACAGTGGAGAAACCCTAAAGTGTGTTTGGTACAGAGAATGGAATTGCAGAGAAATGGTTGCAGAGAAATGGAATTGGTCTAGAGAATAGGAATTGACTTCTTTATTTGGTAGCACAGAGATTTCCGTCGAGAAATGTAACAGAGAATCATTTATCTTGTTTGGTACGACAGAAAAATAGAAAATCCATAGTAAAATTGAAGGTTCCTTTGATATGAAAATGTATTTGAATAAACATAATCAAGAACAGAAAATGCACAACAAACCTTGGCCGTCGTCGGAGTGAAACCGTAGTCGTCGCCGGAGTGAAACCCAAGCCTACTGAAACCCTAGCGACGAGAGAGAGAGAGAGAGAGAGAGAGATAGAGCGAGACAGAGAGAGAATGAGAGAGAGAGAGAGAGCGAGACTTAGATAGAACGAGAGAGAGAGAGAGAGAGAGAAAGAGAGAGAGAGGGATAGAGCGAGACTAAGAGAAAACGAGAGAGAGAGAGAGAGAGAGAGAGAGAGAGAGAGAGAGAGAGAGAGAGAGAGAGAGAGCGAGACAGAGAGAGAGAGAGAAAGAGAGCGAGACAGAGAGAGAACGAGAGAGAGAGAGAGAGAGAGAGAGAGAGCGATACAGAGAGACAGAGAGAGACTTAGCAGTCGAGAAGAAATCACCGGCGGAAGAGTTCGTCGGAGAATAAACGCCGGTGGAAGAGTTCATCAGAGAAGAAACGCCGGTGGAGAAGAGTTTGTCGATTTAAAGAGCAACGAGTGAGAGAGAGCGTAGATTGTTTGTTTTTTCAATTCCCAGGGAAACCCAAAATTTCAATTCCCACCATTTCTTTACATGATGGGGGGAAATGAAAGTAAAGAAAAGGAAATGTTATTTCTCCCCTTCCTTCTTTTCTCTGGTGTCAACAAACAAGGGACTTGTTTTCATTTCCCTTTCTCTACCTTCAACTCTCTCTACCAAACAACCCCTAAGGGTTTTGTAACCGAACAGTCAAGAGGGAAACACATTAACATGCAGTGGTTAAAAGTTGAAATGACAAGCATTGAAGATGATCATGAAGTGGATACGAACCCGATTGGTGTATTCGTGAGGTGCAAATCAAAGATTTTGGGAAAAACTTGTGATCAATGTTATGCTCGGGTGAAAGAGAGGAAAACAGGGATCCGAGAAGTGTATAGTGATAGTGAGGCCTGGTGTTTAAATACTTAGACAAGGAGGGGCCACGTGTTATCATCCTATTGGTCAACGAAAAGTGGACATCAGACAACTTCTCGAATGAGGTTGGTGAGGAGTTGCTCGGGTCTTTGATATTCGAGGAGGATACTGTGCTCGGATAGGCATGTCCGAGAACTTGGTTCTTGGGTGAATAGAATTCAACAACTGTTTTTGTCGAGTCATGGAGATGTGAGAAACTACCTGCTCGGGTGAATAGGATCCGAGAAATGGAGTTCTCGGATATGAAATGTTCGAGAAGTGGGCAACTCGGATTAACTTGTCTCGAGAAATGTTAACTTTTCGAGTCTTTGAGAAGTGATAAACTTTTAGGAAAATAAAATGAACCTGACTTGCTCCCCTTAAACTGGTGCCGGTAATAGGAAAATCTTAACTCCCCCTAAAACTGTGCATAGTTAGAGTTAAGGAAAACTTACCTGAACGCTCCCCCTTGAATACTGAAAGGTTAGATTAAAGCAAATATCGAGACGAAAAAAATAACAGACAGAAACTTGACTAAAGTAATACGTAGAATTAATAAGTTGAAAATACATAAAACTAAAAGAATTGAAGATTTATAGAACAAGAATTCAAAAGTAATGAAAAATTAAAATAGTAACATTTTGAGTTTGCATTAATCGTGAATGGGCGTTTTATGAACTTTGAGTACACTGATTCGAATCAGGTTTTGAGATTAAGCATGCCAAACTTGGATACTAGGAAATGGAAGTGTTTCTCATCCAAGGCCTTGGTGAACAAGTCGGCAAGCTGAAATTCTATATTAACAAAACATAATTTTATCTTACCTCTTTCGACATGGTCCTTAATGAAATGGTACTGGACATCGATATGTTTTGTTTTGGTATGCTGAACTGGGTTGCTTGAAATGGCAATTCGCTCTTTGAATCGCAGTATATAGGGATTTTGTTGAACTAGAAGTCGTAATGCTTGAGTTGTGTGCGAATCTAAATGACTTGTGAGTGGCAGCTTGCGGCAGCAATGTACTCGGCTTCCGCGGTGGATGTGGAGACGCAGTTTTGCTTCTTGGATGACCAACTTACTAATTTGTCTCCCAAAAATTGGATGTGGCCTAAGGTGCTTTTCCGGTCAAGCATGAAGCCAGCATGATCAGCATCTGAAAAGATAGTTAACTCAAAACCTGTATCCTTAGGATAACATAGGCCAAAATCAGCAGTACCTTTTAGATATCGAAAAATACGTTTAACGACACTAAGATGAGATTCTTTGGGTAAGGCCTGATATCGAGCACAGAGACAGGTAGCAAACTTTCTATCCGGGCGACTAGCTGTCAAATACATTAAAGAACCAATCATGCCCCTATAGTTCTTAGAATCTACCGCCTTACCGGAAGAGTCAACGTGTACTTTAGAACCGGGAGACATTGAGTTCCAATCTATGTACAGTCCTCCATGTTGAATTTATTCAACATATCCGATATGTACTTCGATTGGTTGATGAATATTCCTGTCGAAAGTTGTTTAACATAAAGACCAAGGAAAAACTTCATCATTCCCATCATGCTCATGTTGAACTTGACAACCTTGAGTGTAGAGAAGTTCTTACAGTATTGTGCGTTTGTCGACCCAAAAATGATGTCATCTACGTAAATTTGTATAAGAAATATATCATCCGCTTCCCTTTTGATAAAAAGGGTGGGATCGATTTTACATTTCGAGAAACGGCTACGAACTAGGAAATCGGTCAGACTGTCATACCATGCTCGTTGGGCTTGTTTAATTCCTTACAGAGACTTATTGAGGATGTAGACGTGGTGAGGCTTTTGCGTCGTTTATGAATCCATTAGGCTTAGATACGTAGACATATTATTTTAGAAATGTTCTAAATGGCGTGAGGCGTGGCGTGACGGCAAGGTCAAGCCTCAAACCTTAGAAGTTTTTCAAGGCGTGCCCTAAGGCGGATATATATCTATATATATATATATATAGTGGGAGGTTCATTAACAAATCAAATCAATGTTACAAACTATGCAAACTCGTACAAATCAATATAAAAATATAAAAAATTCATATGTTTGTTACATAATGTAAAAGTTGCACATGTAATTTAAGATATTATTACACATGTGTTTGTTTCATAATGTAAAAATTTCACATTATTTGTTTTCATAAGTTTTAATTTTCTTTTTTTTGTTTATTTAAGTCCTAGCTCTTGTACATAATTATTATTTATCGTGCACGATATATATTAAAGTAACCCCACACCTTATAAAATAACGCGTCGAAACGGCCATAACATGTTGTAACGCGCCAAAACGCGTTATGATGCAAGCCAAGCCTTAGAGTGGAACCATAGGGGTTAACGCGGGCGGTGACCCCAAGCCTTGACGCCATAACGCGCCATAATGAGTTATTTAGAACATACGTAGATTTGTATAAGCAATATATCATACGCTTCCCTTTCGATAAAAAGGGTGGGATCGATTTTACCTTTCGAGAAACCGCTACGAACTAGGAAATCGGTCAGACTGTCATACCATGCTCTTGGGGCTTGTTTGAGTCCGTACAGGGCCTTATCGAGGATGTAGACGTAGTGAGCCTTTGCTTCATTTATGAATCCATCAGTCTGAGAGACGTAGACTTCTTCTTTCAAGACACTGTTGAGAAATGCGGTCTTGACATCCATTTGGAAGACAATGAAATTCTTGTGAGTCGCGTATGCCAAGAACATGTAATTGCTTCTATGCATGCCACGCGTGCGAAAGTCTCGTCATAGTCAATACCTTCTTGCCGACGATATCCATTTGTGACCAGCCTAGCTTTATTGCATATGATAATTCCATCTTCATCTCGTTTGTTCTTGAAAATACATTTTATGACGATGATGGTCTTGTTGCGAGGGCGGGGGACGAGTCGCCAGACTTTGAGGCTTTCAAATTGATTGAGCTCTTCTTGCAAGGTCGTAATCCGATCCGGATCAGTCATGGCTTCCTCAACTGTTGTGGGTTCAACTTTGCATAAGAAGGATGTGGACAAGCAATTGTTTGCCGAAGTTGATCTCGTCTTGACTGGTTTGGATGGATCTCCAAGAATTTGATGTATAGGATGAGCGCGAGTCCATTTCCTTGTGTGGGGAAGCGGTTGTTGCGGGGACTAAGCAGGATTTTCATCAATGTAGGTGCCAAGTGGCTGATCCTGAACAGTTTCCAGCGCGAAGCTATTTCAAAGGGGTGAGTCGAACTGGTGACATTCTTGAGAATTGAGGAATCGGGAGGGTGGGGGGGGGGGAGGATTGCAGTGTTGGACTTGCGGTTGTAGCAGGAATGGGTTCGGTAAGTGGATCCGGTTGAATCGGAATGAGGGTTGGAATGTCATCTTCGACAACCATCTCATATGTGGTCGAGGTGGTTGATTTAAGTTCGGAGGAGAGCGGTTCAGAGGGAATTGGTTCCATTATAGGCTTGGGTATTGATGTAGGATTTTGTTGGGAAATGGGAGTCGCGGGCATGGAAATGGTTTCAGATTATGGTTTAGGCCCGAAAAGAATTGTGGTATCGCCGACTTCCAAAGCTGGCGGAACCAAAGGATTGGTCTTTGGAGCATATGGTCCTAAGTAGACCGAGTAAAAGAATTCGAACAGGTCGTCCAAATCAGATGTTGTGGTTTGGAAGAAGATGGTTGATTTGGATGTTTGGGTTAAGAGAAGGTTCTGAACAGAGGTGTTCAAAAGAGAATACTCCATATAGCATGGGTCCAAAACTGTGTTGTTCGGGAGCCAATTCGGCCTTGTCGTCAAAGGAGACATTGACACTTTCCATGACACATCGTGAGTGTTTGAGATAAATCCGGTAGGCAGTGGATGTGGGAGAGTATCCGAGGAAGACGCCTTTGTCGGCTTTGGTGTGAAGTTTACCATGATCTTCTTTGTCATTGAGAATAAAGCAGCGACAACCGAAGGTATGAAGGAAGTGAATGTTGGGAATACGGTGGTTGATCAGTTCATACGGGGTTTTGTTGAAGTGTTTGTTGATGATGAATCGGATTTGCGTGAAGCATGCGTTATTGAAGGCTTCGGCCCATAGAGAATGTGGAAGCTTTGAATGGACTAGCATGGTGCGTACAGCTTCTACAGGTGTACGGTTGTGTCTTTCCACTACACCATTTTGTTGCAGAGTCCGTACGACCGAGAAAGTTTGTGTGACGCCGATCGAAACGAGGAAATTGTTGAGTATGCGATTCTTGAACTCCGTGCCGTTGCCCGTTCGAATGGTTTGTATGGTAAGCTCTAACTTGACTTGTACACTCTTGATGAAAGCAATGATGAGTACGAAGGCTTCATCCTTTATGCGGAGAAATTAACCAATCGAACTGTAGCAATTGGGGTTATGGAATTTCAGTTTATGGGGGGTAGTATGGGATCTGTAGTTGGTCCCAGTGTATCATGAGAAGTCATCCACCATGACAAGGACGGAGTTTTTGCCGTGGATGCTTTGAGTCTGCATTGGGCCGAATAGATCCATGTTGATGGGTTGGAGTGGCCGAGGGCCGTGCCATGTTCCAGTTTTGATTTGTGCGAGGCTTTCTTCATCTTCCCCCTCTCGCAAGAGGCGCAAAGATGTGTCTTTTTGAACTTCATTTTAGGTAAACCCGCGACCAACTCTCCACTAGCAAGCTTGTTGATATTCTTGAAGTTGAGGTGGGAAAGTCGGCGATGCCAAAGCCAGTTTTGCTCGTTTGAAGCCTTTGAAAGAAGACACACATTGGTTGGCATTTGGACTTTAGTCAGGTCGATGTTGTATAGATTGAATTTGCAAGAGTCGGCCAATAACTCTTGTCCGCCGTATGTGCGAATGCTGCAGTGTTCGGATCGGAAATTGACCTCAAGGTCTTTGTCATAAAATTGGCCAATATTGAATAGATTGTGGCCGAGTCCTTCGACATAGGATATCTTCGAGATTCTCAGGTTTTCTTGGACAATATCGTCGTAACCTTTTATTGGCGCAGAGTGATTGTTCCAAAATTGTACATTTCCACCATATTTAGTAGTGTAGTTGGTGAGTAACTCCTTTTGTCCAGTCATGTGTTTGGAGCATCCGGAATCTAAGTACCACACATGAATGGCCAACAAAAAATCAGACAGGTTTAGGTACCCATTTTAAAATGGGTCATTCAGGGTTAGTTGACTTTGCGAACATTGGTACCCACTTGGATCGGGACGTAGTTGCATTAGTCAAAGGCCTTTTGGGAACCAACTTGAAAATAGGATTAGAATCATAAGGATAAGATTGATGATACTCATAAGATGCATGCAGATTAGAGTGATAATGATAACCATAATCATTTAAGTGCACAAAGTCATTCACACCAGAATTAGAGCAACATATTTTATTTTGAGAAAATTGCAATAAATGTCGAAAAGAATGAATCCTGTATGGAAATTTAACACTTCTTTTAGGATATTTGACATTTGAAAAATTAAATCTAGTGTTCTTATTGTGTGGTGATGACTTTGATTGACTTGTGTCTTTTGCAACCCAAACTTGCTTTATCTTTAGAGGGCGTAAAGCTGAAACATCAAATGGATCATGATTAGAATTTATAGAGTGATGTGAATTGGTCTTTTGAAAATGCACAATATGATCCTTATTTTGAGAAAAAGGAGGTTTTGAAGAACTAGTAGAACATTCATTTTCTACTTCAGGAATCAATACTGAGTTTATGGGTTGTTTGCCTTTGTCCAAAAATTCCTCATGACTTGAAAATGTACGATTAAAGTAAAATTGATCAACCGTTTTATTTGGACACACTTCAGAGTTAAGTAATTGTGAAAAACTTAGCTGTTCATTGGATGAATTTGCTCTTCGTCGGCCTCGAGTTCGACATCTATTTCTTCGAGAGTCAGAGAAGTTCGATAAGTGAATGAGAAAAAAATCATCCACTTCATGAGGTGAAGGAATGGTACGTTCGATTTTTAAAAAGTTCTCGAGAACACAGTTTGGTTGATGTGTGCTAACGAAAACTTTACATGAAGATACGTCGCAAGTTTTGTGATCAAAGCTTCTTTTTCCTTAGGGAGTATTTTGTTTTTTCAAAACTGTGTTTTCAAGTCTTTAAACTTTTGTGATCAAAGCTTCTTTTTCCTTTTTCGATGAAGAACGTTCGTATTCCAACACCTTTTCAAGTTGAATGATATTCTTTTCTAAGAATAAGGTGGGAATGTATGGTTTACAAGTTGGAGGTGTAGTTTTATGTTCTTCTTCGGTGTAACAAGGAAAATAATTGTTTGGAAGGATTTCATTAGAAACGGGATTTGATGAAACTTTTTGTTCTTCCTATTCCAATCTTCCCTTCTCTCTACTTTGTTAGATGACCTCATAAATTGAATTTTATAATTTGGACCAAGGTCTAGATACTCAACTTTATAAAGTGTTGGAGTGTTGTATCGAGTCTTTGCTAAGCGTTTTTTATTTTCAAATCCTAAGTCAGCCTTTGAACATAACTCTTTAGGTGCGTCTAGGTGAATCGGTTGTTCCGTTTGACCTAATTTATACAGTTTGAGTTCCAAAGCCGTGAGTTTTTCAAGAAGATCATTTCGTTGGATAGTAGCAAAGTCAAACTTCGAGGAAAAATCTATGGCTTCACGTTTGGATAGTTCAAGTCTTTTTGTGAGGTCCGTAAGTTTTGTTTTTAAATCTTTGTTTTAAGTCTCAAGGTTGATATTTCTTTTTGAAGTACTTTCGACTCACTTATGGATGATGCAAGTTCGGTTGTGATAATTAAGAATTGGTTGTGATTATTTTCTAATCATGCCTCTAATTTGGAAACCAAGAGTTTTTCCGTTTTCAATTTAGATTGCAGATTTTGCAATTGAATCATCAAATCATTCATTTGAGCAATGAATTGAACATAGTCAAAATTAGTTACCTCGGATGCGGTGTCGAAAGCGTGTGCCTTGGTATCATCATCAGAGACATCCGCTTCATTGGTTCTTGCCATTAAGCTGAAATGGGCTTGAGGTTCGTTGTCATGATTGGACTTGTGAAGCTAATATTCATCTTCCTCCATGAGTACCTTTTCGGCTCTTCTTGCTTTGCGAGCATCAACTTGTACGCGCAGTAGCTCGAGTCCTTGACCACTGGATTTTCAAGAGTTGTAGAAAACACTCATTTCTCCTTTGAACTTGTCCTCGGGTTTGAAGGAAGGGAGTTTGTCTTCAAGGCGTAGTTTCGATCCGAACATCTCTTTCCGCTCATGAATTTTGGATCCCGAAGTAAAACGTTGTTTGTTGGAGGAAGGTCGACGATAGAACTTCTTTGGAAAGCTTGACTAAGAAAGACCAAGGATTGCTTGAGTTGCTCGATTTCGGGATCAGAGTCATACCCTTCTTCTTCTTCCTCCGTGTTACGAACTGGGTTGTCTTGTTGGGAGCTTCGGGTGAGTGGCGGTCATGTCTTTCTTCTTGGTGTTCTTTTGCAACAAGGGCAAATGGATCGGAAGCTTTAGAAGTTTTCTTGTTGGCAGTCATGACTTCAACTACTTCTTCTTGTTCCTCGGCAAAGTCTTCATTTCTTTTTCTCTAGGTTTCATTCTCTTTCTCGCTTCCTTGGGAGTAGTGCCCCATCCGAAGCACGCCAAACGACCGACGCTGGCTCCATACCCCTAATGGTAAGCAAGATAGAAAAGCTATCTAATAACCTTGCTTCTGCTCGCCGCTGGCGCACCTCTGCTTCCTTCTAGCAACTACCTGCTACGATAGAATAGACATATATACTGCTTATAGTTGCCAGTGCAGCTCTGCAGGGAGGGTTAAAACCCCACTTTTTGGCGACTTTCACTTTCAACCCTCTTCGTCTTGTTCCAAGGTTTCATAAACTTCGTGAAGATCTAGTTCAACTAGAAATTTACTATGCTTAATTTGATTAGTAAAGCGACGCCATTTGGGTTGTAGGTTGCTGAATAGTTTCACGTTGTTTTCGATCTTGGTCTTTCCGATATCATTCTTGCTATGTTCATTGAGCAGATTGACGAATCTCTCGTAAGTTTCCAAAAGACTTTCCCGTTCTTTGGCTTTGAATTCTTCTTATTGAGAGATGTAGTTGGTGATCTTGAGTTAATTGCCAATCTTTGTTCCAAGCATGAGGTTTTCGATTTGTTCCCACATTCCCATAGCCGTTGCTCCATGGCTATCAATACTCATGTAAATCTCATTGGGAAGACTTTGGAGAAGATAGGATTTGGCAAGTTGGTCACCTTTTGCAATACGTTGTTCGTCGGGTTCATACTTGGACTTTGGTTTGAGCTCTAGTGGAGCCGAAAGAGGAAGATCTTTGTTTGGCACGACAGGGAGCTCCCAATATATCGGAAGTGATGGACCTTCGGTGATGGATCGCATAATTTCATCCACATAGTCATTGCAATCGATGAAGTCAAGGAAACAGTCTTTCCATTGTGAATACTCACCTCTGAATAGGACCGAAGGACGAATATCGGAGCCAATGGCCATGGCTTCGTGAGTAGTCAAGATGTACTTGATGAGTTTGATCACGATCGTTGAGTTTTGAAAGGGTTTTACGACAAACTTTGGAATAAAAGTTTTTAGAAAAAATATTGTTTTCTCGGGTCAATTGGTGCGAGGAATGAGGAGCTCGAATCAATAGGGTTCGAGGACTGGGGATCTAGTATCAATAGCGTTCGAGGACTGAGGGTGTCGGGTCTAATGGGTGCGAGGAACTAGTTGAGAACCAGGTTTCTCGGATGAAACTATGTCGAGAACAAGTTCCTATCTCGAATTATCCACACCCATCCTTCCCGATACCTCTCAAGGAAAATCTCGAATTGGATCCTAAATTGACGGGTTAGTGTGAGCTTATCCATGCGGTTATGCACTCTTCGAATAGGAATCCATTTTCTGAAAGATCCTGGCTTTCGTGCTTTGGTGGGTCTCCGAGATCCTTTCGATGACCTATGTTGTGTTTAGAAGAAATATTATCGAGTGCTTAAATGTGAGATCCGGAAATTATCAACTTGGTTTTTGATGAAAATTTAACGAATATTTTAAAAGAAAGATAACCAGGGTTTTTTTTGACTAAAAAGGGCTGCGAGTAACAGAGTTCACGACTCTTTGTATGGACAAGAATGGTCGGGTTGTCAATTTCCCAAAAATACTAGAGAAATAATTTTTAGCAGAAATTAAAAATTGATTCAAAGACTTGAGTCTAAAGAAAACGATAACAAAGTTTTCTTGACTAAAAAGAGTTGCGAGGAACAAGGTTCAAGAGTCTTTTTATGGACAAGAATAACTAAGTTTTCAATTTTCCAAAACGTCAAGATTGAATATTCAGAAGTTTCAAATAAAGATTTATCAAAATCTATCCTAATTGCTAAAGTTTCATGACTAGAAAAAAATGTAAGGAACAAAGTTCTTGAGTTTTTCTATTAACAAGAAGGTCTAAGCAATCAAATATGAATAAGATAAATTTTTACCAAATATATTAATTACTAAAAGTTTCTTGACTAGAAAAAACTGCAAGGAACAGAGTTCTTGAGTTTTATATGGATTAGAAAGTCTTAAGTAATAAAGATAAATAAGGGTAAAAAAACTAAATTTTGTCAAATTTTAAGATTGTGAAAAAAAACATTGTCGGGTATGTATGGTCCGATAAAGTTATTGTTGTTCTCGTGCAGTTGGGTCCGATAACCTAGATTCTCGGATCTAAAGGGTCCGAGAACTTTGAAGGTTGATGATGAGAAAGACCCAGAAAATTAAAGCAAACCATACAGATCAAATCGAAATCTTAAATTTACTTTAACAGAGAACTTCCTAAGCAGAAATCAAATGGATGCGATAAAAACAAAACCCAGACCTTCGATGAACTTAGGATGCGATAACTAGAAAAATACGATTTTAATCGTCTAAAACCATTTGAAACAATTTGAAAAATTGCAGATCTAGTTTTGAGGATGAAACGAAGATATCACTTGTAGAAAAATTACCAAGATCACAATTTTGAATGTTATTGAATGAAACAGAAGACCTTCAAATGGAAAAAAAATGAGTAACCTTAAATTCAAGAAGTCGATTAGAAACAAGTCAAAAGTCTGATCGGAGGCTCAGATACCTATTGTGGATCCCAGATTATCAAGTAGAATTGGTTAATATAAGCACATAATGAATAATACGATAAATATGAAAGAAAACGTATGTCAGATGTCTCCCTTAGTAATCGAATTACAATGTTATCGCATGCAACTAAACTATCGATTACAATAATGCTATTCTCTTTTTTTTTCTTATGAACCCCTAAGCCTCTATTTATATTGCAATGAAATATGAAATAAGGAAATTAGGAATAAGACATCATACACTTGCCTTTTCTTTATAATGAAATCCTTTCCTATTTTGACACAACTAAATAGTTTCCTACCAATAAAAATAATCTTTATTATATATATAAAAATAAAAACTAAGATAAACGACATGATACAATAAAAATAATAACCAAGAGAAATGACATGGTACAATGATAATTGAGAATTCCAAAATATTAAATTGTGATTAAATTTATGTGATGATAGTTATGTAGAATTGGATAGGTTAGGTTTTGTTCGCTTTTAATTTGAGTGATGTTCATAAAACTCAAAAAGACGAAGGACGAAAATAATCTTTATATATATATATATATATATAAGTAAGAATTAACAGAAATGACATTACACAATGTGGATTAAGAATTTGAAAATATTGAATTGTGGTTAACTTTGGCCATCCGAAATTGATAAAAAGATAATATGTTGGAACACGGGGTTGATTATATAAGGAGAATGATGTCAACTTATTTTAGCATTTTTTTATGTATTGATTTTGTTTTAATCCATTTTGGATTAAATAGTCAATTTTAGTTACATATTCTTGTATGTTAAAAGGATATTACTTTATGTTATACAATTAATAGAATACACTTATTTCATTTCATGTTGTTTATCTTTATATCTTTACATAAAAGTAACAACAAAAAGAAATGATATGATACAATGTGGATTGAAAATTCTATTATATTGAATTGTGGATAACTTTAGCTATCTTGCATTAATAAAATGATGATATGTTGGAGCAAATAGGCGATTATATATGGAGAGGAATGTCATAAGATTTACTTGATTTTTTATTTATGATTACTTTATTTTGTTTCAGATTAAATCTTTATATATATAAAAAAATAATAACCAAGAGAAATAACATGGTACAATGTGGATTGAGAATTCCAAAATATTGAATGGTAGTTAACTTTTGTCATCCCACATTGATTAAAAAGATGATATGTTAGAACATGGAGGGTGATTATTGAAGGAGAATGATGCCAACCTTTTTCAACATGATATTTTATAATATCGATTTATTTTAATGTTGTTTATCTTTGTAACACCCGGAAAATTCTAAGGAAATCATATTATTGAAAAGATCCGTCTTTATGAGTTAAATATTTACTTAGATTAAATCTAAGTCATTTTGATGAATTTTTTATCCCAAACTTAAATTTTTGAAGTTAAATGGTTTGTTTATGAAGAGGTTTGGATTAGATGCGGCTAGACTTGAAATAAGGGACTTCTGGACAAGTTCGAATGCCAAAGCGGGTTCTAGTGCAGTTAAATTAAACCCGCACTAATAGTCGCCTTATCCTCTTATCGGACAACCTCTGGAGACCAGGCGGGTTTTAAAGCGGCCAAACCTGCTTAAACCACTGCGTGGGTGACATCAGGAGGCCGGGCGGGTTTCTGGGCGACTTAACCCGCTTAAGAAGTCGCCCGAGTTGCAATTCTAGCCTGTTTGCTTCTAAAAATCGATATTGACCAAGTTTCTCCACCGTGTTCTCATCCAACTCATTTTTCTTCTTCTTTCCTCCATTATTAACGATTTTGGAGCTTTAAATACTACATCACCAACCATCCTAGGGTACTTACTCCACCTTGAAGGTAGGAATTTAAGACTTGTTCATCAAGATCTTGTTGTTCTTCATCACTTCCTCCATTTCTCAAGTTTTGGGAGTTTTCTAGGGTTTCCTTAAATACTAGTGTTGTGAGTTCATCCTACCTTTTATAAACTATATACATGTTAAAATGATACATTCCTTCCTACAAGTTTAATTTCAAGTATTTTTGCATTTGGTTGATTTTGATAAATTAGGTCAAACTTGGGACATTTGGGGATTTTCATTGTATTGTTAAAATGAGTATGAGGAATAGTTTTAAATACTTGATATTAGCTTACTTCTAAGTAATATTGGTTTTAGGACTCAAAACCACTTTGACCTAACTTTGGGAATTTTATCTGTTGAGAAATGATATTTGTACAAAGTATATATGTTGAGAAATCATTAGTATGTCTAGATTGACATATTAAACTTTATGGCTAGAATGTGATGGATCCATAGGCATATAAGTCGGTTTATATTATTTTGGGCATAGAGTATATCCTTTGCGGAATATTAATTTAGAGGGAACAAGGTAAAAATTCGGATAGGGTTGAACTTGGAACCTCTTTGGTGAAAGACTTGGATAGAGTTGAGCTTATTGGCATATCTAGCTAAATAATTGGATAGGGTCGATGTTATGTGATAATGTTTGGCTAAAGATCCGGATAGGGTTGACGCTAAAGATACATTTCTCTACTTAGGGGTGACACGTAACCTCGAAATCTGGCTTACTTGTTTCTTCCGCCCCTACCAAAGGCTAGACGGGACTCCCCCGTTAATTGTTGATGTCTTACACCCTCCCAAGGGTAAAGACATCTTATTATCTTGCATTAATCAATTTGAGCCACTTTTATGATTTTACAATATTCTTTAATGCTTTAATCATGCATTTTGTTCTCACTAGGCGTTAAGCCTAACATTTTTCTCAAATGACATGTATATCAGGTGATCGTGCTAGTGGGTCTCCCAAGGTGAGGCAGCGAGTAAATGGAAAACTAGATTACCACGTTGATTCTACGAATACCGTAACCTCTTCTAAGCTTCGTTGATTCGTTCGACGAATTCCGAATCGTAGGCGTCAAATATCGAATTCAACAGAGAACTCAAAATTTGGGAAGAAAGCCGAAAGTCTCTAAAATCAAGAAGTATCCATCCATATTACATAAGAAATGTTTAAATATGAAGGCAAAATAAAACGGACCTAAAAAAGATAACGGGCCGAACATAAAAGCCCAACAAAACAAGCCCAAAATGACAAAAAAAACTAAAACGTCCATAAGGTCCACTTAAACAACTTTTTTGGGGTTCAAAAGTTTGTTAGGCCCCTTTGGGTTTAACCACGGCGTGCTCCTCTGAAGTAGCTTCGATTTGCCTGGTTGACGGCCCGAAACGGACCCCCGGATCAAAAGTTATGGCCATTTAAGTGCGACCCTGTTTGGTGGCCCGATCATAAGCCTCCAAGAACATCAAGGCCCGATCCTCCACGTCCAAGCCCACATCACAAGGGTTGAGTGAAATGTTTTGTCGGTTGAGGCAACTTTTTAGGCTTACACTTTCTAATGTACATTTTTGAGTTACTAGATCTATTGTTTTAAGAATATTAGCTACACAATAATCTATATTTCGGTTTCATGTAGATTAATAGGTTGTTTTTTTAGTATCTATCTGTTGATGTAAACTCTATTACACATTCCCTATTATTCGGCGATCCTTATGTCATTAAGCTTTATCCCGAAAATTATTTCGATTTATATTGTCTCCGATTTTTAGGGTGTTACAAGTTGGTATCAGAGCTCTAGTTTAAGCGAACTAGGTATGAACCTAAGATGCCTAGTCTTAAGCTAAGATTTCTAAGCATTAAATTGTACGATGTGGTTAGAAACCCTTAAGATAGGAGAGTAATAGAGTCAACGGAAGTGCACTAATCATGAATAGCGACTTTGATTATGAGAATTCTTATATGTATGATATATTCAACATATCACGTAGCTAATGATATTTTGAGTATATTGTTATGTAAGTATGCTTATCTGCCTATACTTACGATGATTGATGAATTTATAGTACGTTTCTTTATGTTAATTTGGTATAGCCTGTTTCTTATCTCCATTCTCGTATGTGTGGCAGTCAAGCATGGTGAACACTCAGAGTGGATAGGAACCCTCACCGCGTGGTCATGGAGCGATTGAGTCCACAGTTGACCAACCTCAACGGGTCACATCTATTATTCCACCTATACCGAACATGTTGAGGGGATGGGTTGAGACTATTCCGCAAAACAACATTGTTACTTCAGAGCCTGTTATGGAGGAACCAACTTCCGAGACGCACATGATGGACAATATGATAAGGGCCAAGAATTCGGCTATGGCTCAACAACACGAAACGTTTCTGAAAATGTTTGAAGAGCAGGATGCTAGTAACCGAAGGCATGAGGCGGTTGACGAGAATGCCATGGGAGGTTCTGGAGGAAATGAGAATGGTAACGGCACTGAAGGGACGACCATGGGTGGAACTAGGCATGCGGAGAGAAGTTGTTCATACAAGACCTTTATGCGCCCGAGTTTTCCGGTTCCGACGATCCGGTGATTTGTATAAGATGGATAAGGGAGATCGAGCAAGCTTTCGGCTCGAGTAAGTGTGAAGAGAAACAAAAGGTGAAGTTCTAACAACGATTAACATTTTTCCGGTGTTAATAAAGACTTTTAGCGGTTGGAAATTTACCGTTGGGTGAATTAAGAAATGATTTCACTATGACCATCAATTGCCAAAAAATAAGAATGAATCAATGATGACGCGAGTCACCATAAAGGTAGTACGAGTCTTTCTAAGGTTGGGAGGCAACTTGGAAGACTACTCTAAGACTTCATCAGTTACGCTATTGTTGGAGTAATATGTCGGGATGGGTTCAGAGATAGTAATCAGCGTGTGTGTTTTTTTCCCTTTCCAACAAGGCAGTGCAGACTTAAAGTGGTATGGTTTGGTTCAGTACTAGATTTCGAGGACAAAATCATTCTAAGGTTGGGAGGATTATAACACCCTATGTTTTTGATAAGGAAAACACTTAACGCAAGCCCCGTTCGGTTAAGGAACATACATATATCCATATACATAAAGCATAATTATGTTTGTATATATTAATATAAATAAATAAATATAAATATAATATAAATAGATTTAGATTATTGATATTATACTTGATGGAAAGGTGGGGGACCTTTTTGTAACCTTAGTGGAAGAAAGAGGGTTTTAGATGACAAAACTAATTAGAAGTTGTAGGTTTTACTAGAGTGTGATGTAAGCCACAATTTGTTCTTTGTGTGGTGCCTCAAGAGTCGGCAATGCCTGTGACGCCCTGTTTTTTCCTTTTCTTTTCTTTCATAATCTTTACATATGAAGAAGCGTGCTAATATACGACGACTATTCTAAGAACTATGATCTTCATCTTTTTCTTCCCACGTCTTATCCTGATATTAACCTGAAATACATATATGGAATACGTAAGCTTAAAGCTTAGTGAGCAGTTATGGTTTCATGATGAAATCATCTTTCATAAAACATATCATTTGAGTACATGATTAACAATTCAATAATCATGCATAACAACACCGATTCATAAACCATTTCTATGAAAACATCATCTTCTTTTAATGTGCGAGATCTCATATGTGTAAGTATGTCAAACATTCTCAACAGGATCCTAGATCCTTGGGGTTTCGTGAAGGATCTCCCCCCGGGGTTCCACGAAGGATCTTACCCCTAAGGTCCATTTGTAAGACGACCTCCTTTCTTATACCCCGTCGGGTATTTACTAGTCATACTTTCACATGCACAAACTTTTCATACCTCACATGTAAAACACGTACTTTTATCAAAATATTATTTTATGCAGATTAACCGTAACGCCTTATTTGGAGCAGAGTAACGGCTAGAAATGTTGTATAATAACACACTTTATTTTGAGTAAAGCAACGGCTATAAATGTTATATAATATCAGTGTATTTGAACAGAGTAACGGCAAGAAATGTTATATAATAACACATTAATTTGAGCAGAGTAACGGCTAGAAATGACACATTATTTTGAGCAGAGTAACGACTAGATATGTTGTATAATATCAATATTACTTTGAACAGAGTAATGACTAAAAATATTTAATCGAAATACATAAAATATAATTATAACATATATGTATAAAATATAATTATAACACATATGTATTCCAGTAAATCTCATAACATAGGTACCTTAATTGTTTAGCCGCAATGCTTAAATTTACCACCTTAATCTTAGTGATTTATGTTTGAGTTGTGTTTGTTGTAATAAATAATGAAAGGCATGCACATATTTATAGTACATCCGGAAGGACGAGGTGGCGATTATTAAGACAAACGGTGGACGTAAAAAGAATATGGAAATCTCATAAATTCATGGCTTGCTCCCTACGAATGGTTACTTGTATGTATAAGTATATATTAGTAATAAAAATATTTTATTTATTATATAACATTATCTTTATTGAGTATAACTTTGTATACTTAACCCAAATCTAAATATAAACATATATTTGGGACCTACTCGATAGTACATATACATAGACATGCTATTATGATACCTTTTTTTGAGTTAGTATAAATTTTCGTAGTCATATTTTAATTCTTTTTGACATTTATGGTATCTATATTTTCAACGTGTATATATGTGAAATGTGGTGCTAAAGCGATATTTCTATAATCCAGAAAAGACATATTTCTATCGTTTTGATCATGTGACCCTAAATTAAAAACTTTATTCTTTTTTGAATCTGAAAGTGTCATCATGATCTATGTGAATCGCTGAGTCCAAATATATATGAATTGCATAACATCAAAATCCTTTTGAGCACTAAAATTAATATAAACGTTATTTTTAATAACGAATCAGTCCTATAAGTAAAACATCGTCGGTTTTCAAATCTGAAAGTTTCATTGTGATTATTATAAATCGCTGATTCCAAAAGCATATTAGTTGCATTTCATAAAAATCCATACGACTAGTTAATTGGAGTAAAATGATAAAAACTTTTTAAATGAAATAATATTAAAATATTAATATTAATGTTAATATTACATATATATATATGCGAAACGATTAAATCATATATTATTTATATATATATATATATTTAATATTAATTAAATCATATATATATATCTATTATATTATACAATTTTATCTCAATGATTATTAGTCAAATATATCTTTCTCTTATTTATTTTCAAGAATGATATTTTCTAAATCTATTAAATATCTTCTTTCCAACAATACAAATATTTGATATTAAAATCCTAACTTTTACATCTGATGTAAATAAATATCTTAAATTATCTATCAGCTATCAACACAACTATAATATCAAAATCCTTAACATTTATCTTAAAGGTTTAAGGTAAATAAATGGTCATAATCTTGCCATTATTCTAATACTGAAAATTGGGTGTTACAATGCGGGTTTCCAATAGCCCAAAGTTGCGACTGCCCTACCCAGTTTTTTTCTCACTTCGCCGAATTCTCTGTGCCTCACCCTTCATTCTTTCTCTTTTCTCATCTTTCTTTTCTATTCTCATTCATCTCAAACTCTTTCTCACTTTAAACTTTCTTTCTCTAAACTCTCTCCTCTCGCTAGAAAACCCACCATCTCCTCTCGTTTTCTTTCCTTTCTTCCTTCCCTCTTTGGAGTTGTTACTTTTTGGGATAATTTGTCAAGTAATTTTAGAGAGGATCCAACCTAAAGTTCAAGAGTTTATTTAAGAGCTTCAAGATTTTAAGAAGGTAACATTTTATGGATTTTTGCCCCATATTTAAGATCTTGGAGTTGGATCTAAGTTTGAGGTTAAAATTGGTACATTTTGTGTTGTTGGTATTTTAGAAGAAAAACAAAGAAGCCACTCTCTAAACAAATGTTAAGATCGCAAAAATATCGAAGAACATGAAAACTCATAACCAAGTACACTTATCACTATAATAAAATTGGGTTTATAGGATGCGATCAATTTCTAAGGGTACTAATAGACCACTTTATAGGACTTAATTTTTAGGACCAAATAATAAAGTGTCATATCTAAAGACGTCGTGATAAGTTGATAGGACACTTTTCGGCATTTTAACTAGTTTTTAGGACACTTTTAGGCATTTTAACAAGTTTTTAGGACACTTTTAATAAAATAGTCCGTGTTAACAAATTTTATAGGAAAATTTTGAGAAAGTTTCCTATAGACTCATCTTTTTATAGGACACTTTTTCGAGTTGTGTCCTATAAACTTGCTAAGGTTCTAAAGACCAAACCACAACACGAGGACGCGTTGTTCCCAAAAGATGATCAATCCATTCGAGCATGAGTGAGGAAAGGGGTGCAAGCACAACACAACAATCCTCTCTGTGGATTTAACCACAACCATAATTTATTACCCGATAAATGTTCCTAGGATCGATCCATACGCCTTCTAGTTGACCGGTATCTAGTCAAGTCCGCTTTTAAGAACTATATATAATTGAGGACGACATGATAGTTTTAGCCACCATGGAAGCATCTCAATACCGGTGCTCCTAATATTGTGTCTATAATAAGAGTTCATAATAGATACGATCTAAAAAGTCAAGTAATCCATATTCCAAATCAGAATTTAAATCATATTTGAAAGTGAGAAAAAAAACTGAATTGATTTTAAAAAGCACAGAGGGATTATGGAACCAATGTGTTCGGAAGTTATCACAGATTATCCAGACTAGGAAGCCTTATGCAAATGGCTATCCCAGTGTCAAGTAAGTTATGATATCCATACCTGAATAGAAGATGATGGAAATATCACGATCGGATGCCTTAATGTTGATATAGATCACACAAAGTCACCTTTACATAAAACAACAACCCATTACCACTTAGACAATAGCCAACATTTTTAGTTGAGAAAAATAATACTTAGACCAGTGTTTCTACTCATTATTAAATCTAGAGTAGTCTTAGATAGATTTAGATTTTATTCGTATACGTTTCTCATATGGTACATGCCAGATATGCACAACGTACAAACAACGATTGTCGATCAAGTTATTGCACATATCAGCTTCTGTTCCTCTAAACTTCTGATATTTTTCACATACTTAGAAGCAAAATGAAGTTTTAACTTCTGAATTAAAGTTGTAGAACCCTTTCTTACGAATCTAATCACACAAGAATCACCTTATTTGGAGCAATGATCATTTGTCTTTAAATTTTGCAAAAACATAATGCAATCCTCGAGTCCCATATGACTAGTTTTGGAAACTCAAAGTTTTGAGTCATTTAGAATCAGAGCCATCTCTTTGTGTAAAATACAAAGATGTAGTAAACACTTCAAGATTTCCAACAGTATATTACACATGTCATTTGGACCAACGAATGATTTTATATGAGTTTTGTAAACTCATTGTGGTTTCTAGTTCACGCCTGTACAACATACAAATTTTACGACCAAAACAATTTCATTTCAATCCATTCGATATGCAAGTAACACCAATGCTTTTCCTCATCCTAATTAACCTTCTAAGCATAAAATCAAGACACTTTAACCTCATTTCTACAATTCACCATGTGATCCCTAATATTTGCTAAAACCTCAAAGTTTCATACCAAGATCTAAACCTATCTTGATTTCAATGATGATTTTAACTTCAAACAAGCTTCTTTATCTTCAATATTCTCCCAATTTCAAGCCTAAAACAGAATTTCAATCCCAATGATTGATCATTAACCTAAATAAGAACTTCAACTTGGAAGGGGTATAGATTATACACATACCTTTGAGTTTTTAAGCTCCAATCTCTAAACCTTCTACTAATTTTGATGATACCTTGGCTTGATTTTAGAACTGTAGAAGGGATTCCTTGCATAGATGAGAGAAATCGGTCATGAAGAAGAAGAAGTTAGCGTTTAAATGATTTTCAAAATTTAGGGAGTATTTATATTTTCAAATGTTTCATTTTCATCCCTCAAGTCTAGATTCTCAACTTTATATCCAAATAGGTGTAAACTTAACATTTTAAGTTTGGTTTAGTTCATTTTGTACATGTGTGGCCCCTTGTATCGTATTCCACCACAAATTAGTCTGAGGTACAAGTTGGTTAAGCGTAGGGTACAAACACTTAATGCATAGTCTTACCCAAAGTTCACTTAACACGATTTGTATGAGTTAACAGAACACGGTTATTATATGTGAAACTTGAAGATATCTTAAATCCTATCAGATCTTTTAAAATCTAAGAAGCAGTCCAAGGTTCTGTTTGTATTTTTTAAACTCCATGGTCAACATATGATCCTGCTTTTCCTCTTTGTTTTCCTCATTTTGGATTTCAATTCTTTTACTTTATATTCTTAGGCCGATGGTTGCCTACCGGCCTGGGGAACAGATGGGGATAGTTTAACTACAAACTACCTTGGATTTTAATACATGGTTCATGTTTCTACTTATTATTTAGGCCTAAATGTGGTGTTCTCATCTTTACATCAACTTCAAATGCATATAATTTTTATGTATTTTTTATTTTTTGACTAAAACAAACATGGGTTCATATTTGAATATGACCCAAAAGTTGGTCATTTTAGTGTCATCAAAGCCTTTGGTGTAATTGTGATTCACTTGAGATCAATTAAGGTAATAAGAAAAACGTACGCAAGTTAGGTGGTGCAGAGTTAACATTTAAAAATATTGCCTCAATCACCTAAGATCTCTCTATAAAGCGGAAGTCAAGGAGGTCGCGCCCCCTTGCAAGTTTCTAGGGCAGCTCCCCTAGCGGGGTTCCAACTTCCAAGGGGCTGAGCCCCTTGGCGGTGGTCCCCTTGAACCCTGCTTAAGTTATAAAAGACTTAGAAGTTTTACTAAGTGTTGTAATTTTCAGCTATAGATTAGCCATTGCTAAAGGTGTATTAGGGTGTCGTTGAAAGACCTTCAACAGTCGCTGAAAAGCCTTCAGCGAAAGGTTTTAGCTAGTGTCTTCAGCTAGTGCTTAAAGACCTTCAGTGATGGTGTGTAACTGTTCCAGATTTTCAGATTCGGTTGTAACTATTTTTTGGCCTTATCCACTAACAGTTATAACCGTTCAATCGTAAATAACCGTTGGTCTCTCATTTAAATATGTAAAACGAGAATCTGGGTATAAATAATCTTGTTTGCACATCCGCTGACGAGAGGAAACTTAAGAATTATACCAATACAAGATTCGTGAACCCAAGGCTAATATGGTTTAATTGTTGTATTCAAAAAGTGTTTTCCAACACGATTCTTAATATAATCTAGTCACAAAATCATATCCTAAAAACACAATCCTTAAACCCAAAATCTAATTAATATAGTCTAAGTAGGTTTATTATTCTTGGTTCGAAAATGTTGTTTGTTGTTGCTAATTGTTTGATCTAGCTGATCTTGATGAGGGGCTTTCTTTTTAAAATTTGCAAGTGTCTACCATTTTGGTTTTAGTTCCTTCATTGATATGGAAAGATTTGATTCAAAAACACTATTCAAACATTATTTTGTTGATCTTTCTCTCTCCCTCTCTCATATAATAATCCACGTTCCCTTCTCTAAAAAACGATCAATGTGTGAATACACAACGAGGGTCGTATTCATACGATTTTGCACTTCTCGACAAATATATTTTGTTTCATTATTCTAAGTGGTTATTCTATTTTGGGTAGTAAAGAACTTGTTATTCTTAATTCTTAGGCTCATGATAGGTATCGACCATTTTTTGATACTAATCTATTTCATCCATTCCCTGTGCGGTTGTGTATGCTTGGAAAGATGTAAACATTTAAGACTGGGTTGTTGGCTAGATGAAAAAAAGGTTCAATTTCGAGTTTGTTTGTTGTGTGGAACTTAAGCAAATAATCATTTGTTTCCAAGGTGATGATTTCCCGTCTTGAGTGGTTTGTTGTTTCAAGGCCATTTACCATATTCATCTTTAACTCTCTTCTTCTAGAGATTTTGGTCTACATTTTATATTTGTTCCCGATCGCAATTCATTTTTTGTTTGATTTTGATTACTATCATTGCTTATTCACAATGTGCTTCATCTTTATTTTTCCTAATTTGTTCAAACAAAGGGTATGTAACATTAAACGAGCTTGTATTTAGAGAAGGTAATCCATTTTTACAAACCTTTGTGTAGATTCTATTATCCTTTATTCCTTTTCTATAGGTTTGATGTAATTTTGGGATCATAAATTGTAGATTTGAAGTTATTTACTAACATTTTATTTGAATAATTGATATATATATATATATATTGCATTTGATCGAATTTGGTTCAATGAAATAAAAGTATTTGATGATATACATTCGTACAAACCTTGATTTGCTTAAAACATCTGTATAATATTCATTTTGTTGGAGATTTGATCACAACCAATATATATTATGGTAGCAAAGAAAGATGGTTGGTACAGTGTTGACATCTACATTAGTTGTTCTTACTTGAACTTGACATGATGTGTAATAACATTTTCATTTTACATTCCCTTTTCAACTTTAATATTTGACATTTGATTTTAGGGTGTTATATTTGAGAAAGTGACATATTTGAATTTATATCTAAATTTGGAAGAGGTGTTTATGAGACTAAACCATTCCATGGGATTCAATATAAAGTTCAAATATAATTATATTATCCTCTACAAAGAGGATGATTTGGTTCACTACATACAAGTTCTTTGTGCATGCACTTCCTTGCCTACAAGATATAAGCCACAAGGACATTCTTTCTATATAAAATAACCTCTACACCCACTGGGACAAAGGTATAGTTTGTGTACTTCCCATCCGAGACCCTACCTCTACTAGATATTTACTGTATTCTTTTGGTTTTGCTTTACAATCTTTCTCTATGGTTTTTCTATCTTTTGATGGGTTTTGGATTCTTATTTTGTAGTTTGTACTAAAGAATGCTAAAGACAGATCCATTTTTTTAAGCATTGAGTGTAGTTGTAATGTCGTAAATTGCTTGTTTTGAAGTTTAGTACTTTTTGGCGGAAATGATATAAGATGTTTGAAACAATGCATTAGTCTTTTAGTTTGTTCTTTCATCTCTGTTGAATATAGGGTAGGTGATATGCATTGATTATTCAATGCTCGAAAATTCATTTCTTCACTTACAATTAGCTTATTTTTCTTTTTCCCATTTATTATTTCATCGCGCAAAAGTAATGCTCTACCTGTTGTAAGACCATGGATGGCTAACCTAATCTTGTGAACAAGCTATGTATGTTATCATTATGTTGCATCATTGGTCTTGTTTTCTTAATGAAAGAGCATAATTCATGAAAACCAAAGGGATGAGGTAAAAAATAACTTTTGGTAACTTAGAGAACACATTCTAAAGCCCCTTTGAAGATTTGATGGTTGTAGTACTTTATTACTAGGTTGTCTTTTGTACTTTTATACTTTACTGACTCTGGTGTACATAACTTTTGGCCTAAGTTTTCCAATTAATACTTAACCTCCCCCCCCCCCCTCCCCCCCTCCCTCTAAGCTTAATATGAATAAAGATGATGGGGCTTATGTACTTGTCATTCATTATTAGATCTAATCTGATTTTGCATTATATTTTGAAGTTTTTAATTTATGCTTTTATTTTAATGCATAAACTGTGGTAGTTTCTTGAACCTTGTTATTTGCAGGATGATACAAATTTTGAGAACAACCAAGAAATGAATCTCAAATCATAATCCATCTTGCAAATTCTAAAGAGGGAGGAATCATGGAATATGCCATCCCTGTGTTGTTCAATTGAACTTATGGTATAGTTGCAGACCCTCCATTTTGAGTTAAAATCGGTCATGTTCCAAATGTTTCAAACTAATGGCCAATTCAGTGGATTATCATCGGAAGATCCTCACTCACATCTAAAATCTTTCAATAAAATAACATATGCTTTCCTTATCTCTGGAGTTTCTAAAGATGCACTAAGAATTACATAAGAAAAGTCATGGAACAATATGGCTGGATTTCTTTCGTGAAAATATTTTCCACCCACCAGGAATGCTCAGCCCAGAAGCGAAATATGTTTAGTCAAACAAATGGTTGATGAAGCACTACTTGATGCATGACATAGGTTCAAAGAGTTGTTAATAAAATGCTCTCATCATGGAATTTCTTATTATATTCAACTCGAGACATTTTATAATGGTTTAAACCCTATTGCTAAACAGATGTTCGATGCGATATATGGAGGGGTCTTCTTAGCTAGTACCTACAATTACTTGTATGTCAATATTGTTAAGATTTGAGCCAACAATGGAAATTGGGTTGATCCTCATGCACAATAGCAAAAGAGGATCGCTGGAATTCATGATTTAACCTATGTGTAATGTGTGTGTTGTGGATGGGGAACACTCTTATGAATATTGTTCTTACAAACATCCTAAGTAAGAAGAAGAAGTTGACCGAGTATGAAACGGTTGCTCTTATTGAACGATGCAGTGCACTTTTGGCCAGTAGAATACCTCCTAAATTTAAAGATCCGGGAAGTTTTACCATTCCTTGTTCAATAGGTAGGAAGGCAATTCAGAAGGCTTTGTATGATTTGGTAGCTAGCATCAACCTTATGCTAGGGGTGAACATGGTATGGTACCATGTCTTTTTTCAAACACCGTGTACCAACCAATTATAATTGGTACGTAAAAGTTTATACCATGTACCAACCGACTATATACTTGGTACCAACTAAATTGGTATCAACTTTTTTCGGTTGGAACATGTTGGTATGGTTTTGTACGAACTAAAGTTGAAATCACATGCACCAAAACCAACGAGTATCCAAACAACGGATTGATATGTATTGTATTACTTATCAATACAAATACAAGCATTCAAACAATTTTATAATAGAGCCAATCGTTAAAAATCTAATACAAACGGTCATTGAGAAGCGATGACGGACAGTGGAAGTGTGGACAAATTAATAAGGTTGTTAGGACTGGATGAATGAATTCAATCAAGTTCTATCCATCAAAATATGTTGTATTATACTAAACTTTAAATAATAAATAGTTAAAAAAATAAAGCAAGTCGGTACGGTATTACCGTGATGCATGAATTCTAATACCACGTACCAACCAGTTTAGATAGTTGGTACGTTAATACCAACCAAATAAGTTGGTACCAATCGAACTGGTACCAATTAAATTGGTACGATTGGTATAAAAATTGGTTGGTTTATCATGATATAAAATAGACACCCCTATCTTATGCCATTGTATGTTTTCAATACCTTAGTCATAGAAGAAGCTAGCACTATCATTGTTAAACTCCAATTAGCCAACAAATCTATTGCATAGTCAAAGGGAAAGATTGAGGATGTTTTGGTCCAAGTTGATTATTTTTCCGACATATTTCATCATGTTAGACATTGAGGGTGATAAAGACATTCCTATCATTTTAGATAGACCATTATTATCCATTGGAAGAACTTCGATAGATATCAAAAAGGGGAGTTGACTATGAGGCTTCAAGACCAAAAAGTCACCTTTTAATGTTTTTAATTCCTTGAAATACCCTGATGATTTAGAGAATTGTCCAACCATAAGTGAAATTGAATCATTATGTCAGGAGGAAGAAATTAATGAGGCCTTTAAGTTGGAAGAGGATGATGAGGAGGATTAGCCTTGATAGAGAAAGATACAGTCCCATTACATGTTGTAACATTTGAGGTGCTGGAAAATACTAAGGAAAAGAAATTTACATTATCTATAATTTTATCACCTGATTTGGAGTGGAAACAACTCCCATGTCATTTGAAATACGCCTTTCTAGGAGAAGAATGTAAATTTACATTATCTACACTAGATTTGCATTAAGAAAATAAATTGGTGGATATGTTGACCTTAAGGGAATTAGTCCTTTTTATTTGTCAACATAAGATCATCATAGATGATAAGAACTTCAAATCCATAGAGCCACAAAAAAGAATGAACTATGTCATGAAAGAGATAGTGAATTTTTTTTTTGGAATGGATAGAAGTAGGAATTATCTTCCCAATAGCCAGTTGTTCATGGGTTTTAGTCCAGTCCAATATGTTCCAAAGAAGGGAAGGCTCACAGTCATTTCATGGATTATTGTAGGCTAACCAAAACTACCCAAAAGGACCATTTTCTATTAACTTTCATTGCTCATATGTTGGACAGGTTAGTCCGTAAAAAGTGTTAATGCTTCTTGGATGGATACTCGAGATACAACCAAATAGCCATATCGCCAAAGGACCAACAAAAGAACACATTCACTTGTTCTTATGACACTTTTTCCTTTAGATGAATGTCATTTGGAGTCTACAATACTCTCGTAACTTTCTAAAGATGATATGCTTGAAACATCCATACAAATATTTATGGATGATTTTTCTATGTATGGTTCATATTTTGATCATTGTTTGGAAATTTTGAAAAAGGGTCTTGAAAAGTGTGAAGAAACTGATTTAGTTCTCAACTAGAAAAAATGACATTTCAAGGTAAAAAATGGATTGTTCTTGGTCATTTGATGTTACTCTAGAAAAGGTGAATCCAGATTCCATTAATAGATAATAGATCACTCTATAATTTTTATGTTTTGACTTTTTGCAAACTCTAGAGCTATCATGGTGTAGGTTAGTGTCGAACTTGTTGTAACGTTGTTGGATAGTAACCTTCTTTGCTAATTTGAGTTTCAAAGACCAGAGGTAGCTAAGCCTTCATCTCTAGAAATACCAATGAGCTCTGGAAAAATCTTATCAAATATAGGGCTACCTCTAAACAAGCCAATCATAGGGTGCACATAGACCAAAAGGTGGATACAAAGCTAGAACATATTAAAGCATAAGCTGCTAACAAATTTGTGCAACTTTAGACGTTTTGCCGTATCTCACTCCTCCAAGCACCAATAAATATGAGATCAAGTTCTCTAGAAAGATAACACATTGATCTATAATGTTTATGTTTTGAGATTTCCAAAATTCCATATGTTTTATAGTCAAAATCATCATAGAGTTTAGTACAATGGTATTGGACAATAGATTTATTTGTTCTCAAGGATTTTTTTTTTTGAAATAATGGGTGGTATTGTGGCTTTTAGTAAGACATGTCTAACTTCAAATATTTTGTTTATCGCTCACATCAAATGTATTTTTGGAGTTCAAAGTGGCCACAACCTTAGTTCATCTTAGTTCTGGACTCGTTCCCTCTCGAAAAATGCTTCTGAACAACAAAGGATCAAGAAACACAGTTCAAAACCAATACTTCATCAAAGGTAGCTTCTTGCAACTAGAAATAGACTGTTGAAACTCTGTCAAGGATCAAAAAACTTCCAAGTTTAATCCTTATCCTTTTATCTCCTATTGGGCTCTCAGAGTTACAATCTTTGGTGGTTTCGTGGTCTTCTATTTCAACAGATATTTTTGGTTAACAATCATTTTGGGTTTCTCGATTTAGGAAGATTTCTACATTTAATTCAAAGCCTCTAAAGCTTAATGAGCTCTGATTGATCATTTTGGAAGATTTCTTCACGAGAGCATCACGCTGGGCTGGGAGCTTGGAATGATTTGCGGCCATCGAATATTTCTTTCCTTACTTATACTTGCGTAGTTTTCTTTTCAATAGTTCAGGGGAGATTGTTTGAAATATAACCCCATTATGAATGTAAAACTATTGTAAAGAAAATAACATGGAGGAAATATTCTAAGTCTTTGAAGTCTAGGCCCTCACTGAGGATTCCAAGCCTTGAAGGTCAGAAGTTTCAAGCCTTCTTATCCAACGCTTCTGAACTCCTCTAGACAAGCTTCCCAAGGCTATATCTACTTCTTGATTATCTTATCAAAGGGTACCGTGTACTTTTGATGGAATTGTGTGAAGATGATGTCTAGCTCGTCGTTAACTTAACCGATTAAAGAAATCCCAGAGGTAGAAACCCTTTATGCTAAAGGCTCTGATCTCCTCTAGCCTCGCATCCCAGAGATAGTGCTACTTCTGGAATTGAACATTAGATGGCGATAAGACTTAAATACTTTTGTTGGAGAATGGAGTTGCTACATCATGGGGGAGCTACGTAATTGTCATATATAGGGGAACTCTAAGTATTAAGAGTAAAATGGGAAGATAGTATGTCATGTAAAAGTATTTTTCGTTTTATTTATTTTTCTTTTAACACTCACAGGGAGATTGTTGGTCCTAATTCTAGTGTGTAAAGGAAAACTTGAGTATGAAGTAGGAAAATCACTATTTCTTGTATTTCTGTATAAATAGGAGTCTGCTTCCCCATTTGTAATTTGTGAATGTGAGTTGTTCCTGGAAATTAAATAGTCTATCCCCAAATACTCCCATTTCATTTCCAATACTTGTAAGAGTGATGGCCATGATTAATCATGTCAACTCCAGATATCAGATAATGATGAATCTAACACATTAACATCAAAAATCACATCAATGGATCTTCAAATGTAAAATATATTGAAGTGTTTCTGTCTCTACAAGCTCTCTCTCTCTCTCTATACAAATATAAAAGATATGACAATGAAAATCTCTCAAGTTTGTTCTAAGTGTTACCATCAAAGTACATGATCATGGGTATTTATACCCCTACCCTATTACAAAGAGTAAACTACAATTAAGCTCTTGTTGACTTTGTTGACTACAAGCTTTGACTTTCTCGTCTTCAACGTTGTAATTTCGGATACAATATATTTATATCTAACAGTCTCCCCCTTTGTAATTGAGATAACTATTCGGCAAAACAGCTCTAACAATCTCCTTCTTTCTTTGAAGGCGATCAAACTTTATCAACAAACAATCTTCCCCTTTGTATTCAAGCATATTGCATCTGAAGAAAAACAAGCTCCCCTTTATACAAATTAGAATCTTCAGATCAAAATCCTTCAGCTTGAACAACTCTATAGAATCTTTCGGAAGTTTTCATCAGAAACTTTTAACAGTCAACAATTAATCTTTAACTGTAAGGCTCGAAGCTTTGACACTACGTGTACTAAGCTTGTCACCTATGCATCATCAAACAGTTTTAACTTGAAACTTGTATTCTTTTTTTCAACATCAAATCTACAATCTTTGAATCTAATGGCTTTTCAACCTTAGAATCAACAGATTTAGATTCAAACCTTTTAGACATATGAGTACTTTGTTAATCTCTGTCAGCTCTCATTGCTCCCCCTCAACATCAGCATTAAATCTTAGAAGATCTATTCGCATGTGACTTCGTGATCAGTTCTTTGCAAGTGACTTCATGTGTTTGCATGTGTATTTGATATATAATTTCTCCCCCTCATGATGATTAGAAGAATCCTGAGCATCATGGACGATCAAAGACTAAAACATAATAGGTGTATAATAACACAACTATTTGCTCCCCCTTATAAAGATATCTTCATTAGAAAGAATAGAAAATCCAACCCAAAAAGTCTAAATTTGAAAAGGCAAATCTGGAAATTTCCAGACTTGGATGAAACTTTGATCTGCGAAGCTTTAGATCAGGCTTTGTGCGAGGCTCGGATAAGCCTTGTGCGAAGGTTACTGTGCAAGGCTCGGATAACACTTGTGCGAGGCTCGAATGCTTTGTGTGAGGCTTGGATGCTTTGTGCGAGGCTCGGGTACCTCCGCACAAGCTTTGTCCGAAGGTTATGAATTTTGCCTATCCGAAGGCTATGACTTTTGCCTATCCGAAGGCTAAGAACATGAACAGTAACTTCGAATTTGACCTCAAAACTTATCTGATTGAGCTGAAATTTTGATATGCTGCTCGAACAACTACCGGAAACACTTTTAATTCACGAATCTATACCAAAAACAGCCTAGAAATTCACCTTTCAATCCAAAACAGTAGCTTTTTTAAATATACCAAAAACTACGAATTTGATCCTAAACCCAATCTAATCTGATTCAATTCCAAAATTGATTATCACAAATCAATCTCCTATAAAAAACGAATCTAATACGCCTTTGCATCAATCCATCCATAAAATCTCCTAAAATCAATCAAATCAAGAAAATTTTGAAAGACTTCAAAAACTTCAAAAAAAAATTCAAATCTTCATCAAATCTTTGATTCCCACTCTGATACCAATTGTTAACTCCAACTCCAGATATAATAGACAAAGATGAATCTAACACATTAACATCTATAATCACATCAATGGATTTTCAAATGTCAAATATATTGAAATGTTTCTCTCTCTATAAGCTCTCTCTCTCTCTCTCTCTCTCTCTACAAATATAAAAGATATGACAATGAAAATCTCTCAAGTGTGTTCTAAGTGTTATCATCAAAGTACATGATCATGGGTATTTATACCCTTACTATATTACAAAGAGTAAACTACAATTAAACTCTTGTTGACTTTGTTGACTACACGCTTTGACTTTCTCGTCTTCAACATTGTAATCTCGGATACAATATATTTATATCTAACAAATCATATGACGACTATTTTATGTTCACGTTGATTAAATGTTCTTCTATTTATAAATTGTTTTGATCTAAATTTATTCTATTTACATATTTTCTTTGGATCATTAATTCAATATGAGATATATATATATATATATATATATATGATCCAATAAGTCAGTTAATCGGATAAAGATAACTTATTGGGTCAGTTCTAAGTTATTTTCTATATTTTGGCTAAACAAAGAACATTATACGACTATTTATATATTTTACTATTTTGGTTAAAATGAAAGCATGTGGTCTGTGGACACGTTATACATTAATACAAAGTTTGAGTATTTTATAATGACCATATGGCTAAACTTCTCATTAAACAAATTTATAACAAACCTAGTGAAATGTAAATTAGAATGTTTAATAGTTAATAAGATTATAAGTTAGTAGGCGGAGTAGCAAAAATCAAAGGCTAAGAAACTCAACAACCTTAAATAACCCAAATTAAATAACAAATTCAATAACCTTGACAAGTAACAAATAAAAAAGAAACATTAACAAATATCAATACATATAAACCTGTAAAATAACAAAATGCAAAAAGATTTTGAAATATTTTTTAACAAATCAATAACATTTTTTTTGAACGGCAATAACACACACGTTCCCGGGGTATTCGGGATCCATTCGGACACCCGATTAATCCCCGGGGACCAGGACCCACCACAGAGTGGTAGGCCAAGGTCTGGATATCGCCACATGCACTAGTGGGTATTCGAGCCCAGGTAGTCAAGGATACCATCCACTGCCCCCCAGGATGTTACCTTATCAATGGGCCAAACATGCTTTGATATCAAATCAATAACATTATAACAGATAAAAATAAGAAAAATGAGATGACTTTAATTAATTGGATTAGAACTTGAGAACTGGGGGCATTAGAGCTTAATTGATGGGCACGTTATAGACATTTAGCTCAAATTATTTTTACCATCACTTTCTATTTTGATCAAAGCAACGAGTTTATTGGGGGCAAGCGCCCCCTATCCTCCTCCACTTTCCTCTACCCCTGCTGATGTTGGCTCTCAAGCTTGCATCAAGAAGTATTAATAAAGACAATATTGGCAGGTTCTTCAAACTCGGGACTAAATTCCACTCATTAAATCACGAAGAGACATTATGGAGAAGATGACAGAGGGATTAAAAGAAAATTGAGTATCCAAGTAATTAAAGATATGGCAAGAGAATAGGGTCAAAATTTCACTTGAAGTATAGGTTACAAAGGGGACTAAAAAGAAGGTCTGGATTACTTTCTATACTCATATGGGAAGCTAGGACGCATCTACGTGTGAAGGAGATTGGTTTTAGGTAGGATGAGGACATGAAATTTGGAATCATCACGTGAGATTCTTACAAATCATGTCTAGCTTAGTTGATTTTTCCAAGGGCGGTAACATCCTAGGGGTTGTGGATGGTATCCCAATCTACCCGGGTTCGAATCCAAGGGGAGTCAATTTGAGGGTATGAGGAGTATCCAACCCTTGGGCTGGTTTAGTCTTTGACTGGGTTGCCCCAGCCCAGTCTTAAACTGTGGTTGGGCTCTAGGTTCAGCGTAAGCTGGGCTGGCACAACGGCGGATTAATGGGCTGCCCGTGGATGCCCGATACCGCCGAGGAGGTGTGCGTGCGCGTGTGCATGTGTTCATGGTAGTCGTTCGTTGGTTCGATGCCGCTATGCTTTCCAAAAAAAATTATATGATATTCTTGTTAAGGTACATGTTGTGTTATCATCGTGATTTGTTCCTTTCTCTATTAAGATCGTCTGCTTAAACATAAGAGATATGTACTCATGTAAAAAGCCATCCTGGCTAGGTTAGGGACTTGGGATCTTCGTATGAATCGAGTATTATCTGTACACAGGAAATATGCAATACATATAAATAAAAGTTAAATGACAACGAAAAGTATAATTTAATATAACAGTTTTATATTTTTGAATTTTTGTTTCTTTTAATCCTTAGTTGTTCCAAAATTATCAAATGAATAAATATGTTTAAACCGTAAATTTTATCCTTTGACATCCCGTTATTTGTAAATCTTAATTAAAATTCGTGATAACTACCGAATTTTCTTTTACGAATTTTACCATAAGAAAAATTAATGTAATAGTTAAATAATAAGTTAATATTATTATTAGTCCAGTGTAAATGAATTACCAATAAAATGAAATTATTTGGTGTATTATATACTTCAAAAAATTAATTAATATTAGTAAACGAACTAAAAAAATATTGTTTTATTATTTATCGGCCTAAATTATTGTTATCCATCAATTATTGTATGTCCCAATTTATTCCAAATCATTTAACCAATCCAATGATTGGTTGGTATTCTAATCCGAAAGTTGATAATAGAAAATCAAACGATAAATATTTGTCTTCACGTTTTTCGTATGAAATTATACAGATAATCGTTAGGAAACCATCGACAATGTCACGTGTGTATGTTTTTTCTATAACGTGACAAGTGAAAGATTCGTGATAACCGGTTTAACGAACTCATCAAGGACCACATTTTTGGTCTAAGTACAAGCAGTGGATCCACATGGTTCAAAGACAAAAAAAACGTATAATTGCTTCTAGGCTTGAATCTGGTCTTACAATTTACATGTAAACAACTAGATTTAAACTGGTTCTTTCAAGGCCCGGTTATTAGACGGGTTTGGTTCTAAAAAATTTAACGGTTATAATTTTTAGCATGAAACTAATTAAAGACGAGTAAACCTGCTTCAGACGCGGTCAAAGGACTATGTGGAGGCATTTTTTGGAAATTTTATTGCAATAACCTTTATTACTAATATTTTTTATGGTTAAAAATTTATTGAATTGTATATATAAATACAATATATATATACATAGAGAGAGAGAGAGAGAGAGAGAGATAGAGAAAGAGAGAGACATAGAGAGAGACTCGAGTTCAAGAGGAAACTACAAAAAATGAAAAACCGAGAGCATCTTCAACAGTTATGCTAAAATTGATCTAAAATAACATATGAAAAGTGAAAATCTCTAAATAAAATTACACCCAACTCCAACAACTACTATATTTTAGCAATTCTATCATAAATTATATTATTAAAATATTCAACATATTTATATACCAAGAAAAGAAGAAAAGGAGGTTGGTGGAAACTATTAAAATAATTATTTCTCGTTCCATTTAGAGATTCTGTAAATTTAGAGATTTTTTCCTCTTTCTTCCCGTTTCCCTATTTTAGCATAAGGAATACCCGTCGAAGCAATAAAATTGCTAAAATCCTTCTTTTTCCTATTTTAACGTAGCTGTTCGAGATGCTCTGAGAAACACATTAATAATCATTCATCTGCAAGTTTTATCCACATGTATATAAAAGTAATTGAAAACGTTTCTTGGTTTTAATGCATGTGTGCATTTTATCACTTGTGATATATTTTTATTTTATATTTCATTTTCTTTCGCCTGTCCGGCAAAAGATTTTAGATTTGCCGATGAGATAGCATTTTGGGTGTTGGGCTAGTGCTTCACTCGTAGTTTCTTTCCTCTCCTTCACTTTCTAGGCTCACACTGCTAGTGTAGGATTTTTGGCGGGTAATCGCATATGCACACTATTTAGGACTAATTACTTACAATGCATAAAGGCATATCATATAGATGAATTATTATTGGGATATTCCTTAATTTTTCAGTTTTTGGTTTCTTATTGTGTTTCACATACATATATATTTACTAACATTTCATATGGAACATCTCTAAATATTGTCACTTTCTAGTTTTTTATTGAGTTTCAACTACGAAATAATACTCAAATTTCACATGTTACTTTTTTTATTTCACCTCTGAACTTTGATACAAATATCGAAATAAACAAAGTTCATTGACAAAACATGGGAAGGTAGATCGATGAAGTTTCAGAGAAGGGGCGAGAAGGGGCGTACTATTATGGGATTCTAAATGAGGTGATTATCCTCTTCCAAAAAAATGACAATTTTTTCCAATATTGTCCTTAATGTATTTTCTTTTTCCCTTAATTTATAACATTTCATTCAAATATAATCTTCTGTCAAGAAAAGGACGATCTCACATGGGTTTGTAAGGTGAAAGTATAGTGTTTGATACTCTGGTGGTGTTTGTTTTTCCAGAAAGACCTCTTATCAGCCCCTTATATATGACCGAATAAGAGGTAGAAATATTAACGTTGTTTTTTTTCTAGTGATAAGAGGTTAGAACACCTTATTGTATTCTGAATTAATAAATGAAAAATTACCACTTATCACCTCTTATCAATTTGGCCTACATCTCGATTTCTGTCTATCACACCCACCCTCTAGATCTATGAAGCATCGATCGACTTACCGGTCTACTTCATCCTTTGTCTCTGATTCATCCTCGATCTCTCCACGTCAAGTTTTCTACCATTAATACTCGTCCTCATAACCTCTGCAGATGAGCCATCCTCTCCCTCTTCCTCCACCTCTCTTAACAAAACTCTCAATTTGAAGCTTTTGTTCTTGTTGATTTTTTTTCGTTTTTTTAGATATCATATTGACGATTATGAAATGGGTTTTAATATTGAGATACAAGAATCTTAAACCCTATTTCCTATGTGTTCTTCACATTGATAAACCTACAAATTTCCCATTTTTACATTTGTTGATCAATAACTCATAAGATTCCCTGTTCATGATTTAGGTTTTGATAATACCTACTGAGTTGTTAAAATCAAATTGGGTATTTTCTTAAATACCAACTTTGTATTTCCATGTCATTCATAACCATCTAATACTTTAACTTGTGTTCATGTTACATAAAAAGTTGTGGCAGGTTTGATGGAAGGTGTATCAAAATTTCAGTTTTCAAGCTTTACCAATTATTTCATGTTATCAAACTTATTACCAATAAAAGTTGTGAACAATTCTAACATCAAAGTCTTCCCATAAACACCATAAAACTGCGAAAGCCCCAAAAGTGATTATAGAATCGTGACGACAACCCAAGTAATAGTTCCTAGATATCTGAACATAGGATGAAAAGACATTAGTAAAATTATGGGATTCTTAAAGAGTGTTGAAATATATATGTTCTTTAAGACGTTTGTCAGTTTACAAAAATAAACAACTTTATTGATTTAGATTTCAAATTTTAGCACCACCTCTTAAAAAACAAACGTAACATTACTTTCTTAGATCGATATGCAAATTATTTAATGTCTTTCAACTTATTACAAATACTACCATAATCATAATTGCAACATAATGAAAGAAATAGACAATCTAACTATTGGCTAAAAGATACGGTGACAGTTGATTATAATGAATATATATTATTTATATTCCCTTTTTTCAACATAATGACACAATTAATGATTATTAAATGAGGACCAACATTATAAGCAATAATAGTCAACAAAGATGAAACAATCTTGATCATTAACTAAACAAATCCGTTTGATAATAGCAAACATAAATATTTAGATAGACCCATTAAATGCACATCAATTAAATATTATAAACTATACCAATTTCATCTATATAGTCTATTGAATATTTGGTTTAATAAATATATCGGTCGTTTTCTAATATAAAACGCCAATCAAAATTAACGAGCTCTAATCACTTTTCTAAAATATTTAATTCATAATAAATATACCTTCACCATTTCCATAAATATCTCAATTGATTGGTTTGTATGGTGTCTAACATAATAAATAAACCTTCATCATTTTATTAAAATCATAATAAATAAAGAGAGAGGGAGAGAGACGGGTTCAAATGAGAACTCAAATTTGGTTGCGAACGTAAGGACAAAGCAGAGCGTGACACGTGTCATATTCAGACTAAATAATCAAATAAATATTCAGACTGAAAATAGTGTTTATTCAGTCTGAATCACCATTATTCAGACTGAATAAATACTATATTCGGTCTGAATATTTTTTCTTTGATTATTCAGTCTGAATAATCTACATTCAGACACGTGTCGCACTCTCATTTGTCCTCACGTTCATAACCAAATTTGACTTCGCATTTGAACTTTATTATATATATATATAGGGGATTAATCTTATAAACACCAAAAAAGGTTAAAACCTTGAGGACTAATCTAATCCATAGATTAGATTAAATCAAAAGTCATTACAAATATAAACCTATTTGTAATAAAATGGTAACATAAGGGTAGATTTGTCAATTTGTAACAATTCAAATCTTCTTCAAATAACAAATAAGAATTAAATTATTGACCCCAAATAACAATTCAAATCAATTTAGTTTTTCATCTTCATTCTTCTTCAATAAGATTTATATCTCATATATCCTAAATCCTTCCATGGCAAGAACTCAAAACAAAAGTCCACATGAAACAATCTCTTAAAACAAAGTGGTCAGAGAAGATCAAACGAAGGCGGAGACCGGATCTGGAACTACACTGCTTAATTCGATTTTTGTTGGAAATCGTCATTTCCGGTGAAAACCGTATACCCCAACGAAAAAATCTCCATTGTTGGACTCATCTGGTGGATCGACGGGAGGAGGACGGTGGTGCAGGTGGTGGTTTCCGGCGAGATCCATGGTTTCCGACGAGCTCCATGGTTTCCGGCGAGCTCCATGGTTTCCGACCATCTTCTATCTTTGTTTTTGTGAGCTCCATGAATCTGGGTGTTTCATATGGTGAATCGTCTTTCATACGGTGAAACAACATTTTTGTAAAAATATTGTTTTATTTCTTGAGGTGAAATAAGGTAAATACACGTTTTTGTAATGAATTATTATGTGTTTCATAGGATGAATTTGTGTGTTTCATAGGATGAATTTGTATGTTTCATATGGTGAATAGTGTTTCATAAGGTGAAACAACATTTTTGTAAAAATAGTGTTTTATTTCACGCGGTGAAATAAGGTAAATACACGTTTTTGTAATGAATTATTATGTGTTTCATATGGTGAACCGTGTTTCATAAGGTGAAACAACTTTTTTGTAAAAATAGTGTTTTATTTCATGAGGTGAAATAAGGTAAATACACGTTTTTGTAATGAATTATTATGTGTTTCATAGGATGAATCTGTGTGTTTCATATGCTGAATCGTGTTTCTTATGGTGAAATTAATTTGTATGTTTCATATGGTGAATTTTGTGTATTTCACCAATTGAATATATTTCATATGTTGAAATTAATTTGTATGTTTATGGTGAATTTTGTGTGTGAATCTGTGTATTTCATATGTTGAAATTAATTTGTATGTTTCATTTGGTGAATTTGTGTATTTCATATGGTGAAATTAATATGTATGTTTCATATGGTGAATCTTGTTACCAAAATCAAATAAAGGAAAATATATTATTATAAATTATAAAATATAAATATTTGCTGTCAAAATTACCATAATACCTTTTTTATTTATTTATTAAAAACGATCTTCAAAATTAGAGCCATAGGATTAATTTAATCTAAGGTTTAGATTAGTCTTCAGGTTTTTAACCTTTTTTTGGTTTTACTTGATTAAACCCCTATATATATATATATATATATATATAGAGAGAGAGAGAGAGAGAGAGGAAGAGGTTTAAATGAGAACTTTGTAAATTTAAAGGAACAAAGGGACTCATTTGGGACCACATATGATGTGGGTTCTACCAATAAAAAATCATATATGATTTTCAATGGTGGATCCCATTGAATCAGATACGATTTTTTATTGGTGCGACCCACATCATATGTGGTCCCAAATGAGTCTCTTTGTTCCTTTAAATTGGAGGTGTTCTCATTTGAACCCTCCGCTATATATATATATATCATTGTGGTACCTCTAAGATACCCAAGAACTTCTAAACAGAAAGACACAAATGACTCTGATACATACTATGATACCTATGTGATATCACTATGATACCCAAGATACATATACAAGATACAAAAGATGCATATTGTGATACACTTTGTAAAACAATAAAAATACATATTGTGATATACACATCGAAAATACATATTTGAAGCACTTGATAACAACGAAAATAAATATTGTGATAGACTTCGAAAATACACACTATAATACACTTTCAGAGTATGTGAAGGCGAAGTTTTTTGTATGCTGGTATTCGTTGGAGTTTGACGGTAGTGACGATGGTTGATCGGTAATCTAGTATAGAAGGAGAAAACTATGCAGGGGTTAGAGCCTCATATATAACCGGTGTTCATCGGAGCTTGAGGGTGGCAACAACGGTTATAGTCATTCACATATGAACTATTTAATTGATTCACAAGTAAAAATTAGATTCATTTATAGTATTATCATTTTACGATCAAAATCAACATCTTGGTCAAGATCGCCTTTTGGATTCAATTCATATTGAAATAATACAAAATTTGATCGAGAAAGAATTAAAAAATTATATAATTTTGATAACCTATGATTGCAATATATGATCGAGAAAAAATTGAGAGAAAAATTGATGATAGAATTACCATAAAACAAGATTTAATAGAATCGTTAATGGGATCGAGATCATATATTGCCAACCAGACTTTCGTTTCTCTCATCGATGATAAATGGTGTATTAATCATATATGCTTCCTTTAAAAATATTTGATCATGATCTAAGGCTTGGATCACTTCCTTGTTTCTCATAGTACTTCTCATTTGAACTTATCCCTACATATATATATATATATATAGAAAGAAGTTCATGCGAGGACGGTAACAATTTATGAGAATGCAAGGACAATCCCCAGCCAATCATTTTGTACATGAGATTTTTCATGTACAAAATCATATATTCACATACAAAATCATATATGATTAGCCGAGATTATTTCAGCGGCAGAAGTCGCATGTGCTATTTTTGATACTAGTACAAAATCAATATGATTTTGTACATGAAAAAAAATTCATGTATAAGATGATTGACTGAGGATTGTCCTCGCATTCTCGTAAACTGTTATCGTCCTCACATGAACTCGCCTCTCTCTCTCTCTCTATGTATGTATGTATGTATGTATGTATGTATGTATGTATGTATGTATGTATGTATGTATGTATGTATGTATGTATGTATGTATGTATGTATGTATGTATGTATGTATGTATGTGTGTGTATGTATGTATGTATGTATGTGTGTATGTGTGTGTGTATGTGTGTAGAGGCAGGTTCATACGAGAATACTAACTATTTACCAGAATACAAGAAACTTTTTTTATATACAAAATCATATGTGATTTTGCACTAACTGGAATGGACGACTTAAATCGCATGGGAAAAGTCGCCAGGATCATGTATGATTTTGTACTTGAAAAATCCTTCTCGTATTCTCGTAAAAAGTTAACATTCTCCTTTGAACTTTTCTCTATATATATGTATATATATATAGCCATAGGTTCATTTGAGAAGTGCTAAATGTGTGATAAGTAGAGAAGTAATCCTAGCCCTTCATCTAAAAAAAGGGTCAAGATTTACGGCTTTGACTATAAAGCACAAGATAATTCGGTCGCACGGTAGCATTTATACAAAAGATAGAGGGGTAGTTTCCTAACTTTTTCAAACAGGTGGCAAATAAATGTATATTTGAACCCATTAACGATTCTAACAAATAGTTGGCAAAAAAGCAGTTAAATAGTTCAAATGTGAATCAGTTAATTAGTTCATATGTGAATCAGTTAAATAGTTCATATGTGAATCATATAGGTTCACATATGCACTTGTTTGCCACCAATTTTATAATAGTTACAGTTGGAACTCAGATCCCTCAAATACTCAAATACAATTGATTAATGTACAAATAATAAGATTAAAAAGAGAAAGCAATTTAATCAACGATAATGTAGAATGTAAACGATAAAGGAAGAACAATATGAAGGACAACAGTAATTTGTATTTCACTCAATACATCGATGATTACAGTGCACAAATTACTCTTTATTAATCCCTCCCAATCAATCGACACCTACAACAGTGAAGACTATCTCTATTTATACTATTACATAGAAAAGGTCAACAAGCTAGCCTATCACATGTTTGTGTCATCAGCTATACGAGTAACATAATCAGTTACACACAAGAAGCATGACATGCCATGTCATTTAAGCACGTGTTGCCCATAAAGTGAAATCAAGAAGATACCCAATCTTCTGGACTGACGTTGCCTCTGGACTAACACATCTGAAGTGTTGAGCTTCTGAAGTTGTAAGCTTTTGGAGAGTTTAACTTGTTTCTTCTGATCAAGTTCTGATTTACACTTTTAAATTCTAACCATCTCCCCCTAAGTGTGAAGTCAGAACCATAACATACGAACTAGAAAGAAACAAGATTGAAATTCTTTTCATTACAAGAAATTTGAAATTACAAAAGATACAAACGAATAGATCTAAAAAGGAGCCTGAGGGTGTCCACTGAGCACTTTAAAAAACTGGTTGGTGATCTCCCTTAACTTGATAACCCCTTCAATATGTTTCTCTATTTTCTCTGCAGCTATTCTGATCTTCACTTCAACAACCATATCCTCTTTCTTTGCAGCCACCAAACCTCTTATGACATCTAGTACTTCAGTTTAATACTTAAACGCCTTCTTTACTCTGAAGAATTTCTTCTCCCTGGTCTTCTGAATACCACTCCTTCTTCTGGTACAAGTAAAATATCCCCAGCTTTAAGATGTTCAATGCCTTCCTTGTCTTCATTTGGTGCTGTGATACTTAATTTGTTCATACTTCTTTCAAAACCAATCTGTAAGTCAACCTTCTTTCTGTATTCAACAAAAGCCTCCACACATGTCAGAATTCTAAAGTATGCCACTTTATCATTGTCATCTGAACTTGATTCTTTCTTCTGCTTCATGAATCTTCCGAGAGGTATTAGGTCAGAAGGATTTAGGAAACCAGGTCATTGTCACAGAAGTAGTAGGTTTTTCGATTAGCCCTTTCCACCTGATAGATGCTGTAGATAATGTCTGAATTTTCAAACATCACATATTTAACACTAGTGATTTTCCTGATGGGTGAAGAAGAAAAGACATCTTTCCTTTCCTGCCTATGTCTTAAGAATCTGGCTTTGGTTTCATCATCTGCTCTAGAATTTTCTACAAAGTTTGGCAAGACTAATGCAACTCTTTCTTCTCTATCAGCATATAAACCACTAAAAATAGTTTCTCTGACTACAGAAGTTTGAGATGGAGCAATTCTTTCTAGTTGTTCTAATCCCATACTTCTTTTAGCAACAATTCTTCTTAATCTTTTTTCTGTTTTAGTGAGATTTTCATTTTCAGCTAGAGCTTCTGTTCCATTCTTCTCTAAAGGTGGTTGATTGGATCCTTGATTTGCAGTTTTCGGAGCTTCTGTATTAAGACCTTCTGAAGGGATGTTTTCAGGAATAGGGGTGTTTTCTTGAATGGTCGATGAGGTTGGGATTTCAGAATTTAGGATTTCATAGGTTGGGATATTAGAAATATTTACTTGTGAAAGATTGAATTGTGCATTTGGCTCAGAAGTTGAAGTCGATGGTTGTTTAGAGGCTCTCGGTCTTGTATTAGTGTTCCTCGATCTTCTGGGAACTTGTAGTCTGGTTCTTTCAAGAGCCATGATGAAGTTAGCAGCTTCTGGATCTTTTGGCAATGGGCGCATTGCTAAAGGAGTTGTAGAAATTGGAGCTTCTGGAGACTCTTTGGTTTGTTGTGGTGGCTGGGATGATGAAGGTTGACTTGGTATAGGAGTTGTGGCTGGTTCAGAAGTTGAAGCTGGTTCAGAGGAGGGACCCACATTCTACCTTTTCTCCCCCTTCTGAGGATCAGAAGGATCTTGATCCTGATCCTCAGATTTGTTTCTCTTTAGTTCAACCTTTTTACAAGATCTTTCTTCCTTAGCTTTCTTCCTTGATGCACGATGTTCAGAGATTGATTGTACAATTGTTGCAAGTGTATTCACAGAAGTATCCAAGGTAGATATTTTCTGGGTAAGTTCAGCTTCTGGAGTCGTGTTTATCTTTGAAACAAACTTCGCATTGACATCATTAAACTTGTCAAGCATAGCCTTATGAAAGTTTGCCAAATCGGATTTTATGAGGAATCTAGAAGAGGAGGAAGACTCTGAGGGAATGACCGCATCAAGTAACTTCTTCATATCTACAGCAAACAAGCCAAATTCTTCTGTAGAAATAGTAGCTTGTGGAGCTGGAAATTCAGAAGAGATCTTAGAAATGGCTTCTGCATTGGACTTCAAGCTGCTTTCCAACTTCTGAAACTGCTCAATGGATAAGTTTCTTTGAGTGTCATGGGAATTAATTAAGAAGTTCTTCATTTGATTCAGAGAGAAATTTACATGAGTTTGCTCTACATTGAAATTTGAGTTACAGTTGTCAACGGCTTCTTTTATGTCCGTCATAGATCCCTTCATTTGATGAACAACCGCTTGGAACGCAACATTTGTGCCAAACTCGGGTGTGGGGGGTAACCGATGCATCTCCAATACATGGAGCCTCGTGACCCTCACGTCCATAGGGGCCCTCATTCACACCTGTTTGGACGTTCAGTGTGGAGGGACTTCCATCCTGTCTTCAATGGCTCCTAAGAGGCACCTCTTCGGATGCTCTGATCATATTGACTTTTTCTCCAACATCAGAGGGTGGAGAGTCAATAATGATGTGCGTACCCTTAAACATATTGAAAATGGAAGTACGTTGTATGCCCTGTTGCCATATCCCCTCTGATGGGAATTCATTGGCTTCTGGATTGGTAGGTAGCATGGATGTGCCAACTGCCATCCAGTCTATATCATCGGTCCCAGAGACATCGATGTTGTGAGAGGGTAGTGGCGAGTTCTGGGGAACTGAACTCTTATATTTGCATCATCATCCTTTTGAGAGGAAGATGATGAGGAGGTTTCCCCAGATGTGCTTGATTCAGAGGAATTTGAGATGTCCTCTAAATGGTTAGGTTGTTGGTTTGGGTTTGGACTGAGCTCAAGTCTTTGTTCAATAGGTGAAGATGTGGTGGCATCAACCCTAGTAGACGTGATAGCTCTTGGTGGACTCGGTTGGATTCACTCAATTGTGTCTCTATGGACATCTTTTGTGCTCTCTTTTAACAATCGCTCGACATGGTTAGAATCACTCGGGTTGCCACTCGGATTATTTTCAATCTCATGCTCACTTGACCCCTCACTGTCTACTTTGTCTTCTATATACTTTGGGGTAGGTAACCTCTGATCTGAGATTACCATAGAGTTCCTATAAGATTGGAGAATAGAAGAGGTTGAAGGAATAAGGTTGAGCATATACCTTGAGAGTTCACGTTGTTTCCTGTAGCCGTCCTTGTGAATGGTTGATCGATGAGTCTTCATAACATGTATTTTTCCAAAGGGTTGCACATAGGGGATTTTGAATCTTGTAATAGCCCCTTGTATAAACATGACTAAAAATCGTGGGAACATGAGGGCGGATAGAGTTTTGTTTCGTTTTAGTGGTAGATTTTTGTTGTGTACAGCACCATATATCTCTTGAAAATAAAGTCTGTGAAATCCAGAGGGCGATTAAAAAAGATTCCATACATCATCGTGATGATGTTCGTGCTAGCTTGATCGATTGAGCCAGTCTTGCACATGAGACTCTTGTTCAGGATAGAAACTAGAACATTCCACATAGGGGGTAGGCATTGTCTCTTGAAAATTTAAGAGTCTGGTTAGCTGGTTTTATACCTTAAGAAATTCAGAAATTCCACCAATACATCAAGAGTTGGGTTCTGTTCTAAGTCTGGATTAGGGGTTGGTTCATTGTTTACCCAGATATGTGAATCTGGAAGTTGGAAAAGTTTGGCAATCTTCTTTCTGGTTATCAGCACTTCTACTCCACGTTCTTCATCATTTGGCATACCAAAACTTCCAATTAGAGTGAGTTCGTCTTTGATGTAAAGGGTTTTCCATAGTTCTTGTATGAATATGTCAGGAACGTTTGTGTTACCAATGGTTAGGGCTCTGTTTAGTGGATGGTTTTGAAGAACTGCTATCATGACACGATATTCTTTAGGGAAGGAGGATGGATCAAGTAGTACCTGAAAGTTGTTGGGTTTGCTTGGTAGAATCACGAATGGTGCATTCTCAGTAGTGGAATCGATCATTCGGTCTTCTTGATTTTGCACATTAGCAGGGATTTCATTCTAAGCAGCCATTTGGGAGTTAGGGTTTTTGGTGAACTTTCAGGTTTGAGCAATGGGGATTCTTTATGGAAAAGAAGATTCGAGAGCAGGGAGACGGTAAAAGTTCCAAGTGACGGTAATTCGAGATTAAATATGAGAGCGAAGAGTGTACTAGAGTGGTAAAAAGGATAGGAACGGTTTCGGTAACGTGGGCTAAACATCAGTGAGTCATGCGGACCCTGGGGAATTTACGTGTGCCTTGACGGTTCAGATTTAGCTCATATAGGATTTTGACACGTGGCACTGTCAAAAAGAGTATCCTTTTGGAATAGGCGTGTGTAGCAATTTGGAAAACTCAATCGTTTTCCTTTAACCCTTTTTATTCTAACGATTATTTCAGAAAATTTATTTGAAAATCAATCTAACTGATTTTAAGAAAAACTCATTTGATGACCAGTAGAAGGTTTTATTAAGAAACATTTAAAAATAAAGAAATTAAATAAAACAATTTTAAATAACATTGACGGCAAGAGAAATTTTAAAGATTATTTTTTCTTAAGTGCTTATCATAAATGACCTTTCGGAAGGTTTGTTAGTCATACCAGAAGCTTCTGTATAACCTTGGAGGCAAGAGCTAGTACAAAAGTTCTGAATGACTACTTTTACCTTCAAAACAGTTTTCCTTCATCATTAATTTAGATTTTTAATCTTTGAACAGCTTTAAAATTATTCAGTTGGTCGAAGAAAAGTATTATGGGACCAAAAGAAAGTTCATACCTATTTGGATGACTATTCAGAGGAAATTTTGTTAATTTAGAAGCTTCTGGATAACCTTGACGACAAGAGTTAGTCCAGAAGAAAATGAGTTGCAATAAATTTCAGATAAAAATACATGCAGTAGGCTGCTAATACATACCAGAGGCTTCTGTATTACAATAATCATTAGAGTCGTAACGGGTCCTTTGTAGTTAGATTTGTGATTCTTGATTGATTTTTCTTTTAACTCAGAAGACTTTGCAGATTTTCCAGAAACTTCTAGCTTGCCTGATTTAGTTTGAAACGGCTTTTTCTTCATGTTTTTGAATTTTGGACGTTTATTGAAATCAGAAGTAAAACAATGTGGATTTGAAAAGAATTGTTTTAATTTAAGGAAAAGAGAGAAGCATTCAGAGTTCTTAGACATAAAAGAATTCATTGAATTTTCATTACTAAAATGATAGTTACAATATTTGTTATTATTGTCTATTCTAGCATCAATTGTTCGAAAGAACTTCTAATTGTACCATCCCAGTTTGATCAGGTAACCGTGTAGTAAAGATGAACAATATGAATAACACGATGAATATATGTTGAATGATTTCAATTAGTCGAATATCTAACTTGAAGATTACAAGAATATTATCTATTAAGCTCTCTAATCTATTATATCTAATGATGTGTATGAATTCGTATCTCTATAGAATAACCCTAACCCTCTATTTATATATAGGAAATTATCACAATATAGAAACTAGAGAATTAGGCATTATTCACTTGCCTAAATTACAATGAGATCAATTCCATATTGTCTTTTTAAGACTTTGCACTTTAACCCTTCATGTCTTCAATAATTGTATTATCGGATACAATATTTTCAAACCTAACAATCTCCCCCTTTGTATTCGAGATTACAATTTATCAAATCAACACTTTTGAAGACGATGAAATTTTGTCAACAAATCACTATCTAGAATTCTTTTGCTCCCCCTACGAAGATGATCATTTGATAAGCTTCGTAGCTCCCCCTTAACACTAGCATGTAGTTAACGAAAAGAAAGTTGAAGGAGCCGTGATGTCGTAGGGTAAAATCTTTCTTCGAGTAGAACTTTGTCGTTTGATGAAAAAGACAAAAGATTGTCGGATCTATGCATTGTGATATCGAGGATCTATGCATTGTGATTCAGGTTAGGCATTGATGTTTTTGAGCAGATGCTATAAAGAATGATGTCGGGCCAAGTGGAGTCGAGAAAAGATCCTGATTTCCTCCAAGTTCATATGATGCGATGATGCGATTACTTTTCTCGTTTCTTTCTTCATATGTGCCTTTGATGATGACTTTTCTCCCTCATAATGGGCATTTGTCTTTGATACTTTTTCTCCCCCTCATAACGATAAGGAGAATCTGAAGCATTATGAACGATCAAAGACAATAAGCGAAAGTGAGCAAATATCTCTGTGGGTCAATGGGTAAAGGGAATACAGAAGCACGTGTAGGAACTGTTATCACTTTAATCAAAATAAATTCAATTAAGTGGCCTATATTCAGAGTTGGCAATGATAAATCTCTTATAGGACTTCCAGTCATCATAGAAGTAAGTTATAAAACTAACTTCTCAAACTGTTCCGACATAAACACGAAGATATGCAATTTGAATCACAAAGACTCGTGCAACGTGTCAAAGAAATATAGGATATATCTTGGCTCAAAAATAGACTCGATGTGCACAAAATATGTAGTTCGGAGACCGAAGGTGTCTTCCTTTTTCAATATCTTAATCTTCCGAGTGAAGAAAAGATAGCAGATATGCTCATCCTCCGTGATATATGAAACAAATATCTTTTATGAGGTACTTGAGTAGCTGGGTGGAGTGACACGAGTTATCGACATTGGGTCCATGTCTAGTTCAATATTCATCTCCAAAGAATCGAGAATGAATAGAATATGTGGCTACCCGGATAACTGTTTAGGTTTGGTGTAGACCAAATATTTTCTTTTAAGTCTTGTCACACCGTCACATTTTTCTTTTATCTCACAAGCACTCAATTTTATTTTAATCATACCCTTCAGGATATCTAACCTAGGGATGTGTTTGATGGGTTGGTCCTTCCGGCTTTGGTTTGACCATTGAAACATCTAAATCCTATCACACACAAAGAGTCGAAACATGGAAGTCCGAGTTCTGAACTGGTGTATTCAGAAGTCATAATGCAATGTAAAACGGGTTTTGAACTGAAATATTCAAAAGCCAAAATTTAAGAGCAGGTCCATAGCTGAGATACTATGAAGCTGAAATGATAAAGAATATTATATGGTACTCCCCCTCAAAAACTTCATAACCTTTTGAATGATCATGTCATGTGATGTGACTATTCTAAATTTAGAACATACATGACATACCTACAAAACAGATTAAAAAGATTTTGGTACCCAAACTTTGTTGGGTCCTTGGAGGTTAGCTTTAGATGCAACAAACGGGGAAGTGGGGATATTCTAAGTACCATACCATTTATGAATGAAATTTTTATTGACAAAATCATTTGTTCCACATGAAGAACAACAAATCTTTATGGCACTTAGACTAATTAACTGATTGATACATCTGACAAAATAAGGCAAATTAGTCTTGGAAACAAATGATCTTGTATCAACTACAGGAGATGTATGTGACATGTTTCTAACACTATCATCTATAGTTGATTTCTTCCTCCAAACCATTTAAAACTTCTTAAAATTACCAGAATTAGCAACAAAATCATTGTGAAATCGTTTAGAATTATGAGTTCGACAATTTGAAGAACCATATGATTTGGAGCTGTGAGAATAACCACTAACAGGAAAAAGAGGAGTCATCTTTGAACTTGAAGCAGAATCAGAATCATTAGTAAAAATCATTTTTTCAAGGTCATCTAACTCCGCATTTTTATTTGTTCGGGAGTGAGTTGTTTGAATGATTCTGAATTCTCTTTATGCAATCGTTTTAGCTTTGAAAGAGATGATATCTTTCTTTATCAGACAAACTAAAATTAGAAGTCGTTTTAGCTTCAAAAACTTTTTCGAGTTTCATGAGTTTGTCAGATAAATAATCTCTTTCTTCCGTAATCAAATCATATTTATCTTTTAATTCAGATCTCAATTTCTTTTCGGTCACAAGATTTAACTGTGATTCTGACAATTTCTTTGAAAGTTCTTCAAAAACTTTTCTTTGATTTTCAACATCTTTGTCTAAGCGTTTATTCTTATCGGAAATTAAAACATTTTTTCTTCAAAACGTTATTTTTATTATTTTCAAACACTTTTTTTCATTATCCAAAAGGTTTTGAAGCTCATAAATTTGCTTTGATAGCTCCAAACCTTTTTGTTTCAGATAATTTTCTTTCTAAAACCACAATTTGTTCAAAATATGACACTTGTTCAGAAAGTTTTCTAATTGTCAACTCACAAGTTTTAGTTTTGCTCCCAAACGTTTTTCGCTCAATTTCAAACTAGTGTTTCTCATTAAAAATTAACATTCTTTCTTTCTCAAATTCCTTTTCTAATTCCTTTTATTTTTGGAATCAAATTTCTTATCAGAAATCTTTTCTTTCAGCTTTCTAGTTTGTTTTTCTAAACTTGCATATTTCCCTTTTAACTCATCGAGTTGCATAGCTGTTTTTCTCCAACCCATATAGTATTCATATTCAATGGATTTTGGATCGAGTACTAATGGGTCAGTAGACATTTTGATTTAAGTTTTTTAACTCAAACACACAAAATCAGTTTGTGTAAAAAAATAAGCACTGGTTACCTGATAAAGTGATCGCCGATCGATGAGTTTTGAAAAAATTCTAAGAGTTCTGAAAAATAGGACAAACTATTTCGATTGACAGAGGATCCAAAAAATATGTTGATTTGAAAGGATCCAATAAGAATTGATGTCGGGTTAAGGTATCTTGACAAGAATACTTATCGGGTGGATCGACAAGATTTTATGTCCGGACAAAGTGAATCGACAAGAATTCTTATCGGGTCTAAGGTAGTCGACAATCTTTTATATCGGGTCTAAAGGAGCGATAAAAACAAGATACCGAAATTCCGTTTTATCTTTATATATAATTTTGAAGAGCAGGAACGAAGCCTTCATCGACAAAAAAGAACAACTATTTTTACGGAAGAGAAGATGTAAATTCCCGAGTCCCAAAAAATATTAAAATAAAGTAAAAGGGGAATTACTAAAGTTTAAGGCGTGTACTTAAGAACCGTTAAACCAGAAAAGCTGCAAAAATCAGAGATCGTGGGTTTTCTAATAACAGTGAAGCAAAAAGTACCACAGATTAAACTAAAGTAATTATATTGATTTTAGTAACAAGAATTCGATAATGTTGATAATAGAAAAAAAAAACTTGTCGAGAAGAATTTGAACAAACACAGATCAGTTCGAAACTTAGAACGATTAACTTCAAAAGTACCAAAAATTATGAAAAAAAAATTAAATTTTTTTTTACTATTTACCCGACAAAAACACTATTCACCCGACACGCACTATTCATCCGAGAAAAAAATTGTCCAAATTTAATGAAATTTTAGTATGATTTTCTCAAGACAAATACAATCAACTTTAAAACTTGGAGTTTTGACAAAATACATCAAACTCAATGCGATACAAAGTGAAAAAGTAACAGTTTTCGGAAAAAAAAATTCTAAAAAAATCAAAACTTTTTGACGAAATCGATTTAATAAAAAAATCACACATATATAAATCAAGATCGAGATCGAATATAAACAATCACGAAAAAAATACCTTAAATCTCTAAAATCGCAAAGCAAATTGTGTGTACCTTTTTCTTCAAGAAATCGATTAGAAATCAATCAAAACTCTGATCGTTCGGCTCTGATACCAACTGTAGATCCCAGTTCGATTAGGTAACCGTGTAGTAAAGATGAACAATATGAATATGACGATGAATATATGTTGAATGATTTCAATTAGTCGAATATCTAACTTGAAGATTACAAGAATATTATCTATTAAGCTTTGTAATCTATTATCTCTAATGATGTGTATGAATTCGTATCTCTAAAGAATAATCCTAACCCTCTATTTATATGTATAAAATTGTCACAATATGGAAACTTGAAAATTAGGCATTATTCACTTGCTTAAATTACAATGAAATCAATTCCATATTGTCTTTTTAAGACTTCGCACTTTAACCCTTCGTGTCTTCAATAATTTTATTCTCGGATACAATATTTTCAGACCTAACACTTATCTAGCCTAGACTTGTGTGTCGAAACTGGTGAATTCTTCTCTGTTGATGTCTTCTTGGGTGTCCACATTCTTTGCTTACTTTGCTGATTTACTGAAACATAAGAACCAGTATCATTAAACTTCCATTTAGCTTTATGATCTCTGGTAAACTTTATATCCTTCTGAGGTTTTGAGATTTGAGATTTTTTCTCAAGTTTGTAACTTTCTTTTTTTATTTTTGCTTCTCTTTCAAGATCAAGACAAGTCTTAGCTTGAATACGCATACCAAGAAAATTTGGATGAATGGGAACCTCTTTTCTCTGTTCTTTTGGAGAAACAGAGAGAATTGGTATTCCATTTTAAAGTCTTTCAAATTCTGGTCTAGCTGCCCTTACTTCTTGTGGTTCATTTGTATACAGAAAGGGAGCAAAGTTATCCTTTATACAAGATTTTACCGGAACATAAGTACAAGACTTACGATTTTCAAATTTAATGAGTAATTTATCTGACATGTCAAAGAAATCATCATAGCTTTGATTATCGTTTTCCCATGGATAGACATCAAATTTGTCATTGTCTTTATCTTGACAGAGATTTAAATCATTGAAAGAACAGGGAATGATCTCTAGGTGGTTTTCAAAGATGAAAGATTGTTCTTCGTGTTCCTCTTTAGCACACTCATCTAGAGTTTGAAGAAGATCTTTTTGAAATTTGAGTCTGAGTTCTTTTTCTGTATGTATAGGTATAAACTCATTAGCTTCTGGATTTAAAGTTATATGAGTAAATGAACCAAAATGAAAAATATCATTCTTCTTCTGAATTTGATTAAGATTTACTTGGCTCATCTTTTCAGAAGAATACTTGATATTTTTATATTTGAGTTTTCGAACTTGATGGTCATTCTCATATTTTGACCTTTTAAACACTGATTGTTCATATAGAATAGGAAAACTAGGTTTTTGTATTTTGCCCATACAAAATACAGAATCTAAAGTAGATCTCTTCTTACGAGTATAGGGGTCCAGATCTTCAAAGCCAAGTCCTGTTTTCGCAACCTGTGTATTTATCTGTTCATGCACCTTCTGAGCATCTTGATAATTTTTTTATCAAGAGCTCCTTCTTCTGAAGATCAATATGCAGAAATTCTCTTTCTTTTTGAAAATAGTTTTCAAGTGCTACATAATTTAATCTGTCACTTTCTTTAGCTTCAATCTCTTTATCTTTAACCAACAGAAGTTTATTTAGCTCATCAATTTTATCTTTTAAAGAACTTTCAGATGATGTTTTGAGATCAGAAATCTTTTGATTTTCTACACAAAGTTCTTGTTTCTATTCTGTAAGAATTTGCCTCAATGGTTTGAGCTTGGGCTTCAAAGGTCAATAGTATCAGGAGGTCCCAGGTTCAAATCCAGGGAGGGGTAAAAATAATCCCCTTGTGGCCACGGAGGTTCAAATGCGGTGCTCTGGGCTACCCGTAAAGCAGGTAGTCGCCCTGGGATTAGTCGGCTCGCAAAGCGGGTTGGATATCCAGGTTAATCAAAAAAAAAAGAATTTCAATTTCTCGTTTGAAAATATTTCTTTCTTTTTCAATTAGAGAAAATGATATTTCAAGATCTTTTCTTATTTTCTTCTCACTCAGAAGTTTCTGTTTCAAAGTTTCAAAATCAAAAGTTAAGTTTAAAACAGTTTTCTCAAGTTCAGAAGATTCAGAGGATTCAGAAGTAGTGCAAACCGGAGTTTCAGAAGGTTGATCTTCTGCTTCACTAGTCATAGTCATTCCATAGAACATGGCTTTAGCATCACTTGACTGGTCTGATAGCCAATTCTCTTGTTTAGCATAGTATGCTCTCTCGTCAACATTATATTTGTATTTGTTGTTGTAATATGATTTATCTTTGACGAGAGCACCCTTGCAGTCTTTTGAGTAATGACCCGACTTGTCACATCTATAGCACACGTCTTTCTCTTTCTTCTTCTCTTCTTCTTTCTTCTCTGCTTTTGTCTTCTCAGCTTTTGGAGCTTCTTGTCTTGGTACATAGGTTGGAGTCGGACGTTCATTTCTGTTGTCATACCTTCTATTGCTCTGAAATGAACGATTACCAAACTTTCTTGTCAATTGTTTGGTAATAAGAGCCAAAGATTCAGCAAATGAGTTGATTTCATCATCTTCTGATCCAGAAAGACCATCTTTTGTATCAGCTTCTTAGATTAGTGCCTTGCTCTTCCCTTTCTTCTCAGCCTCTTTATTTCTCCTCCCTGACCCTCTGGATTAAGAGATAAGGGCCAAGGGACCTCCAACACTCACCTTCTTCTACACAACTTCCTTCTCATTAGTTTGAAGAGATCCAAACACATCATGTAAAGACCACTGCTCCAGATCTTGGTTAGCTTGTAATGACATGGACAAATTTGACCATTCAGGATTCAGACGTTTCAGGAACAAAACATTGTTATCTTCTTGTGACCTAATGATCTCACATATTTTACATTGATTAATCAATGTATTGAACCTGTAAAATGTCTGCTCAAGAGTTTCTTCTGGAAGGGCATGAAAATTGTTATACTCATTCAGTGCTTGAGCTCTTCTATTCTTCTTCGTCTTGGATTCTCCTTCTAGTTGATTGGCTAACTGATCCCAAAGATCTTTAGCAGAGGCACACTGATCCAAAGATTGAAAGATTTCATTTGGAAGTGCCATAATGAGAAGTCTTTTCGCCTTTTGATCAATCTCATTCTTCTTTTTGTTATTTTTATTCCTGTCCTTTCTGTCTTGAGGGAGCTGCCTTGCTGGAATATCTCCAGTAGTAGCAGTTACAGGTACACGGGGGAATGGTGGTGAATGGAATGTAAGGACCATTTAGTACTGAAGAATAGAGATCAAGATCTAATCCTCCAAAGAAATTGACCATGTGGATTTTCCACTAGGGATATTCATCCCTTTGTAGAGTGGGGGGTTTTGTAAGTGATCCGGAGCTGTATATGGCATTCAGATTTGGATTTGCCATTTTTGATAAAAGCAGAGTAAAAAAATTTCGAGAAGAACTTAAAGATTTAAGAACAATTTCTAGTAACTGAACTTGAGGACTTTTGTCGATGAACAATAAAACTCAGATTTAAGCTAAAATTACCATGAAATTTGAGAAATATTGTATAAAACAATGAAAACTCGTAAACAGGGTAGAATTAAGAACAGTAGCTTAAAAACTCGAGAAATTCTAGTTGAGTAGGGATTTCTCCAAACTGGACAAGATCAAATAATCAATAGATTGATTAGATGGCTCTGATACCAATTGTTGGAACCCAGATCCCTCATATACTCAAATATAGTTGATTAATGTATGAATAATAAGAGTAGAAAGTGGAAGCAATTTAATCAACAATAATGTAGAATTGTAAACGATAAAGGAAGAACAATATGAAGAACAACAGTAATTTGTATTTCACTCAATACATCGATGATTACAGTGCACAAATTACTCTCTATTAATCTCTCCCAATCGATCGACACCTACAACAGTGAAGGCTATCTTTATTTATGCTATTACATAGGAAAAGTCAACAAGCTAGCCTATCACATGTTGACACGTCAGCTATACAAGTAACAAAATCAGTTACGCACAAGAAGAATGACATGCCACGTCATTTAAGCACGTGTTGTCCATAATGTGAAATCCAGAAGACCCCTGATCTTCTGAACTGACGTTGCCTCTAATCTAACACATTTGAAGTGTTGAGCTTCTGAAGTTGTAGGCTTCTGGAGAGTTTAACTTGTTTATTCTTATCAAGTTCTGATTTACATTTTTAAGTTCTAACAGTTACAAAACTACCCCTCAATCTTCTGCATACCATGCGACCGAATTATTCAATGCTTCACAATCAAAGGCGCAAATCTTGACCCAATTTTTTAAATGAAGGACTAGGATCATTTCTCTACTCCTCACACAATTAGCACTTCTCAAATGAACCTCTTTATATATATATATATATATATATATAGAGAGAGAGAGAGAGAGAGAGAGGTTCCTTCATTTAGAAACTCTACGAAGATTAGAAACTTTATGAATCAAAAGGAAAATCAATATAAAAAAATTCATATTTTTTCATCAAATATTATGATTTAAGATATTGTTTCACATATGTTTGTGTTCATAGAAAAAAAAATATTACGTGTGAACAAAAAATGTTGGTTTACTTTCACATATGAAACAAAATTCATACGATGAAACAAATAAGTGAACCATCACTTTTTGTTCACATATAATATATTTTTTTTCCTATAAACACAAACATGTGTGAAACAATATCTTAAAGCATAACATTTGATGAAAAAAATTGTGAAAACATTATTTTATATTGGTTTTCCCTTTGGTTTCCAAAGTTTCTACTTTTCATAGAGCTTCTAAAAGATTGGCCCTCTCTCTCTCGATCTTTATATATATATATATATATATATATATATATATGTCTCTATCTTTATATTTATATATATATATATGTATGTATATATATATATATGAGGCATCTTAAAATACAAACCAATCAAAGGTTACAAACTCGTACAAACTAATATAAAAAAGATTTTTTTGATGATTTTTTCAGCAAACACTATGATTTAAAATGTTATTTCACATATGTTTGTTTCATAATGTACATAGTTTCACATTCATTTGTTTTCATAAGTTAAAAGTTTCATGTATATTTGTTTCATAATATAAGAGTTTCACTTGTATATCTTTCACATGTGATTTTTTCACAAGGTGAAACAATCATATATGTTATATCTTAAATCATAGTGTTTGATGAAAAAAAATCAAGAAAAAAATCATTTTTATATTGATTTGTACGAGTTTGTAACATTTGGTTGGTTTGTATTTTAATATGTGTCTATATATATATATATATATATATATATATATAGGAAGAGGTTCAAATAAGAACTTTCTAAATTTAAAGGAACAAAGGTACTCATTTGGGACCACATATGATGTGGATCCCACCAATAAAAAATCATATCTGATTTTCAATGATGGGCCCATTGAATCAAATACGATTTTTTATTGGTCCCAAATGAGTCCCTTTATTCCTTTAAATTGGGGGCGTTCTCATTTGAACCCTCCCTATATATATATATATATAGGGGCGGCCGCCAAATGAGAACTTAAATGTGGTTGTGAACGTCAGGACAAATGACAGCAAGACACGTGTCATATTTAGAGTGAATAATCAAAGAAATATTAAGACTGAATATAGTATTTATTTAGTCTGAATAATTCTACATTCAGACTAAATGTAGTTTAAGGTGGCGTCTGGTTTGCAGATTCTGGTGGAATTGGAATGTTGAATTCCATTGAGCAAATTCCTTTCCTTCGTTTGGTTCATTTTTTTTATGGAATGAATCTTCAGATTCCATTGAATTCCACAAATAAAGAAATTGATCATTCCTTGGCAATAGGGTGTTATTTTTTATTAGATGGAATGTTCTAATTTCATTATCCTAAATATACCCCTTAACCCTATTATGATAAAATAGTCGTACACCTCCTTCTAATCTGAACCACCGTCGACCACCACCGATATGAACCACAACCGACCATCGTTGATCTGAACCACCGCCTACCTAAACCACCGGTGACCATCACCAATTTGAACCACCACTCATCTAAACCACCACCGTCAATCGGAACCGTGGTCGACCTAAACGACCGTCGATCTAAACCACCATCGATCTAAACCACCGCCGATCTAAACCACCACCAATCTGAACCACCGCTGACCACCGCCGATCTGACCCACTTTCGACCAGACCACCGCTGATATCAACCACCACACGACCTAAACCACTACCGACCAGACCACCAATCTAAACCACTGCCGACCAGACCACAAATCTAAACCATTGTCGACCAGACCACCAATCTAAACCACTGTCGACCAGAACCACCGCTAATCTGATCCACCGCCGACTTGAACCACCACTGATCTGAACAACTGCCGACCACCGCCGATCTGATCAAATGCCGACCACCAACGTCGACCGCAATCGATCTGAACCACCACTGATCTGAACCACCGTCGAGCACCACCGATCTGAACCACCGTTGAGCAGAAGCATAGTCAACCACCGCCGATTAACGTCGACCATCACCGATTTTAATAACATTTGATTACCACCGATATAAACCACCACCGATTTTAACCATAGTAGTTGGATCTCGGTTTCAAAAATTTCAAAGAAAAATATTTTGGTCATTTAGCAATATTTCATTCCAATTTTAAAAACTATTTAATGATTATTTTATTGAAGTATTGTAGCTTAAAAAATAAAGTATTTTAATAATATTTTTATTAAAGTATCTATACTTTAAAATTAAAAATATCAAAAAGAGTATTTTGGTCATTTACCAACATTTCATTCCAATTCCAAAGCTACACTATGTGAACCAAAGAGACAGATTTCAATTCCTTTAACACATTTTATTCCAATTCTGCCAACCAAACAGATGGTCAAACCTGACAACATTTCATTCCAATTCCTTCAAATTCAAATTCCTTTGACATATTCCATTTCAACCAAAAACATTCTGCAAACGAAACGCCATCTAATTTAACTCTAATGTCTTCAACAGATTCTTTAAAACGAAAAAAAGAGGATGTGAATTCTATGAATTCACAATATTCTTCGAATTCAATTTTTTTTAATAATTACCATCAAAGAGAAACATATTTTATTATTTCCCCAGCAATAAGAAACATTAATATTAAGTGTTTATAAATTAGAGAGAAATAATATTTTATCATATATGTAAAATATTTTTAATAACGTACTTATTGTAGCAATTTTCAATAAAAGAAATTTTATTGAAATTGAATGTAATTCCTTTTTTTGGATTTTGTATTTTGGCTATGGTTTTTGGTTTTTGGTTTTTGGTTTTTGGTTTTTCACTTTATTTTTTTTAAAAGTGTTGAAACTTGAAGATGCTAAAAAGCATTAGACTTTACAAAAGTGTTAATTTGTTGACTAGAATCCAATTAGGTGATGTGGAATATTTTTTTATTGTGAATCCAGTACAAGTGCAATTAACACAATAATCAAATACGAACACAATGAATTGAAGGAAGAACCTTCGTCGGCTTGATTAATTAGAGAATATTGATTACACTGGTTTAGCTCTAAACAGTGATTATACGGCTAACTTCTCTATTCTCTAGGTTAACCCTAGACACCATAAAGTTCAATTAATTAAACACATAACCCTAACAATCTCCCCATTTGTATTGAAGTGTAGAAAATTGCCAGTCTGAAACTTAACGTCTTCTGGTAGCAAATAAAATCTCGAAATGTAAGAGCGCATTCCTATGGATATGTATGTCTTCAATCAACTCCAAAGCTTTATCAATCAGTGATCTATCTTTAGCTTCCAGCTTCTTCAAACCCTTTTCATCTACGACTACTTTTACTTCTTATTTCCAAGCAAACCATATCTAAAGATTAACAAACTCCCCTTTTAACAAATACAATCTTCAGATCAACACCTTCATCTTGAGTTAATCTCTAGAATCTTTGGAAGACATTTGAAACTTCAACAATCAACAAACAAACTTTAAGGAATAAGGCTTGAAGCTTTGACACTACATAAACTAAGCTCGTCAGTTATATATGAAAGAATCCATCTTCAATCAGGGTCGTCCTTTGGGGTGTTCTATGTGTGTCGTTGCACAGGGCCCTCGATCGTTGAGGGCCTCGGATTTTCGTTTTTATCTTATATATATAAATAGAATATAAAATAAATAAGCCATTAAATAACCAAATAGCTACTCGGCTCAGTTGGTAGCGCTTCTTCTTGTTAGAGGCACTCCCCAGCTTCGAATCTCCTTGCCTATCATTAAATTTCCATTTTTCTTAAAATAGTTTTCCATTATATTTGTTACAATTTCTCTAAAGATATAAAAATAATGCGATTCCTTTATTTTTAAGATAACATATTCATAAAAAAAAAAAAAAGGTAACCTAATTAGATAATGATTATTTTGTGATTTTGAAGATAATTTAATTATATAAATGTTTTGATGATTCCTTTATTCTAACATTATTTATTTATTGATTGATACCAATTTATTTATTCAGTATTATATTGATCATAAATTTATAAAAGTCTGTTTTAAATTCTTCTACTTTCAAGATACAAATTTCAATCCATAAGCAAATATATAACACTATTCTTTATTTATTTTATTTTTCAACGATTTTTTTTTCTATTAACTTTATTTGATTATTTGATAAACTTTGAAAGTTTTCTTCATCGTTATTAATTATTTTTATATTTTCCTTAATCTTATTAGCGACTGTGTGTCTCAAGATAGATTAATTGTTTTGCATTTGATATTTACCATAAATGAAAATTTACCAAATCTTGATTATGAAAGTATGTTTAGATGACTTTACTTCTAAAATTGTTAGAAGATTTATGTTTAGAATATAGCAGTGTCTATCGTTTGTTTTCCTTTGAAAAATGTACATAGTAGTGTCAATTTATAGTGAAAAATGAATATCTTTTTATGTTCACTACTAATAAACTATTTGTATTATATATCGTATGTTATACTTATTATGCGATTGCTTTTGATTTCTTACTAATTAACTTTTTATTGTTACCAACAGATTATATTTATGATCATCAATTTAACGATGTATATATCGTTTTGATTTTTATTCAATTATAGTTTGTGATTGTTTGTACTTTCAGACATATTTTAATATAAAAGAATTTATATTTGAAATTAATAAATAATAAAATCGGAAAAAATAGGATAATATTTAGACTTTTGCACAGGGCCTTCAAAATGTTAGGAACGGTCCTGTCTTCAATACCAAACTTCTTCAAATGGATTTTTCATCAGGAAATCTTAACAATTAAATACTAAGCTCTACATCGCATCTACAATTTTTGACACTAAACGGATTTTCAACCTTAGATTCAACAATTAAGTTCTAATTAAGTTCTGGTTAAGTTCTGACAGCTCCCCCTCAACATCAGCATCATGTCTTTGAACCATCTCCCCCTCAACATTAGCATCATGTCTTTGAACATCTTATCTTGTTTTTTTCTTGTATTTACACAATATCTTCTTTTTGTATCTTTGATATGCCTTTGATATACTCTCTACCCCTCATGATGATTAGGATAATTCCAAGCATCATTAATCATCAAAGACTAAATCAAATCAGCTTTATCATACACAAATGTTAGTTCCTCCTCAGAATAATATCTCCCGTAGAACAATTTTCTCCCGTTAAAAATTGATCTCTATCGAACAAACTTCTCCTCTTTAAACAATGGGTAATCAGCTAACATATAGAAGCAACATTAGCAACTGTTAGCACTACAATCGAAATAAATGCTATTGAGTGTCCTATTTTTAGTGTTGGCATCGGGGTAGCACTAATAGTATAGTTATAGAACTAACTTTCTCAAACTGTTCTGACATACACACAAAGATATGCACTTTGAATCACAAAGACTCATGGATGTGTAGAAATAATTAAGAATTGTACGCTATTGAAAGCCGCATATTGTGAATTATATTCCACATATTCAACGTGCATGATTGAGGTGTGAAGGCGGGACAAAAATTTTCTTATTTTTCAATATTCAAACCTTTCAATAAAGATTTAATAGATTATATGTTGCGTGCCCATGAAAAATTGAAACATCCCTTTGTTAAGAAAGAAATGAGTAGCAGGTTAGGTTAAATCAAGAGTTAACATTGGCTAACTACATGTTTCAATGATCATCATCAAAGAAATATGAACCAATCAGTGTATGTGGTTGCCCAGCTTAGAAGTGGTTGGTGTAGAGTTTATTTTTCTTTTAACTTCGTTCTTACAACCTCTATCCTTTAATAAGGTCATCACTTCTAACCAAACTCTCATTTCCATTTTACCACTCAGAACAATGAGATTACTCAACCGAATGAGTCATCTCCCTCACTCTTTGAGGTAATACCCTCGCCCCTCAATCACTCAGGGTTTACTTCTTGGGTAGGGAAACAAGTTATGGTAGTCCAAGAAGTTCATGTAATCTTACACACTATTCCCGTGAAAATATTTCCAATCATGGTTCAAAGATATAATGCTTTGAAGCGTAGAAAATTTTCAGAAAGCAAATATCTGAAGCACGTGTCCGAAATTGATATATTCAGAAATCAAATGTCTGAAGTACGAGTCTGAATTAATATTTTCAGGAATTAAACAAATGTAGAACAGGTCATATGGTACAAAAAACATTTTCCTCTAAAAAATAAAACGAACTTACTCCCCATAACCAACCATCTGTCTTATCATGTGTTTGAGCAACCTAAATCCATCACCACACATGATATATACCTGCAAAACAGATTTTGGTACAATTTGAAGATGAGTCCATTAGGGTTAGGTGAACCACCTTATTTCGGAACCTATTTATGAATGGGTCCTTGTACTTTTTATGAGGAAGGGGAATTGAAATTATAGTTATAAACATGATATGTGCCTAACTAATCAGATGCAAATTTACGATTTACAAAATCATTTAAACCACGGGCAGAACAACAAATATTATCATGAAAGAGTTGAATCAACTACTGAATTGAAGAAACTTTTAAAGGAAACATCATACTTTATTCAACGGTATTACTTGAATAAAAAACCCCATGATTAATATTGTTTGTCCTAACATGAGAAATAGAATTAAATGACTTTGTTTTTTTGGTGGCCTACTTAGACTTCTTTTCTACTCAGACTTGTTTGGCGCCTTTTCTTTGTTGAAAACGGTTATATGTAACATCATTAAATTCGCATTCATAAGAGATGGAATAATTAGGGTGATGAGCTTTGGAGTTACTAGGTTTTCTTTGGTTCTGTGAACGCTTTGTAGGTTTTTGTTTAAAAGATATGTGTTCACGAGAACTCGTTGAGAGGCAGGTGCGGAACATTCTCTTTCATACGATTTCACTGGTTCCTCTATAACCTTATATTTTTGAAGAAAGTCTATATAACTTGGAAGATTTGGAAAAAACTCAGTTTTGTTCAGGTCATCGTTAAAACATGTGTCAGAGTTCATGAATGCCGAAAACTCACGTTCCTCGTCAGATTTAATGTTATCAACTGAGGTGGATAGATAATAGGTCATTTTTTACTCTCATGGAATTTTCCGACTCGCACTTTTAAATGCATAATCTAGAATATTTTTTAAGCAAAAATATCTTGATCATTTGTTAACGAAAAATTTCCTATTAAAGCTTATCAAGATGGCGCGTCCGAATTAGTGGAAGACGATTCAGACAAAGTAATATTTTCTTCAAAAAGAAAGTCATATTTCTTTTTTCTTATTTAGATTTTGATACCTGCTCTAGTAGAATATAAGTTGCTAGACCAACTAGTTTGTAGGTAAGCTTGCGAATTTATGTCTAAAACATATGTCTTTCACTTTTAGAAACCATATCTACCTTTCATGATGATGCTACTAAATGCGTAAAGGATGGTTCAGGAGTATCATTAGTTTTAATGGATGTTTGAAGTTGAGTTTCCTTAAAACTTCCTTAAGCATGGATATTAACACGTCTCTTTCAAAATCGAAAGCAATCAAAGATATTTCATACTTTGTTTTCCAGCTGAACTATTTTGTTTTCTAAAATCAATGGTGGAACATAAACTTTATTTTTAGCTGGTTTGAAATGAATTTCAGCGTTTGAGTATCTATGAAAGTAATCATTTGAAAGGTTTAAAATCTTTCGTACGATAACTTGCATTGAGTTCTTCGTACATGAAAGGGATTTGGCTCTTATCAGTTCAAGTTTGTCTCAAATCTTCCTGTTCCTTAACCAGGTTAGGTGATATCATAATATCTCCTGGAATCAATTGTGATTCCATAAACTGAATTTGAAATTTCGGACCTAGGTCTAGAAAGTCAAACTTATACACAATAGGAGTGTGAGAGATAGCCTTTTCATGATATCTGGATTGACATAACCTAAACCTTCTTTGAATGATGGAACTTGAATTCCTTAGATTTGTTTAAATAAATGGTCTGATCAGTCTAACCTCTTTTAATAAACTGTAATTCAAGTTCCTTTAACTTTTCGAGCAAATCGTTCTTTTGTATTTAAAGAAAATCAAATTTATTCACAAATTCTTCATTATTGCTCTCTGACTTTGCTAGTTTAGTTGACATTTCATATAACTGATTTTTCAAAGAAATGTTAGCATTAGCAAGTTGTTCGTTTTCCTTTTGTAAACCTTTAGCCCAACTAAGATTTTCATCGTTTACTTGAATAAGCTCCTGATAGTTGTTGTCTAGTCGGGTTTCTAATGTGGTTACAAGGTTCTTTTCTGGATTTAATTGATCAGTTAAGTCTTGTAGTTTCAACATCATAGTTTGCATTTGATCGATTAAAGCCATATTAGTGAAGAAACTTACATCAGAACTAGATGAGTGAGTCGATCCATGATCATCTATCATTGTCGGAATTGTCGTCTTCAAAGTGCTTGCCCATGAAGCATATATGAGCTTTGGCTTCATCTTTTTCTTTCTCCGATATCTATAGCCAGTGATCATCTTAAGCCATCAACGCCTTGTCGTCTTCTTTTGCCTTTGCTAGGAGATTCTTATTCTTGTAGTATTTATATTTGTGTGCTACAAGTTTCCTACAATCTCTAGCGAAGTGTCCTGACCTGCTACAATTGTAGCATTTGATCGGCTCAGTAAAGTCTAGAGATCGATCCCGCTATTGTGGATATTTTCCCTGAAACATCACTAGTGGCTTTATGTTAGTTCCAATAGATAGTGCGTCATGAGAAGTCATTTTCACTTGTATGATCGTGAGACATTTTAGTAAAGATGCAAAGGTAGTGAATGAATGACTCAAAGAACCTAACAGGAAACAGAAACAGAAACAGAGGAGAGAGAAATCCGGGTAAAGACTAAATCCGGGTGAAAACTAAATCTGGATGAGGATATAATTCGGGTGAAGGCTAAATCCAGATGAAGATATAATCTAGGTGAAGACTGAATCTGGGTGAGGATATAATTGGTGAAGACTAAATCCGGATGAAGATACAATCCGGGTGAAAATATAATCTTGAAAAAATGGCTAAAAGGTGAAGTTGGTTGAGTAGACTGGCTATTTTGGTCCATTTCGTAAGTAACACCAAGGGGGCATATTTTTACTTCTTGGTAGAAGATGATTTGGCAAGTAACCGTTTAGTTTAAGATTTATCTCTCTCTTCATGTAACCTCTTCATGGGGGATTTTTCGCTTCGAGGTTGCCCTCTTGGCCTTTTGATCTTGTGTAGTTCCTAGGTATTATGCTTTTTTGCGATGTGGTCGTTTTTGGGTTCTCGGCTATTGTTTTTAGCTATCGTCAGTCATTTTCTTAACAACGTCTTGCAGTTATTGTTGTTATGGTTCCGTTTTTACACACTAGACTGTTTTTTGTTTTATTAATATGTTGTCCTTTAAAAAATAGTAATATAATAAAACGGATTCGCTAGAATGTCTATAATTATTTACATACTATTGTTGGTCCTAGAAAATAATGACCTACATAGGAATGGTGTTTATAGAAGGGGGTTGAATAATACAAAAAAAATTCATTTTTTTAATTCTATCTTCTATATTTTGCGTAAAACAAATAATTACAATGTTACGGAAGTTAGGAAGGTAAGACAAGTGACCCTAAACAATCTAACTATGACAAATTTGCTAAAACTGAAAGAGTGAGTGAAGGAAGTACTCTTTCAAATCCGAAGAACTAAGGAAAATCTTTAGAGGATGACGCCCATTTTGTCTAAGAAACACTCACAAAGACGTTCCTTCAAAATGGGTGAGTACCATTAAATGACAATGGTGACCTTTTGTAGCAACCATTGCATTAAATGCTTATTGTCCAACTTTAATATGTGTCTTCTCCTGATTATTTGATCAATGCATCCTAGTATTTTCCATTTCAGTCTTTAAGTTTGATGCAGACAATTTGTCAAATTATCTCATCTTTCTGTTTGACGAGGAAAAGTAAAGGAAGTATCACCACCAGTAAAATAGTGCTTTTGTATTTACTTAGGGTGACATGTTTTACATGTTCTCATACCAAGAAGGAAGTAAGATAGTTAGTAAGCCACACTTATTGGCAAAGTTTGTACTTCAAGATTCGGCTTGCCACTAGCAGTATTTGTCAGACTACTAGTTGACTTTATCTTGTATTGATCTTCTTTTTTACTAGGTATATAGACACTATTGTATTAAATGTTTATTGTCCAAACTTAATGTGTGTCTTCTCCTGATTAGTTGATCAATGCGTCCTAGTATTTTTCATCCCATCCTTTGAGTTTGATTTAGACATTTTTAAATTATCCCATCTTTTTGTATGCCAAGGAATAGTAAAGGAAGTATGACACTAATAAAATAGTGTTTTTATACTTACTTTGAGTGACATGTTATACACGTTCTCATACCAAGAAGGAAGTAACAGAGTTAGTGAGCCAAACTTGTTGGCAAAGTTTATACTTAAAGATTCAACTAGTAGTCTGACAAATACTACTAGTGGTAAGCCGAATCTTGAAGTACAAATTTGACCAGCAAGTCTGCCTCACAAACTCTCGTACTTCCTTCTTGGTATAAGAACATATACAACATGTCAGTCTAAGCAAGTACAAAAGCACCATTGTATTGGTACTTTACTTGTTTTATTGTTTCCTCGACATAACAAAGGATGAAGTAAGTTAACAAAGTGTCTACATCAAAATCAAATATTGAAATAAAGAGTACTAGGATACATGAATCATCTAATAAAAAAAAGACATGTATTAAAGTTGGACAATAAGCATTTAATGCAATAGGGGCTATAAAAAGGTCACATTTGTCATTCAATGCTACTCATTCATTTTGAAAGAACATCCTTTTGAGTGTTTCTGAAGCAAAATCAATGTCATCTTCTAAAGAAATACCTTAGTTCTTTGGATCTAAAAGAGAACCCCATACCCCCTATCTTTCGGTTTAACAAAATTATCACAGTCATATTATTTAGGATCACAGATCTTACATTCTAAATCCTGCAACAAATCTATAATTCTTTATTTTTATTGCATTCAACCCCCCCCCCCCCCGAGAGGGGGGAGGTTCTAGAAACACTTCTTGTGTGAGTCGTCACTTTTCAGGACCAACAATTATTTACAATTCATATTTGTATCTTTTTTACTATTATTAATTATGAATTAAATTGTTTTATTACACAAAACAAAATTTACGTTAAATAGTAAAATTACATTTTAAAAATGTTCAAAATACCTAATACACATGCATTAAAACGTCAAAGTTACTATATTCTTGTTTAAGCTATATTCCAAAATGCAAAGTGTGCGTCTCTAGTGCCGAATGTGTGTACTACATATTTTTCTAGGGGTTGTTTGTTTATCTTTTAACAGTTCCATTAAAAGTCAATGAAATAACTCAGTTTCTTAAGTAAACAAATCATTGGGCTTAAGAGACTAATCCATGGGCTTGGGGTAGTTTGGGGCTCAAAGCCCATTGTGTTTAAGAGAGTGAATTAGGGGTTTTGCCTCATAAATCTCCTCATTTTTTTATTCCAGATTTGGGGTTGGTGTGTGTAAATGTGGAAGGCAAGAAAAGAAAGGTTTTAGAGAGATTTATCAATTGGAGAAGAAATCAAGAGGATTCAAAGGTTTTGGGAGCAAAGTTTGAAGTTCTAATGTGGATTCACCATCTTCAAGGTAAACTCATCTCCTTGTTGCTTAAGCCTCCATTAATGGAGTTCTCTACTTGATTTCTAGTTGTTGGGTTTTCTCCTTTGGTATTATAGAGTTCTTTATTGTTGGAGTTTTGATGGGAGAACATTTTAGATACATTCAATCTATGAAACCTATCTAAAGTGCCATTGCCATTGATGTCCCAAGTGTTGTTCAAAGATTATTGAAAAAATCATCTTTTGGACATTTCTTGGTTGGAATTTATGAGATTAATCTATGTTTTGGATTGGGTTTAGTATTGGGTTTATTTTTGGATGAATCATCAAGTATTAGGATTGAGTCTGGTCAATTTTAAGCCTTTAAAATCAAGTTTTATGTGTTGGAAAGGATTGTGTGAAAAAGTTTCGGAGTTGTGCAAGTATGGGGACAAACCAACAGCAAACAGGAAGTCACGCGGGTAACCACGCGACTTGCCCCCGAGACAAGTCACGTGATTCTCTGTTTGGTCCGGTTTGGTTTGGTTCGTTCCTCGTTTCATGCTAGATGTAAGGCATGGTTTATGAGTTTATTTTAGGGATCTTGGGAAATGGTTTTAGGATGTTTTAAGATGGTTTAACACCATTTTTGTGACGTCCAATTCAGGTGTTCGGTTTGGAAAGATTAGTCGTTTTAGCGTTTGAGCAGTTTGTCGCATCACAGGTGAGTTCCCTTTGTGTGCTTAAATTAACAAATGAATGTTTTATTTTACATATATTTGACTCATTCATTTATGGGAAGTGTGTACCCGATCAATAAGTGTGAGTGACTATCAATGTGTTTTCCCGTTGCAACAGGTATCTTTATTTCAATGTGTGATATGTATGAGTTAATGTTTCATGACTAACCTTCTCATAAATGTCATCCATACTTTCATTGTGTTTGAGGGAATTCATTAGGCCTTTGGTCTAACCCTTGCTTTTATAAAAACTGAAAACATTTTCAGGGAAGCATATGGTTGAGAGCTCTAGTAAGGGCAAGGTAGGGGTGAGCATAACCGGGTACCCGACAATTTTTCATGGAACCGGACCCGGACCCGAAACCGGCGGTTCCTGAAAATCTGGAACCGGAACCGCTAACACCGGTTCCTCATATTTTGGAACCGGAACCGATGGGAACCGGTTCCGGTACCGGGTATCCGGTTTCAAATTTATTTTTTAATTTTTTACCTTATATACGATAAAAGTATAACAATAAACTACAAAATACCGACTTAAAGAAATAAACACTACAAATGATCAAAACTAATTCGATAAAAACTAATTATTACATAAACAAACTAGAAAGTTTGAGTTTTTATTTATTATTTATAAATATATAAAATATTTATTATTTAAAAGTGGAGGATAGCGGGTACCCGGCGGGTAACGGTTCCAAAAAAATGAGAACCGGAACCGGAACCAATCCTGATCGGTTCCGTATTTTGGGAACCGGAACCGGAACCAATCACGTCGGTTCCGGTTCCGGAACCGGCAGTTTCTAAGCGGTTCCGGTTCCAAAGGCGGGTACCCGGTTCCGATGCTCACCCCTAGGGCAAGGGGAAGATTAAGCGTGGAAGCTAGAAGTGAGGGCGCTACTCTTGGTTAGATAGTTGCCTAGTTTAATCTAAGTTTTGTAATAATCTCAGTAATTTTATTTCGCTGCAAACTCTTGAGGTTAAGTTAAATGTTGAGACTTATTTATCATTGTAATTGCTCTTTTTGAGCAATGAATTAAGATCACATTTATTTTAAGAGTGTGGTTGTTACAGTCAACCTTTAAATCGTTAAGAGGTGAATCATGTTTAGTAAAAAATACGTGTGACTATTAATGATTTCAAAACTATCTGAAAGTATTTTTATCCTGAACCTCCCTTAACCATTAAGAGCCTTAATTTCATTTTAAACAAATATCAAACAATTATATTTCATTGTGCACTATATCATAAGGGCGAAAGTAGCCGAGTTGTTAAAAGTGAGAGACTATAACTTTGTTTATGTTTTTCTACGTAGGTTTGAATCATGTCTCTCTCACTTGTTTGTTATAGACTTCAAAGAAAAGAAAAGAGGCATCCGTGAGCGTAGGAAGGCTAGACCGAGCATAGCTCCTATGCCCCCACTATGGTGGACCATTTTGTTTCGGTTACACATTTTTCAGTTATATACACCATCGTCTTTGATATTATTTAAAAAGTATTTACTTTTAAAATAAGTTTAATACATAAACATTTAATTAATTAAAACTTTAAATTTATATATATATATATATGTATAGGGGATGGATCATACAAGAACGCCCTTCATTTAAAGGAATAAAGGAACACATTTAAGACCACATATGATGTGGGTCTCACACAATATAAAATAATATCCGATTCAATAGGGCTCACCATTGAATCAGATATGATTTTATATTGTATGAGACCCACATCATATGTGGTCCTAACGGTGTTCCTTTGTTTCTTTTAGTTTTACAAAGTTCTTATTTGAAACTCTCCATATATATATATAAAGGCGGGTTCATACGAGGACGGTACCAATTTACGAGAATACGAGGACAATCCTCGGCCAATCATTTTGTACATGAAATTTTTCATGTACAAAATCATATGTGATTTTGTAAGTATCAAAAAGGACACGCGCGACTTTTCCCGTGGGCAAGTCACGGCTAATCATATATGATTTTGTACGTAAATCATATGTGATTTTGTACATGAAAAATTTCATGTACAAAATGATTGGCTGAGAATTATCCTAGCATTCTCGTAAATTGTTACCGTCCTCGCATAAACCTCTTTCTATATATATATATATATATATATATATATGTATGTATACTTATATATGTAGGGCCGGGCTCATACGAGGACGATAATAATTTACGAGAATGCGAGAAGCTTTTTTCATGTACAAGATCATATGTGATTTTGCACTAACTGTAGTGAGCGACTTTTGGGGCTACTTAAGTCGCATGGAAAGTCGCCCGCATCAATTATAATTTTGTACAAAATCACATATGATTTTGTGCATGAATCATATGTGATTTTGTACATGAAAATTTTCATAAACAAAATGATTGGTTGAGGATTGTCCTCGCATTCTCGTAAATTGTTACCGTCCTCGCATGAACCTCTTTCTATATATGTATACTTTAATACTTATATATAGCAAAAGGTTATTTTGAGAAGTGGTTAATATTTGAGAAGTAAAGAAGCGATCCTAGCCATTCATACGATCAAGATCGGATTTGATTGGTCAAAGATTACGGTTATGAAAAAGATTACAGCTATGGGAAAAATCGAGGGGGGTATTTCGTAACTTCTACAAATAAACGGCAAACGGATTCATACATGAACCTTATGTAATTCACATATGAACTATATGTTCATATATGAAGTCGTGTAATTAATATATGAACTATATATGAATCCATTTACCGCATATTTGTAAATGTTACGAAACTACTTCTCTATCTTTTGCATACTCATGCGGGTAATTATCCAGTGTTTCACGTAACATACATATAACTGAATATACACACAAGATGAACATCCCTTCTCTCTACATTTTTTTTCTCTCATCTCTCCATAACATACACACAAAATGAACGTATTGTGAATATTTTCTTACAAATGGTATTATAGTTTAATTATGAACACACTCTGAATCTACAAATTATGGTATAGCTTGTGAGCAAATTATGGTATAGCTTGTGAATGAACGAGTCATGTTCCTAAAAGGAGTGGCCATCTTTCTTTAAACACATGTGAACCTTATAAAACGTTATAAACACCCTAGTAAAAAAAATTAAGTTGGTTTCCATTGTGTTCACAATGTCTTCGCTTTATATGCAAAGTTAAATGTGTATATGTGTATTTCAAGGAAAGAGGAGAGAGAAAGAGACATGTATAAAATCTCCTAACAATGCATTATTTTTATTTAATAAATAATTATAATTATCTTGTTAATTAATAATATCAACTATTTTAAATTAGTGGCTTATGATGGAATTGGAATGACAAACTCTTTTGACCAAATTCTTTAACGTTGTTTGGTTGGCGAAATGAATTGATTGGATTTCATCGGATTCCATCGGATTCCACCGAATTCCACGATTGAGGGATTTGATCATTCTTTTAGCATATGTGAAAGATTTTGAATTCCATTTCATGGCAGATGTAACATAATTTATAATTTTCATTTAGAAACACAAAAATAAATTTAACCACCAGCCTCTCCCCGCCCCACTCTAGCCGACAACATATCTGCCACCACCACCGTCATGGCTTCCACCACCACCACCAATTAATATTAGCATTCCACTACCGGTACCCCACCAACCACTACCGCTACCGCCAGCCCCACCATCACCACTACACCACTATTTTTTGCCGTCATAGTTACCACCCACCCCCACCCCCACACCCTACCCCCACCACACCATTAACATTGTCGACACAATGGTCACTCTCCCCCGATAAATGGATATTTCTAAAAAAAAGTTAGATATTCCATTTCAATTCTTATCAACCAAACATGTGGTCAAATTGCATTCTAATTCCTTCAAAATCAATTTTTTTTATGGATTCCAATTTCATTCTGCAAACTAAACACCTCCTTAAATTTTAAAGTTTTTAAACAATTATACTTGGGTGTGCAATTTGGTGTTAGGTGCAACATTTGGTGTTCCTATTGAATATGTTCTAAAATCATCTCTGGCGGAGACACATATATATGTTTTCAATTTTCAGATCTTTAATAAAAAAATTATGGCATCGTTTGATAAATATAAGTTAACTTATTTTTTAAATATATGTTAGAATGAACATAAGTTAGCTTATAAGAAACTTATTGTCACTATTTCCAACCATAATATTGATTAATATTAATTGTTGTTTATTATAAATTATTAAATAGTTTTAATTCATTAACTAGTTTTAATTATTAATTAATTTTAATAAACTTTAGTTACTAATTAATAATTAATTTCAAACTATTAGTTAATTTTAATTGTAAATTTTTTTCTAGTATTAATTATTGATCATTTGGAATAATTTTTAATTTTGTCAATTCTTTTTAGATTATTTTTATTCAATATATTTAATCCTCAAAAAATAAGTATAACAATTTCGAAAATTGTTTTTATAAATTACATAAAACTTAAAGTTATATGTTTTTCATAAATAATAAAACTATTTAATATTTTTTTTAATTATTAATTAATTGAGATACGTAAGATTAATAAACTATGGTTTTATTAATTTTTTATGTACTAGTTATTTAAAATTATAATTTAATGTACATGTTTTCTAAAATTAATTTCTTGGATTTGTATAACCAATTAACCATATACAATAGAATATTATAATAAATCAAACTATATATACTAATTAACATATTTTATTATTAATAAAAAAATATTATGAAATATTAAATTTTAGTAACTTTTAAACATGTTGTTTTTAGTTATTTTATATTTTTCAACTAGGTTTTGCAAAAAGTATTTACTTTATTAGCTAGTTTATCAGTTATCATCTAGTTTATTTGTCAAACATAGCCCTATAAATTACAATAATTTGGTTTGTAGGATAAGTATGCAATCGTCTAAAGGATATGACGATATATAGATAGAGATAAATATAGGCTATTAGAGTTATTTATGGAATAAATCTTATTTCCATACTTATTATGTAATCTCTCCTATTTAAAGGGTTTATGACTAATTAGAATTTACAGCTTTTCATTTCTCTCTATTATATCGTTGTTCTATTTCGTTCTTCCTTCAACACGTTATCAGCACGTACGTTCTATGAATATTATCAAAAACCGGTACTATACCGTAAATTAAATCAGATTTTAGGGTTCGCATGAGTAGAGCACTGCTGCTTCGTTAGTGGTCTGACTTGTTGTCATGCTTCTACCATCACAAGTTAGTTCTCTCTTCCATCTCTTTTTTTGTTATTGTGTATATGATGATACTTTGATGAGATGATAGATGGGACAAAAAGCAATAATTAGTTCATGAAATCTGTGTTTTTTTTTTCTTCTTCAAAGGTATGTAGTATTCATCTTTATCTCTAATTTTTCTTTTACTATTTAGATCTTGCTGCATATTTATCTTCATTTATACAAATCTATATATGTTTCTTTTTCTTTTCTTTCTTTCTGCCCACTTAGAAAAAAAAAAGAAATCATCATTGCTTAGAATTTTTTTTTCCCTTGAGAAATATGTCGATTTTTTTACATATTCACTAGGGTGTTGCTATGGTGGCGATAATTTGTTTATTTATTTTTTTAATTTTTGTTTATAGCGTCTATCGTTTAAGTACATACGCAAAACTCAGCCCTCATGTTGGCATGCTTAACCGGGTAATTTGCTGGCTTTTGGAAGTTTATGTATGTTTGTGTTTTTGGCTGTCTGTTTTCCTATTTAGCTATTTCTTATATATGGTATGTATTGTTGGGTTTGCTTATGGAATGAAAGTTTACTTTTAAAAAAAAAATCATACATTAATAGTTTCCCTAATTTAACTATATAATAAAAGAAAATAGTTCAAATAAAGGTAAATATTGTTGATTGAATGATGATATTAATTTTTATCTGAAATCAAGTTTCAAAAATTATAACCGTTTTCCTTATTAAATATTCAATGTATTGGAATATTGGTTTAATTTGATTTAATATTTATTAGACCTAATATTGTTTATATTTTTGAACTATTATTTAATATTGTTTTTACTTATTTCGATCATTAATTTGATTTAGACTGATATATTATTGTTAGATATAATAATTTATTTAAATGTTTATCTTAATATTCATATATTTGAATGTTTATCTTGATTATGAGTTCCTACAAATTATTTCCAATCTTAATTAATATTCGGAAGTTACACTTCCAACATCCAAAATATTTTGGTCTTCTACCAAAATCTTTTAAAATACTATTAAGGTATTAAAACTTTGAAATTGGCTTTATATGCCAAACTCATATTCCTTTTGGCCTCTTGTCAAAAGCTCCAAAAACGCAATTTTATGATTAATCACAAGATATCCAAAGGATTTTGACAAACGGGTGTAAATAGCCCTAAGGTTTGTAGGGACTTAAGAAATCCATATGATTCCCCTACTACCTGGAAATCCCATAGATTGAATGATTTTCTTTGGTAAATTTTAAATAATGATCAAGTATTATCAACAAATTTTAAAATACAAAAATCCAATATTATTATGATAGTGAAATATCATGCATAACATAAATGATTATAGACCGTGATTTTAGAAAATCATATATTATTCATTATTTACAACCACTTGAACTCGAAAAAACTTGAGTACCATAAGATAGGCAAATATGTAAAACCCATCAAAACATATTGACCCTAAAAATCACCTGTTAAAATACAAGTAAATGTCTTGAGATTTTTTAGACGATGCATTAGTCACAACTTCATAGGGAAAATCATTAACTAGAATCTCCTAAGAATAGTGGGACGCCCTGAAAAGGAAAATCAGGAGTACTGTTGGAACCCAAATCCCTTTCTATTATGTAATCAACAGATCAAAAATGAATGTAAGAGCGGAAGCAGTAAGATCTAAGATTAACAGTATGATTAGCAAGAACAAAAATAGGAAGAACAATCGTAATTGAAATTCAATGAATCACAACAGTATGCGCAAAACAATAGTTCTCTATTTCGTATTTTCAATCGATAACCATTACAACCAGTGAAAGAACTATTTATATGAATACAATTAATGAAAGTCAACTATCTAGCCTATTACAATGTGCCACGTAAGCGATGAAGTAACAAACTAAGTAACACATGGATGTTGTGCTTGCCACGTCAACTGAGGTATGTTAGTTGCCTAATTCTGTTTCATACTTAACCAACAGTGAGGTCTAACAAACTCCCCCTAAGTATGAAAACCAGAATGTTGCTCGTGTAGCTTCACTTGTTTAGCTAAAGGCATGATAGTTGATTGATTGTATCAGAAGGGAGTTGTATGAGAAATGACTTTGTAAATAGCATCGGTAACTTCTCTGAGCTTCATGAGTTTGTCAAGTCTCTTAACAATTTTGTCTCTAATTTCTTCATCTTGATCGTCATTTGTTGCAGAAGCAAAACATTTTGCGATGTAGACAACCTCTGTAGAGTACCTGTGAGCATCTTTGATTCTGAAGAAACTTTTTCTGTTAGGCCTTTTGAATACAACTCCAACTTCTGGTTTGGTGATTATTTTCCCAATCCTCTGCATATAATTTCCTCCAGATCTTCATTTGGTGCAGCGATACACAATATATCAACATTGTAATTTAAGCCAGCTTGAAAGTCTACTTGCCTTCGATATCTGATGAACGACTTCATACATTCAATGATACGATGGTAAGCAATTCTTTTGCCTTCTCAGCTTCTGCTCTTTCCTTTTCGGCCTGAGCCAAGGCATGCTCTGCTTCAGCTTTAGCTTTTAGGGCCCCTTCCTTAGCTTTATCAGCTTCAAATTTAGCCTTTTGTTCAGCCTCAGCTTTTAATCGAATTTCTTCTTCTTTTCTGGCTGCCTTGGCTCTCGCTGTATTAGTTATGGCTTCTTCTGCTCTTTTTGCTTGTGCTCTGGCTTCTGCTTTAGCTGCCTTTGCTCTTGCAGCATTTACTTTGGATGGATGAATTTGAGTTCTTGTATTCCCCATTACCTCCAAAATAAACTTGGCAATTTCTGGATCCTTGGGCAGAGGACCCTTGTGAGTAGCAAGAGGAGTGGGAGTTATTGGAGTTTGCTTTGTGGGAGGAGGTGTAGAGGGTGAGGAAGATGATGCTTTACCTTTTTCTTGGTCCATCTTTTGACCCATTTCAGCTTTCATTTTCTTGATGTTCTCCATGTTCTCCCCCTTCTGAGAATCAGGATCCTGATCCTCAGACCTTTTGCACTTGAGCTCTGCCTTTTTGCAAGCCCATGCTTCTTTAGCCTTCTTTTTAAGGAGGAGGACAGAGCACTTACCAGAGAAGAAATCTTGGACACTGTGGATTCCAAAGTGGAAAGCTTCTGATCCATCTGAGCATTGCTGGAATTTGTCTTAGAGGCATATTTGGAGGTCAGAGAATTAATGCGATCAATCATTGCTTTCTGAAACTGGGCCATATCCGACTTTTTGACCAAAGATGAAGTAGAAGTAGATGCATCTTCTGAAGGGAAGACAGCCTTGATAATTTTGTTGATATCAGCAACGAAAGATCCATATTCCTCAGCTGTGATAGTGACTTCAGGAGTAGGTAGCTCTGAAGGAAGATTGAAAATGGCCTCTGCATTGGATTTAATTCCGGCGTCCAGAGCTTGAAAGTAAGAGTGAGCAGAGTTTTGTTGAGCCTCTGCAGTATCAGAAAGAAGCTTTCTGATTGCCTCTAAGGTTTGATTATGTGTTGCTTGCTGAGCTTGGATAACAGTGAGAAGTTGTTGCTGGGTAACCAGGGATAATTTTAGATCTTCCACAGATCTCTGAATATGATGACAAAGTCAGAAGGGGTAACTGGTGCATCTCCAACGAATGGAGCCCCTTGTCTCTCACGTTCAGAGAGGCCCTCTTTCACACCTGTGTTGTCGTTGAGTGTGGAGGGACTTCCAACCTATCGTCGAGGGCTGTTATTCACAAACACCTCTTCGGTTGTTCTGAAAGGTTTAACTTTATCCCGATCATCAGAGGATGGGGAGCTAAACACAATGTGCTTACCTTGATGAAGTGTAAACACTCCGGTAAGAGGTGCATCCTATGGCTGTAACCCCTCTGATGGGATTTCATCAGCATCTAAACTATCAGAGGGCATGGACGTACCCTCTGGTTGCCCTATGACATCGTTGGCTACAAAGGCATCAACGTTCTGTGTGGGTGGTGGCGAGTTCTGGGGCGAATGAACTCTTATATTTGCATCATCACCCTTTTGAGAGAATGATGATGATGTGGATTCCCCTGTGGTGCTTGAGTCAGAGGTGCAAAGAATACCCTCTGATCGGTTTGGCTCTGGGTGGTTTGGACTGGGTTGTCCTTTTTCAATGAGTGTAGATGCGGTGACACCTACCTCAGGAGATGTGGGTACCCTTGGGGATCTTGGAGAGAATCGCTCAAATGTGTCTCTATGGACATCTTATGTACCTTCTTGAATTAAGAGGTCTGGATGGGCAGAATCACTTTGGTGGTCACTCAAATTCTTTTCAGACTCAGTCTCACCTGACCCCTTACTTTCTACTCTAGGCTCTACCTGCTTTGGGGTAGGTACTCTCTGTTCTGAGAATACCATAGAGCGTCTATAAGAAACGAGAATAGGAGAGGTGGAAGTTATAAGGTCAAGCATGTACCTGGAAAGTTCTCGGGCAGCAGGATAGCCATTGATGTCGATGGTGGGCTTGTGAGAGCTCATCGAGGCGATTTTGCAGAAGGGTTGAACCAGAGGAGCTTTCAGAGCACCAATCGCTGGGAAGGTGAAGAGGGAAAGAAACCGTGGGAACATCAGTGCAGGAAGTGGTTTCCCTTGGCTTTGCAGAGAGGATTTATTCTGAACTGCAGCTTTCATTTCCAGGAAGACGAGACTGACGTAATCCAGAGGTTTGTTGAAGAACATCCCATACATAATGGTGAGAATGTTCTTACTGGCTTGATCAAGAGACCCAATCTTGCAAGTAAGACTTTTGTTTAGTATCGAAACAAGGACGTTCCACATCGGGGGTAACTGCTTTCTTTTGAACTCAGATAGCCTATGGATATGTTCATTGTAGCCCAAAAAACGAATAAAGTCCAACAGAGCTTCATGAGTGGGATTGGGTTCAAGGGCAGGGTTAGGGATGGTTTGGCCTTCAGTTTCAATGAATGATTGAGGAAGATGGAAATATTTAGCAATTTTCCTGCGGGTGATAGGTATTTGGACTGCAGATTCAGATTCATGAGGGTGCCCAAAAACTACAATTAGGGTGAATTCATCGTGGATAAACATTGTTTGCCATACCTCTTGAACATAAATTTCAGGGACATTTGGGTTTGTCAGAGTTAGGGCTCGGTTTAGTGACTGGTTTTGCAGAAATTCAATCATGACGCGGAACTCGGAGGGATAAGTATTAGGATCAAGTAGAACCTGAACATTGTTTGACTTCAATGGTAGCTTGAGAACAGAAGCACTGTCAGCAGTGGAAGCAACCAAAGTCCCATCTTCGAGTTGTGGAGACGCCATTGATGAACAAAGCTTGTGGATTTGCAAACGCCAATTGGGAAATATGAGGAATCTTGAGAGTAAAGATAACGCACAGTAGTATGAAGGTTCGAAATCGAGGGTTATATATGAGAGAGAAAGAGCACTTGAGTGATTTTTGAATGGGAAGGGTTTTAATTTGGGGATAATCAAAATAAAACGGTTCGGGGTAGAGGAGTGCGCAGGTGTGTCAACATGCAAAGGCACGATGAGTGACACGTGTAAAGTAGAACTGACAGGTGAAAGGTTTTGGCGCTCAATCGACAATTAAGTGTTCCCTCAAAAAGAAAATTAAAAAAAGAAATTAATTAAAATAAAATCAATTTTTAAGACAGATAATCTGTTGATTTAAAAAAGATTTTAGAGTAATTAATTTCAATTAAAATTGTATTTAAAAATCAGACATTTGGATAGAAATCGGTTTGTACCAAATGAAAGTTTAATATTCGAAACCAAGTATTTAGTTTAAAAAATGAAACAGTAATAAGAAAATTTGAAGTAACCTTGAAGGCAATAGTTAATTAAAATAGGCGTATTAAAGAAATTTTTTTAAAGGTAAATACAGAGATAAAGAATATCTGGTCATGGAAAGATTTTTGACCATCATGTCAATGAACATCTTTTCAGAAGAATTTAAGTTGAATCTGAAAAATCTTTGTAACCTTGACGACAAGAGTTAGTCAGAAGAAGCAAATTCAAAAAAAATTGTTAAGTAAAGAGAGGTTCAGAAGACAGGTAACAGAAGTTAGACTTGATAAGCTCCCCTTGAGCATGTAAGATTTGCTCCCCCTCAAGTTTGTAAGGCGTGCTCCCCCTCAAACAATACAAATTGCTCCCCCTTGAAGATTGCTCGTTGCTCCCCCTCAAACAATTCAAAGTTGGACCTATTCTGTGAACACTTGGATCCAACAAGGTAAAAAAAATTGATACAGAGATGTCCAGAGCCTTCTGTGGGCCTCTGAGGAATCTTCAGAAACAACCAGAGACTTCTGGCTGATTCTGAGTTAGACCGAACAAAAATGGAGATGAAAAATAAACAATTTTGACAAAATTCTAAGAGAAACAAAGAATTGAGTAAAATTACATATTAATCATGCCTAATTTGCTAATAAGGAAATTAAAACGAGTTTCATCCAAAGCTTTCGTGAAGATATCAGCAAGCTGAAAATCAGTAAGGACAAAATACATCTCAATTGTGCCTTTCTTTACATGATCTCTGATGAAATGATACCTGACATCAATGTGCTTTGTTTTGGAGTGCTGAACTGGATTTTCAGTAATGGCAATGGCACTTTCTGGGTCACATAGAATTGGAATTTTTTCATATATGAGGCTATAGTCCCTGAGCTGAGTTTTCATCCAGATAACTTGTGAACAGCAACTGGCAGCAGCAACATACTCAGCTTCTGTTGTGGATGTTGACACACAGTTCTGCTTCTTAGAAGTCCAACTTATAAGTCTGTTACCCAGAAGTTGACAGCTGCCAGAGGTACTTTTGCGATCCAATTTGCAACCTGCATGATCAGAATCTGTATATGCCATTAAATCGAATTCAGAATTTTTCGGATATCAAAGACCAAGTGATGGAGATCCCTTAAGATATCGAAAAATTCTTTTAACAGCAACCAAAATGAGATTCTTTGGGATTTGCTTGATAGCGAGCACAGAGGCAAGTGGCAAACATAATATCTGGTCGACTAGCTGTCAAGTACAGAAGTGATCCGATCATACCTCTATAACTCGTAACATCTACTGAGTTCCCAGAAGGATCAGGACCTAGTTTCGAGCTAGTGGAGATAGGAGTTTTCATGATAGAGGAATTTTGAAGATGAAATTTCTTAAGCATATCAGAGACATACTTAGCTTGATTTATGAAAATGCCAGAGACACTTTGTTTAACCTGGAGTCCTAGAAAGAATGTTAGTTCTCCCATCATACTCATTTCATATTCTTGTTCCATTAGTTTAGAAAACAGATCAACTTCTGATTGATGAGTAGAGCCAAAGATTATATCATCCACATAAATTTGAACTACAGTTAACATACCTTTGCCTCTTTTGATGAACAGAGTTGTATCGATTTTACCTTTCTCATAGCCTTTACTGATCAGAAACGTAGATAAACGTTTGTGCCATGCTCTGGGTGCTTGTTTTAGACCATATAAAGCTTTGTCGAGAAGATAGACATATTCTGGATTTTTAGCATCTTTAAATCCAGCATGTTGTTCAACATACACTTCTTCTTTTAAATATCCATTTAGAAATGCACATTTAACATCCATTTGATAGACTTTAAAGTTTTTGTATGCAGAGAAAGCCAAAAATTGTCTTATCGCCTCAAGTCTTGCTACAGGGGCAAATGTTTCATCATAATCAATCCCTTCTTCTTGACAATACCCCTTAGCAACCAGTCGAGCTTTATTTCTGATCACGATGCCATCTTCATCTTTCTTGTTTCTGAAAACCCATTTAGTTCCTATAGCAACTTTGTTCTTTGGCAGAGGAACAAGATTCTAGACTTTGTTTCTTTCAAATTGTAGCAATTCTTATTGCATAGAGGATACCCAACTAGGTTCTTGTAAAGCATCATGAACATGTTTTGGTTCGATTATGCTAACAAAATTTACAAAGAATGCTTCATTTGTTGTAGCAGATCTTGTTTTCACACCTTCAGAGGGATTCCTAATGATGAGATCTGGAGTGTGAGACTTGGTCCATTTAGTCATCCGAGATTGAGTTACTGGTTGAGCATATACTTCTGTTTCAGAGGATGAAATATCTGCTGGAAGAGGGTTAGAAACAAAAGGCATATAAGTAGCTTCTGGAGATTCACTTGTGAAATCAGGAAGGACAGAAGGTTCTATAGTGCTCTCAGCAGGCGATTCAGGACCAAAAAGTGAAATGCCAAAAGTTGGAAGAACTTCTGAAATACTTGGAGATTGAGAGATGGAACTTGGTTCTGGAAATATCTCTTCACCCATAAAATCTTGAAAAAAAGCATCGATTTCAGATTCTCTGGTTCCTGAAAGATATTCAGCGGTTACGGTGTTAAGTTTAAGTTCAGAAGTTGAATACTCAGAAGTTAATTGAGTTTGATCATCAAAATCGATGTTAATGCTCTCCATAACAGTCTTAGTACGTAAATTAAAAACTCGAAAAGCTCTTGAATTTAACGAATATCCTAAGAATTTAGCTTCATCTGATTTCTTGTCAAACTTGCCAAGTTTTTCTCTATCATTTAATATGAAACACCTGCATCCAAAGATATGAAAGAATTTAACACAGGGTTTTCTTTTGTTAATAAGCTCATAAGAGGTTTTGAGACGCCTCTTGACAATTATTGACCGATTCTGGGTGAAACAGGCAGTGGCCACAGCTTCAGCCCAGAAGTGGATGGGTAGTCCAGAGGCAGCAAGCATTGTTCTGGCAGTTTCAACCAAGGTTCTGTTTCGCCGCTCTACAACTCCATTTTGCTGAGGTGTTCGTACAGCAGATAAATTTTGTGTAATTCCATTATCAACAAGGTATGCTTCAAGTTTGACATTCTTGTATTCAGTACCATTGTCGCTCCTAAGCTGTTGAATCTTTTGATTTAAGAGAACTTGAATTCTGGTCATCATATTTTGTAATACAATGGGTACCTCAGATTTTTGTCTTACAAATGCAAGCCATGTATACCTGGAAAATTCATCAATGAGTACCAGTATATACTTTTTGCCAGAAAGGCTTTGTGTCGCAATAGGGCCACAAAGATCAACATGTAATAATTGCAGAGGTCTTGTACAAGAATGATCACTTTTTGTTTTATGAGATGCTCGATTTATTTTTCCCATTTCACATGCAGGGCAGAGGTGATCTTTTTGAAATTGGACTTCTGGAAGACCAGTTACCAAGTTATGTTTAACAAGCATCTCAAGATTATCAAAATTTAAGTGAGACATTTTGTGATGCCATACCCATGAAAGTTCACTCTTTTTGGAAATAAGACAGAGGGATTCGTTATCGTCCGTTGATGTGAAATTCATCATATACAAATTACCTTTTCTGTCTGCTCTCCAGAGTTCTTCTCCTGCCTTAGAGAATAGGTAACAATGTTTTTCATCAAATACAACAAGTATTTTAGAATCACAAAGTTGACTTACACTTAATAAATTATGTTTCAGTCCAGAAACATGAGCTACTTTTGATAAGGTAATGTTACCTTCTTGTAGAGTACCGTAGCCTTTTATTTGACCCTTACCATTATCTCCAAACGTTACAGCTCCACCACATTTGTCTTTGAATTGGGAGAGTAAGTTTTTCGTTCCAGTCATGTGCCTCGAGCATCCAGAGTCAAGATACCAGATATGCACACGCTGCTTCTGCAATCACAGTCAGAGTTATTTAGGTATCCATCTCATTATGGGTCCTTTAATGTTAGTTTTAATCTTTTCACCTTTTTTAATTTGCACCTGACTTGATATTGCAGAATTTAAAGAACCAATCTTATTGTTTGAAATATTATGGATTTTCTTTGGTTTAGCTTTAAATGAGAAATCATTATAAGAACGATCAGAGGACCTCGAGAAAAATTCCTTTAGTTTTAAAAACAGAGAAAAACATTCAGAATTCTGAGACATAAAAGATTTCATTGAATTTTCATTAGAATAATGATAATTACAATTCTTTTTATTCCTGTCTATACTAGTATCAGTAGTTCTATTGAACTTCTTAGCTAGGCTAGACTTATGCTTAGAATCATAAGTTTTCTTCTGTTGAGGCTTTCTCTGATAGACCTTCTCTGGAGTTTTTTGATTTACTGAAACATAAGTAGAAAGATTAGATTTCCATTTTTCTTTCTGAGCAGAAGTAAACTTTGGATAACATGGTTGAGATAACTTTGACTGAACAGAACACTTCTTTTTCAGATTTTCTTCCTTCTCAAGTTCAAGACAAGTTTTGGCTTTAAAACACATTCCTATGAAATTTGGATGAATGAATACAGGTTTTCGCTCTCCTGTTGGAGGAACAGAGAAATCTGGTATTCCACTTGGATGTTTTTCAATGTTCAGATTAGAGGCTCTGATTTCCAGAGATTCATTAGTAAAAAAGAAAGGAGCTTCCTTATCCTTAGATACTTCTGGTGTCTTTTTGTATTCTGAAGGAAAATGATTTTCTAGATTTAAAAGATATTTTTCTGAATTAAAGAAATCATCATTTTAATCACGTTTTCCCAAGGATATGTAATAGTTTCGAAACTGTCTTGAGAATCAGAAGGATTTAAGTCTACAAAAGAACATGGAACTATCTCTGGTTTGTTTTCTAAGGAGAATTTTTGAATATTTTCTAACTCGAAGCATTCATCTAGAGTGGATAAAATATCTTTTTCAAAGCTTAGACGCAGCTCCTCTGTTGGGTCACCGATGATTTGGTGATGAACCACCTTCCTTTATATGAATGAATTTTTACAGGTTCTTTTGAAGGTCTGAAATATGCTTTAAGTATTGAAGAGTCAAAGACTATTCAATCAAGGGGTTGTACATCAAAAAGTGGAATTTTGGATGTATCAACCAACTTCAATATTCAGATCATTTTGCCAAGTCAAGACCAATATAGTGGGTCACCGATGGTACACTCAAAAGTCATCAAAAGTACTAAGGACATCAAACAAGATGAGGTCATCAAGTTGATGTCATGGTCACCGACACTATAATCTTGGTCACTGAAATTGCAGGTATATTTTCTAAGGCTGTGATATCAAGTCACAAGTTCAAGGGTGTACACTTTTGTCATTTAGTGAAAGATGAAGTTTATCAAGCAAAGTGTACACTTATCAACTCCAGCCTTACAAGGTATCCACCGATGTGATACATAGTGTGATGTATCACTTAGCAATTTCAAAGAGATAAGTTCTTGACTCATATCAATTGCAAGACACGTGAGCCAGCAAGAACTTGGGCACCAAGTCTTAAATAAAGACATTCTCTTTTATTCTTATAAAAGGAATATTTGTCTTTTAGCTAAAAGGTGTGATGGGACTTCACAGAGCATAAAGAAAAGAAGATAAAGTTATCTGACATTACGTGCTACAAGGAATGGTTCATCCATTATTCTAGTACAAAGGAAGTGGTCTCTTCCTTTGTCCACCAGATAATCTTCCTGCTAATGAAACCTTGACAGCTGTCCACTTGCATCCCATGCATGGGCACTATAAAAGGAGATGAAGTCCTACCCAGAAATCTCACGCTTTCAACAAATCTTCAAAGTGATTATTTGTGTGACTGTGGCAAAGCTGTGTGCTATAACAGTATTGTTTTAACTTTCTTAGTGTATAAGTTAATTACTGTTATCTGTGTGTTTAGTTTGATAGAATAGTCTGCCTGTTCTTTTCCGCATCAAACTATCTGTGTGTAAATTTTTAATATTTATATTAAAAAAATTTAAAAAGAGTATATTCTGTGTGTTTTATATTCAACCCCCCCTTCTACAAAACCCTCTCTTAGTTAGCCATCTCTCCTTGGGGACTAACAAGTGGTATCGGAAAGCGATTGGTTTAATCTCATAAACCGGATACGTGATGGCTACTACCTCAAATGTTGATGGTACCTTGCGGACCTCTTCCCGGTAATACATATGATTTAGGATCTTTGGCTAAACCCCCAAGATTCAACCCAAACAACTTTGGGTTATGGAAAAATCGCATGTTATTATTCTTGGAAGGAATCGATTACGGTATCCCAACATTCTCGGTGAGGACCTATTGTTCCTAAAATATGGGCTCGCTTTGGCCCTCGAAAAGGACGGCCGAAGGAAAGGATATAGAGTCAGATGACGAAAGAAGTGAGAAAACTGGTAGATATATCATCAAACCTTCTAACAAATTTAGTGAAGATGATAAACGCCTAGTTGCTTTAGACACTAAAGTCAAGTCTGCTCTTGCTGTATCCCTTCCTGATGATGTGTATCATTCTCTTCTTAACCTTCCCACTGCTAAAGAGATGTGGGATACTTTGAGTGTCTTATATGAAGGCACCAAAGAAGTAAAGAAATCTAACGAGGATCCTGTCTTGTTAGAAAGTATGAACTCTTCTCCCATGAAAAGGGAGAATCTCTTTCTACCTACTTTAATCGCTTTAACTGTCTTCTCAATGATCTCAAAGCTCTTGGACGAGTTTATGATAATGAAGAAGTTCTCTGCAAATTCATGGATTGTCTTCCAGATTTCTGGGAAACTATCTGTACTTGCATCAAGCAAACCAAGGACTTAGAAATAATGCCTTTAACTGCTCTCTATGGAACTCTTCTTCACTATGAACAAACTAAGAACCAGAGAAAATCTCTCATAAAGGATATCAAAACCTCTTCTATTGCTTTAATAGGTGATTCAAAATCTTCTTCTTGTATTCCTAGAATCACCTATCCTTCTTCTGATTCTGAAAAAGATATTAAGGAAGACTCTTCTCATCTGTCAGATGCATACTATAGTGCTGCTGATGATGAAGCAGAAGAATCAGCCATTGTCATACTTTCTGATAGTATGGCAATGCTTGCTGGAAACCTTAAGAATAAAAGATTTTCTTCAAACCGTTCCAAATTTAATAGAAAACCTTTTTCTCAAAAATCCTCTTCTGATAAAGCAAATGAAGAATGTTTCAATTGTGGAAAGAAAGGTCATTTTGCTTCTGAATGCAGATCAAAAGCTTCCTCTTCTGTCAAACCTTCTTCTTCTTATGGCCATGACTTCTCAAAATCAGCTTCTAGGAAGCATGAAGAGAGAAATAGCCAATCCTCTAAAGAAAATTCTGAATCAAAAGAAACCTCCAGGTATAAGAAATACAAAGCCAAATACAAGAGAGAAAAAGAGAGAAACCAAGGTAAAAATAAAACCTTGGTTGCTGAGGCTCATTGCTGGGAAGATGAGCAAACCTCTGAGAGTGAGAGTGAGTATGTCACTAAATGCCTCATGGCCAAAATCGATGAGATAGAAGACATGGAGAAGTCACTCTACACCACCCTTGTATCTGCTGAGGGATCCACTTCAGGGACAAAACCTCAGGTACATCCTTTTACCTTTCTCTCTGATGATCAAATGGCTGATGCCTTTGATTCTTTAACTGTTGACTTCTGTGACATAAAGATTCAAAAGAAAAAGGCTGATATGCACATAAAATGTCTAAATGATCAACTTCTCTCTTGCTTTTCAAAACTAAAAGATTTTGACAAAATGAAAGCTGATCTGGAAAACCTTCGGTACTTAAACGACAGTCTTTCTGAGGAAAAATCAAAGATCTCTTCCACTCTTGAAAAGGAACAAGAGGTTCTGTCTAAATGGACCAAATCCTCTAAGAATCTTGAAAGGATCCTTCAAGATCAAATCACCAGCAAGGATAAGTCTGGCCTTGGTTATGGAAAAGATGTTCCTCAACCTTTTGATCTTCCACTCCCTTCTTCTGAGTGTCAAGGTTTTCCTGCTGGTTTCCTTTCCGATGACGATGATGATCTCTTCAGTTACTCATCTGCGGATTCTACCTCCGTTCACTCTATAGATCTACTTGACATGCTCAAAGTAGAATCTGGTTCTAAAAAGTTTGGAGTCTTTGTTAAAACTAAAGAAATCTCTTCTGAGTCTTCAAAAGCTTCAACTCTTCCAAGCTCTTCTTCTTCTCCCAAACCTATCCAAAGACTTTTAAACTCCTTAAGTCTGCATGAGTCAAGGTACTCCCAGGAGCAGCCTTCTGACGTTGCTGAATATCCTTCTTCAAAAAGATTTTTTCCTCAAAAGAAAAATTTTTCTAAATCAAATTTTTCATCTAAAAGGAAATCTCAAATAGTTACTGACTTTATTCCTCGGTCAGTAAACTTGAAAAAATCAAGAAATCCTGGTAAAGGTATTCTTGGACCAAGACCAGGTGTTGGACACCCCTCCTCTTCTCAGTCGTCAACATCTGTCCAAAGTTTTGATGATAGGGATTTTAAAAAGGCCTTTCCTTTAAAGAAGTGCTATAACTGTGGCAACACTCTTCATCTTGCTAAAAATTGCCCAAAATACTTGGTTCCTTGCAAAACTAAAATACCTTCTAATCCCAAAGGACCCACCTCAAAATGGGTACCAAAAGTCTAAATTTGTTTCTGGGTGCAGGTACCAAATAAAGATCACATATGGTACATGGATAGTGGGTGTTCAAGACACATGACTGGAAACAAACTTCTTCTCTCTAACTTCTCAAAAGAAAAGGGACCCACTGTTTCCTTTGGAGGAAATGGAAAAGGGGTCACCAAAGGATATGGTACCATTTCAAATGGAACCATCACTTTCTCCAGAGTTGCTCATGTTGAAGGGCTAATGTACAATCTTCTAAGCATCAGCCAAATATGTGATTTGGGCTATAAAGTCATGTTCCAGCTGTGTGTGTGCTTGGTCTTTGATGTACAGAACAAGATTGTACTAGCAGGAACCCGACTGAATGACGTGTACATAATCAACATGAAGGAAAGTGCAATAGGAGAGGCTGTGTGTCTCCTCTCTCAAGAACTAGCCAAACAAAGTTGGCTGTGGCATAAAAGGTTCTCTCATCTAAACTTTAAAACCTTGAACAAACTCTCCAACAAGGAACTGGTTGTTGGAATGCCAAAAATAGCTTTTGAAAAAGAAAAGCTGTGTGGAGCATGTGAAAAAGGAAAACTCACCAGAACTTCCTTTAAAACAAAACAATGCTCCTCTATCTCTCAACCTCTTCAAATGCTTCACATGGATCTATGCGGTCCAGTAAGCATACCCAGTCTGGGTGGTAAAAAGTATATGCTAGTGATCGTCGATGAATTCTCTAGATATACTTGGGTGTTCTTTCTGAAACACAAGAGTGATGCTGCTGAAGAAATCATCAGGTTTACAAGAAAGATTGAAAATTTGAATGGTAAACTGATGAAGTCCTTCAGAAGTGATAATGGCACGGAATTCAAGAATGCTGCTCTGGAAGATTTCTTTGACCTAAAAGGAATCTCTCAGAACTTCTCTGCCGTACGCACAAGCAAAATGGTGTTGTTGAGAGAAAGAATAGAACACTATGTGAAGCTGCAAGGTCTATGCTGAGTGAATCCAAGTTGCCAACCTATTTTTGGGCAGAAGCAGTTAACACTGCATGCTTTACTCAAAATAGGTCTATCATAGTCAAAAGGCATGACAAGACCTCGTATGAAGTTTTCCATGGTAGAAAACCTGCAGTTGACTTCTTCCATGTGTTTGGCTGTGCATGTCACATGCTAAATGACAGGGAACAACTTGGAAAGTTTGATCCGAAGTCTGATGATGGAATCTTCATGGGTTATTCTCTCTCCTCAAGAGCCTTCAGAATTTTAAACCTAAGAAGACAATGCATAGATGAATCCATGCATGTGAAGTTTGATGAGTTTGAAACTTCTTCATTATCTTGTGATGAAGAAGAATTAAACCTATGGATAAATTCATGTGTTGGTGAAATTCCATCCTCCTCTCAAACCAATCCTCCAGATAGCAACTCTTCTCAGCCTCCCATAAACACCACCTTACCTTCAGAACCTTCTCTTTCTTCTCCACCTCCTGACACTAACTCTTCAGAAGACCTTACCCACCAAAACACCATATCTCCCTTAAATCTTTCTTCACCATCTCAAATTCCTACCTCATCCTCTTCTCTACCTTCCTCCTTACCTCCTGCACTAAAGTGGACCATGGATCATCCAGTAGATCAAATCATAGGTGATCCACAAGTTGGTGTAAAAACCAGAAGAGGCATAAGCAATCTGTGCTTATATGTCAACTTTGTTTCCATTGTTGAGCCTAAGCTGATAAATGAAGCCCTAGCTGATCCTAGCTGGGTAATTGCCATGCAAGAAGAGCTCTCACAATTTGAGAGAAACAAAGTCTGGAAGTTAGTTCCTCGTCCATCCAACAAAACAATTATTGGAACAAAATGGGTGTTTCGAAACAAGATGGACGAAGAAGGAACTGTCATAAGGAACAAGGCAAGGTTGGTTGCTCAAGGATATCGGCAAGAGGAAGGAATTGATTATGATGAAACCTTTGCTCTTGTTGCCAGATTGGAAGCTATCCGAATATTTCTTGCCCATGCAGCTTACAAGAATTTTCGGGTATTCCAAATGGATGTCAAAAGTGCCTTCCTAAATGGTGAATTAGCTGAAGAAGTGTATGTGAAGCAACCTCACAGGTTTGAAGATCCAGTCCATCCGTATCATGTATATAGTTTCGGATAAAGCTCTATATGGACCGAAGCAAGCTCCACGTGCTGGTATGACACTCTCTCAGAATATCTACTTAGAAATAAGTACATACGAGGCAAGGTTGACAACACTCTCTTCTTCAAGAAATCACAAGGTAATATCATTCTTGTTCAAATCTATGTTGATGATATTATTTTTGGAGCCACCGATGAATCCTTGTGTGATGAGTTTAGCTCTCTCATGCAAAAAGAATATGAAATGAGCATGATGGGGGAGTTAACTTTCTTTCTTGGTTTGCAAGTAAAACAGTCTCCAGAAGGTATTTTCATAAATCAAAGTAAATACATTAAAGACCTTCTAAAAAAGTTTCAGTTTGATACTTGCTCTACCATGAAAACTCCTATGGCTCCTCCTCTTAGACTCTTTTCTGATCCTGATGGCATTTCTGTTAATATTACAAATTATAGAGCCATGATAGGATCCCTTCTCTATCTAACTGCAAGTAGACCTGACATTATGTTTGCTACTTGTCTGTGTGCCCGATACCAAGCAAATCCTAAAGAATCACATCTGGCTGCTGTGAAAAGGATTTTTCGGTATCTAAAAGGTACCATAAATCTGGGTCTTTGGTATCCCAAAGACTCAGGTTTCGATCTCATCGGATACTCTGATTCTGATTTTGCAGGTTCAAAAATAGACAGAAAGAGTACAACTGGAAGTTGTCAGTTACTTGGTGGAAAGCTTGTGAGCTGGTCAAGTAAGAAACAACATTCGGTGTCTACATCTACTGCTGAAGCAGAATATGTGGCTGCTGGAAGTTGTTGTGCACAAATATTGTGGATGAAAAATCATTTGTGTGATTACAATCAGATTTTCTCAAAGATCCCAATAATGTGTGACAACTCAAGTGCAATAGCCATTGCCAACAACCCTGTGCTTCATTCAAAATCCAAGCAACATTGATATTAGGTATCACTTTATAAGAGATCATGTCTCTAAAGGTGATGTGGAGTTACATTTCATTCCCACCGACTATCAACTAGCTGATCTGTTCACAAAGCCCCTTGATGAAGCAAGGTTCAAGTTCCTCATTGGCGAATTAGGTATGATAAATATAGACTAACATATACATATATATTTATATATTATGTGTATGTATATATGATATACATTTATGTATATTATATATATATATATATGATATATATTTATATAATTACATATTTATATATATTTATATATTATATTCATTTATGAATATTATATATTTATATATAATATATTTTTATATAAGTCATATAATAATATATTTATATATATATATATAAGTAAATAAATAAATAAACAAATAAAAATATATATATATTCGTACAGTGTTGGTGACTAAAGTCAAAAACCTTACCATTTCACTTATACCCTAGCTAATAAAAATTAGCTACTCATATTAACAATCAAAGAAATATAAATGACTAGAAGTAAAGACATAACGGTAAATATATAAATGTATATATATATATGACTGAAAATATAAATGACAATGAATATAAAGTGCAAGAAGTAAATGACTTGTAAGTAAAGACTTAAACGTAAATATATGTATATATATATGGCTGAAATGTAAATGACGTTAAGCGTAAGGAAATAAATGACAGTAATGCTGAAAAGTAATGCTGCAGTATTAAATGACAGAAACTAATTGTTTTCTTGATGAACAAGAAGACTCCCAAGAAGAAGAAAGACACAATAATACTTCTAATACTTCTGAGGTTATATTAGAGTTTCAGCTGGAAAACATGTCTTAACAATGACCTTAACACCTCCTTTTATACTAGGAGGTGTCACAAAAGAACAAAATTATGGACCAAAGGTCCAAAGGTCAAATCATCTATCCTCCATCACAAAAGCACAAGATTCCTAATACAAAGATGCTTAATAGTCCAGCTGCATATATTAAATAAAAACCATAATAAACTTAAGTAACTACTAGGGTATTCTAGATCCTTCTTGATTGAGCCTTCCTTTGCCAATATCATGTTCCCTCCAGCTGCCAGTTGCTGCAGCATTCCCACAGCATTCATCTGAAACAAACAAACAACCAAAAGTGTAAAAAGAACAAGTAGGATCACTGACTTAGCTCCAGCTACTATAAATGGAAAATAAAGTAACAAAATGACTCAAATTGGGATTAAATATGAAAAATATATAAATAAGATATATTAAACATGTGCTTGATATTGTGAAATATCACCACATATCAATAGGCTTTTGTGTCATTCCTGGACAGAAGACAGAATTCAGATTTGATCGCTTTTCACACTTATAGGGATCCAAATCCTCGAATCCAAGTCTAGATCTTCCTACTTGTGTATTGATTTTGTCAGGAACTTTTTGAGCATCCAGATATGTTTTAATTTGTAGCTTTGTCTTTTGAAGTTCAATATGTAAAAACTCTCTTTCCTTCTGGAAATAGTTTTTAAGTGCAACAGAATTTAATCTGTCACTTTCTTTGGCACTAATCTCCTTTTCTTTATTTTCCAGAAGTTTGTTTAATCTCAACATCTCTTCTTTAAACTTAACTTCTGTGTCTTTTAGATTTTTGGAAATCCTCTTATTTTCAACATTAAGTTCCAGTTTTTCTTCAGTTAGAAGATTCATTTCTCTTTTATAAATCTCTCTCTCTCTCTCTTTGAGTTTCGGAGAGAGTTTTTTCAGTTTGTTACCTTAATTTCTTTTCAATTGTGAGCTTCTGCTTGAGTTCTTCAAAATTCTTTGATATTTCAAAAATGGTGTTTTCAAGCTCAGATGTGTCAGAGAGGGTACTTACAGGTGTTTCAGAAGGTTGATCTTCTGATTCATTTGTGCTACCCATTCCGCAGAACATAGCTTCATCACCGCTTGACTCATCTCCCAGCCAATTTTCTTTTTCTGCAAAGTGAGCTCGTTCATCAACATTGTACTTGTATTTATTTTTGTAGTACAGATTATCTTTGTTCAGAGGTCCTCTGCAGTTCTTTGAGTAGTGTCTTGGCTTGCCACATCTGTAGCACACATCCTTCTTTCTCTTCAATTCTTCATCCTTCTTCTCTGTCTCCGTTTTTTCAGATCTCTGGATCTCTTGTCGAGGAGCATAATTGGGAACAGTGCGATCAAACTTTTTGCTTCCCTGAATATTTCTATTACCAAGCCTTTTTGTAAACTGTTTGGTAATGAGTGCCAATGAATTAGCAAAAGCTTTGATATCTTCATCAGAGTCAGAATCATCTTCTAAGATTTCTTCTGACATAAGAGCCTTGTTTTTCCCTTTCTTTTCTTCCCTACTCCTTCTGATTGATCCTCTGGACTCAGAAATTAAAGCAAGAGGTCCACTGATAGTGCTTTTCTTATGAACAACTTCTTTCTCATGGGCTTGAAGAGTTCCAAAGATATCATGAAGAGACCATTGTTCCAGATCCTGATTTGCTTGTATAGACATAGAGAGATTTGACCATTCAGGATTTAGTCTTTTGAGAAATAAGACATTATTGTCTTCTCTGGATCTAATGATGTCACACCTTTTACATAGATTTATCAGAGTATTAAATCTATGAAAAGTCTGTTCCAGAGATTCTTCAGGGATGGTTTGGAAACTGTTTTATTCATTTAGAGCTTGGGCTCTTCTGTTTTTCTTCATCTTCGCCCCACCTTCCAGTATGTTTTCTAATTGATCCCATAGTTCCTTGGCACTATCACAGGAATCCAGAGATTGAAATATATCATTTGTAATAGCCATGATTAACAGACTTTTAGCTTTTCTGGACAATTCAACCTTAGCTTTCTCTGGATTTGTCCAATTGTCCCTTGATTTTGGAATACTCCTAGCAGGAACTTCATCAGACACTGCTGTAGTAGGTACCCTTGGGATAGTTGTCATCGGAACGAATGGACCATTTTGAACAATAGGATATATATCAGCATCTAATCCTTCAAAAAAGTTGATCATTCGAATTTTCCATTGTGGATATTCATCACGTATTAGAGTGGGAGGTTTAGTCAGAGAACCAGATGTGTATACAGCGTTCAGATTTGAATTCGCCATATTGTCAAAAACAGAGATTTTGAGAATGATTGAAGATTTGTTGAAATTTGAACCAAATTAATTTCAAAATGATCGAAATGAGACAAAGTACTTATTAAACTCAATTTTAAGCAGGAATTACCACAGATTTAGAGAAAATTGTAATGAATTTTACAAAATCTCGTAAAACAGGGCTGAGTGAAGAACAGATGCTTAAAATTGAAAAATACTTTCGAATAGAAAAGAGATTTCTCCAAATGGAAGAGATCTAATAATCAATAGATTAATTATCAGGCTCTGATACCAAATGTTGGAACCCAGATTCCTTTCTATAATCAACAGATCAAAAATGAATGTAAGAGCGGAAGCAGTAAGATCTAAGATTAACAGTATGATTAGCAAGAACAAAAATAGGAAGAACAATCGTAATTGAAATTCAATGAATCACAACAGTATGCGCAAAACAATAGTTCTCTATTTCGTATTTTCAATCGATAACCATTACAACCAGTGAAAGAACTATTTATATGAATACAATCAATGAAAGTCAACTATCTAGCCTATTACAATGTGCCACGTAAGCAATGAAGTAACAAACTAAGTAACACACGGATGTTGTGCTTGCCACGTTAACTGAGGTATGTTAGTTGCCTAATTCTGTTTCATACTTCACCAAAAGTGAGGTCTAACAAGTAGCAATTACTATGTACTCTCCAAACTAATCATACAGTGGAATGAAACCCACTCGATTACAAAAAATGACTTATTTCAACAAAGATATATTGTGTCTCAAAATGCATCTCAATCTTCATGGCAAGGAACTCATAGAAGATTTCCACCTTTCATCATATTAATGAACCAATGTGAGCTAGAGTATAACCTTTAAATAAATTCATCAACCTACTGTAAGTGGTTGAGGGATATAACAAGGTTATTTCAGATCACTAAACATGTTGGGACAAAGAAAATTCCCGTGGTCAATAATGAAAGTGTTAGAGGTGGAACGACTCCAAAGAATAGTGAGTTAAAGACAATTTCACATAGGTGATATCTATACACCCCATGGACAAATTAACCATGGAAACGGTAAGGGTCATTACAAGAGTCGAAAAGGGTTTTACAATTCTTGGAGCAGAAATGCAACTACTGCCTAAAAGATAATGAACTATATCAGAGTAATTTAAGATTGATGGAGCATAAGTTTATTTGACATTTATTTTAAGTATTAAATTAATCTCATTTGCTGATGAAAAACCAAAAATTTAACTATTATAAATGTAAAGAAATACATCAAAATTACAAATATAAAACTCTCAATATTCTCCGTTTCATGTTGGAATGTATCGAGGAGAACTTGAGTGTTTTTGTGGGACATCCCACACAGTCTTAAAAGATAGACTAATATTGATTAAATTAATAGTCTATAAACCTCCAACCAAATTCATAGACGATGAACTGTCACCTCCTTAATGCCTAATGGCATAGAATTAATCGTCACTAAAGCAATATGTTAATAGAACCTTGTTAAGATGTCCGTATAAGTTGGAAATCATAATATTAGAATGGAAATGGGTATATATGTACATCAACTCTAATGATATGAAAGGAACATATATTAGAGAAATTAATGTGTCAAACTAGTAGATTATCCAGGTCATTAAAACATATTGTCACCAATAAAGAACTTTGGAACAATAATGCATATATATTTCGATATGACCACGTGGAACACCATGGGGTCATGGCATAATGATCTATGTATTGAAAAATACACATTGACACATTCTTTTTCGAATAAAAGGCAAAATGAGGCAATCACCAAATTGCAACTGTTGACTTCTGCAGCACAAGAAGTAACACCAACATTATAATATGTCATCCCGAATACCTAGAATTATAATAAACCCTGATCCTTAGCCAAGACAGGAATGAGATCATCCTAAAGTTAAGGACATAATACAAAAATATTTCATTCTTACAATGAATAACAAGGTAATATTTATGGACATAAACAACCAGAATGCGGGCCATTAAAGTATTTTATGGTTCTGGTTTCGACACAATGAACGCATTTCGCATTATCGTCCACATGAAATGCTGCACTCCAAGCACTAGCTATATATTTAAAGGCTCACCTCCCTATTTATCTCATTAAGTCTATATGACTTGTAATGCTGGAGAATTTACATCATAAGGATTTGATTATTATTGCATATGTATTCGAATCAATGTAGAGCTTCCTATACCCCATGTGTATGCATAAAATGGTCTCATAGAAGTTGTCATCAAAATAATATAGATGGTATATAGGTTATTGGTTATGCGCACCAATTTACCCACATTTTTTTTGGGTTATACAAATATTACATGCAGCCTTACTCATTTGTTTTTTGACCCACTACTAGCCAACCAATATCATGCGTACCAGTTGGTAACTGGATACAAGCTTGATATTTTACATTTACGCATGTTTGGTTGTGTAGTATATGTGCCAATTGCGCCCCACAGCGCACCCAAATAGGTCCTTAAAAACGATTCAATATAAGTTGGATACGAATCCCAAACAATTTTCCATTAATTAGAATCCTTGACGGGTGATCTCTTTACCGCTAGATTAGCGAGTTGTCACTTTAATGTGACAATCTTCCCGTCGTTAGGGGGAGATAGGAAAAAGGATTTTCCATGGGAACGACTGGAAGTGTCATAGAATATCCCCATTATGTCTCATTTTGATCCCCATACTTCACCATGTAAAGTTGAAGTCAAACGAATCAGACTCGATACTTGATACGTTTAATGTTATTCTACAAGTGACAAGATCACATATACCAGCTGCAAATATACCCGTAAGGATAAAAGTTCCCAAACAAGGGCACAACGCCACTGGAAAGTGTGTTACAATCACACAAGGTGGAGGTGTGGTTGAGGTCGTAGCTCCCAAAAGGAAATGGGGGAAGCTACTTGGTTCGATAGATACTCATCTAAAGGAAAAGAAGAGTAAGGCACAACCATTTATCATCAATACATAAACCTCTCAAGAGATTTCTTTGACTAAAACTATGTCTTCGAATCATTACTGGAGGACACTCCGAAGTTAATATTGATTCCAAAGATCAAAGAAATCTCAAATGAATTATGAGAGTGCATATGAGTCGATGGACAGATCATACATACTCATTGATGATATATTCACATATATCGTTGCTCAAGAGATGATCGAGCACGATAACATCGAACCATACTCTTGTCGACAAAAAGCAAATTGACCTAAATGAAAATAAGCAATCCAGGAAAATTATACAAATGAACAGGTATTTGGTCAGGTAGTGCTAACCCACCAAGTATAAAGCCTGTAAGACATAGATAAATCATTTGTCAGAAAGTGTAATGAGAATAATTAAGTCATTATGTATAAGGTTTTCCTTTGTCGCTACGCCCTGGATTGACCGCGAGAATACTTACTATGACGTTATAATGTCTTGCTAATTCATTAGCCTAGTAATTTCCGAAGGACCGGAAATGCAGCTCATGGATGTGGTTACTACATATATCTATATGGGGATCTACATCAAGATATATATAAAAGTACTTGATGACATTATATTACGAGAAACCACAAAATGCGCTTGCAATGAAATTGAAACGCTCATTTTATAGATTAAAGCAATCTAGGCGGATATGGACACCTGCCTAAGTAAATACTTGATTAGGAAGGGATATAAGAACGATGAATTGTGCCCATACGTATTTATGAAGAAAACGAGTTCTAGATTTTCAATAGTAGTTTTATATGTCGATGCTATGAACTTAATAGACATTCTTAATGAAATAAGAGAAACCATAATCTACTTGAAATCTAAAGTTGAGATAAAAGATCTTGGGAAAACTCGTGTTTACTAGTTATATGAACTAGGACACAGAGCTTGTGGAGTATTTATCCACCGATCTGCAAATGTCCAAATGATCAGGCGATTTAATATGGACAAAGCGTATTCGGCTAGCACTTCCATGATCGGTCAAAGTGTTGGATATAAGGAAAGATCATTTCGTCTAAAGGATAATGACAAAGATGTGTTAGGAACTGGAATTACGTATTTAAGTACGATATGCGCATTATTGTTTTTAGCATAATACACTTGACCGTATATTGTATTTCTCAATGAACTTGTTAGCTAGATTTAGCTCAGCGCCAACGCAACATCATTGGAATGATGTCAAATTAATATTTTGGAACCATTGATGTGGGCTTATACTTCCCTTACAAATAGAAAAATAGGATTGATAATGGAATTTCAATACCTACTTTGAATGTGAAAGGCAAAAGTACCAGCCCTTATAGAAAAACATAAAAGATTGCCTTGATATGTCTTTGCTGATATTAACTATCTATCTGACTCATACAAAGCACATTCCCAAATTGGATAAGGAATTATCATAGGGAACATGCCTATTGCTTAGAAGTAAACTATGCAAACCCTTGTAGCTACCTCTTCGAATTATTTCAAGAATATTACTCTACATGAGATTATTCAATAGTATACATGATTAAGGACAATCATTACACATATTAGAGGAGCTAGCATTTTGAATTCATACAATACCCTACCTGCATATATGAAAATAAGCATCATGTATCAAAGAAATGAAGGTACAATACATTAAGGGTGATAAAGTTTATATACAATCAGCAATAACAAACTCTCCTCTATATTCAAGTGAATCAAGTAAGATGCAAGGAGACTTTGACATATTTGTTTAACAAATTATTACTAAAATCATATTTGGGAAACATATAGAAAGTATTAAAAATGTAAATGTTTTCCATAACCCCTTGATTAGTGCATGAAAGGGTAGCCGGATGATTCGGACCTTAATAAACTAAAGAAAGGAAAATCACTTCTAAAAACCAATAGCGGAAAATAAACAACACAAAGAATTGTTGACGCGGAAAATCCTCTTCGGAGGGAAAAACCCACGGACGACCGTAAAGAGGATCGTCGGTGCACTATGGACGTCAAACAGGGACGCCGACCTTTACAACAAGTAAATAAAGTTATAAAGCAAAAGTGTGTGAATATATAGTCGTGAGTCTGAGACTGGTGTCGTGACTCGTGTTACGGTTGTCGGGACCGTCGATGATGTTGTCGTGAGCTTGAATGAGTGTTCTCAGAATGCTTTCTCTCGTATGCCTTAGCTAATCAGTCGTACTATCCTGCTTGTTTAATCTTCCTTTTATACTTGATCTTGAGATTCCATCTTTCATTGCTTTCTAACGGCTATAATGGTCGTGTCTTGATGATTAGTCTTCATGGCTGTCATAATTTCGTTGACCTGTAACTGAAAATAACATAAACATATACGTAACGGACATAACGGTCGTCTGTGTTGCCGTTAGGTGAGTTTTACTAATGTTCCGTTAGTTAAGTTATGTTAACTTCTGATAACGGAAGAATCCTTAACGGAGTTAACGAAGTTAACGGTATAAATTTTGGGTAAAACAGTTTGCCCCTAAATTTTTGAAAAAGTTTTTTGGCGGAAGATTTTTCAAGAATTTATTTTTGTTACACGATCGATTTTTTTTAGGCAACCGTATCGACCGAATATGCTAACTGTTCTAGTTAGGGATCGTAACCGGTTTTAACTAAGGGATAAGGATTCGAATGACATTATCCGCATGGTATGCGGATGACATAGGCGTGGGACGGGTGTCGATCGTTCGTTGTTTGCATGATAATTTCCGGCTTAACAGCTGTCGAGCCAGGGGGTGAACGAATCGCCCTTTATACTCGATATATATGGAAACGATTTCTTTTCCATTCTCAGGCATTCTTCCTCCTTATAACAACCTGCAAGCTTTTCCCTCAAGATCGCCATTCTTCTTTCTGTAAAAATGTCGAACTTTTTAAGTTCTGTTACTACTCTGGACGATATTCAGGTTTTAAAGGACCTTGCCTGGATTCCCGACTATATCGTGTTGGAGAGTCCTGGCACTCGTAAGGCTGAGGATTGTCCGTCTGATCGATTTATCCTGTATGAGTATCCGTTTAAAATCGGCCTCCCATGGGAGTTTTCTGCTTTAGTGAGAGACTTATTGGGTCGATTTAGGATATCGTCGGGGCAGATGATGCCTCAATTTTGGAGAATTGTTCAAACCATCGAAAGATTAACCACCAAGTGGGAGCATGATCTTACCGTCCACGAGTTGCTCTTGGCTTATCAAATCAAAGCCGACTCTGACCACCATTTCAGTCCTTAAATCAAGGATCGCAGGGGTCAAGTGTTGATTCCTAGGACGGTGGTGAATGATCGTGGCTGGAGGAAACGTTTTTTTTTTCTGCAGGTTGACCCTAATCGCTCCTGTCATGGACTGGATTGTCTATGGCTGGCCCACCGAAGGTATAAGTCTCTTTTATCTTTTGCTTATCGTATATGTATATTTTTTTGATTTTAACTCTTGTCGTTTTCTCAGAGGTGGTATGTGAACTTGACCCTCTACCTGATTCTCCGGCCAAACTGGCGTTCTTTCGAACAGATCCCGGACCGGGGATTTCGTGTCTACGACCCCGCAGGAGAATGCGAGGTTACTGTGGATGACGAGAATGAGGGTGCGGCCTCTCTGGATGAGGAGGATGAGGGTGTTACCTTCATCAGATCGTCCTCTCCAGCTTCAGGTTGGTCGAGTGAAGAAACATGTATTTTTATTTGTTTCCCTTGATCGATTAACCTTGTATTTTCTTGTTTTCAGGACCGCAAAGGGATTTTCCCCATGGTCGTAGGATTTTGCTTGCCCAAAAGGGCTTAAATCGTCGAAGCACTTCAGAGACTCCCCTGAGGGAACCATCTTCTAGAACTTTTAGTTCCAAAAAGGCGAAGATGTCGATGGTCGTGAGACCATCTTTCGTAGCTGGGTCCTCTATCCCGTCTAGGGATACAGGAAAAATGCCTATGGAAGAGGAGCCTTCCATTTTTGGTGATGACTCCGAGCCTACCACTTTTCAGGTAACGACGTTTCTTTCGTCATCATGCGTCATGCGTTTCGGCAGTCATGCGTTTTTTCTGACGTTTTTTCGGTCGATGTCTTATCCAGGCCCTCCAGGCGTCTTTGAGCGAAGCCCTGGCGACTGGTTCCGTTTTGGAGGAGAAAGTCCGTGACCGGGAGAAATCTCTTTTGATGTCATAGGAAAGGGTGTCGGGCGACGCGGCGAGGCTCTTTCATCGTCTTGAGGAGACCCAAGAGGACCTCTATCAAGAGAGGAGTGCCAATCTCGATCTTCAACAGTGCTTGGACGCTGCCATGGATAAAATCAAGTCCCTAGAGGAGGAATTGGAGACTGCCCTCATCGGGAAGATGACTGAGGTCAATGACCTTAAGTCTCAGCTAAGTGAGGCTCAAGCAAAGATCGTCGACCTAAGTGGTCGACGGGCGAAGCCTGCTTCTTCCGCTCCTTGATTTTTCTTTTCCTTTTTTTTTTGTATTTCATGGGCGACACTTTAGGTCGTGCCATTTTTTGTAAGGATTATTAATTTATATGTTAATCACTTTTTTGTTATTTATCCTTGTTTTCGTGCGATCTTGCGACTTCTGGCGTACCTGCGTCCGAAAGAAAACATTAGGGGTGGTTGTTGGTTTTACCAACGACAATCCGATGCTTAAGTCAGTAGCTGTTTGTGAAAAAAAAGGAAAATAAATAAATAGTGCGATGAAAGACTTGCGAATTTTAAAAGAAATACTTCCTGAGATGTGTAGCGTTCCAGCTTCGTGGGATGTCTTGACCATTTACGTCCTGTAGATGATAGGCTCCTTTTCCCATGACCTGAGTGATCTTGTAGGGTCCTTCCCATTTAGCCGCTAATTTACCGGCGTTGAGTTCTTGGGTATTTTGGAAGACCCGTCGTAAGACAAAATATCCCTCTTGGAAGGTCTTAGCCTTCACATTCGATGGTTTGATGTTGAGATGCCATTCGAATGAGTCCGGCTTCTCTTAATTCTTCCAGACAATCTATGTCGTAACTCCGGTCGATTAGATTTTGTTCGACTGTCGTATGTCGTGCCACGGGTATCCTAGCCTCGACTGGCAATACCGCTTCGCACCCTTAAACTAGAGAAAAAGGAGTTTGCCTGGTAGCTGTTTTGGGTGTTGTTCGATTGGCCCATAAGACAATCGGAAGTTGTTCCACCCATTTTCCTTTTGCAGAGCTAAGACGTCGTTTGATGCTATTGATAATAGTTTTTTTGCTTGATTCAGCCAACCCATTAGACTATGGATACCTGGGCGTCGAGGTTATGAGTTTTATGTGGTGATCTTCGCAGAACTTCCTTGTTCTTTCACTGATGAATTGTGATCCATTGTCGCATACAATTCTTGAGGGGATTCCAAATCTACAGATTATGTTCTTTTGGATAAAGGCGATTACTTCCTTGTCCCTTAATTGAGAGAAGGTTGCGGCCTCGATCCATTTGGAGAAATAATCCGTGAGTACTAAGAGGTATACCTTTTCTCCGGGGGTCGGAGGTAGCTTCTCGACTATGTCCATTCCCCAACGCATGAACGGCCACGAGGTCAATGTCGAGTGTAACATTTCCGATGGTTTATGCGTCCACCCCGCATGCCTTTGACATGAATCACAACTTTGAACATACCTCGACGCATCTTGTTGCAACGTCGGCCAATAATATTCTTGTCGTGAAATTCGATTTGCTAGGCTTTGTCCTCGAGAGTGACTTCCGCATTCACCCTTGTGCATTTCTCTAAGGACTTCGATCATCTGACTTTTACCTACGCATCGTAGGTTGAGTCCAGTAGAAGATCTTCTGTAAAGACGATCGTTCGTTATAACGTATCTCGAGGACTTAAACCGTATTTGCCTGGTTTTCAATTTATCTTCCGGAAGTCGATCGTCTTTGAGATAATCTCTGATCTCTTTAAACCATTCTCCTTCGTCGTTGTTTGTTATGACCATAGCATCATTCCTTTCAATCGATGGTAATTCTAGATGAATTATGGGTATATTGTCAAACTTAGATTTGCTGAAGGCTGATCCTAAGTTAGCTAGCGCATCTGCTTGCATATTTTGATCTCTTGGTACTTGTTGTATCGTACAGGATTCAAAGTTTTTCATTTTTTTTTGCGACTTCAAAATACTTCATCATTCGAGTGTCTTTAGTTGCGAACTCCCCATTCAGCTGATTGACAATCAATAGCGAATCGCTTTTGATCGAGAGGTGTCCTTCCCCCACATCGTGGGCCATCCGAAGTCCGGCAATCAGTGCTTCATATTCTGCTTCGTTGTTCGTTGCCTTGAAGTCACAGGATATTGAATATATCATTGTGCCCCCCTGTAGCGATTTTAAAATGAGACGTAGCCCAGTTCCTCGTATATTGGATGAACCATCGACGTAAAGAGTCCACTGACCGTCGTTTAAAGTCGCCACAGATGAAATCTCTGCAATGGCTTCCTGTTCTAGGTTGGGCGTAAAATCTGCGATAAAGTCGGCAATTTCTTGTGACTTTATCGTTGTTCGCGGAACAAATGAAGTGTCGTAACCGCTCAGGTATATGCTTCACTTCGCGAGTCTTCCCGTCAATTCTGGTTTTCTTAAGACAAACTTGAGTGGATAGTTGGTGACAACGTTCACCGGATGAGATTCGAAGTAATGTCGTAACTTTTTTGCAGAAGTTACTAACGATAGGAGTAATTTTTCCATCGATGAATATCGTGTTTCAGCGTCGACGAGGGATTTGCTTACATAATAAAACAGCTTTTGTTGGTTTTCGTCTTCTCGAACCAGTACCGAACTTACGGAAGTTTTACTTATCGATAAGTATAGGTACAGGGTTTCGTGATCCTTTGGCTTCGATAGGAGAGGTGGAGACATCATATACTCCTTAAGTTCCCCCAACGCCTTCTCATGGTTTTCAGTCCAGTCAAAGCCTTTATTTTTTCTCAGAACATTATAAAACAAATGACATTTATCTAAAGATTTCGAAATAAATCTATTCAAAGTTGCGACCCGTCCAGTTAAGCATTGTACTTCTTTCAGATTCCTTGGCGATCGCAGGTCGAGGATAGCCTTGATCTGATCGAGGCTTGCCTCGATGCCTTTTCTTGTGACCATATGACCCAGGAGTCTTCCGGCTCGAACTCCAAAGGAACATTTAGTCGGGTTCAGTTTCATGTCGTATTTGTTGAGCACTTCGAAAGATTCTGCGAGGTGTCTGATATGATCGGTCGCATGCTTTGACTTGACGAGCATATCGTCAATATAAACTTCCATTGTTTTTCCAAGATAATCCTTGAACATCAAATTGACAAGTCGTTGATATTTCGATCCTGCGTTTTTCAGGCCAAATGGCATTGCTTTTTAACAGTAGATGCCTTTGTCCGTCATAAAAGCTGTCTTTTCTTGGTCGTCGGGATGCATAAGTATCTGGTTGTACCTGGAATACGCATCCATGAACGTCAATAGTTCATGTCCTGCAGTAGCGTCGACCATAGCGTCGATATGTGGAAGAGGAAAAGGATCCTTAGGACATGCTTTATTCAAATCTGTAAAATTGATACAGACTCGCCATTTCCCATTCTTCGTTTTGACCACGACAACGTTGGCCAACCATTCTGGGTATTTGACCTCTTGAATCTTTCCCGACTTTAGCAAATTGTCGACCTCTTCGTTGATGATTTTGTTCCTTTCCGGAGCGAACTTCCTGCGCTATTGCTTGATCGGAGGAAAGTTTAAGTCCACGCCTAACTTGTGTGATATGATATTCGGGTCTATGCCGACCATATCTTCGTGCGTCCAAGCGAAACAGTCGGAGTGGTTTCTGAGGAAGTTTATGAGGTCACTTTTTATTGCTTCGTCCAGGAATGCCCCCAGAAATACTGTTCGTTCTGGCCTGGCGGGATCCAAGGCAATTTCTTGAAGTCCATAATCGTCAGGGGACGCATCGTCCGCCTGGCTCTGTAATTGCTCGATGTTCTGCTTTCGGGGATTCATTGCGACTTTGTAGCATTCTCTAGCCTCCTTTCGCTCGTTTTTTATCTCTTGAATTCCCCATGGAGTGGGAAATTTTATCGTTTGATGAAAGGTCGAGGGGACGGCTTTCATGTCGTGTATCCAAGGTCTTCCCAAGATAACGTTGTAGGCTGAGGAACACTCGACCACATTAAAACGAGTCGATTGATTAACTCCTTTTGCAAAGATTGGCACTGTGATCTCCTCTACTGTTGTGGAAGCGTCGCCATTGAAGCCGACTAGGACTGTCGAGCGTCGTACGATCTCTTTCTCGCTTATCCCCATTGCTTTGAGTGTGTTAAGAAAGATAATTTTGGTTGAGCTGCCTCTATCGACAAGGATCCTTTTGGTCAGACAATTCCCGATAGTTAATTGGATGACAAGACTATCATAGTGTCGTCGTCTGACGTCGCCGAGATCTTCATCACCGAACATTATCGTCATGGAATTGAGCTTTCCGTCGTCTTCTTTTTGGCTGTCGACGGGAATGTTGGATTCATTGTACTTTTGGCCCGCGTGTCTCTTTGCGGCAGAATATGTCAATCCACAGACGTCGAATCCTCCTGTCACACAATTCATGACTTTAGTATGTGCAGGAGATGTGGGTCTAGAGATCTTACCTAGGTTTTGCGTCGAAATCAAATCGCTAAGATAACCCTTCTTTGATAGTCATGTGACTTCTTTCTTCAGAGCCTGACAGTTGTATGTGTCATGTCCATGGTCATTGTGGAAGTCGCACCATTACGTCATGTCTTTCTGATCGTTCGGTCGATTGCTTTTCTTGGGCCATCGAATCGTGGTTTGAGCATTCTTTAGCATTTCTACCAATTCCTTAGGGGTACCTACAAAACCATTCGTAGAGATTTTCGGATATTGGGTGAATTTAGGTTCTACCTTGCTTTCAACCTTTCTCTTGTCGAATCGGACGTTAGAGACGACTTTCGAGTTCTTGAAGTCTGGCTTCTTGACCCCAAGAATCTTTTTGTCAGTCGAAGTTCTTTGTTGGAATGCAGCGTCGTCTTCGACTCTCATGTCAGCGAGAGTCCTGGCTCTCACGTCCTCAAATGTATCAGCCAGGTATTTAGTGAGATCCAGGTATAATCCTGAGCTATTATTCAACCCTCGCTTGTAGGCTTCGATCGTTGTCATGGTGTCACAGTTGCGAATTTCGATCATTTCCATGTTGAACCTGTTGAAGTAACTTCTGACGGATTCGCCTTCCTTCTGAATCACGTAATAAAGATCGCCTGTTTGTTTCTCCATCTTGCGACTACTAGTGAACTGCTGAAAAAATTGATTAACTAGATCGGCGAAGGAGTGTATCGACTTGGGCTTGAGGTTGATTAACCATTGCAATGCAGCACCAGTGAGAGACGCTTCGAAACTTTTGCACATGCAAACCTCTTGGAAGTTATGAGGTATTGACACTGTCCACATAAGTTGTTTATATTGTGCGACGTGCTCATTGGGATCTGTGATACCCGAATATTTTGGCGTGAATGTAGGGATGTGGTATTTCTTGGGAATGTCTATAAAGCGATCGAATTTGCGAATGGTGAGGCTTGGAATCCTGTTGGAGGCTCGACGTCGACCGGAACTGCTACTCTAGGAAGTTTTGCAAGTATCGACAACATTCTTTCATTTTGTTCTTCAAGTTGTCTAAATTTTCTGGCGACAGAGCCGTCGAATGGAATTTCGAAGGTATTGAATGGATTATTCACGTTTGTCATTGGGATCGACGTGTGGTTGGTCGAAAATGGCATGCTCCGATGAGTAGAATCATGACTTTCACCATTAATAGCCATATTCGGATTAACGGTATACGTGTATATGGTGGTGTTTGGGATAGGAGTGGATACGTATGTTTGTCCCAAGAAAGGATTATCTGGTTGAGTGGGCGATACATATGGCATATATGGTTGTTCTGTAATAGGGTTATTCGGTGCGGGTGTATGCGTTTGTGAGGTATTTCTAAGGAGCTGATGTGGTCGTGAACAAATGTTCAAGCATCGGTGGGATCAGTACGATCGTAGATGCTTGCGAAGTCGCTTGAGAAATTGGTGTATACGTTAGCGGAGCAGATGAAGGAATTGGAATAGACGGATATGCCTGCAGAGAAGATCTAGGCGTTGGCGGTGGTGGTGTTACGACCGGAAACGACGAGGGTGTGGTACTTCGAGGAGGATGTGGCGGCAAAGGAGTTTGAGATCTGGTCCCAGGTACCGATGTCGACGTCGAAGCGCCATTTTTGTTTTTTAGGGTCTAGATTTCTTGGTTAGCTCTTCGGTTTTGTTCTTCCAAGAAATTTATCCGCTAGCGCATAGCTTCTAGGTCGTTAGGCACATTTATGTCTTGAACATCCTCTATTCTCCCCATCCTGTGCTTACACAAAATTCAAACAGATTAGTAAAAAAGAGGGGTTTCTCGAAGAGATTTTTTCTCTAGTTGGGTCCCACGGATGGCGTCAAACTGTTAATGCCAAAAAATGACTTAACGATAGTCGGATGATTCGGACCTTAATCAACTAAAGAAAGGAAAATCACTTCTAAAAACCAATAACGGAAAATAAACAACACAAAGAATTGTTGACCCGGAAAACCCTCTTCGGAGGGAAAAAACCGCGGACGACCGTAAAGAGGATCGTCGGTGCACTATGGACGTCAAACAGGGACGCCGGCCTTTACAACAAGTAAATAAAGTTATAAAGCAAAAGTGTGTGAATATGCAGTCGTGAGTCTGAGACTGGTGTCGTGACTCGTGTTACGGTTGTCGGGACCGTCGATGATGTTGTTGTGAGCTTGAATGAGTGTTCTCAGAATGCTTTCTCTCGTATACCTTAGCTAATCATTCGTACTATCCTGCTTGTTTAATCTTCCTTTTATACTTGATCTTGAGATTCCATCTTTAATTGCTTTCTAACGGCTATAACGGTTGTGTCTTGATGATTAGTCTTCATGGCTGCCATAATGTAGTTGACCTGTAACTGAAAATAACATAAATATATACGTAACGGACATAACGGTCGTATGTGTTGCCGTTAGGTGAGTTTTACTAATGTCCCGTTAGTTAAAGTTATGTTAACTTCTGATAACGGAAGAATCCTTAACAGAGTTAACGAAGTTAACGGTATAAATTTTGGGTATAACAGGGAGTCTACTATATATGTAATATTGGTATGTTGTGCTCTTTCCTTCACCCAAGGTTTTATTTTTCCCATTGGGTTTTGTTCCTTGGTGTAAGGTTTTAGTGAGGCAACCGTTATATACCATCTTGCTTTGCTAACTTTCATGATTAATGTACGGATCTGAGATAATATTAGACTGAAGGAAAAGTCTATGTAATGCAAATAAACTGGTGCGTTGTACTCTTTCCTTCGTCCTATTTTTATTTTTCCCACTGGGTTTTTATTTTGGCGTAAGATTTTAACGAGGCAACAAATGTGCACCATCACTCCCTTGACTCGGCACAAGGGGGAGTGTTGTAGGATAAGTGTGTCATCGTCTAAATGATATGATATATAGATAGAGATAAATATAGACTGTTAGAGTTATTTATGGAATAAATTTTATTTCCATAGTTATTATGTAATATCCCTTATTTAAAGGGTTTATAACTAATGAGAATTTACAGATTTTCAGTTTCGTTGTTCTATTTTGTTCTTCCTTCAACAGTTTAATGAATAATAATACGTCAATTTAGTTTTATAGCTATTTATTTGCATGGTATTTGACGTTAAAATTTTAAGGTTATAAATTAGTTATTCAAGTTTTAACTTTGTATATTTTTACTTTATTTTATTATATAATATTAAAAAAACTTTAAAATATCAAAAACACTTTAAGAAAACTTTTTGGTACAAAAATTTTACTTTACTAAAAATCTTTTTCGTTGTAATTGATATTTATATATTTCCCATGTTGCATATAGGAATAAAAATATATGCATTTGTTAAAATTAAGGATTCGGAATCTAGAAAGCAAAACAAGACAAAAATAAACAGATATATCACAGAGTACAGAATTATTTGGATTCTAATATATAAGTATATAAACTTATCAATAACAAATATAATATCTTTTACCTTTTAAATTTAATTATTGCTTCTTCTAGAAACCATTATATGATATAATATATATTATTCCATACTATACTTTTAACTGTTTTTTAATAGTGGTTATTTTTTCGGTTCACACGTAGTGACTAATCTCCAAATGATTACAAGTAGCACTAAATCATCGTAGATGAACCTCTATAGCTATAAAAGTTTTGACAGCGTTTGGATTCGAACTTAAAAAAGATGAAATTTCTATTATATCCCCTATGTTATATCGAGTGCACCACAACCCAAATGATCACTTTTATTTCATCTTGTTAATGATACAGATGATTATTTATTGGTTTGGGTCGGAGGGTTGGATTCTGGTAAAAAGAAGAGTTAAGGTGAAAAACGTAAAAAGGGATCTCCACCCTTAGATGCACATCAGGATGAGATGCACCGCAATGCACCAAATCAATCCCTGTATGAAGCGCAATTCATACAGGGTGGGTTTGAGATTAAAAGTGATCAAGGGTCCATATCTCTTCTTACGCTTCTCACTTTAACTCTCCTCCTCACACAATTTTACGCCTTGGGTCAAATCTTTTTTTATCATTCCATGTCAATCCATTATAAGTCGCGTCGATTTTTTTTTCATTCCACCATTCCAATCATTCTTTTATCATTCCAATTATTTATGAGTTTGGGTCGGATATGATTATTAATCTTAAAATTTTAAACGGGTTGGTTAGGTATGTTTGAATTTTTTTTCTTCATCGATGTCAATCTGGTATTTTTATGGATGAGTTTGAGCCACCCATTTTATTGAGAGTGTTTGCATAAACATGCTTTTCTAACATACCAGACTGGCCAAGTTAACGAACCAAAAGATGAATATTTTAAATAAATAGATAAGCAGTTGAATATTTGATTATATTATATTTTAGATCAAATGTATCTATCATTCTAACAAGATTACAATTTAAGCACTTATTTAAAAAGTAGTCAATTTGGATTACAATTATTGTAAACACGACAATTTGATAAAAAAATAGTGGAAAAGAAAAAAAAAATCAAACATGTTAGATGCAGCTTACGTTATCATAAGTTTCTTCATTATCAACAATCTCAAATTAAAAATTGAGTGGTTAATATCTTATAGAAATTCAAATATAAGTCCACAAAGTATATACATCACAATCTCAACCGAAAACGAAAAGGAAAGTAAAAACAAAAACAATATCAGTTTCTTTCAATAGAGTTGATTTGGACCTAACTCAACTTGTAGAATTCAGTATCTTGCTGCATTTTAGCGTTGTTCGAATTGTGTTTGTTGACCGATATTTTGGGTTGGATAGTCCCTTGGCCAGGTTTATGTGTGGTTCCAAAAAGGGGCAGACATATTAAGCCCCAAGTCGGGTCCCTTCACTCACTCAATTTATTTTCGAAGCAGAATTTTTAAGTACGGAAAGCGCCTTCGTTAAAATTTGAAGGGTTCTCTACAATTTTTGAAAATACAAGGAACCTCAAAAAAAACCCAAGAAGGTCATTAGAAACAACCAAAAATGTCTCGAAAAACGGTCAAAAAAAATTAAAAATTCTCAAAATTAATAAAAAAAAAACTTTAAAAAGTTTCAGCTAAAGAGACATTGGATAATTTTACAGGTTTTTATTGCATTTTAAAGATAAAATTGTTCAGTATCCGCCCCGAATACAAATGAAACACTAAATTTATTTTTCAAAAAACACTATATTTATTTTTCAAAATCATATTTTTTAAAATAGAAATACGAAAATGAAAAGGAGAAACCGTTGACAAAGTATAACTTAACGGACCCGTCTTTTACTTTAGCCTTATTTATTGTGTTCTTTTATTGGAACTTGTATTTATCATTTAAGAATTAGGAGACAGTTGAAACAAAAATAAATTAGATAACAAGTCAACAATGACATAACTTATAATTATATCTTTTTAATGCTTATTTTAATTCAAATAATTTATGTTTTTTATAACTATAAGTTGCTTTTGTTTTTTATTTACTTATTAAAAAATAGTTGAGAATTATTAAATTATTATATTTGATATTCATACTACGGGACAATTTATCAAATGTCTATCCTATAAGTATTTACCGGATTGATTATTTAGGGGTGTTTGGATTAGTTTATTGACTTATAACTTATTGACTTCTTGGAAAAGTGTTTATCAAAAGTTGATAAGTTAAAATTTTTGATTTTTTAAAAAATGACTTATTACCGGTTTGACACCGGATAAGTTGTTTTTGCCAAATACTTAAAATGACTTACTACCGGTGTCACACCGGAATAATTCAATAAGTTGTTTGATAAGCTAAAACAAACACCCCGTTAGCAAATGAACATGAAAACTACCAACAATCTTACTTGTTAAGAGCAATGGTAGTGTTCGAAAGTCTTACCTGGTAAGTGAGTGTGATGACTCTTACCCAATTAGCGAATAAGATATGTGTCCTATAAAATTTATTAAGCTGCTGAGAGCATCTCCAAAATGCATAAATAAAAGTCAGAATTTCTAAAGAAAATTACATTGATTATAATATTAAAATATTCAATTCATTTATTAAAATATTATTTCTTTCTCTGAAACATTTGTTTTCAAAAAAAATATTTAGTGGTTTCACTTTGTAATCATGTTTGGAGTGTTCTCCGTATTTGGAGAAAAAAATCTTCTCTCTCCTACTTTCTTCATTTTGGAGATGGTTTTAGAGAAACTATTGGAGCAAAAAAGAACCCATTTTCTCCATATTCTACATTTTTTAGAAGTTGTTGGAGACGCTCTCACTAACAAACACTTATGGGCCATTTACTAAATACTTTATGGGTAAACGCTTACTGACATCACTTACCTTACTGTTGAGTATGACAAAGACCAGAAATATTACCCGATTAGAGACATAACAAGGACCGAGAGTCTTATCCTTTAAGTCAGGAATAAGACTCTTTTATGGTTAGCGTTTACTGGGTTTAAGATGCTTACCGACAATCCATCATGGCAAATGTTACATGATTAGATAAGGGTTGTGGCGTACTGGTTGAGGCCCTGGGGTTGTGGTGGAATATACCATCTGCGCAAGGTTCGAATGCAGGTGTTAACAACAATTATGGCCACTAAGTTTATTAGTACTGATTTCTTACAGTCACAATTTATCGGGATTAGTTTAGGCATAGCCTGGAACAACCTTGGAAAAAATGATATTTTTTCTTGTTACCCAATAGGTGTTTAGTAAATGTTTCTTATATTAAAAATCGTTTTTGTTAAAAGACATTTTTGATACAAATTCCTTTTTTAATTCGCATCTTAGTAATTATAATGTAATATAATAATCATATTATCGATAACATATATATATATATAGGCTTAGAATCGTCTGAGAAAAAAAGTTAAGGTGAGAATCGTAAGAAGAGATATGAACTCTTCATCACTTTTAATCTCCTACCCTCCATCAATTGCGTTTTAAAAGAAAGTTGATCCGGTGCATCTCAGTATAACCCAACCTAATGTGCATCCAAGGATTAATATCATTATTTTACTTCTCAATATTTACCACTTCTTAAATGAAATTTTCCTTATATATAAGGGGTCATTCAAAGGATAACTCGGCTGTTTGTAACAACCGTAAGATTCAATCTCAACCACACATTATTAATAATCAATGACTATTATTAAAAATATTAATTATAGTAATTATCCCTTAACTTTCAAAAAATCTGAATTCATGAATAATATTTAGGGATAAATTAGTATTTTGGTAATTATCCCACTCCTCTCTCTTCCTACCAAACTTTACTCCGGCCTAACTTATTTCGGTCATCACTATGATGCATTCCGAGATACCCAAGAACTTGACACAAACCGATAGTGATACACATTGTGATACTACTACATACCTAATGATACCTATTGTGATATCCAATGGATTGGGACCATGTCCTTTTGAACTATAACGTTATGTTCTCGAATTTGGAGAGAAAAGAAAGAAAAAGAAATGGACGGAAAAGAAACGGAAGGAAAAGAAAGGAGAGGAAAAGTAAGGAGAGGAAAAGTAAATTTTTATTTGTGTTATTGAAATTGAAGTAAAAGGAAGGAAATAAAATAATTTTCATATAGTTGAAGAGGAGAGAAAGGAAAGAAAAAATGACATTTTTACTGATATGTCCTTTGAAATAATATAATTTAGAATTAAATATTGAATAGTTTTGTAATTTTATTAATTTTTTAAGAAATTTTAATTTATTAATTTTACTTCCTTTCCTTTTCTTCCATTTACTTCCACATTTGGAAGGAAAGTTTTGGAAGGAAACTAAGTCTTATTTTCCTCCTCTTTCCTTTCCTTTCTCTCCTTAAAAAGGTTTTAAAAACACGATTTTTTTTTTACTTTCCTCAGCTTTTCCTCCTTTTTCTTTCATTATCTTCGTAAAATGAGTTTCATGAACACAACTTAACACGGACAAATTAAAAACATACAAATTCCAAGAAACTTAAAATTGTTTAAGTCAAATTTTATACACAAGAGAGTTAGTAGTAGTAACTAGTAAGATCTAGAAGGTGCAGAAGAATTAATGAAAGTTGTAGGCATACCAATGACTATTTGTCTATTTGAGCATGTGCATTAAAAACAGTTAATATTTAAAGTATATGCCTTATAAAAGATAATTGCTAAAATAAAATAAAATTTGAATTTGAATTACTAAATTTACTAATACACAATTATAAAATAAATAAATGGCAAATTTAATAGCAATAATTGATTGATTGAGATTGGATCTAATATTTATCACAACTATTGAGTTTTCATTTTATTAATTTGAGAAAAATTCAAATGCAAACTCAAATTTGGTTGCAAACATGAGGATAAATGAGAGTGCGATACATGTCTCATTCAGTCTGAATAATGAATGTGAAGTTCATACATATTCAGATTGAATAACACTACATTCAGACTGAATAACACTACATTCAGTCTGAATATGAGACGTGTCGCGCTCTCCTTTTTCTTTATATTCACAACCAAAATCTGAATATGACAATTATCGCACTCCCATTTGTCTTCACGTTCCATTTAAACTTTCCTATATATATATATATATATGTGTGTGTGTGTGTGTGTGTATAGGGGAAGGATCATGCGAGAACCACCCCTCTTTAAAAGAACAAAGGGACACATTGTGGACCACATATGATGTGGGTCCCAATTAAATCATATTAAATCATAAATGATTTAATATTATGTGGGACCCACATCATATGTGGTCCACAATGTGTTCCTTTGTTCCCTTAAAAATCAAAAGTTCTCATTTGAACCTCTCCCTATATATATATATATAAGCATAGGATCGTGTAAAAAGTAAAGTTAAGGTGAGAAGAGTAAGAAGAGATCTGAGTCATTGATCACTTTTAATCTCATACTCATCCATGAATTACGCCTTACAAAGAAGTTGATCTGGTGCATCTCGGTTCACTTAATCTCGATGCATCTCATCCTAATGTACATCCAAGGGTAGAGATCCCTTTTTATGCTTCTCACTATAACTATCCTTCTCACCGGAACCCAACCAGATATATATATATATATATATAGGAGAGTTATCCGTTGCAAACCGATGAATATTTACAAACTTTGCAAACCATTATATTAGGAAATATTGAGATATTTATGGACATTTATCATAATTCAATAATTTTGTTTCCTAATTCAAAACTATGATGATAATTAATGAACCAGTCATATTCCATATATATCTCAACCAATAATTAATGAATTATGATAAATTTTCATAAATATCTTAATGTTTTCTAATATAATGGTTTGCAAAGTTTGCAACTATTCATCGGTTTGCAATGGATAACTTCCATATATATATATATATATATAGGAGCGGATTCAAATGAGAACTCAAATTTGGTTGTAAACGTGAGGACAAATGAGAGTACGACACGTGTCATATTCAAACTGAATAATCAAATATAGTATTTATTCAGTCTGAATATTTCTTTAATTATTCAATCTGAATAATCTACATTCAAATATGCATCATACTTTTATTTATCTTTACAGTAACAACCAAATTTAATTTCACAACTTTCCCCTACTCTCTCTATCAAATGTTACCATCAAATGTTATTGTCTACAAATAGTGGGTAAAAAGGATGTGATATTCAAAGGTTCACATCAAACGAGCCAATCAAATATACCTTTTCACTTTTAAAAATTGACATAAATAATTTAACAAAATAAATAATCAACAGAAAACAAAGAGTAACTACAAATTTGGTTTATGTGCTTTTTTGTTTGCAACATTTTTTGGTTACTACAGTTTTGATGTTACAAATTTTTTGGTTACTACAGTTTTGATGTTACAAAATGACCATTGTAGTACGTAAAATTGATTGAATTTGGTTCCTATCTCTAACGATCATTAGAAGAACTCATTAAATGAAGGACAGTTTGATCTTTTTATACTTTTGCTCACATTTTTCTTTAAAAATTAATAAATACATAAATTAGTGGGACCAACTCCCATCAACACTATTCTCCGTCAACCCCTTTTACTTCGGCCAAAGCTTATGTTGTTGTCTTCAATCACCATCACGGTATCATGTCTTTGATTATGACTAGCCTCCATCCCTCTATGAACCAAAACCGTGAACTGTCTTTGTTTCAGACCCATCGAAGGTCTAGTTCCACCAACGAAGATTATAGATCGAACAAAGTGTATACATTCAACAACTTAGATCAAACGTAAATCCACACACATTCAATATCTCAAGAGCATCAACAAATTTATACAATTTTATTATTATTATCCAGAACCAATTATGATGATACAAAACTGATGCAAAAACAAAATCTAAAATTCAATACCTAAAATTATATTCCTAAAACCGAAACCCAAATTTTGATTGAAGATCCAAAACTCAAACCCAGAATGGAACCCCTAAACTCAACACATAATGAAATCAGACTCAAACTCAAAATGAAATCCAAAACTCAAAACTAAAATAAAATCCCTAGATTGTACCTATATCGTATCGAAACTCAAATATAATCAAACCTTGAACACTTAGGGTGGAGCTCTGCCATAAAGCTGAAATACTCGATCCCTCGATCTCACTATAATTGTATTTGCATCTTACCATTGGATCTCAAAAGTTGTAACCCTAAAACGGATCGAAATGGTGATGTGCGAAGATGGGTTGAGCGGGGTGAAAGGCCTAGACCACGTGTGATTTTTTCTTGTAGATCATGAAGGGGTGGTCTTCCGATTTAAAAGCATGGAAAGAGATGGTTGTGCAAGTTAGGTACGAGAGGGGAAATAGAGGAAGTTGGAGTGATCAAGGATGTGATATTGGTTTAATGGAGTTCGAAAAGGAGGGGGGATTGTGTTCGATGAAGACTTGTTGTCAACGAACTAGTGCTGGTCGTAGAGACCTATCGACTGGATTTGTTCAACATATATGGTGTATGTATAGTTACATTTTTAGGTCCCTCTAATTTACATATTTATTAATTTTTAAAGAAACATGTGACTAAAAGTTTAAAAAGACCAAACTACACTTGATTTAACGGGTTCTTCTAACGGCCATTAGAGGGAGGGACCAAGTTTGGTCGTTTTTGAAAACCTCAATGTTCATCTTGTAATTTTAAAACTGTAGGGACAAAAAAGTGTTACAAACAACAAAACCACATGGACCAAATTTGTAGTTTGCTCTATAAAAAGTTAATAAATAAATATCATTGGTGGGAAATATTAAAATAACATTTCCCTTTGTCCCAATAGATTATTTAGATAGTTCTCTATATCTGAAGATTTTTCTATATAATTTTTCTTGGATTTCTTTATTTTAGAAAGAAGAGATAGATATCTATTAGAGCAAATAATTAACCAAAGCTCCATTTTCTTTATTTTATAAATCTGTTGGCAATGCTCTAAAATTTCTCAAATTTGGAGACTCTCCAAAAATAGTTACTTAGGAAAAATAAATGATTTATGTAAATAATGCCAACAAGAATCCTTGAAATTAAATATTTTAAAAAGAGAATAATATTTTACAAATTGTTCTAAATATTTTAATAATATAATTTATATTGAAATGTCTAAATGAAGAATTGTTGGAGATGAACATTTTTATCCTTAGAAACTTTGACATTTGGTTCTCCATTTTGGAGAGTTTGTAGGAGATACTTTTAATATAGTTAAAGTTATAATTGGTAGAATGTAAGATAGCTCTTGGAGTTATTTGTAATTCTTTTTAAAGGTTTTCACTTTTGATTTTCAATTTAATAAAAAAAAATTATAGCAATAAATGTTGAACATGTTCTTATCATATCTAACCCGACACCAAAAACAAGATACTAAGGGTACGTTTGGTATGCAGAACAAGGTGGGATAAGACATGACAGGATAGGCTTGTCCCATGTTTGGCATGTCCTTGTGTGGAACAAGGTGGAACTAAGTAGAACCCAAGTGGAACACACGTGTTCCCTCTCCACCCTTGGAACTAAGTGGAACGAGATTTACCCATATACCCTTAAATTTCTAAACCTAAACCTAAGAATCGTCTCCCTCATCCCTTCTCTATGATCGTCGGTCGATTACTACAGAAATCGAAGTTCAATTTCTTCCTCCTCCTCAGGTATCGCCTCTTCTACAATCGATTTCTTCTCCTGATTTTCGATTTCTTCTTCCTCCTTAGGTATCGACTCTTCTACAATCGATTTCTTCTCCCGATTTTTTATTTCTTTTCTTCCTCCTCAGGTATCGACTCTTCTACAATCGATTTCTTCTCCTGATTTTCGATTTCTTCTTCTATAATCGATTTCCGTTTTTCTGCCATCAATTTCTATCAATCGATTTCTACTAAACGATCTCACTTAATAGATCGAAGATATGAAGATACATCCAAGAACCCACCTTTCTTCCTCAAGGTAAGTCCACCATCGAAGCTACTGGGGTTTTCCCCCGTTGTCTACTTTTTTTCTTCTGTTTTAACACCATGAAGCTACTGTTTTTTCCATTGAAGGCACACAATTTGTGCTTGGATTTGATCTTCTCATGTTGTGAATGAAATCAAATTAAGTGGATAAATTATTTGAGTGTGATTGGGTTTAGTGTATTATATATACATGCAATATTAATGGAGCAAAGGATGGATAACTTCAAGTGTTTGCCAATTGCCATAAGTCTTTGTTGCCTCACTCCTCAATTCAAGTTTTGGTTACTGATTCAACAATGAAAGCTAGGGATTTTGTTCCTGTTTTGCTACTGATTTTTTTTATCTGATTTTGCTTCTATTGTGTTTACTAAGTTTTGTTTAAAAACTTGAAAATTTTGGTTATGTTTTGCTATTGTTTTGGTATATGAGTTTGCTACTGTTTTGGTTATCTGAGTTTGGTAATAAAACACTAAACAACTTAGTAGGGGTAAATTGGTCATTTAACCGGTCTTGTTCTGTTCCTTCTAGTTTTGTTCATGTCTTACCAAGCGCTGGATAGCTGCCTTGTTCTGTCATGTCCTGTCTGTGTACCAACGCATCCTAAATACACAAAAATGGAGGTGTTTTTATTTCAAACCCAACATTAAAACAATAAAAATATGAGAGTCTAAAATGTTTGTTTCAATATTTGGAGATCAATAAAGTAGTACTATCAATTATATATATTCAAATTTTATTCAATTTTTTTTAACAATAAATATAATAGTTTAATACATTGTTATGTTTTAATAAAATAGTATACTATATATAAATATATATGTATATATACTATTTTATGATTAAAAATGTTAATGTTTTTTTAAATATGTGTCCCTTAATCAAAATAGATAAAACAATAGATTAAAAGAAAAACTCTTTTTAAATATATATGGTTGAAGTTACTTTTTTAATGTTAAAAGGACCCAGCTTTTTTAATTATATTGATGATTAATATACAAAATTTCTATTAATTTCGATTTTACACCATTAATATCATAATTTCTTTTTTATATTTCGATGTATTACTTTTACCTAAAAAGTTGTGCCTCGTAACTTTCCCAAAAAATTGGAATTTTCAAAATTGTAACCTCTAAAAATTCATTTTAATATTATTTATGTTTTTAGATAACAACGTTTAACCATAATGCACAGTTGCACACCTTAAAACATCTCCCTCCAGTATTTTCCCGAGGGGTGAGCGTTTGGACCCAACCGGCTCGAACTGGCACCGAACCGGTTTGGAACCGGAACCGGAAATGGAATATTATTAGAACCGATAACCGGACCGTATATGCAATACCGGTGCCGGTGCCGGTGCCGGTGCCGGTACCGGTTCCGGTCCCGGTTTTCCGGTCAAAAACCCGGTTGAAACCGCTTTATATTAGAACCTATTATTTCAATTATGAATTAACAATATACAAATGGACAACCCAAAAATTTAGTTCTTAAAAATATAAATCACTTTAAATATTTCAATTTATATCATAAATATTATATGGCTAATGTTTTTTATGATTTTTTGCTCTAGATCAACACGTTTAAAATCTATATATATATATATATATATATATATATGAGTTGTTTGATCAACAAACTTCAAAATTCATACTTTTATTACCACCACCAACAAAATACCATCCCAATTACCAATACAGCCCCCCCTTTTTTGCATCGTGTGTAAAATAAAATTGAAATATTGATTTACATTAAAAAAATTAATTGACTGTTGTCTTTGTATAATGGCGTAAGACAATTGTTATCCTGGATAAAAAGTTGGGATTTTTACTTTTTTTATATGGTTATGTTATGACACATTAATGATTAATAAACGAAGGATAGGTTATTTATATGGTTATGTTACAAAAGATATGATTGTTAAATTTGAAAGGTTATTTTGAGATATTAGAAAACATAATAAATTAATTAAATTATGATTAGATACTCATTTAAAATTCCGGGCCGGTTCCGGTTAATTACCCGATAAATTGGCACCGAACCAGGTTTGGAACCGGAACCGAATATGGAGGATTTGAAGAACCGAATACCGGACTGGTTGGACTATACTGGTGCCGGTTCGGTCCCGGTTCGGACCGGTTCTTGTGGGTCAAATGCTCACCCCTAATTTTCCCAATCTTCTTATCCATTTTTTCATTCTTTTATCTATTTTTTTTAAACAATCAAATTTTTTTCTAAATATTCAGAATTTTTTAAAAATATTTTTATTTTATTTAAAAGAAAGAAAAGTATAAATCAATATTTTTTCCTCCCAAATATTCAGTATTTTTGTAAAAATAGCATAGCTTTTATACATACTTTTATTATTAATTTATTTATTATATATGTCAACATCAAAACTTATTTTTCATTAATATATGATTTAATTTAATAGAAGGGATGAGCATCGGATACCCGTCTTTGGAACCGAAATCGTTTCGGAACCGCCGGTTCTGGAACCGAAACCGATGTGATTGGTTACGATTCCTAAAATACGTAACTGATCAAGACCGGTTCCGATTCTGGTTCTCATTTTTTTGGGTACCCGCTACCTGTCACTTTTAAATAAAAAATATTTTATATATTTATAAATAATAAATAAAAACTCAAACTTTTCTAGTTTGTTCATGTAATAATTAGTATTTATCGGATTAGTTTTGACCATTGTTGTATTCATTACCTTAAGTCGGTATTTTGTAGTTTATAATTATATTTTTATCGTATACCATGTAAGAAATAGAATAAAAAAGTTGAAACAGGGTACCCGGTACCAGAACCGGTTCCTAATTCCAGTTCCAAAATATAAGAAACCGGTGTTAACGGTTCCGATTCCGGTTCCGTATTTCTAGTAACCGTCGGTTCCGGTTCTATGAAAAATGGCCAGATACCCGATTATGTTCACCCCTAAAAGCAACAGATATAATAACATCTATAAAAACAAAAAAATAATAATTTATTAATAAAATCAATCCACCCATTTACCATTGAAGAAATTAAAAAGGGTATTACAAATTAATTAATAAGACATCCATGGTTGACCCAAAGAAACAAACAAACAAAACAAACTGTATAAAAAATCCACCACTTTTTTTCACAATCACGAGAGAGATGGAAATCGTGTACATCTCAATGAAACTACAACTTTGCAATCGTCACGTGGACAGATGGTGGGAACATATGAGAGCTCATCACAGCCGTCCGTTCTCTCTCTCTTGAAGTCAAACAAGGAGGTGAACATGGCGATAAACAAAACCAGGTGATTAATTGCATACCTCTGACCCACACATTGGTGGGCCCCAGCTCCAAAGGCCAGGTAATTCCTTTTGTAAACCCGGTCTTCTTGTCGTGTTTCCATGAACCGGTCTGGATCGAACCGGTCCGGTTCGATAAACCCTTGGAAGGAAGATTCGTACACGGATGGAAAAACGATTGTGCCTTTGGGAATCGTGTAATTTTCCGTCAACGGAAAATCTTCGCCGGCGATATGTGGGACCATCGTCGCCGGAGCTCTGTACCGGATAACCTCTCTAGCAACCGCTTCTGTGTATCGCATTTCTCTCAACTGCTCCGCCGTTATCAGCTTTTCCGATTCCGGCGACCATATACCGGAAACTTCGTCTCTAACCTTTTCCAAAACGTCGGGATGGGAGTCGAGTAAGCAAACGGCCCAAAGGAGTGATGACGTGGAGGCGTCTTGTGAAGCGAAGAGGAAGTCGAAGAGGTGACCGCCGATCTCGATGCTGCTGCTGTGCGGTGGCGGAGTTTCGCCGGCGAGTTCCGCGGCGGCGATTTCACGGATGGTGTCTTGCATCCAAAAATCAACCAAACAGGTAGCGTCGTCGCCGGATTTCATCTTCGATTTACTCTCTTCGGCGCAAAACGACAGCGTTTCGACGAGCCGGGAAACCGCCAGCCGGGCGTTTCTGAACGCGAATCCCGGAAAATCGATCGGAAGTTTCATCAAACCGACATTGAAGAAATTGTAATCAACTTCAAATCGTTTCCTCGATTCACCACTCAAATAAGGTCCAACGAAAACAGTTTGACTCGTTTCCAGATTCATATCACGGCAAAGCAGCCGGAGAGGAAACGATTTGGTGTCGGATTCCGGCGACTCCATCCATGATTTCAGGTGTTTCAGGATAATATGTTGTTGAATCTCTGTGTAAATCGACAAAGCTTTAGGAGTAAAATTAGGCGCAATACGACGTCGTAAATCCTTGTGTTCTTGACCCATCATGTAAATAAGATTATGCTCGCCGAAAAGCTTCTTTCCGAACGGATGGCCGACGAGATGGAAAGCATCAGGGCGTACGTTAGCAAAGATTTTATGAGAAAGTTCAGTGGAGCTGATGAAGACGATGAATTTCCCAATGATATAGTTAGCTGAAAACCCGATTCCAGATGATTTCGCCATGGCAGACTGAACATCCCAGAACTTAGTCGGATTCCGTACAAGCGAAACGGCGTTTCCGACGAACGGGAAGACGACGGTGGGACCAGGGGTGGATCGTTTCTTGTTTAAATACGAGATTTGTTCGAATAAAACGAGAAATGCAACGAGTGAAAGAATGTATGGAGATAGCCATAAAAGAATGGCGGAAACAGAAAGAGGGTCCATTTTTTGGGTTGAGATTTGAGGGATGATTTTGCAGAGGTGGAAGGTGGTTTTAATGGCGGAAAAATGGAGAAAAGAAAAAAAAAAAAAAAAAAAAAGTGGTGGGGTTGAGATTACAGCTACACAAAAAAGGAGGGTTTTAGGTGGAGGTTTGGTAGCTGTTTTCGTTGACGACAATTGCTGTTTGATGGCCGCCTTCTTGTCAGCAGTCACGTTTTGTTGGATAAAATGGCCATGTTTCAAATTGGTTGTTTATATAGACAATCCGAGGAGGATTATCACAAAACAATGGATGACAAATTACTCATCAAGATTCAAAGGGTATATTAGTCTTTTTGTCTAACAATAACTATGTTTGAAAGAAACTTCTCTATCTAACAATAACTATGTTTAAAGAAACTTCTCAATATTCTAATAAATAAATATCACAACTCTTAAGACATTACCAGGATTGGATTTAGGGGTGACAATTCTCGACAAGACATGAAACACAACACGAATCTGACATGAAAATAAACGGATTAGGTTTGAATTTTTTGACACGCCAACTCGCCAAATTAAAGGGTGGTGTTGGGGTTGACACGAACGGGTTGACCGGCCAACCCGCCAAAATTTATTAAAAAATTATAACTTAAAGTGTTTGAAAAGTCAAAATAGGTTTTTGTGAATAATGATTTTAAGTTGTATAAATGAAATTTTTGACCCGCCAACCTGTTTTTGACTTGTCAACACGACTGTGTGTGGGTTAGTGTTGCGTATCTCGACACGATTAGCTAAACAGGTTGTGTCCGGGTTGACCCTCCCTGACCCGCCAACCCACCAACCCGAACACGACACGATTGCCACCCCTAATTAGGTATAATGGTTAAGGTCTTGGAAGATATGGTGGAATATACAGATCAAAAATTATGGTTACTAAGCTTATCAGAGTTGATTTTTATGGTTATAATTTACTAGAGTTAATCTAGACATAGCCAAGGTTTAAAATAAAGTAATGGTGGTGAAGTCAAACCTCAAGCCTTAGGAGCCACGGTGAGACCGCGATGTTTTTCAAGACGTAACTTATGACAGCAAATCTTTATATCATATAATTCATTAGAGTATCTCCATCAGCTATGGTATAATTTTTCTATAAGAAAATATGACAAGTTAAAATCTCTAAAAAACATTGCACCCAACTCCAAGAGCTACTCTATTTAGTAATTCTAACATTAACTATATTAATAATATATTTATGTCTTTAATAAAATATTATTTTTCTCATACACACATAATTTCAATGACTTTAATTGGTTGAATACGATTAAAATATTATTTATATCGTTTCTATAAAGTTATATAAAGATTTCTCCAAATTTATAAATTTTTATAATCTCTCTCATCTCTTATCGATTTTAGCATAGAATATAACATAAGTTTTGGAGCAATAAAAGTGTCAAAATCCCATTTTTTTTTTCAATTTAGCATAACTGTTGGAGATGATCTTATACATGTAGACATATTTTTTACTATTACCTAACGCGGTACCGATATTAAATTATTTAAATTAGGTTATACATTATAAAATAACAAATAAGACATTAAAAACGTAAAAAAAATCAAATATTGGGTTACGAAAATTGCGCATTAAGTCATGGCGTGCCACATGCATAATGTGGCGTGAGGCACAAACTTTAAGCCACGACGTACCAGAAAGACTGTTGCGACGAGTTTTTTTAAATACCGGACATAGCTTGAAGCACCTTTCCAAAAAGGTAAGAAAATGGGAATTTAATTATTTTGACCCATTTATAAAATGGGTTTACCAAAATAACCAAAATCTTTCTCAGTTTACCAAAATGACCAGAATCCCTTCGAAATACATATCGATACACACATCAGATCGAGTGGAGGTGAAAAATGGCCAAAACGACGTCGTTTTGGCCAAAAGGCCTCCGCCAAATACTGAATACCTCCGCCACATGGCGGAGGGGCCCAAAACGACGTCGTTTTTGGCCGTTTTTTGCGTATCCCTGGACCGTATACTAATACCTCCGCCACATGGCGGAAGGGACCCCAAACGACGTCGTTTTGGATCCTTTTTTTGCTTGGAAGCTTTTTATTGATAGAAAAAATTAAAATATTATTTAACTTTTTAAGCAAATAGCCTCTCGTCCCTTACACCATCTCCAATCCACCACTAAAAACACAAAAATCACAAAAATCACAAAAAACCTTCCAGATTTTTGAAAAAAACCTTCCAGGTTTAAGTTAAATAAATTAAATGGGCTATTTTTTCAAAAAACATTCCAGGCAAAAAAAGGGCCCAAAACGACGTCGTTTTGGGTCCCCTCTGCCATGTGGCGGAGGTATTTATACGGTGTGGCGGAGGTATTCGTATACGGTCCAGGGATACGCGAAAAACGGCCCAAAACGACGTCGTTTTGGGCCCCTCCGCCATGTGGCAGAGGTATTCATTATTTGGCGGAGCCCTTTTGGCCAAAACGACGCCGTTTTGGGTGTTTTTGACTTCCACTCGATCTGATGTGTGTATCAATATGTATTTCGTAGGGATTTTGGTCATTTTGGTCAAATCAGAAAGTATTTAGTCATTTTGGTAAACGTATTTTGAAAAATGGTCAAAATAATTAAATTCCCTAAGAAAATTATACTAAATTAATGGTGGTTGTATTTTTTAAATAAACAAAACTGCAATTTTAGTCCTTGGTATTTAGTTAGATTCTATAAATTAGGGATAACCTTTAATAAGTTTAGAAATTATCCTTGTATTTTTCATTTTATTTTGAGAATGGTCCCTGAAATTAGGGGTGCTCAAAACTCCGATCAACCCGATTAACTTGATCAACCCAATCCAACCCAACACGAAATAACTCAACTTGAAATAACCTGATGTCTAATCGAGTTGTAAAATTTCAAACCGTAGGTATTTGGTTGATATCGGGTTACGTTTATTTGAACCCAACCCAACCTGATGAACCCGACGAATCCGGCATCTTTTTATTTTTTGGATTTAATATGATTATTGAGTCTATATTATAATACATCCATTAATTGATATTACACCATCATATACCCTCTTCATATACATATATTTTAAATCTATTTTTCATCTCTATATAGCGTCTCTGTGTATATGTTTACTATTGTGAACATACATACATATATATAAATCAATGTTGTTTCAATTGCAAACCACATGATTCATACAAACTAGTCTACACCACACAATTTTCTAATCCACAGTGATCAAGAGGTAGGTTATTTATTGTAAATATCCAGAACTTTAGAATTTTTTATATACACACACAAACACAAATATTACATTGACACCATTGTCATCCCTCCCTTACTTCCGACTTTCCGGCCAACAACCCGCACTCGACAACACCTTCGCCTTTCTCTAGCCTCCTTCACCCTACTCTGTTCTTCGACGACCTCCTCCCTTTCCCTCTTTTCCACCCTCACCACATGAAAACCACCATTCTCTCTCAAACTCATGTTGCAACTCCCATTTTCCATTGCACCATCATCGATTAAACCCAAACCTTATAGGAAAATCCACCACCTATCAAGGCCATTCATAGAAGTTACAACCCTATATCAACATTTGGATTTTGTCTTGTTAAATAATTATTTTAGGGGGCAGGTGGGGGAAGACGAGGACCACTAGAGATAGTGATTGCAAATAAATATGGGGGACATAGAAAATTTTATGAATGTGAGAAACTACATTTTATTTGTACTCGATGGTTCACACCGTTGGGGGCAAGGGTAGATGGTTCAAACATGAGACATGTCCTTTTTTTTGTTTGGTCGGAGACGATGAACGGTTTTCGCCGAAGATGGTACCAGTCTTTCTTGATAGGAGGGGGGAAGGCTTGATGCACATATATATAGTATAATATATTACTTTAATTTCTTATAAAGCTGAAAAATGGGTTAAAAGACAAAAATGCCTCTCATTTAACGGATAACGTTTTACTAAGTTGGTGTTAGGGACTTTTTAGAGTAAAATGTGAACTACAAAGATAATTTCTAGATTTATTAAAAGTTAAGCACCACTTTAAGATAATCCACATAACCACAAGGACCAAAATTGTAGTTTAGTGTTTTAAATAAAACGTGTCATGTGTTAAATGAACCTTAACATCCCCTTATAAAAAGATATGGTTAAATTTATGTAATGAGATACAATAGTTTTTGAGAAAAAAATTTATTTGATTTTTAATAAAAATCAAATTTTGAAAATTTATTTTTAAGAGATACATGGAATTATAGACATCCGGGGATTATCACAAAAGGATGGACGAGAAATTATTCATCAAGATTCAAAAGGGTGTATTTGTCTTTTTATATAACAATAGCTATGTTTAAAGAAAGTTCTCAATACAAACAAAAGAATAAGATGAATATACAAGTTGGGCAACGTTATTGGCAACCCCTTCTCTTAATGACAATTCAATATATTTCTAATGACATGTGAATTTCTTCTTATACACATCAATATCAAAAACCCTTTTTCATATTCGTAAAGTTATAAAATTACAAAAAAAGATCATATATAAGGCTGCCAATAACATTGCCCCCTTTATATTGAAAGTTATGTACTTTTCTGGATTGGAAATTTAAAAAGTGGATTTTGATGTTGACGTGTGTGAAGATAAATTAATGGATAGGGGTGCATTTAACCGAACGCTATAAGTTTTATAGGCCGCTTACCAAATGATTATTATGTTGGTAATTTTAGTGTCATCAAGTATTTTGGTGTAATTGTGATTTACTTGATACTGGTTAATGCGATGAGACAAACATACGTGAGTTAGTAGGTGCGTAGTGCACAATTACAAATGTTGCCACTATCACCTTACAAATGTTGTCCTATATTTTTTTGGATCTAAGTTCTAAAGACATAGAAATTTCACAAAACGTGTGTATTGAGCTATCACTAACCCATCGCTGATCGGGTGTGTTCGGTTGTCGTTGAACATCCTTCAACTATCGTTGTAAGTGAGCTTTCAGCTTAACTAAACCTGCTGATTTCAAAATTTTAGATTTGGTTATAATCGTTAAACCGTCAATAACTGTCGATCTCTCATTTAAATATGTAAAACGAGAATCTTGCAAACCCAATAATTCTAACAAACTTTGCAAACCATTATATTATGAAACAATTGAGATATTTATGGATAATTATTATGATTCATATGTTTGAGATATATATGAAAGATGACAAGTTCATTAATTATGACCATGATTTTGAATTATAAACAAAATAAAATCAAATATTTATTAGACTAGATGGACAGCTAACATTGATTTAAAATTTGATAGGATTGTTTGGTTTGTAATTGAAACACTATATATATATATATATAGAAAGAGGTTCATGCGAGAACGTTAACAATTTACGAGAATGCGAGGATAATACTCAACCAATCATTTTGTACATGACATTTTTTATGTACAAAATCACATATGATTCATGTACAAATCACATATGATTTTGTACATGAAAAAAATTTCATGTATAAAATGAATGGCTGAGGATTGTCCTCGCATTCTTGTAAATTGTTACCGTTCTCGCATGGACCCGCCTCTCTCTCTCTCTCTCTCTCTATATATATATATATCAATTTCACAGTCGTTGAAAGAGAAGTTAATCTCTCAAGAATTGTCCCAATACGAAATTCGTGAACCCATGGCTAATAGCGTAGAATTCGTATTCATAAAGTGTTATCCGAAACGATTCTTGAGTTTTATCCGGTCCTTATATCTCATACGAAATACAGTCCCTAACATTTTGGGTAATATTTTCAGTCATTAAAATGGACTGTTGGTAAACATCTTTTATCAGGTAAGCGTTTACTGAATAAGAGTTTCTCTCTCATTTACGAGGTTAGCATCTCTAATGGAGGTTATCATAAGAACCTCATTTTTGCACTTTTTGTTGCTCGCTTACTTCCAATTCTTCAAATTAAAAACTCACATAAAAGTCCAAAATTGTAGTTTTATAAGAACCACCTTTTTGCGGGTCATATATATTTTTCAATATTTAATTATTATTTTATATGTAATATTAATTGTTATAAAGTCAATGACATATATAAAAAGAACTAGAAAATTGTCACTTCACACAAAATTAATTGTAAGAACCTATAATCACAAGAATTGTTTTCTGTGTATTTCATTGCATATCAAAGATGGGTATAAATAGTTACAAGGAAGATAAGAGATATGGAAACAAGATCTCTATCCTAATAAACAGAAATACACAATCCTAAAGATTTGAATGACCAAATATACTAGGATAACAATCTCACAATATTAGATAAAGATACACATAATATTTACTAGATAATACCCCCCGACAAGCTCAAGTACGGGATCGAACGTGAAGCTTGGATCGTAGTGCACCAAACGACGAGGAGCCAAGTGGTTTGGTGAAGATATCGGCTACTTGATCGGCATAAGTAATATGACTGACTTTAAGGAGACCGGCATCAACACGCTCTCGTACAAAGTAGTAATCAAGGTGGATATGTTTAGAGCAAGACCCAATGACCGGATTAGCTGTCATGAAAGTAGCCCCGATATTATCACAGAGAAGTTGTGGTGGTTGAGATAGGGTGACGCCAAGTTCAAGAAGAAGTTGTTGAAGCCAGCCAATTTCAGCTGTCGTGTAAGCAGGGCTCGAAATTCAGCTTCGGTGCTGCTACGAGCAACAACATGTTTTCTTGACCTCCAATTGATCAGATTTCTGCCAAAGTAAATGGCAAATCCATATTGAGAACGGAAATCATCGGCGTCGGACAACCATCCGGCATCAGAGTAGGCACACAAATGAGGTTCTTGACACGGACGAAGAAGAAGGCCATGTTCAACAGTGCCTTCGAGGTACCGTAGAATTCTTTTGACCGCCTTCCAATGATCTTGTGTAGGAGAGTGCATAAACTGACAGACCCGGTTAACTGCATATGCAATCTCCAGACGAGTGATTGTGGCATACTGCAGAGCACCAACTACCTACCTATATAATCGAGGATCACCAATAGCAATCCCATCTTTGCGAAGGCGAGAAGTAGGGTCAGCGGGTGTTGGTGAAGGTTTCACATCGGACATTTTGCAGTGAGAAAGAATTTCTCGAATGTATTTAGATTGAGATAGGAACATACCCGATTACTGGTTTATCACTTCAACGCCAAGAAAGAAATGTAGTGGTCCTAAATCTTTCAAGGAGAACGTACGATTGAGAAGTTCAATAAACTGATATATGAACGATTGATCACTTCCTGTAATGATAATGTCAGCAACGTAGACAATTAGATAGGTAGTCATGGTCGATGATTTACGGACAAACAAAGAAGTGTCAGAGTAACATGCCCGAAATCCATTAGAGAGAAGAAATGTTTTGAGTTTATTGGACCAGGCACGAGGTACTTGCTTAAGACCATACAAGGCTTTGTGAAGCTTGCATACATGGTGCGGAAAGGTAGGATCAACGAACCCTTTTGGTTTCTCCATAAAAACAGTTTCCCGTAACTCTCCATTGAGGAAGGCATTGTTTATGTCTAGCTGTCGAACAGGCCAACCTTTTGAAAGAGCGAGGGAAAGAACGAGCCTAACTGTGGTAGGCTTGACGACTGGACTAAATGTATCAAAGTAGTCAACACCTTCCTCTTGATGAAATCCCTTGGCAACAAGACGAGCTTTGTAACGTTCAACTGATCCATCGGCATTCTGCTTTACCCTATAAACCCACTTACAACCAACCAAATTAGTATCACGGGGACGGGGTACAAGTGACCAAGTTTTATTACGAATTAAAGCACTATATTCAGCCTGCATAGCCTGTTGCCAAATTGGGTGTTTGCTGGCTTGGTGATAAGTTGTAGGTTCTTTGAAGGAGGGGATATACGATCAGGGGTTATAGGATGGCGAGTTGTGGTGAATGTTTTAGGTTTCAGATTTTGAGGTTGAGCACGGGTCGTCATGGTGTGGGTGTTGGTTGTAGAAGCTCTAAAGTAAAAGGGTGCATCAGGGTAGGTCTGGGAGGAAGGTGGTGGCATATTGGTAGGTGCAGGGGGTGATAAAGGCGGGGTAGGGGAAGTAGGTAATTGGGAAGGGATCGGGTTGGATGTAGGCTGGTTAAGTGGTGATGGAGGTATCGAATGGGTGGGGGAAGTAGGTAATGAGTCAGATATAGGATGGTTAGGTTGTGGATCATGAGTGGAGGCGTTTTCAAGAATGTGAGAGGGCGCATGATTTAGATTGGTGGTTGTTGGTGGAGTTGGGTTGGCAACCGAACCTGCATGGTTGGCATATGGAAAGACATCCTCATTGAAAACAATATGACGATCAATGTAGAGACGAGATGTGGGAACATGAAGACACAAGTATCCTTTATTTTTGGAACTGAACCCTATAAATACACAGGGAAGGGACCGAAAATCAAGCTTGTGATTGTTGTAAGGACGTAAGAATGGGTAGCAGAGACATCCAAAGGTTTTGAGAAAATCATAATCAGGTGTTTTTCGAGAATAACTTTTGATAAGGAGATTCATAATTCAACAAAGAGATGATGGTTCAATTATGTAGAAAGGTTGCAGTATGAAAGTCTTGTTCCCAGAAAGAAAAAGGTAGAGACGATTAAGCTAGAAGAGTTAAACCTTTTTCCACTATTACTCTATCTCTAAGTTCTGCAACTCCGTTTTGTTCTTGAGTGTCAGGACAAGATACTCGATGAGAGATGCCCTGTTGAGAAAGAAATGTAGAGACATTGCGAAACTCATCACCCCAATCAGTTCGTAGAGACTTGATACTACTCCCAAACTGTGTTTGAACCATTGCCTTAAACGTGAGAAATGTATCAAAAACATTATATTTGTGCGTAAGAAAGTAGATCCAAATAAATTTAGTGGCATCATCAATAAAAAACACAAAACATCAATTTCCATTAAATGATAAAACGGGAGCAGGGCCCCAAGCATCTGAGTACACAAGTTCAAAAGGTTTACTAGAACTAATATGAGTTTTAGGGAGATGAAAACGACGACTCTTTCCTAACTGAAAAGCATTGCAAACATTTGGAAATTTATTGGAACTAATTGGAAGATGAAACTGAGAAACAAGACGCCGAAGGATGTATTCATGAGGATGAGCTAAGCGACGATGCCAACCATGTAGAGTTGTACGGGCGCCAAATAGTGTTGTTGGTGTGGACTGGGCGGATGAGATTGGTGGTTGGAGACGGTAGAGGCCACGATCAATGACCCCGCGAAGGAGGGGTTTGCCCTACAAAGTCTTAAGAACACAATGATTAGGGTAGAATTCCATGTATGTATTATTATCACGAGTGATTTAGAAACACTAAGAAGGCTTTTTGTGAGTTTAGGAACAATAAGAATGTCTTTTAACTGAACAGATGCAAGCATAGCAGGCAAAATAGTAGAGCCATAATGCGAAATAAATAATTGACTACCGTTACCGAAAATAGTTTGTCGTTCCCGCGATACGCATTAGAGATGGTTAATTTGTTTAGATCAGGAGTGACATGATCGGTGGCACCAGTATCAAAATACCAGGAAGGATCGATAATGGCAGATGGAGAGGCATAGTGGGCTGACCGGTCAGATCGAGGAGGAAGTTGTTAACCTGGATAAGCATTATGGTTGTTGCAATTGAAACAATCAATAGTCAGGTGTCCCATATTGCGACAGATCTGACATTGAATATTGCGGCTAGATGATCCAAATGAGGTGTCGAATGGATGGTTGTTGATGACACGACCACGAGATTCGCCATGGTTAGACGAGTGATGATTTTTGCGCGAGGAATTACGGTTGTATGTAATATTGGCAGAAGGAGCAATGAGAGACGAGGGTGGTGGTGAGGGTAAGATGGCAGGTTGGGCGACCCTTCGAGTTTCGAGAGCGATACGTTCTTCTTCTTGAAGAAGAAGGCCAACGAGTTCATCAATGTGAACATCCTCTGTTTTCATCATGAATGCAGTGATGAACGGGCCATAAGAACTGTCAAGACCGTTGAGAATGTGACTTACCAAGTCTTCATTGGAAATGGGATGGAGATTTTCAGCTAGTGAATCAGCAATGTTACGATATGAACCGCTCAATCGATACGATAGAAGAGGAGCTCCGAAGGTTCCTCTCTTCACTCTTCTCGGATGATAAGTCGAGCTAACCTATTCATAAGGTGAGCTAACCTATCCCATAAGCCCCTAGAGTTAACTTGTCTTTGACTTTTAGTTCATTACTTTATTCAGGTCGAAAAGAATGACGCGGATCATGGAGCAGGTTCTCAAGCAATCCCAAGTGGTATGCAAGAAAGGTCTCGGTATAGAAGGTTGGAAGTTTCCCGGCCGGGGGAGTGTCCGTGAGTGTTGGTGAACGGTATACGTAGAACAGGTGAGTAAAGAGTTGTCCTTTGAGCTCTTAGCTCTTTTGGTACCGTCGGTATTGCTTCTTTCTTTCAAGTTTTCCTAGGCCTACATCCCTTGGTCCACGGATTAGCAAAGCGGGTCGATGAGATGAATTGGTTCCGGGGTATGCCTGCCGAGGTAGGCAGGGCAATAAGGGCAAGGCTGCGGGAAGAGTTTCAGAACTAGGCGAGCGAGGCAGAGATGACTAAGTGACATATGGAATATGGCGACGACAACAACATGTCGTAGAAGGAGATAACAAGTGGAGCCAACGACCCACTTGATGTATTCTTGAATAGATAACGAACCTTTCATCACTGTTTGAAGTTGATTTTTGAGGGTCATACGACGAGCCCGAGTTTGAGCTTGGAAGGTGCGGTCAAGAGTGGGCCATGCTTCGTGCACAGAAGAGGCGTGAGCAACTAGGACTAGGTTGCGCTCGGTTAGGGTGGATCGAAGCCAAAGAAGAACAAATTAATCGCGAAGACGCCAAGTGGTGAAGGCCGGATTTAGTTCCGTAGGAGTGGTGATACTTGCATCTCGGGGTTTATATTCGCTGGGAGGGTTATATTGCAGCACTGCATCTTCCAAGTCGAAAGCTTGGAGAGAGGCTAGAACTCGTTGCGCCAAAGTGAGAAGTTGTTACGGTCAAGTTTGATGTTGATCGGTGGTATTTGAAAGTTGATCGGAGAGGCTGAACTAGCGGTTGTGAGAAGTTGGTTAGTGGTGCTAGGGTTTGTCATATTGGTTATCAATGAAGAACAACCTAAAACTCTGATACCATATAATCACAAGAATTGTTTTCTCCCATTGCATATCAAAGATGGGTATAAATAGTTACAAGGAAGATAAGAGATATGGTAACAAGATCTCTATCCTAATAAACAGATATACACAATCCTAAAGATTTGAATGACCAAATATACTAGGATAACAATCTCACAATATTAGATAAAGATACACATAATATTTACTAGATAACAGAACCACAGTTCTTGTATAAGAATTCAAAGGGGATGAGGTTCTTATAAAAAAAAGTATTCTTAATGATAGTTCCTACAAGCCAATTCACTTTTTACTCATAAGAACTTTGCTTTGGAGATGCTCTCGGTTCTTTTTATGCCTTTTATTGGATAAAAACTTAGGTCACTATTATGCTCATTCGATAAGGTAAGTGACATCTGTTAAGAACTTACTCAATAAGTGTTTTACAAATGATTTTTAATCATTAAAATATTTGAAAATGATGCATTGAGACAGAAAAAATTCTTAAACTTAAATAATTGAAAAAAACTTTTTATTTTTGTTAGTGTATATTTTAAAATAATGAATTATAATAGCCCTTCGTTTTAATTATATTATGTAATAATATAATCAAGTAACACTTTAATTTTTCTTTTTGATGACTTAACATTTGTCAACCAGTTTATAATCTAGGCTGTAACAACAAGATTAGTTTTTTAGTTGTTTCTCAACTAAATAGTGTATTAAGTTAAATTTAGATTTTCAGCTAACAACTAATTTGATGTATAAAATCCTAAAATATTTTATTTCAACATATTTTAATAGATATAAATCACAATTCTTTAACAAGGGTTGTGACATTATGGTTGAGATGTTGAAAGATGTGATGAAATATTCAAAATAAAAAATTATAGCTACTAAATTTATAAAAATTTATTTCTTATGTTCATAGTTTTACTAGAATTAATCTAGACATAATCACATAGCTTGAAGAACCTATACAAAAAGGTGGAAAGTGGGAAAGTCATGCTAAATTAATGGTGCTTGTATTTTTAAAATAGACTAAACTACAACTTTAGTCCAAGTTATTTAGTTAGATTCTAGAAATTAGTGTATAAGCTTTAATAAATTTAGAAATTATCCTTGTATTTTTTATTTTGCATCGAGAATGGTCCCTAAAACTAACTTTATTAAAATTGTTCATTAAATTAGGGTTATTTTGGTCTTTTTAAATTTTTTCCTAATTTTCATACAAAAGTAACGTATTATGTACGTACACACATATATATGTAGGACAAGTTTCAATTGCAAACTGAATGATTTACGCAAACTATACAAACTGATCTACACTCTAGAATATTTTGATCAATGCCATTTTGAGGCGATTATAAAAAATCATAAAATTCCGTATATTTACAAAAACAACCCATCTCTTAATCACCGTTGATTTGAAAATTGTATGGTCTAGATTAGTTTGTAAAATTTACATGAATCATATGGTTTGTAATTGAAACGGACCCTATTTTATTCCTCCCTTACTCCCAACTTTCCGGCCAACCCCGCACTCAACAACACCTTCGCCTTTCTCTAGCCTCCAACTTACTCTCTTCTCCGACCACCTCCTCTCCTTACCTCTTTTCCACCCTCACAACATCAAAACCACCATTCTCTCTCAACTCATGTTCCACCCCCCATTTGTCATTGCACCACCATCGATCAAACCCAAACCCTATCGAAAAATCCACCACCTATCAAGGCTATTCATAGAAGTTACAACCCCATATCAAGATTTGGATTTTTTTTTCTTTTTAGATAATAATTATAGGCGGGGGTGGGTGGGGGGAAGGCGAGGACCACCAGAGATGGTGATTGCAGATAAATATGGGGGACATATAGAAGATTTCGTGAATGTGAGAAAATATATTTTATTTGTACTCGATGGTTCAAACTGTTGGGGCAAGGGGAGACGGTCCAAACATGAGATGTGTTCTTTTCTTACCAATCTTTCTTGATATGAGGGGGGAAGGCTTGATGCACATATATATAATATAATATCTTATTTTAATTTATTATAAAGCAGGAAAATGGATAAAAAAACAAAAATATCCCTCATTTAACCGATGATGTTTAACAAAGTTGGTGTTAGGGACTATTTTTAGAGTAAAGTGCAAACTACAAAGATAATTTCTAGATTTACTAAAAGTTAGGCACCATTTTAAGATAGTCCACGCAACCACAAGGACCAAAATTGTAGTATAATCTTTTAAATAAAACGTGTCGCATGTTAAATGCACCTTAACATGTAAATCGATTTGCGGTGGTTCGATGGTCTATGGCTTCTAAGGTGTAAATCGATTTTCAGGTGTTGTTCAAATTTTCTAATGTCCGGTTCGATTTTTCTAACATATTTGATCTCCTTTGATTTCTCACGTTCAATCCTAACAATCTTGTGTTGATCATAACTACTCTCAGTGATTTGAATATGATTCCTCTATATACTTAGTGAAAATCCCGTTTATAAACTAAAGTTCAAATTCAGCGATAGCATACTCTGATTGCACTCAGCGATCGCTGAAAATCAGGAACCTTAAGTTTATCTCTGAAGATCTGAAGAACAACAATCACACCACAAGAACATTCAGCAAAAGTCGAAGACCAAGCTGAAAATAGAGATAATCAGCTAGTGATCTGAAGCAGTTCAGTGATAACAATGATTATCTAAATAGAAGTGTGAAGTTTTGCTAGGCCTCAACGATACTCTGAAAGTTCATCCTTGAAGTTTCAAAGTTCAGCGATCAAGAGAAGTCGATAAGCAAGATTAATGTTGATCTTATCCTCGATGCACAAAAGTCAAAACCTTATACTATGTCAGAGAAGGACGTACGGATAGTCTCTTATGTCCCCATCAAATCTGATTTAGTATTGTTCACACGTGGCCAAAAACATGGTTACTTTTGAACAAAGGACAAGCTTCCAATGAAAGCTTGACACGTGACATATACCTTTTGTCTTGCATTAATTGCAACGGGTATAAATAGATGAAGATCCATTCTTCATCTTCATGCATGTTACTTTCTATTTCCTCAAACCTCTGTCTCTTTTCTTTCTCATCTACTTGTGCATCAAACTATGTGAATTCTTAGTTACAATAGAATAGGTTTAATAACTTGTTCCAATTTTCGCTTGTAACTGTAAATTTGTTTATTTAATATAAACTCATTTAAAAACCAAAAATCTGTGTGTTTGTATTCAACCCCCGCTTCTACAAATTGTTTCTATATCTTTGAACTCTTGTAGACCCCTTTGGGACCAACATCTTGACCTCTCTTTGATTTTTGGTTCGATCCTAAATGATTTGATTTTTTTTCTTTGATTTCTCAATTCAAACAAATTTGATTTATCTCTTTGATTACTCATATATCAAGTGTGTAGCAAGTTCCTAGTGATTAATTGTGATGTTTGTAGTGATTAGATTACTAGAAAATTGAGTATTTTCAACAGAAACTAATTTTCAACGGAAAATGTCGTTGAAAATTTTCTACGAATTTTAGAGGATTATTGACAGAACATAAATTTTCTACGAATTTTCAACGAATTTCCATTGAAAATCTCTCACAAACATATATGCATTTTCAACCAAAAAAATTTCAACGTAATATCTCGTCAAAAAGTTTTTGGTTGAAAATGCGTTTTGTGAGAGATTTTCAACGGAAATTCGTTGAAAATTCGTAGAAAATTTATGTTTTGTCAATAATCCCTTTAAAATTCATAGAAAATTTTCAACGACATTTTCCGTCGAAAATACTCAATTTTCTAGTGGTGTTAATTGTGGTGATTGTAGTGAGGTTTGGGTTTCTGTGAGAAGTAAAGTTATGGTGTGTAACATCCCAATTTCTAGAGTTATTATAAGAGCATCTCCAATGGGGGTTCTTATAAGAATCTTATTTTTGTACCCTTTTTTGCCACATCAATGTCACCTCATGAAATTAGGAACTCATCAAAAATTCCACAATGGAGGTTCTTGTAAGAACCTCTTTTTTGTGGGACCTATTGATTTTTTTAAACATCAATAATTTAAATAAGCTATATTTTAATAATTAAATAAGTCAAAGAAATAAATAAAACATGAGTGAAATGACATTTTTCATAAAAATCATGGTAAGAATCAAGGTTCTTGTTGGGGTACCTATACCTGTTAAGTTCTTATAAGAACCTCTCCACAATGGTAGTTCTTATAAGCTAATGCACTTTTTGCTTATAAGAACCTTGCATTGGAGATGCTCTAACGAGAAAGAAAGAATGGGGGTAGAGAGAAGTCAAAGAGAATGAGAGAGAGAAGTCGCAAAGAGAATGAGATAGAGAAGAAGAAATGAGAAGGAGAAGGAAGAAAAGAGCCTTCGAGATCTGCGATTGTAGGTGCGAGCTCGCTAATATTTTTGCAAGATATTCACCTCTACAAACATTTATCGTGTTTATGCGATTATCAAGTTAGATCGATGCATTATGTAAGGATTATAAGTTTAAGTTTCCATTTAAACGAGTTGTATGCTCATAGTTTAAAAAGCTAATCTAATGGTGGGTTTTGAGTTCAAATTGTTAGTTTAAGATACTATTAAATGCAAAAGGTTGAAGTTGAAGGAAGATGGATACAACCGATCGAAGCACATAAAACATGAGAGGGGGGAGGGTTGTCCACCCATTGAACATGATCACAGAAAAATAAAGAAGCAACAATTGAATATTTTGTGGGTTCTAGACATTGCTCCTCTATTTGGCGTTGGCTTTTATGCATGTAGCTTTGGCTTTTATTCATGGGCATATATATGTTGAAAGGGTTTAGTAAAACTACTACCATATGATATAGTCAACGGAAGCATATATAAAAATTATCATCCATGGCAATACTAACAACCTATAAGGAAACATACGTTCTAGATATTTAACTACAAAAGGATGAACATAAATTACTTACTTGGATATTGTGATTGTCGAAAACGACAATTATGAATCAAACCTTTTGATCTCGCTTCTTGGATGCTGAGGACCAATAGTATAAATCTCTCTAGTGGCTCACACTTAAAAACACCAAAATCTAACAATCAAGAAGAGGCTTAAATCTTAAACCCTTATTAGGGTTCTCGATTTTGGGAGAGAGGGAGAAGGAGAGATCGATCCAAGAGAGAGAGAGAGAGAGAGAGAGAGAGAGAGGAAAGACTGGAAAACTCATTTAGGGCTTGACCCTAGAAGTCTATTTATAACCCTCTTCTGCTTCTCAACTAAGTTATCTATTTTACACTTAGCCCCCTTGAACCGATACGCTTGATTAAAACTATTTTAATCAATTATCATTTAGTCCTTGAACATTATATAATTAATCTAATTAATTATATTTTAGCTTCTAATTAATTTATAATCCAATGACAAATTAACAAACTACTCCTTTTATCTTCTGATTGTTTATATGGGTCTCAAGGACAACCCAAAAGGACCCTGCTATTATAGGAAGTGTCACCAACAGTCAATGACTCTGGACAATATATCCAACAATCTCCCACTTGGACAAGTTATTAAATCTATTTGGTCTAACACTCTCAAATAATCAGTAGAGAGAAAGCCATCCAATGCAGCTGCCGAACTCTGATAAAGATTCGGTCTTGAGATAAGTGATTTAATGTTCCTTTGTTCTAGAAGATAGCATATGATCCTGAGACATGGATAATTGTCTATCTCAAGGATCAAGATTATGTTTCCCGATTTCTGAAATGTGTTGAATTCGTCAGACTACTCAATTGAACACATCAATTCTAGTCAGGGTCTGGCCAAACACTTAATGTCAACACCAAATCATCGAGGGGCCAATGGATATCGTTTCTCCTGTTTAGGCAGAAGGAACAAATAAACTTTGACTACACAGTTCATTTCTATTCATCATATTATACATGGACATACCCTGTATAACTGCCAATTACAGACAGCGTTGGAGCACATCAATGCATAACAGAATCCTAGAGCAAAACTTTATGTATCTCCGTTTGAAGAACATAAAATATTATCATCTCAAAATTACTCTGACTTAATCCATGAAGTAAACTTGTGAGTGTGGGTTATTCCAATACTCAAATCACTATTTAGTACTCATGAGTGTTAGTTGTAGTCTCTATGCTTCTAGCACTCCATGACAGTCTTGAATCACTACTTACTTCCAGGAGTATGACTAACTGTGGAGGTATAAGTAAATTAATAGTTAGGAAGTTTGTTCTAAACATGCAAAATGAAAACCGATAATGATTTAAATGCAAATGGACGCAATCCAACATATATTATAATCTTCATATAATACTCTTCAAATCAAATACAATTTATTATGTTTTAATATATAAATCAATCTAATAACTAAAACATTCAAGATGTGTTGATAATTCTAACACCTATGGCTTCAGTATGATACTCATGATTGGGTCGAGTTAGTGCTTTCGTGAAAGGATCTGTCGGATTCTCTTCAGTCGACACTCTACTCACCACGATCTGTTTTGCCGCAACCTTGTGTCGCACAAGGTGATACTTCCTTTCTATGTGCTTTGACTTCCCATGGTCTTTAGGTTCTTTAGTCAATGCGACTGCATCTTCGTTATCACAGAAGATTTCAATGGGTTCACTGATGCTTGGTACAATACCCAGATCACCTATGAAATTCTTCAACCATGTAGCCTCTTTCGCTGCTTCACTAGCTGCGATATATTCTGATTCACACGTGGAGTCAGCTACTGTGTCCTGTTTGGAAGTTTTCCAAGTCACGACCCCACCATTCAACAAGAACACCCATCCTAACTGCGAGTGGGAATCATCCCGATTTGTCTGGAAACTCGCACAGTATAACCTGTTACTCGTAACTCATCCCTTTCCACCATAGACCAAGAACACTTCTTTAGTCCTCCGAAGATACTTAATAATGTTTTTTACAACCATCCAATGACTTTCGCCTGGGTTCCCTTGATATCTACTCACCATGCTTAAAGCAAATGAGATATCTGGTCGATTACATGTCATGGCATACATGATCGATCCTATAGCAGATGCATATGGAATTCGACTCATCCTGTCCAGTTCTTCACTAGTGCTTGGACATTGATCTTTACTCAATCTTATGCCATGTTGCATGGGCAAATACCCTTTCTTGGATTCACTCATATTGAATTTCTTCAATATCTTATCCAAGTATGTACTTTGGCTTGGTTCTATCTCGATAAATTCTTATTCCAAGTATGTATGATGCATTTCCCAAATCTTTCATAGCGAAACATTTCCCGAGCCAGACCTTTACATCTTGCAACGTCGGAATATCGTTTCCTATGAGTAGTATGTCATCAACATACAAGACTTGAAATACAACATTACTCCCACTAGCCTTCACATATACACAGTACTCATCTTCGCTTCGAGAAAATCCAAACTCCTTGACCTTTTCATGGAAACAACGTTTCCAGCTACGAGACGCTTGTTTAAGTCCATAAATGGATCTTTCAAGCTTACACACCTTATCTGGATACTAGGAATGTACAAAACCTTCAGGTTGTGCCAAATACACATCCTCATCAAGTTTCCCATTAAGGAAAGCGGTTTTTACATCCATTTGCCATATTTCTTAGTCATGAAATGCAGCTATGGCAAGCAATATCTTGATAGAATTAATCTTTGCCACTGGTGAGAAGGTTTCATCATAATCAATCCCTTGAGTTTGAGTGTAACCCTTCGCAACCAGGCTAGCCTTGAATGTGTGCACATTCCCATCCATGTCCATCTTCTTTTTAAAGATCCACTTACACCTAGATGTCTTGCGACCTGGTGTATGATCAACCAATTTCGAAACTTGGGTATTGTACATAGATTGAATCTCGCTCTCCATGACCTCTTTCCACTTGGCAGCCTCAGGGTCTGCCATCGCTTCCTTATAGTTGGATGGCTCATCCGCACTATCAAATGTTTTATCATTGACTAGTGTATCTCCTTCCTTTATAATATGGAAACCATAATAAAACTCAGGAGGTCGATTAGCTCTACTAACTCTACTAGTTCTGCGAAGAGGTGGTGGAGATATGTTAGTTTCCTCAACAGGTGGTTCAACCTTATGTTGAGTACTAGTGTCAACTATAGGCTCATCATTGGTTGTTTCTTGAATTTCTTCAAGATCAATATTGCTCCCACTATCCTCTTTGGAAATGAACTCCCTTTCTTGGAAGACTCCCCTTTGAGCTACAAATACTTTGTTCTCAGAAGGTTTTTAAAATATATATCGAAAGGATTTGTAGGGATAACCAATGAATCGACATTTCTTCGCTCTAGGTTCTAGCTTGTCGTTAGTTTTACGCCGAACGAAGACTTCACAACCCTAGACCTTTATATGTGCTAACGAGGGACGAGTCCTAGTCCACATTTCAGAGGGTGTCTTTGCAACCTTCTTAGTTGGAACGAGGTTTAAGATATGAGCTGCAGTTTCTAAGGCATAGCCCTAAAATGATATTGGAAATAGCACGACTCATCATTGACCGAACCATATCAAGTAGTGTTCGATTTCTTCTCTCGGCAACACCATTGAGTTGTTGTGTTCTGGGAGGAGATAATTGTGAAACTATTCCACAATCCCTTAGATAGTCTTAGAATTCATGACTCAAGTATTCTCCACCCCTGTCGGATCGGAGCATCTTGATCTTCTTGCCCAGTTGGTTTTCTACTTCGTTTTTAAATCCTTTGAACACTTCAAAGGTATCTGACTTATTTTTCATCAAATAGATAAATCCATATCTACTGAAATCGTCAGTAAAAGTAACAAAGTATCTCTCGCCGTTTCTCATGACAGATCTGAACGGTCCACATACATCTGGGTGGATTAAGTCCAACAGATCTTTACCCCTTTCCATTTTTCCTATGAAAGGTGCTTTTGTCATCTTGCCAAGTAAGCAATACTCACATTCTTCATCCGACTTTAAGTCAAATGATTCCAAGATTCCGTCCGATTGGAGCTTGGCGATGCGTTTCTTGTTTATGTGGCCAAAACGATGATGCCATAACGATGATTTATCCAATTCACTATTGGAGGAACCAACATTTAGAGTTAAGTTATTATTATTTCTACCAACACAAATCACACTTTCATACATACCATTACAAGGAAAAGCTTTTAAATTAAATGAACCATGTTTATAAACCAAGATGCAACCATTTTTATTATCAAATTGAAATTCAAAACCATCCTTGTACAATACATGAAAAGAAATAATGTTTCTAGCCATTTCTGGCGAGTAGCAACAATCTAATAACTTTATTGAAAAACCACTACTAAGCACGAGCTCAAAATCTCCAATCTTCGTAACATCGGCAGTCATCCTGTTTCCGATGATTATATTTAGCTTCCCATGCTTCAACGTTCTACTTCCCTTTAGTCCCTGAGAATTGGAGCAAATGTGAGTACCACATCCCGTATCAAGAACCCAAGAGTTAGAAATCGAAGTACTATGGAGTTCAATCATAAAAATACCTGAGGTGCCACACCCCTTTGACCTTGTTCATTTTCAAGTCCTCTAGATATTTTGGGCAACTTCTCTTCCAATGGTCTTTTTCTTTACAGTAAAAGCATATGGCCTCTTTAGGGTCGCTTAGGGTTCTATGTCAGAAGAAACAACTTTTCTCTTAAGGCCTTGGTTGCGAGAAACAACTTTAGCCTTTCCCTTCCCTTTAGGATGAGAAACTTTCTTCTTCTTACAGCCACCTTCCCTAATGGCCAGGACATGAGCAGTTGAGTGAGCAATTTGGGTCTTACCCATACTTGCTTCAGCAGATCTCAACATGCCATGGAGCTCTATCAAGGTCTTGTCCATATTCTTCATATTGAAGTTCACTATGAACTGTTTATATGCCCCACTAAGAGAGTTTAGCACCATGTCAATGGCAAGCTCTCTTGGGAAATCGGCACCTAGATTGCCCAACCTGTCAATGTACGCTTTCATCTTTTGTGCATGCGCACATACAGGGGCACCATCCTGTTGCTTACATTCCATAGGTGCTTTTACGACTTGGAACCTTTCTTTCTCGCTTGCTACTAAAACATTTCACGAAGCTGCTCATTTAGTTCAAACGCCCCCCATGTTCTCGAAACTCTTTTGAAGTTCCGGGGACATGGACGCCAACATGAGACACACGACTTTTGTGGATTCCGCGAATTGCTTGTTATATTGAGTTACTGCTTCAGGGCTTGCATCATCATTTAGTATAGGAAGATCCTCGTCGAGCAAATACTCTTTGTCTTCGTACCTCAAGGCACGAATCCAATCCAAGTAGTTTGGCCCAGTTAACTTATCTTTACTTAGGATAGAGAGTAACGTAAGGTTGGATGTTAAGTGAGTAGGAGGGGGAGGAGGAGGAAGATTTTCAGCCATCTGTAGATATAGTTTTAGTTAGTTTGATTTTTAACCCTTCAATAATAATTACCCAAATATTTAACAAGGCTAGGATCCATATTTCACTTTATGATGCAAAAAGGGATGTCGTAATCACAGCACAAAGTTTATTTAGGTAAACAAATGCTATTTGTTTATTTCATTCACTATGAAACTCCTAGGTCTTTTGAGATTCATTGACTTATGTCAATGGCATGTTAATCTCGATTATGCTTATCTTCTATTTGTGACTGGGATGCCGAGGATCACAAACCAGATAGTGAATTGACCATGCAAAAAACACATGGAGCCCTCGGCTCAAGTACGCTTGAGAATCGCGAGAGCCATATCATTTTAGACTATAGTTTCAGATTAATGCGTCGGCAAACCGCACACGCTTCGTTAACAAACTATAAGAATATGTGTGTTCTTTTAATGGGTAGCATAAGACTTTCACATTTCTTAGTATATCTAAAACGGGATTTCGTTTTATACTTCATAGTTAATACTTTTCACTACTAGAAAATTGAGTATTTTCAACGGAAATTAATTTTCAAAGGAAAATGTCGTTGAAAATTTTCTACGAATTTTAGAGGATTATTGACAGAACATAAATATTCTACGAATTTTCAACGAATTTCCGTTGAAAATCTCTCACAAACATATATGCATTTTCAACCAAATTTTTTTCAACGCAATGTCTCATCAAAAAGTTTTTGGTTGAAAATGTATTTTGTGAGAGATTTTCAACGGAAATTCGTTGAAAATTCGTAGAAAATTTATGTTTTGTCAATAATCCCTTTAAAATTCATAGAAAATTTTTCAACGACATTTTCCGTTGAAAATACTCAATTTTCTAGTAGTGTTTAACTTGTCACATTGACCTATCAAACCTTTTCGGTAATTCCACCAGTCCACACAAGAGGCGATGAGTATGGTAACGCGGGGGGTTTTAAAAAACCATCGACTCATTCGGCACCATATTATAGGTAACCTACTTAAACTCCCTTAGAGTGCTTATAGTGAGTACGCCTAGTCTCGGTTTGACTATCAATGTATTTATAATTTAATTATATATATAATTAAGGTATATTATATATAAAAATTGAATGAAATTTTAAAACAATTTTAAAATTATGATTATCTAATTAATTCTAATTAACCATGTGAGGACACATGCTAATAATCAATGTTAATATTTGACATACAATTTATATTCACTATATAAATAATGTTAATATTTATCTTACAATATTATCCAACTTAAATATATTTAACGTTAAAATCTTATAATATTATTCAACTCAAATATATTAAATGTTAATATTTAGCTTATAATATTTAAGATTGTCTTTTCAATATTTGTCAAAATTCAACTTGTGTAATTTAGGCAAGTTAGGAAACTAGCCAAAAATTAATTAGGGTATTTAAGACAGGTTAGGAAACTAGCCAACAATCAATTAGGGTTTAACATTGCATAATAAAAATCGACTACCCTATACCCTTTAGGTATTTCGATACAAACTAGTTAAAACCCTATTTTTCAAAAATTAGGTTTTGAGGTTATGACCATGAAACCCTAACTTAGGGATTAAGCAATCCAATGGCCACAAAATTTTGAAATCGATTTTGTAACATCAAACCCTAAATTTCGAAAACCCTAAACCATCACAAACAGTTTTGCAAATTAAATTAAAACTACTTTAGAGTTAAAATTTAAGAGCTATGACTCTGATACCACTGGAAGGTTTTAGTAAAACTACTACCAAATGATATAGGCAACGGAAGCATATTTAAAAATTACCATCCATGGCAATACTAACAACATATAAGGAAACATACGTTCTAGATATTTAACTACAAAAGGATGAACATAAATTACTTACTTGGATATTGTGATTGTCGAAAACGACAATTATGAATCAAACCTTTTGATCTCGCTTTTTGGATGCTGAGGACCAATAGTATGAATCCCTCTAGTGGCTCACACTTATTAACACCAAAATCTAACAATCAAGAAGAGACTTAAATTTTAAACCCTTATTAGGGTTCTCGATTTTGGGAGAGAGGGAGAGGGAGAGATCGATCCAAGAGAGAGAGAGAGAAAAGACTGGAAAACTCATTTAGGACATGACCCTAGCAGTCTATTTATAACCCTCTTCTGCTTCTCAACTAAGTGATCTATTTTACACTTAGCCGCCTTGAACCGATAAGCTTGATTAAAACTATTTTAATCAATTATCATTTAGTCCCTGAACTTTATATAATTAATCTAATTAATTATATTTTAACTTTTAATTAATTTATCATCCAATGACAAATTAACAAACTACTCCCCTTATCTCCTGATTGTTTATTTGAGTCTCAAGGGCAATCCAAAAGGACCCTACTATTATAGGAAGCGTCACCAACAGTTAAGAACTCTGGACACTATACCCAACATATATATGTATAAAACAATACATATATTCAAGCTTGGTCCAGTAGCCACCATTACCAATTATGGTAAATATATGGTGATTTATATATATATATATAATGGTATTTGTTCGTAAAGAAAGTATATATCATTCGAAAACAATTGTATTATGTTTTTGGAGTTCATTTTGAGAATTTACGATCAAGTAAATATTTATTAACAAAGTGAGTAATTAGCGAGTGTTACAATTTGTATAGGGAAGAGCAAGATCAGCTTCGGAAAAATCTACGTATCAAGGTGATTCCACAAACCCGTTTGTAAAGCATGTAAAAGATAATGTGTTATTGTGAGATATGTTTTATACATGGTGAGAAGGGTAAGAACGGATCTCCACCGTTGGATGCACGTTATGATGAGATGCATAGAGATAAGATATACCGAGATGCACCGGATCAATTCCGTATCAAACGAGATTCATGGGAGAGTTTGAGATTAAAAGTGATCAAGGGCCAATATCCCTTCTTATACTTTTCATCTTAACTTCACTTCTCTCATGATCACGTGCCTTGTAGTGATTACTCGTATATCAAGTACTCTAGTAAGTTCCTGGTGATTATTTGTGAATTGTGATGAATTTGTTGTTAATGACACAAATGAAGAATAGTTCATGCCACGACCTTAAATGGGTATATTTTGACGCAAGCTTTTGGTATATTTGGCTCAATTGTCGGTATATTTTAGTACAACTTTTGGTATATTTGGCACAACTGTTGGCATATTTGACGCAACTTTTGGTATATATTTTGGTTCCACCTTTTGGTAAATTATGTCCAAATTCGTATACAGATTATTTATGTTTTGGATACAACTTTTGTATGTTTTGAGAAGATTAATAAGAATGGTATATTTGTTTCGTTTTATAAATGAACGTATTTTTTTCGTTAAAAAATTGTTTAGGGACTTAATCATTTGAAATATGAAAGTCCGTTGGTTTTTTTTGGATTTTTTCCAATATTTTACCATATTAACCAATTTTATAGGTCATAAGGATGCATCTAACATATTTTAAAATGTCCAAAAATTTATCTAATAGGTTTTGGGATGTTCAAAGGTTTATTTGTTCCAAAAAATTGTCCAATTACTTAATTATTCCAAATAGAAAAGTCCGTTCACCTTTTAGAGACTTTTCCCAAGACAAAAATATCACTCATTTAACTAATGATGTTTAACAAAGTGGTGTTAGGCACTATTTTTAGAGTAAAATGCAAACTATAAAGATTATTTTCTAGATTTATTAAAAGTTTGGTACCACTTTAACATAGTCCACACAACCACAAGAACCAAAATAGTGGTCCAAGAGCATCTCCTTTAGATTATCTATAATTTTACTAAAATAGAGAAATAAAAGTTAAAATCTCTAAAATGAATTACATTATCTCGAACAGATTTTATATTATAGAGATTTGAACACAAATTATATTAATATAATATTCTTTATTTTATCATTCCAGTACACTTTTAAAAAAAACTTAACATAAAATGATAAAAATTTAATCTCACTGGTATGATTGAATAAAATAATCATTTCTCTATCCACCATCAAGTTTTAGAGAATTTTTTAAATTTAATTTTTTAAGTTTTCTTTATTATAAAGAACAAGATACTAAGTTGTTAAAGATGTTTAGAAAATTAAAATTCATTTTTTTTATTTTAAAAAAGCTGTTGAAAATGATCTAATCTTTTAAATAAAATATATCACATGTTAAATGCACCTTAACATGGCCTTATAAAAAGTATCGTTAAATTTATGTTCTCATTGAAATACAATAACTTTAGAGGATACAATCTATTTAAATTTATTTGATTTGAATAAAAACCAATTTTTGAAAAATTTAATTCTGAAGAAATACATGGAATTATAGATATATTTTTCAACTTACAAACTTTTAAATAAATGTTTTTCAAAACAATACTTAAAAGTATATTTTAAATTCACTTTTCCCTCATGAAATCTACAATTTAATAAACATAAATTTATTTAGCATATCTGGCAAAGTGGTAGAAAATGAGAAAGTTCTATTAAGAAACAACACATTTGGGGATGATTGTTTTGAAGTTAACGAGGTTAATAAACGGTTAGTTTAATTGATTAAATTATATTAGTATGTTATATTTTTATTTAATATTAATATATTAATTTAACATATTAAGTTGACATATTTTATCTTAATGCATTAAGTGAGATTTTTTTTTCCAAAATCAGTCTTATCTTACGAATCTTAATTAATTACACGTCTTATAAAAAATAAATAAAATTACTAGCTTACCTACATTCCTAAATTAAAAATTGTAATCAAATAGTAATACATATTTTAAGTTATTTAGCATTGCGTTTTGAACTAATTGAAATATTATTTAAGTTATTTTGAATAATTCATATTATTTTAGTTTTTTTGTTATTTTTAAATATTTACCGAACAATTTATTTTCATTTAAAACTTCTATAGATGTAAGGTTAAAATGGTAATTTTGTTGTTTAAAATATTTATTAAAAACATGAATAAAATAATCATTTATCCTAATTTATCCAGACATATTGATAATTAAAAACAACTTAATAGATTCAAAAGTTAATGAATAAAAATCAAACAAACACTTAACTTTTAGATTGTATTATGAAATGGAACCGAAAACTAGTGTACTAATTTTTATAATCTAGATTACATCATTGCTTTACCTTTAAATTTCCCAAATATTTGTTCTTTATTATTTTAACAAGATGATTTTTTTGAAGTTTTTTATAAGTAAATTCTTTTATTTGTTTAATACATCTTATAGTTCATTACACAATTAGAAAAATAAGATTCAAATCGAAGATATTTTAATTTGTAAAAAACAAATCATAAATTTAAAAAGAAACCTATCTAAAAAATAAATGAAAGTAATCAATTTGTGATTACTAGAAGGAAAACACAAATATATGGATTGACAACCACAAGGATGGTGCCTCAATGATTTGAATTTGGGCTTTAAAGGTTGAAAGTACCTGAAGGTCTCAAGTTCGAATGCAATAAGAACTAAAAATCTCCTTGTGACCACGAAAGTTCAAATGCCCTGACTCCAGACTACATGCGAAACAGGTGGTCGTCTTTGGATTAGTCAGCTCGCATAGCGGGTTGGATATCCAGGTTAATAAAAAAAATATGGATTGACTTTGTATTTTTGACCATCCCCGTCCCCATCCCCACCGGGGAATATGATTACATCCCCATCCCCACCGGGGAATATGATCACATCCCCATCCCCGTTAATTTAAAAATGTTTTAAACTAAATATGTTAAACAACATACTTAATCGATAATAGTTCATGTTTAAATCTCACATTTTTCAAATTTTATTTTTATAGAATATCAAATATTCATATGTGAACAAAATCACATCATAGATAACTCTTTGATTAAACGCTCTCGACTTTCAACAATTTTTTATCTAAAAAATAGTAAGACGACTTAAAAAAATGTATATAAAAAGAAATGTCAAAATACTATTTATAAATCTAAAAGATAATAAATCTAAGTCTTTATAAATAATATATTTAATAATAAAAAAATATAATATATTTAATATTCAGGGACGGGACGGGGCGTGGAGGGGACCACGTTACCCATCCCCGTCCCCATCCCCATCCCCGATTTTTAACATTCGAGGATCCCCGTCCCCATCCCCGATTTCTGATTTTGCAGGGAATCCCCGTCCCCGTCAGGTGGGTAAACCGGGTTCCCCAATGGGGCGGTCTAATTTCCATGCCTATAAAAATATCGTATCAGATTTGGGGTTTTTTCGGAGGCAGGTTCCATAATCAACTTTTTGCTAAATTATATAGTCATAGAGGATGTTTTAAATTTAACATATCTCATTTGTATAACAAATGTAACCAAATCAATTGAAATTTTTAAGTAAATAATGATGATTCATTTATTATGACTTAAATATTTATATAAAATGATTAGAATTCATTAATTATGATTAACCTTTTATATTAGTAAATAATTAAAATATTTATGAAATAACATATTAATTAAATTAAATAAACACAATTATATTTTTTATTTATTTAAAGGAATTGAGTAGCATGGTCTTGAATTGTTTTGCATCTTTAGAAAGATCGATTTTAAATTTCTTCCGTCGAGTTTGAACGTTGACCAAAATGATGATGAAATGTTAAAATTCTATGTTCAAGAAGCAAAAGCTATTTATAATGTTTCTATTTATTGCTTAAGAAAAAGAATTTGACTTTCAACTCTTTTCTTAATTATTATAGCATATTTGGTAAAATGGTAAAAAAATAGAATGTTCTGTAACTATTCTTTTTTCCTAATAATATGTAATTTTGAAAGAATTTTTTTTTATATATCTCCAGACAACTATATTGGAAAAGATATTTTGAAGATATTTTTATTACAACATGTAACACATTAAAGCTCAAAGCAACAAACTTAGACAATAATTTTAAATCAAAGTTAAAATTATAGCGAAAGTTATTGGTATCCAGAGTTTTATAAGGAGCAAATCTTATTTTTTTATCCATGTGTGACAAGTTCTTACAAACTCCTCATTTAAAATCTTGACGTCCTCGCTAGACTTGCTAAAATGTTTCTTCTTGTAATTGGTAATGCGAGATTCGTCTAAGATATTATAAATACCCCCACTCGAGGACTCATCATACCCGATGAGGTTTGTTGTAACAACCCAAATTCCATAAAGTGAAATCCGGTAAAAATAGACAATTAAAAGACCAATAGGAGTCTAATATCTATTACATCTCAATGTTTAGCAGCGGATAAATAACTATTCACAGCTGAGAATTATTAAACTAAATAAGTCTCTAAGCCATCCGATCTGCTCTACGACCGGCTCACATCATACCCATTCCCTTGGACGAACTCTTGACCAAGCCTTTACCTGAAAATGGTTTTAATTTTTGAAAAGCGAGGGTTAGACCACAAGGTCTAGTGAATTCCCATATAAATCGCAGTTATATAAATAAAACATTTAAATCCGAAGAAATAAATTGTTAAAAATTAGGAAGCAACAGTTCAAATACGGACCATGTACAAGGATAGAAGAACAACCATGTAAGTCATAAACTTGCCACATATGACTCATTAACCATTACCCGCAAACTTGCCATATGCGGGTACGTCGTATGCCTCAAACGAGTTCGAGGCGTACGAAATATAACTCCCAAGAGATCTGCACCATCTCGAGGTACACCCACTCTACTATGTACATGTCCATTCTACCTAGGCATATCGCGATATCCATGCCAGTTTAACATATAACATTTATACGGTCCAAACGAAAATATAATTCATTTAGCATGCTTCCAATTTTATACCATGATCAATTTCATAAATTCAACATTTGCCAAAAAGTGTAGTTTAAGTCAAGGGAACTCACCTGAATTGCCGACTACTAAACACACTTTAGTCTTACGAAATCCCCCAACCGAACACCTGAATTGAGGTTTCCAAACTATGAGTTAACAAGCCCAAAGTAACCCCAAAAGACTCAATTACCAACCCCTTAACCAAGGACTCAAGCTAGAACCCCTAACCGAAACCGAACAAAAAATGAAAAACACCCCAACAGTGGACTTGGCGAGTCCTTGGCGAGTCAGGACTCGCTTGAGACTCGCTTTAATCTCTGTTTTCCTACACAACTTCATTTCATGAACAAAACCCAAAATCGAACTCCAATCCGATTTCCCTTCATTTTTAAGCATAAAACTCATTCCCAACACTATATAATCATCCCCAAACATACATCAACCCAATTTCATCTAATTGAATCCATGGATTTAATCTCTATGAAGAACCCGAGTTCATCTATGGTGGGTTTTTCTTAAAAATAACCCAAATACAATGCAAACCATTCAAACAATGAAATAACAACTCTAATATGATTACTCATCTCATATCCATTGATTTGAGAATCTTTACTTAATGATTACCAAACCAAAATGCAATATCCCAATAACTCCTAATCATCCCATAAGATTTAACTAAGCTTGAAGATAAAGAAGATGAGATGGAATACCTGAAATCACTTGAAGCTTTGATGAATCTCTTCAAGAACGTTCTTCTCCCTTCTTTGCTTGCTATGCACGTCCCACACACTCAAAAAATACACACAATATTTGATAATGAGGAGAATGACCAAACACTCCTCCTACAAATACTTATATATACTTTGGGCTTTAGGGCTTGATACTTGAAATAAGCCCAAATTCTTTTATTTAGAGCCCAAACCATTTATTTAGAGTCTAAGTCAAATATTAAGGTTAGGGTTATTACAACACTCCCCCTTAAAAGAATTCCATCCTCGGATTCATCCAGCGAAAAGATGAGGGTATTTACTTCTCATTTCAGACTCCAATTCCCATGTGGCTTCTTGTCCCTTGTGAAATCGCCAGTTTACTTTAACTAAGTTGTTTTGCTTTCTCAATTTCTTCACCTTACGATCTAGGATTGCTTCCGGTTCCTCGACAAAATGTAGCTTCATATCAACTTGGACATCGTCCAAAGGTACAATTGAATCCACCTCGGCTAAACACTTCCTTAAGTTAGAAACATGGAAAGTGTTATGTATACTCTTTAACTTCTCCAATAAATCAAGCTTGTAAGCAACATCTCCAACCCGTTCGGTTATCGCAAATGGCCCTATATATCGTGGGCGTAGCTTTCCTCTTTTAACAAAACGGACTACACCCTTCCAAGGTGATATCTTCAACATTACCATGTCCCCCTTTTGAAATTCAATGTCTTTTCGCCTCTTGTCCGTGTAACTTTTCTGTCTATCCTGTGCGACTTTCATTCTTTCTCGGATTTGCACAATTTTATCCGCCGTTAATTGGACGATCTCGGGCCCCGTTAATTGCTTCTCACCAACCTCGTTCCAACATAAAGGCGTCCTACACTTTCTACCATACAATGCCTCATAAGGAGCCGCCTGAATGCTTGCATGATAACTATTGTTGTACGCGAATTCGATCAATGGCAAGTGTTCCTCCCACGATCCACCAAAATCAATTACACAAGCTCTCAACATGTCCTCCATCATTTGGGTAGTCCGCTCGCTCTGACCATCAGTCTGTGGGTGGTATGTGGTACTCATATTGATTTGTGACCCCATTTCTCTTTGAAAACCTTCCCAGAATTTTGATGTAAACCGAGTGTCTCGATCCGACACTATAGATATTGGCACTCCATGCCTAACCATGATTTCGTCGATATAAAGCTTTGCCAATATGTCTGGTGGATATGACTCCTTCATCGGTAGAAAATGCGCTGATTTAGTCAAACGGTCCACGATTATCAAAATGACGTCAAAGCCCCTCGGTGTCCTTGGCAACTTCATCACAAAGTCCATGGTAATATGATCCCATTTCCATACTGGAATGTCTAGCGGTTGGAACTTACCATAAGGTCGTTGATGCTCGACTTTCACTTGTAAACAGGTCAGACATCGCTCAACATAGTGGGCAATATCTTTCTTCATTCCAGGCCACCAATAAAACTGACGAAGATCCCTATACATCTTGTTATTACCCGGATGTATGGAATAACGCGACTTGTGTGCTTCATCCAACACTTTCTTTCGTACTTCACCCGACTTAGGAACCCAAACTCGACCGTTGAAACATTTCATTCTCAGATCATCTTCCGTAAAAGATGACACAAGTCCCACAATTCTCTCCTTCTTGTGGTTTTCCTTTAAAGATGCTTCTTCTTGACACTTCTTGATTTCTTCGACTAAATCATACTTTGCTTCGGCTCGAAATGCCACAATCTTTGATGATTCCCCTCTTTCCTTACGGCTTAACGCATCGCTACCACATTGGCTTTCCCCGGATGGTACTCGATCTCACAATCATAATCGGTCAGTAACTCTATCCATCTTCGCTGTCGCATATTCAACTCCTTTTGATCAAACAAGTGACGAAGGCTTTTGTGATCTGTGAAAATCTGACACTTAGTCCCATACAGGTAGTGTCTCCAAATCTTCAAAGCGAAAATAACGGTCGCCAATTCCAAGTCATGCGTGGGGTACCGCTTTTCATGATCCTTTAACTGTCGTGACGCGTAAGCTATTACCTTTCCCCGTTGCATCAAAACACATCCCAATCCGAGTTTGGATGCATCGCTATATACTACAAAATCATTTGTACCTTCCGACAACGTTAGAATTGGGGCGCTACACAATATTTCCTTCAAATCTTGGAATGCTTTCTCTTTCTCTTCTGACCACACAAACTTAACACTCTTCTTGGTTAAGGACGTCAAGGGCGTTGCCACGCGTGAAAGTCCTTAATGAACTTGCGGTAGTAACCTGCCAACCCAAGGACTCCTCACTTCTGATGGAATTCTAGGTGGCTCCCAACTCTTGATGGCTTCAATCTTGGCCGAGTCTACCTTTATACCATCTTGCAACACGACATGACCCAAAAACTGAACCTCTTTTAGCCAAAACTCGCATTTTGAGAATTTTGCATAGAGCTTTTCCTTCTTCAATAGTTGCAATACTTGATGAAGGTGTTCTTTATGGGCTTCTTCCGACCTTGAGTTAAATCAAAATGTCGTCTATAAACACTATTACGAATTTGTTCAAATACGGTTGACGCACTCGATTCATTAAATCTATAAATACCACCGGGGCATTGGTTAATCCAAATGGCATTACCAAAAACTCGTAATGGCCATACCGGGTTCGGAACGCCGTTTTAAGCACGTCTTCTTCCTTTACTTTCAATTGAAGATATCCCGATCGCAAGTCAATTTTCGAGAAGTAACTTGCTCCTTGCAATTGGTCAAACAAGTCATCTATCCTTGGCAATGGATATTGATTCTTGACAGTGACTTTGTTCAACTCGCGATAATCGATACACATTCGCATAGTCCCATCCTTCTTCTTGACAAACAACACCGATGCTCCCCACGGTGATGTAGTTGGTCGAATGAACCCTTTATCCAAGAGCTCTTGAAGTTGTGATATCATCTCCTTCATTTCTGAAGGTGCTAATCGATTCGGTGTACGTGCTATTGGAGTAGCGCCAGGTACTAAATCGATACTAAATTCAATCTGACGATTCGGTGGTAGACTCGTCAAGTCATCCGAAAATACCTCGGGATAATCTTTCACAACATCTACCTCTTCCAACTTTCGCTTCTCTTTCTTAGAATCCACCACATATTCTAAGTAACTCACACAACCCTTCTTCATACACCAGTTAGCTCTTATCATCGAAATAAGACTAGTGTTCCTGTCACGTCTATTCCCATAAATCACTATTGTCCCTCTTTCCGGTAATTGCACGTTGATTAACTTCTTATTACAGACACTATTGGGATTGTTCTTGGCTAGCCAATCCATCCCCAAAATAACATCAAATTCACCCATTGGCATAGGGTGCAACTGAAGAGGTACCAAACTACCCTCTAGATCAATAGAACAATCATCAGACACCTCCCTAACAACAACATGGTTATCATCGGCTGTTTCAACTTCAAACACATAGGCCAATCTCTTAGGTTTCAAACGCAACAATTTCACAAAATCAGGTGATATAAAGGAATGGTTAGCTCCTGAATCAAATAACACCTTGGCACATAAAGAGTTTACCAAGAATGTACCTGTCACCACGTCCGGAATCTCCTCAGCCTCAACAGTAGTCATCTGAAACACACGTCCTTTCGGGCGTGCCGGCTCCGGCCTCTTCTCATCGCTCCTTCCACTCGATCGACTCCCTTGCATAACTACTCCACTCTTTAACTGAGGACAATCTGATTTGAAGTGGTCGGCAGAACCACACTGAAAGCAAGATTTCCCCGATGGGAAATCTCTAGACATATGACTGGGCAACCCACATCGGAAACATGATCCTGGATCCGGTCCACACTCGCCTCTATGCACTCGATGACACTTCCCACATGGTCTAGCAACAAACCCTTACTTTCCTCGTGATTCGGGTCGAGAGAATCTCGCCTTTTTTGCCTCACTTCCCGCTCCTTCCCACTTTCTCTTGTCTCCAACCCTCTCAGTCATTTTCCGGTTCTTCTCCTTTTCAGTCATCTCGGCCGCATCTATCGCCACTTGAAAGGTGGTAGGGTTCCTTGTAATGACCAACTCACGGATGTCACTCCTCAAACCCCATATATACCTCTCTACACGACACTCTTCCGTTGAAACATACTTCAATGCAAATTGGGACTTCTATATAAACTTGAGAGTGTATTCTTGAACCGTCATACTTTCTTGCTCCAACTTAAGAAATTCCTCTTCTAGGTTCTTGATCGCCGCCAAAGGGAAAAATTGGGCTTCGAACCTACTAGCAAACGATTCCCAAGACATCTTCCTTGCTGCCCCCTCTCCTTCCTTAGCGGACTCGATATCCCACCAATAAAGAGCATCCCTTTTTAGCATTGAAAGGGAATACTTCACCTTGTCCTTATCCGCGCAATCGCTAGTATCAAACGCCATCTCCATCTCTCGTAACCACTTTAAAGCCAAAACCGAATCGCGCTCTCCTTTGTGAGTAGGAGGCTTGCGTGAAGCAAACGCCTTGTAACTACACCCATCAACTTGCTTAGTGTCGGTTACCACCACCGGAGTTACTTGAGAATGACCGCCCACTTCGGTCTTAGGCACACTAGATACTTCCACTCCTTCACTTTGCTCACGACTTGAGGGGTTTAAGTTTTGGTGGTGAGTCAACAAAGTTTGAAGAGCGGTTTGTACTTTTTCCATTTCATCAGCAAATGTTTCTTGAGTCACAAATGCTTGCTACGTGACTCCCCTTCGACCCCCACCACGACCTCGTCCTCTTCCTCCGATTGAACTTACTTCCGCGGGTAATTCTTGACGTTCCATTATTCCCGCACTTGTCCCCCTTCCACGACCACGACCTCTTCCACGGCCTCTAGTCCCCAATTCGGGTGGGATTGGTGGCTCACCCACCACTTGGCTCACACTTCTTCCCCGACCCCTAACTCGGCCTCTTCCACGAACTTGGGTGCCCACCGCACCCGGATTTCCAATAGGTCCAGTCTCTTCCGGCTCGGAAGAGTCTTGACCCACAATGGGAGTATCCCTACTCCTTGCAGAACGAGTTGCCATGATCAAGCTGAAATGCCAAAAAAAACATAATTTAAATAACAGTTCAAGTGTAACAAGGTAAACAAGCACGCACATGTACCTGTAAATTCACAATTACATTGGCCAAGTGTAATCCCAAATTTACCTTACATGCTAGTCCTCACTACCCTATTAACAATATCCCTGTCAAGGTCTTTATCTTATGGTCCTTGAATTCTCAGCCGTGTTTCCTATCTCAAAGTCTAAGACTAGGCGCTCCTAGATTGCCTAATTCACTTAAACTAGGGCTCTGATACCACTTGTAACAACCCAAATTCCATAAAGCGAAATCCAATAAAAATAGACAATTAAAAGACCAGTAGGAGTCTAATATCTATTACATCTCAATGTTTAGCAACGGTAGAATAACTATCCACAACTGAGAATTATTAAACTAAATAAGTCTTTAAACCATCCGATCTCCTGTACGACCGGCTCACATCCTACCCTTTCCCTTGGACGAACTCTCGACCAAGCCTTTACCTGAAAATGGTTTTAATTTTTGAAAAGCGAGGGTTCGACCACAAGGTCTAGTGAATTCCCAAATAAACCGCAGTTATATAAATCAGTGTTCAAAAAAGCGCGCCATGGCGTGCGTCATGGCGCGATATGACGTAAAACGCGTCTCCGCCGTTACGAAACAACCCATAACGTTTCCATAAGGCGTGACTCACGCCATAGCGTCTTGAAAGACATGATTTTTTTGAAAAAAAATATTTTTTGAAAAACATGATTTTTTTCAAAAAAAATATTTTTATTTTTATTTTTTTAATCTTTTGTATTTTTACACTTTCAACTTTAGATTTTTTACTTTTATAGGTTTATCTAATCACATCACTCACAATTTCACGAATTTATAAACGTTATGGACTCACGATTAAAAATGAAGCTGTAAAATTACGTTTCTGAGTTCTACTTTAAATATTTAATCTGAAAACTATTTTTATAATAATAATTTATATGATTATTCTTATTTTAATATGAATGTAAATTTTTTTAATATCATTATCTGATTAGATAATATATAGAAAACATATTACCAACCCCTTAACCAAGGACTCAAGCTAGAACCCCAAACCGAAACCGAACAAAAGATGAAAAACACCCCAACAGTGGACTTGGCGAGTCCTTGGCGAGTCAGGACTCGCTTGAGACTCGCGTTAGTCTCTGTTTTCCTGCACAACTTCATTTCGTGAATAAAACCCAAAATCCAACTCCCTCCGATTTCCCTTCATTTTTAAGCATAAAACTCATTCCCAACACTATATAATCATCCCCAAACATACATCAATCCAATTTTATCTAATTGAATCCATGGATTTAGTCTCTATGAAGAACCCAAGTTCATCCATGGTGGGTTTTTTTTCTTAAAAATAACCCAAATGCAATGCAAACCATTCAAAGAATCAAATAACAAGTCTAATATGATTATTCATCTCATATCCATTGATTTGAGAATCTTTACTTAATGATTACCAAACCAAAATGCAATACCCCAATAACTCCTAATCATCCCATAAGATTTAACTAAGCTTGAAGATGAAGAAGATGAGATGAAATACCTGAAATCACTTGAAGCTTTGATGAATCTCTTCAAGAACGTTCTTATCCCTTCTTTGCTTGCTATGCACGTCCCACCCACTCAAAACACACACACACAATATCTGATAATGAGGAGAATGACCAAACATTCCTCCTACAAATACTTATATATACTTTGGGTTTTAGGGCTTGATACTTGAAATCAGCCCAAATTCTTTTATTTAGAGCCCAAACCATTTATTTAGAGTCCAAGTCAAATATTAAGGTTAGGGTTATTACATTTGTTCCACCATCCCGATGGTACAAAGATTGACTCTTATTCCATTTGAAACACCCCAAAAGCCCAAAGTAGTAGGCTAATCCATTCAAATCCAATTTAAAACCATAATGGAATTATCAGTAGCCCACAACTTGAGGCTTATAAGAAGCTGACAAATCTCATTTTCTATCAATGTATGACAAGTTGCTAAACAATAGCTATGCTAAAATGTATGCCAAAATAGAGAAAAAAAATGATATTGTATTAAATGTATTGAATATATTAATAATAAAATGAATGTTGAAATTTGTAAATAGAATAGTCATTGGAGAATCTAAATCTTGATTTTTGATACTCTATGTTGAAAATTTTGTAGACTATTTACTTGAGATGCTACTTTTAAATTATAATGCAAAACGAAACCAATATAAATCAGAATAAACTAGAATAACGGAAGTTAAGTATTTATTTTTATTAGGCTAAATGCATGAAATCACAATCTACTTCTATAAACTTTTTTATTATATTTTAATTTTATTTTATTATTACAACAATATACTTTTAAATTATTTTTTTGTTAGGGCGTTGTAGTTTGAAAAAAAGGTGTTACCGTATACACCCTAGTTTGGATTAGGATGTATATGCCTACTTTGACTTTTTGGGGTGTTACAATATCCTAATAGACTAGGGTGTAAGAGCATCTTCAACAGATTCTCCAAAATGGAGAATTAAAAGTTAAAATCTCTAAAAAAATTGTATTCATCTCCAACAGGTTCCTCATTTTGGAGAAGCTAACATTGATAATAATATTAAAAAATTCCATTTCATCCATTTAGATATTATTTCTTTCTCCAAATATTTTGTTTTCAAATTTTCTTATTGGTGGTCCATTTGTAACCATTTTTGGGGTATTCTCCACATTTGGAGAAAAATATATTCTTTCTCCTACTTTCTCTATTTTGAAGATGGTTTTGGGGAAACTGTTGAAATACATTTTGACTCAAAATCTTCATTTTCTTCATTTTAAAAATGCTCTAAGCATACACTAGGATGTATTTAGAGAAACCCTTTGAAAAATCTATATCTATATAAAAGGAAATCCTCTAGGAATGACGTGGCGCATTCTTAGAGCACCATTTTCCACAGGATTTTTCTCATTGTTTTGAGTTTTTTAAATAAGAAATAAGTTAAAGGCTATTCTACCCTTAAATTAAAAAAATGTACTTCATGATAAAAAGACTAATTTGGTAATTTCACTTTCAATATAATTAACTTTAACTTTCAATCTACTAACTCCTATAAACATTTATTCTATAGTCTTTTTATATTTTCACTTAATGAAATAATTATTTGAGTAAATTGTAAATTTGGTCCCTATGGTTTCTGGTTTTCTGTGGTTTTGATCCCCAGAAAATTTTTATTGCAAGAAAACCACTGTGGTATGCATTTCGTTGTAGATTTGGTCCCTGAGGCTAACTCTGTCAGATTTCCTTCCGTTAAGACACCCCATGCGACTTGCACATGAGGGCATTTTCGTCCTCTTGACTCTTTTTCACCAAAAACAATTACAGAAGGACCAAAAATGTAAGTTACTCTTTAATATTATTATTATTATTATTATTATTATTATTATTATTATTATCATTATTATTAATATATATATAGAGTGTATATATATAGAGTATATATATATAGTAAACAACAGATCGTCGACCACCCATCCCTTTTCTTTTCCGACGAACTCCCCTCCGACGAACTCACTTGCTGTGACCCCTTCCCGACCACCGTCTTCTCCAGCGAGAGCTCCAACCCTCGTCTTATATAGAGTAAACAACAACTCCGTCACCGGCAAAAAAAAACTCACCCAACCCGTTTCTCCGGCGAACACCCTCATCACCGGCCATCTTCGGTCGATTTCCTTCACGCCGACCATCTCTCTCTCTCTCTCTCTCTCTCTCTCTCTCTCTCTCTCTCTCTTCTCCACCTCTCGCCCTCTTCTTCACTGTAATATCCATCTCGTCGGAGAAGACGACGGCCGGAGGTCAAGTCGGAGAAGAAGACGGCCGAAGGTCTCGCCGGAGAAGACGATGGCTGGAGGTACGATGGGTAGCATATCAATCTCCATCTCCGCCAACCCGACATCACCGGTTCCATCTCCGGAGACCTACCATCACCGGCGACCCACCATTGGGATCAATCTTATCGGGTGGGATAATTAGATCTGGGTCTTATATATATATATATATATTATACATATATATGCACATACAGACTTCACCATCGCCGGTCAGATCCCCATGCTCCAACCACCATCTCCGGCTACACCATGCTCCGACCACCATCTCGAAATCGTTTTAGCTTTTAAATGGGTTTTTGAAATCCGTTTTTCTAATGGGTTTGGGTTGGCTTCGATCTCTGGTTTTGGTCGTCGGGTACACATTGATTGCCTATCACCGCTGCAATCTTTCTGCACCTTCTCATGTGGGTTGGGTGCGTCGAGAAACGATGCTAAATGTGGGGGTTGACTATGTTGGAAAAACGGTGCAACGCGTGATTGTTGAATATACCAGAAAATGGTGCAAGAGGGGTGGGTGGGGATGGTTCGTCGGAAAAACGGGTTTGCCGGAAAAACGGGTTCACCGGAGAAACGGCGTCCAGTGATGGGTCATTCCAGATTTGAGGAAGAAGAAAGAGACATATTTAGTAAGTCACAATTTTGGTCCTTGTAATTTGTTGTTTTTAGTGGAAAACAAAAAGAACAAGTAAATGACTAAAATGCCCTCATGTGCAAGTCACATGGAGGGTCTTAACGGACGGAAATCTGACGGAGTTAGCATCAGGGATCAAATCCACAACGAAATGCATACCATAGTGGTTTTCTTGCAATAAAAATTTTCTGGGGACCAAAACCGTAGAAAACCAAAAACCATAGGGACCAAATTTTCAATTTACTCTAATTATTTTATAACTCAGTTTTCTTAAATTTTTAGATTTTTTATATATTTTTGTTAATTACTAGGTGTCTACCCGTGCAATGCAACGGGAGGTAAAACATTATTGTTTCCTGAATGAAAAGTTGATGTTGCTTACCATAAACAATATAATTTATGTTTGAACAAAATATACCTAAACCATTAACCATATTAATTAGTATATTTCTTGAAATTTAAGAACATTTAAAAGTTTTACTTAAAAATTTGACTCTACTTCACCATGGGATATATGTCTATCTATTTCCTTTTTAATGCCAAATAGAGGTTAATGTTCTATGCCAAAGTTAGAAACTTTTATGACGTAACATTTAACAAATGAAAGGCTGAAACCACCAACCAAACCATTGCCAACATCCTTTGACATACCAAACCATTACACATTATCCTCAATTAGATCCAATTGTAAAGTCCAACCCTCACCCCTGTTGCATATGCATACAACATTTGGAGCATAACCAAATTAAATTATTCTGGTTTTTTGAAAAATGTTATAGCATGTACAAATGAGGATCCACAACATAAGTGATCTTGTTACAAGACTTATTACTTGAAACTCTCATGACCTTTCACTCTCCTCCTCTGATCTTGGTTAGGACCTTTGTTTGAATTTTCATTTGATTGTATTTGTTTGTCTCACCCTTCTTCTTTCTAGAAGATCTCAAAGGTCCTTTAAGTGTGTGTGTGTGTGAGAGAGAGAGAGAGAGAAAAAGAAAGAGAAAGAGAAAGAGAGAGACGTCTATTGAAGTGGAACAAATAACTAATAAATAGAAATTAGCGAGAGCTTAAATATGTACGTATGTGTAGTTTGTATGATCTTACAGATTTTTAAGATTCTTCCTCTTCAAACAATGGAGCACTTTTGTAAAACCTATCTGGGCTCTAATAAACTTCATTGTGTCTTACAAATACAACCACACACATGGGTGGCAATCGTTTGTCTGATAAAACTATTAACTATCTACTGAATAAAATATCAAGGGTTTATTTAGGATCAGAAGAACCTTTATGCAAATGGTGAGAGACAAGGGTTATTTGGTTGGAGTCTTTGATATCAATATGGGAAGAGATGATTTCTTGAGGAAATACGTCAAGATCCTCTAATTACCTTACAAAAAGACAACTAATTATCATCCAAACTTTCTCTCTTCACATAATCATTTCCTTTTCCTCCGCCCTACTGCATGCACAAAGGGGATTGGTCTGGGAAGATGTAGTGAGTGCTCCAACCTAAACAAATAATGATGATAGAATATCAAGGTAGTAACACATATGCTTGTCAATAAATATATAAAAGAAAACATCTGAAGCATAAAATTAATGGTGCTCTAATGTAATGAAAAGGCTTAACATCTAGCACATGATTGGCAGCCTAAAATCTCAATTGCACCAACCTCTAGTATAACAATGTGAATTACTGTAGTGATATGGTCATATGACTTTGGACACTCGAAGCATTGGCATCAAACACATATTGAACATATAAGTTCCCCAAGAGAGAACATATAAGAAGTCCTGGAATCTTCACAAAAATCTAAAAACAACATAAAATTTCATTAAAGATGACAACTTTCTAACTCCAAATCTGTAACCTCATTTATTATGTATACATGTTTGTGATATTGGGTTGAGAGACAAAGATGAAGGAGGTACCTTATAAGGATTAGAAGACACACAGGAGGGTATAGAAGGTGCGGAAGACGGAGAATCTGTTGGTTAACTTGTCTATAACTTTGACCTTCCATGAATGCATTTTCAAGAGAGATTTTGAAACCCTAGAATTAGAGATAATGTAAGGACAGATGATTATTGAGAAATGCATTATATTTTGTATGAGCTTTATACCAAGATATTATTGTTATCAGGGAGATTTTTAGGGGAGGGATTAGAGAGATTTTAGGAGTGTGGGAAGGGATGAATATCATAGGATCGATTAAAGGGGGAATGATAGAGAGATTTAAGGAGGTTTGGTGGGGTTTAAGTAATTATGCTATAGTAGATGGTACTTATTGCATAAAAATATGTTTTTAAGAGTTTTAGGTAAATGCTTTATAATATAGTATAGATATTAATTTACTTTTATTAAGTCATAAATGTTTTAAACCTTTCGACATCTATTCCGGTTTTATTCCCCCTTTATATTACATCTCATTTAACGTTTTTTCTTTTGTTTTATCAAATCTCCATCATATTGCATATTATGCATTCAAATGTATAATCAAGACGGAAGCTAGATTTTTATGGTTTATTCTATGTTTTTTATATGAGTTATTCGTTGTTATTGATGTATGTTGTATCTTATTTAACGTTTTTTTTTGTTTTATCAAATCTCCATCATATTGCATATTATGCATTCAAATGTATAATCAAGATGAAAGCTAGATTTTTATGGTTTATTCTATGTTTTTATATGAGTTATTTGTTGGTATTGATGTATGTTGTATTTTTATTTTTTTGTAGAATGTTTTATCGTCGTCGTTGTCCTTCCTCCATATAGTTCATGTAAGAATTGTTACATTTTATTTTACGAATTATGATCAAGTGTTATTTATACAAAGTTTTTTTTATTATGGATTTCATTATTCATCATGTATATTTATAAATATTTCTCAATTTGTATTTTTATCCCATTCTCTATATTATGGCCATTTATGAAAATCAATATATATCATGTGATTATTTTTTGTTTGAAAAAAAAAACTTCAAATTATATTTATTCATTTATTTATTTGGAAATCAATAGAATGTGATGTTCATATCGATTGAGTATATTTGTTTGGTTTTTACTAAATTATACTTTTATTTTAAAATTGGTTAAATTTAATTTATTTATTTAATATCGGATTTATCATAAGCAATGAAAAAATTAATGTTTTTTTGTGTTTAAAATTTGTTTTGCTATGCAAGCGACAAGGTTAAAAATTTGGTGTTAACAAGATCTTTTATATATTCTTATTTGATAAATTTAAAAAAAAATTGAGTTGTTTGTTTTTAGTTTGTCCTATTTAATAATACATAGAGATCTGTTTAATGTTAATTCAAAGTTTCTATTATGTATTGGGATGGTTGATAATAATATATCAATAATTGTGAGTTAATATAGTATTCAAATAATTTTACTTTTGTTTAATTTATTTGTTGATTTCATCATGATGTGACATAGTTAGTTCCTTATTAAATAGGTTGAATGTTTAAGTCAATAATATTACACTACAAAAGATATGCAAGATAATTTTAATTTATTTAAATATATGTGTATATATGGGGCTTATACTAAATGTATTATTTGTTTGATATTAAATGGCAAATATGTTTAATTTTCAATATTCATAATTATTGTAACGACGATTCATTATAACTTTAATTTTAAAATAAATAGTTTTTATTGTTTTTTACTGAATGAGTACACAGATTCTTAAACCAATCAGAGATCCCTTTCTCCCATAACCGTTTGGGGATTATATGACGGGGTCGAGGTCGGGACGTGGAGCTTAAATAAGGTTGGGGTCAAGGACGGGAGATGCATTACTTTCCCAGTACCCGTCCAGTTTCCATCTCTACTTATTATTATTTAAATCTATCACAGTTATATTAGTCATGTTACTTTTAAAGTTTATTAAATTATTTTTCGTAATCCAACTACCAATAGTTACATTTCATTTTATTTGTGTAATATTGAAATTACTTTGACATATTTGTATTAACCTTTTTATTTATATAAATTTAGTTTATGATCAAACAATATCAAATTTTCATTTGATGTATTTGCACAAATAAATATGTTCATTAAACAATATCTTTTGTTCGATATTTAAGACAATGTCTTTTTAGTATCAAAATATTGTCACAAGTAAAAATAATTGTTTTGTTTGTATAATTTCTTTATTTTGTAAACCCGACTTTTTGTAGTATCGTCATTAATTCTATGTCATTTTTATCATGTTCAACATGCAACTTTTATTTCACAAGATGTTCCATATAGACAACGTCATTCACTCTAAAATCATGTTCACTAAACAACTAATTCCAGCGAACAAAATCAATATTAAGACACATGTTTTAATATCTTGCAAATAAATCACTTATCAATATACATATTTCGTTATATTTCTTAGTAAACGAAATAAATTGGTTGCATCTTAACCTTCCAATATAATTTGTACGAAACGGTTTCATCACCGTGCAACGCGCGGTATCACACCTAGTTTACTCTTATAGCAATTGATAACATTTTGATGATGGCACAAGTTAGCAAGTTATGATGCCATGTCATTGTCCACATGTAAATTAATGATGACGTGACATATTTTTTATTACAACATTGTTTTTTCAATTGTCTTATCATAACGTCATGAGTTATTATTACAACAATTTTATTTATTTATTTATTGTTTTTTTACTATCAAAACATTGTATATTGAATCAAACATGTTTACCGAGAAAAATCTCCTTACTTTTATGTCAATATTCAACAAAACTCTTGAAATCCACAATACACTTAAGCAGGGACGAACATGTGTGGTGCCATATGATGGCACGTGCCACCATATTATCTTTCCGTCGAAGGGTAAAATTTTTGAGTTTGTGAAGGGTGCAACCATATCGTTATAAAAGGTGTTTGGGTAAAAATCTCCTGAACTCACGGCCGTTGACCAAAACGTGCGATCAAAGATATTTTATGACTTATAGATATTGACTATGACTACGGAGTCAACGGTCGAACGAAATTCACGACGAATTAATGACGTACGACGAAAAGAACGAACAATGATCACCTGGTTGACTCGTTCGACATAAAATACATTAGCTATTTTATCTAACGGACTAACTGTTGGTCGAACATTATGTTTTACACGCAGGACCGTTGGACGGTTATAACCAGCACCATTAAAGACCTTTATGGAGACAATCAATACCCGACGACTGTTACAAATGACCTCAACTATAAGATCAAAGCTCAAATCAACAAAGAAGGGATGATTGACTATCACTACGGCCTCAAATCAAGAAATATACGAAAGCTCTCAAGAATTCATACGACATTATTGTTTCTTTTACTTTATATTTCCTCTGTAATCGTACATCTATCGTTCTATAGGACGACGTCCCTGTTTGACGTTACTTATTTCATAGTCCAGGTCCGCGGTTTTTTCCCTTGTCTAAGGGTTTTTCTGCGTCACCAAATCTTTTGTCTTTAGTTTTTATCGCTTTTACTGTGGTTCTCGTGAGAATCCAACCTTTGACCGATCAGTTCCACAAACTCCTTAAGTTGACTTTTGTTAAGTTAATGTTTGGCATGAACAAAAGGTGCTACCGTATGCTATTAAGAAGTTCAAAGAATGTGCAACCGTACCTCGTAATCAACCAAAAAACAAAAATAAAACTCTTGAAATCAACCAAAAAAGCCGAAAAAACTATTGAAATCAACCAAAAAAAGGGAAAAAATCCCTCGAAATCGATAAAGAAAACTTTAAAATTCCTCGAAATCAAACAAAAAACTCAAAAAATCCTTCAAAGTGGTGGGATTAGGCTAAAAATTAACACATCGAGCGATATTGAATTTTAGTAAAAACATGAAAACACGTCGATAAAAACCGTGCGCTTGATAAATAATTTTTGTTTGTATTATATGATGACACCGTATGGAAAAATTTCTGGGTCCATCCCTGATTTAAGTATTCTCAAATCATTTTTAGACCGTTATAAAGAACACAAAAAAAATATTTTTGCATAACTTCTGTGTTTCATTCTTAAAAAACGCTACAAAATCATCTTATTCTATAATTAAGCTCATATATTAAGCTCTTAATCCATACTTAACTAATTTATCATCAATTCAATGATTTAGGTAGTGGCGTAAACATGTAATAAATAAACATTCCAAAATATGAAATAATAACAAAGATCATAAATGATTAAACCAACACTAAAAGCAGTGGCGGATCCATAAACGTTTTGAGTTGGGGGAATATTTTAGGGTGTCAATTTTTTTTTTAACCGAATAATTCATCTAAACGAAAACGGTTTCTAGTTATTCGTTTTTGTCTTAAACGGTTCGCTTTACTGAATAAAAATAACTTATTCGGTCCGTTTTTTACTTTTTATTATTATAGTTAAACCAACACATTATACTACTATTTATATATTTTTCTATTTCGTTTAAACTTAAAGCAAATAAACACATTACAAATTAATACAAAATTCGACTGCTTCATAAGAATGAATCAGATGGCTAGAGGAACCAACCATTAAACAAAATTATGCACTTGGCATTAACCAATTAATCACAACCCTAGTGAAAAATTAAACAGATTTTAAACAAAATTATACATTATGGTCTCCAGATTTCTAAACAAATTTATACGTTGCAGTTTTTAAATGCTAAACAAAATTGCAAATTCAATAATTAGGGTCCCTTTGGAAGGTTTAAGTTAGGGTACAATAAAAAACAAGTTTAAAAAAAATAGCCTTTCATTATATAACTTAGTTGGGTCCCTTTTGAAGATTAAAATTAGAATCCAATAGAAAAACAAGTTTAAAAAAATTAACCTTTTATTATGTAATTTTAGTAGGGGTCCCATGACCCCTATCACCTCTTCTTAGTGCTTAAACATTAATTTTCTTCCTTATAGTTAGGTAAAATTTCCTTTTTTTGTCAACCTTAGAGTTACTTTTTAAAACTTATTTCCATTTATTTATTTGAAGGAGTTAGAGTTATGGTTTACCTGATTTTATTCTTTTGATAACTAATTTAGATGTTTGGGTAAGTTTATAATGTTGAAACAGATACCACGTCATTCGAATAACATTGAAGTCAAAGATCTAAAATATGGGACCTAAGGGTAGGATGATTAGAAGACAACTTTTGGAGGTCTTTGTACTTATTTAGAAATTTCTCTAAAAAGATTATTTGGCTATAAGTTAGTTTTACGGAATTTAATTATTTTGACCCATTTATAAAATGGGTTTACAAAAATAACCAAATTCTTTTTGGTTTTATGAAAATGACCAGAATACATGTGAAAGGGGTATCGAAATACACCTCAGATCGAGTGGAATTGAAAAACACTCAAAACGACGTCGTTTTGAGTAGAAGGCCTCCGCCAAATACCGAATACCTCCGCCATGTGGCGGAGGGGCCTAAAACGACGTCGTTTTGGCCGTTTTCCGCGTATGCCTGCACCGTATGAAATACCTCCGCCTCACCGTATAAATACCTCCGCCACATGGCGGAGGGACCCAAAACGACGTCGTTTTGGGCCCTTTTTTTTGCCTGGAAACCCTAATCGACCGAACCCTAAAAGCTCTTTATACCACAACCGCCCCCACCCCCACCCCACACGGCTGTAACTGCTTTCATTGTCTTCTCCTCATCTTCTTGCTTTGTTCTTGCCTTATTTTTGCTTACACACAAAAAATTGGGACCACTTCAATATTTTAAGGTCTTGCTTACGTAACCAAGGAGGAGTCAACCACCACGTGCTTCTCATCTAAAATAACTCAAGAAGTTTACCAAATGGTTAGTTCAAAACCCGTACTTTATTTAAATGTATGCAATTTACATGTATATGACTATGTTTGTCTATTTTTAGGCTCACCACGTATGATTTGAAACGAAGAAATGGTTATGTGGATCCATTACAATATAAATATAAATTATTTATAACACGTGTAATGCATTTTTATACAAAGATTGTAAATAGTTTAATAAAGACTTCTGTAAATAATTATAGTTTTAGTAATCGTTTGTTAAAAAATTATTTAGAAATAATAGAAATTTTAATTGTTGTATGTTATACGTCAATTTATCGTTTCTATGTTTGTAGTAAGTTATAGGGTTGTTGTAAATTGCTAACGAAAAATGGAAATAAATTTTTATAAAAATAATGTTTATTACGTAAAGCCTAATGAAAAAGGAGCAAATTTGTAAAAAACTTAACTGTCTGAGTTACTCGAACTAAATTATAAAGGACAAAATTTGTAAAAAAGTTAACAGAAAATATAACCGTAACGTAGTTACTCGAACTAACGGAAAAATGATCAAATTGTAAAAAGCTTAATGGAAAATTTAATAGTAACGGAGTTAAAAGAACTAACGGCAAAAGGACCAAATATGTTAAAAAGATAACGGAAAATTTAACCGTAACGGAGATAACAGAACTAACGGAAAAAGGACCAAAAATTTGTAAAAAAGTTAACGGAAAATTTAACGGTAACGAAGATAACAGAACTAACGGAAAAAGGACAAAATTTGGAAAAAATAAATAACGGAAAATCTAACTAACTTAGTTAACAGAACTAACGGAAAAAGGACCAATTTTGTGAAAAATTTAACGGACAATTTAACCGTAACGGAGTTAACAGAACTAACGGAAAAAGGACCAAATTTGTAAAAAAGTTAATGGAAAATTTAACCGTAACTGAGTTAACAGAACTAACGGAAAAATGACCAAATTTGTAAAATAGTTAACGAAAAATTTAACAGTAACTGAGTTAATAGAACTAACGGAAAAAGGACCAAATTTGTAAAATAATTAACGGAAAATTTAAGTTGAACTTTATATATTATAACACTAATTTTTATTATTGCAACCTTTTGAATGATTACCTTGTTAAACATTAATTTTTTTAAATGAACAAACTTTACATAAACAAATTTTTGAAATACTTTGTTATTAGGGAAAAAATACACAACGAACAATTATATTTTCAATGATTAAGTCTTAAAACTAATTTTTTGAATGAAAAAACATTAAACTTTAGCATTTTGAATGATTAAGTTATTAAACATTAATTTCAATTAAATAAATCAACAAAGTTTAAAATGAGTTGTTTATATTTGTTTAACCCAAAGAAAAAATTGGAAACAAAAATTGAAAGTTTCAAACAAAGAATCAAAACTTAAATAATTTTTATCGTTAGTAGTCAAATAAAAAGAACTATAATTGACACTGAATTTGAAAAATATTTAGGCAGGGCGACGACAGTGTAGCTTCGTTGAATGTGAGGGCAAAGGTATCCCTCATGATAGAGATTAAGAGTAAATTATCAAATAATAGGGCGGCCATATTTAGGGAAACCTGTTTTGGTAGATGGTTGGATCTCTCTGATACTTCTGCCGATCCTGTGTTACTTTACACATTTTTTAAGAGGCAGACGTTCCCCGCTCATGGTACGACCGATGAGATGTATTTCCAGATCGGCCCTCATACGCTTCGTTTTGGTCGTGAGTATTTCTGTCTAGTTACGGGGCTTCTGTTTGGAAGGGCTCCGGACCATCCTGCTGATAGTGATGGTTTCTGTAGCAGGATGTTTGGTGATGGCACACCTAAGGTTGATCTGGTGCTGCAAAAGTATAATCGCATTGGTACGGCGGATGACGATTTGGATGACATCGATGCAGTGCGGGTGTGTTTGATTCTGTTGGTTGAAATGTTTTTTCTTGGCCACCGGAACAATGTGAGAGTTTCTGATCTTGTGATCAAGGCGATAGATAACTTGGAGTTTTGGAACAGTTATCCATGGGGGAGTTTTATTTGGCGTTATACGATAGGACAAATGTATAACTGTCTACATACAGGAAAACGGACAGCGGGGAGCAAAAAACTGACGGTTCATGGGTTCTTATATGCGTTGAAGGTTATTTTAATTTTTGTCATTTAAATATTTAAACATTTTACTATTGTTTTCTTATTTAATAATTATCATTTACTAATTATTGACTATTTAATTACCAAATCTGGATTTTAGAAATGTTTCCAGGCTCCGCCTTATACTACACTAAAAACAATAATGTGTACCCGAGGGCAGTTCGTTGGACCCGGGTGCCAAGAATGGTAAAACTCAATCATGTCAGGGAGATTATTGATGTGTCCTCGGTATGTTTTTTAAATATGGTTTACAATTGATAATTTTGTCCACATTATTGTTATTGTAACATATTTTTTAAAAATATCTTAGGAGCCTAGGCGACCACTTCCCAGGTTGGTGCCAGATCTTTTGGAGAGTACATCAGATTGGTATGTACATAGCTTTAGTTTTTTTTGGGGTGGGGAGGACCACCAGAATTTAGGCGGTGTGAATGATGACGACGACGATCACCATTCTCACCATTCTCACCATTCACACCATTCACACCATTCACACCATAATGAGGGGCATCACGCTACCAGCCAGGGATTTCATCCACCCGTTGATCGGCATCCTCAGCTGGATTTCCCGTATGATCATAGGTTGTCGGAGCTTGAGCGCGTTCAGCGGCTACATCAAGTATCCCTGGATGGGTTGCAGCCGTACCTTACTTCTGTTCATCGACTGGCCCAATGGATGGAGAATGTGGATCGTTATATGGCGACACATGATGATCATTTCCAGAGACAGGCAAACACTTTTAATAATCATATGTACCTTGTAATCATATGAAATTCACAAACGTATAACAATATATATAATATTTGGTTAACCATTTTAATTTCGACATAGATGCCACCACAGCCACCGCAGCCACCAGTACAGACACAACACCGGGAACCCAGCTTCCTTGATTTGCTGGATTCGGAGTACACGCTAGGTTACTCCAGCGGTGTACCATTTTCCATGCCACCACAGTACCCTCATACGGTAACTTAAGCATTACATTTATGCTCTTTGTATGTAACTCTATAGATTGACAATATATCGATTACATTACGCAGCCCACCTACCAGACGGCTCCTCCGTCTAGCTCGTATATGCCTCCACCATTCGTGTCGTATGGTATGGGTGGCCCATCCATGACTCATGATATGGGTGGCCCATCCAGTTCGAGCGGTATGCCTGGCCCATCCAGTTCGTACGGTATGCTTGGCCCATCCATGTCGTACGGTATGGCTGGCCCATCCATGCAGCATGGTACCGACATGTATCAGACTCCGGATCAGATTCCACTTCCTCCGGAGAGACAGGGCAGGCCGCACCATGTAGTTCGTCCTGGCCCATACGGCCGTCCACCTTTTAAAGGACTACCGGCTACCACTCCTTCAGCGCGCGATAGAGGTAGAGCCCAAGAACAACGACCAGTACAGACCAATACTAATGAGATCGACATCCTTAGAACATTAAGGACGACAGGGTTACCACAAACAACCAGGATATCGATGTTACCAGATTTGGATCTGTCTCCGTAATGGTGGCTTGCATTGCTTGGAATGCATGGGGAAGGGCTTTTGTTAACCTCGGTTAGTTTTGTAGTTTAAACTACCAATGTGGTTATAATACATAGTTTATGTCTAATATTTATTGTTTTAACAATAGCATGTAGATGCGTGGGGCAGAATGGTGCAATCAGGTCGCGACGATCCATGTAGGTGGACTATTATGAATGCCGACTTCCTTCAGCGCCTATGAGAAAATGGTGTCCGTCGCCAAGATATTAAAAAGGCCGATGGTAGTATGGTAGATGACGGATGGCCCGCATGGAGTATGATCAGCTTGGTATACAAACTAAGATAACATTTGTTTATTTATTAATTAATAGGATTCAAATATATTGGTTTCTAACGCCTTTTATTCCAGGTAATAATGCCAATCTGTGTCAAGAAGGAACATTGCCTGGTCGAGGAGTTGAATTTTTCTGCAATGGAAGTCACAGTATATGACTCTGACCCGACCGATACCTATGATAGGGCAGTGAGGCAGTTGATGGGTGCTTTTTTACCCCGTCTTACTGATTTTTTAATAAGGATTGGGGAAAGAAGCCAAGCTGAAAGTGCGGGGGCCATTTCAATTGTCTGGGCGGACAACGTACCCCAAAGCACCTGGAAAGCCGATTCGGGTCCTTTGGCGTGTCAAATGATTTGGTTGTTGGCAAATGAGAAGATCCCATCTCACATAACAATGACCCAAACGCCTTTGGAAACCCGTCATAATGTGGCGGCTGTATTGTGGGATATGCGTTTGTCGTAGGACATTATTTATATTTTTTAACTTTTTGTAATCATGTTTAGGAGTTGTTTTTTATTTTTGGCCTTAGTACATAACATTTTTTTTAAATAAAATATTCCCATATGGCTAATCCGAAATTCGGATTAGAAAATTTCGTGTGCCACGGTCACCCAAATCAATATTTATCTGACTATGGCACATGAAATTTTCTAATCCCAATTTCGGGATAATTAGCCCGGCAGAGCTATTATAGCGATAGATATTCCGAAAATACGATTAGAAAATTTCGTGTGCCATGGTCATATGGAAATTGATTTGGGTGACGGTGTGACCGGTGATTCAAAATCACACGGTCGCACGGTCACCCAAATCAATATTTATCTGACTATGGCACATGAAATTTTCTAATCCGAATTTCGGGATAGCTAGCCCGGCAGAGCTATTATAGCGATAGATATTCCGAAAATACGATTAGAAAATTTCGTGTGCCATGGTCATATGGAAATTGATTTGGGTGACGGTGTGACCGGTGATTCAAAATCACACGGTCGTACGGTCACCCAAATAAATATTTATCTGACTATGGCACATGAAATTTTCTAATCCGAATTTCGGGATAGCTAGCCCGGCAGAGCTATTATAGCGATAGATATTCCGAAAATATGATTAGAAAATTTCGTGTGCCACGGTCATATGGAAATTGATTTGGGTCACGGTGTGACCGGTGATTCAAAATCACACAGTCGCACGGTCACCCAAAATCAATATTTATCTGACTATGGCACATGAAATTTTCTAATCCGAATTTCGGGATAGCTAGCCCGGCAGAGCTATTATAGCGGGAGTTATCACGAAAGTCCTATTAGAGAATTTCGTGTGTCACAGGCATATGAAAATTGATTTGGGTGACGGTGTGACCGGTGATACAAAATCACACGGTCGCACGGTCACCCAAATCAATATTTATCTGACTATGGCACATGAAATTCTCTAATACAACTTTCATGATAACGTCTGCCGGGCTAGATTAGTCTCGTTTGTTAAAAACCGTAGCATCTGGGAATATTTGTTAAAAATTAAAAACAATATGTTATGATTTATAAAAATTTATATGAAATTTACACAGGATTTAATTATTCATCATAATTAATGTTTTTACGTCTTATGAGAAAAGTTACACAAAGGTGCAAATTATGTAATTATCTGAGCATTAAATTGTGAAAAATATACACCAAATTATGGAATATTTTACAGTTCAAACATCTTAAACAAACATTCAACATTCACATATTTAGTGAGGATAGATGTCTTGCCATTGTCTGATCCACCGAGCCTTTTCGTTGATCTTGTCCTCAAGAACGTCGTATTCTTCTTTTATTTCCTTTACCAACATCTCCTCCGTACTAATTGTTTGCTCTAGGACTGCAAGCTCTGCTCTACTTTCGTTAATCACCGCCTCTTTTTAAAGTTGTATTTCCCTGTTCTTATTCCATTTCTCCCCAAGCGCTATGATCTCCCGGTTCGCCTCGTTAACCGATGCCTTCAATTTCGCCGACATTACCTGTGATGACGGAGGGTTTGGGTCACGGTTTAAAAACCTATAAGAATACATTTGTGGTTCATTGTATGGAGATGTTTCCGTGTAGTTATGAAATGCGTCTTCAAAATCGTCACGCTCTTCATCGGTTATTGGTTGGTCGGCAAAAGTTCTCCCGTGCATGGCCCACTCCTCTTTTGTTGCGGGCACAGTCCAAGAACGCCTATACATTCCTTCATTCAATTGTCGTAAGGGTTGTTTTTGTGCAGATCGAGAACTTCCAGCCTTGGAAGCTGAGTTCTTCTTGCCAGATCGGCTGTTTCCGGACATGGTTTCTTGAAGGTTAGCTTAATTTACGAAGTGTTACAAAGGAATGAAATGGTAGATTGAAAATTTGTGTGTTGTAACTTCTCAAGGACCATTTATTTATAGTGGTTAACTTTTTAAAATAATACCCGCTAGCACCTGAACTTTAATATATTGTCACATTTAGTCCCCGGAATTCAGGTACTTCAATAAATGTTCACTAAAGTTATATCAGTTTATTTATGTTATAATAAATCATACCCTTTTATTATAAAGCAAAGTTTAACATGAAACTCCAAAATACGAAACCTATACTCGGTTACACCAATCAAGGATAGAGTGCGTTACATTGCTCGATCCAACTATGTTTCTCGTTTACCAACGCTTGAAGCATCGCGAACTCTCGTACAATCTTGTCGGCTTCTATGTTGTCGTTGTTAATTCGATGTTCCTTGTCTTTGATTTCCCTCTGCAGCCTTGTTATATCTGCATTATCTGCTTCAATCCTTTGAAGTAGTTTTTCCTTCTTTCTCAGCAATTTTTTCCACTTCTCGGATATTTCTTCGATCTCCGTCGTTGCTTTTTGTACCGATCGTTTCATTCTCTCAGGCATTATCTGTGAAGAGGGGGGGTTGGAAGAGGATGCGTTCCCAGCCATGTGACTACACTAAGAAATAAACCTCTAGTTGGAATAATGAAGATATTGATGCATTTGTATTAGAAAGAAGTCTTCTTATACAAAAGACTAAACTACAATTTTGGTTTCTATGGTTTACCATTTACTACGATTTTGGTCCTTCTGCTTTATTACTAAAATAAAATATTATATATTAGTTTGTTGTCGGTGAGAGAAATTATATATTTTTTTCTCTATTTAATTGGTTTTTCGTACTTTGTTGTCGGTGAGAGAAATTATATATTTTTTTGTTTATGATTTTGTTCAAAGAGGAAAAAGATCGGGATTTATTCGTTAAAAAAAAATATCGGAAGCACGGGGACCAAAAGTGTAAACTGATCGAATTTTAGGGGTTAGGCGGAGTGTGGCGGAGGTTTAGCTGACGTGGCGGAGGTGTGGCGGAGCAAATTAGGGTTTTTTGGCGGAGTGTGGCGGAGGTTTAGCTGACGTGGCGGAGGTTTAGGTGATGTGGCGGAGGTGTGGCGGAGGCTCTGCTGACGTGGCGGAGGTTTAGGTGATGTGGCGGAGGAATTAGGGTTTTTTGGCCGAGAAATTAGGGAAATTTGGCGGAAATTAGGGTTTTTTGACCTTAGTTGTCCACTTTTCAATGGAATCTTTGTACCTGCACCCGTGAATAACTCATTTGCGACTAGTCGCTTCCCGAATGCCCCTTTCCTTGCCGCCAAACCACTAGGAGAGTCAGCAAGCTAGCTTGCTTGCAGTCAGCCGCTTCCCCTGTAGTCGTCAGCTCGTTTTTGACAGATCCGATCGCACCTGCACCCGTGATTAACTCAATTTGTAAGGAATATTTTGACCATCATCAATTCAAACAGGACTCAACCGTGAAAACCTTCAGAAACCTACTGATACTACTCAATGTCTTTTAATTTATTACCTATATAGATCTCATCCACAAACCCATACTCAATGTACTAGTTGAACAATCCTCATCCAAATAAAAATATCTCTTTTAATCTATTTTTTAAAAATGGATGGAAGCCGTAAAAGATCGGTTGCTAGATCTTATTCATCCTCTCATAACACACAACAGCTGAACGACGGAAGGTTCCGGGTTATGTATATTTAATTTTATAACAATATAAAAATAAAATATATATAATAAATTGAACATTGTATTTTATTTAATACAGGCGTCTTAATGACACTTAACAAACGGATTGAACTGATAATATACGAATTGTCGTCGGAAAAAGGACCACTACTTTACTTAACATCATGGGAAATCATGGTTTAGGTCATAGCTATTAAATGGTTGACTGATTGAACCTCTTCTCCTAGGCATGCTTGATGGGGCTGGAATTGAACATTGCCCTTGAGTATGTCCTGCTGCTCCACACCGTCCACATCTTCTATGAATGGAACCTTCACCCTGAGACGGACGCCGATCGTTGTTACTTGGTCTCCCGGCACGTTTCTTAGTAATTAACGGTGGATAACACGGCATAAGGGGGGCGTCTGGAAAGACCCACGATACAGAGGGTCCAGCTGGCATTATCGTCTCTTGATATGTTAATCGATAGGTTTCCGATCTAAAATAATTCCAAGCCAGATAGCTACAATCTGCATGGCCCTTATGTCTTGCAGCAACAATGGCATGACCACAAGGTAACCCAGATTTATCCCATTCAAGACATGTACAGTTACCGTTTAACATATCAACTACTGCGTAGTTACGATCTCGCCCTACCTCGAACTTGTCATGTCTAAGACCGCGTACCCTCCATGCCATAGACGTTCCCGCTCTTTTATAAATTATCTCTTCCGCTTTTGGTGTGAGTGAGTTTTGCATTTGATCTACAAATATGTGAAACTTGTGTTACATTCATGTTATAAAATAAACATTAAAAAAATAATTATGTGTAAGTTCATAGTTTATCAACCTCCCTTTTCCCGTCGAACTAGATACCACTGTTGTTGAAAATCTCGGAAGAACTCTACAAGTGCGACAATCGGTAATCTACGTGCAAAACGAGAGACTACATTCACCGACTCTGCACTATTTGATGTCATAATATCATACCGTATACCAGGAAAATGGGTGTTCGACCACCTCTCCTTACCAGCTGTGTCCATAACTCGAGCTGCTTCTAGTACTTGAAATCGTAGTGCATTCATGTGTCTGTCGAACTCCACCTCCGTGTACGCTCTACATGCTTTCCAGTATGTTGACTTGTATATTTTAATACGCTTGTCAGCGCCTTTCGCGTTCATCTCCAAATGTCGACAACATAATGCATGAGCCTTACTGGGAAACACGGTGCTAATAGCGGCGCTTATGGCAGCAGCCCTGTCGGACATCAACACCAACCCCTCCGGTGCTCCTATACAATCTCTCAACCTGTAAAAAAACCAAGACCACTCCTCAGTCGTCTCAGACTTGCCTACTCCGAAAGCAATTGGAACAATGTTATTATTCCCGTCATTGGCTACTGCCAAGAACATTGTCCCCAAGTACGGTCCCTTTAAATGAGCGGCGTCTATAATAAGGACAGGTCGCAAGTTACGCAAAATGTAGGTATTTCTTGTTATTTTTTATAATGTTATTATTTAATAGGTAAACAAATGAGATATTCCTATATGTACCGCGCAACCAAGGGCAACGAAGCACAACTTAAAACGCCCACTTGAGTCCGTCCTTATTTTTGTGTATGTACCTGGATTTTGTAGCGCCAAATTATGTAAATACATAGGGAGTCGTTCAAAGTATTCGGCATGCGTGCCCCTCACCAATAGTAGTGCCTGGCACCAGCTGGCACGCCAAGCTTGGTGGTATGTAAGAGTAATCCCGTATTGTAGGTACATATCGGCCACGATGTCCTTTGGCCGAAGTTGACGGCTAGCATCACCATATTTTTCTTTTAGCATGTTGGCTAAAATATATTCTTGTTTGCTTGCCGGTGGGTAGTATTTAGTTGGATACTAGAGCAAGTGCGTTGGTCTACCAATTTTTTTACAAAAAATAAACCTCCAAGTTCACCAACACTACTTGCAGTCATACGCCATGTGCAACCTTCTATTTGGCATACAACTTCGTATCGGGTTTTGGATGATTTCTTCGTTTTAAACTGGAAGTGCTCTTCTGTGAATTTTATCCCCAACTCCTCAATCATTTGCTTCTTTGTATCGAATATCTGACCTTCAGATATTCGTCGACTACGATTGTAAGGTACTGGTTGGACAGTTTCTATATAGCTCTCTGTTGTTGGAATCGGAGAGGGCATATCATGATAATCATTTATGCCACCATATGATGTATCATTAGGGTAACCAGTACCTGTTTCTTCATCGTTCGTAGCTTCATCCGTCGCTGGTACATCATCGTCAGTAGATAGACCAACTGAATCAAAAACATATGCTTCGTCGGCAGCAAACCCAGCAATCTGTGGTTCATCAACGTCATCGACTTCTTCTTCTTGATCTTCTTGCGTCTCCGGCATATTTTTGGACAAGAGCTGCATTTGAGTTTCAGGGATGGGTTGATCATCCGCGTCATCTCCTTCATCAAGACCTTCGTCATACATCGAAGAATCGACATACACTACAACAGATGGCGGTGTATATGACCGCCCGGCAAGGTCCAAGAAAGCATAAACATCTTCATCGTCACATATTGGAGTCATTGTACCATCGTTCAGGAATACTAACTTGGTTTCACCAACATTGGAACTGTCGATTCCAGCGTGTTTTTTTGCATACGCTAGGAACTTGCGATGTGTGATGTTTGCTGGGAACTTAACACCATGCTTTGAAAAATTAACATAATCCCACCCGTTATTAACTTGCACCCATTCACCACCGAAGGTAAAAAAAACTTAACTTTAGCGTCACCGGAACTCATTTTTTCAGATTATTCTAACAAATAAATCTGTTTATAATTGAGAGATAGAGAGATAGAGAGATAGAGAGATAGACGTTTATGGTAGATTGAACCTTCAACACATATCAATATATAGATATATTCGTCCACTTGTTTTTTGAAGAATCATACAAGAAAAACGTTTTAAATTTATATTTTACGGTTTTTACCCCTACAGTTCGTTAATAAATTACTTTAGGTACTTTGCTTTTTAATTTTCCGTTTCACACCCTTATCACATTAACATAAATAAACGTATATCAATTAAAATACGTCTACAAATGACGTTTATATTTTAACAGATTACATCATTAAAATAGTCTCGAAACTCACTTCGAAATGAGACTAATATTGCATTTTTTCCCGTTAATCGAATATGTTAGGCTCCTACACTATGTCAAGAATGATGGCAAAACATAATATATATAATTATATAAACATTCATTTTTTTGTCGATAAATGGCTCACATGGCTTTATATTTAATTATATAAACATTAATTTTATTTACTAATTTAACGTATTATATATAAATCATTATCGATAAATGGCTTACACCTTAAATCTTACACATTTGGTCCTTGTATTTGATAAATAAAATGAGTGACGGTAGACTAACGGATGAGGCATTCCCGACCGGATGGTTAAATCTTCCTGGATATCGCGTTAAAATTTTTCATATTCCATTAAAAAAATACTACACTGATGGGGAATGGCTAAAGAGCGAAAAGTTAATACTGTGGGTAAATTTATAATATGTTAATTTATCAATACAATTTGTGCACGCGCATAAAATACTAAGGTCAAATTTCTGCATGCGCATAAAATACCTCCGCCATCTTTAAACGAAACAACATTGCCGCTTCCGCTGCCTCATTTGGAGCATAGGTTGGAATGATTTCCCCGGCCACCAACGACTCCATGTTTTTACAAATCCATACACCGCAATCTCCATAGCGTCCAGACTGTTGTGATGCACGATCATCGTGTTTCCAACTGAAGGATTTGCTACCCCGATATTTTATCTTTTTCAATAACTTTTTCAGCCGCTCAGCAAATATCTTCATAAGTTCCACCAGGTTCCATTGTAGCAAGGAGGAGTTGCGGAGGCTGTCGTATACAACCATCTCCATGGTAGGAAGATCCAACACCCCGAGCACCCAATGACGGATCTCTCCTACGCAAATAGGAATGTATACCTGGAATATAATAGTCACCCACATATTGTTAGTAAGAAATAGGTTAAATAAAATCTTTAAAAACAATTAACGTACCATGTCCGTTGCATGCCATGGACGTTCGTCTGGTTCTGTCCCATCGCACATTCCAACTACTGAATCTTCCCCACCCTTATTCCAGAGCATAAAACCGGAGAATTGAGTAATCATGACCGTTCACCTCGCTGTATTACTTCGGGTGGCGACAACCTTCTTCACCCAGTTGTCAATGTGCTATAAACAACACGAACATTGTTAGTTACTAATCTACTCTATCTAACTAGACAAGGCACTTTAGTGAAAAAAAATTAAATCCTAACTTGTTCCTGTAGATTGCCTGTTCCGTCCAGATCCAGACCAACAAGATCTCCAAAATTCCTTCTCAACGGGAATATGAGGGAAGAACGGCAGACGAAGTTCAGGAATGTCATCATTTTGAACTTTAGCAAATACCATTAGGCCGGTGACGACTTCTCTATTGGTTGAAGAAGCCAAGGTCTTACTATTTCGCTTTGTTTGTGACTTTTTTTTTTCCAACGAGCGGTGTGCTTGGTCATTGCTTACTTCAAGGATTCATTGTTACCTTTGAAGCCCACCGCTCCCGGAATCCTGGGCGCGACGCGGGGACCTCTAGTGGTTGGTCTTCCGATTCATCCATTGGTGCCTCCGATTCACTTTCCGGTGTACGAAAATGTTCTTCGCTAATTATAACACCGCATGGACTCGAAACCGGGGAACTATAATGGGACTGAGGGGTAATCGTAGTGCCCAATACGTCGTTGAACGCCCAAGCTTGGGTACTGAACTCCTGGTGGATGACCTGTCCTAAACTGTCGTAATCAGTATAAGCCGTGTTGCCCTGGATATTGTCATTGGAACAAAATAAGTAGCATATTTCCTAGATACCATTATTATAACACAAAGACAACTTACAAACTGTCCGGCGGTGTCGAACGCGGAATGAGACGTCATATGTGTTACGTAGCCCGACGACCCAAACTGTTAGACCGCGTAAGGTAAAATTTTAGTTGCTATTCTTCACGCTAGCATTTAAACAACAACAAAAAGAAACTTACATCTTGCATGTACGTAGGCCGTATGACGCAAGACGACCTAGCCATCTCGTACGACGAGGTCGGCATCTCGTACGACGAGGTCGGCATCTCGTACGACGAGGTCGGCATCTCGTACGACCGCCTTGGTATCGCAAACTGATCGAAGTAAGTATTTTCCACCTCAAACTGATTGAAGTAAGTCGTCGGTGCAGGGAGGTCAGACATCTAGCAAAACCATGTAGGGTAGTATCAATACATGGTGTAAATATAGAGGACGATAAATTGTTTGTTCAACAGTGACCTGATGGGCGCCGAAAGACAGCACAAGCTCGTTAAGGCGTCGGGTGTTGGAATCGGTCTTGGTCTGGAGTTCCGCCAGCTCGTCCCACTTGTCTTGATATTGGTCGCGAGACTTAGGACGGAAATGGGGACAACTTTCTATATACTACTCCATCTACTCCTCCGCAGACGTACTGGTAAGTAGCGATGATGGGCCCGACATCTGCTAAATATGTTAACAAAATCAATACATTGAGTGATTATTGTTTTCCTATCAAATTCGAAAGATAGTCAAATAACTTACCCCACCAACTGACTTGAAGAACTGAAGGCAAATCGACCTATCCAACGTCTTAGTAGTAGTAGTCCAACTCCAGGAAAGTCCTCTAGGATACCTGTCATTTTGCTTATGGAAATGGTGGAGGGCGACAGGAAACATCTCCAAGATCCAAATCTAAAGTTACACACCAAAAGCATTTACGAACCGTTCAAATTAGGAAACCAATTGTTATTAAAAAATCATTTATACTACTTGTCTAACCTTGAAAGCGTATGTAAACCCAGACATCGTCCATGCTGACGGATCTTTTTTTTTCACTCGTCTGCTGTAAGCCTTATGCATTTGTTTGAATGTATGGCCCCATATATGTTCACCCCACGGATAATTGCAAAATACTTATAAGTCCTCGACGGCCCTAAGAACTGTCTGGCTAACAAACTGTCTTAGCTCACGCCCCATGAATACAAGTTCCACCATCACCACTAAGCACACACGAATAACATCTTCTTGTGGTAGGTCACTCATGTAATTCATCATCATCCGGTCATAAACAGTTGAAGTCTACTAACGAAACTTTGTGTTGGAATGGAAGGAAGGGAGGATGTGGGTCCGAAACGGAGTCCTGTAATAAGGCAGAACTCCCGTCGCCCGAAACATAATGAGCGCCCAAAAATGTCAAAATATAGCTCGTCGGGTTCTGGGTTTGTAGCAGAAACCTCCATCTGCAGAAACATGTTGACTAACAACGGATCGTGGCCAGTCATGGCAAGGTCCAACCATGGACCGAAAGGTGTACGCCTGAACGCAAATTGTTTGCCATCATCGAAGCTCAAAACCGTCCTAATATCTTTTATCATGGTAAGACGACTTCTGAACGCCAACGACGAGTACGTAAAATCCTCCTACATTGTAACACATATAGACAGTTTATATATACTTCTGTTAAAGTTTATTACAATTTTAGTGTTTTTTTCCGTTACTTCTGTTAACTCAGTTAGGGTTAACGTTTTGGTTAAGTTTATTTACAAAGTCTCGTTATAATTTTTTTTTAAATTTTACCATTTACATTTTTATTTTTATAACTTTTAAAAATACGGTAAAAGTTGGAATTATTTTTATAGAACATTTTTAAATCGTACAACAGTGAAAAAAACAATTCAATAAATTGTACAACAGAAAAATATTTGACGAACGTTTTAAGCAAATATTTTAAATATATATTAGTAGTTTTAAGCAATAAATTTTTGACAAACATTTTAAGAATAATATTTTAAAACATATTTTTCCAATATATATTAGTAGTTTTAAGCAATAGATCGTAGAACAGAAAAACTTACTTGACGAATGTTGGCCATTTCTGAAAATTGCAAAATTCAATGTCTTGAAGCGTATTTTTTCGAACGTAATGTATAACAATGTGCCAAAAAAAATTATTTGAAATCTTGCTCTTGATCTTTAAAACTAATAGTGGAATTTATCATGCAATTGTGGGTATTTATCAGGATATTTTTCAGGCAATGGTGGAATTTATCAGTGAAAAAAACAAAGTAGGTAACCTGTTATATTCTCTTACAAAGTAGGGTTTCCAGGCAAAAAAAGGGCCCAAAACGACGTCGTTTTGGGTCCCCTCCGCCATGTGGCGGAGGTATTTATACGGCGAGGCGGAGGTATTTCATATGGTGCAGGCATACTCGGAAAACAGCCCAAAACGACGTCGTTTTGGGCCCCTCCGGCATGTGGCGGAGGTATTCGGTATTTGGCGGAGGCCTTCTACTCAAAACGGCGTCGTTTTGAGTGTTTTTCAATTCCACTCGATCTGAGGTGTATTTCGATACCCCTTTCACATGTATTATGGTCATTTTCGTAAAACCAAAAAGAATTTGGTTATTTTTGTAAACCCATTTTATAAATGGGTCAAAATAATTAAATTCCCTAGTTTTATCTAGTGGTTATTTAAACTTTGTGCTTTATGTTTTACACTTTTATCTTATTAGTTGACTTTTGTGTACTTTAAACTTAGTAACCAAGTTCGCTAAATTTTTCGGTTTTACACCTTCTAGGTTAGTATAAATAGAGGGGTTTGAGTTAGTTGTTTTAACAAGCTTTTTGAAGATAATACATTTGGATCTAAGTTACATTTGAAGAATTCTCTCTTATTTCTTTATTTTTCGCTTTTTAATTTTCGTTCTTTTAATTACGTTTTTACTTTACGCTCTTTACTTAAGTTCTTTAGTTTCCACACTTCATTTATTTTTATGTCTTTAATTGAAGTCATCTATATTTCCTTAGAATTTATTTCTATAACGAGTAGCTAATTTTCTTAGTTTGGGTGTGAGTGTGAGTCTGAAAGAGGAGCTTTTAAACCAAAGGAGGGGTGGATGTTGTTTCGCAATGATAACGTTCCATTGTTTCATTTTGAGTTTTATAAAACTAATGACACTTCTTGACGATTTGATCAATTGTAAAGTGTTAAAGTGTCATAGATTTAGAAATAAGCCACTCGAATGCACATCAATTTGAAATGATATGAGAAATAGACTTGGAAGAGTTACTGGTAAATAATTATCTATGCTTTTCAAATTGGTTAATGACTTAATTCTCGACGGGTTGGTTACTTTTTAAAGTGTTAAAGTGCAATATTCATGAACTACTTAGAACACACCAACTTGAATAATATCCGACATTTCCTCTGGTCTTGATTCTTACATCAAAAGTATGTATGTTAATGGCTAAGAAAAAAATGCAATGGTTAAGGGACCTAGTTTCAAAATAAATGGTGAAACTAGTTATGGCCTACTGTATGATGTAGAATTGCTACAATATTGGATTGCTGGAATTTGTGTTTAAGTCTCATGGTAGGACTTTTTACACACCCATAGACATATGGTAAGAGGAACTAAATTCAAGTATAATAATATCCCAATATCATCTTTTCAAGCAATACAGTGGAATAGAATATTGAGTATCTCCCACATGCATTGTAGTAAAAGCTTAATAAAAGTAGAACTAAAGAAGTAATTTCAGATGGTGATTTTGAAGACTTTATTTGGTTTGAGTTAACAATTGCAAAATTGCAGAATAAATAAAGTAGCATGGGTGTAAGACTCGTGGTGAGACATAAACACAAACTCCAACAGACAATGTTGTGGCAATGCTAGAGTAAGCAGTCAACCATAACTAGTTTCATCATTAATTTTGAAAGTATTTCTCTTATAATTCAACCATTGCACTAATATTGTAGCTTTAAACCCACATCTCTATGTGGTATCAGGACCAGTGATAGAGTCGAATGGTGTTATCAAAATATATAGATAAACAAATCTCTTTGTTAAAAATCACTCTCTCGAGTCGATTCTCATATCATCCAAGTTGATATGTTCAAAGTGGCTCGTCTCTGAGTCCACTACACTTTAACAAGTCACAATCCTATCGAGAATTCATCGGTTTGGAAAACATAAATAACAAATCTCTTTGTTAGAAACTTTCTCAAGTCTACTTCTTATATCTTTCAAATTGACATGCACTCAGTGGCACATCTTAGAGTCCATAACACTTTAACATTTTACAAATGATCGACTCATAAACAAATGTCATTGTTTTTATAAAACTTGAAATGAAATACTGGAACGTTGTTATTGCAAAACAATGTCCACCTTCATTTGGAGAAAAATCTCATCCTTTGTCTCACATCCAAGCTAATGGAAGTAGTTACTCATTACGGAAAGTAAATTGCAAAACAAGTAAAGAACATAAAGTGAAGACATGAATTTAAACGACTGAAAGTGAATGACTTGTAAAGACACAACATTCAACAAAGCCATAATACTCATAAATCAACCAACAACCTAGAGTATAAAATCAAGAATATAATACATCTCAATGTTTTGGAGCGTGTAAACAAATCCACAACTGAGAATTTATCTAACTAGAACAATAAGACTAGTCTGCTATCCCTGCTCGTCTAGAATCCAACTCAAATCTTGCTCTTTCCCTTGGAAGAGCTTTAAATGGTTTTAGTTTTTGAAAAGAGAAAATTAGACCATTAATTCCAGTGAATTCCCAACAAAACGCAGTTATAAAACTTGAATCAAGAATATAGAAGTTCATTAAAACGCAAGCCAAATAAACCAACAATGGATCATGCATAATATTCATTGAAAGCAACATTTGACGCACAATTCCCCATGAGATCTAGAGCTTTGTGTTTCACACAATTGGCCATGCGAAAGTAATAGAAGTACCAAAACGATGCCTATCCAATGTACACACGAAACATATTCAGGGTACACGGAATATACTCCCAAGAGATTTGCACTCAAGGTACCTTACTGTTATTGTGCTATAATCAACCACATACATCATGATATAATCCAATAATCCAACCAAGCAATTTATAGAACATTTGAATATGAAGTATAACATGCTTTCAAGTTCAAAGTACCATAATCAGAGTGGTTTAGATATCCAATGACAAGTTTAAAATTTATAAAGTCAAGGGAACCCACCTGTTATCCGACACACCACTACACGCCTTATAATTCACTTATGATCACACGGAACACCTGAATTTGACGACAATATAGTTGATGTTAAACCACCTTAAATCCAAAAAACCATACCTTATGATCCTTAAGACAAACCCCTAAACCATGCCTCACACCTAGCCCCAAACGACAAACAAAGAAAAAATCAACATTGCTAAAACAGGGGGAGTGTGACTCCCATGCGACCCCAGGTCGTCTTAGACTCGCTTTGTCAGTTATTTGAGTTGCACAAATTTTGCACTGAGTTTCCTCAAAGCCAAAACCAAACAAACCTCAAATTCACCGATTTTAAGATCTAACATCCTAAAATCTAAAACCAACAAAGAATATAAAATTCAGGGTTCAAACATAACTAGATTAATTCAATACAAAACTCAACCAATAAGTAAATGCAGCGGAAAGTCTAAAATATCAACAACTGAATTACTAATCTAACACGGAATACTAACTCATCGGAGGCCTCTCTACATCTTGCCCTTTTCCCTTATCCCCTCTCCCTGCAACGTACCTGCCTGAAAATATTTTATTTTGAAAAGCAAGGGTTAGACCAAAAGTCCTAGTGAATTCCCATAAAAACACTTAACATTTTCAGCAATTTATAAATCATCAAAACATGCAATGGTTTACCAACAATTTAACCCATTCCCTAAGCGGGAAAAAAATACGTATCGGAGGAATATGGCTAAGGCAAACACCATCGCAAACCCCTAGCGACACACCAGTACATTAGGACCAAATCTGTGCAACCACAAACCCCTAGTGGTCTAGGATATAATAAATAGGAGTTTGCCTCAAACCTCCAATTAAAACAAATGGTGCACATATCGATCCCAAGGCTTATAAAAGTGATCATGGTAGTTTTACATATAAATGAGATAATTTAAAAGACCATAATCAACAAGTAAGTATTTGAATTACACACATTGCATTTTTAAGGGATAGGGAACTCACCTGAATTGGACAGATACACCTTGTCCGAGCTTAAGCGGCAAACTTCACCAAACCGAAAACCTAAATTGGAAAACATAAAACGGGTGTTAACCCCTCGAATTACCCCCAGAAGTCTTCTATTAAAGACTTAAGATAAACCCCTAATCCAAAGATCCAAGCCTTGACCTTGTACGAAAAACCAAACGGACAAACTCATGCCAAAACAGTGAGTTGCGCGGCTTGGCCCGCGACTTCTATCCCGCGGGACTCACTATTCCGCCTGGTTCGTTGCTACACCAAGAATCAGCCCCAAATCCTCAACCAAACTTCAAAATATTGATTCTAATATCCTCAAAACCAAATATAGTGAACAAATGAACCTCAAGATCAATCCCAAACTAATTCTCATTAGAATAGGGAGATTTACCCAACAATTTTGAAACTCACTTCATGAGTGTTCATCAATGGAGGGGGGGGGGGTGAAATTAGGATTTTAATCTCAAAACTCCATTGGTAAACACCAGAAATCCTTTATTCAATGGTGATTGTTGTATAATCCAACTTAGAACAACTCAATCCGTTCATCATTAAAACAAAACAAGAGCATCTATCATTCTAGCCTCACTAATGCATCACCCACCATAAAAGATGAACTACATAATAGGGAAAATGAACAATACCTGAAGTTGATGATCTCCTATTGCGTTCTCCCCAAGGATGCTTGTTCCTCTCTTCTCCTTTCTTGTTCTTCACGCACACACACACACACACACACTACACCTTACTGATTTGCACAATGAATGAAGAATTATGGAAAACCCTTTCTCTTTACCATTATATACAATGGGCTTGGTGAATCAAAGCCCTAGTCCAAAACAATTTAATTAGAGCCCAAACCAAAAATCAGATTGGTAAATTTTGGGTTATTACATCTAAAAACCCTAGAATTGAAGGAATCGAATAACCAATCCGTACATGACATAAATTCCCAAATAAGAATGGATTAAACCCACCTAATCAAACCAAGAACACCCAAAAGATTACCCTGAACTTGAAACCCTTGAATACTAATTGAAACCACCAAGAATGGAAGGTTTCTAGAGTGAAGTCATTAGTTGAATCCATCCAATACGTTTTTCAACCAATCACCCAGACACTTTTTCCATTCTAAGATGTACGTTAGAAAAACCCAAATCCAAAATCCCAAGCAGAACTCCATTAATGGAGGCTGCACTACAACAAAAATGATTTTATAGGACGCCTAAAATGAAAAAAAGGTCCTAAAAGAATACTTTATAGGACACAAGTATATAGGACCAAACTAAAAAGTATCCTATCTAAAAGCGTTACAATAGGTTTATAGGACACTTTTAGGTGTTTCAACAAATTTTTTACGATGGTTTTAAAATAAAGTGATATTAACTATTTTATAGGACAATTTTCTATAAACAAAAGTGTCCTATACAAAATATGGGTTTATAAGACACTTTTTAAAAGTATCCTATAAAATATCTAATAGGACATTTTGTTTTAAAAGCGTCGTAAAGAACTTGTTTGAACACCTAAAAGCGTTGTATAACCTATTGTAACGTTTTTAGATAGGACTCTTTATAGTTTGGTCCTATAAACATGTGTCCTATAAATTATTCTTTTTGGATGCTTTTTCATTTTAGGCGTCCTATAAAATCAATTTTGTTGTAGTGATGCGAGATTTTGAGAAGAAAGTTGTAACGACCCCGATTCTAAAATATCGATAAAACATTCCTTTGCTCTAAAAATAGCAATTACATAATCCAAATGGTCCCAAATGTAAAACTTAATCTCAAATGTTTGCAGCAGAAAATAAACAACTACTGAGATTTATTACAATTCAACTATAACTAGGCAACTAATTATACAAGTAGGCTCTCCTAGCTCCCACGAGCTCACAGTTTCCCATTCCCCTTACTTGTGCTTTCAATAATATGTTTACCTGAAAATGCTTTTCAGTTTATAAAAGAGAGGGTTAGACCATAAGGCCTAGTGAATTCCCAAATAAAAACAGTTAATAAGCATGACAGTTATAAGAGAAAACGGTTAGTCATGAATATCAACTCACCCCTTTAAAACACACTTATATTGCAACGGTATTGTATCCGGGCACTCCCCGTCCAAAAGATTAGTCACACCCCCGTGATAATTAAATCGGGCACTCCCGCCCCACAAAATTAGTCACATCCCCCTTGACTATTAAACGAATGGTTTAAAACAGTCATTTATTAAACAAGCACGCCTAAGGGAACTCACCTGAACTGCCAACCCGATAAGCTCACTTATGTCCTACGGACTCACCAACCGAACACCTGAATTGAGGTTACCAAATTATAAGTTTTCAACTCCCAATTAACCCCAAAATACTCACTTGAAAACCCCTCAAGCAAAGACCCAAGCCACGACCCCTAATTAGACTTAAATAAAAACTGAAATTTCAAACAGCCGCCGAGGCCAGTCTAGACTTGCCAAACACCTGCTTTAGCCACTGTTTTGCCTGCAAAAACCCATTTCGTGAAAAAGACCCCAAAACCAACACCCAAATTGATTTCCTTCATGGTTATGACTCAAAACTCATCCCAAACACTTATAAATCATCCCCAAACATCAAAGAACACAATCCAACCATGGAATCTATGGATTGACATCCACATTTGATGGTTAAAAACTCATCCATGGAGTTTTGATTGAACCCAAATCCCAAACACTAAATAAGATGATTAAATCATGAAATAACCAACAAAAATCAAACCACCATGCTAGACCTTACTAAAATATGATTTTCATCCAACAATTTATCATATAATCTTCAAATCAAAACCTAACAACCCCAAGGAAGCAATAGAGAAGAGAAAACATAATGGAGATGAGATTTATACCTGATAATGAACTCATTCCTTTGATTCCTTACAAGATCTCTCTCAAACCTTTCTCTTCCCTTCTCCCGTACACCAAAATCGCACCAAGACCCACACACACAATTTTAATCTGATTTCTCACAAATGAAGGAGTCTCCAACCCTTATGGACCATCTTTTCTAAATGTACAACTTTGGTCCCTGAAGATGAGAAAATTAGACTCCAACCACCAAATTGCAAATCTTATTACAAAAGATTAAATTTCGGGTTATTACAAAAGTCATACCTGAAACTTGATGAAATCCTTCGACACCTCTACAACTTCTTCAAAGTCTACTTCATACACACAAACATCATTTCTTTCTCTCTATTTCTCTAGAACCGTCTACGAAGAAATGAAAGGAGAATGAGGGATTTACTCCCTCTTATGCACACCTTTACACAACAGCCCCTGAAAAGAAAGAAATTACTAATTTTTCCCCAAACTACTAATCTCCCAATTTAAAAATGTAAATAACCGTACCCCCCCCCCCCTAAACGAATTCCGTCCCAAAATTCCATCTACGAACAATTGCGTATATTTGGATTTCATTCCGATTATAACTCCCAAATGGCCTCTTGTTCCTTGTGGAAACGCCAATGAGTTAGTTGAACAAAACAATCCATACAAAAAGGAACCATTATAAACATCAACTTTAGAGCAGGTACCCATCAGTTTTCCCTAGAACGTTGCACAATGTTTGTAAACACGCCCCTCACTAACCGTGACATACACAAATATAGCCCCTGTAGATGTTAGTCTAATGTACTCAAGAAACGTATTCAAGGCACATAGAGTTATCAGTTATCACCCCCCATCAGATCTCAGTCGAGTCATGGTATCTTACTCTCGTTGTGCAAGTCCGAACCACTTACACATATGACTCATGCATCTCAACATAAATGCATAACAATAAATGATCAAGATATAGCTAACAAGTCATAAGAACCATAGTTAAAGATTTAAAAAAAATACTCTCGAATCAATCACATGTTTATAAAAATATAGCAAGAGAATCACCTAATCTCCAACCTTTAAGACAAGCTCTTAATACTATAAATCTCACAATCGAACGCTTGAATTAATTGTATTAAATAGGTGTTAACCCACATTGGTTACCATATGTGACCCTCTTTTATTCCTTAATAATGGTCCTAATTGATGCCCCAAACTAGTTCCAACAAAAACTTAGGCAAATTTAGACTTTCCTCAAAATAGAAAGTTACAGGACTTGGTATGCGACTTCAGGTCGAGAGCCTAGTCGCACAACTTTTTGGATCCATTATCATGACTTCTAGTCTTGGGACTAGTTGCAACTCTCTAAGGACCTGCAATTCTGATGAAATCCATAACAAACCAAGGAATTCAACTCCACATACAACTACTTCGATTTTAAAGCAATTCTTCACAAAAACTAACATGTAATGAACACATTTGAACTTCTGAAATCATTTCCAAATTATTTTAATCACCAAACACAAGCTTAATCCCATTTTCGTAGCTCAAATATGGATCAATCTCTTTTGAAACCTAAGCTCAAGGTTAATCTAGATGGATGCATTTAACTGAAAGGTTAAAGAGGAAAACAAGTTTAATCCTCAAATCAAATACAAAAATTAATCAAATAACATATTTCCATAGAAAACACGACATCTTCTCAAATGAATACCCTATTAAGCCCTAAGAGTGCGTTTGGTTCACGGGATTATTTTCAAGGGAATTGGATTTCACGAAGGGAATTGGATTTCGAGGGATTGGATTTGAAATCCTTCGTTGTGTTTGGTTTGTAGGATTTGGAATGGAAATGGACACTTTTTGTATGTTTGGGTTAGAGAATGAAGGACGCTTGTGGATTTCAAATTAGGACAAAGGGGAATCCTCATGATTGGATTTCAAATACCAAGGTTTTAGGAAGGATTCTAAAATCCATTGTTCACGGGATTTTAAATTAATCCAGGGATTTAAAATCCTTACCATTATGCCAACCAAACACAGGAATGGATTGGATTTTAAATCCAAATCCCTCGAAATCCATTACAATCCCGCGAACCAAACGCGCCCTAAATTCCCAACTAAAAACAAAAACTCCACTAATGGAAGAAATCAAGAGAGTTAAGAATATCACCTTCATATGACAACTCTTACACAATTTATTATCTTCAAGAAATCTTCACCAAAAGATTTTTATCTCTCAACCCCTTTTCTTTTTATCCAATAATGCTCTCCCTGCATACACTTTTAGGAGGATGATTCGTATGAAATAGGATTGGAAATATATATACAAATGGTCCTCCAACATACAAGGTTCATCCCGAACAACCACTCTAACACTTCTATGTTATTACAAAAGAAAAACACAAGTTATTGCGATATGTATGTGTACATAAATGATAATTCAACGTGAAAGATAACGACACAAAGATTAATTAGTTTGAGACACCAAGTCAAGCCAAATACGTACATGTGTTATGAAAATAGTATGAGTATTTAGGCCACATAATTATATTTGTGTTTGTCATCTCACCTCAAATATGTTACATAAGCAAAAAAATCAATCAATTAACGGTTTAAAAAGTGAACGGTTACCTATTGATATAATAGGTAAAATTTTCAAAATACATCTTCTAATGATTTTATATGAATCTTCATTGTTATTACAATGGAAATGGAAAATACAATATTATAATAAAAAAAGTTATTCAAATAGGTTGTCGTTTCATGCATAAATTCGTTTTCATTATTCAACTATTCTTCCATTGTTTTTCTTATGTTTTATAACTAAAATTTTATTTCTATAATACATCTTGTAATTCATTAAAAATAACAAAAGTCAAATAGAAGAGCTTTTAATTTATTACAAACAAATCATAAAATGTCACCCAATATCCAATCTAAACAATAAATGAAAGTACCTGATTGTGATTGTCAAAAAGGATGATGCAAATAAAGGAAAAATTTAGAAACCTTGATGAATCAAATTTGGAAAAATTAGGAAAAATTTAGAAAAATTTAAAATTTGAATTTCGTATGTAAAAATGACATTTCGTGAATCAAACCACCCAACCCCCCAAATTTCGTGTGTGAAATTTGTAAATGGTGTGTGCATATGGAATTGATGTGTGTGGATTTCGTATGTATACGGAATATGTGTAAACAAAAGGATTCCGTGAGATACTTAATGTATTCATATACACTTTGGTTATTTTGGTAAGTTGGAAGAGATTTTGGATGATACCATGTATACGAATTTGTTAAAAGGTTATTTTAATAACTTTCCCAATTTTCTATGGGAATTTTGGTGAAATAGCCATTTCAGCCGAGTTATTTCATCTCCTAGTCATTATCTTTCCAAAATCAACAAAATAGTTACTAAGGTCGCCATATGTAGAGTCTCCATGGCGACCTCGTTAAAAAACCCAATATTAATTGCAATTTGGTCCCTGGGTCGCCATATATATGGTCTACATGACGACCTCAAGGGTTAAGGTCGTCATGGAGACCCTATATATGGTGATCTTAGTGCTATTTTATTAATTTTGAAAAAAATTTGGTTAGGAGATAAAAAAAGTTGGGTTGAAATAACTACTTTACTAAAATTCCTATTTTCTATTCTCCGAATTCTTTTTTAATAAATAGATTAATGATTTTTTTTCATTTTAAAGGATTAGTTTTCTAATTTTTTTTTTAAATAAACAAACCATTAAATTTTTAGAAGTTTAAAATTATTGAACTCATACAAATTTATCTTTAACCCAAAAAGTTACATATATAAGTTTTAGTAATATTTTAAAGTAAAAAAAAAATCATAAACCAGTTTTATTATATTAAACACGACGTCATTCAAATCTTTTGCACCCAACAACATCATTTTGTTTTGTCGTCCAATCGTCATCCTCTCTTCATCAACATTCATTGTCGTTGGTGTCCTTTGCCATCGATCTTCTCTCTGATCTGTTTTTATCTTTCGATCCTCAATATTTTTTCTACTAATTTATTGGAACACATATAGACATCTAAAATAGTTGTAGAATCGCAAAAAAACATATCTAAATGAGGGAGATCAATGACAGAGGGAAACAACGACAATGGGTGGTGACGAATTGAAGAATGGACGACGATGGGGGCGACAAAGAGAAGCGATGTCATTGAGTGCATGTGATTTGAATGACATGGAATTTAAGAACGATAAATATGATTTTTATGATTTTCGTTTTTTACTTTAAAATAATCCTAGTCGATTACAAATAGTTTTCTTGGGTAAATGATTTATGTAACTAATTTCTAAAAATTCAGTTATTTATTTTATTAAAATAATTAAAAACTTAATCATTTTATTGGGTTTGTCTAGATTTTTCCAAATAGATATATAATGTTTTTTTTCTTCTCAAAATTATATCATTTTGAATTTTTCTATAAACCCTGTTGTTACAAAGTATTTTCCGGTTTTAAGTTTATTGTATCAAGTTTGAACGTTGACTATATTGATCAGTCAAAGGGTGAAAAAAAGTATTTTCAAAAAGCCAAAGTTGTATTTTTTTTAATACTTGCGTTTCTATTTAAGGTTCAACAAAAGAAATTTGACTATGAACTATATTTTTAATTATTGAATTTAAAAAACACAAAATAATTTTTCTCGTTGTTTTTAAATTTTTAATTGTTTAAAAACATATTTAACATCAAATATATTGTTTGCTTAGTTGTAATCACGACATGCTTATCAGATTTATTATGATTAAGGTTATGTTTAGTAAAGTAACGGATAAACTAGCTGATAAAACATGTAAAATGATCAAACAAGATATATTAAAAAATGAGTCAATTATAATATAATTAAAAAATAATATATTAATCCAAACAAGATAATAATTTTTTTGATATAATAGAATATGTTGATTAAAAATTAAATTGATTATCATAAATGTTATAAATTTTGAATTTGTTTAAAAAGTTAGAAAAAATATTTAAATTAATTTATTATTTTAAATAACCATTACATTTAATATAAATAACTAGTCAACCTTACACATCCTAATTAATTAGTAATTTCTCAAAAACTATAATTAATAATTAAGCTTAATAATTTTTTAAAATCATTTAACATAATTTTATTATTTATTTATGAAATAAAATAAATATAACTTTAATTTTTAGAGCATCTCCAACAGTTTCTCTAAAATAAATAAAATATGGATTTTGAACAATTTTTTGCTCCAACCAGTATCCTTATTATTTTCTCCAAAATAGAGAAAGTAGAAGAGATGGTACAAAATCTCCATATTTGTAGATATCCCTAAAAATGATTGTCTTGAGAGAGAAATATTATTTTATTATTTTTCACTAAAAAGAAATATTGAAGTCAAATGTTTAGGTGAGAGAAATATTATTTTATTAGAAATATATAATATTTTATTAATATAATGAATGATGTAATCTTTAAAATAGAGAAGCTGTTGGAGTTGAATGTAATATCTTTTAAAGATTTTGAATTTTGATTTTTTATTTTAGAGAAATTATAGAGAAGTTGTTGAAGATGATTTTATGTAACTTACATAAATATTATTAAAATTTGTTATATTTGCTTTTTGATAACAAAATATATTGCATAGTAATATAAAAATAATTGACCATTGTATTGTAACTATTTTCGCCTTATCTCAATAAAATCTGGGGTGTGATCCGGGGATGATGGCTATGCCGAAGTTCCCGGGTTTCAACCTTGTTGCCTTTCAAAAAAAATATAAAAATAATTGATGGGATTAATAATAATTATAAATAATTAATAATTGATATTAATGGATAATGTATAATTAAAATTTTAAACAAACTACAATAATAAGTCTAGTTACAAACAAAAAATTGGGGTTATGACCTCAAAACTTCTGTCGCTCCATCCCCGTAGGGACAGAGAACCCGTCGCTGTCTCATGAATGAGCCAACTTGATATTTTAGTATTATCGCCACAAAGAAGAACTTTCGGGTTTTAAGTTAATTATTAATTTTATTTATTTATTTAAATAATTAATATGAATTATAACACCGTTAAATTATGAATTATAACGTCGTTAAATAACATGATAAAATTAATATATATAAGGTTATTGTGAAAATAAAAATTTTAAGAGTATAATTTGTAAAGTTAATAAATATAAGGGTATTATTGAAAAGTGAATTTTATTCAAATAACCATTTTAAAAAAAAGTTTTTACCTCCTAGCCCATTTCTCCCTACTTTTACCCATATAGCCCTCAGGGTTGCATAACTAGAGGCCGCAATTGCGACCTCGCTACACAACAAAATCAAGTTGGCCCTCGAAGACATTGGTTATGTACGCAATGGTGACCCACCCATGGTCGCAATTAGATTAGAGAACAATTACAACCGTATGTGAACTTTGATCATACAGACCATAAGTCTAATCTCAAAGAACACAACTCTGATTGCACAGAGCCTAACTCGGATTGCACAAATCAGAGTTTCAGACTTAAGTCATTTTTCTCAAGCTCAGAAAGTCTAATTCTACGGATCAGGTCTATGGTTCCATAAATAAGATCTCTAATTTCTCTAACTCAGATATACTTATGAGATTTTTCAGCGATGACCCACAACTCTAATCAAGATGACCAGAGCTCTAATTGCACTACCTCAAACTTATACTTAGTGAAATTCCACTAAGTTCAAGACCCAATTCAAGGACGTTTCCAACGCCGTAAAATTAGTCTAGATCATCCCTGAAGCACAAAATCTCTAAGTTCAACTCTTCTAAGAATCTATAAACCTTGGGACCACCACCAAGGGGCTCTACCCTTAGAAACCCGCAAGAGGGCGCGAACCCCGGGCCCCCGCATAATGGTGATATAACGTGATAGAGGTGACATTTTTGAATGTGCACTCCACATCTCCTAACTCACCTATGTTTTCCTTATTACCTTAATCGATCTCATGCAAATCACTATTACACCAAAATAAGTCGTTGATACTAAAATCACCAACATTTCTCCCTCATTTTAGTGTAATCCTTGATTTATAGATAAACAACACTAAGAACATAAACAACAAACATAGTGTAATTGAAAATGTCACAAAGATTGAATTTTCATCTTAGTATATTACACATTCCAAATATTTGAGAATCAGGGTGTCCTAAGGATTAAACCCTTCAACCTATTTGAATACATGAAGATAATGTACACTAATGATTTTCTAATCTAGAATATATCTTGACATTAATACAAAAATCATTTTGTCATTATCGATTCTTTAATGTATAGAAAACCAAGTCGAAAATCTTCTTAAAGCAACCACATTTGACATTCATATAAGTTAAACTTCATCCTATGAATACTTGAAGGTGTAAGCGCATATCTTGGGATGTTTACAATTTGTTCTTGAATTCCTACTAATAAGCCTTCCACATTAAATTCAACCAACAACATTATACTAAAGGGAATTGGGTATCTTATCACTAGATATTTACATGGTCTTTAAACCAACAGACTTGTGCACTAAGTACCTAGCTAACCCTTAGTTAAGTCGTCAGCTAAATTGTTACGAGTTCTTACAAACTCCATAGATACACCCCATGGATGATTAATCCTTTAACCATGCTATGTCTCACACCTAGTTGCCTTGATTTGACATTATAAACTTGGCTATATGCCTTAGATGAGGTGGTAGTGCCATCTCAATGTATATATATGTCGATGATATTGGCTTAGGCCACAATGTGATCTCATATATTAAGTTCCTTAACCATTCTATTTCATTTCCAACAACAATTGCAACAAACTCAAGTTCCATTGTAGAGTTTGTAAGGCAAGTTTGCTTCTTGGAAGCCCAAGAGATGACACCTCCCCCGAGGAAGAATACCAAACCGCTTGTAGAAGAGTGATCTTCTATGTTGGTTATCCCACTTGCATCCGAGTAACCTTCTAACACCAAAGGGAACCCAACATATGTTAAACCGTAGTTCGTGGTTCTCTTTAAATACTTGAACATTATTTTTATTGCATGCCAATGGTGATTACTAGGATATCGATTCAATTTACCGATGACATCAGCAATATCCGGTCGAGTGCTTGTCATTGCATACGTCAAGCACCCTATTGCCTTTGGTTGTTCAAGTTGTGATACAACTTCACCCGTATTAGGCATAAGATTTAGACTTGGATTCATGGGAGTGCTAACCAGAGAAAAAATTAAAAAATTAAATTTACGTAAGGCTTTCTCAATGTAATGAGACTGTGTTATTGAAAGTCCCTTATTCTGTCTCTTGATCCTAATTCCTAGGATCACGTCTACCTCCCCCATGTCCTTCATGGAAAATTTAGATGACAAGGATTCATTTGGCATACTACTTGACTTTGGTCGGTCCCAAAAATTAGCATGTCGTCCACATATAAAAAATGGTAACTCCTTTACCGGAATCATTGAATTTTGTATAAATACACTAGTCATCTTGGTTTAATTTAAAACCATTTGACAAGACAACCTCATCGAATTTTCGATGAGTTTTGGTGCATTCTTGAGACCATACGATGATTTAATTAACTTACACACCTTGTTTTTGTTACCGGGAATGACAAATCCTTCTAGTTGCTTCATATAAATCTCCTTTTCCAATCACTATTTAAAAATGCAGTTTTTATACCCATTTTATGGATGTTAGATTGTTAATGTCCGCTAAATCAATTAACAATCTTAAAGTATTGAAATAATCGATACCTCCTTTTGCATTAACACTTAGATCAACAATCGAGCCTTGAATTTGTCGATAGCTCCATCAACCTTCATCATTTTCTTAAAAATCCATTTGGAACCCAACAATTTGCATCTTGGTGGCAAGTCACTTAACACCCAAGTGTTGTTACTCATAATGGAATCCATCTCTTCATTAATTGCCTTTGTCCAAAAGGAAACATCTTGAGAGCTCGCGACTTCACTATAGGTTCTAGGAATATCTTCAGAGCTATAATAATAAGAGATTTTGGATTCTATGTCTCTTGATTCATTAACTAAATAAAGTTGAAAATCGGGACCGAAAGACTTCTCTATCCTACCCCGTTTACTTCTTCGAAGCTCAGATGTTTTTTTGGGAACCTCAATCTTGTCATACCCATGGGTAGTTTCACTTTTGCTTGGACTAAATCCAATAGTCTAGGTAATGAGGTAAATCGGTTTAAATTTTATCAAATATTGCATCTCGAGATTTTATAACGGTATTAACCGAAACAAAATCATTACGTTCTATTACATAGAATATATATGCCTTAGAGTGTTCCACATAACGAATGAATATACAATCAATTCCTCCTTCACCCAAGGTTCTTTTCTTAGGTTTAGATAATGTCACGACTGGCTGACACCCCAAACTCGTAGATGTCCTAAGTTTGGAGTTTTCTTATACCAAAATTTATATGGGTTATTTTGTTCCTTTTATTAGGAATACAATTCATCACTTAGATTGGAATAGGACAACATCCTGATTTTTATCCCAGTTGAAGAAAATGTTGAACCGGGCGATCTAATAAGGAAGAGTTAACTTCAAAGTTTGAGTAGTGGTGCCATGAGATAGTGACAACTGTCACAAAAGCACCAATGGTACTGGGAGTATGGTCGTCTCGACTACCATGCCATATGGTTGTGACATCTGTCACAATAGCACTAGTGTTACCTAATGGTTGGTGGCCCCGATGATGGTGTCATGCATTTGAGACAATGACACAATGGGTCAATCGAGTCTTTAGTAAAGTGGAATCCCGAGTCCTTGTTGTGTTCCACTCTTAGAATCAACGAAACAAATATTTTGAAGTTATTTATATTGGGTATCGTCTACAAGACGAGAAACGGATGAAAAGTAGGAAAAACACCTCGGAATGGTTCAGGCTATAGTGCCCGGCGATTATGACAGTGTCATAATCGCACAGAATGCACCGTGGCTTAGAAATGGAATCAACTTGATGTTGTTGACACAGGTGATTATGACATGGAATAATCGCGTGTCATAATCGCGGACGGCCTCTAGTGGTTAAAATCGGGATTTTCTTCATTTGACCATATCTCTCTCATTTCTTATCCAATTTGGGCGATTCAAAGTGTTGTGGTTTCATCTTTGGAAGTTCTTCAACATGGAAACAAGATGGCTAGAGGTTTTTTGATGATCTTGGAGCACATAGGAGTGGGAGGTAAGATCACCTCTCCGAAATCTTGAATCTAGGTTTTGGTTTATGGTTTTGAGTTAGGGTTTCTTGTGGTTTAATTTGGATTTTTTTGTGTTATAGATGAAGGTTCTAGTGATGAATGTTGTGGATCTGAAGCTCTTTTCAAAGGAAACACGAGTTGTAGAGTAAAACCTAGATTTAGCCTAAATCTAGCAAGGTGAGTTCAAGATACTTTGTGAAAACTTTTTACATGCCAAAACTGTCCATTTTTGAAGTATTAACATGTTTTAGTTGTTATTTATCAAATGTGTGGGTATTTGAGTAAGTTTTCATATTTGCTATAAAATGATTTATAAATCATGTAAGAGGCTTATACTTGAGTTTTGGACATCTTGACAAATATAGTATAAGTGTGAGTTGTTTGGGTGCATTATCTTTTAAATGAAAACCATTTGGTTGTATTTGCATTTTTAGAATATTTGATTTATGAATCGTTGGAACATGTTATTGCATTATGAGACATTTTGGAAATACATGAATATGATTTCATTTGGAAATTGGTTCGTCTCAACTAATGTTTTGAGTAATTACGTAAGTGTTGAGTTATAAAACATTTGCTCGGTTTTGACTAAAATGAGTGTCATGGACATTTGTCCGATTTAAATGACTGTATGTCAGATTTGAGGTGCATTGATCATTCTTTTGGTGTCGTGTAATGGTAAGGCTAGTGTAATAGATCCATAGGCACAAGAGTCGGTATTATTTGGGGATAAAGCAAGTAATAGATCCTGGTACGGGGTTGAACTTGTTCAGTTATGTGTCAAGTAATAAATCTCATTTTGGAATTGAACTTAACATCGGAAAGTCGAAGATTGCTATCTGGTCGTGCTTACTCACTTGCTGACTAAAGATCCTGGTATGGGGTTGGTGTTAGTATAAAAACGGGCCTCCCTCGTATTTTTCTCAAATGGCATATCCTTCACGAGTAAATCGCGTGTAACAGAAAAGATTTAAGGGAGTATCGTTCAAGAGTAAATCGCGTGTAACAAAGAAGATTGAAGGGCGTATCCTTCAAGAGTAAATCGCGTGTAAAAGAAAAGATTTAAGGGCGTATCTTTCAAGAGTAAATCGTGTGTAAAAGAAAAGAATACACGGGAAAGCTTTATGGCCAAATGTTTATTTACCGCTTTCAAGAGTATTGGAATTGGAATCACGTTAAAATAATATTTCTATTTAAAGCTTTCGTTTCTAATGTCATTTTGGTCTAAAGCCTTTTACTAGGGAAATATTGAACTTGGGAAAGATGTTGCTTTTATAATAAAGTTATTTCATTTGAGAATTATATTTTTATCAAGCAAATCTTTTGGTTTCAAAACGATTATAAGTATGTTAAAAACTTTTGAGTTTAGTAGGCGTTAAGCCTAACCCTTTTTCTTTGTCGGCATGTGCATCAGATTATCGTTGGGGTTGGTACTAGCGACACGTGTAGACTTGAGTGCTAGGGAGTAGCACGTTAAAGATCTAACCATAGTGACGTTTTTCGCATTCGAAGATAGCGACTCTTATTGATTTAGTAACACCCAACCATATGTAGGTCTTGTACAAGACTGGATTTATCTGTTGTAAAGGTTTATTACTATTTGTGGTTTGAGGAAACTTAAATATTGATTTATAGGAAACGATTTATCTTAAATTCTGACGTAATATTAGAAATTTTAAATTAGTCGCTCTTTCCAGATTTGAGGGTGTTACAGTTGGTGCTGGAAATTGATGACTTTTACAAGAATTGTTTGTAGAAAGGGGGAGGGGGTGAATACAAACACAACAAAATTTTCACTTTTTAATTCTTTCTTGTATAAAAACAAATAATTACATATTTATTGCAGAAGTTAGGAAGGCAAGACATATGATCCTAAACAATCTGTCTGTGATAAATTTGATAAACTGAAAGAGATGGGGGAGGAGGTTCTCTTTCAGATCCGAAGAACTAAGGAAGTTCTTTAGAAGATGACGCCATTTTTGCTTCAGAAACACTCACAAGGATGTTTTCAAAACGGGTGAGTAACATTGAATGATCCATGTATCCTAGTACTCTTTATTTCAACCTTTGAGTTTGATGTAAACACCTTGTTAACTTATTCCATTCTTTTATATGTCGAGGGAACAATAAAACAAGTAAAGTACCAATACAATGGTACTTTTGTACTTGTTTAGGCCGACATGTTGTACATGTTCTCATACCAAGAAGGAAGTAAGATAGTTTTTTTGGAACGATGTCCCAAGCTATGCCTGGACTAATCCCTGAAAATTATGACTGCAAGACATCAACCCTGATAAATTCAATGGCCATAATTATTGTGTACGGGATGGATTCGAACCCTGGGTATATGTGATACTCCACTACACCCCAGAGCCTCAACCACTACGCCACTACCCTTGTGGTTAGAAAGAAAGATAGTTGGTGATCCAAACTTGTTGGCCAACTTTATACTTCCAAATTCGGCTTGCCGGTAGTTGTATATGTCAAAGTACTAGTTGACTTTATCTTGTGTTGATCTTATTTTTGGCTATATGACAAACCATACGCTTTGGTGACAATCTTGATCCCACTCCAACTAGTCTTCAATTTTGTTAAATGGATTCCGCTCTTGGGTCAATACAAATAGTGATAAGGCTTTTACAAGTAAAATACCATATTTTTCTATATCCCAGTTGAGAAGAATTTAGGTAGTTCTGAAGATTGAAGTCACATAATTGTTCAATTAACTTGAGCATGTAGTGCATAGAGAGTTCGAACCTGATGCATATGATCACATCTTGGATGAGTTGTAACCGATAGTTGAGGTTGATAAGTGTATCAGATCTGAGTCACAACATTCGATGAGGATAAAACATGCTATGATCTTATTGTTATTTGAAAAGGAAGAATGGTACTTGAGCTTATTGATATAACGGTATACTTGTCGAAGGAGGATCATATAAGGTTTGTTCTCCGCTTTCTGATGATAAAGATTGCAAGGAAATGATCTCCGGAGATGTATTTGTTAAGATAGTGGTTGATTGAGCCTGAACACCATTATCCAAGTTGCCATAGGCGTGTGTGAACCATGAACTGCTGTAAAATACCATTAGATAATAATTTTCCTCTCCCTTAGACAAGTTTATAGGTTCATCGGATTGTGCATGTGTATGAGATGGTGAGTCTATTGGAGTAGTGATCAAGGTGGTTTGAATCTAGGGTGGATCCATGTTCGCACCACTAGCCAGAACAATACTCTTTTGGGAAGGTATTGAGGTGTTGGATGGGTGATCGGATGCCAAGGACTCGGATTGGCGAATTTTAAAATTCGTAGACTGTTGAGAGTCTTTGGATAGAAGAGATAAATGACTTTTTCTAACATACAAATTTTATTTCCTTGGTAAGCACCTTTTGATGTTTAATTTTGAAAAGATTTTAGAAAGATTTTCCAAGTTATCGTTAGGACTATCTTTTGCAGAGTGAGAGGTTTTTGCCCAGTACGTTGAAGAATTTTCTAGAAAATATCTTTCAATCTTGTTAACTTTCTTTTGAAACTTTTGAAACCGAGGATTCCTTTTTGGAAGATGGGATAAAGGAACTGTAGATGGTTTAGGTCCAAGAATTCCCTTTCCATTTGGCCTTGTTGGAATAAAAGAGAGCATAGTATTTTTTTTCTTTTTGGAAAACACGCTTATGTGTGAGAAGAGAGGATGGTCCAATGGATTCAAACAAGGTCATTTCATTTCTGACTAGAGGCATGAACAAGACCATATTTTTGAAGAATCACAAGAGTGATGTTAGGAATAAGCGAATCATCCAGAATAAGTAAAATTATTTGAAACAATATTGGAATCTTTTGATGACTAGGAGAAAGAAAACTCTTATCCATGTCCATTGTTGGGAATCTGGTAGTTTAAAACTCTCATGTGATCAAGAGAGGCTTGATTCCAACTTTTTATGGTGGACTTCTCTTTTGCAAGATTTTGTAAAAGAAGACGTTTTTCATTATTAATGTATGTGAAAATGACTTTTAGATCCCCCACCTTTCTTTTTAGTTTTTTTCTTTTGATTCAAGTGCATTGGACATCTTCACGTACATACAGTCATATGAAGCGAGACATATAGAGAGAATATTAAGTACATGTTTGTTTGAAGAAGATGAAAATTTTCTAATGAAGATCCAGTGCGATTAATTTAAAATTTCCAATAATACGACAAAAGAAAGGGTAATTCCCTTTTTTATTAATCAATACTTGAATTATCTTGAATAACCAATCTAAATAACATCGACAAAGATAGACCAAACCTTAAATAAAGACTAAATTAAGGTTGGGTATTACTAAACCCAATAAAAATTGCTATCTCCAAATGTGGAAGATGTCACCAAAAAACTAGATCTTTATTGTGCCACTAACTAGCTCTCGAATCATCACAAAGTCGCTAGCACCAAACCCCAACGAGAACCTGATGCACATGTCAGAAAGTTAAAAGGTTAGGATTAACGTCTAGTGAGTTCAAGAGTTTTATCATAATTATAAATGATAGAAATTGAAAGACTGTTTTATTAAATAATAATTTTTCAAAAGGAATGACCACATCATAAAACAAGATATTTCGCAAACCACCATTTTCGTGATAAAAACTTTAAATCAAATACCATTAGTGATGAAAGCTTTAAACGAAATACCCATTCAAATATGAACCCGACACTCGATACTTACCTGAAACATGAACAAGGGTCAATGCACAAATACCAACTCGGATAAAGTTCTAAAATCCAAAATTCCAAAACGTGATTAAGTCTCAATAGTTCAATACTATAAATGGTGATTAACACTCCGAACTCCAAAAATGTCACCGAAAATAATGGATAAGACTCTATACCCAAAACAACACCTTTCGGTGACGGGGGAGACCCGTTTGCGTCGATAATGGCGTAACACAAAGTAAACCATATTTTCAACATATCGAGTAGCGCCCTAAGATCACGGTCGCGGTGTCTGTCCCCTCATCAAGTTCCCACTGCAATACCTAAGGTCCTGCAGCCCGACTCATAAGTGTTCATCTCCGTAACACCACGATCATAATTAGGTACCATAGACTCACACTAAAACCTAATGGCATTGGGGACTGACCCTACACAGGTACATCCCCAAAACACAATGTGAACTATAAGAGGCACCAACCTCTAATCATGGGTCTCGATGTCATACTACATCGAGTTCATCATCTCAAGACCCAGGATCCTAGAAGGATCACCCACATGGGTTCATCTCTGCAATACCCACGGTCCCAAAGGCATCCTACACATGGGTCATCTCTGTAACACCGAATACCAAAGAGCCTAAACGACAAATGACCTTAAAACGAGGGACTCGAAAGTTTTCCAATAACCATGTGACTGACTCTCACACATATAGATCCAATGCAACCCGGTCTAACTTATATGGCTCCAAAATGAATGACCAACACAGTCAAAGCATGTAATGTAACATATAATTATGCCATATCTGCATATAACGCCAAAAGCTCGACATATAGAAATTTAAATCAGACAAAAGTCCCCAAGACTCATTTTAGTCAAAATCGAGCGAAAGCATAATAACTCGACACTTAAGTAGTTACTCAAAACAAACATCATTGGTTGAGACAAACCCTTTTTCCAAAGGAAATCGTATTCTATTATTTCCAAAATGCCTCATAATGTAATAACATGTATTTTCGAAACCGTTTATAAATATCAAATACTCCAAAGATGCATATAACACCATATGATCTCCATTTATGAGATAAGACATCCAAAACAACCACACTTATATTTTTTTTATCAAGATGTCTAAAAACTCAAGTATATGCATTTTACAGGATTTATAAAACCAAATATACCCAATATGCAAAAGACACCTTATACCCACAATTTTGATAAAATAACAAGTGAAACATGTTAATACCTCAAAATGGACTTTTTTTTAATGTACATAGTTTTCAAAAGGCAACTTTGCTAGATTTAGGCTAAATCTAGATTTTACCTCAATCTTGAGTTTCTTAGTTGATCTTCCAAATTATAACTCCAACTCATCCCAAAATATCTTTTCCACCACAAAGAACCCAAAATCTAAGATAAGAATGGAAGAAAGGGGGTAGAGATGAAGAACACACCAAGCCCTAACTTAAGAGGGAAGAAGAAGAGGATGTTACCTTACTCAAATTCTCCATAATCTTCCAGTAACGTTTTCTTATCTTCATCTCATGTTGAAGATCATCAAAAATCAAGACCATAACAAAAAGAATCACCCAAATCGGAGTTGAGATGAGAAGGTTATGGTGAAATGAAGAAAAAACCCAAAATCTCGATTTTAAGCTGACCTAGTGACTTGCGCAAGCTTCCACGTGGCCTTAGGTCGCGGGAAAGCCGCGTGCCTCAAGAATACACTAAAACAGTGAATTGCGCAACTTGGCCCGCGACCTTGGCTGCCAAACTCCGTTTTTCGCGTTTTTCGCACCATATTCGATCCTTGATAAATCCATCATTTTAAATACATAAAACCTTATTAAATTTCCATCCTAATGGTCGAAAGTTCATTATAACCATTGACATAAGACTCTAAAATCTCGGATGTTACAACCAGGTCGCGGGCGGCCATTCCCTTATCCTTTTCACCATTTGTCGCATTTTTCGTGCCGATTGGAATCCACGACTTTCCGACATGTTTTTTATGTGCCAATCTTCATTTATTAACAACTTAATTACTCTTAAATATAACGAACTTCTCATAATAAGAAGTCTGAAATTGCAGGTGTTTCATAAAACAAATACTTGTTTTATCTTCTTGATCATAATTTGATTTTCATTTCTTTTTTCTAATAAGACGAATGTGATGCTTTTGAAGATAAAAAAGGATTTGACTTTTTGCAAACTATCCTTTCTTTCCACAATTGAAACAAATATCGTTAGATTTATCATAAGTGGACCGACTCTGATTGACAGAAAGTTGTCTACTTGTGAATCTTCCTTTTGACTTTCTTTTAAAGATTCTTTTGTTTGGCAACTTTATTGAGATTGAACCAACTAAAGAAAGAGAGTCACTTATGTCTTACATGGATAAACCTTCGGTCTTACTGTCATAATATTCATTAAGTTTTATCATTGCGATCATTAGCGATATCAAAGTCTATGTCATTTGAGACATTTGACACATATCCTATTTTCCTAGAATCCTAGGAAACAAAAGCAATATTCGTATTTTTTGTTTCTTGAAAGAAAATCTTCTTTAGAGCTTTAGTTTGTTCATAATTATATAATGTTCCATATAGAAATTCTTCTTCAGAGCTTTAGTTTGTTCATTCATATTATTCTATAAAGAGAATCTTGTAGAGAGAATTATTAATCATTACACATGTGACTAGAAAATTCAAGAAGTTTTGTGTTACAAACTCAATTTTATCGCCCATAGATTTTTTATCATATCTATGTCTCGTGGCAAAATTAATCTTAACACATGTATAGGGTGCGATAATACAAAGTTATCGCATCTGCATAACATTGCACAATAAGTTATCGCATCCTATTAGTGTATCATTCATTTTTTATCGCATCTTTGAGACCTGATAACTCTGTTCATCGCATCTTTGAGACGCGAAAACTTTATTTATCGTATCTTCGAGACGCGAGAACCTTAGTTTATCGCATAAACGTGGGTGCAACATACTTTGTTCATGCGACGAACCCTAAGCGACAAACCCTGTTGAAAAAAAAATCTAGGGGCACTGCCCACACACCCCATAAGGGGTCGCAATAGGGAGGCGTTATTCATCGGAGGACAGACAGTTTTGTGCGACAACATGTTTTTTCATAGTTAATTCAAATCGTTGATCTACAATCATTGCGTCAGGTACCAAGTGCTTACATTTTTTATATATACAAGGACTAAATTTTGTCTTTGATTCTACAGAAAAATTTAAGATGACTTCTCAGAGTTATGAAAGGATGATTTATGATCTCAATGCTGAAATGCAACACTTGAAGCAAAACATACTAATAACATGAAATTCCTCATTGAGTGTATAGAGGAAAATTCTTATCTTAAGGATCATCTTCGTAAGTCAAAACAAATTAGAAATGTTTTAAAAAATAACAATGAGTTTTTGCAAAAGTATTTGGATGAACATTTAAAGAATCCTGGTCATATGTTGTATGGGTCATTTTTCAAAAATAAAAATCTTGAGCTGAAAGAAAATATTTCTAAATTAGACAAGGTTAACGGTTCTGAGATAAAAAAACAGTGATAATTTTTCAAGTTAAATATTTGAACTTGCAAAGGTTTTGAATACTGAAAAATCAAAGTTTGAGAAACAAAGAATGCCCTTTGAAAATGAGAAAATCGGATTCGAGATTGAGCGAAAAGCATTTGAAGGTAAAGTTAAATATTGTGAGACGTCAAATGCTAGACTTTCAAAACTAGTATTTGAGTTTGAGAAAGTATTGTGATGGAAAGAAATAAGGTAGAGATCGAAATAAAATATTTTAAGAAGAAAGGTTTGGAATTCTCATTACAAATTTTTGATCTTCAAAAACTCAAAAAAAATTAAACTAAGGGTTTTTAAAAGAAAAGAGAAAGTTTTGAGCTCAAAAGAAAATCTTTTCAAACAAAGATTCTTGAACTCTAAAAAAAATATGTGTTATAAAGAATTCTTTTGAGGTAACAAGAAACGGGATGAGAAAAAGAATGATAAGTTTTTTATGGAAATACCTGAGAAAAAGAAGAGGAAGAGATTAGAAAAGGGTTTTGAAAGCGAGAGGAAAGTTTTTTTGAGGAGGAAATTGTTAAAATTTTAATGAAATTGTTTGGATTATAATCAGATCTTCTGACGGAGCAGAAAACGAGTTCTGAGTTTCAAACAAGATATGATTTGATTATGGAAGAAAAAGATTGTTTGTCTGACAAACTCAAGAAACTTGATCAAGTTTTTGATGCTGAAACAATTTTAAATTTTAATTTGTCTGATAAAGAAAGAGATCATCATTTGAGCAAGCTCAAAGAACTTACATATGTGTTTAAAGCAAAATCAAATGGTTAAAGAGAATTTATCTAAAGTTGAATCATTTGAACAACTTAGTCCCGATACTACTGTTCTTTCTCCATATGGTGATTCATCTGATTCTAATTTTTTATTTTCATATAAAACTGGTTCAAGTTCAATTCATAAGATGAATGTTTCTCCAATAGGTTTTTGTAAGAATAACTACTATTCAAGTGTTTAGTGAAACAATTATTCAAACAACTCCAAATCATATGGTTCTTCAATGTATTAGACTCCTTCTTCTAATTCATTTCATAATGATTTTGTTGCTAATTTGGGTAATAATTTTAAGAAGTTTAAAATGGTTTGGAGCAAAAAATCAACTACATATGATAGTGTTGAAAATATGACACATAAATCTCCTGTAATTGATACAAAATCATTTGTTTCCAAGACTGATGTGCCTTGGTTTATCAGGTCAATCAACTTATCGGTCTGAGCCAAAGGACAAATTGTTGTTCAACATGTGAAACAAATGATTTTGTTAATCAAAGGTACGTAATAAATGGTATGGTATTTATAGTATCCCCAATTCCCCATTTGTTGTTTCTAAAGTTAACCTCCGACGACCTAATAAAACCTGGGTACCAAAATATTTTTAATCTATTTTGCAAAAATGTTATGTGTGAGCTTATTCAACATATCACATCACATGACATTATTTCTTAAAAGGTTATGCCATTTGAGAGGGAGTACCATATTTTATAAAACAATTGATTTTTCAACAATCTGTGATACTTCATTGTTTAGATTCATAATATATCAGCTATCAACTTGTGCTACAGTTGGTTGATTTCTGAATGCATCAGTTCAAACATCGGTCTTAAATGTTTCAACTCATTGTGTGTGATAGGATTAGAAGTTTCTATGGTCAATCCAAATTCGGAAGGATCTACCCATGTAACACACCCCTAGGTTAGATAAATTTTTGTGGATCCCAGTATATCAAGTAGGTACGAATATCAAATAAGAACATAAATAACACGATCAATATAAGGAATAATTGAAGTTGTATATCTCACTTGTGAATATCGATTACAAGGTAAGCACAATATATCTCGGTTCTCTCTCTCTCTCTATCGAATTTTTCTATAATGAAACCCCTTGACCCCTATTTATGTTAAAAGACTAAAACATATTAGGAAAGTAAGAGTCATAGGCATTATAGACTTGCCTTTTACAAGAGACATCATTATCCTTTCCTTATTTTGACACAATTAAAATAGATTCCTAACAATCTCCCCTGTTGGGGCAAAATAAGGCTTCATCTTCGAAGCTCGTACATGCCTTCGAATCTCCTTAAAGTCTAGCGATAGATAATGTGTTTGTCGATAATACCCAGTGCTTCCAAAATCTTCTTTCTTTGATTCGGCTTTAACTTTATATGCTTCTTTCTTTCTGAACTTATCTCCGTAGATAATCTATTTCTGACTCCCCATAACGTACCATCAGAATAAGCAGTTGTCTTATTGAATCTTAGGAACCGTTTTTCTCCATTCATCTTCATGTACCTAGTTATCTAATGCTAGCCCTAACCCTCTATTTATATATAGCAAACAATCACAATAAGGAAGCTAAGAGATAAGGCAATATTCATTTGCCATATTTACAATAAAATCGTTTCCTAATATTTTATCCTTCCTAAATAATGACTTTGTTGACTTTTGCATTTTTCCCTTCAGGTCTTCAATAGTTGTCATCTCGGATACAATATTTTCAGACCTAACAATCTCCCCCTTTGTATTCGAGATTACAATTCAGCAAATCAACAATTTAACAATCTTTTGAAGACGATGAAACTTTTGTCAACAAATCTTCGTCTTGAAACATTTGCTCCCCCTACGAATATGATCACTTGATAACCTTCGTAGCTCCCCCTTAACATTAGTATGAAGTTTAATAACAAATTGTCGAAGGAGTCTTGATTTCGTAGGGTATCTTTCATCGTGTAGAACTTGTCGGGTCTAAATGCTGCTACATCTTGAGGTTATCAGGTTAGGCAAATGCGATAAGTTGAGCTTGTCGTATGATGATCTGAACTTGTTGAATCTTTTATGTAACATAAACATCAAAGTGTCACTTTCTCCCCCTCATAATCGACATTTGTCTTTGATACACTATTTCTTCCCCTCATAATGGTAAGGAGAATCCGAAGCATTATGAATCTTATCAAAGATATTAAGGGGAAGTGATCAAATGTGAGTGTGGAATATTGGGTAAAAGGCTAATATAGAAGCACAAGAAGCAACTATTATCACTTAATCAAAAAAAAATCAATTAAGTGGCCTATATTAGGAGTTGGCAATTTAGGACTCTCTGATAGGACTTCCAGTTTTCACAGAATTAAGTTATAAAACTAACTTCTCAAACTGTTCCGGCATAAACACAAAGATATGCATGTGGAGTCACAAAGACTCGTGCAAAGTGTCAAAGAAATATTAGTATATCTTTTGGCTCAAAATAGACTCGATGTGCACAGAATATGAAGTTCGAAGACCGGAGGTGTGTCTTCTTGTTTCAATATCTAAATCTTCCGAGTGAAGAATAGATATATCATACGTTAAATCTCCATGATATATGAAACAAGCACCTTTTGTGAGATACTTGAGTAGTTGGGTGGGGTAACACGAGTTATCGACATTGGGTCCATGTCTATTTCAATATTCATCTCCAAAGAATTGAGAATGAATAGATTGTGTGGCTACCCGGATAACTGTTTAGGTTTGGTAAGGACCAATTTTCTTTTAAGTCCTGTCACACCCTCACTTTTTCTTTTATCTCACAAGCACTCAATTTTATCACATTCATACCCTTTCAAAATAACTAACCTAGGGATGTGTTTCATAGGTAGGTCCTTTCGGCTCTGGATTGACCATTGAAACTTCTAATTCCTAACACACAAAGAGTTCAAAATATTAAAGTCCGAGTTCTGAACTAATGTATTCAAAAGTTAAAATGCAGTGTAAAACGGGTTCTGAATTGAGAACAGGTCCATAGCTGAGTTACTATGAAGCTAAATAAATGGTAAAAATGTGGTACTCCCCCTCAAATGTAGCATAACCTTTTGAAAGATTGTCATGTGATGTGAATATGCGGAATTTAGAACACACATGACGTACCTACGAAACAGATTAAAAAGATTTTGGTACCCAAGCTTTGTTGGGTCCTCGGAGGTTAGCTTTAGATGCAACAAATGGGGAAGTGGGGATACTGTAAGTACCATACCATTTATGAACCTTTGATTGACAAAATCATTTGTTCCACAAGTAGAATAACAAATCTTTGTGGCACTTAGACTAATTAGCTGATTGATAGATCTGACAAAATAAGGCAACTTAGTCTTGGAAACAAATGATCTTGTATCAACTATAAAAGATGTATGTGGCATGTTTCCAACACCATCATCTGTAGTTGATTTCTTCCTCCAAACCATTTTAAACTTCTTAAAATTACCGGAATTAGCAACAAAATCATTGTGAAACCGATTAGAATTATGAGTATGAGAATTTAAAGAACTGTATGATTTGGAGCTGTTAGAATAACTATATGATTGAACACTTGAAGAATGGTTATTCTTACAAACACTAACGGGAGAAAGAGGAGTCATCTTTGAACTTGAAGCAGAATCAGAATCATTTGGAAAAATCATTTTTTCAAGGTCATCTAACTCCGCATTTATTTGTTTGGAAGTGAGTTGTTTCAATGATTCTGAATTCTTTTTATTCATTTGTTTTTACTTTGAAATCTCATTTTCAAGTCCTTTAATTTTGCTTGAGAGATGATCTCTTTCTTTATTATACAAACTAAAATTCAAAATCGGTTTAGCCTCAAGAAATTTTTTCAAGTTTCTTGAGTTTGTTAGATAAATAATCTGTTTCTTTAGTAGCCAAATCATATTTACTTTTTAATTCTGATCTCAATTTCTTTACGGTTACAAGATTTGACTGTAATTCAGACAATTTATTTGAAAGTTTAAACATTTCTTCTTTAACAACTTTCCTTTCATTTTCAACTTCTTTCTCTAAACGTTTATTTTTATCAGAAATTAAAATACTTTTCTTCAGAACGTTATTTTTATCACTTTCAAACACTTTTCTTTCTTTATCCAAAAGGTTCTGAAGCTCAGAAATTTGCTTTGATAGTCCAGACCTTTTGTTTCATAAGATTTTCTTTCTAAAATCACAACTTGTTCAAAATCTGATACTTGCTTGGAATGTTTTCTAATTGTCAACTCACAAGTTTTAATTTTGCTCTCAAAAGCTTTCCGCTCAATTTCAAACTTGTGTTTCTGATCAGAAAAGAATTTTCTTTCTTTCTCAAGTTCTATTTCTGAATCGGATAATTTTATTTTAGAATCAAATTTCTGCTCCGACTTAGAAATATTTTCTTTCAGACCTTTATTTTCCTTTTCTAAAATTGCATATTTCCCTTTTAAATCATCGAGTTGAATAGCTGTCTCTCTCCAACCCATATAGTATAAATATTCAAGGGATTTTGGATCGAGTACTAATGGATTAGTAGACATCTTGATTTAAGCTTTTCAACTCAAACACACAAAATCAGTTCGTGTAAAAAAATATAAGTACCAATTACTTGATAAAGTAATCTCGATCGGTGAGTTCTGAAAGGTTTCTAAGACTTCTATGGAAGTTGGTAAATTTATCTCGATTGACAGGGGTTCGACAACAATTTATGTCGAGTGATAGGCACTCGAAAAGGTAAAGATGTCAACTTAGTATAACTCGACGAGTTTTTATGTCGGACAGGCTGGTCTCGACAAGAAAGGATGTCGAGTTACAAGGGCTCGAGAAAGTCAAGAACGCCGACACAGTATGACTCATCAAGCAAAGATGTCGAATGTGAGGGACTCGAGGAAAATGATGTCGATCTAAAGGGTGACGAGAAATTTTTTGACCAGATATATCATATCTTAATTTTTCTTAATCGATAAACTGGAAAGCAAGAACGAAGATTGCTTGACTAAAAAGATCTAGAGTAACACAAGTTATCTAGGTTTTTTATGGACAAGAAGGGCTAAGTTCTCGGGTTTCCAATATTCTCGACTAGGAAGAAAGTAAAAATTACTAAGATTTATGATGTTTACCTGAGAATTCTTTAACCAGAAAAGCTGCAGGAGTCACTAGTTCATGAGTTTTCTATTGTTAAAGAAAAGCAAAAGTACCCAAAATAAACGATAGTAACAAAATTTGGAAGAATTTGATTCGATATACTGATTAAAATTATCTCGGGTTATATAATCTATGTATGGTGCGACAAGAAGAGAGAAAAAAAATATCCAGATTTCTTGTCTGAATCAAACACAGATTAAGTCGAAATTAAAGAATAAACTTTAGCAGATTAAAGAAATCGACAAAAAGTAAGAGATCTGGGTTTTTCAAAAAAAAATTATCGATTAAAACAGTAGCAGTAAGAGTCGACAAGAACAGAAATCGAGATTTTACCTAGCTTTCCACGAGATCGATTAGAATCAGATCAAAACTCAGATCGTCCGCTCTGATACCAATTGTAGATCCCAGTTTGATCAGGTAACGAGTGAATTAATAAGAACAATATGAAGAACACGATGAATAACTTCAATATGTAGAATATCTCACTTGAATGAATTCTTGATTACAAGATTATCTCTAATAAGCTCTCTAGAATAATATGAATGAATGACCTAGTTATCTAATGCTAGCCCTAACACTCTATTTATATGTAGCAAACAATCACAATAAGGAAACTAAGAGATAAGGCAATATTCATTTGTCATATTTACTATAAAATTATTTACTAATATTTAATCCTTCCAAAATAGTGACTTTGTTGACTTTTACATTTTGCCCTTCATGTCTTCAGTAGTTGTCATCTCGGATACAACATTTTCAGACCTAACAATTTTGTAAGGTTGTGATTGACGTAAAATGTTGCGAGATTGAGTGCATGCGAGACAAAGAAAATGGTGCGAGTCTGACAATACCTAAAAGAAATTTGGTCCTTACAAACCGAGTAGTTATCCGTGTTGCCACACAATCTATGTATTCTCGATTCTTTGGAGATGGATATTGAAACAAACATGGACCCAGCGTCGATAACTTGTGTCACCCCCACCTAGTTACTCAAGTATCTCCCAAAAGGTGCTTATTTCATATATCACGGAGATTGAGCATATCATCTATCTATGTTTCATTCAAAAGATTTAGATATTGAAACAAGAAGACATACATTCGGTCTTCGAACTTCAGTTCATACACATTGAGTCTATGAAATATGTTATAACATTTTGAGCGTTATTGAAATAATATTTTCTTTTTACGCATTTACACGAGTCTTTGTTATTCAACTTGCATTTCTTTGTGATTATGTCGGAACAGTCTGAGAAGTTAGTTCTATGACTTTATTTCAGTGATGACTGGAAGTCTTATCAGTGGTACCCCGATGCCAACACTGAAAATAGGCCAATAAATTGAATTTCTTTTGATTGATGTGATAACCATGGCTACACGTTCTTCTGTATTTTATCCGTTTACGTGTTGTTCAACTGAAAGATATATAGCTTTAAGGGGGAGAAATTTGTTCCACATGAGATATTTTTCTATGATTCATGTTTGGTAAAGATGACTTGTTTAGTCTTTGATCGTTCATAATGCTCTTGATTCTCTTAATCATTATGAGAGGAAGAAAACAATATATCAAAGACGCATGCAAACACGTGAAGACATGCGGAGAGATGATATGGGAGAAAACAAGAAATTCGTCACACAAAACGTATGCGACAACTTGAATTTTATCGCATCTCAAAGATATTGCGTAAGGCATGTGCAATAAAGTGGGATATTGTTAGAGCATTGATATTTGCTGATTTGTTATCTCGAATACAAAGAAGAAATTGTTAAGTCTGAAAATATTGTGTCCGAGATCACTACTATTAAAGACCTGAAGAGACAAAGATGGACAATGAAGTCAACAAAAGTCAAACACGGAAGGTTTATTTATTACTTTATTATAATATGTCAAGAGTATAAATATCTTGTAATATCTAGGGTTTATGGTTGGTCTCTCAGAAGTCATTCATTCATATTATTCTATTGAGAAAATCTTGTAGAGAGAATTATTAATCAATACACACATGACTTGAAGATTCAAAATATTGTTCTTGTTTATTGCATTGTTATCTGATCATATTGGGATTATCAATTGTATCTTGCTTATTAGATTAAACAAACCGCTCTGATACCACTTGTTGGGTCATGGGAAGTGATGACTTACACGGGAAGTTTTTGTATGGGGGGGGGTTGAATATAAACAGAAGAAAACTTTTAGATTCTAATTCTTTCTTTTAGGAAGGTAAGATCTGTGATCCTAAACAATATGGATGTGACATATTTGCTAAACTAAAAGAGGGAGGAAGAAAATAATCTTTCACATCCAAAGAAACAAAGGAAGTTCTTCAGAGGATGGCGCCGATTTTGCTTCAGACACACTCACAAGGATGTTCTTTGAAAGCGGGTGAGTAGTGTTGAATGACAAATGTGACCTTTTATAGCAGCTATTACATTAAATGCTTATTATCCAACCTTAATGCATGCCTTCTTCTAATTGTTGATCCATGTATCCTAGTACTCTTCATTTCAGCCTTTGAGATTGATGTAGAAACTTTGTTAACTTACTCCATCCTTTTATATATCGAGAGAATAGTAAAGCAAGTAAAGTACCAATACAATGGTGATTTTGTACTTGCTTAGGCTGGCATGTTGTACATGTTTTCATATCAAGAAGGAAATAAAATAGTTGGTGAGCCAAACTTGTTGCCAAAGTTTGTACTTCAAGATTTGGCTTGCTAGTAGTAGTCTTTGATAACCTACTAGTCGACTTTATCTTGTATTGCTCTTATTTTTGGCTAGATGACAAATAAATCCGCTTTGGTAACGATCTTGACCTCATTAAGCTTGTCTTCGATTTTGTTGAATGCATTATGCTGTTGGATCAATATAGACATGATAAGACTTCTACAAGTACCTATTTTTTCTATATTTGAAATATAAGCTATAACACTACTAGAAATTTGAGTATTTTCAACGGAAAAGGTCGTTGAAAATTTCTACGAATTTTACAGGGATTATTGATAAAACATAAATTTTCTACGAATTTTCAACGAATTTCCGTTGAAAATCTCTCAAAAAACATTCATTTTCAGCCAAATGTTTTTTGACGAGACATTCCGTTGAAAAATATTTGGTTGAGAATGCATGTTTGTGAGAGATTTTTAAAGGAAACTCATTGAAAATTCGTAGAAAATTTATGTTTTGTCAACAAACCCTCTAAAATTCGTAGAAAATTTTCAACGACATTTTCCGTTGAAAAAATGCCGTTGAAAATACTCAATTTTCTAGTAGTGTAAATCATATTTACGATCTATAGAACTTTATGAAGGTGATACATTGAATACTGACTAAGAGTTGGTAAAACTAGAGATCTTTATCCGATAGAGAAATCAATCGGATTAGGCTCGAATGAAAGTCTTGATGACAACCAACTGTGGTCTGTGTAGAGATAGATCCAATGGGTGATATATCCGAAACCTAAAATAATAATATTAGATGATACCAAATGTATAATATCCGATGAGTGAAGTCCATCGTATATGTACCTTGTGAAACAAGAATATTTCTTTCTAAGTGTTTGTCGGATAATATGAGTATGTTTTTTCTCAAAACTTATGATTATGACCAACACTTACATTAGTACATATATAAACAATCATATTCACAAGCTAATTCAACGGTGTATATTTTTATAAACAAAAAATATTCTAACAACAAACATGAATTCACAAGTTTTTAAACTAACATGAGGCGTTGCGTGACGACGATGTCAAGCCTCAAGCCTCAGGAGACATGACGAAGCCACGTCGGTTTTCAATACATGACTTATGACGACAAAGCTCTATATCGTACATAATATTACACCCAATAAACATATGTTTTCTATTATTATCAATGAGTCAGTGAGATTAAACAATTTAAATTATATCACTAATAAACGAAATATTTTTGCCCACGGTCTTTTTCCTGTGAAATTTGTCGCTAAAGGGTGATTCATCACAAAATCATTTCGAAACTTGGTGGCTAAATTGCTGGTGGGTAATTCAAATTAGTGACAAATTACCTAGGAATTCTTTGGGTGATCCTTTCTATTTTCTCGAAAAGCATCGGATTTTACCGAACCATTGGTATTTTCTGGGTGATCCGTGTGTAATCACCAACGAAAATTTCCCTAGGTAATTTTTATGGGTGAAAGTAATTTGTTTTGTAGTGTATGACATATTTGAATCTAACAAATAAGACATTAAAGGTAAAAAAAATCAAATATCGTGTTACAAAAACCGTACATTAGACCATAATATGCCATATGCATAACATACTGTAAGATACACGTTTTGAGCTAAAGCACGCTACGACAGTTGTTGCAACAAACCTTTTAGAACTCACGTGATGGGATAAGCGGAAAAATAAGCATATTAATGTGGACATCAAAATAATTTAAATAAAATGCTCAAATTTCTTTATAATTGGCTTTATTCAGATGTTTCTGATATTTTAAATATTAGATTAAAAAAACGAGAACGAGATAAGCAATTTTAAAAAACAACGTTTATTAAATTATAATTTTGAAATCTACTATTTGCCATCATAACCGGCTTGACAACAATATAGAATGTTGGAGTCGTTATTGACGTTATTCTTTGCATTATTTATCTCCTAAATAATTTCATATTATACTGATTATGCACATGTTTTTAATGGCCTATTTTTAAGGTTTTCTAATTGAACAAATATTTTATTTTTTAAAATCTAAATAAAAAACTCAAGAAAAAAATTAATGTGATTTATTTTGCGGGTAGATAAAAATATCTACTTAGGGATGAGTTTTTCATACCATTTTTCCGAACCGATTCCAAACCGAACCGATTCCAAACCGAACCGATTCCGTACCGAACCGATACCGAATTCTCATATTCGGTACGGTATTCGATCTCAAAAATTCCTACGAATCGGTATTCGGTATTTCGGTATTCAGTACCGGGATTATACCGAAAAAATGGGTACCGGTACCGAATCGGGTAACAAGGGACATTTCGATTTCCAATTCCATCTCTATCTCCTAACTAATCATATTTTCCTAAAATTAAACAATATCTGTGCCTAATAAATTCATATCATCTCCATTTGAATTCAAAAAATCATCCACTTCAAAAAATTCGATATTGTTGAAGAGACGATAAACAACCAAAAAAGGAAAAGGGAAAAATAGTACTGAAGATTGTTGAACTTTCGGGATTGGTTTTTGATACATTGACCATTTGCGATTGTTGAACTTTTGATTCTTGAACTTTAGCTATTTGGTTTTGATTGTTTTTGTTATTAACTTTCGATTTCGGGTACTAAGTGGTATTGACACCGAATTTCTCGTCCCGATACCGATCCCGTATCGGTACCAAACCGGTAAATTCCGTTCGGTATTCGGTACTCGTATTTTGTTCAAAAAAGTTTCGGTACCAACCAGTACGGTACCGGTTCGATACGGTACTGGTACCGATCTCATCTCTAAAAAAACCCAATTTATAAAAGTGATCAACCGAAAACAAATTTTATATTTTTTTGAACATCGATTTAAAGTATGATGCAATGCATGTCCTGAACATTACGTTCTATTTTTGTATTTTATGCATTTGTTTTCTTATTTTCTCTTTCATTTTTAAACTTTAAATTGTTCATCTATTTAATTATCTTTTATCTACGAAGAACATAAACATACAATTCATTTTTTGGATTTTATTATTTTAATAATACATCTAAAGTAGGTAACATGTTCAAAGCCAATGAACTTTTATCTAACAATAATAAATTATTATTTCAATTTTGTTTTAAAAACCAATAATATTATCATATATAGACAAATATATAACAATTAAAAAATTGTTAAATTAAAGAATATATTATCTTAGATCATTCTTTGATAAGAAATGATTAAATGACTGAATAATTTAAAGCTTAAAGCGGAACGAAAAAAATGAGAAAACAAAAAGGGAAAAAAATGATTTTATGATGCAGAAGAAAAAAAGTTACAAAAATAAGATAAACGAAAGAAAATTGAACAATAAATAAAATTAACAAACTTAACTAAAAATAAATATTTTAAAAATTAAAATAGAACGTAGAGGTAATTTTAGCATTTTCAATATTAAATTAAATATTTAAGAAAAATAAGATAGTGCATTATAAATTTTGGAGTTCCCATAGCATATCCCTAAAATGTTTTATATTCGTTATATTAATTACCTTACTGTTACGTGGTTTTTGGTTCGTTGGAAGGGTAAGAAAAGATTCGGATTTCACATATGGTCTAACGTAATTTTTTTAGATTCTGACAAGAATTTTAATGATTTTATTTTATCTTTTAAGAAAAAACTATTATGTTTATTATATTCATTCCATTTCATTCAACCTACCACGATGGTTGTCACATGACCATCATGACCACCACTGTCACCACAGTCATCCACACCATTATCGGCTCCATCCTATCATAACGATCATATTCAATTAATCAAACAAATATATTTTAACAACACAATCTTAAAATAAAGGTAACTCAAGACATTGATCCAAAATGGAAAATTCAATACACATATGGTTCCAAAATCTAAACTTAATCTCAAGATTTTGCAGCGAATTTAAATAGCTACTGAGATTATTACAAAATTGATTTGTAACTTGCCAACTATGTAACTAGAGTAGCGCCTCACTTCTAGCTCCAGCGCTCACATCTTCCCTTTGTCCTTACTAAAGCTCTCAACCATATGTTTCCTTAAAATGCTTTCAGTTTTATAAAAGAGATGGTTAGACCAAAGACCTAGTGAATTCCTTCAAACACAGTTTAAGTATTTATGACAATCATAAGATTGGAAATGGTTAGTCATGCAAAAAAACACATGCACACTACAATAAACAAATATCTGTTGCAATGGTAGGACACTCTATTAGTCACTCACACTTGTGCAAGTTATTTGGGCTCACACTTTCCCTATTGATAAGGATAAATGAAACGAATTCATATCCTTTGATTGGGTACACATTTTCCATTAATAGATTGTTTGCAAATAAATATATAAGGTAATAAAATCACACTTTAACGTTTCAACAAGTATTCATTTGTTTGATAGAGCACAGAAACTAACCTAAATTTCCAAGCCTAGGATTATTCGCCTTAAGCTACAAGCACACTAACCGAACGCCTGAATAGAATCGATTAAACTTCAAGTTAACGACCCAGTTACACTCTTATTTATCCCACTAGTAAACCCCAAAGACTAGGACTCCACTTAACACCCTTAAAGGTAGTTAAAGCAAACGTTGCAAAATGGAGAAATAGTGAGTTGTGCGGCTTGAGGCCGCAGGAAAAGTCGTGGGACTCACTGAGTTCCTGCACTTTCCTGCTCGAATAATAAAACCCCAAAATCCACATTTATGTGTTTTCCAGCTTATCAACACATTGGGGACTGTCCCAAACTACTCTAATTTGATCCTTCAACACAAAACATCTAATTTTAATCTATGAATCTATGGATTAACATACTCATGTATGAATATGGGGTCATCCATGGAGGTTTTGGATTGATTTCAATCCCTAAGAGAAATGGAATAACACAATCAATGGAGAACAGTTACCTAATAAACTTGAAAATACTTATTTCAAACTCTATTCCACCCTTTCAACAATATAACCCACATAAACCCAAAACTTTTGCTCACCCAAATGATTCCACAAGGAATAAGAAGTGAAGGAGGTGATAGTTATAACTGAAATTGATTCTTGATCACTTGTTTCCTTCAGATTTCTCTCCTCCCTTCTTGATCCTTCCAAAAATCGCACACCTTCTAACACACACACACACACACTTCATCCGTATTTTCTCCAAATGAGGAGGGTTTCCAACCCTTATAGGTCCCAGGTTACACTTTCAGTCCCTCGAGTTTGAGTATTAGAACTCATCCACACATGTCAACATAATAAATGAACTTAAAAAGGTTTTGGGTTATACGACTCACCCCCCTTTTGTAACAACCCCGATTCTAAAATATCGGTAAAACATATGCTCTAAAAATAGCAATTACAAACCAATAGATCCCAAGCTATATCTTAATCTCATAAATTCACAACGGAAATAAAATATGACTACTGAGATTTATTACATTCCAACTAACAACTAGGCGACTATCTAACGCAATAGAGCCTCACTTCTAGCTTCCCAAGCTCCCTACTTCCCTTGCTCAAACTCGAGCCCTTAACCCTGCTTAACTAAAAAGGTTTTTAGTTTTTCAAAAGAGAGGGCTAGACCATAAGGCCTAGTGAATTCCCCCAAAACAACAGTTAATATGCATGACAATTATAAGAGAAAACAGTTAATCATCAATATCAACTCACACTTTTAAAACATTTTTCGTGTACCTGTTGCAACGGTATTTCATCCGGGCATTTCCCGCCCATAAGATTAGCCACACCCCTTGTGAGCATTAAACCGGGCACTCCCCGCCCAAAATATTTGTCACACCCGCCGTGAATATTAAACGAATGGTTTAAAATATTTCAATCTAAAACATTCATTTATAAAACAAGCTCGTGTAAGGGAACTCACCTGAATTGCCAAGCCGCTAAGCTCACTTATGTCCTATGGACTCATCAACCGAACACCTGAATTGAGGTTACCAAATTATAAGTTTTCAACTCCCAAATAGCCCCAAAGTAACCCCACAAGACTCACTTGAAAACCCCATAAAGAAAGACCCAAGCCACGACCCTTAACTAGACTTAAATAAAAAACTGAAATTTCAAATAGCCGACAAAGCTAGTCTTAAGCCAGTCTAGACTCCCCAAAGACCCACCAAAGACTCGCCAAAGACCCGCTTTAGTCATTGTTTTGCCTGCAAAAACCCATTTCGTGAAGAAGACCCCAAAATCAACACCCAAATTGATTTCCTTCATGGTTATGACTCAAAACTCATCTAAAACACATATAAATCATCCCCAAACATCAAAGAACCCAGTCCAACCATGGAATCTATGGATTAACATCCACATTTGCTGATTAAAAACTCATCCATGGAGTTTTCTTTAATTGCAAACCCAAAAGCAAAAGAGACAACACCAAATATGAAGAAATTAACTCAATACTACTCACACACTTCACATTTACTGATTTGATGACTTTCCACAATCATTCAACAAATCCAAACTACAAAACCCAAACTTTGAATCACCCAAATCGACAATATGAAGTTATATACCTGAAATTGATGATAGTTCTTTGCTCCCTTTGAGATTCCTCTTCTCTTCTCCATAAAATCGCACCTTCATTTACACACACACACACATACACACTTTCCATCTGATTTTTCTCCCAAATGAAGGAGTCTTCAAACCCGTATTGACCATCTTTTTCTTATTTACAGCTTCAGTCCCTGAAGTTGAGAAAATTAGACTCCAACCACTAACTTGCAAATTTCATTGCAAAAGATTAAATTCCGAGTTATTACACCTTTAAAGAATTCCATCTCCGAAATTCATCAAGCGAAAACTTGTGGGTATTTGTCCTTAATCTCCAATTCGGGTTCCCATGTCGAATTTTCTTCTTTATAAAATCTCTAATACATTTTCACAAGTACTATCTCCTTGTTCCTCAACTTCCTAATTTTTCGATCCACGATCGCTTCCGGCTCCTCCGCATAGTCCAACCTTTCATCAACTTGAATGTCCTCTAAAGGAACCAAAACACCCATATCCGCCAAGCATTTGCGTAAGTTAGACACATGGAATGTGTTATGGATACCTCGAAATTTCCCGTAAATCTAGCTTATAAGCAACCACACCCACTCGCGTCGTTATAGCGAACGACCCTATATATCGAGGGCTCAACTTTCCTATCCTCCCAAAACGTACCACCCCTTTCTAGGGTGAGATCTTCAACATGACGTTGTCACCCACTTGAAATTCAATCGGCTTTCTCCTCCTATCCATGTATGTCTTTTGTCGGCTTTGAGCCACCTTCAATATCTCACGAATATGTCCAATCTTGTCAACGGTGAGTTGGACAATTTTCGGACATGTTAGTGGCTTCTCTCCCACTTCATTCCAACACAAAGGGTTCCTACACTTGCGTCCGTATAACGCTTTATGGTGCCGCTTGAATACTCGCATGATGGCTATTATTGTTAGAGAACTCGATCAATGGCAAGTGCGTCTCCCAAGAACCACCAAAATCGATATCACATGCCCTAAGCATATCTTCCAAGGTTTGAATTGTTCACTCACTTTGCCCATCCGTCTGTGGATGGTACGCAGTGCTTAACTTTTTTTGTGTTCCCAGCTCTCTTCGGAAACTTTCCCCAAATGCCGACGTGAAACGGCTATCACGATCCGATAATATTGACGATGGCACACCATGTCTAGTTAAGATCTCATCGACGTACAACTTAGCTAATTTCTCCATAGGGTACGTCTCCTTGTACGGCAAGAAATAGGCCGACTTGGTGAGACAATCCACTATCACCCAAATAGCGTCATACTCTTTTGGTGTTTAAGGCAATTTAGTAACGAAGTCCATTTTGATATCGTCCCACTTCCATACCGGAATATCCAATGGTTAAAGCTTCCCATACGGTCTTTGGTGTTCTGCCTTGAGTTGCAAACAAGTCAAACATCTTTCCACAAAATGAGCTATATCCTTCTTCATCCCTGGCCACCAATAATATTGTCGCAAATCTCGGTACATCTTGTTTGTACCCAGGTGCCGAGTACCGCAGCCTATGTGCTTCTTCTAACATTTTCTCACGTAAACCACCAAGTTTAGGAACCCACACACGGTCATCCAAACATTTCATACTTTTACTGTTACATACTAACAAAGACACACTTCCCACCATTCTTTCACTCTTTAGGTTTTCTTCTACAAGCGCTACATCTTGAAATTTCTTATTCTCTTCCAAGATAGTAGGTGACGCTTCGACTCTAAAGGCTACTATCTTGGTCACTTCTCCCCCATCCTTTCGGCTAAAAGGCTACTTTTTTCTACTATCTAACGACTATTTTATCGGGTGGTAAAGGATCTCACAGTCATAATCATTCAACAATTCAACCCATATTCTCTGCCTCATATTCAGCTCCTTCTGATCAAACACGTGCTTGAGACTCTTATGATCGATATAAATACGACATTTCACTCCATAAAGGTAATACCGCCATATCTTAAGCGCGAAAACTACCGCCACCAACTCCATCTCGTGAGTAGGGTAGTTTTTTTTGTGATCCTTCAGTTGTCGCGAGGCATACAAAATCACTTTCCTATGTTGCATGAGTACACATCCCAAACCCAGCTTGGTTGCATCACTATAAATTACGAATCCTTCCGTCCCGTCAGGTAAGGATAAAACTAGCGCACCACTCAATTTTTCTTTCAACAAACTAAGTGCCGACACTTGAGCTTCGATCCACACAAACTTGACGTTTTTCTTCGTTAATGAGGTCAATGGTGTCGCTATCTATGAAAAGTGTTGAATGAACTTCCAGTAGTACCCCGCTAAACCCAAGAACCTTCTCAGTTATGACGGTGTTCTCGGCGGTTCCCAGCACTCAATAGCTTCTATCTTTGTCGGATCCACTTTGATTCTGCCTTCGAACACCACGTGCCCTAGAAATTGGACTTCCCGCAACCAAAACTTACACTTTGAAAATTTAGCATAAATCTTCTCATGCTTTAGCAACTCAAACACTAGACGAATATGTCTTTCATGCTCAATTTCCATTCGAGAATAGATCAAAATATCTTCGATGAAGACAATTACACACTTGTCTAACAACGGGCCATACACACGGTTCATCAAATTCATAAACGTTGCTGGAGCATTCATTAAACCCAAAGGCATAACTAAAATCTCATAATGACCATATCTCGTTTGGAAAGCCGTTTTAGGTACATCTTCTTCCCTTGCTTTCAGTTGATGATAACCTGATTGTAGCTCTATCTTCGAAAAATAACTTGCTCCTTGGAGTTGATCAAATAAATCATCTATCCTAGGCAACGGATATTTATTCTTGATCGTTACTGTAACACCCGTAAATTTATCAGGTATGATCTTATAATGTATTAAGATATAAATTAGTTGCATTATGTTTATTTATATAATATGAGTGTGTTATGTTATATACATAAATCCTAGGATGAATATTTGAAGTATTTTGAGAGTGTTTTTAATAGTTAATAAGCCTAGAACTAATTCCTCATTCTCTTTTATTCTGAAATGAAGAAATCAAAAGAAAAGGTTAACGATATCAAGGGATATTAAGGGTAGAAGAGTGAAATTGAAGGAAATAATCAAAAGGTTTCTTTCATTTTCGGATTTTCGTCCACCACTACAAAGGGTTCAATATCGGGCCTGTTCGACAAGAAATCACCGTTGGATCGAGCTGAAATTTTGCAAGTAACTTCCCAACTCAGTTATCTTTGATTTGAACGGTGGAGATATGATGTTAAGGGGCTTAGAGGTGTTTCTCGAAGCAATTACAGTAGCATTTTTTGGGGTTTTCTGGATACAAAAACAGAGAAAACTTCATTTCAGGTCTTGATTTGTAAAGAATTGGCTTCTAGCTTCTTTACAAAACTTGTATTCGTGGGTATGAATTGGCTTATGAGAACAAAGCCAATATATTATGCTCTAAAAAGATGATTCAGATTGAAAGATCGAATGGTGAGGCAATATATGTTTATGGTGAACGACGGTCGGGAGATATTGGGTTGATATCAGTTGTAAAAGCTTGGAAGTGTTAAGGGTTGTTACTCTTATTTAGCATATGTGATCGATACTAAAGAAGAAAGAAAGAAAGAAACTCGAGGATGTTTTTGTAGCTTGTGAGTTCCGAGATGTGTTTCCTGATGACCTACCCGATATGCCACCAAATCGACAGGTTGAGTTTCGTATCGACCTAATTCCAGGGGCGGCACCTATAGCCCGTACTCCTTATCGACTAGAACCCTCTAAAATGAGAGAAATGATGACTCAACTACATGATTTACTCGATAAAGGGTTTATCCGACCTAGGTCTTCGCCTTGGGGAGCTCTAGTACTCTTCGTTAAGAAGAAAGATAGGTCATTAAGAATGTGTATAAATTATCGTGAGTTGAATAAGGTTATAATAAAGAACAAATATCCATTACCCCGTATAGATGACTTGTTTGATCAACTATAAGGTGCATGTTGTTTTTCAAAGATTGATCTCAAGTCAGGGTATCATCAACTGAAAGTACAAGAAGAAGACATTGCCAAAACAACTTTTTCGGATGTGCTATGGACACTATGAGTTTCTTGTAATGCCATTTGGCTTGACGAATGCCCCAACCGCATTCATGGACCTTATGAATCGAGTTTGTCGCCCTTTCTTGGACAAGTTTGTAGTAGTGTTTATTGAGTATATCCTTATTTATTCAAGGAACGAGGATGATCACAAGAAGAACCTTCGCGAAGTATTAGAGCTTTTTAGGTGGAAGCAGCTATATGAAAAGTTTTCCAAGTGCGAATTTTGGTTACCTGATGTTCAATTTCTCGGACATGTAATATCCAAGGATGGGGTTAAAGTTGATCCGGCGAAGATTGAAGCAATTATGAATTGGGAAGCACCAAAGAACCCATTAGAGATTCGTAGCTTTCTTGGTTTAGCATGTTATTATAGAAGATTTATTCCGAATTTTTCGAAGATCTCATCACCATTGACTACTCTAACTAAAATGAATGTCAAATGGGATTGGTCAAGGGCACAAGATAGAGCGTTCGAGACCTTGAAGAAGAAATTGTGTGAAGCTCCTGTGTTATCATTGCCCGAGGGATCAGAGGATTTTGCAGTGTATAGTGATGCCTCGAGATTAGGACTAGGATGCCTGTTAATGCAAAAGGGTAATGTGATTGCATATGTTTCTCGCCAGTAGAAGGAACATGAGAAGAATTATCCTGTTCATGATTTGGAACTTGCAGCTATTGTGTTTGCTTTGAAATTATGGCGTCATTATCTATATGGTAACAAGTGCAGACTCTATACTGATCATAAGAGTTTGAAATACATTTTTGATCAAAAGGAGCTGAATATGAGGTAATGTCGTTGGTTGGAGTTAATTAAGGACTACTATTGCAAAATCTTGTACCATCCTGGTAAAGTAAATGTTGTGGCAGATGCCTTGAGTCGTAAAGAACGTTGTGGGACAATGTTAGCTCGCTATGAACGAATCGAGATGAGGTCAAGTTTGTTGGAACGAATCAAAATGTCTCAAATAGAAGCTTTACAAGAAAATAATTTGGAAAGTGAGATTATGGTGAAGCAACAACGTCTTTTACAGGAAGAAAGTCGAGGGATAAAATTGTGTAAAGGACAACTTTGGGTGCCTAAGCTTGGTGGAAATAGAGACACTATACTTGAAGATGCACACAAATCCAGATATTCTATTCATCCAGGAAGCACAAAGATGTACCAAGACTTGAGGATGCACTATTGGTGGCCGGTAATGAAGTTAGATATAACTTGGTATGTAGAGCAATGCATGACTTGTTCACAAGTTAAAGCTGAGCACGAGAAACCTTATGGATGCCTTCAACCTTTAGAGATTCCCGAGTGGAAATGAGAGCATGTTACCATGGATTTTGTCCGGTTTGCCAAAGACGTTAAAAGGTTACGACGCCATTTGGGTGGTCGTTAACAGGTTAATGAAAAGTGCTCACTTTTTAGCTATGAAAGAGTCATGGTCGATGGATAGACTTGCGAAATTGTATATTGATGAGATAGTATCAAGGCATGGAGTTCCTCTATCTATTGTATATGAAATACACAATCGTTTTACTTCTAGGTTTTGGGAGGGACTTTAAAGATAACTGGGTACGAGAATAAACTTGGGTACCGCGTATCATCCCCAGACAGATGGTCAGAGTAAGCAGACTATTCAAACATTAGAAGATATGTTGAGATCATGTGTAATGGACTTTGAAGGAAGTTGGGATTCTCATTTGCCGCTCATGGAATTTTCACATAATAATAGCTATCAAACGAGTATACATATGGCTCCGTTTGAGGCATTATATGGTTGAAAATGTCAAACTCTAGTATGTTGGCTCGAAGTGGGTAAAAAACAGTTTGCGGGTCCAGAGATTGTTCAAATAACAACTGAAGTAAAAATTATTAGAGGAAGATTGAAGGCAGCTCAAGATAGGCAGAAAAGTTATGCAGATAAAAAGAGAAGGTTTGTAGAATTTCAAATTGGGGATCGAGTCTTTATTAGGTATCCCCATGGAAGGGAATCATTCGTTCTGGTAAACGTGGGAAACTCAGTCCTCGTTTCCTTGGACCATTCACAAGCTTACAGATTAGACATTCCGCCTGAGATGTAGGACATTCACCATACGTTTCATGTGTCTTATTTATGCAAGTGTTTGGCCAAAGACGAAAACGCCATTCCAATGTATGAAATCTAGATTGATGATAAGATTAGATTTACAGAAGAGCCTGAAGCTGTACTTGAAAGAAAGACAAAGAAGTTACGAAACAAAGAATGTCTGAAACCAACTTGGGAACCTGAGAATGAAATTCGAAAGCAATATCCTCAATTATTCATGTAGCTGGATTTCGGGGACAAAATCTTTTTCAAGGAGGAGGGAATTATAACAGCCGTAAATTTATCAGGTATATTCTTGTAATGTATTAAGATAGGAATTAGCTGCATTATGTTTATGTATATAACATGAGTGTGTTATATTATATACGTAGATCCTAAGATGAATATTTGAAGTATTTGAGGTGTTAAGTATTTTGAGAGTTTTTTTTATAGTTAATAAGCCAGAAACTAATTCCTCATTCTATTCTGGAATGAAGAAAACAAAAGAAAAGGTTAAGGATATCAAGGGAGATTAAGGGTAGAAGAAAACCCAAGAAAAAGTAGAGTGAAATTGGAGGAAATAATCAAAAGGTTTCTTTCATTTTCGGATTTTCATCCAGCATTGCAGAGGGTTCAATATCGGGTATGTTCGACAAGAAGTCACCGTTGGATCGAACTGAAATATTGCAGGTAACTTTCCAACTCATTTATCTTTGACTTGAACGGTGGAGATATGATTTTAAGGAGTTTAGAGGTGTTTCTCGAAGAAATTACAGTAGCCTTTTTTTGGGGTTTTCTAGAGACGAAAACAGAGAGAAAACTTCATTCCAGGTCTTGATTTCTAAAGAATTGGCTTCTTACTTCTTCACAAAACTTGTTCACAATATGGATGGAACAACATACTAAAAACTTAAGAGATTTGGTGGAGTTCTCTTTGGATAATTGAAGGTATGTTTGCAATCCAAGAAATTTAGTCATATTTGAGATATTTGAGATATTTTTGGTTTTGAGTTGAGTATTGGAAATTTCAGATTTTGTTTTGGTAAATATATGTTCATATGCGTGTATAAGTTGGTATATGATTAATCGATTTATGCTTATGAGAACTCTATTTGACTATTTAGGGTTTACATGAGGATTCATGAATGGTGAAATATTGAAAGTTGCATGTCATTTTGATGATTTTGACAATAGAATCATATTTATGTCTTAGAGTTTTGAATTTAGCTTGAAAGGAATTGGAATAATGTATTGAAACGAGTTGGTAATAGAATTTATTCGTGAGATGATTTATAGGTCGAAGACTTACACGTTAAAGTTCGATGAAAAGGGGGAGGGGTCGGATCATCATACACCCATAAGGTGAGTTTGAGCTTTATAAAAGAAATGGATATATATGTATAGAGGGAGGTTCAGGAGAAAACGCTAAAAAAAGAGAAAATTGAATAACAACCTAAGAGCCCGCCATCTGGACGGTATTTTTTTTATGTATCAATGCATATATATGCATTAGTGCATATGCACAAATGCATACAAGCGATTGGAGCTCCTTTTTTCTATGCATCAATGCATAAATATGCATTAGTGCATATGCACAAATGCATGTTAGGGCATACTGTCCAGATGGCGGCCTTCCAGGGTGTTCTTCAGTTTTCTTTTTTTTTAGCGTTTTCTCCTGAACCTCCCTCTATATGTACATGTATATATACATATATATACATGTATATATACATATATATATACATGTATATATACATACATAGAGGTTGGTTCATTTAGAAACTTTATCTAGGGTAGAAACTTAGAAACTTTATCTAGGGTAGAAACTTAGAAACTTTGGCAAATCAATATAAAAAATAATTTTTTTCATGATTTTTTTTCATCAAATGTTATGATTTAAGATATTATTGCACATATATTTGTTTCATAATGTAATAGTTTCACGTGTATTTGTTTTTTCTAAGTTGAAAGTTTCTCATATATTTTTTAGAAAAAGTTTTATATGTATTTGTTTCATAATGTAAAAGTTTTACATGTAACTTTTTCACAAGGTGAAACAAATAATATCTTAAATCATAGCATTTGATGAAAAAAATCAATGAAAAAAAATTATTTTTTATATTGATTTGCCAAAGTTTCTAAGTTTCTACCCTTCGTAAAGTTTCTAAATGAACCAACATCTACATATATATACATGTATATATATATATATGTATTTGTTTTGCTAAGAATCAAAGGATTTACAATTTATATCCTACTTGTTGTATAGTTGATATAAACTTAGATATGTTGAATTGTGAAAGCATGCTTAATTAGTTATAATAAACATATGGGATATGTTTAATTGTGATGCATTTTGTTATCATGAAATAGAACGTGGGGCATTCATTTAAAGATGGTTACGGTATAGGGCTGGGAGCCTAGTTGGACTATCATGCATAGGCCCGGGGGGCCATACAAACACTTATGTACGTACATTGACCTGGGAGGTCACAACATGCCAAAGTTTGTCAACAATATGGATGAATTGTTTCGTGATTTTTCATCAACCTGTTATGGTAGGATTCCTCTATTTGTAGGTCCATGATGTAATTATGAGTATAAAACTAATACGATGAATTGGTTGAATGAACTTGACATATATATGTGTTACATTATACTGCACAAATATGACATAGGATGCATAAGTAAAAATTTTATAACTTTATTTAGTATATGTGCATATACATCGTGATTGTGTTTATTGTTGAATTGCTCATAACTCAGTAGACGCAAGTCTAAGTTATTTTAGTGTCATTGTATAAACTCTTTCTATACCTATACACTCTTGTAGACTCCTTTGAGACCAACACCATGGTCGGGTACACACTTCCCGTCAATTGATTAAATATAGTTATGCAATCAATATATCATTCATTTGATTAATTAAACACACGAGGGGAACTGACCTAGATTACCAAGCCTAGAATGCTCGCTTTAGACTATGATCACACTAACCGAACGCCTGAATTGAATCAATTAAAGTACGAGTTATTGACCAAATTATACTCTCAAATATCCCATTATTAAACCCCTAAAACTAGAACACCACTTAACACCCCCAATTGCCTTTTTAGCAAAAACTCAAAATCGGCAAAACAGCGAGTCACGCGGTTTGCCGTGCGACTTTCAGGCCGCGGTAAAAGTTGCGAGACTCACTGAGTTCCCTGTACTTTTCCTACTCGGACAACAAACCTTAAAATCTTCATTTTAGTAATTCCTAATCCAAAAATTGGTATGAGACTAGCCCCAAACTCGAATATGTTAACCCTCAAGTTCAAGCAACTCATTTAATGCACTAATTTCATGGATTACACTTACACATGGATGAATATAAGGTCCCAAAAGCTTCAACAAAGGAAAAACAAGGCAAGAAAGGTGATTATTATACCTGAAATTATTCCTTGCTTACTAGTTTCCTCCTACTTCTCTTCCTCTATTCCTTTCTCACAAAGAATTGCAACTTGACAACACACACACACACACACACACACTCTTCATCCGTTTATCCTCCAAATGAGAAGGGTTTTCCAGCCCTTAATGGCCCAAATTTACACTTTCGGTCCTTATAGATTGGAAATTAAGTCTTATCTCTACCTCCTTTGATAATTTATTACATTTAACAGGTTTTCTGGTTATTACATAATGGAACAAACGGCTAGAGGAACAACACACTAAAAACCAATTTGTAATAGAACATGTTGACACTTGGCATCAGAGATTTTTGTAACAAACGTAATGGAAAATAAATCAGAATGCTAAATAGTTCATATACATAAATTAGTACTTGGGCAACAGGTCATAAGTTAGATTTAGTTAAAGAAATCAGATGACAAAAGGCCAAGAAAATCATAATAAAAGGCAAGCAAATACTAAATCTTGAATCCTAATAACGAAAAAAGATTAAATAATAAACTCAAGAACCCTAAATCAAATAATAATCAACAAATAGAAAACTAATAAATAACAAATAACACATATAAATCTATAAAATAATAAAATGCAAATAAAAAGTTCTAAAAGAAATAGTGATTTATCATTTTAATAACATTATATTTATAACACACAAAATAGAGAAACAATTTGACTCCAGTTAGGTTAGAGCTTGAAAGTTAGGGGCATTAGAGTTCAGTTTTTTTTGGAAGAGTGTCATAGGCTATAATCAGATTAATCCCAAAAAATGTGACCGGAAGAAATCGGTCATGATAAATAAAGTGACCACAATTGTTGTGTACGTCTAGAATCAAACCCTAGGAAGATGTGATATTCTATCACATTCCCCATGGCCTCAAACACTACGCCACTACACTTGTGATTGACATTAGATTTTAATTGATGGGGCCTTTAAGCAATTTCAGCTAAAATTATTTTTTTTCACCACTTTCATTTAGAAAAACACAATTAGTTTTTGGGGTCAAGTGCCCCTTACCATCCCCCCTTGCATGAATTCATAGGGATCAAACTTGTTATTTATTTCTCTTTGAGTTAAAATGGTCGGATCAAGTTGATAATGTTGACATTTTTGCGATTGTTTTATTTTTTTAATTTGTTATTATATTAATTGTGTACTCTAAACATGAAAATGGGCTCCGACCCATCAAGGAACCCGGTCCACCAGGCCTTAGGATCCCTGTTTGTCTTAAATCGAGGATGAGACCGGTGACGAGTATTGCACTCCCGCTCCTTACCCATTATGTATATTAATTGATAAATTATATATATATATATATATATTATTTATTTTAACTAAATCGATAGTTTATAATTTCTTATTTCTTAACTAGCTTTAGAATCTAAAGTAATTATTTTAACAATTGGGAATTTAATTAAAATAGTCTTTTTTTTGAAAAAAATGTTACCCAAATAGCCATTTTCTTTTTAAGTTACTAAAATAGCCCAAAACCCCACGAAATACAAGAATTCGTGGGCTTCTACAAAAAAATACAATACCCTACGTGAGGTCTGGGGTATAAAATGAAAATTAATTTTACATAAAATACCCCTCTACCCAATGTGGATTGAAAATCATTTTTATTATAAATTTATATTTTTTTACCTTACAGTTAGTTAATAAATTATTTTAAATCCTTTCTTTTTTAATTTTCGTTTAACACATTTATCACATTAACATATATAATCGTATATCAATAAAAACACGTTTAAACAATACGTTTTTATTTTAACAAGTTACACCATTATAATCGTCTCGTCAATACCCTCGAAATAAGTCCAATATTGAATATTTTTTGATTTAATTATATTACTATATATTATATAGTACAAAAAAATATTTGATATATTGTAATTTATCGTAATACATTTTGTATACAAAATATGTACGAATTCGAAGGTGTAATAACTCCCATAAAAACTATCTGAATTAATATGAGGTAAATTTGGGACACATCGTACATTTTTTCGTATTTTGAATACAAATGTATTACGATAAATTACAATATGGTTTACTTAATATATCAAATATACAAAATATTTGATAAATTACAATATATTTTGTATGGTTTGCATTTGTATATTTCATATTTTGTATACAAATGTATTACGATAAATTACAATATATCAAATACTTAGTATATATAATTTATAATAATATAACTAAATCTAAAAATATTCAATATTGGCTCATTTCGAAGGTATTGACGAGCCGATTATAAGAGAAATTTGCTCAAATAGCCATTTTAGGAACTTAAATTTATAAAATAGCCATTCAGTACGCCAAATAGAGGTACGCCATGGCGTACTCAACATATTTCAGGATGTTTTTGCATTTTAGTCCTTCAGTACGCCAAACACAGTTTCGCCATGGCGTACTGAAGGACTAAAATGCAAAAACATCCTGAAATATGTTGAGTACGTCATGGCGTACCTCTATATGGCGTACTGTATGACTATTTTATAAATTTGAGTTTCTGAAATGGTTATTTGAGCAAATTTCTCCGATTATAATGATGTAAGTTTTTAAAATAAAAACGTATTTTTAAACCTATTTTAATTGATATACGATTATATATGTTAATATGATAAGGGTGTGAAATGACAAATTAAAAAAGAAAGAACATAAAGTAATTTATTAACTAACTGTAATAGTAAAAAAATATAAATTTATAATTAAAAATTGATTTTCAACCCACACCAAACGATGGGTAGAGGGGTATTTTATGTAAAAATAGTTTTCATTTTAAACTCCAAACCTCACGAAATCGTAGAGTATTATATTTTTTGTAGAAGGCAAAATTATTGTATTTTGTGGGGTTTTGGGCTATTTTGGTAAACTAAAAGACAGAATGGCTATTTAGATAATATTTTTTCAAAAAAAAATACTATTTTAATTAAATTCCCATAATAATTTGGATGTCAACTCAAAATACAATTACTCGATATGTTTTGGGTATTCTTGATATGGTTTTGGATATAACTTGATATGTTTTGGTACACGTGATGTGAGGTTAAGTTTTTTTTGGGTTAAATTGAATTTATTTTGGTTTTATTAATTATTATATGTTGATGTGATTTTATTTGAAGCAAATTATATTTATTTTTATTTTTGGTTTATTGAAAATATGTGAGATTTAAACATGTGTAATCTCTCACATATTTGATTTAAAATAGCTTACATAAATGTGAAAAAAAATCCCCATTTCTCCGTCGAGAATGGGGATGAGGATGTGATCAAATTTCCCAGGGATGGGGAGGGGGACGGGGATTGAGTTCCCCGTCCTATTCTCATGCCTAGTGTACTAATGTTATAAAACGCAATGTAAAATCTAAATAAATGTACGAATGTGAAGTACAAACTACAAGAGTTGTGGCGTAGTGGTTGAGGTTCTGGGAATGTGGTGGAATATCCCATCTGCCTAGAGTCACATCCAAGTTTACACAATAATTATGGCCACTAAGTTTATTAGGGTTGATGTCTTGCAGTAATAATTTATCGGGATTAGATATGCCTGAGACACCTTTCCAAAAAAAGTTATTTTAACTAAACGACATCATTCAATTCTAGTACATTTCAAGTTCATACTTAGAAAAGAAGAATAATATTTTTTGATATATGCTTCTGGTGCTCCGAGTATTGAATCTAGGAGCCATCTTTTAAATTATGCGTCTACCTTGTGGTTTGAAGAAATTATGTTCCTGATTAAAAAAATTGAAATCGGGCTATATGATTTTGTTACACAACGAGTTCCTTCCCCTAAGTTGGTTAAAAAAATAGTTTAAACAGTTATTTGCTTAAGCATTTTGATATTTTACATTTCCCCTCTTTTTCTATTTAAATTATATATATATATATATATATATGTGTGTATGTGTTAGGCTCAAACGAGAAACACAAAAAAGTTGACTGAAATAAGCAATTTTAATCACTAGTTAAAAAACTTGAGTTCATTCATATTATTTTATAGAGAGAATCTTGTAGAGAGAATTATTAATCAATAATTCAATACACATACGACTTGAAGATTCAATCTATTGTTCTTCTTTATTGCATTGTTATCTGATCATACTGAGATTATCAATTGTTTTATTTGTGGAAGTCATTTTAGATCTTGTTTATGAGATTAAAGTAAACAAACTGTTCTGATACCACTTGTTGGTCATGGAAAGTGATGACTTACACTAGAAGTGTTTGTAAGGGGGGGGGGGACTTGAATATAAACAAAACAAAATTTGTACTTTCTAATTCTTTCTTTTATATTTTGTGTAAAAACAAAGAATTACAGATTTTTTGGGAAGTTAGGAAGGTAAGACTTGTGATTCTAAACAATCTTACTGTTACAAATTTGCTAAACTAAAAGAGAGGAAAAGGAAATTATCTTTCAAATCCGAAGAACTAAGGAAGTTCTTCAAAGGATGGCGACAATTTTACTTCAGAAACACTTACAAGGATGTTCTTTGAAAACGGGTGAGTAGTGTTGAATGACAAGGGTGACTATTTATAACAACTATTACACTAAATTCTTAATATCCAACTTTAATGTGTGTCTTCTTCTGATTAGTTGATCCATGTTTTATTTCAACCTATGAGTTTGATGTAGACAATTTGTTGACTTACTCCATCCTTTTATATGCCGAGGGAACAGTAAAGCAAGTAAAGTACCAATACAATGGTTTGCTTATGCTAACATGTTGTACATGTTTTCATATCAAGAAGGAAGTAAGATGGTTGGTGAGCCAAACTTGTTGTCCAAGTTTGTACTTCAAGATTTGGATTGCAAGTAGTAGTATTTGTTAGCCTACTAGTTGACTTTATCTTGTATTGATCTTGTTTTTTTGGCTAGATGACAAATCAATCCGCTTTGGTAATGATCTTGACCTCATTTCAACTAGTCTTCAATTTTGTTGAATATATTATGATCTTGGATCAATACAGATAGTGATAAGACTTTTACATGTAAAAAGCCTACCTTTTTCTATATCTGAAGTATAAGCTATAAATCATATTTACCATCAATAGAACTTTAGGAAGGTGCTACATCAAATACTGACTAAGAGTTGGTAAAACTAGAGACTTTTATCCAATAGAGGAATGAGTCAGATTAGGATATAATGAAAGTCTTGATGACAATCAACTGTGTAGAGATAGATCCGATGGGTGATATATCATAAACCTAAAACAATAGTATTAGATGATACCAAACGGATAATATCCGATGAGTGAAGTCCATCGTATATGTACCTTATGGAACAAGGTAAACAAGAATATTTCTTTCTAAGTGTTTGATCAGATATTATGAGTATTTTTTTTATCAAATCTTATGATTGAAACTTACATTACATATATAAACAATCATATTCACAAGCTAATTCAGCAGTGTATGTTTTTACAAACAAAAAGTATTCTAATAATAAACATGATCGATTCACAAGTTTTTAAACTAACATGAGGCATTGTGTGACGACGAGGCCAAGACTCAAGCCTTAGAAGAATGACGAAGCCAAGTTGTTTTTCAACACATGACTTATGATGATAAAACTCTATATCGTATATAATATTACACCCAATAAACGTACATTTTCTACTATTATCAACGAGTCAATGATATTAAACAATTGAAATTATATGATATATTAAAAACTAATAAATAAGACATTAAAAGGTAAGAAAATCAAATATCCCGTTACAAAATTAGACCATCATGTGCCACATGCTTAACATGCCGTAAGATACAAGTCTTGAACTACGGCAAGCTACGACAATTGTTATGACGAACCTTTTAAAACATTGTGAATTCCATATTTATCTCATTCACGTGAGTTTCAATTTCAATTGTTATATTCACAAACAATTGTATATTACACCCGAAATTGCCAATGTTATTCGGTTAAAAGAAGTCCCGAAAAAAATCATATTAATGTGGACATTTGTGACAACTGTCAAAATTCGAGCTTTCAGATTAGCTTTTATTAAGTTTATTAGTGTTTATATAGTTTAATTATAAAAATAGGAGTTAGTTGGTTTAGAATGACCGAAAAATCTCTAGCATTTCTGGTAGTCACTTAAAATGTCCGGTTCCGACCCGTAACTGTCTGAAACGTCCAATACAGTGCCAAATGCTCTAATTTATACCCAATTTATATAAAATATATAGTTTTAGTATTTTTATTATAAAACTTTTATTTTTATTTGAAACTAACCAAAATCGGCTAACAAAGTTGAGAAAAAGGCCAAAATTGAGAAATTGGACTTCAAATCTCACATTTTGGGCTTAATTTATATAAATAAAAAAATAAAAAAATAAAAAAATTTAAACTTGGGTTGGGCCCCGTTCTACCCCATATATAATATTTTTTTTTCTCCAAACACTTCATTTTTGCAATTCAAATTCAAACACCTCTCTCTCTCTCTCTCTAGAACTTAAAAGACATAATTATCTCTCTCTTTTCCCTCACTTTCTCTTCTTCTTCATCACAAATTCCAACCATTTTCTAATTAAAAATCCATCATATTAGCAAGATTTCTTGCAGATATTGAGCTTCATTCATCACTCAAGTAAGTAATAACATCATCTCTTTCTTTTCTTACCATTTTTGGGTGAAAAATCCACCATTTCTTGCATTTTAAGTATCATTCTTCTAACCTCTGAATTTTCTAAGTTTTATGGAGAGATTATACACCAAAACATGTAAAATGTTAAATGATGGTGACAACCTATGATCCAAACAATAAAACACAAGAAAATAGGGGAAAATCATGATTTTATGTGTTTTTGAACAACAATGGTGATTTTTGGTGCTAAGAGATTTTATGCATGTGCATAAATTGTTCATTTCTTGCAAATAATATATTCTAATATCTTGAATCTTCTTTCTACAAGTTTATTTAGTGAGTTGGGGTTCTAATCCAAGTGGTCTCACTAAAAAACATTGAGTTTTGATCCCCCAAATGCTCATATCAAGATGCATGTGCATCTGAAAGTTCAACAATAGGCAAATCCTACTTTGAACGACCATAACTCTTTGAATACTCATCCAAATTACTTGATTTTTCTTCTGAAAGTTAATTTAATGAGTTATCTTTCAAATGTCACTGATTTCATTAAAAAATATGGTTATTTGAGGTTCCAACTAATTGAAACAAAATGAGTGTGCAAACTGTCAACCAATGACAGATTTGTGCATGCATGTTCAAATGGCCATATCTCTTTCAAAACTCAATGAAAAAGGATGATTTTTCTTTTAAGAGTTAGTTTTATGAGTTATATTCAGTTTCCAAGTGGAATCACTTAAAAATATGGAGTTTTGACCCTCCAAACACCTCAAATACTTTAGGTGTGCAATCTGTGAAACCACTAGCAGCTAAACTCTACTTTGTATGTTAGTATCTCCTTTGTTATTTGCCTTTAATGCATGATTCTTCTTCTAAAACTTTCTTTTATGAGTCAGGATTCATATGAATCCAGTTTCATTAAAAAATATGAAGGTTTGAGGCATTAACCAATTTATTAAAGTTAAGTGTGCAATCTGTCAGCTAATGACAGAATTGTGCATGCAACTTTGTAGTGCCATATCTCCTTCATAACTTCTTCAAAATCCGTGATTCGTATCTCAAAAGTTTCCTTTATGAGTAATGATTCCAATCCAACTGGAAATTCTAGAAAATACTGAGTAGAACTCCTCAAATGAGTGATTTTATGTCTAGTTGATTGATATTAGACGTACAATATATTATAAGCTTGAGCTTAGTAAGTAGAATTAGATCGGAATTAGTAATAGAAATCTGATCGAAACTCAATTTGAAAAATTGTGTTTTAGATCAATGCCTCCAAGAAGACAAAATCCCGATGTTGCACGATTGGTATCCGAACAGCTCATGGCGGCGCTACCAGGTATTGTTAGCCAAGTAGCAGCTGGTTTAAACGCAAATCAAAATAACAACCAGGGATCTGGAGACAGGGGATGTACGTATAAATCCTTTAGGAGTTGTAATCCTAAAGAATTCCACGGAACCGAGCTTTCAAAATTCGAGCTTTCAGGTTAGTTTCTATTAAGTTTATTAGTGTTTATATATTTTAATTTTAAGAATAGGAGTTAGTTGGTTTAGAATGGCCGAAAAATCTGTAGCATTTCCGGTAGTCGCTTAAAATGTCCGGTTCCGACCCGTAACTGTCTGAAACGTCCAATACAGTGCCAAATGCTCTAATTTATACCCAATTTATATAAAATATATAGTTTTAGTATTTGTATTATAAAACTTTTATTTTTATTTGAAACTAACCAAAATCGGCTAACAAAGTTGAGAAAAAGGCTAAAATTGAGAAATTGGACTTCAAATCTCACATTTTGGGCTTAATTTATATAAATTAATAAAATTTAAACTTGGGTTGGGCCCCCTTATGGCCGCCCCCCCCCCTCTCCTACCCCATATATAATTTTTTTCTTTTCTCCAAACACTTCATTTTTGCAATTCAAATTCAAACACCTCTCTCTCTCTCTCTAGAACTTAAAAGACATAATTACCTCTCTCTTTTCCCTCACTTTCTCTTTTTCTTCATCACAAATTCCAACCATTTTCTAATTAAAAATCCATCATATTAGCAAGATTTCTTGCAGATATTGAGCTTCATTCTTCACTCAAGTAAGTAATAACATCATCTCTTTCTTTTCTTACCATTTTTGGGTGAAAAATCCACCATTTCTTGCATTTTAAGTATCATTCTTCTAACCTCTGAATTTTCTAAGTTTTATGGAGAGATTATACACCAAAACATGTAAAATGTTAAATGATTGTGATAATCTATGATCCAAACAATAAAACACAAGAAAATAGGGGAAAATCATGATTTTATGTCTTTTTGAACAACAATGGTGATTTTTGGTGCTGACAGATTTTTTGCATGTGCATAAATCGTCCATTTCTTGCAAATAATATATTCTAATATCTTGAATCTTCTTTGAATCATTTTTACATGTCCAAAATGCATCAAATTTGGTCACAATCACCATAACCCAGTACCATATCACATCAAAAAATATGGGAAGCTATGTCATTTTGGAAGTCTCTACATTTTGATCATTTTGAGTACTACAAGTTTCTATCCAGAAGTGAAATTCTGGAATTTCTTGATTTTAACAATTATTGATCATTTGATGGTTTATAACACAACTTACGGTATAAATTACTATATTAACGAGCATAGGTGCATTATGTATAATTGGACTATAGACAATCAAGTTGGATGCATGTGGACATTTATAAGCTTAAGACTTATTCACCTCCATAAGTAGTTTTAGATCCATAAATGATGGTTTTTGGGCATTTCTCTTTGTTAGGGAATCGGTACGCCTTTGGGTGAGGATCATATCGTGCTTCGGAGTAGTGGAGCTTTGCACAAAGGTGAGTATTCACGGCCCCTCTTTTAAATGTTTATTGCGTTTTGGGGTGTAAAGCATATTGATTTAAAAGAAAGTGAAATGATTTATATGATTGAATGAAAATTATATAAATTGTTATGATGAGCAAATTGATAATTTACAAATGATATGTTGAGTTATGTGAAGTCCCCGTGTTACACTACTATTTAACTCTGTTTATTTGAGCCGATGATATTTGTGGATAGCGCTATTTGGTTGACATACCCACCTAACTGGCAAGTAGGGGTGCACTTTATCAATTAAGAATGCTCTACACATGTGGACTTTAGGTCCACCGCTGAGGTAGTTCGTGGGGCGTAGAATGTTGTTTAGGTTTAGTAGTGGCTCAATAATTAATTATCAGGTGTAAAAGTAATTTGCATATTTGCTCATAAAAATTGAAATGTTTAGTATTGATGCGAACTTCTGCTTCGCTATTTCTATACCTTGCATATAAAATGTTTTGTGCATACGAAAAACCTGTGAACTCACCAACTCTTTGTAGTTGACACTTTGTTTTAACATGCTTTACAGGAAGTTAAGAAGGTAACTGATCCAGCTTAGTTTATTTTTGGGGAACACCAATCAAGATTTATATGTATCTTTTTAGTTTGATGTAATTTGTTTGTTAAGACAAAGTTGTCGAATTATAAACTTTTAAACTGTAAACGTTGATGTTTTATTTTTGAATGTATAGTTGGTGTTTATATTCCTATTGTTGTGAAACCTAGAACTGTCGTACCTCGTATTTCCGCTTTAGTGGGGTGTGACAGACTTGGTATCAGAGCCTTAGGTTATAGAGAACACCGGTTTTCTAATAAAAACCATGCACTATAACCAAAATTTTATTTTCTTAGATGAACTTAAAAATTTTAAAAAAAACCTACTACTAGTATAACTACAATAAGCATCGTTCTAGCATATTATAATTAGGCAGAGCCTGATCACTTATGTCTAAATATGGTATGAGTAAGAAGGGACTTGGACTAGTTATACTAAAAATTAGCATAGATCGGGAAAACTTCTTAATTAAAAAAAAAATAGCATGAGTTCGCATGAGTATTATAAGATGTTTCTAACGATTATAAAATCTTTCTTTATTTTTTTTTATTTCCACAGTATCATGTCATCGTCCGAAAATTCCCCAGATGAGTCTGGTTATGTCACTGGTCGAGTTAGGAGGACTGACCCGACCCACGAAGAATACGATCCTTCTGAGCACAGTCACGACAAGGATACTGCTGATTCCTCTGCTCGATCACTTCCTACTATGCATGTACCTTCACCTACTGGCGAGGGTACATCGCGAGGACCAAGGACAATCAGAACCGCTCGAAAGCGCGTTCTCCCTGTCAGAAGAGTAACTTTCACGGTTCCTTCCGTACCTTCGAAAGAACCATCCCAATCGCGATCCAGGTCGCGAAGTGTGACTCCTCCTCCACCCGCAGTTGGAGTACCTGTGCCCCGGCCACAAGGAATGACCGCAGCGGAAAACTACTGGGTCACGGGTATGGCCAACGAGGTACATACTCATCGGCTGATGTTCGACCATTATCGGCAATCCATAGACGACATCATAATGGTCTTGCACACACATGACGAGTTTACGAATAGAGTCATGGAGGTTGCCCTTGAGGCTAGGTTGGCGGTTCGGAGGATGCACACTTACCTAGAATGGGTGATAGGAGCTCTGGTGATCCTATTAGGAATATTGATTTGGTTGGTGATGCATTAGTAAACCTGTTTAGGCAAAGCTTTTGGATTAAAAACACTTTTATTTCGGTCTTGTTTATTTGAAGTTTTAAACAATTTGCTATCTTTTGGGATTTGTATTTTAAAACTTGTGATGAATGCTATGTGTTATGCTTATGAAAGATTTCCATGTTTCATTGTATATTTCTTGATTTTATGTCTAGTTGATTGATATTAGACGTACAATATATTATAAGCTTGAGCTTAGTAAGTAGAATTAGATCGGAATTAGTAATAGAAATCTGATCGAAACTCAATTTGAAAAATTGTGTTTTAGATCAATGCCTCCAAGAAGACAAAATCCCGATGTTGCACGATTGGTATCCGAACAGCTCATGGCGGCGCTACCAGGTATTGTTAGCCAAGTAGCAGCTGGTTTAAACGCAAATCAAAATAACAACCAGGGATCTGGAGACAGGGGATGTACGTATAAATCCTTTAGGAGTTGTAATCCTAAAGAATTCCACGGAACCGAGCTTTCAAAATTCGAGCTTTCAGGTTAGTTTCTATTAAGTTTATTAGTGTTTATATATTTTAATTTTAAGAATAGGAGTTAGTTGGTTTAGAATGGCCGAAAAATCTGTAGCATTTCCGGTAGTCGCTTAAAATGTCCGGTTCCGACCCGTAACTGTCTGAAACGTCCAATACAGTGCCAAATGCTCTAATTTATACCCAATTTATATAAAATATATAGTTTTAGTATTTTTATTATAAAACTTTTATTTTTATTTGAAACTAACCAAAATCGGCTAACAAAGTTGAGAAAAAGGCTAAAATTGAGAAATTGGACTTCAAATCTCACATTTTGGGCTTAATTTATATAAATAAATAAAATTTAAACTTGGGTTGGGCCCCCTTATGGCCGCCCCCCCCCCTCTCCTACCCCATATATAATTTTTTTCTTTTCTCCAAACACTTCATTTTTGCAATTCAAATTCAAACACCTCTCTCTCTCTCTCTAGAACTTAAAAGACATAATTACCTCTCTCTTTTCCCTCACTTTCTCTTTTTCTTCATCACAAATTCCAACCATTTTCTAATTAAAAATCCATCATATTAGCAAGATTTCTTGCAGATATTGAGCTTCATTCTTCACTCAAGTAAGTAATAACATCATCTCTTTCTTTTCTTACCATTTTTGGGTGAAAAATCCACCATTTCTTGCATTTTAAGTATCATTCTTCTAACCTCTGAATTTTCTAAGTTTTATGGAGAGATTATACACCAAAACATGTAAAATGTTAAATGATTGTGATAATCTATGATCCAAACAATAAAACACAAGAAAATAGGGGAAAATCATGATTTTATGTCTTTTTGAACAACAATGGTGATTTTTGGTCTTTGTGATTTTTGCATGTGCATAAATCGTCCATTTCTTGCAAATAATATATTCTAATATCTTGAATCTTCTTTCTACAAGTTTATTTAGTGAGTTGGGGTTCTAATCCAAGTGGTCTCACTCAAAAAGATTGAGTTTTGACCCTCCAAATGCTCGTATCAAGATGCATGTGCATCTGAAAGTTCAACAGTAGGCAAATCCTACTTTGAACGACCATATGTTGATCATAACTCCTGTTAAAAGATTTGAATATGATTCATTTTCAATACTTAGTGAAATTCCATTTGATAAGCTACTGTTCACATTCAGCGATAGCACACGCTGATAACCATCAGCGATAACTGAAGATCAAGGAACAACAAACTTACCACTGAAGATCTGAAGATCAACTATCACACCAGAAGACCATTCAGCAAAAGTCAAAGACTCTAGCTGAAGAAAGAGATAATCAGCTAAGTGAACTGAAGCGGTTCAGCGATAGCAACGATTGTCTATTCAAAGTGTGAAGTCTTGTGAAGCCTCAGCGATACTGAAGTTCATCCTTGAAGATTCAATATCAGTGATCAAATGAAGCTTCCCTTGCAAGATTAAAGATTGATCTTATCCTCGATGCACAAAAGTCAAACCTAGAACCATGTCAGAAAAGGACGTACGACTTGTCTCTTATGTCCCCATCATATCTGATATGGTACTGTTCATATTCGCCAAAAGCATGGTTGTCTTATTGACAAGGACAAGCTTCCTATCTAAGCTTGACACGTGGCATGTATCTTTTATCTTGCTTTAAAGGCAAACGGGTATAAATAAGATGGAGATATCTTCTTCATCTTAATGCATGCTTTTATCTAACCTATACCCTCTTTATTCTTTCATTCATCTTCTTGTGCATCAAACTTAGTGTTTCTTAGTTACAATAGAATAGGTGTTAAACTTGTTCTTATTCCGCTTGTAACTGTAAATTTGTTTATTTTCAATAAACTCATTTAAAAACCAAAATCTGTGTGTGTTTGTATTCAACCCCCCCTTCTACAAACTGTTCTCTCTTGATTGAACTCTTGTAGACCCTTTAGGGACCAAAAAGTGGTATCAGAGTAGTGTTTGCTACTTAAATCTTTAAAATATTTTTTTCTTAAAACTATTTTAAAATGTCAAACCCCAATACAAACTACAATGATAATGGATCTTTAGCTAAACCTCCAAGATTTAGCCATGATAATTTTCCATTGTGGAAGGAAAGAATGTCTCTATTTCTAGAGGGATCTGATCCAAAGATTCCCTACTATCTAGAAAATGGACCATTTGTTCCTACAACAATAGTAGCTAGTGTTCCTGCCACCACTGCTACTCCAGCCATTCCTGAAAGGGTTATTGTTAAAACTCCTAACAGATGGACTGAAGAAGACAAGAAAGAAATTGCTATTGACTCTAAAGCTAGATCTATAATAGCAATGGCTTTACCAGATGAGGTCTATCATTCTGTCATGAAAATGAGGACTTCTAAGGCCATGTGGGATACTTTATGTATCCAATATGAAGGAACTTCTGAGGTTAAAGTCACTAGATGCATAAACCTTGTAAGAAAATATGAGAGTTTTATATATCAAAAGGGTGAATCTCTTTCTCAAATTCACCAGCGATTTAACTGTTTGCTGATTGATCTTAAATCAGTCGATAGAGTATATTCAAACGCTGAAATTCTGACAAAATTCATGGAGGCATTACCCGATCAATGGGCAGTGTACACTACATGTCTAAAGCTGTCAAAGAATCTTGAAACCTTGTCCTTAAGTGCATTATATGGTATGCTCTTAAATGAGGAACATCTCAACTTCTAAGGAAGAACCTAATTAATGAACTCAAAGGTGCCAAAAGTACTTCTTTGGCACTTGTGACTTCTGAGGGAACTTCTTCTAAAAATGTTTCTTCTTCCACTATCACCTCCATTACTGAATTAGGTCAAACTGATTCAGAAGATCAACTCACTGATGCTGACATCTCTGAGTTTTGATAACTCTCTAGCTCTCTTAACTAATAACTTTAAAAGATTTGCTAGAAAGAGCAACTTTCGAAAACCCTCTAACCTCTCTGACTCTGAAAAGCAAAAAACGTTGCCCGCTGAGAAAGCCTCAGCGATTTGCTTCAACTGTCAGCGAAAGTGTCACTTTGCCAGTGAATGCACGTCGAAGAAAGTTGCTGCTCCCACTATCTCCCATATCTCTGATAAAAAGGAGAAGTATTTGAAATTAAAAAACAAATACAAAGATATGAAGAAAAACCAGCAAAAAGGCAAAGGCCTTGTCGCTGAAGAAGTTGGACCGGGATCTTTGAAGATGACTGGGCCAAGACCTCTGAAGAATCTGGTTCGGATGAAGAAGATCTTGCCTTCCTCTGTCTAATGGCAAGAATTGAGGACGCTGAAGAAGTCACTGAGACTTCTTCCTCTGAGTCTCCTTCTACTCAGGTAACTATTCCCTCTGTCTCTTTACCTTCTGAAAGTGATAACTTGTCAGCTCTCGATGCTATGACTGTTGATTTCTACGATGCTTTAAATGGAAAAATTAAGGCCGAGAGAATTAACACTGACTTATCTGAACAATTAAAAAATTGCCATATAAGAATCAAAGAACTTTCTAAAATTGCAAATCAAACTATAAGCATCGAGAAACAACAAGCTATCGCTGATAGGGAAAAGGCTATCGCTGATCTCAAGTCTGAAAAGGCAACCATCGAAGGATGGTGTAAGGCTTCTGATAAAGTCAATGAGATCATCAATGCTCAAATACCTATGAAAGTAAGAAGTGGGTTAGGCTATAACCCTGAAAAGGAAGAATCAGAGAATGATCGTTCCATGCTCAAATTTGGAATGTTTGTCTCCTCTATCCCTGATCCTTCTTCTTCAACTTCTTCTTCCTCCTCTTCTAAAGAGAAGCTTTCTATACTTAATTCTAAGAAAGTGATCAAGAACGAGTTTCTTAATCAAGTTCCTAAGAATAATAAAACTCAAGATAGGAACAAGAAATCCTCAGAGAAAATTTCTAAAACTGGGAAGAAGGTCCCTGACTTTTCTCAGAGACCAACCCCAGAATTAAAATCGATCTCACTCCTACCCCTGAAAAGGTTGTTATACCTCCAAGGACCATGGATAAAGGAATTCTTGGACCTATCCCTGAGAAATTTCCTGCTCCCTCTCTGATTTCCAAACCCTTTAAATATAGGAAATGCTATCACTATGGTGAAACTACCCACATTGCAAGCAAATGTTCTAATGCTACTAGAGCTGATAAACTAGCTCATGGAAAGAAAGTAGCTCAAGCTGATAAATCAACAAGAGTGAAATCCACCAAGGTTGCAAAACCATCAAAGGTGAAGATATCCACTGAAGAGAGTTCTTCAGCTAGTAGCTCCTCCGCCAATCCTCTATCTAACCAAGCAGGACCCATAGTAATATGGGTACCTTTAAACAATTAATCTTTTGTTGTATGTAGAGTGCCAAAGGTATCTGGTATCTTGATAGTGGATGCTCAAGGCACATGACTGGCAGAAAATCTCTGCTCTCTGATTACAAAGAAGAAGTTGGTCCATCAGTGACCTTTGGTGGAAATGGCAAAGGATACACTAAAGGTTATGGAATTCTATCCAACGGAGCCACATCGTTTTCTCGTGTTGCTTACGTTGAGGGACTAAAGCACAATCTCTTGAGCGTTAGTCAGTTATGTGACAAAGAATTCAAAGTTCTATTCTTAAAGAATAGATGTGCTGTCACTGACGGAAATGATAAGCTTGCCCTTACAGGCAAAAGAGTGGAAAATGTATATGTCATAAATATGAATAGTTCTCACTCTGAGAATATGTGCTTTATCTCTAAAGCATCCACTGACATAAACTGGTTATGGCATAAAAGACTCTCTCATCTCAACTTGAAGGCAATAAATGAATTGTCTCAAAAAGACTTAGTCAGAGTCCTCCCAAATCATACCTTTACAAAGGAATCTCTTTGTTTAGCGTGTGAGAAGGGAAAGCTGACAAAAGCCTCCTTCAAGTCAAAGCAAGTTTCTTTAGTGACCACTCCTCTTCAACTACTCCACATGGATCTATTTGGACCTGTCAACGTCCAATCTATCTCTGGGAAGAAATACACTTTAGTGATTGTTGATGAATACTCCAGATACACATGGTGTTCTTCCTTCGATCCAAAAGTGATACCCCTGAAATGATAATATCTTTTATCAAAAAGATGGAAGTTTTGAACAATCTAATTGTTCGTTCCATAAGAAGTGATCATGGCACTGAATTCAAAAACAGTACTCTGGTTAACTTCTTTGAAGAAAGAGGCATCTCTCACAATTTCTCCTCAGTAAGAACCCCTCAACAAAATGGTGTTGCTGAAAGAATAAATCGTACTATCATCGAAGCGGCTCGCTCAATGCTCAACGAATCGCATCTACCCACTCAGTTCTGGACCGAAGCAGTTAGTACAACATGCTTCACTCAAAATCGATCCCTGATAGTTAAACGGTTTAAGAAGACCCCTTATGAATTATTTCATGGGAGAATACCTACTCTGAAATATTTCCACATTTTTGGATGTAGATGTTACATTCTGAATGACAGAGATCATTTAGGTAAATTTGATCCAAAAGCTGACGATGGTATATTTCTTGGATAATCCTCTGTATCTAAATCCTTCAGAGTCTTCAACAAAAGAAGACAACATGTTGAAGAATCCATGCATGTTAACTTTGATGAATCTCGTCCCATTCATACATCTCATTCTCTTGAGGATGATGAAGAATTGAATGCCTGGATGAAATCTCATTATGGGGAACCTGAAACCTATTTCAGCAATCAACCTCCGGCTGAAGAACATGATGATGAAATCCCTGTGAATTCTTCAAGTGACAATCATCCATCTTCATGGATGAATGTTACTCCTCTGAATCAGATTCCTGTTGCTGATTCCTCTCTTGGAAATTCCTCAGTGAATAACCAAACTATATCTGAAAATCAATCATCTGAATTGATTCTAAATGAAATACCTGTTGCTGAAACAAGTCCTATTCCAGAAACTGAAGAACAGGTCGATGAATCTGCTGTTGATCTCTCTCCTCAACCACCAGCTCAGCGATGGACTGCAAATCATCCAATAAATCAAATTATTGGTGATCCCACTGCAGGTATCAAAACACGTAGAGGTACAGGTAATATATATCTTTATGTTAACTTCATTTCTCTCTCTGAACCTAAAAAGATAGATCAAGCTATCTCTGATCCTAGCTGGGTTTCAGCTATGCAAGAAGAACTAACTGAATTTCGTAGAAATAAAGTTTGGAATCTTGTTCCAAGACCCTCTTATAAAACTGTCATAGGCACCAAATGGGTTTTCAGAAATAAGCTAGATGAAAACGGGACTATTATTCGCAATAAGGCTAAACTTGTTGCTCAAGGTTATAGACAGGAAGAAGGAATTGACTATGATGAAACCTTTGCTCCTGTTGCTCATTTAGAAGCCATAAGACTTTTTTTGGCTTATGCTGCCCATAAAGACATCAAAGTTTTTCAAATGGATGTTAAAAGCGCTTTTCTAAATGGAAAACTCAGCGAGGAAGTTTATGTTGAACAACCCCCTGGTTTCTCAGACCCTAACCATCCTGGTTATGTTTTTAAACTTGAAAAAGCTCTTTACGGGTTAAAACAAGCTCCTAGAGCTTGGTATGATACCCTTTCTAAATTTCTTCTTAAAGAAAAATTTGTTCGTGGAAAAATTGACCAAACTCTGTTTTTAAGAAAATATAAAGATCATACTATTCTCGCTCAGATATATGTTGATGACATTATCTTTGGTTCCAGAAGACCCAAACTTTGCACTCGTTTTGCTGCAAGAATGCAAAAACAATATAAATTGAGTATGATGGGTGAACTAACATATTTTCTAGGTTTGCAGGAATTTTTATTTGTCAAAGCAAATATGTTAAAGACATGCTGAATAAATTCGACATGAATCAATGCTCAGCAATGAAGACTCCTATGGCGCCTCCTCTAACGTTAAACAAGGATCCCAATGGAAAACCAATCAATGTCACTGCCTATCGAGGAATGATTGGGTCTCTGCTGTATCTTACAGCAAGTAGACCAGACATCATATACGCTACCTGTCTCTGTGCTCGGTATCAGGCTGAACCGAAGGAATCCCATCTAATCGTTGTAAAGCGAATCTTCAGATACCTGAAAGGAACTCCAAATCTTGGTCTCTGGTATCCCAAAGGCTCAGGATTTGATCTTATTGGTTACTCTGATAGTGACTTTGCAGGTTGTAAGATAGACAGAAAGAGCACCACTGGAGGGTGTCAGCTACTAGGTGGAAAGTTAATAAGTTGGACAAGTAAAAAGCAAAACTCAGTATCCACTTCCACCGCTGAAGCTGAGTATGTAGCCGCTGGTAGTTGTTGTGCTCAAATCCTTTGGATGAGAAATCAACTAAGAGACTACAATTTCAAGCTCTCTAAAATTCCTATCTATTGTGATAGTACTAGTGCTATTGCAATTGCCAACAACCCTGTACTTCACTCAAAAACCAAGCACATTGAGATCCGATATCACTTTATCAGAGATCATGTGATGAATGGTGAAGTTGAGCTCCATTTTGTACCTACTGAATATCAGCTCGCTGATCTTTTCACCAAGCCTCTTGATGAAACTAGATTTAATCTACTCATCAGCGAACTTGGTATGTTGAACGCTGAATAATTTATTAATCAGTGACCAACAAGGAATACAAATAAAGCTTTCAAACTTTCCATTCTCTGAACTCTGATTCAGCGATATCTGGGCCATCTCCTCAGGTATTATCTTCTAATCTTTGATATCTTTCCTCATTAAAGAATGTCTCTCTTAAAATTAAAACTCCTCACTGACAATCCTTTATTATTAGTGATGAAGATTTTTCTAAAATTAATAATGATAAACCTTCCTTATGGATAATTATCATTATAATCTTTTAAAATAAAGAAAAGGACACGTCAGACCTTTTTCTGACACACGACGGACCGCGACGTTTCCATTCCAACTCCTTTCTTGGAACGTGCGCTAGGTCATCATTTCTTTTTCAAAAAGCTAAAACCGTCGTTTAGCACTCCTTTCTTTCTCTCTCTCCTCTTGCTATTTAAGCATTCTTTTTGCCTTACTTTATTCCTTCCGCTTTCATAACTCTCCTAAAGGCAAAAGAAACTTCATGTTTTCTCAAGAACACCAAGAACACGCATTTGTGTGTTTTCTTCTCGAACTCAACTAAGGTTTGATCTAAACCTTGTATTATGACTGGAAACATCTTGTTTCACCTCTTCTTCTCCTTAAAACTCTAAAAATAATATAAAAACATTTCTTAGAAACAAAAATAAAGATAATCTGGATCAAACTTAAAAGTTTTTCCTTTATAAAAACCCTGTTCTAAGTTCTTTCCTTAGAATAGAAGATTATTTTTTTTTAACTTTTATCCATTTACCTAAGTTTTTTTTATTATTGTTTATAACAAGCATTTTGATATTGTTCATCAAAATATTTGTTCTCTTTGATCTTAAATTTGGTATTCTTTATACCAAACCTTGGTTTATACATTTATGTATAAAACCATGATTTACCTCTTTGGTGTCCCTATCTTTCCCACAGCAATGGCCTCTGCAAGTAAGACCGCTGCAACCTCCTCTGCTGCTGAAGACACTACCTTGGTCGTTGCACCAACCTGTCATTTCCCTTTGGAAAGAGCCGTGTTCAAGTTCTGCAACTACATCGCATTGGTGGAGATCCCTGCAGACCGCCCTCAATTCGCTGAAGGAGCCAACTTCTTCAAGGCGTGCCCACTGATGTACGCTTTCATCCACAACCCAGTGGGCATCTCTTCTCATCTCCAAGCCTTATGGTATACGGCTCAATGTACCATGCTGACAACTGACAAGGGAACCCAACTCCCTGCTATTGGGTTCAAGATTCCAGAACTTGGCTTCTTCTCCTTCACTGCTGGATTTCTCAGGAAGGCTCTGCGTCTCCCTGTACGCGCTAAGAATCAACAATGGGGCGCTGAACCCACCAAGATGCAAATCGATGCATTCTTGGAATCCATTGGATATTCTTGGGAGAATCCCTCTCTGAAGACGGTGGGTTCTAAGGTAGAGAAGAAAAGGCTACCTGCTCGCTGGCAATACATCTTCACCCAGGTGATCCAATGCCTTGGGTCGAAGATCGACTCGCACGACCAAGCGAGCAAGCACTTTCAAGACCTCGCTTACTCCCTCTGCACCGGCCACAACCTGAATTACGCTGATTACATCTTCAGCGACATGGTCAGTCGCATCAACGCCGCCACCAGACATCCTGTCATCCCTTATCCTCGCTTCTTCGCAACCATAATGGAAGTTGCCTTCGGGGAAGAATACCCGAAGGTCGGCGATCACTCCTTCTCTGTCGTAGGGAAGAAGTCCCTGGACATTGAGGAACGTCCAGGTGATGCTCCTTTCACCCCCTACATGCTGCAGGTGATTGGAACTCCTCTCCCAGTGTCCACCTCGCTGTCCAACCCAACAACGAGCAACCCAGACACTGTTGTTGCTGTAAAGAGGAAGCAACCAACCGATGGTCATAAAAAGACCATCGCAACCAAACTCAAAAAACCAAAGAAGTTGGTCTCTCAAAAGACCACTCTCTCTGATTTTGGTGTACTACCAACACCACCGAAAACCTCAGCCACTTTAACGGTCTTCTCAACGGTTGTCGCTTCATCAGCACTACCTACATCATCAGCGACTACGGTCATTGAGGGTGTTTTAGCCGGCTCCGCTGAAGCTGGACCAGGTACTACTTTCACTGCCTTCTTATCTACTTCTATCTCCTTTTCTTTGGTCCTCACCTCAGCAAGTGACTCAGCGATAGTTGTCCCTATCCCTGATAATGCTGAAATGCACGCAGTCCAAACCTCAATATTGTTTAGGCAATCTGAGTTTTGGAAGGCCAAATTACAAGGACCTCAAAGTATCTCTCACAGATATTCTAAGACACTGGTCAGTGATCCTCAAGACACTGCCTCTGCAAATGTAGTCCCTAAGAGTAATCCTCATGATACTCTCAGGGAGAAACATACATTTTTTTCATCCATCTTCTAATCCGGATGTGTTTTTGGCATCTTTGTCTATGTCATCATCAGGTGTCGCTTCTATTCCTACGTCAGCGACGACAACCACCACCACCAGCACGCCTTATATCAGCAAGGATATGGGGAAGTCTCCTGAGGGTCCTCCCAACGCTGCTAGGCTCAGAGACGTGAAGCAAGAGATGGCTGCTCCCAAGCTTCCCACTCCAGTCACTGAGCTACCTCCCATTGTCCTTCCCAACCCTACATTCCCTGCAATTGACTATCTGGTCAAGGAATGTGCTCTCACAAGGGCCAGGGTGGACAACCTTCAGACGTCTGCCGAGCTTATCTTCAAAAGGATCGTTGGTACTCCAGCGATCAAGACTAACGTCAGCAACCTGATCCCTGACGTTTTCGGCCTGAAGGAAGATAACAAGGCCTTCCATCAGACCCTGAAAAACTTGGAGCAGAAGGTTGCTGCTCAAGCAAACGTCCTTGAGTCTATTCAAAAGACTCAATGCGATATGACGCAGATGCTCACAAAGCTCTTTGAGGCAAGTTCCTCGTCTTTCAACGCTGCTGATCGGACCATGCTTCAAGAAGCTGAGGAGAAGTTGAAAGACGTTCAGACAAACGTTCGCTCTCTGATGGTGCATTGTCTACCTCCTGATAACATTGAGGGGGAGAGATATGCCAAAGAGTTCGCTGAGGAACTCATCTCAGAGCATAACAGGAGATTCCTTGAAGAGAGAATCTCTCCTTACAGAGTTCGCTGAGGAACTCATCTCAGAGCATAACAGGAGATTCCTTGAAGAGAGAATCTCTCCTTACGTCCAGCGGGCTGAAGCTGAAGTTGAAGAAGAAGAAGAAGAAGATGATGATGATGAAGAAGATGATGAAGAACCTATCCCTCACTATGGGGGGATGGATGATGATGAAGACGACGATGACATTGGAAGTGCCTTAGAGCACTTCAGATTGTCAAGGCCTGGAGTCGCTCATCAAGAGCCCTTGGGGGACGGACCACAACCCTCTCAGGGACAATCCGGTCCCTCAGACACAGGAAAAGAAGTGGTAGATCTGGATACCACTATCCCTATATCTGAGGGGGAGACCACTCTCGAGGTATCTCTTCCTCTTATCCCTTTCCTAACTCCTCTCTCTAAAACTCCCACACCTCCCTTTCCTACAAAAACTCCTTCTGACAATACTATTTCCTCCTCTCCTTCCCTCAGTGATCCCCGTTCCCCAAAGGACTCAACCTCATGGAAGGAACCTTCCTCTGAAGAGCAGTTTATGTACATAATTGAAACTGACTCTGAAGAAGAAGAAGGCCTTATTCCCAGGCGTCGCGTCGAAAAGCCGATCATAAGCGAGCCTGAAGAAGAAGAAAGGCGAATAAAATTCCTTAAGGAATTCGAGGCTAGAAGAATAAGGGTGCCTGAAGCTAAACCCATTGAAGTCGTACCAATAAGGATGGTAGATGAATTCTACTTTTTGTCCAGAGAAGAGAGAGAACAAGCTTTGGAAGCACAAAAGATCAGGGATGAGGAAATAAAGCAAACTGAGAATGATCTTGCTTTAGCAAGGAAATTGCTCAGAGAAGACTCTACAAGAGATAAGGCGGTCAAAGATCAACTGAAAAAGAGTGAAAGGGTCGCTGAAGCACTTGTACAGAAAGAGCTTGCACAAAAGAATTTGAACGTAGATCCAATTCTTGCTCAACAGAAGATTCTAAGTTCACCATCCGCTGAAGCCACTATGCAGAAAGACAAAGAGCTTGATTGGTGCACTGACAGACTGAAATTTCGAAGATCTGAAGCCAAAATCATTCATGCAACTATCCAAGGACGTCACTCCAACAGAGGTGGTCCAAAGGTATATGTAAGAATGACAAGGACAAACAGAACAGAGAAAGAAGAAGCCAAATTCCTAAGAATTTATGGATACGCTGAATGGTTAGAAATCAGAGACGCCATTCAGGGTTCCAAATCCAAATTCAAGGACGTGGTGGACAGTGTGCTGGATCAGTTGCTGCAAAGAATGTCACAACATGTGCAAGTTCCCCCTCTCCCTAAATCATCCAAGAAGAAAAGATCAACTGCTGAAGGAAGTTCAAGTGCTAAGAATGAGCATGAAACTAAATTTGATTATCAAAGCATTCTTGGTCATCTTGAGCTCCCTGATATATCAATGTTGTGTACCTCTCTCCCTCAAGACCGAAGATATGAAGAAGATGAAATCATCTGACTACCTGAACCTGGTATGGTATCTTAGATAATGAAGGATTCTTAGGACTCTTCAGAAACCAAGAAATTCGCAAGGCCCCATCCTCTCTCATAAAGATTATGCTTTGGCGTTGCTGGTCAGATACCCCTCTAATGAATCGACAGAAGACACTTTATGAGAATGAGCTACAAAGAAGAAACGAGAATATCTCTGACTAGTCATAATTTTCCATTTCCTTTGTAATATTTCTTTAGTACAAGTACTTTACTTTTAAACTATTGTATTTTCATTTCTCTGTAATTTCTTCAGATTATTTTTTATGAAATACAATCAGAGTACTTTACTCCATCCTAGTACTGAAAAGATCCCTGAAAATAGTAAAAGGGACAATAAACATAAGAGTTCTATTTTCGTTAAACTATCTTAACTCACTGATGTTTCACTCTGAAAAATCAATCAGTGAATGTACTTTAGGCTTAGCTACTTGTAAAAATTGTGCTTTGATATCCTTATAAATGAAACTCAATTCAGATAGTAGACTAGCTGAAAAACACTTTACAGATTAGCACTTAGAAAAATTTACTTTAAATGTTTCCTAAGTCCTTTACTAGTCTCTTAAAGTAATTTTCCTATGTTGCTTAATCATAATCAAATAGGGGGAGATTGTTGATCATAACTCTTGTTAAAAGATTTGAATATGATTCCTTTTCAATACTTAGTGAAATTCCATTTGATAAGCTACTGTTCACATTCAGCGATAGCACACGCTGATAACCATCAGCGATCGCTGAAGATCAAGGAACAACAAACTTATCACTAAAGATCTGAAGATCAGCTATCACACCAGAAGACCATTCAGCGAAAGTCAAAGACTCTAGCTGAAGAAAGAGATAATCAGCTAAGTGAACTGAAGCGGTTCAGCGATAGCAGCGATTGTCTATTCAAAGTGTGAAGTCTTGTGAAGCCTCAGCGATACTGAAGTTCATCCTTGAAGATTCATTATCAGCGATCAAATGAAGCTTCCCTTGCAAGATTAAAGATTGGTCTTATCCTCGATGCACAAAAGTCAAACCTAGAACCATGTCAGAAAAGGACGTACAACTTGTCTCTTATGTCCCCATCATATCTGATATGGTACTGTTCATATTCGCCAAAAGCATGGTTGTCTTATTAACAAGGACAAGCTTCCTATCCAAGCTTGACACGTGGCATGTACCTTTTGTCTTGCTTTAAAGGGAAACGGGTATAAATAAGATGGAGATATCTTCTTCATCTTAATGCATGCTTCTATCTAACCTATACCCTCTTTATTCTTTCTTTCATCTTCTTGTGCATCAAACTTAGTGTTTCTTAATTAAAATAGAATAGGTGTTAAACTTGTTCTTATTCCGCTTGTAACTGTAAATTTGTTTATTTTCAATAAACTCATTTAAAAACCAAAATCTGTGTGTGTTTGTATTCAACCCCCCCCCCCCCCTTCTACAAATTGTTCTCTCTTGATTGAACTCTTGTAGACCCTTTAGGGACCAACACCATAACTCTTTGAATACTCATCCAAATTACTTGATTTTTCTTCTGGAAGTTAATTTAATGAGTTACCTTCCAAATACCACTGATTTCATTAAAAAATATGGTGATTTGAGGTTCCAACTAATTGAAACAAAATGAGTGTGCAAACTGTCAACCAATGACAGATTTGTGCATGCATGTTCAAATGGCCATATCTCTTTCAAAAACTCAATGAAAAAGGATGATTTTTCTTTTGAGAGTTAGTTTTATGAGTTATATTCAGTTTTCAAGTAGAATCACTTAAAAATATGGAGTTTGGCCCCTCCAAACCCCTAAAATACTTTAGGTGTGCAATCTGTGAAACCACCAGCAGCTAAACTCTACTTTGTGTGTTTGTATCTCCTTTGTTATTTGCCTTTAATGCACGATTCTTCTTCTAAAACTTTCTTTTATGAGTTAGGATTCATATGAATCCAGTTTCATTCAAAAATATGAAGTTTTGAGGCATTAACCAATTTATTAAAATTAAGTGTGCAATCTGTCAGCTAATGACAGAATTGTGCATGCAACTTTGTAGTGCCATATCTCCTTCATAACTTCTTCAAAATCAGTAATTCTTATCTCAAAAGTTTCCTTTATGAGTTATGATTCCAATCCAACTGGAAATTTTAGAAAATACCGAGTAGAACTACTCAAAAGAGTGATTTACTAACATGGTGTAATCTGCCATGCCAGTTGTGACCCTTTGCATTGCATAAATTATTTGAATCATTTTTACATGTCCAAGATGCATCAAATTTGGTCACAATCACCATAACCCAGTACCATATCACATATAAAAATATGGGAAGCTATGTCATTTTGGAAGTCTCTACATTTTGATCATTTTGAGTACTACAAGTTTCTGTCCAGAAGTGAAATTCTGGAATTTCTTGATTTTAACAATTATTGATCATTTGATGGTTTATAACACAACTTACGGTATAAATTACTATATTAACGAGCATAGGTGCATTATGTATTATTGGACGATAGACAATCAAGTTGGATGCAAGTGGACATTTATAAGCTTAAGAATTATTCACCTCCATAAGTAGTTTTAGATCCATAAGTGATGGTTTTTGGGCATTTCTCTTTGTTAGGGAATCGGTAGGCCTTTGGGTGAGGATCATATCGTGCTTCGGAGTAGCGGAGCTTTGCACAAAGGTGAGTATTCACGGCCCCTCTTTTAAATGTTTATTGCGTTTTGGGGTGTAAAACATGTTGATTTAAAAGAAAGTGAATTGATTTATATGATTGAATGAAAATTATATAAATTGTTATGATGAGCAAATTGATAATTTACAAATGATATGTTGAGTTATGTGAAGTCCCCGTGTTACACTACTATTTAATTCTGTTTATTTGAGTCGATGATATTTGTGGATAACGCTATTTGGTTGACATACCCACCTAACTGGCAAGTATGGGTGCACTTTATCAATTAAGAATGCTCTACACATGTGGACTTTAGGTCCACCGCTGAGGTAGTTCGTAGGGCGTAGAATGTCGTTTAGGTTTAGTAGTGGCTCAATAATTAAATATCATGTGTAAAAGTAATTTGCATATTTGCTCATAAAAATTGAAATGTTTAGTATTAATGCGAACTTCTGCTTCCGTATTTCTATACCTTGCATATAAAATGTTTTGTGCATACGAAAAACCTGTGAACTCACCAACTCTTTGTAGTTGACACTTTGTTTTAACATGCTTTACAGGAAGTTAAGAAGGTAACCGATCGAGCTTAGTTTATTTTTGGGGAACACCAATCAAGATTTTATATGTATCTTTTTAGTTTGATGTAATTTGTTTGTTAAGACAAAGTGGTCGAATTATAAACTTTTAAATTGTAAACGTTGATGTTTTATTTATGAATGTATGGTTGGTGTTTATATTCCTATTGTTGTGAAACCTAGAACTGTCGTACCTCGTGTTTCCGCTTTAGCGGGGTGTGACAACATTGTTGAAGGAAAAACTAAATAAACAAAAAGAAAATAGAGAAAATGAATCGTAATTCTCATTAATCATAACCCTTTAAATAGGGTGGATTACATGGAGATAATAATAAACATGGGAGGAGATTAACTCCATAAATAACTCTAACATTTATGTCTATCTCTATCTCTATCGTCATATCCATTAGACGATGACACATTTATCCTACAAAACTCCCCCTTGTGCGGAGTCAAAGGAGTGATGGTGCACAACTGTTACCTCGTTAAAACCTTACGCCAAAATAAAAACCAGTGGGAAAAATAAAAATAGGACGAAGGAAAGAGTACAACGCACCAGTTTAATTGCGTTATATAGACTTTTCCTTTAGTCTAATATTATCTCAGATTCGTACATTAATCATGAGAGTTAGGAAGCAGGATGGTATATAACGGTTGCCTCACTAAAACCATACACCAAGGAACAAAACCCAATGGGAAAAATAAAACCTTGGGTGAAGGAAAGAGCACAACATACCAATATTACATATATAGTAGACTCCCTTTTATCTACTACTCCCCCTGATTCGTGCATTAATCAAGGGAGTTTGGAAAGTTTCGGTATTCTAATACTTTCTAATTTTCTAAACATGGTTTCAGGTAATGATATGCTAAGTAAACATGTCACTTTCTCCTGACATCTTACTTGATTCACTTGAATATAGAGGAGAGTTTGTTATTGCTGATTGTATATAAACTTAAAGCACAATATCCTTTGTGTTATCACCCTTAATGTATTGCACTTTCATTTCTTTGATACATGATGCATTATTTCCATATATGCAGGTAGGGTATTTTATGAATTCAAAACACTAGCTCCTCTGATATGTGGAATGATAGTTCTTAATAATGTACACTATTGAATAGTCTCAAGTAAAGTAATATTGTTGAATTAGTTCGAAGGGGTAGCTACAAGGATTTGCCTAGTTTACGTCCAAGAAATTGGCATGTTCCCTATGGTAATTCCTTATCCAATTTGGGAACCACCTTTAAATGAGTCACATAAAAATATAGTTACTATTAGCAAAGACAATAACAATAAAATTTAAGCATAAAAACGTACCTTAAATCGACAATGATACCGTGAAAGTTGGAGCTTCACGGCTTGACCAAATGATCTTTGGTTGAGCTACGTGCTGATAACGTGTTGAAGAAAAAACTAAATAAACAAAAAGAAAATAGAGAAAATGAATCGTAATTCTCATTAATCGTAACCCTTTAAATAGGGTGGATTACATGGAGATAATGATAAACATGGGAGAAGATTAACTCCATAAATAACTCTAGCATTTATGTCTATCTCTATCTCTATCGTCATATCCATTACACGATCACACATTTATCCTACAACAGACATCAAAATAATGAAAATAAAATGCTCAATTTTTTTATAATTCGCTTTATTCAAATGTTTCTTATATTTTAAATATTAGATTAAAAAAAACGAGATAAACAATTTTAATTTAACAACAACGTTCATTAAATTATAATTTTTAAAATTTATGATTTGCCATCATAACCCGCTTGACTAGTATAGAATGTCGGGGGTGGTTATTGACGTTATTCTTTTCCTTATATATCTCCTAAATAATTCAAATTATACTTATTATTCACATGTTTTTAATGGCCTTTTTTTCAAGTGTTCTAATCGAATAAATATTTTATTTTTTGAAATCTAAATAAGAACAACTCAATAAAAAATTAACGTGATTTATTTTGAGGGTACATAAAAATATCTACTTCAAAAAAAAGACCAATTTATAAAAGTGATCAACCGAAAACAAATTTTACATTTCTCTAAATATTGATTTTGATTATCATGAAGCACAAATCCTGAACATTACTTTCTATTTTGTATTTTATGCATTTGTTTTCTCATTTTTTCTTTTGTTTTTTCAAACTTTAAATTGTTCATCCATTTAATCATATTTTATTTACGGAGAACAGGGTCGGCCCTGCCATAGGTCTAAAGGGCAACAGCCCAGGGCAAGAAAAAAAAATCGTATGGTATCCATAAGTAGGTTCCGCTGGGCCTAAAAATAATATTACCATTGCATAGCCCAAGGGCCAAAGAAAGTAAAGGGTAACCAGGATAAAAGGCATCTCCATCCTCGCATTCGCATCCTCATTCCTCGCATCTGTCGACTGTCGCTCACGACTCATCTCTCTCAAGTCTGAACAAACGAACCACGTACTATGCACAATACACTCGTCACTCGCTCTCGCTCTAGTCTTTCGACTATCGACCTCCCTTCAAGGCTTCACCCTTCCGTGACCTGACCAGTGGCACTATGGCAGTAACCATACGCTGATAGCCTGATAGCCTCAGCCCTTAGGTCCCAACTCTCACGGCCCTACTTCTCAGACCTCGTTTTTGGAATTTGGATTACTCGAACACACTTTAGTTTGGTAAAATTCTAAATTTGGGTTTCTAATTTGCTTTATTTGGTGTTTACAACTTACTTTTTATTTGGTGTTGTTTATCTGTTTAGTTTAGTTTATACAATTATACTTAGGGATTTAGCCATATAGGGTTATTTTGTTTGGTTTAGTTTAGATTAGGGATTTAGGCTTATGATGTAAGTTATCATAGAGTCCGTTTTTTAGTAGCTTAATGGGACTCGTAGTTTATTTGGTAATTGGCGGCTTAATGATGTAGAAGTGGCTTTTTCAGTAAGCTTTTAGGATGGGCTTGATGAATTAAGTGCTTTCATTTAGGAAAGTTTTTTTTTATAGATGGAAGGATTGTGTCTTTCAATTGGGAGGGAAAAGTTTGAAAAAAAAGCCTTGTGTTCTGCCTAATGCAAGTTAGGAAAAAACCTTGGTTTTCTGCCTAATGCTCCCCTAGAAGCTTATTAAATAAGCCACTTTCTATATCATTAAGCTACACCAAACAATTGACAAAATAAGCTATGAATCTTATTAAACTCGTTAGAACAAACGCACCCTTAGTGAAAAATCAACCAAACAGCCTTTTATAAGTCTTTGAGATCTTAAAAAACCCACCATGACCTTGGATTTTGAGTTTTAATTGCTGCAAATTGTTGTAGACTAATAGATCGAGAGACTATTCTTGGGGAAACAGATACAAAAAGGGGTATTCAAGAAAGCTACGACGGAGCAGATTTAATCGTTAGAAGAAAGTAAAATATGGGCTTTCGGAGAAGGAAAAAGTTCTTACAACGTCTTCAACAAAAAACCATCTATTCAAAACGAAAAAGAACACCTCCATGAGATCGACTCCAATGACTTCTCGAATCTTCGAGACATCAATGTTGTCTTTCTCACATGAACCTATCTCAGGTGTGTAAACTATGTCTCTAAAATTCAGTTTCTAGAAGAAGATCGATTAAAATGAAGTAAAGTTCCAACCCTCGTGATTTATTTTATATTTTGTTACACAGGGCTTTGGTTATGTCTGATCTCCTCTGTTGCATCATTTTTGTTATATTTAATAAAATCGGCGTCGGGATGAGCCGCCTAGATGTCTAGGTTCCAAACCCCTTTTAAATAGTTCATTTTGGTTTTTATATTTAAGCATATTAGAGCATCTCCAACAAATTCCCCAAATTTTCTCCAAAATGGAGAATCAAAAGTTAAAATCTCTAAAAATATTTGTATTCATCTCCAACAGATTTCCCATTTTGGAGAAAACAACATTGATTATAATATTAAAATATTATATTTATCCATTAAAATATTATTTGTCTCTCCAAATATTTTATTTTCAAATTTTCCTATTCGTGGTCCACTTTGTAATCATCTTTGGCTTTCTCCATATATTGGAGAAAAACATGTTCTCTCTCTTACTTTTTCCATGGTTTTGGGAAAACTGTTGGAGCACAATTTGACTCAAAATACCAATTTTTCTCCATTTCTCTCTTAGGGATATTTTTTTGGCTTCTCGTCATGGGTCTGAAATCTCGGGACCGACCCTCAGAGAGAACATAAATATGCAATTCATTTTTTGGATTTTATTATTTTGATAATACATCTCAAGTAATTGCCATATTCAAAACGAATGAACTTTTATTCAACAATAATAAATTATTATTTCAATTTTATTTTAAAAACCAATAATATTACCATAGACAAATATATAACAAGTAAAAAATTGTTAATTAAAGAATATATTATCTTAAATCAATCTTCGATAAAAGATTATTAAATAAGTGAATAATTTAAAGCTTAAAATGAATGGAAAAAAAAATGAGAAAACAGAAAGAAAAAAATTATAATATAGAAGAAAAAAAGTTACAAAAATAAAATAAACGAAAGAAAGTTGAACAATAAATAAAAAAACAACAAATTTAACTAAAAATAATATTTAAAAAATTAAAACAATAAATATAAAAATAAAAATAACAAATTTAACTAAAAAAGAATATTTTAAAAATTAAAATAGAACACGGTAATTTTAGCATTTTAATATTAACGTAAATATTTAAAAAAAACAAGATAGTGCATATAAATTTGGAAGGAGTGCGTATAGTTAAGGACGTAAACAAACCGAACGAACACGAACGGAGGCTTGTTCGTGTTTGTTTGTTTAACTTAATCGAACGAATGAATGAATATAAATGGTAAACGAACGAAATTTTATGTGTTCATGTTTGTTCTTTAAGAAACTGTGTTTGTTCGTGTTCGTTTATATCCGTTTGTTAAGATGTTAAACGAACGTAAACGAATGGACATACATGAACCAACATTAATGAACACTAAACGAACGAACATAAACACCTGAACAATTCTAAAATTTTAACTAGGTTAATGATTTTACCTATTAATGTCATAATATATAGTATAGACTTGGGATCACGTGAGACCCGTGAGACCACATTCATAGCTAAACAAATTCGATGTTTTCGCGAGATCACTTTTTTACACTTGAAATTTCACAGCAAAACACTATGAAGGTAACATTCATAGTGTTTGTGCTGTGCAGGTTCGATTTTTTTTACCTTCATAGTGATTTGCTGTGAAGTTTCAGTTGTAAAAATGTGGTCTTACGGGTCTCCCAAAAACAGACTGGCCTTACGTGAACCCAACCCATATAATATATTTATACATATAAACAAAAGTAAACGAACAAACGTAAATGAACATAAGTGAACGAACGTTCATGAATGTAAATGAACGAACAAGACCATTGTTCATTTCGTTCGTTTAATTAAACAAACTTCCCGCCGAACGATTCCTTGAACGTTCGGTTTGTTTACATCCCTACCCATAGCATATCCCTAGAATGTTTTATATTTGTTATATTGACTACCTTATGTGGTTTTTGGTTCGTTAGAATGGTAAGAAAATAATTCGAATTCCACTATGATGGAATGTAAATACTTTGGATTCTGCGAGGACTTCTAATTGTTTCTTTCATCTTTTGAAAAAAACTATTATGTTTATTATATTTATTCAATCTCATTTCAATCTATCACGATGGCTGTCACACCACCATCACCACGATCATCGACAACACTATCGCTTCCAGCCTACCCTAACGATTATCTATACTGTATTATAAAGCATTTGACAAAAACTGTAACGATCACAATTCTAAAATAAAGATAAATCATGCCATTGCTCTAAATGTAGCAATTACAAAGCAAATATTTCCCAATCTTTAAACTTAATCTCTTAAGTTTGCAGCGGAAAAAAAATAGCTACTGAGATTTATTACATTTCATCTATAAAACTAGGCAACTATCTAATCGAAATAACGCCTCACTTCTAACTCCCGAGCTCACAACTACCCTTTCCCTTACCCGAGCTCTCAACCATGTGCTTCCCTAAAAAGGTTTTCACTCTCTTTTATACCATAAGGCCTAGTGAAATCCCCCCCAAAATCACAGTTAAATATGCAAGACATTTATAAGATAAAACAAGTTAGTCATGAATATTAACTCACACAAAAACACACGTTAAAGGTACCTGTTGCAATGGTAATTCACACTGATAGTCACCCACGCTTGTGACTATTAAACGGGCCCACACTTTCCCAAGGGTCGGGTACACACTTCTCGTAAATGAATGATTTAAATATTATGCAAAATAAAACATTCATTTGAAATTTAAGCACACGAAGGAAACCCACCTGAATTTCCAACCCTAGATTGCTGGCCTCAAACTACGGTCACACAAACCGAACATCTGTTTTAAATCAATTAACTACGAGTTAATGACCCAAACATGTTCTTAAACATCCCACTAATAAATCCTTAAGGCTAGAACACCATTTAACACCCCCCAAATACCCCTTAATCAAAAACCCAAAATGGCCAAACTAGTATCTGACGCGGTTTTTCCCGCGGCTTACCCGCGTGGCCCTCTGTTGACCTGCACTTTTCCAGCACGAACCAAAAACCACATTTCTACTGATTTTCACCCCAAAACTAGTATGAAACTTGACCCAAATCGACCCTCAATAACAAATAACTTATTTACTCTATTGATTACATGGATTGATACTCTCATAGATGAATACATCGTCATCCATGGAGGTTTCCCTTGATTTAATATCCCAAATTGAAATGAGGTAGCTTCAAATATGAAGAAATCACCTATACAACACCCACACACTTCATGTTTACTGATTCGAGAACTTTCATCAATCATTCAACAATCCCAACTATAAAACCCCAAGGTTATAATCATCCAAATGATTCAACGATGCAAGAAGATAAATAAGATAAAGTTTTATACCTGAAATTTGGTTGTTGAACCCTTGCTTCTTCAATATTTCTTTTCTTATTTCTGTTCTCTCCAAAATGGCACACGCTAAAACATACACTTGATTTTTCAGCCAACTGATTCCAAATAAGGGTTTCTAACTCTTATTTGACCCATATTTCACTAAATACATCTTCAGTCCCTGAAGTTTAGGAAGTTAGGCTACAACCATCCGAATTGTGAATTTTAGTACAAATAAGTAGATTCCAGGTTATTACAACTCACCCCCCCCTCAAAATAATTGTGTCCCCGAAATTCATCAAGCAAACAGTTAAGGGTACTTGTTCTTCATCTCCAACTCAGGTTCCCACGTCGCATGTTGCCCTTTATGGAACTTCCAGTGCACCTTCACAAGCACAATCTCGTTGTTTCTCAACTTCCTAGTCTTTCGATCTACGATCACCTTCGGTTCTTCCGGATAGTCCAATCTTTCATCAACTTGGATATCCTCTAGTGGTACCAACACACCCGTATCCGCTAAACATTTGCGCAAGTTGGATACGTGAAATGTGCGATGAATGCCTCGAAGTTTCTCCAGAAGGTCTAACTTGTAAGCCACCGCATCCACTCGTGCCTTTATAACAAACGGTCTTATATACCGAGGGCTCAACTTCCCCCTCTTCCTGAAACGCACCACCCCTTCCAAGGTGAAATCTTCAACATGACCTTGTCATTTACCTGCACTTAATCGGTTTTCTTCTCTTGTTCGCATATGTTTCCTGTCGGTTTTGAGCCACATCCAGCTTCTCACGAATCTGTCCAATCTTGTCAGCAGTGAACTGGATAATTTTCGGGCCAGCTAGTTGTTTCTCTCCCACTTCATTCCAACACAAGGGTGTTCTACACTTGCGTCAATACAACCCTCGTACGGTGCCGCTTGAATACTCGCATGATATCTATTATTATACGAGAAATCAATTAATGGTAAATGCATCTCCCAAGAACCACCAAAATCAATAACATATGCTCTAAGCATGTCTTCCAGGGTTTGTATTTTTCTCTCACTCTGTCCATCTGTCTTTGGATAATAAGTAGTGGTTGAATTCAACTGGGTTCCCAACTCCTTTTGGAAACTTTCCCAAAATGCCGATGTGAAACGGCTATTCCGATCCGAAAGTATATACGTTGGCACACCATGTCTAGCCACGATTTCATCGATGTAAAATCTAGCTAACTTCTCCATTGGGTACGTCTCCTTATACGGTAAGAAATGGACCAACTTGGTGAGACAATCCACTATCACCCAAATGGCGTCCTACCCTTTTGGTGTTCTAGGCAACTTTGTAACAAAGTCCATCGTTATATTGTCTCACTTCCACACCGGAATATCCAAAGGTTGAAGTTTCCCATATGGCCTTTGGTGTTCCGCCTTGACTTGCAAACATGTCAAACATCTTTCCACATAGTAAGCTATATCCTTCTTCATTCCCGCACACCAATAATATTGTCGTAAGTCTTGATACATCTTGTTTGTGCCCGAATATACCGAATACCGTGACTTATGCGCTTCATCTAACACTTTCTCACGTAAACCACCAAGCTTAGGAACCCATACACGGACACCCATACATTTCACACCTTTACTGCCGCATACCAACAATGACACACCTCCCACCATCCTTTCACTCTTTAGGTTTTCTTCTAGGAGAGCTTCTTCTTGAACCTTCTTGATCTCTTCCAAGATAGTAGGTGTCGCATTGACTCTAAAGGCCACTATCTTGGTCGATTCTCCTCTATCCTTTCGGCTTAAAGCATCGGCTACCACATTTGCCTTTCCCGGATGATAAAGGATCTCACAGTCATAATCATTCAATAACTCAACTCATCTTCTCTGTCTCATATTCAACTTCTTTTGATCAAAAAGGTGCTTAAGACTTTTCTGATCGTTATAAATTTGGCATCTCACACCATATAGGTAGTGCCACCAAATCTTTAGTGCGAAAATTACCGCCGCCAACTCCATGTCATGAGTAGGGTAGTTTATTTCATGGTCCTTCAGTTGTCGTGAAACATATGCAATCACCTTCCCATGTTGCATAAGCATGCATCCTAATCCCAACTTGGATGCATCACTATAAATTACGAACCCTTCTGTTCCGTCTGGTAGTGATAAAACTGGCGCTCTACTCAACTTCTCTTTCAACAAATTAAATGCCGACTTTTGAGCTTTGGTCCATACAAACTTGACGTTCTTCTTAGTCAAAGAGGTCAACGGTGTTGCTACCCGTGAAAAGTCTTGAATGAACTTCCGATAGTATCCCGCTAAACCCAAGAAACTTATCACTTTCGACGGTGTTCTCGGTGGCTCCCAACTCTTGATGGCTTCTATCTTTGTCAGGTCCACTTTGATTCTGCCTTCAGACACCACGTGCCCTAGAAACTGGAATTCTCGCAACCAAAACTCACACATAGAAAATTTTGCACAAAGCTTCTCACATTTTAGGAATTCCAACACCAAACGAAGATGTCCTTCATGCTCACTTTCCATCTGAGAGTAGATCAAAATATCATCGATGAAGACAATCACACACTTGTCTAACAACGAACCACATACACGATTCATAAAATCCATAAATGTTGTCGAAGCATTCGTTAAGCTAAAAGGCATAACTAGAAACTCGTAGTGACCGTACCTTGTTCGGAAAGACGTTTTAGAGACATCTTCATCTCTTACTTTCAACTGATGATAACCGGGTTGCAAGTCTATCTTCGAGAAGTAACTTGCTCCTTGGAGTTGAACAAACAAATCATCTATTCTAGGCAATGGATACTTATTCTTAATGTCACCTTGTTCAACTTCTGGTAGTCTATACACATCCTCATAGACCCGTCTTTCTTCGTGACAAAAAGTACTGGTGCTCCACACAGTGATGTACTAGGGCATATAAAACCCTTATCCAACAACTCTTGAAGTTGTGCCATCATGTCTTGCATTTCCGCCGGTGCTAATCGATATGGTGCACGGGCTATTGGTTCGGCCCGGAGTACCAAATCGATTCTAAATTCCACCGAACGATCTGGAGGTAACTTGACAAGATCATCGGGAAATACCTCGGGATAATATTTCACTACGGGTACTTCTTCCACTCTATTCTTCTCTCTTTTGAAATCAATCATATAAGCCATGAACCCTTGACATCCCTTCGCTAAACACTGTGTGGATCCCAGATTATATCAAGTACGCATGTATAATGATAAGAACACGAAGAATAATTAGAATATAAAGAATATCGTAAGTTGTATATCTCTTGTAGATTTGATTACAATGTATAAAGAACACGAATTCTCTCATCAAGTTCATCCCATGACCCCTATACATATTGTTAGGAATAACAAAGAGATAAGGAAAGCTAAGAGTTTAAGGCATTATAGACTTGCCTTATTTACAACAAATAAATATCCTTTCCTTATTTTGATATAATTAACATTTATCCCTAACAATATCCCCCTTTATATCAAAATACGATTTCATTTTCTCAGCTCGAACATGCCTTTGAATCTTCTTAAAGACTGGCGATAGATCAGGCGTTTATCGATGATATCTAGAGCTTCCAAGATGTTCTTCCTTTGATCCGACTTTAACTTCTTTGTTATCGTCTTCTTCATGTCATCACTTATCTCAGTAGATAGCCTATTTCGAATTCCTCAGAGTATACCATCCGAGTAAGCAGCAACCTCAAAGAATCTTAGAAATATTTTCTCTCTAGTAGTTTTCATGTAGACCATACCGTGAGCAGGCATGGTGAGAAAGGTCAGTACACTCAACTTGTCCAAGTCAGGACAGATTGATTCGGTTTAGCTAGATAAATCTTCTTCTAAAATTGACTTAAAATGCCTCTTTGCAGATCGTGAAGATAACTGAATCTTAGCTCCTTTTGAACATGTCTCACAATTGCTCTTAAAGCTTTTTGTTCATCAAACGACCTCTTTGGTTTGTCTCACAACTCAGTGTATAACGTCTCCATATCGATCACATCGATGTTAGCAAAATCTGCTTCAGTAAAGAAGTATTCTTTGCCATTGTCTCGCAGAACTTTGAAAGTAGGAAATTTGACTTCAAACACCATGTCGAACTTTATTTCTTTGATGCCTACAATCTTGTGTCTCGACATCACTTCTTCCGGTTTCCTGGCTTTCATTCTTAACAGCCATACATACTCTTTTACTTGATCATCATCTATTTCAGTGACGAGATGAATGTGAGAAAGATCAGCCGGGTTCTTCTTTTCAATGAAAATCTTGTGCATGGTTTCTTCAAGATAGGGCACGTTGATCTGATGGTTTACCCATTTTGAGTTACAGTTTTTGAGCATTCTTTCCCACCGTATCTTGTGAGGCAGTAACCCTGTAGTAATCGTAGATCCCGGTTGATAGTTCAGGTTTATATGTTGTAGGTGAACATAATCTTGTTCACTTAAGACCAGAGCATATGAATCTTTGAACCAACCTTTCACTTGAGTTTGCAGATTCTGAACATTTACGAGTTCATCGTTTATTGATTCTGGTTCTACAGCGTGGCTTTTCAACCGTTGGCTGATTTGCTTGTTGTTGCGTGGGAGGAGGTTGAGCTTGCTGACGAGTTTGTGGAGCAGATGATGAGGTGCCCAGAGCTTTAGTAGAGGCTTGTGTTACCGGAGGTTGGGCTGTTGTAACCTGGCGTCGCGTCTTCCCCTCAAGGTCGAAGGCGCTTAAAGCGTTCAGCAGGCTGGCATGACTCTTTGATCTATTGGCGAAGAGCTTGAATTTTGCCAAGGATGTTCTCTTTACTTTGCTTCTGTTGAGTCTGCGTTTCAGATAGTTTCTTCTCGACGTCAGCTTTTAAACAATCAAACTCATGAAGAGTCACTGTAGGGATAACAAGGTTGCGTCGGAGAAGGCTAGTTAGCTCATCTTCGGGTATACCCCGAGCTTCACAGTTTGCAATTAAGTTTGCATAGAGCATAGACATCAGTACATCGTTGGTGAACTGGGATTTTCGGGGTGAAGTATGAGGCCGAGGTCGTGGTGTAGGAGGCCGATGACGGGGCTCAGAATCAGAAGACGAATAATTGGGGATGAATCAGACTGGCTAGTACTTGGTCTAGATGTGCTGGCATGAGAAGTTTGAGCAGGCCTTATACCGAATGGTAGATTTTGACTAACCAGAAGACGCACTCGTGCCTCGTGAGCATCTAGAGATTCTTTAGCTCGTTGAAACTGAGCATCAACATATGCTTGCATGGCCGGTTTGACAGTAAAGCTTTGTTGAGCAGTGCCTGAAATGGGAAAACCGGGGTCACTTAGAGCACCCGTTGTCACCGCAGTTGAATCAACTGTGGGACCTACGTTCGGTGTTGGCAAGACATTAATACTGATAGGATTTCCTTCCAATCCTCGTGGAATGTCAATAGATGACATCACTATGGAAGTTCTGACCATGTCACGAAGATCAACAGTGTGTAGTGACTTGAGTGTCCTAGGGGGCTCTAGACTCAATGTGCTTTGAACTGAAGTCGGAGTAGGCGGGATGCTACTTCTTGTTTTAATAGCTATGCCTCCCGAAACGAGGGGAGCTAGATAAGGTGCTAAACCCGCAGCAAGTGATGAAACCGTAGCCTGTTGTGAGGCCACCGAGTGGATGGTTGAGGTGTGCACTTGCGTTGCTGGGTCCAGAACATGTTGTCCAATGCCGGTACCCAAAAGATTAGTATCAACAAGGGACTCGGTTACCCGGTTTGAGGCGATAGGTATCTCACTCTCAGTCATATTTATCTCCCCTGCACTCACTCACAATTCATTATTTTCGACTGAATCTCCCTTTGTTCTCCTTGTCTCTCCAACTAAGGTTCAGTTAGTGGTTCAGTACGGAAGGGTTAATTGACGGATGTTGGATCAATTTCCTCGGATGATGACTCTTGGATGGATGGTTGTCGGCCTATTCGGTTAAAAGCATTATCCTCAGTGTTAAATCTGCATCGGCGTCTTGGACGTAGGTCTTCAGAACTGTCGTGTAGCTCAAGTGACTCGTCGGTTTCTGTGTCGGAAGGTGAGTTGTGGCGAGTGATGCGGCCGCGATGAACCAATAGTTTCAATCGTGGGATGCGGGCAGAAGTAGTTGCATGAGGTTGAGGTGGAATAGGGATGGTGGTTTCAGTATTACTAGGGATCGGCTGATCAGACGCATCTCCCTCGTCAATTCCCCTCACTTCGTCTATTCTATCAATGCCCTATTTAGGATCCCCTTGATCCCGAACCTGCTCTTCTATCCTAATACCCTCACCGATCTCATTTTGTTCCTCACGGTTTGGCTCTTGGGCAGGCTAATTCGGTATTGGAGGAACCATTAAGCCGATTCGCTCCCTATATGCTATCACACTGAGTGCGTGCTGATCAACATGGGCAAGTAACACTTCAGGAATGGGCATGACGTACGGGAACTCGGTATCGTTGAGCTTTAGGTATTTTTGAGTGTAAGTAGGACCGAGTGGCGTACCTGCACGTCGTGGAATTTTAGGGCGTGATTGCATCATTGAATGGATGAACAGTTGGAGGAACCGTTGATACGGTAGAAATTGACGGTCCCTTGAGTTCCCTTTATCTGAGATGAAGTCAACCAAATCAGTCCAGATTAGCGTTACGTAGTCGTAGTTCTGGTTGTAGATGATTCGATGAAATCTCTGTAGTACTACCGTGCTGGCTCTATCAATGCTGGTGTGTTTGCCTGTCAGACAGCGGTTGATAAGCGAGAAAAGGGTGAACCAGATTTGCGGCAGATGCATTCGCTTGAACTGCCTGACAGTTGTAAGCTTAGTATTGAATCCTAAGGCATGGAGGTCGTGCCATAGGTCTTCTTCATTTATGGGATCTTCATATACACGCGAGACAGGCAGGCGAATGAAACGACAAATTCTAGATGGCGTGAGCCGGGTCACGTAGTCATCTATCTATGCCGTGAAATGATAGTTTCCTTCATTCGGATGGTACGTCAGGGTATATCAGAATTGCTGGAGATAGAAGGCAGGGACACGATGGTCTAGTGAAAAAGCAAACCGAAGGGGATGTCTCTTTAGGATATCCATTATAACTTGGTGCTCGAGTTTCATGCTGAAATCCAAACGATGGTTGGTTGAAGATTCTTCTTCTTATGTGGGGGCATGAGCACATCATCCCGGTTTGCAACGTTTATGCTTGGTGCGGTTGATCGTTCCGAGGGCATAGGGTGCTCGTCATCGGACATGTTTGGATCATTAATCGCCGCCATTGATACTGAAAATTTCAAAGTTAGTAAACCATAGAAAGAAGATCAGTTCAAAGTGTAGATTGAAATAGGACTATAAACAATTCTAGGCATAGATGTCGGCCCATGAACCTGTGGTGATACGCGACATAAAAGGATGTCCATTGTAGTGCTACCGAAATCATATTGTTGTCGAGTATGATAGAGTCGACAAGACTTAGACAAAGGACAAGCTGATTAAAGGATGTCGAGCCTTACATAGTCGACATAAAGACACGTCGATCAAAGTTGCATCGATATATGTACTTAAAAGTTTGCTAAGTCTAATTAAGAAAGTATGTCGAGTCTATAGGAGTCGACATAAATATATGTCGAGTCGAATAGAGTCGAGATAAATACTTAAGATTGGCTAGACAACTTTAGGGATAAATGTCGATCAACGAAGGGGCGACATAAAGTTATGTCGAGTCTATATGGGTAGATATAAGCACCTAATCTAAGTAAGACCGATGGAAGACGTCGAGTGTTTAGGAGTCGATATAAATATATGTTGAATGAAATAGGTTCGAGATAAACACTTAAGATTTTCTAAGAAAGATCAAGTGAGTATGTCGAACCTATAGGTGTCGACATAGATTTATGTCGAGCCTATCGACTTGTAAAAGTTAGGTTAAGGCTAGTCGATAAAAATCATGTCGAGTGAGAGGGACGCAACATAAACCCTTAGCCAAAGAAGTCGATGATTTGGGACGCGACAAGAAATCATGTCGACTTGATTGGACACGACATAAACACTTAGTGGATAATGTCGATGCTTTAGGAGTCGACAAGAAAGCATGTTAGACCTAAGGGACTCGACAAGTGTCCCAAAAAAATCATAAAAAATCTATGTGTGGAGTTAAGGCGATAAGTATGAACTGATTATTAACCCAGAATGCAAAAGTACGAATTAGTGAAAACTAAGCCTAGGTCTATGTTCAATGGGCATCGCCTAACATTATTAACAATAATCCTATGGTCAAATTCAATCCTGAAGCATCCAAAAGCATAAAAATCGGAAAAACCCAAGGGTTTTGGAACCGAACAGTCTAACAGTAAATTGATGAACATGCAATGTTTAAAACAGGAAAATGCAAGTATTAAAGATGATCAGGAAGAGATTACGAACCTGGTGATGTAATCGGATTTGCTCAAATCGAAGATTTTTTTTCAGATTACTGAGTGCTCAGGTGTGGTTTAGAGGGAAATAGAGGGAAAAAGGAAGATTTGAAGAATGGAACAGTGAAAGTGGGGTCCTCGTGCTTAAATAGTGGGCCTGAGACACGTGGCATGTCCTGATTAAGCCGAGGACAACTCAAGGTCGGCTTGTCGAGCCTTAGTAACTCGACATCCTCAGATGTCGAGTCCTATTGAGTCCTTGGAGTACCCATTTTTGACCAAATAAGCAGAGAGACTGTCATACCATGTGTGAGGGGCTTGTTTGAGGCCATAAAGAGCTTTGTCGAGAATGTATACATGATTTGGTTTTGTTGAGTCGACAATCCATCAGACTGAGAAACATAGACTTCTTGACATTCATTTGGAACACAACAAAGTTTTTGTGGGCCGCGTATGCCAAGAATATGTGAATGGCTTCAAATTGAGCTACCAGTGCGAACGTCTCGTCATAGTCTATGCCTTCTTGATGACGGTAACCTTTCGCGACAAGCCGTGCTTTGTTGTGTATGACAACTCTATCTTCGTCTCGCTTGTTTTTGAATATCCACTTTGTTCCAATAATAGTCTTCTTGCGGGGCCGAGGAACGAGGCGCCAAATTTTGAGACTTTCAAATTGATTGAGTTCCTCTTGCATAGCCGTAAACCAATCAGGATCAAACATGGCTTCTTCAATAGTTGTTGGTTTGATTTTGCTTAGTAAAGAAGAGAAAAAACAATCATTTGCGGAGGCGGATCTCGTTGTGACCGGTTGTGAGGGATCTCCAATTATTTGATCAAGTGGGTGGAACCCGGTCCACTTACGAGAATGGGGAAGTGGGTGATTTGGGGGTTGATCAGGATTGTCATCCACATAGGTGCCAAGTGGTAAGTCTTGAACTGTTTCCAAAGCTGGAGCCATTTCGGATGGTCGAGTGGAAGTGGAAACATCCTTAGGAATGGAAGTCGAATGTGGGGGAGACGATGTTGGTTCAGGATTCGATGGTGAGACTTGATTAGGAAGTGGTTCCGCTGGAAGTATATTCGGATTGGTGGTGACAACGTGATCTGTGTTAACTATTTCCGAGCTGGGTGGAGTTGTGGCAACAAGGGATGTAGCAACATTGGGTTTGGAAGCAGAATCAGGTAGCACTGAGGGGCTTGGAGTTGCAGCAGTTGAGGCTATGTTCGTAGATACAGGTGGTCCGGAAAGATTAGTAGTCTCGGCAACATCCAAGGTTGGGGGGTCTAACGGTTTGGCCACAGGGATGTAGGGTTAGAAGTAGTCAGAATAAAAATGCTCAAACAGATCATACAAAATCTGAAGAAGCGTTTTTGGAGGCTTGATTCGGATGAGACAGGTTAGGAACAGGTTCCGAACTGAGGTGTTCGGAAGCTAATACGCAGTGAGTGCGGGTTCGGAACTGATGGGTTTGGGAGCCATTTAGGCCTTTGTATCGAATTGGACACTGACACTTTCGGTGACACATCGTGCATTCTTCATATAGACTCGATAAGCAGAAGTGTTTAGAGAATATCCGAGAAAATATGCTTCATCAATTTTGACATGAAGTTTGCCACGATCCTCGTTATCTTTCAGAATAAAGCATCGACTTCCAAACGTATGAAAGTGATGAATGGAAGGAACACGTTTGTTCATCAGCTCATACGTCGTTTTGGTAAACCGCTTGTTGATAATTGAACGATTTTGAATTTGGCAAGCGATAATGATGGCTTCGGCCCAAAGATAGAGTGGTACTTTGGAATGAGCAAGCATGGTGCGAGTAGCTTCAATCAAAGTACGGTTACGTCGTTCGACCACACCATTTTGTTGCGGGGTTCGATTTGCAGAAAATGTATAAGAGATGCCAACGGAGGTGAGAAATGAGTCGAGTGTGCGGTTGTTAAACTCGGTTCCATTATCCGTGCGAAGAGTTTGGACGGAAAGCTCCAACTTAACTTGAATGTTCTTCAAGAAGGCAATGATTGTTTCGGGGGCTTCGTCCTTTGTGCGAAGAAATTTGACCCATGTATACCGAGAATAATCATCCACCATAACAAGAACGCACTTCTTGCCGTGAATGCTTTGAGTCCTCATAGGTCCGCACAGATCCATGTGAATAAGATGAAGTGTGTTAGGTCTAAAATTATTGTATCCGAGATGACAACTATTGAAGACATAAAGGACCAAAAGTGCAAAGTCAACAAAGTCATTAATTAGGAAGGTTTAATATAAGGAAAGGATAATTATCTTGTAAATGGCAATTGTGTAATGCCTAAATCACTTACCTTCCTTATATAGATTAATGGTTTAATATAAATAGGAGTCTTAGGATATTCATTAACGTGTGTGTGAGATTAGAATTCGTTAGTGAGCTTATTGTTAGATCATAGAGAGAGCTTAATAGATAATATTCATTGTAATCTGTTTAAGTGAGATATTCGACATATTGAAATCATTCGACGTATATTCAATGTGTTCTTCGTGTTCGTGCATACATACAAACGGTTACCTAATTAAACTGGGATCCACAATCGGTATCAGAGCCTGCGATCTGAGTTTTGGCTATTTTCTGAAGCGTTCTTCACAAACAGAAGATAAAATCTCGATTTCCTTTTCTTTGATTTTTTTCTCGATTCATTCTTCATATGCTTTACCCGATAAAAAATTATTATTTTGATAAACTTGTAGTTTTGTCGATTCATACTTCTGTCGCTTAAATTTTTATCGATTCATACTTCTGTCGCTTAAATTTTTATCGATTCATACTTCCGTCGCTTAACTTTTTGTCGATCCATATTAAGTTAAACTTGATTTTCATTCAAATTATTTAATCGGTTTTGATTAAAATTATTCTAGTTTATCTTGATTACTTTTGAAACCCTTTACATAAGAAAACTCAGGAACTGTTGACTCTTGCTGCTTTTCTTACTAAAGAATTCCTAAGTAAAAATCATAAACTCTAGTAATTTTGTCTTTTATTCTTGACTGAACAAATAAGAAACTCGAGAACTTAGAAATTTTTGTCCATAAAAAGAAACTCTAGTTTATCTTGATTACTTTTATTCTTTTTAGTCAAGAACCCTTTGTTCTTGGTTTCTGGTTTATCAGTTAAGAAAATTCAGATTAAATATCCTTAAATTTTTATCGAGTCCTTATCAATTGACAAGATTTATTATCGAGTCAATTGTAATCGATATAAATTTTTTAACGATTCGATTTTTATCCAGAAGATTTTTTTATTTGAAAATCGAGAAACTTTAGTTATCGAGTATTTTCTAATCGATAACTTCTGCTTATCGACTCAATTTATTCATAGAAAGTTTTTATCAAGTCCCCTTCACCCGACAATTTTTTTTTTCGAGTCACATACACCCGAGAAATCTTATTATCGAGCCCATACCACTCGACAAATTTTTTTTTGTCGATCCTTCGTCACCCGAGAAAAATTCTTCTCGGCCCATCGTCACCCGAGAAAAAAATTCTTCTTGGCCCTTCATCACCCGAGAAAACCCTCATCTATCAACAACACCTTCTGTTTTCCAAAGAAAACTCAGAAAATTTCCAAAACTCACCGATCGAGATCACTTTATCAGGTAACAAGTACTTTATTTTTTTTATTCTTCAAGATGAGTTCTCAAAACCAATTTTCTGATCTCAATGCTGAAATTGAAAGACTTGAAGCAAGACATACGAATAACATGAAAGTTATTAATGAACTCTTAAGAGAAAAGGTTTATCTAAATGATTTCAAACACACAAGTAAAGAATTGAAAAACAAAAATGAGTTTTTGGAAGAACAACTCACCGAGCATACTAGGAATACATATCATGTATTTTATGAAGACGTTTGCAAAAAGAAAAATCTTGAGTTGATAAAAATAAATTTTGATCTGAAAAACAAGATTTCTGAGCTAGAGAAAAGAAAAGATTCTGCAACGACTGGTGGAAAACTTGAAAAGTTTTTAGATTTTGAAAGAACAGACTTTGAGGATAAAAGAAAGATTTTTTTCTGATAAGAAACGCAAATTTGAAATTGAGAGAAAAGCCTTTGAAAGCAAAATGAGAACTTGTGATCTAACCATTCAAAAACTTTCTACACAAGTGTCTGATTTTGAACAAGTTGTGATTTTAGAACGAAAATCTTCCGAAACAAAAGGTGTTGAGCTATCAAAGCAAATTTCTGAACTTCAAAAACTTTTGGAAAATGAAAGAAATGCGTTTAAAACTGAGAAAACAAATTTAATCAAGAAATGTAGTTTGATCATTGCTAAAAACAAGAATCTGGAAAAAGATTTTGACAAAGAGAAGCAAGTCTTTGAAAATAAACTTGACAAACTTTCAAACAAATTATCTGTTTTAGAAACAACTCTTGTAACTGAAAAAAAATTTGAGACCTGAATTTAAAAATAAATATGATTTTGTCACAAAAGAGAGAGATGATTTATCCTGCAAGATCAAAGAACTTGAAAACGAGCTTTCAAAACAAAAACAAAAGAATTCAGAATCATTCAAACAACTCACTCCCGAATATTTAAATACGGAGTTAGATGATCTTGAAAATTTGATTTTTCCTCATGATTCTGATTCTACTTTAAGTTCAAAGAAAACTCCTCTTTCTCCTATCTGTAAGAATAGTTGTTCTTCAAGTGTTAAATCAAATAGTTATTCTAACAGCTCCAAATCATTTAGTTTTTCAAATTCTCGAACTCATAATTCTAATCAGTTTCAAAATGATTTTGTTGCTAAATCCGGTAATTTCAAGAAGTTTAAAATGGTTTGGAAGAAGAAATCCACTACAAATTATCGTGTTGGAAACATACCACATACATCTCCTGTAGTTGATACAAGATCATTTGTTTCCAAGACTATCAATCAGCTAATTAGTCTAAGTGCCACAAAGATTTGTTGTTCTACTTGTGGAACAAATGATTTTGTTGATCAAAGGTTCACTCATAAATGGTATGGTACTTATAGTATCCCCACTTCCCCATTTATTGCATCTAAAGCTAACCTCCGAGGACCCAACAAAGCTTGGGTACCAAAATATATTTAATTTGTTTTGTAGGTACGTCATGTGTGTTCTAAATTCCGAATATTCACATCACACGAAAAATCTTTCAAAAGGTTATGCTACATTTGAGGCGGAGTACCATATTTTTTTCCATTTAATTAGCTTCATAGTATCTCAGCTATGAACCTGTTCTTTATTGATTAGCTTCATAGCGTTTCAGCTATGGACCTGCTTTTAATATTAGCTTCATAGCATTTCAGCTATGGACCTGCTTTTAATATTAGCTTCATAGCATTTCAGCTATGGACCTGCTCTTTATATTAGCTTCATAGTATCTCAGCTATGAACCTGCTCTTAACATTATGACTTCTGAATACTTCAGTTCAGAACTCGGACTATAATGTTTTAACTCTTTGTGTGTTCGGATTTAGAAGTTTCAATGGTCAATTCAAAGCCGGAAGCACCTACCCATGGAACATATCCCTAGGTTAGTTATTTTGAAAGGATATGAATGTTTAAAATTGAGTGTTTGTGAGATAAAAGAAAAGTGTGAGAGTGTGACAAGACTTAAAAGAAAATATTTGGTCTTCATGAAACCTAAACAGTTATCCGGGTAGCCACATAAACTATTCATTCTCAATTTCTTGGAGATGAATATTGAAATAGACATGGACCCAATGTCGATAACTTGTGTCACCCCACCCAACTACTCAAGTATCTCACAAAAGATTCTTGTTTCTTATATCACGGAGATTTTGCATATCATCTATCTATTCTTCACTCAGAAGATTTAGATATTGAAATAAGAAGACACGCCTCCGGTCTTCGAACTTCATATTCTGTGCACATCGAGTCTATTTTGAGCCAAAAGATATACTAATATTTCTTTGACACTTTGCACGAGTCTTAGTGATTCATATTGCATATCTTTGTGTGTATGCCGGAACAGTTTGAGAAGTAAGTTTTATAACCTACTTCGGTGATAACTGGAAGTCCTATCAGTGCCAACCGCTGCCAACACTGAATAAAGGCCACTTAATTAAATTTATTTTTGATTAAGTGATAACAGTTGCTACATGTGCTTCTGTCTGTTAGCCCATTAACCGATATTCCACATTTACAATTGATCACATTCGCGCTTATTGTCTTTGATAATGTTCATAATGATTCGGATTCTCCTTATCATTCTGAGGGGGAGAAAAGGTATATCAAAGAAGAATGCTTATTGTGAAAGAAAGAAAATGTGTTTCAAAGTCAAATGAAGAAAAAGTTGAAAACTTATCGACAAATGAAGACAATTTTGAAAACTTATCGACTGCTTAATACCTGACAAAATTTCTTGTCGAGCAACAAAGGATTGACAAATAGACTTTAATTGTTTTTACTGCGTCCATTTGCCCCGCTCCTGATTTGATCGACTCATCTTGGCCCGACATCAATTCTTGTCGAATCTACTTGGCCCGAGATCTTTTTATGTCGACATCGCCTGGCCCGACATACTTTTTGACCCGACAAGTTTTATACCCTACGACATCGCGGCTCCTTTGATTTTATTTTCATGCTAATGTTAAGGGGAGCTACAGAGCTTACAAGAGATCATTTTCGTAGGGGGAGCAAAAGAATCAAGAAGAAAGATTTGTTGACAAAAGTTTCACCGTCTTCAAAAGATTGCTGATTTGCTGAATTGTAATCTCGAATACAAAGGGAAAGATTGTTAGGTCTAAAAGTAATGTATCCGAGATGACAACTATTGAAGACATAAATGACCAAAAGTGCAAAGTCAACAAAGTCATTAATTAGGAAGATTTAATATAAGGAAAGGATAATTATCTTGTAAATGGCAATTGTATAATACCTAAAACACTTACCTTCCTTATATAGATTAATGGTTTAATAATAATAGGAGTCTTAGGCTATTCATTAACGTGTGAGTGACATTAGTATTCGTTACAGAGCTTATTGTTAGATCATAGAGAGAGCTTAATAGATAATATTCATTGTTACCTGTTTAAGTGAGATATTCGACATAGTGAAATCATTCGACGTATATTCAACGTGTTCTGCGTGTTCGTGCATACATACATACGGTTACATGATTAAACTGGGATCCACAAAGTGGACGAGTCGTGCTTTGTTCCACTTTGGGCTTGTATGAAACTTTCTTCATCTTGCCCATTTCATAGGTGCCACACAAGTGGGTCTTCTCATATTTATATTTTGGCAACCTGGTGGCTAATCCTCCACTTGCGACTCTACTGATATTTTTGAAGTTCAGGTGGGAGAGTCGGCGATGCCACAACCAATTTTTGTCATTTGAGACTTTGGAGACTAAACACACATCGGTTGGTGGTTCAACTTGTGACAGATCGATGGTGTAGAGATTAGACTTGCGAGATCCGGCTAAAATCTCATTTTCTTCGTAGGTTCTTACGCAGCATCTTTCGGAACAAAAGTTCACTTCAAGTTCTTTGTCACAGAATTGACCAATGCTTAGTAAGTTGTGACTAACGCCTTGAACATATGATACTTTGGAGATTGTGAGATTGTTATTAATAATGTCTCCGTATCCTTTGATTGGTGAGAAATGGTTGTTCCCGAAGCGCACAGATCAGCCATGTTTTTCGATGTAGTTGGCGAGAAGCTCCTTTCTTCCAGTCATGTGTTTGGAGCATCCAAAATCTAAGTACCACACATGACCGTTCTGCAAAAAATCGAGCATATTTAGGTACCCATTTGTAAATGGGTCCTTCAGGGTTAGTTGAGTTTGCAACCTTTGGTACCCATTGGAATTTGGACTTAGGTGCCATAGTCAAGGGCCTCTTGGGAACCCATTTATAAATAGGATAATTCGGAGAAGTATTGACTTGATGATAGTTGTATGAATTACGCATATCAGAAAAGTAATCATAATAAAAATTTAAGTGTACAGAGTCATTCACACCACAATTGGAGCAACCAATTTTATTTTCTTGAAAATTGAATTAAATGTCGAAATGAATAATATACGGAAATAAAAAATTTCCATTGGTTCTAGTAACATTTGAGAAATTAAAAATGTCTTTATTGTGGGATGAGGACTTTGGATTGCGTTTGCCTTTTTTGACCCAAACATGCTTTGTCTTTAGAGGATGTAAAGCTAAAACACAAAACAAACGTTTATTAGCATTTTCGGTTTGAGAGATTTTAGTCTTTTCTGAAAAATGAGTATGTTCTTTTTGGTGAGATGAGATGGGCTTTGAAAAACTAGTGGAACATTCATTCTCATCATGACTATTTTGAAAAACTTGGACAGATTCTATAGGTTTCTTGCCTTTATCTACAAATTCCTCATGACTTGGAAGAATAGGATTGAAGTCAAAGGCGTCAACCGAAACATTTGAACACCCCGTGGAGTTGTGCTTAGAAAGATCTATGTTTTTAAGTTCGTCTAACTCCTCGTCTATTTGTTCGGGAGAAGGAAAAGTTTGATGTTTGGGAGGACAATAATTTGGATCAAGTTTGAATATTTCTTCACAGTCATCTAAATAATTGCAAACGAAAGCTTTACATGAAGAGATATTGGAAATTGTCTCAACTTCGGGATTCTCATTATGCAAAGCTTCGTTTTCAAGTTTTTGGATTTTTGTGATTAAAGCCTCCTTTTCCTTTTCCGATGAAGAACGTTCGGATTCCAAAACCGTTTCTAGCTGAATGATTTATTTTCCAAAAATAAGGTAGGAATGTAAGTTTTAAAACTTGGTGGCTCGTTGTGAAGTTCTTCGTCGGTATAGGAAGGAAAATAATCATTTGGGAGTGATCCTTTTGAAGAGTCTTTTTCTACTGTCGTTGGGTAGCAGAAAGGGATTTGATGATATTTATTGTTCTTCCTATTCCAATCTTCCCGTCTCTCAACTTTATTAGATGACTTCATAAATTGAATTTTATAATCTGGAACAAGTTCTAGATATTCGAATCTATAAAGTGTCGGAGTATTATATAAGGCCTTTGCTAAACATTTGGGTTTTTCAAAACCTAGGCCCGCTTTCGAACATAACTCTTTCGGAGCATTTAAACGAATCGTTTGTTCGATTTGATCTAATTTCTAAGTTTGAGTTCCAAGTTTTTGAGTTTTTCTAAAAGATCGTTTATTTGGATAATGGCAAAGTCATATTTTGATGAAAAATCTTCGGTCTCACGTTCAGATTTGTCAAGTCGTTTTGTGAGATCCGAGATTTGTGGTTTGAGATCTAAATTCTCATTTTTAAACGCAGTCTTTTCCGTTTGTATGTTTTGAACATCGCACTTATAGTTGGCAATTTCGGACGTTCAATTAAAAGTTGGTGATGACTATTTTCTAAATGTGCGTCTAAGTTGGAAACCAAAATTTTTTCGGTTTTCAAATTAGATTGTAATTCATGCAGTTGTATCTTTGAATCATTCATTTGCTCAATAACATTGTCATAGTCAGAATGACTTACCTCGGGTGTATAATCGGAAGCGTGAGAGGATGATGAATCTTCACCAGAGGGATCAGTATAAGCCATCAGACTGAAGTGAGCTCGGATTTCCTCATTGGGTTCATGATCATCATGATGTAGCCAGTGTTCATCTTCCGTCATGAGAACTTTGTCGGCTTTTTCTTGTTTAGCAAGCATCAGTTTGTAGGCGAAATAGTTAGCATCTTTGACAACTGGCTTGTTACATTCGCGTGCATAATGACCAGTTTTTCCGCAGTTATAGCACAAGCTCATCTCTCCTTTAAACTTGTCTTCAGGTATGCCCGGTGGACGTTTTTCATCTTTCCTTGGCTTTTGTTCGAAAGCTGCTTTTCGCTCAAAGTTCTTTGGTCCCGAAGCATATCTTTGTTGGTTGGAGTTGGGACGACGAAAGAATTTGCATTGGAAGGATTGAGTGAGAAGAACCAATTGTTGTTGAAATTGGGATAACTCGGGATCATCAAATTCTTCGTTTTCCAAATCCGGATAGTTATCTTGAAGGATGCTTCGTGACGTGATTGTTTCTTCTTTAGCCACAAGAGCGATTTGATCGGAAGGCTTTTTGAGCTTGTGATTGGCTTCCATTACTTTTAGAACTTCCTCTTCGTCTTGTTTCAAGGTTTCATACGCTTCATGAAGATCGAGTTCAGCGAGAAACTTGCTAGGTTTGATTTGATTGGAAAACCGACGCCATTCAGGTTGAAGATTTCTAACAAGTTTCACATTGTTCTCGATTTTCGTCTTACGAATATCGTGTTTGCTAAGTTCATTAAGGAAATGGATAAATCGTTCATACGTGTCCGTAAGACTTTCTCCTTCATTCGCCTTAAATTCTTTATATTGCGAGATGCAATTAGTGATCTTCAATTGGGTTCCGATCTTGGTCCCAAGCATGATCTTCTCTATTTGTTCCCACATTCGTTTAGCCGTTCTTTTATGACTATCAATACTCATGTAGATTTCATTCGGGTTGCTAAGTAGTAGATAAGAACGTGCAAGTTGATCCCCTTTTGGTCATTTTGCTTCCGCTTCAATGTATTTTGACTTGGGTTTGATCTCTTGTCTTATCGGAAGAGGTGGTGTATTGTTTGGCATTGCAGGAAGTTCATGATATAGAACAGGTGGTGGACCTTCCTTGATGGAGAGCATGACATCTTCAGCATAATCATGCCTTTCAACAAAGTAGAGGAAGCGGTCTTTCCATTGTAAGTATTCTCCTCGGAAGAGAATTGGTGGTTTTGTGTGAGAACCAATGGCCATAGCTTCGCGTGTAGACATGGTACTTGATTGATTTGATCTCGATCAGTGAATTTTGGAAAAATTCTAAGATTTCATTGAACGAAGATAAAATTTATCCCGACTGACAATTGATGTCGTGTAAAGCTGACTCGATCAAATGTCGACTCAAAAGGACGCGACAAGATTTCTTGTCGGGTAATAAAGACTCGAGAAAAACAGGTTGAGTTCTTGTCGGGTTTTGATGGGCTCGACAAAATTTTATGTCGAGTCTTAAAGGCTCGATAAGAATTGTTGTCGGGTTGCACAGACTCGAGGAAAGAAACAGATTGAGAGAAAAAAAAATGTAAAAGAGATGTCACCCTAAAGGGAGTCGAGAAGAATTCAAAGATATCAATTCCTAGTTTTTCTTTGATCGATAAATCAGAAAGCAAAAACGAAGGATTCTTGACCAAAAATATCTAGAATAACAAAGTCATCTAGTCTTTTTATCGACAAGAACAACTAAGTTCTCGGATTCCTAAGTTTCTCAATTAAATTTAAAGTAAACTTACTTAGAATTATGATGTTTACTTGAGAATTCTCGAACCAGAAAAGCTGCAGGAGTCACTAGATCCCGAGTTTTCTATTATAAGAGAACAACAAAAGTAACGCAAAATAATCGAAAGTAATTTAATTTTAAAAAATTAGAAATTGATAAACTGCTTGAATACTTCTCGGGTAAGAAAGGTGCGACAAGTCTTCAACAGATGAGGATTATGATACTTTATCGAAACACAGATTTCTCGATTGAAAGAAGAACATATTTAACCGAAATTACTGGACAAACTAAAGACAAACAACAGAAATTGACTAAACACAATTTAACTAGGTTTACTAAAAATCGATTAAAACTATTGTTGCTATGAATTGATAAAAACGCATGAACAAGCAAAAAAAATTTGATTTTGAAAAATGTCGATATATGCTTGTGATGCTTAGATTCGACAAAAATGCAAACAAAACAGATTATGAAGTTATATCGGGTAAAGCTACTACAGTATGGGTCGACAACTAACAGAACAGAGAAAATCGAGAATTTTACGTATTGATCCATGAAGTCGATTAGAAGCAGTCCAAAACTCAGATCGTTTGGCTCTGATACCAATTGTGGATCCCAGATTATATCAAGTACGCATATATAATGATAAGAACACGAAGAACAATAAGAATATAAAGAATATCGTAAGTTGTATATCTCACTTGTAGATTTGATTACAATGTAAGCACAATATCGGTTCACTCTCTCTATCGAATTCTCTCATCAAGTTCACCCCATGACCCCTATTTTATATTGTTAGGAATAACAAAGAGGTAAGGAAAACTAAGAGTTTAAGGCATTATAGACTTGCCTTATTTAAAACACATAAATATCCTTTCCTTATGAACCCAATGAGGATTGATATAACTTCGATCACCATAAAATTTCTAGCCTTTAGCATTGATATAACACACGACTTCCTCTCACTTCGATCACCATAGATCACGACCTCTCTTCCCTCCGGTAAAGTGATTCGAATCAATTTCTTCTTACACACAATGTACGCATTGTTGCTTGCCAACCAATCCTTTCCCACTATTACATCAAATTCACTCATCGCCATTGGGTATAATGACAATGGGAGAAGACAACCCTCTGTATCGATACTACAACCTTCTAAAACTTTTTTCATCAAAACCCTTTGTCGATCATAACTCCTCTCTGTGATTTGAATATGATTCCTCTGTATACATAGTGAAAATCCCATTTATAAACTAAAGTTCAAATTCAGCGATAGCATATGCTGATTGCACTCAGCGATCGCTGAAAATCAGGAACCTTAAGTTTATCTCTGAAGATCTGAAGAACAACAATCACACCACAAGAACATTCAACGAAAGTCGAAGACCAAGCTGAAGATAGTGATAATCAGCTAGTGATCTGAAGCGGTTCAATAATAGCAATGATTGCCTAAATAGAATTGTGAAGTCTTGCTAGGCCTCAGCGATACTGTTGAAAGTTCATCCTTGAAGTTTCAAGATTCAGTGATCAAGTGAAGTCTATAAGCAAGATTAATGTTGATCTTATCCTCGATGCACAAAAGTCAAAACCTTATACTATGTCGGAGAAGGACGTACGGATAGTCTCTTATGTCCCCATAATATCTGATTTAGCATTGTTCACACGCGCCCAAAAGCATGGTTACTTTCGAACAAAGGACGAGCTTCCAATGAAAACTTGACAGGTGGCATATACCTTTTGTCTTGCATTAATTGCAACGGGTATAAATAGATGAAGATCCATTCTTCATCTTCATGCATGCTACTTTCTATTTCCTCAAACATCTGCTTCTTTTCTTTCTCATTTCCTTTTGCATCAAACTGTGTGATTTCTTAGTTACAATAAAATAGGTTTAATTACTTGTTCTAATTTCCGCTTGTAACTGTAAATTTGTTTATTTAATATAAACTCATTTAAAAACTAAAAATCTGTGTGTTTGTATTCAACCCTCCCCTTCTACAAACTGTTTCTATATCCTTGAATTCTTGTAGACCCCTTTGGGACCAACAAGTGGTATCAGAGCAGTGTTTCTTGCTTACTAATCTTTAAAATACTTGTTTCTTAAGCTTTTTTAAAATGACTAATACTAATACAAACTACATTGATAATGGATCTTTAGCTAAATCTCCTAGATTTAGTCGTGATAACTTTCCATTATGGAAGGAAATAATGACTCTATTCCTAGAAGGCTCAGATCCTAAGATCCCCTATTTTCTAGAGAATGGACCATTCATTCCTACAGCCCTGATCCCTGCAGTTCCCACCACTGCAACCACTCCAGCTATCACTAAGAGAAGAATCGTCAAAACTCCAGATCAATGGAGTGAAGATGACAAAAACGAAGTAGCTATAGATGCAAAAGCTAGATCCATAATAGCAATGTCTTTACCAGATGAAGTCTATCACTCTGTGATGAAGATGAGAACTTCCAAAGCCATGTGGGATACTCTATGTATTCAATATGAAGGAACTGATGAAGTTCAAATCACTAGATGCATAAATCTTGAAAGACAATATGAGAGCTTTATGCATTTAAAAGGTGAAACCCTTTCTCAAGTTCACCAAAGATTTAACTGTCTCTTGATTGATATGAAAACTGTCAATAGAGAATATTCCAATGCTGAAATACTGACAAAGTTCATGGAGGCACTACCTGAACAATGGGGAGTGTACACTACATGTCTAAAATTGTCAAAGAATCTTGAAACTCTCTCTCTAAGTGCTTTATATGGAATGCTCCTAAACGAAGAGAAATCTCAAGCTTTAAAGAAAACCCTCTTTAATGATATCAAGAGTGCCAAAAGTACTTCATTGGCACTAGTGACTTCAGAGGCAGATCCTTCAAAACAAGTTTCTTCCTCTATTACTTCTATCACTGAGTTAAATCAAACTGATTCATAAGAACTCACGGATGCTGACATCTCTAAGTTTGATAATTCTCTAGCTCTTCTCACAAACAATTTTAGAATATTTGCTAGAAAGAGTAACTTTCGAAAAACTCCGGCTATCACTGACTCTGACAAGTCAAAGACTCTTCCTGCTGAAAAAGCATCTGCAATATGCTATAACTGTCAGCGAAAGGGTCACTTTGCGTGTGAGTGCAGATCTAAGAAAGTAGTTGCACCCACTACCTCTCAGAACTCTGATAAAAAGGAGAAATATTCTACGTTAAAAAATAAATACGGAGGTCTGAAAAAAGAACCAGTAAAAAGGAAAATGTCTAGTTGCTGAAGAAGTTGATTGGGATCATGAAGATGATTGGGCCAAAACCTCTGACGAATCAGGTACTGATGAAGAAGATCTTGCCTTCCTCTGCCTAATGGCCAGAATCAAGGAAGCTGAAGAAGCTTCTGAAACATCATCCTTAGAGTCTCCTTCGACTCAGGTAAATATCTCTACTAACCTTTCTATATCTAAAGGTAATAACTTGTCAGCTCTCGATTCTATGACTGTTGATTTTTACAATGCATTAAATGGACAGATCAAAGATGAACAAATTAATATTGATCTATCTAAACAACTGAAAAATTGCCATTTAAAAATCAAAGAACTTACAAAGATTGAAGAAACTCTTAAGGACCAAGTCTTTGTAAATCAAACAATAAGCATTGAAAGACAACAAGCTATCACCGAAAGGGAAAAGGCTATCGCTGATCTTAAAGCTGAAAAAGCTACCATCGAAGGATGGTGCAAGGCTTCTGATAAAGTCAGCGAGATCATCAATACCCAGATCCCTATGAAGGTCAAAAGTGGTTTAGGATATAACCCTGACAAAGAAGAATCCGAGAATGATCGTTCTATGTTAAAATTCGGAATGTTTGTTTCTTCAATCTCTGATCCTTCTTCTCAGAAAGCTCATATAAATGAGAAGCTGCCTATCTCAAAATCTAATGATTCTAAGAAAATGATCAAGGACAAGTTTCTCGACCATGTTCCTACACTCAAGAATTTTCAGAAACAAAAGAAGGGCTCCTCTATCCCTTCTGTGAGTCATCCTAAATCCGGAAAGAAGATCCCTGGATTTATTCAGAGATCTACTCCCAGAATTAAGATTGACTTCACTCCGGTCCCTGAGAAAATTGTTATTCCCCCAAGGACACTAGACAAAGGAATTCTTGGTTCTGGCCCTGAAAATGCTTCTACATGCTCTCTGAATCTCTTCAATTCCAAACCTGTTTTCAAATATAGGAAATGCTATCACTGTGGTGAGGCTATCCACATTGCAAGCAAATGTCCTAATGCTATTAAAGCTGAAAAATTAGCTCATGGTAAGAAAGTAGCTCAAGCTGATAACTCAGCGAGAACAAAATCCACCAAGGTTGGTAAAACTTCCAAGGTGAAGATAATCATTGGAGAAAATCCTTCAGCTAGTAGCTCATCCGCCAATCCTTTCACTAACTCAGCAGGACCGATAGTAATACGGGTACCTATGAAAAATTAATGTTTTTATTGTATGTAGAGTGCTAAAGGTATCTGTTATCTCGATAGTGGATGCTCATGGCACATGACTGGCATAAAATCTCTGCTTACTGAATACAAGGAAGAAATTGGTCCCTCGGTGACCTTCGGTGGAAATGGCAAAGGATACACCAAAGATTATGGAATTCTATCCAATAGAGCAACTTCATTCAGTCGAGTCGCTTATGTTGAAGGAAAAAATCACAACTTATTGAGCGTTAGTCAATTGTGTGACAAAGACTTCAAAGTCTTATTCCTAAAGAACAGATGTGTTGTCACTGATACTAATTATAAACTTGCCTTAACAGGCAAAAGATTAGAAAATGTGTATGCCATTAATATGAATAGCTCTCACTCTGAGAATACGTGTTTCATCTCCAAAGTCTCCTCTGATGTCAGCTGGTTATGGCACAAGAGACTCTCTCATCTGAACTTTAAGATGATCAATGAATTATCTCAAAAAGAACTTGTCAGGGATCTCCCTAAACATACCTTTACAAAGGAATCTCTTTGTTCGGCGTGTGAGAAGGGAAAACTGACAAAAGCCTCTTTCAGATCCAAACAAGTCTCCTCAGCGACTTCTCCTCTTCAACTACTTCATATGGATCTATTTGGGCTTGTCAATGTCCAATCCCTGTCTGGAAAGAAGTACACTCTTGTAATATTCCAGATATACATGGGTATTCTTTCTTTGATCCAAAAGTGACACACCTGATGTAATTATCTCTTTTATTAGAAGAATGGAAGTCCTGAACAATCTTATTGTTCGCTCCATGAGAAGTGATCATGGCACTGAATTCAAAAAACAGTACCCTGATTAACTTCTTTGAAGAAAAAGGAATCACTCATAATTTTTCATTAGTAAGAACTTCTCAGCAAAACGGTGTTGCTCAAAGAAGAAATCGAACGATCATTGAAGCAACTCGCTCAATGCTCAGCGAATCGCATCTACCTACTCAATTTTGGGCTGAAGCAGTAAACACGACATGCTTTACTCAGAACCGGTCCCTAATAGTAAAGCGATTTAAGAAGACTTCCTATGAATAATTTCATGGAAGAAGACCTACTCTAAAATACCTATACATCTTTGGATGTAGATGCTACATTCTGAATGATAAAGATCATTTGGGTAAATTTGATCCAAAAGCTGACGATGGGATATTTCTTGGATACTCTTCTGTATCTAAGTCTTTCAGAATCTTCAACAAGAGAAGACAACACGTTGAAGAATCCATGCACGTCAACTTTGATGAATCTCGCCCCACTAATTCTATTCCTTTCCCCGAAGAAGATGAGGAATTGAATGAATGGATGAAATCTCACTATGGGGAACCTGAAACTTATTTCAGTAATCAACCAAATGCCGAAAATAATGATAAATGATAATGGAATCCCTGATTCCTTTCCTACCAACGATCCATCAGCATCAGAAGTTAAACGATCCATCAGCATCAGAAGTTAATATCACTCATCTCAATCAGATTCCTCCCTCTGATACATCATTCGGAAATTCTTCAGTGAATAACAAAGCTTCATCTTCTGCTGATCAAACCTCTGAGACAACTCTAGAGTTGATAATGAATGCTGAAGTACCTGTTGCTGAAACAACCAACGTTATCCTTGAACAAGAACAAGTCGCTAAATCTCGTGTTGATCAATCTCCTCAACCACCAGCTCAATGATGGACTGCAAATCATCCAATACATCAAATTATTGGTGATCCGAATGCATGTATCAAGACTCGTAGAGGTACATGTAATATCTATCTCTATGTAAACTTTATTTCTCTCTCTAAACCTAAGAAAATAGATCAAGCTATCTCTGATTCAAGTTGGGTCTCTGCCATGCAAAAAGAACTAACTGAGTTTCGTAGAAACAAAGTGTGGAATCTTGTTCCTCGTCCATCTGGTAAAACAATTATTGGAACCAAATGGGTCTTTCAAAATAAACTACATAAGAATGGCATTGTTATCCGTAACAAGGCTAGACTTGTTGCTCAGGGATATAGACAGAAAGAAAGTATTGACTATGATGAGACCTTTGCTCCTGTTGCTAGATTAGAATCCATAAGACTTTTCTTAGCTTATGCTGCCCATAAAGACTTCAAAGTTTTTCAAATGGATGTAAAGTGTGCTTTTCTAAATGGTAAACTCAATGAGGAACTTGATGTTGAACAACCCCCTGGTTTCATTGACCCTAAACATCCTGGTTATGTTTTCAAACTTCAATGAGCTCTTTACGGGTTAAAACAAGCTTCCAGAGCTTGGTATGATACCCTTTCTAAATATCTTCTTAAAGAAATGTTTGTTTGTGGAAAAATTGATCAAACTTTATTTTTAAGAAAATATAAAGGTCATACTATTCTTGCTCAAATATATGTTGATGATATTATATTTGGTTCCACAAGACTCAAATTATGCACTCGTTTTGCAAACAGAATGAAGAAAGAATTCAAAATGAGTATGATGGGTGAACTAACATATTTTCTAGGTTTGCAGATTAAGAAATCTGACAAAAGAATTTTTATTTGTCAAACTAAATATCTTAAGGACATGCTGAACAAGTTTGATATGAATCAATGCTCAACGATGAAGACCCCTATGGCACCTCCTCTGACTTTGAATAGGGACCCAAATGGGAAACTTGTCAATGTCAATACCTATCGAGGGATGATCGGATCTCTGCTATATCTTACAGCGAGTAGACCCGACATCAGGTATTCTACCTGTCTCTGTGCTCGATATCAAGCTGAAACAAAGGAATCTAACCTAATCGCTGTAAAGCGAATTTTTCAGATATCTGAAGGGAACTCCTAATTTGGATCTTTGGTATCCCAAAGGCTCGGGGTTTGATTTAATTTGTTACTCTGATAGTTTTGCTGGTTGCAAGATAGATAGGAAGAGCACCACTAGTGGGTGTCAGTTATTAGGTGGTAAGTTGATAAGTTGGACAAGCAAAAAGTAGAACTCTATGTCCACATCTACCGCTGAAGCTGAGTACGCAGTCGCCGGTAGTTGTTGTGCTCAAATCCTTTGGATGAGAAATCAACTAAGATACTACGATCTCAAACTTTCTAAAATCCCTATCTATTGTGATAGCACCAGTGCTATTGCTGTTGCAAATAATCCTGTACTTCATTTTAAAACTAAGCACATTGAGATTCAATATCACTTTATCAGAGATCATGTGATGAATGGTGAAGTTGAACTTCGTTTTGTACCAACTGAATATCAGCTCGCTAATCTTTTCACGAAGCCTCTTAATGAGACTTGATTCAATCTACTTATCAGTGAACTTGATATGTTAAACGCTGAATAAATTATGTTCAGTGATCAACAAATATTCAATGACATACAAGTTAAGCCTTCAAATTTCCATTCTCTGAACTCTGACTCAGCGATACTTGATTTATCTCGCTTAGGTATGAACTTCTAAATCTTTACATTCTTTGACTGTCATCATATTCAAAAAATGAATCTCAAAAGATAAAACTCATCACTGACAATCCTTTATTGTCTGTTGATGAAGAATTTAAAGATAATGATTAATATTTATTTAAATGATAATCTTATTCAATTTTTCAAATGAGAAAAAGACATGTCAGACCTTTATCTGACACACAACAGACCACGATGTTTCCTTTCTGATCTTTTTCTAGGAACGTGCGCTAGGTCATCATTACTTTTCAAAAAGCTAAAATCGTCGTTTATCTTTCTTTCTCTCTCATCTTGCTATTTAAGCAACTTTTATATTCATTCAATTCTTTACGCGCTCATTGTATTAAAAAAGGAAGAACTTCCTTCGAATCTTCAAGTTTTCTCCAAGAACACCAAGAACACACACTTGTGCGTTTTTCTTAGTTTTTCACTTTTAAGGTTTGATCTAACCCTTTATTCTTCATTAAAAACAACTACAATGTTGTTTATTACTTCTCTAAATCCTTTATAACTTCTTGTTATAAAGATCTTCTTCTTTAATCTAAAATAAATGTGTTAAAACCTTTAAAAATATTTAATTATGTTCTAAGTTCTTTCTTAGAACAGAAGACCAAATTTGTATTTATTTATCAAATTTTGTTTCTTTTCCAAAACTAAAATCTGTTCAAAATTTGTGTTATTCTACCAAATAACAAGTATTTTGATTTTTGTTCATCAAAACACTTGTTTTGTTTCTTAACATTTGGTATTCTTCATACCAAAACATATTTTGGTTTATACATTTTGTATTAAACCATGATCTTTCTATTTGGTGTTCCTATCTTTGAAACATAAATGGCCTCTTCAAGCAAGAACCCTCAAGATGATGCCTCTGTCCAACAAGTTGTCCTTCAGCGAGCACCAGCTTGCACCTTCTTTTTGGAACAAGCAACAATCAAGTCGTGCAACTACTTGGCTCTGGTGGACATCCCTGCTGAAAAACCTCAATTCAAAGATGATGCCACGTTCATCAAGGCTTGTCTGCTGATGTACGTCTTCATTCACAACCCCATTGGCATCACTGCTCACCTACGGGCTCTCTGGTACACTGCCCATTTCACGACTCTCACCACTGACAAGGGAAACAAACTCCCTGCAATTGGATTCCAGATCCCTGGTCACGGCGACTTCGCTTCACTGTTGGTTTCTTGAGGAACGCTCTCTGCCTCCCTGCTAGAGGCAAGAATCAGCAATGGGCCCTTTAGCCCACCAAGGAGCAAATTGCTGACTTATTAGATTCTATAGGCTATGCATGGGAAGATCCTGCTGAGAAGTCCGTTGGTTCCAAGATGGAGAAGAAACGGCTACCTGCTAGATGACAATATATCTTCACCCAAGTGATTCAGAGCCTGGGTTCCAAATCTGGCTCTCACGATCAGGCCAGTAAATAGTTTCAAGATCTCGGTTTTGCTCCCTGCACCAACTACAAGCTCGAATATGCTGACTATACCTTCAACGATATGTTCAACAAGGTGAAAGCTACAAAAAGGGACAAGTTCGTTCCCTACCAAGATTCTTTGCTACTATCTTGGAGGTTGCTTTCAAAGGTGAATACCCAACGGTCGCCAACCAAAGCTTCTCAATGGTCGGCAAGAAATCGCTGGATATTGATGAGCATCCAAGAGATGCTTCCTACACCTCCTACATTCTACAACTCATCAGCGAGGCAGTACCTGTGTCCATCTCACTGACCAACCCATCAGTAAGTAACTTATATACCTCCTCCCCTCTCAAACGTAAAGAGCCGACCGATGGTCACAGGAAGACCATCGCTCACAAGCCCGCTGCAAAGAAACAAAAGAAGGGAGTCTCTCAAAAGACTTCCCTCTCTGATAAAGGCGTATTACCCACGCCACACTCAGCCCCTGCCTCGACAATAGTCTCTTCATCCATTGCCGCTTCATCAGGGTTACCATCATTTTCAGCGACTCCGGTCACTAAGAATGTTATAGCCAGCTCCGCTGAAGCTGGAACAGGTAATACATTCACAACCCTCTCTTCTTCTTCAACCATCTCTTCCTTGGTCATCACATCAACTCATGATTCAGAGATAGTTGTCCCTATCTCTGATAAGGTTGAAATGCACGTTGTTCACACTTCAGTTTTGTTTCGACAATCTGAATTTTGGAAAGCTAGTAACACAAGACCTTAAAATGTTTCTCTCAAACATTCTAAGACACAAGCTAGTGATCCACAAGACGCTAACCTCGGATATGGTGTCCTTGAGAGTAATCCTCACGATACTCTCAAGTTTATAAATATTTCTTCAACTCACCTTTCATCTAATCCAGATCTCTTTTTGGCTGCTTTGTCCATGTTATCAATAGGTATTGCACCTCCTCGCACTACCTCAGCTACCACCACTACCACCAAGATCACTAACACTTATGTCAATGGAAGCAAGGGATCAAAGCTAAAGTCCCCTCAAAAGCTCAGAAACATCAAGAAGGAGAAACTCTCTACTCAGCTTCCGTCCTATCCCATGACCATCCCAAAGATTGTCCTTCCTAATCCCTCTTTCCCAACGATTGATTTCCTGGTGAATCAGTGTGCCCTTACAAAGGCCAGGGTGGACACTCTTCAACTGTCCTCAGAGCTTATCTTCCGAACGGTTGCTGGCGTACCAGGGATGAAGGCCACAACCAGTGACATCTACTCTGACTTACAGACAGTGAAGGATGATAGTTCAGCTCATGGGAAGGCCATTGAGAGGCTGGAAAAGGTCGTGGAAGCTCAGGGCAAGGCACTTGAGTCTATTCAGAAGACTAAAGCTGATATGATGTGGCTCTTACAAAGCATCACTGACAAAGGCCCCTCCTTTACTACTGCAGACCGGAGCACGCTGGCTTAGGTTACACAGAACCAGTCTGCGCACACTACAACTCTTAAGGATGTAAGCTCCAATATGAGTACGCTGATGGTGCACATTCTAATTCCTAATAACATTGAGGGGGAGAGATGTGCAAGAGAGATAGCTGCCGAGATTATAGGAAAGGTAAATGAAACAACCCCTGGAACTCCTATTTCTCCCTATGGCCAGCAAGATCCCCAACATCAAACCTTCGTCGCTGATGATAAAGAAGAACAATAAGATGATGATGAAGATGATTGTGATGATGATGAAATCCCTCATTATGGAGGAGATGATGATGATGATGATGATGACCTCCAGGTGTTGATCAGTTCTTCTGTCAAAGTTGTCCAGGCAATTTCATGCATGAAATCATCTTCAGAGATCCTTTGGGGGACGGACCATCTCTTTCTCAAGGACAGTCCGATCCCTCAGGGAAAGGCAAGCAAATGGTGAATCTTGACTCCACTCCAACACACTCTGAGGGGGAGACCACTGCAGAGGTAACGCTTCCCCTTATCCAATTTACTCCCATCTCTGCACCCCCAACCTATCCATCTTTTCCTCCTCCAAATTTTGGAACTGCTGCACCTCTCTCTCCATCCCCCATTCTTAGCGAGTCTAGTCCCCCAAAGGACTCTACATTTATGAGGGAACCTTCATCAGTAAGAGCATTTCTTGTACATATCTGAAAATGACTCTAACGATGAAGAAGGCCTTATTCCAAGACAGCGCGTACATAAGCAATCAATAAGCGAACCTGAAGAAGAGCAAAGGTGAATAAATTTCTTCAGGAAACTAGAAGCTAACAGAATAAAGGTGCCTCGCATTGCTGAACTAGAAGAACCTATACCTATCAGCGTAGTGGATGAATTCGACTTCTTATCAAAGGAAGAGAGAGCTCAAGGCATTGAAGCTCAGTGAATCAGGGATGAAAAGATAAAACAAATAGAAAGTAATCTAGAGTTGGCAAGAAGATTACTCAAGGAGGATGCCTTAAGACACGAAGCGATCAAGAAACAGAAAGAGAAAAGTGAAAGGGTCGCTGAAACTCTGGCACAAAAGGATCTAGCACGAGAAAATCTGAATGTGAATCCTATCAATGCTCAAAAGAAGATTCTCCATGCGCTGACTAATGAGAACAAAAGCCACAAGGAAAATGAACTACGCTGGTGCACTGAAAGATTCAAATATCGAGTGTCTGAGTCAACAATCACTCGTGCTACTATCGACGGATGCACTTCTAAGAATAGTGGTCTGAATGTATATGTACGAATGTACAGACATTCGGGGTGCGAAAAAGAAGAAGCCAAGTTCTTAAAGTTCTATGGATACTCTGAATGGCTGGAAATCACAGAGGCCATTCAGGATTCCAAGTCTAAATTCAAAGAAGTGGTAGAGAGAGTCTTGGATCAGCTACTGCAAAGGATGTCACAGCATGTTCAAGTTCCCCCTCTCCCTGAACAAACAAGAAGAAAAAGATCAAACGCTGAAGAAGGCACATCCTCTAAAAATAAGTACGAGACCAAGTTCAACTACGAAAGGCTCCTTGGGCTTCTCGATATCCCTGACATCTCTACGCTAAATGTCTCTCTTCCTCTAGGCCTACAACTAGCAGATTGTGACATCATCTCACTCCCTGAAGCAGGTATGGTGTTTCTGGATAACGATGGATTTCTTGGATTCTTCAGAAATTCAGAGATTACTAAAGCTCCCTCAAGATTTGTCAAAGTTATGTACTATCACTGCTGGTCAGATACTGGACCAATGTTGATGCAAAAGAAGATGTATCTAAATGAGCTAAAAAGAAGACAAGAGAGACTCTCAGACTAGTCTATAGTTTCTTTTCCTTTATAGCATTCTTCAGTGTTATTGTACTTTACTTTATATTGTAATTTCGTTTCCGTGCATTTCTTCAGATTGCAAATTAATGAAATTCAATGAAGTACTCTACTCCATCTAACTGAGAAGATCCCTGAAAATAGTAAATGGGACAATGAACATAAGAGTTATATTTTTTCCATTAACAATCTTCACTCACTGATATTTCACTCTGAAATCAAAAAATGTGAATGTACTTAAAGCTTCTATACTTGTAAAATTTGTGTTTTCATATCCTTATAAATGAAACCCAATTATAATTGTAGATTAGCTGAAAAAGATCTCACAGATTAGTACTTCGAAATTTTACTTTAATATTTTTAAGTCCCTACTAAAACTTTCAAGCAATTTTCCTATGTTGCTTAATCATAATAAAATAGGGGGAGATTGTTGATCATAACTCCTCTCTGTGATTTCAATATGGTTCCTCTGTATACTTAGTGAAAATCTCGTTTATAAACTAAAGTTTAAATTCAGCGATAGCATACGCTGACTGCACTCAGCGATCGCTGAAAATTAGGAACCTTAAGTTTATCTCTGAAGATCTGAAGAACAACAATCACACCACAAGAACATTCAGCGAAAGTCGAAGACCAAGCTGAAGATAGAGATAATCAGCTAGTGATTTGAAGCGGTTCAGTGATAGCAATGATTGTCTAAATAGAAGTGTGAAGTCTTGCCAGCCTTAGCGGTACTCTGAAAGTTCATCCTTGAAGTTTCAAGATTCAGCGATCAAGTGAAGTCTATAAGCAAGATTAATGTTGATCTTATCCTCGATGCACAAAAGTCAAAACCTTATACTATGTCAGAGAAGGACGTATGAATAGTCTCTTATGTCCCCATCAAATCTGATTTAGTACTATTCGCACGCGGCCAAAAGCATGGTTACTATTAAAGTGTGTGGAAAACAAGTCGATTAACATAGAGCTAAATTCAGATTATACTTTCATTGTAATCAATATTAAAGTGAGATATACAACTAAGGAAATTCTCTAATTCACTTTGTTCGTATTGCTTTAATCGCGTTCTTAATTATATCATTGTGCTTACTGTTTCTGGGATCTACAAGTGGTATCAGAGCAGACGATCAGAGTTCTTTTCCGATTTTCTGAAAATTTTCACGAAACAGAAGGTAAATTATCGATTTCTGCTGTTTTGAATGTTTCTCGATTCATACTAAATATGTTTCACCCGATAAAAAGTCTTATTTGTGTTTTCTCGATCCTTACTTCTTTCGTTTGACTGTTTATCGATTTCGTTCTACCCGATAAAACTCATATTTTTTTAAGATATGTTTTCCTCGATTCATACTTATGTCGCATAAATTTTTGTCGATTCAAATTGAGTTATTCTTGATTTTTAGTCAAAATTACTTAATCTGTTTTAATTAAAGTTATTCCAGTTTATTTTAATTACTTTTGAAATTCTTTACATAAGAAAACTCAGGAACTAGTGACTCTTGCAGCTTTTCTTACTGAAGAATTCTCTAGTAAAAATCATAAACTCTAGTAATTTTGATTTCTTTTTCTTAAATTGTACAAATAAGAAACTTGAGAACTTAGACATTCTTGTCCATAAAAAGACTTGTTCTTTTTAGTCAAGAAACCCTATTGTTTTTTGTTTCTGTTTATCGGTTAAGGAAAATTCAGATTAAGTATCTTTGATTTTTTATCGAGACCTTCCTAATCGATAAAGATTTACTTATCAAGTCATCTGGTATCGATATAATCTTCTTATGGATTCGGTTTCTTTCAAGTCAAAGGATTCTTTTCGATCGAAAAAAAAAACTTAGTTATCGAGTCCATTGTGATTGACAACTTCTTTTTATCGATTCAAAAAAAATTTAGATTTTTTTATCGAGTCCTCTTTACCCGAGAAATCTTCTTATCGAGCCCATACAACTCGACAATTTTTTTTGTCGATCCTTCGTCACTCGAGAAAATTTTTTGTCGACCCTTAGTCAATCGAGAAAACTTTCTGTTTCACAAAAACACCTCAGAAAATTACCAAAAACTCATTGATCGATATCTTCAAGCAAAGTACAATGACCAATCGCGAAGCAATGAAAATTGGTCCAGACACAAAACACCCGAGGTAAGTCTCTCGGACTATAATCAGTTTATGAATAACAGGATGATACAATTGCAAGAATTACAATCTAAATTGAAAACCGAGAAACTCTTGGTTTCCAAATTAGAAGCACGCTTAGAAAATAATCATAATCAATTGATAATTTACCAAGCCGAACTTGCAACATCTCAAAGTATTGCACACAATCGTCAAACGGAGAAAAGTGCTTTTCAAGAAGAAAACATTCTTTTAAAACAACAAATCTCGGATCTCACACTTCAACTTAACAAATCTAAAAAGGAGACCGAAGATTTTTCATCAAAATACGAATTTGTGAGTTTTCAAAGAAAATACCATTTGGAAAAACTCAAAGATTTGGAACTAAAGCTGTATAAAATTGGACAAACTGAGCACACAATTCACTTAAATATTCCAAAAGAGTTAAGTTCAAAAGCTAGATTAGGATTTGATAATCCAAAACATCTAGAAAAGGCCATCTATAATACTCCGACTATCTATAAATTCGAATATCTGAACCTTGGTCCAGATTACAAAATTCCTTGTATGAAGTCGTAGTCCAATGTCGAAGAAAGGGAAGATTGGAAAACACAAAACAAGAATTTTCATCAAATTCCTTTCTGTTATCCTCAAAAGGTAGAAGAGGAATCTTAAAAAACAACTCTTCCAAATGACTATTTTCTCTCGTATTCTGACGAAGAACTTCAAAATAAAATTCTTGAATGTAAACCCTACATTCCCGCACTATTTTTAGAAAAGAAAATCGTTCAACTTGAAAACGTGTTGGAAGTTGAACGTTCTTCGTCAGAAAAGGAAAAAGAGGCATTACTTTAAAAAATTCAAAAACTAAAAAACGAGGCCTTATAATTACACAAGAACCACGAAAATGATTCTGTTTCCAATATTTCTTCGTGTAAAGCCTTTGTTAGTAATTATTTAGATGATTGTGAAGAGGTGTTTAAACTTGATTCAAACTATATTCCTCCTACACAAAAATATTCTCCTTCTCCCGACCACGTTGATGATGACTTAGATGACCTTGTTTCTAATCCTTCTTTACTTGACGACAACGAATGTTTAAAATATTTAAATGCTGACTTTGATTTCAATCCAATTCTTCCAACTCATACGGAATTTTTGGACAAAGGCAAAAAGCCAATTGAATCAATTTTGCTTCCAGAAGTTAAGAATGAGTGCTCTACAACCAATTTGTTTTCTAACCAAAAGGATCAAACTCACTTTTCCAAACCCATCAATTCTCATTATGTAAAAAATGCTAAACGTGGTTTTATTCATGTTTCAGCTTTTCGAACTCCTAATTCTAAACAGTTTCATAATGATTTTGTTGCTAAATCCGGAAATTTCAAGAAGTTTAAGATGGTTTGGAGAAAGAAATCAACTACAGATGATAGTATTAGAAACATGCCACATACATCTCCTGTAGTTGATGAAAAATCATTTGTTTCCAAGACTAATTTGCCTTATTTTGTCAAATTTATCAATCAACTAATTAGTCTAAGTGCCACAAAGATTTGTTGTTCTACATGTGGAACAAATGATTTTGTCAATCAAAATTTCATTCATAAATGGTATGGTACTTACAGTATCCCCACTTTCCCATTTATTGAATTTAAATCTAACATCCGAGGACCCAACAAAACTTGGGTACCAAAATATTTTTAATCTGTTTTGTAGGTACGTCATGGGTGTTTTAAATTCCAAATATTCATATCACATGACAATCTTTCAAAAGGTTATGCTACATTTGAGGGGGAGTACCACATTTTTACCATTATTGTTTAGCTTCATAGTATCTCAGCTATTGCATTTAAATCTAATAATATAAATGCTTGATAATATAGTTTTATTAAGTAATTATTGATATATTTTGTTTAACTATTGCTTTTATTTATTTTAAATTTACATATTTTAAATTTTCATTTTAGCTGTTGTAGTGTTAACTTTGTTTATTCTAAATATTTCACTATGTTGGACGATTCTAACTTTTTTTCTTATCAATTTATTTTAAACGACGTCAATAAATGTTATATTATAAATATTTAAACTATGTTTAGTTATTAATAATTTTCATCACATATTCAATATATTTCGTAGCTCTATTAATTGATTAGGTTCAAAACTAATATTTATTTAAAATAAATTATCGTATAGACATGCAACGGATTTTATTTTTAGAAATTGTTAATTAACTTAAATCGTAACACATACGTGAAATTAGTAAAAAACCCCATACTTATAAACTTTAATGCAAATATAATTTACATATGAACATAGATAATTCTTTAATATATTCAACATTTAAATAAATCAAAATTTTAAGAAAAAAGGATAAATGATTCTAAGTATTAAAATATGTTACATCATCCCTGTAAGATCTCTCTTATGTATTTAAATATATAGACTTGGATCACGTGAGACCATACTATTTTCGGTGAGATCCGTGAGACCACTTAAACATTACCGAATCTTCACAACAAAACAATATTAAAGTTGTAACTTTTTTTTACTTCACAATGTTTTATTGTGAAGTTTTGGTGTTATTACGCGGTCTCACAAAAACAGTCTGCTCTCACGTGAACCCAACACCATATAGATATAAATGTATGAAAATAGTCCATTAAATGATTTTTATAATTTTGTTAACATTTATTTTGATTATCGCGCAACGCGCGATGTCGAACACTAGTTTCCATAAAAGAAAAAACATTGATAATAATTTAGTTGTATCTAGGGCTGTAAACGAACCGAATGTTCACCGAACCGTTCGTGAACCATTCGGCGGGAAGTTTGTTTGTGTTCGTTTATTTAATAAACGAACGAACATGAACATGTTTTTTCGTTCATTTAGTTAAATGAACGAACATGAGCAATGATCTCGTTCGTATATTTACGTTCGTGAACGTTCGTTCATTTATGTTCGTTTATATATATAAATATATTTATATATTATGACATTAATATGTAAAATCATTAATTAAATTAAATTTTTATAATTTCTTTTTTATGCCTCCTAAGTTTACCCGGTTTTTCATTTTGTTATGTTACTTTTTTGGAACAAAACGGTGGTTTTATTCTATGTTTGTGTTTGTTCGTTTATGTTCATCTATGTTCGTTTATATTCATTCATGTTCGTTCGTTTATATTTCTTCGTTTACGTTCGTTTAACAGCTTAACAAACGAACATAACAAACAAATTTTCTTAATGAACAAAAAAATTTTGTTCGTTTACCATTCGTGTTCGTTCGTTTGTTCGGTTAAGTTAAAAGAACGAAGACAAACACAAAAAAATTCGTTCGTTTACCGTTCGTGTTCGTTCGTTTGTTCGGTTAAGTTAAACGAACGAACAAGAACAAGTCTCCGTTCGTGTTCGTTCGGTTCGTTTACAGTCCTAGTTGTCTCTTATGATCATTATGGATGCGTGTTATCTTCGACTAAATAACACATTTAAATGGTTAAAATTGTTATTTGTTTGAAATTATCTTTTAAGTTTGATGGAAATAAATTGAACTTTATCATTATCTGTAATAAGTATTAAAGAACACTTGATTAAACATTTACATTTATCAAGAAAAATAATCACGTCACATATTAGGATATATATATATATATATATTTATATCTTCTAATTTGGGTAGAATAATTCATTAAGTTAATTAACTGATTAACATTAAGATAAATGTATATCTTTTATTATTTAAAATCAAATCTAAAGATGAACTAGGACTCCTTATGAGACGAGTCTCTAGGTTTCCATGAACTAGAAATTAAAAAGATCATGTCCTTATTTCCTATACGAATCTACATTCAGTTCAGCCTCATTCTGAAGCAAACCGTATATAGTTTTAGAGGGCTTCTGTAATGGCCAAACTCTTTTCATATAATAACATTTGGGTTAAATATCTAAGGGATTTTTTATGTTAGGTTAAGGCCCATACAACAAGGAATTTGGGGATTTGAAGGGTTCTCCAATATCTCCCTCGTTTTTGAAATCAGTAGCAAGGTGTAATATGTGAAGGTTTGGAGAAAGAGACGTAAAGAGGAGGAGGATTTGAAGATTCATCTAAGTTCTAGGAGTAATCAAAGAGAGACCTCTTTGCTTTGAACCTTCCATTGTTGAAGTTTGTTAATTCTCTTAGTTGTTTTAAAGTTCTACACCCTTGGTTTTAATCTATTAAGATGGGTATTGATGGTTTAAGCAATAACCATTCAACATTTATGGGTTTGGGATGGGGATGTTATGAATGTAAGATTGAATCTTATCTAAAAACCCTCTATCTTGTAGATTACTCAAGAGTTTATTGTTAGCTTTTCATTTTGGGTTTTTATTGGATTGGTTTTAGTTAGGTTTTTATTGGATTGGCTTATGTGGGGTTCTGGATGGTGCAATCAGAGTCTATCAGAGACCTCTGGGTGATTCTGGGTTATTGAAAATAAAGACAAGGATAGAAAAGAAATGACATGTGAAACATATAACCATGCAAATCTTGAAGATTTGAAGTAGTTATATATTTAACATGCCCAACTTGCTGATTAGAAAATTAAATCTCTTCTCATCCAGAGCTTTTGTAAACAGATCAGCAAGTTGGTAATCAGTGGAGACAAAATACATTTCAATAGTCCCTTTCTCCACATGATCCTTTATAAAGTGATACCTGGCATCTATGTGCTTGGTTTTTGAGTGCATCACTGAGTTTTTAGTTATTGCTATGGCACTCTCTGAGTCACAGAGGATGGGAATCTTATCATATAACAAGCCATAGTCTCTAAGTTGGGTTTTCATCCAGATCACTTGTGAGCAACAACTTTCAGCGGCTACATACTCTGCTTCTGCTGCAGAGGTTGAAACAGAGTTCTGCTTTCTGGAAGTCCAACTTATTAGACGATTTCCCAGAAGTTGACAGCTACCAGAGGTGCTTTTTCTGTCCAACTTACATCCTGCATGATCTGAGTCAGTGTATGCAATAAGATCAAATGACGAAGTCTTTGGGTACCAGAGACCCAAAGAGGGTGATCCTTTGAGGTATCTGAAGATTCTTTTTACTGCAGCCAAGTGAGATTCTTTTGGATTGGCTTGAAACCTAGCACAGAGACAAGTGGCAAACATGATATCTGGTCTACTAGCTGTCAAATACAGAAGTGATCCAATCATTCCTCTATAACTCTTAACATCTACTGGTTTCCCAGAGAGATCAGAATCTAGTTTGGTGCTGGGAGAGATTGGTGTTTTCATGGAAGTGACATTTTGGGATTTAAACTTTTTGAGCATATAAGAAACATATTTGGCTTGATTTATGAAAATTCCAGATGGGGTCTGTTTTACTTGAAGTCCTAGAAAATAGTTCAACTCCCCCATCATGCTCATTTCAAATTCACTTTCCATTAGTTTTGAAAACAACTTTACTTCTGATTGATCAGTGGAACCAAATATGATATCATCCACATAGATTTGTACAACAGTTAACGTACCTTTGCCTCTTTTGATGAACAGGGTGGTGTCAACTTTACCTTTTTCATAGTTGTGTGTGATCAGATATTTTGACAAACGTTCATACCATATAGAGCCTTGTCTAGAAGGTAAACGTAGCTTGGATGTCGTGCATTTTGAAAGCCTAGAGGTTGTTGCACATACACCTCTTCTTTGAGATTTCCATTAAGAAAGGCACACTTTACATCCATTTGATATACTTTGAAATCCATGTATGCTGAGAATGCCAAAAATAACCTAATTGCCTCCAATCTTGCAACTGGAGCAAATGTCTCATCATAATCAATTCCCTCTTCTTGGCAGTATCCTTTTGCCACCAATCTTGCCTTGTTTCTTATTACTATCCTGTCTTCATCTCTTTTGTTTCTGAAAACCCACTTTGTGCCAATTGCTGTCACATTCTCTGGTAATGGCACGAGTTTCCAAACTTTATTTTTCTCAAACTAGAGCAACTCCTCTTGCATTGCATCAATCCAGCTTGGATCTCCTAATGCTTCATCAACCTTCTTGGATTCTATCATGCTTAGAAAGTTTACATAAAAAGATCCATTTGCCGTTGCAGATCTAGTTTTTACTCCTCCAGAGGGATCACCAATGATTTGTGATGGAGGATGATCACTTGTCCACTTTTTCATTCTTATCTGTGGAATTTGAGTGGCTTGAATCTCAGTTTCTAGTTGAGCTTCCTCTGGAATTAAACTTGGTATTTCTGTTGAACTTGAAGTTGATGGTTCTGTGTAAGGTTCAGCTTCTGGGATCTGTTCGGGTTCATCTATTTGCACAGAATCTTGGATTGGTTCCTCTTGAAGATCAGAGGTTGGTGCAGATGATACGTCTTCTGTGTCTTGAGATTCAGGAGTGGGACCAAAATTAATTACCCCAGAGGTTTGAAGGACTTCTGGAATATTCAATGTTGTTCTTCTAGTAAGAGATTCAGATGGGATTTCTTCTCCGAGGAAATCGTTGAATATTGTATTGATCTCTGTTTCTCTGCTACCTGAAAAATAGTCAGAGGTAACATTGTTAAGATTGAGTTCTGAGTTGGAGAAATCAGAAGTCAGTTGATCATCAAAATCAACATTTATGCTTTCCATGACCATTTTTGTTCTTAAGTTGAAAACTCTGAAAGCTCTTGAATTTAAAGAATATCCTAAAAAGTTATCAAACTTGCCAAGTTTATCACGGTCATTTAGAAGAAAGCATTTACATCCAAAAACATGCAAAAAATCTATTGTTGGTTTTCTGTTGTTAATCAACTCATATGATGTTTTCATATGCCTCTTTACTATGATAGATCTGTTTTGGGTGAAACATGTTGTAGCTACGCACGCTCGAAGTGAGTGGGCATTTACGATCTTTGCCCGCGCATTGTTCGTCGCCTCCACCAAGGTGCGATTTCTTCTCTCTACAACTCCATTTTGTTGAGGAGTTCTAACTGCAGAGAAGTTTTGGGAGATTCCTTGGTGTATCATGAACTCTTCTAGTTTAGCATTTTTGAATTCTGTGCCATTGTCACTTCTGAGGTTCTGAATTTTGCAATCAAGCCTGACTTGAAGTCTTTTCATCATGTTAATTAGAATAATTGGCACATCAGATTTTAATCGAATGAAAGCGAGCCAAGTATACCTGGAAAATTCATCAATTAGCACAAGGATATACTTTTTCCCAGATAGAGATTGTACAGAAATTGGACCACAGAGATCCACATGGAGTAGTTGTAAGGGTCTTATGCAAGAATGATCACTCTTTGTTTTGTGGGAAGCTCTTTTGATTTTTCCCATTTCACAAGCAGGACAGAGATGATCTTTTTGAAAGCGAATGTTTGGGAGCCCTTCAACTAGACCATGTTTGACAAGATGTTCAAGGTTCTGAAAATTGAGATGAGACAATTTATGATGCCATAACCAAGCAACTTCACTCTTTTTGGATATGAGACATAGAGTTTCTTTTCCATCCTTGGAGGTAAAGTTCATCATGTATAAGTTACCTTTCCTGTCTGCTCTCCACAGTTCTTCACTTGCCTTAGATAACAAGTAGCAATGTTTTTCATCAAACAGAACTAAGATTTTTGCATCACAGAGTTGACTAACACTTAGTAAATTATGTTTAAGACCAGAGACATGGGCTACTCTTGATAAAGTAACATTACCTTCCTGTAGTGTTCCATATCCCTTAATTTGACCCTTACCATCATCTCCAAAAGTTACAGCTCCACCAGATTTGTCTTTGAATTTGGAGAGTAAGTTTCGGGTTCCAGTCATGTGCCTCGAGCATCCAGAGTCAAGATACCAGATGTGCACACGCTGGGTCTGCACATAGAATCAGAGAGATTTAGGAACCAATTTCATAATGGGTACCTTAATGTTAGCTATTGGACTCATTGCAGAGTTTCTCTATGGAAACGATGGTTTTTTAAAGTGTTCAGATCCTCTGAGTTTTGTTTTAGAGGAATCTGGTTTTTGAAATCTTTGCTTCTGGTTATTATAGTAACTTTTCATGGGCTTATCAGAGAAATAGCCATATGATTTAGAGAATAATTGTTTTAACTTTAAGAACAAATAAAAGCATTCAGAGTTCTGAGACAAAAAAGAATTCATGGAATTTTCATTTCTGGAATGATAATTACAATAGTTCTTATTTGAATCTATTCTAGCATCGAAAATTTTAAATTCCTTATCTAGTCTAGATTTATTTCTCTGAACTCTTGAATTTATCTCCGTTGGCTTTCTCTGATTCTCTTTAACTTGAGCTTTCGAATGATTCACTGAAACATGAGAAGCAGATGAATTAGAATTCCATTTAGCTTTTTGTTCGGTTGAGAACTTTGGCTTCTAAGAAGTTTGACCAGAGAACTTGAAGTTGGAGTTTTGCTTGAAAACAGGTGTTCTTTTTGCCTTTTCTTTTTCAAGCTCAAGTATTGATCGTGAATTCTTTTTCAGAAGTATTGATCTCTTGATTTACAAATTTTAGCAAGAGAGCTTCAGAAGATTCAAAGAAATCAGAGTCCTGATCATTGTTTTCCTAGGGATAGAATTCGAGTTTATCCTTGTCTTGACTTTCTGAAAGATTTAGGTCAATGAAGAAACAGGGAGTTATCTCTGGAGGTTTTGAAAGGATAACATCAGTTTTTGAATTTTCATTGAGGAAGCATTCATTCATTGTTTGAAGAATGTCTTGTTCAAAGATTGATGCAAATTCTGACAACATGCTATTTTCCAGAGTTTCAATGATGTCTTTTTCAAACATAGATCTTAAATTCTCTTCGCATTCACAGGTATAAATGCATCGGCTTAAGGTTTAAAGTTAATTGAGAGAAGGATCCAAACATAAAGATATCGTTCTTCTTCTGTACATGCTTTAGATTGACTTGAGCTTTTGGTCCAGAGGAGTATCTTATGTTTTTGAATTTTAACCTTCTGGGACTATGTCCATTATCATACTTGGAGCGTTTAAAAGCTGATTTTTGGTATATGATGGGAAAATCAGATTTTTGTTCTTTACCCATGCAAAATACAGAAGTTAATGTGGATCTCTTTTTACACGTGTAGGGATCCAGATCCTCGAAACCAAGGCCTGTTTTCCCTACTTGTGTATTAAGATCATGCACTTTTTGAGCTTCTAAATAATTTTTAATTTGAAGCTTGTTTTTCTCAAGTTCTATGTGCATGACCTCCCTTTCTTTTACCCAGTAATTAGAAATAGCGACAGAGTTTAATCTATCACTTTCTTTATCTTTAATTTCTCTGTCCTTTTCTTTCAGAAGTTGTTTAAAATTTGCAATCTCTTCTTTGAACAGAGTCTCTGTGGATTTGTGTTTTTGTAAAATATTTTCAATATCCACAGAGAGTTCTTGTTTTTCTTTTATTGCTATGTTCATTTCTTTCTGGTAAATATCTCTTGCCCTTTCTGTTTTGGAAAGAGATATTTCAAGCTCTTTTCGAACTCTCTTTTCATCTACAAGATTCTGTTTTAGTTTTTCAAATTCAAAAGTTAAGTTTAAAACTGTGTTTTCAAGTTCAGAGGAAGTAGAAGTGATGCAAATCGGAGTCTCAGAGGGCTGATCTTCTGAGTCTGTCATAGCCATTCCACAGAGGATGTCTTCTTCTCCACTGGATTTGTCAGATATCCAGTTCTCTTGCTCAGCAAACTTCGCCTTTCTGTGCGATTGTATTTGTACTTATTTTTGTAATAAGCCTTATCTTTTACTATTGTGCCCTTGCATTCCTTTGCAAAATGCCCCGGTTTTCCACATCTGTAACACACATTATTCTTTCCTTCCTCTTCCTTCTCTCCTTCTACCTTCTCTGCCTTCTGAGCTTCCTGCCTCTGGTTGTTCTCAGTCCTTGGCGCATATGGGGTGTATGTCCTATTGTTGCCTTTGTTCCCTTGAAATGACTTGCTTCCAAATCTTCTGTTAAACTGTCTGGTTATAAGTGCCAAAGATTCAGCGAAGGCACTTATATCTTCATCTTCTGAGTCAGATGGTTCTGAGTTGACCTCTGAGACAAATGCCTTCTTTCCTTTCTTTGCATTTTCTCTGTTTTTCTTCCCAGATCCTTTGGCTTCTGACATCAGGGCCAGAGGACCTCCAACAGTTGTTTTCTTCAGTAGAACCTCCTTCTCATGGGCTTGCAGAGTTCCATACACATCATGCAGTGACCATTCCTCAAGATCTTAATTGGCTTGAAGAGACATGGTTAGATTTGACCATTCTGGATTGAGCCTTTTTAGAAACAGAACATTGTTCTCTTCCTTTGAGCGAGCAATTTCACATCTCTTGCACATGTTAATCAGGGTATTAAACCAATGATAGGTTTGCTCAAGAGTTTCGTCAGGTAGTGCTTGAAATGCGTTATACTCGTTTAGGGCTTGTGCTCGTCTGTTCTTTTTCATCTTTGAGCCTCCTTCGAATTGATTTGCTAGCTGATCCCATAATTCCTTAGCCGTCTCGTAGGAATCAAGGGATATGAAGATGTCATTTGGAAGAGCCATGATCAATAGCCTTTTTGCTTTGTTAGCAATCTCGATTTTCTCCTTGTCGTAATCGTTCCACTTTCCCCTTTCCTTGGGAACCATTTTTTCAGGAACTTCATCACTTTCAGTTGTTGCTGGAATCCTTGGGAGTTTGACCATGGGTACATAAGGACTGTTTAAGATGGTGTCACATAGATCAGTGTCCATCCCTTCCAAAAAATTCACCATCCTCACTTTCCATTGAGGGTATTCTTCCCTGATCAACGTTGGGGGCTTGGTTAAAGAACCAGCGGAGAACATAGAGGTCATACCTTGATTAGCCATTTTCAGCAGAAATTTGGATGAAGGAGTTTAAATTGAAATTGAAAACGTTTAAAAAAACTGGAGAGATTTATGAGATGATTTAGATCTAAGATAACCACTGATTTGAGAATTTTGTACTGAATTTCACAAAATCTCGAAAAAACAGGGTAGAGTGAAGAACAGTAATCTAAATCGCGAGAAACAAACAAACTAGAGGTAGGAAATCTCCAAAATCGGATGAGATCGACTAATCAAAAGCTTGATTAGAAGGCTCTGATACCAATTGTTGGAACCAAGATCCCCAATTACTCTATATTCAGTAGATTTAATTATGAAAATTAATAGAGTAAGCGGAAGAACAATCTACTATATTCAACAATAAGGTAATCAACAACGATAAACATTAAACAATTCAATTCAATGAAGAAAGATGTTGAAGATCCAATGTATTCAATAAGCTGATGATTACAATACTGAAGAACAATTTCTCTCTCAAAATAGAAATTCTCACCTCTCTTCTCTCAAAAACTAAACTTCCAATACAGGAAATGAAATCTATTTATACTACAGTGAGAGAGAAAGTCAAAGCATCAGCTAATGAGGAAAAGACACGTCAGGGAATATTGTAACAAATTCTGTTGAGCATAAGTCGCATGACTGTCCACGTCAGCAAGCACGTGAGCTGAAATAACCGCTGATTCACAGAGGTCCACAGAGGTTGTCCAAGCCTTTGGGATCATCTGTGTTCTTAACACTTAGAGAAATTCACGGCTCTGGCATCTTCTGGATAAGCTTTTACAAAAACACTTAAGATTTCTGATTACATACTTTTACATAATGAAATATTCTAACCATGAGGCTAGATAATCCATCTACCCCAGGTTCGAAACCAGGCATAAACAACTTGTGGCCACTGGGGAATTATCTCAGGGCTGCATGCTTTAGCAGTCTTAAAATTGCCAGGGATCAGTCTAAGCAAATGCCTAGGATACATCTGCTAAAATCTTCAAGCTCTTGCAAGCCATAGTGGTGACTCGCCACTACAACGAACCAACTCCAAAACGACACATACACTAATCAAAATACAAACTTTTATCCTCAACAACTCAAAATGAAAATAAGTAAATAAAAAGGGGAAACATGAACATATAAAGGAAAAGCACATACTAAAAAGTAATAAAAAGACACACTAACGAAATGTAAATAACACTCAAATTGATAGTTATCACACCCCCAAACTTAACTTGTGACTTTTCCCCAAGTAACACAAAATACAAACATAAAAATGACCAACATGACTCAAACATATTAGAAGACTAAGTATCACAAATAGGATCATTGATATTTTTTTTTCTTTTTTTCGTCCTCATTTTTTTTCCATCTTAAATCCTTTTGATTAAAAATACCATATACTTCCTAATCTTTCCACTATTTCTTTTTGTTGCAATATAATTTCCATATGCTAAGCTATAATTCACCCCTCTTATGATAATTGACTAAGCGAACTTAGATCCATAGGGCTTTCACGGGTTAGTGTTTATGGCTTCTCACTCTTCTTACATCACACATCTTCCCCCAAACTTGTCTTTTCGGGATACACATAGAAAATCTTTTGTAAACTTGATGTGTATTTCCCAAAAAAAAAACATGTACCAAACTCAACTATTTATATGACTCCAACCCAATTTAATAATTTTCTTTTCTAAATGTGGGTGGACAATAGTGACATAGTTGGTGCATTGTTCCTTACAATTTTTTCGAATGATTAAACTCTTTTTTTTAACATGTGTTCCATCCCCCAAATTTAAAATAACACACTGTCCTCATTGTGGAGGAACCATTAAAACAAAAAGGCTTGAGGTAACAAAAGAACAGCGTATCGGCCAAGTGTTTACAAAGATGGCCTATGTCATTTCTAAAGTTGCAAAGTTTAATCAATATGGATACCGGGGAATTGGTTGCTTAGTTCTAGAACTATGGTTCGTAGTGGAAAGATTATTTAAACTATGAGATTAAAATCTAAGGACATAAGATGAGAAGACTATATATATAACTTTTTTATCCCAAAAACTTTGATACTAGTCGAAAAATAAAATAAATAAATGAAAGACTCAAACCTAACATAAAAAGATGTAAAATAAAAGACTCAACCCCTACATAAGAAACTATAAAATAAAAGACACAAAATTGGAGTTGAGATTAAGGAAAAAATGTTTGTATTAGGATTATATAGGATGTGATTTACCACCCTATGCATGCATCTTTAGAAACTGGGATGGTTTCAAGATAATAACCACCTTCACCTTTACAGCGGCTCTCACACCAAGAATACGATCTGGTCAAATCTCCTGAGCTTTTGATCACATAATTTATCCTACCGATCCGAGATGTGATTACCGTAGGAGCACTATGGTCACAAAAAGAGGGCGTCACAACATGAGCAAAAATCATTAGGTTAGAATTTTTAACATCTTGAAACACCTCTTCACTATTAGGAAGTAAAGGGGGGCTTGCTCATGTGCTCGGATTTTACCTCAAAAATCTCTAACTTTTTTTCAACATTACTCTCATCCTTACCAACACATATTAGTATTTCATTGTCACTTGGTAATGGACCTTGATTTTGATGTTTCAACTTGTCGATTAGTTGTCCCATCTTAATTGTCAAGGCATCGAAAGAGGATGTAAAATCTCTCAAAAATGTTGTAAAACTTTCAATTAAGCTTGGGGAAATGGTTTCAAAAGAGCGAGATGGCTCCGGTTGTTCAAACAAATTATCGGGTGCTAGTTGGGAACAAAGGACGGGAATCCATAGTAAGGATTTGTCCCTTGAAACTCATAAAAATAATCAACATGCGGCTCCCATTATTGGTCAAATGTATTCAAATACGTGTCATTCCAATCTTGGTAGGGAGGTGCAAGTGAAGTGTAGGTGCCATCATCTTGAATATTTGTACAAAAATTAGGATGTTCCCAACAATAATCGAAAGTATTATAAAACGGGGCATCCCAACTAAAACGTTCCACTACGGTGAAAGGTGGAAAAATGCTAAAGAAAACTCGCGACTCGGGTTCAAGTAAAAAAAATCACTATCTTAGGATTTAAAATCGCGCAAGTCCCCGGCAGCGGCACCAAAAAATTCATAGCAAAAATAACACGTATGAACCATGACAAAATAATGGTGCAAGTGCACACCACTATTGTGTTCGCTTTTACAAGTAATACAATGGTAAGTCCAAAGATCGTTTTTCCACAGGGACTGACCAACTAAGAATCGAAGATTTTTACGAACTTCTGGTGCAAAGTTTTAGTTATATAAAATTGCTTTGATGTTGTTGGAATATAAATAACAACTAAATAAAAGCGGGTATGGGTGTAAGTTTTCTTCGAGAGTGTTTTAATAACTTAAATGGTTAATAAATCCGGTCACAACATAGTCCCATATAATTTCCTCCTCTTGAAGCTACGTCATATAGGTTGTGAAAAATGGTTTGATTATAAAGTTGCCATAAATGCTAACCTTCGATTTTCCAATCGTACATAAGTAGATCTCGAAGATCTTAGTTCCGCCGTATGTGGAGGGATGCGCATATCTCTATGACACACCCACTCGACCGACATTTGAACCTTAGTACGATTATGCAAAAACCCATATCTCTATGTGATTATTGAAGATTTTCTCAAACCTCGTTGCATCATTCAAGCCGTATTTCGGATCCGTCCATCTCTGGGTCAAGAAGCTTCAACTCGAATAAACAAACCGAAGAGTTAGCAAAATGTGGTAATACCCAAGTGTTACATTTTGATCTCTTAGGTTTGGCTTACATCTACACCCAATGGGGGGGGGGGGGGTTAACTACTGCCTATAAGTAAATACATAATGTAAAAACAAAAATTCGTAAGTTGCATTAAACGTAAAATGGCCAACATGGCCAGTGGCCATAGTGGCATACAAAAATTAAAATGCAAAAATTTAAACTACTACAAAGTAAAATGCAACAATAAATTATCAGCTGAATTTCTAAGTGATGGATTGCTTCAAAAGCCTTGCCCAAGCCTCTTTATATAGTTGGAGAAGGAGAGAGGATTGAAAGGGACTTAAGAGAAGAAAGTGATGTATCATGGTTTTCTTCTTCCCCATGTTTGTCTTCATCCTTCTTGAAACAGACTTAAGAGAGGAGAGGGACCTTTCAATGATGTCCTCTTTCTCTATTTTGTCATATCCCCTTTGTCATCTTTGTTCTTTATATTTAATGAAAATCTCAGGGTTGACCATATGCTGAAATCTGCACCATATTTCACAAAATCAGCAACAAATCAACTTCCAATATCTTACATCTCTTGCTCGCCACAATGGTGATTCGCCACTACGACGAACCAGCTCCAAAACGACACATACACTAATCAAAATACAAAATTTTATCCTTAATAACTCCAAATGGAAATAAATAAATAAAAAGGAAAAACATGAACATATAAAGGAAAAACACATACTAAAAAGGAATAAGAAGACACACTAACATAACTCAAAATGAGAGTTATCACCTACATAACTCCGAAAATCAATCTAACATGCGGTCTAAAGCCACGACATAAGTCGTGCAATTCACTGAGTTATGAGCTGCTCTGTTAGGTCCTTTTCTCGTTTTGTCTTATAAGTGAGGTTTGGCTTAGGGGTTTATCTTAGGGATCTTGAGGGTTAACCTTGAGGGTGTTTAACGTGGTTTAACACCATTTCCATTACGTCCAATTCAAGTGTTCGATTTGAGGACATTTGACCATTAGGTTTGAGGAAAACTATAGCAACGTCAGATGAGTTCCCTTACCTCCTAGAACGCAATGTGTTTATGTTTTAAAAATCTTGATACACTGATTATGGTTTTAACATGCCAATTCTTATATGCACAACTCACCATAATCACTTTTACGAGCTTTGGGTCTTTATGTCCACTATCTGATTTGTGTGGAGTTGCATGGCGAGGTTATGTTATTATTTTAAATCTTTATACCACGAAGGGAATGTTGGTATATAGGTTTGGTTCATCATGGATCAGGGTTTGTCACGAAAGGAATGTGACATTTGTCATGTTACCTCAGTTGCTTGATTTACACCTGAAGGGAATGGGTTATTAGTTCATTTAGCCGTTGTTTGTTGTATTTGAATAACAACTTCATATTGTTAACTGTTTTATTTTGGAATTCACTACATCTTTTGGTCTAACCCTTCCTTTTCAAAATAAACCATTTTCATGCAGGTACATAGCGGGGGGTGGTGACAAAGGGAATGGCAATATTTGAGTCGTTTATAGAAGATGTTAGTTTAGCAATCGATATCTTAATTTTGTAACTTCAGCTATTGACTTTAGTACTTTCCGCTGCTTATTTACTTTTGCAATTGACTCAAATTGTTGATGGTTGGTATTGGATGGTTGACCTTGGAAATGTTATGATCTTGTTTAATTTAAATTTCGGGACGTTACAGCTTCGTTCTACATGCAATGATGAATGCTTCCGTTTCAATGAAATTTGCTAGGTATAACTCAAGTACTCCGGGTTAGATCTATTAAATTCTTTACCGTATTATGTTAATTTAAGTTTTGATTATGTATTTATGTTTCTATGCTTTTATTATATATTGTTATCGTATGCTTAAGGATAATCTCATATGAATATAACAAAGTTACCAAAATGATAATATGTTCTTGTGTTAGGTAAATATATTAGGAACTTTAATGATTAAAAATATATGTTTAATAAACAATAAACTTTCAGCCAACATATGATAAAAATTGATGGTAAACAATGATTTTCAGCCATCATTTTTTTAAAGAAGGGTATAATGGGTTTAATGGTCATTTTTTTAGGTCAACACTTGGTAAAAACCATTTTAACAAACAACAATTGTAATTAATACTCAACTCAATTAGACCTCTTAACCTAACAAGACCTCTTACATCGGTCAATAGTAACCCGTAAATTTTGCTAAACAACCCCTTAGGGGCGTTTGGTTCGCAAAATGTTTTTGAATTGAATGGAATTTGTCAAAGGAATTTGACTTTGAAGGAATTAGAATGGAATGTTGTCAGGTTTGATCACTTGTTTAGTTGGCAGAATTGGAATGGAATGTTGTCAGGTTTGACCACTTGTAGCTTTAGAATTGGAATAAAGTGCTATTAAATACCCTTTTTGGTAATTTTAATTTTTTAATCTAAAAATACTTCAATAAAATAATTATTAAGTTGGTGGTGGTCGAGGATGATTCAGATCGATGGTGGTCTGTGGTAGATTAGACTGAGGGTGGTCGAGGGTGATTCAGGTCGGCGGTGGTTTAGATCGACAGTGGTGGTCTGTGGTAGATTAGACTGAGGGTGGTCGTCAGTGGTTCAGATCGGTGGTGGTTAAGATCGACAGTGGTTCAGATCGACGGTGGTCATCGTGTAGGGTTTCACCGGATCTCAATAACATGTGCAGCGGAATAAAAACAATAACCGGCAAAACCCTAGATTGCCACTAACAACTTTAAGGATTAAAACACAACCATAGGGGGTTTTGAACAATACCTCAATGGTTTGGATTGGTTGATCAAAATCGAGCGTTAGAGATCAAAGTAGATCCCCTCTAGCGGTATCCACCGCGAATGTGAATCCAATCACGAACGGTTGCTAGCCCGAATACCCGAAGAACAACAAGGAGAAATCGATTTCTCCTTGTGGTGTGAGTTGGCCGTCGATTTCAAGAGAGGAGAGGGAGGAGAGAAATTTTTCAGGTTTCTCAATTGTGTTATGATAAAATGAGGCAACATGCCTTTAAATACTTTCTCTCCTAATCTCGGAACGGGCTCAATTAAGCCTCGTGGGCTTAGTTGATTTAATTAGAATATTCCAAGTTTAATTAATTAATTATTAACTTAATAATTAATTAACCTATCGGGCATTAATTAAAACATTAATCTTTAGGCACGTTGGACTTTTATTCTAATTATAATTATTAACATAATAATTATTCCATTTTAATTATTAACTTAATAATTAAATTATATAATTAACATATTTATATTTCACACACTTTATTTATTATTCTACTAGAATAATAAATCCACACTTTACATCTTGTAACTTAACCGGGTTATAACCAACTTGGTTAATTCGTGATCTACACACTCTATTGTGTGTGCCCCTCATAGGTTCATCTGACGTCAGCAGTGTTTTCATATGACGTGAGTACATAAGATTCTACAATCTCCCACTTGTGCACGCCACATAAAACACAGACAGTGGTTATATGTCTAGCAACGCGCCATTACCCCCAAAGTTAAATGAATGAACGCTCTTCAGCTTCTATTTGACAACAGTCAATGTGATGATCAATATATTCCTTATCCCTTTGCTACACGGTATCTCAATTGAACTCAAGACATAGATCTGTCTCATCCTTGGTTGTTCAATTATTGTGTTTCTCGATCCCAACATTTAATGAGAGAACAAGTACTATTGATTCAATCAATCTACTTGTGTACGACCATACATTTCTCATTTAATATCATCGAGGGCCCCAGATATTTCTCTCTCATCTTGAGAGAAGCAAATTCCATATTGCATGCATACGACTCTTACATAGATCATATTTCACCCAACATAATCCTTATAATCACCCGGTTAAAAGTGACGTTAGACATACATCAAAGTACAACACTTCTTATGATCGAGGTCCCAAGGATAAGATGAATAACTATCATCTTCAAGAATCACTTTATGACGCCGATCTACGAAGTGATCTTGAAAATGGGTCTTCCAACACTAGAACCTAGAAGTGCAAGTGACTTTGGTCGCAACATGCTTGCCCAACTTGACCATAACCAAACTTCACTATGATCTTAGTTTATCACCAGTCCCCCAGTGATAAGTGACCATGGACAGTTTAAACCGTATCACATAGTTTTGGATCTAAACATGTTAACATAGAACACAATGGAATTAATGTAATTACTCATACCCAATATGCCAATAACAGCTAGAATTTCATTTCTTAATGTTCCAAAGGTAATGCTAAATTTACAGATCTATTAAAACACTTAGAAATATTAAACCTATAGATCTAGTGTGGCAATCATGCTTGCACTGACTAATAGGTTTAATGAATGGATCTGTCGGATTATCTTCCGATCGAACTTTGCAAACCCTCGCATCTTCCCGATTGATCATATCTCGGATGATGTGATATTTCCTCAGAATGTGCTTAGACCATTGGTGTGACCTAGGTTCCTTAGCTTGTGCTATGGCTCCTTCGTTTTCACAAAAGATCTTGATAGGCCCATCAAGGCTAAGAACTACTCCTAGGTTCGTGATGAACTTCTTCATCCATACGGCCTCCTTCCCGGTATCCGAAGCTGCCAGGTATTCTGATTCAGTAGTTGAGTCTACTATAGTGCTTTGCTTAAAGCTCTTCCAACTCACAGCACACCATGTACCATTGGCAAGTTTCCCCTCTTGGAACTCTCCATCTTGAAGCGTTTCAAGACCTTGTCAATATATGTACTCTGGTTTAATCCAATTAAGCATCTTGATCTATCTCGATAGATCTTTATTCCAATGATAAAGGCGGCTTCTCTTAGATCTTTCATTGAGAAACACTTCCCTAGCCAGACTTTTACACCTTTTTGCGTCGGGATGTCGTTTCAAATGATTAGTATGTCATCAACATACAGAACTAGGAAGACAACAATGCTCCCACTAGCTTTCTTGTATACACAAGGTTCATCTTCGTTTTTGATAAAACCAAATTCTTTGATTTTTTTTTGTCAAAACGAAGATTCCAACTCCTAGACGCTTGCTTTAGTCCATGAATGGATCTAAGCAACTTGCACACTCCATTAGGATGCTTTGGATCTTCAAAACATTCTGGTTGTACCATGTACACGTCCTCTCTTAGCGTTCTGTTAAGGAACGCGATTTTGACATCCATTTGTCATATCTCATAATCATGATATGCAGCTATGGCAGGCAAAATCCTAATGGATTTAATCGTGTCTACTAGAGAGAAGGTTTCATCATAGTCTACACCATGATTTGAGTGAAACTCTTCGCTACCAATCTAGCCTTGTATGCATGCACGGTCCCATCCATGTCGGTTTTCTTCTTGAAAATCTATTTGCTCCCTACGACTTTACAGCCATCGGGTGCATCCACCAAATCCCAGACCTTGTTGTCCGCCATGGATTGAAGTTCGGCCTTCATGGCATCATGCCATTTGTCAGATTCTGCACCTGACACAGCCTGTCGGAAGTTTGATGGTTCATCATCAACCGTATCGTCACAGCCAATTAGAAACCCTAGGTATCTATCCGGCTCTTGACGAATTCTCCCCGACTTTCGGATCATTTGTCTCTCACTGGTATCCTCAACATCTTGTTGAGGTTCAACATCTTGTTGATGTTCAACATCTTGTTGAGCGCTATTGTCAATCTATGCATCTGTAGGTGTTTCATGAACTTCCTCAAGTTCGATTCTATCCCCGTCCCCTGGCTTAGTTAGAAAATCATGTTCTAGGAACTCAGCCTTCCGTGAAATGAACACCTTGTTCTCACTGGGGTTGTAGAAATAATACCCAATAGTCTCCTTAGGATATCCCACAAAGATGCACATTTCAGATCTAGGCTTTAGCTTCCTAGAAGCTTCTCGCTTAACATAAGGATCGCAGTCCCAGACTCTCATGTAAGATAGATTTAGGATCTAACCATATCTTACAAGGTACGGTTCCTCCTTTCAGACACACCACTATGTTGTGGTGTTCTTGGTGGAGTAAGTTGGGATACAATCCTACACTTGCTAAGATGTTTTGTGAATTCATGGCTCAGATATTCACCACCTCGATCAGATCGAATGGCTTTTATCTTCTTGCCAAGTTGGTTCTCTACCTCACTCTGAAACTCTTTGAAAATTTCGAAGCTTTTAGACTTGTGCTTCATTAGATAAGCATATCCATATCTACTATAATCATCAGTAAATGTAATGAAGTAGTAGCAACCATTTCTTGCGGCTGGGTTGAAGGGCTCACATACATCAGTATGTATCATTCCCACCAACTCATTTGCTTTTTCAGGATTTCCTTTGAAAGGTGTCTTAGTCATCTTCCCTAATAAACAAGATTCACATTTATCAAATGAATCATCTGTTGATTCCAAGATCTTGTCCACTTGGAGCTTGGCAATGCGTTTCTTGTTTATGTGGCCAAGACGACAGTGCCACAAATATGTTCGATTTAAATCTTGTTTAAGTCGTTTAGCATTCACATTGTATATCGAATTAGTATTGAGATCATCATGAATATCTATTTCATAAATGCCATTAACTGGCTTGGCTATAAACTATAACACACCATGCAAACATGCAGAAATAGATCCATCATCAAGGAATTTAAACATAAATCCATCTTGTCTCAAACGTGCAACTAAAACAATGTTTCTAACGATACTTGGAATGGAAAGACAATAATTAAGTTTCATAACTAGACCATTTGGAAGGGTCATATCATATTTCCCTTGAGACACAACGTCAAATCTTGTCCCGTTGCCCATGTTGACCTCCAACTGGCCTGGTCGCAGTTGCCTTTAACTTTTTATTCCTAGTGGAGAAGCACATATGTCAGCTCCATATCCGGTATCCAATACCCATGAATCATAATCAGAAGTGAATAAATCGATAGTAAACATACCTGAAGGTCCGGCTATCATAGCCTTGTCCTTCTTTGCCTTTGCAATCAGAACCGGACAGTTTCTTTTTTAGTGTCCCTTTTCGGAGCACTCAAAGGATACTGCATCCGTGGGGATCTTCCCCTTGTTCCTCTTGCCTTTGCTGGAGCTTCCAGCCTTTGCCTTTCCTTTACCACTTTCCCCTTTCCTTTTAGTTACCCCTCCCTTCACCTTGATCATCAAGACATGCTTGGCTTTCTCCAACTTGGAGTTAATCCCTCTCTCAGCAGTTTTAAGCATGCCATGCAGTTCAGTGAGTCCAAGTCATTCATGTGATAGTTGAGCACAAAGCTATCATATGACTTGGTCAAAGAGTTGAGGACCAAATCGACCTCTAACTCCTGACCAAGGGGGTATCCCAACGAGCTAACCAGTCAATGTGCCCCTTCATCCTTAGGACATGGGCACTGACCGATGTCCCCTCTTGCATCATACATGCATCTAATGATCGCACTGTGTTAAAAGGTTTGACTCAAACCTTTCTTGTCTCGCCTGTTGACCAAACATGGTCTTAAGAGCGGTGATCATTTCCCAGGCTGTCATCTCCTCATGCTCCTTTAAAAGTTCAGGAGTCATTGAGACTAGCATCAGACAGGACACGCTTAGAGAGTCTCTTAGGTGCTTATCATAAGCCGCCCGAACACTCTCAGAAGCGTTCCTAGTTGGGGGGTTTGGAGGGGCATTCTCGAGAAGATAGAATTTCTCTTCATTTCTAAGGACGACCCTTAGTAAACGGAACCATTCCAAGAAGTTCTGTCCGTTCAGTTTTTCTTTGTCCAAAATGGACCGGAAAGTGAACTGAGATAAGTTCGAGTTTGTGTTTTCTTGATTAGTAGACATCTACATAAATAAAGTTCGATTTTAGTATTTGTTTTAAAGTTTAGAATAACCCTTAAAATTTAAAATTTTAACTAAGATCCGTATTTCCTTAATTTTCACGATTGGGCAATTCGCAAATGGTGAAAACTAATTATTTAGGTAGGCAACTTCCAATTGTGATCATCACAACTCTTATATCCTTCGTGAGATTCTTTAAGAAAAATTGAAGACATGTTTAATCTCACTTCTTCACCTTGAGATCATTTGTAGACGAGCAATACACAATGTACAAATACCTCAAGTGAGTTTAATCATACTAAAACGTCACAATTTCTATTTTGAGTAACAACTCAGAAATCGGTCGTCCGGGTCACGACTATCATAACAGGCGGGAAATACACAACGTGCTATGATCTCGTGAGTCAGCACTTTATCTCACCACATACTTTTCCAATCCCGGATTTGCCAATGCTCGCCGAAATTGGCTAGTTATGCGCTCGATAATTGTTTTAAATGAGTGGTGTAGAACTCACAATTTAACTACAAAGGGTTTTACCGACTTCATTAAATTTACTGTTTTAAATCAATTTTAAAACAATTTCGAGTCGGTACCAATTAACTTATAAAATTCATTATTTGATAACTTATCAAATTTATTTGTAAAAACATTTACAATCTATTGAATCGGTATTAGTTTGATAGCTTATCAAATTAATTTGTAAAAACATTTACAATTTACCGATATTAGTGGTTGCGACAAAATTTTTCAATTTTAAAACCATTGCAATAATTATAACATATAATTAGACGCAATTAAAAGACGGAAAAATAAACAACCACAATTGTAAACATGCAAACACACAATATGTTTAGGCCCAACTATGAGGTTTTCATGAGCCCACATGAAAACCCCGGTCCAAACCTAAGGACACCGCATGTCGACTCTCACTAGCTCCTTCAACCGAGGTGGACTCCGGGACGTCGTCTTTGATTCCTTCGGTCTTCCGATTACATAAAGTAAACTAGGCTAACATAACCTAACTATTACATTACACTGATATTGGAAATAAAAGCGATACGCATATCGCAAAAATTACAACCCATGAATTAAATACATTTAATTTAACCAACGGGAAAAATAAACAACCACGGGTCTTGGCCTAAATCGAATCCATCATGACAATCAATCAAACATCCAAAACGGGCTTGGGTCCAATTAAATGTAAATAACAAGCCCAACGAATCAATCAAAATGGGTAAAACCCTATTAGGCCTAAACAGGCCTAAACCGAGAAACCCTAAAAGCCCAATTCACAAAAAACGGGAAAACCACCAAACCCACCGGAAACACTCCACCCAAAAGGTGCCTGCCGACGGTGATGGCGCACGGCAGCGTCACGACGGCGACGCCGCGCGATGCGGCGGCGGCTCACACGGTGGCGCACGAAGGTGGCGACGATGGCGCACGACGGCGGCGCTCGACGGCGGTTCCCGATTTCACGTTTTAACAAATTTTCTATTGATTCAAACCTTAAAGTCATTGTAACGGGGATCTGATACCACTGTAGGGTTTCACCGGATCTCAATAACAGGTGCAGCGGAATAAAAACAGTAACAGACAAAACCCTAGATAGCCCGGATCCGCTACTAACAACTTTGGATTAGGTGTGAACATTCAACCAAAGGCGTCTTGGGGATCGGCAATAGCTAGGCGTTATGGCCATAACGATTAAAACATAACCATAGGGGGTTTAGAACAATACCTCAATGGTTTGGATTGGTTCATCAAGATCGAGCTTTAGAGATCAAAGTAGATCCCCTCTAGCGGTATCCACGCGAATGTGAATGCAATCACGAACGGTTGCTAGCCCGAATACCCGAAGAACAACAAGGATAAATCAATTTCTCCTTGTGGTGTGCGTGTGTTTGTCGATTTCAGAGAGAAGAGGAGAGGAGGAGAAAGAGTGTTTTTAGGTTTCTCAATTGGGTTATGAATTAAATGGGGCAACATGTCTTTATCTACTTTCTCTTATAATCTCGGACCGGGCTTAATTAAGCCTCGTGGGCTTATTTGATTTAATTAGAATATTCCAAGTTTAATTAATTAATTATTAACTTAATAATTAATTAATCTATCGGGCTTTTAATTGAAAAATTAATCTTTTGGCTGTTGGACTTTTATTCTAATTATAATTATTAACATAATAGTTATCCTAATTTAATTATTAACTTAATATTTAAATTATATAATTAACATAATTAACATAATTATATTTCACACACTTTATTTATTATTCTTCTAGAATAATAAATCCACACTTTACATCTTGTAACTTAACCGGTTTATAACCAACTTGGTTAATTCGTGATCTACACACTCTATTGTGTGTAGGCCTCATAGGTTCATCTGAAGTCAGCAAAGTTTTCATGTGACGTGGGCACATAAGATCCTACACGTCGGTGGTTCAAATGAAGTTGGTCGGCGGCGATTTAAGTTGGCGATAGTGGTCGGTGGTTCAGATGGCGGTGGTCGTCGGCGGTTCAGATCGACGGTGGTCGATGCCGGTTTAGATCGGTGGTGGTCGGCGGTGGTTCAGATGGGTGGTGGTTCAGATCGACGATGGTCGTCGGTTGTTCGGATCGGCGATGGTCGTCGGCGGTTCAAATGATGTTGGTAGGCGGCGGTTCAGATGACGGTGGTTGGTGGTGTTTCAATGGTCAGCGGTGGTTCAGATGATGGTGGTCGGCAGTGGTCAAGATGATGGTGGTCGGCGGCGGCTTAGATCGGCGATGGCCATCAGTGGTTTAGATGACGGTGGTCGGCAGCGGTTCAAATAGTTGGTGGTTCAAATGACGTTGGTCGGTGGTGGTTCAATGGCCATCGATGGTTCATATCGATGGTGGTTCAAATCGGTGGTGGTCGGCGATGGTTTCCGATCGGCGGTGGTCGCCGTAAGTTTAGATCGATGGTGGTCGACGGTAGTCGACAATGGTTCATATTGAGAAGGAGTTGTGCGACAATTTTATCATAATAGGGTTAAGGGGCATATTTGGGATTATGAAGTTAAAACATTCCATTCCATCAAAATACCACCCTATTGCCAAGGAATGTTCAGTTCCCTTATTTGTGGAATTCAATGGAATTTAAAGATTCCTTCCATGAAGAAAATTGAAACAACCGAGGGAAAAGAATTTAGGAAATGGAGTTCAACATTCTAATTCCATCAGATTCCTCCAGAACCTACGCACCAAGCGCCACCTTAGTCTTTGATTTATGTTTTCTAAAAATTTAAGGAAATTAGTGCAACACTCCAAGAGGGGTGAGCAAAAACCGAACCGAAACCGAGAAAAAAAAACCGAAAATGCAAACGGTCCGGTTTCGGTTTTGGCTCCCATACCGATCGAAAAAACTGAATCGAACTGAAAATGTTCGGTTTCTCTACAAACCAAACCGAGATACTATAATTATTTTTAATTTTTTTATTATATATAATAATTTATGATTAATACTGAAATTAATATTATACATAATATATACATGATTAGGGTTGGGGTTCCGGTGAGAAAAAGAGTTAAGATGAGAAACGTAAGAAAATATCTTCACCCTTGGATGCACATTAGGATGAGATGCACCAAGATGAGGTGCACCGAGACATACCAGATTAACTCTCTTTTAAAACGCAATTCGTGGTTGGGTATGAGATTATAAGTGATCAAAGGTCCAGATCTCTTCTTACGCTTCTCACCTTAACTCTTCTTCTCACACGATCCTATGCCTACATGATTAATATTAAAATTAATATTATACATACAAAAAACCGAAAACCAAAAACCAAAAACCAAAAACCAAAAACAAAAAACCAAAAACCAAAAACCAAAAACCAAAATATTTTATACCATTCGGTTTTAAAACCGAACCAAAAACCGAACTATTTGGATTTTCAAAAACCGAATGGCTCGTTTTCGGTTCGGTTTTAGCCAAAAACCAAACCGAATCGAACCGTGTTCACCCCTACTCCAAGTTACAAAAATCAAATATGTTTTGTGATAAATTTATTTTATTTAGGAAAATAAACAAACTATATGATAAATATTAGTTGAATTAATTGAGACTGAGAATGACAAAATAGATGGGTTAGATATTGAGTTAAAATTTAGTTCGAGGTCAAAAAGAGTTTCATTAAAAAAGATTTTCATCTCAGTTATAAAAAAGGTCCATAAACCTTAAAATTAATGATGAAGATCCTTAGAGTTTCATTTCCGATATATATCAAGTCCTCATCTCAGGTTTGAGTTCACGTAAGACCTGCTTGTTTTTGTGAGATCTATGAGACTACATTTTTTACACTTGAAATTTCATAGTAAAGCATTATAAAAATAAAAAATATGAACATTCACAGCAAAAACATTGTGAAAGCTACCTTCGCAGTGTTTTGCTGTGAAGTTTTAAATATAAAAATCTGGTCTCACGGGTCTCACAAAAATAACTTTGTCTCACATGATCCCAAGTCCCCCATCCTAACTTTGTTAAAGTATCTTTATTAAGTTAGAGATATTTTAGTCATTTTGCATTTTCCTTTATTTCTTTTAAAAATTATATATATTTCCATACGATTATATATTAATAGAATACAAATCAAATATCAGGTATAGAAATGTTACAAACCAATCAATTAAGATATATTATGTGAATGATGAAGGTTCATTTTTTATGATTTAAATAAATGATTAGAGTTCATTAGTGATTAGAGGTGTAAATGATATGAGACAACTCGCGAGCTACTCGAGATCGACTCGGTCAAAGCTCTGTCAAAGATCGACTCGAATGGGGTCGACTCAAACTCGAGCTCGACTCGACATACTAACGAGTAGAGTTGAGGTATCCAATACTCGACTTGAAAATCTTTGTGAGATACTCGATATACTTATATTAGTTTTATACTTTTATAATATATTGTAAAAAATATTAATAAATTAAATTACTATCTTTTAATAAAATATGATAAATATAAGAATGACATATATATATATATATTTTTAAATAAAAAAACAGAAAATGATGGTAGTGGTTGATCCCACATTGGTTGATTAGAAATATAGGGGAGTGAGAGAAGGGTTATAAGAGATGAGGTGGCAGGAAGGCTTAAAAGCATCTAACATTGATCCCACATTGCTTTGATTACAAACGATGGGGAGTAGGAGATGACTTATAAAAGGGAAGGGGGATGCTTTTTTTGAAAGGAAGAATTTGTGGCCAACTTTGACCATGATTAAAATTTAAGTTTAACCTTGGTTTGAGAATAATTTAAGCATAGTTTGAACTTGATTCGAGTTTGAGCTTAAGCTTCAAGCTTCAAACGAGTTCGAGTCGAGTTCAAGCTTCAAACAAGTTTTAGTCGGATTCGAGCTTTATTCGAGCTTTAAACGAGTTCGAGCTTGAAAATTGGCTATCGAATTCGAGTCGAGTTTGTATTTTAGCAGCTCGTGAGTTTTCAAGTCAAGTCCGAGCCGAGTAATTGGCTATCGAGTTTGAGTCGAGTATACTGATACTCGAGCTCGACTCGAATCATTTACACCCCTATTAGTGATAATCAATGCTTTATGATAGGAAACAACAATATATTTATCAAACCAAATAATCGTTACATTAGATGGACGATTGATACTGATTTGTATGATATGTATTTGATTTGTCTTATATATTAATATTAATAATGATATAATGTATGTATATATATAGGTTACGTTCTAATGAGAATAAAAGTTACGGAGAGAAGGGAAAGACGAGCCCACGGTCATGTCAGTAAATCGTAATTGAAGATCAACATAAATGCGGTGCACCGAGATACACTGGATCGTTTTCTGTGATAAGCGCGATTCATGGGGTGAGAGTGAAATTAAAAGGGATCAAGGTTCCGGGTCTTTTCTCCCGATTCTGACCTTAACTCATTTTCCCACACGATCCTTCATCATATATATATATATATATATTATCAAAGGGTTGAGTTTCAAGGAGAAGGAGAGTTAAGGTGAGAAGCGTACAAAGAGATCTTCATGCTTGGATGCACATTAGGATGAGATACACCAAGAGGAGGTGCACCGAGATGCACAGGATCAACTTCCATCTAAATCACAATCCATGGGTGGGTATGAGATTAAAAGTGATCAATGGTTCAGATCTCTTCTGACGCTTCTCACTTTAACTCTCCTTCTGACACGATCCTAAGCCTTTTATCAAATCCCAATACATATAAACACACACAACAAACAACAAGAACAATTAACCCGTCATTGAACTCCTACTTCTTTGGCCACCACACCCCAACATCCTCATCCTCCCTCCCCGTCATCTTACCTAACGTATCAACCACCAGTCATCTTTTTTGGCCGCTTGCAGCCTACTCATCTCCGATGAAGTAAAAATGATCCAACAATAGATCGACGAACTCAATAAAAACCAACAATCGGTGAATAAAAGCAAAACTTTTACTAGATCTGTGAACAAGATTTGTCAAAGAAAACCAAATGTAGGTTGATTTGGTGTCTTTGGGTATGTTCTAGTATGTTTCGGTGTATGTCTGGCTGTTTTTGTGTGTGTGTGTGTGTGTGTGTGTATTTGTGGTGGCCACATGCGTGTTCTTAAATAGAGAAGATGACTTAATCTGAGATTGAGTACGAGTGTTGATTTATCATGAAATGCTTTAAGAAAGACTTTATACACTTGTACAATGTGCATCAAATGTTGTACAACATAAACAAGGAAATGAGCGAAATGACTAAAATACCATGATTTAACGTCATTTTTTTAAAACAAGGTTAAGGAAAATGACTTCATCCATAACAAAAATGAAACCATGAGCACTCTAGTCATGAATTGTAGGGTTTCATAATCTTTGTAACCAACATAAAATCTATGGGGGACCCAGAAACGTTTACGTTTGGGGACACAATGAGTGTTGTCAAAAAAAAAATTAAACTGAATAATCTATTTGAACCAATATTGTTATGGATTTTTTTATTTTCAGCTTAAACGGTTTGGTTAACTGAATAAAGATAAATTATTTATTTCGGTTTTCTGTTTATGCCAAAAATTGGTTTAATAAAATCAATTTTAGGTCAGTGTGGAATTTATCCGACTAAAGAAAGTATTCAACGATAAACAAGACAAAAATATAGATAAACAATTGACAAAGATATTTGGTGACGCGGAAAAACCCTTGGTCGAGGGAAATAACCGCGGACGATGGCTAGTATCATCGATGCACTAGTGAAATTGACGTCAATAAGGGACGTCGTCCTTGTGTTACAGCTATCGTACGTAAATTACAATAAAAAGAATGTAAAAGATTGAGTATGCTTTGCGTCAAGTGTGTTGTCGTCAGAAGCTTCTGTCCCCCGAAGCTTCTTCGTGGTACTCTACTTATACTGGTTAGAGATCATAATGGTTAAGACAATAATGGAGTCTTTAAATGCATCTGTTATATATGTTGTCTTTAATGATAACGGTCCTGCAATAAATAACACAATCGAAACATATGATATATCGTAAGTAAAAGCCAGTGTCCAATGATTCATTCGACGGTCGAGGGATAGATGCGACGACATTCGATTATGTTAATGGTCGATCCTTCCTATCCTGTACCGTGTGTTAGATGTGCGGTCTTTCGACATAACCATCATTAGACTCAACGATTAATCCTGAAACCACGACTCATTAATCCCCTATGTCTTGGCATCAGCGGTCGTATGATTTTATTCGTCGATTGTTAATTAAAGATTTTGGTCCCAATAGTTTGCCCCTAAATTTAAAATAAAAGCGGCAAAGTTTGATCTTTAAATTTAAATGTTAGAAAGGGACTGAACCGTTTGGATTATAACTGAACCAATTGGAATTCGATTGGGATTAGGTGCGCATGGTGGTGATGTCACACACGACGTGGGCGCGTGTGTCAGGTACGCCAGTCGTAGCGGACAGGTGTCAAAGATCTAATGGTTGCATGCAAAGAGTTTAGAGGACAGGTATCGATAGGGGCAAGCGAACGGTTTGTTGGAAACCATATAAATACCAACTGGTATCCACACTTGTCTTTTTAACGCTTCGTTAGACTTGAGAGAGAGATTTTCAAAATATTCTCCTTAAGCCTACGAAATCTTTCCCGCAATCGACTTGAGGTTAGAGCTTTATAAGGTACAATTTCTCTTCCTGTCCCTTTGTATGCGTTTTAAGACTAAAGCCCATAAGTGTAGAAAATATTGGGAGGCTAGAGTATTTTACGCGACAAAAGTTCGGGATATAGATATGAGAGATTCCATAGATCCCGAGAGTACAATACAGTCGGACGAGGCTCTAGATGCCTTTAGGGCACTGGCGGACATTCCGTCGAGTGTACGCCTGTACCCTCCCTCGGCAATCAGGCCGATAAATGCCCTAGATGGGTATGTTTAAGTGGCCAATCGACGGTCTGGCGAAAGCGTTTCTCCAAACATTTGAGCTGGGTATGGGGCAGCTAATACCCCAATTCTGGAGGATTGTTAGCACGGTCGAGCATTTGACGGCTGACTGGGAGTCGCCGTTCAATGTTAATAATCTTTTTACGGCTTATAAGGTCATGATCGAGGCTAACTACCGTTGCAGCCTCCATAGCAGAGCTGTAACAACCCGTGATCTTATATAACAAATATTGCAAATTATACAATTAAGACACCACATTTGGGGCTAGAAATCGGGTCTCCTTCTATACAATTTGTCAAATAGCGAAAATAAAAATTTCCGCTAATAATCTTCACATGAACGATCTAAAAATCATGAAGATTAAAATTCAACTTCATAGCATGCTCAACATAAATCATCTCTTTAACCACGCAAATAACAGCGTCAGCTGATACCCTGAAATGCATATTTTGAAAACAAAATGAGGGTTAGACTATACGGTCTAGTGAGTGAATCCCTATTAGCAACTCTTTGACTAAAATCTTTAAAATAGATTTAGAAGTCAACTCACAACTCATACCATTAAAAATGATATTTTATCAAATCCAAAATACCAAATATTCTCATCTTTCATTTCAACCATACAACTTACATAAATCAATGTAAAAAGACTCCTTACCGTCAAAACCCAATAAGTAATTTCCTTCGTTTAAACCAGGAATTCACAATTTTTCAATTCTTTTAAAACAAGATCATTAAGGAGAATACTTCCTTTTTAAAGTAACTCTGACTTACTTTATCAAGGTTCAAGGTTCGTAGGGTATAATACGAAGCCTGACCCTCCCAAGGTTTCAAGGTTCGTCTGGCATAATACGAAGCCTGACCCTCCCAACATTTTAAGGTTCGTATGGCATAATATGAAGCTTAATCCTCGCAAGGTTTCAAGGTTCGTATGGCATAATACGAAGCCTAATCCTCTCACAGTTTCTCAAGGTTCAAGGTTCGTATGGTATAATACGTAGCCTGACCCTTCCAAGGTTTCAAGGTTCGTATGGCTTAATAGGAAGCTTGACCCTCCCACAGTTTATCAAAAACACTACATAACAAGATTATCGCATCATTTGAATATACTCGTATTACTGACATGTCGGGTCATATGGGTTGATAACCTCACTTGTCGAATCATAAAGACTCGACATCCTCAGATGTCGAATCATAAAGGTTCGACATTCTCACTTGTCGAATGCTATAAATCTGATATTCTAACTTGTCAAATCATAAAGACTCGACATCCTCAGATGTTGAATCATAAAGGCTCGACATCCTCAAATGTAAAAATCATAAAGGCTCGACATTCTCACTTGTCGAAACCTATAGATCCGATATTCTTGAACCCGACAACTATGAATATTTTCATAAAAACATGTTTAAGTCCAATACTTCATACAAAACCAATAATCCATAATCCACAAATATTTATACGTTTTCTCCGTCGACTCATCGCGGATACACCGCCATAATTCTCGTGACCCCAATAGTCTCGGTCAACCTCACAACTTGTTAGTTTCATAAAATACTAACAATGAGCATACCACTCAACTTCCCTAACAATTCAACTGGTAGACTACCATCCCATTCGATCACTAATCACAAGGATTCTGATATACCACTGACACATATTTCAGTGATTACCCACAATGAATAATCTTGTTTCCACTACAATATTTTCAACATTATATTGTCCTCAACCGGAAACACTATCGGTCCTCAGTATTATCACTATAACTTTTCTGTCGACTCTAAGCCATCTTTAACCGTTCACTGATTTGACCACTCTCACCCATCAAATAACTGAGCATAAACATATTACAACTTCTTCCAGTCATTCTTAATACCACAATAATATTGTCGGTATTTTTTAAACTCGTATCGACTTAACTGCAAAAATGCATAACTGCATAACTGCAATGTATAACCGCAATACTGCAAAACTGCATAACTGATACGGTGTCCAAGATACACATATTGAACTTCATAGCATATGAAGACACGAGTTGCGTGAATAATAAGAAGATCAATAACACGACTTTGAAGAAGTTCAAGCTCGTGTAAACATGCCCCCATATTCCCATCGAATTTTCACTGTAACTGATGTAATATTCCACAACTCATTCCACACCTTTGGTGTTAAATCATATAATATAGAGTACATAAGAAGTGATCCAAGATATAAAGAAATCCAAGGTATAATACCTTTCTCAATGACTTAGAATATAAGTCATTTAAATCTAATGGTTCAAGTAAACATATAACAGAACCAACTTAAATTTAGTCAGAATAAGCAGACTCATGATGCTTTCAAACCAACACTCAACGGTTGTGGATCAGTTGAACTAACTGTGACATAGACTGTACACAATTCACACGTACCGAATGGTACAACAGCCAGAAGAAGAGATGTTTCAACCATAAATAAGCAAAACCAATAATATCTCGACCAAGTATCAGAATTAGCCAACATACCCATGTTATAAAAACTACAATCGGGGAAATGACAACCACCCACATACCCTTTCCATCTAAGGCTCTTGTAAGAAACCCGACCATTTTCTAGCAAAGATCTAAATCCAAATGGATATATCTATTATGGTCGTCAATTAACATCCCAGAGCATTACAAAAGAAGCCATCCTCAAGAAAATAAGGATTCCCGAAATCACGCCTACCACTATTTCCTTTCTATCAAAGTTGCAGTCAGGCGCCTCTTCAATTCTTTGAAGATATTCTGTAACCACTCGAATCGTGGTACCAACCCATCCACTATTTCATTTTTTTTCTTTTTGATTCAAAATATAGACTATCATTTTCTCATCCCATTTGACACTAAAATTTGCCAAACGTTTTTCCTACATCAAATTAGTATTCAAAGGAAAGAAACACTAAACTGGTGAACTTCCTTTAATACTCTTTGATTAAATCATCAAATCGAGGAATCCAAATTTCAAATTTTCTCTTTTCAAACACATTACCCATGATCGTCATTTATAGAAACGAAATAAGTTACTACTTTTTACTTTCTTCTATAAATCAAGTTTTTACTCAAAACTTTGACGATCAAACTTATAAAATCCTCTTTCAAATTTTATTCCAACGTTATCGATAACGTCAGGATATAAAAGTACCCTTTATAAAACTTCCTTTTGGAATTCAACGATTAGAAATCGTAACTCAATTTCCAAAACATTTCCAAATCTTCAGCCAAAACATTTGACTACTCGAAATTAATCCCAAAGAATTTAATTTTCTCCATAAAAATCTTAACAAAACTTGACTTGCAATGAAATCCCAAAAAGCTTTCAAGTTTCATCCACTTGAAAAATATATAAAAAGATTTCATGTTTGATAAAAATCAAAATTTAAACTTGCAATGAAATATTTTTAATAACTTCATCAAAAGAATCAAATCTCAAAACTACTTATAAACTTAATCGATATAAAGGATCGGTACAAAAACGAAAATCCAGACCGTACCTTTGAATCGGCAATTTAAGAAGAGAATGCCAACAAGAAGTTCATCTTCTTCTTGTGTCCATGACTCTCTTTTCAATCCAGTCTTCTGACACTATCGTGAGCTCCCAATTTCTTTGATCAACTAGAACCGTAATTGTAGTCGGTACGTTAGTCAACCCAAACGACTTTGACTCACAACCTAAAATTCTCATATCGGGTACATTATCATTTCTTTACAAACAGTTGATCAAGTTTCTAGAAATCAATTCTGACTTGATTTCTTACCAACCAATCCGTCCAAACAAACATCAACTTCTTTCAAAGCAATAGCGAGCGCTATAAATCGATGCTACTCTCCCATATATATCAATCTGTCAGTCATCACGTATTTCAGTAATCACAATCTGATAATCGCTAATCATTTTCAACATCAAAGCATAACCCAAAAGATTCGGGCTTTACATACGAATAACCAATAGAGAAAGAACATATAAATCGTTTGTATCAGACTCAAGTAACACTTTAATTCATACTGAATATACCAAAGTGTACCTGTCATCACATTTGATGTCTCTCCAATCTTTACCGTACTCGTCTATTGTGCTTACCCTATTGCTTTAAACTGATCAGTTTCAACTTTTCACGTATATAACGGAACTTTAAATTTCAATCACACTCACCCCAATGAATTCTGTAAACTGGGCCTTTACCGTAAATTCCAAAATAAATTTGAACTATAAGGATACCTCGTTTATAGTTCACAATTTCCTCTTCCAATCGATATGCTATTAGATTCTAAAACTGATATATATAAAATCAGTCGTAAAATATTCCTACGACAACTCTTTATCAATACCCGAACCCATGCAAAACATCCCATTATTTCATCGGTACCATCCATCTAATTTGTGTATAACTACACCAAATAATTCTCCTCCCAGTCAAACATTTACTGGTATTAATATTACGTTAATCTCTATAACGCATCACATTTCTTTTATCATATCCAAATTACTAGAAAGAAATTTTTGAATAATAATAGCAGATAGTGATAAATCAACTTAACTACCAGAAGCAATAACAGTAGCAAGCAAAGATAGCTGAAGTCGGCAATCCCACAAATTCAAGCAACTCTTTCACTTTAACTACCGCCCACAAAATTCGGTATTTTTAGTCGTTTCGATTTCAGAAATCTGAAGATACCCCAATAAACATCCCAAATCCACAGAAAATTTACCCATTCTGATGGTCACATCTTTCCGTATCGATTTCGAGCAACAAATTCACTTTACCCGAACTGATGGAAACAACTCTCACCGTGTCATGAGAATAACCCGCCCTAAACAATTTACAATGTAAAAACACTTTGATCACATTCCCAAATATAATAAAGTTTTCAAGTACTAACATGTACCTATAAATTCATGACTACAATGGCCTGATGTAATTTGAACTTACCATACATGACGTTCATTCAACCCATTATATTTAATATCCCACGGGTTCTAGATAAGGACATCTTATCATGCAATAAAACTGTCTAGTTCAAGTCTAGGTATCAATCTAAATACATAAATCCCTTAAACTCAGGCTCTGATACCAACTGTAACAACCCGTGATCTCATATAACAAATATTGCAAATTATACAATTAAGACACCACATTTTGGGCTACAAATTGGGTCTCCTTCTATACAATTTGCCAAACAGCGATAAATAAAATTTTCCGCTAATAATCTTCACATGAACGATCTAAAAATCATGAAGATTAAAATTCAACTTCATAGCATGTTCAACATAAATCATCTCTTTAACCCTGCAAATAACAGCGTCACCTGATACCTTGAAATGCATATTTTGAAAACAAAATGAGGGTTAGACCATACGGTCTAGTAAGTGAATCCCTATTAGCAACTCTTTGACTAAAATCTTTAAAATAGATTTAGAAGTCAACTCACAACTCATACCATTAAAAATGATATTTTCTCAAATCCAAAATACCAAATATTCTCATCTTTCATTTCAACCATACAGCTTACATATATCAATGTAAAACGACTCCTTTCTGTCAAAACCCAATAAGTAATTTCCTTCGTTTAAACCAGGAATTCACAATTATACAATTCTTTTAAAACAAGATCATTAAAGAGAATACTTCCTTTTTAAAGTAACTCTGATTTACTTTATCAAGGTTCAAGGTTCGTAGGGTATAATACGAAGCCTCACCCTCCCAAGGTTTCAAGGTTCGTATGGCATAATACGAAGCCTGACCCTCCCAAGGTTTCAAGGTTAGTATTGCATAATACGAAGCCTGACCCTCTCACAGTTTATCAAGGTTCAAGGTTCGTATGGTATAATACGTAGCCTGACCCTTCCGAGGTTTCAATGTTCGTATGGCTTAATACGAAGCCTGACCCTCCCACAGTTTATCAAAAACACTACATAGCAAAATTATCGCATCATTTGAATATACTCGTATTACTAACATGTCGGGTCATATGGGTCGATAACCTCAGATGTTGAATCATAAAGGCTCGACATTCTCACTTGTCGAATACTAAAGATCTGATATTCTAACTTGTCAAATCATAACAATTCGTCATCCTAAGATGTCGAATCATAAAGGCTCGACATCCTCACTTGTCGAATCCTATAGATCCGATATTCTTGAACGTGACAACTATGAATATTTTCATAAAAACATGTTTAAGTCCAGTACTTCATACATAACCAATAATGCATAATCCACAAATATTTATACGTTTTTTCCGTCCACTCATCGCGGATACATCGCCATAATTCTCGTGACCCTAATAGTCTCGGTCAACCTCTGAACTTGTTAGTTTCATAAAATACTAACAATTAACATCACATAATCTCATTTATATAAAATAAATCACGTCTGACGTAAAAACACGTATTTTACAAAATCTTTGTAGAACATTCATACCTCATCAAATAAGACATTCTTTTACGTGGAAAATATTTAATAACCATTTCTCAATTAAAATCCATATGTGTTATTTTTCCCAACAACCCAAAATCGAACTCCGTAACTCATATAACGATAATAATCCAATTATATCAATTTGGCATATTATCAAAATGAAAACCTTTCACAATAAAATATGCATTTCAGTTTATAAAACTCATTTATAAAAACTCACCTCGGTCCCAAATAGACATGTAAACTTCTAGCGGGTATCAAACTCGAATATGAAACTCATAATCTGAACCATAATTACGGGTTATAATCCAAATAGATAAACCCAACTTTACCGTAATATATACGTACGCCATTTATATAAGATAGGAGAATTAAACCTTAACAAAATCCATGGCTTCTCTTTCTATCTTTCTGTTTGTCGCACCAATACTCAAAGTACAAAACCTTTCAATTTTCTTTCCATTTCTTCTGGAAAGCAAAAGTATGAAAGTATAGATATGAGAGGATTTACGGCGGTGTAAAGAGGGTTTGTACAACAGGTATCCACACCACCACCTTCACATAACAACCATTTGAAATTATTAACTGCAAATGTGATTGGATAAAACCATAGTTAACCACGAGTTGGTGGTCCAAGGTTTAACCAAGCAACAAACAAACCCCTCAACTACAACCCATAAATTAAAACCTCCCCCTGTACTTTCTAAATTACCAAACCCAGTTATTACAGTAGACGTGATCGCGTCTTAGTTATTGGTACTGCGGTCAACGAACGATAGTGGAAGACATGATATGTCCTTGGTCGTGCGGTTGATCTCGAAGATGACACTCAGTGGATAGACTCTGGATGGGCCACCAGAGGTCAGTCGTCTAGTTCTAGGCCTTTTTTATGCCTTTTTATATTTTTGGCATGCATTTTCTAATGATTCGTTCTTTCTTTTTGTCGCGGAAATCAATTTTGACAAGGTTCTCGCCCATGTTGATTCAAACACGAAGATCGAACGCTTTCTGGAGATAGGAGATCGTGACTTCCATCCGATCGTCTACCTAGACAAAGAAGGCGACGAGGTAACATCCATTGGAGATCGTGGGGCACCATTTGTCGTCGATGGTGAAGGAGGGGAGGAGGAAGAAGAAGAAATAGACGAATTTGAGATGTCTGGTAAGTTATCTCTCGTCTTTATCCATCTATTGCTCTTTGTTATATATATATATATATATATATATATTCTCTTGTCTTCTGAAAGATGTCGCTATGTTCGCAAGTGAATCCCCTAGTCGGGCGTTTGATGCCCCTATCCATGACGCTCTTGTGGGTGCGTCCGTCGTGCGATACAAAGCTGGTGGATAGATGGAAGAGATCGTGCGACCCACATCGCACGACGCTCCTCCCGATGCTACTGTTGTTGCCGTTGCTACTTCCATGTCGAGGAAGGAGAAGAAGGCCATGCGCTTTCAGAAGGGCATGGTGATGAAAAGGCCGACGACAATGGTCGAAGGCGCTCCCAAGAAGAAACCTCGGGTCACCCTAAGGGAACCGTCGACTCGTTCCAATGGTTGTTAGAAAACCGTTGGAGCCGAGAAGGCGAAGACACCTTTACATGGTTTGCAAGGTGTAATAAGCGTTGATCCGAAGCGTGTGGCGCCTCCCTCCCCCTCGTCAGCCTAAAAATTGGTTGACAATAGAAAAACGCCTGAGACAGACGAATCGCACGTCGAGGCCCCCCCAGACTTCCTGGCGCCGGGGACGTCGTGGAAGAGGCAGCAGATCTTTTCCGTTCTCAATGGTTTCAATGTCCTTGGGGATAGGTACGCTCAGCAGCGCATGGGGGAGTTTGAGGCGGTTCTGGTCGAGCACCTCTTCAAGGTATGTCGATAAATCTTTTAGAGTTTCTTCCGTTTGTACTTCATTTTTTTCTAACGTTTGACCATCTTTCAGGCCTTCCAGATCGCTCTTACCTTTTACACCAAGGTAGAGCAGGAAGAAAGGCTCGTCCCTACTGCATTGTCGAGGGAAGAAACTGCTATGGGTAAGGAAAAAGAGGTCCTGGCAAAGAATGAGAAGCTTGTCGTCCATCTGGAGAACGCTCGTAGCGAGCTTGAGGGCGAGAGGCGGGCTAAGGATGAACTCCGAAGTCACCTCAATAATGCCTTGAATTGCACGACAGCGATGGAGGAGGTGGCTGCCTCAACTAAGGGTTCCTTGACGGTGGCTAAAAAAGAGGTTAAGGACCTTGAGTTGAGGGTTAAGTGGGTTGAAGCTCTGAATGTCGAGCTTCAGGAGCAGCTGGAGATCATCGAGTGTACCACTCGAGAACGCGTTAAGGCAGCGATCGCTCATCGCCATGTCGAAGGCAAGGATCCAATGAAGGATGCCCAGAAAACATTGGATGCTTATTTCAACGTCTATGGGGGAACATCTGAGTTCCTTGGTGCTGATGACGTGGAGAAGTTTGAGAGTCTAGTCAAAGAGGTCGTCGTTGATCCTTCAGCCCCTTAGGATTTTTTAAACTTTTGTCTTTATTTCCTTTTCCAAGGACGACCATTGGTGTTCGTGCCTTTCACTTGTAATTTGTTTGCAAATTAATACAAGTGAATTCTAAGTTTTTAATTGTATTGTCGTATGGATTATTCCTTTTGAATATTGTTAAGTAATTCATGTCATTAGATACGAGGATAGTCTGACAAATGTTCTCAGACATATTTGCGAGTAACTTATGTCTGACGGGTTTTGCGATAGAGGAAAATAAGTAACTTATGATAGAGGTAGATTATAATCATTAGATAACATGCGACAGAGGCAAATTGTAACGATAGGTAATTTGCAACAAAGGCGAATTTAAATTGTTAGGTAACTTGCGACAAAGGCGAATTTAAATCGTTAGGTACCATGAGACAGAGGCGAATTGTAACTATAGGTAATTTGTGACAAAAGAGAATTTAAATCGTTAGGTAACATGCGTCAGAGGCGAATTGTAACGATAGGTAATTTGTGACAAAGGCGAATTTAAATCATTAGGTACCATGCGACAGAGGAAAATTGTAACGATAAGTAATTTGCGACAAAGGAGAATTTAAATCGTTAGGTACCATGCGACAGAGGCGAATTGTAATGATAGGTAATTTGCGACAAAGGCGAGTTTAAATCGTTAGGTAACATTCGTCAGGGGAAAATTTATCTTGCGACAGAGGCAAGTTTAGATCGTTAAGTAACATGTGGCAAAGGCATGCTTGGTTTGCGTCAGAGGCAAATTTAATTTTCCATAGAGGCAAATTTAGGTAACGTGCGACAAAGGCACATTTTTTATCGCGAGAATAGCGAGTTTTTTGATCGCGAGAATGGCGAGTTTTAAGTAACATGTGTCAAAGGAAAACTTTGAATGACAAGTATCTTGCGAACAGGGCGAACTTTAATCGATAAGCATCATGCAAATTTTAATCGACAAGTATCATGCGATAGAGGCAAATTCAATCGACAAGTGTCATGAAACAAAGTCAAGATCAACGTGATTGTCGATTAGCAATGTTTAAACACTTGATCGTGTTTCGATTATAGGGATATTTTTATGACTTGCCGTGATGACATCCGATCGACAGGATTTCCTAAATGTGATTTGTTTTGAAACAATGAAGTAACCTATGGTAGGAATTTGTAACCTATTTAAGTTATACTTCGAATCGCGTTTATCGTTGGTTAGTTTGTGTCTGAACAAGGTGTCATCTTCCACGCGCACGTATGCCAAAGCTCATGCTCTTATGTCTTCAAAGGTTTCTACGGGGTATTTCGTTAGGTCGAGGTATAGTTCAGACGTAATGTCGAGTCCTCGTTTGTAGGCTTCGATGGCTGTTCGTACGCAGTTCTGTATACCTATCATTTCAGAATTAAGACGGTTAAAATAGTTTCTGATGGATTCACCAAATTTTTGAATGACGTAATATAAATCTCCCGTTTGTTTTTCCAATTTGCAACTGCGGGCGAACTGTTGGAAGAACTAGTTGACGAGTTCGGCAAAAGAGTTGATCGAATCGGGTTTCAAGTTTATCAGCCACTGTAGTGCAGCTCCCGTTAGTGTTGCACCAAAGCTTTTGCACATGCATACTTCTTGGTAATGTTGTGGAATTGAGATCGTCCACATCAATTGCTTATATTGTGCGACATGCTCGTTTGGATCTAACAATCCAACGTACTTAGGAGTCATTGTCGGGATCGTGTACTTCTTTGGTTTATCGACCAAAGCTATCGCATCTGAGAAGGGTGACTCTTGGTATCCTGTTGGTGGTTCGACATCGATAGGTACGATAGCGCTTGGGAGCTTTGACAACACTGATAGACCTTCTCATTTTGTTCGTCTAGAAATTTCAACCGTTGTGCGACTGGGTCGTGCATCATGTTCCCAGATCCCTGTCCTGCGAGAAGATTATTGTAAAGCATTGATCCAGGATTATTATTATAATTATTTTGAAAAGGATGGTTATGAAAGTTGAGTTTTGGGCATGGTTCCCGGCGAATGCGTTTTGAAATTGGTAATTCTGAGAAGACGTATGTAAGCTTTGGCTAGTGGGCATGTTTCGAAATTGAAAGTCATTCGAGCCGTTTCCCATGTTTTGCCCATTTTGTTCACTAGAAATGTTCGTGTAGCTGGATCCTACAACATTAGTGTTTGAGTTTGATACTGGAACTCTGGATTTCGGTTGAAGCGTTCCTTGTTGAGACGTTGGTACTCCAGTTGATAGTGGTGGAAGTGGAGGGTTTGGAACGAACGGTGGGGTCAGTGGAATGGATGATGTTTCCCCGGGTAAGCGGCGGTTGTCTTGTCGAGGTAAGGGGTCCTGCTTAACTCCCAAATCCAGTGTTGTAGAGGGGAATGTAGGGTTGCTCAAAGCCTGGTGGTCCTTATTGGTTTTCCAAACAATTGATGCGTTGACGGGCGTTTTCGAGCTCAGCTAATAGTTGCTCGAGTGTTGGTTGGTTCGACATCCCTGCAATTCTTGGTGGAAAACGTTAGTAGGAAAAAGGGGTTTGTCGTAGAATTTTCTTTAGACGAGGTCCCACGGATGGCGCCAAACTGTTTATGCCAAAAATTGGTTGAATAAAATCAATTTAAGGTCAGTGTAGAATTTATCTGACTAAAAAAAGTATTCAACGATAAACAAGAAAAAAATATAGATAAACAATTGACAAAGATATTTGGTGACGCGGAAAAACCCTTGGTCGAGGGAAACAACCGCGAACGATGGGTAGTATCGTCGATGCACTAGTGAAACTAACGTCAAAGGGATGTCATCTTTGTTTTACAGCGATCGTATGTAAATTACAGTAAAAAGAATGTAAAAGATTGAGTTAGCTTTGCGTCAAGTGTGTTGTCGTCAGAAGTTCTGTCCCCCGAAGCTTCTTCGTGGTACTCAACTTATACAGGTTGGAGGTCATAACGGTTAAGACAATAATGGAGTCTTTAACTGCGTCTGTTATATCCATTATCTTTAATGATAACGGTCCTGCAATAAATAACACAATCGAAACATATGGTATATCGTAAGTAAAAGCCAGTGTCCAATGATTCATTCGATGGTCGAGGGATAGATGTGACGACATTCGATTATGTTAATGGTCGATCCTTCCTATCCTCCGTCGTGTGTTAGAAGTGCGGTCTTTCGACATAACCATCATTAGACTCGACGATTAATCCTGAAACCACGAGTCGTTAATCCCCTATGTCTTGGCATCAGCGGTCATTTGATTTTATTCGTGGGTCGCTAATTGAAGATCTTGGTCCCAACATTTTCTATTTTTTCATACTATTTCGCTAATTCGAAAATATTATACTACTATATATATATATTACTATTTCGGTTGAACTAGAAGCAAACAAACACATTACACATTAATACAAATATCGACTAATTCATAATGAAACAAACGGCTAGAGAAACAAAACCTTAAACCAATTTATAATAGAACATGTTGACACTTGACATTAAACATTTTTAAATCAGAATGCTAAATAATTAATAGACATAAATTAGTACTCACTAGCAAAAAATTAGAGGACAATAAACCATAAGTTAGATTTAGTTTTAAAAAAATAGATGGCGAAAGGTTAAGAAAATCATAATAAAAGGCAAACCAATACCAAATCTAAACTAAATTAAATAATAAACTTAAAAACCCTAAATCAAATAACAATCAACAAATAGAAAACTAATAAATAATAATACGTATATAATCAATAAAATAATAAAATGTAAATAAAAAGTTGTAAAAACAAATAGTGATTTGTCATTTTAATAGCATCATAGCACAAGAAATAGAGAAATAAAATGACTAGGTGGGTTAGAGCTTAGCTTGAAAGTGTGGGCATTAGAGTTCCATTTTTATTTTGAAAGGCATTAGAAATCAGTCTTGATAAATTCAGTGGTCACAATTGTTGTGTACGTCTGGAATCAAACTCTAGACAGATAAATATTACATTACATCCCTCATGGCCTTAAAACATTACGTTACAACCCTTGTAATTGACATTAGAGTTCAATTGATTTAGAAAAAAACATTCATCACTTTGATTTAGAAAAAATCACAATGGCATTGTTTGGTAAAAATAAGAGAGCTTATAAGTCAACTTATAGGCTAACTTATTTTCTAAGTACATGTTTGGCAAACTAAGTTATGACTTATACGCTAAACTATTGAAAAACTAGTTAGGAGTAACTTATGGAGTTTTTTTTATCATTTTTTTCCGATTACACCCTGATTAATATTAATTATTATTATTTTGAATTTTATTAATTAGTTTTAATTGTTATTATGAATTAATATTGTTTATATTTTGTGAATTAATATTAATTACTAATCGTTAATTAATATTAATTATTAATTCATTTTAATTTTAATTTAAAATTATTAACTAATATTAATTAATTATTTTTTGGAATTATTACTTATACTATTTGAAAAATTACTGATTAATTAGAATACGGTTGACTAGTTATTCATATATTATATGTAATGGTTACTTAAAATCATAAACTACCGTAATATTTTTTCTTAACTTTATTATAATATATAGTGTAAATTACAATTTTGGTGCCTTATGAATACTCGCTTTTTGGTTTTGGTCCCTCCAAAGATAAAAGTATATTTTCGGTCCCCCAAACGAGTTTTTGACAACAACCTTGGTCCCTCCCACTGACGCCGTTCAAAATGTTGCCGTTAAGGGCCCAATGTGCCCCTCACGTGAGGGGCATTTTAGTCTTTTTATTTATGTTTTTTATTTCCTATAAAATAAATAAATAAATATAATATAATATTAAAAATTATTTAACCATTTACTCTTATGAATTTATGACCACCACCACCGCCACCAAGATTCAACAACAAAACCTAAATCATATTCAAAACTTAAAACATAAATTGTAAATCAGATTCAAAACCAAAAATGTTGAATCAGATTCAAACCCAAAACCTTCAAACATTATAATCTAAATCTTAAATCAATTCCAACCCAAAACAAAGTTCAAACCCAAAACATAAATCTTAAATCAAGTCAAACCCAAAACATAAATCCTAATCAGATGCAAACAAACCCAAAACCTTTAACATTAATTCAAAAGCTTAAAAACTTCAACCACACATCATATTTATACCCAAGAACAAATTACATATAAACATCTACAAATTCCAAGCTATTTGTAAACAAAAAAGAAGTAAAAGGGAAGAACTAAATTTTTTCAGATCTAGAGAAGAACGGTTTCTTCAGAACGAGCATGCACCTGGGTGATAGAGAAGAACGATTTTCTCAGATCTAGAAAGAGGCGCTGACGATTTCTTCAGATCTGGAAACGAGCATTCATTGGTCGACGATTTCTTCAGATCTGGAAACGAGCATGCACCGGTCCACGATTTCTTCAGATCTGGAAACGAGCATGCACCGGTCCATGATTTCTTCAAATCTGGAGAACGAAGATAGAGGTTGTGCTGTTGCCGGAGAAAAGGGGAGGGGAGGGGAGGGTGTGTTTTGCGACGATTCACGAAAGAGAGAGGGTAAATGGATCTGAAGAATGTGGTGATGAAGATGAATGGTTTTCATTTTGAAAGAAGGGAAGATGAATGGTTGTAATCTTCATTTATTTCAGACGGGTTTTTAGTCAATATGGTGGAGTTTTCTATCTTAGAAGGGTTTTCTATATGAGGATGAAGATGAGGTTGTTAGGTGGAGAATGGAGATGGTGCTAATATGGTGGGTTTTCTATTTTATTTTTATATTAATTAATTTAATAATTAAAATAAGAATATAGTTTTTATTTTATTTTTAAATTAACTGATATTAAACGGAAAGACCAAAATGCCCCTCACGTGAGGGGCACATGGGACCTCTAACGGCAGATTATGGACGGCGTCAGTGGGAGGAACCAAATTTGTTATCAAAAACTCGTTTGGAGGACCAAAATGTACTTTTACCTTTCGAGGGACCAAAACCAAAAGGCGAGTATTCATAAGGGACCAAAATTGTAATTTACTCTAATATATATATATATATATATATGATAATCAATTTAATTTTTTAAAATAAACATATTATATTATTTATTTTATACCATCATCTTTGAATTAATATATTATTTTTTTAAAATCATTATTTTAATTATATTATAAGTTACTAATATTTTAAGATGGGTTTTTTTGTCATTTTACATGTTTGTCAATTAGTTTTTGCCAAACATGACTTGTTCATTAGCTACCTTATAAGTCATCAGCTACCTTATCAGTCATCAGCTACCTTGTCACTAATCATCTACTTTGCCAAATATAGCCAATAAGTTTTTTCGGGTCAAGTGTTGTAATAACTGGGTTTGAAATAAATATCGTTGTCAAGTATAGGGGTGATTTTGTGTATAGGCTTGAAGATTGAGGGGTGAACTTTATAAATTTGGAATTCTTATCCAAAGCCTTACTTGTCCACGAAGTATATTTTTTTAGATATATTAAACCATTTCGATATTATTTGCGGTACGTGGTTCGATTGTGGGTTGTTGAGAAGAGTTTACGTATGTGAGTTTTATTATAAACCATTTTCGAACTGAAATGCATATGTTATTAAAAGGATTTATTTCGATAATTTGTCGATTTGTTATAACCGGATTATTAACGTTATATGGGTTACGAGGTTATATTATGGGTTGTCGGAAAAAGTAACACATATGAGATTTATTTGAGAATTGTTATTAAATGATTTCTTTGTAAAAGAATGTGTTATTGGATGGGGTACATGGGTGTTTTACAATGTTTGTGTAAAATACGTGTTTTAACGTCACACGTGATTTATTTGATAAATGGAATAATGTGACGTTAATTGTTAGTATTTTATGGACTAACAAATCGAGAGGTTGACCAAGACTTATTGGGTCACAAGAGTTATGGCGGTATATCTGTGATGAGTGGACGGAGTTATTTATATAAATGATTGTGGGTGGCATAACCGACTGGAGAGGATGAAATGATTGTGGGTGACATAACCGACATGAGAGGATGAAATGATTATGAGTGGCATAATCGACAGTTAAGGATGAAATGATTATAGGTGGCATAATCTATATTGAGCTATCATATGATAGTGTGAATGATTGAGCTATCATATGATAGCATGAACTGAACCATTCGCTCGTGAAGATGGCGATGGTTTGGAAAGGAGGAGAGAAACTAACACTTTTGTGTGAACCGGTTATGCGAACCTCGAAGTAGTGTTATGCAAACCCCAAGTATATTATGCGAAGAAGGGCAGGTCTCACACACCCTTTGTGTGAAGGTGTGCGAACCTCGCACCTCGTTATGCGAAGGATGAAAGCACATTTAATGTGTGATCATGAGAGACTTGCATACCGGTTGTGGGAAGGCGGAGAACTTGAGGTATTTTATACGAAAAGATTTTTTGAAAAATTTTTATAAAGGAGTGTTCAACTGGTACAATTTTGGGTAATTTCATCAATTGCCATTTTATAACTCTTTACCAAATCATGGTTTACATTTGGGAGTAATTTCTAATTATACTTTATCGGAAAGGGGGTTTTATACGAAAACATACAAGTCGTATGAGTCAAATCCTAAGATGAGAAATATTTAATAGGTTTCGATTTGAGGAAAATACTATTTTAATGGTATGAGATAAGTTAACTTTTAAATCTATTTTAAAGATTTTAGTCAAATGTTGCTAATGGAGATTCACTCACTAGACTGTATTGTCTAACCCTTATTTTGTTTTCGAAAATATGCAATTCAGGGTATCAGCGGATGGTATTATTTGCGGGTTAAAGAGATAAATTAGGTTAAACTAATCTTCATGTTTATAAGATTATTTATATGAAGATTATACACGAAAATTTGTTGTCGCTTTTTGGAAAATTGTATAGAAGGAGATCCAAATTGCAGCCTCATTGTGACGTCTTAATTGTATAATTTGCAATATTTGTTATATGAGATCAGGAGTTGTTACAGTTGGTATCAGAGCCTGAGTTTAAGGAATTTAGGTATTCAGATTAATAACTAAACCTAAACTAGAGAGTTTTATTGCATGATAAGGTGTCCTTGTCATATTTAGAAACTGTGGGATATTAAATATAATAGGTTGAAAAAGGGCATTTAAGATAAATTAAAATTACATCAAGCCCATGTAATCGTGAATTTATAGGTACGTATTATATTGGTGGAATGTGATCAAAGTGTTTTTACTTTATAATATGTTTGGGGCAGGTTATTCACATGAGTCGGTGAGGGTTATTTCCATTAGTTCGAGTAGGATGAGTTTGTTGCACGAAATTTTATGGAAAGATGTGACCATTGGGATTGGTAAACTTTGGGTTGATTTGAGATCTTTATCGGGGTACCTTCAAATTTCTGAAACCGAAACCCTGTGTATCTTGAATTTATTGGGGGAAATTAAAGTGAAAGAGTTGACGGTTATTTGGTTGGGCTATCAACTGGAATCGTCACGATTTACTATGGTTATTCAGAGGGATGTGTTTGCAAAATGTTTTCGGGGATTGTCAACATTTGATTTGTTTTTATGAGGGGAATTTTGTGAAAGTTATATGGTGATTGTGGGGAGATAAAAGTAAATTTTGATATCAATGGTTGCTCTAATGAAGAAAGGGATATCGAGGGAATATCTTATGACTAACTTTAAACTATTAAAGTCTTGTCATAAATGCTAGAAGTTGAAAATTGATCTATTTGAAACAAAGGGACGAGCAAATCAGATGACTACTGTAAAGATTGGCGAGACATCGAATGTGATGACGGGTACATTTCGGTATGTTTAGTATGAGTTAAAATGTTAATTGAGTCTGGTGCATACGATTCATATGTTCTCTCTCACTATTGGGCATTCGCATGTAAATCCCAGTCTTTTGGTTATGCTTTGATTTTGAAAATGGTTAGCGATAATCAGATTTTGGCTAGTGAAATACCTGATGACTGATGTATAAATGTTTACGGGTGAGTAACATCAATTCAAATTGCTCACTATTGATGAAAGAATTTGATGATAGTTGGGAAGGATTGATTGGTAAGAAATCAAGCCAGAATTGATTTCTAGGAACTTGATCAATTATTTGTAAAGATTTAGTTATGAACTAGGTATGGGAATTTTGGATTTTGAGTACCGAATGACAAATTGTGTTATAATTGGTCAAGGAAATGGAGGGATCACTCTGTTGTGAGAAGACCGAATTGAAGAAAGGACCATGGACACAGGAAGAAGATGAACTTTTGGTTGACACTCTCTTCCTAAACTGTTGATTCAAAGGTTCGGTTTGCACTTTCGTATTTGCCACCGATCCTTTGTGTCGATTAATGTCTATAATTGGTTTTGGAGGTCTGGTTTCATTTTGGATGAAGTTATTAAAAGATTTCAGTACAAGTTTTAAATTTAGATTCCTCGATTTGATGATTTAGTCAAAGAGTATTAAACGAATTTCACAAGTTTGGTGCTTTGTATATTAGTATGATGTATGGAGATGTTTGGAAATCTTAGTGTCGGCTGAGGTGAAAACATGATAGTCGATATATTGAATCGAAAAAAAAGTGGAATAATTGAAGGGTTGGTACCAGGATTCGAATGGTTACAGAATATCTTCAAAGAGTTAAAGAGGCGTCAGACTACAACTTTGATAAGAGTGGCGGGTGTGATTTCGGGGATCCTTATTTTCTTAGGATTGGATTCTTTGTAATGCTTTGAGTTGTTAAATGGCAAGTGGCAACCATTGTGGATATATAGTTATATCTTCGTTAGAAAATGGTCAAGTTTCTTATAAAAGATCTCACCTAGGTATATTACGTGGCTTGTCATCTCGGACATGGGTAACAGTCATATCTCCGACTGTAGTTCTTATAACATGGGGATGCTGATTAATTTAGATGCTTGGTCGAAATATTATTGGTTTGGTTGTCATTATGGCTGGAACGATTCTTCTTTGGCATTCGACTCAATCATGCTCTAGTGGAAAACGTAATGACATAACTCCAGGACTGTTGTTATTCTCATTCTGACTGATACATTGCTCTAATGTGGAATTCATTTTAAGGTTTATTCTTTGGGGTCTCAACAATCGTTTTAGCAATCAATATGCTTTTCAATAGCAGAATGGTCGTTTGGTTTGATTATTTTGATTGAATTGAAGTTGGTCCAGTTGAATGCTTATTTGAATCAGTGAGGTATAAATGACTTATGTTCTAAGTCATTGGAAAAGATATTACACCATGGTTTTGTTTATTTTGATTCACTTCCTGCACTTATTATTTGATTCTATATGGTATGGTTTATCAGTAAAAGGGTTGGATTGGCTTGAGGTTATACATATGCTATGTTATAATATTTGATCGGAACGCAGGAATCTGGTTATATGGGTTTAAGTTCTTCAGAGTTGTGTTATTGATCTTCCTATTATTGACGCATCTTGTGTCTTCATGTGCTTTGAAGTTCACTATTGGTATCTTGGGCACCATGTCAGTTGTGCAGTTATGGGTTTAAAGTGATACTGACAACATTATTGTGGTGATATAAATGATTGCCAGAAGTTGTAGTATGTTTATGTTCAGTTACTGATAGTTGAGAGCGGTCAGATCTGTGAACAGTTAAAGATAGCTCAGAATCAAAACAAAAACTACGTTAAATACACCATGAATCGATAGAGTTTCAGGTTGGGGGTAATGTATTGGTGAAAGTGTTCTCGTAAGAAAATATTGTCCGTTTGGGTAATACGAAAAATCTTAATTTGTGAACAGTGATCAGATGAGTATAGCAGTATACCGGTTAAATCGTTTTGTGAAGTTGAGTAGTGTTCCAGTGTTTCCTATGTGTTTAAACTGAGAAACCGATTGGTGGAATCTGAAATGAGATTGAAATGCCCAAGTATGTCCTAGTGATTGAATTCCAGGACGGAATTCCTTTAAGGGGGGGATATTGTAATAACCGGGTTTGAAATAAACATCGCTGGAAAGTATTGGCGTGATTTTGTGTATAGGCTTGAAGATTGAGGGGTGGACTTTATAAATTTGGAAATCTTATCCATAGCCTTACTTGGTCACCAAGTATATTTATATATATATAGAGTCCGTTTCAAGAGCAACCTTAGTATTTATTACAAAATCTACAACCCTCATCTTGACCATATATTTTGATGATCTACGGTTGTGATTAAAATGGCATTCATGGTGGCAATTTCGTAAATATTAAGAACTTCTATAATTTAGTAATTAATTAAAATTAGCGAACAGGGGCATAATCGTCATTATACATTCATCATCAGGATTGCCGTAAATATATCTCTTAATTAAATCGATTCATTCCAAAATTAGAGCCCTAATTGATCCGATTCTATTTTCATCAATAGAGGATATTCATTGATTCGATTCTATTTTCATCAAAAATCATAAATCTTCATCTTCATCTTCATCTTCATCTTCTGCATTGATTCATCTTCATCTTTATGTTTCCGTATTCATCTTCATCTTCATGTTTCCGTATTCAACTTCAACTTCATGTTTCCGGTTCATGGTCGTAAATTTGGGTAATCTTCATCTTTATATTCATCTTCATATTTCCGTACTCATATTCATCTTCATCTTCATCTTCATGTTTCCGTATTCATCTTCATCTTCTGCATTGATTCATCTTCATGTTTCCGTATTCATATTCATCTTCATCTTCATCTTCATGTTTCCGTATTCATCTTCATCTTCATCTTCATCTTCATCTTTCCGTATTCATATTCATATTCATCTTCATCGTCATCTTCATATTCATCTTCATGTTCATGCTATGTGATCTCCTTCATTCATGGACGACGATATCTCGGTTTTTTGTTGGTTCTTCGTTAAATGCCAGAGTGAAATTTCTTATAACCTAATTCTGTATGATATCCGGTGAATATGAATACTAAATATAAATTCAATCAAATCATGGTAATCTTTTTGTTTTTAATAAGATTTCCATCAAATATGTTTCCATATTAGAAAATTATATTAAATCTTTTTAAATATTATATATATTACATAATTACTATACTACCCTCACCAATTAATTAATTATTTAATTTAATTTAATTATTTTTATTCATTAAATTATGGATGGCTAAGATTGATGTTGCAATGTTTGTACAGATTACTAAGGTTGCAATTGATATGTCCCCTATATATATATATATATATATATAGAGAGAGAGAGAGAGAGAGAGATAGAGAGAGAGAGAGAGAAAGAGAGAGGTTCAGGAGAAAACGCTAAAAAAAGAGAAAAATTGAATAACACCCTGAGAGTCCGCCATCTGGACGGTTTTTTTTTTATGTATCAATGCATAAATATGCATTAGTGCATATGCACAAATGCATAAATATGCATTAGTGCATATGCACAAATGCATATACACGATCAGAACTTCTTTTTTCTATGCATCAATGCAAAAATGTGCATTAATGCATATGTACAAATGCATTTTACCAGATGACAGTCTCTTAGGTGCGTTTGGTACGCAGACTAGATGGGACGGGACGGGACAAAAAAAATAGTCCCATGTTTGGCATGCCATGGGACAACAACGTTGGACAAGATGGGACAAAATCTGATTTCCATGGGATAAAACTTAAGTTTTTTTGTTCCACCAAAATAAGTGGAACAACATGGGACAAGACACAAGATTACCAAATTGCCCTCTTATCCTAACTCATCTAAACTAGAAAATGCATCCATCAGCTAAATATCGATTATTATTTCAAAATATCGAATCCAGATTCGTCGCTTCAATTGAATTTTTACTTCTTTTGAAACCGAACCCAGGCATACCGCACTTCAATTTTTCGTAAACAATTGCTTTGCAAATCGACTTTTTTCTATCAAATCGATGTTGTTCTTCAAGATGAAGCTTCGTGGTTGCAGTGTGGCGGCAAAGAGACGACTAGATGAAGCTTTGGGTTTTCTAAACGGCGGCAAGGATACAATGAGACGAAGCTTTATGGTTGCTGTGCGAGGGCAAAAAAAGGATGAGATGAAGATTCATGGTTCATGTGCGGCGGGAAGGAGATGATGTGTGGAGGCGGAAAACATATTTCTTCTGGAAAGCTATTTGTGGCTATGCATATTAAAAATGAATAACATTTCTTATATAGTTAGTTTGTAATAAAATTAGTTAAATATAGATAATTCACCTAATTATTTATATAAATTTAAAGGAAAAGAAATATCCTTTACTCTAATTTTTATAACGATGTTTATTTACATATTTATTTGATTTTATTATATATATAATTATTATATGAAGAAAAAAAGATATTAAATATTGTTTTAGCGGCATTCTGGTTATTTTAATTGTTTTGTCCCGTCATGTCCTAGTTGTACCAAACGTATGACGGATAATTAGTTATGTCACGTCCTGTCCTGTCTCTTCCCGTCCCATCCAGTCTGCATACCAAACGCTATTTTAAGGTGTTCTTCAGTTTTCTCTTTTTTTAGCGTTTTCTCCTGAACCTCCATATATATATAAGGTTGGTTTCAAGAGCAACCCTTGTAATTCTTGCAAACTCTACAACCTTAATCTAGACCACATATTTATTTGATCAACGGCTCACATTAATCATAAAAATCTCGGTGGCATAGTTGTAATATTGAGGAAGTATATAATTTATGTGTTAATTAAATAAGGTGCGCAGGGGCAGATTGGACAATTTACATTCATCATGATGCGGATACCGATATACTCTCCAAATTAAAATAGATTACATTCCTAACTTGAATCCCTAATTTTCCGACGACGATATTCACGTAATTTCGAATTTTGGAGGTCTTTTTACACAAAATTGAAGGGAATCTTATACCAAATTAGCATCATGAATGAGAATATTATAGGTATTTTTGTTTAATCTTAACCATTCATAAGTATTTGGTGATTCCTTTTTTTCACTAGGTTTTGTTTTTGGCAAATTCATCAATTCGTAATTTTAAGATGATGTTGCATACATGATTGTGTCATGGTAGTGATTAATATATGATTAATTTATTTGAATTTGTGTATATGAATGTTGTGATTGTGAGGATGAACTTTGATGAATGAAATACATTGTTATTTGGATGAATCCTTGTTGATGAATCTGATGAATACGTTATTATTTGGATGAATCCTTGTTGATGAATCTGTGAATACGTACTTTATGATGAATGTTGTAGGATTAAACGATGCAGAAGGATTCACATCCGAATATGGAATACATTATTATATTGTATGCTTTGATGAATAAGGTGAATCCAGTATCATGTTGAGATGAATAATGTGAATAATAATAACAATATCTGGGTTTTCCATTACGTATGTTCCTTCAATTTGCAATAAGAACTTCATGTATTAGGAATTCGTAATAAGATTTAGTAGTCGATGATGTATATAGCCTAATAATATTTACATTAGCATATTAACAACATAATTCATCTTCATCAAAACACCTGATGTCGTTACCCAAAAACTCTGAAATTTACCAAAAATCATTAAACCCTGAACAACACCACACTTCCACACTGACACTGAGTTGCCATCGTGTTGATGATGATCTTCATCTCTTGATTCTCGATGAATGCTTTGATCCTGACGTCCACGGCTGAGTTGTACAGATCCAGAACTAGCTTGTTCTCCTCTCGAACTCGGTGGAGCTGTATCTCTAGATCATTAATGTCCATCAACATACGTATGAAATACCAAATAATAACACGAATGAATGAGTATAGGGATGTCGAACCAGTAGTCCTAGTGGAAGAAGATCAACCAGATGGCATTTTTCAGGGATGAATGTTATTAGGGTTTTCGGGATAAAAAATATGGAGTGATAATGAAAGGGAAATTGGTATAAATAAATTGGATGGATCTTGATTGTTGTAATACAAAATCATGTTAAATCCGCTGTTTCCATAACAAAAAAATTGATTTAATTTTTTAATAATAAATTAAATGTACAATTACATTTTTAACCTCCCTAATTAATTAGTGAATCAAATTAATTAAATTTAATCATTTAAAGATGGAGGGTGGAGATTAAGGTTGCAAAGTTTGTAAAGATTAAGGGGGTTGCAATTGATACCTCCCATATATATATATATATATATATATATATATATATAAATAGAGGTGGCTTCTTGTGTTAACCCAATAATTTGTGTTAAACATGTTAACCTATCGTTCACTGGTGAACACCATTCATCAGTGAACGAGCATCGTGTTCGTCAGTATATGAGCATCATGTTCACCGGTGAACGATGGGTTAACACGGTTAACACAAATAATTGAGTTAACACTTGAAGGGGCCTCTCTCTCTCTCTCTATATATATATATATATATATATATATACATATATAACCATTTCTAGATTTAAGCTTAGAATTGAAAGATTAGTTGGTCTCTGTGTAGGAGAAGCAAGAAGAATTAAATCGTACGTTTTGTATTCTGGTAGTTCTGGTCTTTCCGGTTAAAGGTTTGCGATGAGATCGTGGTTAAGCTGCGTTTTTATAAAAGATTTTTATAAACTGAAATTCATATATTTCAAAGTACTTCTACTTCGATATTATTTGCAGTACGAGGTTTGATTGTGGGTTGTTGAGAAGAATTTACGTATGTAAGTTTTTATTATAAACCATTTTTGAACTGAAATGCATATGTTATTAAAAGGTTTTATTTCAATAATATGTCGATTTCACATAACTGGATTATTATCGTTTTATGGGTTACGGAGTTCGATTATGGGTTGTTGGAAAAATTAACACATATGAGATTTATTTGAGAAATTGTTATTAAATGATTTCCTTGTAAAAAAATGTGTTATTTGATGGGGTACATGGGTGTTTTACAATGTTTGTGTAAAATACGTGTTTTTACATCACATCTGATTTATTTGATAAATGGAATAATGTGACGTTAATTGTAAGTATTTTATGGACTAACAAATCGAGAGGTTGACCAAGACTTATTGGGTCACAAGAGTTATGGTGGTATATCCGCGATGAGAGGACGGAGATATTTATATAAATGATTGTGGGTGACATAACCGACAGGAGAGGATGAAATGATTGTGGGTGGCATAACCGATGGGAGAGGACGAGATGATTATGGGTGGCATAACTGACAGGAGAAGATGAAATGATTGTGGGTGGCATAATCTATATTGAGTTATCCTGCGATAATATGAATGATTGAGCTATCATATGATAGCGTTAACTGAACCATTCGCTCGTGAAGCTGGCGATGGTTTGGAAAGGATGAGAGAAACTAACACTTTTGTGTGAACCGATTATGCGAACCTCGAAGTAGTGTTATGCAAATCGCGAGTAATATGTGCGAAGAAGGGTAGGTCTCGCACACCCTTTGTGCGAAGGTGTGCGAACCTCGCACCGTGTTATGCAAAGGATGAGAGCATTCAATGTGTGAGATCATGAGACCCTTGCATACCGGTTGTGCGAAGGCAGAGAACTTGAGGTATTTTATACGAAAAGATTTTTTGGAATAGTTTTAAAAAGTAGTGATCAACTGGTACAATTTTGGATAATTTCATCAGTTGCAATTTTATAAGTATTTACCAAATCTTGGTTTATAATTAAGAGAAATTTCTAATTATATTTTATCAGAAACGGCTTTTTACATGGAAACATATAAGTCGTATGGGTCGGATCTTGAGATGATAAATATTTAATAGGTTTTGATTCGAAAAAAAGAACTATTTTAATGGTATGAGATAAAGTTGGATTTTAAATCTCTTTAAAGTCAAATGTTGCCAACGGGGATTCACTCACTAGACCATATGATCTAACCCTCATTTTGTTTTCAAAAATATGCATTTCAAGGTATCAGCTATCGATATTATTTGTGGGTTAAAGGGGTGAATTATGTCAAGTATGCTATGGAGTTTAACTTTTAATCTTCATGTTTGTCAGATTATTTATATGAAGATTATACGCGAAAATTTGTTGTCGATTTTTGGAAAATTGTATAGAAGGAGACCCAAATTTCAGCCCCATTATGACATCTTAATTGTATAATTTACAATATTTGTTATATGAAATCACAGGTTGTTACAAGTGCCCTTTACCACAACAATCTGCATCCGCCCTTGCATGAATTCATAGGGACGAAACTTGTAATTTATTTCTCTTTGTAATATCGAGTTAAAATGAGTTGGATCAAGTTGATATGTTGACTTTTTTGCAGTTATTATTGTTTTTAATGTTCCTCTATATTAATTGTGTACTCTAGGCATGATAATGGTTTCCGACTCATCAGGAACCTGGTCCACTGGCCCTCATAAGGGATGGGGATCCCTGTTTGTCTTAAACCAGTGAGGGGTCGGTGAGGAGTATTGCACTCCCGCTCCTTACCCATTATGTATATTAATTGATAAATCAAATATATATATATATATATATATATATATATGTATATTATCTCAACAAAATCGATAATTCATAATTTCCTATTTCCTAAGTAGGTTTAGAATTTAAAATTGTTAATTTTTTGGATGTTAGTATATAATAATTTGGATGTCAACTCAAAATACAATTACTCAATATGTTTTGGTATTCTTGATACAGTTTTGGATACAACTTGTTGATATATTTTGGTGCAGGTGATATGACGTTAATTTTTTTGGGTTAAATTGAAATTATTTCAGTTTTAAGTTATTAATTATTATATGATGTTTGTGACTTTTTTTTATCAAATTATATTTATTTTGATTTTAGGTTTATTGAAAGTAAGTGAGATTTAAACATGCATGGTCTCTCACATATTTGATTTAAAACAACTTACATAAATGTCAAAAAAAAATATCCATTACCCCATAGGGAATGGGGATATGATCAAATTCCCCAGTAGGGACGGGGATGAGAATGGAGATAAGGATTGATTTCTCCGTCCCATTCTCATGCCTAGTGTACTCAGGTTATATAACATAATGTAAAATCTAAATAAATGTACGAATGTAGTGTACAAATTGTTTTAAACAAAAGACATCATTCAACTCTAGTACATTTCAAGTTCATATTTAAAAAAGAAAGAATAATTTTTTTTGATATATGCTTCTGTTGCTCCAAGAGTCCAAGGTCTTGAATCTAGGAGCCATCTTTTACAATATGAGTCTACCAACCTAGTGACAGAAATCAAGCATGATATCCTATAAGATGATGTTGCAGCTAAAAATTATGCACCAGGATTCAGAGAGAACCTAAGAAATGAATCACCAATTTTTTCTTTTCGCAATCACACAATCTCATTTACATGTTTTTTCCTTGTGGTATGAAGAAATTATGTTCTATTGAAGAATATTGTGCCTTCATCAAAAAAGAAATGATTGAGGAATATTCTCTAATTATTATAGTTACCATATTGTATATTTCATTTTCATGTAAATTCATCCCTATTTAAAGGGTCCATTATTAATAAAAATTGTGCTATTGATTCTCTCTATATTGACCGTTCTACAACACGTTATCAGCAAGTAAGCTCGCTTAATTGATCCACCAACATCAAGTTTTTTTTCTGGCTTTCGGCATCACAAATCGAAACAACTAGCATATTGTTTCTATCAATCCAAATGGCCGAACCAACTCTCCCCGAATTTTATATCCTAGATGCAGAAGGACTTGAATACCACCGATGGGTATCAGATGTCGAGACCACCTTCATTGGAAAATACTACAACTACACAATCAACCCTTCCACCGACCCTAAAAATAAACCTTCTGAAAAGGTACAAACAAATGCGTTAATGTTCTTGAGACGACACATCGATCCTAGCCTTCGATGGGAATACCTTCAACTAAAAACCCCCAAAGAACTGTGGGACGCACTAAAGGGAAGATTCAGGAACATTCATGACTCTTTACTTCCCGAACTAATGGCTCAGTGGACTGATATCCGCTCACTCGATTACAAAAAGGTAAACGACTTCAACGAAGAAATATTGCATCTCAAAGCACGCTTGAACTTTTGTGGCAAGGAACTCTCGAACACGACATGATTGAAAAAACTCTTTACACTTTTCCTACATCATAAATCATACTAATGAATCAGTATCGAATGGAATATGATAGCAAAAGAATCTCAACCTTTAACAAACTTATCAACCTACTGCAAGTGGCTGAAAGACACAATGAGGTTCTTTTAAATAACAACGCTAGACCTGTCGGGACAAAGAAAATTCCTGATTCTAATCATGTAGGCGTTAGAGGTGGAAATAACTCCAAAGTACAGTGAGGCAAACATATTGAATCATACACACATGGAAACTATACACCACAAGGACATGGTCGTGGACAGGGGCGTGGACAGGGGCGTGGACAGGGGCATGGACAGGGTCGTGGACTTGGTCATGGACTAGGTCGCGGCAACAGTCATGGTGGTCTTTCCAATTCATGGCATAGAGATGCAACTGCTGGCCCAAGTAATCAAAGACAATCAAAAGGAAAAGAAACTGCCAAAAGAGAAAGAGATGGAACTGAACCTTGCTACAAATGTGGTATTACTGGTACAAACATTGTGGTGCAAGCAAAGCTGTAGCAGCCAACTACAAGAGATACTGAGAATTCAAAGAACAGGAAGCTCACTACCTCGAAGAAACAAGTAATGAACCAGAAGTCAACCTAACCATTGGAGATTTCATTCAAATCAACAACAATGATCCATCACTAGAGGCATCAGATTTCGTCTAATTTATATCATTCTTTTAAGGATAAAAGTTATTAAGACATTATTACTTTTAAGTTTTGTTTTTTTTTGGTGAATTTTATCGTTTGGATTGATGGTTTATGTTGAATTATTTTATTGAATAAAACTTTAGTTTGTGTTACATTATCTGAATCATTGATGTTAAGAAATACGTCAAAAACAAAATAATTAAATATTCTCCATTCCTTGTAGGAATCTATCGAGGAGAACTTGAGTGCTTAGTTGACTGTGGGACCACTCACACAATACTAAGAAACAGATTGTTATATGAATCCTCAATGACTACAATGATCGGATCATCAAACTTAATACTTGGGCGAGAAATTGTCGTTTTCTTGTTGCCCACTGGCACTAAAATAACAGTCACAGAAGCACTATACGCTCCTAGAGCTAACCAAACCTTGTTAAGTTTCAAAGATATACACTCTAACGGCTATCATATTGAAACACACTGTGAGAATGGAAATGAATATATGTACATCACCTCTAATGAATATGGAAGGAAACATATATTAGAGAAATTAACGTGTCAAATTAGCGAGTTGTACCTTACCACAACTCAGGTTATTGAATCATATTTTGTCATCAATAATGGACTTTGTGAAAGTGACATATACAAGCTTTTGCATGACCGTCTGGGACACCCTGGCCGTGATATGATGATACGTGTATTGAAAAATACAAAATGGACACCCTTTCTTTTGAATGAAAGGTAAGATGAAGCAATTAACTGAAAGTACCAAGTTGCATTCGTCGACTTCTAAAGCAAATGAAGCAACACCATCATCACAATATGCCTCCTTGAATACCCCGAAATTTTGCAAAGCCTGCTCCTTAGCTAAAACAGGATCGAGACCATCCTATGTTAAGGGCACAAAACAAAACATTCCATTCTTACAACGTATATAAGGTGATATTTTTGGGCCTATACATCCAGAATGCGGACCATTCAAGTATTTTATGGTCCTGGTTGATGCTTCGACACGATGGATGCATGTTGCACTATTGTCCACACGAAACGTTGCATTCACAAAACTCCTAGCACAGATTATACGCTTGAGGGCTCACCACCCCGATTATCCTATCAAGTCTATACGACTTGAAAATGCTGGAGAATTTACATCGCAAGCATTCGATGATTATTGCATTTCTGATTGGATTGATGTAGAGCATAACAAAATGGTATTTGATGATACTTTTTGTTCTTCCTGTTCCAATTTTTTCTTTTCTCTACTTTGTCTGATGACTTCATAAATTGACTTTTATATTATGGACCAAGGTCTAGATATTGAAATTGTTGGAGTGTTGGAGTTCTTCTCTATTTGTTGAAGTGTTGTATAAGGCCTTTGCTAAGCATTTAGGATTTTCGAATCCTAAGCCAACTTTTGAACATAATTCTTTAGGTGTGTTAAGATGAATCGTTTGTTCTGTTTGTCTTATATAATTTGAATTCCAAAGCCTTGAGTGTTTCAAGAAGATCATTTTGTTGGATGGTGACAAACTCAAATTTTGATGAAAAATCTTGGGCCTCACGTTCAGATTTTTCAAGTCTTTTCGTTAGGTCCGTAATTTTTGTTTGTAAATCTTTATTTTTGAGTTCAAGGTTGATTTTTTCTTGTCGAAGAACTTTGGACTCACTCGTTGAAGATACAAGTTCGGTTGTGATAATTAAGGCTTGGTTGTGATTATTCTTTAATTATGCTTCTAATTTGGAAACCGAGAGTTTTTCGGTTTTCAATTTAGATTGCGGATCTTCCAACTGAATCATCATATCATGCAGTCGTCCAACAAATTGAGCATATTCAGAGTTAATTACCTCGGATGCGTTGTCGGAAGCATCATACTTGGTGTCATCATCAAATAGATTCACATCGTTAGTTCTTGCCGTTAAGCAGAAATGAGCTTGACTTTCGTTTTCATTGTCGGATTTGTGGAGCTAGTGATCATCTTCCGCCATGAGGACTTTTTCGGCTTCTTCTTGCTTTGTGAGCATTAGCTTGTACCCATAGTAGCTTGAATCTTTGACCACTGGTTTCTTGCACTCACGAGCATAATGGCTGGATTTGCCATAGTTGTAGCAAATACTTATTTCTCCTCTGAACTTGTCCTCGGGTTTGGTTGTAGGAAATTTGTGAAAGAGCACAGAAAATAGCTTCAAAATACTTACCTTAAAGGAAAAAGACTTCTGAAGTATGTACTTCAGAAGTTCTGAAGATTTGACTAAAGTTCTTAAGAAGTTCTGAAGGAGATCAAAAGAACTTCTGAAGTCTGTTTTTGAAGCCAGTTCAGAACCATTTCTGAACTGTGTCTGTCATGTAATTGTTGTTACTTTAGTCTTTCTGTTTTATGTATAAATAGAAGTTAGTTAAATCTTTGTATAGTTGGTTGTTCTAGATTTGTTCTAGTACTGTAATTGACATATCTGTAATCTTTGAATATCAATACTACATACAACTGAAGTGCTCCAAATTTTGTGTTCTTTACATAATTCATTGTTCATCTTTGATATCTGGGTTCTAACAATATGTTTTCAAGGCGAGGCTTAGATTAGAACATCTCTTTGTGTTTGTGGTTCTTGGATCCCGAAGCAAACCTTTGCTTGTTAGATGAAGGGAGACGAAAAAACTTCTTTTGAAATGCTTGAGTGAGATAGGCCAAGGATTCCTTGAGTTGCTCAATCTTGGGATCAGATTCATATCCTTCATCTTCTTCTTCCACCGTGTGACGAATGTGGACGTCTTGTTAAGAGCTTCGAGAGGAGTGGCGGTCATGTCTTTCTTCATTAGGTTCCTTGGCAAGAAGAGTAAGCGGATCGGAAGATTTAGAAGTTTTCTTGGGGGCAGCCATGACTTCAAGCACTTCTTCTTCATCTTGCTTTAATGTTTCATAAACTTTGCGAAGGTCAAGTTCAGCAAGAAATTTGCTATGCTTAATTTGATTAGCAAAGCGTCGGCATTAGGGTTGCAAGTTGCTAACTAGTTTAACTTTGTTTTCGATCTTTGTCTTTCGAATATCATTCTTGCTAAGTTTATTGAGCAGATTAACAAACCTCTCGCAAGTGTTCGAGAGGCTTTCCCCTTCTTTGGCTTTAAACTCTTCATATTGAGAGGTGCAGTTGGTGATCTTAAGTTAAGTGCCGATCTTCATACCAAGCATGAGTTTCTCGATTTGTTACCACATTCCTTTAGCCGTTGCTCCATAGCTATCAAGGCTCATGTATATTTCATTTGGAACACTTTGGAGAAGGAAGGATTTGGCAAGTTGATTGCCTCTTGCAATACGTTCTTCGTCGGGTTCATATTTGGACCTTGGTTTGATTTCTCAATGGGTTGAAAGTGGAGGAGTTTTATTTGGCATGGCAGGAAGTTCCCAATAAATTGGGGCAGATGGTCCTTCAGTGATAGATTTCATAATTTCCACCGCATGGTCATTACGATAGACGAAATCACGGAAACGGTCTTTCCATTGTGAATATTCTCCTCTAAATAGGACCGGAGGACGAGTATCGGAACCTATGGCCATGGTTTCACGAATAGTCATAATGTACTTGGTGAGTTGATCACGGTCGTTGAGTTTTGAAAATGTTCTAAGACAAACTTTGGACAAAAGGTTTTAAAGAAAAAAATGGGTTTGATTTCTCGGGTATCCTAGGTACGATGACTAAGAAGCTTGGTTTAAATGAATTTGAGAACTGGGGAACTCGAATCAATAAGGTTCGAGGACTGAAGACGTCGGGTCTAAGAAGTGCAAGGAACGAGTTGCTCGGATCAAATGGATTCGAGAACTAGGTTTCTTGGATGAAACATTATCGAGAACAAGTGTCTTTCTCGATTTATGCAGACCCGAGCAATATAATTATCGAGTCATTAGGTGCGAGATCCGAGAACTATCAACTTTGTTTAAGAAAAAAATGACTAACATTCTAAATGAAAGATAACTAAATTTTCTTGACTAAAAAGTGTTGCGTGTAACAGAGTTCACAAGTCTTTTTTTGGATAAGGATGGCCAGGTTATCGATTTCCCAAAAATACCAAAAAAATTTAAGTTTGGACGGATAAGAGATTAATTCAAAAACTTGAGTCTAAAGAAAACGAAAACAAAGTTTTCTGACTAAAAAGAGCTGCGAGGAACAGAGCTCGCTAAGTTTTCAATTTTCCAAAACGTCAAGATTGAATTTTCAAAAATTTAATGACAAATTTATCAAAATATAACACAATTCCGAAAGTTTCTTGACTAGAAAAAGCTGCAAGGAACAAAGTTCTTGAGTTTTTTCTATGGACAAGAAGGTCTAAGCAATTATGAATGAATATGATAAATAATTACCAAGATTTATAATAATTACTAAAAGTTTCTTGACTAGAAAAAGCTGCAAGGAACACAGTTCTTGAGTTTTTCTATGAACAAGAAGGTCTTAAGTAATCAAGATAAATAAGGGTAAAAAGAAATACAATTTTGTTAATTTTTAAGAATGCGAGAAAAAATATTGTCGGGTATGTATGGTATGATAAAAATACTGTTCATGTTAGTTAAGTCCGATAACCTAGGTTCCCGAATCTAAAGGGTTCGAAAACTTTGAAGGTCGATTGCGATAAAGATGATGAAAAAGCCCAGAAACTTAAAGCAAACCACACAGATCTAAACGCAAACTTACACTACTTTAACAGAGATAATTTTCAAAACAGAAATCGATTAATGGATGTGATAAGAACAAATTCCAGACCTTTGATAAAATAAGGATGCGATAACCAGAAAAAGTTTATTTTTTTATGGACAAAAACCGATTAAAACTACGATAAAACTTGCAGATCAAGTTTTAAGGATGAATCAAATCTATTATACTAAGAATGAATACCAAGATAGCAATATTGAGGGTTTTCGAATAAAACATAATACCTATATCCGAGAAAAAAATTTATCGAGGTTACCTTTAGATTCAACAAATCGATTAGAAGCAAATCAAAACTCTGATCGGAGGCTCTGATACCAATTGTGGATCCCAGATTATCAAGTACGATTGAACTGGTTAAGCATATAATGAAGAACACGATGAATTAGAGAGAACGTTGTCATATATCTCACTTGTGTAATCAGTTTACAATGATCGTCGCACAATACTAGAAAGTCGATTACAATGGGTATTATCTCTCTTTTTTCTATTGGACCCCTAACCCTCTATTTATATATCTAGGAAACACGATAAAAGGAAACTAGAGAATAAGGTATTATGCACATGCCTTTTCCTTTACAATCAATCATTTCCTTATTTGTCACAATAAAATAGTTTCCTAACAGTGATGCTTGGCGGCAGGATTGGGTTGGTGGCGGTAGACATGGTTGTCGTTGGTGGTAGGGGGATGGTTGATGGTGTTGGAATTGGATAGGGTGGTAAAGCGGGCAAGAGTTAGTGGCTGGTGGTTAAGGTATGTTCTTCGGTGGGCTAGGGCAGTGGTTTGTTGTGGGGGTAAGGAGTAGGGTATGGTGGTTGGTGGGGAGGCAGGAGGAGTTGGGTGGGTATTATGATAGACGGGGGTGGCAAATGATGATATAGTGTGGGGTTTGATGGTGAGTGATGGTGGACGTGGATGGGAGTGGTGGAATTGGACGAGGTTAGTGGATTCGGATGGGGTTGGTGGTGTGGCGTGGTGTGTAAGGTGGAAACGGGTAAGGTAAGGTGTTGATGTTTAACAATTGGAATCAATGGTGGCGATGGACATGGTTGGAGGTGTTGGTGGTAAAGTGAAAGGGGGGTTGGTAAGCGGTAGGGTGTTTGTGAGATGGAGGTGGTGGGAGAGAGGTTGGGGTGGGAGATGGTTAGGTAGGGGTTGCAGCAGGGGAGGGTTAAGGGTTGGGCGGTGGTTGTTTGTGGGTAGTGGTGGTGGGGTGGAGTGGTTAATGGTGTGTTGTTGTAGGGTAGGGTAGTTGTTGGCGGGGGTGGAGTAGGTGGGGATGGTGTAGGTTGAGGCCAGAGTGGGGTAAGGGTAGAGGTGGTAGATGATTCGGTAAGATGGGGTTATTGGCAAGTGGTGTCGAGTTGGGATGCAGTGGACATGGTTAGGGGGTGGAATTGGATGGGGTTTGTAGGTGGTGGGGAGGTGGTGGGATAGAAGGGTTGCGTAGGTGGAGGGGGTTGGGAGGTAGTTGCGTGGATGGGTGGGGCTGGGGGTTGGCGTGGGTTTGGGTTGTGGTTGTTGTTGGGTGGTGATGGTAGGGTGGGAGGTTGTTAGTAGGTGGTAGGTGTTTGGGTAAAAAAATCACACCCTCGACCGACGAAGATAATACCCACGACTGTCAATACCTTCGACCGACAACGATAATTCCCCATGACGGTCATACCCCTGACCAACAAGGATAAATATCTGCGACAGTTGTCCATGTAAAAAATAATCAAAGTCATGATCTTACACCCCGGTCTAGCGTCTACCATCCAACTTCCACCGTCCAACGTCCACCATACACCGTCCACGGTCCTGCGACTAGGTCTTACGACCAAGATCTCACGACAACCACTCAGGACGACCGTTGGGCGATTACAACAAATATCATTATGGGCATTCAAAGCCGCAATTAATGACATGACCGTTGGACAATTACAACGAACGTCATTAAAGACATTCATGAAGACCATCAATGCAAGACGACTGTTACAAACGACACCGATTATAAAACCCAAGCTCCACTCAAGAAAGGAGGACCCGGGAATCAATCACATCTGCACTCCGAAATCAACATCAATTACGCTCTCGGATCAAGATATACATACTTATTCTCTCGATTACACACGATACTATTGTTCTTATATTTTCATTTTCCATTGTAATCGTACGATCACCGTTCTAAAGGATGACGTCCCTGTTTGACGTCACTAGTGAATTGACGACCTCCGTTCTCGTCCGCGGTTTTTACCCTCCATTGGGTTTTCCACGTCACCAAAATCCTGTGTTTTATTTACTTTTTCTTCGTCATTTTTCTTGTTTTTTCGAAGGTTCATCCTAAAGTTGAGAAAGTCCGCACCCCCTTCCTTAAGTTGTTTTTTAAGCAATTTTCGGCAAATACGGTTTTGCTAAAATAATGAGCGGTGCAATTTTTGGCATTAACAATAGGGGTGCGACAATTATTGTTGGTGGTGGTGTGGTTGCTGAGTAGGGGTGAGCATTGGAACCGGGTTTGGAACTAGAACCATTCCGGAACTGCCAGTTCCGGTTCCTAAAATACGGAACCGATCATGAATAGTTCATGTTCTCATTTTTTTGGAACCATTACCCGCCGGGATCGGTTCCGGGACCGGGTACCCGGTCTCGTTGGGTACCCAGAACCGGAACCGACGGGTACCAGCTATTTCTAAATAAAATTATTTTATAAGTTTATAAATATAACTATATTTCCTTATGGGTTAGACATTTATGTTATATCTTCACCTTCAGTCTTCAGGATTTATTTGTTAAGTGTTGACGACTTGACGTGAAGTATTATGGAAGTCATTTTGTTGCTATCAAGACTCAAAGTTCTAGTTTATTTAAGTAATAATTAGTTCTTATCGGATTAGTTTTGGCCATTTGTTGTATTTATTATTTTAAGTCGGTATTTTGTAATCTATAATTACATTTTTATTGTATGCAAAGTAATTTTTTTAAATTGAAACTGGGTACCCGGTACCGGATACAGTTGCCAGCGGTTCTTGTTTCAAAATATAAAGAACCGGTGTTAGCGGTTCCGGTTTTGAAATTCCAAGATCCCCTGGTTCCGGTTCCATGAAAATTGGTCGGGTACCCGGTTATGCTCACCCATAGTGCAATGGGTAGGGCGGTTGTTGATAGGGGTGGTTGTTCTTGGGATCGATGGGGGTGGTTAACCTTGGGGTGGTTGGGATGATGTTGGGTGGAGGCAGGAGTGGATGATGAAGTGGGGGGGGGTGGTAAAATTGGATAGGGTTCTTCGGTGGTGGTTAGATGAAGTAGGTAGGGAGGAGGGTGGGGATGAGGAAATGGTCTAATGGAGGGAATGGAGCGATGGTGGGTGGGGGTAAGGTGGTTGTTGGTGGGTGATGGTGGTTGTATGAAGGTTGTTGGTGGCGGTGGTGGTGGGGTTGGGGGTACAGTGTGTGAATTTCTTTAGGGTGGTTGGGAGTTATGTTAGGTGGGGGCATCAGAGGGGTGGAGTAGGGGGTGGTGGATGATGTGGTGGGGTGGGGTATGGTGGTCGACGAGTGGTGTTAGGTTGCGTGATGGTGGACATGGTTTTGGTGCTTGGTGGCGACACTAATGGAATTCAATGGGTTCGTGGGTGGGAGTGGTTAGATGGGAGGGGGTTGGTGGTGGGTTGAGATGGGATTAGGGTGGGTGGTGATAGATATGGTTGGGGTGGGTGGGGTTAGTTGATGGTGGTGAAATTGGATAGTGTTGGTTGGCGTGTGGTAAGGTGGATGGGGTTCGTGAGTGGTCATGGTGGTTGGGTCGTGGGGTAGGGGTGGAGTGGTTGTTGATGGGTGATGGATGGTGGTGCATAATGGTGGGAGGGGTGGGGTAGGGTGGTTTCAATTGGGTGGTTGGGGGTAAGGTTGTGGTGATTGTGCTTGGAGTGGTTGGGTGGAGGGGTGAGGATGGTGATAATTGGGTGGGGGAGAAGAAGGATGGCGTGGGGCTGGGTGAAGTTGTTGATGAATATGGTCGTGGGATGGTAGGATCACGTGACACCGCAAGTTTGGATAAAGATGAATATTAGTATGACGAAGGAGATCTAAGGGCTAAGAGGTGGTCTTACGTGAACCCACTATTTATATATATACATATATAATTTTAGCAATGTGCCCGTGCAATGCACGGGGTGTGATTCTAATACATCAAAACGGCATTGTATACAACAGTTACCGTTAATCGGTAAGGGTCATCATACTCACTTATTGGGTGAGATTATTTGTTTCTTTAGGAGGTGGCGTGGAATGATACGATGCGATAAAAACAAGTTTAAAACATAATCATCATAAAAGTTGGATGTAAACTTAATCTTGATAAAAGTTATTTTACCGTTAATAATAAGGGTGTTCAAAAATTCGTTGGAACGCTAAAACCTGTCGAACCAAGTCAAACCGAACCGTTTTTTACGGTTTGAGTGGTCTGGGATGGTCTGGTCCAACCTGAAAAATAGTCAAACCCCTCGGTCTAGTCTGGTCTACGGTTTGAACGTTTTTTTGAGTGGTAGGACCGAACTGACCGCCATAAATACATATATATTAATTATATTTATTTTTAATGTTGTGCTATTTAATTTTATAGCCAAGTTAACAAAAAAGTTCGTTCAACACACTATGTTTTTAGTTTCCTCAATTGATCGCGTTATCTAAAGTGGCAAAATTCCGAAATCCGTCCAAAATCAAATTCAAAATCGTCCTTGGCCTTGTTTAATGTTTATCCAAAATTCCAATTATTGTTGGCGGATTTGTGTAACTTTTTTCATTTGCTCGGTGTCTTCTTTTAATTTTAGAGTTTTTTCATAATTTGTTATACTATTTTCTAATAGTGTTGTATTGATAGAAATTCCATTTTAGATATAAACGTAATGTCTTTTTTTTAGTTTAAAGCCTATTAGAGGTCCAAACCGTCAAAACTGGTCAGACCAGACCGCCTTTTTATGGTCCGGTTTAATAGGTTTGGTCACTTGTTATCAAACCGTTCGGTTAGGAAATTTTCGAAACCGCCATTGCGGTTTTGGTCTGTGGTTTGGAAGGTTAAACCGTCCAAACCAGATCGCAAACACCCCTAGTTAATAGAATTAATGGCATCAATAACTTGTACACTATGCATACATAATATTAATTAAGAAATTTCAAGATTTCAATCATTACATCGTCAGTTCTTATTTGTTTTTATAGTATGTTATTGAATTCTTGTTTAATTTTTGAAATCATGGTTTCTTTCAATACAATAGAGGAGGAATTCATGACAGGATGGAGTTTATGCACTAATTGCCTAATTCGACCTGGTCAAACTTCACTTACATTCTTCAAGTAAAGGATCAAATTGGTAGCTTCTTTTACTTCCCTTCTCTTGCTTTTCATGAAGCCACCGGAGGGTACAGCGGAATCACCATATCCAGCCGCCCGATGATTCAGTACGGTTCCCACCGCCGGCTGCAGATTACATCATTCTCGTCGGCGATTGGTTCAAGCAAAACCACACTATAAGTAGTTCATCATTCATACTAACAACTAATTCTAGTTTTAATGCGCTTAGTCGTAATTAATCCACTAATGTGAAAATATTTAACTTATCTTTTGTACCTAACTATATGTGTGTGTATATATATATATATAGAGGGAGGTTCATACGAAAACCTCAAACATTTAAAGAAAACACGAGGACGATTCTCATCCAATCAATAATTAAAAAGATTAATTAAAATAATATTTTATTAAATATTATACTAAAGGGCATTAAGGTCTTTATGTTACACGATCTAATTAAGGATAAATCTCTATTTGCTGAAAATATGGGATTTCAATTTCATACCAGAACATATGCACCATTTCTCAAGATATTGTTAATATACACTTCCAACGTTTAGATTTCCACCGAAAAACATTTCCACCATTTTTGTCAAAATATTGTTTATATATACCGAAATTCCTTACTCTAATTGAAAAAGATTTGAACCAGTAGGGTTATACAACGACGAACAACAATCTGTAGCAAAATATTATCAACTCCGAATAAAACACCATCATCATAGAATGGTTATCATGTCCGATGTAAACGATACAACCGTATTGAATGTCGATTCCAACAACGATCATCGAGACGATGCTGATAACATTGATTGTAACGCTGGAAATGGAGCAAACAATCGGCAACGGAAGAGATTTATTGTGATTGAAAATATTTCAACGAAAGAGATTTATACAACGAGGACCAACAACACAGTCGACAGCAAAATACCCACAACGTTGAATCAAACACCATCATCCAAATATGGTTATCATGTCCGATGTAAACGATACAACCGAATTGAATGTCAATTCCAACAATGAGCATCGTGACATTGTAGTTAATATTGATTCTAACGATGAAAATGGAGCAAACAAGCGACAAGGTAAGTGCATAACGAGTAAATGGTTATTTACAAAACAGCTAGATAAATGTCTATTGTTGACGTTCATATAGTTTTTGTAGAATTCCTCCTTTTTATTAGTTTGTAGGGTTTTCGAAATCTGGTTGTGAACAACTTATTGAATTTTACATATAGTGATCTTAAATGATTTATTTAAAAAATTACTTAACACCATCATGGATTCATTTCATTTAAATACAAGTTGTTTCATTTTAATTAGAGCAATAGCAACATACTTTGGTTTTGCGGAAAATCAATGTTTTTTTGTAGAATTTCTCCATATATAATTACTGTTTAGGGTTTGGAGAAGATGTTTCTGAAAGTAGTAAATAATGTATTTAAATACACTGTTGATTATTAATGATTTAATCATAAATAACCAAATGCATGAATACTTAAATCATTTTTGATCATCCAGTGCTTATACTTACATATATGACAAGATACGAGCATCACATGTATTCCTAACCGTTGTTACAGATAAGTCATCATCAAAACTATCATAAATCACAAATGATAATCTAATATTGGTAACTAATAAAGTCATAACCAAACAAAAATCATCAGTAATCATAAACCATAAATCACAAATAACCAAATGCATAACTACATAAATCACTTTTGATCATCAAGTTCTTATACTTAGATATATGACAAGATACAAGAAGCACGTGTATTCCTAACCGTAGTTATGGATAAGGCATAACCAAAAAAAATCATAAGTAATCATAAACCATTGATCTTCGTATAATGGATTTCTGATTACAGATGGCTCGATTTTGAAGATGACAATGTAGGGTGTAATCGATTTTTATTGAAAATCAAATCGGTTGTATTTTTGTATTAAGATATCACATATGTAGAATCCTTCCTTCTTTAGCGCTGATTGGGAAAATCATTCCCTATTTGTTAGGGATAATCATACCATCATTGTCATCTGCATTTTACACCATAATTCAAATTGAAAGGCATTACCCATTTTACCCTTGACATAATTAAAGAATCGATTGATATATCCCAAATTGACACAACATATTTACAACTAATGTCATCAGTCATATAAACCATTGATCAAATCCAATCAAAGGCTGAGATTGTTCCCTTTATTTTCTTAAACATATCTCGTCCTCATTTGAACCTGTCTCTCTCTCTCTCTCTCTCTATATATATATATATATATATATATATATATATATATAGGGTTAGGTTCAAATGTGAACTCAATTTTGGCTGTGAACATGAGGACGAATCTCAGCCACACATCTTCGGTTATGGTGGACGCGATCACGGAGGATTGACGCGATTCATGGGAGGGTGGAGATTATTAAAGGAGGGGAACCAGGTCAAAGCCGCCTTTATTGACCGGATAAGTGGCTGAGATTCATCCTCACGTTCACAACCAAAAATGAGTTCACATTTGAACTTTCCTCTATATATATATATATATATATATCTTTGTGATGCTAGTAAAATTGTTCATATTTTTTTCCAACCTGATAACGATTGAAACTTTAATCCAGGGAAAACTTACAAATTGAGGATTTCGAACGTGGGGATGACTACATCGATTACTTTTAGGATTCAGGGAATAAGATGCTTCTAGATGAGGTTGAAGGGACTCTTAGTCTTCAAAACACATATTCTTCTCTTGATATCCATCTCGGTTAATCGTACTCCGTCTTGGTCACCGCCAATCAACCACCACAGGATTAATACATGGTGGTGTCAACCCGATTCACCTTGCAAATCTTTTTCTCAACCTCCATTCTTCATTACAGCAACTCTCTGGGAACTTTTCCGACTCCTCCCCCCGGTGGTCCTACCATCCAAATCGACTGGTCTTTGAATCAAGCACGCTCCATAAGGTATATATATATATATATATATATAGACTTGAGATCACGTGAGACCACCCTGTTTCCATGAGACCCGTGAGACCACCCTTTTACACTTGAAATTTCACACCAAAAACACTATGAAAGTAAAAAAAATATGAATCTTTAAAGTGTTTTTCTATGAAAGTGACCTACATTGTGTTTTTGCTGTGAAGGTTAATATTTGTTTTTACGTGTTTTTGCTGTGAAGTTTTCAAGAGTAAAAAAGTGGTTTCACGGGTCTCCGACGGGTCTCACGGAAACAGGCTGGTCTCATGTGAACCCATCATAGTTTTTTTACCTTCACAATGTTTTTGTTGTGAAGTTTCAAGTGTAGAAGGGTGGTCTCACGGGTCTCACGGAAACAGGGTGGTCACACGTGATGCCAACCCTATATATATAGAGGCCCCTTCAAGTGTTAACCCAATAATTTGTGTTAACCGTGTTAACTCATCGTTCACTGGTGAACACGATGCTCGTTAACTGGTGAAA